>OX438848.1:7500-4807500 GCA_949315975.1 Eudonia truncicolella | reverse complement strand
TAAAATAAATTAAACTCATTCATTAACCTTTTTCATTAGCTTGTCATTTTTATTCAAACTACTAAGACCTTGTGGCAAATATAGGTTTAATTTCTATTTTTTTTTAATTACAGTTAAAACAAGATAAGTGTACACCCTCGGTCAATAATATTAATTTATTGATAAATTCTCCGCAAGTGATGGTGCATACAATTAATACAGATAAAGTAGAATGTTATTTAATCTATTATTAGGTAGGAATGTAAAATTTCGCAACAATTCAATTTAACGATAGTCGAAGATGGACTTGAACTTTCAAACCTTATTATCTCAATTCAACGAAATGTACTCTTATTATACTTTACCAGTAAGCAGACGATATTATAGTATAGTATATAATATAGTATAATAGTAGTATATAGTCATAATTATTTATTTAATTTATAGTTTAAAATAAAACTACTTACCTACTAATAAATATGTAATTATTAATTTCCGCAGAGAACGTTGGCACAATCACCTGAACCCCTCAATAAAGAAGACCGCGTGGACGGAGCACGAGGACAGGGTCATATACCAAGCGCACAAACAATTAGGGAACCAGTGGGCTAAAATCGCCAAGTTACTACCGGGCCGGTGAGTAACATAATTTGATAATTTAACAGTGAAAGGGGTAAGTCTTCATTTTACCTGATGACAAGTGAACTACCAATAGCTCCCTAAAACAGTATTGTAGCATTGTTGATGCGGTTATGAAAACAAAACGCGTGTAGCTGCGTATATGCACGTGTCTCGTTTTTACAACCGCATCAACGATGCTACAATACTGCTTCAAGATCTCCAAGGTAAGGCCCCTGTACCTTAAGTCTACTGCTTGAATAAAGTCTCAACAGATTATAAGAAACTCGTCAAAACCGGCTCAATGATACACTATTGTTAACGTGTCAAGCTATATTTTAGAGATGAAACGGATATCCGGTAACTATCCGGTATCCGGCCTTGTTTTCACTGTCCGGCCGAATACCGGATAGTAATTCAGTATCCGGCCGGATTCCGGATAGTAAAATTCAAAAATTTCTCATTATTTTACACAAGGCAAATCATACCACAATAAGTTATGGACACCGTTTATTTTAATAATCGCACGTCAAAAATTTTTGTTTTATTCGTTAGTTTAGTACTCAAAATTTACAAGTGGCAAATTGTAGTGAATTAATACAAAAATAAAAAAGAAAATTAGCCGTAACCAAATATCCGGTATCCGGTATCCGGCCAAACCACTATTCGTTTCAACACTACTATATAGATATAGTGAACCTCTGATAAGCCAGAACATGCGTCCTTATAAGGACCCTGGATGGGTATTTACGACAGCCAACAGGTTAAACCACCGATCTCAGATATAGAGGTTCCTAGCGAGGTCCTGTAATCCATCTGAGTACTTTTGTGGTGTAATTATAAAATGTATCACTTTGTTTCTAGGACTGACAATGCCATTAAGAACCACTGGAACTCCACGATGCGTCGTAAATACGAACCGGACATGCTGGACAGCTTCGAAGGACTCCGGAGGAAAAGGGCCAAGAAGGAAGCGGGAAAAAACTTAATGGAACAAGTATTATACGAAGTAAGTTTATTGTTAGCTTCCTACAAGTTTTCAATTCAATTCAATTCAAAATATTTATTTCAGACAAGCCCATACAGCAAAATAAAATAATATACATTCTGTCAGCGACATTTAACAACATTAGTTTTGCCTGATAAGGTTCCAGTGAAATTAATGTTATCGTGAGTTTCTACAGAGATGTGATATTTCCGGAAAGAAAAAGTAACTACTTTATAGTTAATTGTAAATTTTAATGTTGGCTTTTATGACCTTTAAGAGAGTAAAATAAACGCGTAAAAGTAGTTTCATTTCAATATGTTTACCGTAAACTTTAGAAAAAGATAGAAAACAATAATTATTAGCTCATTTTATTAATTTGCTAACAAAAGTAATCTCTTCTTACAGTCATGGACCGACCCTTTAAACGAGTCTACACAAAGCAATTCTTCCAACACCAGCCAACCACCTTCCAAACAAGTCCTCCACTTCAGACAGCTACTCAAAGATCAGCTCAGCAATATCCAGCATCAGACGATACGGCAGAAGTCTCCGGAACGACCGGGCATGGTGGCTGCCGATGTTGAGATTGTGGATTCACCTTTTAAGTGAGTATCAGCGAATAGTAGTATCAGTGAATATTAGCGAATGCATAGGGGTAAAGTCGGGATAGATGATTCTTTCCGTGAGCAAGACGAAGAACTAATGTATTATTTATTTTTATAATATTAACTAACAAATAAACATACACTATTAATATTTAAAGCATATTTGACATGCAATACAATCCTACACATTAGTTTAAAATGAAATCAAATTAAACTAAAAAAAAATTAAGCAATTTTAAATCTATTCATTTACCATTAATAATTCCGATAGCTTACATTACGATCTCTCTTTGTCTACGATCAATTTTAATACTAATTCTTATAAGCGCTTCAAAAGCAGTCCGAGACATTAAAACCACAAAAACTCTTTTGTGGTTTTACTTCAAATAAGGTCTATTACAGAATTACCAAAGTATAAATATTAGGCAATCTTAATTGACCTTTATGGATGAGATTTAAGCCCGCTTGTAGGTAAATAATAATAAACTTAAGCATTTGTCGAACAGATAAACCTTTTTTTTGTTTTAACGTGTTACTCTAATTAAAATTGCAAATCTAAAATGTATTTGTTTTATTATTTCAGATTTATAAATATCGAAACGCTACCGACAAACTCGACTCTCCGGAATTATTTATCGCAGGCTGGCACTGGCGAGAGTCCAAACCAGGAAGCGGGTGAGTGTCAGATAACATTCCAAGCCTCTGGCTATAATTTAGATATGGTGTTTTAATGATGCTTAAAATTGTCAGTCACTTATTTAAATTTTATTTAATTCTGTCAGTAATATTTCAAGTTAGGTTGGCGTTAAATTCGTTTTCAATAGTTTAACCACAGGTTCTTATTTTATTCAACCTAGAATGGTATTTGTATTTTAATAAAATAATGAAAGCATAAATTGCCACACAAAGTACAGAAATGGTTGGTAGGTAAATATATTTAAACAGCGATTCGCAGTACAGTGTACAGTTCAACCTGATCCGATTTGAACCCCTCGGAGATTCTTGTAGGGAACGGGGTCGGGAATTTGATAATACAGCTTGAACCCTTTAAGTTTCACGTCGTCCCCCAGTAAGTGACGGTGACGCTGTAAAGGCCGTGTGAGGCCAACAACAAACTCCAAATATTTTCTATAAACAAGTTAGGCTTCTTCGACGCATATGAGGCCTACCTACCTCCGGTGTGTCAGTGTTAGCTCGTCACACTTTTTGGGACACCCTGTAAAAATTAAGTTTTGACGTCCTCTGGTCATATCACCATTGATTATTATTGTAAACATAAGAGATATATTATATCTCTTATATTGTAGTTTATTTTATAAAATTACGATTTGCAACTTCGTACTTACTTATAATTTACCATTAATATTTTTCCAGTAACGTACGCCGTTCAAGAAGAGAGTGTGAAAGAGATAGTCGTCCCGTCAGTGTATACCTCACCCAAGAAGAAAACCTTGGACATCAACAACAGCCCGCCGCCGATACTGCGACGGAAGCAGAAGAAACTACTCACACCCAACCCCCATGTGAGTGCAAGTATTGTATCGGCGTTTTATTATTTTTGTTATTTACTTGCGTTATCAAGCTCTGATGCTGCAGATGTGAACACGTTCGGTCTGCGATCGCTGAAATTAAGCAACTTTAGCAAAGGCCGGCAATTGAATGAGTGACCAAAAATTACCAAAAACATATTTTTTTTTACTATTTGTTCATATTATTTCTTATTTTATAAAGATGCGAATTCCAGTTATAATAAGAATTGTTTTATTTAATAACTGAAGTCTTGAAGCTTTATAATATTAAAATAAAATGATGATGATGTCGATGATGGATGATTATAATAATATAAGGTGTCTCTTTTACTCAAACTTGAAATGACGTTTACATGACAGGAACAAAACACGGATTAACTATTCGGACCTTATTCTTTGTTTATTTGTAAGGCACTTAAAGTATAATATCTTTACTGTCATAGAGAGACTTGTCATGTCACAACTTTCTACTTTGAAATAATTGTGATAATAATAATATGAACGCTCTCTTTATGAGCCTGTTAGTTGTGTTGTACTAAAATTCTGTGATTTGTATGAGTAACAGTCAGAGCACATAAATTAATAATATTTAACATGTTTTTTCGTCAGTTCAATTATAAATCAAAGTATTTCTTTTTATTCAAATAAACTTAAAAATAAGTAGGACGTAGGAGGCCGCCCAGTACCCGACATTCGACCGTAATTCACAAAATAGACAAATGTTTATTTATACAATATATTTGGAACACGTGTTAATTAGGTATCTATCATGAAAATCCATCTAAACTGTAAATGTAACAAATTTCACACTCCTTTGTGCGTGCAATGTGCTTTAAAAGAGGTACGAAGTTTTCGCTTCACGCATTAATATATTCATGTGTCTTTTCCAGGCATGGCCCGAGCCCTTATCCCGCGGGCTAGACCCCAGCGGCGTAACCCCCATAAAAGCACTTCCCTTCAGCCCGTCGCAGTTTCTCAACTCCCCGGCGGGCTTATCGTTCGCGCAGTTTGACTCCACGCCACTGCGGCATACTGCACATACTAATAAGGTAATGCTTACAAGAAGAAAAAATCCTTAATGTAACATTCACAAAAAGGTAAAACTCATAACAAGATAAGCTATATCACAAACAAGGTAACACTCATCCATGACAAAGTAAGGCCTCTTCCTCACCGGATCGGTACGTTTCGTTTTGGTATCGCCTCTGCACCGAATCTGTACAGATTGTTTACCGAACGCATGTAATCAAATGACGAGTTTTCAGACCGAGTTGTTTCGGTACAGATTTTTTACCGAGCGCGTACACGCACCTCTGTCTGCACAGAATCTGTACAGAGCGGCCGGCCTCCCCCGTCTCACCCCCGCGCCAGCTCCGCCGATCATAATCTTCTGAAGACGACATGTTGACGCGACTGTACAACATCGAATGAACAATTCCGTACCGAAAACATCCAGAGCCTGTCAGGAAATGTTTTTCAGCAGAGAATCTGTACAGATTCGGTGCAGAGCCGGTACCGAGACGAAAGCGTACAGATCCGGGGCCCGACCGCCTAACTCGATTGCTTTGGCTACGTGTATAGTTTATGACGTCATCTTGCCATCTAGCTAATAGGTATTGGCGTATATCGAAAGCTATAGCTATAGATATTGCTTTCATAGGTGGTACGAAATGATAAGATGACGTCATAAACTATACACGTAGCCAAGGCAATCGGTGAGGCGGTCGGGGGGCCGGTGAGGAAGACGCCTTAGACTAGCAACAAGGTAACGCCCACAAGGTAACGCCCACAACAATAAGATCCAGCAAGATCCAACAATAAGATAAATAAATAAATAAATAAATAAATAAATAAGATATCCAGTGACTTGCGGGTAGGCAAGGTGAGGACGTCTAGCGACGCACAATCCTGTCCAGTCAATCAATCAGGCTTCGGTTATAAACATTCAGCCCAACATTCTATAAACAAACACTCAATAAGTCAACTATTTCAACAAGACAGGATTCACTAAAAGTTAACACTCATAATACGGCTTTGACGGCAGTACTGACATATCTCGTCTTTTTTCTTTGTTCGGTTTTGTGTTTACAATACAAAATATAAGTTAAGTCCAAATTATATCGAACTAAACTGAGTCCTCACAGTCAGGTTCACTGGATTTTGCTAACTGAATTCTGTTTTAAATGGTTTTAAAACAATCATCCAACATTATTTTTTCAATAATAATTATATCTTTTCTCTTTCACAATAACTTCAATAATTATCAATATTAAAAATATTTTAAATCATTTACAGGATTGGAGTGCAAGTCCCTTACTCCACACCCCCACGCCGGCGAATATCACTCCGGGAAACAGCACCCTTAGACATGACACTCCCAAGTAAGTTAATTTAAAGAAAAAATATTATATTTTGTTGGAAAAGCCTACTCGAGCTGAGTGAAATGCATTTCAAATGTTTTAATGTTTTTGAATAAGTACTAAGATCTTGGCTGAAACTTTCTTTTAGACTTTCTGTCTGTCTGTTTTAGAAAGCTAGCTCTTCCCTAGGTTGACATAATCGCAGTATAGACTTCAAACAAATCACAACAAATAAATAAAATACTTTTACTATGTGCCTGTAACTAATGTTATTATGTGCAGCAGTTAATTGATACAGGCTGATTATTATAAAAAAATGATTATTTTGCTTTTATTACCTACATACTTTAATTATTATTTATTTAACTTCCGAAACTATTTATGGTATTGTTTTTTTAGAATTAATTACTATGAACTACGATTATAGGTATTATTGACTAGTGGTCGCTCATTGGTCGAAATTCGAGCGTAATTTTCCCTTTCGAGATTCCTTTTCCATATGAACTTTAACCATACCAAAACACTAGATAATATAACAAAAAAAATCACTATTCACAGAACTCCAACGCCGTTCAAGATAGCGATGGCGGAGATAGGCAAGAAGTCAGGGCTTCACTACGAGCCTTCCAGTCCTGGGTTACTGGTTGAAGATATCACGGAGATGATCAAGCGCGAGGAAAGCTCGGAGACTAGCGTGCAGTTGAACGATTCGTTGTTATCCGCTGCTGCTGATCAAGACGGGATCAATCAGGTAATGTTAACATTTGTACATATTGTCTATTATTATTATTATATACTCGAGTACCTATATCGGCTTCAAATAAAAACTCCCAAGATCGTTTTTGGAATATATTGTGTAGCGGACTAACCAACTAGCCTTTACAGCGTAGACATTCTAGGTATTGGTTTTATGAGAATTTAATCTTTCCTTGGATCAATATTTTGTTTTCTAATAAAAGAATCTTGATCGATAATATTGTATAAAAATAGTATCTTAATTATTATGTGGTATGTGTTAAATACTAGTATTTAGCTTTAGTTCATAGAAATAATTATTAAAGAAAAGATGTGTTTAAAAAATAAAGGGGAAGAGGGGATTATTTTCGTTGTTTGCCTTGCAAAATTATGGCAAAATATTTTTTTACTTTGTCCCAACTATAGCCACTAAAGAAAAAAGGCGCTTTGTTAACTATTAAGTTAATAGTAAGTAACAGTAAGATGGCATAATATAATTATTATTATACAACTACAAACTACAAATAAATCGTATACACGGATTCTTGCCCGACCCAAACAGTTTATGGAGCATAAATAAAAAGCTTACATAATAGAAAAAAACACGTTTATTTACAATCATTAATTTTTCCATCACAGGTGAACGACTCTGGCATCGGCAGCCTCAAACGCCGCTGCTCGGATCCCCACAACCCACACAACGCTCACAACGCTCACAACGCTCACAACACTCACGGCAAAGAGAACTTGCCGTCTCACAAGCGCGCTAGGAAAGCGCTCGCTACGAGTTGGGGCGCCGCTACTAGTACGCCGCACGCGCGTACCAGCCTTGTACCAGAGGTCGCTTTTATAGCGGAGACGCCGGTAAGTTATATAACTATTATTTAAATTGTATACTTAGTTTTAACGTCAATTGTGCCTCTGATTGGATTTTGATTTAATCTTACTTATTTTTTTATTATTTATATGCCACACCATACAGAGTTTCAGCAGAAAAACATTTATATGTTTTTCTGTTTTGTTTATGCAAACAAGATTATTTGTCTCACTAAGTTTGTTGGTGTTATATGTATGTATGTATTTATGTGTGTATTTATTATTTATATATATATATGTACTTATGTCTTTTTATGTATTGGTATACGAGTATGATTCTATTGTATTCTACTGTATTTGCGCACTTCCTCTATCTCCCTCTTGGGTTCCTAAACCTGTTGTCAGGAAGAGATCGCTTAAAGCGATAAGACCGCCTTTGCCCATGCTAGCTTTAAGATTTTATGTATGTACCTGTTTTTTGTTTTAATTTGTGTGAATTATTCTCTGTATTAAGTTACAATTACATTGTCGTTTTTTCTTCAAATATTACAATTATACATAAAATATTTGGATTATTGATTGACCTATATTTATAATAAAAAACATTTATTTATTTATGGACGGACCACCAACATAGTTACATGAAAACATTGCAAACTATTAATACAAAGTTATTAGTTTTTGATAGATATTTTAGTAAAATAACAAGAATAATGGGGTAACTCATATATACTAAAGCACATTATTATCAGAACTTTACTCAATTATTTTTTTTATACATTGCGTAAATTTTGATTCAAGCAAATTCAAATTTGAAAAGCAATTACAATTCATTTTTTTTTAAATATTTACTCAATAGTTATAATTTCATCATATTTGATGTGTGTTTTGCGAACCTAAATAAATAGATAAAAATTTAAACAATATTATCTCTTGAATTGTAGACCTTTCCCATTATCATTTTTAAAACCTTGTCAGCACAATAGGAACCAAACAAAAAATCCTTCTTTCTATTGTTCCAGAGTAAAACGCTAGCCGGCGACAGCTCAGTGCTATTTTCCCCACCGTCCATAGTCAAGAACTCCCTTCTAGAAGAATCCACCAGTCTACATAGCCTGATGAGCGCTGAGAACACACCAGACACCAAATACGACGACATAGACATAGAGGCAGTCATCAGCGAAAAAACTAAGGTACAACACAGGTCCTTGATCCCTACTAATCCTTTACCTAACACCTCGCCCGAAAACGAATTAATATTATACCAAGAGTTATACGCGACTCAAAACGAAATGCAAAATCAAAACGTATTTAGAGATCTTACGAACATAGAATCGCCGAGAAGCTTTGCTAGATTAAACGCGGAACGTTTAAGAACTATAACGTCTTCGTCTAACGAATTAGCGTGCGAAAACAATTTAATAGCTCCAAAAGAGGTTTTAGCTAACGCTTTTGCCGACCATATTTATAAAGTGACCAATCAGAAGCCGTCTACGTCGAGAATAGACGAGATTCTGACCAATAAGATTATGGGTAATGCGAAGCCCAATGAGTATGATAAAGAGAATCAGTGGTGGCAAATGGACAATAAAGATTCTGGGCAAGTGGATAATAATATATACCCGAATGAGTATTACATATTCACGGATGGTTATGTAGAATGATATCGCGGTTATTTGATAGATGGACGTAAAATTGTAGTTTGAACTTCTTTTACAAGGATACAAATTCTAAAGGAAGCTAAGAGCATGCTTCACTCTATGGAAGGTCTGGAAGGATCTTCGGTTATGTTGCTAAATACTTTTTATTGTGGCAACATTGCAGTTTAGTGTAAACATGACGTTGACTTCTGATATAAACTGAGATAAAACGTCAAAAAGACCCTCTTGGGTTATATTATAATTTCGATTTTTTCGATAATATTTGTTTTCGACTTACCAAATCAGAGAGAGATTATCCCGAAAACGATATATTAAAAATCTTTACATATCATTTAGGCGTGACTGTATAGCTGGCTAAACAGTAACATCATAAAGAGGACTTGAAAAATATTGCAAAACTAGAACATAGTATTGTTAGTTTTCTGTTGCAAACGAAAATAGACAGTATTGTTATTAGGCATACAACCTATTGTCAATCGCGAGGCCGTATACTTATTCGTTCGATCAGACAAAAACAAAAAAGTAATAGGTTTTAAATTTACTTTTTAAGGCAATAACTGAAAAACAACTTACCAAGGATTCCTTCTTAATTATAAAAAGATGAAATAAAAATGTTTAATTTCACATCCGGATATTTTGTAAATTAATAAAGTAATAAGAATCATATTTTCCCGAGTGGATTCTTAGTTAAAGAAAAATCGTTTTTCCTGCGAATAGGAGTTTATTTTAATTATTAAGTGCACCAAACTAATTTTAACGTTTAACGACATTAGATATTAAGTGACCAAAGATGAAAGTTTCATCAAATGAATATCGTTGTGGATTTTATTAATATATTGGTGAAGTTAGATTTAGAAATTTATTAAACTAGTTTTTAATTTTAAAGAAAAGTATACCTCAAGTTTACCATGCACCAAATCGTTTTAGAATTACTAGTTTGTAGAAAAACATTTTTTTGACTTCTTATTAAGGATTTCAAGTATTAATCTTTAGGATGTAGGTTTCTTGCTTATTCGTTATAGTGACAAAAAACGAGTACAAATCGCGTGATTGTAAAAAAACTTTCGCTTACAGTATTTTAAAACCTTGGTTGTAAGAACTTATTTTCGAAGCCAAAAAATGTTAAAAAAAATAGGTAGAATCTAACGAATCCCCATGTTAGGCTACCTATCCTATCCTTGTATTTATTTATTTAGAAAGTCTATTAATAATAGTATTTTGCTTTGTAATTTGCCTTACAATATTAGCGTTTATAATTTTGATGAATGGGTATTGTCCTTTTTACTTTTAAGTATTCCTTTTTACGTTTACATTGATAACATATAATAATTTAAACAATAAATAATCGAATCGTAAAACAATCCGATCAAAACTGTAAATAGAACCGGCATTATTTTATAATGTTTATAAATCTAAAACATACATTTGATTTTCTTCTTCAAGAAATAAAATGTATAATGTTGTAATGTAAACGAAAAAATATTGTCTATGAATGCCCATTCTTCATACATTTCGACTAAACTTCTTCGCTGTCGCAACGGTTGTGAAATTATTTATTTCGAACTTTTTTTTGTTAATTTTTTAACATTTTTATAGAAATCGGCAGCTATACTTAATTTATACTTTATTTGAAATAAATGAATGACATGACCCTTTATCCTTTCTCTCTTATCCACTCCTCTCCTGATCACAATATTGACAGACCAGTGTTGAATCTACATATTTTTTTTCTTATTTTAAACTATTTATTTAAAACTTGTTAAAGCGGTTGTTTTTTTGTTACTATTTATGTTTTATATAAAATGTTTTAATTTATTCTGTAGTAGTAGTTTTCTATTATTGTACTATGGTAACATTTTGTATGGAGTGACTTGTGTTTTTATTTTTATTTTTTTTTGAGTATTTTAGTGTCACTGTCAATATTGTTTGTTCTCCATTCCACTGTCCAAATATTAGATCCAATGTCATTTCTTTTATTTCAATAAATGTATTTTTCATAGTATTGTTTGGTTTATTTTCTGCCTTGCTGTCTTACGGTGAAGATGAAGCGATTGATCTTATTTAAACGTTATTATAAACTAACAAAAATTACGAGCAATTGGAATTAATAATTTACAAACTAATAAATTAAACATTGATTATGAAATGATCAGTGGTATGATGTATGTTGAAACAAAAAAGTAGCGATAAAAAGTGGCAGTTATTTATATTAGTAAAATTTAGTTCAGTTGAATTGCCATTGTGCGGATCTACTCGCGTTTGTCTTCACGAGACCGCGAACTCTATTGAAGCGCAAAGCGTCAGGGTACAATAATGGCACATAATCGCAAGTAGATCTGTATAATTTAAAATATGTAGTGTTTGCATTAACTAGAAAACAGTAGATGTAGTGTTTTATAGATTTTTGTATTTTTATGTAGTGTAGAATATTGTAGTTTTTGATGTAGTGAAAAGCTCTAGAGGGAGCTAACAGTTTTCCTATGATGTGCATAGTGTTTCCTGGTCAATACCATAAATATGTTTTTTTTTTTATATTTAAACAACATGATATGTATTTTAAAGATTCCTTTATTTCTTTCTCTTTTCACTAGTAAGTTATAACTTGCTAGCAGATTACCACTCTTATTACTATTATTGCCATTCAAATTATATTATTTTACATACATTATTTTTTGGAAACCATAATTTGTGAAATAAGACGGTAACAAAATATGAGGACCTAATTAATATGAATGCCCCTATTCCGTACCAGATAGGGGCACGAAATAGAGACAAGACAAAAGAAGCGTACTTATTTGACGTACAGTCGAGTTCATAAATATATGATCAAATCCAAGGGTTCAAAAATAATTGAGCATAGAAAGGCATCTGAACAGATGAAAACTTCAAAATTATTTAACCAAGTGAAAGTACACAAATACCTACGCAAAAGCTTTTTCAAATATTTATAAAAATGTAGTGGAAATTTACAGTATGACGGCTATCTGGGGGCATGTTAGGTATTCAATAGATGGTTGCAGCCATCCAACTGAATGTTTTCCGTCGGGGGTCACAAATTAAACTTGAATCAATAAAATCAATCAATTAATCAAACAAAAAAATCACAAATTATAAATATTTCAAATAATTTTATTTACCTTAGCTAGTCACATATTCGATACAAGTACGACGACATGAAACGACATTCTATAAAGCAGGGACTACACATAATTAACAAAATAAGAATACGGCCTCAAGTTCGTCTTCTTGGTAAATGACATCGTCCAAAAATCCATTATAATGGCAGTTGCTGCATATGCCAATAAATAATACCATTTCTTTTTTCAAATTTAACTTAAAGTTTAAGTCCTGTACATGCAGAAAAATATTGCGCAATACGCATCTTGGCAGAGGCAGCTGAAAAATTTTTGTTTGCCATGTTTGATAAGGTTCCATGATATATCTTTGATGTTATCATTCATGATAGCTGTAATTTTTTTTAAACACAATGAATATAAAGAATCTGCAACAAGAGCCATGTTTTGAATATATGAATCACAATTTGAATGTGAAAAATGAAGATTGACTTCAAGAACAGCTTATTATTTAAAAAAATGTAAGTGGCCAGTCATTAAAGATGATAACAACCTCCTTTAAGACAATATCGTAATCGAAACTAGAAAGCAGCAAACATAGGCAAGAAGCCACAAGCAAACACTAATGACACTTCTATGACGTCACACTTAAAGTGAAAGAGACAAATGTATGATTTGACAATACGGTACTCTTTTCGATGATTGTCAAAATGTTAAGTCTTATGTTTGTTTAGATATTTATGAACGTCCACGTGTTCACATAAAAAGGTAAACCTTAGTACAGATATTTTTGTTCCACAGAATGGAAGGTATACAACGAACAATTAGATTACTTGGACTGATTGCAAGTTAATGACACTTTTGAATAATTTTGAAGTTTTCAGTTGCTTACATATTATTGTGAGACTTGCTCAGATTAATATGATAGGTGATTTTTTTTTAATTTATTTTGGCACAAAACAGTCATTACATACAATAGTTCTATAAATAGAGTAGTACTGGTAATACTGGTAATACTGGTAATACTGGTAATACTGGTAATACTGGTAATACTGGTAATACTGGTGTCTGAATCAGACCTAACAAAACGATCCCTGATGATTTGCAAAAAAATATAACGACTTTTCGTAAACGGAAAATACCAGAAAATTATGATTCTTCTTTAAGTGAACTGAGACGAGAACTCTCAGCTTCTTTGTCTGAGAACCGCGAAGAACTGATGAGCAATTTGGAGGAATTTCGGCAGGAATTAAAAGATACCTTATCGTGTTTCCAACGAGATATGATGGCTTGCTTCAAAGATCTTATAGAAAAGCAAAATGTGACCATTAATAAACTGTGTGAAAACGTTAATGACATCCAATCTCAAGTGACCGAAATAAAGCAAAATAATGAAATCTTATTAACTGAACAATATAACCTAAAATCGGTCACCACTGACCTGAACAGTGAACTTCAAGCCACTGCCTTGAGAGTGGGATCCCTAGAACGAGAGCTTAATTTAACTCAAAAAGCTGCTTCCGAGCTTACTACACAACTACAGTCGAAGGAACAATTAGGAAGGGTAAATAACATCGAGATCTCTGGAGTCCCGTTCACTAAGGGTGAAAACCTATACAATACTCTCAATAACTCAAACAGACATCGATTATATACACCGAGTCAAAAGGTATCCTCCGTATAACAGATTTAGCAAAAACGATGATCAACAATCAACCTTGATCCCTAATATCATTGTTCGATTTACACAGCGAAAAAGAAAAGTTGATTTACTTGCATCCATGGCCGCCGTGCACGCCGTGGCCTAAGTACAGCCGACTATAACAAAGTACTGTATGTCCGCGCCCGGAAACTAGGAAAAGAACTCGATTATAAGTTCATCTGGTTAAACGACTGCAAGATTTTTGTTTAAAGAAACGAATCATCAAAGGCCGTTTTATTTGCCTGTGAAAACGACTTACTTAAAATGAAATGACATTCGTCTTTAATGTTCCAAGTTAAGATCTGTAGTTTTAATCTAGGTTATAAATTTGACTAAAATGGTTAAAAACAAATGGTATGGTACTTAACACAGACGATGTCATAGAATGTTGTAGATGTTATCTATAACATATAACTGTATCTATACAGTCGTATATTAATTCAGACTAGTTCTACAAGATCTAAATTAACATAAACAAAATTAAAAATACAGCCGAATGTAGGATGAAAATATCATTTCCAACGTTCCAATTGTAGATAAGGCGCAACTCCGAGCCGATACTGGTGAAGAAATCCGCGGTGCGATCCATCAAGTTCGATCAGGATCTGAAAGAGATTAAGGAAGAGAAACCCATCTCCTTCATATTGGTTAGTATTCATGTGTTATATTTTTATATACATATCAAATTTAATACAAAACATAAATCAGAAACACACTCGAGAACAGACAATGAAGCACATAGTAGGTTTCCTATGTACTTTTTTGGCTGTTTGTTCTCACGATAGATAACGAAATATATGTTTTTATATGTAGTAAATTAAATAGCCTATATACTGTCCCACTGCTGGCTGCAGTCATCATCGCTCCTATTAATAGGTTTTGGCTTAATCCAATATGGGTTGGTGATTACAAACCCTATGCATTGGTAAATCCGCCACTCGACCATTGCGGTGTTAAGAATTTCCTCATCATTATCATCACCCCATTGTATGTCCTCACTGCTGGGGCCTTTCCTATGGTTGGAAACAATACAGGGAGAACGGGCCATAAACCTCCACGCGGGCCCAGAGCGGATTGGTAGCTGTTAACTACTGCAGCCGAGACCAACGGCTTTACGTGCCGTGCGAAGCAACTACACTCGGCGTCAAAAAAATCGCACCTTTTAAAAATCATCTTTAAAAATTCTTAAACCTTATGTAGAGGATAGTGTTGGGTATCATTAGAAAGGTAACAAAAAGGAGTATCAAAAAACAATTAAATTTAACTTTCTGTTTAATTATAATTATACAAACAACATTAAAATTAATAAAATAATAAAAATCCTTAATTAAGTCCTAATTAACAACAGATAATTTACAAAGAAAAATGTACAAAAAGTGTCTTAAAATTAACTTAAAATCTAGTGTTACCCCCCCTTGCCCTGATCACGGCTTCCATACGGTCCCTCATGGACCTCACCAACTTCAGGAGCTCTTCTTGAGGGATAAGCCCCCATTCTTCAATCACCGCGTCTTGGAGCTCCTGTAGAGTCGAAGGAGCTGGATCCCGAGATCGAACCTTACGTTTAAGATGGTCCCAGAGGTGCTCTATAGGATTCAGATCCGGACTTCGCGCTGGCCACTGCATCACAGAGATTTGGGACCTCTGCAAGAAGTCGCTCACGATGCCTGCAGTGTGAGCGCGAGCGTTGTCGTGCATTAATGTGAACCCCTCGCCAAAAGATTCGGCAAAGGGGACCACATGCACTTCCAGGACCTCAGTGACATAGCGGCGAGCAGTCAGCGACCCTTGTCCGCGAGCACCTCCAGTCCGGGAGACGCAGACAAGGTCGGTTTTGCCGGCAGCCGACATACCGCCCCAGAACATGCAGGATCCGCCACCATATTCCACCGTCTCCTGGATGCAGGCTTGGGCGAAACGTTCACCCTGCCTCCAGTATACTCTTCTCCGTCGGTCGTTGCAGAAAAGACACACTCGCGTCTCGTCTGAGAAGAGAACAGCTCTCCACTGCTCAAGGGTCCAATCGACGTGGTCACGAGCAAACTGCAAGCGGGCTCGCCGATGCGCTGCAGTCAATTTTGGACCCGTAGCAGCTCTGTGGGCCGCTATCTTCTTCTCCTTTAATCTTCTTCTAACCGTAGATACGCTTACGGTGCGTCTGCGAACTGCCTGGAGCTGCTGTTGCAACTCAACAGCGTTGGAGAAACGATTTCTCAAAGAGTTCGACACAACGAACCGGTCGTCTCTTTCCGAAGTGCAGCGACGTCTACCCGAACCGTGTCTGCGGATATAGCCACCGGTCTCTATGAAGCGCTGGTACACTCTTCGAACGGAATAACGGCTCAGGTTCAGTTGCCGGGCGACATCACACTGCCGCACCCCTGATTGCAGTAGTGCAACCACTTGAGCGGCTTTATCAGCTGTGGTATCCATCAAAATCTGTGCGTGTGTCCTCTTCAACGGTTGAATAGCGAATGACCCACATTGAACCCGTGTTGACCGTTTTATACCCACAAAGGAAGCGCAACTAGCAACTCTCACGGGTAGCAAAATTTGCATCGAATTTTTGTGACACTTTATTTGTTGCATTAGGTTTTATTTGATAATGAAAAGTAATGTTTTTTATTAAGTTAATTAAGTAACCTTGTAAATAAAATCATAATTAATGCGACTGCATGTGCATATCAAGAGTAAATGACATTTGAAAGTGATTTTCTAAGAGGTGCGATTTTTTTGACGCCGAGTGTATTAGGTAAATAATTGGACACCCATCAGATGACCGGTGAATCCTAAAAATCTTATAAAAAAATTAAGTTTACGCGAACATTGAAATAAAACGGCTTTTACGGATCTATTCGCGTTTATTTTATACTTTAGTTTTAATTAATGATTATCCTGACGTTTCGAACCCTTTGCAGGGTCTGTGGTCACAGGGAGACTGAGGTGTTGGTCATCTCATAATTAGTTGGCTGCTTATATACGTCAGGATAAACTTTAATTAAAACTAACGTATAAAATAAACGCAAGTAGACCCGTAAAAGTTGTTTCATAAAAAAATATTAAGTTTCAATAGCAACCATTTGCGTCCGCAGGGTGATAAAGACGACAAATGGGAGACCTTTGTATGCGGAAGGACACAAGATCAACTTGACCTCACTATACTAGCTCATCAATACTTAAGGAAGACGGCGCTGAAACCGCGCTCTCTCAACTTTTAAGCTATAAGATAAGATTACCGCAAAATAGGGTTGCAACCACAAAATTAAGTGAACGTTTTGGAACTTGGATACCTGTTACAGTTTGAATGAGAAAGTTAAAGCACAAAATAAGGAGACTGCAGAAAGTAACCTTCATACAAACGCGCTCGAGCAACGCACACAGACAACTTCTCACGGACACCGAATCTCGCAACAGTTACGTTCGGACTGTTCTGAGTTATTCCAAGATCCGTGTCGTGCAAAGGGTCTATGTGTGAGTTGCTCGAGCACGGTATGTATTAAATTAATAATTTTTTTTGGAGCGAGTTTGCTGATTGCCTCAGACGGCATTTTCAGCTTCACCGGGCTTGTTTGGGGGCGGCGAGGAGCGTAAAGGGTCCCTCAAGCCGTGTGAAACGAATCACCTTCGGAGGTTTTCTAGAGGGAACGGCATCGTCTACTAGTGCGCGTCCCCGTGTACATGTCTGTACCTGGTGTAGAGCGCGTGTGAACCGGTTCGTCGTACCCTTGTTCTATGAGTACGGTGTCTTGGGCCTAAACTCGTGTGCATGTTTAGTGTATTCTTTAAATGTGTAGTGGCATTTGGCAGAATCGGGCGGGGGGATTAAACTTACTTTCTGCAGGCTCCTTATTTTGTGCTTAAAGGCACATATTTAGTCTGTTTGAAATCCCTGTCATAACTTAATTCTGTTATACCAAAACGCGGGCGAAAGTTAAAATTATGGTTTTTAACGAATCGAATTTTCTTGTTAATAACATCAAATAGGGACATCATAAGTTGTTTTAAAAAGTTTCACTTTTGTACAGGTTTTGGAATAACAAGGAAAGAGTTTTGGACTTAGCCGTGTTATTCCAAATAATGATTCATGTTAAAACTGATGTTGTCTCACATATGCTTATAAAGGCAGAAGGAAACAGCATCGCTTAGAAACCGGGGTTGTTTTAGTTCACGTTTTGGGAGCTCTG
Source organism: Eudonia truncicolella (assembly GCA_949315975.1). Lineage (NCBI taxonomy): Eukaryota > Metazoa > Arthropoda > Insecta > Lepidoptera > Crambidae > Eudonia > Eudonia truncicolella. Next base: position 4,789,249 of record OX438848.1, on the reverse strand, counting down.
TGTATTTACTTAAATAAAAAAGGCAGCTACTGCTTTTCAACAAGTTAACTTTAGTTTTGGATGTATAGAACTTGAAGTTAACTTTAGTTTTGGATGTATAAAAAAGTGTAAAGCTCTTGAAGCACTTAATTGTACGTATTGTTTTGAATGTTACAAGGTGATAAAATGTTCAGTTACTTTTGATGTAGGGTTTAAAGCATTATTGTCAACCTGAAACTTATTTTGTGGTAAACGTTGGTAAGCGTGACTTGATAGCGCCATTTTATTCGTATTGTAAATTCACTTCATTCGATCATTAAATTCCACTAGTTGTCACTGAAAGAAAAATGTTGGAACACCCGTTTTGTCTGCAAAATGTTTGTTTGTAAATAAAAAAATGTGTGATTTTAGTGTTAAGCTTACATATAAAGTTAAGTATAAAATTAAATCTTGTTAATAATTATTGATACAATACAAGCAGTTACACTAGTTTTTTTGAGATTTATTAAGATTTTTACATTTCTTTGAATAAAATGTATACAACGTTTGTATTATGTCAATTATTATTAGTAGCATTTATCAATAAGTACTAATTGATAAATTATTGATACAATATAAGCAGTTACACTAGTTTTTTTTTAATTTATTAAGATTTTCACATTTCTATGAATAAAATGTATACAATGTTTGTATTATGTCAATTATTATTTACATCGTTTAAAGTAGCATTAAATGTTTGTTTCGTTTTGATTATATTTTATAGGTATCTTGTGAATGTTCTAGTGTATATGTTACCGTCAAAACACATTTTTAGTATATAAATAAATAGCTTAGACTAGGGATATCTTTTAGAGCAAAAATTGACTCAATTTGGTTGGTATCTGACCTTATTAGCCAAAGTACTAGATACTTTTCATTGCTTTTCAACCTTATGTCGAAAGTATTAAAGTTTAAATTTTGATGTCTAATATATAGGCAGAGCTCTATAGGTTGGGCGTCTCCGTTACAAAGTACAGTCAGCAACGAATGTAGCTCAACTCTAATGCGCTTTGTCAAAATAACTAAATATCTATTGGTGATTGTTATTATGACATGGTACTATACTACTATATGGTGTTTAGTGTCGTTCGTTGCTGACCGTCCCTTACCTCGATCTTAATATAAATGTCTCAGGCACAGTAAAATCGTTTCCTACCCCTCTGCATCTGATTAACAACCTTCTGCTGTCGTACATAAGGTCGTTTATACATCGTCGCTTCTTGTTGTTAGTATTCGGGAACGTTCGTATGAGATCAAATATATTAATATTTTTTAAAGTAGCTAAGATTGTGTTTTGATTGGAACATATCTAAGGATTAATAAACTATCTTTTAATATTTTAAATCATGACCAAATATTACTTTTTATTAGTGCCATCCTTGATTTTATAACAATAGCGTTTAATTAACTTAGTGATCACTTGTTACATTATTTTTTCCTTTTGAGTAATGTCCTAAGTCTGAACGTATCTGTTTAAAAACCAGTTGCGTTTTGCATAACTTATTATTATCACGTGTACATACATGTAGTTCTCTATTGAAATCATCGATTATGAGAATATATAGGGTAAAGCCTCCAAAGAGTACGTATTCCTATACGCAATTCCTTTTTTCGTATTGGCAAACACACATTCATGCGATTAATAAATACTACATACCATATTGACTCCATGCACACGTTATGTCACAGGCAAGTAATTGCTAACAAATTTAATATTATTCAAATAGTAGCACTGCTTGCTGGCTTTACTATGGCGCGCAATAAATTCTATTCAATTAAATTTTTTGTTTGATGGCTCGCTATGATTTAGCCAGTGTCTAGTTTTTGGATCTGTCACCTGTATAGTATATACCTCCAGACGACAGCAGGCCAAATTTCCTCAAAGTTTTACCTTAATGCTTTAGGTATAAGGTTCCATATCGGAAATTTGACGGTTTTAATAGGTTGAACTTGAGTCCTTCGCTCATTTTGATATAAGTTATGCAATCGCCCATTGTTTTCACTTTCAACTCGTATCGTTTTCGGTTTATCAAATCTCGGAGCTATTATTTAATTGTGTATTATTCATAAAATTTAGTATACATAAAAAACTTCCATCATAGCAAATTATTAAAATCTAAATGGATTTGTGTCAAAAACTGAACATGAATGAAATAGTACAAACTTAGTCGATAATGTGAATGTAATTATAAAACAATATGTCATCATGATTATTTTGCAGTGGAGCTAATTAATATCAGATAAATCAATATCGATCATTGTACAAGGTTTTCAACTTTATGGGCGTATAAAAGAAAATATTTCTTATGTTCTAAGTAGTAATTAACGTCAATTACCGTCTACAAAAACTCTATCAGCACTAGGAAGAAAGTTCTAAGAGTATGTTGAGAAGCAAAAACTTCCATTATACTTGTTTACTTTGCATTTTCAAATGTAAATATTTGAAATTAGTACATAGACACAAAAAGAAATAAAATAGTATTGTTTTTTTTATTGAACTGCTATAGTTGTGATTCGAAATTCCTATCGCAACTAATATTACAAAGAAACTTGCCAAGAACAAGCACTAGCACCAACTAATTCGAGAACCAAAGAAGTATCGAACGTGGTTGCATTTCTGCCTGACCATTCTATCAATGTGTATTCCCACGACTGCAGACTTATTTCAATAGATTTATTCTCGAAGTCTATGGTGCAGGGTCTATGTATTCTCTTGTTAGTTATTCCTTGTAACAATGCGCAAATTAATTTCCAATTCCAACCTCTGGAAATAACAAAAATGTAAAAAAGTTTTGGTAACATAAGTTATGATGAAAATTGTGTATTTATTGTGTATTATTTATCAAGAAAATAAATTGAAACTTTTTACACAAATGCTAAATGAGTACTATTACTTCTGACCATTGTGTTTTAAGCTCTTTCTGTATTTCGATAGGATAAGTTAGCATAGTTTTATTTATATATAAAATAATTTATAAGTTTATTAGTTTAATAGAAATTTAGCAGCGCGTGCGCAGCGATTATGGGGTAAACAGATAGTTTTGTTAGTATATTTTAAGCGAGGCAATATTTATTTACGATTCTATTGTGTTAATGAGTAGGTATACATAAATTTATTGTATGTTTTACTTTGTAGTGTTTATTGCGTTTTCTATTTGGTATTCAGCAGGTTTGATATTTGTAATATACACTGGCGTTCAAAAACGAGAAAAACACGAGACTGATTCTATACTTTGTTTTATATTCTTTGATTTAACATTAAGTTAAGTCTCATAGCATTACTGAATAACTGTAGAACGGGTTACTTATGAATCGACTGTCTTCTATAAGTGACACTACGGTATGATTCTGAAGTTAGTCATACTGGAGACTCCTAGCTTTTTAGGACGCTTATTTAAGCAGCTACTAAAGAATTCATAGCTATGATCATGTTAGGTACACTTAATTTAAAAGAAACCCCGTTCTATAGCACATAAAAATGTTTTTTTTTTTGATAAAGTGTCTTTAGAAATGGTCCCACTGAAATTAGTTAACCTTACTGCTGCAATATGGCGGCTCGATTAGTGTTAATTAAAATTTTTAATTAAACTTAATGGAATCAGTGTTGTGCTATCTTATTTTTGTAACGTTATTTTACCTTGAGACTATTTAATATTTTGTTTTATATCATGTGCATATACATTTTAGAGGACTTTGTCAGTTTTTTTGGTCGCCACAAATACGGTATTTATGCACGGACAAATTACTATTTTACTTTCATGACTAACTGTAAGTTTGTATTGTAAATAGTGTACCTATGGAGTATGGAAGAAATAAAGGATTGAATAAAATGTTTCTTCTTTTTTTACATATTTCCTAACTGCCTCCCTGATCAGCAGAGTCAAGAATAGTCCCAACAGCATCCTAAGACATTAGCAGATTGCTTCACATCACCGCTCTACCCCCCGACCACCTAACCGATCGCTTTGGCGAAATGTATCAATTAAATCGTCTAACAGTTCTTTAAAAACATTGACCTATTTTTTATTTGACCTAAGCATGAATTTCTGTAGCCTAAAAAAAATCACTCAAGAAGTCTGCGTGAGGACTTAGTAAAGCCGAGGGTTTGGGGATTTGTTAGTAGAAATTAAAGAACTAAAGACGGAATCAAAGGACGTGATGTTATTTTCAATAAAACTCTCTGTTGTAGTATCAGTAGAGATAGGTATTTATTTCAAAAAGTCCCTATTTTAATATGAAACATAAATAAAATATCAAAAAATCAAATGAGTATATAATTATACGTATCACAAAACCAAAGACAAAACAACTATTTTTTTCAATATATTTTGTATTACTTTTTGCTGCTTGCAAACCTTCCTTCGCCCCGCCCCGGCCCCCGCGCGCCCCTCCCGCCATTTACCGTCTGGGCCGCTCACGCGCCACGCCGCGCCGCGCCGCCCGCCGCCCCGCATTGACGCGACCTACTGATGCGTTAATTTTTATCCAAATAAAGGACGAGGTATCGTCCTCTAATCATAATTTCAAAATAAGGGACACTACCTAGGGGGGCTTAAAATGAGGACGTACAGTCAGCGTCATATATAAAGTAGCAGTAACAATGAACAAATATTTTGAAACATCTTAAGTTCTCACTATTATTCACTCAACCAAAGTCAACAAATTGTTGAGACCTACCATCTTGCGCAAATATATTAGAACACAAACAACGTCAGATATATCAGTTCACTCAAGCCACCAATAGCAATGTTACAAGCAAACCGTCAATTGTAACCAAGCAGCCAGAGTATTCAAAAATATGGAACAACCTAAGAAAATGGACTTTAACACAAGTGTACTAGAGTTCAATACTAAAGATTCAAAACTAAATCATGTCATGAATCATGAAAAGATAAATTGAAAATTGTATTTTATTGAGAAATGAAAATGTGACATCTTGCATAAATAATATATTAACTAGTTATTCCCAGCGGCTTGGTAACATTTTATTTCAGGAAAGGATCATTTTTCTTGTACTATCTCATTTTAAGTATTGTTAGCTCTTTGATGTATTATTTGATGAAGTTGACTTTATATCAACTTCATAAAAGCGAAATAGCGTCTTGACCTCCTACCATTATATTATTTAACTATCTAGGATCTACTAAACCAGCCGAGGTTTCCCTCTCCCAGTAGCACTTCTACTCCTCGAGATCAATTGTGCAGCCCATCTTTTCACCCTTCTTGCTCTATAATGACGATTGCCTGATGATAAGAATCGGGTTAAGAGCCCTCGCCCACGTCCGATAATCGATGACCGAATTTTTAGTCTGTGAAAATGAAACGTATGGAATTCCATGTTGCAAGTCCTACAAAAAACCGGTACTAAAACCTCGGCGCAAAAATCGGTCCAACTATCGGTCCTACAAAATGTCGGTCCTGGGCCAGAGCCGTAAAAGGTAGCCAATGCCTTCCTCTGTGCCATAAGATAGGTGCACATGCATACCTTTCAATAAGATTAGTCGAGGCGTAAAGCGGCAACAAACAAACATATTTTGACACTTATAATATAATTATAGTTATGATTTATCATTGCGAACATGACGAAAGATGCTATACTTCTCCTTGTACACACGCCTGCACATCAACCTACTACAAACTGTCAAATTTCTTCAATAGACTTTGAACTTTATCCCTTAAGTGTAAGGTTGAAAATGTATTGAAGAAATTTGACAGTTTCGGATAGGTTGATGTGCAGGCATCTGTACCACCAGTGAAATAAATAAAACAAATTTTTAAACACTATTGTACTTTATTCCATATACATACTTTAAACAAAATATATTTATAACTTAAACTTTAAATAATAACAAACTTGTGTATCCTACAAATGTATTTTGTTTGTAGGGTGGAATATCATTTATCACTATATCTGATATCACTTATTTACCTACCTATTAATATATTAACAAACAAAAAAAAATATGTTGACACTGACTAAATTAAACCACGAAGTCACAAATGAAGAAATTAAAAAAAATAAGGTTCGAATTTAGAAACGAGTGTATCCACCTTCAGCCGTGATAACATCACTGAGCCGTCGCCGCATCGATCGCACTGCGTTGTAGCAAAACATGGTTCCTCGCAATGAATCCCAAGTTTCTACCACGTGCCTCCGCAAGTTTTCTGTCGTCCTTATTTGAGTGTTATCCCAAATTTGCACCATTTTGCCCCACAAATTTTCAATAGGGTTTAAATCGGGACTACGGGGAGGGAAAACTATACTCTCCAAGTTCCTATTGGAACTTAAGTAGTTTTGTACAATCCTGCAATTATGAACAGAACTGTTATCTTGTATAAATGTTATAGTGTCATTGGGATAAAACACTTGGGCTGTAGGCAATAACACATCGGCTAAAATTTCTTTATATTGTTGCCCATTTAATCGTCCGCCAACTTCAACCAATTCTCCCGGACCAGCTTTACTCATCCATCCCCAAAATCCTAGTGTTATTCTTCCACTTCTGTTAGTAGCTAACACATTTCTTTCATCATATCTGGTGTTGTTCATTCTCCATAATGACAAGCGACCACGAACTGATGAACAAAACACTTTTTCGTCTAAAAAAACTACATTTTCAAAACTGTAGTTAAGATAGTTACGAGCGAATTGCAAGCGTTGTGCTTTATGCCTTGCTGTCAGTGCAGGCTTCTTGGCAGGAATTCTATGATGCAACCCTTGTTCGTGATAGCGCCGCCTTATCGTAGCTTGTGACAACCCAAATTCTGAGGCTAAAATAATTGTGACACGTGACATTAAAATAATGTCACCAATTAGAAGAATAATATTATAAAATGAGTTTTGCTTTAAATCCGAGTGTAAGGACACATTGTAACGTTTGCTGCGTAAGCAAACGCGTACCCCAAGCGTGGGCGACCGCCGAGTATCGGCAGACGTTCAACAGTACACAGTACACTCGCAACCAACTTGTTATACTTTATGTCATTACGTGTATTTCTGTGTCTGGAAAATATAAGTACAAAATCGTCAAGTGACTTTTTATTGATGCACCCACGCACTCTCTGAGGAGTCTGTAGGTACCGCATACACACCAGTAGCGTTATCGCTACTGGTGTGATAAATGCGCTAAGGTTTATACCTTACACGAGTTTTCGGCAATTAAGACTACCGGACTTGCTCCTTCTTTATGGGTCACCTCTTTGAAATAGTGGTTAGGGCTTTTGCTTCTTTACTGAATATCAACGGGTTACTACGTAGAGGTCTAGATGACTATTTAAAAAAAAATACTAGAGTACGTAAATTCGAAACTGTGTTAATGTAGTACTAGGAAAAAAATACTAAGGCGAGGAAATAAAGAAAATTAATTACCATTTATTTATTAAATTTTTAAGCAGTATAACCTAACACATATAAAATTTCCTGAATAGACGATTATGATTATTAATAATAATTTAAATCGTATTTGTGAAATAATTTGAATTCGAATTTTTCTCAAGTGAAGCTCTCATTGAACTTTAGTACACTTGTGTTAAAGTCCATTTTCTTAGGTTGTTCCATATTTTTGAATACTCTGGCTGCTTGGATACAATTGACGGTTTGCTTGTAACATTGCTATTGGTGGCTTGAGTGAACTGATATATCTGACGTTGTTTGTGTTCCAATATATTTGCGCAAGATGGTAGGTCTCAACAATTTGTTGACTTTGGTTGAGTGAATAATATTGAGGACTTTGGATGTTTCAAAATATTTGTTCATTGTTACTGCTACTTTATATATGACGCTGACTGTACATACTATAAAATAAAGGACATCTGGCAACTCTAATTGGGGGGTATATAATTTCTCACTTCCCATTTCTATTATCATTCATATTCATCATAATAGGAAAGAAATATCGTTTATTTATGTATTACTTGTAAGAAAAATTACTTTTTCATTGGCTAAATGTTTGTGCAAAGCCATAAAAAAAACCTGGTTTTCGTTAACGAGATCGAATGTCAAATAAAACTGGCACTAGGAGTGACTATGAGCTTAATCAAACTGCGTTAGTTAGTTAGTTTTAAATGAACGCTTTCTTTTAACAATCTTGCTTTGACATCGATATTGTTGATGTAACATACAACGTAAAGTTATTAAAGTAAATGACATTTGGTAGGACTACTTCAACCTCTAAAAGAATGGGAAGCAATGAGGACTTTCCTACTATAAAACGAGCATGCGACCTACTTTAAAGTTTCAAGCGATTAGCCATACGGTATAGGTCGACAGGAACCAGTAATCGACATTGTTTTTCCTTTAATCATTAAGAATAGGAGTCAGTAACTGGTTTTAGTCTTTAGCAACAATTGAATCTTCTTTGCTGTCATTCCGTAAAATTTCAATGACAACCAATGTAATTATTTGGCGAAGAAATATGTTTCGATTTCTGAGCATATTATAGTGTCGAAAATTGGTGCCGCTCCTTAGGGTAGAGCGAGCGGCGCAAGGCCATGGCAAAAGGGCGCCAAAATGCTAAATGCGTACGTTTACCCGCAAATGTTACCAAGCGAATGCTATTATTACTATTGTGGGAGTCGGAAGAGAAAAAGTAAATCTCTAAAATTAAAGGCATACAGAATAGTGACACTGTACAACCTTTTACCACTATTGCATAAAGAAAAGATTTTGGACGGTTGGAGTTTTATAATGAATGAGATGGAAAACAACCAAAATGTGAAAAAAAAATCAAATTAAAATGACGCCTTTTGAGATGAATGAGTAGGTAATATTATTATCCTTATTTTATTATTTATCAGATCTATTACTACCTAAATGTTTTTATAGCATTTATAATTAATTATGTTCCTGTCTGTTTGTGTTCAAATGCGCACTTTTATACGGTTTTAATAAATAAAATTGTATTTGCAAATGTAAGTATTGTATATACTTATATAATATATAATTTTAATTCCTACTATATTATCGTCGCTGATGTTTACTGCGCACACACGCAAAGTGTTACATAAAATTAAATTAAAATATCGTTACTAATACACTTAACATTGGTAAAATGTAAAAATAACCCGAAGAGTTCAGTTCATCTCGCAGAAAGCAGTAGCATAAATATTTAATTTCTCCACGGTTACAGTCGCTTTATAATACAATTCTTAGAGTGGCTATCACCACCCAAATCACGGAGTCGGACAGTAATGTAATATCATCACCGAGTGAAACGTCTTGCGAGATTGCCCCCCGGCGCAAACCGAAACCTATTAGCATGAGGCGGAATTAAATTGTCGCGTTAGGGCGATGACATTGTGATGGGAAGTAGCGTATTAGCTTGAATGAAATGAGTCTATAAGTATCAATATTATTTGTTCATCCTTCATTCATCACAGCCGATATACGTAGGTCTACGTCAACTGCTGGACTAAGAATTGTATAACTGGTTTTTTTAACGAGCAGAATTCGCAGCCGCATCTTTTGAACCAAGTTTTTTTAGTAGGCCTGGGAGGTGCGTGGTTGATTACAGGATGGGATGTGACCGACCCACTAAACTGCTGTTTGTCCGTCTGGCTAGCTATCACCTTCTTTCGCTTTGCCACTTGGCTACCGAGGCGTTAAGTAAGTAATAAAATACGGAAATGCGGAAGACCCAGGTTCGATTCCTGGCTGGGTCGGGTGGGCGTTTAATTTTTTCACTGTATTTTATAAAATTTTATAAATATTTAAGTAATAAAATAGCCAATTTTCTGTCCGCGGTTTGCTTCCTACGATTTCTTCTGTGTCAGACAAAAGATGTTCCGAATATTTTCAGGCAACAATTTATAGTAACAAAATAACAGGCCCATAGATGATTACCTTATAAACTAACATATACATGCCAATATAAAATTTTTGTTAGTGGCTAATATAAAACTTAATCTATGTTAAGTGTTTTTTATATATTTTAGCGTTTTTTTTATTAACGCTTAAATATACTTAAGTAAAATTTTAAACACTGAAAAAAGACGACAACCTCAGGCGGGAATCGAACCACGCACCTTCCGCATTCCGGGCGGCTGCCTTAACCACTTGGCTACCGAGGTCTGGCTTTCACCCGTCGAAATTTTTCAGTGCTTGATGCTTATGTTTTTAGTCAACATTGCTTCATCAATCTTAATCTTCTTCATAAATTTTTTTTTTTTTTCAGTGTTTAAAATTTTACTTAATCTATGTTAGTAATTTATTTCGACACTTTCGGTGTCGCATAGCCGGGGTTTGTGATCACCTACCCGCATTTGATTGATTGGTGATTATATCAATACCAATACCAATACCCATCAATTGTCGCGATGACTTTGATCAGCAATAAGACAGTATATACGCTATTTAGGTAATGGCACCAGTATTCTACAGGAACCAGTAAACGACAGTTTTTCCCTGTAATAATTAGAGATAGGGGTCAGTAACTCGGTTGTGACTAGCGACAGTTGAATACGGACTACCTGCTTCATAGTGGTCATCCAGTGAAATTTCAATGAAATTCAATATAATTTTTTGGCGACGAAACTTTTCACTAATTACCTACTTATGGGTGCGCCTACCAAAAACTGCCAAAATGCAGTCACGGTTAAGTTGATATAATTGAAAATACTATCGTATTACATAAACAAAATATAATATATATAATCAACAACGTGTTTACAATTAGTCCGACTCATAAATTCATAACACACTATAGTTTTTTCTACAATATCATTTGAAGTTGGGCAAAAATCATGAAAACTAGTGGCGGCGTTTAGTTGATATCTTATAGTTTATCTAAATTATTGTATCTCCGATTTTGTCTAAATAATCACCGATGGCTAAACTAAAAATCATCCGTCTCCCATTTTTTGATTGATTTATAAAGTGGTTATTTATATTATAGTGTTTTTTGAATTAACACGTTAAATTCCCCATACCAAATTAGTATAGCCGCGCGGCATCAAATAAATATGGACAAAGACATTTCAAATAAAATATATGACACTTCGTCGCCTCAGTGCTTATTTGCCCTGTCGACCAAATTTATCGAAAACTAACTCTTTAAATGCAGTATTGCTAAGGCTTAAATTTAAATCCTGTTATTTAAATAAAACCTTTGTTATTTAAATAAAAGCTTAAATTTAAACCTGCACTCTTCTGACATATACAGGGACCCGGTATGTCAGAAGAGTGCAGGTTCAAATCCTGCTCGTGGAAATTTTTTCAACATTTGTGTTTTTGTAATTTGTTTCGCAACAAAATTTGCGTTAAAATTATATAAACAAAACAAAAACATTTTTTAAATCCTGTTGTATAAAAAAAAATGCATTTTTTTTTGTGACACTACAATTAAATCAAAATTTTGTGTATTTGTTCTATGTCCAGTGTTTGTTTTATATCCTACATCGTAAGAGATATTGAGTGCTTAAGGTGTTCTATGTCCACTCAATCGACCAATTATAGCCCGCGACGTCATGCACGCCATTTTGTTTGATTTGTCACTGTAGCTGGAAACACCACGAAAATCACTTCGTCGCTCCCGAAAAAAGTTATAAAAGCATTTAAATTGTAGTGTTTTTGTGCTTACTTATATTGTTTTAAAAACACGTCAAATTATGTCTAGAACAAATTGTAAAAGCAAGTATAATCAGATGCAGCCGCAAACTGAGCACTACTTTTTAATTTACACTCAATTCCGTTATGATTTTTAAACAGGTTGTTATTTTTAAGTGACTTTGGACAACCTCCAAGCAAAACCCAAGAGTGTCTAAAAAAAGTGACTAAAATCAGTCACAGAAGGACGAAAGGATTAATTCCCGGTTTGTCAAGTTTTTTTTTAAATATTATATTAGAAGGAGGCAATCGAGCAAGCGGGTCACCTGATGGGAAGTAATCACCGCCGCCCATGGACATCTGCAAAACCAGAGGAATCGCAGATGCGTTTTAAACCATTTAGAAAAACGATTATTACTAAATTGACCCGACCGGGGATCGAACCCAGGACACCATGAGATTAAGTTTTTTGATAAAGTCACTTTAGAAATGGCGAATTAATTCTTTAGAAAAGTAAATAGTGTTGAATAATTTGGGTGGGGTTAGAACCACGATAGCTCAATTGGAAGAGCAGGTACTCTTGTCAGAAGATTGCAGGTTCAAATTCGTTTCGCAACAAAATTTGCGTTAAAATTATATAAACAAAACAAAAACATTTTAACTTTTTTCTTAGAGTTTGCTGATTGCCATTGGACATTTTAAAGCACTTAAAGGGAACCTTTTTTCAAGGAGTGTGAAACGAATCACCGTAAGAGGTATTGTAGAGGGGACGGCATCACGCACTACTACGCGTATCCCCGTGCCCTACTATTCTCCGAGGGGATCGGATCGGGGAAACAACTTTAACGCTATCCGCAACAATGTAGTCGCTACCTTTAATTCTGCAACTGCACCGTTCCCAATACAATATGAACCGTTACCCCAAGCAGTAAAGTCAAAATTGCTTCACCAACCCCACCAGTAGTGGTACGTTGTAAATTGAAGTAACATCGTACCCGGCAATTAAGATTGCATGTCACTGCTCCGAATTTAGTTAAAGTCTGAGTCCAATTTATCGGTCCTTTTGTGTCAACGATCGTTTCCCAGTTTGAATCTGGACTCTGGTACTAATTTGATTAAGTTGAAGACGAGTTAAAGCAAAATGATTTCTGTTTTTTTTAATTATTTTTTTTTAATGTTAAAGTAGGGCAAACGAGCAGGCGGGTCACCTGATGGATAGTAATCACCGCCGCCCATGGACACCCGCAAAACCAAAGTAATCGCAGATGCGTTGTCGGGCTTGAGGAAGGAGTTGGATCTTGAGGAGGGAGTAGGAATTGAGCCCCTCCCAAGGGGTGAGAGATGGGCCTCCGGTACTTTCACTCACCGGACGAAACACAACAGCAACGAGTGCCATTGTTTCACGCCGATATTCTGTGAGAGGGTGGGTGGTATTACGTCGGGCGAGCCGGCCCATTTCGTGCTGCAACGCAGCGTGGCTCTACCACTCAGATATGTTATATAATTAGATAATAATATTATATATATTGAATTATATTATACCAGCGATAGCTGTCTCACTCCTGGGCAGGCCTCCCCATATTTGTTCCACACCTTCCGGTCCCCTGTTACATCGCACCATTACTTCATGAACCTATCAAGGTCGTCCCGCCATTAAATTTAAATTTTTATTAGATACTAGCCGTCACCCGCCCTAAACCGATTCACACTTTCGTGACGAATACTTGCTTCTGCTTGCGCTCGGCGACACGCACGCACACTAGTGTACCATTGAAAACTCGGCGTTTGGAGCCATTCAAAATGGGCGCGCGGACATACTTTCTATACGTAGGTAATTATTCTAAGCAAACATACTATAACTGTCCTATTTCTTGTGCGATAATTTGTTGAACAAGCGTTTTTCAGCTGTTAGTTTTGAAACTATCGCTTTGACTTAAACATAGCATAACGCACTTTTTAAACATAGTTTAGTGGCACCCGTTTTCTACATTTTAAGCCCAGAGTTCGACACCAGTTTTGTCGCCAAACTGTCACCCTTTTGACACTTTTGTCACCCTTTTGACCCTTCTGACTGTGAGGGTAGTAACTATTTTTATCTTGTAACAGTTAAAGTAGTTATGCGATCGTCAATGTAGGCTAATTACTACTTACTTCTATAAGGAACAAATCTCAGCTGTAAAGAAATTATGTTATATGGTATTACAGGAGATTGCGTTTTAGTTTGCGATTCCATTTTAGTTTCATAGGGAATGTTATGAGCGGAAACAGGAAATTGCTCATCTCTTATGTCGAGGACCGACTTGGTGTAGAAAGATAATAATTTAGGAAACGTACCTAACTTTATTTATGTAAGTGTATACCGCAGTGATAAAAGCTTACGGAATAGTGTATCGAATTCAATCTATAAAAAAAAGTAAGGATAAAAAAAATATATTTTTTTCTAATCAAATAATTTTTAATTACTAGCGGCCCGTCCCTGCTTCGCATGGGTGGACTTTTTTTTATATAGCTTATGTTACCCAGCGCTAATGTAGCAATCTAATGGTGAAATATTTTTTTAAATCGATAAGAACCTTCCTTAGACTTCATTAAACACAACAAAAAAGAAATCAGCCAAATCGGTTCGGCCGTTCTCGAGTTTTGCGATTAGCAACACTTTTAATAATAATAATAATAAACGAACGGCTAGTGAACGACGGGCAGCTACTAGATGTTGATGCCATGACTAATTTCTGGCGCAGCATTTGGTCGGTGCCCGTCGAGCACACGGAAGGTGACTGGATGAGTGTTGTCAGGGAGGCGTGTGAACCTATCGAGACCATGCAGGCTATAAATATTAGTACAGCTGACGTAAGTTGTGCTATCCGTACGGCCCAAAATTGGAGATGCCCAGGACCGGACGGATTGCACAACTTTTGGATCAAATGGTTTCGATGTTCACACAAGTTACTGGCAACGCAATTCCAAGAAGCCATAGAGCTCGGCTTACCCCCAAGTTTGTTGACTACTGGTGTCACTTTTCTGCTCCATAAATCAGGTAGTACCACGGAACCGAAAAATTATAGACCCATCACGTGCTTACCAACATTATATAAGCTCCTTACATCCATTCTGAGAACAAAAATTAACTCGCAAATTCTTGCAAACAATATTTTGGACATGACTCAGAATGGATGTAGGGTTGGGTCCCGTGGTACTAAGGAGCTTCTCCTCATTGTCATGACCATATGCCAGAAGATTCGGCGAGGCAGAGGGACTTTCTCCACAGCCTGGATTGATTATAAGAAGGCCTATGATTCGGTGCCGCATTCATGGTTGGTAAGGATTTTAGAGTTATATAAAATTGATATAACTTTAAAATCCAATTTACCAATACAGGTACAAAGATTGATAACCACACTTTTATCAATTAAATACTGTTTATTATAATAAGTTTTTCTTAACAATAAAAATAGGATGTTTTTTATATTTTTAAAAAAGAAAATTACAAATTTTTCTTATCTAGTCTAACCTTTTTGGGAGTATGTAAGAAACGACAGTATAAACATTGAATCAAATAAATGTATAAAATAACGCGAGTAGATCCGTAATAGTAGTTTCAATTCAAAGGATGTGAGAAGTTTCTGATCATCTTATCTTATCTTAGTGGGTCCTACCGAGGTTTCCCACTCCCAGTAGCACTTCGATAGACCCCTCTCTTACGCAAAATATGTTTCTGCCGTCGTTAAGTTATTAATATAGGTATTCGTGGCTATATCTTGTGGTCGTTCTATAGGTAGGTATTTCTATGCGTTGCTATAATATGTTCAGTTGTTTCACCAACGGTAGTTGAAGACCCCCCTGGCGCCATAGTCTTTGGCACCGCCGAAGCGACTGTATGTAGCGTCCACTCCTACATCACCGTTTCGGCCAACAGGCCATCGGCCACCGCCTGCCGCAGACCACTGGAACAAGGAAATTCAGATATAACAATTATATTTTAAAATGAAACAACTTTTACGGATCTACTCGCGTTTATTTTACACATTAGTTTTAATTAATGTTTATCCTGACGTTTCGAACCCTTTGCAGGGTCCGTAGTCACAGGGGTCAGTCTCCCTGTGAAACCTAAAACTAATGTGTAAAATAAACGCGAGTAGATCCGTAAAAGTTGTTTCATTTCAATGTGTAGTGTTCGCGTAAACTTTAGAAAACAATAAATTATATTTTATTTGCTCTGTGGTCTTGTGGCTTAAACCGATCTCAGATACCCAGCGGGAGGAACATGCTTGTACTCGGTTTAGCTAGTTAGCACTAGCTTATCTGAATATACTCTTTTGTATGTCACCATAACATTAATATTGTAACATTTGACTTTAGGCGTCTAGAATGCCTCGTTCATCGTTGAAAAGATTATGTTATACACCTGCTTTAGCCTATAAGTCACTACAGCACAAAAAGTCTACTCACAGAAGAAGGTCCATGCATTTGTTTGCTAGCATCAAAGGAAGCGGCGGCGTGGTCTCCCCGCCAGTTCAGAGAACCACCCAGGGCACTGGTGTCACCCGCTGGCCCAAGCGTGCGCGTGCCATGGGCTTGGGCGTCCAGACGTCCTCGTCCGTCGTTAAACAGGGTGCGTTCTACACCTACTCTACCCTAAAAGTCACAATTAAAGCACATAATCACCAGCTCATTACTATGTCCCCACTGCTGGGGCACCAGCATTTCTTATGAATGGAAACGTCGAAGAGGACGGGCTGTAAACCACCACGCAGGCCCAATGCGGTTGGTGGTTGTTAACGATTGCTAATGCAGCCGGACCAACGGCTTTACGTTCCTTCTGGTCTTCTGAGGCACCAAATAGCACTAAAAATATTTGAAAAGCTTTATTGACTAAGAAATATCAATAATTTTGTTATTGCTTGTATGGAACAAAGATTACTTATAATAATTCAATACTTTTTTTGCAATAAACCTTTGACAAAAGTTATGACTTTGACAATCAATATCTTCAGGACGTGACGGTTCCCAATTATGGCCCAGTAGGTACCTATAGAAAAAATAATCCTAATGATGGGAAAAATGCGTAGGTCACGGCTTAGTTATATTCACTTGTATTACTTATCCTAGTAAAATGATTTTACTGTTTTCTACGGTATCTTTCTTGAGTGTGGCAATGTATAGTCAAACAAACGAAAAAGAAATTCACTTACGAATAATCCGTTATCATTTTGACCGAGTGTTCCAAACACCCGTCCGTCAGCGCTCCTGTGGTTATAAGTGACGCCATTAGGGTCTACGCTCACGTCCCTCCGAAGCCTTAAACCTTGAGGAGGTTCGGTATACTGCGGTGGCTCTGCAATGTAGGACTCGGGCGAGAACTCTGGATTGCTAAACAAAGAAAGAGAGCTTCAATAGAAAGGAAAATTAGTTGCATCATTATTAACAACATTATCAGCCTATAAATCCCACGAAAAGGCTGAAGCCTGAAAAATCTGTTGCTGCTACTGACACCTAATCTCGAACCAAAAGAATCTCGTGAATCTAGAAGGGGACGGGGACACGTTAGCCTGATGCCGTTCCCTCTAGAAAACCTCTGACGGTGTTTCGATCACACGGCTTGAGGACACCCTTTAAGTTTCTCGCCGTCCTCCTAAACGTCCGGTGACGCTGAAGTACGAGGCCATCAACAAAACTATCTCCAACAAAAAAAAGCTATGGCAGTCACATTTTTTTTATTGTCTACTGTAGGCACACAATTGCCTTACACTAGCGTGTGTGCGTACAGGCACGCCATAGCGTCAAAGGATGAAATAAATCTCAGTTCTCATTGCTCGTCGGTTTTGGCCGCTCGTCACTCAATCACTTGTTTAATTTACTACCTATCCTCCAGAACATATAGTTAATGGTAACAACACTTAAAAGCCTAAATCTACTTTATGAGCATTGGACTATAACAGTAGTGTTTCATACCTGAATAATAGGTCGTATGGATGAATGTATTCTTGTGCCGTGGCAGCAACCAACAGGGTGGTGAAAACGATGATTGAATACATTTTTTTCTGCCAAAAAAAAAAAACAATTTTTCGTAGAGTTTTCACAAAAAAATATCAAAAAAACAGTCTAATATCAATTATTTAAAACTTTATTTAAACTTAGAAATTAACAAGGATTATGATAATGTGATTTAATAAAGATATGCTTATTCAGTTATCATTTGCATTAAAATCTCATGCTGGTCCGGGACGTGGGAAGAATGCCCCGGGCATGTCGTCAGAGCCGACTTAGAGACAAGGGTTCAAAGATGCTCGCACATCAGGCGATCGGCTAGTGAACCTATCACTGATGTTATCTATTTCATCTCCGAACGCTACTATGATTATACTAAATGTGGCGTCGAGGTCACTAACGGCGAGTTTACTCAAAATTGGTGAATTCGATGCTCCTCTCTACCCCTTCCCTGCCTTCTTTGGAAAAGGACGTGAGAGTATGTGTTTATTAAAATTGTACACTATATATAGGTAGCTTGCTCCGATGCTAATTAAGAATTAAAACAAAAATTTATAATAATAATAAAATAATAAAACTTCCTACACACACACCAATTATCTAGCCCAAGAGAAGCTTCGTTATGAAACTCGTTAAATGGTTACTAGACAACGGATAAACATACTTAAAATACTTAAATACATACTTATTATACATAGAAAACACCCAGACCCGAGACAATTTAGAAAAACAATAATTTCTAAATTGACCCGACCGGGGATCGAACCCGGGACCTCATAGATGGCGACAACATGAAAACCGGTGTACAAACCACTCGACCAAGGAGGTCGTCAAAAAATTAGATAAATTAAACCACATACTTACACAATAATTTCTTGTTTCAATAGAGTAGTTGATGATTGCAATAGCTTCTGTCGACTGATTCAGATCCCTCTAGATTTGCTTTTAAATAGTAATTAATACAACCGAAAGGGGATCCCTCAGGATGGCGTTTATTGAAAACAATCTTCGGGCCACAGTTATTCCCCTTATCTTTAATATAACAACATTAATTGTACTGCTATAAAGATAAGTCGGTGCAGTCCCATCTCTCTCGTCTCGCGTTATCAAATAGCGTATTGTGTAAATAAACGTCTACAGAATCTGTAAATAGAAATATAGATACCAGTAATTAATTTCAAAATCGTATGATTCATAAAGAAATGTTTACAATTTGTAGTTAATATTCCTTGTGGGTAATCACTTATGGCCTTCATCTCTGCTGGTGTTAGGTAATGATAAGGCCGAAGGTGGAAGCGCACTTCACCCGGAATCCTCAACTACTGAGGCACTAGCTATCTTATCTCAAACTGCTGGAACACAACAATGCTACAAACATTGATGTTATGGCGACGTATTTAGATGAGATGGTGGTAGCTAGCCAGGCGGGCAAACAAGCCCTACCACCAACTAAACAAAGTAATGTTAATGACGGTAGTTGTTGACATTGAATTGGCGCCTTTGGCTTTCAAAGTAAAAAAGTAAATAGTGTTGAATAATTTCGGCGGGCTGGTTAGAACCACGATAGCTCAATTGGAAGAGCACCTGGCCCGGTATGTCAGAAGGGTGCAGGTTCAAATCCTGCTCGTGGAAATTTTTTCAACATTGTGTTTTTGTAAACAAAGTACACAATCATGTACCCTTCGTTGGGAATCGAACCCCCTACCTAGGGTCCAGACCCAGGCCCCTTTTGTTGCATTAACCGTCTGTGCGGAGGGCAACCCATTATTATTCCATAAAAAATTGTTTCCTGAGTTACTTGCCAGCTCTTCTCGGTCGAAGGCTCTCGCAAAATCAGAATTGGGTGCCAAGTGTGGGTTTTGTTTACTATCTGTATTCATTCGATTACGTTTACGAAAACGAAAATTTGGTATGGCCTTGAAGCAGCGCCTCCTGGCGACATACGAGGCGGCGCGGGGCGGCTAGCTCGGTCAAACCTATTCTTATCTTTGGAACTTTCTGCCTCTGTCCCTCGTGTGCTTTGTGTTCGCGGCGCGGCGAGGGCAGCCGCGGGCATCGACGGACAGACGCGGTCTTTATTGCTTCGCCGTCAAAAAGACTGCCCCGCCCCGCTGTCTGCAAAGCGCCTTAACCTTAACTGCTTATTTTAAATAAACGATTTGATTTTGACGGTGCTGGCATTGCAATATTTCGTCGTTGAAGTGACAATACCTCCTAACTAACATTTTTTAAGAAATCGACATTTTTAATGCAATAGATTTAAAGTTCAATTTTGCATAGACTGTTTTTTTTTCTATCTGATATTTCGTTTTTAAATAGCAATTAAAAGTCTGTAGAAATAGCTCCTATATGCGCTAGAAAATATTGACGTATTTTTTTTTTGGCAATATCTCCTATCTACTGGTTCAACCGACTACACTCGGCCGTGTTCGTCGATCGACTGACCGTTACCCGGTGGTAAGCGTTTCGCGGAATAACAGGGGGAGAAGAGAGGGGCTTAGAGCAAGTTTGAACCTGTTTTTAAGGCACGGCGTTTTAGTAGTGCTCTGACGCTTCGCGAGATAATACACAAAGGTTATTTATGTGGTGTTTTTATCGTTAAAAGTGGTTTTAATCTGAAATTGGAATATTTAAAGGAACTGTTGTAGAATAGGTAAGTTATTTAAGTATTTTAATACTGTTTGCTTGGTTTTGATGTAGAAAAATTGACATTAATTTAAAAAAAAATGCAGATAGAAGGTATTTCTTTACAATGTTTCTTTAATCAAGTTAATAATTTTATTTAGGTTATTTTGTGTTGGACTGTATTTCATTAAACAAATCTTTTACAGGTGTATGCACCAACTTAAATGATGAAAAGGTATCAAGGTCATAGAGCTAGAAAGATGATTAGCCTCTTAAAATTAAACCCTGTAAATGGTTACGATCAAGGGAACTTGCTTACCGGTAAGTCATGATAGAAAAACTCCTCTTGGTTTTCCGCTTTCGAAAATAAAGAATTTGATGAAAATTGAGAGTTAAATTTTGATAGTTTTTTAATTGACCTACTCATTTAATAAAATTGTTTTAGTGGCTGATTCTACTGTCAAAAGGACTACACATAATAAAAACACTTCAGAATTTATAGTGGCTGATTCTTCTGTCGTAACACATAGAGAAAATTCTTCAGAGTTTATAACTTTTATTGACTATCCTAAATTATTTATACCGAAATCGCTTTCAGTCTCGGATCTCACAAGTGATTCAATAAAAATTAAGATGAAACGAGCTTGCTCTCTACCACCATCAATTAAATTTAACGTGACATCTTCAGAAAACTTGCAAGTTGATATGGATAGTCAAGATAAATCCTCATTACAGTATGATACAGACGCAAGAATAGAGTCAGAAAGTCCATCTTTACTTATTAATTCACATTTAGTCACTGATGTTGATCCTCCTGCAACAGCCAATTTTATAAATGAGAGTGATACTGATGTTCTACAGAGTTCTTCCTGCTCATATGCACCTTCGTCGTCATCAAGTGACGAGGAGTCTCACAACCAAACAACTGCAACATCAAGCGCTTCTCAAAATATTTTCTACGGTGATGTTAATGAAGGCAGACAACGTCGTAAAATTAGAAATATGAATGAATGGAAAAAAAATAAGAATAAAAGACTCAGAATGGAAGGTAAGGAATATTTAGGATTCACTAAAGCAAGGGGAAGGAAAATGGAGCATAATAAAACCCGGTCATGTAAACAGATAGGAGAAAGGTGCAATTCCAAATTCTGCGAAAAAAGCCAAAACAGACTATGCAATAAAATTACGGAAGAGTGTAGACAGAAAATTTTTAGTAACTTCTGGAATAATCTGAATTGGGATCAGAGGAAGATATACATTACAGGACTAATCAACCGCACCAACGTGTCTCGAAAAACTTCTGACGCCAATTCAAGACGCAAAGGTACTTTGCATTATTTTCTCCCGCTGGATTCAGATTCCAATAATAAAGTACAGGTGTGTAGAAATATGTTTTTGAAAACTTTTTGCTTGGGGTCTTTCACCGTCCAATCGTGGGTAAGGAAAGCAGAATTTGGAATGCTACCATGTCAAGACATTCAAAATAGACTAACACTTCGAACTGCTAGGCGAGGAGCGGAAGAGAAAATGTCAAGTCTTAATTATTTCCTTGATAGCATCCCTAAGTTGCCGTCGCATTATAGAAGACAAGAGACAACAAAACTTTATTTAGAACCTACTTATAGGTCTGTCACTGATTTGTACAATCATTACAAAAAGTTCTGTATAGATACTGCAGTTGCTGCTGTTTCTAGATTCACGTTTGAAAAGTCCTTTAATGACAAGAACCTTTCCTTATATGTCTTGAAAAAAGACATGTGTGACATTTGCTGCAGCCATGCAGTAGGAAACATCGACACAACAGAGTATACTGCACATATTCACAAAAAAAACCGGGCAAGAAGTGAAAAGAACGAGGATAAAGCCAAAGCAGTCAGAGGGGACATTATTCTGCTATCCATGGATCTTGAAGCTGTGAAAATGTGTCCTTATTTGACAGCTAGTGCTCTGTATTTCAAAACTAAATTAACGACCCATAACTTTACCGTTTACAACTTGACTACCCACCACACAGTCTGTTACTGGTTTGTTGAAACGGCGGCTGATTTGACAGCGAGTACTTTTACTACGTTTATTATTGATTACTTAGAAAGGTTTTGTCTTTCCAGTGCTCTGCCGATAGTAATTTTTTCAGACGGATGCACGTATCAGAACAGGAATAATATTTTAAGTAATGCATTACTTAATTTGAGCATTAAGCATGGTGTCCACATTGAACAAAAATTTTTAGAGCCTGGTCACACTCAAATGGAGTGTGACTCAGTGCATAGTGCCATAGAAAGGAAATTAAAAAATAGAGAGATCCATTTACCTAGTGACTACATTAGAGTCACTAGAGAAGCCCGTACTCATCCCTTTCCTTACGAAACAGTGGACGTCGATCATAGCTTTATTAAAAATTATGCAGACTCCTCAACCTTCCGATATTCAAGCATTCGGCCAGGACGCAAAGCGGGTGATCCCACAGTAACTAATATTCGTGCCATCAAGTACTCCGCTGACGGAACAATCACAGTCAAATTGAATTTTGACGACGATTGGGTAAATTTACCAGTAAGGCCAAAAAATAAAGACATTGTCACGTACTCTCAATTAAATGCAGAACCACTTCCGATTTCGATTACGAAATATAACCATTTACAAAGTTTAAAATCTGTATTACCAGCAGATTGTCATACTTTTTACAATACATTGCCTAAGATTTAAATAAAATTTCATTTTCATCGTTAAAATTTGTTTCATAACTACCTGATTTTGTTGATTGTGTTGTTCATAAATCGTTTGTTCTTAAATTTATAATTTAAAAAAGTACCTACCTGTAACATTGAAAATCGGTTTCACCATTACTTTGTCATAATTTCTACCATTCATGGCCTAAGTCTTAAAATATTTCATTTTCGTTACCTACTTAAAATTTCATTTCTACCTAGTTTTGTTTAGTGAATTGTTTAACAAAAGTAAAAAGTTTAAAATCAGTCATGTTATCTAATTGTCATAATTTATTTTATTCATTCCTTAAAACAAGATTTTAAATACTTAGGGTCGGTTTTACTGATTACAGATAGTTTCTTTGACAGATCACTCGTATCATAACCTCAAAAATTATTAATAAGTGACGCATTTGAATGGAAGATTTTGTTATGGCCCTCGTTGGCTATTGTGTTGATTGTATTTTTGTTTGATGACAATTGTTTTTTCTTAAATTTTAATTAAAGTTTTGATTTTAACAGTACATTTTATTTCTAGCAATAAATCCTAACTTGTTATTCCATAATGTTTTTTTCCTATAATAAGATCAATACCTCCTAACTGACGGTTTTACAAGAAAACGTGATATTATTTAAATCACTGGTTATCAAATAATAAGTAGGCCTGTAAATATGACATTAAAAGTAATATGAAAATACTGTAATCAAAACTTAAAAAGTTAATCGTTTTTTCCTTCTCCTGTAAAATAAGCATACCTACAGTTAGGAGGTATTGTCACTTCAACGACGATTTGCTTTTAACAATTCCGTTTAACAAGGACGTGCTCCCCATATTTCATATTCAAATCATTAATTCGACAATTTCACAATATAAAAAATGAAATGAAATGAAATGAAATGAAATAATTTAATCACTGAAAATAGAGTAGGTACAAAAGATGGTAATTCATATTAGGGTTCGTCTATTTTGCCAACGCAGGGCATGTGAATAGAGATAATTAAACAAACAAAAAAAAGTTAGAGAAATAAAATAATGAATTAAGTACCTATACATTAAGGCCAAATAGAAATTATAGAAATTACAATCGACATTGAGCGTAAATCAAGGACATGAAACCATGAAGTTATGTTGGTTAAGTATTAGGGATGCCATTAAAGGTAACATGTTATGTTGAGGCAAGTAGGGTGTCTTCTCTTTTGCTAGGACATTTATTTAAACCTGTTACAGTTAACTTTAAAAATGATATATGGTATCTAAAACCTGTCACAAATCTGTATCTAATAGTCGATGTACAGACGCCTGCACATCAACCTATCCAAAACTGACAATTTCTTTAATAAATCAACCATATGCCACCCACATAAAATTCAAAGTCTATTGAGGAAATTTGACAGTTTGTGATAGTCAGGCAGGCGTACGCTATACTCATAATATTAACACACACGGTTCTTAGGATTTGTTAGCAAACTCTTTTCGATCGAGTTGTATTGCGACTTGCCAGGGGAGGCATAACACCGCAATACTAACACTTTCTTAATAAATGCTTATATTATAAACACGACAAATGGACCCAAAAAAAATGTCACTTGAAAAGTTTGGTCATCTGAGTGAACTTAACACGTGTTTTAAGAAAGTTGTAGTAGCTTTATATAGCTGGATTAATTTATAGAGATTTGGTGAGTTTTATTACAATTTAAAATCAAAACTGAATTTATGGGATCTAATTTAAGACAGGACGAACTGGATATATTTTTTTTCAAAATTGCAGCAGTGGGATAGTGAGGGCTAATAATAATAATCATAATAATTTTCATGAATGTTATAAATTGCATGAGTCAAATAAACGTTATTTATAAATTTTCTATTAATTCTCCAGATATCTGTGTAATAAAGATTTTCAATTAATTATTAGTAAAAAGCCTATTTTTCGTATTGAAATTAAAACATTTTATCCAATTTAAAAGGGGAAACTTGGTCACACCTAAGAGGTCGGTGGTTGATAGTAGCGGATTAAGCATATCCATTACAGTCCAAATCATGTTATGTAGACGAGATACACATAGGACAGGGTAAAGTAGTGAGGGAATATACATTGTCAACCTATGCTCTATAGTAAGTTGTAATTAATTTTGCCCCTACAATCAGAGTTATTTATTTTTCTGGTAATAGGTACAACTACAGTACATATACACAACTTCGTAGAGCATTTGCATCACAGGTTTTTTATTCTAATATATGTACCACTAAATGGCTTAGGTACACAGAGTACAAGAATAATAATTACTATAAAATTCGCATTCAAAACACGTGAATTTCAATTCGAATTATACAAATTTATGAATAATTGCTCTGCTTATTCAAACCAATCGTAATTAATTTGCTAACAGGGTCAACTTATTTAAAATATAATGTCACAGCCATTTGGGAAACGGACATGTAGTGAACGTAAAATGCTCTGAAAAAATTTTATGAATCTCTCTCTGTGTGAACTTAACGTTTGTACATTTCCAATTTAGATATAACTTATAGAAAATCTCTTCTAGTGATCGCTCAATTTTGTATAACTATATCCTGTGTAAGTAATCATAGTAATCGTAGCGATGACTTGCTTACCATAAATTATGTTATCGCTTCTATAGCTGGATGTTAGCCTAATTACCACGTTGGCCTATTTGACATTTGCGGGTTGCGATCACAACATCGTCAAATACGAAACACCCTTGGCCCAACCTAGGAATTAAACCCAGGACCTCCAGTTGTCACTTAGCCACGAAGGCTTTGCTCGATGACCAAATGGCTTAGTGGTAAGCTCTCTTTCATATATCTCCTGTGTAACGTGTGTTTTAATATTACATTAATAGTAAAATAAAAGAATATTCGAAAATACCAAAACTGAAAACTCTCTGTCCACTTTCTAAGTAAAAGTCAATTATTATTTAATCCTCTCTAATCATAAAATCATGGTGCCCCTATTGAGGCCGTGCGGTCGGTCCGTATTTAATCGGTTTTCCGTAATAAACGTAGGCCTCATATACCACCGGATCCCCTATGTTGTAAGCTTGATTAAGCAATTCAAAATATATACGTTTCAAATGGATGTAATTATGGCTTGTTTGCGTTAATCAGTATTGAGGTTCCGTTATTATTTTTGTGATTTAGAGTTTACGCCTCTTTGCCACGAGCTGTTAAAGCAGTATTTTTTCAGTTGTGAAAGCGAGACGCGTGTATCGGCGTATGTAGGTATAAGGGTCTCTTTTGCTCATGGTAAGTAAGGCTCTTTGCTCTGTGCCTAATAGAATCTTGTTAATATTTTTTAAATTAATAACTCTCAAGAAATTCCTACATGCTGTATGTAGGAAAAAAACCTTTTATTAGGTAAAAATATACAGTTGTATTTTAATTATTTTGCAAATACTAAAACTTACAAGATTCAGATCTAAGGGGGAAATATGTAGTGACATAACAGAAAAAAAATCACTATGATAGCTTGCCTACTTCTTAACTGATCTTTAGTATTTGTAAAAATATTATGATCAGATGTTAATTAATGACGGTAGTTGTTGACATTGAAAGGGCGCCTTTGGCTTTCAAAGTAAAAAAGTAAATAGTGTTGAATTATTTCGGCGGGCTGGTTAGAACCACGATAGCTCAATTGGAAGAGCACCTGACCCGGTATGTCAGAAGGGTGCAGGTTCAAATCCTGCTCGTGGAAATTTTTTCAACATTTGTGTTTTTGTAATTTGTTTCGCAACAAAATTTGCGTTAAAATTATATAAACAAAAAAAAAACATTTTAGAAATAGCTTACCTAATTCTTGACTGATCTTTAGTAATTGTAAAAATGTTATGATCTGACGGTAGTTGTTGTAGTGCAGGTTCAAATCCTGCTCGTGGAAATTGTTTCAACATTTGTGTTTTTGTAATTAGTTTTAAGATACAAAATAAATAAAGGGTATAATAATAAAATCGTTTATTTGTCTTTTAACAAAAATACATTATAAACGGTTACACGTGTTTAAAAATTAAGACAAAACGGTTTATGACTCAGTGGTCGCGGTAAGACCGCGATCTTTGTTATTCTGCCATAACCATACTAATAGAGTACCTACATAGATAGTTTAGGACATCGAGAAGTGCAAATTTATCTTGTCTAATGAATCTAACATAAGATACACATTTTGTTACTGTTAGTAACTAAAAAAAACTTTAAATATGTTAGCAACGTACGAGTATAATATAATTTCATAAAATAACTAAAAGTAATTCTCACATATTAGATTGTTGAAGTTTAAGGCACGGCTAACTGAAACTTCCAGTATTAAACTAAATAAGTAGGTTTCATTGAAAACACACGGGTTAACATTCGAATATTTCGAGAGCCAGATAGAAACAGAGAGAGAGGGAGAGAGAGCGTCTGCCGCAAATTACCGCCCACGGGAAGTATCTGGCAGCATTGTTTTTTTTTTTACAATATTCTCTTAGTTATACATGAAAATCAGCACTGAGATTATAAGAATAGTGAGTAATGTTTTTGCGTGTACCCAAAACCCAAGCTAGAAGATATGCATACACTCAAAGTATGTACTTCTTGATCATATGTGTTGATAAACACATATGATCTTTGAGAAAAAATGTCGCGTCTGGCGGCCCTGTGGCGGCCGATAATATCTTTCTCCATGCTATGTGCGGAATCGCTCGCAATATCACATCGTATGTTTACTATGTTATAACTGGCAGCATCTTAGCACTAAAAGCGGGTATTTAACATAGAACACATAAGCTACTCCAATATTAGGCTTCATTCTAGTGCCCCTAATAGTATTTAAATCAATATTTTGTGGTCGTGATTGTGATGATTGTGTTTATACGTACACACGCTTGCACATCAGGCTACTACAAACTGTCAAATTTCCTCAATAGACTTTGAAGTTTATGTATATTGCATCATCATCATCAGCTCATTTATGTCCCCACTGCTGGGGCACGAGCTTTCCCTATGGATGGATAGGGAGAACGGGCCATAAACCACCACGCGGGCCCAGTGCAGATTGGTGATTGTTAACGACTGCAAATGCAGCCGGGACCAAGGGCTTAACGTGCCTTCCGAAGCACGGAGGAGCTCGGGATGATAAATTTTTGGTCACCCATCCGATGACTGGCCTTTGCGAAAGTTGCTTAACATCAGCATTCGCAGACCGGGGCGGTAACCACTGCGCCATCGAGCTCCTCATGGTTGCACATTTATTAAAAAACACTTGACTTGCGTCTGTAAATGCATGCATACATACTCTCACGTCCCTTTCCAAAAAAGGGGTAAACAGAGCATCGAAATCACCAATTTTGAGTTAACTCCCCGTTAGTGACCTCGACACCACAATTAGCATAATCGAAGTAGGGCTCCACGGTAGAGTAGATAATATCAGTGGAATTATTCATTGCAATACTTCAGATTAAAACATTATTAGCGCCTAATACACTCACTACACAAAAACACACACACACACACCCCCCCTCTCACCCTCACACACACTGCATAAATAAATGTATTTTCAAATTAATATTAACTTTTATCCCCGTGTGGTGCCGGGGATAAAGAATTGCACCACCCCATCGCTTCCCGTGGGTGTCGTAGAAGGCGACTATGGGACCATTCCAGAGGATGGGCAGCAGCGTCTCTCTGTGATTATTCTCACCTTACTGCGATCGCCAACCCGCCTGCCAAGTAAGCGTGGCGATTATGGCGAATTCCCCTCAAAATGATTTATCCTTGAGGAAGGCCTTTGTCCAGCAGCGGACGTCTTTTTGGCTGAGATGATGAGATGAGAATATTAACTTAACTTACCTTGCAATTTTTACTTTTCATTTTTAAGTGCTAATTGCTGCACTGAAGCTGAATTAAATATTTATAAAATACAGTGAAAATATTAAATGCCTACCCGATCCAGCCAGGAATCGAATCTGGATCTTCCCCAATCCGGGCGGCTGCACTGACCATTATGCTACCGGGAAGGCTGACGTAGGCACTGAATTTTTTCACTGCTTTTTGATTTTTTGACTGCTTTTAAGCGGCATAGTGCCATCTATCCAACGGTTATTGTGTATCGGGTAGGCATTAATTTTTTTCACTGTATTTTATAAATATTTACTTAGCACAGTTCTTTACTTCGTTTATTTTGTTATGTATGTCCCAACGAAAGTGCGGGTCTCTCCTAATACAGGTAATTATAAACTTAGCAGGAAATCTCCTAAGGAAGGGTTAGGAATCCCTATCCCTTGCAATATTTTACTATTAAACAAATAAATAAATTTTGTATTTTGTATTAGTATTAGTAAAATACTAGCACTAGCATTAGTACCACTGAAAAGTGCGCCGTGTCGTGCGTTATGGACCAATTTCAAGGGAAAGTAGAGAGACCAATTTTAAGGGGAAGTAGGTATAAACGCCCTAATTAACTTTGTTATGCGGTTGATCACTCGATTAAGACTATCAATGTAACGTCACTATTTAAAGAGAGGTGACGTCACCAAACTTCGTATTCTCTCCGCAAACTTGCTATTTACCTATAGGTAGCCGGGAGAAGTTGGGACGCTGCCTATCTTTTTGTTGAAGACAGACTGTGCTAACAAGTTGCCCGTCCCATTTCGCGCTTCGACGGAACGGGCCGCTCCGTTGAGTTGGGACAGTGGGACACCAGGGGTTCGATTAGTTGAAAATAAGTTCAGTTTAAAAAAAGGCTTATAAGTTTTCGAGAAGCGAGAGGTAGCGGAAGACGCAACGTCAATGTCAGTTTTAAATGCACATGTCACTCAAAATTCGACTATTTTATAATAAAGAAGATGTCCTGATTGATCGGCATGTGCCTTGCAATTATGCAATGCGCACGTATTTCGTGTACTCGTACTACATTATTTATTGATTTAATGGGTACAGAGCAACTACACAATTACATACAAAAAAAAAATGTTTTTACATGCATAAAACACAATTATAAACTATCTTATGTTACAGTTATTTCTCAACCGTTTGAATTGCAAAAGAAGTAGAAATAGATTTTCTCCTTTGTTATAATTGCTTTATTCTTACTATTCAATTCAATTGAATTTAAAAAAGCCGCCGGCTGGTGTCACTCTTTCACTTCCTGCCACGTCCGTATGTTAAATAGACATGGCAAGTTAAATTGTAACTCTTACTATACATAAAACTCACATCAAGCGATCGAAGTTTTATTTTTTAGCATGGCAGCCCTAATTGCATAGGACCCTTGCACCGATAACAATGTGTGCAGCTTTATACATTGCAACTTGATCATACATTAAAAAAAAATGTTTGCCTATTTATTATGTCCAGTTTATAATACTCATAATATCAACCACCCAGTGTGCCACCAAGCTGCTACTTATTTTCATAAACTTTGCCATCTCGTCTATAACGAACCCGGGCATTCGGCGCGCGCGCCCGAGTGTTACGCTTTAGACTACAAGAAAATTGACTTTCTCCCTTCATCGCCGTACAAATAATCAGCCTTTAGATTATTATAATACGACAGACATATGAGTTTGAGGTGCCAGAGGAATACTTAATAAAATATGAATCGTATTTGTTTAAAAAAAATGTGTACCTACTTCTTGTCGGTTATAGTCTGGAATTGTGATCCTCATATTGTCATAGTGTTGTTATTTTTATTGTCCTTAACCTGTATGTTAAGCTACTAAAGGTCTATATCAAAGACAGATGCTTAATCAAAAAAAAGGTTACCCACCTTTTGTATATATAATTTTTGGTTAAAGTGACAAGCTACTTCATCTTTCAAAGTCTTAGGGCCTGTTTCACAATGTCTGATTAGGAGATACTTGCCAGATAAAGTGACAGTTTTGTATGGACTATCTGTCAAGTAAACGCTAATGGGAACTTACTTGTAGATCGTGAAACAGGCCCTTAAAGAATTATCTGGTAATCCCTTCCCAAACTACCCGTGAATTAAAAAAATATTTGGCTACAGTGAAATAATTAGTTAAGATGTGCTCTTCACACAGGCAGAACAAGCTTTTTTTATTAATTACTGGTAAGCACTTTGGCCTGATGATAAGGGCGAGACGCACTTCACCTGGAATCCTCAACTACTGAAGCTTATCTCTAACACTAACTGGTCGGAACACAATAACGCCATTAACAAAGATGCTATGGCGATACAACAACAAGATAAGATGGACAATAAGATAAGATGGTGAAAACTAGTCGGTCTTACAATATTCACTCACACTGGGAAGCGAACCCAGGACTTCTGCATCTGAGACTTTAGTTTAAATCTTTATGAGAGCACAGTCTCCAATAACAATAAGTGATCCAATAGGCGACTATTGGATACGACAACAAACTCGTTACAACTTCAAGTCCACAATGAGTCAGCCATAAATTGATTAACGCTAATAACTTGTTATTGTTTAAGTTATTCAATATCGGTGGTAGGTACTTGTTAATTATCGGACGGCCTTAAGACCCCATCACATTTCGGTATGTCATACAAACTTCAAAGTTTCAACTCTTTGAAACCAGTAACAGCAAAAATTTATCATTATCAAACCACAACGGGTGGTTGGTTAACGAACTACTGCTCTTGCAGCCGGGACCAACTGCTTTACGTGCCTTCTGAAGCAGGTAGGAGCTCAAGATGATACATAACTTCAGCAATCGTAGACCGAACACGTTAACCACAGCGTCAAAACATTTTTTTTAAGCTTAATGAAAATACAGAGTTGTAGAAATAAGGAGCTTATTCATCTTCATCATCATTATCATCATCTAAGCCAAAAGACGCTTACTGGTGGATAAAGGCCTCCCCCAATCTCTCCAAAGGATCTCCACAAAGTCCGGTTTTGTGCTGCTTGGCTACCCGCTATCCAGCGGCCACCCGCGATCTTCAGCAGATCGTCATTCCATCATATTAGTTTGAAAGAATCACAGCTTTGAAGTTTAATATGGAATACGGTAATGTAAAAAGGCTCTTAGGCTGTCCGTCGCCACCCTAACTAAATCTGCGGGTCTTCGGAAGCTGCGTCTGTGTACCGATAGTTCGGGTTTGCAAATTTGGTTTAGTATTTCACCAAATACAAAGGAGATGTTTAATTTTATGCCAAGACCCTGTACATTTACTAAAAAAAGTTTAAAAAATACATGTATTTAGTTAAAATAAGTAATACCTCAATACGCTTTATCGTTTTTATGTAAAAATGTAAAAAGAAACCGAAAAACATCGTTGTCTTGACAGCTACTTGACAT
Source organism: Eudonia truncicolella (assembly GCA_949315975.1). Classification (NCBI taxonomy): domain Eukaryota; kingdom Metazoa; phylum Arthropoda; class Insecta; order Lepidoptera; family Crambidae; genus Eudonia; species Eudonia truncicolella. Next base: position 4,757,091 of record OX438848.1, on the reverse strand, counting down.
TGGCAGAATACCGCTGCCATCACGAAAGTTGATTTATTTTAGTGTTTCAGATAATTCTTACATGAAAAATATTAATTTATTTGAAGAAAATCATTTCGAATAAGCTTATTTCATACATTAGCTATCTTTCGGTATTGTGTACAAGGTGTTGGCATTTTCTCCATACAAAATGAAACATCTCCTTTTAGTATCTTAATTACGATTTGGACTTAAATTCTAATGACAGTATTGTTGCAAATTGAAATAATTATAGACAAAATATCTAAAATAAAAAAAATATTTCCGCGTTTACAACATTTTCGTTAACGAGTAATTTGTCTTATTCAATCCAAACTAATAGTCCATCCTACGCAAGGCTTCATCTGTAAGTGTAAACAAGTTCTAAAAGCTCCTGCTCTTTTATACGTTACAATAAATTGTATAAACAACAACACAGTACTGAGAAATCGTTTATAACGAAAATTGGAGGAGAATAAATTCGAAGACTTTACATGTAATTGAAGAAAATAACACAACGAGAGAAAAAAGAAGAATTTAATTAATAAAGAAATACAAGAGTCAAAATCGTCACTTTTTTATTCATTGTTATCCAGTCAAGTATTTTTTTTCTTTTAATTGATGGCTTCGTGTGGTTAGCACATGAGGTGAGAAATTATATACCCCCAACCCCTTGAGTATTGAGATACTTTACTGAGGTAAAGATGTGGGGCTACTAACCTCATACGGACTCCTTGCTGAGAGAATTTGAAAAAGTAACGTTGCACTGTTTTGTTTTATTTGCCAACACTCATGCACGTTCATGAACATTTAGCTGTTAATAACCCACCATTATTTTACATTAATGTTCTAAATAACATATTTTTTTTTAAATAAAACCAAACCGCAGACATGCCTCTTCACTTCCCGCCAAGACGTCGTGATACATTGTTATTTTACTTAATAAAGTTCGAGCATACTGGCATTGGATTTTTTTTTACAAAAATTTACAATAGTTCCGCTTTGCTATCCAGTCAGATGTCCAGTCAAAGAGTCTGTAACAGTAATTATTTGAGAAACTGAAGGGGCAAGCATGGCTTGATCGAAACACCGTCAAAGGGTTTCTTCGTTTATGCGCAACAAACAATAAAAAGAAGGTTCTAATCTAATCTAATCTAATACTTCTTGTAAATATGACACATTCTGTAAGTCACACAAAAACCGATTTTATTTGTATGTTATCTTCGTATGTATATACCTTCGGCCTTGGAGGTGACCGTTCCGTTTTTTCCCTTTTCAATACAACCTTCCTTATTGGAAACCGGTATTAGGATTTCGGGCTTAGCGGAAATGGAACTTAGGAGCTTACTTAGAACCTCACATATATAAATAAAAAGTAAACAAGTAAAGTTTTCGACGTTATATAAACCCATCTTAGAGAGGGCATAGGTGTCCTTGAAATCAAGTCTTCAAGTCAAGAGTTTTTGTATAGAATCTACGTAATTATAATTTTGTATTATTTTATTTTATCATGGCGTTCTTTATATTTGGATGCATGGCTACTTCTTTGGATTATACACCATTTACCAAACACCCTTTAGTTACGGACAGACAAATTGAGAACCTGTTCCTTTTATTGAACCAAAATAGAGCGTCCTCGGTAAAAATAAAATTGGTTGCGTTTCGAAATCCGTGAACCGTTTACTTTCGAATAGCACTCGTAACGCCATTCCAGTACCATTGACTCAAACTCACTCGAGTGATATGTGTAAATCTTTTACGTTATTCGATCGAGTTGCAGTTAAATAACATTTGTATTGGATCGAAGCCGCGTCGCTTAATAACGAATTTCTGGAACCAAACTTTGTCGAATAATAAAAGAGCGTAATAAGTGCCTAGTGCGTCTTTTATTTATCATTAAACAAAAACCCGCCCGCGTAAAAAATAATAACTAAATAGAAAATCAACTGAAAAGACCGGAACGAGATAAAAATTCAATAATTACATAAAGCCAGCGAAATAAATCGAAACAATATCAAACATAAGCACTGTATAGTTATACAATTAAAAATATCAATACGGTAGTCCTTCGAAATTGTATGCAACATCATACATAACATGCAGTCGGAAGCATAAAATTTAATGATAAGTCGAATCATTCTCACTTTGATAATATTGTTTCGATTTATTACGCTGGCTTTATGTAATTATTGTTCATTTTTATAGTTCTGGCTTTTTCAGTTGATTTTCTATTTAGTTATTATTTTTTAGGCAGGCGGGTTTTTTTGTTTTTTTTTTAATATTTATTTTATTTCTGTCTTTTTAGTTAGACAAATAACGTAATCGGTTCAATTCATTTAAAGAGTTTACATCATGTGGTTGACATAATTATTACAAACGTAGACTGATGATGTATTATTTTTTTAATATTATGGTAATGATAATCATGATATACCTTTTTGAAATCCTTGCGTTGAGCTCTCTAATTTGATACCCATATGTAGTATTCGAAAAAAAAAAAATTGTTTTTCACCAAGTCCGATGGCGTCGCGCAGCCGCCATGTTTGTTTCTTTAAACGTCATTTATCTGAGAACACTTGGGCTACTAAAACGAATCTAACGATACCTCAATTAGGTAAATCCGTTCAGCGGATCTGACCATATGAGGTAATAAAGAATATTAGATACATACAAGATACGCGCGAAAAACAATACCTTTCCTTTGCAGTCGGGTAAAAATACATTCTGCTATAAGTCCATCGCAATAAGTTGTGGAGATCCTTGAGGGAAGCCTTTTGTCCAGCAGTGGACGTTTTTTGGCAGAGATGGTGATGATGACGATGATAGGTTGATTGAAGCTATTAAAACTTAAACTTGTTTTAAGAGTTCACTCCAACTCACTCCAACAGGGAAAGCTGTTTCTTTTTTTTATAGAAAGGTTAAAAATGTTTCTTGAAAAGGTTCTTTGGAGCACTTGCCATGGTATAGACAGTAGAATGCGGGTTGTTTATTGCATAAGTACTCAAGAAAGTCATTGACTTGAATGTTATGAATTTGTAGAGAATTATACTCGTTTGTAATTAAACTTTAAATTGAGTGGGTGGAAAGATTTAAAAAGATGTTAATTTTGGCATGCAAAACCGTTGAATATAATATGATTTTTATAATATATTTTTACGCAAATATTGTTGCGAACAAATTACAATTTGCAAAAAAGAGAAGGTGTTGAAAAATATTCCACGAGCGGGATTCGAAACCGCACCCCATGACATGCCCATGACACTTTTTCAACACTTTGTCTTTTTACCCGACTGCAAAGGAAGAGTATTGTTTTTTTATTTCATATTAGAATAGAATAGATAATTATCACCCGCGATTGTGAGAAATGTCTGCGAAAACTCATGGTAGTGGTACAGAATCTACAGATCATAATAAATGGTGGTACGTTTACCCGGAGTGCCAATCTTTTAGGTCTTAGATGACCTTTTGAGACCCTTTCGCTGGTCAAGAGTCGAGTGATGTGTAGGTAATCCATGAATCAGCGTTCCTGAGCTGTTTGTAGAAAGCGATGTATTGGATTTGCTTTAAGAAAACCTTATTTCACATTAAAGTTCGTGTCCCACCCGTGAGTAGCAAGTTGTCCTTTTACGAAATGATATTTCAAGTTTTTTACGCCTCCACGGCCTGTCGAGAACCAGAGGTGCAATTCCCAGGCTAGCCAGCTAGGGAATGGAACGCGCTGCTTGCGAGTGTGTTCCCTGAAAGGTATAATCTGGACCTCTTCAAGGCCAGAGTGAATAGGCTATTTCTAGGCAGGCATGTTCCATCCTCGACCGCACCGTCACTTAACATCGGGTGAGGTGTGATCAAATGCTGCCTATAACAAATAAATAAAAAGATAATAATTAAAAAGGCAGAAAAAATCGTGAGTGACTTTCGGATTTCCGAAGAACAGGGCGGGTCTAGGATATAGGATACTGCAGTCCTCCCGAACGAAGTCGCGGGCTTTAGCTAGTAGTAGATAGATAGATAGATAATACTTTTGTTGCAACACTATGAAACATAAACATGAACAAAAAATATAAATAACTTACATAGTTACAATTTAACGGTCTTATCGCTTTAAAGCGATTTCGTCCAGACAACCTTTATGTATATATATGTATATATCGTATGTATGGAGAGAGCATTAGCTCTAAGTTTATTAAAACTGTAAGATGAGAGGTGAAACTATTAAAACATGCTAGAATAGTGTGTATTATAAAAATGAAGCAAAAACAATAATATTGATCAGTAGTAAATACTTATTATAAAAAATATGTCCTAGTTTTCCATATTACATTTATTACACACTATTTGGACCCTCTTCAGATTTCAATGCAACCTATGTCATCAGACATTTTAGTACTGCTCAAGATGTTTACGTAGCTCTTCACATGTTCGCAATACGGTTCACAATCCAATGGGGAGGAGTTAAAAGCTCTCACTTCTTTAAGGCTTTGTTGCGGATTTTATCTCGACGTAGGTTTTTTATTTAGTGCGATATGGAAACGTAGGACTGCTATAATATTTGGCATAGAGTTTGATACGATTTTGAACCTTTGACGGTAGCATATACAGATTATATTCGCTTGTAAACGTTTATGATAACTCGGTGTAGCATTGAAAGTTTATTTGACCCTTTAGAGAAAAATACTTGGATGTTTCTTTTGTGGTTGGAATATAAGAAATGTGGGATGGCACGGTATGACTGCGGTCCGTCGAGAATGTTTGGCACATTGAATTTAATAGATTGACTACAATGTATTGGAAAAGTGAAGGATATTCAAGTTTCCGATAGACATCAGTAAAAGGTAGGTAAAGTACCTACATGACCCTGTTAGGGTATTGCAAAAATAAAACACAAAAATTTTAATACTATTCATATAGTTAAATAACACATTCTATATTATAAATAAAAAAAGAAAACACAAATTAAAGCACATTAGATACAAATTAAAAAGTTTCATTAAAATGTTCTTTCAAGCTATATATGTCTTTCTTGTTAAAACTATCTTTTACTTCACACACATACTTTCTACCCTGGAGGGCCTTCAAGGAGTTGGGCAAGTGCTTATAAATTGTAATAGCCATATAATGCCTGTTGTAAACTTTGATTAAAACTAATATACTTATATAACATAATCTGAATTATCCAATGCGATGAGCGATCCAGCAGCGGTAACAAAAGAGACAGAAGGCTAAACCTAAGATTCATTTGCTTATAGCTGAATTTCGATTATTTTAAAGCGATTGTACCTACCAAAATTTCAGATGAAACACTTTTGTTTTGCGACACAGATAGGTAACATAATGGTACCGTCTGAAAGTGTCGCCGTCGATACAGTTCGGCACTCAACGAAATATTTCGCTCGGAGGGACTCTTTTGTCCCCGGATTCAATGGGCCGCAAGTTAAAATCATAATAAGCGATAGCATAAGCTTAAAAGGGATAGAAGGCGCAGATTTTTTGGTATTTTTTAATATTCTATTATAAAGGTAAGGTAAAGTCTCAATGATGAGATCGTGTTCAGTGTCGTGCACTTGGAGATGCTTATGTCCAGCAGTGAACTAGTGTAGGCCGATAATAATGACGATGATGATGAAAGCCTCAGTGTCCTAGTGGCACAGAACTGGGTCCGATAACCAAAAGTTCTGGCTTCGATGCCACGGTTGGGCAGTGTGTTTCGGATTATCCAATGCATACCGACCCGCATTCAGCATGCGTGGTGATTAGTCACCATTGAAAAGAAACAATTTTTATAGTTCTTACTCGCGTTTATTTTACATATGTTTCGAACCCTTTGCAGGGTGCCGTGGTCACTGGGAGAATTGCATTTACTTCAATGCGCAGTGTTCGCGTAAACTTTGAAAAACAAAAAGTACCCATACCCATCACCATGCGATGACTTCTTCTCAATGATGATATATAAGCTATTTACTAAATTTTACTTTTTTATTTTAAGTGCTAATTGCTGCACTGAAGCTAAATTAAATATTCATAAAATTTTATAAAATACAGTGAAAAAATTAAACGCCCACCCGACCCAGCCAGGAATCGAACCTGGGTCTTCCGCAATCCGGGCGGCTGCACTGACCGCTATGCTACCGGGAAGGCTGACGTAAGCGCTGAATTTTGTCACTGCTATTTTAATATTTTTGAGTGTTAATATTTTTTATTTTAAGTGCTAATTGCTGCACTGAAGCTAAATTAAATATACAAATTTAAAAAGTAAAATTTACTATAGCGTTGTGTTATCAAATTTGTGGTATTTCATCTGCAAAAATGAATCTGCATGGCCATCGGTTGCAACAACCGTTTGGATAGATGGCGCTAGTGCCGCTTAAAAAAGCACTCAAAAATATTAAAATAGCAGTGACAAAATTCAGCGCTTACGTCAGCCTTCCCGGTAGCATAGCGGTCAGTGCAGCCGCCCGGATTGCGGAAGACCCAGGTTCGATTCCTGGCTGGGTCGGGTGGGCGTTTAATTTTTTCACTGTATTTTATAAAATTTGATGAGCTATTTACTAGTTTACTACTAGGTAATAAGCGAACAGCAAAACAAATTGAACAAAAAACGAACAAAAAGTACAAAAAAACTGTGGTAGATAAGTGGCGAGCTCGTTCAAATAAAGATTGGTAAAAGTAATATTCTTAGTTGCAGAATTACTCGATTAAGCCAAAAAAATATTTAACTAACTAACAGAAAGCTGAGTTAAAATAGATTACCATTTATTCCGGTTAAATGTTTTAAAAATTAGTATGTCACCTGAAACATACTAATTTTTGTGACAGAGCGAACTTCAAGCACCGTGCTTCGAGCTTCACGGCATCGTGAGCGAAAATAGCTTGTAGGTTTGAAAGTCGCAAATGGATTTATTATAATTTTGAAAGACACTTCGTGTGTTACCTAAGTCTATGTCCAAACAAAGGGGACAAGACAGGACAAGACTTCGGAACATTATCAAGAGCCGTTCGCGTTGGAAAATTGTAGTGGAAATTCTTTAATCTGAAACAATGGGGCCCGCCGCTACAAGTTTTAATGACGGAGGATGTTTAGGCGATTCGAATTTCATCATTATAATGGTAGCTGTTGTTCTGATCGGCAACTTATCTTGCTGAGTGCTAGTTTTGTTCTCAATTCGATCACGAACGAAAAACCTTTTTTCATCTTTCCTTTACTTTTTAGAGTCCTTACGAGCAAGCAAGTGGCCTTCATCTCACCTGATGATTATGTGATGATGAGGCTGAAAATGGAAGCGCACTTAACCGGAATCTTCAACTACTAAGAAACTGGCTATCTTATCTCTAGCTGCCGGAACAGAATAATGCAACAAACATTGGTGACATAATTTGATAAAATGGTGGTAGCGGTATGCGAGCAAACAAGCAACAACCAAACAAACCGATTACACAATTAAGTTATCCCTGATTGGAATCGAACCCGGTACCTCTGGGTCTCAGACTGGTGGTCTTAACCACTAAACTTAGTCCGCAGAAGGTAAGCTTCATACAAACGCGCTCGAGCAACACATACATAGACAACCTCTCACCGGCACGGAATCTCGCAACACCTGCGCTCGGAGTGTTCCGAGATCCGTGGTTTTTTTTTTGGAGAGAGATTGCTGATTGCCTCAAACGGAATTTTCAGCTTCACCGGGGGCGTTTGGGGGCGGTGAGAAACTTAAAGGGTTCCTCATGCCGTGTGAAACAAATCACCTTCAGAGGTTTTCTAAAGGAAACGGCATGACGTACTAGTGCGTGTCCCCGGCAGGGCTAGGAAACCGGTTAAATTTATTAATCGGTGTGGGTCGTTGACCCCATATCGGAATGGTATAAGGTTAAGGTTTCAGTTACCGGTAATTATCCGGTTAAATGAAAACCGTTAACTTGTTAACCGGTTAATTTGAATTCCAAACAATTTGTGAGCAACGCCATCTGTTGTGTTTTGTGTAAACTAAATGAAATTAATGAGGCTCTCGCATCATCTCGCGGCGAGCGGGGCGGCTGCGCCTGGGTGAGTTGAGGAGTGCATATGAGATTAACCGGTTAAATCAATGCCATTAAGTATCGGGTTACCCATTAAGTACCGGTAACCAACAATTTTTCGGTTTGGTTGGAACAGTTTATTTAATTAAACGGTTAATCAATGAACTGAATCATACCGGTTTGAAGAACGATATTAACCGCTATTTGTTATCCGGTTCAGAGCCCTGGTCCCCGTGCCCTACTAGATTCTCCGAAGGGTTCGGATCGGATTTATGACCTAACTTGCACTCACATAAACATTTAAGAACCATAAGTGTATCTAAATAAGAACGAGAATATGTGATTATTGAACTATTTTTCCTTATATATTTTTTTAACTAAACCATAATGTGGTTATCGAAACAAATTAGGATTGCTAAGGGGAATCCTTTGCGAAGAATTATCTACGCTTCATTGCCCCCTGACTCGTGCATGACACAATAATAACGCGTTCTCTTTGATAACTATGTAAATTACCTATTTACAACTGGTGTTAACATGTCAGTCATTATTATTAATAATAAACTTAAAATATTGTAAATATAAATAGGTAGGTACTACACGCCTGCACATCAACCTACCACTACCTGTCAAATTTCCTCAATAGACTTTGAACTTTATGCTTTAACTTTATGGTTGAATATGTATTGAAGAAAATTGTCAGTTTTGGATAGGTTGATGTGCAGGCGTCTGTACCTAGTTTGACGACCTTTTTATCAATTTACCAAATGCTTTGAATGGAGCAAACTCTTGACTTATTCTTGAATAGTTACGCGATAGACTGGGTGAAGATATGAAATACAAATTTAAAAAAATTGCATAACTATTCGAAAATTGCTTTCATATTACACATTTCATGTCTCATTGACGTTGTTGTAACTGAACTAAGTAGTTATTTAAATATTATCTCTTCACTTATGTACCATATGTCAAGCGAAATAAAAAGTTTTTGTCTTTGTCTTTGTCTTTCACTCTTTACTATTAGATACCAAGTTTAAATTAAATGTGCATGCCAGCTTATATATCAGAAACTATTGTTGCAAACCAGCGGCTTGTAAGCCGGTAGTTACCGAAACCAGCGACTAGAAACGAATAACCAGCCGCTAGATACCGGGTAGATACCCGACATGAGCATAGAAAAAAAAAACTATTTTTATTTAAATTTTTAATTGTTAAACTCGTATTTATGTTATACAGTAACATTTAGCATTATGTTCTGCTATTTTTGTTTTTTTTTTAAATAAACACCGAAGACACCGTATATACCTACTAATTTTTACTTTAATACCTACTAATGCTTGCTATTACTAAGTATCTGCCCACACCTATTTCATGGATAAATACCTATTTCCAAAACATCTCTCACAAATAAATTATTAAAATAGTCCTATTGTGGAATGCTTTGTCACACTTTGAATGAGAATTATGAGTTTTCAACACAGATGCAAGTGTCATTGTTTATGTCTATTTATGTTAAATGTATTTACTATATAAATAAATCAGAAGAGAAACTACAAAAACAAAAAACTAAATCATGTGAACATATACAATTAGTAACCAGCTTCACATCTATATCACAAATCTTTATATACTTAAAACACCTAAGACTTTTTGTACCACATTTTATACAAAATAAATTTTATTAAATTTAATTTCATTGAGTATCTAAAGGTGACAGCAGTTTTCCGAACCAGTGGTTGAACCACGACTATTAAAAATGCTGCTCAGACTTAGTTCCCTAAAAAAATATTTTATCTCCAACTTTACCCGCAAACAAGTTATTGACAACTCCTCCTTGTATCTCTTGCATGACTCCATCGTTTTTGCGCGCCGAAAATCGTGTGACGTCATTCGTGAAACATGGCGCCTGCCGCCCCGCTCTTGAAATGTCTAATCGTAAAACAAACATTTTTTCCAAATAATTTACCCGAGACATTTTGTTTTTCTTTAGATTTTATTATGCTTTTTTTACGCTATTCAGCCTTTCACCGAGTCATTTGTTACCCTATAGATTTTTTTTATAATTTTTTAACGCTATTCAGCCATCGTATATAATCACTTTGGACATACGAAAGTAATATCTTTCACAACTTTATAACAATCGGCTTAGATAAAATGGCTGTTTAATAAAAATTTCGTGCTTCTTTAAAAAAAAACTTAATTCTTTTCACAGCAACCTCAACAGTTTAATATTTAATGAGGTATAGTGAGTAGGTACAGTGAGAGTGAAATCTTTCGCCCTGAGGACTTACGGACCGATTAGTTGGCGTAGGTATATGTACTAACGAAAACGATAATTTATTTTTCGTTGACGCAATCAAATGGCAAATGAAACTCCCGTTTAAATGCATACATACAAACTCTCAGTCATCTCCCAAAAAGTGGTAGGCAGAGCATCAAAATCACCAATTTTGAGTAAATTCACCGTCACTCGACGCCACATGCATAATCAAAGTAGGGCTCCGAGGTGGAATAGATGAAATCAGTGATGGGTTGCTAGCCGACCGCTTGATGTGCGAGCATCTTGGAACCCTTGTCCCGTAGTCAGGTCTTACGAATCGCACGAGAAGTTAGGCAGCTGAGCAATTATATTTACGTCCCGGACCAGCATGGGATTTAAATGCATTTTAAGTGAATTCAGCCTTACCTCCCTCGACTCTGCCTGTAACTATAATTAAATTCAAATCTGTATTACAAACTTTTGCTAAACCAGAACGCTGTAGTTTGAAAAAAAAAACCAACAAAAAAGAACGCGAGCCACAAAATAAGCAGACCCAGTAGGTAAGCTTAATCAATACTGCGATCGAGCAACTCACACATAACCCCTCACGGACACGGCATATCAGAACACCTCGCAACAGCCGAGCTTCCGTGTCCGATAGGTTTCTTTAACCGCCTCTGTGGTCTAGTGACCACCATCTTAGACCCAGATATCCCGGGCTCGATTCCCAGCGGGGGGTCAAGTTTGTGTACTCGGTTTGGTTGGTGGTAGGGCTTGTTGGTCCGCCGGGCTAGCTGCTAAATATGTCGCCATCACTTCAATGTTTGTAGCATTGTTGTGTTTCGGCAGCTAGAGATAAGTAAGTCTCACTAGTTGAGGTTCCAGGGTGATGTGCGCTTCCATCATTGGCCTAATCATCACTTAACATCAGATCAAGGTAGTGTAGTGTTGTCTATGTGTGCGTTGCTCGAGCGCGTTTGTACGAAGTTTACCTTTTGCTTTTATTGTGCCGTACTTGTAGTACGAAACTGCGCGCCGCAGCGGCAATCAACTAAAAAGTTAGAGAGTGTTATTGCTGCGAGAATATTTTTTTAATGCGCCCCCGCTCTCGCCGCGAAATATTTGCGCTCCGCAAATAATATTTCGGTCGATACATTAATGTAAGCGGAGGCTCGATTTAGTGCCGTCAAATGGAAAAACATAGGCGCGTTATGTGGGACACCGTAGAAATGTAGCGAATGCTTCACTCGTCTCTACTGGTCTGTAATGTTGGAGAGCACAATTCAGTAGCATTAGAATCTATTTTGCGCAGAGGAATGAGTTGGTGAGATGTAGTAAGTAGAAGTATTAAGTTAATACTAACTAAATATAAACACTTGAATTTGTTACCAGTTTCATTTTTAAGTAAGATCAAATCACCTTGTTTGTACGTAATTGGATTGATGTTTCTATCGTATTTAGCTTTTCTATTTTCTTTACTACGAATTAAATTATTATATGCCTCTTTTTGGGAAGTCTGTATCCTATACTTTAACTCTAGAGGATAGCTCTCAAAATTATAAAGAGGATCTGTCTGTCCTGATTTAAGGTTGGATGGTAGTATACATTTCTTGCCAAAAATTAGTTCGAACGGGTTAAACTTTGTTTCTGTATGAACCGACGTATTGTATGAAAAGCACCAAAATGGAATCCAAGTGCTCCACGAGTCATGATGATTTTCCGTTTGAATTCGTAAGTAATTACCTAATTGCTTGTGGGAGTTTTCCAACGCCCCGATGCTCTGGTGGTGATATGCTGTTGACTGTTACTACATCTCATTGGTAATTCAGGTAGTGATCCGCGATCGTGCTAGTTATATGGAAATATAAAAAATTACTTTCTTAAGTTTTCCCGAACGCGTTCTACACATCGAAATGAAACAAGTTTTGCACGTTTAACAGGGTCCGTGGTCACAGGTTGCCTGAGGTGGTGTTATGTAAGCACTTGGCCTTTATCTCACGTTATGATAAGGCTAAAGAGAAGCGCACTTCACCCGGAATCCCAACCGCTGGAGAATTGGCCATTCAATGCAAGCATATTGTTGTTATGGCGACATATTTAGATGATGTTGGTGGCAAGCTTTGTAGCCATATGAGCCGACCAACCAAACCGAGAACATAAATGTCGCTGGGAATCGAACCCGGGACTTCTGAGTCTGACACTAGACGACAGAGGCGAATAAAGGGGTTTGTAACTTGTTATATGTAACTTTTAACTAATAGAGCACAGATCCTTAATCCGTCGTCTGCGCTGAATACAGACACAATAGAATTTTAATTGTTGCGCGGCGTTGATCTGCGCTCGCGCAATTCAAAGTAAACAAGTTTTTTTTTTTTCATGTAAAGTCGCACGTCTCGTAAAACAACCCCTGTAGCATTTCATTTCCACCGCCATTAAGCAGATTGCGAGCGAAAAAAACAAGGATCCGGAAAACCTACGTCTCCACCGCGGCGAGTGCGCCCCTCCACATTTTAGAGGGCATAATTTGAATTTTTAATTAAAGAGGACGCTTATGTCAACTTCTAGTTAATTCTCGCCACTAGAAGTGGATGTGGGCGGTAATTGAAAGTTTTAATTTGAAATTGTGTTACGTGTTGTGTGCAAGTGTGTTGTTTGTTGCATGATATCTTAATCATATTAAATACTTGATTGTATAATTGGGAAACATATTATGAACATATAAAACTCTTTACTCGAATATGTTTGTTGTGTTACTTCGCTATAGAGAAGTAGATAGATCAATCAGTTTTAAAAAAAAAAAAAAAAAAACAAAAAAAGAAAAAAAAATCAAATACAAGGTAAAAACGAACGAACCTTACGTAGTCGCATATGATGTGTAACATTCGACATCTCACCTTTTTAAATCAATATTACAATAGAAAATAGAATATAGAATTAACAATGACGTATATTTTTTCTCTTTTTTTATATTTTTAAAAGTATTGTTTAAAACACGAAATGGTTAAAATCAATATTACAATAGAAAATAGAATAAAGATATACAAATCATAAAGAGTATGCAGACTGTTATCCTGTTACACTGTTACGGTCACATGAAAAAAATGCTCCTAACTTATCTAATTATTCCTTCAAACTAAAAATATATTTACATACAAAGGTTACAATAAACTGATATCAGAGCACTACGTCTCAAACCGATAGCGCAAACGGGGACATCCCTCACAGCGGTATAAAAGGTTGTCTCTAATACAAACCACCATCAGTCGCAACAGCGTCAACCACTAGTCACCTTCGAGCTCACGAAGCTTAGCGTCTCCAACCCTTCAGCAACCTTTTCCCATCCGCATTCAAGATGTTCTTCCAAGTGTTAGCGTTGGCAGTGCTGTGCGCCGGCGTCCGCAGCCAGAACGCCGCGTCATACAGCATCAACTCTGACGGCAGCACCAGCGTCGCTGGCAAGTTCGGCCTGGCCGGCGATGGCCGCAATCTCCTCAGCGTCCTCGGCTCCAAGTCCTCCACAGGAGTCAGCAGCCAGGGACTCGCTTTTGACAACATGTAAGTACGAACTATCAGGATTCATAGTTTTTTTTTTTGAGAGAGATTGCTGATTGCCGCTGCTGCATTTTCAGCTTCACCGGGCTTTTTTGGGGGCGGCGAGGAACGTAAAGGGTCCCTCAAGCCGTGTGAAACGAATCACCTTCAGAGGTTATCTAGAGGGAACGGCATCGCGCACAAGTGCGCGTCCCCGTGCCCTACTAGATTCTCCGAAGGGTTCGGATCGGATCGGGAGGATTCATAGTACACACGCCGGCAAATCAACCTACCACAATAATTGTATGGTTGAAAATGTATTGAAGAAAGACAATTTTGGATAGGTTGATGAGCAGACGTCTGTACGTTGACTTTCCCCATGTGGTGCCGAAAATAAAGAATAGCACTACCCCATCTCTTCCCGTGGCACCCACGCGTGGGTGTTGTTGAAGGAGACTGAGACTATTTTAGAGAATGGGCAGCAGCGTCTCTCTATGATTACTCTCATCATACTGCGCCAATCCGCCTGCAAAGCGTGGCGATTATGGCAAATTCCGCTCAAATGATTATGGAGATCCTTGGCCTTTGTCCAGCAGTGGACGTCTCTTGGCTGAGGTGATGATTATTACTACTCCGCGATCCAGCTTGTCATAAGTCGTGTTTTACCTGATCAAACACCAACCATAAGAACACTCATATGTTCTTCATAGGAAATTAAGTGCTCATGTGCTTTGTATTTCTCTAGCAACGGCCACGGTCTGTCCGTGTCACACACCAACATCCCCGGCTTTGGCGATCAGCTGACAGGCGCGGGGCGGCTGAACCTGCTGAACAACAACCACAAGCTGGACGCCAACGCCTTCGTCACCAGGAATATGCCCAAGATTGCAAACGTGCCCAACTTCAACACGGTTGGTGGCAACCTCGACTACATGTACAAGTAAGTACAGTGGAAACGAAGCATTTAGTAGACCAGTTTGTCATGCGGGTCAAGTTTTTTTTCTGGAAGTGAGCGCTTTTATTTACCTTGCCTAACTGTCTAAAAATTAGGAGTAGTCTATGTATATGCCATGCCATATATATAGGCCATGGGGCTACTTACCAACATACTAGTCTTACGAGAACCGGATAAAGAAAGTGTTTTCTATTCCAATCTGGTATTATAAGCTGATATAGGTGGTTCCCTAACTTGCTTACAATTGGCTTGCAAAAATATTAAAGGTTTTTGTGTTACACTTCTTAAAATTTTATATATTTTCTTTGTATATTCCTAGCATTACCTTGAGTTTAGTCTTTTGGTTCAACGATTGTCGCGTGTAATAAATTTGTGGTCACCGTGTGGTTGTATGATCTACTCCAACGGTTGTCTGTTCCAGGAACCAGGTGGGCGCGACGCTGGGCGCCGCCCACACGCCGTTCCTGCAGCGCACCGACTACTCGGCCCTGGGCAAGCTGAACCTGTTCCACTCGCCCTCGTCTTCCGTGGACCTCAACGCCGGCGTCTCCAGGTCCATGTCCCCGCACTTCAACACCAACTGGCAGCCCTCTGGGGGATTAAGCTTTACTAAGTTCTTCTGATCTGGAACTTCAGTACTCGATACACAATAGAAAGACCATGACCCAGACTTGGACATTGGATACTTTTTATCCTGATAACAGGTTCCTGTGCGATAGTGACCTCGCGAACGAAGTCGCGCGCAACAGCTAGTACTTAATAAACATAGCCTTCTTCTTCTTTAAAAGTTGGTTAGTAAAATACTTTTCATTTATTAATTAATTCATTAAATATGTCTGTGTAAATAGAGTTTCTATGACAATTTAAATAAGTCGCGAATGCTATTTGTATGTTGGTAATTACTTTTTGATAATAAAAATGTTGTTTGATATATTTTTTTGTATGGTTTACTATGAGGATTTTCCTGTTTCCTGAGAATACATGGAATAAATAGTCTTAAAATTTTGTGCTAAGATGGTAAGCAGGAGTGGACACATTGAAAGCACAGTGGTATGTAAATAAACAGATTTTTTCTTTACAAAAACACCTAAAATTTTCTAAACACCGTACACTATTATTGAGTTTATCTGTATTCAAAAGTACCGAATATACAAGAAAAGCTGAGAAGTAGGAGCAGTCAGTAATACAAATTGAACAGCGAGCTGGTACAGTCAACTTAAACTTAATTGAATCGCTAACTTCACGCTCAAATCTCATGCAATTTTTTTTCGAGGGCTCCATTATTTTATTGGAATGAGTCGAGACAAGAGATTTTAGGGTTGCGTGTGAGCAATTTTGGGTTTGAACAGAAATCTTAAACTTAAAAATGGAAATTATTTTAGTGCACTTCCGTTTTTTAATTGATGTGCACATTTTAATTAAATTTTAACGCTTTTTATTTTTAATGCCAAACTATTTTCTTTTTTATATCATTGTCAAACATTTTTGTAAATGTTGTGCATAATTCTAATTGAGCACAGGCATGCTATTTAAAAAAAAAAATGTTTTTATTGTAAGTTTTCTGTCTGATGAACTTTATATCGGCTAGGGTGGTGAATCAGTCAACATCTATTTTTCATCCCCCTAAATGTTAAGGGTGGTCCACCCCTAATTTTTTTTAGATTTTTGAAATTTTTCCAATACAAAATGATTTGTTTGTATTGTTGTCATGGAAACTGTCAAAGCGGTACGATGTCCGCCGGGTCAGCTAGTCTAATATATAAAATTCTCGTGTCACGGTGTACGTTATTGAACTCCTCTGAAACGGCTCGACCGATTTTCGTGAATCTTAGCGTGCATATCGGCTAGGGTGGAGAATCGGACAACATCTATTTTTCATCCCCCTAAATGTTAAGGGTGGTCCACCCCTAATTTTTTTTTAGATTTTTGAATTTTTCCAATACAAAATGATTTGTTTGTAGTGTTGTCATGGAAACTGTCAAAGCGGTACGAAGTCCGCCGGTCAGCTAGTATTTATATAAATAAATACAACCTGCAATTGCCTGAAGGCTTTGTGTTACCGGTTGGAGTGTTCAGACACCATTAAGCTTTCATTTCCATTAATGGAAATATTCAATTTGTCATGGCAGTAAATTCCGACGCGTAATATTGCCATCCATTTTTATGTTCTTATATTTCAACAACTATAAGGTATTTAAATTTAAGGTATTTTTAATATTGAATTTTGACCATAGAGCGAGACAGGTTTATAATCTTCATCTCAGCCAAAAAGACGTCCACTGCTGAACAAAGGCTTCCCTCAAGGATAAATCGTTTTGAGGGGAATTTGCCATAATCGCCACGCTTGGCAGGCGGGTTGGCGAGCGCAGTAAGGTGAGAATAATCACAGAGAGACGCTGCTGCCCATCCTCTGGAATCGTCCCATAGTCGCCTTCTACGACACACACGGGAAGCGATGGGGTGGTGTAATTCTTTATCCCCGGCACCACACGGGTAACCAGTCTCAGGAAGCTCGAGTGGGAATAGAACCCACGACCTTTGGATAACCTTTTATCGATTGTTAAATACTTGCAAAAGGGTTCTTTCGACCATTGGCTTGCAGCGTCAATCATAAACTACTAGAAAAAATCAACGAGTCTTCTAGGGTCTCGGTAGCTCAGCGGTCGTGGGTTCGATTCCCACTCGAGCTTGGTTGATTTCTCCCAGTAAAATTGTGTCTTGTAACTATAGCGTTGTGAATGCAAAATTCAAAATAATAAAAATATATTACTTTCTACTAGTTACTATAATATATTATTTCAGCGAAGGTAATTCTATTTTAAGATAACTGCATCACTCGTTTATTTAATAGTATGAGGAACCCTAGTTGAAATAAACAATTCTCGCTTACCAAGCTTCCGTCTGCGGGTAGATGGCGAGTTCTTTAACTTAATGAAGGAAAACTTTCGCTAGTGCCCGCGAACAGGTGCTCTCCGAATGTTTTAGTTATATCTTCCTCTGTTCATTGTAAGAGGCGTGAAATATAATGGGATTGTTGTGGAGCAACTGTCCTGTTTTCTGTACTATTAAAAGATATTAAGGCTTCGTTTGAGTGAGAAAAGAGGATGTTTTAAATTGTTTTTATTAAGTTAAAACTATGGCTGTGTTAAAATAAAATATGTACAGTCCTTTTTTTGTAAAAAGAATTGTAGCATACCTCTGAATCCAAGGGTATTATGGTTACTAACTCGCTACCATCTTATATGTCGCTATGACATGAATGTTAGTATAACTGTTGTATTATATCCGATTCGATCGGAATCCATCGGAGAATCTAGAAATCCTATGACGGTGTTTCGTTTCACACGGCTTGAATCTTAAAGGGTCCCCCTTTAAGATTCTCGCCGCCCCCAAAATAGTCCGGTGACGCTGAAAATACCGCCTGAGGCAATCTGTACACTCTCTCCAAAAAATGTTGTGATGTAGGAGCTCGATGGCGCAGTGGTTAACGCGGCCGGTCTGCGATTGCTAAGGTTAAGCAACTTTTGCATATGCCGGTAATCGGATAGGTGCCCAAAAATGTATCATCTCGAGGTCCTACGTTCTTCGGAAGGCACGTAAAGCCGTTGGTCCCGGCTGCATTAACAGTCGTTAACAACCACCAATCCGCACCGGGCGCACGTGGTGGTTTATAGCCCTTTCTCCCTATCCGTCCATAGAGAAGGCTCGTGCCCCAGCAGTTGGGACATAAAAGCTGATGATGAATGTAATGCTATATGTTATGTTACTCATCAGTGTCAGTGTCTGGCGGTGGGGAATAAACAACCACTGTGTGTACCATTCTAACTGAAGAGCTAGGTTGTGTTTAAAAAGTATTGTTCAATGCATGCATTGCGTGATGCAATTTGATTTTTAATTTCTCTGTGATATCTAAGAGAATAAACGTTTACATCCAAAATAGTGATTTTTAATTTTAATTTCAAAAGGAGGCAAACGAGCTGGCGGGTCACCTGATGGAAAGTATTCACCGCCGCCCATGGACACCCGCAAAACCAAAGTAATCGCAATGCGTTGCCGGCCTTGAGGAAGGAGTTGGGTTTTGAAGTGGGAGTAGGAATTGGGACGGGGGAGGGGTGAGACATGGGCCTCCGGTACTTTCACTCACCGGACAAAACACAACAGCAACGAGTGCCATTGTTTCACGCCGATATTCTGTGAGAGGGTGGTATTATGCCGGGCGAGCCGGCCCATTTCGTGCTGCAACGCAGCGTGGCTCTACCACTCAGAAAAATATTTATTTACAATTTGAAAAGCGGCATTCAAACGCATACGACATACCGGGTTAGGCACAACTATGCTATCATGGCTTTGTCTGATCCGTACCATAAGAATAAACAATATTATTTATTCTTATGCCGGTACATTAATTTATTAGCACTATCTATTTTCACTTTGTAAGCCAAAGAAACTATTCAATGTCGACAATTGCATCTGATCCGGTATGTCAAGAAGGTGCGTGTTTGAATCCCGCTCGTGGAAATATTTTCAACAATTAACGAATTGTAATTTGTTCGTAACAAAATTGTCTTAAAATTACCTATATATAGCCAAAATTATAAATATTTTTTTTTAAATAATTTATCAACGTCTGTTAACACTAGTACCTAAATACCTTAATCTGTCCTGCTGGGTAAATACCTCCATTGAGTCATCACTACAATTGATGGGTAATGCTTCATGACCACGCTTGCCATCGAAAAATCCGAAACACAATTTGTCCGATCTGGGAATTGAACCCGGGACCACCATGTATCGGGCGTGGCGCCGAACGCTAATACATTAAAATAGATAATTACATTGCAACATTATCTAAGTGTAATATACACTTATACAATATTTCAACAACACAGTTACAACCTGAAGGGTACAGTGAAGTTAGTTTAGTACAGAAGTGTTTTCTTTTAAATAGTTTTGTTTTATAGCGGCATTACAGAGTAAAAGAAACGTAATAACATTATGTATTCCGTAGCAAGCGGACAGGTTGGATAGGGAAAAAAATCTTAATGCTTTCCCCTGAACGTTAGTTGCACAAAAAAGGAGACAAGCTTAATACAAACCGCGCTCGAACAACTCACACATACACCCCTTGCACGGACCCCGATCCGATCCGAACGCTCGGAGAATCTAGTACGGCACCGGGACACGCACTAGTGCGTGATGCCGTTCCCTCTAGAACACCTCTGAAGGTGATTCGTTTCACACGGCTTGAGGAACCCTTTAAGTTTCTCGCCGCCCCCAAAAAAGCCCGGTGAAGCTGAAAATGCCGCCTGAGGCAATCAGAAAACTCTCCAAAAAAAAAAAACAGATCTCGATCCAACAGTCCGAGCGTAGCTGTTGCGACATTCCGTGTCGGTGAGAGGTTGTCTATGTGCGCGTTGCTCGAGCGCGTTTGTATGAAGCTTACCTTCTGCGGGCTCCTTAATTTGAGCGTTCGTTGCATTACCACCCGAGAGAGGACGCGCGTCTAGCCCATTGCGTTATCCATTGTTGCAATGTCGTCACGTTGTTCTATATAAAGTTGCCACACGGCAAAACCACTGGAAGGCACTTGAAAACGACAATGCTACGTACATCGCGACCTATACGTGAACGCGACCTATACGACGATACTCTATTTGAATCAGTATAATAAAATTAATTTATATAATTTTTATACTGATATGATAGCTTTTATCAGCAGTGTCCTAACAAACAGCGTTGCGTTAAATAGATCATTAGTTTTTTATTTAGAGTATCTTGAGTGTGTCATGCTCCCTAAAATATGGCACTGTGCCGCTATTAGCACTCAAAAACTAAAAAGCAGTGACAAAATTCAGCGCTTACGTCAGCCTTCCCGGTAGCATAGCGGTCAGTGCAGCCGCCCGGATTGCGGAAGACCCTGGTTCGATTCCTGGCTAGGTCGGGTGGGCGTTTGATTTTTCACTGTATTTTATAAATTTTATAAATATTGAAATGTTTTTAAACTAAAAACTACTATTTTATAATTTAAAGGAGTTTTTTGACACGCAGCAAGCATAATATTACTATTAGGTACTATTATTTGTACTAAATCTATATTATTTTGTTGTCTATTTGTTAATTTAATTTGTCATTTTAATATAATTTTTCCAATGATATTTTGAATTCTAGACATGTATTTGGTTTTTATTTTATTTTTTAGTATTAAGATTTTTTGTGTTATAATTTTTGTCATGACTGTTTTGTATAGGTTTAGTTTTAAAGTATTTGCATGCTGAGATATTTCTCTTGCATATTGGCAGAGCACGCCTGCACTATTAAAAAAAATGTTTCTTAATACCAACATTGTAAACTGTGTCTCTATAGCAAATAAATATTTCATTTCATTTCATTTCTTATATATTTTTTTGGCGATGAGAACTGGTGTCAATCACTGTTGCCACTACGATACCCAATAAAAGTTGAACCCTCTTATAAATAAACGGAGAATAAACTTTGAATAGTTATTCCGTGTTTGGTACCTGTCATGTAAACTTCATTTCAAATTAGAATAAAAGAGACAAAATACGGAATAACTAATCGAAGCTTGTTCATTGTTTATTTGTAAGGCATTAAGCCCCTTCCCAGTTCCTAGTTATTCCGTGTTTTGTTCCTGTCATGTAAACGTCGTTTTAAATTAGAGTAAAAGAGACAAAACACGGAATAACTATTCGAAGCTCATGCTTTGTTTATTCGAAGTTTATGTTTTTTTTATTTAGAAAATAAAAAATAAAATAATATATGAGACAACATCACATACATTGTTTTGATTCCAAGGTAAGTAGCTAAAGCACTCGTTTAATGGAAATCAGAAACAACGACGGTACCACAACTACCCAGACCCTACACAATATCGAAAAGTACGTTTTCGACATTGACCGGACCGGGAATCGAACCCGTGCAAGCCACTCGGCTACGGAGGTCGTCAAATCGTTTATTTGTACGTAAGGCACTAAATGTTTATATAAATTTTCTAGCTGTTAGTATAGTTTCAAACATTTATGACGTCACTGGTACAGTCTAATGGAAACGCTTCGTCGCCGTTTGCATTTAATGGACACCGTCAAAGCGTCTATTTAGCGCTAAAAGCGTGTTCCGGGACGTGCCGGTGAATTTCGATAGCGGTTAGAGCAAAAATACCGGTTATTCCGGTGCTGTTTGTACGTCGTCGTCTTTCCGTTCGGTTACTGAAATTATAGACACCTGTTTTTGTGGTATATAATTATTGAAATGAAACAACTGTTACGGATCTACTCGCGTTTATTTTACACATTAGTTTTAATTAATCTCCTTAAGTCCGTGGTCTCAGGGGGAGTCTCCCTGTGACCACGGACCCTGCAAAGGGTTCGAAACGTCAGGATAAACATTAATTAAAACTAATGTGTAAAACAAACGCGAGTAGATCCGTAAAAGTGTGTTTCATTTCAATGTGTAGTGTTCGCGTAAACTTTAGAAAACAATATGTATATAATTATTCTTATGTGTATTTTTAATTGCAATTGAATTTGACATTTCTATGCTGAAAATATAAGTGAATATGCAAACCAACACCCTTTTTAACAATACTATAATTATGTATTTACTACAGTTATACATATGTATAAGCATTGCTATCCAAAGTGGCAATGCTGCTAGCTTACTGGGCACTCTGCCTGATGGGGATGGGGATGGGGATGATGGGGATGGGGATGATGGGATGGGGCAATTTTTTTATTTATAGTTAGTAGTAGTTATAGTTAATAGTTTTTATCAGTTTAATTTTAAGTAGTTTGATTTACTTGCTATTGTCTTTGTTTGTAAATAAAAAAAAAGATATTATACTCGTATGTACGCCTTTTATTGGTTCTAATATTAGAATAAGTACAATGTAATGTAACTTAGCTGTGAGCTTTACAATGAGATGTATATGTATTGGTAGTATACCTATTACCAAGTAAATAAATGAATAAACAAAGTTTAACGATAACGAATTTACATAGGTATCTTAGGTTTATCTTTTTATATTCGACGTTTCGATCTAGTTGCAACGGTAGTGGTCAGGATACCTTTTCTAAGTCGGTTGACTTGAACCGTGTAAATATTTTGTTTAACACGTTGACTGCCGCAAAACCAGACACAATAGAAAATTTATTGTTTTTCGGTCACCGGTGACCACCACGGCGATTAAAGACTTAATAGAATGCTTAATTTAAAAAAATATAAAACCTTATATATTTTTGAGGACGTCACCACAGTAAAGGTGCGGTTTCACTGAAGTGGAGCGGTGAAAGAAGGTTGGTGTTTTAGTGGAAGCGGATAGATATAGAGCGGAGTAGAGCTGAGCTGAGACGGTAAAGCGGGTTGAAGAGATGAGCAATTTGAAGGTTGTGCTTGAAATGATTTTTTTTTGTCATATTATTTTATCCTGTTGTTCCGAACTGTTCACGGGGTACGTGGTCATAGGTACACTGAGGTATTGGTAGTCTCATAATTATTTTTTAACAACTATTATAAGTTTTATAGTTCATTTCTAACCGCATGTCGTCTAATATTATTATTTTGCAGACAGGTTTTTTAGTCGATACATGCGTTATTGTTATGAATCCGGGTCACTGAAAGAAACCTTTAAATCTCGAAAACTAACAAAGCCAGCTTAATGAAATAAATTGTGTTTAATAAACAATTGAATACTCCTTAAATTAAAGTAATAAAACTTCTTAGTTATTGTAAAGTTATGTCATAAAAAAATTCACGCCCACTGTGCCGCTATTAACACACAAAAAATATTAAAAAGCAGTGACAAAATTCAGCGTTTACGTCAGCCTTCCCGGTATCATAGCGGTCAGTGCAGCCGCCCGGATTGCGGAAGACCCAGGTTCGACTCCTGCCTGGGTCGGGTGGACGTTTAATTTTTTCACTGCATTTTATAAATATTTACATTTACGTATTTATAGGTGATGGTGTGTATTGTTAATTTTTTACTTGTCTCACGGCCCTGCTTCAGTGGAGACGCACCTAAAGCCTTCCAACCAACCCGAAATTGTACAGCACGTCCATCAGAGACTTTACAAAACCTGCACGCTTTCGGAATTATTCACACGTCACTGTCATGCCCCTGAGCAGACGCGTTATCATAACGGTGGAGACGTGCGCTATCGAGTGTACAACGTTGTAAAATACCGCGCGACGCGTTTGCGCGTCGTCTTCCGAAATACCGCTTCAATGTACCGGAAAGGTACATTGAACCGGTAAGGAACCGGTAAAGTAAAACACCGGAGGAATTTCTTAAGGCATTTTTCTAGTAGTTAAGCTGTCAATTGGCAATTAGGATACTATGTACGCTATATTGGCCTCTTTTATATTAATACCTCAGTGGGCGAGTAGCAAAGCTGACCATATAAAACAGGGGTTCTTGAGTTCAATTCCTAGATCCGGCAAAGTGTATATCGGTATTTCGATGTATTATCCCGGGATTGTCATAACCAACCTGCATTCAGCAAGCATAGTGATTAAACCAATAATCATCAAATATAGCATTATCTCAATTTCAACGATGGATGCCCTGGGGCACGACGAGCCTTAAACCACCACGCGGGCCCAGTGCGGGTTGGCGATTGACTACTGCTAATGCAGCCGGGCATAACGGCTTTACGGGTCTTTCGAAGCACGGAGGAGCTCAACAGTATACATTTTTGGTCACCCATCAGATGACCGAATTATGCGAAAATTGCTTAACCTTAGCTATCGCCGACCGAACGCGTGAACCACTGTGCCATGGAGCTCCTCCAATAGGACAGTATTCAAGCTAATTAGGTACTTTAAAATGAATGAATGAATGACTGAAAGTTTATTACTATGTTAAGTTAGTTAACTTAACGACACAATTTAAGGTTTATATAGAAGGGGTTAATGTTCAACGTCTCTTTAACCGTACACGTAGTAACATAATACATCGCATCCTCCAAAATCCCCCATTCCCTAATAAATCAATCGGCAAACTGAAGAGCGACCAAAAGGGAAAAAGCATACGTCTGCTAATCCATTCAACTTGCATACGTGCCCCGGAATTTAGGAGAGACATTAAATCTCGCGTCGTTATTGGGGGAATTAAACGGATGGACGGGGGGTTATTAAACAATCTTTGCTAAAAGCAAAGATAGACGAGTTTACCGCAATGTAACAATGGTTGAATCTGTTGTTATGTGGCATATATATTATATAACTATTTTGACTTCCCTTGAGCCCACAGCTGGAGGACATTTTATAATTTATAGGTTTTATTTTCTCTTTAGTTATCCTAATTTTTTTTTTCTTTAATGTAGTTAGTTATGTTATGTTTCAATTCATAATATGTTATCAAACTAAGCAACAACATTTCCAAGCGCCCTTTTGCTTGGAAATGTTGTTGCTTGATTGATATGACTATTTTGTATAACTATTATTTACTAGCTGACCCGGCGGACTTCGTACCGCTTTGACAGTTTCCATGACAACAAAACAAACAAATAATTTTGTATTGGACAGGTGGCATTTTCTTTAAATCAATTAACACTACGATAAATCTTCAAACACACGATACACCGTTAATACTTTTTTAAAAGAAGCAGTAGTTTGATTTTTTTTTAATGGCTTCTGTTGTGTTTTTCCAACACCAATAATTTCACCAATGTCGAGTGATTAACGAGACACGTTATAATTTGGAAAATGGCCAGTAGAAGTTACAAATATTGGCCGGTAGAAGATATATCTATTTATAAACTTTGTGAATTGAGTATCTATCTACGTTATAATCTTATATTATTTGACTGAATAAACTTATATAAATAATTTAATATGGAAGGATGAGGGAAAGACAGAAGAAATAGTAAGTTTATAGGGCGGGGAATTTTAGAGGGTAGGATGTCATACAAAGAGACGGGGTATCTTGGACAGTTAAAGAATATATGGTCTGGAGTGCCTTCGTCTAAACCGCGCTCACATAATGACGTGTTTTTCGCGTGGATCTTGTGGAGAAAGACTGGAGTGCATGAGTGGCCAAAACGCAAGCGACAAATTGTGGAGATGGTTTGTCTATTCATGTTTTTTTGGTTAAAAAACCATGCTCTCCGGGGAATATTGGGTTGAATACCAGCATATTGGCGACCCTTACACTGTGAGTAATTTGATTTGATTGATGTTATGATATGACGTACCATTTCATAAGACGTATTTAATTGTCCGTTTGAAGTTGTCAAATGCTGGCTCACTTACTTTTCTTAACATGATACCTATTTTAAAGAAATCATAGTTCAGTAAAAATATATATTTTCTTCTGCACAAACCGTGTCGTGACAATAACACAAAAAAAAGAACTATCCAAGTTTGTGCAGTCGAGCGGAAGTGATGCGCGTACATACATTTCAGTGATTCATTTTTATTTATTATAGATTTATTTAAAGTATTCGATCAATTATTATGAACTACATAGAAAAGGATCATAGAAAGTGCGAAAAGCATACCGAAAGCGATAGTCCTCTACATTAAAATTTCGTATAACAAAATCTGAAAAAACATTGGATAGCATCAACAACTTCAGCGTACTATGAGCACACAAAGATTAAATCAAGGTTGCAAAATATTTGTACTTAATATTTACTGTCGTCGCCACAAACGTCATTGTCATAATCTAGTAGGTACACACGCCTGCACATCCAATTGAATACAATTCATATATTTTGAGTTTGATATATAGGTGGACCGACGATCTGGTGAAGGTCGCGGGAAGCCGCTGGATGCGAGCAGCACAAAACCGGTTGTTGTGGAGATCCTCGGGAGAGGCCTTTGTCCAGCAGTGGACGTGTTTTGGCTGAGATGGTGATGATGATGATGATGATGATGATGATGAATATTGATTGTACCTCTTCTAAATGTAAATTGATGGTGATTTTTTATAGTAAATGGTACCAAAGGATACATCAAAAATTAAAAAATAAAATTTTGTCTATCATATTACATTTACAAACAGTACATGGGACCTACCTAGTAGGTATTCTAGAATATATGTTGCAGGAGGCCCCGCTCTTCCGTAACATATTAGTAAACTTATAATAGTCTAAGACAAATTATTCAGAATTAGGTTATGTTAGTAATTTAAGAAGTAAGTAATCAAATAAAATAAATAAATAATAGCACATAGACTATTGATACTATGTATTGAGCATATAACCGTACTCTCAGCACTAACCGTACGTATTTACACGTGGTAGTGTTGCGTCCATCCGTGCAGGCATAAATCAACGCAAGACGGAGAGCGGCCCTAATAAATCTAGCACTGGACACGAAATATTCATGAGTAGGTGCTCGGGGCTCGCAACCTAATAATAAGACCCAGAAGAGACCCAGAAACAGAAGGTAAGCTCCCTACATACCGGCAAACTCGGCAGCTGGTGCGAGATTCCGTGTCCGTGAGAGGTTGTCTATGTGTGCATTGCTCGAGCGCGTTTGTATTGAAGCTTACCTTCTGCGGTCTTCTGTTTTTGTGTCCCACACTGTGTGGCGTGACTCGGACCAAACAGAGATAAGAAATAACTCATCTGAATATGAGCTTTAATAATAAATGCGAAAACTTGACGTGTGGACGGATGTGGTTGCAGTGGATCTTATTACATCATCATCGTCATCAGCCTATACTAGTCCACTGCTGGACTAAGGCCTCTCCTTGTGCACGCCACCGAACACGATCCGCGGCTACTCTCACCCAGCTCTTGCCAGCCACCTTGCGAAGATCATCGCTCCACCTAGCCTAAGGGCATCCTACACTATGTTTACCGATACGCGGTGTCTACTTGTTCTCTCACTAGTTTGGCTAGTCAACCGGCGGATATCCGTAACCTGATTAAAGCCAAAAATGCCACTCTCCGGAGAGCGGCTCTCTATCCCACCCCCGATCTTAGGCTCGCCGCTAACCGCGCTCAAAGCGCACTTAGGCGCCTTTCCGAGTGGAGAAACGACGTGTCGAGTGACCTTATGGAGGAAATAACACCTTCCCACGTCGCGTACTACAGTGTGGCGAGAGCCCTCCGTATAGACGGCCGGACGGACCGGCGCAACACACACCTCCTCTCTCCCGCCCCGATGGCCTCGAGGACGAGGAAAAGGCCGAATGCTTCGCTGACGCACGAGTGCAAGTAAATCGTCTTAACCCTATGTTAGGCCGTCATAGTAAAATGTCCCTTAGAAACAAGCGAACCCTCTATAAGGTTTGTATTTGACCAGCAATGACGTACTCGTCTCTTGTTTTAGTCACATAGCGCCCTCAGCGCTTTATAAGTTACAAGTAATTCAAAACAAATTCACTCGAAAGGCCTCTGGTGCTCCTTGGTACGTACGGAATGCTGACCTGCATAGAGATTGGGAACTGCCAACGTTTTATAACTATAAAATAAATGCAGTAAATACTTTTTAGAAGACATTTGACATATCAAAATGACCTTTGATAGTCAAATGACACAATATGTCACATAATAATAATATGTCATGTTCATAATATCGATTTTAAATTTACAAAATTTTATTCACCTGGGTGCATTAACGCAGGTGAATTAAGGAAACGACGGGAAAATTTGTCTGTAGGCGTAATTGGCACGCTTTTTTGTTGTAATGTTACATTTGCTTCTTATTATACGTCTGTGAATAAAACAAACATTACATACACTACACTATAGTCCATTTCAACTAGGATGATCCCGGTGACAGATGTCATCAATAACGAAGACGTGACTTTGTAAAATCGTATGAACTTATTTGACTACATCAAAATAACATATTCTTATATAATCCATCACTAAATATACTACAATTGTTTTTTATAATTCTATTTTTTACTTTAGATTAGGTTTGTCTCAATAAACTCTCGCATAACACACATTAATCACAACTTTAAAACAATATAATAAAAAAACGTACCCCTTCACAAGGTCATTTCATAACAAAGAAATACTAGTGTTGGGATAGTAAACCAATTTAAGTTCAATTGACATTCAATAACTAATCAATTAAATTTAACTTTATATTTTTCATTCTAGCTGTATTAATTAATTTGTTAGTCTTTTTTTATGTGAACATGTAGATTAGTCTACATTTTTTCATTTTATTGCAGCGTCATTACGAAAAATATTAAAATGAAACATCTTAAACTTATAAAACAAAAACAGTATATATATACAGCACACGTCACTGGTGAAAATTGGGCGAAAGTAGTCGAAAAGACAAAAAATACTATACTACTCAAAACAAAATAAGGGCCACGAGGTATTTTGTCTGTACCATGAAAATAATAAAACCAATATTAATTTTTTTGTCTCCATAACGAAAACTAATGTTGTTTTTACCGTGTAGACCAATAAATTTATTCCAATAATAATGATTAAAAAGTTTATTTGCTTTTGAAAGAAAAAACACATTTAAGGTTAAAAATAAAAACAATGTAAAGTTACTGAAAACAAAAGAAAATACTCCATGCTCATCTTTTAGTAACGGGTATGCCCCCCTCGTTTCGTTACGCACTCCTGAAGCCTGGAGTGCATGCTCTCAATCAAATGCCTGACATTTTCCATTGGAATCTCTTCCCAGGCCCTTTTAACAGCGTTGATGAGTTGCTGTTGGTTGTGGATTTCCTGATCACCGTCTCTAACTCTTCGTTTCAACTGATCCCACATGTGCTCTATTGGATTTAAGTCCGGACTGTTTGCCGGCCACGGCAAGACTTGAATTTGAGACGCTTCCAGTACAAACCGAGTCGCTTGAGCCGTGTGTGCACAAGCATTGTCTTGCATCAAGATGAATCCAGGACCCGCTCGCTGGGCAAATGGGATCACATGTGGTCTGACGACTTCCTCAATATACCGCTGAGCAGTAACAGTACCCTCATTTAAAATAGCGAGCTCAGTTTTGCCGTGTAAGCTTATCCCGCCCCAAATCATTACATTTGGACCACCAAAACGATCGACTTCATGGATGCAGGCTTCTGAAAATCTCTCGCCGCGTCTTCTCCATACTCTAATACGCCGATCGTCGTTAAAAAATTTTACTTTGCATACGTCTGTGAAGAGCACCATGCCCCATTGGTTTATGTCCCAGTCCAAATGTTGACGGGAAAATCTTAAACGATTTGCACGATGATTTCTGGTTAATGGAATACGGACAACTCGCCTTCTTGATGCCTGCTGGTCTTCATGCAATCGATTACGAATAGTTTGGTCACTGACACGAGTACCCGTTGTGAGCCGTAAACGATTTTGCAGCTTGCGGGCCGTCGTTGTGCGATCTCGGCGCGCACTTAATCGGATGTAACGATCCTCTTGAGCTGTTGTAATGCGAACTCTGCCCGAACCAGGTCTTCTTCTAACACTGCCGGTCTCTTGGAAACGATTCCATAGATTTTGAATAGCTCTTCGAGAAAATCCCAATTGCAAACCCACAGATCGCTGCGAATGACCTTCTTCAATCATTGTAACGGCTCTGGTTGCTGTCAGCGAGTCCATATGACGCCTGCGTGCTTGTGGCATATTGCAAAAGATGTTTCTGACTCGAGATATCAATGAACTCTGATAATTTCTAATAAACCAAGAAGCTAAGGAAAGCAAAACGTAAAAGAAAATGGAATCAAAATTTTCAAAAATAATTTTAAATCAAATTTTATTTAAAATTGTTGCCAGCATTAGATGAATACTACAATATTAAAAAGCTTAGGTATCAAAGAGTTTGTATACTCAATATTTTACTACTTTCAATATGTAAATGTTTAATAATTTACACCAAAATGAAAAAATACCTCGTGGCCCTTATTTTGTTTTGAGTAGTATATATTAGAGGACTGGGAGAGGTACGTCAGAATAGATCGGTGGAAAGACCAACTTATAATAAATGTCGGCGATAGCGACTCTTCAAGCGATTCTGACAGTGATTTTTCAGATACTTACTGAAAAAAAAATTTACTCTTTTCAAATTCTGTTTCATTTTACCGAATAACACTGTGTAAAACATACATTTAATGCATTTATGAACAATAAACTTTCAACATAATACATAAACACAAATCATATTTAAAGTATTGTTAGTAAAGTAAAATCGATTTCATTTCCATATATAGTATTATCGATTACCAGAAACAATCGAAATTATTTTATTGTAGAACATCTCTACAATTGTCGAAATCGAACTGTCACAGGGATCATCCAAGTTGAAATGGACTATACCATGTATTTGACACACACGCATGTATTTGACACACAGGAGTGGCCGAAATCTGTCAATGTCTGTCAATGTCTGTCAATGCCAAACAAAACTCACATTATATCTTTTTAAATTTGTCATTGCTTAGGATAAAATCCGTGCAGCCTTAATATCTTTTAATAAAAATTACGGTCGAATATCGACCTCTGGGCGACCACTAGTAAATATTATTATAAGAAAATCATAAACAGTTTCAGGTATCAATCCGAGTAGGTCGTTACCAACAAATCCGTGTAATATTCCGCCCAGATTTCATATTACATCTACCATTATCCGGGAAAGATATCTCGCCAGCCTCGCGTGTACCCGGGCCGTCCCTAAACCAATTAGGTACAACTCCCACGGCTCAGCGGGTACGCAAACTTAGTAAAGAAGAAATATAGAAAAAATAACCATTTCAAAGGTACATTATTAGCTTGCAAAAGGGTTGGTTAGCAGATACCGTCTTGATTACCTGTTTTTACTACCAAGCATTGGTGTATCGCGGAGTTCGATGGCGCTATGGTTAACGCGCCCGGTCTTCGATTGCTAAGGTTAAGCAACTTTCGAAAGGTCGGTCATCGGATGGGAGACCAAAAATGTATCATCTCGAGCTCCACCGTGCTTCGAAAGGCATCTAGCCATTGGTCTCGGCTGCATTAGCAAACGTTAACACCAATCCGCACTGGGCCCGCGTGGTCTCCCTATCTATACATAGGGAAGGCTCGTGCCCCAGCAGTGGGGACATAAAAATGAGCTCGTGTTGATGTGATTGATGTGATGTATTGGTGTATCAACTTGTAGGGTATCTAGAGAACTTAGTCATTATTATCATTAGTCTATAATAGTCCCACTGAGCATTAAGCTATATGGCACACACGCTTGTTTTTAGTCCGCTTGGCTAGCTACAACCATCTTTTATGTTGCTATGACGTCATTGTTATTTGTAAAATTTTGTAAACGCGAACACTACACATTGAAATGAAACAACTTTTACGGATCTACTCGCGTTTATTTTACACATTAGTTTTAATTAATGTTTATCCTGACGTTTCGAACCCTATCCGTAAAAGTTGTTTCATTTCAATAAATTTTGTAAAATAAAGTAAAAATAATAAAAAAATGTATTACTTTGACAGTCCGTTAGAGCAATCAAAGCGCTTTTAATGGATCTATATTTTTTTTGCTTTTAACGACGCCATCTTGCTCCGTTTAAGATAAGGAACGCCGAGTTCTGTGGCGGTGATTAGTTTGCGTGTCTTCCCAACTTTCAGGCTGTTTAATTAAATAAATGAAATTTGCCCGAGACTGAGTCTAAGTTGATTATTTTACTCACTGGGCTCACAGAGTCGTCCGTTCGGGAAGCGCTATTATGAGAACTCGGTTTGGAGTATCCTGATATAACAGAGCGTTTAAAACTTTTTCGTTAATGTCTTGATGACTTTTTTATTTTTTTCTTTTTTATTTAAATTACAAATTTCTGTTTTTAAAAACATACTATTGCCAGTGCCATCAAAACCTTATTTAGTAAAATAACAATGTATCATCACTAGTATATTTTATGTCCCCACTGCTGGGGCACGAGCCTTCCCTATAGATAGATAGGGAAAACGTGTCATAATCCGACACACGGGCTCAGTGCGGATTGGTGGTTGTTGACGCCTGCTAATGCAACCGGGACCAACGGCTTTACGTGCTTTCCGGAGCACGGAGGAACTCAAGATGATACATTTTTGATCACCCATCCGATGACCGGCCTCTCCGAAAGTTGCTTAACTTCAGCAATCGCACGCAGATCGAAGAATTTATATCATTAGTATATATGATTTAATAGAACCTCAGATCACACATCGACAGAGGTCTAGTGCGTGTTTCATTTGCCATTCGACCACGTTTTCGATAACAAGAATTATTGTATGGCAGTGGATTTTGACATACAATAATTCTTGATTTCGAAAACCACCTCGTTTGCTACCAGGTGGCTCTGCTTCTAGTAAATACTAATAAAGTCTAGTTAACTCGCACTATGCACTCTGGAGGCACTGTTTCTTAGCCATACATATACTCGCTTAATGGCAAATAAAACTCGTACCTACTAAGCACTTGGAACGTTCTAGAATATTTAACTTTGCACTAGCTTTTCTTGACGTGAACATAATAGCATTTTCCTAGTTGGCTATATGCAACAAATCTCATTCTACCATCTCGCAGTTACTTATATTGCATTCTAAGTATTTATGACTATCGTCTTTCAGGCTTTTAGTGTAGAAAGTTTACATAACTTATTAGCTATAGGATATTTATTGCTCGACAGTTTCATCTAAGCCAGTCTTGTGTCTCGAAGGTGTACAGAAGGTTCAGGAAGACTGGAAATTTTGTCTGGAGACCAGGATTTGGAAGACAGCGTTGCACTTCGGTGAGAGATGACCGATTCATTGTCACCACTTCCCTCCGAAATCGACACCTAACCTGCGTGGATGTCCAACGGCAGCTCAGAGAAGTTTGAAAATTCACAGTCTTAGTACTCATCGATTTTTCAAATGCATTTAATGCCGTCAGTCATGATATTCTCCTTGCTATCCTTTCTCATCTTATGGTTTCATCTCAAGTGCAGGAATGGTTCTCTTCCTATCTTCGAGACCGTCAGCAGTCGGTCCACGTTGATGAGACATCGTCGTTGTGATGTGACCTGGATGCTGGCGTTCCACAAGGCGGTATTCTTTCTCCATTATTATTTTCTATATTTATTAATAACATCACTTCACCACCACCTTCAGTGTTCGTATCATCTGTACGCCGATGACCTTAAGATTTACACCCAAGCATGTGTGGACAACTTACCAGATGCCATCAGGAGAATTAATCAGGATTTGGAAGCTATAAATGACTGGTCCCGTAGGTTTGGTGTGGCCGTAAATCCCACTAAATGTCAGTCGATACTCATTGGCAGCTTGCGATTGATAGGTAAGGTTGGAAGCCCTCTTGAGCCAATTGTCTTCGACGGAGCGGTCATACCTCTTAGCGCCAAAGTTAAAAATCTTGGTTTACATCTTGATGCTACTCTTAGCTGGCACTCGCAGGTTGCTAGTGTGAGTCAAAGAGTTACCTGGACTTTGCGGTCCTTGAATCGTTTAAGAAATTTTTTACCACTCAAGACGAAGATAATTCTTGTGCAAACCTTATTCACGTTGATCGACTATGGTGACGTGTGTTATTTAATCCTAATGCTGATTTGCTTGATAAGCTTGACAGATTACTCAACAACAGTATCCGATTCATTTACAACCTGAAGAAATATGACCACGTCTGGCAGTTCAGGTCGGAGCTGAAATGGTTGCCTATTCGCCAACGAAGACGTTTACGGGCGCTCACCGCACTGTTTTCGCTTCTAAATTCTTCAAATGCTCCTTCTTACCTTGCTCCCCATTTTCAGCAAATTTGCTCCTCTTATAGTAAAAATCTCCGGTCCTCAAATAATCTTCTTATCTGTCCCTCTCATACATCTGACTTTGTTCATTCTTCCTTTCACATTCAATCCATTCTCCTGTGGAACGCGCTGCCTCTCGAAATCAGGATGGCTACCAGTCGTGATGCTTTCAAAAAGGAAGTCCGTGAGCTCTTGTTTGATGGAACCATGGCAGAATCATCTCAATAACGTCCTTTTAGAGTTATGTATTTTATGTTTGTTTATTTATTGTAGTTTAAGTATTTACAATACATATATATGTGTATTTTTATGTATATATAATATTTATGTATGTTTTACATAGGTACTTACAATCATATATCTTAATTGCACCTACCAATTTTATCTCTGCACCACCCTATGGTTGACAGGTAGAGAATGCCTCAGGCATTAAGTCCGTCATGTAATATTTATGTTGCAAAAGTTTAAATAAATAAATAAAAAAAAAAACTTCAACCTTTTGCAACAGTTCCATAAATTAAGGTAAGAAATTTCATTAATTTTAAATCTTTTTGATATCATTTGAAAGCTTATAAAATTACCTTTCAAATGAGGTACCACAATCTATAACTCATTGCATAAAAATGGTAAAAACATGTTTTTAGTAATCCGCGATGAAGTGATTCCGGTTTGTTGCACGCGAGTGTAGTGATTCTAAATGTATTATAGGGCAAACCACATAAAACACAGAAATATTCCAAACAAGCTTTATATTCAAAAATACGTTACACAAACACAAATTCTACTTACAAAGACACAAACAAAACAAACCGAAGGGACAATTTCTATTTACAACGATATACAAAGTTCCAGATCAGAAGAACTTAGTGAACCTAAGTCCTCCGGAAGGCTGCCAGTTGGTGTTGAAGTGCAGGGACACGGACCTGGAGACGCCGGCGTTGAGGTCCACGGAGGACGAGGGCGA
The DNA here is from genome assembly GCA_949315975.1 of Eudonia truncicolella. Taxonomy (NCBI): domain Eukaryota; kingdom Metazoa; phylum Arthropoda; class Insecta; order Lepidoptera; family Crambidae; genus Eudonia; species Eudonia truncicolella. The sequence goes on along the minus strand of OX438848.1, from coordinate 4,721,684 downwards.
GTGGAACAGGTTCAGCTTGCCCAGCGCTGAGTAGTCGGTGCGCTGCAGGAACGGCGTGTGGGCGGCGCCCAGCGTCGCACCCACCTGGTTCCTGGAACAGACAGCCATTGGAGTAGACCATACAACCACGGTAACCACAAATCTATTACACGCGAGAATCTTTGAACCAAAGAAGGAGAAGTCTAGTAGAAGCAAGAATGAGATAGAGAATCTGTGTTTAATTAACAACCCTTACAATCGAACCTTACAACCCTTCATTTTTGGCAAGCAAATTACAAGTAAGGAGACCATCTATGAAAATGGCATTGCACAGCATTCTCGCGGGTCTAGGCAACCCGCCATTCTGCTCTCCGCATGACTAAGAGAAGTTGGACGAAGTACAGGGGGCACACCCACTAAAAACGCAGTACCACTGGCGGAGGTGACGAATAGCAGGCACCGAGTGCCATCCCGCGCTGGTCGCCAAGGGGGGATGCCTGCGATAGTTCAGGCAAAACTCCTATAAGCCTTGCAATGCGGCTAGTGACCATCCATACCTAATTACCTAGTCTACTCCCTATTTTTAAGACAGGTAGGCAAGGTAGATAAATGCGTTGATTTCCCAAAACAAAAACTTGACACGCATGAACAACTGGTCTACTAAAATGATTTGTTTCCTCTTCGTTCTTGTACTTACTTGTACATGTAGTCGAAGTTGCCGCCGACCGTGTTGAAGTTGGGCACGTCTGCGATCTTGGGCATGTTCCTGGTGACGAAGGCGTTGGCGTCCAGCTTGTGATTGTTGTTCAGCAGGTTCAGCCGTCCCGCGCCCGTCAGCTGATCGCCGAAGCCGGGGATGTTGGTGTGCGACACGGACAGACCGTGGCCATTGCTAGAGAAATACAAAGCACATGAGCACTTAATACCAGTTTCCAATGTAAACGATATGCATGTTTTCATGGTTGATGTTTGATCAGGTAAGTGATGACTGATGACAAGCAGGATCTCAGTAAATCAATATAGACTATACTATAATACTACTATACACATATAATAGTCGTCCTTTATGAATGCTTGTACTGTACGAATTTGTGATGAATCTTTGAATGATTAATTTTTAGGAGTCTAGGACTTCATTCTGAACTAGTATATTAAGAAAGTCTGCCTGGCGAGATAAATGTGCTACAAATCCTGATAGTTAGGATCTCGTTGTACTAATACTATCCCGTCTTTCTACTACAGAAGGATACATTTGCAGCATTTTTCAAGCACGACCACACCACCACTAATGACTGCCAAGGACGGACAAGCGGAGCGCTGGGAGACCACCTGCTAGATGGGCCAGAGATATAGAGCTGGTTGCTAGAAAAACCTGGATGCGATCAGCTCAAAGCAGAAGGGAATAGCGGGACATGAAGGATACGGGCTGAAAATTATGATGATGATGAAGGCCACACCTTAAATAGTCTATCGACAAAGTCGACCTAAAGATGACAATATGCAACTAATTCTGATAGTTCGTACTTACATGTTGTCATAAGCGAGTCCTTGGCTGCTGACTCCCGTGGAGGACTTGGAGCCGAGGGCACTGAGGATATTGTGGCCATCGCCGGCCAGGCCGAGCTTGCCAGCGACGCTGGTGCTGCCGTCGGAGTTGATGCTGTACGACGACGCGGCGTTCTGACAGTGGACGCCGGCGCACAGCACTGCCAACGCTAACACTTGGAAGAGCATCTTGAATGCGGGGTGGGGAGGTTGCTGAAGGATTGGAGATGTTGAGCTTTGAGCAAGGCTGTCGATAGTTACTAGTGGTCGACAGTGATATGAATGATGTTGCCCTGTTTGAAGCTAAAGCTTTTATACAGTGGCGAGGGATCTCCCCGTACTATCACCGGCTGGAATTCCCAATTTCCCTTATTAGTTTTGAGCTTTTGATTAATATCCTTATATACTACTCAAAACAAAATAAGGGCCACGAGGTATTTTGTCTGTACCATGAAAATAATAAAACCAATATTAATTTTTTTGTCTCCATAACGAAAACTAATGTTGTTTTTACCGTGTAGACCAATAAATTTATTCCAATAATAATGATTAAAAAGTTTATTTGCTTTTGAAAGAAAAAACACATTTAAGGTTAAAAATAAAAACAATGTAAAGTTACTGAAAACAAAAGAAAATACTCCATGCTCATCTTTTAGTAACGGGTATGCCCCCCTCGTTTCGTTACGCACTCCTGAAGCCTGGAGTGCATGCTCTCAATCAAATGCCTGACATTTTCCATTGGCATCTCTTCCCAGGCCCTTTTAACAGCGTTGATGAGTTGCTGTTGGTTGTGGATTTCCTGAAACTCTTCGTTTCAACTGATCCCACATGTGCTCTATTGGATTTAAGTCCGGACTGTTCGCCGGCCACGGCAAGACTTGAATTTGAGACGCTTCCAGTACAAACCGAGTCGCTTGAGCCGTGTGTGCACGAGCATTGTCTTGCATCAAGATGAATCCAGGACCCGCTCGCTGGGCAAATGGGATCACATGTGGTCTGACGACTTCCTCAATATACCGCTGAGCAGTAACAGTACCCTCATTTAAACTAGCGAGCTCAGTTTTGCCGTGTAAGCTTATCCCGCCCCAAATCATTACATTAGGACCACCAAAACGATCGACTTCATGGATGCAGGCTTCTGAAAATCTCTCGCCGCGTCTTCTCCATACTCTAATACGCCGATCGTCGTTAAAAAATTTAACTTTGCATTCGTCTGAGAAGAGCACCATGCCCCATTGGTTTATGTCCCAGTCCAAATGTTGACGGGAAAATCTTAAACGATTTGCACGATGATTTCTGGTTAATGGAATACGGACAACTCGCCTTCTTGATGCCTGCTGGTCTTCATGCAATCGATTACGAATAGTTTGGTCACTGACACGAGTACCCGTTGTGAGCCGTAAACGATTTTGCAGCTTGCGGGCCGTCGTTGTGCGATCTCGGCGCGCACTTAATCGAATGTAACGATCCTCTTGAGCTGTTGTAATGCGAACTCTGCCCGAACCAGGTCTTCTTCTAACACTGCCGGTCTCTTGGAAACGATTCCATAGATTTTGAATAGCTCTTCGAGAAAATCCCAATTGCAAACCCACAGATCGCTGCGAATGACCTTCTTCAATCATTGTAACGGCTCTGGTTGCTGTCAGCGAGTCCATATGACGCCTGCATGCTTGTGGCATATTGCAAAAGATGTTTCTGACTCGAGATATCAATGAACTCTGATAATTTCTAATAAACCAAGAAGCTAAGGAAAGCAAAACGTCAAAGAAAATGGAATCAAAATTTTCAAAAATAATTTTAAATCAAATTTTATTTAAAATTGTTGCCAGCATTAGATGAATACTACAATATTAAAAAGTTTAGGTATCAAAGAGTTTGTATACTCAATATTTTACTACTTTCAATATGTAAATGTTTAATAATTTAATCCAAAATGAAAAAATACCTCGTGGCCCTTATTTTGTTTTGAGTAGTATATATTGTTTTATGTAATGCTATTTGTGTGTCCATTATTGTTTATATGAGTTTTTAACCTATAGGTACGATACGATTCTTTTAATTGAGATTGACGTATTATTATGTTGAAATTAAATAAGTCATTCGGTTATCGTGTTCAATAGGTAGTATTTATGTATTATATGTTTAAATACTGCAATGCACTATCGACGATAACAATCTTTGATCATTAATTTTTTAATGCAAATGAATATTAATGAAAAAACCAGTGTCATCAACGTATTAGGTTCGTTTAGTTCGTGAACAATCACAAAAAAACATGGTGAGATCAGTCCATTTGAGACTATCACAAAGTCTATGATATGTCGTCTGTGAGTCTGTGAAAACGCGCACTTATATGACGTCAATATTATAACGTCACACATTCTATGTAGGTGCGTATACAAAATCTTTATTTTGTTAACCTGATCGAATGGCGTACAAATCTCTCACTCTGCAATCCGTTTTGCAGTGTGTACTCAATCCTACTAATATTATAAACGCGAAAGTTTGTAAGTATGGATGGATGTACTCTTTCACGTAAAAACTACTAAATGGATTTTAATGAAACTTTCCTCATATACAGACCATGACCCAGACCAGCATATAAGATACTTTTTTTTTTACTTTTTTTTTACTGTAGTCCTTGCGAACGAAGTCGCGGGCAACAACTAGTATTCTATAAAACACAGTATTTCTCCAACATTCACGTTATTGCCTTGCATCTCGGATACGCCAATGAAGTTAGACGTACAGAACAGAAATGTTTTCTAATAATCTTGCGAAGTGGGGGAGGCACAATTTTCCACTCCGAGGAGCTTTGCAAGCTGAAGAGCAAATAAAATGGAGTGCGGACTCGGAACTATCACAAAATAAATAAGAACAGAAGGGCGAGTCTGGCCGATAGCGAGTTCAATTGCCCAATCCGATCCGAATCCGATCCGATCCGAACCCTTCGGAGAATCTAGTTGGGCACGGGGACACGAACTAGTGCGTGATGCCGTTCCCTCTAGAAAACCTACGAAGGTGATTCGTTACACACGGCTTGAGAAACCCTTTAAGTTTCTGGCCGCCATATCTCGCCAGCCTCGCGTGTACCCGGGCCGTCCCTAAACCAATTAGGTACAACTCCCACAGCTCAGCGGGTACGCAAACTTAGTAAAGAAGAAAAAAAAAGCCCGGTGAAGCTGAAAATGCCGACTGAGGCAATCAGCAAACTGTCTCCAAAAAAAAAGAATTTAAGCCTACGTGCGTCCGTAGCAATGTTTGTTGCAGTTAGTCGACAACGTTCATATAAAGCTGCTTTGTATTTAATTGTAACGATATTACTAAAATAGAAACGAGTTGAGATATTTTTGTTTTTTGTTTCAAATTCTTAACCTTTACAAATCACTGTTTAGACAGTTTTACGGGAAAGTTGTCGACTCTTTCCAACAAATAGCGTGTGGCGCCCGCGCTGACTTACGAACGACAATCGTTCTCCCGATTGTAGCGAGTATGTTTTGATTATTTTTAATGGTGTCGTTTCTTCATCTAAAATTTATGAGTTTTACTTTTTATTCAAATGTTTTGTCCTTATTTTCTAATTGTTACTAATATTATTGTTAGCGGTTCCGCACAAAAAAAATTATGTCGACCGTACAAACGCATCTATGTGTACTTGCTCCTGTATCGCTCGTTTGTCAGAGCCGCCCTTCTGTACCTATTTGTTTTGTGGAACTATCTGGAGAACTTTGTATGTTGACTGACCCTGTCTTGATGAGCACACATAGTAATGGATGGCGTTTGGAAAAAAATAGTTGTTTGAAATAGTTAATAAAATAAAGTACCTATATTAATTTGTTGGTAAGGCGAATATGGTGTTGGGCCGGCAGAGTGAGGTTAACTGATGCTACGTTTGTTTTCACGCACCAGTTATCTTCGCGTCTGGACTCCATCTCCACTTAACATCAGGTGGGACGCAGTCATTTGCCGAGCTGTCTATAAAAAAAAAACATCGGTCTCGGCATTTTAACATAGCAATAATTTAATCGACGTCAGTTGTATCGGAGCAAAGTAAACAAAATAAATGATGGGTAGACTTTTTTTACTTAAAAAATTAAATGTTAGTTTGTAAGCGATGAAAGAATGATTCAAATGTTATTATCCCCTCCAGCGTTGAACGACCGGCCACTGGACGCTAACAATTGATTTAACCATTGTTATACGCTATTGACGCTTAAAGACTTAAGTGATTCAATGATATGTTATGTGTCTCTCCTATTTTTTGTGTCATCAACATCATCATGTTCTTCTTAATAAGGGACAGTTTAGCAAGTGGTTTTATTATTTTTGAATTTTTGCATTTACAATGCTATATATAGTATAGTTACAAAATACTACAAATAATCAACTAACCTCAGGATGCTCGAGTGAGAATCGAACCCACGACCTTTGGACAGCCGGTCTAATGCTCCGATCGGTAGCTCAGCTTCCCACTCGAGCTTCCTTCCTGAGGCTAGTTGTACCTAATATTTACTGTCATCGCCACAAACGTCATGGTGGCACCGTGGCCCCAAAGTCACCTACCGTTTTTCTTGCGCTCATCCGGAATCTAGTACATAATTGATGGAAGAGCCTGAATAAACGACTTTGAATTTTGTACACATGTAACGTTACAATGATACGCTTCGGTCAGTCTCCACTATAAGAGCACAATCCACACAGTGCAGATACGATTATTTGAAAGCTCTGTTTACTTAGTTCCGAACTACGTGACGGTAGGAGATACGAATCCAGCCACTAACACTGAAGAGTGTTGATTCTTGTTTCGAGAAAAGAAGATAATGATTAATTAGTTAGTACCTATGTAAAAAAATAAGTTCGGTAAATAAATTAATCCCACGTGATTGACATAGGTTACAGAATAGTTGTAGTCTCCCTGGGTCAGGTGCACTACTAACTATGCTACTGTGGCTCAATCCAACTCGCCGAAATTAATCAACACTATCTACTTTTGCTCTGTAAGCCCTATTCAATGTCGACAACTACGTCATCAACATATTGAAAGATCAGATATGAATTAGGCAAGCTATATTGATGATTATTTACATATAACTTTACGCAAATATTGTTGCGTAAAAGAAGACTAAGTGCCTTACAAATAAACAAAGTCCGAATAGTTATTCGGTGTTTTGTCTCTTTTACTCTAATTTGAAATGACATTTAAATGACAGAACAAAACACGGAATAACTATTCGGATCTTATTAGGTTATTTGTAAGGCACTGAGTGTTGAAAAAATAGGGAATAGGAATAGGGCTCCTCTGGCTTACAAAGTAAGAGTAGATAGTGTTGATTAATTTAGGCGAGTTGGATTGAGCCACGATAGCATAGTAGTAGCACCTGACCCGGCATGTTACGGGGTGCGGGCTCGAATCCCGCTCGTGGAATTTTTTCAACACTTTGCCTTGTTTCAAAATGTTATGTGAAGTTAGATTACTTTGAAAAATATTTTTTTTATTAATTATGAAATATTAGACGCGAGACATTAGTAAAACGTGGTTTTTTTTTCAATTCATTAATCATTTAATTTTAATTTTCATTGTAAAATTAGGAAAACAATATAGGATAGTATAGTATTATAAACGGATTAACATTATAAATAAATAGATATTTGGATTTTTTAAATTGCAAAACCCTAGCAAAGAGGTCGTGTTTGAGGGTAGGTACAGGAAAATAGCAAGCGTGCAATCCTTTATACCATTATACATATATGCAATAAACTGTAAATGAATTTGAATCACTCAAAGCGAATCCTTATAGGATATAACAGACTTCAATTACTTCTACAATTGAAACATCAAATTAGCAATTTGGAATGCAATATTCACCTCCGTAAAGCAATTTATCAATTCCAATACTACTTTCGAGTGGAATTGACTGACAAAAATGGCATTAAACGAAAATGTTTGTGGTTACTGTGGTTTCATTCCGAAGGCCTGTCGCGGAGTTGATAACGAAACCGAAATGCTACAATGTTCGTCATACATCGCTGTGTGTGGTCGAAAAAGGTTTTGGTACGCAAGAGTAAAACCTGCTTTGTATAACGAGGTCGTTGGGTTAAGTGTTTACTACAGTTTTCGGTGTACAGTACGTAGAAGAGTTTACCTTTTATCAACTCTCGGAAAGTGGGTTTCGCTTATTGATTTACAGAGGCGAGAGTGCCGTAAAGAGGTTTGGGTTACCCTATATGATTAGGGGGAAAGTTTTGCGCGTGGCAACTTTACAAAAATAACGAAAGTGGCGGTGAAAACATTTTTTGGCAACGGAAGAGGGTAACATGTTGCGTAGACTAGTGCTGTGTCAATCATGAATTATAGATAGATAGATAGATTACATGTTTATCTGTACTAGTGATGGTCGCCCAGTAGTCCATATTTGACCGAAATTCACATTACGTCTAAATAGTGTGTCGGTAGCTTGTTTTGTTTTTAGTTTTAGTTTAAAAAATAATTGTATCCATTTTCAAGGTTTCAATGTACCTACTAAGTAACACATAAAATATTTGTTTTTTTTTTATTATTTTTTATTTGACATCAGGACTATCTGAAAACTGCAGAGCACGGTTAATATGTGACGGCTACATAAATGATCTATGTTTTATTCATAGAAAAAAATATAAGTTATAAAAAGTAGTAAAAAACTACAAGACGTTTGGAGAGATTTGGAGGAGACCTTTGTCCATAAATGTCAGTGTTAATATTTTTTTTTTTTAATTATTTTTCATTGAGACTTGAACTTCCAAATGATGGCAATTAAAGCGGACTAGTTAATAAAATTGAGAACGTGCCTATTGCAGAATAAGCCTAATCTACTTTCTTACTATCATAACATTTTCTTGTTTGATCGGATTTATTATAAAATAACAATGGCGCCCACAAAATAACAACGTGTAATAAATAGGTCCAGAGAAATATTTTTAGCAAAAATAATTTAATCCCGAAACAAATCATAGCCTCCCATATAAAAACTGGTAAAGGAGAAATCTGTTTGTTTGACTAACAGAAACCTTAAAGTTAAATCAAATGTGATGTAACTAAGAGGCAGTGACGTATTCTAATAATCAAGGGTCGGTCCGTACGTCCTTATACAGTATGCTAACTCTCTTACAAATAAACTTAGTATAAGCTTCGAAGTTATTCGTATCTCTCTTCAGACGATTCTAATTTATAAATGATTGACATAAACTAATCACTGAATATTTCTTTTGTTTGTAACAGGGAAAGTGTCTATAATGTATTCTTGCCAATTCATTGCTGCAGTTAAAATTGCTTATTCTGATTACAAATATACAATTAAAAAAAACTTACCGATTTAATCTTTTGGTTCCACGGATGAAATGAAAGGTATGCTTAATTACTACACTAAACTGTTATGTTAAACATTTTATTTAAAATATAACGTCAAACTTAAAAAGAGTATAATAATTATAATGCCTTTTACATTTGGGAATAAGTTGATGATAATAACGATTCGTCTAACCGATTTCGGCCATGGCGACCACTTCGACTCCTAGCGCCTTACAAATAAACAAAAAATAAACTCTGAATAGTTATTCCGTGTTTTGTTCCTGTCATGCAAACGTCATTTCGAATTAGAGTTAAAGAGACAAAACACGGAATAACTATTCGAAGCATATTCTTTGTTTATTAGTAAGACCCTTAGTATATATATATAGTATATATATAGTAAGTAATTAAAGTAATTCTAAATCAAAATGGCGGCGTACAATTCTAAATCCGCCCCTGTTAAAGGAAACCGCAAAACCATAATATCGATATAACATTACGCAAGCATAGCCGTATTAAATTAAGTAAAAGGTTCAGAATGTAAGAAATGGGTCTGTTTTTAGCTCCCAGTAGTTTTCTATCGGTTGCATCCGTCTCTCTTGAATCTGTAGAGGTAGAGAAGATAGTAAATCCTTTTACATATTCAGTTCGGCCGGAGAAGTTTGTAAATAAGGATTCGATAACAGTGGCTGTAGCAACAGTATCCTATTTGTGTGGATGGTAAGGGTTGTCAGAAAAAAAAAATATGAAGTACCTACTATTTTTTTAAACCGCTTTAATCGAGAATAAAACCTTCGTTCAGTATCTTTACTTTTGTGTGGAACGATAATGTTTCTTTTGCGATCTATCAAAGGTTGTAGATCGAAAATGGTTCAATAAGATTCATATAACATGTCCTGTACGTACTAGTAGGAGTGATAGGCATATAAATAATTCTGTCTCCATCATTGAAATCAAGTCTTCACCACAATCGATTGATATCGAATTAATAACCCTGTTGCCCAAATGCGGCTAGCTACGCGATCACAAACCTGGGCGACGCATACATACATATATCGAAAATATCCGAAATACAATTTGTCAGATCTGGAAATTGAACACAGGAATTGTGGGAATGTGTATAGACCACAGGTTATTAAAAATAATGCTTTGTATTTAACCCTACTGACTGATAGTTCATAGCACCCAAAGGAATGATTGACATCAGCGCTGAGAGGTTATCTCCTCATCCCTTATTCATGAGTGCGGGCTTCATGGAAAACATTTATTAATTGGACATTTGCTGTTTAAGTCTTGCGCTGTTTGTGGAATAAAGATGAGATTGGGGACTTGGTTGTGCTGAGAAATAATAGTGGTTTATATATAAAAACTTTGTGGAGGAACTCGATGGCGCAGTGGTTAACGTGCCCGGTCTGCGATCGCTAAGCTTAAACAATTTTCGCAAAGACCGGTCATCGCATGTGTGACCAAATTTATCATCTTTAGCTCCTCCGTGCATCGGAAGGCACGTAAAGCCGTTGGCCCCGGCTCCATTAGCAGTCGTTAACAACCGCCAACCCACACTGGGCCTGCGTGGTGGTTTATGGCCCGTTATCCCAATCCATCCATTGGGAAGGCTCGTGGCCCAGCAGTGGGGACGTATATGAGCTGGTGATGAAAGACTTCGCTTGTGATGTAATTCCTTGGACTCAATGATCTTGCAGTCAAACTGCCGAGGCAGTTTTCCGGGACATATTGTAATCATTACCATTATTGTATGTGGTTAATAAAATAACATTATTTACAACGATTGTGTTGTATGTTTAGTTTTATTTTGTATTGTGATATTTGTAATATTAAGAAACCTTTTCTATTCTATTTTGTTCTATTCTATTCTAAACTATAACATTGTTGTAAATATAGTATTTTATTAAATTTAAAGCTTAGTCGTATAATGGCTATTGCCGCTGGATTGCAATTGTGAATGCTAAGCTAATTTCACTTAAATATGAAAGATACATGAAAACTTAACTGTTCCTGTGGTCTAGTGGTTAAGAGCACCGGTCTAAGATCCAGAGGTCCCAGGTTTGCTTCCCAGCGAGGGCGTGATTGTTCTCGGTTTGGTTAGCGGTAGAGCTTGTTTTAAGTCCGCCTGGATAGCTACCAACATCTTACCTAAATATGAATGAAAATAAAGATTCCGGGTAAAGTGCGCTTCCTTCGGCGTTATCACTTAACATCAGATGAGATGAAGGCCAAGTTCTTAACCGTAAAGAATAACAAAAAGTAATTCCAAACTATGTTACCGTAATGCAGGATTTGCAAAAGTTGTTATGTTTATGCTTAGCGCCATAAAATATACAATTTATCAGTACGCGCTGAAATATACAATCTCTTTTTGCGACAGAACATCAAAATATTCACGACGCATGTACATTTTGTCACTGTCTTGGGTGGGTGTGTGTTCACCTCCGTGTGTTAGGGTTGCCACTTCATTATTTTTTTCTTTTCGAGATTGTATTAGTCTTTTTTTATCCATTGCTGGTCTGGGATGTGAAAACAATTTATCGGCTGCCTAAGTTCGTGTACATGTCGTACAAGCCGACTAAAAGACAAGGGTTCCAAGATGCTCGCACATCAGGCGATTGGCTAGCAACCTATCACTAACCTCGGAGCCCTTCTTTGATTATGCTAAGTGTGGCGTAGGGTCACTAACGGTGAGTTTACTCAGTTTTGATGCTCTGCCTACCCTTTTTTGGGAGTATGAGAGTATGGAGTATGAGAAAACTAACTTCAGATGCTCTGATTATGTTCTTTCAAAACAATAAACTGATTCTACGACAAAACAAAGTCGATCTACATAAAAATGACAAACTTTTAGGTACTGTCTGTCAAACTCATCAACGTTTGTCTATATCTCTTATATAGTTTCAGACTATCTCATACGGTCCCAGTTAAATACACTTTTTATATGTATTTTATATGTAAACACTTTTTATATAGACACACTTGTGCGTACTACAAAACGAACTAAATTTGAAGACAAATCTAAGTGACGTATCTACATAATAAGTATCACGTGGCAGCCCTAAAGCCTGACAGATAGGCCACTTTACTTCCGCAACCCTATGAAACGAGCGGCCGTCTCCGACCTACGTCACGAAACCGATCTAAATAAATTAAACGCAGAACAAATAGTTGTTACGTTTAATAAAGACGCATTCATATTGCAGATAGGTAGCGTGGTCTGGATGTCTAGTGCAAGTTTTATTGACAATTCGATCGAGTTTACGAAATCGTTTTTAACATTCCTCGTTTGTCACCAATATGCGAGCTTTATTTGCACTGAAACAATGCCTCCTAGTGACTAACAAGGTGACTATCTATCTTTGCCGCATGTCGGCATATTCTATTTTGCTGTGAATTATTAAACGAAAAACTTATATAACTCTAGTTATCATCTATTCCCTAGCAATAATTGGTTACCATAATATCTTAATCTAAACTTAAACTAAATCTATAAGATCACCACGGACTACCGCCGCCGGTTCAGAGGTTCCCATGATAACGCGAATAATTCATCAACTCGTCCCACATGCCTACGGCCCATTTGGGGCGAGTTGCAGAAAATCAAAATAAATTATATTTTGATTCTGCAACTCCAGCCGTAAGCCGTGGGACAAGTTGACGAATTACTCGATGACGAAAAATCAAGATTTTGGTTTTATAAAATACAGGTGGCAACCCTAACTGCAAATATCAATAGTTTCTTATACTACTTACTGACTATGACTTCTTGACTGTGGAAGTGGCACAGGCTATAAAAAATATAAAAAATCAAAACCAAAAACAAAATAAAAAAAAAGTAAAAACATTAGCCGGGTTAGCTATTAGTAGTATTGACCCCAAAAAACTGTTAGATCGCCCACACGATCAAAATTGTTTAAACAAACTACAACGTCTACGGAATTTAAAGGATATGGCCAATAGTTCTATGGACGTAGATGTAGTTAATACACTCGAGAGACATGAATCCGGGTCACTTAAAGAAACCTATAAATCTCGGATACTAAGAATGCTAGCTTAATTAAATAAATTGTGTTTAATAGATAATTAAATATTCTTTAAATTAAAGTAATAAAATTTATGAGTCACTACATTTTATTTACAAAACTGTAAAACAAACAGATTTTATTCCCATGTTTAAAAGAGTTAGTTTTTACGCCTTAATCAGATTATTGACAATTGTTGTATAAGCTATGACTTTGCTATTTAAAAGAGTAAGGCGTTTTAATATAATTATTTTATGAAGGTTTTGAAATGCTTGGTTATTTACTTCAAAACTAAAAAGTTTGAAATTAACCAAATTATTACAATAAAACAAAAAACCCCGACTGCTAAATGAACTAAATCAAAAAAACAATTTTAAACTCGTAAAAACCGGACTAACATAAAAAATAACTGCAAAGTGAAAAAACTGAAAAGAAACCTACGATCCCAGAATTCAATTTGAGCAGTGTTGAATAGAATGTGAAATATTTCTAAATACATTGAATATTTATAGTTGTCGCAGACGGGGACAATCATCAACCAAGTGGCAGTGGCTAGCTCAATTAAATACTCACACCCTTTGGTTGGTGGAAAGCGCAGGGTAGGCAGGCCTCCAACAAGGTGGACCGACGATCTGGCGAAGGTCGCGGGAAGTGCTGTATGCGAACAGCACAAAACCGGTCGTTGTGGGGATTCTTGGGGGAGGCCTTTGTCCAGCAGTGGACGACTTTTGGCTGAGATGACAATGATGATGATGATGAAAGCTCACTTTGCATAGTAACTACGAGTAACAGTATGTGCTTAGATGGTGTTGATTAAATTGAAGTAGATCAGATACAATAACTTTACCTTTGTTTTGATAACCAAAAGGTTAAATGAAACCTCACTCATAAAAACATTCTCAGTCATTTTCGAAATTATCATCCATTAGTGCCATCGTCATGCTAAAGTTTGGAAATTATTACACAAAACTTCCTGCGGTCCCGTGCATGTAGCAAGATGTTTTAATTGACCTTCCATACTAGTTTCAGGATCACCAATTCTCTCGTCTTAACAGATCAGCGATCAATCCCGCGCCCCTATTCCACCAACACCAAGTGCCAAAAAGCTCTTACCGATATTAGCTCCCGTACCGAATTGTCGCTATCCATCATTCGGGATGCGGGCCCTAGTCCCCAGTCCCTTTGTGTTGGGGAATTATGTAGGACGAGCCTATTTGTTAGGCGGCTCCTGGATCTGTCCGGATACTGGTCAAATAAGTAAGGCGTTTTGTGTTAAGAAACAAAGGCGGGTTGGATGCGAAAGGTCTCTTGGTCCACATATGCACTATAGACGTCTTACGTATCAGCCTCCATAGACAAGTGGCATACCCTAGTAGAATAGAAATTAAATGGAATGAGTAATGTACGGGATTGACATAAGTCAACGATATGCATAAATGACGTTTACGTTAATCCCTTACAATAATAATTCTATTTAATTTCTATTTTATTAGCGTTATGCCACTTGACTAGGGGGGCTGGATTGATTGCTTATCTGTGTGAATTGTAATCATAATCATAATATTTATTTGCATCACGTTGTAATTTTTTGTTTAATGACTTTACACAAGCGTTTAGCCAATGAAAAAGTAATTTTCCTTATAAGTAATACATAAATAAACAATATTTCCTTCCTATATGATGATGATGAATGATAATAGAAATGGGAAGTGAGAAATTATATACCCCCCAATCCCTCGAGTATCTCAGTAAAGATGTGAGGCTCTACTAAGTCCTCACGCAGACTTCTTGAGAGAATTTAAAAAGTGACGTTGCACTGTTTTGTTTCATTTAACAAATTAATAATAGTATTCGTAGATAACAAAAGTTTGAATTTAATTATGTTATATTTTTCTTTCTAAGTGATTAAGTGATATGAAAATCCCGTACACCCAAGGTTTATTTTGTTGTTACCTGGAAGAGATTGGGAAGAGATTGCTTGTTAGCAATAAGGCCGCCTATTTTGTACTTATATCGTCAATTGGTCTGTATCTTTGTCTTTTTGTGTGCAAATAAAGTTTGTAAACACCCTAATAAAATACTTATATATCTATGTTACGTCTATAATTATATTATCATTGTCTACAGGTCATCTGTGTCTTCGTAGCTCGTAGCCGTAGCAACTCGCCGTAGCCGCATTAAGCGCGGCGTAGCACTACACATGCATGGCCATCGGTTGCAACAACCGTTGGATAGATGGCGCTCCGTGCTGCTAAAAAAGCACGTTAAAACATTAGAAAGCAGTGACAAAATTCAGCGCTTACGTCAGCCTTCCCGGTAGCATAGCGGTCAGTGCAGCCGCCCGGATTGCGACCCAGGTTCGATTCCTGGCTGGGTCGGGTGGGCGTTTAATCTTTTCACTCTATTTTATAAATTTAATTTAGCTTCAGAGCAGCAATTAGCACTTGAAAATAAAAAATGTAAAAATGTACTACACATGCATTTAGCGGTGATTCTAAAATGTTCTCTGTTCCCAGGTTTGGATTATTGAATCGGTGACATTGCTTATTACCATTTTTTTCATCAAAACCCACCAACTCTCATTCAGTCCACGTGGTGGATATACCACTACGTGGTGGCCTATCTCCCTACATAAAGAAAGGTTTTATCATAACAGTAAAACTAAACACGCAAATGATGATAGAGGTAGAAGATAGAAGATGTTAAACGTATTCGGAAAAATATATTTTTCCCTATTCGGCGCATACAACGGCTTCTAAGCTTTGTTCTTGCTATACTTATATCTATGCCAGCTACACGATACTACACCTCTGCCCGCCACTCAGTATTGCATGGATCGCAGACTGACGGATTAATCTCCATAAGATATGGGAGGATATATCGCTCGCATGTATTTTATTTCAGAGCTTAATGCGAAGAATTACGGAGTATTGCGAATTATATGACTTAACTTTAATCGTTGTAAACTGAAAGACATAAGTGGAATCCTTTGAGTTTTGAAGTATTTTTATGTCTAATGTAAGCTCTTGCGTTTTAATGTGTAAAACTTTATGTTTTTGGAAAGTAGCTTTCTTAGATTAAACAGTGCAATCACTACATGATAACATTGTTTTTTGTTTGTTATGTCTTGGAAGGGTGTGCATACCTGTGCACAATCTGCTTTCAAAAGGAAAACATATTGGAGAATTTAGTTTTATTTGTTTGATCTGTTATATTGAGTGTGCTTTTGTGAAAAACCTTTATTTCAAATGAATATCAAAACACAGGACACAAGAAAGAGGTAGACTCATATTTCCGACTAAGTATCCGACAAAAGTTTTTTTTGTATCACAACAAAAGAGTTCGAATATCAATATTTCCATTAACAGTGAATCAACTGTCAAAATCAAAGAGTATGAGATTTGCGGCAACATTACAAAAGTTTAAATGTCGGGCATCGTTTTTCGAATGGCCGCCGGCGGCGTTCGAAATTCAAACCATAAATTATGGCGGCACGCGACGCAAGCAGATGTATCGAATGTTCGCTCGCATATTGCTGTGCGATTTGCAGGTCCTTATGATTCAGTGCGGACTTTGTTGTGGCAGTTTTAACAGGAATGAAGCATCTTCTAAGGCTAAAAACATGATTTATGATCACAAATAACGTAAAACCTCTTTTTTTTGTCGTGAGTTGGCAAATGAGCATACGGCCTGAATCCTGACTGATGGAGAGAAGTAATCGCAGCCTATGAACGCTTGTGACGCCAAGAGTCTTCTGAAGCTTCAGTCTTTAGGGTTACACATCTTTGAAGGCAAGCTGTTATTTTATAAATCATTTATTTTATTTTTATAAGATAAACTGACGTATTAACGTTTTTCAGAAACAAAAGGTACGTTTTACACGTAATTAATTTGACCAAAATACATATATATATTTTAAACAATACCATGGCTGCCACGACATGCTCGCTTTGCTCGCTCGGCTCACGCTTTGTTTTGGTCACTGATCTAACCTAACTTAACCACTCCAAACCTTACCAACCCTTATCTTTTTGTCCTTTGTGACAGAGGGCTTTGCCCCCCGAGCCCCTCTAGTAGGGAGTTGCGTCCCCCCGTCCCCCTGTTCTCTGTTGTCGCTGCCCGGAATATTGTCTAATGTCCTACTGGTCAAATAACCATTAAATTAAATTAAAATTGATTAATAGATATTTGTCCATTTGACGTATTTGTGATAGGAAAAAATAACTAATCTTCTTTTGCAAAATGACAATTTATTAAACAATAACTTTATGACAATGTAAGGTTTTTAAAAAATGAACATTGCGTTTCTTTTTTTGTTATTTGAAAATTTGTTAAATAACTGTCGAACTTTCGAATGGTAACCAGAAGAAGGAGGTAAAGTCCAATTAATTTAAATTTGTATTATCCATAGGTCAGTAAAGTACCTATGCAAGGAATAACTTTATTTGTTTTTAAATACCTGTAGATTCTACGTTCGAAATAAAAAAACAGTAATAAAACCTGGTTTAAAAAAAAAATATATTTTACGGGTAAGCACAGTGCCTTGATCTCACCAGATGTAAAGAAAGCGCACTTCACACGGAAACCTCAACTAGTGAGGTACTGGCTATCTTATCTCTAGCTGCCGGAACACAACAATGCTACAAACATTGATGTTATGGCGACATATTTAGATAAGATGGTTAAATTACTCTGCCCCATAGGTAATAAACATTATACATAATGCCCGGACGATTTGATTATTTCAACAGTTGTGATCACACTGCCCTCTCATATTGGGCGTTTTTCAAACTGCCCGGGCATTTTATATTGCCCTATTAATTACTTGGTTCATAACATATACATACAGATATACCTAGTTGCTTGGTGTGGCAAGCTAGTACAGGCATTCTCCACTCAATATATATCAGCTCTCAATTGCCGCTTTATACTGTAGTAGCTGCCTGACCACGAGGCACCCGAAATTCAAGCCGTAAATTGTGAGAGCTGTCGATGCGAGCGATTTATAGAATGAGCGCTGACGACCGTTGCTCGAAAATTGCTTAAGAGCTACGTATTGGGGACTTGATTTAGTGCGCATTCTGTTGTTTATAGAAGGTCGTGTAGTATCGCCTTTATCATCTATGTGTCCTCAGTCTGGGCCACTTCTAAAAGAGACATTCTTTGGACATGTAACTAGGTAGTTAATAAAATCGATGTCCCTTTATAGGTATAAAGGGACATCGATTTTATTAAACAAATAACTAAATACAAATTTTAATAAACTAAATTAAGCATAATACCCTTGACATTTAAAGTAAAGTTAGCGAAATAGTAAAATGATTGATTTTTCATATTATGTCGAACTAAATTATAGTATCAAATAATTATGTTTTCTTAAAAAGAAACAATTAGACATTAAAATCAAATCAAAATATTTATTCAGTTACAAATTAAAATTAATAAACAAAAATAAAATATGAAATAAAGAAGCGAAACTGAAAAGGACCCCACTCAGCACATGTTGCGGCATGAACATCGCCTGCAACGCTGATATTCTGCGGAGCCCTATTGTTTGTGTGTGTATGAACCAGTATAAGCAGAAGCGGCCAGAAGCGCTTCGCTTTTACGCCTTTTAATATTTGGTAACATTATTCATAAAATTTAATACCTACATTTATTTGTATGAAATTTGTTTACCATGATATCTATGGTCATAGTCATAGATATTTATCTGTTATTCACAAAATATACAATGTAATAAATATGAAAACATTAATACCTTAAAAACCTTAAAAATAATATAATATAATAACTATCTAAAATATATTATTAAAAGGAGTCCCTTTAGGCAAGGTTCCGAAGATACTGGCAGCGTTCCCCCTTTGAATAGCTAGACTAATTCTTTGTCCGAGGTAGCTGCCAGCTCTTCGGTCTCCTGTGATGTAGACTAACCTAAACCTTTTTGCTATTTCCATAAAAAATTCATAAAATAAACTCATATTATTAATATTATAGTTACTTATGTAAACTTAATGATGACGCAAGAAGTAACAAACAAAATTGGTAGGTAATAATATTTTTTATCTTAAACTAAAACACAGTCAATCGTATACACTTTTAAACTTTCGCGTTCCATAGATAAACAAAAGAATTTAAACGGGGATTAACGAAACGTCGGGTATAAAGAAGGTATGATACCTTTCTCGAATTACTTTGCGTTAATCCCCTTTTAAACTCTTCTGTCCAACAGTCAATCTATAATATTTTTTCTATATATCTCCTTCATAGATAGATCTCCTTCAGAATTTACAACATTGTCGGTGAAATTTAGTGGTTTTCGAGTGGTTGTATCAAAATCAATAGCTAGCAAGGTATTCCACACGTTTTCCTATTAGATTTATTGACACATTCTATAAATAGATCAATCATCGTACCAATAAACCGTGTGTTTGTATAGAATCGCTTAGTAGACGTTATTGCTTCTGCAACTGATTGGCTGAAGCGCTGACGGAGCGACGTAGACACAAAATAAGGAGGACCAGAAGGCAAGCTTCATACATACCGCTCATTCGAGCAACTCACTCGACCCCTTGCGCCACAAAATAAGGAGACTGCATACCGCTTATTCGAGCAACTCACTTGACCCCTTGCACCACAAAATAAGGAGACTGCAGAAGGTAAGCTTCATACATACCGCTCATTCGAGCAACTCACTCAACCTCTTGCACCACAAAATAAGGAGACTGCAAAAGGCAAGCTTAATACATACGTTGCTCGAGCGTGTTTGTATGAAGTTCGCCTTCTGCAGTCTCCTTATATTGTTCAAGGCAAGCTTCATACAAACGCTCTCGAGCATCGCACTCATGGACCTTGCACGGACACGGATCTCGGAACACTCGGGGCACAGTTGGTGTAAGATTCCGTGTCCGTGATGAGAGGTCTATGTGTGCGTTGCTCGAGCGTGTTTGTATGAAGTTCGCCTTCTGCTGTCTCCTTATTTTGTTCAAGGCAAGCTTCATACAAACGCGCTCGGGCATCGCACACATAGACCTTGCACGGACACGGATCTCGGAACACTCCGGGCACAGTTGGTGTAAGATTCCGTGTCCGTGATGAGAGGTCTATGTGTGCGTTGCTCGAGCGTGTTTGTATGAAGTTCGCCTTCTGTAGTCTCCTTATTTTGTGACGTAGTTGAGCAACTCCTATGAAATGCTTACTCTGTAGGTAGGGTTTGCGATCTGTCGGAAAGAGCGTGTGTCTGTAGGTCAAGGGAAGAGAGAGACTTAAACTTTCAATTGTTTCTTTACTTAAAAAAGCACAGCATAAAGTCATTGCTTTAAAGGATGTTCAAATTAAATTTTTAAATTTAAAAAAAAATATTTGTATTTTATTAAACACGTCATTATTACAAATTATTTTTTTGTATTGTTTCGATCTACAAGCGTAGGTACCATAAATTTGCACCTATTAAATAATAAGTAGGACAGTTATTTCTGTTACAAATTAATTTGGGACGACTAACACATGCCAGGATTTACTATAAACTAAACTACACTTTACAATCCGCTGGGAATCGAAAGACCGTGTACAGACGCCTACACAATCAACCCATAGAAAACTGTCAAGTTTCTTCAATACATTTTCAACCATTTACCTATGTGTAAAGTTAAAAGTTAATTGAGGAAAATTTACAGTTTGTGGTAGTCTTGTGTGCAGGCGTGTGACCAGCCACGCTGGCAATAGTTGGTAAGCCAACATTGATTTATAATTTACAGGTTATCTAAAACCATTTTAGCGTGTAACGGTTGCACCAAAATATGTGCAATCTATGTCTCTCCTTTCGATCAGTATATCTATCTATGTATCTATCTTTCGCTCTATCTGGTTATCTATCTATCTATCTGTTTATGACCTAATAAACCTTCGATCAATAACATTATTGATAGTACATACTAGATTCCGGATGAGCGTTGAAAAACGGTAGGCGACTTTGGGGCCACGGAACCACCATGACGTTTGTGGCGATGACAGTAAATACTCGCATTAAGTACAAATATTTTGTAACCTTAATTTAATTTTCTTTTTTTTAAGAATTAAGGTTCATAGTAAGCTCAAGTTGTTGATGTTATCCAATGTTTTTTCAGATTTTGTTATTCGAAATTTATATTTATAGTTATGTTCAAACAGGACCACTGTCGAGATACACTTTGTTTCGAATCCTTTATCTCAGTAGTATATTATTGATCGAAGCAACAAATCGATAAACTTTACCTTCTAAATCTCCTAGACAAAAAGTAGTACCAACCGACCGAATAAAACATTTAGTTTTTGCAACAACTTCTTTAATCGTTTAATGTCCATTACAGTAGTATTTCATTGTAGAGATTTCGGAATATCTCCAACGGGGAGTGACAATCTGACAATGACAACCAATCCATTATACACTCGCATCTCGGCTAAAGACCACAAAGATCTACGTTCAGCTAATATGCTTCTTATTGTCACCACATAAGGTTGAGGAAGCTTTGTTGTAGTTTATCAGATAATGCTGTGTTCGCGTGATAGATTATCGGAGGGTCATCTATCAGAGCAGATGGACCGCAAGCAATAAGGATGATACATGGCTGGTGGGATGACTGCTAATAACATGGTATAGGGGATTATTTGTGGCGTTAACTATGTAAGCGTTAACCTTAATAAAGTTGAGAACACAGTATAATAGTGTGGACATGGTATGGTGCTATTTCCGAACCAGTGATCAGTGAAATAATAATAAAGCATAATTTTGTTTTTTTTTAATTGGAAATTGTCTATCAGTTGTCTATGTTATTTGTTTTCATCATTGTCAAATAGTATGTAAGTTTGTGTGGTAAATAAAGATTATTTCTATTTCTATTTAAGGCGACACACTGAAAAAATGCACCAACTTTCGTCGAATAGTTTAAGACTATAATATGACTAACAAATCTGAAATGTTATATATAATATATATTTGTAATTTAGTAGCTGCATATTTTAATAACATATATATAACTGCATATTTTAATAAAAAAAATATAAGCTTTATATTTTTTTTAAACATTTTTTAATTTCTGTTAATTTGCGGTCTCATTTGTCGCAGGCGCTACGTATTTTTGACCTTATGACACCGCCAGTAAGGATCAGCCTTTTTGAATGCTCACAAATCGAGGTGTCGTCATAATAACGAGTACTCTATACCATTTGTATTCGACGACAGTTTTGTCTATTTTGATTATACGAGTATAAAGTATTGAACGTTTCATTCTAAAGCTCACTTATTATGTCTCCACCGATGGGGCACGAGCCTTCCCTATGGATGGATAGGGCGAACGGGCATAAACTACTACGCGGGCTCAGTGCGGTGCGGTGGTCGTTAACGACTGCTACTGCAGCCGGGACCAACGGCTTTACGTGCCATGGAAGGCGTGCCTTCCATAGCACGGAGCCGAACAAGATGAACAATTTTGGTCTCCCATCTCATAACTGCCCTTTGCGAAAGTTGCTTCTTTGCGAAAGTTGTTCGGTCCGAACCACTCAAACCACTGCGCGCACGTTTGATTAAGGCTTACCATCTGCAGTATCTTATTTTGTGGTCATACATTTACAACCATATCATAAGGGCATAAAGTTCAAAGTCTATTGAAGAAATTTGACAGTTTGTGGTAGGTTGATGTGCAGGCGTATGTACATTCGTCATTTGCACATGTCATGCCAAATGCATCACAGGACACGCACTGCCGAGTTCTCTGCAAATGTGCCGCACGCAATTTCGGTGGAGCCGCACCTTAATTAGCACTGCAGCTGTTTTCAATTTTGTGTTGAGTTTAGGCTCTATGAGAATGTAAAGTAGCGATTGACATTTTTTTATTAGTCAACTATTTTAGCAATGGCAGAAAAGCTATGTATTGACCGGCTCTAACTACTTCACTCATTGCCAGATAATATGTCAATTGAAAGACACTTTGAAACATTTGCGTTCCATTTTCACAACTTGTAATGAGTCAAACTTTGTCAAAATAGTTCTTTGAATTAGTAAGGAAAAACAAAACGTGTCTAATTTGTTTCGTTTTATTTTGTTCTTTTTTCAATTAAGTCTTTTGTTTTTCTCGTGCTTTTTAATTTGCGAAGCCAATACATACCTAATTTTTTCTTTCTTCTCTCTGTTGCTTAATTCAATTGCAAAGGCCTCTCCACCTCGTTTGTCTATTCCGCGTTCGAAAGCCAGTACCAAAATTACCGCCGTACAGTGAGTTGCATCTCTGTTACATAATTTAGTAGTAAGTTGCAGTTTTCGTCCGGACAGCGATAGCCACTATAAATCTTATACGCTCCGATTCCGTTTAACGTGCACTCTATTCCGTTGCGCGGACGGGCGATAATGGACTGTATTTTTGGATGTTTTTTTGTTTTATTTTGTTGCCTTTTGTTTCATGATTTTTGCTGTGCAGTGCTAAAAGCGTCCCTTTTTAATGTCTTTGTTTTAATGCTTAGTAAATAAATGTGGTTTAATGTTTAGTTTTGATTATATGAACGCCTCAGTGACTGAGGGTGCCCGATAGCTGGAGGTCCTCGGTGCAATTTCTTGGTTGGGCAAAGCCAGTTTCGGATTATTTTATGCATAACCCGGATTTGTGATTTGTGATTATACCAATACCCATCTATTGCAGCGATCAATGGTTTGGTTTCATTGTAGGCCTTGCCCAGCTGTAGGACAGGAAATAAGCTAGTAATTTAAGTTTATTTCTTCACGTTATAATGATATCCATTAGCATGTAGGCGGAATCACAGCGTATATTGCTTAACAAACTTGATACTGGATGGCGTTTGGCCAGTGTGGTCCGTAGCCCTCGCTGCTACGCTGTTTACTACGGTTCGCTACGGCCGTTCTTAGTGCTACGATAATGTAACTTAGCTACTCTTTAGAGTGCGCATATAGGTACTTCAAAAGCACCTATGTATCTATTTTTCTTGTTATTTTTACGTTTGGTTATAAATTTTTCTTGAAAATTTCAGTTAGAAGCACGAAATATCTTTTTACACAGGCGAAGTTTATTTTAAATTTCTGGGGGCACGGCAATGTCCCGTACCATCCTTTTCTCGAATCAGTTCATGCCATTTTCGATCCCCTATAACTTCTTTGTAGATAAAACTAGAAGCCTGAATTTAAGTAACCAAGGCATTGTATGTGTATAAACACGGTTTCATTTCATTCAATTTGAACCAGTAGTTTAAGTATTATAACTAGTCAAAGTTTCTTAATTTTGTCACTCACTCACTCACTCACTGGCTGACTGACTGACCGATCATCAAAACTCTAAGGCACTTCTAGCAGACATAGAAGCTTCAAATTTAAAATACAGTTAGTGTTTAGTGTATAAATCAAGGAAAAACTAAAATATTTTGCAACTTCGGTCCAGTTTTCTAGATACACCAACGGCATAAATAATCTCTGTAATCCCATATAAATATATAGGATTACAAAGTTACATTTGCAGTGAATGAATCAGTGTACCTGTATATGTATAATATAATGGAATAATAGATGTAGATAGGTACCTAGATGGTACCGGAAAGGAAAAAAAGTAGGACTACCTACAAAAAGAAATGAGATACCATTAAAAAAAAATTAAAAAAAAAAAACCAAGTCTCGCAACTCAGTTCTTCTACCGTAGAAAGTTGTGAGATCCATATAATACCAAGTCGGTTTATTTATTCAGTCCCTACTTAGGGGACCTTCTGTCTTAAGTTATTACGTAATAAGCTAACCTAACATCATCATACAGTGACCATATCAATATTAAATCTTTTATGTTTTAAATAATATATTGACCTGGCAATCGCACTTAACAATCTAATTTAATATAATATATCTATTACTTGTGAGATACATTGTGTTTTCATGCGATTTGCGATTGCGAGATGTTTGATGGTTTTTAAAATTCACTAAGAGATAATTTATTTTATTAACATCCAAAAAATTTTAAGGTCAACGGCAGGCAGAAGGTAATAAACATTTTATGAAAAAAAAAAACCTTCAAGTTTGCAAAAATTGTAACAGTGATTATTCCAGTGCATTCCCCAGACAGATGTGAGTAACGAAGGTTTCGCGGCATTCCCTAAGGAGGCGCCTTACTCCACTCGCCGTGGAGCTCTGGCCCGATGTCAAATATCTTAATCTACGACTTGTACCTGTTTCGAAATTCAATTAATGCTGCCACTGGCGTTTTACTTGTTTTATTTTAGGAGCTTGCGATCTTGCAAGTTAAGCTACTTTTGCAGTATTGGGTAATCGGATGGGTAACCAAATTTCGAATTCCTTCTTGTTGGTTATAGATTGATTTCGTGTCAGATAATGTCAAATACTATACTGATGATAGCTAAAACCTACTCTTTGAAGTGTCTTTAGAAATAAGGAAGTCGAGTGACTGTGACTAGAAAAAAATTTTGATTACCCATCCGGTTTGGGACCCTGCCGTCCTAACGAAGAAAGCAGTAGGAAGGCCTCGGGTTGTTCCGAGCCGATGTAGAATAGAATAGAATAGAAAACATTTATTAGTGACACAACACAAATTACATGACCACGTATTTTTTTTTACAAGAAGTAAGTGGCACTAATAGGTGCCGCCCGCTCAACACGATGTTAGGCCTACGAACACCTTAGTGTGGGAGGGAGCGCTACCGTACACAAAAACACAAAGCAAGAACAATACACATACATCATAACATTTTTCACGAGTTATGAAAGATACGTAAAAATTAAAAAAAAAAAATTACATCAACGACCTCCAAATACGAATTGTTATGAATGGTCGAGACTTCTTGGCGGGAAAGTAAAGAGTCATGTCTGCGGTTTTGTTTTATTTTCTAAAATTTGTAATAGGTGGAATATTAATGTGAAATAATGGTGGATTATTAACCGTTAAGTATTCGTGAGTGTGCATGAGTGTTGGCAAATGAAACAAAACAGTGCAACGTCACTTTTTAAATTCTCTCAAGAAGTCTGCGTGAGGACTTAGTAAAGCCCCACATCTATACTGAGATACTCGAGGGCTTGGGGGGCTTTGAGGGCTTGGGGGGCTTTGAGGGCTTGGGGGGTATATCATTTCTCACTTCTCATTTCTATTATCATTCATCATCATCATACAGGAAGGTAATATTGTTTAATTATATGTTTAACTTGTATAAAAAATTACTTTGACACTGGCTAACTAAAGGAAAAAAAAACAAATGGTCACCCAGCAGATAAAAGTCGACCGTTTCGCAAAAAAAAAAAAAAACAAAATTACGTGTGAGTTGCTTGAGCGCGGGTACGTATTAAGCTTTTTTTATTTTTGAGAGATATTGCTGATTGCCTCTGTGGCATTTTCAGCTTCACCGGGCTTGGTTGGGGGCGGCAAGGAACGTAAAAGGTCCCTCAAGCCGTGTGAAACAAATCACCTTCCGAGGTTTTCTAGAGGGAAAGGCATCGCGCACTAGTGCGCCTCCCCGTGCCCTACTAGATTCTCCGAAGGGTTCAGATCGGATCGGGGAGCGGAGCAACCCGAGGGCGCCTCTAAAGACTCGGACCTCGGCTCGGGTTGACCGGGCCGTGGCTCTTCGTACCCTTGTTCTACGAGTACGGTGTCTTGGGCCTAAACTAGTGTGCATGTTTAGTGTATTCTGTAAATGTGTAGTGGCATTTACGGGATCGGGCGGGGGGGCGTTCGCAACTGTTATGGGATCGTCGGGGTCGTCTAGGACGTGTTTAGGACGCCTAGATGTGAACCGTCTTGTTGGTGGAAGGCTTCCAACATTATAGTTGACGGCCGTCACAACAAGCGGGTTAGGTTGGTGGGGGGCGTTATCGAAGTAACGTCTGGAAACGTCCTTGATAAAGTGTTTGATAGTGGGAAGATCAAGATCACGGTGAAGGTCTACATTGCGATAGTTCCACGGGCAACCATTGGCACCACGCATGAAACGGTTTTGGTGTTAAGCTTAACTATTAGGTCTCCTTATATTTTGTTGTACAGTATTCTTAATTTGGACGGCGAATCTCGATCGTTACAAAGAACACTTTAACAATCCACACTCAATAGTAAACAATCCTTCGAAAGCTTGGCACACTGTTGAACTACATATTTTAAGTGGTTCCTAAAATTAGTTCTTGCTACTTACAAAACTTACTGTCGACTGTCGAGACAACGTATTCCCTAAGTACTTAAATGCACTTCTCACTTGTAAACTTTGCGACGGAACAATGGGAACTGAAAATCTTTACAGTACCTACTGAGAAACTAGCTAAACCTCCTTGGAAAAGTGTAAAACGTTGAGTGTGGGGTGGGATGTTGATGATGTAGTTGGCGACATTGAATAAGGCCTCCTTTGGCCTTCGATACGGTTACGTCGCGCTTAGTTACAACGCTGCGTCCTCTTCTATCGCATGGGATATTTAACTCGGACCTCTTTGTCACAAGTTTCCACACGCATAAACTTTTCACCTTTCAAAACTCGACAACCGTCATTCAGGCCAGATTTTTTACAGGCAACCCTATATATATCATCGTATTCGCAATTAAATAGCGCTCATTTTGATATAAGATTTATTTATTAAACTTAAACAAACAGATAAAAATGACTATTTCGATTTACCTGTTTATACCAGCTACCAACCCAGTAGTTATGCCAGGAAAAAATAGACAACCTAACGTTTGTATATCTATAGGCTTCATACTTTCGGTTGGTATTAAATTTATTCGTTAAACTCATGAGTGCAATATTTAATAAAAAGTCAGTTTTCAATTTTTAATTAGTCATTAAATAGTCTGGACAGGAATTTTTAAGACAACCCACTCGAGATATATTTTGTAATTTATAAAATTTGAAATAAATTACTTTTCGTCCATTAAAACGATGGGTGAAGGTCGTTTCTAGTGCGGACCCTCTACTATTACTGTGAACCTTAAATCTTAAACATAAACATTAATTAAGGTTGCAATTTAATTGTCCTTAATTATTTACTGTTATCGCCACAAACATCATTATGACTCCGTGGCACCAAAGTCGCGTACCGTTTTACAAGCGCTCATCGGGAATCTATAATAATTGATCGAAGCCTTTAGCTTACAAAGTAGGACATGACAACGTTGATAAATTTGCAGGGGTTGAACAGAGTCATGATAGCGTAAATAAAAGTGCACCTGACCCGTTGTGTCAGAGGATGTTATATATTTATCTGCGCTATCTGCGCTTTGGAAAGCACGTTAGCTGTTGGCCCGGCTGCATTAGCAGTGGTTAACAACCACCAATCCGCAATGGACCCGCGTGGTGGTTTATGACCCGCTCTCCATTTCCATTCACAGGTGTTAAAAATGTGT
The DNA here is from genome assembly GCA_949315975.1 of Eudonia truncicolella. Lineage (NCBI taxonomy): Eukaryota > Metazoa > Arthropoda > Insecta > Lepidoptera > Crambidae > Eudonia > Eudonia truncicolella. The sequence continues at coordinate 4,693,446 of OX438848.1, read as the reverse complement.
AATTAATAAACCGTTTTAAAATGTTAAATAATTAATTATCCGAAAGAGAGGTGGCAACACCGGTCGATCATATTGACAGGCACTTTTACCGCCGACCGGCGATTTTGACAACAACAACTTTCCGATTCTTTTGTTACCACTTTGTTACATCGATTGACTGATGATTAGCTGGGTTGCTCAAAATTAAAGGAATCTGTAAGTCTGGTGTTTTACTTCTGAACATCAAAAAAGGGAAGGCTTGTGCCTAAGCAGTGGGGACATAAAACGAGCTGATGATGGTGATGAACTATTTATAAACACGACTAAAGCCATAATTATTTACAATTGTGTATTACAATTACAATAACAATTGTATTATAACATAACTTAACTTAAAATAAATAACAAATTAAACATTAAAAACCTATAAATAAAAGATCCAACTCCAACTGTGGACGGGAACGGTCCCAAGAGTGCTGGCAACATTACCCCTCTGGTTTGCCAGGCTAATACGCTGGCAGAGGTAGCTGCCAGCCTTCTTGTCACCGGAGGTGTCAATCCCAATTTGGTCTCAATTTGCCGGAAGAGTGACGTTAACTGATGCTTCGTTATTTTCACGCTGCACCGGTATCTTCGCGTCTGGATTCCATTTCCTCTTAACATCAGGTGGAATGGAGTCATTTGCCGAGCTAACTATAAAACAAGCTATTTATAAAATGTTTTTGTTTTGTTTATATAATTCTAACGCAAATTTTGTTGCGAAACAAATGCGGTAATCCACTTTGAACACCCGCCTAAATAGCACCTGCACGAATAGAACAGGTTCTAGCCACTTAGGCCAGGGCCTAGTCCACATTTAGCACCTATTGATATTTTTGGCAGGTGCTATTAGTGGATTCAAATGTATTTTAACATTTTTGTCTACGAACAGCACCTAGTGCCTACCTAGCACCTAATAAAGCAGCATAGTGCTGACTGCTAGTGTTTGTTAGGCAAGACGTTATCAATTAAAAAAACACCAATGTTTTTTTTTTTTTGAAAAAAATGTTTTTTTCCACGAGCAGGATTTGAACCTGCACCCTTCTGACATACCGGGTCAGGTGCTCTTCCAATTGAGCTATCGTGGTTCTAATCAGCCCGCCGAAGTTATTCAACACTATTTATTTTGTATTTTGAAAGGCAAAGGTGCCAATTCAATGTCAACAACTACCGTCATTAACATCTGATCATAATATTTTTACAAATTTTAATATTTAATATTTAAAATCAATCACAACAAGTTGTTTAATTTACTTGTCTATGTAGATAAGTTAATCTCGCGACAAGCTTTTATATCATATAAATTGTGTAATGACGTTATAAGTTGATAGTAAAAGTTTAATTTTTACTTTTTTGTTATCGTCCTTTTGATACCCATATTGTAGGCAAGCATTAAAAATAATAAGTCCGCCGCCATCTTGGGGGTGCCATCATGTTGGATTTAGAACGAAGTCACACAGTTAACCATGCATTGTCATCCAAAATTTTAGCTAAATCGGTTGAAGATGTCTGCTTCAAAATTGATTTTCAAGCTTAGAAGTCCGCCATATTGGATTTAGAGTGACGTCACTTTATTTTTCGAGTTATTCTCAGCATGTCATTTCCACCCACCAAAAACCCTAGCAGATCCGCCGATCACTTGCCGCCTGGGGCATCCGGGACCATCGTCTCATCGATCGGATCACCATCACTAGTTCATCCACTGCCGGAACACGAGCCTTCCCTATGGCCCGCAGCCAAATGCGGGTTGGTGGTTGTTAACGACTGCTAATGCAGCCGGGACTAACGGCAATACGTGCCTTACGAAGTACGGAGGAGCGCGAGATGATACATTTTTGGTCACTCATCCGATGACCGGCGTTTGCTAGAGTTGCTTTACCTCAGCAATTGCAGACCGGGCACATTATCCACTGCGCCATCGAGCTCCTCATTTGGCAATACCCATTTTTTGTAGCCGATTACACAATTTCAAAGATATAGGTCGCTTTTGAGCATTGGGTAACTTAAGTATATAGGCTATAGTAATAGCATAGGGAGTCGGGTGGAGCTCAAGCATTAAGCATTGACTATGTCAAGTATAACATAGTCAAACTATACCTAACACTAACTCGTGCATTTCGCCGGAAGCATTTCCCTATATTGTTAGACGAAGTAAACATCGAATAGATTACTCATTCGAATCGCCGATGTGTCGAATCGTACCGAACAGTACACAGAAATAATGCTTGAGCTCCACCCGACTTCCTATCCAATGTGTGATGGTATAAAGTTCAAGATGCAATGGGTGCATAAATGGGTGGTTAGTCCGCCACGGCAGCTACCACCACCTTATCTAAGTATGTCACATAACATCAATGTAAGTAACATTGTTGTGTTCCAGCAGCTAGAGATAAGACAGCCAGTGTCTCACTAGTTGAGGATTTCGGGTGAAGTTCCACCTGTAGCCTTATCATCACTTAACATCGGGTGAGATGAAGGCCAAGTGCTAACCACGTAACGTAAGATATTAAAAAAAACGAGCGAGCCTTACAGTAGTCGCATATGATGTGTAACATTTGACATCTCACCTTAGTAATAAGCCATTTTAACATTATATTCTGAAAAAAATGGGTCAGGTAATATTTGAAATGATTTTTCATAACAATGAATAATTATTTTTAATGAAAATTTTATTTTATTTAATTGACACTAAGAGTAATGCAATACCGCGCACCCATTCGTCAAATAAATTTGGCGCGCGATGGCGCGCGCTTCCCCGATTGGTTGGTACCATCTCTACCACCGCGCACTCATTTGTCAAATCAATGCGCGCTTCCCCGACTTCCTGTTACACACTTCCGTCCCATTTCACGAAATCACTCCCACAAATTGCAAGAAAGCGAGAGGAATGATGTTACACATCGTTATGCTTTTGTTTGCTTAGCAATGGGACTATAGATTGATTTTTACGGCACTCGCTGACATCATTTTATAAACTTTTTTTGTTGAGAGTTTGCTGATTGCTTCAGGCGGCGAGAAACTTAAAGGGTTCCTCAAACCGTGTGAAACGAAGCACGATCAGAGGGTTTCAAGAGGGATCGGCATCACGCACGTGATTAGTGCGTGTCCCCGCGCCCTACAATATTCTCCAAGGGGTTCGGATCGGATCGTAGTATGAACTGATTATGAGGCTGACGCTTATCACAAAATGAGTCATGATGATAGGTTCGTTATTTGACCAGCCATTTCAGAAACACTCTATGATAGTAGTCATTCAATGTGATGCTCTTAAAATCGGTTGTGAATACGTTACGCTACGAGTATGTAGTTGCCACTATCCAGCGAATGTTTGTGTGTATTGGCGCGTACCTATGTATGCCTATGTGGCTGCCACAGTATAGCAAAGTTATCAGTGTATGATGTACATTGATTTGTTATGTTTGAAATGAACACACGACTCGTTATTTAATAATGGGTACTTATTAACGTGTCTGTCTTTACCGTCCAAAGATCAAAGATTGACTTGAAAATATCACTTTTAGTGTTTATTATTGTAAGTAAGTAGTCATCTATTTACTTACAATTTTGGTCTATTTTCTTGTTTAGTTTTGTCAAAAATGTTTTTGTAGTGTACAAAAAAGTATATTTATTCAACAGGATTCAAGACATTGTATTTGTATAACGAGTAAAAGTATCAAAATCGCTTGTGTTATAAAAAAACAGAAAAATAACCTACAATAAATTCCAGACCACTTCCTTATGAATTGAGTGATCCATTTCTTCTAAACCCATTATGTTATTTACTTGATAAATAACATGTTAGTTTTATGTTTAATAAAAATAATTTATATTTATTTAGAACCGTCATAGATCTTTGGAATTACCTCTTGGGCTTTCGATTTCTTGATGACTTTTTGAGGCAATTGTGTAAATGTTTTTGGTATACTCTCGGTTATTGTGGAATTATTTGTCTTGATTAAGCATTTAGCCGTTTGCCTTATGTCTGAATTAAGTAATTCACATTACGAACTTTGACTTTGTTGTCTTATTAGTAACAAATAACTGTGTGCCAATCTATTACACTTTCATTACACTGTGGCCCGCGCTCGCTAGTTCGTACCGAATCTTGTGTTCCCGGGCATCCACAAACCGATTCAAATGATGTTTGAGTTTGATACGTTTTATATTCATGGAAACGGGCTCTTGTTTATTTGGTGGATGGAATTGGGAGAGCCTATGTTTTTACTGCACTGTGTCCAAGGTTACTCTTTTCGAGGGCCTAGTGGATTTAGGCTGCTCACAGTTTATTTTTTTAGGGTGTAGTAAATTATAGGAGCTGGGCGCAGTGGTTATCGCGTTTGGTCTGCATATGCTAAGGTTAAGTAATTTTCGCAAAGGCCGGTCATCGGATGGGTGCGTAAGTCACGGCTGCTTTAGGAATCGTTAAAAACCATCAAACTAAACTGGGATATTATTAGTATTTAGTACTGGAGTATTTAGTATAACGGTACATCATTAAAAAAAACAAATGTGTATGTCATGGAAACACCTTTTAAAATATGTGTACTTTTTTCCTTTTTAAAATTCCAACTCCAAATACAAGGATTTGTTCACACTACCGCGGAAACTTTCTAATAGTCCTTTCTGATTTGTAACGTTAGAAACAGTTTGTGATTGGTTGCGTTGTGTACGGATAATTATTATATAACATATACATAAACATATATGTGTATTGTAAATACGTAAACTACAATAAATCAACAGACATAAAATACATAACTCTAATAGGACGTTATTGAGATGATTCTGCCATGATTCTATTAAAGAAGAGCTCGCGGACTTTCTTTTTAAAAGCGTCACGAGTTGTAGCCATTGACTGATTTTGAGAGGCAGCGCATTCCACAGGAGAATGGATTGAATGTGAAAGGATGAATGAACAAAACCAGATGTATGAGAGGGACTGAGAAGGAGAAGATTATTTGAGGACCGGAGATTTTTACTGTGTGAGGACCAAAGGTATTGAAAATGGGGAGCAAGATAAGAAGGAACATTTAAAGAACTTAGAAGCAAACACAGTGTGGTTAGGGACTTCGCTGGCGAATAGGCAACCATTTCAGCTCCGAACTGAACTGCGAGATGATATTTCTTCAGATTGTAAATGAATCGGATACTGTTGTTGAATAATCTGTCAAGCTTATCAAGCAAGTCAGCATTAAGATCATAATAACACACGTCACGTAAGGGAATATTAAGGTTTGCACAAGCATTATCTTCGTCTTGAGTGGTAAAAATTCCTTAAACGATTCAAGGACCGAAAGTCCAAGTAACTTTTTGACTCACTCTGAGAGTGCCAGCTGAGAGTAGCTTCGAGATGTAAACCAAGATTTTTAACTTTGGCGCTAATAAGTATGACCGCTCCGTCGAAGACAATTGGCTCAAGAGGGCTTCCCACCTTACCTATCAATCGCAAGCTGCCAATGAGTATCGACTGACATTTTGTGGAATTTACGGCCACACCACTAGACCAGTCATTAATCGCTTCCAAATCCTGATTTATTCTCCTAATAGCATCTGGTAAGTCGTCCACACATGTTTGGGTGTAAAGCTGAAGGTCATCGGCGTACAAATGATACGAACACTGAAGGTGGTGAGTGATGTTATTAGTAAATATATAAAATAATAATAGAGAAAGAATACCGCCTTGTGGAACGCCAGCATCCAGGTCACACCACATCGACGATGTCTCGTCAATGCGGCCCGACTGCTGACGATCTCGAAGATAGGAAGAGAACCATTCCTGCACTTGAGATGAAACCATAAGATAAGATAGGATAGCAAGGAGAATATCATAACTGACGTCATTAAATGAATTTGAAAAATTCATAAAAAGGAACAAATTTCTGTATTGTGTGGTCTTAAGTATTCTTGCCTTAAGCAAATGACAGTACTCATGTATACACGCCTGCACATCAACCTACCCAAGACTGTCAAATTTCCTCAGTAGACTTTGAACTATATGTCTTAAAGATATGGTAGAAAATTTATTAAAGTACTATAACTATAAGTTGCTTGAGATAACGACTGGAAATTGATAGTGTATACAACAGGGTTTTGCATACCGTTAAAAATTAGGTAACGATACTTCTGTCAAACAAGGGTACCGAAAGGTAACGTTATACTTGGTATCGTAACCTGGGTGGCATTTTTACTGGTAAATTAAGTAACCACTTAGGTAACGAAAAAGACAACGATACTTTTCTACATAACGTTACCTGCATTACCGCTATCAATTTAACTTTTATTTATTTATTTACAAACTAAAAACAATAACAAAAAGCCAAATGTAGGTCCTCACTTATAAAACAGAATTCATTATTATTAAATTATTGTTTTTCTAAATTGTCTCGGGTCTGGGTGTTTTCTATGTATAATAAGTATGTTTATCCGTTGTCTAGTAACCATTTAACGAGTTTCATAACGAAGCTTCTCTTGGGCTAGATAATTGGTGTGAGTGTAAGAAAGTTTATTTTATTTTATTTTTATTTTATTAATGATAATGTGGTGCTCTTAACAAGAAACAGTCACACAAAATTGAATTTGTACATTAAAGTAGAACGCAATATATAAATGGCTTATAAGACTGGTGTTAAAAAGGTCAAAATCTAGGTTTTTGTATAAGATATTAAAATTGTTACTCGCACGTAACTATATATACGTATATAGTTGGAAGAGGAAGGGGCAGATCCATAAGCAGGCTCAACCAAACCGAACCGAAAAATTTATAGAAATAACGTTACTTAACGATACTTATAGAAGGAGTTTTGTAACGGTACAAGCCGTGGTATAACGCTCGATAGTCTACACCAGCCCTTAGGCTATTGAAACGAGTCTTCGGTGTACACAGGCTGATTGCTATTTGCTCGCCGCGCGTCTATCTGAGCGCACCAACAAAACTTAAACAAGCAACGTAGTTTTAAACAAATCAAGCTTCCAGCGCGATTAAAGTGGGCTGCGTTATTGGATTTGCAATAAGCTTACGTGACGCTTAACAGTTTTAGACAATAGAAATCATAGGCATATATATATATTTATATTTTTTGTTTTGCGTGCTGCTCTCCGGAGTCACCACCACCAACTTTCTATCACGCACAAAGAAATTTGGTGACTCGTTTCTTTGTCGCACTTCCAAAAGATAGAATAGTCTACCAGGCACGTTGTGGGCCGGCAGGGTGAGGGTGACTGATGCTGCGTGGTGATCACACTGCACCATTTGTCTGTCTTGTTGTTCGCGTCTGGACTCCATTTCGACTCAGGTAGAGTGGCGTCATTTGCCGTGCATTCTATAAATATATATATATATATATATATATATATATATATATATATATATATTATTAGGTAAACCGTTGTATTTGTAAGTGTAGTCAATAAATTTATCATATCCTTTGCTTTCTTACATACTTGCCATTTTTTTCTTTTAGTTTCGGAATTCCTTATACTGGCCTATTTGAATATTAATACATAATAGTATTTATACCTAATAGTATACCGTTTATATTTAAAGGCACATCTTAACCTTTCTCAGAATATTCCAGAAGCACAGAAGTATTCACCACAAAAGCTCCAAAATTAAAGGTCGGATATTATAGATAACAGTCTTTTCTCTGACGGTGTTTCGATCACACGAGTTGAGGAATCTTTTAAGTTTCTCGCTGCTCCCTCAAGAAAGTACGGTGACGCTGACAAGGCCATTTGAGGCCGTCTGAGGCCATCAGCAATCGCTCTCTATAAAAAAAAATGGGAAATCAAATCTCTGACTGAGTAAGTTAGTAAATACCTAGAGTGTCCGAGAGAGAGAGTAAATACCAGTCATCGACTGGAACCAGTAACCGACCTTTTTGTGTTTAATGATTAAAAATAGGGGTTAGCAACTGATTGATTTATTGATTGATTGAGGAGCTCGATGACGCAGTGGATAATGCGCCCGGTCTGCGTGTGCTGAGGTTAAGCAACTTTCGCAAAGGCCGGTCATCGGATGGGTGACCAAAAATGTATCATCTCAATCTCCTCCGTGCTTCGGAAGGCACGTAAAGCCGTTGGTCCCGGCTGCATTAGCAGTCGTTAACAACCACCAATCCGCACTGGGCCCGCGTGGTGGTTTATGGCCCGTTCTCCCTATCCATCCATAGGGAAGGCTGCACGAGCCTTCCCAGCAGTGGGGACATAAAAATGAGCTGATGATGATGATGATGAACTGATTTTAGTCTTTAGCAACAATTGAATACAAACTAATTGATTTGTAGTTCTCATCCCGTATTTCAAGGAAATTCTTTGCTGTTATTTGGCGAGAAAAATTCTGTCGAATGCTGGGCCTAAAGTGTCGAACATTGATTCGACTACCCTATTTCATTAGAAACACTAACCAAATAAGATTTAATTAAGCAACAAACAGTGTATTCATGTACAAATCCAACGGTACTATGAGCAAAATCAATATCCACCGAAGCCACAGGAGTTCATAATGGGGACTGACAAACAATTTATATATCACGATATTAAGAAGGAAGGATAACGGAAATTGCTTTCGTTATATCGATGACCAGGTGAGATAGACAAAGGCTTCTTATATTATTATGTTAACGGTAAATATCGCAGAATGTGCTTTGCAAAATTGCAATATGTATTTTCATACGATTTATTAAAGTTCTGAGCGCTAGGAAACTGAACTAATTTTACCAAATTAATAAATATTATGGCTTTGTAAATATCGTATTGTATCAAACTGAAATAAAAATTTTTGGTTTTATAATAATGAGCACCAAAGTACTCGTCAAGACAAATCATACGAGCCCAAACTCGATGTGGTTGTGTCGTTTAATTACCGAGTTCTTATGGTCATCTTCCAGCTCCATCATCAGAGCCTATATAGCATATATCATATAGCACGTATATATATATATATATGCTATCTCATTCGTATATAGCATATACGAATGAGATCTGTAAATGCCGACTGAGGCAACCAGAAAATTCTCTCCAAAAAACCAAAACATACAAAGTAAACTTGAGATCGGTCCTTCGAATCCGCATACCATAAACACGGAAAGGTTTCGCTTTCGCCTTAATTAGTTGGTTCTCACTCCCCATTAATCTATTAACTTTGACCTGCGAAAGCCTAAGTGATTTTTCGTGTCGCTTGATTAGCCTAATGGATTGGATTTGCTGGTAGAATAATTAATCCTGGGGAGGTCTTGAGATTCTGTGACCTGGATTTGAATGAGCTTACCTCAATAAGTTTTTATTGCTACAGTACTCGTATATATGTTAATGAATGTTTCTTAGTCGGTCCTGTATACGCATACGGGACCGAATGTATACAAAATAAAAACTCTCATTAGGCCCACTAGGAACATTACACTGCGCTCAAAAACAAAAATTGCTGATGTCACACAAAAAGCTGCCATGCTAAAGTGGGACTGGGCAGGACTAGTCTGTCGCATGTCGGCGGAACGGTGGGCCAAGGGCTCTACCGAATGGGTCGCACAAAACCGAAAACGACGTCTCGCAGACCAAAAAGGAGATGGCGGGACGACCTTGACTCCCATCTTAAAGATTGGTCACTTGTTGCTCAAGATAGGACACGATGAAAAGAGGGAAGGGACGCCTTTGCTCTGCAGTGGGACACCACAAGTTTATAATAATGAGGTTTTTTAAATGCTAAGACCCTCCACAACCGTGAGATGTGCAGTCTCAGGGAATATTTCCTAAAAACCGATATGGGTATGCACCGAGATGTGGTAGCAGTGGACAAAGGACTCACCCCGCTATCCTTGGCTAAAGAGAACTAGCACAGACCCGTAGTTCTTAGTGCCAATGACTGCAGGGAGGTATGGCAAGGCAAGGAGATCTACGGGTGCTTTTATCGGGCCCTTCATGGACCCGATGTAGACTTTTTAGCGTCCGTATCCTGGCTGCGTTTTGGTGACCTCTTTGGGGAAACTAAAGGTTTGGTCTGTGCAATTATGGACGAAGTTATGCTGACGAATAACTACCGGAAATATATTATGAAGGACGGACCAGTTGACATATGTCGGGCATGCCACCGTCCGGGTGAGTCTATCAGACATATTATTTCTGGCTGTTCTCGTCTGGCTAACGGCGAGTACTTGCATAGGCATAACCAAGTGGCCAGGATTATCCACCAGCAACTTGCTTTGAATTACAAACTTGTGGATTCTGAGGTACCGTACTATGTACCCGACCCAGTTCTCGAAAATGACCATGTCACGTTGTACTGGGATCGATCTATCATCACCGACCAGGACTATTGTAGCCAATAAGCCTGACATTGTGGTGATAGATCGATTAGCGCGCCGCACGATGATTGTCGATATCACCATTCCCCATGATGAGAACCTCGTGAAAGCTGAGAAAGAGAAACAAATCAAATATCTCGACTTAGCACACGAGGTTGCCGACATGTGGAATGTGGATTCGGCTATCATCGTACCGATTGTTGTTACGGCTAACGGCCTGATGGCCAAGAGCCTCGATCAACATCTAATGAGGCTCTCGTTAGGCGGCTGGATAAAAGGTCTGATTCAGAAGGCAGTTTCCTCGATACGGCACGCATTGTGAGGAGGTTCCTGTCTCTGGAGCCCTAACCACCGGTAGCTTGGACCCTGGTCCCGATGCCAGCCTATTTTTTTATATTTTTAATATATTTAATTTTTTTTTATATATATTTAAAATGTAAATTTATATGAGAAAAAATAAATAAACATAATAATAATAATAATAAAGCCCAAGTGGTATAAGAGCGTTCTTTTACCGCTTGGGCCTAGTGCGTGGTTTTGTTATAACAAGCTTTTATTTAGTTTCACTTGTCCCGATGTTTGTGCTTATTCAAACCTTGCAAGTTAAATTTGATCCACTTCCCGTTACCGATTGAGCTGAAATTTTGAATGCATTTGTAAATCGGATGACAATGCAAAATTATTATGACATGGAGCTGATCTGATGGTAGAACCGGAAGGTGGCCATAGGAACTTGGTTGTTAAACGACACAACCCCATCGAGTTTGGACTCGTTTGATCCGTCTTGACGAGTACTTTAGTGCTAGATGGTAATCAAGGTCTGATGATGGAGCTAGAATATGGTCAAAGGAACTCGGTAATTAAACGACACAACCCCATCGAGTTTGGGCTCGTATGATTCGTCTTGATGAGTACTTTGGTGCTAGATGGTAATCAGGGTCTGATGATGGAACCGAAAGGTAGCCATAGGAGCTCAGTAGTTAATCAACACAACCCCTTCGAGTTTGGGCTCGTATGACTCTTGTATACCCTCATTTAAATTTAATAAGGTGCGTTCGGTTTTACGCAGAAAGAGCTTACAGTAGAGCTTACTAGGCCAAAAGATACTGTGAGCTCTTTCTGCGTAAAATAAAAAAGAGAGTAAAATGAGGGTACACAAGCTACTAACTAATTATGAGACGACCAACACCTCAGTCTCCCTGTGACCACGGACCCTCGAAACACACAAACATCCGCGCCTTCCCGGGCGCGGATGTTTGTGTTTACGAGTTTTCCACTGTCAAAAAAATTGGGCAATCACCAAATATGTCGCTATAACATCAATGTTTGTAGCATAGTTGTGTTCCGGCGGCCAGAGATAGATTTTCTTTTTTGAGAGTGATTGCTGATTGTCTCAGAGGGCATTTTCAGTTTCAACGGGCCACCGAGCCAGAGATAGATAGCCAGTGTCTCAGTAATTGAGGATCCCAAATGAAGTGACTTCCACCGTGCGCTAGCCTTATCATCACTCAACATCAGGTGAGATGAAGGCCAAGACTAACCCGTAAGATTTTTTTTAAATGGTGATATAAGTACTCCTAGCTCCTCAAATTAAACGCGAGCGGGACCGTACTAAGTGTCTCACTTCGATGTGTAGTGTTCATTCGAACTCGATGAACGATGAGTATTCTAGATCAGCAATTCCCTTCCCTATTTACTTTATTGTGTATCGCCTGCTAATTCCTCCCGTTAACTTTAGCACAATACTTTCATTGTTCAACCGGTACAAAAATAATTGCAGAAGCCCGGAGCGTTTTTGAATGGGCACCACTTTCATTGGCTTCCTTTTCTTTCGAATTGAGGAACAATGGTGAGCTAAAACAACGAGAGTGCGTTTTGTTTTTGTTCAAACCGCAAAATAATGAAAAGGATTTTGTCTTGAGACAAAATGCGGGAAGAAACAAATGCCGCTTCGTTTCGCTTCGTTACAACGGATCTTTATTGAGACTAAAGTTTGTTCTGCTATCGCTAGGGAGCTGGGTTTGTGGAACGGCTAAGTGATTACTGAATGGCTTTTAACGAGTAACAAATATGGAGACCGAGCTGAACAATTCTGTTTTATAAGATTTGCTTGAGTTTTGCGATAGTTTGAGATCGCAATGTGTCTTTATTAATTATAACATTATTCGTGCAATTTGAGAGGCTTTTCCAGCTGTGGGCTAGTATAGGCTGACAATGACGATGATAATGATGATACCTATATATTTATTGGTCAGGTTATAAGCTCATTAAGATGAAGAAATAGTAGCAGTAATAAGCCTGTATACTGCCCCACTGCTGGGCAAACTTGATGGGGATCACTACAAATACGGGTTAGTTATTACAGAACCGGGCTATGCATCTTAAAATTCGAACACACACTGCCAGCAGAACAGGGAATTGAACCGAGTATCGGGCCGACAGCTTTGCCACTAGGCCACCGAAGCGTTTTTCCACCTTATAAGGTTTCTCATATTTGGAGAAAAAACATTGTTAAATGTTATAGTGATTCTCACAAAATGGTAATCAATGGGAAAGCTATCCGTTGTATAAAGGCTTTTAGTGGAATAGGTTCCATTATCATTTTTATTTTATGTCTCACGCCGCCGTGTTAACTCCCTTTGCTGAAACACTCCCTTGTCAACTACCCTCATACCTACCTATTTATGACTCAACATCATCACCAGCTCATTCTACGTCCCCACTGCTGGGGCACGAGCCCTCCCTATGGATGGATAGAGAGAACGGACCGTAAACCACCACGTGGACACGGTTTGGTGGTTGTTAACGACTGCTAATGCAGCCGGGACCAACGGCTTTAGGAGCTCAAGATGATACATTTTTGGTCACCCATCCGATGACCGGCTTTTGCAAAAGTTGCTTAACGTCAACAATCGTAGACCGGGCGCCATCGTGCCCCTCGCTCAAAGTATATTTTTATTTATTTATTACATTGTTGTGCTCCGACAGTTTAGATACATAGTCGGTTCCTTAGTAGCTGAGGATACGGGGTTCTTCTTCCATCTTCAGCCCTTTTGCCTCTTACGATAAGGAGAGATAGAGGCCAACCAATTCCCGGTTGTGGAATAAATAAAACACGCTTTTCAATAAACTTGATAATTAACTATTTAATTAACTTACCGCTGGTGCGGAATGGCGACCGCGTACCGAAAAACAGCAGCAGCAGCAGTGTGGACAGGCCTCCAACAAGATGGACCGACGATCTGGTGAAGGTCGGGTAAAGTCGGGTACGGTCAGGTAAGGTCGGGTCTGGATGCGAGCAGCACATAACCCCGATTCGATTCAAACCCTTCGGAGAGTCGAATTGCTAAACGTGGCACCCGCCGCTGCTGACGCGCGCTCCGCACTCTCAACCTAATAGCTAAGAAGGTTGATCTATTCTGCCGTGCTCTGAGCGAATTCACAAGAATTGCTGTGTTTACTGTGTCGTATGAAGTGTGTAAAGATATTTGTATAAATTATAAAATAAATAAATAAATCTAATAGGGCACGGGGACACGCACTAATGCGTGGCGTGATGCCGACATACCGTTCCCTCTAGAAAACCTCCGAAGGTGATTCGCTTCACAAGGCCCTTTAAGTTTCTCGCCGCCGATGATGACGATGATGATTGATGATGATGATGATAATTTTATTTTATTTTTATGTTATTTTTTATTATTATTATTATTTAAAAAAAAATATTTTATTTTATTTTATTAATAATGAAAAAGAAATACTTTAACTTGACAATAGGCAATTAAAGGCTTATGATGTTAAATATGAATAAGGGAACCGATCCCGCAAAGACTTTTTTATTCATCTACCAACAAATCCATAGAGACTCCTCAACATTAACTATGCAAGTCTATTTCAGAACGCAAGTGTAGTGCCATTAACCGGAGTCAATATGTTTAGGCATTCGCTGAAAGCATACATGCATGCATTTGGAAGCGGCAATGAAGGCTCTATTATGTAAGGTTTGCTATATCGCATGTTGAAATTTTGTTACAAACTCAACCTTAACAACTGTGTAATAAGAGTCTTAAAGTTTTAATAGATATGTTTGTTATTGTTATTCATTATCGACTAAAATTAAATAAATTTGAATTTAATTCTTTACGCGGACTGCCAAAGCGCTTTATAGGTCATGGGTACAATTATTTATCTATCTTATCTCTAACTGCCGGAGATCAACATTACTACTAAAAGTAATGTTGTAGCGATCGACTAAAATAAGATAGCTCTTTAGACGGACTTCAAACATATCCACCAATCCGCACTGGGCCCGCGTCACCACGCGGGCGCGTTTATGGCCCGTTGTCCCTATCCATCCAGAGGGAGAGGGAGGGAGGGAGGGAGAGTCTCGTGCCCCAGCAGTGAGTATACAAAACGAGCTGTCGATGATGATAATGGAAACATGGCCAACCACCAATTTACACAATATGTATCCCCAAGAATCGAACTTGAGTACTAAGACTGAGACCCGTTGGTGTAAGTGATGTAACTAGACCACTGATGCTGTCAGCATCTTCTACCCAATAATTAAGTTACATGCAATGCAATGATAAAAAACATTAGTTTTTCCCCCTCAGTGGATGGCTTCGTGCGATTAGTACACACGTCTGCACGTCAACCTACCCAAAACTGTCAAATTTCTTCAATATATTGTCAACCTTAAACCTTAAACATATAGTTCAAAGTCTATTGAGGAAATTTGACAGTTTGTGGTATCCAGTATCAAATTAATTTTCTTACAAGTTATAGAAAATATTTCTTTTGTTAATACGAGTATAAGATGATGATGAATGATAATAGTAATGAAAAGAGAGAAATGATATATAATCCCCAATTTGTTAGATGGTTTCCACCAACGCATTTTTTTAATGCAGCAACCCCTTGAGTATCTTAGTAAAGATGTAAACAAAAACGAAAAATGCTTTAAAAAAAAATTTTTTTTTTCGTATTTTAAACAGCGGCAGCACATATACCCATTTGTTAATTTCAACTAATATTTATTTCAACTGATTGTCAAATTATGTAAAAGGGATAGCGTAATTAAAGCCAGAGTCAACGAACGAGAGTGCGGCAACTACATACAAGCGCGGCGAAACGCACGCACACAATAACCCCGATCCGATCCGAACCCTTCGGAGAATCTAGTAGGGCACGGGGACGCGCACTTGTGCGCGATGCCGTTCCCTCTAGATAACCTTTGAAGGTGATTCGTTTCACACGGCTTGAGGGACCCTTTACGTTCCTCGCCGCCCCCAAAAAGCCCGGTGAAGCTGAAAATGCCGCAGCGGCAATCAGCAGTCTCTCTCCAAAAAAAAAAAAAAAAAAGCACGCACACAAGCTCGTTGTTCACCTACATTAGCACACAGAAAAAAGCACGCGAAAGTCGTACGCGACGACGCCCCCCGCCCGATCCTCTAAATGACACCACACATTTACAGAATACACTAAACATGCACATTAGTTTAGGCCCAAGACACCGTACTCGTAGAACAAGGGTACGAAGAACCGGTTCACACGCGCTCTACACCAGGTACAGACATGTACCTGGGCGCTTCTCTCCTCCTCCACGGCCCGGTCAACCCGAGCCGAGGTTCGAGCCTTTAGAGACGCCCTCGGGTTGCTCCGCTCCACGATCCGATTCGAACCCTTCGACGCGCACTAGTGCGCGATGCCGTTCGCTCTAGAAAACCTCCGAAGGTAATTCGTTTCACACGGCTTGAGGGACCCTTTATGTTAATCGCCGCCCCCAAAAAAGCTAGGTGAAGCTGAAAATGCCGTCTAAGGCAATCAGCAATCTCTCTCAAAAAAAAAAGCGACGACGCCGACGCGGGCTGTCCCTGCAAACGCGGCTCGGGCAGCGTATGTTGCTGTAGTAACGGAGAATAACAAGTATGACACTGAGCGCTGATCTGTAAAGATTTTTCTCTCACGCATTAAGATTGGTTTTAATTAGTTAGTACTGCGATAACATGCCTTCCAATCATATATTTCAAAAAAATTATACATTCGCATGCGGATATATTACGTTATTTAATTTAATGACGCAGCTACTACGCTACTACTACAGCTACTACTACTTTACGTTATTAAATTTAATAATGAAGTATAATTCTTAAGCCTCCCTTTACCCGGTCGGGATATTTTAAGGATTCTTTTACTGTCCGAGCTACTTGTCTTTGGAATAAGCTACCGTCTGAAATCCGTCACTCTAAGACCCTTTCCGCCTTTAAGTCTAAACTGCACAGTCATCTATTGCATCAGTCACGTGCTAGTAACATGTTTTAGGTTTTTATTGTTGGTGTTATATGTATGTATGTATGTATGTATGTGTATTTATTATTTATATATTATATTTATATTTATATATTATTATTATGTATGTCTTTTTATGTACTGGTATACGAGTGTTTCTATTATATTCTACTGTATTTGCGCACTTCCTCTATCTCCCTCTTGGGTTCCTAAACCAAAGGTTGTCTGGAAGAGATCGCTTAAAGCGATAAGACCGCCTTTGCCCATGCTAGCTTTAAGATTTTTTGTATGTACCTGTTTTTGGTTTTAATTTGTGTGAGCAATAAAGTATTTATCTATCTATCTATCTATCTATAACCTACTTCAGACGCTTCGAGTGAGCCCATCTGTGCTCACTGCCAGTTTCCTACATTTAGTCCGCGGTGGACACTATCCTTGTGCATCATCTGTCAAAAATAAAAAAATGCCTCGATGCGCCGTTATAAATTGTAAAAACACTTCATCTGTAATTAGACAATATGAAGAACACGATGGCTTCCGCCGGATAGTAATTTTTTGATACAAATATTCGTAATAAACTTTAAAATTAGTGCCGTTTACTCTTTATAATCTCTATTTGATTGTAATCGCTTACGAAATTATGATGATTGGAATGAAATTATAATTTGAAAGTAATTCAAAATGTCAGAGAGGACTTTATTAAACCTATTACCTCCACAATTGCATAATTATCCAACAATTGTAGCCGTATATATTTTCGTTGAACACAGGGGGGGGGGGGGGGCTATTAATACGTTGTTCTGAATTCAAATTATTATACTCGATAGCTCGGCTCTGCCCACGTCCGACTTTTTGTAGGAACAATGATCGAACCGGTTTTTTTCTGCAATATTTTAGTACTCATTTTGTTCCCGACTTGTTGTAGGTCGTGTGCGTTGCAACATAGAAGTACATACGTTTCATTTTCAAAAAAATCGGTACTAAAACCTCGGTGAAAAATGTAAATCTAATAATTAATAGACATAGATATGATAATCGGTTGCATTGCATTCATTCATGATTACCGAGACACATTAAGAACATAGAAGCAATATATCTACCTCTTTGACTTACATAATATCAAAGCAAATCAATTGTTTATTTGCTAGAATACATACATAGATTAAAGTTCTTAAAATTAAATGCAATATAATATATTTAGCCTGCACGCAGGCGTGCAAATATTATAAACCTAGTTATTTTAAAATTACAGCAATGATTATAATATACATATTTATTACGAAAAATATTATTCTTATATTAAAATTTACATTTACTAGATCCATATTATTATTATTACATAGTATTAATTAATTATTTATTACAATTTAAATATTCATTAAGGCTATAAAAACAATTTCTTATTAATCAATTATTTAGCTTTTTGCTAAACACACTTCCTTTTAGTACTTAGTTAGTAGGTAATTTGTTATAAACTACTATAAACATATTACAAATATTTCTCTTATATATATTTCCCTATAGCATGCAGGTTGATATAGTAAGTTTTCAAATTTCGCTCTTTTCTGTTGGACCACACTGCGGATTTTAAAATAAAGTGGATTGTTTTTTTTTTGTTTATATAATTTTAACGCAAATTTTGTTGCGAAACAAATTATAAAAACACAAATGTTGAAAAAATTTCCACGCTCAGGATTTGAACCTTCACCCTTCTGACATACCGGGTCGGTTAATGACGGTACGGTACGGACGGTTGTTGACATTGAATAGGCGCCTTTGGCTATCAAACTAAAAAGTAAATAGTGTTGAATAATTTCGGCGGGCTGGTTAGAATCACGATTGCTTAATTGGAAGAGCACCTGACCCGGTACGTCAGAAGGTACGTCAGTGCGTTTTGTAAATTGGATGGGTTTTTGCAAAAATACAAACTTCTCTAATATATAGGCAGGGTAGTGGCAGAATATTACAATTCCTAAACAATGGCGCACAACTGTCCAAAAACCAAGCTCCACTTATCACGCGGATGCATACATGGAGATGTTACATGGAGCTAAGTAACCAGCTAGATTACTATCTCACTCGCTCTCTATCAATTACCCTAATGCTGTGCAATATGGCATGAATATGAAGGCAGCTTCCGGTTCGGTCATTACTTAGACTAACTGGTTAGTGGCGTTCGTACTCTCGGTAACGACATCGAATTTGACGCTTTCAGGGCCTAGTTTTGTTTACTATCGGTATTCATGATAACGTTTACGAAAACGGAAATTAGTATGGCATTGCAGCAGCTCCTCCTGGCGACATACGAGAAGAATTAAAATTTTGTCTTTCAAATTGTCGTTTTCGTTGACATGATCGAATGGCGAATGAAACTTGTACTTAGCACTCTCTGTTTTTTTTTGTAGGTTTGGAGCATTTATGCCCGTTTTCATCAACCCCTAGACCATGCTAGATATTATATAGATAAAATAAGTAATCATTTTGTTGCTTACAATGTTACGATATGGAAAACAAACAACGACCAATTGGACGGTTTTACTTCGACTACCATCTCCTAACATGGCAAGTGGGAATGGAAAACGGACATTTTTCTCATAAGTTTTTTTTACTAGCGGCGTTTGAATGCGCTACCTCTGACAATACCGATCAGGTGCTGTCAAAACCGCCGAAATTTAGCAACACTATTTACTCCTATTTTATAAGCCAAGGGAGCCTTATTCAATATCATCACTATCCAATCTTAATATTTTTACAAATATTATTATTATTATTAAAGATCAGTTAAGAATTAGGCAAGCTATATTTTTAATTATGGGTAAGAAGTTCTTGACCTCGATCTCGTCTGATGGTGAGAGTAGATGAGGTCTACGGTGGAGCGAGCTGCCCCAGAAGATGCCTATTAACTCTTGCCTTGAAGGCATTCAGGTTATAAGTTCTTGGGAACACAGACGATGGCAGAGAATTCCACTCCTTACCAGTGCGCAGTAAATTGTTGCGAACAAATAACAATTAGGAAAAGTGTTGGAAAATCTGTTTTACGTACAACAATATTCCGTCTCCGCAATATCCACATGCTTCGCAAGCCACGTGAAGCCATTACTCAATCTTGTTGTCGTGCCTTAAATAATCTGTCATCAGCGGCATTTGTTTCTGTATTATAATCTTCTTTTTAATTCGACTGAGCGACTGCTTTCCAAAAGAGGTTGTACACGTTCCCATCATTAATTCCTATTGCAACCTGTGAATCAACAACCTCTTATTGTTCTGAGTCAACAACGGTTTCGACGTAATAAAACCTTGGACAGAAGTAGCCTAGGTCGTTCCAAGGAGGTTTAATATGTTTCGGGACCAGTAACGTAATTAATTTAATTAAAAGAAGGGACAGGAAGAGGCCGTCGCCAAGGGCTGACTGGCATCGTAAACAAAGCTAGTGAGTATATTTAAATAGGTTTCACTTGAGCATGACCGGCAGAGAGACTTTCATGCTTAGGTTAACGGATGACTGCTTGGCGAGAAAATGAAAAGTCATGTCTGTGCTCTGAATAATACCTAAAGCTATGCCTGTGGTTATGTTTCAGTTTCTAAAATTTGTATTATGTCGATTATTAATGTGAAATAATGGTGGGCAATTAACCGTTTAGTGTTCGTGAACGTGCATCAGTGTACTCATTTCTATTATCATTCATGATCGTCTATTAACAAAGAAAATAAACTTGTGTTGAATAAAGTACTCGTAACACCTCAATGTCAACTCGGTGACAAAATTCAATTCAAAATTCAAAATTTAAAATCAGCATTATTATTTATCATTTATTCAGTATAGGCTACAAGTAGCTCTTGTGAATGTCACTATGCCATTGGTTCGTAAGTCTACACAGGGCGGGAGACCTTGTACTGGGAAGAACCGGCAAGAAACTCAGCAAGGGCGTTTCTTTTCTCCCTTACAGCGTTAATATA
Source organism: Eudonia truncicolella (assembly GCA_949315975.1). Lineage (NCBI taxonomy): Eukaryota > Metazoa > Arthropoda > Insecta > Lepidoptera > Crambidae > Eudonia > Eudonia truncicolella. Next base: position 4,672,888 of record OX438848.1, on the reverse strand, counting down.
TTGGAAAATGCCCTGTCATAGCTGGACACTTTCCATTACAAATAAACACAAAATATAAAAGAAAACACGAACATCAAATTTACATCAGGTAACAGTTTCAATTTCCACATTGTCATACAGTACCGCTACAGTACTCTAGTAAAAGACAAAAATTGTTTAAGAGCAACAAAGTCAAACTACAGTGAATAATACTAAATATAAGATAAGTATGCAAGAGCAAACCAGCCTCCACAGGCGGCACCCGTTCACGAGTATGACTTGAATCAGCCATCGCTTCGGTCAACCATATTTTAGGGAACGTAACGACGTAATGTAACTCGGTGTCTCAATTCATTGAGCCAACAATTTAAGTTTTTAAATAATTTAATTATTTGAATAAATACCAAATTTATCAAACGTTGTGCCATAAAATAAACTCTACGATTGTTTTTTTTTTTGTGTATTGTTTTACGGCTCCGGATGAAATCCAACAAGCCTATTCAATCGTTCTATCTTCATATTGAGATGTAATACATAAATAAACAATATTGATGATGATGAATGATAATAGAAATGGGAAGTGATAAATGATATTACCCCCCTATCCCTCGAGTATCTCAGTAAAGATGTGGGGCTTTACTAAGTCCTCACGCAGACTTCTTGAGAGAATTTGAAAAGTGACGTTGCACTGTTTTGTGTCATTTGCCAACACTCATGCACACTCACGAACACTTAAAGGTTAATAATCCACCATTATTTCACATTAATATTCGGCATAACACAAATTTTAGAAAATAAAACAAAACCGCAGACATGACTCTTCACTTTCCCGCCAAGAAGTCCTCTGCGATTGTTATACAGAACTTGACATAACATCTTGACTTGACATAAAATCGTAACATTATTAGTCTAGTTAGAAAATAAATGATAATACTTAATTGCGTGTACCGTCACAAATGCAACCTGTTTCTTTCTACAAGGAAAGCTCACTTAATTGCTTCCTGAAATGAGCTTTGTTTTATCGCCACTGAAGTTTTTCTCCTCGGCTGTAATTTAAATTGAAAGCAACGTTTCTTGCAAAATTAAAGTTAATACTCTGAAGAGACTTGCTTTATTGAGGTAGGAACTTAAGTGACTGGAAAATGGAAGACTTGCGGTCGGCAAAATTGTCATTGAATTTCTCATGGCAACCGTTGGGTACGTTTACTTTGCGACTTTGGTAGGTCAAGTTACGATCTAAATTGAATTGGGGAGTGACATAAACATTGAGATTCGGGCAAACAAATTATTTAATTGCCCTGAAAACATACTGCATCTTCAACAGCAAATTGTACACAGTATAAGCAATAAACTATATTCTATTATATTCTATTCTAATTATATTCTACAATGCCAATGGGGGGATATAATGGTGAGGAGTTCAATAGCGTAGTGGTAATCGCGCCCAGTCTGCGAGTGCTTAGGTTAAGCAACTTTCGCATAGGCCGGTCAACGGATGACCATCACTTCGAGCTCCTCCGTGCTTCCGAAGGCACGTAAAACCGTTGGTCCCGGCTGCATTAGCAGTCGTCAACAACCACCAATCCGTACTGGGTCGGCGTGGTGGTTTATGGCTCGTTCTCCCTATTCCATCCGTAGAGAAGGCTCGTGCCCCAGCAGTGGGGACATGGAAACGAGCTGGTCATGTGATAGTGGTTTTTTTATATTTCTTTAATAGTTGTGACAATATTATTACAAAGCATATTAAATATACTACTCAAAACAAAATAAGGGCCACGAGGTATTTTGTCTGTACCATGAAAATAATAAAACCAATATTTTTTTTTTTGTCTCCATAACGAAAACTAATGTTGTTTTTACCGTGTAGACCAATAAATTTATTCCAATAATAATGATTAAAAAGTTTATTTGCTTTTGAAAGAAAAAACACATTTAAGGTTAAAAATAAAAACAATGTAAAGTTACTGAAAACAAAAGAAAATACTCCATGCTCATCTTTTAGTAACGGGTATGCCCCCCTCGTTTCGTTACGCACTCCTGAAGCCTGGAGTGTATGCTCTCAATCAAATGCCTGACATTTTCCATTGGAATCTCTTCCCAGGCCCTTTTAACAGCGTTGATGAGTTGCTGTTGGTTGTGGATTTCCTGATCACCGTGTCTAACTCTTCGTTGCAACTGATCCCACATGAGCTCTATTGGATTTAAGTCCGGACTGTTCGCCGGCCACGGCAAGACTTGAATTTGAGACGCTTCCAGTACAAACCGAGTCGCTTGAGCCGTGTGTGCACGAGCATTGTCTTGCATCAAGATGAATCCAGGACCCGCTCGCTGGGCAAATGGGATCACATGTGGTCTGACGACTTCCTCAATATACCGCTGAGCAGTAACAGTACCCTCATTTAAAATAGCGAGCTCAGTTTTGCCGTGTAAGCTTATCCCGCCCCAAATCATTACATTTGGACCACCAAAACGATCGACTTCATGGATGCAGGCTTCTGAAAATCTCTCGCCGCGTCTTCTCCATACTCTAATACGCCGATCGTCGTTAAAAAATTTAACTTTGCATTCGTCTGTGAAGAGCACCATGCCCCATTGGTTTATGTCCCAGTCCAAATGTTGACGGGAAAATCTTAAACGATTTGCACGATGATTTCTGGTTAATGGAATACGGACAACTCGCCTTCTTGATGCCTGCTGGTCTTCATGCAATCGATTACGAATAGTTTGGTCACTGACACGAGTACCCGTTGTGAGCCGTAAACGATTTTGCAGCTTGCGGGCCGTCGTTGTGCGATCTCGGCGCGCACTTAATCGAATGTAACGATCATCTTGAGCTGTTGTAATGCGAACTCTGCCCGAACCAGGTCTTCTTCTAACACTGCCGGTCTCTTGGAAACGATTCCATAGATTTTGAATAGCTCTTCGAGAAAATCCCAATTGCAAACCCACAGATCGCTGCGAATGACCTTCTTCAATCATTGTAACGGCTCTGGTTGCTGTCAGCGAGTCCATATGACGCCTGCGTGCTTGTGGCATATTGCAAAAGATGTTTCTGACTCGAGATATCAATGAACTCTGATAATTTCTAATAAACCAATAAGCTAAGGAAAGCAAAACGTCAAAGAAAATGGAATCAAAATTTTCAAAAATAATTTTAAATCAAATTTTATTTAAAATTGTTGCCAGCATTAGATGAATACTACAATATTAAAAAGTTTAGGTATCAAAGAGTTTGTATACTCAATATTTTACTACTTTCAATATGTAAATGTTTAATAATTTACACCAAAATGAAAAAATACCTCGTGGCCCTTATTTTGTTTTGAGTAGTATATAATTATGGAAATAGGTCGTGCGCAAAAAATACAACTTGAAAAATTGTTGTTTTTTTTTCCATGTGCTTGATTTGAGTGCACTTTCTGTCGTACCGGGGCAGGGTCCCGATAGCATCATGCAATGCGTGCATGCACCAAGTGCCTCTGACCATGTATGTCAGACCACTATGGGTTTAACACCTGCTCTAAGGAAAAGCATGTTTTAACTGATATTATTCTATTTTAAACTTTCTATATTGGAATTTAAAATAATGACGTAAAATATTACAAAAACACAAATGTTGAAAAAATTTCCACGAGCAGGATTTGAACCTGCACCCTTCTGACATTCCGGGTCAGGTGCTCTTCCAATTGAGCTATCGTGGTTCTAACCAGCCCGCCGAATTATTCAACACTATTTACTTTTTTACTTTGAAATCCAAAGGCACCCATTCCATGTCAACAACTACCGTCATTAACACCCGATCATAATATTTTTACAAATACTAAAGATCAGTTAAGAAGTAGGCAAGCTATTTATAAAATGTTTTTGTTTATTTATAAACAAAACAAAAACATTTTACGTAAAATATTGTCAAGCTTGCTTTGTTGAACACTAGATTTGTTACTTTTCTGTACGCCTCTGAGGTCAATGTTTCGTAGCCCGGGTTTGTCAAGCGTGATGATTAAGCCAATACCTATCAATTATAGTGATGGCTTGATTAAGGTCTTTGTCCAGCTGTGGGACAGTTATAGGCTATTTACTTTACTGTTACTTTTGATTTATTCGCATCTAATACGTATGCATAGAAACCGCTGTCGTTAACGGGAGTGCTATAAATCACCGCTAATGAGTAGATGCAAGCATCGGGCGTTGTATTACTAATCAACGTTATGATCTACTCGTCTGCCCCAAACTCAATAGGCATTGTTAATGTGAATTCTTCTGTATCGGCTCTCTGGTTACCGCGAGGGTAGTTATCGTTATTTATAAGCAATTTTCGAAAAGTCATGTCCTGAGATGGGTGACCGTTTTAAAGAAATCTTAAGGCTACTGTCGTTAAATGGTGGTCGTTAACATAAATTGTTTGCGTTGAGGGTTAGCTTATCTCACTCCCCTCTATCAAAGTCAAAGTCAGTCAAATCGTTTATTCAATATACCAAAACCTTTACAGGCACTTATTGACGTCAAAACTAAGTATAAAATACAAATACATAATAATAAATTAAAGGTTTGTTTACTGAATCTACCACCAGTTCTGATTTTGGTTTTGATTTGGTTTTGATTTTTTCTATTTATTGTTTAAATGGTAGGTACTTAGGTACCTATAAAGAGTTGAGATAGGTGTAAGATAAGAGTGAGATTAGTATATGATGAGAGTAAGAAATTGAGATACGGATAAAATGATTATATTATTTTTATGCTTTAAATTATTTTTTATTTTTATAGGTCAATTATTTAATTTCAAATCATATTTCACAATTAATTTTGATTCTGTTGAGTATCTATTAGATTGAAATTTGTTAGTGTTTTTGTATGATAAATTTTTATTAAACAGATTTTATCCATTCTGATTGAACTTATAATTTTGTTTACATTGTAATCAATTTATTGTTTAATTTATTTGTATATAATATTTTTTTATTTTTGGTCATTTATACAATTATCAATTTTGTTTTAATGTAATATTATTTTTCACGATTAATTTTATTTTTTATTGATTTGCTTTTATGATCGACATTTGTTTATAATAAGTTTTTATTATCAAAATATTAGAGGATTAAGAACCAAGACTATTGATTTTTTTAATAACATAGTCTGCAGTAATTATGATATCGTTGTACTGACTAAACATAGCTGAATAGCAGCGTCTTTGACACGGAGCTTTTCGATAGTCGCTATGTGGTGTATAGGAGAGATAGAGAAACAAGTGGGTTTCACTCCGGGAAGAATGGTGGGGGCGTGCTTATAGCTGTCTCCAGGTACCTTCGAGGAGCTTGCAGAACTACGAGTCTGATTGCGAGGATCTTTGGGTAGGTGTTCAGTTCAGTTTGATCTGTATCACAAGAGTGCCTATGTAACCGGTATCCAAATATTTAATCATCTGCCCACTGATCAAAAAGCATCAGTAAATTTAAGCTGTTTTAAAATGAAATTAAAGAGATGGCTTATAGATAAGGCGTTGTACAGTTTGACTGAATATTTCGGTACAAAAACAGCATAGTGGCTGTTTCTATGTAACATATACCTACCCACTAAAAATTGCATGCCCGACTAGGGTAAATTGTTTGTTCCCAATTATGCTTAACACCTGCTATGTATTTACACAATTTTATGGCAATAAAATCTTATCTAACGACAGCAAAGTTGATGAACTTTACATTTGTGCTGTTTAACTTCCGCCACCTATACAAAAACATGTACTCGATGAGTTCATTAACAATACAAGTATTACTGTTGAACGTAACAAAATCGCCAACATGGCCTTCCTGGGAAATTTCAACCTTAGCTCGATAACCTGGAGGTTCTTAATCGAAAGAATCCCATTACACGGAGAGACGAACAACAGTCTGTACTCCACTATGCTTCTTGATTTTGTTGCTATACAATTTCATCCCAAACAATAAGGGAAATCAGTTGGACTTGTTGTTGAATAATACGAAAATATCTGATGTATCGTCCAATGTTTCTCCTTTATCAGTGATCGACCCAATTCATCCGCCTATGCAATTTTCTATATCTTTTCGATCCAGCGCATTTCTTCCTGTTTTTATAGCTAAACTAAACTAAGCTAGACTAAACGGTTTTAGTATACATGATAATGGTGTTCTTCAAAATTATTAGTCATCAGTAGATCTAAAAAAAAGTCAGCGGCACGATATACCTAGCTTTTATATTTAAGCAACAAAACCGTTTTTCATGTTAAAAGTATTTTCAATTGTTCAAGGTGCTTTTCAAGTGTATTTATTAGGTATATTAAATAAATCTACCTATACTAAAATAGATAGATTCATTACCTGGAAAATTTGATGATGATACAATTTGCTTTTCACAGGATCTAATTTGGTCGCTTAGTTTTGGAAATATTGCAAAGACGAAAATAATTCACATAGAATTCGTGCAGATATTGTTCCCTACTCTCTTTTTAACTCTTTTTAACTATGTTAAGATAAGATAAAAAAAAATATTGCCATAACACTAAATAAATGCGTACTGTAAGAGGTACAATTAATAATCACAATTTGCGCATTAAATGAGAACCAATCTATGTAAAAATGCCCATGACGATTTCCTATCACAACATTTTTTTATCTCCGGGGACACTTGACGCTCGGACTTTCGTCTCACCTGATGTAAGTTGACAATAAAGGTAATGATGGAAGTCTACTTCACCAGACATCCTTAACTACTGACGAACTGAATGTCCTATCTCTAACTTTTAAAACATTACACTGCCACTTTTAGATGTTATGGCGACATATAAGTTGATTGTAACTAGCCATACAGACTTATGAAAAGCCCTACCTCAAATCAAACCCGGGCCCTATATAGGTCTGATATCTTTAATTCTATATTGAAGTGTGAATAATAATTTAAGCGTTTCAAGAAAATAAAAACATAAAGAGAAAAAAAAGGAGGAGTATTTCTAAATGTTTTTATTTTTTGTTAGGGGATCGAAGTAATGAATTTTGTACGGAAAAATACGAACTCCACGCTGACGAAGTCGCGGGCAAAATGCTAGTGATTTATATTTATTGATTATTTGTAACTTTCCTTAAGGTAAACCAGGATTTAAATTTACATTTCTCACTTCGATTTCACTAATCAGCATCCGATTCGGAGAAATCGGCATCCCCGTCAAACCTTAAAAGTAATTTTAATAATAGAGCTTTCTCTAAATTAATTACAAAGATGACTTATTAAGATCAAAAGGCCGGGTGAAAATGGACAGACTGAGAGTCCCGCTCGTTAACTACGTAACACTGCGACCGGTTATTATTCAAAAACTTTTCTTTACTTATTTAGAAAATAATGCAATTATTTTTACATATAACAAAAACACAATGTTGAAAAAATTTCCACGAGCAGGGTTTGAACCTGCACCCTTCTGACATACCGGGTCAGGTGCTCTTCCAATTGAGCTATCGTGGTTCTAACCAGCGCGCCGAAATTATTCAACACTATTTTCTATTTAATTTGCGTTAAAATTATATAAACAAAAACAAAAACATTTTATATCCATAATATTTATTAATTCTTAAATATGTAAATACTAAAAATATATATATTATAAATTAAAAAGTAATTATATGACAGCTTAGCCCTAAGCCGTTCCTTAAAAAAGTTCCCTTCGGGCGCAAGAATTTTGATAACCTCAACAACCTTCGATACAAATTGCCCAATGCCCTTAATTTGACTAAATTTAACTAAGAGAACCAGTATAACCAGAAAAAAATAACATTTCCTTGTTGCACCATTGAAACTTCTCTTCATTATTCTTACAAGTTGTAAAGATGGGGTGGCCTGTGAGGAACAATCCTGCTCCACTAGTTATTCTCGCATCTGTACTCTGGACTCCGCTTCTTCTTAACATCAAGAGGAGGAATCATTTCCCAACTCACCTTTACCCTTAACCGGTCCATAATGCTTCGACCGCTGAGCTACTTAGACGGCGGCGGCGGTAATTCCCGCTGACGTGCAGCATAAATCACATAGTACTAGAAAAATTCAACTAGTTTTCTAGGACCTCGGTAGCTCAGCGGTCAGAGCGTTGGACCGATAACAGATGTAACTTCTCATATTTTGAATGTCGATTGCTCACTTATTCGAATTGATAGCGGAACGATCGCACAATAATTCCGCCACCAGTACCGATTTTACTTAGTTAACCTTCTTATTCACCATCAGGGATTCAAACGGCTTTAAATTACCGCTTCTAATTGGTTGAATAATGGGGGTCAGACTTAATGTGACATTGGGAATTACAGCTGGCTGCAAGAAAAATTACCAATGAGTTTTGGGGCTCATTTGATTGGGACAATTTGGTCATGCTTGCAAATTTTATAGAGGACAGAATAAACGGAGAATTTATTTAACGGTTTCAAATGAATTGTGAACAGTGAAAAAAATATATATTTATTAATTTGGGGATACATAAAAACGCAAGTTGTTGCGAACAACTATTCCCACTTTATTCGATGTTTGTTATTGTTTTTGAATTGTTATTCGTAAAATTATGGCTTGTCTAGTTTAAATGTTCGTCACAACCACAAGGTGATTTAATTACTTTTCGGAATAATTAATGTCGTCTAAGTGACTTCTGTATTCTCGTGAGAAGATAGTTTCTATAAACCTAAAAAAAATATCTACGAGCAGAATTCGAACCCGCACCCTCTAACATACTGGGGCAGGTGCACTACCAATTAGGGCCAGAGTCACGATAGTCTAAATGGTAGTGCACCTAACCCTGCTTGTTTGCCATAAGTAAAATGAGTGAGCATCCTGCTTAGATACACATACATTATTGCAATAATCCCACACCTATCTTTATTAACCTCCATAAAATCGATCCTCAAAGAAGATTTATGTATCAATATTCAAGGTACAAGGCTTCCTTATTGTCATTTTATTCATCGTTCGCCTCAAAAGCGCATCCGAGCCATCAAAGGTGCATGCAAATCTAATCGCAGGGAACCGACGGCAATATTAATACAACGCGATCCTTTGTAGAAAGGTTTTATAGATGGTAATGAGGAATCCAATTTAATGGTAAACCCGGGATGGGCTTTTCAAAAATTTTATAAAAAATCAGAGTGAGAATTTGGTACCTATTTGACCCAGGCGTTTTCGTACGAATTTGACCTGTACGAACACGTACAAATACGCACGACGCATAGTGTGTGTTCGGGATGTATCACAACCCACCGACTACTACGGTTCGTACGAGAACGCGTCCAAAGTGCGGCCAACCGACGTCAAAGCCATTTGGTTATTGTCGCAAATAAGGAGACTGCAGAAGCTGCTGAAGCTGGAGTTGCTGCTGAAGCTGGAGTTGCTGGAGGAGCGTCATATAAAGACGCTAGATCAAAGAACACATAAACAACCTTTCACGGACACGGCATCTCGCTACAGTTGCGCTCGTGGTGGAGCTGTTCCGATGGTCTATGAGTGTTTTTTTTGAGAGAGTATGCTGATTTCCTTAAAGGGCTTTTTAACTTAAAGGGTTCCTCAAGCCGTGTGAAACGAATCACCTTCGAAGGTTTTCTAGAGGGAACGGCGTCACGCACTAGTGCGTTTCCCCGTGCCCTACTAGATTCTCCGAAGGGTTCGGATCGGATTGAGTGAGTGCGTTGCTCGAGCGCGGTTTGCTTACTTAACTAACCGCCTAACCTGGTCAAGGATTACCTAGTGTGCGAGGTATCATAGTAGTCGGAGGATCGGGATGTATCGCGCTTATTCGTACATGTTCGGTACGAGTCAAATTCGCACTAAAACGCATCCTAACTAAAAAAATATCCTAACTATGGCTGGCTTGAGGCCAACCACGCACAAGCGGCTTGCGAAGCAGCGGGTGGATTTTTTGTTCGTTTCGTGTTTTGTACGTGCAGTCTTAGTCAACAATGATAGAAAGAACGCAATGAACTAGACGTCCGCTTGCCGTGTCGCAGACGTTGTGTGGGACGACGTGTGGGAGACGTTGTTGTCATCAGGGCAGCCGCGCTATAGCTATGTCAGATGATCTTGATGCCTTCACTTACAGAGAGATGGTGGGAATTAGATTTTTTTCAAAAAAGAGGAATACTTACGTACTGTCTAGTATCCTGGCACTGTAACCCAAGTGAGCTTTAACCTCTGATACAAGTCAGCACCACTGGTCCTGGATCTGAACTGCTTCCTACAATCTCCTACAGTCTCCCTGTGACCACGGACCCTGCAAAGGGTTCGAAACGTCAGGATAAACATTAATTAAAACTAATGTGTAAAATAAACGCGAGTAGATCCGTAAAAGTTGTTTCATTTCAATGTGTAGTGTTCGCGTAAACTTTAGAAAACAATATGCTTCCCACAAGTTGTCTTCTGGAAGCTTTTCTAGGTGGAAGGGTTAGGGAGAGGCTTATGCGTCATGAAATGAAATTTGCTTAATAGAAAAAATAAGGATATCTATTAAAATTTTTTGTTTGACATGACATCTTACAAAATTATCTTATTTCACATAAAATGGCTCCCTTTTAAACGAGAAATTCATGAAGACGTCTCCCCTCTAATATTATTATGGATATCAATCACAATTCCGCCCATAAAGGAAAATCGTTACTAAAATGTTACGGTTAATGACGATTTAAAGCTCGCAATAATTTGCAATGGACAGTAAGATTGGACATCTTACTGCTTTAAGCTTTAAACTTTTTTTTTGCAAAAAAAAAGAAGCTTAATTTGATATATATATCGCTTACTCAATAAAATCAACAATGTGAATTGTTGATAAGAACAACAACACACTTAGGTACTTATAGTATTTAATTTATATTTATTCATCATCTCTTCATCATCTCAGCCAAAAAGACATCCACTGCTGGACAAAGGCCTCCCTCAAGGATAAATCAATTTGAGGGGAGTTTGCCATAATCGCCACGCTTGGCAGGCGGATTGGCCATCGCAGTAAGGTGAGAATAATCACAGAGAGACGCTACTGCCCATCCTCTGGAATGGTCCCATAGTCGCCTTCTACGACACCCACTGGAAGCGATCGGGTGGTGCAATTCTTTATCCCCGGCACCACACGGGTAATATATATTATATATATTATATTATATTTATTATTGGCCTATTAATATTCATATTTGCCATTTTAACCGTATCTGTGGTGTTGTGGTTAAGACCATTGATCTCAGACCCCTCTGGGTCCTCTGTGACGACTCGGTGCTTGTCATTCCATGTGATCCTGAGCCATCTCCGTAGCAGAGAAGGGGTTGTACACACGCCTGCATGTCAGACTACCACAAGCTGTTAAATTTCCTCAATAGCCATTGAACTTTATGTGTATGGCATATAGTTGAACATTCAATGAAGAAATTTTACCGATTTGGATAAGTTGATGTCCAGGCGTCTGTACTAGGTTGTTCCCTCTCCTCGTCGAGCTTTAGTGAATGTACGAGGGAAGAGGAGGAGAGTCCCATATAACCCGGGGTCGTCCCTAGCCCCGGTGTCTACGCAAAGCATTTTATCTAGTTTAAGAAAGGTCTACTGTGCCAGGTTCAATTCCTCGTGTGACACGATTGTACTCGGTTTGGTTGGTGGTAGAGCTATTTTTAAGTCCACCTCGCTAACTAACACCATCTTATCTATGTTAGTAATTATTTTGACACTATCGGCGTCGTATCGGTGGCGCTCAAAGGTAGCCTCCTACGAAAATGTACACTCCCTTCGGCCAGAAGCCTTCTCTCATGAAGGCGTCGCGATTTCTTGACATAAAGTGAGATAAATCCCATGTACTTACCCACAATAAAAATAATATATTTGTCGGAGATGTGGCGCTAGCATCGCTTATAAACGACAAGTATAGTCTATACTTAGTGTGGTCTGCGCAGCCTATGCTCTATGGTGCGCGAAATGTCAACGTCAGTTGGCTTGGCGCGACAAAAGACTGGACACATTTGAACGAGAGCGGTCGGAGCGTACGCACGCGCAGAACTTACTTCGTTTCTAGAATCCATTTGCATCGGACAACTGTTTCTAAATAATTTAATTGTGATATTAAAATAACATTAAAGTGACTGTAAGGAATACGACTGCGTCTTTATTTTGAAGATCCAAGATGAACGGTGTTATCGGCGAATCAGAGTTTGCTCGACGATCCTACCTACACAAACCAACCTCCCCGCTGCCCCAAAGTGAGTCTTGGCCTCCGACACAAGCTCCCTGTTTTGCGCGATCTCTTGCCAGTCTGGTAGGCTTGCAGTATCGAAATTGCAGTAGCCCCGACTCTTCAAACATTGCTGCAAACAAAGCAAGCCCTGTTGATTATTCATTGAACTGCTCCAAAAGCGCATCGGAACCGTTGAAGGCTCATGAAAATCTAATCGCTGTGTGATCACACGGGATTCTCTTATGGTTCACTCCTATTGTGAGGTGGCCATGTGTACATTCTAACGAGGGACAAGTCCGCTTATTTCACTTGTTAATGTTTTTTTTTACGAACGTACTCTTTTTTGGATTTACCCTACTTGTAGATACCGTATAAGAAATATGGCTTGATTGGAGCCTGAGTATAAATCTTTTTTTTTATACTTTGGTCGGCAAATGACTCCACTCTTCCCGAAATAAGGTGGAAATGGTCCAAACGTGAAAATAATTGGTGCATCGTGAAAAAAACATAGCATCAGTCCATTTGCCCTGCCAGCCCACAAGTAGTCTCTTCACGCCTCGTTTGAAGGCTCCATAATAAAAAGGAAGAAACACGTGTGCGGCTAGACTATTCCATCTTTAAAAGGCGCGACAAAGAATCGGCATTAGACAATTTCACTATTATAGTTGCCTATTAATATTCATATTTATAACCAAGGCAGTGAAATGTAGCAGTGCGTTCGGCCGCACTTTACCTCATGTTTGTTATATAACGTTTGTCTTTGGTTTTGTTTTTTTTTGTTTTTTTTTTGTTAATGTGGTGTTTATATCGCTAACATCAGACTAACTATGTACCTTTTTCTTTTGCTGTATTGAATTATATACACTTTTTTTGTTATATATTCCTAAGATAATGATAAGGCCGAAGGTGGAAGCGACTTCACCCGAAATCCTCAACTACTGAGGCACTGGCTATCTTTTTAATAGCTGCCGGAACACAGCGACATAAATATTTATGTGTATATTTGTTGTGTTCCAGCAGCTATAGAAAAGATAGCCAGTGCCTCAGTAGTTGACGAATTGCATTGAAAAGTAACTTGACGATGTCCTACAGAAAGCGAGTGCATGCTCACCCTCCCCCCGCGAGCAATATTCACAGGCATGCATTATTCAGTTTCATTACTCCCTAGCCACTTCAACAATAAATCGAAGAGCTTTTATTCATGCTCCTATATTTTCACTCTCGTTTCGTTGTTTTTTTCCCGTTGAACTTTATGCCTGTTGAGTCGACGTAAAGCGTATTATTTAAATAGCTTGTACTCGTACGAGTACACGTTTGTAGCAATTCATGTTACGTGTTTAGAATTGTACGGTTTGTTAGGTCGTTAACACGTTTCGTTTTGGTTGCGCATTCGGGGTAATTTGTTAACAGTGATTGATAACAAATTGAACAAAGAAATTTGAAAAAAAAAATAAAAATTAGATTATGCTGGTTTTAGGTAAATGTAACGCTAGGATATTATATTGGAACATATCTTAGTGGTACGAGTGTTCGACACAGTAATCTAGTGTTCAGCACAAGTTTTGGTCACCTTAAATTAATGTTGAAATTATACTAAAGACCAGCTAGGATACAGGTGGTATTCAATTGTTGCCAATTGTAAAAAATTGATCACCGGTTCCTGTCGAACTCTGTCCCTGCCCCCGGTCAACCCGTGCCGAGGTCCGAGCCTTTAGAGGCGCCCTCGGGTTGTTCCGCTCCCCGATCCGATCCGAACCCCTCGGAGAATCTAGTAGGGCACGGGGGCACCCCTTAGTGCGTGATGCCGTTCCCTCTAGAAAACCTCCGAAGGTGATTCGTTTCACACGGCTTGAGGAACCCTTTAAGTTTCTACCGCCCCCAAAAGCCCGGTGACGCTGAAAACACCGTTTGAGGCAATCAGCAAACTCTCCAAAAAAAACTCAGGTGTCACTACTATAATAATTTCTTTTTACATCAGTTGTAACATTAATTATTAGGCTTCAATACCGGTCATTAATTAACTTTGCAAATTTACGTAATCGATTACCGTGATACAGACAATATTTTCTCGAAATTTAAGCCAACTCGGACGAACGGCTTTTCCCATACATACATTTTATGAAGAGTTCGATTAGAGATAGAGAGTGATGCTAATATGTGTGATACACTAAACATGAAAATATTCGGTTATACATATGACTGGGGCAGTAGCCAAAGTAACATTAAGAAAACGATAGCGAAGTTCGAAAAGAATGGCCACGTGATTTAGCGCGGTTTATGTCAATCCCATACATTTTATTCTTTTCGAACTTCGCTATCGTTTTCTTAATGTTACTTTGGCTACGCCTACTGTATCATCATCATCAGCATAATAAACATCCGCTCTTGTGCTATTATTCATAAAGGAAGGCCGGTACAGTATATATAGGCTAATTACCGACTACAACCTTGCTTGGCTACCTTTGTAGAACATAAAATGGATACATAACAATGTATCTTGCGGGCCACTTTAGACCTTTGTATTTTATTACGATCGTCAGGAGTAAGAAAGGTCGAAAGGGCGGAACACCTCTTACCTCTCATGACATGCTGAATTTATATTGCAGCAGTTGATTTAGGTAGGGAGTTTCCACGAGCAGGATTTGAACCTGCACCCTTCTGACATACCGGGTCAGGTGCTCTTCCAATTGAGCTATCGGCGGGCTGGTTAGAACCACGATAGCTCAATTGGAAGAGCACCTCACCCGGTATGTCAGAAGGGTGCAGGTTCAAATCCTGCTCGTGGAAATTTTTTCAACATTGTGTTCTTGTAATTTGTTTCGCAACAAAATTTGCGTTATAATTATATAAACAAAAACTAAAACATTTTAGGTAGGGAGTTTTGATAACATCATCAATACTGGTTGTTTGGAAGGAGTCGCTTTCAAGCGATAAGACCACCAAATTGTAAAGTTCTTTTTTTTCCTATGTTTATTTTTATAGTCTTGCAATAAAATTGATATCCTATCCGTTTATCTATTTAAATCAATTAATAAAATACATTTTTTTTTTTTTTTTGGAGAGAGATTGCTGATTGCCGCTGCGGCATTTTCAGCTTCACCGGGCTTTTTGGGGGCGGCGAGGAACGTAAAGGGTCCCTCAAGCCGTGTGAAACGACTCACCTTCAGAGGTTATCTAGAGGGAACGGCATCGCGCACAAGTGCGCGTCCCCGTGCCCTACCAGATTCTCCGAAGGGTTCGGATCGGATCGGGGAGCGGAGCAACCCGAGGGCGCCTCTAAAGGCACGGACCTCGGCTCGGGTTGACCGGGCCGTGGAGGAGGAGAGAACCGACCAGGTACATGTCTGTACCTGGTGTAGAGCGTGTGTGAACCGGTTCTTCGTACCCTTGTTCTACGAGTACGGTGTCTTGGGCCTAAACTGGTGTGCATGTTTAGTGTGTTCTGTAAATGTGTGCTGTCATTTAGAGGATCGGGCGGGGGGGCGTTCGCAACCGTTATGGGATCGTCGGGGTCATCTAGGACGTGCTTAGGACGCCTAGACATGAACCGTTTTGTTGGTGGAAGGCTTCCGACATTATAGTTGGCGGCCGCCACAACAAGTGGGTTAGGGTGGTGGGGGGCGTTATCAAAGTAACGTATGGAAACGTCCTTGATAAAGTCTTTGATAGTGGGATACAATACAATGATATATACCTAGTATGACAAACCAATTATAGATTTAACATCTTGTAATTAAATTGCATTGAATGCTCTTGTAGGTCTCATTTAAGAACTCAATTAATAACTATACAAATCTATTGCTTATTTTTTTTTAAACTATAAGACATTATTTTACTGAAATGAATCAATAAGTTATGGTCTATGAGTACTTATGCGTTACATATGAAATGAAACAAGTTGGAGGCGCACTTCACCCGGAATCCTCAACTACCGAGATGCTGGCTATCTTATCTCTAACTGCTAGAACACAACAATGCTACTAAAATTGTTGTTATAGCGACGTATAGATAAGATGTTGGTAGCTAGGCAGATGGACTCAAATCAAACCTTATACCACTAACCAAACCGTGAACAAACATACACTCCCCGCTTGGAAACGAAACAGGGACGTCTTAAATAAAAAAACCCTTGAAATCTCTTTTTAACCCAATACTCTATACTAATTTGATTGTGCGAAAGGCAAACAAAAATAAACAAATCGGTACAAAACAAAGGCTGATTAAATGAAATCAGCTCCCAATAAGCAAAGAAATTCTCAGTTAATTGAGCCTAAATCCAAACAATGGGACGGAGGCCATTAAAGATACATCCCGGGTCTTAGCGCAAAAAAGTAGATTTGTATCATCATTCAATAGGAATAGCTTGTAAGAGCCATTGAGTTAATCCTCTTACTCCTCTATTAGAGATTATGGGAGCGGTAGAAAAGAATTGGGAGAGATACATTGCTGCTTGATAATTTATTATGAACGTACAGCCAACCTCGAAGAGTCAGCTTCATCATCACATGAGATGCACTTATAGCGGGATAAAGATTCAACTTGACGACCTCCGTAGCCGAGTGGCTTGGGCGCCGGATTTTGGGCGGCGCTAACTCTGAGGTCCCGGGTTCGATTCCCGGTCGAGTCAATGTCGAAAACGAACTTTTCGATATTGTGTCGGGTCTGGGTGGTTGTGGTAACGTCGTTGTTTCTGATTTCTATGAAACGAGTGCTTCAGCTACTTACCTTGGGATCACAACAATGTATGCGATGTTGTCTAAATAATATATATTAACTTACATACAATAATTATTCTATCTGTGCAATCTGTATTATACGTTCGGTTAAGTCATAGGTTAAAAATATTTATTTATCAATTTGGTGTTACGTGATTTTAAAAGTAGATGTAACGTACTCAAATGGGTCCAGCAAGGGCATTTCAATATTAACATAAACTAGTGTCATATTGAAATTACATTGATGTAAATGACTGAGAAGATTTATGACTCAGGTAACCAGCATTAAGTTAAAAGGTTAAAACATATTTATTACATGAAAACTAACAATTTGCTTACTTGGCGATATTACACCAACCATCTTCAATTATAAGTGTTTGGATAAAAACAGCGTACACCTATTTTTAAACGTATTATTAATGCGCTATCACCACATCAGTACTATTCTTGTTTACCCATCCAGAGAACTAATACGAAAGTTTTAGGTATGTGATAAAGTCAGTAGTCAAACGGAGCTTTGATTGAACCGCGATCTCGCATTGAACCAAATTCAATCAATCCTATCGAAGTATCAAAATCTATCGGTTCGACTATCAACGTTTCCACAATTAATTACACATAGTTATCTACATTATATTACCTACACTTAGTTCATAGACGACTAAATAAGGAAGTGTTTATTGATAACTGTATAGCTTTCAATATTATGTACTAACTTTAATCTACAATTATTTAGTTCCTTTTGGCGGTTAAAGATACTCGCGTCCGTAGGTTTACCCTTGAGACCCTACACGTGGCCCTGGGTGGTGCTAAATGAGTGACACTGTCTGAGTGGTAGAGCCACGCTGCGTTGCAGCACGAAATGGGCCGGCTCGCCCGGCGTAATACCACCCTCTCACAGAATATCGGCGTGAAACAATGGCACTCGTTGCTGTTGTGTTTCGTCCGGTGAGTGAAAGTACCGGAGGCCCATCTCTCACCCCTCCCCCCTCCCAATTCCTACTCCCTCTTCAAGATCTAATTGATTTCTTTCCGTCACCCATTTTCCTGCTCGTTTGCCTCCTTTTAACATAAAAAAAATATATATATTAAAGTTAGTACTTGTTATTATGTGAGCATTGTTGTGCTCCGACAGTAAGAGATAAAATAGCCAGTTCCTCAGTAGTTAAGGAGTCTAGGTGAAGTGCGCTTCCACCTCCGTCCTTATCATCACTTAACATCAGGTGGGGTGAAGGCCAAGTGCTTACCCGTAAGGAGTATGTTTATCATCTCGACTTCTTTCGTGCTTCGGAAAGCACGTAAAGTTGGTCCCGGCTGCATTAGCAGTTTTTAACAACCACCGCATAGCGCGGGTCCCGCGTGCTGGTTATCTTATCTGCTGCTGAGTTTTCCCTCTCCCAGTAACACTTCGACTCATTTAGATCTTTTGTGCAACCCCATCCTTTCACTCTTCCTCCTCTGTAAAGAAAGACTGCTAATGCAGCTGGGACCAACGGCTCTACGTACCTTCCGAAGCACGGAGGAGCTCCAGATGATAAACTTTTGGTCACCCATCCGATGACCGGCCTTTGCGAAAGTGGCTTAACCTCAGTACTCGCAGACCGGGCGCGTTATCCACTGCGCCATCGAGCTCCTCATCAACAATGGTCATATAACACTGTTCACTACAAAAGAGGCAATGTATAAAAAAGCTTAACTACTTTTCCACGCAAATGACTCCTTGCGAATAGCTGAGGCGACGGAAAGAAAAAGTAATCAGTGTTAAGTCATTTCAGTGCCGATAAGAATGCTACTCTGTTACGATAAATTAATATTATCCAAGATTTTGCTTACTCCATAGGATGGGGCGTGATAGCACGATTGACGTGGCAATTGGAAAGTTGAAGTGGAGTGGTGGAGTGTTCAAACGGGGGAGGAATCTGTAGGGTGTTTTTTTGGTCCTTTTGCCTATCTAATACATTTTAGTGTTTTTTTTGTAGGATCGTAAAGAAAACTTAACTAACATAGTATATACAAATAAAAAAAAATTCGGTGTTTTGTCTCTTTCACTCTAATTTAAAATGACGTTTACATGACGGGAACAAAACATGGAATAACTATTCAAAGCTTATCCTTTGTTTATTTGTAAGGCACATAGTGTTTAATGTATAACATTTCGTCGAATAATTACTTCCGCCATCCGATTGAAGAGAAAATTCAAATTAATTTCTTACAAAAGTATACAATAATCGACCACAAGCCCCAGGAGTTTTTTGATCATTAAAGTTAGTATGTATATCAATTACTTTACTTAGTTGAATCGAACACGAAATATAAAGATAGCGTACACTGTAAATACAGATAGCTAAAATATCACTATGGGGATAAAATGATCCTAAAAGGAGGAGAGCGGTAATATCTGTTTCATTATTAATAATATGTATTTGATGAATGTTTCATTAAGATATAGGTACTATAGGTTTATACTTAACTATTCTAGAAACTAGAATATTATATACATAGTGCTTTATTTAACCTCATTTATTGTCTACTTCGACGGCACATTCCTTGAGGACTGATGCTCGCTGGGGGCGGACCAGTGCTTGAGTGATCGATGGCGCAGTGGTTAACGCGCCCGGTCTGCGATTTCTAAGGTTAAGGAACTTTCGCAAAGGCCGGTCAACGGATGTGTGACCAAAAATGTATCATCTTGAGTTCCTCCATGCTTCGGAAGGCTCGTAAAGCCATTGGTCCCGGATGCATTAGCAGTCGTTAACAACCACCAATCTGCAGTGGTTTACGGCTTTAGTCTAATCGCCACTCGCTTATAATATATTTTTTATAGTTATCACGGCAAATGACTGGAGTAATCCACCGGATAATAAGTATTTATTATTTATTTATTTATTTATTTATTATATTTCAATACACAACTATCCTTACAGACTAATCCAATGCGATAGTTGCTTATCTACTTTATTTACTAAATATATTATGTACTAATTAAATTTTACAGATTTATACAATTATACAATTTTATTATTAATTATTATTTATATTATTATTATTTATACAACTAATTATATCATATAATTATTATTTATATATTATATTACACATTACAATTGCATTTCATACATTATCATTATTTATTAATCCACATAACAGACTACGTATAAAATAGAAATAGAAAAGTAGAAATGGAGTCCAGACGCGACGACAACTGGTGCACCATGAAAACAACGCAGCATCAGTCACCCTCACCCTGCTGGCCCACAAGGTGCCTCTTCACGCCTCGTTTGAAGGACCCCACGTCAATGGAAGGAGGAACAACGTGTGCTGGTCGACTATTCCATCTTTTTGGTAGTGCGACAAAGAAACGAGTCACCAAATTTCTTAACTTTTCGCGACAGTAATACAAACTTTGTGTAACATGATGGAATTAAAGTAGATAAGTAAGCAGCCTTTATACGTCCCACTGATTGGCAGAGGCATCCATAATTGAAATCAGTAATTGCTACATTAAAAAAAAACTAAATTAAAAAAAAAATATTAAAGTTAAACATAACATAACTAACTACATTAAAGAAAAAAAAATAGGATAACTAAAGACAAAATAAAACCTATAAATAAAAAATGTCCTCCAGCTGTGGGCTCATGGGAACGGTCCCAAGAATGCTGGCAACATTACCTAAGGGATTGCCAAAGCTGATACGTTGGCAGAGGTAGCTGCCAGCCTTCTTGTCACCGGAGGCTTCAATAAGGCGAGCACTCAACTCTTTAACAAGCTGCTTGCCCTAGTTAGTTATGTTATGTTTCATATAAAACAAAGTTTCCTTTTTATAGATATTTTGAGCATCTTGAGCATCCAATTTATTAAATCCTTAAATTATCGCCACAATATAATAAATAAAGAGTCATACACCACATCCTTAGAAAGAAATAACTTGTTATCTCTACGCAACAGGCGCAAAATGTTTGACATAGTGTTTCTCTATAAAATACTCAACAGCCTAGTAGATTCTTCGTTGCTACTGAGCAAGATGTCCTTTGTATCTCGTGCTCGTCTCCCAGTGCGCTCCTCACGTTCGAAACCACTCTTCGCCACCTCGCGATACCGTAAAAATTATACGCGTAACTCATTTGTATTCCGTTCCACTAACACTTACAATAAAGAATGCACCGATATAGACATATTTAATACATCGTTACCTAAGCTAAAATCTATTCTCTCAGAAAGCTTGAGTCGTGACTAATTATTTTGTTATGTTACTGTTCTCTGTGCTTCTTCTTATAATTAAATTTGATCAATGTAACAACGATAGTACATAGCTATAATTTTATCTTTTCTATTATTATTATTGTTTAGTTGACTAGTTGTTATTCTAATTACAATAGTATTGTCTTGTCTTATGGCTCAAATAACTAAGATTATATTAACACGTTATAGGCACTATAGGTCTTTCTTTGTAACCATCATTGATTTATATTACTATATTGTAGAAATGACTGTTTGTTGCCTTAAATAAATTAAAAAAAAAAAAAAAAAAATCTTGAAATTGGTTTACCCCTCGTATTTGCCAGATTTTATCTCTTAATACTCGTAAATAAAATTAACTTAATATATCTTGTGAGACCATAATATTAAAATAATAATTGTCAAATCAATTTGGGAGGGTCAGAACAACCGAGCACCTAAGACGTCGCCTACCATTTTAGTAGTTACTTTATCAAAGCAACTACAACTACAACAATGTAACTACCGCTTAATAACTTTTAGTAAAGTTGGTTTGACACGGTACTAAAGTGCTCAACGATATTCATTTATGATCGTACCCTTTTTTGGCTTCGTTAAGTGTACCCGACCTTGTGGAGGCCTGACGTTTATGTGGGGGTCGCCCGTCCGCCTTGCCACAACCCACCGACTATCCAGAGACGCCATTGTCTCCAGTCGGCTGTCAAGGGAGAAGCCCAAGACCGGGAAGGACGAGACGGAGGGGTATACCCACTAACCTCTGGGGCACCAAACTCCGAATACAATAGAGGCCGCGGGATTTTGACCGTACCCTACCTTAAGCGATATACAGAGATTAACCAAACAAATAGTATACATATCTTATACAAATACATACTGTAGCACAAACGTTGTAAAGTTTTAATTACTTTTTTTTAAATATTGGTAGGAGGCAAACGAGCAGGCGGGTCACCTGATGGGAAGCAATCACCGCCATGGACATGGACACCCGCAAAACCAGAGGAATCGCAGATGCGTTGCCGGCCCTTAAGGAAGGAATAGGATCGTTTCTTGAAGACCCCTAAGGCGTAACGGTCTGGAAATACCGCCGGTGAGAGCTGGTTCCACAGCACTGTAGTTCGTGGTAAAAAATTACGCGAGAAACGCACAGTAGTAGACCGACCATCAAGATGGTGTGGATGGAAAGACAGTCGATTGCGTGTAGTGCGATGAAGGAAATCAGCGGCAGGGATCAAACCGAACAATTCCTCAGAGCACTCCCCATGATAAGGGCGATAAAATATATAAAGAGACAACGTCTCTTCGAAGGGCCAGTGGATCGAGCCGACCAGAGGTCACCACGTCGTCGACAACTCGAGCAGCTCTGCGTTGAATGCGTAAATATTAGGACGGAACACATAATATAACATGCGAAGTTATAATTGAAACATACTGAAGTGAATAATGTTTTCCCATCGGATATTAGGCATACAAAATACTTGATTAAACATGCTTCCACTTAAATTACAAATCAATCTATAGCTGTTTCGTATTACACGTGTAGAAGATATATATTATGACATAGTTATATATCTTCATCAATATATCAGTATGTCAACTCTTTTTTTTATTAATGTCGGTAAGGTGTTTAGCCCTTATACAATAATGATTATTAAATATATAGATAGATTAGATATTTATAAAATAAAGTGAAAAAATTAAATGCCGACGACGACCCAGCCAGGAATCGAATCTGGGTCTTTCGCAATCCGGGCGGCTGCACTGACCATTATGCTACCGGGAAGGCTGATGGAAGCAGTGAATTTTTTCACTGCTTTTTGATTATTGACTGCTTTTTAGCGGCAGAGTGCCATCTATGCAACGGTTATTGCAACCGATGGCTATGCAGATTCATCTTTACAGATGAAATTTGATAACACAACGCTATAGTAAATTTTATTATATATTTTTAAGTGCTAATTGCTGCACTGAAGCTGAATTAAATATTTATAAAATACAATGAAAAAATTTAATGCCTACCCGACCCAGCCAGGAATCGAACCTGGGTCTTCCGCAATCCGGGCGGCTACACTGACATTTAATTTTTTCACTGTATTTTATAAATATTTAATTTTCAGCTTCAGTGCATAAAAATAAATAGTTAAATAGATAGATTAGGTTAAATCAAATCTAACATTAAATATTATATTCTAGTTCTCATTTTTTTGTCAACGCACAAGCCTTCATATGGATGGAAACACCACTTGGAGAACGGGCCATGAACCACCGCGCGGGCCTAGCGCGGATTGGTGGTTGTTAACGACTGCTAATGCATGCGGGACCAACGGCTTTACGGCCTTCTGAAGCACGACGATGACCGTCCCGATACCGGCCTGCCCCCTGACTGTGAGCTCTTATAGCAGTATCATTGCAGTTGTTGAAAAGAGACGCGAGTATATTCGCTGCTAGACGCGTCTCGTTTTCACAACTGCAAAAATACTGCTATAAGAGCTCGTGTTTCCCCCCTGATCGCAGACTGGGCACGTTAATCAAGACGCATTAGACCCATTAGGAATTATAAAATTTCCTTAAATATGAATTATAAAATTTAAAGTATGTTGATATCTGTGTAGTTATAATTAAAAGGTGCGCGGGCATAAGTGATTTATTAAAAAGAAATCTGTTTTCTTTCTCACAGGTGTATTCTCAAGATTTCTTTATAAATTACGATCCCTGTAAAACGTCTAAGCGCCGCAGCTTGTGTAGCTATGTATCTTCTAACTGGCACTGACGAAGCAATTAAGCCTCCACGTTGCTCACCGCATCGTTGGAAACACTCGGGAGTGTATTAGGGACGCCACCGCAGCGTTTTTTGAAACAAATCGGTCCGATCCAATCTGGACTACGTCGTATGATAATATAACAGAGCGATCTCTTTTGAGTTTAAGATGTGATATTAATAGCTTCTCACAGAATCCAGTTTGGTCGAATACTATTGAGAAAGAAAGAAAGAAAGAAGAAGAAGTTAAGAGAACTGTTATAAGACAAAAATCTTTTTGAACTCCAAACACATGTCTGTTTTTCAGGTTTCTGTTTGCTTTACAACTTAAAGTACTTTACGTAGTGCTCAAAACACATCGGCAAAATGTATTTGATTATTTTTGTATATAACAATTTTTGTATATAATAACAATTATGTCCTGTTTCCTAACCACTAACACGCTTAAGTCACAGTGTTAGGTATCGCCCAAGCTCCCTATATGATAATGATGCAGTGGAATCTTTATAGGTTGATGATAAATTATTATTTCTCTCTTACAGTAAATGTAAACTGCATGTGTATTCATTAATTTTTAACTATAATGCTGGTATGGCCGTTTAATTACCCAATAGCGACTCGTATGTACACAAGTAACTTATAGCCAAGTTGGGCCATAATTTATTGACGTACTCAAGACTATCCCTGTTAATGCCGAAAATTAACATAACGTCGCAACAGCATCTCGACAATGGCGACAGGAATTATTAAGGCGAGCTACATATTTAGGTGACGTTATTAATGGTTAGTGAATTTGTTACGAGGCTTCTCGACTGACGAGACTTCACGTGACTAGCAATCAATAAGCAACTATTATTGTTTTATCTTTCTACTGTATAGAACGCCTGGTGAAGGAGTGGCAAAACGCTCGGTATGATATAGCGTTCCTATGATATGGGGTCCTTCAAACGAGGCGTGAAGAAGCACCTTGTGGGCCGGCAGAGTGAAGTTGACTGATGCTGCGTTTTTTTCACGCTGCACCAGTTGTCTTCGCGTCTGGACTCCATTTCCACTTAACGTCAGGTGGTGTGGAGTCATTTGCCGTGCTAAGTATAAAAAAAAGAAGCGTACTGGGTTCAACTCCAAGGTGGAGTAATGTGTGTTTCATATTTTCCGACGCATAGCCCAGGTCTATGTCTTTTTGGCGAGCGTAGTGATTGTACCACTAAATATTAATTGTAGCGATGACTTGATTTCTGTACAGTGCAAGCACTATACAATAGTGTAGTGTCAGCGCTTTACCTGCGCGCGGCAATTACCTAATTAATTAGTACACGTTTGCATAGCATTCAATGTAAACTTACTCATTGTAGCAATCAAATAAATCAATCATTTTATCATATCAAGATTTTCGTATCATTTTCTATCATCTTAAGTTGTGTGATCGCGAGATCACACATCTTTATGGTCCTTCGAGCTTTCGTGTAAGCGGGATCAGAGTTCGCGAGTGTGACGTAATACTTGTGGATTACCTACCTACGCCTGCATACACGGACACCAACCTGTGGTCACGTTCACTTGGCTACGTCATCGACATCTACGGCTGCAAACAATATCTTAACAGTGTGTGTTCTTGTGCACTTTTGCGAATGCCAGAGGCTTTTGCCCAGCAATGAGACAGTATATTATAAGCTATTTACTTACCTACTGCATAGAACGCCTCGTTGGATGAGCGGAAAAGCGCTTAGCCCTATTCGAAGGTCGTGGGTTCTTCCCAGTTCAGGTAATGTATGTTTCATGTTTTTCGATGCATGCAAAATTGGAGTAATGACTTGATTTTAACGATGGAGGCCTTTTCCCAGCTGTGGCACAGTGTATAGACTATTTAGAAGAATAGTACTTAGACCTAAATGTTAGCGGAAATAAGGCCAATGGTGGAAGCGTATATAACATTTCGCCCGGAATCCTTAATTACTGCGAAACTGGCTTTCTAGAACTGGTATCTTTAACTGTCGGAACATAACAATGCTACCATTATGCTTAACAACAATGTTATGATTAATAACAATGTTATAGCGAGAATTTTGTTAGTGGAATTGTTTTAAGCAATACTGAATTGGGGAGCTGGATGGCGCATGGTTAACGCGCCCGGTGTGTAAGTTGAGGTTAAGGGTGCGCCGTCCGTAACAGACAAATGTCTTCGTCCATATTTATTTGATGCTGCGGTGTCATACTAATTTCGTATGGGGAATTTAACGTGTTAATTTAAAAAATAATAATTTAAAAAACGCTCGATAAATCGAAAATGTCAGACGGACGATTCGTAGTGTAGACCATTGGTGACTGTTAAGACAAAATCAGAGGTACAATAATTTAGATAAACTATAAGATATCATCAACAAAACGCCGCCACTAGTTTTCATGATTTTCGCCAAACTTTAAATGATGTTGTAGAAAAACCTATAGTGTGTTATGAATTTATGGATCAGTCTAATTGTAAACACGTTCCCTTTGATACTAAATATATATTTTGTTTATTTAATACGATAGTATTTTCAATTATATCAACTTAACCGTGACTGCATTTTTGTCATTTTTTGGGCGGCGCACCCGGATGTGTGATCAAAAATTTAACATCTCGAGCTCCTCCGTGCTTTGAAAGGCACGTAAAGCCGCTGGTCCCGGCTGCATTAGCAGTCGACACCTACCAATACGCACTGGGCCCGCAGTGGTTTATGGCCCGGGAGAACGGGCCATAAGGGAAGGCTCGTGTCCCAGCTGTGGGAATATAAAATGAGTCGATCATCAGATGATAATGAATGCTGAATTGGACTTATGGTCAGACCACTGGCTTAAAGTCCAGATGGAAATTTCGATTCCTAGAGGTATTACATTAAGTTTGGTTATAGGCAGAGTAGTGTCTTAGATCTAGAGGTCCCGGGTTCAATTCGTATCGTAAGTATTTAGTTTGGTTAATTAAAACTTACATTTAGTCTGCTTTGCCATATTATTATCTAAATCGTTGCTATAACAAATATGTTAATAGCATTGTTGTGTTCCGATAGCTAGAAATGAGATAGCTACAAGATAAAATTTTACTACAAAAAAATCATCTACCCTCAGGAAGTTCGAGTGGGAATCGAACCTATTTCCAAATCGAATCTCGTAACCATATCTAACATTGTGAGTGAGATAGCTAGTTCATGAGTAATAAGATCACTGATGGAGTTCTTTGCCCAACAGTGGGATAGTAAATAGACTTTACTTTTTACTACAGCATGTTCAATTTCGTATTAAAAAGATACTCGTAGAATCGGTCTCATCAAAACCCTCCCGCTTACAAAGTTTCCTTGTGATTTAAGGGAGTTTGCCTCAGAATTACGATCCTACCGTATCGGAGTAACGTAAAAACTATAGCCGCAGCCCTCGTCTCGAGGAATCGGGCAACTTCAGAGATTTATAGTACACCGTTTGTTAAAGAAGGACTGAAGGTAATAAGTGAACGCTTGCAAATGTTTGGTTGCTCGTAACGAAGCGGACAGTCGCAAATCAGATTGAGAAATAATAACAATACTTATCAATAAATATTTATAAAATGTTTTTTTTTGTTTATATAATTTTTAACGCAAGTTTTGTTGCGAAACAAATTACAAAAACGCAAATGTTGAAAAAATTTCGACGTGCAGGATTTGAACCTGCACCCTTCTGACATACCGGGTCAGGTGCTCTCCCAAATGAAATCCTTTCCTTTTGTTCAAATCCTGCTCGTGGAAATTTTTTCAACATTTAAGTAATCTGTGGTTAATGGTGTTGGTGGTACAGTTACCTCTAGTTATATACATCATGTTTCACAATATTTACTGTGGTCACTGTTTATTGACTCAAATAAAGAGAGAGAAAAAAAGAAAGAAATATTCAATATTTATTCAGAAATATTCAAGCCGGATGCGAGCAGCATAAAACCGGTCGTTGTGGAGATCCTTGGAGGAGGCCTTTGTCCAGCAGTGGACGTCTTTTGCTGAGATGCTGATGATGATTCAACATACAATATATATATTTTTTCTCATTACAAGATACAAAGTATTGGTACCAGAATTTAATTAAAAAAATATATAAAAATAATAGTGAGTACCTTAACTTATGAGTGACATTTAATGGAAGCAAACATTGTAAGATACGGTTGAACGATAACGCATGCGCTGGCTTATTTATTTATTTATTTATTTATTCAACAATTTTTCAACAGCATTTATCTAAACACAAGATACAGAAGATGTTACTTAAACATAAGCCAATTACAGAAACATATTATGTTACTAAAAAATGTTGACATAATTAATGAACGCAGGTAGGTAGTTTAAAAATTAAAATAGGTAGGTAGATTAAAATTTTGTCGAATGATAACTTACAGAATAAGTGTGAATCTGATTGTGTTGTGTCGATGTGTATTAGTGCGTGTGAGTGTAATATTGTAGTTGGTTTACATGGACGCTCGAATTGATTATGACCGAGGGTTATTAATTGTAGTATACATTTAAATATTTTAAAGATTTAATTAAAACACTCTTTTAACTTAACTTAAGCTTATGAACTGTTATAAAAAAACTGTGTGACAAACACTAACACCTTCCCTCAGGTTTAATGGACATGGATATAAAATGCAAAACAACTGTTTGCAGGTTTATGCATGGCAAATGAAAAGAAAACGTTGTTAAATTATTTAAAAACAGAAGAAAAATGCAAAGGCCGAATCAGCCCAACAGCAACTCTCTCTTTAAAAAATTTACAAATTTTAATTTTATTAATTATCAATTCACTGCTACACCTAGCAACAGCAGCAAGTACTTTTAAAAACAGAAAAGCTTAAAGCATTCTAGCTTATAAACTATCACGTTTGGGAGGAGCTCGATGGTGCACTGGTAAACGCGCTCAATCTGCGATTGATGACGTGAAGCAACTTTTGCAGAGCTGGTCATCGGATAGGTGGCCAAAAATTTAACATTTGAAGCTTCGGAAGGTATAAGCCGTTGGCACCGGTTCATTAGTTCGTGCACCCTTGTACACTATTTGACGTACATTTTAATGAGGACATGCAAGATAACAACACTTAGAGCAGCCCAACATCCACGTCCCAGAAGGGGGAGAGGTGGCAACATAAGGGATGGAAGTAGAAACTAGTAGGGAGCGAAGTGAAAAGCGCAGACGGGGAAAGAGCCTCTCCAAGTACCCTCGTGCTCTCCCGAGATTCGGTCCGTATGCCGCAAGGTCGGCAGGACCATGGGTTGGTGGAGTTCGTGAGGCACACGACCGCGGTGCCCTGGCAGGGCCGCTGCCGGTCCACCGCTGCTGCCGACAGGTATTCCACCAGGAACGGCCTACGGGAGACGCGGACGATGTAGGTTTATGTTCATTATTGTGTAACCTATCAGTCTACTGGAGGAGTGTGCCCGCGTAATGGTTTATGGCCCGTTCTCCCTGTGGTGTTTACATCCATAGGGAAGGCTCGTGACCCTGCAGTAGGGATATAGCCTACTGCTGGGGCAAGACATGACAGACCTTTGCGGTTGCATAGCTTCTGCAATCGCAGACCGAGAACATTTATTTTTATGTCCATGTATCCTTTTTGTATGTTTTATTGTTGTGTTGTGTAGGTCTTTTTCTTTCTTTCTTTTAGTTGATGGCTTCGTGCGATTAGCACATTTAGCCAGTGTCAAAGTAATTTTTCTTACAAGTAATACATACATATACAATAATTCCTTCCAGTCAGTGTGATGGATGATGAATGATAATAAAAATGAGAAGTGAGAAATGATATACCCCCCAACCCCTCGAGTATCTCAGTAAAGATGTGGGGCTTTACTAATTCCTCGGCGGACTTCTTGAGAGAATTTGAAAAGTAAAGTTGCACTGTTTTGTTTCATTTGCCAACACTCATGCACACTTACGAACACTTAACGGTTAATAATCCACCATTATTTCACATTAATATTGGACATAACACAAATTTTTGAAAATAAAACAAAACCGCAGACATGACTCTTCACTTTCCCGCCAAGAAGTCCGTTGTGTAGGTCAATAAATGTTTATTCATCTTATTACTGCGCCATCGGTATCCTTAATTCTATACTATTCTATTCATTGATGAGTTGACCGCACGCAACTAAACATAATGGCTATACAATAGTCTTGTCCAAACACAGCGTCTTAACGGTCCCACAAATCACTCTTAAGCTGTATTTATTCGTGCAACTTTCACTGTTAGCGTCTCTGTGACGACGGCCCTAAATCTCCGTAACTTTGTTAAATAAACGGGGTGGCGCCGCAAATTCCCGTTAAAACTACAATTTTATTCCCTGGAGCGTGGTCATTTTCAATTCCATGTATTTCCAACTTGCTGGGCTAGACCACAGACCTGCCCCCCGACCGCCTAACTCTATCGCCATCGCTCTCGCTATCGCGCTCTATAGTTTATGGCGTCATCTTGTCATTTCAAAAG
The DNA here is from genome assembly GCA_949315975.1 of Eudonia truncicolella. Classification (NCBI taxonomy): domain Eukaryota; kingdom Metazoa; phylum Arthropoda; class Insecta; order Lepidoptera; family Crambidae; genus Eudonia; species Eudonia truncicolella. The sequence continues at coordinate 4,642,546 of OX438848.1, read as the reverse complement.
CGATATGAAAGCAATATCGAAAGCTGTAGCCTATAGCTTTCGATATTGCTTTTATATCGCTTTCGAAATGACAAGATGACGCCATGTTTGTGGCGTCATCTCTCGCGCTCTATAGTTTTATAGAGCGTGATAGCGAGAGCGATAGTTATAGAGTTAGGCGGTAGGCCCCCAGGGCTAGACCAGGGCTTTGAATACCGTTAAAAATTGGTATCGATACTTCTGTCTAACAACAATATCGATAAAAAAAGTAACGATATGCTTGGTACCGTTACATGTGTGGCATTGTTACAGGTAAATTAACTACGCGGATAGGCTAAAGCACAATATTTGACGAAAAAGGTCGCGATATTCTAGATAACGTTACCTGCGTTACCGGCACCAAATTACCTTTATAGAAATAACGTTACTTACCGCCGGTACTCATAGTGGGAATTTGGTAACCGTATCAAGTCCTGGGCTAGATAGTGGAAGAATCAATCTAAATAAGGTCGTCGATCATTATAATGTTTCAAGAAACAATTGACCTTCTATCTTTTAAGTTAAAGTTTAACGTCTTCTCTTAATTTTAACACGAACATTGAGATAAACACAAGATATACCCTTGATGGACCTAACCATAGTAAGATTCTATAAATCCCAAATAACTCTAACAAATCGTCTATTTTCCAAAATGTTACGCAATGCTTTTAAATTAAAAACATTCAAAAATACAGAAGATGTTTAGAACTCACTTCCTCCTTGGGATTTCATCAAACACGTTATTAAATCCCTGCTCAAACACCGCACGGCACTATGCACGGCACGGCGCACAAACTACTTCAAGCATAAAATAAGAAGTACCTCACACGGACAGGAATCTCGTGACAGCTCAAAACAGTCCAAGCGCGGCTGTTGCGAGATTCCGTGTCCGTGAGAGGTTGTCTATGTGTGCGTTGCTCGAGCGCATTTGTACGAAGCTTACCTTCTCTTTAATTTGTGCTTCAACTGTTTTACTCAAAATTTTGTACAACATTATTTTTCATATTCTATTTTGTAATACAATATTATGGTTATCACTTAAATATTAAGTTTTGGTACATTAGTTGATATTTAAAAGCATACATTATTTGTTAATCAACTATTCCACCTAGAGCCGGAATAATCTCTTACGTTTGCGCCACACGTCCCGGCATTCCATAAAGTTCGTCTTTAATCACATTAAATTTTCACTCGCAATATTGCAGCCGTTTGCCTCCCGATGGATTTCATTTTGCTAGCTCCCACTGAACCTGGTGTGCTCGTAAGTTGGACTGGCTTTTTATCAGCTTAACTGGTTTCATAACATTAGCAGTGTTCGGTGTTTGTAAAGAGTTGGTGAAATCTTTTTTTGTGATTCGTCTAAGACTTGCCGCTGCCGCAAACGTACTGCCGCACTCAGAGATTTACGTTAAATATTCATCATCATCAACAGAATCATCGTTATCATCATCATCCTCATCAGCCTATATTATAATAGTTCACTGCTGGACATAGATAGGCCTCTCCACGTGCACACCACTGAGCACGATCCGCGGCTACTCTCATCCAACTCTTGCCAGCCACCTTGTGATGATCGTCCCTCCACCTAGTCTGAAGCCGACCTACACTACTACAAAGTTACAATTAAAACCATTTAACCGCCTCTGTGGTCTAGTGGTTAAGACCACCGGTTTTAGTCCCAGAGGTCCCGGGTTCGATTCTCAGCGGTAAGTACCTGCTGGTGTACTCGGTTTGGTTGGTGGTAGGGCTTGTTTGTCCGCCTGGCTAGCTACCACCATGTTACCTAGATATGTCGCCATAACATCAATGTTTGTAGCATTGTATCATAGATAGCCAGTGCCTCATTAGTTGAGGATTCCGGGTGAAGTGCGCATCTACCCTCGGCCTTATCATCACTTAACATCAGGTAAGATGAAGGCCAAGTGCTTACCCGTCAGTTAGATATATAAAAAAACATTTACATTAAACAGCAACAAAACAAAACGTTTTCTTCTCCAGTGTTAAAAACTTTCTTACAATGAGTATCATAGTTAGTTGCTAAGTCATTATCAATGCTAATTCTCGTATCTGATTGCGGCAGTTAGCAGTACTATTCCAGCTAAATGTATAGTTAAGTGTTGCCAGCTTAACTCTTATAAAATAAGCTGTGTTGCACAGTGTAGCCACCCAGATGTTTCCATTGTGTACGTTCCGCGGTTCGCATAAATCTCGTCCTCGTGTTTGTTTCCAACTTAACATGTAGTATCTCCAAGATACATAATATGGTACAGAAACTATGCAGATAGGTATGTTGTTATAATGAATAAGCGTCTGAATGGGGTATTTGAATAGTTGGTAGAGTTATTTGTTAGAACTCTCCGCCTTAGTGGTCTACTGGTTATAATATAATATGTATCGAAATGCTTTGTTTAAAGTTTATTTTGATTGCTTTTTCTTTTTTTTACAGCCATTTGACTAGCAAAAATGTGAAGAGAGATAGCATCTCATAACGTTTGTCTGTGACTGATGTCTATGACAGCATGACAGCAGCCGTTGCCTAGCAATTGTGTTCTTGTTTACATTATTTTATTATATCTTATGTCAATACTTATATTTACAATGAAATTCATTTTTATATTCTAAACTTGTGTTCTTCCTGTTATTAATAGGGCCTAATCTCTCTTAATATGGTAGCATAGCGTAAAGAAGAAAAGGAAGAATAAAATACGATAAATATGTCGGTTAAGGTACAGTCCTTAGGACCTGAAAATTTTGACACATTGGTCATACATGCCAGAGCTTATTTAACGAAAGCTAAACTTTGGAAATATATTCGAAATCTACATCACAAGATGAACTTGATGATGATGAGCTGGCAAAATCCGAATTATTACTTTTAATTTCGCCTTCCGAACTTAAGCAAGTGAATAACTGTAAATATACTAAAGATGTGTCGGACACTTTAGAATCAATTTATGCTAGCAAAGGACCGGCCAGAAAAGCTAACCTTCTAAAACAGCGAATTCTGTCAAAACTGGCAGATAATGGGGGTGTAAGAGAACATCTAAAGATGTTTATGGATATTGTAGATAAACTGAACGATTTAGGAATAGAAATAAATCAAGAGCTTTTATCCATAATGATGTTATACAGTTTATCATCTGAATGCGAAAACTTCAGGATTGCCATAGAGCCTCAGGAGAACCTGATTACCCCCGATGAAATAAAAATAAAAATAATTGAAGTACGAAGCACCCCGCCGTAACCAACGTAGCACTTCAGAAAACACTGAGGAAACATTTTATTCATTTTGCAAAATATGCAAGAAAAAAGGCCATAACACACAATAATGTTATAAACAAAATAAAAACTACAACAAAAATTTAAAAAAATATGAAATAGTAGGACAAGTTGTAACATTTACAAAAACAAAAGCTGTAATAAAAGATACTATAAGAGGAGTACAAATGGTGGCTAATAGAGAAAAAGATGGTCTGTACTACCTGGAAACTATTAAAGCCAATGCTGCTATAATCTCTGATAAAGATACTTTTATTCCACCAAAGAAGGAGACTAGTATTCTAGAATGGCATCAGAAATTAATTCACATGTAAAAATGTTTTTGTTTTGTTTATATAATTTTAACGCAAACTTTATTGCGAAACAAATAACAAAAACACAAATGTTGAAAAAATTTCCACGAGCAGGGTTTGAACCTGCACCCTTCTGACATACCGGGTCAGGTGCTCTTCCAATTGAGCTATCGTGGTTCTAACCAGCCCGTCGAAATTATTCAACACTATTTACTTTTTTACTTTGAAAGCCAAAGGCGCCAATTCAGTGTCAACAACTACCGTCATTAACAACTCTGTGGTCTAGTTATTAAGACCACCGGTTCAAGCCCAGAGGTAACTGGTTCAATTCCCAATGTGTACTCGTTTTGGTTGGTGGCCTCAATAATTGTGGATTCCGGGTGAAGTGCGCTTACACCTTCGACCTTCTCATATCTTAATATAAGGTGAGATGAAGGCTGAGTGCTTACCCTTAAGTGTTGAATGGAAAAACTATTTTATTGTTGATTATCTGATGATGTGACGTATCTAAATTTTATTTTAATCACTACATTGAATCGGCGCGGCGGGCGGTCTTATCGGCGGTCTTATCGCTTGAAAGCGAAAAATGAATGGATCTAAATAAATCAACACAAGTCATACTTCAAACATTTATTACCATTTGATATTATTCTAGAAGATTCTATAACAAAGAAACTTATAATTTCCATTTAGAAATTTTTTGACAGCATTTTTTAAGTGTAGCGTCCTTTACACGATACCTTTTCTTTTTTAAACCACTTTGAACCATCATGGGACACGGTATTCACAGGCGTGAAGTATACGTGGTATATTATACATGGTATAGTACTTAATGTAAGCCGGTTAAAGAAGACGTTACAAACAATGGAAGACGATGGGACATTGTTGCCATTATTATTTACAAGTATACAAATACAACTTAATAAACAATAACTTTTCAAGTTGATTCTTTATACATACCAATTGCTTTACCACAAAACAATAGCTAAAGTTAGACAATGTCACTTTTTAGCTTATATTTTTAGACAGAAAGACACAATATTTTAAACACGTATGTATTTAGTGATTGTTTGCCCATGTTATGATATGAGACGGCAAGATCTCTGTGTTTCCCTTAAGCAAAGAAAGTTTAATTTAAATTGGCTTATATCTATGTAAGATGGCTCTTTACGAACGAAAAAATATATATATTATGTGTTGTTTATTCAACAGTCGGATCGCGTAAAGGACGCTTTTTGTTTTGAATATATTATAATGAACACCTGATAAATTTGGCAGTTAAAGTACACAAACAGTTGACACAGAAATTTGGCGAATTACTTATATTATATTAAGAAACTTCAGTCTTTTAATTAAAAATACGAAAAGAATGGTGGAATATGCTATTTAATTATGAGGCATACGCTCAATTCATATTGAAAGTAAGTTACCTTTATAACGTTTTTCTTCGCAATTTATTTTGTTTACAAAATGTTTTCATGTATTTTTTTTATTGTTGGAATATATCACAATTGAAAGTGCAGTACCGTATGCGAAATGGGTTTCAATCACCCTTGAGCCTCGAGTAGATTTTATCAGGTTTGTTATAGGCAATTGCTGTTGGCTTTCTTTGGCTTTTACAGCTCAACCGGGTTAATAGGGAGCGAGATACTTGATACTCCAGCCCTAGTGTCCAATCACAACCTGTAGGTATCATGGAGGTCAGTAAAACGCGAGCGTGCTCCATACCATGCTAGATTCTCCGAAACGAAGGTAGCGAAAGCAGAAAACCCGAGAGATCACTTCAGGTTGCCTAGTGTAAGTTTTGTTAACTTTCCATTCATTCGATAACGTCTACGAAAACGAAAAATAGGTCAAAAGTCAAAAGTCAATTTTTTTATTCAAATAAACTTACGAATAGTGCTTTTGAATCGTCCCTACATATTTTACCTACTACCCATTTAGGAAGTATATTTATTAGCTGTGGAGAAGAATGGGCGCATCAAACTCCACAGCTTTAAAAGAAGTAACGACAATTACAAAAAAAAAAAATGTCGTTACCAAATCATTCAATATTTACAATTAAACACTTTCAAAAGCCCGCTTATACAAATAATGCTTACCCCTATACATTAACTAACATTAACCTTTGTTCTAAAAAAAAACGTACTTGGGCACTTAGTATGGCATTGAAGTCAGTTAAAATTTTGTCATACAAATTCTCGTTTCCGTTAACGTGATCGAATGGCGAATGAAACTCACACTAGGCACCCTCAAGTCTGGAACCTAGGCTAGGGTTGAACGTATCGTAGGGATCCATGACGTCATGATGAAATGGAAAGTGTCCGTCCATGGAAATGGCCCTTGCTGAGTTTCTAGCCGGTTCCTCTCAGTACTAGGTTTCCCGCCCTGGGTAGACGTACGAACCAATGGTATAGTGACATTCATAAGAGCTAATTGTAGCCTAAACTGAATAAATGGTTTTGAATTTTTTATTATGAATTTTTAGAGACAGCCTCACATTAGCAAAATTTCACCATAAGGAACTGAAAAGATTAAAAATTATACAATTTTACTTAACCTGACATTTGAAAGGAAATTAATAAATACATGGTTTTCACTCAAGGTTTTCATGATTGATATGCACAACGGTACAACTTATCAATTTACAATATAAATGTTACAACAAAGTTTTTAATTTGCATTTGTCTTCTTTTTTTTTTGTTGTTGTTGTTTTTGTTATCTGTGGTGTGGTGTCCGACAATGCCCTGTAATAATTTAAAAATATATAAGTCACATAATTGTGCCTATTTCCATTTTCCCGTCACGTTCTTTATGGGGCGATTCATAATAAAGTAGAAGATGCAAGAAATATATTAAAAAAAAAGGAAAAGTTAAGAGGTCGTTGTATTTGGATGTATATATAATGTTTTGTTTTGTTTATATAATTTTAACGCAAATTTTGTTGCGAAACAAATTACAAAAAACAAATGTTGAAAAAATTTCCACGAGCAGGATTTGAACCTACACCCTTCTGACATACCGGGTCAGGTGCTCTTCCAATTGAGCTATCGTGGTTCTAACCAGCCCGCCGAAATTATTCTAACACTATTTACTTTTTTACCTGCATTTTGAACCTGGATTTGATATTTATTTATTTTGATATATATTGTGATGGTAAAGTTGAATGTATTCACTTGCAACACTAACACACGTCTAGCCGGCGTATTTTCCAATAGTACCGGAGTTGTTGTAACATACGCCAATAACGCCAAACCATACGCCGCCCCGGCACGTAGGTTCGTGATTTAATGTTATTAAGCTGCTATTGGCTGAGCTGCCAAGTTTCCGCCATTAAGTTGACCACATCAAACAGGCATTATAGCGGGTATAACGCTTTGACAAACAAGGTCAAAGCAACGTTGTTATTTAGACTTTTCGACGAGAATACAGAAGTGAGAAAATTTTATAAACGAAAATAAAAGAAGAATGAAATTTATAAGTGTTCAGAAAAAAAATGTTGATGTTCATAAAAGTCGTTAATAAAAGGCCTGAGTCGGGTATATACTCGTACGACAAAAAGTAGCTAGTACAAATTGCGACATAGCCTGCTATTACCGTGCACAATTTATCCGTTGTATTGGTTTTTTGACTTATGAGCCTTAGGGCACGGCAGTAGAAAAAAACTGCGGCAGTTAAAAAAAACCAAATAGGATTTTTTCAAATAAATTAAACTAAAGGGAACAATTTAAATTAATCGTTTTTATATTCTGTTTTTAAAACACAATATGTAGCGGAACACGGCAAATCAAAACAATACTACTCGAAGCGGCTGAAATAGGTATAGGGTAATCGCCATCTACTATCAGGACCCTTACAATGAGCTCTTGAAGCGGCATTGTTGCAGTTGTGAAAACGAGACGCGTGTATATACGCGGCTACACGCATCTCGCTTTCACAACTGCAATTTAAGAGTTCATGGTAAGGCTCCACATTCAAGGGAGAACTTTACGAGTTTTACTTTGTACTTACGTCGCGGCACCGCAGTCACAGTAGCTTTTGATGTACTGTCGCTGTCATCCGACTCCGATCTATTCTGAAAGCTCGTTTCTGTCGACAAAAAGGTTTATCAAATTTTGATTTAGACGGATATATCCGACAAACTAAAAACTCTTTTGTAACTCACTTCTGATATGTCGTTTCGAAATTAAAGTAACAAAAAAACTACAGAAATTATATTCTACTCATATTGTTTTAAAATCAGTCATTTAAGACATATAACCATTTCTCTTTGTAAAAATGTCAATATTCCTTATACTATTTCGAACCATAACCCTAGAATTATTCAGACAGTAAAGCTGAACATTGCATAATAACCATCGCCTTCGCGGCTACATCGTAGCTGCTACTACGAGTATCATCAGTCGATTAATGTGCTCTCAGCGTAGCGAGCGCCCGGGGATTGAACTAAATCTGTTTGCGATAGTTTATACGAAAGGTTATTGATTAGGTACCGTTTAACTTTATACGCTTTGGCAGCAAAGTAGTTTTATAAATCACGTTGCATACAGAATTTAGTTTCATTTCGTAAATTAAAGATCCTAGCGAAAGTAAGTAAATTGCATTTTTTTTTTGAGAGAGATTGCTGATTTCCGCTGCGGCATTTTCAGCTTCACCGGGCTTTTTTGGGGGCGGCGAGGAACGTAAAGGGTCCCTCATACCGTGTGAAACGAATCACCTTCAGAGGTTATCTAGAGGGAACGGCATCGCGCACAAGTGCGCGTCCCCGTGCCCTACTAGATTCTCCGAAGGGTTCGGATCGGATCGGGGAGCGGAGCAACCCGAGGGCGCCTCTAAAGGCACGGACCTCGGCTCGGGTTGACCGGGCCGTGGAGGAGGAGAGAACCGCCCAGGTACATGTCTGTACCTGGTGTAGAGCGAGTGTGAACCGGTTCTTCGTACCCTTGTTTTACGAGTACGGTGTCTTGGGCCTAAACTGGTGTGCATGTTTAGTGTATTCTGTAAATATGTGCTGTCATTTAGAGGATCGGGCGGGGTCCAAATTGCATTTTAGCGATAAGGCCGCCATTTGTACTTCTCCTTGTATCGTCCTCTTTATGTCTTTTGTATGGTGTACAATAAAGTGTTCTTTTTTGTTTTAAGCTCCTACTTTTAAGAATACACGTATCTAGTAAGTAAGAATTATTTTATAAGTGGTTAGTTTTTACTCTCTATAATTTTATTTAAGGGCTTATGTAGACATGCCAGTCCTATATAAAAAAAAATCAAAATCATTTATTCAGTTTAAGCTACAAGTAGCTCTTGTGATTGTCACTATGCGAAAAACTAAGTTACATTATTTTATTTAACGCCTTGCTTTTCATAATTGGTTGGTTTTTTATGTTATTGAGCCAGCCAACGAGCATATGACACGCCTGATCAGCTGCCGCGCCACAGCACATGGTTGCTTGCAAGAATATTGCAAGAAGAAGAAGAATATACCACGTACGCTTTGCAGACCCTGAAGTTCTAGTTCTTATGCCTTTATGCTAAGCAATTTCACTGGAACCTTTTATCTTTATTATAGGTACCCTTTTAATTTAGTCTTTTTATGTTATTTTGCAAATGAGAAGCTCGATGGAGCAGTGGTAAACGTGCTTGGACTGCGATTGCTGAAGTTAAACAATTTACGCAAAGACCGGTCATCGGATAGGTAACAAAAAAAATATTTACGAGCTCCTCCGTGCTTTGGAAGGCACAAAAAGCCGAAGGTACGACTGCTAATGCAGCTGGGAACAACAACCAATAACCTCCTATCTGCGCTGGGCCCGCAGCGTGCCGGTTTATTATCCGTGCTCCCTGTGGTGTTCCTATCCATAGGGAAGGCTCTTGCCCCAGCAGGGGAACATAAACTGAGCTGATAATGATGTTGAGAAAGCTAAGAGTTCTGATATAAGTATAACAAGCAAATTGTGTACTACACACAAACATATAGATACAACCTAAAGATATAACTACCAAAACAAAAAGTCTTAGTGAAAAAGAACTCCCCAAGAAATTAATATTCCCCGATATCCAATTAAAAAGGTCGGAAGAAAAATTAAAAAAGGCGTTTCTTGAAAGAGCCTAATTGACATAATCGCGGCAACTGACGCTGTGGATCCAGACAGCTGTTAAAGATCTGCTGAATACTTAAAGATATCAAGCGAATAATTTTACTTCGGTAGCTGTAAATATATTTACCTTAAAAAGGAATTAATATTATTAATAAGAAATTTATAAAGTCTAAGTTTTTCTAAAATAGCTCGTTTGCACAGCAGCGACTAGCGCGTTTTAGATACGATTGTGTAAGTTAAGCAACTGTTATAATGCTCGGTCACCGGATGGGTGACATAATTTAGTTTTTTCACGGACGGAAGACAGGTTAAACCGTCGTTGGTTCAATGATTATAAAGCCTAGGTAGTTATATAGCCCTGTATAGGTTCTGCAACATCTTTTGAAATTTCTCTACTCTGTGGCAAATGTATATACCTCATCATCATCATCATCATCATCATCATCAGCTCATTTTATGTCCACACTGCTGGGGCACGAGCCTTCCCTATGGATGGATAGGGAGAACAGCCCCCCAACCGCCTAACTCTATCGACATCGCTCTCGCTATCGCGCTCTATAGTTTATGGCGTCATTTTGTAATTTCTAAAGCGATATGAAAGCATTTAGAAAGCAATATCGAAAGCTATAGCCTATAGCTTTCGATATTGCTTTTATATAGCTTTCGAAATGGCAAGATTACGCCATAAACTATAGAGCGCGATAGCGAGAGCGATATCAATAGAGTTAGGCGGTAAGCCCCCAGGTCATAAACCACCACGCAATTACCTACCTTTATCTAATACCTATTTAAAAATAATAGTTTATGAGTAACTCACTGACTTACTCATCAAAGCACCGCCCAAATCCTTTTTTATTTTATTTTATTTATTTACCCTTAAGCCGAGGAAGTTAAAATATTGCAAAGAGGTTTTTTCCTTGTTATAAAGGACCAATTTTTTCTAAATTCCTACAAGATGTCAGTGTTTATCTGGACGAAGTCGCAAGCGGTTTATTTATTTGCCTTTTCAACAATGTGCACACGGTTACAATACAATTTTCAATGACAAAAAATTTGAATAGCCTTGTGACGCTAACAGAAAAGCACCACAAGCGCAAAACATTTTGTATACTTGTAGGTACTTGAAAAATAGCATGTTAATAATCTCGTTTTCATAATTGTTCTCATCATTTAAAGAAAGAGACAGTTATCCAATTCAGAAGCACCGAGATATATAGTGAGTCGAAGTGAATAGTTGTTGACTCCACAGTTGATACGCTCATACATTGGAGCTTCATTAGAATTGCAAAGAAGCGCCGCCGTGTTCGCTCGAGCGCCATTTATTACTGTGACAAAGAGGATTGGACGGATTGTGCGATCCAAATAGCTGAAGTCGTTTGGTTAAGCCTAGCTTTAAAAGCAAACTTTACTTCTAGGTCTTAAAAGTAAATAAATTTAAGACCACCAGTCTCAGACTTATTGATCCTGGGTTCGATACATGTTTGTAGTTGATTTGGTATGTGCTATGCTTGTGGTTTCTCTGAATCGAATCAGTAGAAGAATAAAGGTTACCGACATAGCCCGAAGAGTTGTTAAGCTCAAGTGGCAGTGGGCAGGGCATATCGCTCGCAGGACAGATGGCCGCTGGGGCGGAAGAGTTCTCGAGTGGCGATAGTGTGCCGGAAAATGCAGTGTGGGCAGGCTTTCAACAAAGTGGACCGACGATCTGGTGAGAATCACGGGTGTCACAAGCTGCTGGATGCAAGCACCACAAAACCGGTCGTTGTGGAGATCCTTGGGGTAGGTTTTTGTCAAGCAGCAAGTCTTTTGGCTGAGATGATGATGATGATTAGGGCTTGTTTTAGCTAGCCTGCTACTATCATCTTATTGAAATTTGTCGTTATAAAATTAACCTGTCGTCTGCTGTGGATACAGACACAATAGAGTTTTAATTATTTTTAGGACAGATCTGGTACAAAGCAGACATGTGTTCCGTCAGTAAGAGATAAGATAGCAAGTCCTTTATTATTGAGGTATCCGGGTATGATGCGCTGGATTTTGGGCAAAGCGCTCTTGCCACTCGGCCACCAAGGTTTAACCAGAACTGCTCTACAATTCTTAAATAATCTTACAATTTTTGAATTAAAACTATTCAAATAAAATAATCCGTATACCAAGCGTCCCATTTTCTTCTTACTCTTTATTCGAGACATCTGGCGAGCGAAATTGATAAATCGAATCAAACTGCTATCAGCTGCGAAGGTATTATCATTATGCGACAATGCTGTTCGGAAAGATCGTTCATGTTTGACTGCCATCTGTTTCACTTACAAAGTCAGAGTACGCGCTATGAGTTGCAAATGAGCTATAGAATAGAGTGCTATTTTGCGATTTCGGGTGCAAATTTGCGAGATAATCTACTTTTTAACAGATTTCAAAAAAAGAAGGGGGTTCTCATTTCGTCTGTCTGTCTGTATATATATCAGACATCATCACATGTATATCCGAACCCTTCGGAGAATCTAGTAGGGCACGGGGACGCGCATTAGTGCGCGATGCCGTTCCCTCTAGAAAACCTCCGAAGGTGATTCCTTTCACACGGCCAGAGGGACCCTTTACGTTCCTCGCCGCCCCTAAAAAGCCCTGTGAAGCTGAAAATGCCGTAGAGGCAATTAGCAATCTCTCTCAAAAAAAAAAAAAAATTGTTTGATCCCAAGGTAAGTAGTTAAAACACTTTTGTTAAGGAAATCAGGCACAACGACGCTACCACAACCACCCAGACCCGACACAATATCGAAGTTCGTTTTTGACATTGAACCGACCGGGAATCAAAACCGGGACCTTAGAGTTAGCGCCGCCCAAAGTCCGGCGTGCAAGCCACTCGGCTACGGAGGTCGTCAAATTATTGAGTGCCGTGCTATTGAGTGCTATTTCGCGTATTACGGTGTATTTGCAAGTTAAACTACTTTGTAACAGATTTCAAAAAGGAGGAGGTTCTCATTTCTTCTGTCTGTCTGTATACAACGTGACCAATAATGAATACTCGTGTAATGAATGCTACTTCCCAGAAATGATGGTAGTTATTATTATTAAAATTTTAATAAGAAGATAAAACAAACATCATATTTTTATTGTTTTTACAAGCTTTTATTTAGTTTCACCTGTTCCGATGTTTGCGCTTAATAAAATCTTGCAAGTTAAATTTGATCCACTTCCCGGCTACCGATTGAGCTGAAATTTTGCATGCATGTGTAAATCGGATGACAATGCAATTATTATGACATGCAGCTGATCAGCTGATCAGATGATGGAAACGAAAGGTGGCCATAGAAACTCGGTAGTTAAACAACACAACCTCATCGAGTTTGGACTCGTTTGATCCGTCTTGATGAGTACTTTAGTGCTAGATGGTAACCAGGGTCTGATGATGGAGCTGGAAGATGGCCATAGGAACTCGGGAAAATAAGTTCGTTCGTTCGTTCGTTCGTTTGTTTCGTTTGTTATGAATGTGGATTCTGTCTTTGATTAGATGGATTAGATGGATGACTCAATGCCAAGGTGAGCACGTGCCGAGGGCTGAATAGTATGACGGGGTAAAAACATGTCATATCGTTAACGTTGCGCCTCAGGGTACCAGGGCGAACCCTGTTGTACTGAAGCCCGTAACCCCCTACAAAAATACTAAAAAGTTAAAAATAAAGTTAAAAGAAAAAAAAAAACTTTTAATTACAAGCTTTTGTTACTTGTATAAATAACATCAGAATTGATAAAATACCGTGTTGATGTCGTAATTTCTTTGAGCCTTATTAATAAACATAGTTTTAGCTTGGAATAGATAAATGAATTATTAATAATCAATTAGAGTAAAAAGAAACACGGATTAACTATTGGTACGGGGGTTTTGAAGTTGTCACGTTGAGCCAGCGTGGCCTATTACGTCCCGATTTCCTCACTTGTTACCTAAGTGAGGAACAAGAGGAGAAATGATCCTATGGGAGATACTAACACCAGCCAGACCATTTAATGAGGACATGCCTACGAACGCCTATGCTTTTGAGGACATCACGTAATAAGCATTATATAATTTGACACAGTGCTGATGAACCTACGCAAAAAGATAACAACATCTTCAAAGTATGCAAAATATTGTACCTATGTACTCACCGGTATCAAACCTGGGTCTGCTTGGCAGCTGCCGGGGCAAGTCTTGGTTCTCGACGTGGTCGAAGGTGCGGAAGCCCAGCGCAAACTCCGCGTAAGGGCTGATCTCGAACATTTCTGTTCCAATAGCAGAACAGAAAAAGACTTAAACAGTGCATCAGGCCCCGTCTGGGTCAGATCTTCATTGACCAATGAAGATTGGAACATATTATTATATTATTTGGAATTGGCGCCTTTGGTTTTCAAAGTAAAAAAGTAAATAGTGTTGAATAATTTCGGCGAGCTGGTTAGAACCACGATAGCTCAATTGGAAAAAGCACCTGACCCGGTATGTCAGAAGGGTGCAGGTTCAAATCCTGCTCCTGGATTTTTTTTCAACATTGTGTTTTTGTAAATTGTATCGCAACAAAATTTGCGTTAAAATTATATAAACAAAACAAAAACATTTTACACTATGGTTGTATTTTTTATTTGCTATTTTTAGTTCCTGTTTTAATATGACTTTGTATAAGTGTCGTGTACTACAAAAAAATGTTTATTCATTCATTCATTCATATTTACGTTAAGTTTATTGTGCAAATACAGCAAAAGGCGGACTTAATGCCCTGAGGAATTCTCTACTAGTCAACCAGTAATGGTATAAAGAGAAAAAAAAGCAAAAAGACTTAACTGAAAACATTCATTGTAGACAAAATACGATTTCTATTTGTAAGGACCGTAAATGACTTTCCGTAGATATTTAATTGTTTACTCTTGTATAAATAGATGTTGTTTTTCCAAAAATAAAATAAAGAAATTAAACCTTTGACCCGAATCTAATATTTGTAATTTGTTTAAAAATATGGAGAAAAGTTAAAAGCGTCTTGAGTTTCTTGCCAGCTCTTTTCGGTCGAAGGCTCTTCCAAAATCTGAACTGGTAGTAGATTCAGTAGTAGTTTAGTTTATTTAAAATTTGGTTTCTTTTGTTATTTGGATATTTGACGTCAATCAGTTTCTGTGAAGGCTTATATAGTGACAAGTGTGTGTAAGGCACGTGTAAGACTTACCGTTTTTACTGGCTTTTCTCGGGTGTAGAGGCGAGGTGTAAATCCGCGGCGCGTGCGCATACCGCTCTTTGTGCTCGGACTGGGAAGCGACGCTCTCGTTCCTTGACTTCACGTCTTCAGTTATCGAGTGACGGTACTGAGACGAATAGTTTTGCCTATAGGAAAAATATTTATTTATTGCAGGGTTTTTTGTTTCATTTCATAATGCGAAAACTCCCAACTACTGAGGACTTTATTATCTCAACAAATCCCAAACTTTGGTTTTACACATTCATTACATTGTTTTAGTACTTTTCGATATTGTAATTTGTTGGCAACAAAATTTGCGTAAAATTATATGAATCCTTAATCATAAATCATAATAGCTTGCCTAACTCTTAACTGATCTTTATTATTTGTAAAAATATTAGGATTGGATTAGGATTAGGGTTGTTAGGATTGGATTGGATTGGATACGTGTTCACGGGGCAACCCGGTTGAAACACTAGTCTTAAAAATAACGTCAGAACATAAGTCCTGACGTTGATGGTCCCCTGTACGAGTTAGTTTGATTTAAGGTTGTCTGACATCTTTTTGTAACCTAACGGCTGGTAGGGGGTTTCAGTATAAACTTTAAAGTCGTGTATAGCAGGGATGTACCTACCGATGTCTTCTGAACAGGATACAGAAGAACGCGAAGAGACAAACCACAAGCAGTATCGAACTGCACACGATCACCAGCATGTTCAGGTCGAACATCTCCGAAGTGGGGCCGATCTCCTCTGCAACAAAAGGAATTGCAAACATACTGTCACCTCAGTAAAGGTTGTTGCACACATATCAATACGGAAACGGATCGTCATCGTCACCGCCTCGACATGAACCATTTCATATATATCACTATCATTATCACCAGCTCATTTTATGTGCCCACTGCAGGGTACGAACTTGCCATAAAGGTGGAAAGGGAGAACGGGCCTAAAGTACCACGCGGGCCTAATGCGGATTGGTTGTTAACGCATGCCGGGATCCTAATTTTTATATCACCTATCCGATGACAGAAATTTACGAAAGTAACGTTTCTGACGCTTGGTTAAAGGCGAGATGATAAGTAAGGCGGTAACGATCCATTCCTAAGTTATTATGAGTGCTATATCACTAGGTTATGTTACAACATAACCTTGAGTTCCCGATCCGACCGTTTATTATATTTTTTAACACTCCTTCCTATGACATGGGGTCTTTCAAACGAGGCGTGAAGAAGCACCTTGTGGTCCGGCAGGGTGAGGGTGACTAATGCTGCGTTGTTTTCACGCTGCACTAGTTGTCCTTGCGTATGGACTCCGTTTCCACTTAACATCAGGTGGAGTGGAGACATTTGCCGAGCCAGCCATAAAAAAAAATATCCGAATGATTCCAGATTAAAAACTAGCGCTGTGACAACAACAATGGAACCTAAGAGTTATGTTACTACATAATATATATTTCTTTTTTTATACGTAACTCGACAAATGATTCCACTCCACCTGATGTTAAGTGGAAATGAAGTCCAGACGCAAGGACAACTGGTGCAGCGTGGAAACAACGCAGCATCAGTCAACCTCACCCTGCCGGCCCACAAGGTGCCTCTTCACGCCTCGTTTGAAGGGCCCCATGTCATAGGAAGGAGGGAAAACGTGTGCTGGTAGACTATTGCATCTTTTGGAAGTGCGACAAAGAAATGAGTCACCAAATTTCTTTGTGCGCTATAGAATGTTCGAGACAGTACAGGGGCGACTCCGGAGAGCAGCACGCATTTACAGATACACAAAATACAGATAAAGCCTCCTTTTACTCGATCTGGATATTTTAAGGACTCTTTTATATTCAAAGCTACGTTCCTTTGGAAACAACTGCCGCCTGAAATCCGTCATTCTAAATCACTTTCCACCTTTAAATCCAAACTGCACAAGTATTTACTACTTGAGTCATCTGCTAGCAACATGTTATAGTCTATTTTTTTAAATGTTATTTGTAAAAAAAACCACGATAGCTCAATTGGAAGAGCACCTGACCCGGTATGTCAAAAGGGTGCAAGTCCAAATCCTGCTCGTGGAAATTTTTTTAACATTTGTGTTTTTGTAATTTGTTTCGCAACAAAATTTGCGTTAAAATTATATAAACAAAACAAAAACATTTTATGTTATTTGTACTTATTTATTTAATGTTAGCGCACTTCCTCTATCTCTTTCTTGGATTTTCTAACCGCCTTTGCCCATATACTTGCTTTAAGTTTTTGTTTAACTGTTGTTTTCCTGTTGTTTCCATTTGTGTGTGAGCAATAAAGAATTTATCTATCTATCTATCTAATTGATTTACATCACAATTAAAATCAAATTAATTCAATACTATTACAATTAGAATTTATGACGATCGGAAAGGAAAAAGGTGAATGCACTAAAAAGGGTTTAAGCCCGGATACATACTGAGACTGATACCCTTTCCTAACAAGATTATGTTTTTTTACTCCTTAACGGTAAGCACTTTGCCTTCATAACACCTAATGTTAAGTGATGGTAAAGCCGAAGGTGGAAGCGCACTTCACCCGGAATCCTCACCAAGATTTGTTAGCACTCTGCTATTTAAGTAACTTCACGCTCATTTTATTAAAAGCATATCGCCTCTTTTTTTATAGAAAAAAAAAACCACTTTGTAACAAGACTCAAGCGTTCTACAAGCTTCGCGCTTCAGAAGTAATTAAGCTTTTACTTTGCCCTGTTCTTAATTAACCTATTTGAACTCTACTAATTGAAAATACTTATAATCTTCAAAGTTGTTTACGCTGAATCAGATGTTTGGGTTAGATAAGTATTTTATGTATAATTTAAAAAGTTATTATGTCTCAAAGTAAAGATTGACACGCGGCGTTTTTACGAGTTTAAAAACTCTTTTTTCACTTATCAAAAGAACCACAATACAATAAAGCGTTTATGTTATTATAAAGTAACTAGTATAATCTTTTTTTATTAAAAATGTTTTTGTTTTTGTTTATATAATTTTAACGCAAATTTTGTTGCGATACGCAGATACGCAGATTTTGTTAATGACGGTAGTTGTTGACATTGAATTGGCGTCTTTGGCTTTCAAAGTAAAAATATAAATAGTGTTGAATAATTTCGGCGGGCTGGTTAGAACCACGACAGCTCAATTGGAAGAGCACCTGACCCGGTATGTCAGAAGGGTGCAGGTTCAAATCCTGCTCGTGGAAATTTTTTTAACATTGTGTTTTTGTAACTTTTTTTATTACCAAACATCATTATGAAGCAACCAGTTTATTGTTATTGTTTGACTCGCACACGGCTACGCGCCGTTTCTAAGCCAAGTGAAGGTAGAAGTGTTTAGTGCTGGTCATGATGCTTGATTCTTAAATTCCAAATAGCTTGTCATTGAGCCGGGAGAGTACCTAGTTAACTACTTGCAACTTGTTAATAGTAATAAATAAGTGAGTAATTACTCAAAGTGAAAACCATTGTTAACAAAATTAGCTGCGCTGCGCCCACAGGTAAATTTATAGTGTATAATGTTATGGATGAGTTAACATTGTAAGTGAACTATGCGTAAGTATCTCATGGGAAATAAATGTCTTTAAACCTAACATCACAAATTAATTCAAAGTTAGTTTAGGTTAGTTGAAACAGGAAATCATTACTTTTTTTTGTAACGTTAAACAAGATCTAATCTAATTGTGTAAAGTTTTCGATTTATTGAAGTTTCAGTGCATTTAAGCGCTTTAATGTAGCCACTATATTCGCGAACCTCTCGTGCTCCGCGTTCCTGCAACAGCTCCAATGGAGTCGCTACGCACGCTTCTACATAAAACCGATACGACGCTGATCACGTGCAACGTTGCAAGCTCCATGATTGCGAACTCATTACTACGAGTAGTTGCAGTCCCCTATTCTATGACTACACATTCACATGATACACTAAACAGTCACACTTGCTTAGGCTTGCTTAGACTTGCTTAAGAAGGGTGAGACGACCCGCCCCACGACCGCCTAACTCTATCGCCATCGCTCTCGCCATCGCGCTCTTTAGTTTATGAAAGCAATATCGAAAGCTATAGCCTATAGCTTTCGATATTGCTTTTATTTCGCTTTCGAAATGACAAGATGACGCCATAAACTTTAAAGCGCGATAGCGAGAGCGATGGCGATAGAGTTAGGCGGTAGGCCCCCCTGTTTACACGCGCGCAAGCCAGCTACACACCTATACCTGGGCGCTTCTCCCCACCCCCACGACCCGATCAACCCAAGCCAAGGTTTTTATAGTGCCTTCAGAGGCGTCCTCTGGTTGTTCCGCTCGTGATCCGATCCGAACCCCTTGGAGAGCCTACAATATTGTCAGGTAAATTAACCTAAACCGCCTCCTCACCCAAACATAAACCGGACACGGCGGGTTCTCTGACTACTTATACCGCTTCAAGTGTAAGGAGAACCCGTTGTGCGACTGTGATACATACCTACAGGCGCTAACGAGGCCATCTTACATCTAATAACAGAATGCCCAATAAACGCCAAGGCGAAACACGAACTAGAGCAAAAGACAGATGGTCTCGTTAACATAAATTCGATTAAAGCATTAATGGGGAATAAAAATCACAGAAATAGTCTAATCTATACTAATATTATAAAGAGGAAAGCTTTGGATTTTTGTATGTTTGCAACAAATAAACTCAAGAACTACAGGACCGATTTAAAAATTATTAATTAACCATTAGAATGCTACATTAGCGCTGAGTAACATAGGCTATATTAAAAAAGAAATGTCTACCCGTGCGAAGCCGGGACGGGCCGCTAAAAAAAAAATAAAATAAAAATAAGTGTAAAAGGTACATAGTATTTAAGAATCAATTAAGATGAATATTTATAAGAATTTTAATAGTTAATAGTTATGTGTTGTAAAAATGTTAATTATTAATTAATGAGAAGTTGGAAAAATAAATTAAAGAAACAACTCCTCTGAGAATCTAGTAGGGAAAGGATCATGAAGCTTGCGTGATGGCTTTTCCTCTGGAAATCCTCCGTTGATGTCTCGGTTTAAGGAACTCTTTAAATTTCTTTCCGCCCCCAAAAGAGTCCGGTGACGCTGACAAGGCCATATAAGGCCACAGGCATGAGAGAAAGAGAGAAGGAGAGTTCTCTCCAAGAAAAGCTAAATATTTGCGGAACGTACCTATTACCAGAAGCAGTTACAGGAGTCCAGTAGGTGCGCGAAAATAATGGATGCCCATAAGGAACAGTTGCAGGAGCGCGGAGCGCAGTAGGCACGCGAACATAATGTAACCAACCTTAGACCCAGCGCATTGGATCCAATTCTATGTTTGCAACAACTAGCCCTTAAGAGTAATTTATTAAAGCATACATCACATCCTACATATACCTACAATATCATAAAGAACTGATGTAAAACAGAATCCATTTATTAAACACTTTAGAACAAATACACAATGCTGTCTGCGTGTACTAAAGTCACCATAAACGTCAGAGACAAGAGATTCGTTTCAAAGTTAAATTAGTGACGTCACTCCCGTCTCTGACTCTGTCAGACGGTAATAACAAAAGTTTTGATGGCACTCCAAACAACTTTGCATTATTGTTTTAGATAGAGAGCGATGACGAAGTTTTATACGACAACTTGAGTTCCCGAGTTTGTTTAAATAAATATATATCACTACCTGAAGTCTACCTGAAGTGTTGTTTTTTTCCTAGCTTATTTTCCACTGCTGCTGTATACTCTGCCCAAAATACAACACAACAGACTTGTTATAAGCAGATTCTATTAAAAACGATAATGTATAAATAGGCTATCTCCTATCCCACTGCTGGACAAATGTCTTCTACATTAAAAACAAGTTATCGCTACAATTAATAGGTATTGGCATATTTACTACTCTCGCAAAATGCGGGTTGATGATCAAAAACCGATTATCGGGCTTGGCGTTAAAAATGGTAGCTAAGATTTTTTTACTAGTAACATCCCATTCCTATGGCATACGACCCGTCTGATGAAGACTATGACACTTTTTAATATTAGTCGTTTCGTGTCCTATAAAGTGAATACTAGTAAAAAACAAAAATTTTGTATACTTTCTCTTATTATCTTTCTAATATTCGTAAGATACCTCCGACCGGGAAGCGACTTTGGGATCTATGGGCCTGAGACCGGTGGCCAAACCAAAAGAACTCTGAGCGGTCTTACTAATTAGGTTAATTTTATCAATATACTGTTTTATTTTATTTCGAACTATGAGATATTTACCAGAAGCCAGTCAGCCAAGTCAAATGTTAAGGTTCAATAGATCATAGGTTATTGTCTTTGTGTAAATAATTCGACTATTAAGTCATATTATTAAATTATCATTGTTTTAGTAGAAAAAAGAAAAGAAACTATGTTTTAAAACTCAAGAATGTTATACACACTTGCTTATAAATAAATTGGATTGTCTACAGAACTTGGCACCCATTTAGATACCACATAACATACCTAATTATGATAATATTGAACTTGGCTCCCATTCATACTTTTATGTTGGTATGGTTTTATGGTGGTATTAAACATACAGGTAGGAAAGAGTGATAAGGCACTCAAAAAGTGTAATAATAAAAGATGTCAAAACAATAGCGGCAACTTAAAAATATATTAATAACCTCTTGTAAATGTCCAAACAGTGAAATAAATTGCTGGGATTCCATAACTAAGCGCCGACGATGAAGAAAACAAATCAGCGGAATTGCCCTATTACGTTATTTCCACTTCTCTTTGCTTGATTGCATAATGACTGGAATCGAAGGAAGAATTTAGGCCACCTAGATATTGTAGGCGCAGACGAACTTGGTTACTTTGCACTCGAGGGGTTGGGGTTATACGTATATCATTTCTCACGTCTCATTTCTATTATCATTCATCACCATCATACTGGAAGGAAATATTGTTTATTTATGTATTACTTGTAATAAAAATGACTTTGACACCGGCTAAATGTGCAAATCGCACGAAGCCAAAGAAAAAGAAAAGCTAACGGTATAATCCTGGAAATAGTCACACTAGATACTAGATACGTCTAGAACGCTCGAGACTCCTTTTTTAGCAGCTACTTAAGGATCTAGGTATCTTCTTTTTCTTCTTGTGCTATCTCTTATCGGAGGTCGGCTATCATTATGACCATAGGACCCAGGATGTCGGCTTGAAAAAGTTTTGAAGTATCTAGCTAGGTATAGCTGCGATCAATTTTACACTTAATTCAGAAGTTTTAGTACTTTGGCAACTAAAGTATCTTACAGGCACTTGTCAACGTCTAGTAAAGCTATTATGAAATAGTATTAAAGTGTTCTGCGTGATAATGAATGGTCTCGACAGCGGTCTGTAGACCGAAGCCACCCAAAGTAATGAAATAGTACAGTGATTCTTTGTAGGGATATCTGTCTTTTCACCCACAGGCTCCGGCTATAAGAAATAATTCTCCTTTCAAGGGCAAGTCGCAAATAACCTGCTAGACTTCCCTTACTCGAGAGGATAATACATTTTCCACTGTATGAAAAGGCTTATATATATATTATCTGACACATTTAGATAATCTGATTATCTAGTACACTGTAAACGTGATTATGAAATTGTGAAGAAGATAAATATTTCACTTACCACCATCCAACGTCTTCGTGGCGTAGGTATAAATAGTGGAAGCTGTGCCAGCATCGTTTGTCGCAGTCACTCTTAGCTGGTACCAGTTTGCGGGAGCGAGAGAGCCAACCGCGTAAGAGGTGGGTATGGACCGTAGAGGTGGCGCTTGGTAATGGCCTTCGACGTAGCTCCACCCGAAGTTCAAATCCATAGGCTGTATGGAAAAAACATTAATGAATAGGGCTCAATCTCCTGATTTCTGCCATAGATTTTCATCATTTGACTGAGCTAGCTAACGAGTCCTACGAGTACGACCTGTTGTTTTTTTTTAATATCTTGTGGGTAAGCAGTGTAAGAATAGTGCCTTCAGTTTAGCTGATGTTCAGTGAAGCTAAGGCCAATGGTGGAAGCGCACTTCACCCGAAATCCTCAACTAATGAGACACTGGCTATCTTATCTCTAGCTACCGGAATACAACAATGCTACAAACATTGATGCATTGGTGGTGGTAGCTAACCAGACTGTCAAACAAGCTGCACACCATCCATCTCTTGCGGAAGCTGTAAAAAAAAATCAACACTCACAGCTTTGTTCTCCGCCCGGATCCAAGCCAGAGAGCCCAGCGGCCTGTAGTCTACCTCCCACTTGGTGACGTCACATCCGCCGTCATCCCAACCACTGAGCTGGATGTAAATATGGGTGGCGTTGCTCCACAGCCAGTCGGTAGATGGTGGGGAAACTGGTGCTAAGGAAGAAAGCAAGAGAAATGTGAGATCATACCTTTACACGTAGATGGTTGGGAAAAACCTGATAGTTTACCATATTATCATATCACGAGTTTTAGACAAGCCTTTGGTTCTAATGTGTTCTCGTATGAAAATAGAGCGCGCTCGGTCTACATTTGCTGAATTAAGTAACTTTCGCTAGGCGGGTCGTCGCGTCGCCGATGGGTGATCAAAAATGTTGCATATCGAGCTCCTCCGTGCTTCGGAAGGCACGTCAAGGTGTTAGTCCGGTCCGGATTAGCAGTTGTTATACAACCACCAATCCGTACTTGGCCAGCGTGATGTTTTATGTCCCGTTCTTTCTGTAGTGTTTCCATCCGTATGGAAGGCTCCTGACCTAGCAGTGGGAACAAAATAAGCGGGTGATGATGAAGACCAGTTGTAAAACCCCTTACCTAACCAACATTGTGCTAATATTCTCAAACAGTTGTACCACCACTTACGACGTAATGGGTTATGGTCCAATCTTCCATGTGGAATGCCAGAGCCCAACCGCGGGGCACTTAAATTTTTTTGTCTATTTCCTTTTTATCAAAAACCTTAAAATTGTTATTCTCAAAACATTTACTTAAATTATTTCCTATATACCAAAAAGCTAAAAACAGTGATTCTCAAACATATAGTGCGTTACAAATAAACAAAGAATAAGGTCCGAATAGTTAGTTCCGTGTTTTGTTCATGTCATAGAAATGTCATTTCAAATTAAAGTTGTTTATCTGAAGGCACATAAACTTCAACTTTGAAATAAATCACTTATTATAGTGTTGCTTTTGCTTCCAAGATGACGTAATAATTTGTAACATAGATTCTCGTAAAACGTACCCCGATAAGCAAACTTCTCTATGTAATCAGCTTAAGCAAACAGTGATTACGTTTAAGTACGTTTACCTAAGTAATCTTTAAGCAATTAAGTTGAAAACGCTTAATAATTACAATCGACAAGCAGCTCGACTTTATGTTTGTGTGATTAGAGTCTATGATTGAGTACAAAAGTGTGTTTGAACAACATGATTGTCTAAAACAATTAAGGTTCCAAAGATTTTGATTTACAAATAAATTACAGCTAAAAAACCCATCACATAGCTATATAACTATAACTATACATCTAATAAATCTAAAGAGAGTCGAAAGTCTGTACATGGAAGATATTCGAAAAAAAACGTTGGCTGGGGATACTTAGAATCGATAACAGAACACGTACCAACTGTTTTTAGAATTGTTGTCTGTTTATCCGTTTATCTATTTGTCTGTTTATTTCACCGCGCATCAGGTAAAAATGGCTGAACGGATTTTTATGCAAACTTTGCACATAGACAGACCATGACCCGGACTAGGACATAGGATACTTTTTATCTCGGTAACTGTTTCCTATGGGATAGTGTAGTCTTCGCGAACGAAGTCGCGGGAAAAAAATAATAATAATTATCGTCATCATCATCATCATCAGCTCATTTTTATATTTATATGTCGCCACTGCTGAGGCACGACATATAGCGATAGACGATTCATATGTCATACTCGTGAACGGGTGCCGCCTGTGGAGGCTAGTCGGCCCTTGCATACTTAAGTTATTTTTAATATTATTCACTATAGTTTGACTTTGCTTTTCTTAAACAATTTTTGACTTTTACTGTAGAGTACTGTAGTGTAATTGAAACTTTTACCTGATGTAAATTTGTTAACTAAGATTTTTTATTTTGTTTTTTTTTTACATGTTGTGGTTGTCTTCTATATTTTTTGTGTTTATTTGTAATGGAAAGTGTCCTGCTATGATAGGGCATTTTCCAATGTTTTTGACGCTGTAAGAGGAGAAAAGAGCTGGACATTTGCTCAGTTTCTTACCGGTTCCTCTTAGTACAAGATCTTCCGCCCAGAGTAGACTTACGAACCGATGGCATAGTGACATTCACAAGAGCTACTTGCAGCTTAAACTTAATAAATGATTTTGAATTTTGAATTTTGATGGATAGCGTGAACGGGCTATAAACCACCACGCGGGCCCCGTGTGGGTTGGTGGTTGTTAACGACTGTTTATGTAGGCGGGACTTACAGTAAAGATGTAGGTCATATGCCTGTGCCTTCCAAAGTACGGAATATATTTACTTATTGAGTTATATATAAAGGTCACCGACAGCCACACGCACGTATATACAGTAAACTTAATGTTTATTTTTACTTTTTATTTCCAAGTGCTTAATAATTGCTGCACTGAAGCTAAATTAATTATTTATAAAATTTTATAAAATACAGTGAAAAAATTAAACGCCCACCCGACCCAGCCAGGAATCGAACCTGGGTCTTCCGCTATCCGGGCGGCTGCACTGACCGCTATGCTACCGGGAAGGCTGACGTAAGCGCTGAATTTTGTCACTGCTTTTTAATGTTTTTAGAGTGCTTTTATAGCAGCACAGCGTCATCTATCCAACGGTCGTTGCAACCGATGACCATGCAGATTCATCACAACACAACGCTATAGTAAATTTTTACTCGGGTGGGCTTTTAATTTTTTAACTGTATTTTGTAAAATTTTATAAATATATCGTTTATTTGCAATAACAAACCTCCTCCTAGCGTGATGACGTCCACATGCGCCGGCGCAGACGTACCGACGCTATCAGTCGCGGTGACCCTTACGGAGTACTTGTTTCCACACCTTAGACCAGCCAGGGTATGCTGTTGGACCCCAGGTAGCCTGGCTTCCCTGGCAACCGGCCACGCCTCCTGCCATGGACCGTCAGCGTCGCGCCACGTAAGGTTGTAACCTGTTTGATTAAATCCTCTATTTAAACTCCTCACGTGTAAGGACTTGGGCTTTATCACCTGTGGGCATAGCACGACCATTCTATCGAAATCGTAACGTAAACTTTATGTCATGCTAATGTCACAAATTCTATGAAACCATCATCAGTATGGTCATCTCAGCCTATAGACGTCCACTGCTGGACAAAGGCATCCACCAAGGATGTCCACAACGACCGGGCTTGTGCTGCTCACATCCAGCGGCTACCCGCGACCTTTACCAAATCGTCCATCTTGTTGCCGGAAGCCTGCCTGCCCACGCTGCGTTTAATGGTACGCGGACGCCACCCGAGAACTGTTCAGACACAGCGGGCATTTCAATGAAATGATGTCTGCCTATTGTTAGTTCAATATGGACGTTGTGGCGCTGAATCAATTTCGATACCGAGTCCTAAATAACGCACTTCCTTTTTAAATTGTAATTTTTTGCAAAAGAATTGGCGTAAAGTTATAAACAGCATAATTGAGCGAAACCTAAAATCCAAGACCATTATTGAAAAAAACAATCAGATTTTATAAAAAAATATTTTCAACTACGTCACTTTTTAAATTTACTTAACTCTATCGTTTTTTCAGTTCACTCAACGAGCGAGACGGGGCCAAGCGGCAACGTTGCACTCACAGTTAAAATGCTATCGTGCAGTTAGATCGCGCTTAGTTACCATAGAATTTCTTATATTAGAATATCGTTCTTTCACAGTGTTGGCAATAAATTATTTTTCTATTTCTATTTGCAAGAAATGCAAGAAAACAAGAAAAGCTCTTCTCTTCTAAAACCATCCATATCCAACCAACCAATCTAATCTTCTTAAACCAACCGCGAAAACTTAATCTAATATATAAAATTCTCGTGTCACAGTTTTCGTTGCCATACTCCTCCAAAACGGCTTGACCGATTTTGATGAAATTTTTTGTGCTTATCCGGTATCTATGAGAATCGGCCAACGTCTATTTTTCATCCCCCTAAATGTTAAGGGTGGTCCACCCCTAAATTTTTTTGATTTTTGAAATTTTTCCAATACAAAATGATTTGTTTGTAGTGTTGTCATGGAAACTGTCAAAGCGGTACGAAGTCCGCCGGGGGCAGCTAGTTTAATATATTTTTTTGAAATTCAAATTGTTTGCACTATTATATATTAGAATATTTTACACGTTGAATATTCATAATTTAAATAAATCTAAGCTAAACTCATACTTACTTATGCCGTAACCCATGGTGTCATTGCCGTACGTCCTGATCTCATCCCACTCCACCACGATGTAGTCTTTGTATGGGGTTGCTCTGATAGATGGGGGGTCTGGTAAGGGGAGAACCCTCACTGCGTATACCACCGAGTCTGATCCGTACAGGTTTTTGGCTAAGCACGTGTAATTGCCGCTGAGAGATTGGTCTATACCTATGGGGACAACAAAAAGGTCATCATCATCATCGTCATCGTCACATTTAATTACTGTAAACGCGTTTCACCATGTTTTAACTTAAATGACTCCGTTGTAATGTTTTTATTTAGGCACTGTTGGTCTTTTAAAAATACACATTTTATTTATAAATACACATTTTGTTATAAGAACATGACTGTTTGTTGTCAAAACAAATGAAAAAAAAAACAAAAAATAAAACATCATCATCATATAATCATCTTCGTCATCATCATATCGGTGCTGGCGTAGACCTCTCTAAGTGACCGTGGTGGCTGCAGTAGATTCGCTAGTCGACTTCCTACAACCTGCCACCCGGCGGTCGTGTAGTTGATTTTGAACCCCTGTGTTTAGTGAGTATGTTGCCCTTATGCCGTAGATGCTATATTCTTATGGTGGCACTTCACATGGCTATTTGTATTCGCGTATTTGTTATATTTAGCAAATAATTGCCATGTATGGATAGTATTTTTGACAAACATTCGTCTCATTTGCCTATTCGACATATACGGTTAATACCAAATACGCGTTTCCGCGCGCTTGTCGGTTTCTGGACAAGGTGTCAAGGCTTCAAAGGTGTCAAATAGGCAAATAAGCAAAGAGACCGTCCACATAATGGCCATATTCAGAAGCGCAAGCGCCGTCGACCTGTACGGACAAGTTTGTTGCGGACAAGTGTTGAGAATGAATTGGGACAACGCAACAGTGTTAAAATTCATGGAATTGTATCAAATTATTTCCTGTATATGGCAATGTAATGTAATTGACAAATACCTACAGAAAACACCAAATAGTAAGTACGAATAGCCATGTGAAGTGCCACCATTATAGGTTCCAGGCAGGTAAGAGGGACGAAAGAACCGCCATATAACTTGAGCCTTTAGGGGCTCTCTCTCGTATCCCAGTAAGGAGGATTCAGAGGGTCAAAAAAAGGCAAGTGGGTTACCCCACTTAGTCCGACAGGGTGTTACAACACCCATAAAAGTATTACATGGTTGTACTCTAAATGATAATTTTAGAGTTTCATTTACAACAACACACAAACGCCAGGTCGATGGCGTAAATGGGCTAAGTACACCACTGAGCACGATCCATGGCTACAAAAAGGTTAACTACTTTTACCAATTTTACCTTTCTTTAATAACCTTTTCATAACTTTTTTAATTTAACTGTGTTACATAATAAAAGTGTATCTGGGAACTGTCACGAACGAAGCGACCATTTTCCAATAAACAAATCATCCAATAAATCCTTGTTCATACCAGCCAGTACTTTAATAACATTACGTATATTATAAACTAGTAGTCACCCGCAACTTCGTTCGCGAAGACTACACTATCCCACAGGAAGCTGTCACCGGGATAAAAAGTATCCTATGTCCTAGTCCGGGTCATGGTCTGTCTATGTGCAAAGTTTCGTCCAAATCCGTTCAGCCACTTTCACGTGATGCGCAGTGAAATAAACAGACAAATAGATAAACAGATAAACAGACAAACAGACAACAATTCTAAAAACTGTTGGAACGTGTTTTGTTATCGATTCTAAGTATTCCCAGCCAACGTTTTTTTCGAATATCTTCCATGTACAGACTTTCGACCCCCTTTAGATTAATTAGATGTATAGTTATCTATCTATACAGATGAGTGCCGATGCCGTTAACTTTTTTACTGAACATTTTGTTTTATGTTTTAACTTTTAATTACATCATTTCATGGAATTTGGCGCCATTTATCTAGATAGATAGCTGTATTAAAAGTTCTATAAAATAATGAAGACTGGGATTTTAACGGAAGACAGACCTTATTATATTGCTATAACAATAGACAAATGCCATGAACTGTTGTAATTAAAAGTTAAAACATAAAACAAAATGTTCAGTAAAAAGTCAACGGCATCGGTACTCACAGATTTAAAAACAAACATAAAACGACTTCGTTTTATTACCTACGCTATGAAAACAAAACACGAATCAACAAACAAATAAACTGAATTCGAAAATAGAATTCCTTAATAACCTTTTGTATTTCATTAAAATCGAATCTGTCGATACTGGACTAGACTGAAATGTCAATATCGGAAACTGTCGGAATGTCTGGTTCCTAAAATAGGTAAGCCTCGAATACTAAACTATTTGCATTGAACAGTTTTAAATAGATTAAAATTGTAAGTTGTAAAAATAATTTGAAATTAGAATTCATTTTAAGACCATAGATAAATAAAGAAACATTTCAAAACGGTAAAACTTATACAGGTAAGTTCTAAGTTCTAAATTCTAGAACTTACTTTTAATCAGCAAGCTGTCATCCCTGTTCCTCGTAAACCGTGGGTGGTGCGTTATAATGTTCTGGTTGTGGTACCACACTGTCCTCGGTGGTGGGGACCCAACGCTCTTGCATTCTAACAGGAGAGAGTTCCGCACAGCCACTGTCACTTCTCCGCCTAAAGATGCCACTCCAGCCACAACTAGTGAGAAAATATAATTTATTTATCATCTTTTATTTAAATATTATTCAACACTATTTACTTTTTTACTTTGAAAGCCAAAGGTGCCAATTCAATGTCAACAACTACCGTCATTAACATCTGATCATAATATTTTTACAAATACTAAAGATCAGTTAAGGAGTAGACTAGCTATTTATAAAATGTTTTTTTTAATTTGTTTATATAATTTTAACGCAAATTTTGTTCATATATAATATTTTATCAAATATTATGATCAGATGTTAATGACGGTAGTTGTTGACATTGAATTGGCGCCTTTGGCTTTCAAAGTAAAAAAGTAAATAGTGTTGAATAATTTCGGCGGGCTGGTTAGAACCACGATAGCTCAATTGGAAGAGCACCTGACCCGGTATGTCAGAAGGGTGCAGGTTCAAATCCTGCTCGTGGAAATTTTTTCAACATTGCGTTTTTGTAAACGCATTACAAATTTGCTGCTACGAGCTTAGTAATCTAATTAATGTTCCTGTGCAGTAGTTAAAAAATAAAATAGAAATAGTTTCACAAACAAATCCAAAATGCTTATTAGTTCTTGACAAGGTTTTCAGTCTCATCGTATGTCAAGCTTTGTTTTTGTTTTGCATTCTCGTAAAGTGTTAACTTTATAAGTGGTAAATATTTAGCTTTTTGTTTACTCTCTGTTAGAAAGCGTGGGACTGAAGATAGTAATGACGTCTTGCCAATTCAACCCTACAGGGCACCGCCTTGCAAACCTTATCAGATCCACATATTACAACTGTATTCAATTGTTGCTAAAGATTTTTTCTATTTTAAACGTTTCAAGGAAAACAAGTCGGTCACTGGTTCCTGTTGACAACTTGAGATCAAAAATTTAAAGAAAAGAAAGAAAGAAAAAAAGAAAAAAAGAAATCGACTTATGTGATTATTGACGATCACACAGACATAACAGAAAAAAAAGAAATTAATATGAAAACATTTAAAAAAAAACTAATAAAAATAATAATTATATAACAATAAGGAAGAATGAGTGTCAAGGCTAACTTGGACCCTGCCTCAGCTTTGTGCCGTTGAGAAACATACACCACCACAACGACGCTGGTATTCTGACAGAGTCTAAAGAGTCACAATATGTATATACATATAATTATTTATTCTTAAAAACTAACAAAATGATCTGTACTACAAACTTACCTCTTTGCGACGGAGTGTTGGTAACTCTCCTGCTCTCAGGACCTTCCCCCACAATAGTACTGGCTGTCACCCACACATCGTACTGTCTACCTTCGGTCAATCCCTTCAACTCCATAGTGTGTGTCTTCTCATAAGCGTCTGTCGTTTGTTGGGCGTCTATGCGGAGGGTTTGGGGTCCGTCGTTACTGTTGGGAGTCGAAACCTTATTGCTGTTTTTTCTTAAAATGTAGTTTTTCGTAACTTATTAATAGTAATAATAAATATATTGCTAATTAGTATATTTTTGTTGCGAAATATTCTTGTTACTGTCACAGACACAGTTTGTAAGCCCCCATCTGATGCGAACCCTTAGGAGAGCCTAGTAGGACACGGGGACACGCACTAGTGCGTGATGCCGTTCCCCCTAGAAAACCTCCAAAGGTGATTCGTTTCACACGGTTATAGGAAACCCTTTAAATTTCATGCCGCCCCTAATAAAGCCCGGTGAATCTGACAATGCCGTCTGGGGCAAACGAAAATAAATGTTTGGAAGCGGTTCGTTCGCTGTGTAGATCCTAGCTAAACAATGTTGTTGTATCCTGTTTGCTCAATAATTTCCCTGCTATTATAAGTTTACTGGTGTGAATCTGTCATTGGTTTTCTGATGTAAAACTGCATAGCTACTCTGTTTTTGTAGCTGTTGATTCATCTAAGAAAATAAAATAAAAATAAAATATATTTTTTGGTTCTTGTTTATTTTTTTTTGTGTGATGATTGTAATGGAAATTTTATAATAGGAAGGACATTTTCTAATATGTAACGCTGTAAAAGAAAGTAGTGCTCATGAATTGGATGTCAGCTTTATGTATTGGGCCAACACTATAATATAAGTATATAAATTGTGTATATGTAGGTATATATTGTGCGTTTTAGAATATATTATTTTATTTCTAAAATTGTTCTCTTCACACAATTGCACCTACCATGTTATTTCTGCACCACCCTATGGTTGACTGGTAGAGAATGCCTCAGGCATTAAATCCGCCATGTAATGTATGTTGCAAAAGTTTTAAATAAATAAATAAATATATAAATAAATATAATCTTTAAAACAATCTACTGTTTCATACATTTTGAATGAGTAGGTTTTATTGCAATGATTTTTTAATGAGCAAAGATCGAAGCCATTTCCAAACAAATAGTATGAGAAAATGTTTCATTAAATTTGACTGCATTTTTTCTGTTGCTCTGGTTTGTTTCTTCCGATGCAATGAATTCATTTCATCCTAATATAAAACAGAGTCGATCCGCATTAAAAGAATTATGATCAATTTGTCTCATTTTATATACAGCTCACACTTGACCAAAAAATTTGCTATGCCAAAATTGTTTTCCCAAAAAAGACTTGACAGTTTCAAAGACAGTTTCACTGTATCTCTTATGGTTACAGACTTCATCATACTGTCCCAATAAAAAAAACAGCCCATTTCATTGTCATATTCCAGTTTAAAGTGAAAATGAATAAGATGTAATGACATTGCATTAAAGCTTTAGAACTGAAGCTTAAAACGCGGCTTACAATTTAAATCTGAACACACATCAGCTGTCTCCTTTCGTAAGGTAAGAGATTTCACAACGATATTGTTACCCTAATTGCTAAGTACTTAAGAAAGGAAAATTTTAGAAAATAATTGGCCCTTATTTGTAAAGTATACCTATACTTAAATGGCCACATCTAAATGTCATGCTTGATATTTGCTATTAACGTGGAGAAGAGACGTTGTCGAGGATTACAAGTTTAATAATAAGATTTTCAAAAATTCTTAATGTTTTATTTAATTTTAAACACAAATGAGCCGAATTGGAAGAGCTCCTGACCCGGTATGTCAGAAGGGTGCAGGTTCAAATCCTGCTCTTGAAAATTTTTTCAAAACATTTATGTTTTTGTAATTTGTTTCGCAACAAAATTTGCGTTAAAATTATATAAACAAAACAAAAACATTTTACAAATGAGCCCTTATGAGTGTCACTGCGCTATCGGCCGGCTTATTACCGAAAAAAGCAACCAGTTGTTAATGGTACAATTGCAACGCGACTGCTGCGGTCGGAAACACAAATCGCTTAGTGTATTTGAAATAAAATTGTATGTAATAGTTTACATACAGAGCGATTTGTGTCCGTAATACCAATTTATCAACCTCAACTAGAGCAGTCACGTTGCAATTGTACAATTAACAACCAGTTGTAAACAACCAGTTGTTAACAACCAATTTCGGTAATAAGATGGCGCGGCGCCGGCAGTCAGTAAGTCTGCAAGGCGGGAGAAAAACAGCCGGCAAGAAACTCAGCAAGGGCATTTCTTTTCTCCTGTTCTTTCACAGCGCCTGATATCATACGTCTTCCTATCATAGAAGGACACTTTCTTATCTAACGCAACGGCTTTTACTGAAAATTTGGCTCTGTAAACGCTAATTCATGCTGAGTATAAATACCAACGGCTTTACGTGCCTTGCGAAGCGTCACTCATCCGATGCCTGGCCTTTGCGAACGTTGCTTAACCTTCACAATCGCCGACCAGGCAACGTTTGCGCCTGATCTCAAGCTCCTGACATAAGAGAACTTTGACACTTATCTTGCTGCAAGTAAAGTTCTAATTTACATGCAATTTGTAGTCCTTCGAGCCGGATATGTACATTATTGGTAGTACGTATTCTGTTCTAAAATTAACTACATTCAGACATCTACTACATACCTGGCAGCTGGCTTGCAGTACACTGTGTAGTGCAGCAACCTCCCGTTGGGCTGTTTTGGCTTCTTCCAACTCACAAGCAACGCGTTTGACGATTGGGACAACAGTTTGATTTCGGCTGGTACGTCCGGCACTATAAAACATATTCGCGTCAAAAATTTATCTTTATTCAAGTAAATTTATTACATACTAGTTGTCGCCCGCGACTTTGTTCGCGAAGGCTACACTATCCCACAGGAACCTGTTACCGAGATAAAAGTATCCTATGTACTAGTCCGGGTCATGGTCTGTCTATGTGCAAAGCTTGCATAAAAATCCGTTCAGCCATTTTCACCTAATGCGCGGTCAAATAAACAGACAAACAGACAAAAATTCTAAAAACTGTTGGAATGTGTCCTGTTATCGATTCTTAGTATCCCCAGCCAACTTTTATTCGAATATCTTCCATAAACAGACAGACTTTCGACCCTCTTTAGCTTTATTATATGTATATATATGCGCTTTCGAATCATCTCAAAATACCACCCATTCAGGACGTCTTTTAGCTGGGCGGGCGCAAGAAACTGCACAGCTTTATATATAAAATATGTATTAATGTATTAATGGATAATAAATAATATAAATTATAAATAAATAAATAAATAAAATATATAAAGACAATAATGTAAATTTAGCGTACAAAGCATAAATTAAATTTAACTTACGGATGTTTTTAGTCATAATTTACTGTAAAAGGATCATTTTAAAGTTCATTTTATAAAAAAATATATATTACGAGTATAATGGTTTCTATAACTTGTGAAATAAGAAACTATAGTATTATAAATTTAACTTGTTAATTGTTTTGTACATCAATAAATACAAAAGAAAAACGAATTTTTATTTAGTATTCTTACTAAAAAATATAAGCGAAGAAATAGGTTCATACAAAACTGTCATAAAAATATTAAAATGAATTAAACTTAAAATGATCATAAGTAAATTCCACAACTCACCATCTTGCATAGTAGCACAGACTATGGGGTAAGTGAACGGTCCAAGACCGTAGTTGGAGAAGCCGGCCACCTTGATGGTGTAGTTCGTGAACTTGAGAAGGCTTTGCAGCCGCAGTTCCGTCACTAAAGTGGTAGCGTTCAGACAATTACGACCTGTTAAGTGCAAAGTAATTAGGTTAGTTATACACTATTCGCAATATGTCCCTGAAAGAATGACCTTAACTTACATGACGTTGACACATTTTAAATGCGTCGTTTAAGTATGGAAATTCATCTATAAAAGTTTGATAAATTTATATTGCCACCAACCAGTTCATTGCATGTACCCACTGCTGGGGCACGAGCTTTCTCTATGGATGGAAACACGACAAGGAGAACGGGTCATAAACTACGGCGCGGGCGCAGTGCGATTGTTAACAACTACTATTGCAGCCGGGACCAACGGCTTTACGTGCCTTCCGAAGCACTGACAGCTCGAGATGATAAATTTTTGATGATAGTACAGTTGCATTACCATTAGTAGAGTTCGGCACCTGTGTATCCTATGATAATCCTATGCTTGTTTACGTGTTAGCACACATATGGATACTGATATCACAAACGGAGTCAGGATACATTGAATTGTATAGCGTTGTATGAAAGTCGTTGTTACCTTGAGCGGAGTACAGCACGGTGTATCCTATGAGTGCGCCCGCTTGTTTGTGGGGCGGGATCGGTTGCCAGCTCACGCGCAGCGCTGTTGACGTCACGCCAGTACACTCCACTGACGATGGACCTTCTTCGGGGGCTAGGGGATTAGAAAATAAAGGTTTTGGGTCTTATGATAGCAACTTAACCACCTCTGTAGTGTACTGGTTAAGACCACTGGTTTAAATCTAGAGGTTTTGGGTTTGATTGCCAGCGGGGGTACATGTTTGTGTACTCGGTTTGGTTGGTGGTAGGGCCTGTTCGTCCGCCTGGCTAGCTACCACCATCTTATCTAAATATGTCGTCATAACATCAATGTTTGTAGCATTGTTGTGTTCCGGCAGCTAGAGATAAGATAGCCAGTAGTTGAGAATTCCAGGCGAAGTGCGCTTCCACTTTTTGCCTTATCATCACTCTGTGAGATGAAAGCCAAGTGCTTACCCGTATAGCAGTAGGTATTTCAGGACATAATATGAGGGACTTGGGGGTTATCTTGGACAGCAAGTTAACGTTTATAGCTCATTTTGACCATATTACTTGTACAGTGCAAGCACTATACAATAGTGTAGTGTCAGCGCTTTACCTGCGCGCGGCAATTACCTAATTAATTAGTACACGTTTGCATAGCATTCAATGTAGACTTACTCATTGTAGCAATCAAATAAATCAATCATTTTATCATATCAAGATTTTCGTATCATTTTCTATCATCTTAAGTTGTGTGATCGCGAGATCATACATCTTTATGGTCCTTCGAGCCGGATCCAAATCCGGATCCAAATCGGATAAAAGCGTTCCGCATGCTTGGATTCATAATGAGAATAGGTAGAGATTTTAAGCAGTGTTCTACTCTTGTGCTCTTATACAACTCTTATGTTCGAAGTGTCCTGGAGTATGCATCTGTAGTATGGAATCCAGATTATAAGGTACATATAGAGTCGTTAGAAAGGATTAATAGAAAGATGCAAAAACATCTATCCTATCGGTCGTTTCGGGATAGACAACAACCTATTAGCATTCCTCCTTTGGTAAATCGTCGTATTGAAAGAGACCAAGTTTTTCTTTTTAAAGTTTTGAGAAACATCATTGACAGTCCATTCCTATTAGAAAGTATCGGTATAAGATGCCCTCGGATAAGTTCTCGCCTTAATACATTATTTTCTTTACCTTCTACCCGCACTAAATATGTAGGTAATACATTTTTATTTAGATCTTGTGATGTATACAATAAAAAATTCACATCAATAGATATATTTAATTGTAACGTTTCAAATTTTAAAACTAAGATATGTGAACTTTTACTTAATGAATTAGAATAATACTTGGATTAATTAAATTCTTAATTTAGCACCTTAAGAACTGTCTTAGAGTCCTAATATATATATATTTTTTTTATATAAGTATGTGTTAACTAGCAGTGGATACTTTACTGATTACTGTCTAACTTGTGTGTAACATTTTTATATTTACTTTTTTGTATTGTTTGTTTCCCAAATAAAATAAAATAAAAATAAATAAAATAATGGATGGTAAGAGATCCCATTGTCGCTCACCAACCTAATGGGCAGACCTTATTGATCTAATACTCATCCAATCTGCTGTGACCGACTGCTCCCACAATGCATTCAATAAAGCCAAATGGAGACCACGACCACTCTGCCAAGAGTGGCAGCCAAAATGTAGACGTGCAGCAGGACTTTCATTACTCGACCCGTCGGCATTTATTTATATGTAGATATATAACGGGTGAGCATTGTGCCTTCACCGATCCGATAAAAACCCGTCGGAGAATCTATTAGCGTAACCACGACACGCACTAGTGCGTGATGCCGTCCCCTCTAGAAATCCTCTGACGGTGTTTCGTTTCACACGGCTTGGAACCCTTTAAATTTCTCGCCACTGAAAATGCCCAGCGGCTATCAGCAAAATCTCTCAAAAAACAGCGCCTTCGTCACCACTTGATGATAAGTAATGATAAGGCCATTTTGTAACAATGGTAATTTTATACACCTAACATTAGCTGAAAGTGATACATGTTAGATAAAAAAAGAATAATTTAGTTTAGCAAATACGTGCTAGTACTTACATATATTGTTTTAGCTTCTAAGTTTCGTACAAATTGTTACGATTTACGTAAGCAAACAGCTACTTTCGATCACCGCAAAGGTCTTGCCTCCAATTACCGCTGGAGTTACATGCCAAGCGTGTGTCAGGTTAAAAAAAAAAAACAACAAATTACCTAAGTCATATTTAAGCTAAAGTCAAATTAATCTGGTTTATAACTCGGCAACTTGGAAAAAACCGTGTGAACTTTCCAGCTTAACGATAATAAAGCGAGAAAACTTCCCAGTTTCGCCTATTCGAGTGTTAATTACTTTTCGCGGAGCTAAAAGTTTTCGAATTTCTAAAGCACACAACACAGAAGGATCCGTTAAAAGGAATTAATTACAAATCGTTCACAAATTTAAAGTAACTTCTCAGGTAAAATAAGATTTGTGCCTCAATTAAAACATTTGGGGAATTAATTTTATATTTAATAATACAAAGAAATAACATTTGAGTTTGACCTAGTCCCTTTTACTTTTTATTTTGTTTGTGCTTGGCCTTTATCTTTCTTGATGGTAAGTACTGATAAGGCCGACGTGGAACTGCACTTCACCCGGAATCCTCAACTACTGAGGCACTGGCTATCTTATCTCTATCTGCTGGAACACAATAATGCTACTCACGTTTTTGTTATAACATGGTTGAATTCATGGGTCCAAAAAATGTCAAATACACGGTTAAGTTTATACAATTGAAAATACTATCGTCTTAAATAAACAAAATATGTATTTAGTATCAAAGGGAACGTGTTTACAATTAGCCCAATCCATAAATTCATAACACACTATAGTTTTCTCTACAATATAATTTAAAGTTGGGCAAAAATCATGAAAACGAGTGGCGGCGTTTAGTTGATATCTTATAGTTTATCTAAATTATTGTACCTCTAATATTGTCTAAACAATCATCAATGGTCTAAACTACAAATCGTCCGTCTCACATTTTTGATTTATCGAGCGGTTTTTTTAATTATTATTTTTCAAATTAACACGTTAAATTCTACATACAAAATTGGTATGAACGCGCGGCATCAAATAAATATGGACGAAGACATTTCAAATAAAATATCTGACACTTGTCACTTACGGATGGCGGGCGCACCCTTAAATCAAGCCATTTTATAATTATAACAACTTTTGCGGATCTACTCGCGTTTATTTTACATTGACAAAGTACAGTCTCGCTCGTGGAAATTTTTCAACACTTTGTCTTTTTGTAAGTCTTTGACCTCAATGTAAGTGACGATAAGGATGAAAATGGAAGAACACTTCAAACACTGAGGAACATGCTATCTTATCTCTAACTGTCTGAACCCAACAACGACGCCTGCCCACACTGCGCTTCCCGTACGCGCATTAAACTGAGCATTTGCTTTCCTAACCACAGTCCAATTTTACTTTTCAAATGTTAAAGACATATTCGAAAGTACTCTAGAACTAATCCTACTAATATTATAAACGCGAAAGTTTGTAAGTATGGATGGATGTTTGTTACTCTTTCACGTAAAAACTACTGAATAGATTTTAATGAAACTTTCCTCGTATACAGAGCATTTTTTGTTTTTTACTGTAGTTTTCGCGAACGAAGTCGCGGGCAACAACTAGTACTAAAATAATTTTAGAAAAATCTTTATGAGCAGAACTCGAATGTTAAGATAGATATAAATTGCACTTTGAAGTCGTCAACAGTCAAGAGCCGTCTTACTTTTTCTCTAAACTGAAATTCAATGAACGCAAAATAAGAATCGCGTTACGCCTGATGTGTCCAGAGCATAGCACGGCTGCTTTTAGTGGTTTTAGTGGCAGTTTTCGATACTCTGCCGCGAAATGCTGGAACCACATACCGATGCCGATAAGAAACTGCAAATCTATTGCACTATTTAAATGTCGTCTCAAAAAAAAAATTGTCTATGAACAAATTTCCGGTAAATGATAAGTCGTGCTACGCGATAAACAGTTATTATGTGTTACTATTGTTTCCCCGTGTTTTTCTACGCACAGATACACACACACACACACACACACACACACACACACACGCGCACACACACACACACACACACACACACACACACACACACACACACACACACACACACACACACACACACACTTTCTTACACACACACACCCTCTTACACCTACACACACCCCAACACACACGAGTTGAGTATTTATAAGCTTATGTGTTTGAGTATTGCCAATGTTTCTTGCGTCTCTGGTGCCACCTATTTTCTTATTAGTTTTAGTTTATTTTTTTTTAGTTACGGTTTCCGAGAATACCAGCGCTGTGGCCTGGGGATCTCCTTATGTCATGACACACGCTGAGCGGTTGCCATTTCGGTTCTGGAACCTCTAAATTAGTGTATTATGCGTGATTTTTTTTTCTTATTAAGTTTTATGGACCAAATAAAATTTTCATTTTCAATTTTCTAAATTATATGGAATCAAATTTCTAATAATGTATTTATTTATCCTGTTTTACGTACACAAAGAAACATCAGAGGAACTCCATTAAAAAGCGCCTGAGCCGAAAATTATTAATTTACATCTCAAAAAAGGCAAACGCTGAAGAATGTTTTTCAAAATTCACCAACTAAATATTCTACCACGTCACGGTCTGAATTTCATAATAATTGACAGACAGACAGACGGCTGTCGGAACACAAGGGAGGAAATGCGAAGGTACAGAACGCGTGCACACCAGACTACCATAAACTGTCAAATTTCTTTAATATACTTTGAACTTTATGTCTTAGGCTGTCTTTTGAAAATTTATAGAAGGATTTTGACAGTTTTGGGAAGGTTGGTGTGCAGGCGTCTGCGCTGGTGACCTTTGAAACTTGGGTGAAAATTCAATTTCATTTACCGCATACAAATTGCACAATCAATGCAAAATAATTGACGTCATGAGTTAAATCTGGTAAGTTTTCTCATAGCGTTTTCATTATTAGCACCACAAACTCAATTAGTTAATAAAAGCGTCCAGGACGCATAAATCCTAGACAATAACATGTTTTGTCATCTCACCATGTATGAATAAAACTTTACTTTTAAGGCAGTATTATCTATGGATGGAGAAGCTCGATGGCGCAATGTTAACGCGCCCGGTCTGCGAGTGCTGAGGTTAAGCAACTTTCGCAAAGGCCGGTCATCGGATAGGTGACCAACAATTTATCATCTTCAGAAGGCATGTAAAGCCGTTGGTCCCAGCTGCATTAGCAGTGGTTAACAACCACCAAACCGCACTGGGACTGCGTGGTGGTTTATGGCCCGTTCCCCCTATCCATCCATGGGAAAGGCTCGTGCCCCAGCAGTGGCGACATAAATGAGCTGATGATGATGATGATGACGATTATCTTTACTATTAATCTGTGACATTTTTTGTTTGTTTGTTTGTCGGGGCTAATCTCTGGAACTAGTGGTCCAAATCCAAAAAAATTTTCTCTTATATAATGCTACATACCTTGCGGGTAACTATATTTTGAAAAAAAAAAAGAAAAAGTGTTGAAAAAATTCCACGAGCGGGTCAGGTGCACTGCCAACTATGCTATATTGGCAGTGCACCTGACCCGGAATTTTCAATACTTTGTCTTATTTCAAATTGTGATTAGTTCGCAACAATATTTGCGTAAATTTATATGTAAATAATCAAGGCTATTTTTTTTTAAAAATAGTTTCTTTTTAAAATCTCAAATCCACGC
The DNA here is from genome assembly GCA_949315975.1 of Eudonia truncicolella. Lineage (NCBI taxonomy): Eukaryota > Metazoa > Arthropoda > Insecta > Lepidoptera > Crambidae > Eudonia > Eudonia truncicolella. The sequence goes on along the minus strand of OX438848.1, from coordinate 4,601,161 downwards.
GGACGAAGTCGCGAGTAAAGTGCTAGCTGTTATTAATAACTTGATTTGTAGTGACTTTTTTGACGACCTCCGTAGCCGAGTGGCTTGCACGCCGGACTTTGGGCCGGCGCTAACTCTGAGGTCCCGGGTTCGATTCCCGGTCGGGTCAATGTCGAAAACGCACTTTTTGATGTTTTGTCGGTCTGGGTGGTTGTGGTACCGTCGTTGTTTCTGATTTCCATGAAACGAGTGCTTTAGCTATTTACCTTGGGATCAGAACAATGTATGTGATGTTGTCTCATATATTATTATTTATTTATTATTATTTTTTATAAATACTTTTTTTTGTCAGGTCAGACATAATATTACTCAGGAAGTTTTATATATTTATTATTTTTAATATTGCACTCGTCATGCTATTTAAAAATACAAGATAAAATTTTAATCGAAAAAATCTACCACCCACGACCTTTGGATAACCGGTCCAATGCTATGACCGCTGAGCTACCGAGGTCTCGGTTCGATTCCCACTCGAGCGTCCTGAGGCTTTATGATTTTTTCGACTAAAATTTTATCATGTAAGCTTTCTATTAGTACAAAAGTATCGATTTTAAAATTACAGAGATTATTCACTTTCATAAAAACAAAAAATCCAATGTTATCTCAAATTATAACATTGTCTAACTTGATATCACTACAATAACTTAAAAACATAATTATATTATTAAACGCTAACGATAAAATTTTAATGAAACACAACACTTTTTTATAACATTTCTTTATTTGTGTTTTTAAATTAACCATGAAAACTTTCACCTCAAATCCATTTACATATTATTAGCGAAATTTAAATTCAAGTTTGTAAGAAACAACTAGAATTTTGTTTGCCAATTACTTTTTTAAAGGACCCTTCAAAATAATAGCTCAAACAAAAACAATTACTTCAACTATTTAACTATCTCAATAAAAACAAAGTACTTTTATTCACGTGCTTACAAAGTCTCTTGTAAGAGCGAACTTTTTAATGACTTCGCTAACATTTCATATGTAAGTCAAACGCGCCCGCCATCTTGAAATCAGGGAAATTCTAAAAGTTTCAGCCGAGACGCAGAAAAGGTGGAAAGTAATTATAGCAACAATAAGGAAGTCCGAAACGGCGTTAATGAACATAATAAAGATATAGCTAATGAACAACGACAGTATCTTTGTGTGAAAGATAAAACGAATTTCAGAATTCGCGATTACAGGCCCGCCCGATCCTCTAAATGACAGCACACATTTACAGAATACACTAAACATGCACACCAGTTTAGGCCCAAGACACCGTACTCGTAGAACAAGGGTACGAAGAACCGGTTCACACTCGCTCTACACCAGGTACAGACATGTACCTGGGCGGTTCTCTCCTCCTCCACGGCGCCCTCGGGTTGCTCCGCTCCCCGATCCGATCCGAACCCTTCGGAGAATCTAGTAGGGCACGGGGACGCGCACTTGTGCGCGATGCCGTTCCCTCTAGATAACCTCTGAAGGTGATTCGTCTCACACGGCTTGAGGGACCCTTTACGTTCCTCGCCGCCCCCAAAAAGCCCGGTGAAGCTGAAAATGCCGCAGCGGCAATCAGCAATCTCTCTCCAAAAAAAAAAAAAAAAGCGATTACAGGTAAGAACTAATTGGTTGCTTGGGTTTCATACAACTAGCGGTTATTATTGTTTTTGTGATAACAACCAAACCTTTCCACAAAAGAGATGATTAATTTTGATTTAGGATCAAAAAAAAAAATAGTTTTATTTTTTTTTATACTTAGCTCAGTAAATGACTCCACACCACCTGATGTTAAGTGGAAATGGAGTCCAGACGCGAAGACAACTGGTGCAGCGTGAAAACAACGCAGCATCAGTAAACTTCCAACTGCCGGCCCACAAGGTGCTTCTTCACGCCCCGTTTGAAAGACCCCATATCATGGGAAAGAGGGAAAACGTGTACTGGTAGACTATTCCATCTTTTGGAGGTGCGACAAAGAAATGAGTCACCAAATTTCTTTGTGCGCGATGGGATATGTGTGACAGTGAAGCGATGACTCCGGAGAGCAGCACGTGTACTCCTATGAGAAGGTGGGATAAGGTCAAAGAGTTCTTCAGAGCACTCGCCGTGATATAAGCGATAGAAGACGCTGAGTGACGCTATATCTCTACGCAATTGCAGGGGTTCGAGTGTATTAGTGACCTCTGCATTGCCGATAATGCGTACAGCGCGACGCTGCAATCTGTCTAAGGCATCGAGAAGATACTTTGCGGAACCGTCCCAGATGTGCGAGCAATACTCTACGCAAGACCGTACCGTAATAAAATAATTCAAAATAAAACACCAAACATTTTCTTTCAAACTCCAGAAAAAAGGTTTGTATGAATGACAAAGGTGCTATTCTCTCCTTATGCAACTGCTGCCAGCCACTTTGCTTCTATTATCGATCTGTGTAGTCCCAGAACGTCCTACACTTTGTACAGACGCCTGCACATCAACCTATCCAAAACTGTCAAATTTCTTCAATACATTGTCAACCATATGCTTTGGGCATAAAGTTCAAAGTCTATTGAGGAAATTTGACAGTTTGTGGTAGGTTGATGTGTACAAATTAAATAATATAAATTTTAGGTTCTTTTCAGCTACAATTGATCAATAGCACTGATTAGAATGTATGAAAGAAGATGGAAAGCAATCATTATTGGCCGAACATTCTGCATGCAATATTGACTGTGTCGGAAGCCAACGCGTTTCATTCTGACAAAAGTGCGAATTTCGTTAATTTCCCCCTCGTGTTTGTTGACGAGATTGCGAGAAATTGTCTAATAAAGTTATCTTAAAGATTGTTTTATCGCGAGATTCCGCTGTATGTAACGGTTTGCGTTTTAATTGTTGCCACCGTTGCCATTCAAGCATTTCGCGTGGCTTTTCGCGTTCTTCTTAATCTTATTATTTTTGGGGTTTAACAGAGATCTTTTAACTTTCTTCGTGTCCGAGATATTTTTATTCCTAAATTTCATCTGATGTTAAGTGATGATTTTGCCGAAGGTGGAAGCGCGCTTCACCCGTAATCCTAGGTTTATTTGAAAGAGAGATTGCTGATTGCCTCAGACGGCATGTTCAGCTTCACCAGGCTTTTTTGGGGGCGGCGAGAAACTTGAAGGGTTCTTGAAGCCGCGTGAAACAAAGCACCATCACAGGTTTTGTAGAGGGAACGGCATCACGCACTATAGCTTGTCCATATCTACTGACTCGTGGTGGCTATGTGGTTAGCTGTAGAAATGGGAATGTTCGTCTGCCTGGTTGAGGTCTGGCTAGGCTTCCATTTCGTGCACAGCGAGCGGGTTCGAGTAGCGGTCTAGATGGGACCTGAAGTGAAAGGATCTGCGGGGCACGTGACTTGTCCATAGTTAGTTTTTCTGCTCGGTGGTTTTCATTGAATAGGCTTCCAACATCTCCGGCACTAGTCTGGATAACTAGTAGAGGCGCCCGCTAGATGCAATGTTTCCGGTTGAATCAGCCGCGTAGACCGCTCCGCGCTTACAGCTCCGGTAACCTATCTGGATATTAGGTAGTGGACTATACGTGTCCACGGAGCAACTCGCTCGAGACACTAGTCTTAAAAGTTCCGGATGAAGAATGCGCTTCGGCGCGTCCTGATCCGGCATTATGACCTGACGTAGATAGTCCCATGTGCTTGCGTATGTATGTCTGACACCATTAACTTTAAAACCGTTAGGTTGGTAGGGGGTGTCAGTATAAACTATAAAGTCGTGTGTAGCGGGGTGTCCCCGTGCCCTACTACATTCTCCGAGGAGTTCGAATCAGATCGGGCGAGGGGTTCAGATCGGATCAGGTCGTAATCTTACAGTATTCCTCAGAACTGGCTACCTCATCAATAACTGTCGGAACCCAACAATGCTATTAACATTGATGTTATGGCGACATACTTAGCAAAGATAATGTTGGTGATGACTCAGGTGCGCGGACATAAAACAAGCTCAACCAACGACAAACCTTATGAAAAAACCCCGGCTGGGTATCGAAGTCTGAGTCAAAATTAATTTTTTTATTAAAAATCCATATTATGCTTAACGGTTTAAGTTGTTGCTCAAGTCCAAAGCTGTTGTTCTCCGATTTAATATACAAGAAATATAAAGGGGAAGCTCTAAATGCTCCTTCGTTTGCATGCGACAACAAAACTCGGAAACTCTTGAGACTATGTCCTGATGTAGTCGGGAACTTGCTAACTTAATTCCGGCTATGCTAATATAAAGTTTGACTTTCAACAATAATTCAACACAAATTAAAATCATTTAATTTGAAAGTAGAAGAAACAAATTTATTATATTATGACCGTATTTGAAGAGAAACATATTAAAAAATATCTAATCTAAAAAAAAGGCATTGTTACATACTTTCTATTTTATTGTACTAATCGATACGTACAAACAACAATGAAAAGGACGAAATCGTTTTAATAAACTTTATCTCCAAAATTCAATGAAAACCATAAAATCTATCTGGGATATTAATAAGATGTTTCCTTTTAAAAATAAGAAAATAATAAGAATAGTACATTACCTCCTTCTCTTGTGTCTTGAAACAGAGGAATGGAGAATGGACCCATGCCTGCGGTATTGAACGCTGCTATAGAAACAGCGTACCTGTCAAAAGAAAAAAGTATTCCATTAAGCAATGTACCAAAATCGTTTAACAAATGTCAAATTAAAAAAACGTCATCAATGAGGGTTCGCGTTACGATCTTGCAAGTTAAGCAACTATTACAATACCAGGTCACTGGATTGGTGACCGAATTAAAACACCTCGAGCTTCTCCGTGCTTTGGAATGCACGTAGAGGCCTTTGGTTTTGGCCTTTTGAACCCACCAATCCGCATTAAGCTAGCGCTAGCGTCCCGATATTCTCAAGTGCTCATGTTTGACTACAGAGCTACGTTGCTACGAGCTACGAGAACTTGGGTTACGAACTCCATAATTATTAATGAAATATTTAATTTTGAATGATAATTTCCTGCTGTTAATGAACTCAGGACTTATGATAGACAATACAAAACGATTTATTACGACAATATAATACGATACACATAAGGAGATTAGGCAAAATCGTGCCATTTGTGAATTTGAGCTGAGAAACTTAGTAGTAGCTTAAATACATGAGGATATTAAGAGCATTACTCCAATTTTTGGGTTCAGGAGTAGAAGTAGACAACAGAGATTGAGCGGACTTACTAGTTGCATTTAATGTCCTATTTCTTTATATATGGCATAAAAAATAGCACATGAAGAAATTGGACTATAGCCAACCACTATGGCACTTTGCAGTTTGGTAAGATCGTTTACATATAGGAATGTAATATGAAATATAATTTAGTTTAGAATATTAATAATTATGTTAGATTAGTAAAGAGAAAAGTTGAACTATTAAAATTATGACTTACCTGACACCTTTTAGGAGTCCCGTAATAATTGCTTCTTGTTTGGAGTATAGTGATGCAGTCTTTATAGTTTTATCGCTGGCTTCTTCGGTTTCTGAAACAAAATTATAAGATAAATAAATCTGTTAGTTACTTTTACCAAAAGGTTATTTACGGGCTTTTTGGCACTAAAATATGCACTTTAGTGATACCACAGAATAAGGAAGTATAATGATACGAAATTTAATTTTCTATTATATATTTTATTAATTATATTTTTTATTTCTTAAAGAGAAATATATTATATCGCAACAACATTTTATAATTAATTACAAAATATAAATTGATATATAACAATAATCATAGAAAAATATGTAAATTACAACGTTTTTTTTTGTATTTACAATACCTGACGACCATTTCTTTTTTCTTTTTTCATTTCATATTTTTATAAACGAATTCAAACCCGTGTTAGTCCACGAACGAACGAATTTAATAATTTACGCACCGGCGAGTTTGACTTGGTACCTAAACCTATGGACCTAATCAAAAACTGAATAAACGGTAAAATAAATCATAATAATAACGGTAAAAATAATAAAATATACTAAAATACACGTTGTAAAATTATATGTAAAATTTTATTGCTTATAATCAGCTAAAAAAAAACAAGATTGTCTTCAGGCGGGTCACCTGATGGAAAGTAATCACCGCCGCCCATGGACACCCGCAAAACCAAAGTAATCAGAGATGCGTTGCCGGCCTTAAGGAAGGAGTTGTATCTTGAGGAAGAAGTAGGAATTGGGATGGGTGCGGGGCGAGAGATGGGCCTCCGGTACTTTCGCTCACCGGACGAAACACAACAGCAACGAGTGCCTTTGTTTCACGCCGATATTTTGTGAGAGGATAACATTACGCCCACCGGGTGAGCCGGCCCATTTATTGGCTCTACCATTGAGAACAACTTTCAATATTTCTCTGAAATTATACTTAATTGCACTTTTCTAAAATAATATTACCTTTTAGTATTACCTTTAATCCCATTAAGTTGAGGAACAGCCCTCAGCCGGTAGCCAATGACAAGGCCGTTGTGGGTGTCTGCTGGTGGCGGCAACCACTTTACCCTGAGCTCCCCTGGCGCGTCGGTCTGTTCCAACTGCACTCCCAAAGGTGGTGACGACGGAGCTGATGAGAAAATGGTTTTGTTGCTAGGAAAAAGAGGTATGTACCTACCTACCACAAATTGAGAAAAACAACTTATAGTGAAGATAGAGACCTAAGAAGACGCTATTAGATACAACATAGTAAATAACGATTACGGTTATAACTAAAAAGAAGTAATTTGATAAATACGAGGGTGGATTGAAAAGTTCTCGGCCTAACCTATAAATATTCAAAGTATTTATATAGGTACTAACTTCGTTGAATTCGTTTGTTCTTTGGACACTTTGGTGTTGAATTTCTTATCTGTAGATTTCGTGTTTTTTTTAGGTTAGAGCGAGTCAAGTGAGACAAAACGCAACGTTTTTGGAAAATGGAGAAAATTGAACTGCGTGCGGTCATCAAATATTTGTGTGAAAAAAATTGACAATACAGGAGATCCATGTTAACATGACAACAACATTAAGGGAATCTGCCCCGTCGTATAGCAATGTGAAAAAATGGGTCACCGAATTCAAACGTGGTCGAGAGAGCATCGATGATGACCCTCGCTCCGGCCGGCCGTCGACGTCTACGACTGGAGAAAACATCGACAAAGTATGTGATCTCATCTTGAAAAACCGCAGACGGACTATCAGCGATATTGCTGACACTTTGGGCATCTCATATGAACGAACACAAAACATCATTGTGAACTTGAATTTTCTAAATCAGGTCGCTTTCAGTTGAGCAAAAGCGAATTCGGCTCACGATTTCTCGTGACAGTCTGGAGATGTTTGAGACTGACCCGCAAGATTTTGTGAACAGGTTTGTGACAATTGATGAAACCTGGGTCAACCACTATACTCCAGAGTCAAAACAACAATCGAAACAATGGAAAAAATCTGATGAACCGACCCCAAAAAAAGCGAAGGCAATTTTGTCAGCTGGAAAGGTAATGGCTCTCTGGGACGCGAAGGGTGTCATCATGGTTGACTTTCCGAAAGGTGAAACCATTAACTCAGCGTACTACTGCACCCTTTTACGCCGTTTACGTGAAGAGAAAAAAAGTGTTGTTTCATCAGGACAATGCTCGCGTTCACACGTCTGTTGAAACCATGGCTCAAATGCGCGATTGTGGTTTTGAATTGCTGCCCCACCCGGCTTATTCACCTGATTTGGCCCCCTCGGACTTTCACCTGTTTCCAAACCTAAAAAAACACCTCGGTGGCCAGAAATTTGCATTACATGAAGAGGTCACATAATGAACATTTCTGGCCACCGAGGTGTTTTTTAAGGTTACAGTAATGTACAGATGAGGTCTACAGTAACTCAATATTTTGAGGACTTTGAGGAATATTTTTTTAAAACCGGTATATAAGCTTTGAACACATAAGAACATAAGAATGGACGAAATGCATAGAGTTAGATGAAGATAACGACTACTTGTACTTTATTTTCTTGACAAGGCCGAGAATCCAAATTTGATTTTGAAACTTCTTTATCAAATTACAAAAACACAATGTTGAAAAAATTTCCACGAGCAGGATTTGAACCTGCACCCTTCTGACATACCGGGTTAGGTGCTCTTCCAATTGAGCTATCGTAGTTCTAACCAGCCCGCCGAAATTATTCAACACTATTTACTTTTTACTTTGAAAGCCAAAGGCACCCATTCAATGTCACCCGATCATAATATTTTTACAAATACTAAAGATCAGTTAAGAAGTAGGTAAGCTATTTATAAAATGTTTTTTGTTTTGTTTATATAATTTTTACGCAAATTTTGTTGCGAAACAAATTACAAAAACACAATGTTGAAAAAATTTCCACGAGCAGGATTTGAACCTGCACCCTTCTGACATACCGGGTCAGGTGCTCTTCCAATTGAGCTATCGTAGTTCTAACTTCTTTATCAAAGCAAATAAAGTAAGTTTTTTTTAAATAAGTAAATAGTTTTTTATTGTATAAAAGCAAAACATAAATTTATCGATGCATGGTTTTATAGCAAAATAATTATAGAACCTAGTAATCCTATATCTTTAAGTGTAATGTACAGCCATCAACCTATACAAAACTGTAAAATTTATTCAACACATTTTGAGCTTATGCCATATATACAAAGTTCAAAGTCTATTGAGGAAATTCGACAGTTTGTGGTAGACTATGATGTGCAGGCGTGTGTCGTGATGATCCTAGCCTGGTCAGTTAAGAAAATATTTAGGCATATTTATAAAACTTTAAAAAAAAAACAGAAATTGTCTGAATCTGAAATTTTGCGGCTTTCGGATCTTTCAGAGGTTCTGTTACAAACTGCAAAATTCTTGAAAGTGAAAGCGCATTTCACCCGGAATCCTCAGATACCAAGGCATTGGTTATCTTATCTCTGGTGACATATTTAGATAAGGTGGTGGTAGCTAGCCAGATGCCCTATCACCAACCAAACTGAGTGAGTACACAAACATATACCTCCCGCTGAGCATCCCACCCAAGACCACTGGATCTGAGACTGTACATACATAGTAGGTAGTAAAGGAAAAGTAAAGTAAATAGCCTATAACTGTCCCACTGCTGGGCAAAGGTCTCCATCATTAAAATCAAGTCATCACTACAATTGATGGGATATGGCTTAATCAACACGCTTGCCAAATGCGGGTCGGTGATCACAAACTCGGGCTATGCATCGAAAAATCCGAAACACATTCTGCTCGACCTAGGAATTGAACCCGGGACCGGCCACCGAGGCGTTCACATAGTAGTACATTGTAGGTACCTTTGATTAAATTTAAAAATAAAATAGCTATAGCAACCTTCCTCAGTGGTGGTGAACCGAACTGGCGTGGAATAGTGGCTCAGGTCAGCTTGGTTGCCCCCCGCGACGCGCGCGGTATACCCGGTGGCAGGCTGGAGGTCTTCCAACTCCAGGGTGTGACGGATCTCTTCCAGCCTATCAGTAAATACTCGTATGTAAAGTAAATGTTATGATTTTTTTTTTCTTTTAGTTGATGGCTTCGTGCGATTAGCACATTTGGGCAATGTCAAAGTAATTTTTCTTAGTAATACATAAATATACAATATTTCCTTCCAGTATGATGATGATGAATGATAATAGAAATGAAAAGTGAGAAATGATATACCCCCAAGCACTCGAGTATCTCAGTAAAGATGTGGGGCTTTACTAATTCCTCGGGCAGACTTCTTGAGAGAATTTGAAAAGTGAAGCTGCACTGTTTAGTTTCATTTGCCAACACTCATGCGCACTTACAAACACTTAACGGTTAATAATCCACCATTATTTCACGTTAATATTCGACATAACACAAATTTTAGAAATTAAAACAATACTGCAGACATGACTCTTCACTTTCCCGCCAAGAAGTCCAAATGTTATTTTTTCTTTTAGTTTATAACTTCGTGCGGTAAGCACATTAAGCCAGTGTCAAAGTAATTTTTCTTACAGATAATTATTAGTATTATATAGTATTTTTTAATTCAGTACCCCCAAAAATATAGCTGATAAAAAAATATAGTATTTAAAAAAATATTTATTTAATTTCTTATATCTTGATAAAATATAGTAGTTTCGCCTACTATAATATATTTTTAGTTATACACCTAAAATAGTAGGATACTATATTATATAGTGGGGTTGGCAACCCTACCTCCAACCCCTTAAGTATCTCGTAAAGGACCTTACGCAGACGTATTGAGTGAAAATGAAAAATGACGTTGCACTATTTTGTTTTATTTGCCAACACTTATGCACATTCACGAACACTTAACAGTTAATAATCCACCATTATTTCACATAAATATTCGACATGCCTTTATAGAAAATAAAGTAAACTGTAGACATGACTCTTCACTTTCCCGCCAAAAAGTCCTACGCTTTTGTATTTGCGTTTCTTTTTTGTTTAATTTTTCCTTATTTCATGGCTAAATGTCTAAATGGCTAAATGTGGCACAAAGCGGTTAGCACATTTAGCCAGTGGCAAAGTATTTTTTTTTACAAGTAATATAAATAGATAATATTTCTTTTGTTTTTAAATATAAATAAATGATTAAAAAATAAAATTATTTTATTTTTCTTTAACAATTTTTGCTTTATGAATACGGTTGGTGTTAAATGGAACACCTTAAACGCCATTTGACCGGCAAACAATTGAATTTCTATTGTGTCTGGGCCCGGCGGCGGCCAACCTGTTAAGCAAACATCGTCTGCATTTAGAGATTCTGTTCCTCCCTTAAAAAGAAGGTTCATCTAGTCACCTGCTGGTAGTAACCATGTACTGATATATTAAAACTGCTTGATGTACAGACGCCTGCACATCAACCTACCACAAACTGTCAAATTTCCTCAATAGACTTTGAACTTTATGCCTAATAAATATGGTTGACAATGTATTGAAGAAAAGTGACAGTTTTTGATAAGTTGATCTGCGGGCGTGTGTACATACTGTTGAGCCTTTGATTAAACAAATAAATGTAATGAAACACAATAGCAAATTTCAAAGATAGTTTAGTCTGTCGAACAGAGTGGGAATCTAATGCGAATAATCAGAACTAACTTGATAAATCAAGTTTAAACAAGGTTGTTCTACAAATGAACTTTGCCGAATTAATAACATTATTTGAATACTCTTTGCCCAACTATAGGTTTTACAGTTGGTTTGTGATTTTAATTTTGAATGACTTTTGTTAAGTTCAATTCAATGCTAATAAAATGTTTATGTAATAATGAACTTTCAAGTTTTTTTTTATATTGTGTCGTCATAGTGACCACATCCTGCCTGATGGTAAGCGCTGATAATAAGCGCACCCATTCATGACGGCCTGCATAAATGCCGTTTCACGCCCCGCTTAACCGACCCGGGACTTTAGGAGCTGGGAAACACATGCGCCGGCAAAGAATTCCAGAGCCGAATGGTCTTACAGAGAAACGCCTTGCCAAATTTTTTGGTACGAGTACTGATTGAATATACAGTATGATGGTGGTTTCTAAGATCAGCACGTGTAGTCCGGGAGAGGAACGGAGAGGGCGGGATTAGATCAAAAAGTTCTTCAGAACACTCTAGTAAACAACTGTGAATGTGGTCCATAGTTTAAAGCTTTTATTGCGGTGTGTGCGCTTCCATTTTCGACCTTTTTAACACGTACATACCAACAGATGACATAAATAAAAAAATAAAAAATTAACGATGTCAGATTGGAATTTTCAAACAGTGCTACAGGCAAGAATTTGGCCTTTATCTGATCTTATGTATAGTGAAGATAAGGTCAAGAAGAAGCGCACTTTTCACAGAATCTTATCTCTTATTGGCGGAACACAACAATGCTGCAAACATTGATGCCATGGCGACAAACTAAGATAAACTGCAGGTAGCCAGGTGGACTTAAATCAAGCTGTTATCAGATCAAGACATATTTGCTATCAGACCGTTTCGACCGGGTTGTTACTAGGACCCGAGAGGTGTGTGGGGATGGGTGATGTTTTGCCGACCCAGTAAACCACACCTCTACCGCAATTGCGGGACACTACCAACTCATCGAGTCATACGCGGTCCGCGCGGAACCTGGAACCTCTGGTTCTGAGACCGGTTTCACCACAAGACCACAGGCATTTAGTTAAACCGTTATAAAAGTGCAAACGAAAACGGTGGCATAAATCAGGTTTGATAGGTATTATTATTATTCTCTTTATTAAATATGTATCTTAAGAAATTTTTTTAACAATATTTTATATAAAAACATATTTACAATATAAAATTTAAAAAAAATCTTAACCTAGGTTGCCACCGGCAGCGGGGATAGACCCAAGCTATCGGTGGTTAGGGCTGCAGAGTGAGGAACCTCCTGACAATACGTGCGTGCCAAGGAGTACTGCCTTTTGCATCTGACCCTTGAGCCAACCTTTCAGCCAGAACCTCTCTAGGTGTTGATCGAGGCTCTTGGCTAAAATACCGTTTGAAGAAACAACTATCGGTACAATAATGGTTGAATCCACATCCTACATGGCGGTAACCTCGTGAGCCAAGTCAAGGTACTTACTGAGCTTGTCCTTCTCGGCTTTCACGAGGTTCTCATCATGAGGTATGGTGATATCAACCAATATTGCCCGGTGCTGGGATTGTCATTGTTCTTCGATAGTAAAAGTAAAGGTAGAATGAAACAAACAGGTAAAATCAACACATCAAATCTCATAATTTAAAAATATCAGAAAAAAGTCTTATTTGAGAAAATATTGAAATTCCGAAGGGATATCCATATCAATATACACGTCTCAGATCATAGACCCCACATCGTCTTACCTACTTCGATCATTGATTATAACAGATTCCGCGTCAGCCACGAACCGGCGCGTCTGGTTTTCGCTGGGTTATTTTAGTGGGTGGTTCGCCACATACAAGTTAATCCCACATACCCCCGCGGGATGATTCCGTAGGGAATTTTCCCCAGGGTTTAAGAAAAGGTACCTGTACTCTTACCTGGTAACGTTCATAGTCCTGGCCGTGTTCCAAAGCAACCGTTGGCTATTGGTTATCTGCAAGCTGTAGTACTGCGCCAGGGACCTGGTAGAGTCGCGCCATGAAAGCCTCACTGATCGGCTCTTGATGGAGTCCACTGACAGATCCGTGGGCGGAGTTGGCGGCTCTAAAAAAGGTTGACGTTGTTATACTCGTAATCAACATCATCATCATCAGCTATCCCTATAGCCATCCCTATGATTGGAAACACCAGCGTTTATGGCCCGTACTCACTGTACGGGCGGCCCAGTATGGATTCACGTGTATTTCTAAGTATCGTGCTCCTTAATTATAGTAGGGCCTTATAAACAGAGGACAAACTTGGAATATTCCTTGTTTTGCACCTGCCATGTAAACTTTCCGAAAGATCGAGGTAGATGACGAGCTCTTGTATCGGAAGCCAAGACACAAGCCATGGGCAATTTTGTATGGAGGGTTGTTGCCTTTTTCGAAATTCTTGTAGTCGTAAAAAGTAGACGTTCTGAATGGGTAGTAGGTAAAAAATTTATGGACGATTCATAAGCACTTTTCTTAAGTTTATTTGAATAAAAAAATTTGACTTTGACTTTGAACCTCATTTTTTTTCAAGCAATAAGGTTAGATTTCAGGACAGCGAAATATTTTTTCTAAATCGAATTAATGTTTTTTAATTTGTATAAAACCCAAAAGCGCCCATTGTCCTTTGACTAAAAGAAACAAACACGGAATAGATTGCTTCTGATAATAATATTAAAATTAATAATAAAATTAACATTTGAGTTACGATAATAAAAAACTAAATGAAAAAGATAAATCAAGAATCTGTTTAAGACTTTAATAGTGTATTATTTAGTTGGACACGTTTTATTGATTCTTTTAAAAATCAGACTTTTTTTTATATAAAAGGAGGAGGCAAACGAGCAGGCGGGTCACCTGATGGAAGTAATCACCGCCGCCCATGGACAGCCGTAAAACCAGAGGAATTGCAGACGCGTTGCCGGCCTTTAAGGAAGGAATAGGCTCGTTTCTTGAAGATCCCAAGGTCGTAACGGCCCGGAAATACTGACGCCGAGAGCTGGTTCCACAACACTGTAGTTCGAGGCGAGAAATTTCGTGAAAAACGCACAGTACAGTGGCGGTCTACGCCATCCATCAAGGTGATGTGGATAGAATGACAGCCGATTGCGTGTAGTGCGGTGAAGGAAATCAGCGGCAGGGATTAAGCCGGACAATTCCTCAGAACACTCTTCATGATATGCGGTACAGTATACACAGAGACGCAACGTCTCTCCGAAGAGCCAGTGGATCGAGCCGACCTGAAATAACCATGTCGTCGACAATTCGAGCGGCTCTGCGTTGAATGCGGTCAAATGGTAAGAGTTGGTACTGGGGTACTCCAGCCCAAAGATGGGAGCACTCAGCGACTGTCAATGATAGGTATCCAAATTTTTATGCTCACCTAAAATGGTCAGATGAACACTGAACACATCAGCTCCAAATGGATTACCAGCTCTGCACTGGTATAAGGCACCGTCACTTGTTTCAGTCTGCAGCAACTCCAAGATGCTGGTCAGGCCTTCATCTGTTTTTGCTTCTGATATCTTCACCCTGGTGATTGACAAAAAGTTCTGTAGTGTCGTCACATTGTGTGGAACCGACGCGTTTTAATTGCGATTTAGAAGCGATTATAACGCGGTGTAGTAGCTGTACCAAAACATCTAAAGGCGGTTTCACACGGTAGTGTAAGCTCATGCTCTTAAAAAATGGGACTATAGAATCATTTTTATTGTTGTAACCGCTCAAAATAAAAATGTTTTATAACTAAGATACCTACTAATGTTGTTTTTTTTAAAAGATTAGGTTTTATTAATGCGCTTTTAACACAATAATAAAGAAAGAAAGAAAGAAAGAAAGAAAGAAAGAAAGAAAGAAAAAACATTTATTGACTCTAATATACACAGACACAAAGACATGAAATACAAGACAAAAAAAAATAAAAATAAATAAATAATTAACAAATAAGTATCAAATAAAAAGAATACAAGTGTGAGGAGCCAATCAGGACCCCACCTCAGCATATGTCGCTACGGTGTGACAAAGTCACGTCGCAACGGCGCTGGTATTCTGGCAGGCCCTGTGCGAGGTGACGTTTCCATCCTATTTATTTTAGAGACTAAACAATAAATATAAATATACGTATGTGTATATAATTGTACTTATATTATAAATAAACCTATATACTCCTAAAAATGCACACACATAAAAAACAAAATATACAAAATAAAAGACATCGTACACAATTTAAAAAAAAACACAATTAATAAAAATCTTGTTAATCTATTAAGAAAGCTACCATTTGCTTTTGTATAGGCATGGGTTCACATAGTATTCTAACGGAGCTATGGAAGATTGTGACCACGAAAACTCTCATTCAAAACGAGCACGTGTCCGTTGGGCTACGTACGCTACGAATCATCCTAATTCGTAAAACATTATTCAATAGGTATAATAAGATGTTTTTGTTTTGTTTATATAAATGAAACGCAAATTTTGTTGCGAAACAAATTACAAAAACACAAATGTTGAAAAAATTTCCAAGTGCAGGTTCAAATCCTGCTCGTGGAAATTTTTTCAACATTTGTTTTTTTTTAGGTATAATAAGGTTATTTTATTGATATAATACCTTTGTGTCAGCGGGTTGATAGGCTTGGTGTTCCTTGTCCACATGATCCTTATAGGCTCGTCTCCTTTAGCGTGGCATTCTATAGTGAGGTGCTGACCTAACTTCGCTGTCATATTTCTCGATAGCACGTCAAACGTTACCGGTTCTGAAAGGTAAATACCGGTTATTTGTTTTAGTTTGAACAATGTCACAACAGCTTGCGCAGGTAATACAGAATCAAATTTCATATTTAGGTACATAAGCTAATAAATGAAACACATTATGCTTTTTAATAAATGAGTTTCTTGTTTCTTGACAAATGAGAGAACGAAATTTTTAATTTGAGAATCTCTAGATGAACATTTCTAAGAAGCCCCACATTTACCCATTTACGTTACGGCCACGTACGTATTGAGAGCGTGCTGGTATGGACAAAACAGTTTGTGCAAAATATATTCTGGATCTTTGGAGATTGGTAAATAGCATAGGTTTACAGCAAATTGTCAAATATACAGTATTTAATTTAGTATTGTTGATTATTGCTATATGTTACATTGTTTGCGATATGTTACCGACTCAGCAAATATGGTGAAAAAGAAATTAAGTAAAATATTTAATATGTAGTGAAATAAATTCAACTAAATAAGGTTTTGTGAGATCTAAGTTAAGTACTTCATTATAAATCGGCATAATGGGTAGTTGACAACAACAACAATTAATTCCAGAACAATAAACGTATAAATGAAATCATAACAGTTCTTTATAACATTGACCATTTTTTTATTTGACCTAAGCATGCATTTTTGTTACCTAAAAAGTTATTAATAAACACTCAATTGACGGAAAGAAATAGTGACGTCATAGTTTGCTAATTCCATACAATTTATATTAAAAATATTCGTTTTGACAGTTGTTAAAAAGTTTCTATTTTGACTAACCAGTCAAATACCCAATTATATCTAATAAATAAATATAAAAAAGGTAATACAGCTACACAATTTCGCCAAATAACACAATGCACCGGAACAAGTCAAAACCAGTGTATCTTTTTAACAACCATGCCCTTTTACGTATCAACGGAATCCCAACTCAATTTTGCGTACTTACTATTTACAGATATCCAAATAGTCTTGCTAAGTGCCTCTCCCACTCCGTTCTCAACGTGACAGGTGTACAGGCCCGCGTCGGATAGTGCTACCGAGTCGAATATTAAAGACCCGTTGGAAAGGCTTAAGACTCCACCACCGGCGACTTCGAGAACCGGTCTCCAGGCTTCCGATACCACTGACAGAAAAAATCCTTTTCATCATCATCATTACCAGCAAGCGTCTTACATAGCGTCGTTGCAAATTTAATATCTCTTTTGCGATAAAAGTGTATATCATAGAAAAACTAATAAAACTTTCTCCTGTAACATTTTCTAGAATATATTTTTGTGTTTTTTAGAGGGAAAAACAATGACATCATTATGTAAAGAAAAAAATTATCATGTATTACAACAAATAAATTAGAGGTATATAGCCTTATTTGACCCAAAAGATTTTTAATTTGCAACAACGATAGATAGATATTTTATACAGGGGTTTTGTTTTATTTCCTAAAACTGGTATTACGTCAAACATTAATGTGAAATAACGGTGGATTATTAACAGTTAAGTGTTCGTGAGCGTGCATGAGCGTTGGCAAATGAAACAAAACAGTGCAACGTCACATTGCAAATTCTCTCGAGAAATTCACGTGAGGTCTCTGTAAGCCTCATCTTTACTGAGATACTCAATGTATTGGAGGATTACTCATTTATCAGTACTCATTTCTATTATCATTCATCATCATCATCATACAGGAATGAAATATTGTTTATTTAAACTATAACTTGTAAGAAAAAATACTTTTCATCCCTTCTATTCGAAAAGTGTCGCTTTGTTCCTCTATAAGTGGGAGCGAAATATATCTACAGTAAATACCAAAAAAAATATTAAAGTTGATAGCTACTCAAAATTACTAGCTTATCTGAGGAGACTATCCGTAGGACACAAACCAAAGAAATCAAAAGTATTTTCTCATCAAAACGTTGAGACTTTTTTGAATGACAACTTTTTTGAATGCAACAAAAGTATGTACTTATCTTTTAGTTTTTCCATTGTAATCTATAAACAGAGTGTTTTAAAACGTGTACGTATTGTACCTATCTCCTTTCTGTTTTGTTGCAAGTGGCTTTAATATTTGGCATACATGGAGCTTGTGGTAGCAACGTGTTTATAAAAATAACAATCGATGATGTCAAAAAACACTCAGATGAATTACTTTTAGTGAATTTAACTGGCACAAAAACAAAAAACGATCGGTCATTCGTCATTCGTGGCCAGTACAAACGAATAGTGGAAAAATATCAAAGCCTGCGTCTTTCTCATATAACACCTAATAGATTTTTTATTAGGTATCAAAATGGAAAGTGCTTCAAACAGGTTATGGAAAAAAATAGAATATCTTCAATGCCCCTAGAAATCGTTATATACTTGAAGTTGCCCGATTGCAACTATACACAGGACATTGTTTTCGCCGAACGTCCGCTACACTTTTGGCAGATTTTGGAGTGAAACTGCGGCACGGAGGGTGGAAATCCAGCTCTGTAGCAGACGTTACATTCCAAATAAGGAAAAAACTAGCACCCGCTTTGTAGAAAATATTAAATTAAGACCTAAAGACAATTGGCCCATGCCAATGTCGCCACGTCCTTCCACATCAAAGGATTCTGTACCTTTTCTTGAGCACCAGTCAGATAGGTACTAAGATTACAAATACTCAAAATGTAAAAGAATCGACAACAATATCGATCCCAAATAAAACAGTGACAATAACTTTTCAAAATTGCGCTAGTGTATTTAAATTTGTAATTGTGTTTACTTATATACACCATGTCTTTTTTAAATTAAATATATTCATTAATTACATAACACCGTCTCTTATTTATTTTCTCATAGAAAATAAACAATAACTATTATATTCTAGAATCCTTCGCTTCGCTCATGGTTCAAGTAGCGCCCTCGCCGTAAAAATACTATTTTGCTCCCTTGTCATACAATCTACTATTGGCACTGGCTAAATGGGCTAACCGCACAAAGCAAACAACTGAAAAAAAAGAAACTTACCATCTCGTTTCAACCAATGAGTTTGAGGTTGTGGGTAGCCGTTGGCACTGCAGGATATGTGACCACTCCTGCCTAGTAATAGCGATGTGTTTTGTGGCTCCTCACTCCATTTAGGTGCAACTAAAATATATTTATTATTTGAAAAATAAAAAAGTGTTGAAAAAATTCCACGAGTGGGATTTGAATATCGTGGTACGCTAGCATAGTTAGTTGTGCACCTGTCCCGGCATATCATGGGGTGCGGGTTCAAATTCCGCTCGTGGAATTTTTTCAACACTTTGTCTTTTTTCAAATTGTAATTTGAAAAAAGACAAAGTAAGCCATAAACGAACAAAAATTCGAAAATTTGTTGTTGACTTATAATTTTAATGATCAAAGAAAGTGACGATCACTGGCGCCTCTACCCTATTAAGTATTTCCATACTTAGTGCAGTTACAGACTGGAAGTCTAGTTAACTGTCACTATAGTTTGACTTTGTTTTTGTAAAACAATTTTTGAATTTTACTAGAGTACTATAGTGGTACAGTATGACATTGTGAAAATTGAAACTTTTACCAGAGGTAAATTTGTAAAGTTAGAAATTTTCTTTTTTAGCGTTCCTTACCCTAAGGGTACAACGCGACCCTATTACTAAGACTTCGCCGCTGCCCGATCGTCTGTCTGTCTGTCTGTCCGTCTGTTACCAGGCTGTATCTCATGAACCGTGATAGTAAGACAGTTGAAATTTTCACAGATGATGTAAAATAAATAATTAAACTAATATTTAAGGGGGGCTCTAAATCTTTAAGTGGGGCTCCCATACAAACATGATTTTTAACCATTTTTATAGATAATGGTACGGATCTCTTCGTGCGCGAGTCCGACTCGCACTTGGGCGGTTTTTTTTACATGTTGTGATTGTTTTTATATTTTGTGTGTTTATTTGTAATGGAAAGTCTCCTGCTATGATAGGGCATTTTCCAACATTTTTGACGCTGTAAGGGAGAAAAGAGCTGCTGTGTTTCTTGCCGGTTCTTCTCAGTACAAGGTCTCCCGCCCTGTATAGACTTACGAACCGATGACATAGTGACATTCACAAGAGCTACTCTTAGCCTAAACTGAACAAATGATTTTGAATTTTTGAATTTTATTCCGGGCGTTTG
Organism: Eudonia truncicolella; assembly: GCA_949315975.1. NCBI lineage: Eukaryota > Metazoa > Arthropoda > Insecta > Lepidoptera > Crambidae > Eudonia > Eudonia truncicolella. The sequence goes on along the minus strand of OX438848.1, from coordinate 4,581,128 downwards.
GCGCGCGGTGTATGGGCGTTTTACCGTTGTACACGCCTGCATATTAGACTATCACAAACTGTCAAATTTCCTCAATAGACTTCGAACATTATAATGGCATATAGTTGAACATTAATTGAAGGAATGTGACAGTTTTGAATAGGTTTATGTGCAGGCGTCTGTACAAACTGTAACCGCCTTAGATATAATAAAAAATATGTTTCTTAAAAAATATACTTTTAAGAAAGCCTTTAAAAGTCTTTGAAATAACATTTTACGTCGAAGCTTCGCAAATACCTTTTATCGAGAAGAAGCCGTAAGAAACTCGTCAACTTCTATTTCTGTCTTCTATAATTTATGTCTTACGAGAAATAATAATATAATATATAATATAATAATATCAGTAAATTCTAAGGAAAGTATTTACAGTAAAATCGTAAACACTTTTAATAAAAAGATGACTTCTGTAGTATCATCATAAATACGTTTGTCGTGTACACAAATTAAACTATATTAGCACCAACATTTTTGTCTTTCAAATATTTTTTTTCGTTACAGTATTTTTACTTAATAAATACAATCATCATCTCAGCCAAAAGACGTCCACTGCTGGACCAAGGCCTCCCCCAAGGATCTCCACAACGACCGGTTTTGTGCTGCTCGCATCCATCGGTTTCCCGCAACCTTCACCAGATCGTCGGTCCACCTTGTTGAAGGCCTGCCCACACTGCGCTTTCCGGTACATGATCGCCACTCAAGGACCGTTCCGCCCTAGCGGCCATCAGTGCGATGTGCCCTGCCCACTGCCACTTGAGCTTAGCAATTCTTCGGGCTATGCTGGTAACCTTTGTTCTTCTGCGGATCTCCTCATTTCTGATACGATCACGTAGAGGAACCCCGAGCATAGCCCTCTCCATTGCTCTTTGAGTGACCTTAAGCCTTTTTATGAGGCCCATATTGAGCGACCACAAGGGCAACAACATTTCGCGGAATATCATTATAATTAAACGTTACTTAGCTATAACTTTTTAACCCTATATTATGTCTAAAACTTGTAACAGTAACTCCTTACAAACAATCACCACCACCACCACCACCATAATCACCATCCCCATCATCATCATCATCATTATCATTAACATCATCAACATCATTCGCCTATGCTAGGTCTACTGCTGGACATAGACCTCTCCGCGTGCACGTCACTGAGCACGATACGCGGCTACTCTCATCCAGCTCTTAGCGTGCCTTTTAAAGGACGGAGGATTCATTTCCCTAATGAATAGAATAGAATAGAATAGAAAACATTTATTAGTGACACAACACAAATTACATTGCTACATTTTTCATTTTTTTTACATTAGGTAAGTGGCACTAAAAGCTCGCTCAGCATGATGTCAGGCCTCTTAGGTTATAGGAAAATCTGACGCTGGTCTTCCGCGAGCACCTTAGTGTTTGCCTCATTGCTTTTCCATAATGTTAGATTAAGTAATTTCAATATTTGTTAGGACATCAGGGACCTTGTCGAGCATAGCAAATTCAAAGAGAGTCGCTCGAAATTTGGTCACCCATCCGTTGATAATAGCATTGCAAAAGTTGCTTAACATTCAAGATAGCAAAATATACACTAACCTACAGTCGAAATATATTTCTATAAATAACTACTGTAAAGGATCGTACACTCATACCGTTTCCCACGCAATATCGCAGCACCCTTCACTCATACATTCCGTCTCTTTCGTACTCCACAATTTGGAAAGAGAGGCCTCAAATTCAAAATGGCCTTTCTTCTCTGTGGAATAATAACATCGTGAACGCTTGCAGCGGTGGCACCGCGCCGGCCCCAAAACAACATGCCGCATGAAATTACACAATGAAAACAACTAGAATAAATTACCCCTGCCCTTTCAACTGCAGTTAAATGAGCTGCCGTATTAATAAAATTTTAAACGAAGTTTAAGAGAGAAAGAGAATGAAAAACTTTTATTGACTGATACGCAGGATAACAAACACGGTAGGTACCTACAATGAAAAAGTTAATCAGGGCACAGTCTCAGTCAGCAACTTTTGGTTGGTGGTAGGGCTTGTTTAAACGCATGGCTAGCTACCACCATCTTATCTAAAAATGTAGCTGATGGGAGGGCTAATTTATTCGCCTGGCTAGCTACCACCATCCTATCTAAAAATGTAGCTGATGGGAGGGCTTATTTATTCGCCTGGCTAGCTACTACCATCCTATCTAAAAATGTAGCTGATGGGAGGGCTTATTTATACGCATGGGTAGCTACCACCATCTTATCTAAAAATGTAGCTGATGGGAGGGCTTATTTATTCGCCTGGCTAGCTACCACCATCCTATCTACATAATATGTCGCTGTTTGTAGCATTGTTGTTTTTTTTTTGGAGAGAGATTGCTGATTGCCACAGATGGTATTTTCAGCTTCACCGGGCTTGTTTGGGGGCGGCGAGGAACGTAAAGGAAGCTCCGTTCCCTCAAGCCGTGTGAAATGAATCACCTTCGGAGGTTTTTTAGAGAGAACGGCATCGCGCACTAGTGCGCATCCCCGTGCCCTACTAGATTCTCCGAAGGGTTCGGCTCGGGTCGAAACATACAAACGCGCTCGAGCAACGCACACAAAAACAATCTCTCACTGACACGGTATCTCGTAACTTTTGGTTGGTGGTAAGGCTTGTTTAAATCTAAATATTTCGCTGTTTGTAGCATTGTTGTGTTCCGGCAGCTAAAAGATAAGATAGTCAATGCCTCAGTAGTTGAGGATCCCGGGTGAAGTGCGCTTCCATCATTGGCCTATCATCACTTAACATCAGGTGAGATCAAGACACTGTGCTTACCCATAAAATATTTATTTAAAAAAAACAGTTGCGATCGGACTGGTTTGAGATGGTCCACGACCCCCCGCCCGATCCTCTAAATGCGACTACACATTTACAGAATACACTAAACATGCACACTAGTTTATGCCAAAGACACCGTACTCGTAGAACAAGGGTACGACGAACCGGTTCACACGCGCTCTACACCAGGTACAGACATGTACCTGGGCGCTTCTCTCCTCCACCACGGCCCGATCAACCTGTGTCCGAGACTTTACTAGACGAGGCTCCCCGATCCAATCCGAACCCTTCGGAGAATCTAGTAGGGCACGGGCACACGCACTAGTGCGTGATGCCGTTCGTACCCTCTAGAAAACCTCCGAAGGTGATTCGTTCACATTAAAGGAACCCTTAAAGTTTCTCGCCGCCCCCAAACAAGCCCGGTGACGCTGAAAATTCCGTCTGAGGCAAACACCAATGTCTCTTTAAAAAAAATGGTCCACGATTCCGTGACCGTGAGAGGTTGTCATGTTGTTACAATAAAACGCGAAAGCCCTATTTTGATATAATTATATAAAGTATATAGTTATATTAGTATGGTTAAACTTGACTTTACCTTTTATGTACAAATTGACTGTCCTATTTACTTTCGCCACATGGTTCGCTGCGACGCACGTATATGTACCGCAATGGTCCAAGGATACATTCCTTATTATAAGTACACTGAACACTTCCATACTCCTTTCGATTATCTAGAAAAGAAATACTGATTATTTGAAATAATCTGAAATAAAATTAATCCATCCAAGCTACTATACAAACATCAACACAATTGTTTTTCAAAGTTATAAAAAATACAAAAAAAACTATTGCGTTTTTTTTTTACTAAACTATAAGTATAACTGTGTAATGGTGTTAGTGGCACCGTTACTGCTAACTTTTAGGTAACTTGATGCTATAATAATGAGTGACCCAAATAAAGCAACCAAAACAACCAAATTCCTTTCTACAACTATACCTTCAAATGATTTGGGATCTTTTTGGCGTCCTTCAACCACGAGTAATAGACCGGCGAGTCTCCACTCTTCAAATTACAATGTATCTGTACAATCTGGCCTTCCTGCAAGTCCTGCGCCAACAGTATCTCCTCTAGTTGCGGTGGCTCCACCACGTGTAACTCAAAAGACCTTTTAGCCATTTCCCCCGAAGGACTTTTGACAACACAAGCGTAAGAAGCCCCGTTGTCCGCTTTAGACACTTTGGCTATATTTAACACACCGCTACTGACTGTCGCTTCTCTCTTGGCTCTTAACTTGGGTTTTCGACCGAATATTTCTATACTCAAATCTGTGTTGTCAGTGAAACGTCTGAAACGCGTGCTCTGCGTTGATATGTCAGCGGTGATTTCTTTGCCCTTGTGCTCCCATGTGATTTCTCTGCGAATTTTGTGTACTATGATGAAATGATTCTGACATGTAAGGCGTCAGAATTTAACTACTTAACGTTACTTGAAGTTAAAGAATTAACTATTCTTTAGTAACTTTTGTGGACTATATTGAGAGATATTCAGTTATGAATGACGTCAAATATACAGGGAACTATTTAGTAAGTACATACTCGGTCTAGTTTTTGTTTTCATTATTACCTAATCACATAGTAGTTGTAGTATCATCTTGTTAGCACTTCAAAACTAAAACACTTCTGAGTAATTATAATGGAATAGGAAAAATAAAATATCAGTTAGTTAACAGATAGGTTAAAAAAACCAAGAGCAGGATTTGAACCCGGGTCAGGCATTTTTAATATAAAGCGGAGGTTGTGTAAAACGATAATGAATAAAATTTTCTTTATCCTACACAAAAACACAGACAAGATAAAAATAATTTAAATTGTCATGTAAAGGGAGGATCCAATCTTTCGGGCGACCAGTGGGTCGCTATCTATCAGTCTCTATCTGTCTATCAGTGGATAGACAACATCGATATGACATAAAAACGGAGCTGTTCATTAAAATAGTCCAAAACAAAACTGTATAGCGTTTAGGTTTCTGACTAACACCACACATAAAATTGAATTTCGCATTAACCACTTATAAAATACTAAGCCTTTTGTTAAGAAATTCCGTACATAATTATGTCTTTGTTATTGGCCTATGTGTACCATTAGGCAAAGGCTTTCAACCCTTTCCATTGATTCCTGTCTCTAGCCAGTCTTGCCCAAATTATTTCAGGCAAATTCTTTAAAAAACTTTATAAAAACTTCAGAACTCACCTTACAGGGTAACCATAGTAGGGGCATCGGAGGAAAACACTCTGGCCACTTTGTACTTTTAAGGGGAGCTGCGTTCTAATATAGGGCGGACCTGCGACAAGCATTTACACGTTAATAATCCGAAGGAGGTATTAACAGCTCATGTATGTTAACAGTATATACATAAAATGATAATCCTACTAATATTATAAACGCGAAAGTTTGTAAGTATGGATGGATGTGTGTTACTCTTTCACGTAAAAACTACTGAATGGATTTTAATGAAACTTTCCTCATATACAGACCATGACCTAGACCAACATATAGGATACTTTTTTTTTACTGTAGTCTTCGCGAACGAAGTCGCGGACAACAACTAGTAGTACTATATAACTTTACGCAAATTTTGCTACGAACTAATTGCATTGATTTGAACCCGCACCCCATGTTATACCAGGTCTGCTACCAACTGCTGCCACGATAGCATAGTTGGTAGTGCTTTATATACTAAGGTCAACCGTGGGTCAACCCAAAGAGGTTGTGACATTTTGGTATTGTCGTTCGTTCGCATTTTGATATTTCTTTATTAATAGAGTTTGTCTGTTATTATTAATACCCTTTATTTATTTTCTTTCTTAAAACTTGAGTTTTACAATATTTTAATATAAAAACAATAAATCATTATAAAAACCCAATTCTAGACCGCCAGCAGCGGGGCAGGGCCCAAGCTACCGGTGGTCAGAGTGAGTAACCTCCTGACAATACGTGCCGTGTCAAGGAGTACTGCTTTCTGAATCTGACCCTTGATCCAACCAACAAGCGAGAGCCTCTTATTGTTATTATTATTATATTTTTTTATTAGCACAAAACCGGTCGTTATGGAGGTCCTTGGGGGAGGCCTTTGTCCAGCAGTGGACGTATTTTGGCTGAGATGATGATGATGATGATGATGATGATGATGATGATGATAAGGAACCGTCACACCGTCAACTGTCACCGAACATTTCGTCGATAAATAATTAAAAGTAATTTTATTAAGATGATAGTGTGGATTGTCAAGAATATATTTTGTTAAGAAACCCCTTATCCACAATGAAAATAATTTATAAAGTTCATAATTATGATATGCTAGTAGATTGTGCTAGTAAAAAGTTTAATAAGTATTTCCAAATTTTCTAAAAGGTTTTTATTGTTTCCAGATTATCTTTCTTCCTAAAAGTTTAAAAAACCACAAGTTGATTAGAAAACAATACTACTACTACTGATCCATTTGGCTTACCTGAACCTGTATAGTATTTAATAAATTTTTTTTTAAGTGCTAATTGCTGCACTGAAGCTAAATTAAATATTTATAAAATTTATAAAATACAGTGATAAAAAATTAAACGCCCACCCTACCCAGCCAGGAATTGAACCTGGGTCTTCCGCAATCCGGGCGGCTGCTCTGACCGCTATGCTACCGGGAAGGCTGACGTAAGCGCTGAATTTTGTCACTGCTTTTTAATTTTTGAGTGCTAATAGCGGCACAGTGCCATCTTTCCAACGGTCGTTGCAACCGATGGCCATGCAGATTCACCTTTGCAGATGAAATACCGCAAATTTGATATTTACTTTTTATTTTCAAGTGCTAATTGCTGCACTAAAGCTAAATGAAATAATTATAAAATTTATAAAAACAGTGAACAAAATTAAACGCCCACCCGACCCAGCCAGGAATCGAAACTGGGTCTTCCGCAATCCGGGCGGCTGCACTGACCGCTATGCTAATATTTAATGTTAAAACCATAAATAAAAATAACACAAGTGAAATTATACAGAAATTTCGGTATCTACTTCATATAGAAACTTCTGTACGTTAACGGTAAACAAATTTAATTGTAACTCATAAATAATTAATGCGTAACAAATATTATTCGCAGAATCATTAATGTTTATGTATACAGAAAGTTATAATAACATGTCGGAATTTCGAAAAAAACGAAGAATAATAATAAGTGCTTTTGTTAGGGCAAACAAATTATAAATAACGAATTGTTATGAGATTTTTGTACATATTTATTTATTTATTTATTTATTAAAACTTTTGCAACATGAATATTACATGGCGGACTTAATGCCTGAGGCATTCTCTACCAGTCAATCATAGGGTGGTGCAGAGATAACATTGGTAGGTGCACTTAAGATATATGATTGTAAGTACCTATGTAATACATACATAAATATTATATATACATAAACATATATGTGTATTGTAAATACGTAAACTACAATAAATAAACATACATAAAATACATAATTCTAATAGGACGTTATTGAGATGATTCTGCCATGGTTCCATCAAACAAGAGCTCACGGACTTTGTTTTTAAAAGCATCACGACTCGTAGCCATCCTGATTTCGAGAGGCAGCGCGTTCCACAGGAGAATGGATTGAATGTGAAAGGAAGAATTAACAAAACCAGATGGTAATTGATATTGTTTATTTTGTTATCACTGTTGTGTGTGTTTTGTACAGTTGTATAAAACATGAAATGATTCAGCAAGGTTTATATGTCTAAACCTATCCGCTATTTCAGTATTAAAATTAACTTCTTCTCGCTCTCTTGCAAAAATATATGATATTTTTGAATTAAATAAATTAACTAAATAAGTACGTCAGTTTAGTTAAGGCGCATTAAGATTTTATGTTATTAGATCATTAGGTATAACTAATTAAGAGTTACGACAAATTAATTGTTATCCAACATGTTGATTGTTGTTGGACGACCTCCTTGGTCGATAGGTGGTTTTCATGGTGTCACCTGAGGTCCCGGGTTCGATCCCCAGTCGGGTAAATTTTGAAATTATTGTTTCTCTAAATTGTCTCGGGGTCTGGGTGTTTTCTATGTATTATTATAAGTATGTGTTTAAATATTTTAAGTGTGTTTATCCGTTGTCTAGTTGTCGAGTTTCATAACGAAGCTTCTCTTGGGCTAGATAAATGGTGTGAGTGTAGGAAATTTTATTATTATTTTATTTATTTATTAACATTAATATTGGAGAAACACAGAAGTCAGGGGTAGCTGAACATGAAAAGATGTACACTATAATTATAATTAATTAATGCAAAGTTGAAAAAAAAGATTAAATTTTTTTTATTAAGCATGCGAAAATGACCTATGTAATATAAGACAACTTAAACTTAATTGATGTAGGTCAAAGTGGTCCTAAATTAATAAAAACAATTTTAGTGGGATCAGCTCTTGTCCGCCGGCAACTGTTGTGTTGTCTCAAAGAAAAAAGGCACGACTCACCATAAACATTGAGTCGGTCTTGGTGGGATATCACGCTTTCCCCATGCTGGGCCACGCAGGAGAACAACCCACCATCGTCCACCATCACATGGGATATGTTTAACTGGGTCACCACACCACCATCCGGGCCCATAGTTTGACCGATCGCGTATCTGTTTGAAAATGAAATCATTTGTCTATTTTTTATAATTATTACACATGTACTTAGCGCGGCAAAGAATCGCTCGAGTCGTTCAGTCGTTTCGTCTCACGGCTCTTTCGTCTCAATGGACGAAACACTGAATTATAAAAATATTGTGCTATTTATTCATTCAACGTTTCTTCCCATTGAACAATACTATTATGACTCAAACTGATCTTGTACAGTCGGCAACTTATTTTAGATTACCCTACTACACTTGATGTTAAGTGGAAGTGGAGATCAGACGCGAAGATTACTTTTTTTTTGGAGAGAGATTGCTGTTTGCCTCAAAAGGCATTTTCAGCTTCACCGGGCTCTTTTGGGGGCGGCGAGAAACTTAACAAGTTCCTCAAGCCGTGCGAAACGAATCACTTTCGGAGGTTTTCTAGACGGAACGGCATCACGCACTAAGGGCGTGTCCCCGTGCCCTACTAGATTCTCCGAAGGGTTCGGATCGGATCGGGGCGAAGATAACTGGTGCAGTGAACAATCAAGTTTTTTAGTTACACTATCGGCGGCCGAGTAGCAAGCGCTTGGCCTGATAAGTGGAGGTCCTGGCTTCAGTGGCTACGTCAGGCAAAGTGTGTTTCGGATAGTTTGTAGCCCGGGTTTGTGATAACAATAGCCGGGATGAATAGCATAAAGCGCCATTACACACGAAGGAGCTCTAAATATAATCAATGTGGTCACGCATAAAAATAAGAATAAAAAAATGTTTTTTGACCAGCACAACACATAACAATAACAATCGAAATTAACAACATTGCGAATGTTGCTTAACTTTCAATATTGACGATATAGCTAAGCTAGCCGCTGCTTCTGTTGTATAGTCGAACATGATATTGAACATAATGCAAACACATATCATCACAATACAACAAGGTCTTTTTTTGCTTACAAGGCCAAGTGGCAGATACGTTGTCATCATTGACTACGAGCGCTACGAAATGTAATCGAAATGAAAGATTTTAACAAAAGTAGTAAAGCAATATCATGGTTATTACCATCACTTCATCAATGGTCTGAGAATAAAGATTATATTATTATTATTATCACATCACCAGCTCATGTTATGTCCCCACTGCTGGGGCACGAGCCTTCCCTATGGATGGAAACATCACAGGGAGAACGAGCCATAAACCACCACGCGGGCCCAGTGCAGATCAGTGGTTATTAACGGCTGTTAATGCAGCCGGGACCAAAGGCTTTTCGTGTCACTGCTCTATTGAGGTTCTAAATTCAGTCTTATTTAAAATTTTTGCCTTTTCATTTAAAGTCAAATATGTCTCCCTTCGTACAAACAATAGAAATTGTACTCTGTCGGTGGCCTTAACAAAACCAATTGCATATTTGAATACCTTGAATCCGTGTTAGAAGATATAACGATGCCATCCCTCTCCCAAACGAATCTTGCTGGATGAGGCCCGTTCACAACACACTGCATACTGATCTAAAACAAAAAGGTTGTAGAGTCTAAAATCGTTTAACAAAGAATATTCATTTAAAATACATTTGCGATTCGCAGAATAAACGAATATTATGGTAAGAGATGTCTGTGTAATTATAACAAAGTGCGGGTCGTTTGGTTACGGGAATGTTTTAATTTTTTTCTTCTGTTAATTGAAATTACGTTTCGATGATCGTAATTGGTTGGTGCATCTGAAATCGCACCGCAATTCGTGTCCATTATATGGCGCAACGGTAATATTGATTAGTATATTTGAAATTAATTATTTAAAGCGTTACAACCATGTTTCTTGTTGTCTATGTGTATATTTTTTCATAAGGGTAAGCACTTTGCCTTCATATCACCTGATGTTAAGTGATGGTAAGGCTGGTGGAAGCGCACTTCACCGGGAACGTAACTAGTGAGGCACTGGCTATCTTATCTCTTGCTGCCGGTGCCGGAACACAACAATGCTACAAACATTGATGTTATGGCGGCATATTTAGATAAGATGGTGGTAACCCTAAAATCCCTTTCTACACGACGTTACTCAAAACAAACTAGTTACAAACCCTAATAATCATTACCAGTGAGTAACTCAGAATATCACAGAATTAAATGATAAGTCCTAACCTATGAAACTGCCGTTTTAAAAGAAGATTTCGTTTGACTATATTTTTCCGTTTAGTCCACGTTCGTAACTGATCTTTGATAACCAGATACGAATATGGAATTTTTTTCTTGCTTGATAACCAGTTCCGAATCGTTTTTTTTTTATTTGCTTAGTATCTATTAATTTACAAAAGTTGGAGGCCGGTGTGTTTGTTTCGAAATCGGTCAGATCGAGATAGAGATAAAGATAGAGATAGATAGAGATAAAGATATATACATTCACTCACATCTCCACCTGGCATCATGGTCGTCTCACCAAAATGCTGCGTTATGATCATCTGTAGATTCCTTTTCACTCTTCCCGCTACAGTTTGGGAATCTACAAAATAAAAATGACAGGTTTTTTTTTATTGGGTTGTTCCTCATTCGTTATAGTAGAATCTGGTCACACGAACTTTAATTAAAAATATGACGCTATTTGATCAGTAAGGGTATCTAGAAAACAAACGATCAAATGAAATAAATAAAAAAGAACTGAAATTTGAGCATCCATTTTATCACCCATTACAAAATCGTCTATTAAGTTTTCACGATAGCAAGCCATCCCGTTATATGCGCTAACTTTCCATTTGTCTAAAATTATTTGTCTACACTCATCATGGCGGCAGCCTCTATAAATCCAGCTCCCGCATCCCTGCCCAGGTCCGAGGGTCTCGACAGGGATTCGGGAGAAGGAGGGGCCGACCTACTAAAAACCACTGTACATCCCCATCACGTGCCGCTAGGGTGGCTGGGATCACAGGTTTGGCAATCACCAGTATTGACCCCAGCGGCAACCTAGGACAACCTGATTTTCACGTGTGACACCTTGGTGTAGGAGGGTGTCCCACCGTATACACAAGGGGTGTACACAAACATTTTAAACAAGAACCATACACATTATTACACTTTACACTAGCCGACAAAGATACATAGTGTTATACTTACTATTATCTTATTTTTTTTATAATAATTAAATACACACGCCTGCACATCAACCTACTACAAACTGTCAAATTTCCTCAATAGACTTTGAAGTTTAAGTCTTAGGCACATGGTTGAATATTTATTGAAGAAATTTGACAGTTTTGGATAGGTTGATGTGCTGGCGTGTGTACGTAACCAGAAAGAGTACTATTGTTTAGAAAACAGGTTACGGCTTAGTTTAGACAATAGTTGCCATTTTTGTTTACTTTTATTAATATTTATACATTTACTGTTTGTTCACGGAGATGTAAACTTTTATTTGTATTTTATCCTGAATAAAAAATATTATATTATATTATTATTTATTCGTACAACCAAGAACACAAGCACAAATACAAGCAATAACTAGGTAGAATAGAAAATAGATCTAAAATGCAATTTAAGGCTGCCACGACATACAACTCCAAAATAGTTGAACTTTATTTTAATATCGTCTCGCTCTTGCATGAGCTCACAACCTTGTTTAAATATCCCTCGTTAATGCACTATTTACATGAATAAAAGTATTTCTAACTCACATAGAAAGCTAATAATTATGCTTGTATTAGACATGAGTTCACGTCATTAGTCTAAACTATGGAGATTGAAGAACCACGAATTACCGCGCATAGGCCGAGTACCATTCGTTTGGCTACCAACGAATTCAATTACATATTATTATTATTATTACATCAGCCACAGCTGATGTCCCACCCTTGGGCAAAGACCTCCCCACACTTTTTTCACACCTTCCGATCCTCTGCAACATCACATAAAGGTCATCCCGCCATCTTATCTTACATGTAAACATATATCTATTAAACATACAGTCACTAAAAGTATCTTTAAAGAAAAATATATAAATTAAAAAAAACATACCAAAGTAAACGTGATCCCACCACTGTTGAAACGGGTCCTTACTTATTGACCTGCAACAAAATTTGGAGCAATTATTTTTAATGAGCTTCTTGCCGATCCACTATGAAATGGGTACGTCACCGATTTCAATAATATGGAGTTATTCAAAAAGTGTATAAGAAGTTAGGGTAAGTAAGATTTCCATCCATCCATCCGAAAACAAATTCTAATACACGCTATACAACGTAGGTATATCAGATAGGTGGGGTCATAATTAAGAGAGCCAAAGTGTATTCTATCTAGGTCTTGTGTGTAGTTAGTTACTCGGAGAATGTAGTATGGCACGGGGACACGCACTGGTGCGTTCCCTCTAGAAAGCCTCCGAAGGTTATTTTTTTTCACACGGCTTGAGGAACCCTTTAAGTTTCTCGCCGCCCCCAAAAATACCCGGTGAAGCTGAAAATGCCGTCTGAGGCAATCAGCAAACTATCTCAAAAAATAAAAAATTAATAACTTTAATTAATTTGTCATGCGCGTCAGCCGCGTACAAGTAAGCAGCAATCATAAAAAAATAGAACCACTAGTGCCGAAACCTGTTTATTTTGATGTAACGTCGCAATAGAAATATTTAATGAAATATTGCATGACAAATTAAAGTTAACAATTATATCTTAGTGACTCTGCATACAAGATCTAGATCGGATTCACTTTGGCTCTTCTCAATATAACCAAACCTATCTTCCCCTTCACCCCCCCCCCCCCTCCCTCCCCCCCATGACAAGTGGCAAAACGCTAATAGAATACAAATAAAATAGAGTCTTGGCGGGAAAGTGAAGAGTCATGTCTGCGGTTTTGTTTTATTTTATAAAATTTGTGTTATGTCGAAGATTAATGTGAAATAACGGTGGCTTATTAACCGTTAAGTGTTCGTGAGTGTGCATGAGTGTTGGCAAATGAAACAAAACAGTGCAACGTCGCTTTTCAAATTCTCTCAAGAAGTCTGCGTGAGGACTAAGTAAAGCCCCACATCTTTACTGACATACTCGAGGGATTGGGGGGTATATCACTTCCCATTTCTATTATCATTCATCATCATCATCATATAGGAACGAAATATTGTTTATTTATGTATTACTTGTAAGACAAATTACTTTTTCATTGGCTAAATGCCTGTGCAAAACCATAAAAAAAATATATAGAATGGTTATTGTATAGGACTGACATAAACGTCATTTATACGCATCGTTGACTTATGTCTATCCCGTACAATAATCATTATATTTGATTTCTATTCCAATAACGTTTGCCACTTGCCTAGGGGGGTTGATACACGTTGTAGAATAGACGGTTGCCACTTGACTAGCTAAGCTTTAATAATCGTCTTAACTAAGCGGATTATTATTTACCTGTGAGCTATTTATAATTCGTCATATGTCAATATAGGTATGTTGATATATCCGCTATCGACTATAGATCCGCCCACGACTTCCTAAACACCCGTATCTAGTAATGAGCAACTCAGAATCCTTCGCGATCGTGCGCTCAATAACTTACCAAAGTTTAATCGCAATCAACTGAGTGTGCTTCGTTTGGGTGTGCTTCGTGGAATACCTTGAATGGCTACATATTTAGTAAGTTGAATTAGAGTAATTATCCCGCCCGATCCTCTAAATGACAGCACACATTTACAGAATACACTAAACATGCACACCATTTTAGGCCCAAGACACCGTACTCGTAGAACAAGGGTACGAAGAACCGGTTCACACGCGCTCTACACCAGGTACAGACATGTACCTGGGCGGTTCTCTCCTCCTCCACGGCCCGGTCAACCCGAGCCGAGGTCCGTGCCTTTAGAGGCGCCCTCGGGTTGCTCCGCTCCCCGATCCGATCCGAACACTTCGGAGAATCTAGTAGGGCACGGGGACGCGCACTTGTGCGCGATGCCGTTCCCTCTAGATAACCTCTGAAGGTGATTCGTTTCACACGGCTGAAGCTGAAAATGCCGCAGCGGCAATCAGCAATCTCTCTCAAAAAAAATAAAATAAAAAAAAACCTCGAACGGCTACATATTTAGTAAGTTGAATTAGAGTAATTATTAACGGGGTTCTTACCATGGCGCATGCATCTGTTCCGAAATATCGGAACTCACATCATAATAAACATATTGTTTTCTAAAGTTTACGCGAACACTACACATTGAAATGAAGAATGAATACACGTGCATTCCTTAGCACGGAGGAGTTGGAGATGTTAAGTTATTGGCTAAAGTTTATTATTTTTTGAAAAAGCGGACCGAGAGAACTAAGATGTAAAATGTATCTATTATGCTAGCATTTATCTTGTTTTATTCACGTCTTTTTTTTTAAATAATTTACGGGTGCCGTACAGTGCCTTAATCTCACCTGATGTTAAGTGATGATAAGGTTCATGATGGAAGCGCACTTCAACCGGGATCCTCGACTACTGGGCTATCTTATCTCTAGCTGCCGGAACGAAACAATATGCTACAAACATTGACGTTATGGCGACATATTCAGATAAGATGGCGGTAGCTAGCCAGGCGGACAAACAAGCACTATTACCAACCAAACCGAGTACACAAACATGTACCCCTCGCTGGGAATCGAACCCGGGACCTCTGGGTCCAAACCGATGGTCTTAACCACTAGACCACAGAGGCGACCGAATCTAAATAACCCGATTCCATAATATTCGCTGTAGATTCAATACCATCTTATATTAATGTCTTTATTTGTCTCTGTTAAGGGCATTTCTATTTCCATGTAGCTATAGTCGGAAAATCCTTTCGGTAAGTGGGCTCAAAGGCCTCTTGTGTGTAATCAGAAGAAATGAGCGTTTGCAGATCACTGAATATCTGTTCAGTTATTTGCGTGTCTTGTACGGGGAAGGGTCGTGTTCAATAGTTACATTTATTGGCTTAGAATTGGTACTTATATAGCTATTCTACGAGTTTATTCACTTTCAAGCTTAATCCGTCATGAATTTAAAAGCTGTGGATTTAGTTAAATAAATAAAATGTTTTGGATTTGTTTATATAATTTTAACGCAAATTTTGTTGCGAAACAAATTACAAAAACATAATGTTGAAAAAATTTCCACGAGCAGGATTTGAACCTGCACGCTTTAGACATACCGGGTTAGGTGCTCTTCCAATTGAGCTATCGTGATCAACAACGACCCGGTATGTCAGAAGGGTGCAGGTTCAAATCCTGCTCGTGGAAATTTTTTCAACATTGTGTTTTTGTAAATAAATAAAATTATTATTATTATATCAGCCATAACTGGCCCACTTCTGGGCAAAGGCCTCCCCACACTTTTTCCACACCTTCCGGTCCCCTGCAATATCATACTATTCCTTCTTGAACCTATCAAGGTCGTCCCGCCATTTTCGTCTCGGCCTACATTTGGAAAGACCTGAGCAAATTTTATTTTGATCACCCATCCGGTGACCCGACAATGCTAAGATGCTTATTCAGAAAGCGCTAGTCGCTGAGCTGTCGAGATCCTTAACAGTCCATTACATATTTTTTTAAAGATATGTTTAGTCAACAATTTACTAAATTACCAAATACCATTCATCACCGCTTCCACATGCAAATGGTACTAATTATACCAATTGATGTTTGCGCTGAATATTAAGTTGCGGTATTCGTTTAATCCTATGTTGAAGATGTTTTTGTTTTGTTTATATAATTTTAACGCAAATTTTGTTGCGAAACAAATTACAAAAACAAATGTTTAAAAAATTTCCACGAGCAGGATTTGAACCTGCACTCTTCTGACATACCGGGTCAGGTGCTCTTCCAATTGAGCTATCGTTGTTCTAACCAGCCCGCCGAAATTATTCAACACTATTACTTTTTTACTTTGAAAGCCAAAGGCGCCAATTCAATGTCAACAATTACCGTCATTAACATCTGATCATAATATTTTTACAAATACTAAAGATCAGTTAAGAAGAAGGCAAGCTATTTATAAAATGTTTTTGTTTTGTCTATGTTGAAGAGCTCGATGGCGCAGTGGTAAACTCGCTTGGCCTGCGATTGCTGAGGTTAAGCAATTATCACAAAGGCCGGTCATTGGACAGGTGACCAATAATGTATCATCTTGAGCTCCTCCGTGCTTCGGAAGGCACGTAAAGCCGTTGGTCCCGGCTGCATTAGCAGTCGTTAAGAACCATCACCAATCTGCAATGGGCCCGCGTGGGCTCGTGCCCAAGCAGTGGGGATATATAAAAATGAGCTTAATGATGAGATAAAATAGCAAATTCCTGAAGTTGAGGATTGCAGGTGAATCCTCAACTTCAGGAAATGGCCAGAAGTTGGCCAAACGGCCAAATGCTTACCCATAACAAAACGATTAAGAAAGTAACTTGCCATAATAATATAGTTATTTATTAGAGTTGAGATGCCAGTTACTCAATGTTCGTTCCTACCAACAGCTGTTCTAGGTAAAAGCAATTTCTTTGTTTTAAATTCGCGAATTTAAATACTTAGCAAAGTAAACGCAATGAAAACACAACGCTATTACTTAGAAACACAAAGCACATTTTTACTGTAAACCTTTCCCGTTAACTTCTATGCAAAAGCTGTTTATAATAATGTTAGCTAACTTTTTTATTTCCGTACCTACTGCCCGTAGCGAAGAATTTGTTAATGCCCTCTTTAAATGTAAAGTGGATTGTGATAATTTGTTTTATATACTCATCATTTTTAAGTAGATGAATCAAATTATTTGGGTTGGAAATAGGAAGTTATTAACGTTTAAAAAGCTTTATAAAGAGGTCAGGAAGAGCTCGATAAAAGCGCTTGCTGAAGTTAAGCTGCTTTCGCAAAGGTCGGGCATCGGGTGGGTGACCAAAAGTTTTTAATCTCGAGCCCCTCTGTGCTTCGGTAGGCACGTAAAGCCGTCGGTCCCGGCTGCATTAGCAGTCGTTAACAACCACCGATAAGAACACGAATATCTTTTTTTATAAATTTATTTATTTAAACGAGTACCAGCATTATGTACACTAATCATTATCATCATCATCATCATCATCATCATCCCAGCAAAAAGACGTCCACTGCTGGACAAAGGCCTCCCCCGAGGATCTCCACAACGGGCACAATGTACAATGTGGAAGGTGTGGAAAAGAAGCATTTGCGAGAAACAGAATAGAAGACAGAGATACACATAGATTTAATACAAAGGTTGGCATTTTTTTTATATTTACGGGTAAGCACAGTGCCTTAACCTCACCTGATGTTAAGTGAATGATGGAAGCGAACTTCACCCGAGATCCTCAACTAGTGAAGCACTGTCTATCTTATATCTAGCTGCCGGAACACAACAATGCTACAAACATTGATGTTATGGCGACATATTTAGATAAAATGGTGGTAGCTAGCCAGGCGGACAAACACGCCCTACCACCAACCAAACAGAGTACACAAACATGAACTCCTGCTGGGTATCGAACCCGAGACCTCTAGGTCTGAGATCGGTGGTCTCCTCTGTCTCTAGTGGTTAAGACCACCGATAGGGCGTGTTTGTCCGCCTGGCTAGCTACCACCATTTTATCTAAATATGTCGCCATAACATCAATGTTTGTAGCATTGTTGTGTTCCGGCAGCTAGAGATAAAATAGCCAGTGCCTCAATAGTTGAGGATTCTGGGTGAAGTGGGCTTCCACCTTCGGCCTTATCATCACTTAACATCAGGTGAGATGAAGGCCAAGTGATTACCCATAAGATATAAAAAATCTACCTCATTCAAAACGCGTTTCGATCGTAACGCTGTTGGTTTCAATCGCATTCACTGACACTTGTGAATTAGTTTGAAATTCTTGAATAGCTTTCAAATGTGAAATTGACAGATATTACGATAGATATTAGAGTTTTTTTTTTCTTATCAACTGCTCCCCGCTTTTTGGCAGGCCTTTTTGTTCTTTTTTAACTTTCTTTTTTGTCTTTTCTTAGGGGTTAACAAACTTGAGCTTTAAGAGCTCTGCTACGTAATTAATTTTCTTTTATCTGTTTTTCTTTTAAGTTGTTACTTTTCCTTTTTAGATATTAGAGTTAGATATTAAGGGGACTGATCTAACACAGACGATATGAAAAACTCCGCATAGTTTGAGAACAAACGTACCACAAAGCGTTAATGCCCGACATTTTTAGAACAGCTTTGTTTCCGAATGTATGAAATGGTCGAAATTCTTGTTGTTCAAACTAGCTGGAGCACAGGATGTTTCAACGGCTTTGGTAGAAATAAAGTTGGAGAATAATTTTGTTGAGGTTTAGAATAGAGTTTAAAACTATTTTAGTGACTTATGTTATGTTAGTTAGTCTCTACAGTTAAAAATAAATGACCTTAAATTCAGTCGGGGGCACGGTCAATTATGTATTGATTTATTAATATATTTTCACCATTATCGTCATCATCACCATTAGTCATGCATTGCTATATTTTTTTTTATTAATTAACCTACCTGCCTAGGGTAGTTAGTGGCACCAGTGTTTGACAGGGACCAGTTATCGACATTTTTTCCTTTCATCATTAAAAACGGAGTCAGTTACTGATTTTAGTCTTTAGCAACAATTGAATACAAACTACCTGCTTCAGCGGTCATCTAGTCAAATTTCAATGGAATTCTATATTATGTTTGTCGACGAAAGCTGGTGTTAAACACTAGGCTTAAAGTGTCGAACACGTGACCACTACGATACAATGTGTTTATCATTCTTTACTGTAACTAATAGGCCTTATTGGATATCCTTATACCTTTTTTTGTTTTTTTTTTTATTATTATTTACATTTGATTGGTCTACAAAAATCTAGTAGGCTACGGTTTTGACGTAGGTTCTCAGCAAATAGGTTTACCTCTAACGTCAATGTACGGCCATCTAATGTATCCAATAATATTAACTTTTAATTTGTCTTTTTTTTTCTGTGACCGCCAGGGCTACCACATCGTAATTTCTTTGAAAATCTTAAAAACGCTGTTAATGTAAAATTATCCATTTCTAAGGAAAAGTTCTTAGACAAAAGTTATTCACTATCATGTATACTTTACCCTCCTTTCGGCTTAGTACCCCCGTTCCGACTAACGTTGTATATATTTAAGTAAATTTTTAGAGGTTATTTGTATAAGCGGGCTCTTGAATGTTTTTATTTGTAAATATTGTATGATTGGTAACGACATACTTTTTTTTTTGTAAATGTCGTTACTTCTATTAAAGCTGTGGAGTTTCTCTTTTTTGCGCCCATTCTTCTCCACAGCTAATAAATAGACGTCCTGAATGGGTAATAGGTAAAAAATGTATGGACGATTCAAAGGCAGTTTTCGTAAGTTTATTTGAATAAAAAAAATGTACTTTGACTTTGACTTATAGTTTTGCTAGTATTCTTGGACGCAAACCCGAGTAAATATTTATCTTTACACGTGTCGACGCATTTCACGAAATGTTCACGTCGCTCTGCATTGTGCGCCGCTGCGATTTATAAAGTAAGATTATTATGTTTGCTGTTATTATCTGTAATTATATTATCACATTCAACATAACATGCTGTGGCAGCCTTGAATTAAGATGAAGCTAAGCTTCGTCTCTAGCAATTAAAATTTTTAAGTTCAGCCAGCCCGTGATAGCGGCCGGAACAACTCGGCCAAAATGTCCAAATTAGTATAGTGTGTTGTGCAACCATTTATTGTCTCAGAATTTTAGTATGACTAGTAATACACAATATGTTCATTTTAATCGTTACAATAAAATTGTACTGGATTTTCATGAAACGGAAAATAAACACAACAAAAATATTTGAAGATATAGAGAAATAAAATATGAGACACTATTCTAATGTATATAGATTATAGTTATTTCTTTGTCATTTGGGATTATCTAATTGTTCTATATATTCTCGAATACTGTGATTTTTACTAAGAATTATTTTTATTTTATTTTCTTAGGTGAATCAACAGTAATAACGAAACGAGTAGCTATGCAGTTATGCATCAGAAACCAATGACAGATCCACACTAATAAAGTTTTTAGGATGTACGTGACTTACTAGCTGGACTTTGCTAGTAGGTATACTAGCTCCTTCTTCCTCCTTTTGCCCGACCCGGGAATATAACGCAAGACCTTCGGATATTGGACTATGTAAATTACCACTCAGCCACGGCCGCTCATAACTCAAATATATACATTTACAACAAAACTATTTTGCGGTATATGAAATTCCATGCACTGCGTTGCGTGGCGTTTCAAAATATCCGAAACGGTCAAAATTCTTGTAACTCCCATTAGTTGGATTTTGAGCAAGCCACATTCGCCGCATAGTTGCCGGTGAACTATGCTGGCGTACGGTGCCGGAGTTGAGAAACATTTCATAATTGACGAGCCTTCCGGGTGGGTTTGCTTGTGCTATGATCTTGTAAACCTTGTAGACGTAGGAACAATTGAGGAACCAGACTGCCTAGATTTGGGGACGATATCTCAATATGGATTTATATTAATTTTAAATTCATACTTGGCCTACATCTCACCAGATGTTAAGTAAGAACAAGGCTGAAGGTAGAAATACACTTCACCCGAAATCCTTAAAAACTGAGACACTACTGACTATCTTATCTCCGCGGCCGGAACTCAACCATGCTATTAACATTGATGTCTTTGCGACATGTTTCAATAAGATGGTAGCTAGTCAGGCGTACAAACATACCCTACCGCCAACCAAACCGAGTATACTAACATGTACACACGGCGGCAGATTAACCTACCCAAACCTGTAAAATTTCTCCAATGAATTTTGATCCATATAACTAATCAATAAAGCTCAAAATTGATTGTATAGATTTGACAGTTTTGGGTAGGTTGATCTGCCGCCGTGTGTACCCCCCGCTGTGAACCCTGGACATCTGGGTCTGAGACCGGTGGTTTAACCACTCGATCACGTAAGCCGTCTAAAAGAGCTGTTTTTCTTTTGAGTGGATTTTCTGTCAAAACCGTTATTTATTTGTTTAGAAAATCAAGCCACTTTCTTGCACAATCTCATCTGTTTTAAAGTAAGTAACGCGCCCTTACCTTTGACTGTGCCCGATTTTATTGTAGCTTTTCGAAACGGACGCGCTCGAAGTGACGGCTGCTGAAACAAAAGTCAAATTATTTAACAAAATGAAACACTCCTTTGGAATTAAATCATCATCATTATCATCACCATCATCATCATCATCATCATCATCATCGGCCTATCTTAGTCCACTGCTGGACATAGGCCTCCCCTAATGAGCGCCATAGCGCCCTGTTCTCAGCTTGACGCATCCAGCATCTGCCTGCAGTCTTTCGCAGGTCATCGTCCCACCTGGCCGGAGGGCGTCCAACACTACGTTTACCAAGTCGTGGTCTCGTGGTGACTAAAGAACACGTTTACCCCAGCGGGTGTCGGTTCTTCGCTAATAAAATACTTGGAATTAAATACTTTATAGCTATTTTTGTTATTTTGAATATTGCATTTACAATGCTATATATATTTACGAGAAAATTTTTTACTAGAAAAAACAACCAGTCTAAGAAAGCTCGAGTGGGAATCGAACCCGCGACCTGTGGACGGCCAAAGGTCGTGGGTTCGACTGGTTGTTTTTTCTAGTAAAGTTTTAAAATTTTATCTTAAACTTTATAGCGTTTATTTTTATTTATTTATCATGATCCATCTTTGTAGCCGAAATAGGACGCCCCGGTCCGGTTTTATTTATAGGTCGGGTAAAGATTCGGACTATATAAACGACTATATAACTCGAGTTTGTGATCAACATACATACATACATACTCTCACTTCTTTCTCCAAGACAAAAAGTGGTAGACAGAGCACATAATCAAACCGATCCGATCCGAACCCTTCGGAGAATCTAGTAGGGCACGGGGACGCGCACTAGTGCGCGATGCCGTTCCCTCTAGAAAACCTCCGAAGGTGATTCGTTTCACACGGCTTGAGAGACCCTTTACGTTCCTCGCCGCCCCCAATAAAGCCCGGTGAAGCTGAAAATGCCGTAGAGGCAATCAGCAATCTCTCTCAAAAAAAAAATAAAAAAAAACAATCAAAAATTTTCAGTAAACTCGCAGTTAGCCTTCGATGCCACATTTAGCATGTTCATAGTAGAGCCCCGAGGTGGCAAAGATAACATATCAGTGACAGGTTGCTAGCCGATCGCCTGGTGTGCGAGCGTCTTGGAACCCTTGTCCTTAAGTCGATACTTTCGACATTCACGGGATATTAGGCAGCTGATATATTCTTTTCACATCCCAAACTTGCATGTGAAGAGCACTTAATCAATTATACGTATTTGGTCAGCGTCGTATTAAGCAATACCTATAATGGGATCAATGGGACAGTCTAAAGGCTACATTTAATGATGTTTGAACTCCTTACTGATTTTGTGATACAGGCTGACTAAATTGACGACCAACAGTTAAGCTATTTATCCGTGATCTTGAAATTAAAAATCCCAAAAACTACACGGCCGTCTCAACACGGTCCAAATGTCGGAAAGCTATGCTATATATATCTTACATAAACTAAGTAGGTACTTCGCGAAAACCTCGATTGAAACTTTGTTAAAAATTAAATGGAAGTATAAATTACAAAAACACAATGTTGAAAAAAATTCCACGAGCAGGATTTGAACCTGCACCTTTCTGACATATCCTGCTCGTGGAAATTTTTTCAACATTGTGTTTTTGTAATTTGTTTCGCAACAAAATTTGCGTTAAAATTATACAAACAAAACAAAAACATTTTATAAATAGCTTGCCTACTTCTTAACTGATCTTAAGTATTTGTAAAAATATTATGATCGGGTGTTAATGACGGTGATTGTTGACATTGAATGGGTGCCTTTGGCTTTCAAAGTAAAAAGTAAATAGTGTTGAATAATTTCGGCGGGCTGGTTAGAACCACGATAGCTCAATTGGAAGAGCACCTGACCCGGTATGTCAGAAGGGTTCAAATCCTGCTCGTGGAAATTTTTTCAACTTTGTGTTTTTGTAATTTGTTTCGCAACAAAATTTGCGTTAAAATTATATGAACACAACAAAATTTTGGAAGTATAAAGTTTATAATTTTTTAAATTCAGTGTGTCGTCCCATTGGGACGAAAGAGTCTTGGGACGAAACACTAAACGACTAAGTTATTTCGATAAAACCTATTTTTCTACAATTACAAAAAAATTGTTTTATTCAGCTTAGGCTACAATAATTAAGGTCATAAGAATGTCACTAAACAAAATAATTATTGAAATAATAATATTTGTAATTGCAACAAATACACTATATTTGTAAATATAGTATTCTTCGTGTTATCGAAATGAAAATATTATTATAATTAAACTTAGCAAGAGCATTTCTTTTCTCCCTTTCTTTTACAGCGTCAAATATTGAATAACGCCGTCTCTATAAAAGTGGCATCCATTTTTCTTAACATGCTCCTCCCGGGAAAAACAAAAGAGTGTCTCCGAAATTCCAGAACGCATTTAGGCGAATTCAAAAGAGACTTAGCTCAAAGCCTTGAGAGCTACGAAGACGGTGCTCTAACAGCCTCAATGCGAGTGGGGAGATGTAACCTAGATAAGAGTTTCATGCATCCGGTATGTATGGCAAGGGATGAGTACTTGTTTTGCAGGAATTCTTCAAAGCGATACCAGAGGACGTCTTAAAGGGTTTGTATTCGCTGTGTGTAAGCTATTTTATTGTAAAACTTTGTGCTGTTATTAAAATAAAGAAAGTATTAGAGATTCTTTTTTCCTGTGATTTCAGAACCATTAAGCTTAAGTAGCCTAACTGATGAATGATCGGGTCAAATGCGTGGCTCAATACCCATAATTTCGTAAGACTACTGTCGTGAACCCATTCTCAATTTTGTACGAATTAGCTTTCTACAAAACAACAATACAATGCAAAACCAATTAAATTTTTCATTGTTATCTAAAATGAAGGAAGAAAGATATAACAATTATTTTGAGTGTTATAAGCACACCGTTTTATATCCGACGTTTGGGCCGAGTTGCAGCAGCCGTGGTCACGGGCTAATACGACAGTAGTTTGCATAAAGCCCCGTTTAAATCTTGGCTTAAAATGGAACGCGAAAGTTTAAACGTGTATTAGTTAATAGCTTTAGTGCTGTTGTTATACCCAGATATACCAAGCAGCTAGTACTTGTAATAAAAAACACTAGAGCTTAAAGATTTCTATTTTATTAACTTTTACGTTCGTAAGGAGCTCGATTCGCAGTCGATCGCAGTGGTTAACGCGCCCGGTCTCCGATTGCTAAGGTTAACGTTATCGGATGGGTGACCTAAAATGTATCATCTCAAGCTCTTCCGTGCTCCGGAAGGCACGTAAAGCCGTTGCCCGGCTGCATTAGTAGTCGGTATCAACCACCAATCCGCACTATTATCCATACGTAAGGAAGGCTCGTGCTCCAGCAGTGGGGACATAAAATGGGCTGGTGATTAATATTTACATTAAGTTAATTAATTAATTATCTTAATTAATGGCTTCGCGTTTAGCATTTAGCCAATTTCAAGTATTTTTTTATTATAAGTAGTAAGGGTACAATTGTACGGTACATAGAAAATAAAATGGAGTCTCACAACACGTGTTATTACAGGAAGAACTCGGGTGAAACTCTTACATTAAGTTAAGTCAAAATCTAGCGCAAGGACACATAAGTCAAAGTCAAAGACAAAGTTAAAGTCAAATAATTTATTCAACATACGCCTTTACATGTACTTATTGACGTCAAAACAATAAAATCCAAATAATAATAAAAAACTAAAAAAAATATTTAGACTAAACTACTGAATCTACCACCAGCTCGGATTTTGGGAGAGCCTTCGACCGAGAAGAGCTGGCGTATTTCTTTTTCTCCAGTCATCGCTGCATACATATACATAGGTACTTCAGAAACACTGAAGCAAAACACCATTTCCAAAAAACTGTTCCAAAAACTAGGGACAACTAG
Source organism: Eudonia truncicolella (assembly GCA_949315975.1). Classification (NCBI taxonomy): domain Eukaryota; kingdom Metazoa; phylum Arthropoda; class Insecta; order Lepidoptera; family Crambidae; genus Eudonia; species Eudonia truncicolella. The sequence continues at coordinate 4,555,652 of OX438848.1, read as the reverse complement.
GGTAGTTACACCAATGTTCGACAGGAACCAGGACTTTTTTTTTCTTGAATCATTTGAATAGGGTCAGCATCATAGATTTTTTCTTTAGCAGACCACCTGCTTCCTAGCTATCATCCAGTAGTTCAATGTCATCATCATCATCATCATCAGCCTACACCAGTCAACAGCTGGACATAGGCCTCACTGAGCACGATCCGCGGCTACTCTCATCCAGCTCTTGTAACTATCAATGTAATTCTACTTATATTATTTTTTGGCGAAGCAAACTGGCGTCGAACCTGGTGTTACTACGGTAGGTTGCCAAAGGTGGATTTTTTATTTTTATTTATTAGCACATAACAGCTATATTTATAGAACATTAAATTTAAACATTAGGTGAACGCCTCGGTGGCCGAGTGGTCAGCCACTCGGCCCGATACCCGAAGGTCCCTGGTTCAATGCCCTGGTCGGGCAAAATGTCTTTCGGATTTTTCGATGCTTAGCCCGGGTTTGTCATCATCAACCCCCATTTGGAAAGCGTGGTGATTAAGCCATTGCCCATCAATTGTAACGATGACTTGATTTCAATGATGGAGGCCTTTGCCCATCTGTGGGTCAGTTATAGGCTGTTTACTATAAAGGTGAAATAGTGCATTTCATTGATAGTTAAAGCCCGGTGAAGCTAAAGCCCGGTGAAGCTAAAGCCCGGTGTAGCTTAAAGCCCGGTGAAGCTGACAATGCCGTAGAGGCAATCAGCAATCTCTCTCACAAAAAAAAGTCATTGATAGAACCTACAACATTAAAAAAAATATATAAATAAAATTATCAAAATCGTTAGAATAAAGATGTTAATTTATTAATAGGTACTATTAACCCATTCCCTGTCCGATGAATCACATATGATACATAACAATTGAAAACCAATTGTTATAATTCTTGGACTGGGAACCTGTTGAAATCTCGTCGTCTTTATTAAAAACATTGTTTGCTTGCTACGGCTCTTAAGTGCTTCTCAATAAAGTTTATATAAAGAAACTAGCTGACCGGCGGACTTTGTACCGCTTTGACAGTTTCCATGACAATAAAACAAACAAATCGTTCGTCCGCTTCAGAACTCCCGTATCCCTTGATGGACCCCAATAGCAGCGCCACCTCCCGGGTCTAATTGTAAATCTAAACCATTCTCGAATCCATTTGAACTATTTGGATGAAAAAATTTCATCCAAAAAGGTCCACCCGTCTAGAAGGAGCTCACACACACGCACAGAAGATTTATATATTATTATATATAAAGATGTTGAATTTGACTTTAACTTTTTGCCGTGTATTTTGACCAACTACGGTGGCCCACTGCGTGTTGGTAGGTCATAACCACTGCTATCTTATAACAATAACCGGTACCAACTACTATACTCCAACTAACCGGTACTCGTCGTTGCTTCATCTGTCAAGCTTCTCATCGCGTTAAAAAGAAAAGTTACTTCTTCAAAAGAATCATCTCCCTCATCAAAACTTTCACATACACTTGTAACTTCGTAGTTAACTTTTAACAATGTTTAAATATGACTTATTACATTAATGGTTGTTGTTAACAAGTCGTCAATTGTTTCCGGAAAACAATTGACGAGTGATGTTTAAGATTAGCATTACTGTTGTACCTTGTGGTCCAGTGGACCGACACGCGGGGTTCCCGGGATAAAGTCTCAGGTTGGGCAAGGTGTGTTTCGGATAATTTTGATGTATAGTCTGGTTTAGTGATCATTAAACAGCATTTGGTAATCACTTGTAGCGATGACTTGATTTTCATTGTAATAAGTAAGTAAATAGATAGATATATAAGTAAATATATCTGTCCCACTGCTAGGCAAAGGCCTCCGTCTCTGAAACGTAATCATCACTACAATAATTGATGAGTAATGGCTTAATCACCACGCTTGTCAAATGCAGGTTGATTAATGATTTCTATAAAGGAGGCTAAACATTTAAATATCTCAATCTGCCGTACTCAAACCAAACGTATACCATAAAAGTTTGCGTTAAACCGATTAAAAATAAATATAAATTTAAAAAAAACCATTTACGATAAAATAAGTTATACCGCGCAAAGATTCACAATTAACATAAAGCAATGAAAACGAACAACCGCCCAGACATATGTACGTAGGCGGGAGCGACGACGCTACAAACATAATTGCTGAAGTTTGAGTCAAGTTTTAACGACTTCCAACTCGACTCGACTCGAGACTTTCTGACAATACGTCTCCCGAGTTTATTAGGAGTTATTTAACCGGGAACGGAGCGATGGCACAATGGATCAATGATCTATTGAGAGTTATGTTGAGTTCCTATGACGTAAGAAGCGACCCTGGCCAAAGCGCCGCTGTGGTCTAGTAGTTAAGACCACCGGTCTCAGACCCAGAGGTCCAAGGCTCGATTCCCAGCGTACTAGTTTGTGTACTTGTTTTAGTTGGTAGTAAGGCTTGTTTGTCCGCCTGGCTAGCTGCCACCATCTTATCCAATTATGTCGCCATAACATCAATGTTTGTAATGTGTGTATGCTCTTACCATTGGCCTTATCATTACGCAGCATCAAGTAAGATAAAGGCACTGTGTTTACCCGTAAGATATATAAAAAAGTGGGTAGACACCTTCGCCAGAGCGAGGTCCAGCTTCTGTGATTTAGTGGACTGGATCTCCTGAGTTAATTAGCAGTTATTTAACCAGATGCGAAGTGATGGAACAAGGGCTCAATGATCTATTAAAGTTGTGTTGAGTTCCTATGACTTAAGCGACCCACCTAAAGTCGCTAATATTTAAACAAAAGTAAAACGTCTCTCTTTTTTTATTATTTTGATTTTTTTTTTACAATGCTATTAATAGGTACAAGATAAAATGTTACTAGAAAAAATGATCCAGCCTCAGGAAGCTCGAGTGGGAATCGAACCTTTGGATAACCGGTCCAATGCTCTGAACGCTAAGCTTTTTTTTTTTTGAGAGAGATTGCTGATTGCCGCGGCATTTTCAACTTCACCGGGCTTTTTTGGGGGCGGCGAGGAACGTAAAGGGTCCCTCAAGCCGTGTGAAACGAATCACCTTCGGAGGTTATCTAGAGGGAACGGCATCGCGCACTAGTGCGCGTCCCCGTGCCCTACTAGATTCTCCGAAGGGTTTCGAATCGGATCGGGGAGCGGAGCAACCCGAGGGCGCCTCTAAAGGCACGGACCTCGGCTCGGGTTGACCGGGCCGTGGAGGAGGAGAGCACCGCCCAGGTACATGTCTGTACCTGGTGTAGAGCGAGTGTGAACCGGTTCTTCGTACCCTTGTTCTACGAGTACGGTGTCTTGGGCCTAAACTGGTGTGCATGTTTAGTGTATTCTGTAAATGTGTGCTGTCATTTAGAGGGGGCGTTCGCAACCGTTATGGGATCGTCGGGGTCATCTAGGACGTGCTTAGGACGCCTTAACCGCTAAGCTAAGCTACTGGGACCTCGGTAATTTTTTCTAGTAAAATCTAATCAAAAAATACAAAATACAATCTCTCTTCTGTGGTAAAATGTTATCTTAAAACGTCTCTAGTCAAATGTTTTCCAAAAAAAATTACGACTCGTTAACATCAACTATATTGTTAAGAGCAAGTCACAAGCTCCCGTCGTCAAAATTTAACTGCTAAGACAGTGTCAATTTATATAGACACATTAAACATAGCATCAAATATCTTTAGCATCCCTCCCCTTACCAACTGATGATCCTGTCAAATTAACTACCCCATTACGGATTGGTGTTGCCAGCATAATAAAAGCATTATTGCCTCTCCCCGCATCATCTCACACACTGTCAATATTATTCGTACCGCTTACAATTCAGATATATATATTGATACAACCTATGGGCATAGAATAAGGACTGCAGAAGGTAAGCTTTATACAGACGCAGAACGGATACGGATATCATTCCGATTAGCTTCCCGATCCGATCCGAAGCCCTCGGAGAATCTAGTGGGACGCGGGGTCACGCACTAGAGCGTTATGCCGTTCCCTCCATAAAACCTCTGACGGTGCTTCGTTTCACACGGCTCGAGGAACCCTTTAAGTTTCTCGCCGCTCCCAAAATATGAAACTGAATATGTCAAGTGGCAATCAGCAAACACTCTCAAAAACGGATAGCAACGCACACATAGATAAACTCTCACGGACCCCGCCCGATCCTCTTAATGCCACTGCATTTTTACAGAATACACTAAACATGCACACTAGTTTAGGCCCAAGACACCGTACTCGTAGAACAAGGGTACGACGAACCGGCCCACACGCGCTCTACACCAGGTACAGACATGTACCCGGGCGCTTCTCTCCTCCACCACGGCCCGGTCAACCCGAGCCGAGGTCCAATCCTTTAGAGGAAGAAACCTCCGAAAGTGATTCGTTTCACACGGCTTGAGGAACCCTTTTAAGTTTCTCGCGGCCCCCAAACAAGCCCGGTGAAGCTGAAAATGCCATCTAAGGCAATCAGCAATCTCTCTCCAAACAAAAAAACTGTGCTCGGACTGATTTGCGCCGGTACGAGATTCTGTATCGGTTAGAGGTTGTCTGTGTGCATTGCTCGAGCGCGGTATGTAATGAGCTTACCTTCTGGGTCCCCTCATTTTGTGCTCTGTGGTAGGACTGTTTATCAGCCGATCGCAATAATTTGTTACGGACTATTTATTGTTATACCAATTGTTGGTGAAACATGACAAACGTTTGTCATAACGTTTGACGGATACGAATGGACGTTATGATTGTTACGTAACGATATGCCAGCGTTGGGCAATGTTTAGTGTGGGGGTCACATTAATTTGGTCTTATCGACTGAATTGATAGGATGAGTTTTTGCATATTTTTGCCGCCATATCGAATAATTACTTTTATTTAGTATTGTTATTATTATTATGTATCCATCACCAGCTCACTTTATGTCCCCACTGCTGGGGCAAGAACCTTCCCTGAAGAATGGGACTCCTGGGGTCGGCCTATTCGAAACCGGAGGACTTCAGGCTCTTCGCTCTTAAAGACGTTGCCAAACTTATGGCCTCTATCTTTACAGAGGAGGAAGAGTGAAAGGATGGGGTTGCACAAAAGATCCCGATGGGTCGAGGTGTTAGTGCGAGAGGGAAACCTCGGCAGGCCCCACTAAGATAAGATAAGATAAGAACCTTCCCTATAAATGGATGGAGAGATGGGGCCATAAACCACCACGCAGGCCAAGTGTTGAATGTGGTGGATGTTAACGACTGCTAATGCAGCCGAGGCCAACGGCTTAGCGTCATTCCGAAGCACGGAGGAGCTCGAGACGATAATTTTTTGGACACTAATCCGATGACCGGCCTTTGCAATCCCGAGCGCGTTACCCATTGCTTCATGGAGCTCCTTAACCTATGTATGTAATAAAGACATTTATATGAGTTATTTCAGTAAGTATAGGAGGTACACATTAATTCTACCGTTCTCTGTAATCTCCCCTTTCGCGAGTCTACTGAAAGCTATTTCAAACTGTAATAAACAGCGCCCTTTTGTTTATATTGTAACGTCCTGTTTGAGTTTACATTAATTAAGTAACTAAAAAAGTAAAAAAAATAAATAAATTTGGTGACTCGTTTCTTTGTCGCACCTCCAAAAGATGGAATAGTCTGCCAGCACACGTTTTCCCTCTATCCTATGATATTTATTTATTTATTTTATTTAAACTTTTGCAATATAAATATTACATGGCGGACTTAATGCCTGAGGCATTCTCTACCAGTCAACCATAGGGTGGTGCAGAGATAACATTGGTAGGTGCAACTAAAATATATGATTGTAAGTACCTATGTAATACATACATAAATATTATATATACATAAACATATATGTGTATTGTAAATACGTAAACTACAATAAATAAACATACATAATTCTAATAGGACGTTATTGAGATGATTCTGCCATGGTTCTATCAAACAAAGCTCACGGACTTTCTTTTTAAAAGCATCACGACTCGTAGCCATCCTGATTTCGAGAGGCAGCGCGTTCCACAGGAGAATGGATTGAATGTGAAAGGAAGAATGTACAAAACCAGATCTATGAGAGGGACAGAGAAGGAGAAGATTATTTGAGGACCGGAGATTTTTACTATGAGAGGAGCAAAGGTACTGAAAATGGGGATCAAGATAAGAAGGAGCATTTAAAGAATTTAGAAGCGAAAACAGTGTGGTGACGGCCCGTAAACGTCTTCGTTGGCGAATAGGCAACCATTTCAGCTCCGACCTGAACTGCGAGATGTGGTCATATTTCTTCAGGTTGTAAATGAATCGGATACTGATGTTGAGTAATCTGTCAAGCTTATCAAGCAAATCAGCATTAAGATCATAATAACACACGTCACCATAGTCGCATGATATGGGGTCCTTCAAACGAGGCGTAAAGAAGCACCTTGTTGACTGATGCTGCGTTGTTTTCACGCTGCACCAGTTGTCTTCGCGTCTGGACTCCATTTCCACTTAACATCAGGTGGTGTGGAGTCATTTGCCATGCTAAGTATAAAAAAAAAACTTTATACAAAAAGTTAAATAAAATTGCCAATACAGTGCAGCCTAAACTTGGCACGTAAAAAAACCCTACACACTTTTTTAACTCTGCATGTTCATATTTACAAACGCGTAGAAAGAAGTAGAAAATAAGATCATCAAAATGGCAGGCTCGCTATAAAATTACTACTTTTTGTATGATGCAACAACAGCCCTTGTGCTTGGGTTGCAATTACTTCTACTTCTATTAAATACTAATAAATATAGCTTATAAATACTGTCCTACTGCTGAGCAAAACCTATATCATTGAAACAAGTCATCGCTACAATTTTTAACCACGCTTACGAGACTTTTTGGTGGGAAAGTGAAAAGTAATGTCTGCGGTTTTGTTTCATTTTCTAAAATTTGTAATATGTCGAATATTAATGTGAAATAATGGTGGATTATTAACCGTTAAGTGTTCGTAGGTGCGCATGAGTCTTGGCTAATGAAACTAAACAGTGCAACTTCACTTTTCAAATTCTCTCAAGAAGTCCGCCCTAGGAATTAGTAAAGCCCACATCTTTACTGAGATACTCGAGGGGTTGGGGGGTATATCATTTCTCACTTCTCATTTCTATTATCATTCATCATCCAATATTGTTTAATTATGTATTACTTGTAAAAAAAATACTTTGACACTGGCTAAATGTGTTAATCGCACAAAGCCATCAACTAAAACAAAAACAAAAAAAAACACGATTTGTAGAATAGAATAGAATAGAATAGAATAAAATACTTTATTGTACACATAAAAATAAGACACATACATGTAAAAAAAAAGTTGCAGTCGTGCAAAGGGCGGCGTTATCGCTAAAAGCGATATCTTCCAGGCAACCTAGGGATGGAGAAGATTGATAATAAATAAGATGGAGGCGTTGAAAAAAAAGGTGTACAGTAATAATGTATTACATAAACATAAATACATAAATACACATTTACATATATACCTACATACATACAACCATAGGTCAAGACACACAAACCTGTAATGTTCAATAACATAGTGTATTAACTGTGGGACAGAGTAGAGAAGATCTTAAATAATAATAATAATAATAAACTTTATTGCACACAAAAGAAAAACAATACAGTCAATTTAAAAAATAAAAATAAATAAAGAGTACAAAATAGGCGGCCTTATTGCTAACAAGCAATCTCTTCCAGGCAACCTGATCTTAAGTTCAATTCCAAACGTCGGGAAAAGTGTGTTTCGGATTATTCCATGCATAGCCCGGGTTTTGATCGATCACCAACTCGCATTTGGCAAGCGTGGTGATTAATCCAATGCCTATCAATTGTAGCGATGACTTGATCCAATGATGGAGGCCTTTGCCCAGCTGTGGGACAGTTTATAGGCTATTTATTACTACTACTATAAACAGCTGTTATTCAGTTCTAATTACTTATTCGATCACAAAGCGATAACATCTTCACTCAGGATTATATAACAGCCATAATTCTGGCCCACCCCAAGCCCCGTTCACATCATTCCCGGTTTATGTGACAAACAATGTAATTTGGCAATAAAATCAGAAGGCCACGTTGTTACGGCGGGCGGGCCGATCGAGTAAGATCGCTTGACCGCTTTTTATGGCTGCGTCAGCGAGCGAAGCGAGCGCTCCGTACGAGAATTTAGCCACTGGGAGATGTGGTTGTGTCACAATGACAGATGGTTGCGATAAAGCGATATTAACCACCTCTGCATGTTTGTTCTCGCTTTCTTCTACCAAAATATGTCGCCATACTTCTAACACCAATGTTGGTAAGTAGTAGTATTGATGAGCTCCGACAGTTTGAAATAAGATCCAGAAGAATGAATGATGAAGACTCAGAAGTTGAGAACTCCGGCCCCCGACCGCCTAACCGACCGCTTCGGCTACGTGTATAGTTTATGACGTCATCTTGTCATTTAGTACCGCCTATGAAAGCAATATCTATAGCTATAGGCTAATTAAAAAAAAAAACTAAACTAATTTGTATGTTTCTTTGTTTTATTTTTTAACCCAACGATTCCAGTTAGAGTAGAAGTGACAGGCTGACTGATTCCATAGTTTGTTTGTTGCTTGTTTTACAATTTTTGTTTCTTGAAGAAACGTGTGTTGTGTCAAAACTAGATTTTTCTTCTTTCATTTCTTTTTCGGAATCCAAGTATCCGTGTTTAAATATTAGAAATATATGTGAAACTGCTAAATATTATCGCTAGCAGTGTGATACAGACTTACGGAGCAAGTCGGTTATTGTCGGTTATTTTCCATTGCACGAAAAAATTATCGCCATAACAGTTAGGAACCCTTTCTTCCTTGTTTCTTTTTATGACCGCAAGAATTGCTATCTGTATTTCTGACAACGCTTAACTTTTCCATAATCTTGTTTTCCATAATGTAGATAGATAGAATATATATATAGATAGATAAAAATATTTTATAAATTTGGTTTTTTATTCCTTACGGGTAAGCATTTGGCCTTCATCTCATCTGATGTTAGATGATGATAAGGCCGAAGGTGGAAGCGCACTTCACCCGGAATCCTCAACTACTGAGGCACTAGTTATCTTATCTCTATCTGCCGGAACACTATAACTATGCTACAACATTGATGTTATGGCGACATATTTAGATTAGATGGTGGTAGCTAGCCAGCCGGACAAACAAGCTCTACCATTTACCACTTAACTAAAGTGGTGTTTAAACACATTACTGAGGTTAACATCACATTAATTCACATCACGGTTTGTTACCTAAATAAATAAATAAATCCGGTGATGGAAAGCAAAGTGAGTGAAGTAACTAAGTAAGTAATAGCTTAGAATACTCAAGTAACATATCAAGTACCTACTTGTATATTTATTTGTTCTTTATTGCACAATACAATAAAATAAAGTACAAAGGGCGGACTTAATGCCAAATGGCATTCTCTACCAGTCGACCTAAGGGCTAGGCAGAAAAATTGGTAAGCGGTGCGACAAAGATTATGTTTGTTAAATTAAGTGTTTATAATATAATATACAAACCATAAAAAAAAACCTTAAAAATAGACTAAACCACCACGCGGGCCCAGTGCGGATTTGTGGTTGTTAATGACTGCTAATGCAGCCAGGACCAACATATTTACGTATCTTCCGAAGCGCCGAGGAGCTCGAGATGATAAATTTTTGGTCACCCATCCGATGACCGGCCTTTGCGAAAGTTGCTTAACTTTAGCAATTGCAGACCGAGCGCGTTAACCACTGCGCTACCAAGCCCCTCCTCTATTAGGTGCCTACTGAAAGCAAAGCTACTGCTATGTCTATGATAGATGATACTACGGTTGCCGAGATTAGATCAGAATTAGATTAAGCTTTAGGCCTCTCAAGGCCGTTTATGAATGCCTAAATGTATTCAAATTATGATGAATACATTATGATACAAAAATGTACAAAATGTAAGTAAAAAACTGTTTTGATCTCTTAACGTTCTAAGAGATGCTTGAGATAAGAAAGGGAAAAGCGAAAATAGTTTTCTAATAATGGCATTAATATTATTTATTATTTATAATACTTCTTGGCGGGAAAGTGAAGAGCCGTGTTTGAAAAATCTTTGTTTTTCCAAATATGAATGAATGAATGAATGAATGAATGAATGAATGCTGATTTTTTACACTTAGCCGGTTGTTGTGACGATCTTTGGAGGCCGTTGTCCAATTGGACATCTTTTGGCTGTGATGATGATTAACTATACTCGTAGTGTTCGTTAACCTGCACGGGTATTGGCAAATGAAACAAAACTGCGTGCAAGATAACTTTTTAAAGTATATCTTCAAAAAACCCGCGAATGGACAAACTTTATTCAGCATCCGTCGAATCAATATAGTCTCAGCCCCTATCAAAAGTGTATCTTACTGAAGGCCTTGTATAAATGTCAAGAATATACCTAACATATAAAAAGCTATTTTCAACTTGTGGGGACAGGAAGTATAAAAATGGCGCCAATGACAAAAAATAAAGGGAAATCGCTTGTCTTGGTATGGGCTTGTGAAGAAGAAAACGGGACGAAATGTATGCAACTAATAGGGATGAATATACCTAAGTATTGATGGATGGAGGGTGAGAAGGTAACTAAAGGAAAGATGAATGAAAACATTTATGAAAATATGAACGAAAGACGTATTGATTGTGTGAGAAGTGATTTGAATGATAAAAGGTTGTGAGTGTTTACGTGACGGCTGATAAATGAGAGTGTAACAAAAACAATGCACACTAACTTCAAAAAACATCAAAACAGGGTAGGAAGAATAATATACTATCACTGGGACGGAGAAGATTTTTGCTGCCATAACACTGCTCAAATAATTATTTAATAGCCAATAATAATATGTTGTACTTTGTATTGTTGTTGTAGCAAAAATAAATGTATTTTCTTTCTTTCTGTCACTTACGCGCCATTGAAAATGTAAAGACCTTTTTTCTATTGGCATTTAAAAAAAATACCTACTTATCACTTCTCGAGATACTCTTTTATTATTCAAAAATTAATGTAACAGATAATTCTGCTTAAAGTATAAATAAATCAATTACTGTTGGCCAATATCATCCCATTGTTAGACAAAGGCGATATATAGGTACTTATTCATTTTGTTTTGTTTGAGTCAGTAGATAAATTAGGTTAGTATGTTTAGGAAAAACTTTTTAACACTTTTCCAAATAATAGTTTGTTTGTAACAAATTTTACGTAAAATTTTATACATTCTATTAACTCATAATATATAGGTTACCTTTGTGTTTGGATTCGAAAATAGTGTTTTAAACCTCTGTCTGTGGTTTCACTGAGCGACTGATCACTGCTACTGATCTTTAGTAAACACTAAATTCAAACGAATTTTGATTTTCTTATTTAACTATAATCAACAATAAGTTAATGTCTAAACACTTACCATTAAGAAGTAACGAAGACAAAAGCACAGCCAACCTCCAAATATTGAAATCCATTTTGAAGTTAGAACACTATCTTTTTCATCGCAAACAAAAAAGCATCACCATTCGAAAGTTCATAATTCGAATCCGTTCACTTGTTCGTGCCAGTCAAATAAAAAACAGATGACAGTTTATTTTTTCCGAACTTTTTAAAAAGTTTCGACTCGGAACACGTGAGTTCCCGCGCCCTATCCGGGCGGGAAAACGTGCAACCCCCGCGAAAATCGGAATCAGACTGACGTACAGAACCACAGAGGGGTGGTGCTTGGGACCCCTACTACTAGGTAGTTAGTGTGTATTCCAGTAATAGATTGTATAGACCGAGCCAAATTGAGTGATAAATGGTTTCAAAGTGGCGGTTCCGTGATGTGTGTCGCGTTAATGCAGTGACATTGATACGTTTAATAGTTTCGGCTTCGTATTCGCGTTCATTTGTTTTTGGGAGCACTCAAACCTTTCTGTGTACAGTTTCTGGCTATTTTTATTATTCATTCTAAATTCTAAATTATTTGTTGTACTCTTTGTTTTGTTGCTACTATGTAAATGGGTTGATATCGAACCTTAGAAAAAGTTAGATATTAAAAATTAATTTTAAGTAATGCAAATAGCATATATGTACGTACATTGCATTATTAACGTTTTTTAATAATAAGAAAAAAGTTTCAATTAAAAATTCTAGCAGCTAGTTTATCCAATATATTTCGTTTTAGTTATTTTCTTCAAAAAGTACCATAAACAACTCTAAACAAATGAAAGAAAACAATTTCAACATCTGAATTGCAAAAAGTAGGTATACAGTTTAAAGTTCAAGCTTAAAAATACTTTTTTAAAACCGACTGGCCTACTTTTTTTTCTTTATTGCAGTGGATAAAGTTGCCAGTACTGTGTTCTCGAATTCTACATTTGAATGTTGCACATCTGTTGAAGTCACATCCCCCAGGAAATAAGTCGAAACATGCTATAACACTTTACACATTCTTGTGTGTACTGCGAGAATTTGCTGGAGAACGTTCTAGATTTATTGCTCGCTGACATGTCTTGGAGCGATCGATGTGATTGCATTTTATGATAGGAGAGTATTTTACGAATATAACTTATTATTTGGCTACTCCTTGGATACCTGAAGATAACTGTAACTCTATTCGAAGTCAAAGCATTTATTTGATGTTGTACAATTTATATAATAAATAAAATAAAATAAATAAACTTTCCTACGCTCACACCAATTATCTAGCCCAAGAGAAGCTTCGTTATGAAACTCGTTAAATGGTTACTAGACAACGGATAAACATACTTAAAATACTTAAATAGATACTTATTATACATAGAAAACACCCAGACCCGAGACAATTTAGAAAAACAATAATTTCTAAATTGACCCGACCGGGGATCAAACCCGGGGCCTCAGAGATGGCGACACCATGAAAACCGGTGTACAAACCACTCGACCAAGGAGGTCGTCAATAGTTTATATACTATACACATATATTTATTTTTGAAACTTTTGTTTAAGCGGTCCTCGGTCCAATACCCGATGGTCCCAGGTTCAATTACCGCAGGTCGGGCAAAGTGTTTCGGATTTTTCGATGCATAGCCCGCGTTTGTGATCGATCACCGACTCGCATTTAGAATGTGGTGTTATTAAAAAAATACCCATCAATTGTAGCATTTCTACGATAAAACTTTTGCCCAGCTGTGGGCAGGTCTAAGCTTTTTACTTACTGCTTCGTAATGGAATTTAAAAATGCAATAAATCTCATAATTAAACTTTTCATTTACATAATTTTTACTGACTATTAATTTCTCTATGTTTTCCATAACAAAAACAATTTTCTTTTAAATTGACTTATTGTCTTAAAAATATTGAAATTTCGAAATTTTTATGGAAAGTTAAAGTGTTTAAAGGCTAATAATATGATATCAATGCGTTGACAGATATAAAATTCAAAACGTTCATTAATAGGAAGGCTATAAGCCTTCCTTTTAATTTACCACTAATTACTACCTTTAAATAGTATATGATAATAAGCTCTGCACTGGAGCTCATTAGCCTGAATAGCATCAATATGTAAATAACTATATACTAGAATGTTATAAATTACATTCGTGGCCGAGGGGCAATGCGCTCGGCCCAATATCCGAAGGTCCTAGGTATAATGCCCAGGTCGGACAAAATGTGTTTCGGATTTTTCGATGCATAACCCGTGTTTGTGATCACCAACCCGCATTTGTCAAGCGTGGTGATTAAGCCATTACCCACCAATTGTAGTGATATTTTTTTATATTTAGCTCGGCAAATGACTCCACTCCACAGGTGGAGTGTCAGGATTAACATCAGGATGTTAAGTGGAAACGGAGTCCAGACGCAAGGACAACTAGTGCAGCGTGAAAACAACGCAGCATCAGTCACCCTCACCCTGCCGACTCACAAGGTGCCTCTTCACGCCTCGTTTGAAGGACCCCATGTCATAGGAAAAAGGGAAAACGTGCGCTGGTAGACTGTTCCATCTTTTGAAGTGCGACAAAGAAACGAGTCACCAAATTTCTTTGTGCGCGATGGAATGTTCGAGACAGTACTGCGGTGACTCCGAAGAGCAGCACGCGTACTCCAATGGAGGAAGGGAGAAGGTGGGATAAGGTCAAAGAGATCTTCAGAGCACTCGCCGTGGTATAAGCGGTAGAAGACGCTGTGTGACGCTATATCTCTACGCAACTGACTGGTTAGTCAATATAGAAACTTTTTAACAACTGTCAAAACGATTATTTTTAATAGAAATGGTATGGGATCAGCAAACTATGACGTCGCTATTTTGATCCGTCAATTGAGTGTTTATTAATAACTTTTTAGGTTACAGAAATTTATGCTTAGGTCAAATAAAAATTGGTCAATGTTATAAAGAACTGTGACGTGATTTCATATACGTTTATTGTTCTGGAATTAATTGTTGTTGTTGTCAACTACCCAATTGTAGGGGCTCGACAGCATTAGTGACCTCTGTATTGCCGATAATGCGTAAAGCGCGCCGCTGCAATCTGTCCAAGGCATCGAGAAAGTACTTTGCGGAACCGTCCCAGATGTGCGAGCAATACTCGACGCAAGATCGCACCTGTGTCTTATACAAAAGGCACAACTGAGCTGGCGTGAAGAATCGCCGCACCTGGTCCAGGACACCGAGTTTACGTAACGCTGTTTTTATCACGGCTTCCATATAGTCCCTCTGGTTCAGATCGCAGCGAATTTCCATATCGAGCATGTTAATACTGCTCTGCAGGCCGAGTGGTGTGCCTTGAAGAGAAGGAAGGGGTAGGAATGGCGACTTTTTGCCGTGAACGCTCATACCTGTGTTTTCTTGGAATTGAACTCAACAAGATTATTGAAGCAGCATTTAGATATGAGATCCAATACCCGATTGAGCTCAATGACAAGATTTACTCGTTTCTCTTCAGTCTCGACCTGCCCAGTCGCTGGGTGACCGTTATACCCACCGTGCACTGTACTATCATCTGCATAGCAATGAATATTTCCAAGTGGAAGCATTGATAAGATGAAGAAACAGCGTGGGGGATAGAACGGACCCCTGAGGGACACCGGCATTCACTGACATGAACCACGAAGCGCACCCGTCTAAGAGTACTCGGATTCTACGCTCATGTAGGAAGCCAGCGACCCAGTTGCAGAACTGAGCAGGCAGACCATATGCCGGGAGCTCGAAGAGAAGGGCTTTGTGCCAGACCCGATCAAAAGCCTTGGCTATGTCAAGGCTAACAGCCACCGACTCGCCATGCTTATCAATAGCCTCACCCCAGAGATGTGTAACGAACGCTAGAAGATCACCCGTTGACCGTTTCGGCCGAAACCCGTATTGGCGATCGTAAGTGATGACTTGATTTCAATGATGGACCTTTGCCCAGCAGTGGGACAGTTACAGCTATTTACTTACATTATGTATTGGTAAAAAGAACGAAAAGTCTCCAAAAGTTCTTGCCAGCTCTTCTTGGTTGATGGCTTTCATAAAAACTGAACTGGTGTTATGTTAAAAAAATATAGTTAATACTAAATTTTAGTTAACAATAAATATTTTGATTATTATTATATAACTATTACATTAGGTACAGACGCCTGCACATCAACCTATCCAAAACTGTCAAACTGTTTCAATACATTTTTAATCATAACATCAAGGCATAGAGTTCAAAGTCTATTGAAGAAATTTGACATTTTGTTAGGTTGATGTCCAGGCGTGTGTACATACGTTAGTTCTATATTTATTTTCGTTATTTTCATCATTGTTGTTATGTCGAGATATCTACATCGGTTTGGACCTTCTTAGTAAGTGTTTAAATCCATCTGGTTAGCTTGGTAGCTTATTTGGAGTTTTTTTACTTTTCCTTGCCGATGGTGGAAGCGCATTTGAGGAACCTCAACATTAGTGGCACTAGCTATCTTATCTCTATCTGCGGAAACACAACAATGCTACAAACGTTGATGTTATGGCGACATCAGATAACACGGTGCCTGGTGGTAGCTAGCCAGGTGGACTCGAACATAAGTCATACCACCAACCAAACCGAGTACACAAACATGTACCCCCCATTGGGAATAGAACCCGGGACCTCTGAGTCTGAGACCTACATCAGATAAACCAACATGGTGAGTGTGTCCACCTGGTTAACTTGGTAATTTATTAGGTGAGTTTTATTGTAACTTATTATTTTATTCTTGTTTTATATACACTAAGACAGAAGGTGGAAGCTCACTTCACCCGGATTCTCCAACAACTGAGGCACTCGCTGTATTATCTGTAATTGTCGGAACACAACAATGTTATAAACATTGATGCTATGGCGACATATTCAGATAACATGGTAGCAGCTAAGCTAGCCAGGTGGACTTAAACATAAGTCATACCACCAACCAAACCGGACACAATAATATTATGTACTCCCAATCCGGCTCGAACCCGGACCTGAGTGAAACCGGTGGTTTAACCACTAGTAGATAGTAAGTGCTTCTTTAAATAAAAGTACTTACTTATTTTTCTCGTACACCTATAAGATACAAAACATGAGTACGAAGATCCGATGCAAGTACTTTATAAGTTTTAAAGTTCAATATACAAACAAAAAGACTTAGTGAGAAACTTGCATGAATTAATAACAGAAATAGGTTTCTACAACATTCTTTCACTCTTAAATTCCCCTTTGTAAGTTATCGCTCTTACATTGAACTTTCCAACATAATATTGTTAAGTTTCAAACTATATAAGTTGGTAGCCTTCACTTAGTATACTTCTTCACTTATCAAAGAACAAAGCTTCTGTGTTATGTTATTAAACTTTTAATAATAAATAGTAGCGGTGACTTCTTGGCGGGAAAGTGAAGAGACATGTCTGCGGTTTTGTTTTATTTTCTAAAACTTGTGTTGTGTCGAATATTAATGTGAAACAATGGTGGATTATTAACCGTTAAGTGTTTGTGAACGTGCATGAGTGTTGGCAAATGAAACAACAGTGCAACGTCACTTTTCAAATTCTCTCAAGAAGTCCGCGTGAGATCTTAGTAAAGCCCCACATCTTTACTGAGATACTCAAGGGGTTGGGGGTATATCATTTCTCACTTCTCATTTATATTATCATTCACCATCATCATACAGGAAGGAATAATTGTTTTTATTTACATATATGTATTACTTGTAAGAAAAATTACTTTGACACTGGCCATAAAGGCTAAAGGGAAAAAAAAAATAGTAACGTGTATGAAGGGCGAGATGGACGCGCGGTCGGACGTAAATTTAGGGTTGCCACCCGTACTTTATTATAAAGTATTGTACGTTATTTCGGGTAATTGTACTCTATGCTTTATGAGAACAATAAAGTACGCGAAAATACTTTATTTCACATTATGTTAGTTTGAAAAAAGACAGTGTTGAAAAAATTCCACGAACGGCATTCAAACCCGCACTCCATGAGATGCCGAGTAAGGTGCACTACCAACTATGCTATCGTGGGCCGTGGCTCAACCCCACTCGCCGAAATTAGTCAACACTATCCACTCTTGCTCTGTAAGCCAATGGAGCCCTATTCATATTCATATATTTTAGTTTGCTGGGATTCTCTTTATATATAATATAACACACAAAAAAGTTGCTGGGCAGCTATTTAGCAGTGATAATTATTAATTATTCTACCTTTAATAACCAATGTACTTTATTTGTAATGCACAAAAAAAAGGTGACAACCCTAGCCTAGACGTGATCCCCGGCTGCGTGTCGGCGCTGGTGGCGCGCGAGCACCGTGGCGTATCTCTTTTAAATATCATTACTATTTTACTTTTTTTTTTATTTTTTTAACCAAAAATATATGTTTAACTTAATCTAAATAGTGTAACAGAAACTTGAAAGGTTTATTCGTACACTACATTCATCGTAATTCATATTGTACCTATGCGACATTATTTTATAACTACCAGATAATAATATTATTAGAAACCTAAAGATGAATATAACCCCAGTTGTTACTTAAAAGTGGGTATAGGTATATAATACTAATAAGACTTTTCGCATGGCCCATTGCATTGTAACGGCACACAGGTATCATTTTTTTTAATCGATAGATAGTACACACAATATTTTTATTTTTTTATTTATTTATTTATTAGAAAACAAACGGTCGTACAGTTTACATTATTGATTATATATAAAATGTTAAAAAACAGACCTATTGTTTCCTTTAATTTTACAAGTGTTCACATAAACTGTTTCTATTATATTCTATTCTATTCTTTGGCTTTCAAAGTAAAAAAGTAAATAGTGTTGAATAATTTCGGCGGGCTGGTGAGAATCACGATAGCTCAATAATAATTGGGAGAGCACCTGACCCGGTATGTCAGAAGGGTAGGGTAGGTAGGGTGCAGTTTCAAATCCTGCCCGTGGAGATTTTTTCAACATTTTTGTTTTTGTAATATTAAATAATATTAGCATAGGATAAGTAGTAGTAGAAAGGGCACAAACGTGCCAAGGAAATGTAGGCGTAAGCTACGAACAGCTTAGGATAGTCGTATTCCGAACGTAATAGAATAGTTAGTCGTAGATGTAGAATGTTTCCGATATTGACCCACATTAAAAAAAAACCTTTACTCATAGGACCTTTTGGTATTGGGGTGATCCAAGCCAATTTCCAAATTGCCGGAAAGCTGCCTACCTTCATCGAGTTAGTGATGAGTATGGTAATTGGTGTAGCCAAAGACGAAGCACATTTCTGAATGAACAGAGGATGTACTCCGTCAGGCCCAGCTCCCTTATGTGTGCTTATGGATTTAAGATGTTGATGTTGATGTATGATGTAGAACTATGTCTTTGTCAAATTCAATAGAACTTATATCAATAATTGCATCAATTGGAGGATCTAGGTTTTCTCTTATAAAAAAAATAAGATAGATCTTCAGAGACTGAGTGAAAATGTGTATTAAACAGTTCACATTTTTTTCCCCATCACATGTATTTTCACCCTTGTAATACATTGACTTAGGTACGCCGTTGTTAGAAAAAAGTGATTTAATGTAAGACCAAAAGAAATTTGGATTACTTTTAATTTTTTCCTTCGAAAAAGATATAAATCTATTGTCATAACTTCATTTTTTCGGATCTCTTGCGTAACATCTTGAAATTTCCTATAACGTTTCCATAAAGAGTGGTATTTACATTTTTCATTTAATATTTTTTTTAACAGTCTACTAAACCAGGCCGGTATCTTAACTACAGCGCAACTTACGGCGTGGAACATGTAATTTAATTAGATTATTCAAAAACCTATAAAATTTACTAATACTTTCTTCAATATTCAGACTTAAAAAGAAAGTCCCCATCGCGCACAAAGAAATTTGGTGACTCGTTTCTTTGTCGCACCTCCAAAAGATGGAATAGTCTACCAGCACATGTTTTCTCTCTTTCCTATGATATGGGGTCCTTCAAACGAGGCGTGAAGAAGCACCTTGTGGGCCGGCAGAGTGAAGTTGACTGATGCTGCGTTGTTTTCACGCTGCACCAGTTGTTTGCAGTTGTCTTCGCGTCTGGACTCCATTTCCACTTAGCATCAGGTGGTGTGGAGTCATTTGCCGTGCTTAGTATAAAAAAAAAGTATTCCAATCTACTTTCATTAATTCTTGATTGATTGTATCATAGTCTGCCAAATAAAAATTGTAACAAAAATCGGGGCAAGGTTTAAGGGGGGGCTGGTAGTCAAAATTTAAACCAACTGAAATGAATTTATGATGTGCATCTTATTTCACAATAGGATGGTCACAAGCAGCAACTATACAGTCGGAGAAACATAATATAAGGTCCAGAATCCGATTATTAATATTTCTTATGAAATAGTATTACTGTCTTAGTCCAGTAAAAGATAAAAACTCGCTAACTAATTGTATAGCATAATTACTGCTACGGTTTATTTGTAAATCGGAATGTAATCATACATCGCTAGCTATATCCGCAAAAGCTGCTTAATGCCTCCCTGTAACCTGGTCCCTGCGGCAAATAAATACAGCAAATATTAAGACAGCGGGGTTCAGACTGGTGACTAGCCGTTGTGGATATTAGCTCGTGATATCGTCCAATGCTCAGAATAGACACCCAAACACAGTCACAGTGAGCACGCGGAGGAACGGTCAGTCTCGCAGCTGCGGCCGGTATTTCGCCATCACCGCCACGGCCGCCCGCCGCCCCTGCCCGCACCACTCTCGGCGACTGAACGATCCCAACGAAAAACATTGTATCTATTATCACGATCATCACGAAACAGTATTCACGATCATAGAAATCAGATGTAAGCCAAGTCTCCGTTATACAAATAAAATCAAAATTTGTTTGTGCGACTCGAGAGAAAAAGCCATGTATATAAGTCACATGGCTTTTTCTCGTGCGTAATAATAAAAATAATAAAATAAAAATAAATTATTTCAACCAACTTAGGATCATAGCTACACACATCAAATAATTAGAAATAAATGGTAACCGTTCTGGTAACCTAATAACTTTATGAGCGCACGCGCGAACTGAGCCGCTGCTCGATCGGAACTGTGTTAATATACAATAATGACACTAAAAACAAACATAATTTCAGGGCACAGTAAACTATAAAAAAATACAAAAATGTTTGTGTGCCGCAGCATCTATGAAGGGTCGTTGCTCAGCGTGGTTGGTCTTCACTCGCATAGCAAGTAAATCGCTGATTTTCAGCAACAACCAGCTATTAAATTTTCAAAGTCACAGACAAAGTCAACTCGTTTATTCAATGTAGACCTTTACAGGCACTTATTGACGTCGAAACTAAGTATAATATAAAAATAATAATGAATTATAATTTAGTTTACTGAATCTACCACCAGTTTGGATTTTGGGAGAGCCTTCGACCGGGAAGAGCTGGCAATAAACCCAGAAGGCTTTTTTTCTTTATACCGTCTCCGTCTTTAACCAATTTACAATCATGTAATGATTATAAAATCAAACTGACTCGAAAAAACTTAAGGTCTCTCAATTATTGGCTTAAGAAACTATCGCCCTAGACGTCGATGATGCTGGTTCAGCTGTTAAAGCTATAAAAAGCTAACAAACATTTAATTCCAAAAAAAATTGTAACCACTGCGGGTTTCCCAACCATTTTGAGAAAATAGCTTAGTTTTCACGATTTTACGGGCTAGCTGCAGAGTCAACTATCTTTCTGATCGGTCCACAATGATTTTTTTTTTTCAAATAAATTAAGCAAAGAGAAATAAGCAAATAAAGTACTGTAGAAAAAATCCATTCCAAATTGAACCTAAACATCGACGAGCCACTATTGAGTTAACGCAAGTCGGAAAACTACTTGGAAACTTGCAAATTGAAAAGTGCCAGCACTATTTCTGAAGCAATTTCCATCTTATAAAACCCTAACCATAACGCATCTCCATAAACTTTTACGTAACTACCAACTAACCTTCGTAAAGAAAGTATCGCACAGCTAAAAGGCACCTGTGGCCTTACCACTTAACTTAAGTGGGTAAGGTTGAAAATCCCGCTATATTTAATTATAGCTAGTAGACTACAATATTAGACGTGACGACCGCTTGGCTGATTCTCCTATGGCGGTAGCATATGGCGTTGCAAGTCGCCCATTACTATATGTCATCTGGGTAACGGCATAGGGATGGGAGTTTCTAAACTCGATGTTTTAGTAATGGTGTTACATAATGTTTCCTAAGGTTTGAGCGAACTGTACACTCAATAGATGAAACACTTTAAACATTTTACTTGTATGACTACGAACCATGTAGTTAGTTAATAAAAAGTGTTTTATTTCAAAGAAAATGTTGAAAATATTGCAGTCACACATTGCAGTTGTATCCTGTTTAGTTATTAAACGTTAAAAAACGTTAAAAAATGTTAATAACATTTTTGGCCAGCTATAACATTTTAATAATTATACGAAGTCATGATGACCAATAATTATCGCAAAATATATCTTGAAGGACGGTACGGTCGACATTTGTCGGGCATGCCGCCGTCCCGGTGAGGCACTCAGGCATATTATCTCCGGTTGTTCTCATCTAGCTAACGGTGAGTACTTGCACAGACATAACCTTGTAGCCAGGATTGTCCATCAGCAACTTGCTCTTCGATATGGTCTTGTACAATCTGAGGTGCCGTACTATAAGTACACGCCGGTGCCAGTTCTCGAAAATGATTATGCAACGCTATACTGGGATCGATCTGTTATCACGGACAGGACTATTATTGCCAATAAGCCTGATATCGTGTTGACAGATCGATTGTCGCGCCAGGCAATGCTCATCGATATCACCATCCCGCATGACGAGAATCTTGTGAAAGCCGAGAAAGCAAGCTCACTAAGTACCTTGACTTGGCTCACGATGTGACTGCTATGTGGGATGTGGATTCGACGATCATTGTCCCCATAATCGTAGCTGCAGACGGCCTTATAGCGAAGATTCTCGACCAACATCTCAAGAGGCTTTCGCTGGATGGCTGGATCAAGGGTCAGATACAGAAGGCAACACTCCCAGGAGTGTTGCCTCCTGGACACGGCACGCATTCTCAGGAGATTTCTTTCTCTGCAGCCTTAATCGCCGGTAGCTTGAGTCCTGCTCTGCTGCTGGCGGCGTTCTAGGTTTAAATTTTTATAAAAATTGTATTTTTGTATGATATTTTGTTATATTTTACTTTTTATATAATTTTTATAAAACACATAAATAAAAAGTATAATAATAATATTTATTAAATTCAGTTAACTTTTTTAAATTAAAATTTTAACTTTAACGCAGCACAAAATTGTAATAATTAAATATCTCAATGTACTTAAAGATACAGTAAAGTTCTTTTAAAACGACGTCATTGATATGTGAGTACGGCGGGAGACTGCGCACTGAGAAAAATCAACAACAAATTCAACAAAAGCTGTTTTTTTCTACTTTTCGTTCTACTGCAGAGCGTAGCGTCACAATATTGTAAAATGCCAATCCTATCATAGAAGGACACAAAACTACAAACAAAATTAGATCTGAGAGTAATGGTGGAGACATCACGTACTAAACTCAGTCTGTTCTCGTTTCGCCTTGCTGCGCTTTGATGTAAGGCTTTATTTTTACTACTCTCATTTGGATTGACTGGGTAAAATTTTCACTTTACTTGTGACATCTTTCCAAGTGTGGCAGCGGGTTAAAATAATGTACACCCGCCTGCACGTCAGACTACCACAACAAACTGTCAAAATTCCTCAATGGACTTTGAACTTTATAAATATGGCATACGGTTGAACAGTTATTGAAACAGTTTGTCAGTTTTGGATAGTCTGATGTTCAGGCGTCAACACTACTAATGTTTGTCAAAAAAATGGGTAGAAGTGTATATTATAGTGTCAGTAAATTATCGACTCTGTCCCCTCACTATAAACGGCTTGCTGTCTAAAAGCTATTAGCAGTTCGCAACGGAAGGCGCACCTGCGACAGTCATTTCCCACGGAGAGATTACCAAGGCATACTTGTACGTACACAATTATACGCCTCGAAAGATGGCGGATTAACTGCAAATGTGACGTTTTTGCTTGAAGACGGTTTACATGTTACGACGGTGTTTTAATCACCATACAAATGGTTTACTAAAGTCAACGCGAACACTGCACCTTAAAGGTAGACGCATACAATTATACGTCTCGATACATGTCGGATTAACAGCAGATGTGAAACTTCTTGGCAGGAAGTGAAGAGTCATGTTTGCGGTTATGTTTTATTTTCTAAAATTTGTTTTATGTGGATTATTAACCGTTTAGTGTTGGTGAACGTGTATGGTGTTGGCAAATAAAACAAAATAGTGCAACGTCACCTTTCAAATTCTCTCAAGAAGTCCACGTGAGGTCTTAGTAAAGTCTTACATCTTTACTGAGATACCTACTCAAGGGGTTGGGGGTATATCATTTCTCACTTCTCATTACTATTATTATTCATCATCATCCATCATATAAAAGAGAATTATCTATTTATCATATTCTACAACTCGTAAGAAAATTACTTTGACACTGGCTAAATAAATTGTCTAGCCGCACGAAGCCAACAACTAAAAAAAAACAGCAGTTTTGTATAGTCGTTATGTGTAAACCCTCCTTACGGATGAGGGATTCCCACATTGTGATTCCACGTGGTAATCACTTTAAGTGTCCAGCGAGATCGGGTCGACATCTCGTAGTTACTAGAAGGCGGAATGTTTGATGTTTGAAATGAAACGGATTGACTCGGATACTTTTTTAGTTCAACAACAGGGTAGTGCTTTGCCTTTTTAAGAAAGAAAGAAAGAAGGCAAATGGAAATAACATCTCTGGTCGTCAAAACAAAAAAAAATAAAAACATGGTACAGACGCCTGCACATCAACCTATTCAAAACTGTAAATTTTTTTCAATACAATGTCAACCATATTTCTTAGGCATAAAGTTCAAAGTCTATTGAGGAAATTTGACAGTTTGTGGTAGGTTGATGTGCAGGCGTTTGTACATAAAAGATCGAGTACTAATAGGAATCCAAAAACCGTAACGAATTTTCATCTTCATCATAATCATCATCATCAGCCGGTAAACTGCAACTGAACTGCAGTTCTAAGACCTTCAACATGCACATCAGAACTTTGGAACACAAACCGGGACCAAGCAAAATCCCAACCCGAGCATGCAAAATGACTTCAAATAACAAAAAACTTGACATAAATTCTAAACAAGAACTCCGAAAGAACTCCGAAAAAGTGCCCATACAAATTGAAGCATGTATTTACTACTTTAAAATTCTCGCTTACAGAAACGTACGTTCCAAGCCCGCGATAGAGTAGTGGCCATATTTATTCGTCTCCCAGAAAATTACCGTTACCACAAATTCCAAGTTTTGCGAGCAAAAACCGACGGATTTGGAGAAAGGGGGCATTCGTGACTCCCCAGTGTAAACTTCCCAAGTTTTCCCTAGGAAATAAAAGCAGTGATAAAAGTTTCGGCGTTTTCGGTCACAGCACTGAAGCCGCGAGACTCTTTTAAGGGTTGCATAAATCTGAGTCGAAGCAGATTGTTTTTTAAAGGAACACTTGTGTGTGGTTGAAGTGACAGTTCGATAGCGGATTGGCTTGTATAGCTTTTGTTGACCTTTAATACGAGCACGAGCGTTTTGCGACGCGGCGTGCTGTTTCTAGTACATGGCACGTTATACTACGGCATTCAAGGTTAAAGGTGATAGAAAGAACGCAATGAACTGGAAATAGGTTCACAGCGACACAAGTGGCTGAGAAGTTGTTACAGGTACAGGTAAGCACTTACCCTTCATCTCACTTGATGTTTAGTGATAATAAGGCTGAAGTTAGAATACCTACCTGACGGAAAGCAGCCAACGCAACTCTTGGATACTTTGCAAGAGATAACACGCATGTAACGCATTGCCAAACCAGAAACTTTAGTTCTTAGTTAGTTAGTTACCAATAACTTGTAACCTAGACGATAAAAGTGTCGGTGGTTTCGGTCACAGCACTAAAGCCCGTGACTCTTAAGGGTTGCATAAATCTGAGTCGTAGCAGATTGTTTTTGAAGGAACACTAATGAGTGGTTGAAGTGACAGTTCGATAGCGGATTGGCTTGTTTAGCTTTTATTTTATTCCTCCTCTTATACGAGCTGGAGCTAACGAGCTTAAGGCTAAGTCCGAAGCTCACTTTAACTGGGATCCTTAACTACCGGGAAACTACAATACCTGCCTGACAGAAAACAGCCATCGCAACCCATGGATACTTTGCAAGAGTACCTATATATACCACGTAGGCGTTCCTGAACCAGAAGCTTCAGTTCTTGTGCCTTAATTATCAATAATTTGGAAGCTAGAAGATAAAAGTTTCGGTGGTTGAAGTCACAGCACCGGAGCTGCGAGACTCTTTTAAGGGTTACATAAATCTGAGTCAAAGCAGATTGGTTTAAAGGAATAATTCTAAATTTTCTAGGACAGTTCGATAGCGGTTTGTCTGTGAGTCATTTAAAGTTTTGCTATCCAATACAAACTTGAAACATGAACTATTATGCGGAATATTAATAAAACATTTATTTTTTTGCTGGTTGCCTCACGCGGCATTTTCAGTAACCGAACTTTTTTGGGGTTCCTCAATTCGTGTGAAACGAAGCACCGTCAGAGGTTTTCAGAGGGAGTGGCACCACGCAGTAGTGCGTGTCCCTACTAGATTTTCCGAGGGGATCGGATCGGACCGAGAAACAATTCAGAGATGTTGACAGTTTATAGAACACACTTAAATAGAGATTGATAGTCCACTATGGATAAGCCCCGATCCGATCCGAACCCCGATCCGATCCGAACCCTTCGGAGAATCTAGTAGGGCACGGGGACGCGCACTAGTGCGCGATGCCGTTCCCTCTAGGTAACCTCTGAAGGTGATTCGTTTCACACGGCTTGAGAGACCCTTTACGTTCCTCGCCGCCCCCAAAAAAGCCCGGTGAAGCTGAAAATGCCGCAGCGGCAATCAGCAATCTCTCTCAAAAAAAAAACTATGGATAATTTTAAATCATGCGGCCTCTTACCGATCGAATTGAATCAAAAATGGGCCCGAAGCAGAATTCCTTTAAAATTTTATTTATAGCCTCACTAACACTTAGACCATTCGGAATAAGACATCTGGAATTCACTGGAACTTCGTGATTATTCAATTACTGTCGCAGTTTATGGCGCTACTCCGTAAATTATGCGTTGCTGGAAAATATTAAAGTTTATCTTTCTACGGAATAATGTACTATGCAACTTTAACCAAGTTCGTGAAAACTGAAGTTACTAACGTAATTACAATAATTATTACGAAAGAGATGAAATATTGTTTGTACGAGGGGTGTAACTGAAATAGCATCTATTTATATTTGCCACTTTCGTCAGAGAAGAGTGAGGAGGAGCTCGAAGGCGCAATGGTAAACGCGCCCCGTCTGTGATTGCTAAGGTTAAGTAACTTTCGCAAAGGCCAGTCATCGGGTGGGTGACCAATAATTTATCATCTCGGGTCTCTCTCTTCCGTTCTAAATGTCGTTGGCACTGGTTGCATTAGTAGACACTAACAACCACCAATCTGCACGGGCCCGTGTGGTAGTATAAAGCCCGTTCTCCTTATCCATCCATAGGGAAGGCTCGTACCCCAGCAGTGGGGACATAAAATGAGCTGGTTATGGTTTAAATGTAATTTGACGACCTCCTTGGTCGCCATCTCTGAGGTCTCGGGTTTAATCCCCGGTCGGATCAATTAGAAATACCTGTTTTTCTAAATTGTTTCGGGGCTGGGTGTTTCCTATGTATAAATAGTATGTATTTAAGTATATTAAGTATGTTTATCCGTTGTCTAGTTAACCATTTATCGAGTTTCTTAAAGAAGCTTTTCTTGGTGCTGGATAATTGGTGTGAGTGTGGGAAATATTTATTTATATTTATTTATTTATTTGCCCGACTTAAGTGATAATAAATCGGATATACACAATAGATAATACAGTTTTATTAGAATAATGTATAAAACGTGATTACAATACTTATTCATACTAAACAATAATATTCATATACAAGCATTTTAGTTTATAAATGTAGTAATAGCGCAAATATTTATAAACAAACAAGTAGCAAGTTTTTATTTCACAATTTCATAAAAATAATGATGAAGAAAAGTCGCATAAACCATTCTAAAACGAGTATTCAAATATTCTATTAACAATTTTTATTTTACAACACGAACTTGTTATGGAAACATCTCTAAAAAAAAGGCATTCGTTAAAATAGCGTCATCAAAATCGGTGCATACGTATTGGAGACATTCGGAAACATACATTAACAAACTACAGACAAATTAAATATTTTTTTGAAGTCTGTTAAAAAGAAGATCTGATAATAATAAGATAATAATAATATCTGTTAAGAGAATCTCTTAACAAATGTTAATGAAACTCCGTGCTGCCTACGGCTGCGGCCGAAGGGGATCTGGACCTGTTTGACGTGTGCATTGAGGTCCAAAGACGATGTTGGGGTACTGTGAAGGTTCAAAGACCCTGAGACGCTGCGCTCTGTCATTTTGGCGATGGGCGTTTGTATGATCGAAGCGCTTGCTGCTGCTTTTTCTCTGTAAAAGAATTTTTAACAGTAATTAGGCTAAGTAGCTCGATAGCTGAAGTTAAGTAAATTTCGCAGAGGCCGGTCATCGGATTTTTTTCACCAAAAATTTTTCACTTCGTGCTCCTTCGTGCTTCGGAAAGCACGTAAAGCCGTTAGCCCCGGCTGCATTAGCAGTCGTTAACAACCACCAATCCGCACTGGGCCCGCGTGGTGGTCCATGGACCGTTCTCAATATTCATCCATAGGGAAAAGACTCATGCCCAGCAGTGGGGACATAAAATGAGCTGGATAATACAGACACTGATAAGAAAGCACTTAGTAGAAGTAGACTTTTTTGGGGGCGGTGAGAAACGAAGCACCGTCATAGGTTTTCTAGAGGGAATTGCATCACGCACTAGTACGTGTCCCCGTTACCTACTAGGTTCGCCGTGAAAAGTAGTCTCGTAGACTTCCAAATTCCAATGCTCCTTAACGACTCATCATTCATCATTTTCAGCCTGTATCTACCCACTGCTGGGCATAGGCCTCCTCCACGTTACGCCATTCCCTTTTGTTTTGAGCTGATCGCATCCAGGTTTTTCCAGCGACCAGCTCTATTTACCAATTCCAATAAAAAAACAAAACAAAAAAAACAAAAAAAAACCTCCAATATTCGTAAAGTTCGGTCATAGGATGGATAACCAAAAATGTATCCTATCGTGTTCCTAAGTGCTTCGGAAGGCACGTAATGCTGCTTTAGCAGTCGTTAAACTAACTGCACCACACTGGACCCGCCGCATGGTGGTTTATGGTCCGTTCTCCCTATCCATCTATAGGGAAGGCTCGTGCCCCAGCAGTTACGACATAAAATGAGCTGATGATGATGATAATAAGTAGTTCTACCACCTGATGTTAAGCAGAAGTGGAGTCCAGATGCAAAAACAGCTAGTAGAGCAGGATTGTGCTGCACAAACCGACCCCATCCCCTCTACACACGACTTTTAAGTTTATACTGACACCCCCTACCAACCGTCAGGTTACAAAGTAGGTGTTAGACAACCTTGCGCAAGCACAAGGGACCATTTGCGTCCGGTCATAACGCCAGATCAGGAGGCACCGAAGCGCATTCTTCATCCGGTACTTTTAAAACTACTCTCTAGAGCGAGTTGCTCCGTGGACACGTATAGTCCACTACCTAATACCCAGATAGGTTACCAGAGCTGTAAGCTCGCTCACTTCTCGTTGGACTAAGATTGCAACTCGCAGTTTCCACCGCTCGGGTCGTCAACTCTAAAGTCGACTACCAATATTGTCCTCTTTGGTGACGGACACTTATCAGTACCCATCCAGGCACCCCGTCAGTTCCACAATACTACGCTGCTGACTGAACCGGAGACATTGCATCTAGTGGGCGCCTCTACTAGTTATCCAGACTAGTGCCGGACATATTGGAAGCCAAACTGACCCCAGTAATGGGAACATAAAATGAGCTGGTGATGACGCTCCTGAACAATTGCTCGACCATCCTCTTACCCAAAAGCGTAGGTAACGCCGCCTCCCTTTTGCATATAAGCGGGTATAGGGCCCGACGGATGGTTACTGGTGGTGAACGCGTTGATAGCCACTTTGTGGTCTTTGATATTCAGGATGTTCAGGTGTGCGGACGCCGTCGCTTGTTTCCCGAAGTCCGGGATGTGTGCACCGGTCACAGATACGCCACCAGGCCTGGCGAAAGAGATTAACAGTACAATTAGAGTGATTCTAAATACATTGCCTATTAAAATCTAATGAAATGGTTAAATAAATTAATTGCCTTCACTGTCCTACTGCTAAAATCGATATCCGGAGGTCCCAGATTCAATCCCCAGGACAGACAAACAGTTTTTCGGAACACCACATCGCACTTGGGAAGAGTAGTGAGTGATTCAGCCGACACAGGTCAATTGTGGCGATGACTTGATTTCATAATGATCTAGGCCTTTGCCCAACAGTGGAATAGCACGGTATATAGGCTAATTACTTGTTACTATTTTATACTATCACAATATTGTATTTCCGTGCTTCGGAAGGCGCGTATTGCCGATGGTCCCAGCGTATAAGCAGTCGTTAACAACAACCAAGCTGCACTGTACACACGTGGTGGTTAATAGCCCGTTCACCCTGCGGCGTTCCCATCCATCGAAAAAATGGGGAAGGCTCGAGCAGGTGGAGACATAAAATGAGCTGATGATGATGATGATGATGATGAAAAACATACGTTCCCTGCAGACTTGCTGTAGCGCCTGCCGCACTGAAGCTACCGTTCGCTTTAGAACCATTAACAAAAGTTCCCACCGATGCTGGACCCTGAGATAGGCCCAGGTAAACGTCATTGCTTTTGTCTATAACGTTATGGGTCAGGGATCCGTGTCCTTCCATTTTGACAAACAGAACTTCACCTAGCTCTTTTTCAAGTAGTTTTTGGTACAGTTAGCTTATATCTTATGTTGATTAGTTACGAATATAAAATTTAGTAGATGTTTATGTATTATTAATTTTATATGGCAGCCATCAAATATTCTTGCCTATACTGGCATCTACGAGTCTGGAGTTTGGTATTTATACGATTCAGTGAGTAATATGGATGCCTAAAGGTTTTATCAGGACTTCCCCTTACATGAGTAATCATTTCATTTGGATGGCTGCTGCTATGGATGAAGCGCCAAAGTATGATAATAATTAATAATAGCTAGTGGTCGCCCAGTGGTCAACAATGTTTACAATGTGACACATAGGGTAGTGACACCAGAGTTCGACAAGAACCAATTATTGAGATTTTTCCTATAATCATACATTTCCACGAGCAGGATTTGAACCTGCACCTTTCTGACATACCGGGTCAGGTGCTCATCCAATTGAGCTATCGTGGTTTTAACCAGCCCGCCGAAATTATTCATCACTATTTACTTTTTACTTTGAAAGTCAAAGGCACCCATTCAATGTCAACAACTACCGTA
The DNA here is from genome assembly GCA_949315975.1 of Eudonia truncicolella. Classification (NCBI taxonomy): domain Eukaryota; kingdom Metazoa; phylum Arthropoda; class Insecta; order Lepidoptera; family Crambidae; genus Eudonia; species Eudonia truncicolella. The sequence continues at coordinate 4,524,512 of OX438848.1, read as the reverse complement.
ATTAACACCCGATCGTAATATTTTTACAAATACTAAAGATCAGTTAAGAAGTAGGCAAGCTATTTATAAAATGTTTGTTTTGTTTATATAAATAATTTTAACGAAAATTTTGTTGCGAAACAAATTACAAAAACACAAATGTTGAAAAAATTTACACGAGCAAGATTTGAACCTGCACCCTTCTGACATACCGGATCAGGTGCTCTTCCAATTGAGCTATCGTGGTTCTAACCAGCCCGCCGAAATTATTCAACACTATTTACTTTTTACTTTGAAAGCCAAAGGCACCAAGGTATGTCAGAAGGGTGCAGGTTCAAATCCTGCTCGTGGAAATTTTTTCAACATTTGTGTTTTTGTAATTTGTTTTGCAACAAAATTTGCGTTTAAATTATATAAACAAAACAAACATTTTATAGCTATTTATATACAATACGATAGGCATTAAAAAGGATTTTACTAGCAGTATCAGTAAGTTGAACCGCAGCCACTCAGTCTCAGGGACTTAATACTGTTATCTTATGTGCCTACTATATAAATAAATATCCTGTATAATGTTTTTGTACAGTTTTTTCAGCGACATACGTGGGTGTGACCGGGAAGCGATAAAGGAATGATAAAAAGAGCATTCATTTCGGTCTGTCAATTATAAATGAATAAATTAGTTTAAAACTACCATGATCACGAATAAAGAAATTTAATAAAATAAATAAAAATAAAAGCATAAGTAGACATATTAAGTGTTGGTACCCAGCAGATTTTCTATAAGTATTATTATATTTTTTAGAATAGAATTGAATAGATTTTTTTTTGCATAAAACATGGTAAAATACAGATCGTGACTTAAATAAAACCAGCATGTTTTGCCACAATTTGTTGTGCAAAATTTTAACAATTAAGTATTAATTAATTATTTCACTAATACACATAATCACTAATAATAATTAATGAACATTTCAAAATCATTAATAATTAATAATTCATTAATTTATATTGTTGTTCTTTTGACTACGGAACCGTATAGTTTCGCCATGTCCGTCTGTCTGTCTGTCTGTCTGTCCTCAGCCTAGCTCACAGACTCTTAGTACTAGAAAGCTGTAATTTGGCATGGATATACATAACAAAGTGGTGAGGTAAAATTTTTTTTAGGTTTCCTCCCCTACACATGAAGTGGGGATATAATTTTTTTTTGTCTACTCCATAGTGTGAGGTGTCGTTGGATTGTGAAAACAGTTTTTTGATTGAGGCATCAGTTTGTGAACTATTAAACTTTAAAGTGTAAAATTTTGTTAGAGTCAAGTGTCCCTCCCCTCTGCCAGCCAAATGGTTGTTTTTAGATACGTGAAAAAATTCACGGTAGTTGTATATATGACGAAGTAATTGTTGTGTTGTGTTCCGGCAGCTAGAGATAAGATAGCCAGTGCCTCAATAGTTGAGGTTCCCGGGTGAAGTGCGCTTCCATCATTGGCCTTATCATCACTTTACATCAGGTGAGATCAAGGCACTGTGCTTAAAAAAACGAGAGTTTGTTTGGCAAAATTTTAACTCTTGTCGTATCGTATGTCGCCAGGAGGCGCTGCTTCAATGCAATACTAATCGATTTCGTAATCGTAATCGAATGTACACGGATAGCAAACAAAATTCATACTAGGCATCCAGGATATGGTAATATGGATTTTGACCTCCATTAGTTACTTATGTCATAGTAAGGCTACCGACACACTATTGAGCCGTTATCTTGAGGCCCAGGTGAAACGAAAACCAACATGTTGCCTAAAAAAACAAGCTGTAATGAATCCGTAGGGACTAATGTTGTAAGCCGTGCGAATGTGTGTAAGCAAACGTGTAATAAATTACAACTGTGTTCCGACCCCATTTACACAATATATACTCGTACCTTCAACAAACAATACAAATCGGGTCCGCAAACAATCATTGCCGACCCGCGATATCAAATTGCCAATACCCCCGAGGCATAAAATAAAGAGACCGCAGAAGGTGCGCTTCATCTTACCGCGCTCGAGCACAGAATCTCGCGACCACTACTACTAAGTGGCGTAGCTAACGGAGGGCTAGGCGGCGGGCGCCGTGCACCGGCGGGGCCTTCAAGCCCTGGGGGCGCTCTCGGACCCTGACCAACAACCCTTTAACTGTTTTGAAGTTACGAAAATTTTTCCTACCTTTAAAATAAAAATATAATAGGTTGCAACACGAGTTTAATTATGGCAAACTCGGTTGAAAGAGGTTTTTTGTTTGCACTATAACTAGAGCATTTGATTACCTAGCTACTCCACTGCTCGCGACAGTCCGAAGGGGGGTGCATCTTCCATACATTGAATACAAAAATGTACGACAGCGCCATCTCCGATCCATGTAACATCAACCTAGCAAGTAAATATCCACTTGACGTCACTAGATGGCGGTAGTAAATAGAATTTCAAGCTAACATACTTTACTTTACATCTTGCTAACTTTTTCTTACAAATTCAAAATCAATTACAGTATATATACATAGTCTATGTTTAAGAAGTTAAGTTATGTTAGAGGTAGTCTATGTGGGCGTTGCTCGAGCGCGGTATGTATAAAGCTTACTTTCTGCTGTCTCCCTATTTTGTACTCGAGGTGTCTTGGGTCACAATTCTATTGGAGCATATATTTTTTTACTTCATTTTTTTTAAAGTAAAGATTGCCTTTGTCTGCTTTCTGCCTTTACATCGTAACCGGACTTTTCGGTCGCACCACTCTATCGCTTTAAATGAGATGGATTTTGAAATCATCATCATCATCTCAGCCAAAAGACGTCTACAGCTGGACAAAGACAAGAATATATGACGCTTGGCAGGCGGGTTGGCGACCGCAGTAAGTTGAGAGTTAACCACAGAGAGATGCTGCTGCCCATCCTCTGGAATAGTCTCTTAGTCGGCTTTTACGACACCCACGGAAAGAGATGGGGCCAGTGATCCATAATTAGAATTTTGGATGACAAAAATATTATAACCTGGAATTACAATGATCTAATACTGTTTATGAAAATAACAATATGTAAATAAATAAATCTTTATTAAATTAATGTATTTGAGAGTCCAAAAATCCTTTAGTGCTAATATTCTTCCTATTTTCCTAGAGAAGTATTCTTAGTGCTGTTCTACTCTCAGTAACCAATAGTTCGTCATAGCTTTCAAAATCTACAAGTTGTCCTTAACTAATCTCGAACGAAGCAATAAAGTATAATTAGTGATTAAACGAACTTACCTTAAGTGAAGTTCTATCATAATTATACGAGTTGCTTCGTTCGAAGAGATTAGTTCCTACCAGCCCAATACCCCAGGACAAACTCTGGTTGAATTCTGAGTACTTCTTTCAACTAAATGACTGGTAGCGCCCCGTTGCGGTTGACGTGTAGTATTATCTACCCGCCATTTCAATCATAACTTTTTAATTATTAATTTGTTAGGTTTAAATTAAAAATAATTTTATTTAATTTTCAATTGATATTTATCATTTAAAGTTTAAACTATAGTGGATGAATGGCGAGCTAGTACGCGCTACTACAAGTTGTTCTTAACTAATCTCTTCGAACGAAGCAACTCGTATAATTATGATAGAACTTCACTTAAGGTAAGTTCGTTTAATCACTAATAATGCACTGTTAAATCACAACAAATTGATAACTGTCCGCGAAAACAGGAAATAAATTAAATAAATAAAATAATAAAATAAATAATAAATTAGTGAGAACACTGCATTCACTAGCTGATGATTCACTCAGTAATGACTTACCTTCAACCGTTCATATTAAACAAGAAAATGAGGTAAGTAATGATTTGTTTTAACTACCCTTACAATGACAAATTTGAATATTATCCACCTAATATCTCATTATTGATCACTGTGGCGGTGCAATTCTGTATCCCCGGCAGGGAATTTGGAATGTTTGAAACGAACAAAATACAACATCCAAAAATACAAATATTTGACCATTTTAAACAAACGCAGCGAAAATGTTTTGTCATAACTTTAGAAACAAATTGATTAAATATACAAGAAGATAGATATATAAAGATAGATATATAAAGATAGATAAAGAACATAGATACATTTTTATTCAAAATGAACTTTTATATAAGTGTTATTTTGAACGCCATTCTTCGCAAACCCTTCTTCTTCTATGTCTTGATAGGTAATACCTTTCCTCTGTAGGTAGTTGAGGATTCTGGGTGCAGTGCGCTTCCACGTGCTGACTAAGGAATAATAAAAATCATCTTTGATAGATGGAAGGGGATTTGATTAAATAAAGGTTTTAGTGAAAATAAATCACATTTCCATGCTCTCAGTGTAACTTCACCTTTGTTAAGTACTACAACAACAGTGATTAATTTATTTATTTAAGGAATTAACCCGCTACCAAGTTTACAGTCAAATAAAGCCTACGGAGGCTGTAGAACAATACAGATTGTTCATGGAACAATAAATTTATGTAGTCCAATGCCTTTGGGTCTTTGTCTTTTGTTTTAAACGTAATCAGACTGCAAATAGGATGAACGAACTGACTAACATTGTGGAAGTTGTGCTATGCTAGCATAAATTATCTAAGTACGATTACATTAGTACTGGTAGAGAATGCCATTTGGCATTAAGTCCACCTTTTGTACTTTATTTCATTGTATTGTGCAATAAAGATTAAATAAATAAATAGTTTACTATGATTATTGTGGTTAGAACTAAAATACTTAAAAAATAAAAAAATATTAAAATAACAATTAAAATCTTAGAACTAAAATAATTATTAACGGGGCTATTACTAAGTTATTGTAGAGTCTGTTGAGTTGAGTCGAACATTTTATTATCCGAAACGTAAATGGTACAGCACAGTTTTTTTAATATGCTTAAGTACATGAATACACTGTACACACATACCTACAGAAAATAATTTACGAGTACATGTAATGGTAAACAACTTTAACCTTAACTTACTTTTTTGTAGTAGCTCAGATAGCAGTATTTACTCAGCAACAGGCATGGTGGCCGATTACATGGTGGCTATTGTGTTCATGTGGGCACACTCTAACTAACTCAACTACGACGAAATAATCACTTATGACGTAGTTTCTTAAGACATCACATATCAATATATCCCCAGCTTAGTTTTGTATGTCCCACTGCTAGGGTATGAGTCTTTCATATGGACGGAAACACCACAGAGTAAACGGACCATAGTCCACCACGCGGGCTCAGTGCGTATGGGCGGTTGTTAACGACTAATGCAGCAGAGACCAACGGCTTAACTTGCCCTCCGAAGCACGGAGAAGCTCGAGATGATACCTAAATTTTTGGTCACCCATCTGATTATCGGCGTCGAGCTCCTCCGTAGACCCTTACATGATATTATCGCATTGTCCCCTTCATCGCTAATCGAACAAAACTCCCTAGTTATTGACAGCGAGCGTCTATAATTAAAAAACAATGTACCAACGCTCCAGTTTGCCAGCCAGCCCCCCTACCTGTCTCTTAAGTCTTACTTACGTAGTATCTATGAAGTGGAAAACCCCCCCATTTAGGGGTTCCAAGGAAAAAAGGAACACCGAGAAATATAGAGACGATTATCTATGGAACTGGATTAAGTTATTATATTTGAGCATGATGTTATTCCTCTTTCGGTGTTCTACTGATATTTTGTTAAGTACTGTAAAATGTTCAATCTTTTGTTGAAATCTAGAATTTGTATGTGTTTTTGGCTAGACGAAACCCAAAAGTAACGCTTATCACAATAATGTGAGAGGCTCAATAGGTATATAATCTATCTTTCTTTGCGTAATTCCCGTTTCAACCAGCAAATAGTTCCTTACGTTATTTAGTCGTATTTTAAAATATATACATGCCACATTATATCATATATATACCTATAAATACTGTCTGTACCACCTCTAAGTAGTTGTACATTAAGTATATGTAATTGTAAATGTAAACCATATAATTGTTTAGATGTACTTGGATCACCAACTGTTGTTAAGTTTAACAGCAGTTGGTGATCTAATAAATAAATAAAAAATCTAAAGCCGTATAAATTCAATTATTTCCATGATTGTAAGAAGACCTAAGTCTAGTACTGACGCATTTATGGGATAATGATGATGATTTTGTTTTTTTTTTTGAGAGAGATTGCTGATTGCCGCTGCGGCATTTTCAGCTTCACCGGGCTTTTTGGGGGCGGCGAGGTACGTAAAGGGTCCCTCAAGCCGTGTGAAACGAATCACCTTCAGAGGTTATCTAGAGGGAACGGCATCGCGCACAAGTGCGCGTCCCCGTGCCCTACTAGATTCTCCGAAGGGTTCGGATCGGATCGGGAATGATGATGATGACACGGTAACACTCTATCAAACTCATCAAACCATTATTTTTTTACACAATATTATTCTTGCACGCGACTCCGAACCAACTGCCTGAAATAATCCAGTAGGGACCGAGAACACGCTTGCGTGATAGATGCCATCCCCTTTAAAAACCCTATGAGGTTGAATCACCATGGCTTGAGGAACCTTTCTTTCTCCCTGCCCTCAAAAGTGTGGTTTAAAGCTAACTGCGGGTAACAGCATTCTTTTATGTATCTCAACGTTTGAAAGAAAATGTCACTACCTACTAAATATCATACGGAACGACTAGTTAGAGAAACTAAATCACCCTTATCTAGTTTTTTAATCTAAGATAAAGGGTACATTGAGTGCTTAACCATCGCGTCTGGCAGCCGACAAAGTTATCATTACCGACGAATCTAACCTTATTACATGTATATAGCGTCTATTTTCCATTTCCCCAATCGCATTTGCAACCTTGCAGTTCACTATCACCGGACAGCTTTAAGCTTTCATCAGGAATATCGCTTAAGTGGTACATGTTAAGGTTGGTTCTTGTTTAAATCTTGTTGTTAATAATGTAGTTTAGTCATATCTGTAGATAGAAGACTTGACAATGGGCCCCCTTGTTTTACCGGTCGCTGAACGAATAAGGGAGTGAGTTGAGTCCTCCTCAGATGACGATAGCGAACTTCTAAAGGATATTAAAGGAGTATTTAATACACTGATAGATTATTCTTTGCAGTAGGTATTAAATTTTGGTAAGCAAGTAGTGAATAAAGATTGGACGGTGGAATACAAAAGGTAACATTTCGGTGTCCAATAAAAAATTCAAAGTTTTTATAAATTTTCTGTCATCATCGTCACCAGTTCATTTTTTATGTGCGAGCCTTCCCTATAGACCACAAACACCACAGGGATAACTAGTTATAAACCACGACGCGGGCCAAGTTCTTTTTTTTTATGGGTAGGCCTTGATTTCGATGATGGAAGCGTACTTCACCCGGGATCCTCAACTAGTGAGGCACTGGCTATCTTATCTCTATCTGCCAGAACACAACAATGCTACAAACATTGATGTTATGGCGACATTTATTTAGATAAGATGGTGGTAGCTAGCCAGGCGGACAAACAAGCCCTACCACCAACCAAACCGAGTACACAAACATGTACCCCCCGCTGGGAATCGAACCCGGGACCTCTGGGTCTAAACCGGTGGTCTTAGCTTGGTGCTTGTTAACAACTGCTTATGCAGCCGAGACTAACGGCTTTACGTGCCTTCCGAAGCTCGGTGGAGCTCCGGTGGAGATCCTGAAATAAAATGTATTTTATTTATTTCCAATATAACAGGTAGGTAATCGAATTGGTGTCTCTCTCACAGCAAACTTTGGGATGTTCCGAGTACGATTTTACAAAATATGCTAAATATTTACTTAAATAATCCGAACTTTAAAAAATCATTAAAGAAATATTATATAAGATGCAAACGAACCGAATTTCATATTGTAATGTCTGTGAGTAATTAGTGCTACTTAGTGTGGGGGGCGTTCGCACTAACATTGGTACCATTATCATCGTGCAGCTTGTATATTAAAAACAATATAAAGAAATACTAATCTCAGCTGCCGCCGATGTTGGTGCGAGGGCTCCGTCAGACGTGAGTGCGTGTTTTTTTTTTGTTTCATTTTTTTAAAATTATGATTTCAAGTGTAATTGAACTCTTTAAGGCATACAAACCCACGGGGTTTTACTAAGGATGGATGTTATAGGTTTGAGAAAAGAAATGTAAATTCTGTTGTAATAATAAAAAATATGAAATTTTGAAATATGCCGATATTCATGAAAGGCAGCATATTTTCATTTATTTTTCAACAAACTTTGTACTACCATTACAGACTTAAAACTTAATGCGATAGTACAACCACTTATTTGATTAATTGAATTATAATCTACTAACATTTATTTATATTGATATATAAAGAAGATGCTACTTCGTCTATCTACCATACCGTCTGTCGATCCGTAATCGAATTCATTGTATTTTTATTGCTACTCCTATTATAAGAAACAGCAAAAGACGTTAAGATGAACTTTATACCGTCGTTCGATAATAAAATAATATTTTATATACTATATTATACGGAGTAATATCACTATAAAAGTTTCAAGTCACCGTTCGGTCGGAGACATTAATTTTATAGCTGAACCTATCATTTTTATTCTGTCGTCCGTTCGGTAACATATGAAATATGTTATGTGAGATACCCAATGTATACGTTTAAATATTTTGTTTGTGAACGTAACTTTTACCATTTAAAGTAAATAGCCTATAACTGTAGCGCTCCTGGACAAAGGCCTCCAAAGTCAAAGTCAAAGTATTTTTTATTTATTTAATTAAACTTACGAAAAGTGAAATTTTAAACACTGAAAAAAGACGACAACCTCAGGCGGGAATCGAACCACGCACCTTCCGCATTCCGGGCGGCTGCCTTAACCACTTGGCTACCGAGGTCTGGCTTTCACCCGTCGAAATTTTTCAGTGCTTGATGCTTATGTTTTTTAGTCAACATTGCTTCATCAATCTTAGAAGTTTTCACCTCTGAGATCCGAAAGAAATATTTTTACAAATATTTGAACATTCGGTTAAGATGAAGCTGCGTTATAGATAAGTGTTTTTTTTTTTTTTTTTTTTTTTTTTTTTTTATATATTTTAGCGTTTTATTAATAAAACGCTAAAATATATATAAAAAAAAAAAAAAAAAAAAAAAAAAAAAAAAAAAAAAAAAAAAAAACACTTACGAAAAGTGCTTTTGAATCGTCCATACATTTCTTACCTACAGCAAGGCGCAAGAAGCTTTAATGGAAGTAACAACATTTACAAAAAGAATGAAAAAATGTATGTCGTTACCAAATCATACAAATTTTATTTTTTGACGACCTCGGTAGCCGAGTGGCTTGCACGCCGGACTTTGGGCGGCGCTAACTCAAAGGTCCCGGGTTCGATTCCCGGTCGGGTCAATGTCGAAAACTAACTTTTCGATATTGTGTCGAGTCTGGGTGGTTGTGGTACCGTCGTTGTTTCTGATTTCCATGAAACGAGTGCTTTAGCTACTTACCTTGGGATCAGAACAATGTATGTGATGTTGTCTAAATATTTATTTCATACATTTACAATTAAAAACTTTCAAGAGCCTGGAATTACAAATAATGCTAACCTCTATACATTTACTTAACATTACAATTTATTTAAAAAAAAAACGTACTTGGGCACTATGCATGTAGTCCATCATTGGAATCAAGTCATCTATAATTGATGGGTAAAGGCTGCCAAATTCGGGTTGGTGATCAACCCGGGTATCGTTTCAATACTCAGATAAGTCTTATCCAAACAATAAGATTGTCATTGTGACATATTTTCTAAAGAGAATCTCTAAACCAAAAATCCCTAAGGACTCCCTCTTTTTAACAGAGACTCTATCTGAGCGCCAACCGCGCCTCCCGGCCATCCAAGAGGCGTGCGTTCCGGTAGTCTTCAAGGTCCTTTTTTAAGGCCAAATGCAAACCCCAGGGGTTTTTACCTGGTCGGTCTTAATCCTTTTTAGAAAAGGACAAGCCATCCCCGGATCCACGGAATCTGCAAGTAGATTTTCCCCAGAAAAAAAAGGACACTGGAGGAAGTGTTCCAGTGTCCTTTTTTTTCTACAAACAACACTACAAAAAACAAGCATCCATGAATACGCTGATGTCAAGACAAAAGGTGTATTCAAGCTCAGGGAACACATCCATATAGGCAGAGCTGCCATACGGCAAAAATAAACTCTTCAATTAGGGTTGCTATCATTACTACTATTAAACAAATTCTCATTTTTGTTAACGTGATTGAGTGACGAATAAAACTCGCAATAGGCACCCTTTTAAGTAGATTTCTAACACACTTTTTTCAAAAACTAGTGTGTAAAACTTATTTTTATTCTTGGGCTCATTATTCTCAAATTTGTACAGCTATGGATAAGCACCATAGGAGAGGATGTACAGACAACTCTTTATAAAAACTGAGATTTGTACACACGCCTGCACATCAACCTAGCACAAACTACTGACATACCACAAATTTCCTCAATAGACTCTGAACTTTATGCCTTTATCATATGGTTGAAAATCTATTGAAGAAATTTGACTGTTTTGGATAGGTTGATGAGCATGCGTCTGTACAATAAAAATAAAACAAGGCGAGTTTCTTTCTTACCAGCCAGTGTGCACGTAATATACGTCAAGAGCAGACCTTCCGTTCCGTGCCGTTTTGCAATTTTCTTTTTATTCGGCTTTTAGTACTATAATTGCATTTTGAAATCGGCCATGTTCGAGTTGCATTCTCTCAGTAAAAAGTTCCGTAGCTCAAAGTATTACCTAGTTAATACTTTTTGCTTCGGTTTCAATTATGTGAAAGGTATTTAGCTCTGTGATTCAGCTGCATTTTTTTAGATTTAAAGAACCTATTTAATATACAACCTGGAAAAAAATAGGCAATACAATTTGAGCAGCCTACATGTTAGTTGATAACTGTGTTTTTCACAAGTAATTTAGTGAACTAATTCAGGGCGTTTGGTAATACCTGTATAGTCCCGAATATGGCAAATAGGGTACCGTTCATAGAACCACGGAAAATTATGTACTTAACTGAAAAGCACCGCCAAGATATTGAGGTTCTTTGTTACTAAGAAACTGTAAAGTGACAACCCTAGGTCAAGCTGAAACGTTGTTCTTGGTCGTCAACCGCACGGTCATAAACAGAAGTCGAAACATTGCAGGAATGGACAAAAATATAGATATAAAATAAAGAGTTTTTTTTATACATATAGGTAATGGAAATGCCGTGGTGGCCGAGTGGCATAGCGCTCGGCCCGATACCCGATGGCCCCGGGTTCAATTCCCAGGTCGGGCAGTCTGTTTGGGATTTTTTCAATGCATAGCCCGGGTTTGTGATCACCAACCCGCATTTGGTATTTTTACCCTGCTATGTATTTACACAATCTTATGGCATTAAAAAATTATCTTATCTTATCTTGGCAAGCGTGGTGATTAAGCCAATACCCATCAATTGTGGTAATGACTTAATTTTAACGATGGAGGCCATTGCCCGGCACGGCATCGGCAGTGGGACAGTTAATTATAACTAAGATAATAAAATTTAAAAAAATGTACGTATATATGATTTTGCATGTTATCACAGTGTTCTTTGTACTTGGTTGCATAGCTATGTTTCGGGAATATACACCTATTACCAAACATTCTGTATAGGTACCTATTTCGCTCGCTGTTTCAGCCTATTTCCTACAAACCTGTCTTCCTCAGTATCAAACAATGTAGGAGGAATTCTCTTTTTCATTTCACGATCACAATATATGCCAAGAGCATGCGACATGATCGGTGGTTTGTTTCGCGAGTAGGGTTCCGCAGATAGATATTATTATATATATATATATATATATAAAAATCAATTGCTGTTCGTTTGTCTCGCTAAAACTCGAGAATGGCTAGACCGATTTGGCTAATTTGATTTTGAAATATTTGTAGAAGTTCAGGGAAGGTTTAAACGGTGAGAAACGTAAATAATAAGTAACGGAAATACTAAAAACGACAATGTAATTTTCCAATACAAAATTATTTGTTTGTTTTGTTGTCATGGAAACTGTCAAAGCGGTACGAAGTCCGCCGGGTCATCTAGTTTTATATAATGTTTTGTGTATACTAGTCAAAGAGATTTAATATAGTAGGTAAATGTCTTTGATAATAGTAAATGCATTCGTTCATCAACATCACCAGCTCATTTTGTGTCCCAACTGCTGGGGCACGAGCCTTCCCTATGAATGGATAGGGAGAAAGGGCCATAAACCACCACGCGGGCCCTGTGCGGATTGTAAAGCAGTCGGGATTACGGCTTATACCTATGTGATCCGGGACCGGGCCATCAAATTAAAACATTTGACGAGCTCTGATAATAAAAATTAAATTACTTACATATAAATTTAATTATAAAATTATTTTTGAGCATCGCATTATAAAATTATTTCATTTGATATTAAAATATTAATCAATGATACAATAACATTTAGCAATCAATATTTTATTATTTTTATGATTGATAGATTGTATAAATAGATACACCACCACCAACACCAAAATGGTGGTTCCATGTTTTCCCTCCTTCCTATGACATGGGGTCCTTCAAACGAGGCGTGAAGGGGCACCTTGTGGGCCGGCAGGGTGAGGGTGACTGATGCTGCGTTGTTTTCACGCCGCACCAGTTGTCCTTGCGTCTGGACTCCATTTCCACTTAACATCAGGTGGAGTGGAGTCATTTGTCGAGCTACGTATAAAAAAAAAGATTGATTTTATAGATAAACTAAACGTATTCGATTAGTTAATATCACCAAATCAAAAATACATAAGGAACCAAGTCATAGAACCAACACTAACTTATCTTGTTTTAATAACGCATTCTTCAGAAAAGAGGTTTACTTTTTAAGCCCCCGCTGGCTGATCTGCCGGCGACAGAAGATTTTATTATCTTCGTTTTGTTTCCCTTTATTTGATGTCCGCGTAAGTCTTATAGGGAAAAGCCTAGAGGCATTATCGTTGGGAGAACGCTCGCTGGTATGTTACCCAAATTTATTTTCATAACTTCCGTCTAGGTATTCGTCTTGTGGATTTACTTACCGTAATTTTTAATTTAAATTTAATTTAGATGATTTTTTTGATTCAGCATTATGAATCCAATATATATATATTTTTTATATTTTACGGGTAAGCACAGTGCCTTGATCTCAGATGTTAAGTGACTTTAAGGCCAATGACATTGCACTGTTTTGTTTCATTTGCCAACACTCATGCACACTCACGAACACTTATTGGTTGATAATCCACCATTATTTCACATTAATATTCGATATAACACACATTTTTAAAAATAAAGCAAAACCGCAGACATGACTCTTTACTTTCCCGCCAAGAAGTATCCTGAATTTATGTCCATCTGATCTATTTTTTTTTTAATATTATTGTAGCACCAATGTTTGACTCTTTAAGCTCAGTGTTCGACTAAAGTTTTCCTCGCCAAAAAATAAAACAAAACTTCATTCATTGTTTTACTAGATGAGGTAGGAAGTACGTGGTCTGTATTTAATAGTTGCTGAAGCCATAAATCTGTTGCAGCCCTTATTTCTAGTGACTAAAGGAAAAACCGGCCAAGTGCGAGTCGGACTCGCGCACGAAGGGTTCCGTGCCATTATCTATAAAAACTTAAATATTTATGTGCCATTATCTATAAAACTTAAATATTTGTTTTATTCTGATTTTTAGAATTTGTTTTTATAGCGGCAACAGAAATACATCATTGAAAATTTCATCTGTCTAACTATCACGGTTCATGAGATACAGCCTGGTGACAGACGGACAGACAGACGGACGGACGGACGGACGGACAGCGGAGTCTTAGTAATAGGGTTCCCGTTTTACCATTTTGGTCATCATCATCATCATCATCATCATCAGCTCATTTCCCCACTGCTGGGGCACGAGCCTTGCCTATGGATGGATAGGGAGAACGGGCCATAAACCACCACGCGGGCCCAGTGCGGATTGGTGGATTTTAACGACTGCTAATGCAACCGGGACCAACGGCACTACCCTAAGTTCATACATACATTTTATCTTTCGACACTCCTTCTCCATTGGAACTTCTTACACTATTCCGTGCACGCAATATCTTAAAAAGGGGGTGCAAATATTGGCCTATTATATTGAGATTTATAAAGTTTGTACGAGGATACACCAAAATGTATAAACTTTCTGAGTGAAAGTTAAGCCTACAAACATTACTAGGTACTTCATTAAAAAAAAACATTTCCATATAAAAATAATACTTATTTCGTTACCAACGTCCAACGTTCTGTTTTCATAATAAAAACTGGGCGAGTCCACCATTTTTGTTTGCAAAAATAATAGTTTCCAAGCTGGCAACACTGTTGAAACGTACAATAAAGCAAAGCGCTCGCTGGACCCAGTTCTGCGTTTGGAACTGTGCTGTCCATGACTGAGTAGATGGAGGAGGTAGGAAACACAAATGAGCAACGGAAAAAAATAAACTTTTGTATCATTTTGGCACTTGTGTTCGACATAGTAAGCCCATTGCTCCTCACTAGTTTATGTCGCAAAAAATAAACTAGTAGAATTTAATTTTTCTTTTGTTTTGTATAATATTTTTAGCAATTTTAGATTTTCTATCCTCAGTAAAAAGATAACATCTTTCGCATAAGAAGGAACGAAGTGAGGCTAGCGTCTACGCTAGCCTCACTTTGTTCCTTCTTCGTTCCTTCGTTCCAGGTGTGGGGACTTCGTCCGTCATTCGTGTAGTCCCCACACCTACAGGGCTCTGCCACTCGGCCAATCCAATAATTATTACATCATCACATGATTACATCATCACCAGCTCATTTTCTTTCCATGGGGAAATAAAATGCTAAAACTTGCTGGGGTGCGAACCTCCCCTACGGATGAAAACACCACAGGGAGAACGGCCCATAAACCACCACGCGGGCCCAGTGCGCTGCAGTGGTTGTTAGCGACTGCTAATGCAGCCGGGACTTCTAAAGCGTGGAAAAGTTCGAGATGATACATTTTTGGTCTTCACCCTTCCAATTGCGGTACGAGCGCTTTTACCTTAGCGCCATGGGTTCCTCAATGGAATACTTATTTATTATTTGCCACCTCCTTATTTCAAGGTTTCATGGCACAGTAGCCACTTGAGTGCTGCTGCCACGTTTTGAACTTTAATTGCCCGTGACCTCTTCTGGTTTATTCCAGTTTTATTGCCGGCAACCCGACCAAACTGCCTGACATTACATTAGAGACGGACTCCGGGACTTTTTCAGTCTTAAATGGCAGTCCTTTAGGCCTGGCACAGACGATCGATTAAATTAATTGATGAGAATTGCCGCGGATCGTGCTCAGTGGCGTGCACGCGCAGATGCCTATATCCAGCAGTGGATTAATATAGGCGGATGATGTAACAATCTATGTACTGTCCCACTACTGGAAAAGGCCTCCATCATCACTAGCTTATTTTATCTCTTCCATTATTGAGGCACGAGCCTCCCCTATGGATGGATAGGGAGAACGTACGTAGTAACCACATAGTAACATATAGTAACGGTTGTTGGCGTCTGCTAATGCAGCAGGGTTCAAAAGCTTCACGTGACTTCCAAAGTACGGAGGCCTCTATCATTGAAATATAACAGAATAAAAGAAAATAATTTATATTTGTCCACAGTCAACAAAGGATGTTCTCGAAGCAAAAGTGTGGGAGTAAAATCACAAAATAAGGAAACCCGCAGAAGTTGCGAATTGGTGATCACTAACCAGACTTATTTATCGGAAAATACAAAACACGCCTGCCCGACCTGGGAATTGAACCCAAGATCTCTCAAGAGATCCGGATAACAGGCCAAATGCTTTACCACTTAGCCACCAAGGCGTCACGCGAGTGGATTCGTTAAAATGGTTACATTTCAACGTGTAGAGTTCGTGCTAACTTTAAAAAACAATATACAAGAAAAGTGTTACTCATTTCTCACTATTATTTCTCGAAAAGATAGAATGGAAGCGTCCGGAACTATATCTATAAAGTACTACCTATATCTATGATACTGAACGAAAACGACCAATCAGCGCGCTCCGTAGATATTCATAACACAGCAACAGCGCAGCTATTTCTCCCGGAATTCGCTTCGAGTTTTCTTTTCAATTTCAAACTGTCTCGAGCGGTGCGAAACAAGTCCGGAAATAAGGGTTACCGATAGGACGATGTGGATAAGACTTGCATTTTATTACACAGCCAGGGGAAACGCTTGGCTTTCGTATTTTGACGGCTTTTCCCGTGCTGGTCTGGGACGTGAAAAGTATGTATCAGCTATCAAATTTTCCGCGCATGTCGTAAGAGCCGACTAAGGGACAAGGGTTCCAAGATGCTCGCACAGCAGGCGATTGGCTGGCAACTCTCATGTTATCTATTCCACCTCGGAGTCCTACTTGTTTATGCTAATTATGTGACGTCGAGGGCACTAGAGGAGATTATACTCAAAACTAGTGATTCTCTGTCTACCTCTTTTTAGAAGAACTTATGTTATGTCCTCATTGCTGGAGCACGAGCCTTCCCTATGGATAGATAGGGAGATCGGGCCAAAAACCACCATGCGGGCCCAGTGCGGGTTGGTGGTTGTTAACGACTGCTAATGCAGCCGGGACTAACGGCTTTACGTGCCTTCCGAAGCACGGAGGAGTTCAAGATTGGTACTGCGACCGCCAACCCGCCTACCAAGCGTGGTAATTACGGCAAATACCCCTCATGCAAATTCTTGGGGGAGGCCTTTGTCCAGCAGTGAACGTCTTGTAGCCGAGATGATGAACTGCAACACTGCCTTCTAAATTGGAAAATAACTGTTAATTTTTTATACGGAGAAATACAAAATCCAGCTGACGATGTCGCGGGCAAAGGTTAAGTGTTGGATTAACGTTATATTTAAAGTAGTAAACTTGTTTTATTATTAGGTTTGTTACTGGTGCACTACTTTAAATTTTCCCCTCAGTTGTCCTCAAAATACATCAAAAGTCATCTGGAAGAAATCGCTTTGAGGGATAAGACCACCTTTGCCCACCACTGTATAAAAAATTTGCTGTCTGTTTTCTGTATGTGTGTGTGCAATAAAGTGTGTTATCAATCTATCAATCTTGTATGGCATAAAATAAAGAATTGAATAAATAAAACTATAAATAAATAAATAAAGAATTTAACATTAATTTTAAAAGAATAATATTATTTTAAAATAGTAGCATCCACTCAAATCTCCACGTCTACTAAAGGACAGACAGCGCGACGTCGACGCGACGCCTAAAGGTGGTTACTTACAGGGAGCATTGGTGTAAAAGTAACAGATAAGATAAGATAAAATATTTTTTAGGTCATAGAATTATTTATAATTATAATAAAACGCCTTACTCTTTTAAATAGCAAAGGAAATAATCTGACTAAGGCGTAAAAACGAAACTCTAGACGTCTTCTTGACTGACAAGACAAGACAAGACAAGACAAGACTGACAAGTTCTTTGAGTTTTTTTAAAGATGGGAATAAAATTTGCTAATATTCTCGAGAATAAAACACCATAAAACATTGCTGTGAATGAAAATTGTTAACTACATCTACGTCCATAGAAAAATTGGCCATATCCTTTAAATTCCGTAGACGTTGTAGTTCGTTTAAAGAATTTTGATCGTGTGGTCGATCTAACAGTTTTTTGAGGTCAAGACTTACTAATAGCTTACCCGGCCAATGTCCTTACTCTTTTTTCTTTCTTTTTGGTTTTCATTTATTTATTTATGATTTTTATTTAATCTGTGCCTTTGCCTTTGCCTAGCCAGCTAAGGACAATATAGGTAGGTAAGTACATAGGTTAATTCCTTGTTCGTTTCGCTCCCAGTCTGTACCTACCTTTAAATTCGCTATTATAGGAAAGAAGCGCTCTCGAAAAGGTTGGGAGAGACTTTCATTGTTTAATTGAATTTAAATCGTCCCAAATCTTTGTATCTGAAATGGCGAAAACGGGGCGTTTTCGTGTTGTCAAATTGAGCGTGTCATATTTTGAGCAATCGAAACGTATTGAATAGTATACGGAAGAACGATGTTCGGTAAGTTTCCAACTACGACGCTACTTCGCCGGTATGTTCAGAGAAGATTAACACGTTTTAACTATGTAAATCATTCTACCAGCTCATTTATATCCACACTACTGGGGCACGAGCCTTCCCTACGGATGAATAGTGTGGATTGGTGGTTGATACCGACCTTAAAGCCCGGTGAAGCTGAAAATGCCGCAGCGGCAATCAGCAATCTGTCTCCAAAAAAAAAAAAAATTGATACCGACCGACTGCTAATGCTGCCGGAACCAACGGCTTTACGTGCCTTCCGAATCATGAAGGAGCTCGATATGATAGAGTTTAGGTCACCCATCCGTTAACCGGCCATTACGAAAGTGGCTTAACTTTAGCTATCGCACCGAGCACGTTAATCACTGCACCATCGAGTAATTAGTAGAGACCTTTAAACTTTGTATTAGGCTTTAATTTAATAGTTTAGATTTGTCATTATTTATTTAAGTCAGTAGATAAATCTTAAGTTTAGCCTATCCGCCTACTGCACGGTGTACCAGGCTCGCTTTTTGGAGCTTTTGCACATAGCCAAAGCCACAAGTGAAATCCTCGCGAGGAAAGAATCGACGTTTGGCATCTGCACCGACTCTAGGGCAGACTTGAGACAATAACTAACATCAAGTCTCCTTATGTCCCCCTGTCAGTAGAGACAAGAAGGAACCTGGGCTTAGCCGTGAGTCCACGCCGCACCAGTTGTCCTTGCGTCTGGACTCCATTTCCACTTAACATCAGGTGGAGTGGAGTCATTTGTTTTTTTTATAAGTAGCTCGACATACAAAAATAAAAATGATGATAGAATGATAGGTTGTACGGGAAGCTTTAAGAAATATATATTGAAAACATGTACAATAAATAAATAAAATACTGCTAATTATTCAAAAAGTACTGTTTATTATAATAAAGTATGCATGAATTATAAGATAGATTGATAGGTTGTGCGAGAGCAGTAAAAAATATGGATTCGAAACAAAAAATAAATTAAATAAGTACTGATAATTATTCAAAAAGTAGTAATTACTGTTTATTTTTCTTCTGCGATATTCCTGGTAAAAAAAAGTTGACAACTACAGTACAGTTGACTCTAAAGTGTGGAAGCACGAAATAATATCACAGGGTAACTAAGTAATATTTTGTGCCGGAATTTAGGTAAACTACCACCCACCTACGTAGGTAGGGTACAAGAGTGAATCATGAAGCTGTAGTGTAGATACAATTTTCTTTATGGTGTAGATATAACTGGAGAGGCCTGTTGTTGAGGCAGCCTTGTTTGGTGCCAGGTATTCATAGTCAATAAATCATATATCTGCCGATAAATTGGTAAACTAAAATAAAATTACCACTATTTGTCCAGGGTAAACGTGATATTAAGATTAAACGGATGTTTATTTTTATTTCGAGCCAATTATCATAGTGTGCAAGTGTATTGAGGCACCCTTTCATTGAACACATAAAAGGGGTTGGGGGGGTATAACATTTCTCACTTCTCATTTCTTTAAAAAAATTACTTTTTCATTGGCTAAATGATTGTACACACGCCTGCACATCAAGCTACCACAAACTGTCAAATTTCCTCAATACACTTTGAACTTTAGTACTAAGCAATATGGTTGAAAATTTTTTGTATAGGTTGATGTGCAGGCGTCTGTACAAAGCCTTAAAAACAAAAGAAGACAATTCTATTCGATTTGGGTAAGCATTTCGTTATGTACAAGAACTTTTGTGAGTTTTTTATGCTGCATGGAGACTATAATGTTTCCTTATAGTCTCCATGTAAGTATTATGTTGTATAATTATTTTATTCTCTATAATGCTCGTGATTAAATTCCAAATAAGATGTACGTAGATACACTCCAGTAAATAGACATCGACGAGCTTTTAATAGTGGTGTTTTATCTTTTCGTAAACACCGATCAAGTATCATCAATAATACATACATTACATTACATTACAAAAGTTGCCTGTTCTAAGTTTATTGCTTAATTAAAAGTATTTTCTAATACAACAATAGTTTCGTTGTTGTATAAAAGCAAGCTTTGAAAATAGACGAAGGCAGAGAAGGCAGCATTGTGTGCAATTTGTTATTTATTTAATTATCTTTGTTGATCTTCACCTACATAATCAATCAGTAAATACAAAAGTTTATTAAAATTTACTAGCTACTACATTTTACTTTACTTGTAGCTTTGGAGGCCGTCAAATAACACTATGGAGTACACTTGACTCTGGCCTATCAAAGCCCAATACGACCGATGTCGATCAGTATCTGCGTGTTTATGTAATGTAAATTATAGTTTAACAGTTTTTTTATGATATTTCCTGAGATCTTTAAGAGGTGAGTATGCACTTTTAAACCTTTGCATTCCATAGTTAAAGAATTTAATCTGAGGTTAACGCAAACTGGTCATAAGCTGACTGGGCCAGCCCGTGTCCGCTGCTGTTGTAACCCGGTCAAATCGTCAGGTATAAGAAGGTTTTTAGTTTGCAATAATCCACGTTTAAATCCTTTGTTATGAGGTGAAAGTTTTATGTCAAGTTAAAATACATTTATCTATGATACTTTTTAGCTAAGTTCTTATAACAACAC
This sequence comes from Eudonia truncicolella, assembly GCA_949315975.1. Lineage (NCBI taxonomy): Eukaryota > Metazoa > Arthropoda > Insecta > Lepidoptera > Crambidae > Eudonia > Eudonia truncicolella. The sequence goes on along the minus strand of OX438848.1, from coordinate 4,503,820 downwards.
ATGTTGTGGGACTCCATTATAAATTCAATCTTCAGTAAAATTGTACCTATTTACTATTAAATAGTTTTATAATAATAAAATAATTGAAAAAAAATAAGAGATCATTTTGAAAATAAAGACAATTTTTTTAAAATTACAATGAGTGTAATAGTTAATGCTGTACTTAAGTTAAAAATTTGCTACTGAGTTGATTCCAGAGTACAGGCACTAATTTGTTAAAAAAGTCAAAGAAAACCGTTATTGCAACAATTGCTTAACATTTAAGTACGTGTCTCGCTTCTCTACTTATACTCTAGCACAGCCATACTCAAACTGCGGCCCGCCATCGCCAGGCTTTTAAAAGTGGCCCGCCCGTTGTAGCTCCAAATTCTATTATCGAAAGTCATATTTTAAATTCCGCGGGATTATTAGGCGCAGCCGATTGTTATTGTGGTCTGTGGACGCAGCGCAGTGCACAGCGAAGCGACGCGCGACTGTGAATCATCTTATTCTAAAATTAAATATGCCAAAGAACGTATACAGAAACCGGCTTACAGATTTATCATCTCGATGACGTATTAGGAGTAGCGTGCAGCAATTACCAAGCCACTAGATAAAGAATAAATGCTTGTCAACCAGCCGTTTGGAGATGTCGCAGCGACGCGGAGAAATTTGTGACGCCATATTTTAGTTTCGTAATAGTTTTAGTTACTTTAGGTTATTATATTATTGTGAATTCTATTATTATTTACTTGTAATGTCAACTATTAAAGTATTATAAAGGCTTATTGTTATCACTTAAATCAGTCGCGCAACGTCGGTAAAAACGTTATAATACGAAGAACGTAAAAAAACGTAAAGGACTATTTTCACTTTTTAACCGTTATCAACAAATGTCATTAGGTACTAAAATTGAGGTAAGTATTCTAAACAATTCAGCTAATAAAAACTAGGTAGCCATCCCAAATGAAGATGACACTAATCCATATGGGGTATCTGCAGCGTAAACAGTGCATTTGCAATGCAAATCAAACATTCATGAACAAATTGAATTGACGTTAAAGAAAATTGGATTGTAACAGCAGTTGATTAATGTATGTAATACATATAAATTATTTCAAGTGTTGCTAATTTATTTACTCACATACGTTGAAACTAAGCTATGATTGTACTATGGTTTTTGGTTTTTAAATTTTTCTTATGTACATACAGTATTTAATATAAATAAACCTTTTACCTATTACCGAAAATCTTTCCTGTTGCCCAACTGGAAAAGGATGTAAGTACCTACTTAAATACATGCCTGTCATTGGTTGCTTGGCAACGCATTGTTGGTAAATAAACATTCTTTATCGAATTTGGCTATAGTATAGGTAGGTACCAATATTTTCACTCGAACCATTTCGTAAAGAAAAAGTGCCTTGAATTTTAATGACAGCAATTTTTACCCCACGCAAATGATTATTCATTTATATTTTTAGGAGATAAACAAGTAGGTAAGTATGTATATCCACGTAAGTAGTAAGTCTTATTTCTACAAAAAAAATATCTAAACAAGACATCCAAAAATGGACTCTATATCTGTCTACTCAAAAAATTATGACAAGTTGCAGCAAACTCCATTTTTGGCTTAATTTACAGTTTGGTAAGTATCAAATTTAAAAAAAAAACATACTTAGCTTTCCTCTAATCATCAAAAATGCTAACAAAGTCAACGAAATCCAGATTACAGATATTGCTCCGCAATCTTTTATGCTACTTATCTCCATTCGTATGAAATCACGCGCGCTATGTTGTTAACTCCCGCCATGCGCCATTTGACGGCAGCAATCTTGTTGACGCGCAAGAATTGTTATTTTTGTAGGTAAATATTATTAATCACATCAGTGATCCTAACCCAACCCGAGAGTATTCGAAAACGTAGATCCTACCTATGGGTGTTTTGATGCTTTGCATGCATCATCATCATTATTATCATCATCATACGTGTAATAATATGTGGGTGTTCACCCACAGCTGGAAATAGCCCTCTCTTATTGCACAGTGAGCCCAATCTTGGTTTTACCGACTTTCAAATTGTTTATTGTAGTTTAAAAACTGCTATCTTCACTACTTACAAGTAATTTTGAACCTGAACTTTTCTGCCAAAGGGCCAACATAATATACCTACAAGATGCCCGGCAACAGCTGATCTCAGGCGGCATTCGTTGCGCTCACTGCCACAGTGCAAGTAAAGATAGAACGAAAAAATTCCGTCCGAACGCGAGACTAAAATATTCATATTTTTGATGTGTAACATTAACAACAGTGTAACAAGTGTGCAACAGGAAGTCGGGGAAGCTTATGGAAGTGATTTCGTGAAATGTGTAACAGGAAGTCCGGGAAGACCATTTACAAAAACAATAAAACAATAACTTTTTAAAATTAACAATATCCTTTATTTTTCATTTTTTCTCTAATTTGTCGTATTTGTTCATCAAACTCAGCAGCTTTCTTTTTAAGTTGATCTATCTTTTTTTCAATGTTTACACATGATAGGCATACTAACCTTATGTCTCCTATATTATTAGAATGCGTGCGTTTCACACATTTCGAGTGCACAGGTTTTGCACAACTATCACAATACTGTGGTTCTGAAATTTCAACACGACATACAAGACATATCATGTTTTCATTATTTATCTTTTCTTTTCTTTTTTTTTTTTGATATTATGCCTTTGCAGTTTTTATTAGATCGTCTCCTTCTTTCAATGTTTTAGAGTTATCTTTTAGAAAATACTGGAGTAATTTATCCATTTTAATTGTAGCTGTTGAATTATCGTTTATTGATTTCTCACTGTTAGTAGAGGTCTCGTGAATTAATTCATTACTTTTGACAGAAGTACAATCAACAGTTGTAGGCAGATTAAATATGGATTCGAAAGATTTAACTCCCTTTGTTTGATCTTTGTTGGTATTACAAACGTTCCTTATTACTTCATCAACTTCAACTGTGTTATTTTCCGCATCTTTCTTATGTTTGACTTCTTTGATAGAAGTGCAATCAACAATTACAGGCAGTTTAAATAGAGATTCGAAAGATGTAACATCATTTGTTTGATCGTTATTGACATCACCGACATTCTTAATTAGTTGTTCATTCTGAACAGTGCTCTTTATCACATTTTCTTTACGTTTCACTTCTTTGGTAGAAAAGCAATCAACACTCATAGGTAGATTAAATAGAGATTCGAAAGATGTAACTTGCTTTGTTGCATCTTTGTTGACATCATCGACGTTCTTTGTTAATTCATCATTCTGAACAGTGTACTTTTTCGCATCTTCTTGATGTCTAACTTCTTTAATAGAAATGCAATCAACAATAACAGGTAGTTTAAATAGAGATTCGAAAGATGTAACTTGCTTTGTTACATCTTTGTTGACATCATCGACGTTCTCAATTAGTTCATCATTCTGACCAGTGTTCTTTTTTGAATCGTCTGTATCTTCAACTCCTTTATTTGGTTCGGGTCGAGTTAAAAGACCATGTAATTTCACGATGTTTTTCATGTTTTGGCGGAATGCAGTAACTTTAGGTAGGCGTTCTTTTATGTTATCATGTGATTCCATTGACGTATTCCAATTTGCGCCAAAAACAGCACTATGTGGAGTGTCCTTTATATCATCATCAACACTTGTATTCATCTTCCATTGCAACATGTGACATTCTAAAGCCCAATTGTTACGATTTGTTTCCGCATGCCACTTTTCTATATTTCTTACCACTGGAGTAGCCAAATCCTTTGAGTCAAGGCGACGCGGCGTTAGAGTAACCGAGAAATGTGGAACAAACGACTTCAGAACCTTTATAACCTTTTCAAAAAATAAATAATCTGGCGTTTCTATTTCTAATGGAGTCCCGAAGTCTACGAAAATTTTTAGTAAAGCAATAGCAACCTCTGTTTCGTCGGTAGCACTACATGGTCTTAAATGTACGAAATGTGTGAACTCGTCCACCAATAAAAGCATATTCTTGAATGCGTCCTCTTTAAGAAGCGGCACTTCTACAATGTAAACAAAACATCGCAAATTATACATCTTTTCACCACGTTTTTTCACATCATTTATAATTTGACAAATATTACACAAGTTTAATACTAAATTTATGCAAATGTCCGCTTCATATACAACAATGTCAGGGAATTGTTCGCGCAAGAGATTCTTTACAGTGTCCAAATCTCCGTGATTAGATACTTCGTGCATCTTCACTATGATCGGATACGCGTAGTCGCATGAAATGATCACGCGTCGAGTTGCGTTTCTACGCAATAGAAACTTACGATTCCCGCAATCCGCAGCTTTGTATACTTTCCATAAATTTCTTTGCCTACTCGACAATCGGTAACCTTTCCGTTTTGTGTTATCTGCTTTCTCACAGCTCGCTATAAGGTCACGTAAATTTGCACCGTTGAACGGTCTGCAGTCAGCGCGAGTTTTACTCGAGAATATACTATACAGTTTCTTTAGGTACTCACGGAAATTACTATCTACGTCCATGTCGGTGGTCCGCGTAAGTATTTGACGTATGTTCCATATTTCACGATTCTCCCACACTTCCAGTTTTTCCATAATAATGATATTGTGACGATGATGACTTAAAATCGTTGCACCTATCTCGATTGAGCGCACGGCTTGTACTAAAACGCGAGTTAGGTATGCGAGAGCCGGCCGGCCGGTGGTATATATTATTATGTGGCCGGGGCGCGGCGAGCGAGCGACTCGTGTGTGTTCGTGTCTCGTTCAAGGTCGATGCGAGTGAGACGCCGCGCGACTTTGATGGAGGAGTGAGTGAGATGGATATACACCTCGCTCGGTCACCAGTCGGTCGGTCGACGAACTTCGGGAGCCGGGCGGAGAGCGCGTCGTCTGCAGCACAAAGCAGGCAATGGAGTTCATAACTTTGACAATACCTAAATAAATGTTACGTTAGCCTTTGCGATGTAGTGATTAGACCACCAACCATTTTATTCGTTTTTATTTATTGCAATAAATAATATGGCCCATTATTAAAAATACAAACAATACCTACAGTTTTCTTTATACCAAGGTTCTTACGTAAATAGACTATTTAGTTAACAAACAACACCAACAAGAATACCTACTTACCTACAGGTAAGGTAAGGTGGTGTGGTAACAAAAAAGTTATTATTTATATAATAAAAGAAAAAAACTTTTTAAAAACAAGCTTTTATTAAAAAGGAACTAAAAAGTTAAAAATAATTTAAACCTTTAATTAAATTTGATAAGAAAAAAAATCTCTACAAATAAGTTCCTTTTTTATTAACAAGTACTTAAGTAATAAAAGCTTGTTTTTAAAAAGTTTTCTTTTAATTTTATTTTTAATTTTTCAGTATTTTTGTAGGGGGATAAGGGCTTCAGTACAACAGGGTTCGCCTTGGTACCCTGAGGCGCAACGTTAACGATATGACATTTGTATACACCCTCATACCATTCAGCCCTCGGCACGTGCTCACCTTGGCGCGTGCTAATCCATCTAATCAAAGACAGAATCCACATTCATAGCAAATGGAACGAACGAACGAACGAACGAACTTATTTTCCCGAGTTCCTGTGAATGGCCACAGGAACTCGGGAAAATAAGTTCCATCATCAGATCCTGGTTATCTAGCACCAAAGTACTCGACAAGACGGATCAAATGAGTCCTCTGCCTTGGTTCCATCCGGGACGCTGCCCCTCGACCTGTGGATTAAAGAGGCCGCAGCCCTTTATGAAGTGAGGAGGGGGCTGCCTCGGCCTGACCTACGGGGCAGAGACATAGAGACTCCACAACACGCGTTACGCTTGAACATTCCTGAGGAATGTTCAGCAAGTCTGCTCAAGTATACAAATTAAGATAAATATGTTTTAAAAACAGTAGTATGTAGTATCTCCCTGTGACCACGGACCCTGCAAAGGGTTCGAAACGTCAGGATAAACATTAATTAAAAGTAATGTGTAAAATAAACGCGAGTAGATCCGTAAAAGTTGTTTCATTTCAATGTGTAGTGTTCGCGTTAACTTTAGAAAACAATAGTATATAAGATTACAAACTAAATGTATAGGCATAAGAATGAGGCATAAGAAAGAAAAGCTTGTAAAATTACCTACCGACCGGTACCTAGGTATTCAATTTTGAATTTAGTGCCTGCGTGAACCATATAGACATAGACATATACTATACTAGCGTTATATTAACGTCTATTGGGTGTACAAAACACCTCCAAACACAAAACGTCTAAATTGAAAGAGCCCTAAAAGTCTTCCTTTTATTGTAATTCACGCCAAGACTGGATTGATTTTATTGTGAGTGGACTTAAAGTGGTCGTAACGCACAGTAAACGAAGGCCATAGGGGCCTTCATTTGTTACTCCGTTAAGCCCACTTTAAGCCTTAGGTTTGGGCCTCACTCAAGTGTCTAGGTTTACCTAGGTACCCTATTCCGCTAATGGTAATGATCGGAGGGCACTTAGCCCTAGCTCTTGAATTGAGTTCGGGAGGGCGGGGGGGACATTCGGCTATCGACAAATCCGAATGCTCGATATCGAAATATAAATATTAAATTAACAAATGCATTTTAATTTGTAAAGTTAATTATAATGTCTAAGTGACTTCGCATGGAGATGCGAGGAGCTCGATGGCGCAGCGGATAACGCGCCCGGTCTGCGAGTGCTGAGGTTAAGCAACTTTCGCAAATGCCGGTTATCGGATGGGTGTCAAAAATGTATCATGTCGAGCTCCTTCTTGCTTCAGAAGGCACGTAAAACCGTTGGTCCCGGCTGCATTAGCAGTCGTTAACAACCACTAATGGGCCAGCGTGGTGGTTTATGGCCCGTTCTCCCTATCCATCCATAAGGATGGCTCGTGCCCCAGCAGTGGGGACATAAAATGAGCTGATTATGATGATGACTCTGCAAGATCTAGATCGAATACACTTTGTGACTTTGTTGTTTATTGTTTAATTATTACCACACCTATATGTAACACGTTCATTCAGTTAACAACTCTAAAGATTTTTTCCGCTGCATACCTACAAGACTATTTCAATTAAATAAAGTGTTTGATGGGAACACCCTTAGCGGTTTTTACACACTTCTTGTTCAATCATCCATCACCCCTGTATTGTACGACTGTACCATTCAATATTTCTTTTGTTTTCTCTCACTGTACTGTTGAAGGGGAAACTTTCAATGACACGTAAGAAGTTTTATTGTACTTAAAGTAGTTAGGTACTTTCCTTCTACCCACGTATTCTTTTGAATCCATTTCTCTCGCATTAAAGCGTAGGAAAGAGGAGAGTTGAAAAAGTCTCGTTTCGTTAAACGTGATTGAAAGTCAAATAAAACTCGCATTAGGCATCCTGTTTAGCCTATGACTGTCCCAATGCTGGGCAAAGGCCTCCATCATTGAAATCAAGTAATCACTACAATAACATTAAATTTGAAAGAGAAATAATTAAAACTTTAAATGAAACCATACGTTTTCTAAAATTATTAAATCTGACAGTAAATCTTTCCAAAACAAAAGTAATACAATTTAGAAACTATAAAACAAATCAAATTAAATTAAATATAACGTCTGAATGCAAGTCAATCATCGAAATTGTGGATGAAATAAATTTTTTAGGTGTAAATATTGACTCGCATTTAAATTGGAAGTCGCACATAACTAAAATTAATAATAAAATATCGAGCTACTGCTATGCCCTATCTATACTTGCGGAAACATCATCTGTAGAAGTAGCCAGAGCCGCCTATTTTGGCCAAGTTTATCCTCTTCTTACTTATGGAGTTATTTTCTGGGGAAACTCTGTTAATGTAAAATCTACCTTTATATTACAAAAGAAATGCTTGAGAACTCTTTACAGTATGTACTCTGATGAGACTCTGAGAAATGTTTTCAGAGAAAAGGGTTATTTGACACTGACGGGTATATATGTGTTGGAGATGGCTGTTTTTATAAAAAGCAATATCCAGTATTTTAAAAGTAAAAGCACAAATATTTGTAATTTGCGGAAGAGATATGCATATGACTTATATTTACCAAATATTAACAATGCCCTGTATCACAAGAGTGCCTATGTAACCGGAATCCAAATATTCAATCATCTGCCCACAGATCAAAAAGCCTCAGTAAATTTAAGCTGTTTTAAAATTAAATTAAAGAGATGGCTTATAGATAAGGCGTTCTACAGTTTGACTGAATATTTCGGTACAAAAACAGCATAGTGGCTGTTTCTATGTAACATATACCTACCCACTAAAAATTGCATGCCCGACTAGGGTAAATTGTTTGTTCCCAATTATGCTTAACACCTGCTATGTATTTACACAATTTTATGGCAATAAAAATTTATCTTATCTTATCTTATCTTATCTTATTGATGGGTAATAGCTTAATCAGCACGCTTGCCAAATGCGGGTTGGTGATTACAAACCCGGGTTATGCATCGAAAAATACTAAACATACTTTGCCCGACCTGGTAATTGAACCCGGGACCTCCGGATAGTGGGCCGAACGCTATGCCATTCTGCCAGAGATTCCGATAATATTTTATTTTCCAAGCATCTCTTTGTGGTCACCCTGGTCACGCACGGGCCAATCTTTAGCCTAGTATCATAATACTAGTATTAAGTTCAAATAGACAGTACATGAAAGTAAGCAATAAGTGTAAATGTATGACCTTTTCCCAATCCCTGGACATCATGGAATCGGATAAAGAAAGTCGTGATGATGGGAACAGTGTAACAAGTAACTAATAACAATAAATTTGCCCTCTCTCCTCAGAGACATTCCCGGCTCCCGGCGAAAACGAAATAAATAAAGTTATGATACTACTACTACTAGTGACACCATACGTTTGGTACTTTGATGGCCTTAAATGTTAACATTCATTCATTTATTTATTTTCAAGCATCATGGCTCATTTGAGTTAGTTACAATAATTACCTTATTCTATGTTAGTAAAATTAACAAATTCAATAAAATTAAACACAAATACCTATGTGGCAATAAAATTGATAAATAAATTAAAAAATTAAATTTTAAATCAAAACTACATTTAAATTATTCAAACAAATCAAATTACCAAACATATAAAAATACATGGCAATAAAACTAATCAATAAAATATAAAATAAATAAATTAAATTTTAAATCTAAAATACTTTAAATTAAATTAAATGGAATTGCAAACATTATATATATATATATATAAAACATAAATATAAAACATTATATTGATATTAGCCAGGTGAACCACGTTACAATGGTAAACCTACTGACAAACCTCATACGGTCTCATAAGGTTAACAGTCATACGGTCCGCCTGATGGAGAGTGGCCATCGCAGCCTTACTTATTTCTCAATAATTGAACACCACAATGCTGCACTAACACAGATATTCTGGCGACTTTTTTTCATTTATTTAACTGAAATTAATTACAATAAGAGTCGTGACGCTTTTAAATAGAAAGTCCGTATGCTCTTTTTTGATAAAACCTTGGCAGAGTCATCTCAGTAACGTACTATTTATAAATGATGTACTAAACATTTATTTTTGTAGTATATTTGTAAAAGTAGTTTATGTAATAATGTAATACATTATATTTGTTTATATAAGTACATATTTTGAGTATCACATTGACTTTTCTGTTTGAGAGACTACGAAATTTTTCAACTGGAATCGTTGGAATGCTAAACCTAGGATTGTCATTTTGCAATTTTACTTAGTAACAAACAACCTTAATATTATATTGACGAATGGTGCTTTCAGTCATGTTTATTAATTTCCAGGGTTTTATGCACGGTACCCTAACTGCACTATTTAGAATTAAAGAAGTACCCAACAACCTGTATAATATTATATTATTTATCGACTCTCATTTAGTTACTAATATTTAGTCTCATGTTTGCATGACCAAATGCGACTCGTTACATTCTACTTGAGTAATATAAAAATGTTATCAAGCCAAGCACGTATAGACACTACGACAGCTTGCATAACAATCGTTTTCAACAAACAACAAAACACCGTTTTTACGGTCCGCTTCTAGTCTCTTATTCTCTACAAAGCCTGGTTACTGCTTGAAAGTCTGTATCTGTATCCAAAACAGAAACATAGTTAGCGAATTTGATGAGGCTAGGGTTAACTGTATTTCTGCTGCCCTTATCTTTTAACACTATGACATTTGTAAGATATAAAGTTCAAGTCAAAGTCAAAATATATTGAATCCAATAAACATATTTACCTACTAAACACTTTAAAATCAAAATAGGAAGCTGATGCGTTGAATAAATAAGGTTAATATATAGTGTAATATAATTAAAAAGTTTATCGTACTTCTATTGTATGTACCATATTGATAATAACGAACAAGAAAACTAGAAAAATTGTCCTGAAAAACTCACAAATTAAAAAAAAAACATAACGTAACTAACTACATTAAAGAAAAAATAAAAATTAGGATAACTAAAGACAAAATATAACCTATAAATAAAAAATGCTCATGGGATAATAATGTTTTAGGTATTTTTTAATTTCTTACTGGTATGCATTTGGCCTTCATCTCACCTGATGTTAAGTGATGATAAGGCCGAAGGTGGAAGTGCGCTGCAACCGGAATCCACAACTACTGAGGCTCGAAGGCAATCTTATCTCTAGCTGCCGGAACACAACAAGGCGCAAGAGACTACACATAAAAAAAAATTGTTTACGCTCTCATCAATTATCAAGCCCAAAGATACTATTGAAACTCGTTAATATGGTTAAACCAGATCGTTATCTGATCGATAAATATACATACACATGGAAAAACACCCAGACCCGAAATCAATGCAGAAAAACAGTTTTGTCTAAATTGACCCGACCGGGAATTGAACCCGGGACCTCAGAGATGGCGTGACGCCAGACCCGGCGCGCTAACCACTCGACCACGGAGGTCGTCAGCTTTTAGTCAGAGCATAATAAATAATATTTTAGGTATGGGCAATGCGGAAGTGATTTACGATCACGCCTGGGGCACTCATGTGGGTAGTTGTCATTAAGTTGTCACATATTTTGAAAACGGTCACCCATCCGGTGCCCCGACATAGCGAGACGTTGCTTAACTTTTACGATTGCAATAGCGTTAGCCGCTGTGCCATTGAGCTCCAGCTAACACTATATTATGCGTCAATCCCCGGTGCATGCAAATACACGCAGCAGCATTGTAATTTCCCGATTTCCCCGGATGCCAAGGGTGATTGGTTACTTTGTGCAATCAGTATCCACAGGGTGTCCCGGTTGTGCGATGTGTTGGTTTTGCGTAATTCAATTTTTGTATGCTGTATTGTATGTACGAGTAGGTAGGTTAGGTTAACTTGGTACCAAAAATATAATTTTTATTGCATTGTTTTCGTTATTATTTACATATACATCGTCGGTAGGTGACCGGATAGATGGCTCAGGGTGCCTTGCGCGAGATTTAGATGCCATTCAATCATGTTAACAAATACCAGAATTTGTATGGCGAAAAAAAAGGTACAAGTAGGTAGAGATACCCTGGTTGTTGATGTAAGAAAGACTACCTTTGTATTCACTTGCTACACTATAGCACCTTTAGAATAAATCATGAGATAATATTTTCTAGCACTCTATATTTTTATGTGGTATCTAAAAACATATTTATAATAATGTTAAAAAACATAATAAAACTATACGAGTACCTACGCTGCTGTGAAATGAAATGAAATAAAAATACTCTTTATTGTACACAATACAAAAGACTAAGGACAATACAAGAAGAAGTACAAATGGCGGCCTTATTGCTAAAAAGCAATTTCTTCCAGGCAACCATGTGTTGAACTGGACAGAAAAAAGTTAAGTAATGAGCGGTAAATGATGTTCTCCGAAATATTAATTGACTGCAGTGATAATAAACGAGATACATAGATTAATTATTTTTTTTATTAGAATGCATGTTGTATATTTATGTAGTTGGGATAGGTTCATTAGTTTAGTTTTATAAATTACGAACAGATAAACTAAGTAACAAAAACACAAATGTTGAAAAAAATTCCACTAGCAGGATTTGAACCTGCACCCTTCTGACATACCGGGTCAGGTGCTCTACCAATTGGGCTATCGTGGTTCTAACTAGCCCGCCGAAATTATTCAACACTTTTTTAGGTACACACGCCTGCACATCAACCTACCACAAACTGTCAAATTTCCTCAATAGACTTTGAACTTTATTCCATTTGAATATGGTGGATAATTTATTTAAGAAATTTTACAGTTTTGGATAGGTTGATGTGCAGGCGTCTGTACTTTTTACTTTGAAAGCCAAAGGCGCCCATTCAATGTCAACAATTACCGTCATTAACATCCGATCATATATTTTCACAAATATGATCTATTTATGAAATGTTTTTTTTGTTTATAGTATAATTACCCGTGCTTGTGCTCGTTGCTGCTCGTGGAAATTTTTTCAACATTTGTGTTTTTGTAATTTGTTTCGCAACAAAATTTGCGTTAAAATTATGTAAACAAAAAAAAAACATTTTATAAACTAAGTATGTTAAGTATAATTGTGATTTTTAAAAAACCAGAAACTGATTGGATTGTCTCCTCCACTAGTCAATAGCACGACGTCACACAGCAAAAAAGTTGGTCATCCTGTTCTAGTATATAAAAAAATCATTTACATAAAAAAAATGCATTCGGGGAGTTTGAGTCTTATAACTTCCTACGCTGCCGGCTTAATGCACTTGTGGGTTAACAAATGACTTCTTATAAATTTAAACCGCAATAAAATGAAAGGTTTTGTCATAAGCGTTCCCTATTAGAGCTTATTTCGCTGCAAAATATTAAAACTGAATAACTCTCATAAAGTAGACTTTGTTAAAGATGCTGTTTTGCTACGCAGACTCGGCCGCGACAAAAATAATAAAGGACAACAACATTTAATTTCGAAACATTAAACATTAAAATTACAAAAGACTACAAGTACCTAAAAACATTCAAAACATTAACATATAAAAGGGATCTTCAAATATATTTACAAATAAAACATAATTATACATAAACATGGTAAAAGTGGTTCTCAAATGGATACCTCGATATAAAAACACAAGAACCAGTACAATCAATTTATATCTTAACAAACCAGTGCAAAACGTCGTACCTACTTTAATGAATTTGTAGCATGATGCAGTATCAACAACGCCAACATCATAATTGTCAGAACTAAAATCGTCATTAACACAAACCACACACAAACCTACCATTTAGATAAGTAGATAGAAACATAAACATGAGCAAAAGAAAAAAATAGTTATACTTAGTTCAACCTAAACACGACTTTCTGTAACCTAAATAGTATAAAAAAATATAAATTGTTCTATGTTGTCTGTAAGAAGTTGGCAAGGACTTCGCCTCCATCTCACCTCACCTTATGTGATGATAAGGCTGAAAGTGGAAGCGCACTTCACGAAAACGTCAACTACTGAGAAACTGTCTATCAATAAAAAAAAATGCTTTTAAATTGTAACCGTATGTAAACATTATTAAAATTTCTAGTAGTCCCCAAACTAGGTAATCCTGTCTATGGGGACTTTCATTTGGTGGTGGTAAATATATTATGTATAGACATAATATATATTATTATGTATAGACATAATATATATTATTATGTATAGACATAATATATATTATTATGTATAGCCATAGGGCTAAGTATACAACAAAAAAAATTAAAAATATAATTGTAAACTATACTAGCAAATACGAGTACCGATACAGATTATACGATGCAAATCACTACCTACTTCTTATAGATTTTTAATTTTTTAAATCAATTAAGATAAATGAAATGCCGTAACGAAACCGCCCCCTAAGCAATTTCAATTTCCAAGCTTGGACGGCCCCTCTACGGATACATTAAGCACTTAACTATCACTGTCTGCTTACTTTCAGCTCCGTCCGTTTTATAAAATTTCTACCTACATTTTTCCTGCGACCGACGCGAACGGTTCTATTTACTTTACGATTTTTATTGTGTGCACTGTACTGTTGTCATGGTGACAGTAGATTTATGCGCGCTTCCTTTGTTATGGTGGCGATACCACATGACATGAGTAAAGTACTCATGTGGCGATACTTAGTATTGTGACAAACTGTTGTGCCTTTTGACAAAAAAATCATTGTAATGGATGGCTACCTATAAATCTGAGCTTATAGTCCGCCTTTTTTTTGGATATTCTGAGAGCTTCTTCACGCTTATGCGTGATGATACCATTTTCCTTAGAAAACCCTCTGACGGTAGTTCTCGCCGCCCGGCACCCCCTAAAAAGCCCGGTGACGCTGAAAAAGGCCGTTTAAGGCAAAAAGCAAAAAAATTAAATCCGCATCCACAACGACCGATTTTGTGCTGCTCGCATCCATCAGCGGCGGCTACCCGCGACCTTCACCAGATCGTCGGTCCACCTTGTTGGATGCCACCTTGTTGTCCACCCTGTCCTCAATAGACTTTGACCTAAGTGTATGGCATATGGTTGGTAGGAGGCGCTGCTTCAATGCCATACTAATTTTCGTTTTCGTAAACGTAATCGTATGAATACGGATAGTAAACAAATCTCACACTAGGTACCCTGTACAACGCTATACAAACTTGTGTAGTATTTGCGACACAGCCCCCCCCCCCCCCTTACCCCCCTCTTCCATCCATGTCGTAAAATGGAGCGACGATTTTATGCGGAGTTACCTTTTTGTCGGTACTTTTACATTTTATTGTGACCATAAAAGTATTTATTTCTCTTAAGAGATAAAACATTAAGAGTGATGCTCGCAGAATGCGGTGGTATGAATGATAATGTTTTGTGATCAAAGTTCAACACTCCTGAGGGCTGTTGGTCTGATCCGAAGTTGGCTTAAAATTTAAATAGGGTAATGGCACAAGATAAAAAGACCACAGTGGAAAACAGACTTTTTGACTATGCCAGGATTTAGTCGACAATTAGTCGTAATTAGTCGCCAAGTAACAGAATTAGTCAGTCTCGCGTTCAAAAGTTATAAGGGGTTTTTTGTGGCACAGCTGTACTGTCGTCAGTACAGCTGTGCCACACCTGTATCTCGAGAATGGAACCACGTAGCGAAGATTTGTTTGCATGGATAATTAGTCGATAGTTAGTCGACAAGTTTAAGTTATATGCGATTATTGTGGCCCAGCTCCGCTGACGCGTCAGCATAGCTGTGCCACCTGTATCTCTAGAATGGGACCACGTAGCGAAAATCTAATCACATAGAGAATTAGTCGATAATTAGTCGAAATTAGTAACAAAGTAACAGAATTAGTCGGTCTCGCGTTTAAAAGTTATTAAGGGCTTTTTAGGGCTCGAGAATGGAACTACGTTGCGAAAATCTAATTGCATAGCGAATTAGTCGATAATTAGTCGATACATAATACAAAAATTCAGATCGCAATATTCTTTACATTTCTATATATAGGACATTATTTTAATACAATAGGCGCGATCTAAAGCGTAATGAAATAAACGAATTTATACGAACGATATTCTTAAACAGGTAAGAATTATAAGTTATCTAGGTACCTATTTGCAAGTCAATAATGAACAAATTGCAACAAGTTGAACAAAGTCTTCTGTTTTTAATTTTTAGCTCTGTTATTCTAACTAAATAACGACGTTAATTAAGGTCTGGATACATCAATACCACTAGATAGTTATTTATTATGAACAATATACCAATTCAAAACTTTGTTGTTATTTCAAGTCGTCAGTTGTCGTTTTTTAGTTTGAGAATGGTTTACATGGGCTCAGCTTTACGACAAGCAACGCCAAATATTTGTTTTCTTTTTTTTGCAGTAGGGGTACTAAACAGGTCTAATTTACCAAAATTTAAAGGTGCGGAGTGCATTATTTTGTAAAATATATTTTTTAAGAAACATTGAATTTACCGTAAAACTCCTGTTTTTGTTTTAAAGTTCTCTCCTAATTTTGATAATCAGAAGTCGGAATTAGGTAGAGTTATTTTTGTACTTGTATCTAAATGTTGATATTAATATGGATCTTCCCGGAATTTCTAATGGACAATCCCGTGTGGCCAACAATATTACAAATAAATAATAATAAAAACTCAGAGATAGATAAGACAAATAAAACAAAGACTATTAACATACAATTTTTATTAGTATTTACATTACTCACAATACAAATTATTAATAGTCTTAAGCAAATTCTCATACTTATACTTCGCCTTTTTTATAAATACGAAAATACTTTTGCTTCTAGCCTAGACTCGTGCGTGAGGTTTGCTTATTCAAATGGCCCATCAGATTGTTTTTATTAAATTTATTTATTAAACATAATTAAACGGATATAAACCCAATTACATCATTATCTTAAACCTAGGTACCTACATGATTTGCATTTATTAAAACTAAAAAATGAGATAAAATTTAGTGGTTAAATTCGATTAGTTATCTTTTTTGGATTATCAATAAATATATCGATTTCTGGAAAAGTTACCAGGAGCGCGTTTAGTGCTTCATGCATACGACACAATGGAGACTGCGCGCGCGCCACCGTACGACACAGCGGAGAGACAACGTGTTCGACACAACTGTTCAACACATTCAGGCGAATCCATAACTCCCCGCAAGATCGCCGTAGCCGTTGCAAGTTAATAAGTTGTCAAGCGAATCAATAACCTAAGCTACCTAACCTTTTTTTTTTTTTTTTTACCCAGGGGAACTCATTACGAGTACGAGGACCTTGAAGAGGCCCAAGTTATGTGGGACTCACCCGTCCGCCTTTCCACACCCACTGACGAGGAGAGAAGCTCCAAGTCAGCTGCCAGGAAGACCCGGCTGGGAGGGCGAGACGGAGGGAGATACCGCACTAAACCCCTGGGGGACAAGGCAATCCGAACACTAAATAAGGCGACAACCACGGTATACTTCCAAAGGAATTGAGCCGCGGCCGCCGCCCTGCGCCCGTGCACCAACCTACGGCCATCTCCGTGCGCTCATTCCCGCTTGCGCGGGAAAATGCGCATTTGACGGCCGCGCGCCAGTGCGCGGGCACGTGCTGACAACGCACAGCATGGGAAATTCATAAGGAATTTCGGCTATTTGTCAGGTGGCACATCAGTGCCAGTTAACTACGGCTTCGGGGGGGGTAGACGCCCGCCACGGACCACGGTCCATGGCGGGTGCCCCCTTTCCCCCCCGTGCGACCTAAGAACCTTTAAGAGGCGGCCGTCTTTTTGGTACGACGCCCAGAAGGGACGCCGCCAGAACTCCTCTCACTGCTCAGAAGGAGTAGTGAGTTACGCAGCCCAAAGTAGACCACGTATGGGAGCTGCGAGGCCCAGAAGGGACCCCGCCTAGTCAGATGTCAGCCGGCTGGGTCCAAGCGTCTACTACACGCCAGAGCGGGAGACTGTTGGAACCAGCCGTTGCCCAGGGTGCACCAACGTGGAGGTCATCTGACTCGCACCCCAAGCTACCTAACCTAACCTAACCTAATATACCTAATAATTAAGTGCTAAATAAACTATCATTAAGGCGATTAGATCCCTCAATTTCCGAAAATTGTGCATTTTGTAAAGCCTACTCCTCATTTATGGCTGGCCAGAAAAAGTTGAAAAAAATATATGTGAAACATCTGTTCAAGGACTATATGTGGTACATTGTTTTTTTCTATATGACTTTGTATTGTATTATTAAAAAAAAACTACGAGACATCGATTTTTGACTTAAATTCCCTACTTCTCCTAAACGGCTATGATATATGCAAATATTGTTACACTGACAAATTAAGAATCTTTTATTCTTTAAATACAACATGAATTTTGTAAATCGAACAACATTTTCATTCATAAGTTACGAAAAACAGGAATTCCAAGCGTTTAGTTACAGAGGGTGTCTGTGCGGGCGCGGGCAGCAGTCGCCCGCTGGCATTCAGACGGGAAGGTTGTGTCACTCGCTGCCAGATTTTTACGGACGATAAAGCGTGTTTTCTCTTTGTCTGTGTGCGTTGAGGCTATAAATTGTTGGATTAGTGTGCTTAGGGCTTAGAGAGTAGTGCGGTTAGACGAGACATTATTTTGTGTTGTGGTGTATGTGGCTCGCGCGTGGACGCTATATGAACCTTATTTTTATAAATGATAATTTAAAGTTTATATCACTTATAAATAGACGTTTGACGAAATTTATTTGTATATCTGGATCAAAATGCCTCGAAAAAGTCAATCGAAGAAAAAAGCAGCTGAGAAAGCCTTAAAAATGCATGCAGTAATGTAAGTACCTACCTATCAAACATGTAATACAGTACAAAAAATAATATAGAGTCAAAGTGTTTGTTTGTTTAGTGTTACAAAGAAAAAACAAAATAACAACAGTACTTACTTATTGACAATTTCCATATTATTTCAGACGAGCTAGAAACAAAGCATCAGCAAAGGAAGACAACGACAGTCAGTCAAGAAAATATAAAAATAAATCCTTGTGGCCTTTATACGAGGAATATCATTACCTTGAAGCTACACCCGATGGAGTGATTGATAATGAGACAATTGTGGAAATAAAATGTCCATTAAGTGCCTATGAAAAGGACATTAAAGAAGTTGTCAAAAATAAAAAGCTCCCATTTTATAAATTAAACAACCATGACAAATTAATGATAAATAAAACCTACAACTGGTTTTATCAGGTGCAGGGTCAATTGCATATTACAAAAAAATAAATGTTTATTTTTAATTTGGACAGAGGATTGTAATGAGTTAAAAACAGAAATTATCTTTAAAGATAACGAAGTTTGGCAGCATATCATGAAAGAACATTTAAAAAGTTTTTATACAAAGTGTATGCTGCCTGAATTAGTAGACCCAAGGATTCCAAGAAATATGAAAATCAGAGATCCTGTTTATATACAGGAACCAATCGTTTACAAAGCGGCAAAAATTAAATTAAAAATCAAACCTAAAGAAAAAGAAACTGAAGAAGAGAAAGGTAAAAATCAAAAAAATACAGATGCAGAACAAAATTTTACATTAAAAAGGAAGCACGCAGAAATCGAAAATGAGCAGAGAAGCATAGGCCAAAAAATGGACAAGCGGAAAATGTGTAATGAAGAAAATATCAATTTACCAGTTTTAATAGAACAGAACCCTAATACACATTATTTAAGGTATGATAGTGAAAAAAATAATAATGTAAGAGAATTAAAGTTAACTGAATTTTAATGTACGTGTTTCACTTATGAAATGAATATCATACATACATTTTTCCCTTTTCCCGTACGTAGGGATGGGCAGAGACCACAGACTTCCATTTGCATACATACATATTTTGCCTATCGTACTCTCATCAGACCTTTCATACGTTAATGGTGATTTGACCTGGCCTTCCTTTAGGACTTCTCCGACTTGGTCCTTATATGTTCGATGCACAGTAGGAAATAGGCGGAAGAAAGTCTAATTTTGAAGTAGTTTATTTTACGATAAGTTTATATTTTTTATAAAATAGACAC
Source organism: Eudonia truncicolella (assembly GCA_949315975.1). Classification (NCBI taxonomy): domain Eukaryota; kingdom Metazoa; phylum Arthropoda; class Insecta; order Lepidoptera; family Crambidae; genus Eudonia; species Eudonia truncicolella. The sequence goes on along the minus strand of OX438848.1, from coordinate 4,484,271 downwards.
CTATAACAACGTAATACAACATGAATAAAACATAACTATTTTTAGGTTCTGAATAAATTCTACATAAAGGAATACTTATCCAAACGGGCTAGTTTCAAACGAATTTTTATATTATTTTGAACACGGCATGCTCAAAAGGAATGAATATCTGAATGATCTCGATATTTATTGTAGTCATATATTCTTTTGTGAATGTAAAAACAGTATATTTACACAATTTAATTCAGTTTTGGTACTTAATTTTTATTGTTAAAGTTTGTAGAGTTTTTTTTTTATTTTTTCTGTCATATACCGATCGGCAAGCTACGAACGGCTTATTTATACACATGTGTATAGGGACAACCCTCACGAACAAGTAGATACCTAATTCAGCTGCCACCATCTGCACCCTGATGATTAATCCAACATTATCTAACGTAGAACAAAAATTACAAAAATTCTTGAAATTGAATATTAGCTATGAAATCATTATCAATGCGGCGTTTGTCATCTAAATGAATAGTTTATCATTTATTTAGTCGTTACATATCATTTATATAGCTAGAAACCCGTATTTAAGGTAGTTTTTTATATAGGTTTAGTACATAGATATTACCGTTATATAACAAGAACATTCAAAAACATACAAGAATAATATGAAAATATAAGCATTAGATCACTTATCGAATCAATAAGCAATATTTTCCGCACGCTCATACCCACTGTGCGATGTGTCGAAATGTAAATTTTTAATTGAATATTATTATGTCGGTAATGCGACACTTTAGACAAAAAGTATATTTTTGGCTTCTATTTAAGTATAGAATCAAATGGCACAGAATTGAACGTGGGCCTCTGCTTTAAAAAAAATATGCGACCGGTCAGAATGCAAGAATTGTCGAATAATAACATACGTCGCTTGCGGCAATCAAACTAATTCAACTTTGATTATAATTACTTACATACACTGACATCTTATGTTAAAATTTAGTTTCGTTAGATTCATCAACTCAAACTCAAGTAATAGGCGGTAATGTATGGAGTACGCTTCTGTACATTCTACGCCCGTGTATTCTTTGACCGGTGTTTTCGTGCGGGGTGCGGTACTGGCGCGCGGGGCGGAGAGCTCAAACGTCCAAGGTCATTGAAGACTCTAATCGCCTTAAGAAAGGACGTATTTTTGTTTACAAACAACACTCCGATCTGCTCAAGCGAAATTGAACCGTAACGCAATAAACAGTGATCATTTTATCCATTATGGTAAGCGTTTTGAATTTTATTGGTAGGTAGTAAAATTGATACATTTTTGGTAGGCGATTAAACACAAGCCCTTTATAAGTAAATAAGCGCAGGTTACAAATGATATTTTTAATTACACATCAAAGGCACACACACTACTATGAAGGGCACCTACGTATTTATTTTGTCGCAAAACGCAAAACGTCATTTACACTGTCGCCCGACCGTGTCAGAGCGTCGAACAAAATAAACATTGTACTCGAGTGCCTATCAAAGAGAGTTACCGTATGTTGATATGACAGCAATCGATGAACTAGATGTCCTTTTTATTCATTCCCTACGGCGATGTACTTACTAAAGTTCTTTTTTTTAGGGTTCCATACCCAAAGGGTAAAACGGAACCGGTCCGTCCGTCTGTCTGTCTGTCCGTCTGTCACCAGGCTATCTATCTCATGAACCGTCACAGTTAGACAGTTGAAATTTTCACAGATGATGTATTCTGTTGCCGCTATAATAACAAATACTAAAAAACTGAATATAATAATAGATAATATATTTAAGAGGCCTCCAATACAACAAAGGACACTTTCCATCTGAAATAAAACACAAAATAAATAGGACAATCACAACATGTAAAAAAAAACACCAAAAAGAAAAAATAAATAAATAAAATATTTAAGTTTGCAAAAACATCATTTACCTACCAGTTTAATGTTTTACAATATCATACAGTATTAGTAAAAGTCAAAATCTGTCTAAGAAAAAAAAAGTTAAAGTATAGTTAATAATAATAAAAATAAGACAAGTATGGAAGAGCAGACCAGCCTTCATAGGCGGCACCCGTTCACGAGTGATATGACATATGAATCAGCCATCGCTTCGCTCAACCATATTTTAGGGAATGTAACGACCCGACGCACATGCCACCACCGCAGAGACAATCAAGAGAGCATGGCACATTTTAAAATATACATATTATAAAGTTTCATGGACCCAGTGGGAATAGAAGAACAATAGAGTCGTGGACCTTTGGGAATAAGCCACCCAAGCTACTCTAAATCAAAACTAATTGAAATGTTCAACGCAACGCTATTTGTAATCTGTAGGACACTGTTTATAAAGGCTATCATGTCAGTATATTTTTTTTTACAAAAAGTAGTAAAGAATGCGTTTTTTATTATAGCCAGGCTGTTTTATCATCTAAATATTCTTTGCTGTAACCTTTTTTAAGTAAAGAAGACTTTAAACTTATCTAAAGGTAAATCTAGTACAGTATTTGGCATTACAAGTTTTGTCTTACTTCTAGTATTAAAAATGTATACGTCACCGTGTTGGACAATATTGGGCAGAATTAGATATCGTATGTAAGGTTTCGTTATGGACCAATTTAAAAAGGAATATTAACGAAATACGCGTCAGAAGTGTGCGTAAACTCCTGGTAGCAGCCAGCCGGCAGCGCCACCGCTTAATCGCATTAACAATCTCACGTCGCGATATTTCAAAAAGCTTACACAAATGGAGTTTCTCATAATTTAGCGAATTGCGGCGAATTACGGCGTGAGCCGTGACGTAATTCAATAATAAGTCGTTGTCGGCACAACATAATGCAACTGCAGAAGGTTAACTTATTACCGCACTTGAGCAACGCACACATAGACCGAGGGCCATCTTAAACCTCTTGGAGGCCCTGGGCACTTATTTATAATGGGGTCCTATGCAACGCTTGATTTTTGTAAAACGTACAAAAAGAGTAGACAAGCAAAACTGTGGATTTATTAATTTAGTATTTTTATTTATTTGCAGCCAGATAGAGCTCCCACTGTAAGGCCCCTGGTTTATTTGATGTAAAAAGCAAAAAAAAAACAATAAGTTAGTAATTCTTGTTATGCAAAACCAATATATTTATCGGTAATATCGGTTATCGGTTAGTGATCTGACAGGAACAAGGGGCACTTGCCCAGAGTGCCCAATGGCCTGCATAGGCCCCTTGCACGAACACGGATCTCGGATCAGTCCGAGCGCTGCTGTTGCGAGACTCCGTGCCCGTGAGAGGTTGTCTATGTGTGCCTTGCTGGAGTGCGTTTGTATGAAGCTTGCCTCCAGTCTCCTTATTTCGTGGTTGCGAGCTGGTCCAAAATTCCGTGTCTGCAACAGGGTCTATTGTGTGTGTGCGTTGCTCAAGCGTGGTATGTATTCCGATCCGATCCTATCCGAACACTTCGGAGAAAACCTCCGAAGGTGATTCGTTTTACACGGCTTGAGGAACCCTTTAAGTTTCTCGCCGCCCCCAAACGTGCCCGGTAAAGCTGAAAATGCCGTCTAAGGCCATCAGCAATCTCTCCCCAAAAACCAAAAAGCGGTAAGTATGAAGCTTAGCTTCTGCAATTTCCTCATTTTTTGTCGTCGGCTCCGGTGGGGAACAATTTCGTGATTAACGTCGTCGTCGTCTGGAGATTGTTATGTTTCTAGAACGATCGTCAACTGTTTTTAGTTAAATAACACGACATTATCGGCTGAGGCGATAAAAAACTACACACTCGTTTTATTCACAGTTCCACGCACGTAGCTAGGTCTGAAGTTGAACTAATAACGACTGGTGCTACATACTTATGTCAGTCATGACCGATCATCAAAACTCTAAGGCATTTCTAGCAGACATAGAAGCTTCAAATTTAGAATACAATTTGTGTTTAGTGTATAAATCAAGGAAATACCAAATTATTTTGCAATTTCGGTCCAGTTTTCTAGATACACCAACTGCATAAATAACTTTGTGATCCCATATAAATATATAGGATTACAAAGTTACAGTTATTGAATCAGTGTACCTGTATATGTATAATATAATGGAATAATAGGTGTAGATAGGTACCTAGATGGTACCGGAAAAGAAAAGTAGGACTATCTACAAAAAGAAATGAGATACATCAAAAAAAACTTAAAAAAAAACAAGTCTCGCAACTCAGTTCTTCTACCGTAAAAGTTGTGAGATTCATTTAATACCAAGTCGGTCATTTAATACAATCCCTACTTAAGGGACTATTACATAATTAGCTAACCTAATAACATCATATAGTGACCATATCAATATTAAAAATCTTTTATGTTTTAAATAATAGAATAATAGATGGATTGGATCCGCAACTAGTGAGGCACTGGCTAACTTAACTCTAGCTGCCGGAACGAAACAATATGCTACAAACATTGATGTTATGCGACATATTTAGATAAGATGGTGGTAGCTAGCCAGGAGGACAAACAAGCCTTGCCGCCAACCTAACCGAGTACACAAACATGTAACCCCCGCTGGGAATCGAACCCGGGACCTCTGGGTCTAAACCGGTGGTCTTAGCCACTAGACCATAGAGGCGGTTAAGGCGGTTACTTATTTTGTGCTAGCGGAGTCCAGCTGCGAAGACAGTTAGTAGGTGTAGAGGTTTGTGCCTCACCAGCCGTTCTTGCCTTGCCGAAATTACTAAGATAATACCAAAGCTTGATTATTTTTTTTCTGATAATTTATCAACAGTGTTAGTCATTCGTATTTGTAACATCATCGTCATCATCATCTCAGCCAAAAGACTCCACTGCTAGACAAAGGCTCCCCAAGGATCTCCACAACGACCGGTTCTGTCCTCCCATCCAAGGGTTCCCGCGACCTTCACCAGATCGTCGGTCCAACTTGTTGGAGGTCTGCCAACACTGAGCTATATTTTGTATGACGTGTTTAAAAGTTTTTTGTTACTTTGACAGTCGATGCAGTAACTACCAGAATCTCGATGCAGTATTAAATTAATAAAAGCATAAAAATAAACTGCGCGCTACCAAAACCACATTATTTGTGTCTCTGAAGTTCTCTCTCTCACGATATCCGTAACAACAAATTTCTCTTAACCAATTCCGACATACAACCCCGGTGCAAGTTTCTCATAAAACTTATAGTACGGGTCATCCCCCACTTTTTATATCTCCGCTGTGACCCGATTCGAAGAATTTAATCTCGATATTGCTTGCTTAGCAGATTTCCCTCCGCGACATGAGACAAAACGATATACCCATCGATCTATAATGTGCCGTTTAATAAATTGGATCCGTGTTTCGCTTTGTAAAGACCTTTTTCTTTTCTTTTAACATAATAACATTATATAAGAGCAAATGAGGAGCTCGATAGTTGCTGAAGTAAGCTACTATCGCATAGCCCAGTCATAGAATAGGTGACCAAAAATGTATCATTTCGAACTCCTCTTTGCCTTGGCACGTAAAGCTGTTAGTCCCGGCTGCATTAGCAAGTCGTTAACATCCACCAATCCGCACTGGGTCCGTGTAGTGGTTTATGACGAGTTCTCCCCGTGGTGTTCCCATCCGCAGGGAAGGTTCGTGGGGACACATACATGAGCTGGTGATGATGATAAGAGCGAGTAGGCTTGCAAGATTTTGTGGATAAGATTTTGAAGTCACATTGCTTAGTATAACTTAGTGTAGGTAACATAGGACCACTTTATCTGCTTGGTGCAGGTGCTATCCGGGGACGCTATCTGCAGCGAGATGAGATTTTGTATTTTATTTTGGAGAGAGATTGCTGAATGCCTCATACGGCACCGGGCTTGTTTGGGGGCGGCGAGGAACGTAAAGGGTCCCTCAAGCCGTGTGAAACGAATCACATTCGGAGGTTTTCTAGAGGGAGCGTCCTCGCGCACTAGTGCGCGTCTCCATGCCCTACTAGATTCTCCGAAGGGTTCGGATCGGGTCGGGCCAAAGGGTTCGGATCGGGTCGGGGCGATATGGGAACCTACGTCAAAGTGTCACAGCTGTTAGGCTGCGCAGGACACTAAGACCTACACTCTTGAGGAGTGTGGTCGGAACAGTGGGAACGGGGTAGACGTCATCATCATCAGCTCTTATTATGTCCCCACTCTTGGGGCACGAGCCTAACCTATGGATGGATAGAGAGAACGGGCCGTAACCACCACGCGGGCCCACTGCGGGCAGGTAGTTGTTAACGACTGCTGATGCAGCAGAGACTAACGGGTTAACGTGCCTTCCGAAACACGGAGGAGCTCGAGATGATAAATTTTTGGTCACCCATCCGATGACCGATGACCGGCCTTTGCGAAAGGGGTAGTAACGGGGTAGATTCTCCGAGGGGTTCGGAACGGGTCGAGGAAACACAAATTCACGTTTTCGTAAACGTGACCGAATGTTGAATAAAACTGACACTAAGCTAAGCAATGTATCTGTTCTATCCAGAATGTCAATATTCCTGGTCATTAGTCATTAGCTCGTTTCCCTAGAGATGCCCGCATAAACTAGCGTGCTCGTTTCCAATGTTTCTACAGACAGTGACGAATTAATAAATAAATAAATAAACTTTCCTACAATCACAATAATTATCTAACCCAAGATAAGCTTCGTTACGAAACTCGTTAAATGGTTACAAGACAACGGATAAACATACTTAAAATACTTGAATACATACTTGTTATACTTACATAGAAAACACCCAGACCCGAGACAATTTAGAAAAACAACAATTTCTAAATTGACCCGACCGGGGATAGCACCCGGCCTCAGAGATGGCGACACCATGAAAACCGGTGTACAAACCACTCAACCAAGGAGGTCGTCAAAGTCAAGTGCTATGCCAGTGTTTAGAACAATTATGGATCCTTCTTTCAGTCACCATGAAATTAATTGACATCATAACGTGAACGACTTATCTTCAAAGATCTATGTTTTTAATCCGTCGTCTGCCGTGAAAACAGACAGACACAATAGAATTTCAATTGTTTGGAGACGCTGCGTCAGCGCTCGCGCACATCAAGGTTAAACCGTTCAAACCAAGAACCAGATTCTTTTTAAACTTACTAATTATTCATATTCAAACACCTAACTATAATTTAAGTATTTATTTTTAAACTATTTTTATACTTAATAATTTTTCCTAATCATTTAGTCTCACTACAATTAGTTTATTGGTTGTAAAAATTGGTTCATTGGTTTAATGCAAAACCGAAATATTTTAAGGTTCCTTTTATTTGAAGCAACAATACTTTGGCTTACAGAGTAAGCGTAGATAGTGTTGATTAATTTCGGCGAGTGGCACTATAGCATAATTGGTAGTACACCTGACCCGCTCCTGGAATTTTTTCAACACTTTCTCTTTTTTCTAACAATACTTTTTCATTTCACAATTTCAATAGGTACAGACAGCACATCAACCTATTCAAAACTGTCAAATTTCTTTAATACATTTTCAACCATATTTTTAAGGCATAAAGTTCAAAGTCTGTTGAGGAAATTTGACAGTTTGTGGTAGGTTGATGTGCAGGCGTGTGTACATTTATGCGATATTTCCCGACTTAAAATCGTCGTTCCATGGAAACAATCATGGCCATTAACCCCTTTGGTATCGACAGGTCATCTATTACGGGCAAGATGACGTCACTGAAGGCCGCTGGCGATATACCTACCTAAATCTATTTTACATTAAACTTTTTTAACTAATCACCATTAGCTTGTATTGAGACAGGGTTCTTGTTGGCCTCGCACACACCCTTTACGATTTTCGTTTCTCTTTTGTTTTAACTTTTATGTGTATTTTTTTTTTCAACTATTTTTACGTGCCTCAATGGATCGGATTGGAGTAACATTTTAAATTTATTTTTCTGATCCCTTGTGATATCTACAACAGTGGGTCGGAGAGGAATAAAAATTAAATCAAAATAAAACGGATCCCTCGTGGATCGGAATGCTATGGGTCGGAATGGAATACCTGCTTATTTTATATTGTTTCTTATTAAGACATAGAAATATATTAAAAATAGAAAAATATTTATTCAGTATCACAAAATAACATTCATACAAATAAAACATTCATAATTTAAGATACCTAGCTCGACAAACGACTCCACTCCACCTCATGTTAAGTGGAAATGGAGTCCAGACGCAAGGACAACTGGTGCAGCGTGAAAACAACGCTGCATCAGTCACCCACACCCTGCCGGCCCACGAGGTGCCTCTTCACGCCTCGATTGAAGGACCCCATGTCATAGGAAGAAGGGAAAACGTGTGCTGGTAGACTATTCCATCTTTTCATGCTGAAAAGGCATCTTCTCAGCATGTCATAGCACTTTAGTAATGCTACGACCCTGGTCTTCCGAAGATGTCCAGACTAAAACTAAGACTAACAGACTACCTACTACTAAACTACAATTTATTATTATACTGTTTCTCTTTTCCTATTTGTTGTTATGCTTACTATATTTGTTATCTTTTGTATCGTATCATATTGAAAAGGGCCATGAAGGATTTCGTATGAACCCTGTCCCCACCCTGCAACAGTCATGGGATACGTGTCAACTTGTTCATTGGGACTCAAAAAAGTCTAAAGTACCTGTGTTAGTTGCAAAAACTATTGGGTTTATATATAAAAATTTTTTTTTTCGGGAATAATTTATTTAGTTTTGAACAAAAATATTATTTACCATAAACAAAAAAGCATATTTAACGTAAACAAATGACGATTCTACATAAAAAAAATACTTGGGTTCTCAAACTGAAAATAAAAAAAAAACTTACCTAACCTAACCTAACCTTCTTTTTTTTTATTCTGGGGAAAATTCCCTACGGAATCATCCCGTGGGTCGGGGCTACCCGCGGGGGTATGTGGAGATGACCTGAGATGTTGTGCGGCTGACCCACTAAAAGCCCATGGAAAAATCCTAACCTAAACTTTTTTTTTTACCCTGGGAAAATCTGCTCTCAGACCGTCTTGACCGGGCTGTTGCAAGCGCTGGGAGGCGGTGGTCTGCCCGACCCACTAAAAACCTAACCTAACTTAACCTTTTTTTTTTAACCCAGAGGAACTCGTTAATCGACCTTGAGGAGGCTATGTATGTCACCCCTCCGCCTTTCCACAACCCACCGACTATCCGGAGACGCCATTGTCTCCAGTCGGCTGTCAAGGGAGAACCCCTTACTACTACCTAACCCCTAATATTTGAAATATGTCGCCATAGTAAAAAGTTCTCTATTCTAACATGTTTCAAATGACACTTGTTTCAAATCTGTTGAATGGTGGGGACGTTACTTTTCATTGTCCTTTGTCTTATTTGTCTTTTTTATCAATTTTTGTGTGTGTGTGTTAATTAAATATTTATATTATATATTTCTAAGCCTTCCCACATGAGCAATAAACGGGGGAAATCGGTATTTTAGCTGTTGTCTTATTCTCATAAAGTCAAAAATGACGTTAAAGGCAACTAAAAAATTTAAATTCAAGGGGCAGCGATCAGAGCATTGGACCGGTTATCCAAAGGTCGTGGGTTCGATTCCCACTCAAGCACTCAAATTTTGCAATACAAATTCATTCGTTTAAATAAACGTAGTCGAATGAATACAGATAATAAACAAAACTCTCACTAGGCAATCTAATTGCTAACTTGTTGACTTTTCTACTAAAATTTTATCTAGTAACTATATACTTATAGTATTGTGAATGCAAAAGAAAATTAAAAAAATAATAAAAATATCATCATCTCAGCCAAAAAGACGTCCACTGCTGGACAAAGGCCTCCCTCAAGGATCAATCATTTTGAGGGGAATTTGCCATAATCGCCACGCTTGGCAGGCGGGTTGGCGATCGCAGTAAGGTGAGAATAATCACAGAGAGACGCTGCTGCCCATCCTCTGGAATTGTCCCATAGTCGCCTTCTACGACACCCACGGGAAGCGATGGGGTGGTGCAATTATTTATCCCCGGCACCACACGGGGATAAATATAATAAATTATGCGGGAGTAAAATAAAAACACTGTTGACTTGAAGAGCGCGCGAGCGATGCCCGAATAAAAAAACAATAATAACTTAAATTGAAATTATCGTTTTCGTTAATTTTGTTGAATAGCAAATAACACTCGCGCTAACCACTCAGCCGCAGTATCGCCTTACTTACCGACATACTAAAAAAAAATTTATATTAATTATTTTCTTTTCTTTCTTCTTATTTCTTTTTAATATTTTTTTTTATTCAAAAGATACGCTTTTCACCTTCCCTTCGAAATAAGAGTGCACGATCATTTTTGTCGTCTAAAATGGCGGAAATTGAATACTAAATAATTCATCAAAGCAAGTCTCGCAACGAGGCGGTCAATTATTTCCACGATCTTATTTTCTAAGAAGGAAAATTTGCTTTTAAGAGTACTTACCGTAATAATGTTCTTGAGTTCTTATTGCAAGTATAAAAGCGTTGGATAGACGCTCAAGTAGAATGCGAAAAAACGTGGTTCTATCCCCATAGTTCCGTCAGACAGCTGACGTGAACCCTTAATAGGGATGTTGACTACAACAACAAATAATTCCAGAACATTAAACAAATAAAATGAGATCACGTAACAGTTCTTTAAAACATTGACCTATTTTTTATTTGACCCAAGCATGAATTTCTATAACCTAAAAAGTGACGTCATAGTACACCATTCCCATACAATTTCTATAAAAAAATCGTTTTGACAGTTGCTAAAAAATTTTCTATTGACTAACCAGTCAACTCTAAATTAACATAGGCATATTAGCTTTATGGATGGGGTCGGTCATTGGATAAGTGACAAAAAATATATCATCTAGGAAGGCACGTAAAGCCATTGGCCCCGGCTACATTAGCAATGGTTAACAACCACCAATCCGCACTGGGCCCGCGTGGTGGTTTATGGTTCGTTCTTCCTATCCATCCATCATAGGGAAGGCTCGTAGCCCAGCAATGAGGACATAAATTGAGCTGATGATGATACTGTGCTAGTGCTGGGCAAAGGTCTCATCATTGAAATCAAGTCAACGCCACAATTGATGGGCCTGCTAAATGCGGGTTGGTGATCGATCATAAACCCGTGATAAAGTATCGTTAAATTTTATAACCCTCGTGCTGAATAATGGGAAACCTGGCCCAGTGTGTAAGAGGGGAGGTGTAGGATCAGATCTTGCACGTAGGAAAAAAAATCCAAATTTTTCCTTAATAAGGATTGTTTAAATTTTGGATCGCAAAATGTCAAATTCGCAAATAGCCATATCGCATAATGCGTTGCCTGCCATACAAATTGTCGTTATCGTTAACGTGGATAAAACTATAACTTGCATAGACGCGGAGCAACCCTCAGTTAGGGCTTGTACACAATACTGCGAATCGGCGCGATGCGAATCCGCAACGCAAGAAACAAGATAGATAGATTAGGTAGATTTTTACGATGCGACGTCGCATCGCGGTTTTGTGTACAAGCCCTTACGCTACAACTTTAATTTTGTATTGTGTTGAATTTGACATTTTGCGAATGTGTCATTTTGCCAATGTGGCATTGTGCGCCTAATCCAAAATTTAAACAATCCTTATTTTGGAAATTTTTTATTTTTTTTCCCACGAGCAAGATTTGATCCTACACCTCACCTCTTACATCCCTGCATTCAAAAGCATAATTAGTATTTCTAACAGCAGATAGTATAATAAAACGTATAAATTGATAAGGCTGAGTCTGTTTCATTGCGCAACGCCACTATCTTAATCATTATTGTCGAGCCTCAACGCTCCGGGAGGTCAACTACGAAACAGGGTTTATCGAAATAGGTTAGATACTTATAATTCGATATAGATTCTGAAACGTCTGATAGTAATTTTATTGTTCGCGTTCTACTGACGCTCATCAAACATTATATAAGTTACAATAAGTTTATGTTACTATAATAAATTTGACGACCTCTTTGGTCGAGTGGTTTGTACACAGGTTTTCAAGGTGTCGCCATCTCTGAGGTCCCGGGTTCGATCCTCGGTCGGGTAAATTTAGAAATTATTGTTTTTCTAAATTGTCTCGGTTCTGGGTGTTTTTTATGTATAACAAGTATGTATTTAAGTATTTAAGTATGTTTATCCTGTAGGAATGGCGTTGAGGAGAGGTATTTAAACAACAAGAAAGGTTTAAAGACTGTTCATTTATTAATCAGAAAATGGTATATATATAGAATACATGAGTCATAGACATACTTATTCTAAAAGGTTATATAGTTCCCTTACAATCCGTTGTCTAGTAACCATTTAACGAGTTTCATAACGAAGCTTCTCTTGGGCTAGATAATTGGTGTGAGTGTAGGAAAGTTTTTATTTTTTATAAATATTTATGAAAGAAATTTATTTAGAATAAAAATAAAATAATAAATAATAATAAAAAATCTTTATTGCAGTAAAATACATGTTTTTACATTAAGTTGTTTTGGAGATATTTTAGAGACCAAAAAGAAGATCTCCAAACTTAATGTAAAAACATGTATTTTCCAAACAATATTTAGAAGCGACTACCGAATGGATGCACCCATTTTTTAGAAGTATTTTTTCGAAATAATAAATATTTTTTTTATGCACTCACTCCTTTTAACAAGTAGAAACCATATTAACATTAAAAAAAATTAAAACTTAATTGTCTATGTTCATTTAAAAAAAGCTTTATTGCTCTTCTTTTATCTTATGATTTCGTTTATTTCGACTGTTCAACGAAGGAATTACTGTAATCGACTGAATATTTTTTAATTCGCGAAATAATTAAATAATAATTATTATAATTAAATAAAGATGGACGAAGACATTTCAAATAAAATATATGACACTTGTCACTTACGGACTAATTTAATTTTGTTTTAGGAACACCAACAGCTGACAAATTTAATAGAAAGATGGAGCCCTGTATTGTACACATGCCTGCACATCAACCTACCCAAAACTGTCAAATTTCTTCAATACATTGTCAACCTTAAGCCATACACATAAAGTCCAAAGTCTATTGAGGAAATTTGACAAATGTCTGTCTGTACAAATGACGTAATTACATTATTATCAAATTATTAAATAGCCAAAACTAGATAGATAATAAATTCTTTATAGCAATCTTCGATATTGCAACACAGTTTTTACTAGTTCGACACATCGACTTTGTTAGTACACCCGCCAGTCTATCCTAGATCTGTGCCATTTTGAGCCATCCCCCTGCGAATGCTATCTACTATTCATTCTACCACATTGTTTTACCGCTTCAAAACTTAACTAGGGATGTGACAGATATTATGGAAACAGTTACGATTTGTTTGTGTTTGTTTGTTTTCAGCACCGCAATGGCACAAGCAGGCAGAGTCTTAGGGCCAATTTCACCGGTGAAATTAAACGCGATCAATTCGAGTTAAACTGAGTTTACGCGCTAAACTGAGTTCCGCTCCCAAGGTTGCGTTTCACCGGCATAAACTAAACGTCGTTCAAGTTGAACTTGGTTCAGTTTCTGAACGGCCGATTTTCGACGTTTAGCTTAGCTAAACGCGTTTAAAGCTGTTTGCCTGTCATTGTCACGATTGTGTGGAGTACGGGAGATTGGTTTGTTTATTTATTTTTAAAGGATGAAATAATCATTTTGTTAGCGATATAAAACGAAGATGAAAAGAGCCCTGGCACTAGCTTTTGACGAAAATGTTAATGAGGATGAGTTTATTGTACGTCGCTCCAGATGGATACGCGAGAGAGAAGAACACTTCGACACTCTTGATGCATTGCAAGATACACTTTGTTTTGTTGTGTGGTGAATTTCGCTATTGTTATGTGTTTATTAGAACTACATTTTCTTTGATAAAATCTTGGTATGATATCTAGTTTATAGTTACATCTAGTCCGTTAAGCGAGGCCGTGGTCAATCGTGAAAGCAAGAATCGAATCGAGAAGGCTAACGTAAGCGCTGAATTTTGTCACTGCTTATTAATTTTTGAGTGCTAATAGCGGCACAGGTGCGCCATCTATCCAACGGTCATTGCAACCGATGGCCATGCAGATTTACCTTTGCAGATGAAATACCAAAAATTTGATAACACAACGCTATTGTAAATTATCTTTTTATTTTCAAGTGCTAATTGCTGCACTGAAGCTAATTAAATATTTATAAAATTTATGTAGCGGTCAGTACAGCCGCCCGGATTGCGGAAGACCGAGGTTGGATTCCTGGCTGGGTCGGGTGGGCGTTTAATTTTTTCACTGTATTTTATAAATTTTATAAATATTTAATTAGCTTCAGTGCAGCAATTAGCACTTGAAAAAAAAAAGTAAAAATTCCCCATACATTAGTAGTTTTAACAATTTACCATACCATGTTTCAAGAGATATTGTTTTAAAATGTTTGATCAAAATATTGTATATAAAATTTCTAATAACTATTACATTCTGAATATTTGTGGACGATTAACGTGATATGAATTTATATTTTTTTATTAATTTTCCCATTTGAGAAGGAATAATTTCTTTTAAGGCAATTCGTTTAGTTCCAAGCCAGAACAAAAATAAAAAAAACGTTTAGTCGATGACATGTCATTCATTCATTCATTCTTTGTCAAAGCTAAACTAAGTTTTAAAAAACGGGATCAAAACGAAGCCGGTGAAATCGGTGCGACGTGAACCGCGATCAAGACTAAGCTTTGAACTCGATTAGTCGAAACCAGGTTTTATTAAACTCGGTTTCTATTCGGGACGGTGAAATTGGCCCTTAGTTGGCTTTCACACAAATTTCTGATTGTTGTTTTGTTATTTTTATTATGTATATTGTTTCCACATTTTATTGTACCTATAATATCCTTTTATAATGTTTGTGCGATCGTCAATAAATATTTTACATATGAACGTTTTTTAAATTAAGACCATCTCATTCATGTCTAAAGGATCATGACTTCAAGATCCAACTCCGCCGGCAACGCATCTGCGATTACTTTGGTTTTGGGTGTCCATGGGCGGCGGTGATTACTTTCCATCAGATGACCCGCCTGCTCGTTTGCCTCCTTTTAATATTTAAAAAAAAACAAAAAACTGTTTACACACTCCTCGCAACCTCCCCAAGAACCTTCAACTTACAGCATATCAATTGATCCATCCTGTCGAAACTGAGGTTTGTCGCAGTTCCGTCTATCGATGTAGTGTCTTTCGAGCTTCAGTCTTCTACATTGCTTCTTTCTTCTGTTTCTTTTCCAATATTATTTATTTCTTTTTCTTCTTTTTTGAAATCTTTTTCTCTTTCGTATAATTGATATGCAAATGTTATTGATAATCCTCATTACACGGCTGTTCAGTTTCTGTGCAATCAATCAATCAATCATCTTGAGAGTTTACTCGATGGTAATCAAGGGAGGGCACAGACCAGTCTTGTGGCAGTAGTGTGATGTGAAGACGAGACGCGTAAGCTCAGCTCGTTTATCTATAATGGAAAGCGAACGATAAAAGCCTTTATCGATATCGACATGTAAATGTTATCGACAACCCTCACAGCCCTATCCCGCTCAGACACACTTAAGCGGTTATCACGTCACGCTCCTGATACTATTGTTTACTGAGAGCTGTTATATTTGATTACACGGCTGTTCAGGTTCTGTGCTCGTTTGCGTCCCTTTGTGTCACCTTTGTCGGTTCACTTTGTACATGTTTTGTATATGAGGAGTTTGGTAGAAAGGAGGAGTTTGGTAGAAAGGAGGGTGGTTGTCAGTTTTTTTTTTTAGTTATATTTGTGTGAACTCACGTGTAGGTCTTAGGGAAAAGCTTGAATTGTTTCTGATGTTGACTAGAGCGGATACTAAGTTGCCTATGCCTATGGTTAATGTTTATATCTGAAGTATGAAGCGACGAAATATAATGTTTTTAAGTAATTAAAACCTGTGCATATGTATAAATAATATAATATAGTATAGGGTAAATAGGCATACCGGCCACTTTAGCGACTTTTTAACTTCAGTGTTGATTACAAAAACACAAATGTTGTAAAAATTTCCACGAGCAGGATTTGAACCTGCACCCTTCTGACATACCGGGTCAGGTGCTCTTCCAATTGAGCTATCGTGGTTCTAACCAGCCCGCCGAAATTATTCAACATTGTTTACTTTTTACTTTGAAAGTCAAAGGCACTCATTCAATGTCAACAACTACCGTCATTAACACCCGATCATAATATTTATACAAATACTAAAGATCAGTTAAGAAGTAGGCAAGCTACTTGTTGCGTCGTGGGAGCGGAGAAATGATAGGCTTCGTTGTCGGTGCAGAAAGAGAATTTATTTGGTCTTACATCGGTTTATAAGTAGTGGCTCAGCGCCTCTATAGTTGACAGAATGTACTAAACCTACAAGATATTGCTATTTCGATCTATGCTATTTATGATATGTGGCTTATAGCATACAATTTGGTTATTAGTGTGCCTCCCTGGCGACAGAGGGCGCCGCTTGTGAAATCCGTGATGCAACACTACTTATAAAATGTTTTTGTTTTATTTATATAATTTTAACGCAAATTTTGTTGCGAAACAAATTACAAAAACACAAAAATGAAAAAAATTCCACGAGCAGGATTTGAACCTGCACCCTTTTGACATGTCGGAAATCCATTTTTCCATTTTGTTTCGCAACAAAATTTGCGTTAAAATCATATAAACAAAACAAAAACATTTTATCAGTGTTGTTTTTTGTGAAATTGCTGTTTATCAACAATTTTGGAAACCTCATTATGTCTTCCTACAATAGTATAGTTTCATTTATAGACGTATCGGAAACTTGTAATTTACAAAAAAATTTGACTATCGTAAAATAAGCAATAAAATTAGGTTTTCGACCATTTGACGTAGTTATTGTTGTTGATGTGTTACATATACCCTTGTGTAATGTTCTTATGTATATGGACTGGGATCCCTTCTTCAATAAAACATCTCAGTCTTTATCAATTACGGCACCATAATTTATTGATTTTCTTTACTACATATTTCTATCAAAATAATACTTTTAACTAGATATTTACGAAATTACATGATTTAATAAATAAACACTCCGAACGATACAAAAGTCTAAAACGAAGTCGTCAATTTTTCATTTGACATATTTATATAAAATATTCAAACATATTCTAATAGCTATTGCTTTTAAAGTCATAGGCTGAATGCCAGCCAGTGATTACATAAAATTCCATAGACAAAATTCTATCAAATTTATATTCCAACAGTTATCGCACTGCTTCAAAGCCATACTAATTGACGTTTCCATTAACGTTACCAAATCACGTGAGAAACCCGCATCCCCTCTGGAAAGCCTCAGGGTGCCTAGTGCGAGTTTTGTTTACTATCTGTATTCATTCGATTACGTTTACGAAAACGAAAATTAGTATGGCGTTGAAGCAGCGCCTCCTGGCGACATACGAGAAGAGTTAAAATTTTGCCATACAAATTCTTGTTTTTGATAACGTGATCGAATGGCGAAAGAAACTCACACTGGGCACGCTGGAGGATGTTCGATCACTATACCTTGAGAAACCTTTAGTCCTACCGCTCCTAAGTCAGGGGTCTCTGTAATAGCCATAATTAGCCGATCTTTTTCCAAACAAAACATACAAACATAATACAATTTTACTAGAAAAAAACATGTAGTCTCAGGAAGCTCGAGTCGGTTCTATGCTCTTACCGCTGACCTACCGAGGGGTCACCTACACCTACTTTAGTGTCAATAAAAATATTTCTATTCTATGTACCTATTCATCTACTCTTTTTCTAAGCATAGCAAAATAGCAAAATACGAGGGAAATCGGTATTGTAGCTGTTGTCTTATTCTCATAAAGTCCGGTGACGCTTAAACGGCTTTTTAAGAGACCTCGATAGCTCAGCGGTCAGAGCATTGGACCGGTTATCCAAAGGTCGTTGGTTCGATACCCACTCGAGCTTCCAGAGACTGGTTGATATGTTATCTTGTAGAAATAGAAACAGAAATAGAAAAATCTTTATTTGGTATAATCGCACATACACATTGTAACTATTAGTGTAGTATGGCATTGTAAATGCAAAATTCAAAATAATAAAAATACTTACATACATATAAAGGGTGTCCCAAAATTAGCACGTCACACAAAAAAGTCGTCAAAAAAAATTTACTTCAAACTTTTCTATGGACAAGTTAAACTTGTTCGACGCATCTGAGGCCCACCTACCTCCGGTGTCAGTGTAACGTGCTAATTTTGGTACACCCTGTATACGTCTCACGTCCTTCTCCCAAGAAGGGGTAGACTGAATATCGAAATCACCAATTTTTATTAAACTCGCTGTTAGTGACCTCGACATCGCATTGAGCACCAAAGTAGGGCTCCAAGGTGAAATAGATAACATCAGTGACAAGTTTCTAGCAAACTTGAAACCCTTGTTCCTTAGTCGGCTCTTACGACATGCACGTAAAGTCAATCAGCCGATACATACTTTTCAAGTACCAGACCAGTATCGGAGCAAACCAAAAACAAAACAACAGAGTCAAAATAAAACCTATAAATAAAAAATGTCCTCCAGCTGTGGGCTCATGGCTTTTTTATTTTGTCTTTAGTTATCTTAATTTTTTTTTCTTTAATGTAGTTAGTTATGTTATGTTTCATATAAAACATTGAACTATTTTTTATTTGTCCTAAGCATGAATTTCTATCCTAAAAAGTTATCAATAAACAACAGAGTTTTATTGACCTATTCCTTTCTGATACCACAAACTAATACCAATGGTATTTGTTTATTATCGTTATTATTTTTTTATTCCTAGCGAATACCACTCATAAACGAATCCAAAAACAAATCAAATGGTAATGAGATATAGTCAGTAATAAAAATGCTTTTAAATGTGTTTTAAAGTAATATTTATTTATAAAATGTTTTTAATTTGTTTATATAATTTTAACGCAAATTTTGTTGCGAAACAAATTACAAAAACACAATGTTGAAAAAATTTCCACGAGCAGGATTTGAACCTGCACCCTTCTGACATACCGGGTCAGGTGCTCTTCCAATTGAGCTATCGTGGTTCTAACCAGCCCGCCGAAATTATTCAACACTATTTACTTTTTTACTTTGAAAGCCAAAGGCGCCAATTCAATGTCAACAACTACCGTCATTAACATCTGATCATAATATTTTTACAAATACTAAAGATCAGTTAAGAAGTAGGCTAGCTATTTATAAAATGTTTTTAATTTGTTTATATAATTTTAACGCAAATTTTGTTGCGAAACAAATTACAAAAACACAATGTTGAAAAAATTTCCACGAGCAGGATTTGAACCTGCACCCTTCTGACATACCGGGTCAGGTGCTCTTCCAATTGAGCTATCGTGGTTCTAACCAGCCCGCCGAAATTATTCAACACTATTTACTTTTTTACTTTGAAAGCCAAAGGCGCCAATTCAATGTCAACAACTACCGTCATTAACATCTAACGTCATTAACATTTCGGCGGGCTGGTTAGAACCACGATAGCTCAATTGGAAGAGCACCTGACCCGGTATGTCAGAAGGGTGCAGGTTCAAATCCTGCTCGTGAAATTTTTTTCAACATTGTGTTTTTGTAATTTGTTTCGCAACAAAATTTGCGTTAAAATTATATAAACAAATTAAAAACATTTTATAAATAGCTAGCCTACTTCTTAACTGATCTTTAGTATTTGTAAAAATATTATGATCAGATGTTAATGATTTTGGCGGGCTGGTTAGAACCACGATAGCTCAATTGGAAGAGCACCTGACCCGGTATGTCAGAAGGGTGCAGGTTCAAATCCTGCTCGTGGAAATTTTTTCAACATTGTGTTTTTGTAATTTGTTTCGCAACAAAATTTGCGTTAAAATTATATAAACAAATTAAAAACATTTTATAAATAGCTAGCCTACTTCTTAACTGATCTTTAGTATTTGTAAAAATATTATGATCAGATGTTAATGACGGTAGTTGTTGACATTGAATTGGCGCCTTTGGCTTTCAAAGTAAAAAAGTAAATAGTGTTGAATAATTTCGGCGGGCTGGTTAGAACCACGATAGCTCAATTGGAAGAGCACCTGACCCGGTATGTCAGAAGGGTGCAGGTTCAAATCCTGCTCGTGGAAATTTTTTCAACATTGTGTTTTTGTAATTTGTTTCGCAACAAAATTTGCGTTAAAATTATATAAACAAATTAAAAACATTTTATAAATAGCTAGCCTACTTCTTAACTGATCTTTAGTATTTGTAAAAATATTATGATCAGATGTTAATGACGGTAGTTGTTGACATTGAATTGGCGCCTTTGGCTTTCAAAGTAAAAAAGTAAATAGTGTTGAATAATTTCGGCGGGCTGGTTAGAACCACGATAGCTCAATTGGAAGAGCACCTGACCCGGTATGTCAGAAGGGTGCAGGTTCAAATCCTGCTCGTGGAAATTTTTTCAACATTGTGTTTTTGTAATATTTATTTAATCAAAATCAGTCTTATATTATCAATATTATCAAATCAGTGTGCAACGAATTTTTTTGTTATGTGTCATGTGCGCTATCGGTCTTCCAAATAAATAAATAAATAATATTAAATAAATTGTTTCTGTGACTGTACCAGAAGTTACATTTTGGTATTCGTTGGGAATAGATTTGGTACTTAATTTAAATATTTAAAATTTGGTATTCGTTAGGAATAGAACATTTATTGAGTCAATAAACAAATACCATTGGTATTAGTTTTTGGTATTAGAAAGGAATAGCTCGTTTTATTCACCACTCTGGCCACTATTTTTGCTCGCCAGTGTACATAGTACCACACCACACGACACGCCTGCACATCACTACCACACTACCACAAACTGTATAATTTCCTAAATAGAATTTAAACACTGAAAAAAGACGACAACCTCAGGCGGGAATCGAACCACGCACCTTCCGCATTCCGGGCGGCTGCCTTAACCACTTGGCTACCGAGGTCTGGCTTTCACCCGTCGAAATTTTTCAGTGCTTGATGCTTATGTTTTTAGTCAACATTGCTTCATCAATCTTAGAAGTTTTCACCTCTGAGATCCGAAAGAAATATTTTTACAAATATTTGAACATTCGGTTAAGATGAAGCTGCGTTATAGATAAGTGTTTTTATATATTTTAGCGTTTTATTAACGCTTAAATATACTTAAGTAAAATTTAAACACTGAAAAAAGACGACAACCTCAGGCGGGAATCGAACCACGCACCTTCCGCATTCCGGGCGGCTGCCTTAACCACTTGGCTACCGAGGTCTGGCTTTCACCCGTCGAAATTTTTCAGTGCTTGATGCTTATGTTTTTAGTCAACATTGCTTCATCAATCTTAGAAGTTTTCACCTCTGAGATCCGAAAGAAATATTTTTACAAATATTTGAACATTCGGTTAAGATGAAGCTGCGTTATAGATAAGTGTTTTTATATATTTTAGCGTTTTATTAACGCTTAAATATACTTAAGTAAAATTTAAACACTGAAAAAAGACGACAACCTCAGGCGGGAATCGAACCACGCACCTTCCGCATTCCGGGCGGCTGCCTTAACCACTTGGCTACCGAGGTCTGGCTTTCACCCGTCGAAATTTTTCAGTGCTTGATGCTTATGTTTTTAGTCAACATTGCTTCATCAATCTTAGAAGTTTTCACCTCTGAGATCCGAAAGAAATATTGACTAAAAACATAAGCATCAAGCACTGAAAAATTTCGACGGGTGAAAGCCAGACCTCGGTAGCCAAGTGGTTAAGGCAGCCGCCCGGAATGCGGAAGGTGCGTGGTTCGATTCCCGCCTGAGGTTGTCGTCTTTTTTCAGTGTTTAAATTTTACTTAAGTATATTTAAGCGTTAATAAAACGCTAAAATATATAAAAACACTTATCTATAACGCAGCTTCATCTTAACCGAATGTTCAAATATTTGTAAAAATATTTCTTTCGGATCTCAGAGGTGAAAACTTCTAAGATTGATGAAGCAATGTTGACTAAAAACATAAGCATCAAGCACTGAAAAATTTCGACGGGTGAAAGCCAGACCTCGGTAGCCAAGTGGTTAAGGCAGCCGCCCGGAATGCGGAAGGTGCGTGGTTCGATTCCCGCCTGAGGTTGTCGTCTTTTTTCAGTGTTTAAATTTTACTTAAGTATATTTAAGCGTTAATAAAACGCTAAAATATATAAAAACACTTATCTATAACGCAGCTTCATCTTAACCGAATGTTCAAATATTTGTAAAAATATTTCTTTCGGATCTCAGAGGTGAAAACTTCTAAGATTGATGAAGCAATGTTGACTAAAAACATAAGCATCAAGCACTGAAAAATTTCGACGGGTGAAAGCCAGACCTCGGTAGCCAAGTGGTTAAGGCAGCCGCCCGGAATGCGGAAGGTGCGTGGTTCGATTCCCGCCTGAGGTTGTCGTCTTTTTTCAGTGTTTAAATTTTACTTAAGTATATTTAAGCGTTAATAAAACGCTAAAATATATAAAAACACTTATCTATAACGCAGCTTCATCTTAACCGAATGTTCAAATATTTGTAAAAATATTTCTTTCGGATCTCAGAGGTGAAAACTTCTAAGATTGATGAAGCAATGTGGACTAAAAACATAAGCATCAAGCACTGAAAAATTTCGACGGGTGAAAGCCAGACCTCGGTAGCCAAGTGGTTAAGGCAGCCGCCCGGAATGCGGAAGGTGCGTGGTTCGATTCCCACCTGAGGTTGTCGTCTTTTTTCAGTGTTTAAATTTTACTTAAGTATATTTAAGCGTTAATAAAACGCTAAAATATATAAAAACACTTTCCTAAATAGACTTTGAACTTTATGTACTTGTATGGCATATACGGTTGGACATTTATTTAAGAAATTTGACAGTTTTGGATAGGTTGATGTGCAGGCAGCACATCAGTTCAGTTCATCGTTCAGCACTTTTGCTGAGCTTTAGCAACGGGCGACGCTCGAAAATCCGAGCTTCAAAAACGTCAACGCATATTAAGGCGAAGTGTGGAAAGAATTTAGCTCTGTGTTCTATGTGACCGCTAAGTGACTGTATAAAAATAGTAGCGAGGCAAAAGGACAGGCAAATTATACAATAAATGACGATCTACAACTACTAGGACTCTGGAGAAGTGCGTTTCTACCTTGATCCTTATCAATAGCAACAGAGTCAAGTGTGAGTCATTCATCGATTTTTTAATGGATTGATTACGAGAAGCTCGATGGCGCAGCATTGCACGCCCGGTCTGTGATTGCTAAGGTTAGGCAGCCTTTGCAAAGGCCAGCTATCGGATAGGTAACCGAAAATTTATCATCTTGAGTTCTTCTGTGCTTCGGATGGCACGTAAAGTCGTTGACACCAGCTGGATTACCAATCCGCATTGTCTCGCGTGGTGTTTAACGGCCCGTTCTTCCTATCCATTATAGGGAAGCCCGTGCCCCAGCAGTGGGGACATAAAATGATCTGGTGATGATGATGATGAGCCTTCTAATGAGGCGCATAGTAAGCGACTAAGTCTCAGTCCCGTATGTCATCAATGCCAACGCATACTGGTCAAAGACTTTCGTCTTTGAGACACTGCGGTATATAGGACGAGAAGATATTTCGTAGCCTACTATTGAACCGCTATAACCTTCAATTAGTTCGACCTCCAGCAATTTAATTAAACAATTTGTCCGAAAAGCTTTAACACACTTACCTAATGTCCGTGGTCTCGCATACTAATCGTCAGGAATGGCCGTAAAATGCCACAGAACTTGAGCCATTGTTGCCTCATGTTGCCTATGAATTAATTTAAAGAACCACCTATAACTACAAGAGATCTACATAAACATGAACAAAAAAATATAAATAATTCTCAAAGTTACAATTTGGCGGCGGCGGAAAAGCGATTTCTTCCAGTCGAATGAAGACCGCTAATGAACTGTAAGATCAGATGTGAAACTATTAAAATATCATACTAAAACAGTGTGTATTTTATGAGTAAGGGCTTATCGATAAAAAAATGGCACATGATTATTTCCTTAGAGTGAGTCTGAATGTATATTAGTTTTATGGTAACCGTAATTTGTATTTTTTATAATAATAAATTCTCAAAATGTGTTGTTTGACATAATTATTCGACATAATATTTGACATAATTATTATGTCAAATAACACATTTTGAGAACATTACGTATGGTTGCAATACTTATATGAAGTATTAAATTATTGTACTTACATCCACATTAAAGTAATAGTATTATGTATAAGTAATTATAAATACTTATTTTCGCAAATTTTATATAGAACATATTTTAAATTTAAATAATATTTTATCCACAAAGTTTCATCTTTATCATAATCAGCTGTGTCGTCCACTGCTGCACATAGGCCTCCAACAGCTTGCCACTGAGATCCCAGCATCCACAGTACTGTTTTTTATCAATTAAATGAGATTTTTTTTAAAATGTCTTTGTTTTTTGTTTATATTTATTTATTTATAGTTTATTTTTTTTAACGCAAATTTCGTAGCGAAACAAATTACAAAAACACTAATGTTGAAATTGAGATCTTTTTCTACAACAAATAAATTAATAAACAATAAAAACTATGATACTTACATACATTACAGACGCGAGTTATTTATGTGCAAGTTGAATTATGTCTGCGGTACAGTATTATATAATAATAATAATAAAGACAGACACAACCTAGTAGCCAGGATCATTCACCAGCAATTTGCTCTTCAATATGGCCTTCTTGAGTCTGAAGCGCCGTACTACAAGTACGCACCGGCACCCGTTCTTGAAAATACTCATGCATTGCTCTATTGGGACCGGTCAATCATCACGGACAGGACTATTGTTGCCAATAAGCCTGATATTGTGGTGGTAGACCGGTCTCAACGTCGGGCGGTGCTCGTTGACATCACCATCCCGCATGACGAGAATCTCGTGAAAGCTGAGAAGGACAAACTCAGCAAGTACCTTGACTTAGCTCACGAGGTGACCGCCATGTGGAATGTTGATTCGACGATCATTGTCCCGATAGTCGTTTCAGCGAACGGTCTGATAGCGAATAGCCTCGACCAACATCTTAAGAGGCTCTCGCTTGATGGATGGATCAAGGGTCAGCTTTAGAAAGCAGTACTCCTTGACACGGCACGTATTGTCAGGAGGTTCCTCACTCTGCAGTCCTAACCAACGATAGCTTGGGTCTATCCCCGCTGCCGGTGGCAACCTAGGTTAAGGTTTTTATAATATTTTATATTGTAAATATTTTTTAAGATACATATTTAATAAAGAGAATAATAATAATAACCTTTATTATCCGCAAAAGTGTGATTACAGGGTAAATTGGTCCTTTCTCCAAAACTAGGGTAAAAGCCTTATGTCCGGAGGCAGTTGCTCTCCAATGGGGTACATTACAAAGAAGCTTAAGCAGACAAACGAGAATTTAAGAAATTTAAGAAATAATTATTTATATTTTATCTGTGGTATTGATTAGCGCTTCCCCTTAACGCGGAGTACGCAAAACAGTGCATAATTAATATCTTGAGGCAGACACACTTTGCATATTCATGGGACGAACGTGCGTTAAACCTATAATAGTTTTACAGCTGAAAATTGCCATCCAAAATAACTTTGATAAACACGCCTGCACATCGGACTAACACAAACTGTCAAACCTCAATTGACTTTGAATTATTAAGTATGTAGCCATATTATTGCATATAGATGAAATTTATTCATAAAATTTATAAAATACAGTGAAAAAATTAAATGCCCACCCGACCCAGCCAGGAATCGAACCTGGGTCTTCCGCAATCCGGGCGGCTGCACTGACCGCTATGCTACCGGGAAGGGTCAGGTGGGCGTTTAATTTTTTCACTGTATTTTATAAATTTTATAAATATTTAATTTAACTTCAGTGCAGCAATTAGCACTTGAAGCACAGTTTCTTGATCTCACCTGACGTTAAGTGACGATAAGTCCAATGACGATTATTAAGATGATTTATTGTTCGACAAGAGTTCGACATTTTTGGGTAGGTTGATGCGCAGGCACCCGCGCCTGTACCGATCTTGATTTAGTTGCAAGTACCTACTTTGCTACAGCACATCCAGTGTATTGAACATAATAATCACTATTTGCAACACTTCAAACATTACCTTTGTAAAGTAAACAATATAGGAAGCGAAACAAAATTACAATTAAGAGTTATTGACTAAGTCCGCACATGACAGCAATATTAACTATTATTAAGTAATATAACATAACTAACTATATTAAAGAAAAAAAAATTAAGATAACTAAAGACAAAATAAAACCTATAAATAAAAAATGTCCTCCAGCTGTGGGCTCATGGGAACGGTCCTAAGAATGCTGGCAACATTACCTCTTTGGGTAGCCAAGCTAATACGTTGGCAGAGGTAGCTGCCAGCCTTCTTGTCACCGTAGGCTTCAATAAGGCGAGCACTCAACTCTTTAACAAGCTGCTTGGCTTCCGGTCCCCATGGACCCAATGTCTCCACCGCAAACGGAACAAACAAATAATTTGGACCCAGGTTTGCGTATTTGTGCCGTTTGCGATTTTCTACATAGGTTTGCAACATTCGATATTCGATACAATTGATAAGCCAGTTTACTAAGAAGATCGGTTATGCTAGCCACCTTTGGGCGCACCAGCGCAGGAGTCGAAGTGGTCGGCATGACCGAAATCGGTCGGACCGCATCATCGTCATCACAATTGATAACGTTGACGAAAGCGAAATTATATATTTTTAACTCACCACATACGTCCCCAGGGTGCCTAGTGTGGGTTTTGTTTACTATCCATATTCATTCGATTACGTTTACGAAAATTGTTAATCGTTAATAAATCGTTAATAACCTGCTTCGCATCTATAGTCTTCACTAGCAGACAACAGAGGCGGTTAATTTAGTCTTAATTTTCGTAATAAACAATTTATTAGGAACAACAAAATTGTAATCGTATTAAATTACTATAATGGAATTTATTTTTTAAATTAACTTGCCCGTGTTGCCTGTGTACCGTAAATTAATGGCACAATGAAGCTGTCCTCTTTGCAGAAAACAATGCAATGTTGTATATTATTTATTCTACTCAGTAGACGCTAAGCAAAACTAATTTTACGGATAAATAATTTTCTCGGAAGAGTAACTTCTTTGCTTGGGGCCACGAGAAATGCAACTCGATCACTTCATAGGTAAAATGCTCCACTTAAACAACAGGGCATAGAATAGATAATTAATAGAACTAAATTACTACGCATCAGGGTACAGAATAGATAAATTATAGTACTAAGTACTACGCATCAGGGCACAAAATAATGTCATTTCCCAGCGGTTCATATGTGTAAATACTTGGTTTGGTTGGTGTCAGGGCTCGTTTTATACTTTTAAGTGCGCCTGGCTAACCTACCACCGTATTATATTTAAATATTCAATTTATAGTTATGTTCCGTCAGTTATGAGATAAGATAGCCAGTTGATATAAATTCGACCTTATCATCACCTAACTTCAGGTGAGATAAAGGCCAAGGGTCTTACAAATGAACACAAAATAAGCTTGGAATAGTTATTCCGTGTTTTGTCTCTTTTATAGGGCCGATTTTTCAATTGACGGATAAACTTATTCGTTTGATAAAGTATTACATAACCATTTTAAAAATGTATTGCCATAACATGACTTTTCTTTTTAAACAGGTAACACTTTAGCTTGATTGCGTAATATTTTATCAGAAGGTTAAGCTTTATCCGAAGATTCAAAAATCAGCCCACTCTAATTTGAAATAACGTTTACATGACAGGAACAAAACACGGAATAACTATTAAGAGCATAATAAGCACCTTGTTGTCTCGTCCTCTATGATGAGGATTACTATTTGTTAGTATCGATTCTTCGTACTAACTGACGCCACACAGTTAAGAGTTTAATAAATTTTCACTCTTCAAAATTGCGTTTCTGAACGCGTCAATCGAACAAAACAAGAAAAATTGGTTGTGATTTTTGAGTTTGGCTTGTTGTAATTATCAGTTCCTGTGTTATCTGTTGATTGATATGGCTGATTTTTAATGATTAATTAAAATTACTGTCTCAAATTGTAACTGCTTAAGATTGTAATTTTTAGAAAATTATTAAAAGATCTGATTCTACAACTGGACTTTAAACATCTAACAAGTAGTAATCCTCATCATAGAGGACGAGACAACAAGGTGCATAATTGGACAATCAAACAAACTTACACGGACGGACGGAGTAGGTAGCTCGAGATGGTTTGGCAATTTTGAAGAGTGAAAATTTATTAAACTCTTAACTGTGTGGCGTCAGTTAGTACGAAGAATCGATACTAACAAATAGTAATCCTCATCATAGAGGACGAGACAACAAGGTGCATAATTGGACAATCAAACAAACTTACCAAGTGTAGTACGATTGAAATTATGCACCTTGTTGTATCGTCCGAAGATGATGAGTCCCTCCCACCCTTTCAGGTACTCTAAATTACCTACACCCTACAGTTGCAGAACCAGCTACACATTCTGACTTTAAACACCATCAATCAAAACAACATCAATGTTTAGCTATCACTGCGCCCGATGCCTGAGCCTCGTGTATTTGTTGTGACAAAGTTTTTAAAACTACCGTCCAAAAGTACGTATCTCTAAAAATATGTATTTTTTGTTTGTTAATTGTGTTGTTCTCATGTAAGTGAGTTAATGTATAATTCTTAAATAGAATAAATGTCTTACTGCCGTACTCAGAGACGTCAATTAAGTTTTAATGACAATTAACTCTCTTGCTGTCACTTTCTTATGTATAGTGCTAAATAGAGAAGGAAAGACATTAAATTGTCATTAAACTTAATTGGCGTCTTTGAGTACGGCAGTAAAACCACAAACATAATGACAGCAAGAGGCGCGGGACGGATGACGTTCGATTGACGCGTTCAGAAACGCAATTTTGAAGAGCGAAAATTAATTGAAACTTTTAACTATGTGGCGTCAGTGAGTACGAAGAATCTAACAAGTAGTAATCCTCATCATCTTCGGACGAGACAACAAGGTGCACAATTTCAATCGAACTACTTTGTAAGTTTGTTTGATTGTTCAATTCTTTATATATTTGTAAGGCGCATAGTCTTTGACAGTAAGAAATTTAAAAATAATTGTGTGACGTCACGTTTAGTAGCCCCAACGCTCATAGAATAAAAAGTACCTACGTGTGGTAATAGGAAAAGTTTGAGGAAAGTAAAAATTTAATTTCAACTATCAGACAACGCGCTCACAGGCTCTGCGCGCCCTTTTATCATTATTATATCCTCCTTTGACCTTTGATAGGTATAAAAGCTTGTTTTCTGACAGCCTCAATGTGTTGTTTGGGACCTCAAGTTTGGTTACGAAATTTTAAGGTTTGATTAAGCCATGTCCCATCAATTGTAGATATGATTTGATTTCAATTATGGGGGCCTTTGCCCAGCAATGGGATAGTTATAGGCTATTTACTTTACTTACATGTAAAATATTAGTTAACTGTTTATTGTAGTTCGTGTGTAATTTATCTTCGTAAATTTTTCTCGTTGAAATCGAACTTTAATGTATATTATTATGCAAACACGAAATAATAGCTTTATTATTCTGAAAGACATACCTAGATATAGGTATTTCAATTATTTTAAAATGTTTTTGTTTGTGTTTTTGTTGTTTATATAATTTTAACACAAATTTTGTTGCGAGACAAATTACAAAAACACAATGTTGAAAAAATTTCCAACAGCCGGATTTGAACCTGCACCCTTCTGACATACCGGGTCAGGTGCTCTTCCAATTGAGCTATCGTGGTTCTAACCAGCCCGCCGAAATTATTCAACACTATTTACTTTTTTACTTTGAGAGTCAAAGGCGCCAATTCAATGTCAACAACTACCGTCATTAACATCTGATCATCAATATTTTAAAATTTTAAATAAAATAACATTAAAACCGAAGCCAATCCAGTACGTTACATCTGGGGGCACGGGAGTGCCCCCGCCATGTCGAGCAAGAAAGCGTGTTTCTCGAGATAGTTCAGGCCATTTTCGACCAGGCTATTACTTCGTTATGGATAAAACTAGAAGCCTGAATTTTCAGTAACCAAGCAGGCATTGTATAAACATGGTATATTTCAAATTTTATTCAATTTGAACCAGTAGTTTAAGAATTATAACTAGTCAAAGTTTTTAATTTGTCACACACTCAACGACTGACTGACTGACTGAGTGACTGACTGACTGACTGACTGATCGATCATCAAAACTCTAAGGCACTTCTAGCAGACATAGAAGCTTCAAATTTAGATCACAATTAGTGTTTACCAACACCAACAGTGTGTCGATACACCAACTGCATAAATAACTTTGTAATCCCATATAAATGTATTGGATTACAAAGTTACGGGAGATTCCCGAAATTCCGGGAGAGTTGGCATACTCAGCTGTTAGTGGGTAAATAAATACAATTGTTTGTTGTCCATTCAGTTCCAACTATTACGCTCGGTTAATTTGTAATGTTTTTATTACTCGCAGTGGTCAATAAAACTCGCACTAGGCCACAGAATAATACTAGGCTCTCTGTAGGTGTATCTGTAAAATAAAAAATTGCTGTACGTTTAGCATAGTTAGGTAGGAGGAGCTCGATGACGCAGCTCGCAGTGGTTAACGCGTCCAGCCTGCAATTGGGGTTATTCCCTGAAAATCCCATTCCCCGAGGATCCTGTCCCGGAGGATCCCAAATGTGATAAATGCGATTACATTTGCCTTTGTTATTTTTTTTATTGTGTTTAATAAATAAATCAACCTGTACATAAATACCGTTACCGTTAATAAATAAATCAACCTGTCATAGCAGACTTTTTTATGTATTACAATATATAAAAATTTGATTGACCACTTCTTCTGCTGACATGACGGTTCAAAACAAATCGGAATCCTCCGGGACAGGATCCTCGGGGAATGGTATTCTCAGGGAATAACCCTGCAATTGCTGAAGTAACTTTCGCAAAGGCCGGTCATCGGATCGCATGGATGACCAATAATGTACCATCTCGAGCTACCTACTCCGTGCTTCAGAAGGCACGTAAAATCATTGGTCCTGGCTGCATTAGCAGTCGTAAACAAACACCGCAACTAGAGTTACCAGATGACCGGGACCCACCGGGATAATCCCGGATAAGCATTTTTTTTTAAATACCACTAAGTCGCATCAACACTCGGCGCCGCGCCGCCCGGTTCCGATTTTATTCAAATGACAAGTGGACCAGACGGCCATAAAATGATTGCCGCTGCGAGAATCAATGGTAAATATTATATTTAAGCAGGTTAATTTTATGTGCTATAATATGTAAATAAAGCTATGCTATGCTACCTTCATTATTGGTTATGTTTTTATTCCGGAATTCACTACAGCAAATCTGACAACCCTAAACGCACCGCACTGGGCCCGCGGTTGCGTGGTGGTTTATGGCCTGTTCTCCCATATCCATACTCTACTCTCAATAGAAAACTTAGCCCAAATTATAACAATAAGTTGGTAGGTATACATATATAATTTATTTATTTTTTTAACTAGTGCCTACCACTTTCTGCTATGTAACGGGACGACCAACAATTTACTGCATGTTAGTGAGCAGAACCATTTTCTCATTATCAATAATTCAAGCAACTACAGCAACAGCATAAAATATTAATATATACATATAATCATAATATCTAAGGCAACAAAATAAAGGAGAATGCCCATTCTTGGTATCGTCTTTGTTCGAATTGTACCTCCACCTAATTTATATAAAAAATCAAGTTTTTTATTTTCATAAAACCCTGTTAAATAATTTTAAACGCGATTTAATATATTTTCCGTATCATATTTAATTATGGACACATAAATATAAGCCAATTCGTTATTTTAATGAAACAACTACAAGTGAATCGATTATATTTTGATAAATCGATTTGCTTGTTACAAAATGCCAACACCGAGGAGACAACGACAACTCGACATGTCAAAAAAATCAAATTAAATGGAAGTGAATTTAATTACTAAATAATATAGGGATTTCTCGTCGGAGAAGGTAAGGCAAATTATTTAACAGGGTTTTATGAAAATAAAAACTTGATTTTTGATATAAAAATCATCATTGTACAAAATCATTTGTACTACGATGGGCATTCTTCTTTTGTGGCTATAGTATGATTGTGATAATCGCTTTCCGCGCGAGTGCGACTGAGTATACGTGTACGCACGTGCACGCCACGACTACTAGCCATCTCGTTCTCAACGCTACATTCGTAACACCCATCCTTGTCGCACCGGACTTAAATAATGATTTCATACAACCCCTCCTCCCCCCGCGCCGACCGTCACGGCCGCCGCCTCGCCGCCCGCCGCCGCGTTGTTACCTTGACGCTTTAGTTTTAACCGATGTTAGTTCACCTCCGCGCACCACGCGGTACGGGCGCTTCTTTGTTTGCGTATATCGTTTGTGAATCTTTTGCGTGTTGTGTGCAAAACCAAAATGGCGGATGCTGCAACGACGTCCAGCGCGCTAAAGCCAGCATCCGATCCGTACAAATTTGACTACGAAGCAGCGAAAATTAAATACCTTGACAAAATCAAGGAGTATTATGGCACACATAAATTGAATAAGCTGAGATCTATGACAAGGATGGCTATGTGTAGAAAGGTACGTTTTCTCTTGAACTTAAAAAACAAAATAGGTGAATTAGACACTAGAAAAATGCTTAAATGGAAACGGTTGGCAGTAGAAAATTTTGATGTCGTTCTTAACGGTAACACATATAAGATGGTGCTAAAATGTGATCCTACGAAGGAAGTCCTATGCTGTGAAGACAGTTTCAATGCTATAAGTCATGCCCACATAATAACTAAACATGGCCACGTGCAAGCAATTGCGAATTTCTTGAAACAGCACACGGATTACTCTATCAGTACACAGAGCATAAAGTTGTTCCTGGATTCGTGCAACGTATGTGCTGCAGGGAATAGACCAAAGGCATTCAACGTTAAAACAGTGAACAAACCAGCAATTGTTGGTAATAAAGTATGGCAAGTAGAAACTGTGGCTTTGGCGTTCCGCGCAGATCAGCATTTTCAGTACATTCTGTTCACTGAAGACAAGAAAACCCGTTTTATCCAAGTAAGACCATTAGTGACTATACATATAGACGAAGTAGCACTTGAACTCTTCAAAATATTCATAGACTTTGGGTTTCCTAATAAAATTGAGAGTAGCGACAAACGCGGATATTATAAGAGCGTGCGCAAATGTATAAATAAAATTTATCCAGAGTGTATGTTTTATGTGGGGAAACCGACCAGGGAGGCGGAATCGAGAGTATGCTCTGTCGTATCCGACTTACAAGATTGGATAACTGAAACTGGTTCGCAGAATTGGGCAATCGGTTGTCGTATGGTCCAATACAAGTGGAACAATACTTTTGACGACCAACTGAAGAGTAATCCTTTAATGGCTGTACTGGCTGGTAACACGTGGGGTAGATCGTCGAAAAAGGTTGTTTGGGCGAAACCTCATTCTTTACTAGAAACGCCAGTTAAACCGCAACTTGCTTCTAATGAAAACTTAACTCCTTTAGATAACGCGGAGCACGCTGGGGATATAGATAATCATTTGTTTAATATTTTAAAAGTGGAACACATAAGTGACGATTCAAACGAAGCTCTAACCTTTGTTGATCAGTCGATTTGTCACGTTTGCAAAATCAAAATTAGAACAAATTACGTTTGCATGAAGTGTAAAAAGAATGTGCACTTGGAATGCATCGCAAATATAATAATTGATGGTATCAAAGTATCATATTGTATGTCGTGTGCTAAACAGAGTAACGACACAGATTTATTACAGGAATATGATGATTTCGAGGAGAAAATCGAAAGAAGCGTTCTATTGGGTACTCTTCCGAACACTGATACTACTGAATACAATTTGGGAGGATCTATGGAAGAAGAAAGCTAAGATAAAGAATGATGTTATAAATATACATTATTATATAATTTTTGTAATAAAATTGAAGTTTCTGAGGTGTGCAGTTTTGGTTTATTATCGCAACAACGAGTTCCTTAACTTAAGTTAAAATCATCACCTTGTCGAATATCGATATTTTTATTGTTCTGTCAATATTTTACAAATTAAAATCACGGAGTTCATAAAATTGAAATATTAATTGTATTACAATATCTATAAAATATAATAAGTTCCTCAAAATAATAAGATTAAAATTATGAAATATGAGCTAAATTACGTTTCGAATATATTGGCAACGCAACGATGGTTTTTATAAGCGATGATGCAATGCAATCCTACTTTATTTTCAGTCAGTCTCAAAGTCAAAGTCTAAGTCAAATCGTATTCAATATAGACCTTTACAGGTAAGTACAGACGCCTGCACCTAACCTATCCAAAACTGTCAAATTTCTTCAATACATTTTCAACCATATCATTAAAGCATAAAGTTTAAAGTCTATTGACTATTACGTATTATTACGTTGTCTATTACGACCTCCTTGGTCGAGTGGTTTGTACACCGGTTTTCATGGTGTCGCCATTTCTGAGGCCCCGGGTTCGATCCCCGGTCGGGACAATTTAGAAATTATTGTTTTTCTAAATTGCCTCGGGTCTGGGTGTTTTCTATGTATAATAAGTATGTATTTAAGTATTTTAAGTATGTTTATCCGTTGTCTAGTAACCATTTAACGAGTTTCATAACGAAGCTTCTCTTGGGCTAGATAATTGGTGCCAGTGTAGGAAAGTTTATTTTATTTTTTTATTTATTATTTTATTAAGGAAATTTGACAGTTTGTGATAGAGTGATGTGCAGGCGTGTGTACATAATGACGACAAAACTAAGTATAAAATACATTCATTCATAAGGCAATCCCCGGATCTATGGAATCTGCGTGCAGATTTTTCCCTAAACAAAAAAAAATGACAATTGACAACTTTGACAAGTCTAAAGTCAGATCAGCTTGCATATACCTTTTGCAAAGTATTGATAAGAAACTATGGGACTTTTAAAGTTCTCTTTTAAATATTGTTCTTTGCACAGACCTACGTTTTAATAGATTCATCATTAATTTCTCCTATCCTATTATAACATGACAATATTTTGCTTTAACATTATAAAATATCGATATTTTGTGGTCGGTAATATCGATATCAATATCAATATCAATATTTCGTCAATATCGCTCATCCCTACAAAAGCTTCACTTTTAAGAAAAATAGGTAAGCTTCATTTAAAGAGACCAGTCTCTTTTTAACAAAGACTAAATTTTATACAAATTGACACAAAAACAACATATAGGTAGGTAGAAAATTACAATTAGGGCATAGATTATTCGCTCTATATTGATATTCGGATATTTCGATTACTAATGAACTTTGAATACTTTCGAATAAATATTCAAGATACAGATTGTTTCATAACATAACGAAATAAGATTAGCACCTACTTCTAAAGAAAAAAATAAAGTAAAAGAAACATATATTTAAGAAAAAAGATTTCCTCCATCTGTGGGCTCATGGGAACGGTCCCAAGAATGCTGGCAACATTACCTCTTTGGGTAGCCAAGCTAATACGTTGGCAGAGGTAGCTGCCAGCCTTCTTGTCACCTGAAGCTTCAACAAGGCGATCAACTCTTTAATTAAAAAAAAAAATACATAAAACTTTTTTTTAAATACTGCTTTTAACAAGGTAAATAAAAGAAGAAAAACACATCTTAGTACCAACTAAAATTTTGTAATATGCCATTTTTTGCTTAATATGAACGTAGTTAGCGCCTTTCCCACCCTAATGTGTTTCTCACAATACAGGGGTTTTCATAATACCATATAGTTACGTTTAGCATTCCCGAAAATTATAAACATAGGGATTGGAAGGTTGTTTGTTACTTAGTAAAATTGCAAAGTGAAAACCTTAGGTCCAGCTGATACTGTTCTTAGTCATAACAGTCGGAACACAACAATGCTACAAACATTGATGTTTTTTTTTCCTTTAGTTGATGGCATCGTGCGATTAGCACATTTAGCCAGTGTCAAAGGAATTCATTTAATTTAATTTTTTAGTAATTTCTTACAAGTAATACTTACATAAATATACAATTTGTCCTTCCAGTATGATGATGATGAATTATAATAGAAATGAAAAGTGAGAAATGATATACCCCCCAACCCCTCGAGTATCTCAGTAAAGATGTGGGGCTTTACTAATTCCTCGGGCGGACTTCTTGAGAGAATTTGAAAAGTGAAGTTGCACTGTTTAGGTTTTACCGTAACAAGAAACGACACTCATGCGCACTAACAAACACTTAACGGTTAATAATCCACCATCACATTATTTTTCAATATAACACAAATTTTAGAATATAAAACAAAACCGCAGACATGACTCTTCACTTTCCCACCAAGAAGTCTCAACAATAATGTTATTGCGACAAATTTAAATAAGATGATGTTAGCTAGTCAGGCGGACTTAAAACGAGTCTTACCGCCATCCAGCCAAACCGAGTACAAACATGTCTCTCTCGCTGGGAATCAAACTCGTGTCCTACGCACCAACCAAACCGAGTATACAAACATGTAGGTACCCTGGGATTCGAACTCGGGCCCTCTGGGTATAAGATCGGTGGTCTCATCTACTAGACTAGACTATAGGTTGTTGAAATGAAACAACTTTTACGGATCTACTCGTGTTTATTTTACACATTAGTTTTAATTAATGTTTATCCTGACGTTTCGAACCCTTTGCAGGGTCCGTGGTCACAGGGAGTCTCCCTGTGACCACGGACCCTGCAAAGGGTAGTGTAGTGTTCGCGTAAACTTTAGAAAACAATATAGGCTGTTGTTCGTGTTATCGATTCAAATATCTTTTAACCGAGATCATGATAATGATGACATCGTTAAAGGGGGAACGTAATATTTGAAACGATAACACGGACAACCGCCTATAGTCTAGCTAGCCTAGTAGATAAGACCGATCTCATATAAATATATTATATAAATTGATATTAAATAATAATAATAATAATAATAATAATTATGTATTTAAGTATTTTAAGTATGTTTATCCGTTGTCTAGTAACCGTTTAACGAGTTTCATAACGAAGCTTCTCTTGGGCTAGATAATTGGTGTGAGTGTAGGAAATTTTATTTATTTATTTATTTATTTATATTTAAAATATAACTTAAGAAAAACAAGATGTTTCATTAAAATTGGGCTTTCGTAACTCATTTAGGTGAAGTGTTTTCATAAGGAATTGCTTAAGAATTAAGTTACCTATTGATGTTGCGCCTTAAAACACATTTTGTATGCAGATTTCGTTATCCTAAAAGCTGGCGACGTTAAATCGAGTTTTCGTATAGAACAGAAATAATGTTGTTAAGTCATTATCACTCATTGAAAGATCGCGACATAAAATCTGTTTACTTTTAAGCAGCACCATTACCATCACTTTATTGTTTTCTTTTTATGTCCCACTGCTGGGGCACAAGCCTTCCTTATGGATGGATAGGGAGAACCCGCCGTAAACCGCCTATTAGCGGGCCCAGTGCGATGCGTTGGTTGTCAACAACTGCTATTGCAGCCGGGACCAACGGATTTACGAGCCTTCCGTAGCACGACGGAGCAGCTCAAGATGATAAATTATTGGCCACCTATCCGATGACCGGCCTTTGTGAATGTTGCTTAAATTTTTTCAGCGAGGTTTTTTTAATGTGAAAAGAAGTGAAATCATACTGCTTAATCTGATGTTAATAGGGGTCCAGGGTGCCTAGTGCGACTTTAATATGCCATTTGTAAACTTTCACGAAAACGCGAAATTGTTTGACAAATGATTAATTAACTAATTGGCAAACTGGATGAGCCCACTGTTGAGGCACGAGCCTTCCCTATGGATGAATAGGGAGAAAAAGACATAAACCACCACGCGGGCCCAGTGTGGATTGGTGGTTGTTAACGACTGCTAATGCAGCCAGCGTAAGAGCCGCACTGGCCGTCTGCGTCCTCACCTTGCCGACCCGCAAGTTGCTTCAGGCTGCGGCAGAAGAGGAAACACGTGTCTCCTTCATCACCATCATCATCATCAGCTCATTTTGTTTCCCTACTGCTGGGGCACGGGCCTTCCCTATGGATGGAAAGGGAGGACGGGCCATAACCACCACGCGGGTCCAGTGCGGATTGGTGGTTGTTAACGACTGCAAATGCAGCCGGGACCAACGGCTATTTTGTGTTAATTGTTTTGTAACGAATCTTTTAGAGTACTTACCTAAGATATCTATATGGGATAATTAGGTACAAGTAACTCAGGCCCGGTTTTCAATCCCCAGATAAGTTTTATCCAACGTATAACATTGTCAATGTGACATATTTTCTTAAGAGAACCTGTCATTATGTCAAAATTATTCAACGATTAAACTTTAACTGACGATTGAAAAATCAGCCCTTAATAAATAAACTCGTAACTGTTACTAGAAAGTTCCTAATGATTAAGATACTTACTTACCTACATACATCATCATCAGCCTATATTAGTCCACAGCTGGGCCTCTCCGCGTGCGCGCCATTGAGCACGATCCGCGGCTACTCTCATCCAGCTCATGCCAGCCACCTTGCGAATATCGTCGCTCCATATAGATAGCAACCTAATCTACTGACGGCATTTGGTACTATTTCATTTGTTTATCAGATATCAGTTAATCACATTAGGTCAGTACTTAAATACGCACATCAGTTAGATCACAGATAAACACGAGTCCGGTCTGCGATGCAACTTTCGCTAAGGTTAGTCTTCGTTTGTTTGACTGAAATTGTACCATCTTGATCTCCTCTGTGCTTTGGAAGGCACCCAAAGCCGTTGGTCTCGGCTGCATTAGCAGTCGTTAACCACCAATCCCTCAGATCATAGAAGGGACCAATGCGCACTGGGCCTGCCTGGTTGACGCCCGTTCTCCCTAGCCATCCGGAAGGCTCGTGCCCCAGCAGGATATAAAATGAGCTGGGGATGTGATGTGACAGGACCCCCCCGCCCGATCCTCTAAATGACAGCACACATTTACAGAATACACTAAACATGCACACCAGTTTAGGCCCAAGACACCGTACTCGTAGAACAAGGGTACGAAGAACCGGTTCACACTCGCTCTACACCAGGTACAGACATGTACCTGGTCGGTTCTCTCCTCCTCCACGGCCCGGTCAACCCGAGCCGAGGTCCGTGCCTTTAGAGGCGTCATGCAACCATGTTCAAAGAACACCTTGATAATATGCATAATCATATTTATCTAGATTTACTTTTTATTTTTTTACTAGCTGACCCTGCAAACGTTGTTCTGCCATTATCGATATCTGCGTGATATCTGCCATATATTTTTTCTGGATAAGGACACCCTAATCACCCAGCGATATGAAATATTTACGACCTATTCTCATACCTACCGAATATACATAGTTTCATAAAAATTTATCGAGCTGTTTCGGAGGAGTATGGCACACTGTGACACGAGAATTTTATTTAAATAAGGTAGATAAAGAAGATTTTTGTTCAACCCTGACAATGTTTTGAATTCTGTTTTTTTGGACCATGTGATTGACCACACAAAATAATTACCTTTACTACCTTTACTTTACTTACCAGAAAGTAAGCTTTACACAACGCGCTCGAGCAACTCATGCACACATGCACGCACGTGCACGGACACGGATCTCGGAACAGCTCTGAACAGTCCGAGCGTAGCTGTTGCGAGATTCGGTGTCTCCGTGAGAGGTTGTCTGTGTGCGTTGCTCGAGTGAGTTTATACGAAGCTTAACTTCTGCAGTCTGCTAATTTTGGGTTGGCGACCAAGAAAAATGTAGTAAGCAATTTGTAACAAACATTTAAATATCTCGGTCATGCGATGCTTCTCGGGTATATTCACAATTTTCCGGTGCCCTATTAATTATATCATAAGCGATACTCATATTGTTTGTGCCCTGTTAATTCGGGATTATAACAGGTGTTACCGAACACCCAGTATACCTGTATACTACGAGACTATTATTTATTCTGTGCTACGAGTCAGATGTTATCAGCTTTGCACCGAAATATCTATCCTCAGTTATAATTAATGAGTTTGGATTTACGGTCATCGGTACAGTCAATGAAAAAATGGAACAGAATACTTACAGTACAGTCCCAAGCGTAAATATGGTACAATATAGGTAAGTATACATAAGGATGATGGACAATTTGTCCTTACATGTTTTCGCTTAAAGTTGTCACATATTCTAGCATTACAATACAAGGCTACAAAATGCCTATGAATTATCATACCTTAATAATCTGCTCTATAATCTGTTATCATCACCCCGCCCAATTTTTTTGAAACCGCTTTGAAAGTTTTAATTAATGATAGTTCTCTCAGTCAAGCGAAAACTGACCTTATACCGTAAATTGGTCGCAGCTGAACATCACCGTGCAACGCTATCTGGTGAGGAGGGCACATG
The DNA here is from genome assembly GCA_949315975.1 of Eudonia truncicolella. Classification (NCBI taxonomy): domain Eukaryota; kingdom Metazoa; phylum Arthropoda; class Insecta; order Lepidoptera; family Crambidae; genus Eudonia; species Eudonia truncicolella. Next base: position 4,443,697 of record OX438848.1, on the reverse strand, counting down.
AATTTTATTCGAGATACCTACTTGAGTGCGAGATCCGTTTCATCGATTTTTGTTTCTTCGAAAACCTTCCAACGACATCTCTATACTGCGACGCCTTGTCAAATCAACGTCTTGTAACTGCGATGTTTCGCTACATCGAAAAACAGTACTGCGAACGATTTTACTGCGAATCTATCATTTTGAAGCCTTGTTCAATGGACGTCTTGTTACTGCGATGGTATGTTACGTAAAAAAAATTATGGTTGATATTTTCACAATATAATTGTTCGCAGTACAGTTTTTCGATGTAACGAAACATCGCAGTATAGAGAAGTCGTCGAAAGGTTTTCGAAGAAACAAAATTCGATGTTACGGCTTTCGCACTCAAGTAGGTATCCCATTTTATTCTATGGTAAGGATATTCGTAACATAACAAAAATATCATTTCAAAGTGCCTAGTGCGACTTTATTTGCCATTCAATAACGTTCACGTTCGACAATTTCAAAATCAAACGAGGAAAGTAAGGAAAAAGGAAAGGAAAGTAATCTAATGGTAAATAAAACTCGCACTATGCACTCAGATACTGAACTGCTGACCTTGCAGCCCGGGGCCGACCAAAGCCGAACCAACACTATGTCGAAACGTCGGATATAAAAAAAGGTATGCCTATTTTATTTATTAATTTATTTATTTTAAACTTTTGCAACAACATATTACATGGCGGACTTAATGCCTGAGGCGTACCTGGTGCAGAAATGACATTGCATTTTTAGCTTCACCGGACTTTTTTGGGGGCGGTGAGAAATTTAAAGGGTTCCTCAAACGCTCGAAGCACCTTCGGAGGTTTTCTACAGGGAACGGCATCACGCACTAGTGCGTGTCCCCGTGTCCTACTAGACTCTCCGAGGGGTTCGAATCGTATCGGGGTTCGGATCGGATCGGAATATGACCAGCCCCCAACCGCCTAACCGATCGCTTTGGCTACGTGTATAGTTTATGTCGTCATCTTGTCATCTAGCTAATACATATAGGCATATATCGAAAGCTATAGCCTATAGCTTTCGATATTGATTTCATAGGGGGTACGAAATGACAAGATGACGTCATAAACTATACACGTAGCCAAAGCGATCCGTTAGGCGGTCGGGCCCCTGACGTTGATGGTCCCTTGTACGAGTTAGTTTGCTTGCGTAAGACCTTGCGCAAGCAAACTTTGTCTGACATCTTAAGGATTGGTAGAGAGTGTCAGTATAAACTTCAAGTCGTGTCGTGTCGTCTTCAAGCAGTTCCAAGTTGTATTGCTCTGCGGTTCCACCAGATATAGTCTGGAGGCACCTTTATACAGACTGCGCCTGTGTTGGCGATGGCGGCACACATACAGTGTCTGGCAGTAAATTTGGGCGCTCGCCAAATGCAATGCTCATCCATTATGTTGACTCGGCACTGCACGGGAAACTGCACGTCTCCGTTGTACGGTAAACGCGACACGGCTCTATGGGAGGCTTTGATTTTCGTAAGCGAATTTCAATACGACAAGTCGACTAATAGCATATTAATTATTCTGTGCTAACAGGTAGTAGTAGACGTAACTAAAAGATACTTACACTTAATTATAAGCATATACATATCGTGGAGCAGTTTACTTTTCAATTAAATGAAATCGTCAGAAGACATTTAGGCGTCCACGTCCCTATAATAGTTGAATAATTACATACATGAATTTCTTGGCAATAGTAGAACTCGACTATCTTTATAGAGGGAAGGAAGATCTTCACACTTAACATAAGCAACTTTACATTGATCACAAATCAAAGAATCTAGCAGACTAGCACGTGCTAGCATTCTGGCCACAGAACAGTAACCTCTACAGTACCTTTACCATTTTCAAAGAAAATAAATAGGAAATTGGAGTTGCCATGGAAACGTACAACTTTATATACAGAGTAAATACAGCTCTCGAGAGTGTGCACTGTGATTGAGGCATGTTACATGTCCGGTGCGGGTCCATTTCCCAAAATGCATGAATTTAGGTTATACACAAAGCGTATCTGTATATACTGGTCTAACTATGGACATAGGTCGTATAGTTGCACTACGGCCTACATTCTGGCAATTCTGGGTAACTAGGTAGGTACCTACCTACCCTTAGGTCATGGCTTAGGTTTAATATCTTAAATTGGTTTACGTTGAAAATCATTGGGGACTCCTTAGGAATGATGATACTAGTAGTGTATTGGAAGAGATATAATAAGCAGCTCATATTGCATTACCAGTTTGCGAAAGGTCTTTGTTATCGAGTTTTATCAGAGACAAAGTCGTAACGTCTTATTCAAGTGCAATTTCCAGTTTAAATATTTATTTATGAATTGCCAGCATAGTTTATAATGTTGCATACAAATTTAAAACATCATTCATAGTAAAGTTAACACAGGCTTAATAATAATTGCAACTTTGATTAAAGGTGACTAACATCAAATCATAGCAAAAGTAGATGTTCAATTCAACACACTACAGCGTGTACATGCCTATACAATATACAATTAAGATTTTTTTAAATCAATATAAGATATTATAAAGAATTTGTTTACGTTATATTTACTAACTTACCTATTACAGTTTAGACAATTATTATTTTAACAAATAAAACTGAATAAGATAAGTAAAAATTGGCACTGAGAATTTAAAACAATTTGAAATACCACACGAGTTAGAGAGTCTTATTAGGAACTATAACACATACAAAATAAAATTGTCTAAAGCTTTACGAGTACCTACGTCAGTTCGCATTTAGCTAGATTTCGGTGGCCTAGATTCAACGCCCGCTTTTCGCATGGCGCCTGTTTATTCTGCCACTGCAAATGCGACGTTGCACGGTGGTGGAATAAATATTTGGACAGGAGGAAATGCTAATTATAATAATTTTCGACTTTAGAGTGAATCAAAACAAATCACGAAGAAATACTTTGTTCTATTAAAAGTCCATATTTTATGATGGTGAAAAATTATCAGTTATTCAAAAACAATAATAAACAATAGTAATCCCGGTAATAACAATAACAATAATACCTATCGCTAGTCACAATGAAAATTGTGATAACATTACTAACTGCCGTACTCAGAGACGTCAATTAAGTTTAATGACAATTAAATGTCTTTCCTTCTCTATTTAGCACTATATATAATAAATTGACAGCAAGAGACTTAATTGTCATTAAAACTTAAATGGCGTCTCTGAGTACGGCAGTTGAACATGTGTAAACTATTACTTGATTTATACAGATAGGTAACTTCTTTGCACAACTTTACAGCATTTTATGCAACTAATAAAGAATTAAAAGCGTTTATTTCAAAGCACTTTACATGGTAATCATTCAAAGCTGTACGGTAGAGTGGCACCAGTAGTGGTGTTCGACAGGAACCAGTGGTCCTCATTTTTTCCTTTTATGAACAAGAATAGGGGTCAATAACTGATTTTAGTCTTTAGCGACAATTTAATACAGGCACAGAAGATACAGGGCTATGTCCAGCACTGGACTAGTGTAGACTGATGATGATGATGATGACCACCTGCTTCCTAGCTGTTTTCCCGTAAAATTTCAATGAAAATCAGTTATTTTTTGGTGACGATAATTATTGTGTCTCACTCACACTGGTTGCCATTACGTTTTGTAAAGTAAATCTTATAAAGAACATACAGAGAACATTGTGGGTAGGTACATTTAAAAGACGGCTTTAACATCTCTAATAAGTGGATAAGATTAAAGATAAGATAAAATTAAAGATTAATACTTAATGAACAACAATAATACTAAGAGCAGATGTGCAGCCAGTCAGGGATATAGGTTTTTTTTTTTTTTTTGGAGAGAGATTGCTGATTGCCGCTGCGGCATTTTCAGCTTCACCGGGCTTTAGGGATATAGGTGATATGAGGGACCTGTTCCAGTTTACGGCACTACGCTCGCTCGCATTCCACATGGTGCCTATTTGTTTTGTAACTGCAAATACACTGTGCTGTAGCAACGTCACAAATGTTAGAACAGGAGTCAACTCTTTCGTAAGTAATAGCGTACTTTATAAATGTTAGTTTACAGCTATTTTACTGAATAAATGACTAAATATTATTTTATCTTTCGTAAATATATTCCCTTGCTGGTCCGAGACGTGAAAAGAATGTTCAGCTGCCTAACTTTATGTGCATGTTGTAAAAGCCGACTAAGGGATGAGGGTTCTAAGATGGTTCTAAGATGCTCGCACGGCAGGCCATCAGCTAGCAACCTATAACTGATGTTATCTATTCCTCCTTGGCGCCCCACTTTGGTTATGCTAAATGTGGCGTCGAGGTCACTAATGGCGAGTTTAGACAAAATTGGTGAATTTGATGCTCTGTTTGTCCTTTTTGGCAGAAGGACATGAGTGTGTATGTATGTAAATATAAAAATATAAGGCTCTTCGCCTATATCTTTAGTGCTGTTTTTTTATGATCTGCGAGTGCTGTGTGGTGCTGTTCTATTCGGATCTGCGCAACTCCTCTCCATTTTGTTTCGGTACCTAGTTATTAGTTACCCATTGCATGATAAGTTGTCTAGATCTTATTTTGTTCCTCGCCTACAAATTGAAAATACCAAAAATAAATTAATAAAACTTGTTTACAAGATGCAGTTTCATTGAAGAGAATATCGCTTCGTCTTAATAACCTTGGACTGTTATCGATGATGTCATTGTTAAAACTATACTATAGTATAGTATACACAAAAGTAAGCGCGTTGAAGTCGTACAAGTAATTACCATCAATGCCGGATAAGTGGCAAACCCTATCACATTACAAATTGAGCATACATTTTAATGTACCCCCGATGGCATCAAAACTGCGACCTTTTAAGGTCAAGGACCAGCGGTGGTGGTCTAACCATTCAGGTGACAAAAACAAGTGTAAGAAATCTCTTGAGATATTTGAAATTTGGTTAATAATCCAATGAGCCGGCGGCATTGCGAAAGTTGCCTAACTTGCAAGATCACAAACTTAATGTTCGCAAACTGCTACGCCATACAGGTAGGTAATCAAGCTATATCAAATATATTACGATTTATGAGGCACAAATTTAATTGCGAATGCAATCCAACAAGTCATGACAATGTTATGAAGAAACAATACCTATTTCGGGTTATCGTGTCATAGAAAGAACCTGACTCCCGATTGAAATAAGTCCCCTTACCACTATAGGAACCCTAATGACTGCGAGCAGTAGTAGCTATACTTTCTCAAGCCATATCAACATTGTCAATTACGTAAGTTTCTGCGTGAATTACCTACCTATATTAAATTAAAAACAACCCTTTGTATAATGTAATGTAATTCGCGCTCCCTTGGTGCCTAAACTTAAATAAAAATAACTTTTGTTTTCATTGCATTTTAGCTAAGGGCTATATTTAAGTATTTTTATAAGTAGTAGATAGGTGCTTTCTTACTTAAATCTACAAAATCATAGTAAGTATAAGAATTTTACCCATGACCATGGCAAGTTGTTTCTTGTACCGAATAACTTTGGTGTAATGTAGTACCTAACATTCGGGAAAAGTTCGAGACTCGATTCCTGAACTATATAATATGTACCCATAAATTTGTACGGACGCCCTCGGTGGGCGAAAAACATTTTGCTGTTTTTGAACCTGCGACTTGGGTTTTTATATTCAGGGTCGCTATACATAATTAGCTGCCATGTAGTTGGCACACAAAGATCTAATTTAAAAATATATGGAAACGTGTTATAGCGTGTCATAGTGTAGAGTAGCTCTTAGTGTGCACAATCATCATCTCTAACAGGGACTTTACCAAAGATGCGATGCGCGATATAAATAGTGGGGGAGGTGATCTCTCATACATTCACTTACATCCACTCCAGGAATACTCAGGGAAAACTTGGTAAGTAAACATAAAATTTTATTTTATTTTGTACGAACAAAAAAAAAGCAGTTGTATTGTTGCGAACAAATTTTAATTTCGAAATAGTGATGAAGTGCGCCCACAGACTATATAGCCTTGACCCGGTTTACCAGATGGTGTGGCTTCAAGTCCCGCTCGTGGTATTTTTTTCAAGATTTTTTATAAATAATCAAATAGCGTGATTGGGTTGCAATCTTGCAATTGCAAGTCAAGGAACTTTTGCAATGCCGGTCAATAGATAGGTGACCGAACTAAAATATCCCGTCAGTTGCTGTCAGACATTTATTTTATAAAGATGATTAGTTCTTGTTTTTATTGAGATTATCAGTGCCTAGACAGCTGAAGCTAATTAGATAAAAGGAGAATGCCCATTCTTGGTATAGTCCTTGTTCGAATTGTACCTCCACCTAATTTATATCAAAAATCAAGTTTTTTTATTTTCATAAAACCCTGTTAAATAATTTGCCATAACTCTCCGACGAAATATCCCCATATTATTTAGTAATTAAATTCACTTCTATTTAATTTGTTTTTTTTTAACATGTCTAGTTGTCGTTGTCTCCTCGGTGTTGCCATTTTGTAACAAGCAAATCGATTTATCAAAATATAATAAATTCACTTGTAGTTATTTTTGAGTTGGCTTATGTTTATGTGTCAATAATTACATATGATATGGAAATTAAATTAAATCGCTTTACAGTATTGTAATGCGACAGTTGTCGCGAAAAAAGTAGTCAGATCTGTATGGAACTATAATATGTATGTTACGTATGGACTCGAAAGTCTACAATACAAGTTTAGACCTCTTGTTACCCGTTTCTTTACCGGATACCGGGCCGGTACCATACGGCTGTCTTTACTATCCAGAGGTTCAGAAAAAGATAAACATATCGCACCGGCTCGGTGTCCAGTAAAAAAACAGCCGTTAACAAGCAGCCTTAGGGTCGTACATGATACATGCAGGTACGGCCCTAAACGTTAATGCTGCATCACATGCATTTACGTCAACGTGCATGACATGACAGACGATCATGCATACGTGTCATTCATAGCTTTTATTTTTCAGCATGTAAATGCTGAAAAATAAAAGGGACTCATTTATCAACTGCCAGTACACACGCCTGCACATCAACCTACCCAAAACTGTCAAATTTCTTCAATACATTGTCAACCTTAAGCCTTAAACATAAAATTCAAAGTCTATTGAGGAAATTTGACAGTTTGTGTTAGGTTGATGTGCATGCGTCTGTACCTAGATTGAATGCTGTTCCTTCGTATTGATATGATAAAATAAACGGTTTGTTGCTTTATCAAGCATCTAGTGCTGCATTACCGTCTAGGGACCACAGATTTAACAACACATTATGATGTCAGAACTGTCAGATGTTACACGCTATATACGTGCAAATATGACATTATGGTTCTACTAGTAAGATCATAGATCTATGATAGTCTATCAGCGGCTTTAGAAAAAATGGTTCATATACCGGCACAATAGAGCACAAGGCCTCTGAAAACCAATAATTAATAATAATAATAACAATTCATAAACTATTGTGCCTCATGCTACGGCCACACTATATCGGTGCGGTGCGCGGTATCGCGAACATTTTCTGTTTTCACGACAAGTCGGGCCAAGTAATAGTCACATTTCAGAACACGGTCAAAAATGTAATTCCTTGTCGTGAAAACGGCAAATATTCGCGATAGCGCAAAGATTATTGATAAATCGGAAAAGATTAATATCGATTCTTATTTTTTTGTAATTAAGAAGACTGGCAATAACGGGAGATTTTTTTCTCACTGACGTATCTATTTACTTTCATTCAGATTGATAATATTTTCACTGGAAGTGAATTTAATTACTAAAATAATATGGGGATTTCTCGTCGGAGAAGTTAAGGCAAATTATTTAACAGGGTATTATGAAAATAAAAAACTATAAATCATTGTACATAATCATTTATAGCCCATACGTGCAAATATGACATTATGGTTCTACTAGTAAGAACATAGATCTATGATATCATTGTACATAATCATTTATAGCCCATACTCCTTTGGACTGTAGGTTAATTGAGTGACGTAACCAGCCACTAAGAAAGGATTTTACGGAAATCACACCCTAAGGGGGTCAAATAGGGGTTGAAAGTTTGTATGAAAGTCCGTCACTTTTGAAGTTCAATACATGAAAATTATATGGGTTCTTGAAAAGAGTTAAAGAATGACTTGTCTCAGGAATTTTTTTTATTATTCTTTCAATGAGTAAAAAGGGAAAAAGTTTTTTTTTGGGGAAATCGTTATTTTTAAAGTAAAAACTATCAAAATGAATATTTTATTCGATCTTTAGATTTTTCAACAAAAATAAAGTATGACGTAGTTTAGCATTTTTTTGAAAAACCTCCCCTAGAGAGGTGAAATAGGAATGAAAAGTTTGTATAGAAATCAGTCATTCCTTAAATTTGGGTATTTGGAATGGTTAGAAATTACGAAAAGTTTCAGGATTTTTGGAAAACGATCCCTAAGTAGGGGATGACAATTTGAACAGGAGGTTCCAGAACGGACCAAAATTAGTTATACAGAGTGATCTTTATTACGCGGTTTTGTGTTACACTTTTTACTAATTCTAGCTCGCATGGATGGGCTTTTTAATGATACAAAATGAAAAACTTAATTTTGTAATGACGTGACATGTTGTTGCCTAACACTTATTTAATTATACCCTTATGATATTTACCTTTAATAAGTTTGGCTTTTATTACGAACAAACACATGTCATGTAGCCCACGTGAGCAAAGCCGCGAACAAAAAGCTAGTTTATTTATATTAGATTTAAAAAATATATCTTGTATGATTTGATTTGATTTTTCTTTCAGTTCAAAATGCAGTTCTCTCTAATAGTTTGTGTGGCGATCTTCGCTTGTGCGTACGCGCAGGTCTACCAGCCTCTTGACTATGCACCGAAGTAAGTATTTAGACCTTTTCTTAGAAAATTTTTCATTGATGAATTGAATTTTTATTTTGACGACATTTTTATGGGACAATTTGAAAATTAGTAAATGCATCAGTAGGTAGTTAAATAAAATTGACGTAATAAAATCAAATAAGCTAAATAAATTGTTAATTAAAACAATCTGAATTTGTTCTTCAAAAAGCATATAAATGGGACTCACAAAGTCAGCGACGCATAAGCAGCTGCCCAGATGCTGCAGATGTCTATGGGCGACGCATGACAACTCCTCATCACTTGAGTGACTTGTCAGCTTTTACAAGTTGGAGAGACCTTTGCCTAGCAAAAGACATTATAGGTTACTAAAACTAATTATCTACGACATTTCCCAGCTGTTAATAAACAGCTAATAAGTACCTAGCTTTGTCTAACTTTATAGTTACACAAACCGAATAAAGCAAAAAAATCAACGGCGTCATAGAATTTTTATTTTTACTTTATAAAAGGTTAGCTTAAGCACAGTTCCTACTGGCAGCTATTGACCATCGTTAAAATTTTACGTTTTTTTTTTATATTTAACAGTTACCCGGAATACCAAGATCATGAGCTTTCGGAACAAGCCCGCTACCGAAGGGACGTGCCAGACCTGCAGTATGACAAACAGTTCGGCAAAGGATGGATCTTCGGCACCCTTGGCAGCACCGACTCAGGACTCTTCGTAAGTAACATTCTGCTTGCTAAGAACTTTTCATATCTAATGATAGATGATACACATCAAATCACAGTTTCCTATACAAAATTATTTGCTTTATTGTAAAGAATAAATACATTAAGTAAAAAAATCTAAAAAGCTTTTCTTTATACCTACCCAGGCTTATACCTATATTTCGGAGTAAATTTAAATCATAATAGGCAGTTAATTTAAATTTTTCAGTGGCTTTTTCAGATCAACTGCACCCCGAATTAAGTAACAGTTACTGCTAATGTGCTGTCAGATACAATTTTACATATAGAATAGAAACAGAATAAATGACAACTCTCTCCCTGTAGTGTTTCCATCCATTGGGAAAGCTCTTGTCACAGCAGTAAGGATATAAAAAGAGATGATGAAGTGATGCTTAATCCAACAATACGCTTTCAGGGCCGAGGCGGTTACAAGCAGGAGATCTTCAACGACCAGCGCGGCAAGTTGGTGGGCCAGGCGTACGGATCCAGGGTCCTCGGCCCGTATGGAGACGCCAGCAACTTCGGGGGCCGCTTTGACTGGGCCGACAAGAATGCCAAGGCTGCCGTCGACGTCAGCAAGCAGATTGGCGGGAAGACTAGTGTTAGTATGATGACCTTTTTTGTTCTTAGTTAATGCTTGGTGAGGTTTGCCGTTTAACCAGTGTCAAAGTTAGAGAGTTCTATTTGTTTAATAGGAGATGATAATGAGTCATGATAGGAATGTTTTATTATCAACTAGCTAACCCAGTGGACTTCGTATCGCTTTGTTAGTATCCAATTTCAATGTCAAAAAGAAATAGTCTGTCAAAATTTCAATAAAAAAGTATAAAAAACTACCAAATAGGTTCTATTCCCAACATCAAATCCAAGACCTAAGTAGTAAGTTGTGGAACCAAATAAAGAGAAAAGGTATGAGTTTCATTCTCGTGGGAATATCGGGATAAAAACTATGTGTTAATCCAGGTTATAAACTATCTGTATTCCGAATTTCATCCAAATCCATCCATCCGTTGCTTGCAGCATGAAGAAGTAACAAATATACACAAAAACATTCGCATTTATAATATTAGTGTGATGTTTTATTACAGTTCAAGTACCAGCTCTAAGATGTGGGACTAGTGGTAGTTTATGGCTCATTCGCTCTGTGGTCTTTTCATTCATTTAAATATCGCTCGTACCCCAACAGCGGGGACATATAAATGAGCTGGTAATGAAATAAAACCTATTTATATTTCTAGGTGTCTGCCACCGGTTCAGGAATGTGGAACGTTGACAAGAACACTAGGGTGTCAGCCGGCGGCTCGGTCACCAAAGAGCTCGGTCCCGGTAGGGCGGACGTCGTGGTCCAAGCCGAGGTCCAACACGACTTCTGATGAGGAACATATGAACAACACCTATGAAGATCTAAGTCAACCGGCTAACTGTCCCGCAGACCATATTCTTCTCACTACATTATTTGTACTGGCACCCACTACTAGCTGTTAAAGTTGTATGAGAAGTGCCTGAAAAACTCGCATAAGAGACCATTCATGTCAGGTTTTGACGGCAGATTAGAACCCATCAAAGTGCATTCTTCATCCAATTCTATATTTTGCACATAGTAATTTTGTTTTTTGGACAGTGATTCTGTTACTGAATGATGAATTACCATAGAGGTGTAGCAACCTTTGCTACACCTCTATGAGGGCTTTGAACCGGATAACAAATAGCGGTTAATATCGTCCTTTAAACCGGTATGATTCAGTTAATTAAATAAACTGTACCAACCAAACCGAAAAAATGTTGGTTACCGGTTAATACAGAGAACGGAATTTTAAAGCTCGGGTAAACCGATACTTGGCACTCCTCAACTCAACCAGGCGCACCTTAGGAGTGCAATCAGCTGGTGCAGTACCTATGATGTTTTCTATATAATTTCAGCCAGTCAATTTCATAATTAATAGCGTTTAAGTTATTCTTGAACTCATCTTTATTCAGGCGTAAATAAGCTGTTCTTAAATATCGGCATTAAAATCAATGACAACTTGTACATATATTTTAGTATGTATAAATAATTATTGTAAACAATTTTTATATTTGTAGGCACTTAGTTTGTTTAATGTTGGTTTTCGTAGCATTTAATATTTCGTGCTTTTTCTTGTGTTTAATTTTCATGATAACTCTTTAATGAAGTCATTTTTTTTGTGTTTTTATTAGTCAGTACATTACTTTAATATTTTGGTTTTAATTTAACTTCATTACGTCGATAAGCGAATCTGTGATAAATGTTTTTCGTTTAATACTAGTAAATTGTTGTTATTTTATTCAATAAATGTTTTTAATCATAAATATACGATGTTATTTATATGTCACTGTTTTTATTAAGTTTTACTTTAGAGCTAACTCAATGTTTTGCATAATACAAGAGGATAAAAATACATCTCAAACCTTTATTGTTTCAAAATAAATCTTTATTTTGGAAATTGTTTGATTTATTTGATACAATATGGTTATGTTATAATGTATTGTACAATGGTTCATGAGGGCTGGGGTGAGGTCTGAAGCTATTCTTTAAATAGCCACATGACATTGCATAATTGTTATTAATTAAATTTAATTAATTATATACTTATTAAAAATACTTAATCATAAATTAAAGTTTTTACGATTACTACCATTATGTTTCAATAATAAACAGCATATATTTTTTTGTTAAATAGGCAAATCAAAATTACAAACTCCACTTTCCCGCCAAAATCAGCAATTGTTTTATTGTTTAGAACCTATCTCATGCACCTACAATTTCATTTATCATGCGGTCACTTTAAATTATTATTTTGTAATTGGACTACGGTGACTAAAGGAAGTTTAATAGTATGTATTTTGCTATAAAAAATCTCGGTTTCGTTAATTTAATCAAATGGTCAATTAAACTCGCACTCGGCGGGGATCAGGGAATAATCTCTGGAAATATAGAATACTAATACTGTCAGAGATTATACCCTACAAACAAACACATAAAGTTAAGAAATTGAATTCTGTTGAATAAGTATAGATAAGGACTTCTTGGCGGAAAAGTGAAGAGTCGTGTCTGCGGTATTGTTTTATTTTCAAAAATTTGTGTTTTGTCGAATATTAATATGAAACAATGGTGGATTATTAACCGTTTAGTGTTTGTGAGTGTGCATGAGTGTTGGCAAATGAAACAAAACAGTGCAACGTCACTTTTCAAATTCTCTCAAGAAGTCCGCGTGAGGACTTAGTGAGCCCACATTTTTACTGAGATACTCGAGGGGTTGGGAAGTATATCATTTCTCACTTCTCATTTCTATTATCATTCATCATCATCATACTGGAAGGAAATATTGGTTATTTATGTATTACTTGTAAGAAAAATTACTTTGACTCTGGCTAAATGTGCTAATCGCACGAAGCCATCAACTAAAGGAAGAAATAAAATATTACATAAACAAATAACTGGAATCTAACATCTTTGGAAGTCGCGAGAAACTTAAAGGGTTCCTCAAGTCGTGTTAAACAAATCACCGTCAGAGGTTTTCTAGAAGGAAAGGCAACACGCACTAGAACGTGCCCTCGTTCCCTACTAGAATCTCCGAAGGGTTCGGATCGGATCGGGCCTATCCTGTGAGGTTTCCTTATTTTGTGACCTTAACTTTAAAGCAAACAGGAATTAGAAATAAATACCTATCTGTGAAATAAAACACAATCTATCTTTAAATGTATAACTCTTCTGTGCGTGTGTATGTCACCGAACTTCTTCTAAAGGGCTGGACCGATTTGGATAAAAAATTTCTGTGTGTGTTCAAGTGGATTCGAGCATGGTTTAGATTTACAATTGGACCCGGTAGGTGGCGCTGCAATAGGGGTCCATCATGGGGTACGGGTGTTTTCAAGCGGACGAAGTCGCGAGCGGGCTTCTAGTCTCTATGGTATATAAAATTCTTGTGTCACATACTGGGTGATTAGGGTATCCCTATCCAGAAAAATGATATGGCGGAACAACGTTTGCCGGGTCAGCTAGTCTATATTTAAAAATCTATATTATATAAAAATCAATTTCTGTTCGTTTGTATCGCTAAAACTCGAGAATGGCTGGACCGATTTGGCTAATTTGATGTTTAAATATTTGTGGAAGTTCAAGGAAGGTTTAAACGGTGAGAAATATAAATAATTAATAACGGAAAATACTAACAACGACAATTTAATTTTCCAATACAAAATGATACGTTTGTTTTGTTGTCATGGAAACTGTTAAAGCAGTCGAAACTGTCGAAGTCTGCCGGGTCAGCTAGGTATAAATAAATATAAAATCAACTCGTTGCTAATGAAGATCAGCTGGACATAGTCCTCTCCTAATGCATGCCACTAAGCCCCCAACTTCTCTGTTTTACTTGTGTGAATTTAATTCACCAAAATGAATATTCGATATTGTATTACAATAAATATGATATGAAACCGCACCTCGTCTGTAACCAGGAGATGTGCGTCAATGCCAGCTATACAAATTCTCGGTTTTCGTCAACTTTATTAAACAGAGATTAATCCTACACATGGTAGTTTTTTTTAAATAAAATGTGTTCACTACTCGATTTTTTTTGTAGGTTAAGTGTCTTAAATAATCTACTATGCCGAGAATGGGGATAAAGCTCGCTACCAAATGGCCTAGTGTAAGTTTAATTTGACATTCGGTCACGTTGACGAAAACGAAATTTTAACTCTGCGTTTTTCATCAGAAGACGCTGCAAATACAAATTGTCGTTTCTGTTAAAGTGATCAAATGTAAAATAAAACTCGCGCTAGGCATCCATCATCCTTAAAAGAACCAATTTGAAAAAGTATAAGTGCGTTTTGTTCTCTCTTTGATTAGGCATTAGTATATTGGTAATTGCCCTCCGTATCTTAGAAGGACACCTTCCATCACAAAATGTTATTTGATTAGTTGCTCGGCTAGACAGCCGACCTCCCGTACCCCGATGCACGTCCGAAGCGCATACTGTATCTGAACTTTGGCAATTACACTTAGCTCCCGACCACACCGATGTTGGCAAAACATGTAGCGAGCCAACTTAATGAAATAACTTCACTTGTTAGCTGTCAAAAGTTTCCATGTTACTAAATTGTAATAATGATCAGCATATCTTGTTGCGCCAGCGCCAATTAAAACATTCTGTTTTGTGTCACACTAAACAATAAACCAACTGAATGCTTAGAGCTAGTTTTATTTGGCATTCAATAACGTTAGATCGATGAGGCTCATGAGCAGCTTAATGACGCATGGTCGCTTTTTCTGCGATTACTGAAGTGAAGCCATTTTTGCAAAGACCGGTCATCGGATGGGTGAAAAATCTACTGTTTTGAGCTTCTCCGAGCTGCATTACCAGTACTTTAAATGAACTGGTGATGATGGTTTAAAAATGAATAAGAGTGCTCTCTTTTCCGTTTTACACTAAAGGGAAAGTAAGATACTAAACTAAGAAGTAAATGGAGTGTCCCAATTGCAGTTTTAATTATTTTGTTTTTTTTTTAATATTTACGGATAAGTACACTGCCTTGATCTCACCTGATGATATGTGATGATAAGGCCAATTGGTGGAAGCGCACTTCACCCGGGATTTTCAACTAGTGAGGCACTGGCTATCTTATCTCTAGCTGCCAGAACGCAACAATGCTACAAACATTGATATTATGGCGAAATATTTAGATAAGATGGTGGTAGCTATTCAGGCGGACAAACAAGTCCTACAATCAACCAAACCGAGTACACAAACGTGTACCCCCCGGCTGGGAATCGAACCCGACCTCTGGGTCTAAACCGATGGTTTTAACCACTTAACATTTGTTTAAATACTTAAAGATTTTGTTTAATATCCAGTCACATTCAAGAATGTGTTTCAAACAATTATGAATACATTTACAGTAATAACTTAATAAATACAGATATAAATAAAATCGTAAAAAATATGATTTTAAAATATTTATTGAATAAAATTACAAAAATTAACTAGTATTAAGAAAAACATTTATCACAGCCACAGCTTCGCTTATTGGGTTAATGAAGTATAATGAAAAAAAATATATGTAATGAACTTATTTATAATAACATTTTGAATTAAAATGACTTGATTAAAGATTTGTCATACAAAATTTAATAAGAAAAAGTTAGAAAAATTAAAGAAGAAGAAGAGACAAACTTTGAATGAACTAAGTATAAAAAATAAGAAATGGTTAAACAAATCTATACGTAATTATACGTACACACGGCGGCAGATCAACCTACCCAAACTTTTTTTGGCAGTTTTTAAACTTCTATGGTAAATCTGCATTCGTTGATGATCCCACTAATTTGACAGGATTACTGTCCAAAAACTAATTAATGAAGAATGCGCTTCAGCGGGTTCTAATTACAAATTATAGTTTTTGGTGGGTGTCAGTACAAATATAATTATTGACGTAAGAAGGATATGGTCTGCGGGTGTTCCTCATCAGAAGTCGTGTTGAAACTCAGCTTGGACCCCGACGTCCGCCTTGCCGGGACCGAGCTCCTTGGTGACTGTGCCCCCAGCCGATAGCCGGGTGTTCTTGTCGAAGTTCCACACTCCTGATCCGGCGGCAGATACCTGGAAATATCAACATATTTTATATACACGTACGAATATACGCAATACGCCCAATATCTGAGATGGAAAGCGGCCGCCACAGCTAATGGACACTGGCGATAGCACGAGTATATGTCAGCCACGTGTTGATGAAACTGAAGCTTTCCATGCTTCGAAGCTCTAATTTGACCGATCAGGTTGTAAGTCTTCAGAGACTCCATTTGCTCTATCGAGAGGATGAAGGAAATTAAGAAAAATAAATCATTGTACAAACACTAGTTCTCCCGCCGATCTGCTTGCTGACGTCGACGGCGGCTTTAGCGTTCTTGTCGGCCCAGTCGAAGCGGCCTCCGAAGTTGCTGGCATCTCCATAAGGGCCGAGGACCCTGGATCCGTACGCCTGGCCCTCCAGCTTGCCGCGATGGTCGTTAAAGATCTCCTGCTTGTAGCCGCCTCGGCCCTAGAAGCGAGTTAATGGATTAAGCATTGCATAGGGTGCCGTTGTGTCAAGTAGAAAAGACTGCAGGGTTATTCATATTCCCAGAATACAAAGTTAATTTTTATCGAACAATAAATTTACGTACATTAATTTATTAAAATATCAAATAATATATTCTTTACTAGAACAGGGTAGCTGTGGAGAAAGTGAGAATAAATTCATGGAAGTCTAAGAACGATCTTACTATTAACTAGAATTCTTTCTACTAACCCCGAAGTAAGCCGGGGCATGGTAGGTTATGGCCTGGTCTTCTCACGCACAATTTTTATGTGGGAAAGCCTGAGCCCAGTATTGGGACGTTTAGGTCGATGGTTGTGATGGGATTCAAGAGATGTATAAAGATCTTTGCAAAGAGTGTACTACTTACGAAAAGTCCCGAATCGTCACTACCAAGGGTGCCGAAGATATTTCCTTTGCCGACCTGCTTGTTCCACGTCAGGTCTGGTAAGGCTCTTCGGTAGCGGGCTTGTTTCGAAAACTTATAGTGATTCGGGTATCTGTTGAATATAAAGAAAACTTGAAATCAAAACGTTTGTGAATAGCTGCCAGTGCCAGCGGAAACTCGAGCGAACTTTAGATTATCGAGTAAAAAAATGAGAAGGTATGTAGGTACGACACAAAAAATTCGTCACAATTATCATTTTTAAATTAAACAGTCAAAATACTCACTTCAGAGCATGGTCTGGAGGTTGGGAGACCTGGGCGTACGCACAGGCGAAGATTGCCACACAAATTATTAGGGAGAACTGCATTTTGATTGAACTGAAATAAAGTAAAGAAAAACCGATATATTTTTTAGCATTTGAGTACAATATCATGATATTATGTGATATGCGATTATAGCTACGGTGGAAGATGCTTACATAGAAATAGCCAATTAGCCTAGCCCAACTAGTCTTGAAGTGGCCCAAATTATAACGTTTAGTGAACACGTCAGTAGGAAAAAGTCGTTACCTACTGATGTTTTCCCTGGGTGGGTACTGCTAGTTTTATTCGCCATACGATCACGTTAACGAAAATGAGAATTTGTTTGGCAAAATTTCGTTTTGTCACCAGGAGGCGATATTTCAGAGGCATATCATTTACTATCGATTTATAAACGTGATCGATTAGTGAATAGCTATTCAAGGTATTCGAGTACTCAATTAGAGTATTTGCACAAGAAACCCTGTTTGTTTTTATTACATTAGAACGCATCATACAAGCATTAGTAAACGTATCCAGTCGCTTAACCAGTTATTGTTTTTATCGTTAAGAGGTTATTGACCGTTACCGCTAAAGTCACTGTCGGCAGTACGATGTAAAAAGGTATTGTCAAACAGCTGATTTACTAATTGCACCAGTAAATAAACCTATCTATATCTATACTAATATATTAAAGAGGAAAGCTTTGTATTTTTGTATGTTTGCAACGAATAAACTCAAAAACTGGACAGAATTAAAAAAATCTTTCACCATTAGAATGCTACATTAACGCTGAGTAACATAGGCTATATAAAAAAGAAATGTCCACCCGTGCGAAGCCGTATAGATGATAAAGTCTGAAACACGGATGATTATGATTAATTTTTTTTGGTTGCCCATGGAATGCGTTAGTTTAAAACTTGCACGATGGCGATCGCAATTAGAAATATTAAAAATAAATTTAAAAGTTTTGAAAATTTCATCACAAGCGGGAGTTGAATCAGAATACCGTGTCAGGTCGGTGTTACACAAAACTATTTCTTAATTATTTTATTTGTGCAACAATATTAATATTAATATTAGTACAACCTATTTGCGTAACAATTATGTTATGAACATATTTGTAATAAAAATTTGAATTTTGCATTCACAATGGTATATAATATAGTAACAAGGTAAAATTTTACTAGAAAAAATTAACCAGCCTCAGGAAGCTCGAGTGGGAATCGAACCCACGACCTTTGGATAACCGGTCCAATGCTCTGACCGCTGAGCTACCGAGAGGCCCGGATTTTTTCTTGTAAAATTTTATCTTGTAATTATTTAAACGTATATAAAAACAAAATAAAACAATTTTAATATTTTTTTTATAAATGAAGCAAAACAATAATAATTATTAGTATGGAATTTAAAAACAAATACATATTTTTTTTACTTTTTTAAATTATTTTTTGATGGTAACTTACCACGTACCTATTCTTAGAGTATTCCTGGAGTGGATGATGTAAGTGAATGCACGAAAGACCACTTCCCCCAGTATTTATATCGCGCAACAGAACTTTGGTAAAGTCCCTTAAAGATAATGATTGTACACACTGAGAGCTATACTTGCATGTTCGCTCTATATTGATATTCGGACATTCCGAATACTAATGAACTCTTTATTAGAATAATTAAAACTTTTTGAATAGTTATTTGTTTTAATACTGTTATTTATTGAAATAAGCACAGTGCTAAAATCTTTGGAAGGACTCTTTGACACGCGCTATAATACAGTTCAATGTTTTTCCGGGTAGGTATGTTTGTTGCTGACTGCGAAATCCATGTCGCAGGTTCAAAAAAAGCAAACTAATTTTTTTTAAATAGAAACAAGCATTAAAATACTTGTAGTGGACCGAAACTAATGTTTGTTGCTCACCATAAAATGTTATGAAAAGTAAATTCTTTACGTACACACGCCTGCACGTCAACCTATTACAAACTGTCAAATTTCCTCAATAAACTTTGAACTTTATGTATATGGCATACGGTTGAATATTTAATAAAGAAATTTGACAGTTTTGGATAGGTTGATGTGCTGGCGTCTGTACATAACACACACAATATTTAATTTAGGCATATAGTACATAAATTTAGTTTATGGGGTTTTACAAGTTCTATCGTTTTTTGATTATGTCAAAAAAATGTTTTTTAAAGTTTAATTAAAGCGTGAGAAAGTATAGCTTAGCTGCCTATCGATGTGCTCTAGCTTTAGGGTTCGTAGTTTGTATAGAGGAAAGGGGACTTGTTTCAGTGGAGAGCCAGGTTCTTTCTATGACTCACGATAACCAGAAACAGCATCAGATGTTGTTTCCTCATAATAATTTGTCTTATCTTGTTAGTTCATATATCGTATCTTATGTGATACAACTGTAACTAGTAACTGTATAGAGTAGCGGTTTGCGCGTTAGGTTAGTGATCGTGCAAGTTAAGCAACTTTCGTAATAATGGGTCATCGGATGGGTAACCAAAAATATCATGTTGTTTTTTTTTATTTATTTATTTTATACTTATTAACCGCCTCTGTGCTGTGGTATGATTGGTAAACCCCCGGAGTCCGTTCTAAAGGTCGCGAGTTCGACTGTTCGATTCTAGGGATATACCCGTACAAACACATGCTGGGTTTGGTGTATTATATGTTACAATCAAAACTATAGCTTCTGGCGCTTCGCCGGCCGCTGAGCTTCGCTCGCTCGGCATATGGTCGCAATAATAACCTAACCTAACCTAATCTGTATTATATTTTGACACCATCACATTAAGAAATGCAGTCAAAAGTACTTTTGACCGGTTATGAGTTTTGACTGTAATTATGTATAAAACCTATGTGGTAAGCTAGGGTTTGACCATAGAACACAGAAAAACACATCAACTTACCGATGAAAAGAAATGTTTCCATGTGTAACGTTACATGTTTTACTTTGCTTCCTGCAGGTCAAGATAGCACAAGAAGGCATATTTATGTAAATATTCCGCAAAATCACAGCTCTATAGTTCGCGAACGACTGAGAAGTGTCAAATCGTGAAACGGACGGGATATGAGTGTTCGCTCATATGAGTGGCGCGCGGGTTCCGCCCACTTACGACTTCTTACCTCTTTCTGTGTTCTGTGGGTTTGACACTTAACGTTATCCGGGACCTCACACTTAAAAAGTAAATTAAGTACACACGCCTGCACCTGCGCATCAGACTACCACGATCAGTCTATTTTCCTCAATAGATTTTGAACTTAACGCATATGGCATATGGCTGAACATTAATTAACTTTCTAAGTGCAATCCCTTAACTTATAAATGTATGTATTAACCGACCTACCATATACATTCAGGGTGCCTAGTGCGAGTTTTCTTTGCTATTCGATCATGTTAACGAAAATTAAAATTTTTATAGTAAGTGTTGAAACAATGCCTCCTGGTGACAAGCAAGAATAGTTAAAATTTTGCAATACAAATTTTTATTTGCATTAATGTGATCGATTGAATTCGAATTGTAAATAAAATTCGCACTTCTCTTCTCCTTTAACGATGAATGACGTCATCATCATAATCATAAACATCTATGTAGCGCCATCTATTGATGTAATGGACAACTACGTAGTAACAGTTTTGATTAATGTTACACAGACTAGTTTACTTCCGCAATCAGCAAGTCTGAATAGTACGGTATAATAAGTGTCGGGTCACCTCTCAACTACCTAATTAATATTTTTCTACGTACGCGTGACACGTATTCTGGTCTGGACAAGCTATCAACGCAAGTAGAAAACTAAATGCTATCGAATACCTAGTTCCTATCTTGTGCACAACAAATGTTTAAGTTCAATAAATATCTACAAGATGGCGCTTTCATAGGTTTACTCGACTGCATAGGAAGGGTATTGTTGTATTTTTGTTTGTAACGAATAAACTCAAAACTACTGGACCGATTTAAAAAATTCTTTCACTATTAGAATGCTACATTAACGCTGAGTAACATAGGCTAAATTAAAAAAGAAATGTCCACCCGTGCGAATCCGGGACGGGGCGCTAGTTTAAAATAAAATCATTATGTTGATTCTTGTCGGCCAATAAGATAGATAATAGCTACACTACAATGCATTTAGTGATTGTTATTATTATGTTACAACGACGAAAACAAATAATAAATAAATAATTTAAAAAAAAACAATGGTCCTGAATTTTGGCGTGTTGGATAGAGCCACGATAACATAGTTGGTAGGGCACCTGACCCGGCATGTCATTGGGTACGTGCTCGAATCCCGCTCATTTTTATTAAATAAAAAAATTGCAGTGTATTGTCACCACGTGCCTTGTTTACAAACTTTGTGGTTCGAGAGCGCTTTTGTTATATTACTGCTAGTTTTTATCATTGACGAAAGATGGCGCTGTTCTGCAATAAAATATTCTAGTAAAATTTTACTAGTAAATCTCTTTGAACTTACATGGCGACGAAACTCAATTCACGCCGCCTATAAAATCCTGTTACGCTCTGTAAAGGCTATCGCCAGCCAACTGCTATAACTTCCTACCTATTGGAGGAGTTATTTTTCATCTTTAAATAAATAAATCTTCTGTGCGTGTGAATGTCACTGAACTCCTTAACGGCTGGACCGATTTGGATGAAATTTTCTGTGTGTGTTCAAGTGGATTCGAGAATGGTTTAAATTTACAATTGAACCCGGTAGGTGGCGCTGCTATAAGGGTCCATCATGGGATACGGTTGTGCTTAAGCAGACGAATGATTTGTTTGTTTTGTTGTCGTGAAAACCTTAGATTTGGTGGAAACTGTCAACGTTTTGTTTGTTTTGTTGTCATGGAAACTGTCAAAGCGGTACGAATATGAAGTCCGCCGACCGACGGTGCGGCGGCGGCGGCGCGCCTGTCAACTAGTCTTCTCTATATATTATATAAAATTCTCGTGTCACAAAGTTAGTTGCCTGCCATACTACTCCGAAACTGCTCTATCGATTTTTATGAAATTTTATATGTATATTCGGTAGGTCTGAGAATCGGTCGTAACCTTTTTTTATAAGGGTGGTCCACCCCAAACATTTTTTTTTACAATTTAATAATAAAATTAGTTTGTTTTGTTGTCATAGAAACGATTTGATTGTATTGTTGACAAAGAAACTGTCAAAGCGATACAAAGTCCGCTGGGTCAGCTAGTTTGATATAAAAAATCTTCATCATCGTCATCACCAGCTCGTAATATACGTCCTCACTGCTTTCTCTCCTCCTCCACGGCCCGGTCAACCCGAGCCGAGGTCCGTGCCTTTAGAGGCGCCCTCGGGTTGCTCCGCTCCCCGATCCGATCCGAACCCTTCGGAGAATCTAGTAGGGCACGGGGACGCGCACTTGTGCGCGATGCCGTTCCCTCTAGATAACCTCTGAAGGTGATTCGTTTCACACGGCTTGAGGGACCCTTTACGTTCCTCGCCGCCCCCAAAAAAGCCCGGTGAAGCTGAAAATGCCGCAGCGGCAATCAGCAATCTCTCTCAAAAAAAAAAAAAAGTCCTCACTGCTGGGGCACGAGTCTTCTCTATGGATGGAAACACCGCAGGGAGAACGGGCCATAAGCCACAACGCGGGCCCAGTGCGGTTTAGTGGTACATCATGAACTCATGATGTAAGTACATATAAAAATTGCTTTAAAAATGCCTTCGACAGGGAAGGCTCGTGCCCCAGCAGTGAGATAGAGAGATGGAAGAAAGGGATAGAACGAGAACATAAACCACTACGCGGGCTCAGTGAGGATTGGTTGATGGTTGTTAACGACTGCTCATGGTGTCAAGACCAGCTTAAACCTGGCATGGCAGGAGTTTGTTGCAAGCAATAATCGTTTTCATACTTAAGAAAAAGTAAAAATTTACAATGGCTTTAGAGGTCTGGGAATAACCCATTAATTTGATTGTGTCATAGCAGAACCACAACATAAGGACACCGCCGAAGGTAAGGTAAGCTTCACACAAACGCGCCGATCCGATCCGAACCATTCGGAGAATCTAGTAGGGCACGGGGACGCGCACTAGTGCGCAATGCCGTTCCCTCTAGAAAACCTCCGAAGGTGATTCGTTTCACACGGCTTGAGGGACCCTTTACGTTCCTCCCCGCCCCCAAACAAGGTCGGTGAAGCTGAAAATGACGTCAGAGGCAATCAGCAATTTCTCTCCAAAAAAAAAACGGAATCTCGTAACAGCTGCGTGCGCTCGGACTGTTTCGGAGTGTTTCGAGGTTGTGTACCTATGTTAATGTGTGCGTTGCTCGCGCGCGTTTGTATGAAGCCTGCCTTCTGCAGTTTTCTTATTAAAATGAAACAACATTTTTACGGATCTAATCGCGTTTATTTTATACACTAGTTTATGCCCGCGACTTCGTTCGCGAAGACAACAGTAAAAAAAAAAAAATAAGCATCCTATACGCTGGTCTGGGTCATGGCCTGTATATGAGGAAAGTTTCATTGAAATCCATTTAGCAGTTTTTACGTGAAAGAGTAACAAACATCCATCCGTACTTACAAACTTTCGCGTTTATAATATTAGTAGGATTAGTTAAAACAATACAGTTTTCTTATGTTGTGCGTAATACTTGGCCGGTGTGATTATTCATTCATCAGTACCTAATGCCTATATATTCGTTCGTTACCTTAGGCACTACTACTAGGCACATATATATTTATTCTTTTTATAATGAACCTATCGATGGGTTCTAGACTTTCACTTGTATGAAATTTTGTGGAGCTTTCTAGCGATAACACGTTGTATGCCTATTTGTCGTTAGGTGAACGGTAAGTATTTGATATCTCGTCATAGTGATCTAATAGTAATTATACAATGATACAGGTTCCGATTATGGAAGTTAAGCGACTTTCGCAATGGCAAGTCACCGGATGGATCATCGAATTAAAACATCTCGGGCTACTCCGTGCTTCGGAAGGCAGTAAGCCGTTGGTTCCGGTTGTTGTTTGATTTTTTGATGTTGACTGTACCTTTTTTGTTACCGTGTCCCACAAATAGGGTTGAAAACGTATACTAGGGTTGGAGAAGGAAAATAAATACTTAGTATTTTTTCACGAGCGCACGCGCACACGCACACGTACCTACCTACGACTTAAAAAATCATAAAATGTTAAAACTGGTCCAATATTGATAATGGCTCAAAGCGAGGCACCCCAACACAAGTATCTGCATTACTCTCGGAAATAAAAAAATAATATTTATTTATTATTTATTAAACATTAACAGAATTCTGTTTATTTTGCACCTTGCATACGTAGTGAAAACAGAAAATACAAAAATAGCAAAACATCTTTATTTGGTACACGCCCGTTTCACGTTTACTTGCAGGCATATTACATAAAGATATTTTTTTTTGAGAGAGATTGCTGATTGCCTCTTAGGCATTTTCAGCTTCACCGGGCTTGTTTGGGGGCGGCGAGGAACGTAAAGTGCCGTGAGAAACGAATCACCTTCGGAGGTTTTCTAGAGGGAACGGCATCGCGCACTAGTGCGCGTCTTCGTGCCTTACCAGATTCTCCGAAGGGTTCGGATCGGATTGGAGAGCGGAACAACCCGAGGGCGCCTCTAAAAGCTCGGACCTCGGCTCGGGTTGACCGGGCCGTGGTGGAGGAGAGAAGCGCCCAGGTACATGTCTGTACCTGGTGGTTGAAAACAGTAGCTTATATACTTTATTTTTGCTTATATACTTAAGGCTCTAAGGGCGGCCATACACGGGCAGCTTGAAGCAGTCAGGACACGGCTACAGTCTTCTATTTACAAACATACATAAAACCGCACAAGCAGTTGCGTTGTTCACTATGAAGTCGCCTGTGTATGGTCGCCCTGAGGCAGCATTATCGGGATTTGAAGATGCTTTCCTTTTCCTTACAGTTTCCCGAAAAAATGGCGTAATATCCAACTAGCCCATAGCGGGCAACATTGTAGTTAAGTTTTTTTTTGTATAATTAGCACGGCAAAATGACTCCATTCCATCTCATGTCAAGTGGAAATGGAGTCCAGACGCGAAGACATCTGGTGCAGCGTGAAGACAACGAAGCATCAGTCACCCTCCCCTGCTGGCCCACAAGGTGCCTCTTCACGCCGTTTGAAGGACCCCATGTCATTGGAAAGAGGGAAAACGTGTGCTGGTAACTATTCCATCTTTTAGAAGTGCGACAAAGAAACGAGTAATCAGTTTACCTCTTTTGAAAGGTTATATAACATTTATATACCGATGTGCTTATTCTTTGAGAAGTGGTTAGCTACTAAGTAGTATAATTTTATATAAGCGTTGGTTGTATATTAACATTACCTTTGTAGAATATTCTTCAATTTTAAAGTGAACGAAACGGAATTAGTTTATTTATATTCAGTGGAACAGGGAAAAAATACAGTTTAAAAAGTCTTGATGGCACCTTGCGTTTCAATCGCCATTCGATCACGTTACGAAAACGAGAATTGATTGTATGGCAAAATTTTAACTCTTCTCGTATGTCGCCAGGAGGCGCTGCTTCAATGTCATACTAACTTTCTTTTTCGTAAACGTATTCGAATGAATACGAATAGTAAACAAAACACACTAAGCACCCTGATACGTTTTGTAATGTGTGAGCAAAAAACCCGCCCGATCCTCTAAATGACACCACACATTTACAGAATACACTAAACATGTACCTTCACTAGTTTAGGCCCAAGACACCGTACTCGTAGAACAAGGGTACGAAGAACCGGTTCACACTCGCTCTACACCAGGTACAGACATGTACCTGGGCGCTTCTCTCCTCCACCACGGTCCGGTCAACCCGAGCCGAGGTCCGAGCCTTTAGAGGCGCCCTCGGGTTGTTCCGCTCCCCGATCCGATCCGAACCCTTCGGAGAATCTAGTAGGGCACGGGGACGCGCACTAGTGCGCGATACCGTTCCCTCTAGGAAAACTCCGAAGGTGATTCGTTTCACACGGCTTGAGGAACCCTTTACGTTCCTCGCTGCCCCCAAGCAAGCCCGGTGAAGCTGAAATTGCCGTATGAGGCAATCAGCAATCTCTCTCCAAAAAAAATTGCTTTTATAGGGTAGTGTTTGACAGAACCCATTAATCGACATTTTCTCCTTTAATCATTAAAAATAGGGGTCAGTGGAGACCGCGTACCGGCAAACGTAGTGTTGGACGCCCTCAGACAAGCTGGAGCGATGATGTTCGCAAGCTGGCTGGCAAGAGCTGGTTGAGAGTAGCCGCGGATCGTGCTCGGTGGCGTGCACTTGGAGAGGCCTATGTCCAGCAGTGGACTAGTATATGCTGATAATGATGACGATGATGATGAACTGGTTTTAGTCTTTACCAACAATTGAATACATACCACCTGCTTCCTATCAGCTCGTAAGATGTCAATGAAACCGACCAAAAAAAAGCCATAAGTGTAGTCACGGTTTTGTTGATAAGTAGGTATATGACGAAAAAACTATCGTATTACATAAACCAAATATATATATAGTATCAAAAGGAACGTATTCACAATTAGTCCGACCCTTAAACTCATAATAACACTCTACTTATAATTATTTCTACCAAAGCGTTTAAAGTTGGGCAAAAATCATTAAAACCTGGGTGAAGCACGGGGACTTAAAAGGTCCCGTGCTCTAACTGATGACGTAATTGTACAGTGAATCAGTAAATTATTTTCCCTATATGATTCAAAAGATCTAAACAATTCTAAAATATTAGTGAATTTATATGCAGAATAATAGATTTTATTTATATTATTTAATTGTTTACAAGATTTGTGGTGCACAGAAAAAGTTTGAGTATAGTCGAGTGCCGGTGTTTAGTTTTTAACCTATAGTTTATCTAAATTATTATACCTCTAATTATGCCAAAACAATCACCAATACCTTAACTACAAATCGTCCGTCTCACATTTTTGATATATCGAGCGGTTTTTTAAATTATTATTAATCAAATTAACACGTTAAATTCCCCATACAAAGTTAGTATGGCAGCGCTGCATCAAATAAATTTGGACGAAGACATTTCAAATATTGACACTTGTCACTTACGGACAGCGCACCCTTAAAGTGTCAAACACTAAAGTCAGTCAAAGTAAAAAAAAAACAAATAAACTTAGGAAAAGTTTTTTTGGGGACTTCTTGGCGGGAAAGTGAAGTCATGTCTGCGGTTTTGTTTTATTTTCAAAAATTTGTGTTATGTCGAATATTAATGTGAAATAATGGTGGATTATTAACCGTTAAGTGTTCGTAAGTGTGCATGAGTGTTGGCAAATGAAACAAAACAGTGCAACTTTACTTTTCAAATTCTCTCAAGAAGTCCGCCGAGGAATTAGTAAAGCCCCACATCTTTACTGAGATACTCGAGGGGTTGGGGGGTATATCATTTCTCACTTCTCATTTTTATTATCATTCATCATCAATATCATCATACTAACTGGAAGGAAATATTGTTTATTTATGTATTACTTGTAAAAAAAATTACTTTGACACTGGCTAAATGTGCTAATCGCACGAAGTCATCAACTAAAAGAAAGAAAAGAAAATAAGTTTTTTTGGAACGTCCAAACTTTTTTTCATTTTTAGCTGTGGAGAAGAATGGGCGCACTACTGCCACTAACCTAGGTACAATTTCTAATGTGTGGTGTAAACCTTGGTTCTGCCGTTTTCAAGATTTCACATTAATACCTATTGTGTCTTATTGGCCTGATTCTGCCATTTTCTTCATAGCTCAACTCAAAATGTCCAAAACACTTAAGACACAATTGCTTTAAAATAGCAAAATTAAAACCGTGGACAAGGTCACAAAATAAGAAGACTACAGATGGTAAGCCTGATACAAACATAGACAACCTCTCGCGAACACGGCAGGCATCTCTGACACGGCATATCTTTAGCTGGGATTAACGCAAAATACGGAACTACGGAACGGAACTCGGACCATCTCAAACCAGTCTGAAAGCAGTTGTTGCGAGATTCCGTGTCCGTGAGAGGTTGTCTATGTGTGCGTTGCTCGAGCGCGTTTGTATGAAGCTTACCTTCTGATGTCTTCTTATTCAATATGGTTGAACCTTGATTTTAACAACTGCCTTCTTACGACCATGGGAAAAAAACTGCCCTTTGCTGAGTTTCGTGCGGCTTCTTCTCGGTACAAGGTCTCCACCGTAGGGTTTACGAAGTCATGGCTTTGAATTGTCGTTCAAAAATTACTTAGAATTTTAAATTTTGGAGGACCTCGAGATACATTAAATCGGTCAACCATCCTGTAACCCAGCATTGATAAAATTGCTTAACACGCAAAATCACAAAGTGAACGCACAGGACACCGCGCCACCAAGCACCTCATATTTCTAAACTTGGATCTGTAGTTTTGTAGAAATAGGGAAGTTGACAACAGTCCTTATTTTTTATTTGACCTAAGCATAAATTTCATTGACTTAAAAAGTTAATAAACACTCAATTGACGAAACAAAATTATGACGTCATAGGTAGTTTGCCGTTCCCATACAATTATCACAATTGCAAAAAGTTTCTTTATTGACTAACCATTCACCTACCCAATTGTGAACCAGTTAACCAATTTGTCAATTCTTTAATATTGGTGCTTTGTGCTTATCTAACAATAATTTTATTGTACCTACTACCTATGTCGACCGGTAGACGATTATATAAAGTAATTATGTTATTTGCGTCAAGTAGGTTGTTACAATAGATAGGTTATTTTTTCGTCTGGATAAGCATCTACTATAACAATTGTACACTCCAATACTAGGGGCTAGGGGGGGACTAGGGGCTCAATCCCGCAAAATAGTCACAATCCCGCTGGCCTGTGTAATCATTGCCACTGAACCACGAGATTTGAGGAGTAAAAATTCATACTTTTATTTGTTAAATCTTATATGATTTTTAAAATAGAATACTTTACTGTACACACAAAAAATAAAAATACAGACACGTTATAATAAGAAGAGAATAGATATTAAATGAGATGGAGGCGTTGAAAAAAGTGTACAGCTATATTACAATAATAATAATAAATCATTTAATTCAGACCATACTAAGTCCATATTGATGTGTTAGTTACAGAATAATCTTAATCTATGTAAGTAAGCAATGTAATTCATTATTTTACTACATTACAAAGAAGAATTCAACATTCAGAAGATTTCAACTACAGAATTAAGAATATATTGTAGTTTTAATCTATTTTTATTAATACTATGCAATAATGAGCCGTGTGAAACGAATCACATTCGAAGGTTTTCTAGAGGGAACCCCCATCCCTATCCATCGCTACTAGGTTCTCCGAGGGGTTCGGTATCGGTGTCTTTAGTTTAACGTCCAAGTTACCTATAATCATAGTAAGGGGAGGCAATATCAAAGTGGTGAGTTGATCACCTGTTGATGAGTCCGGGACCAGAATAAATTAACATTAAAAAACGAGGTCTGTACCTTTTTTCTACGAATTCCTTATTTTCTCAGTCGCCCGAATCCCGCGAATCGAAAACCAGCTTTGCAAATGAGTTACACTATTCTCATCTTGTAAAAGTGTACAAGAATCGCCCCGCATTAAGGGGCGATTGATTGGGTACCTTGGTAGGGGGCGAAAGGGTATTTTTAGGAAAAGGGGCGAAAGATGAGGGGCGAACGGGTGCGAGACCCATTTCTTAGTTTCCTCTTAGTAGGAACATCTTCCAAAACAGGTAGAAACACATTATATATGTATAGTTTTTTTAATTATATACTATAACTAGCACTTTTCCCGCGACTTCATCCACATGGATTTTGTATTGTAGGGTAAAACCGGGATAGTTGCCCCAGTCGGATAGGCCGCATTTTCTAAAAAACCTATTTTACTTACTTTATTCTAAAGGGTAATATGCTAGGATATCTATCCTGCAATGACCTATCCTCCTAAGCATTTTCATGGTGAGGCATCTGTCCATAAACGTAGGCATCAATCCTCAAAAAAATTGTTAAGCAAAAACTCAATTTCTGCACAATCACTAATTGTTTGGTCAACAAAAACAGGTCGTAATGTAAGATGTAAGACTAACTAGCTATCTTCAAAGAAATTATTCTTAGGGCCTCTTTCACCATCTACACGTAAGTTCCCATTAGCGTTTACTTGACAGATAGTCCATACAAAATTATCACTAACTGCCAAGTATCTACTAATCAGACATTGTGAAACAGGTCCTTAATAAATAAATCGTTTTTAAATTACGAAGCACTTGCCTACAGTGAGGCATCTATCCCAGTTTTACCCTACATACAAAATTTTATTCTTTTATTCTCAAATAATAAAAAAACCATCTAAAATATAGCCTATGTTTACCCACAAGAAATGTAGTATTTTATCAGTGAAATAATTTTTGAAATTGTACCAATAGTTCCAGAGTTTAGCCCCGACAAACAAACATTACCACAAACATTAACTCTTTATTAATAGTATAGATTACTTACTAATTATAATGTGTATGTACTCATATTATTTTAACATACATTTTTTAATCTTCAAGACATGTACTCGACGTTCATATGTGCACTTTTGTGCCTAAAGTGAATAAATATTTTTCATTTCATTTTCATTTATTGTTAGGGCTTGATCATTGAACCTCTTTTCGCTTTCTATGCGTTCGCATATCGATACGCCTCGTACACAAAAGTGAATGAACAAACTAACCTCTCTAAAATAGGTACACATCTAGATTAAAATAATAAGCTTTCTAAACAGGCAGTTAAGAGCTATTATCGAACCAAGCATTATATAATACAATTTAATTCAATCCTCTAGGAGCAGGGGTGCGGTTTTTGAACCGGTGACTATTATAATTTATAACGCTACACGTTGCGAGTGTTCTTTCTTAGTCTTTTTCAAAACGACTATACATTATTAGTCCATGCTACTAGCAACGCCTCGGTGGCCGAGTGGTAAAGCACTCGGCCCGATACCGAAAGGTCCCGGGTTCAATTCCTAGATCGGCCAAAGTGTGTGTTCGGATTTATTCGGTGGCATAGCCCGGGTAATCACCAACCCGCTTTTGGCAAGCGTGATGATTAAGCCAATTGTAATGATGACTTGATTTCAATGATGGAGGCCTTATCCCAGCAGTGGGACAGTTATAGGCTATTTACTTTTACTTTTTACTACAAACAAATTATGCGACGCCTAAAAATCTCGAACATTAAAATAAAAATATCTTATTATTAAAATTATCAATATGTAATGCAAACAATTTATATTATTATTATACAAATAATAATAATGTATTCATATCACATTAAGTTTCTTTCAAGATCACCGGCTAGATTAAAAAATCACCTCCCTGTCAGTAGTAGGCTGTAAACAGCCCATTTACTGTCCCACTGCTGGGCAAAGGTGGTAAATTTTCCCACAGTAATAATTCGTAGATTTTAATCGCATTTTTGGTCTAGTTGTTAGACTACCGATCTCAGACGTAAAAGGTCCCGGGTTCGATTCCCAGCGTACATGCCTTTGCGCGTAACCGGAAAACGGTTAAACTTAGGTACCTATTTCAATACTTAAAGTGTTTTTTTTAGTTTTCTTATTCACATTGGGCATTTTCTCAAGCCGTGTGAAACGAATCACCGTCAGAGGTTTTCTAGAGAGAACGGCGAACACTAGTGCGTGACCCCGTGCCCTACTAGATTCTCCGAGGGGTTTGGATTGGATTGAGGAGCGGAACAACCCGAGGGCACCTATAAAGGCTGGGACCTCGGATTTTTTTTTCTTTTTTTTTTTGTTTACCCAGGGAAAAAAAATCTGCACACAGATTCAACCTTTCGGAAGATCTGGGGCTGGCCTTGTCCCTTTCTAAAAGGGAGTAAGACCGACCCAGTAAACCCATACCCCTGGGGTTTGCCTTTGGCCTTAATAAGGGCCTCGAAGACTATCGGAACGTACGCCCTCCGAAGGTCGGGGGGCGCAGTGGGACCTCGGATTGACCGGGGTGTATTTATAGTGAGAGTAAAAAGGTACAGGTACAGGCGGCGATACGGTACAGATTATTGGTAGTAGTTTTAAGTACTGCCTATACGTACAAAGTGCTGTGCGTAATCATTTTTGATGCGAATAGCTAAGGAGTGGAATTCCCTTCCTGCGGAGATATGTACATTGTACAACCTGGATATTTTCAAGGCAAGTATGTTACATCCTAAGCCGCATCATCACTTACCATCAGGCGAGATCGCGGTCAAATATTTGAGGATAATAAAAATGTAAAAAATATATCCGATTACAGTTGTAATTTTTTTTCCACCGCTCTCTCTCTCTAGTAGACTAAGCTTAACGTAACAAAAAAAACAGCTATGTGGCCATTCCCCATCCGTTGACCGATTGATAGACGCACCTACAAACACGCATTACATAAAGACAGTCATTTTCCATGCTATTGCATTGATTGCTTCCGTTAAATCGCATCAGTCAGGATGCCTAGTGCAAGTTTTATTTGTTATTAGAGGTTAGAGGTAAAACAGTCAAGAGGCGATTTTTTTATCGCTTGCGTAGTGGTTTACGGCCCGTTCTCCTTGTGGTGTTTCAACCTACAAGGAAGACTGGTACAAAAAAAATAAGCTGATAATGGATGGATGGATGATAGATGACATAAGTTACGACGACCTCCGTTAATGTTTAAAATTGAAATGTTAAATATTATTTTCTTTTCAACTACAGGCTGTAGAATGTGAGTAAAGCCATGGAGGTCTGGAAACGACCCATTTCAACCCGCAGGGTGCCGACACTGATGCTGATCCGTCATCATAATCAACTTATTTTATGTCCCCACTGCTGGACACGAGCCTTCCCTATGGATGAAAACACTACAGGGAGAACGGCCTATTAACCACCAAGTTCCAGTGCGGATAGGTGGTTTTTAACGATTGCTAATACTGCCGGGACCTACAGCTCTGCGTGCCTTCCGAAGCACGGAGGAGCTCGAGAAGATAAGTGTATATGTGTTTACAACCGTAAACACATATACACTTTGTTGTTATGGTGTACGGACTTAGATTAGATACTTACTTACTCCGCTTGCTTAGGACTCGTAGTGGATCTTGGCCTCCGACACAACATGACTAAGATACGATGATGTGTTGTAAATAATAATATCACATTCTTTTACAGTAAAATAACCTTTAACATGAACCTCATTAAATAATGAGAGTTATTATAAATTACAAGATAAAATTTTACCATATTTTAAATATTTACCAAGGTTTTTATAAGTATTTGAAACAAACCAACAAAACTAGAACAAAATAAAATGTATCTCCCTAGGTATCGAACTCGGGATTTCAAAGTTCAAAACTGATGCTAACCACTAGACCACAGAAGCAACTGTTATGACACAAGTGTGTATAACCAAATAGTGGTCGTTAATATAATTAAATGCCATATTAATTATTACGTTACCCCTTTCTACAAAGTACTGTGAATTCATGAAACTGATCGTTTCGCAAAATGTCCGGTACCTACGCAGTTTGTCCAAACCTGTCCAACCTGAAACGGTTCGTCGCATGTCCGTTCTATCCCTTTCTCCCAACGAATACGGATTCACTCAATATACTACAAACACAGTGCCAAAAAAGTCCAAAACCAATGGCAATTGGTATCACTGAATGTATGGATGGCAAACGGATTTATATAGAGTTGATAATACGATTGTGGGAATTATTGACGGGATTTAGTTTTTTTACGCAACTTATTCGGGAAATAAATAAATAAACATAATTCATGTAGGTTAGAGTGTTTTCTTTTAAATATCGTTACAAAACAAACTGGTACCTATATTTTAATAAATTTAAAAAAAAAAGTAACAATAATTCTTTATATTCGGTGTTTCAGTATGTATGATTAAACGAATAAATTTTGAGGATAGGATTTTTTATTCTGCAATTTTAAGTAAAACATTCCTGTCTTTTGTGTTTTGACCATCTCATCTCTGCTCTAAGCTATTGTGCTCTCTTAATTAATTAAAAACTAACAAAGTATTTCAACGAGTTAATTTTCATAACATGAACCGTGGACGCTCCCGTACCCTGCACAGCCATATCAAAAATAAGGAGGCTCAGAAGGTTAGTTTAATACACACCGCGCTCGAGCAACGCACTCATAGACCCTTTACTCGGACATGGATCTCGGAACAGCTCAAAACAGTCTGAGCGCAGGTGTTGCGACATTCCGTGTCGGTAAGAGGTTGTCTATGTGCGTTGCTCGAGCGCGTTTGTATGAAGTTTACCTTCAGCAATCTCCTTATTTTGTGGCCATATTGACAGTCACTATAGTTAACAAAGTAAATACGATTCAAGTGGCGTCGCAGCTTCGCGTCACCTTAATTTTGTATTCAACAGGAGTGCTCCTTCAATTTTCACAGCAAAACATCAATTGCTTCGTCAAAAACATGGCGGCGTGTTTACAAAACAACGGAATAATTAAAAAGCGGGTAAGTAAATCTCATAATACCTAAACAGATTTGCGTCAAAAGATCTTTCTGTTGGCTTGTGATCTCGCGAGTCAAGCTACTTTCGCATTACCAGTGTTGCCGAAGGCAACCTTTTTAGAGGTTTTTATTTATAATTGTTGATGCTGTCTTGTATTTTTGATAGACTTGGATGTTTCGTGAAAACTAGGGGCGGCGGGTCTATGTTTTTGCTTATTGGTGTGATAAGATTGAACATATTCTCTAAAGCCCTAAACGTGTCTTCTACTTGCCTTTACCTACCTACATACAGTCCGATAATTCACAACCAGCAAACATCAATGTCAATATAATTGCTGTTTCCACAGTTAGAGATAAAATAGACAGTTCTTCAGTTGTTGACTCCAGGTGAAGTGCGCTTCCACCTTCGTACTTATCATCACTTAACACCAGGCCAAGTGCCTGCCTGTAAGAAATAAAATAAGAATGGATGTCACAATTAAAATACCTCAAGGTTCTCCGTGTTTTGGAAGGCATGCATTTCGGCTGTTGTCGTAAGATCTGCCATCTTAAAGTAGTAAGTAGTATCTAGTTTAAACTCAACCTACCCAATGATCCGCGTGGTAGGTTATGATCCGATCCTTTCATTGTGATTTTCATATAGTTCAAAGATCTTAGCCCAGCAGTAGCACGACTAGGACGTTATAGGCTGATGATGATAATACAAAAGTTATAAGATAACGAAGTAATCTAGATCTTGAAATAAATTAGGATCATATCTACCACAAATAGAAACTTGCAATTGGTTTCTGCGCTCTGTCTAAATCCAAAGTTGAATAACTTAAGTAAACCAATGAATATAAATACGACAGATACCTACACAAACTCTAGGACGATTCCTTTGGTCAAAATGTGATTTGAATTTCTTAACAAAAAATCAGATTTACATTTAGCACGCGATGTCTCGAAGTGGGTTAGTCAAATATTGTGTGCATTATATTCGTTATATACGTTATATTTACATCACATTAGCACCTAAATAAATTGTTATTGTTGCTTAACCGAAACAATTAACCAACCAAATTAATTTCAACAATTACACAAAACATCTCACACAATACATATTTTAATAAGATTTTGCGCAAAAAAAAAACAATAAATCGTATTAACAGCTCTCTATAGTTGCCGTGCGAGCCTTTCTCGAGTAGCCCAGTAACACTATCACTTCCGGTCGGTATAAAAATGTTTGTGCATTTCTGCAGAGGCATCATTGCAACGAGCCAGGTGCGGAGACGCAGTATACTAAGCAAAGACAACATGAGGACTTTTGTGAGTTGAAACCTTATTTATTTTTTTTAAGAATAATAAAATACCGTTTTGAAAAAGGAGTAGCATCTGTCAAGGAGTCTAAGGATTTAAGTGATTTAAAAATTATAAAAAACAAAACTGAAACGTGATGTGATTTTGAATAAAAACTCCTTCGACTTTGAAGAGGTTTCCGAGTTTGTTACAAACTTTGATTTTTAAATAATCCTTTGATTAACTATTAATTAATTCAATAAAGATATGCCTTATACATTTTGAAAATCAGTGTCCGCCATTAACTGAATAATAAAAATGTGTTAAATATTCACGTTATCAATAAAAAATACATAAATTCTACAAATATATGTAATAGTGATTATCTTAACTTCAGTGAATAAGTGTAAAAGTGTCTAAAAAATATATCTTACAGCAAAGGAAAAGAAGAATTTAATACATTAATAATTTACAAAAAAATACTTTACAAAACAACAAACTTAAATTATTAAATCTTAATGTTCGCTACAAAAATATAAAGTAATACCAAATCATTTGACAAATAAAAAAAAAGACAAATATTTTGCCGCTAAATAAATTAGCCAGAGATAAAGTAGAGCTGCGACCAGCGAGCTAACTCACAGCGCAAACTTTAAAAAACAACCGTCAAACGGCGAAGTAAATTTTCAACAACAAAGGAGACTTTAGTTCTTGAAGTTTTTAAGAGCAATGCATAAACTCGCGAAGACTACAAAACTTTTAAAGGATAAATTCTTAGTTACTTAACAAGAGGCGGTAATTTAACTGTTGTTTTTTTTTACTTTTTTTAAATTAAAATCTTTAATAGCGTTGGCTAGTTCCTTATGCACTCTAGTACCTAGTCTGAGAATATGGTCTAGTTAATTTTATAGACTTGTGCGAGATTTTTTATCACTTAATGATGACTAAATAAAATATATATAGTAATCGAATAATATAATTTCTGTAATGTTCTAATTTAATTGCGAATAAATGTGAACTTACTGTAATTTATGTACTTACGCGCCGTAACATAATATATAAGAAAAAAACCTAGTAAATGACTTGTCTTAATATTTACAGAAAAATGGGAACAAATATAAAAAAAAACCTAAATTACTAAAATAAGGCGTGAATCGAAATAATTTGGTTCTATTGAGATTCAAACACATTACAACATACGATACATGACGCGGTCCTAACTTAGTCCAGCCTTGGTAGCTCAGTTGGGAGTGCTGTCCTGAAAAGTCGTGAGTTCAAATCCCGCGTCCGTTTACGTAAACTTAAATACAATTTTCAGTTACAATATAAGTATAGCATTAAAAATAATAATTTAATAAATAACCCAAATAATTGTAATTAATGTTACCCACTAATTTGTTATATCAGAGAATCTATCACAACATTCACAACATTGAAAGGAATGTGAACTGTGAACAATAGATTTCCTTTGATTATCAACTTAATTGGGGCTTTTGTTTTATCTGTACAACCTATACTTTACACAATACTTGCCATTAGAGTATAATCTGAAGATTTTAAAGGCTGATTCCTTATTGGTACACTGGTTTGAAAAAACTTTCGCCCGGGGTTTCAATCTGCCTGACACAAAAGTATTCATAACTTGCAAAGTAACATTGTAGTACCGGTTCAAATTAAAAAGTGGCTGATGTCACACAAGTCCTTAATGGAATACCTATACGCTATTTGTAAGAAAACCTTTTATATACTTAATGTGGTATTAACCTTTTTAGCTGCCTGGTTGACATGACACGAAGACGAAGACATTTGAAAAAAAGAAAGGCATATGTAGTCAATTACATTGTTAGCCAATTACTGTTATCTGATAATGATAAAATAATAGGTGATGTTACTCTGTCGTAAACCAAACTTTTGGGCGTAAATACATGGGACTTAACAGAGTTCCTTCGTGCAGTTGAGAATTTTCACGTTGCACTGTTGTGTTCTATTTGCCAACACTCACGAACTCTTAACGGTTAATAATCCACCATTACATCACGTTAACAACAAATCGATAAAACACAAATAAATAAAAAAAGAAAAGTAAAAATCTGTCACATTTGCCCGCCAAGAAGTCCACTCCATAATGATATAAATCCTCTTTACACAAAACCACAGAGTAAGTCACTTAACCCGGTCCCCATAGAAACGCTCCGATTTGATTCAAAGCCGATCAGCCAATGGAATAATACGTCATGCGTGGTATAACATGGCTACACGTATTACTGGTCCAATGGTCCGTTCAATCCGTGTTTTCAACCAAGTAGTTCAAACGCTATTACGTCTTGTTCAGCTTTAGTTTGAACAACGGATTTGTTATGTCCAACTGATTAGGGTCTTAGTCCAAAAATAAGCTTAGTAGAAAATAAAATAAGACGCGTATTAGTCCCATTAGAATCGAACCGAACCAAACTCCTCGGAGAATCTAGTAGGGGACGGAGACACTCTTGCGAGATTGATGCTATCCCCTCTAGAAAAACTCTGAGGATGTTTCGATCGCACGGCTTGAGGAACCCTTTAAGGTTCTAGCCCCCCTTAAAATGTCCGGTGACGTCGTAAAGGCCTTATGTGGCCTATCAAACTCTCCTATAACATAGTAGGCTCTATAAGACTTTAATGCTTTAACCCAACAGGTTTATGATGTAAAAGGCATATGCTGTCAATAACAAAACCGGACCCAGTCGACTACAGGGTGAAAAAAGAGAATACGTATGGCATTGCGTCTCCTGGTGACAAACAAGAAGAGTTAAAATTTTGCCTTAAAATTTTTGGTAACGTAATCAAATGTTTAACAAAACTTGTACCATAGTTACTATTGTTTAATCTGTGCCATAGTACCCAGAGCATGAATAAGACCTTATTGATTGAACGTAGAACGCCGCCGCCGCCGTGCTATGAAACAAATGACTGTACAATTTAATTTAAATTGAGAATCACTTGATTTGTGAAAAGAAAACAAATGACTGTTCACTAATTTGTTTTTCAAGTCTGATTTTGTTGAATAGACGCCAAAAGGGGAAAATGTTTTATGACATAATCGTCGGGGCATTTCGATTCGTTGCAAAGATCTTTCAACGGATATTACATACGAAATCCTCGAAGATAAAGTCACTGGCAAAGTGCATGCTGTGTTGTCATTGTGTTGTAAAATAAAATGCTAACAAAGTAAACAGATGTTTCGGAAATAATTGTTTGAAGTATCTAAGGTAGGCAAAAATCATGAGGCGAATCCACATATAAACAAAAAGAATAGTTGCCAACGAATACCGGAAATACCCAAATCTTTTTTATTGAACTTTTTGTGCCACGATAACTTATAAGTACAGATAAAAATCACCACGTGTATAACGTACTTTTTATTAAACTTATACGTACAAGCTAACAATTAGTCTACACCGTTTGTAATAAAGTACAAAATTGTCTGCACCATATCAGTTAAATGGTCAAACAAAGGGTTTTTCCGAATGTTCCGAATGTTTTTGTTCAACAAATGTCTCGGCCACCAACATTGTCTTGTCCATTCCCGGTCTTTCGAATTTTTTTTTTTGTAAAAAATTTGTGATCACCAATTCGCATGTGAGGAGCTTGATGGCGCACGCAGTAGTTAACGCGCCCGATCTGCGATTGTTAAGGTTAAGCAACTTTCGCAAAGGCTGGTTAAGGATCAACATAATTAGTTTACACCACTTGTAATAGAGTACAAAATTGTCTGCACCTTTTTAGTTAAATGGTCAAGCAATGGGTTTAGGTTTTTCCAAATGTCCATTGTATTTTTCCTCACAAACAAATGCCGAGTGACTCGGATCGACATTTTCGTGTCCATTCCCAAGCAAAGAGTGTTTCGGATTTTTCAATAACAAGTTTGTAATCACCAACCCGCATGTGAGGAGCTTGATGGCGCAGTAGTAAACGCCCACCCAAACCCGCTTGTTGTGGCGGCCGCCAACTATAATGTTGGAAGCCTTCCACCAACAAAACGGTTCATGTCTAGGCGTCCTAAGCACGTCCTAGATGACCCCGACGATCCCATAACGGTTGCGAACGCCCCCCCGTCCGATCCTCTAAATGACAGCACACATTTACAGAATACACTAAACATGCAAACCAGTTTAGGCCCAAGACACCGTACTCGTAGAACAAGGGTACGAAGAACCGGTTCACACTCGCTCTACACCAGGTACAGACATGTACCTGGGCGGTTCTCTCCTCCTCCACGGCCCGGTCAACCCGAGCCGAGGTCCGTGCCTTTAGAGGCGCCCTCGGGTTGCTCCGCTCCCCGATCCGATCCGAACCCTTCGGAGAATCTAGTAGGGCACGGGGACGCGCACTTGTGCGCGATGCCGTTCCCTCTAGATAACCTCTGAAAGTGATTCGTTTCACACGGCTTGAGGGACCCTTTACGTTCCTCGCCGCCCCCAAAAAAGCCCGGTGAAGCTGAAAATGCCGCAGCGGCAATCAGCAATCTCTCAAAAAAAAAAAAAAGT
This sequence comes from Eudonia truncicolella, assembly GCA_949315975.1. Taxonomy (NCBI): domain Eukaryota; kingdom Metazoa; phylum Arthropoda; class Insecta; order Lepidoptera; family Crambidae; genus Eudonia; species Eudonia truncicolella. The sequence continues at coordinate 4,403,028 of OX438848.1, read as the reverse complement.
AGTAAACGCGCCCGGTCTGCAATTGTTTGCAACTTTCGTAAAGGCCGGTCATCGGATGGGTGACCAAAAATGTATCATCTCGAGCTCCTCCGTGCTTCGGAAGGCACGTAATACCGTTGGCCTCGGTTGCATTACCAGTTGTTAAAAACCACCAATCCGCACTGGGCCCGCGTGGTGGTTTATGGCCTGTTCTCCCTGTGGTGTTTCCATGAAGGCTAATACCTCAGCAGTGGGAACAGAATGAGCTGGTGATGAGGGTTTCTGATCACCCGAATGTAGCAAGCGTGGTGATTAAGCCAGTACCCATTAATTGCGGCGATGACTTGATTTTAATGATGGAAGTCTTTGTTCAGCAGTGGGTTATTTACCTTACTTTTTATAGTCCCACTGCTGGGAATTGAAATCAAGTCATTTTTTCAAGTCAGATGCATCCATAACAGTATCGAGATCCGAATCACAATGCCCGACACGGAAATTGAACCCAGGATCTTCGGTTATCGGGCTGATGAGTATAGGACAGTAAGCGTATAGGCTAATTAGTTACCAGTTACACAGAGTTTGAAGTCATGTAATAAGGCTTTGACGGAATGTAGGGTACACCGCAACGTTTGAAATTGGACTTGTAATTAAATTTCTGCTCTGCGCAAGTAATTTAAAATGTAATTAGTAATGTCATGCGGGCGATGACAAAGTCTATCTCTCTGGCATGTCTGTTTCGGTGGAGTTAATTTACTCAGTCGTAAATATTACGTATAAAAATGTTAACGCAAATTTTGTTACGGAAAAAATACGATTCTTATGTAGTTTAATGAAGCTTTGCAGTCAATAATTTATTTTAACCATTTCACTTATATTAATTATAGATTTAATGGATGGGACTAGAGGCAATATCCCTTAAAAAAGATTTAAAAAGAAAAGATTCTAAAAATATATTACCTGATAGTAGATATAGTGCCCAGTAGAGCACTTGAACCTATATGCAGAGGGTGCGGGTACAAACACCGCTCATGGATTTTTTAAACACTTTTTCCTAACTACACAGAAGACGTTATAAACAGCTTTTGTTTGACGTTATCTTTTGACATTGACATTTTAAGTCAAAATATTTTTTGTACAGTTTTATTTTTTTTTCTTTTTTTTTTCCTTTAGTTTATGGCTTTGTGCGATTAGCACATTTAGCCAGTGTCAAAGTAGTTTTTCTTACAAGTAATAAATAAATATACAATATTTCCTTGCAGTATGATGATGATGAATGACAATAGAAATGAGAAGTGAGAAATGATATACCCCCAACCCCTCGAGTATCTCAGTAAAATGTGGGGCTTTACTAATTCCTCTAGCGGACTTCTTGAGAGAATTTGAAAAGTGCAGTTGCACTGTTTTGTTACATTTGCCAACACTCATGCACTTACGAACACTTAACGGTTAATACACCAAACAAAACCGCAGACATGACTCATCACTTTCCCGCCAAGAAGTCCTACAGTTTTAGTTAATCCTATTATAAAAGAATATGTAATTTAATTTTAATTAGAACTCCTTGCGGGGAAACTGAAAGAAGGCGTTTGCCTTTTGTTTCAATGTTCGGATATTCGTGTATAGTATGGGAAGATTGTCAATACAGTTAATAACGAGTTTCAGTAAGTACTAAACTAACATAAGAACGTGCAGTCGACAACATAACAACCAAGATTCAAAACTGGTCTTGTGATAAAAGGGCACATTCACTTACTGTCAACGGTCTTATTACTTAAAACGAATATATATTCGTCGATTCTCATGTTAATTATTCGACTTTATTTTTCTTTGGAGACAGTTTGCTGATTGCCTCAGACGGCATTTCCAGCTTCACCGGGCTTGTTTGGGGGCGGCGAGAAACTTAAAGGGTTCCTCAAGCCGTGTGAAACGAATCACCTTCGGAAGTTTTCTAGAAGGAACAACGGCATCGCGGACTTGTGCCTGTCTCCGTGCCCTATTAGATCCTCCGTAGGGTTCGGATCGGATCGGGTTTATGATTCGACACGAAAAATAACTGAAGACTGAGCTGTATGGGCTAGATTTATTTGCCCCTCCCAAATTAAATTGGAAAAGAGCGTCAAAAATAAAACTTTTTAGTGATGTATCTGCGTGTCGTTATGCAATTCAATGACAGCTCTCGATGATCGTTAGTTCGATATATGGAGTAGATCCACTGATGAATATTCGTTGTCGCACTCATTCGAAAGGGGTAAATTTTTCCACTTAAAAGTAATTTACTTAGATAGGCATTTAAAAGTTTTTTTTACTAATATGAATGCACCATTATCACATTAATTATTATACGCACTACGTATTATTATACGCTTGTGTTAGGCATTGATCCACGCTAGTAGTCTAGTCTAACGAATCTATGGGGATTGAACCAAGATTCCTCGTTTATGTAACCTAAGCGTCAACCAGCTAACAGGCGCTTCAAACACTGCTTATGGGCTACCTAAATCTTCAGAGAAACTGACAATGGCCTAACCGTCAAACCACAGAGGTCTTGCAACGCTCCAACCTTCCTCGTCACGAGTTAACAACGACCCAGGACAACTTTTACATCACGTAACAGCAACAGCAACGTCGTAAATAAAATGGATTCAATTACAATTTAATGGAACCACACTGGCTAGTAAAAGGGGAGCCTCTCGCCTCTCACTTTAGCTTCTTGCTCTTTGTTTTCTCTAAAATGGCGTCGTATGATCGCGAGCGGGTAGCGATAGTGATGTACACCGCCTGCACAACACACCAACCTACTACAAACTGTCTAATTTCCTCAATAAAGTTCAAACTTTATGCCTAAAACATATGATTGAAAATGTATTGAAGAAAGATAGTTTTGGCTAGGTTGATGTGCAGATGTCTGTCTGTACCTATTGCGAATTTAAGTTATTATGAGCAACTTCGAATGTTAGAATGTGTCATTATTTACGAATTGTGGAGCAAGAGTGGCGTAATACAAAAAAGTCGAATAGTGGAATTCTGGAGCAAGAATGACATAATGCAAATAAGGTCATAATGTAACAAGCCTTTTTTAAATGTAGTGTTTGAATATGTAATAGTGTCACTATTTGGTTCGATTTGAAAACCTTATTATAAATTCTTGGAAACTTATTATCTCTAACAAACTCGAGTACCTATATCCGATTCAAGTGTTTTACTTTGATACAGAAAGGTGTAAGTGAAGAAAACGTTTTTTTATTTTTCTGGTCGCAATAGTGCTTGATCTCGTCTCGCCTGACCGTTGTCTCTATCTTATTGTCGGTAACCGAACAGATAGATGCACGGATTAAATACGAGAAGTTGTGGTTCAATTCCCAGAGCTTCGTTAGCCAACTGACGCGAATCCATACGCGTACACAAGCGCATTAGCTTTCCGGATTGGTTAACATGTCAGCGAGGCATCGCTGTTGCTGTTATGGCAACAGCTTAGATAAGATGGTAGATAAAAATTAATTTAAAATAAACCCTACTACCAATAAAACAGAGATGATTATTGAGGTTAATTGAATGTCTGGGTAGAACTCGGAAGAAGAAAAAAAAAAAAAAACAACTGTCGCTGATCGAGTTTCGTCTGATTCAACTAGACCATTGATAGTGTTCTATTTATAGATTTGTAAGCGTTATGCGGTTGTTTAACAAAAAGTAACAATTTGTATGGTAATTATGTAAATAACGGTGGTGACCACGAAATATTTATGCATTGAAAACGTTTTATATAATGGAGTTTATAATGAAATTTCGCACTTACAATCATTGACCGCAGTTGCTGAGTGTTGGTATCAATGAGGTCATTAATGAAGCTTTCAATTCGAATGGAACAACGTGACCTTTTTTATAGAAACGTATTTTTTTGTTATCAAAACAACTCAATGTTTATATAACATTTTTATTAGAATCGTGTTTAATAGTATAAAATAACGTTTTGTTACTTATATTTTATTTGACAGATTGTCAATTGTTTCATGACATTCAAAATTCAAAATTCAAAATCATTTATTCAGTTTAGGCTACAAGTAGCTCTTGTGAATGTCACTATGCTATCGGTTCGTAAGTCTACTCTGGGCGGGAGATCTTGTACTGAGAAGAACCGGCAAGAAACTCAGCAAGTGTCCAGCTCTTTTCTCCCTTACAGCGTCAAAAATATTGGAAAATGCCCTTTCATAGCAGGACACTTTCCATTACAAATAAACACAAAATTATAGAAGACAACCACAACATGTAAATAAAAAACAAAAATATCACAAAATAAAAAAAAAAATCTAAGTTAACAAATTTACATCAGGTAAAAGTTTCAATTTCCACAATGTCATACAGTACCACTACAGTAGGTACTCTAAAAAAAAAAAATTGGTTAAGAAAACCCAAGTCAAACTACAGTAAATAATATTAAAAATAAGATAAGTATGCAAGAGCAGACCAGCCTCCACAGGCAGCACCCGTTACGAGTATGACATATGAATCAGCCATCGCTTCGCTCAACCATATTTTAGGGAACATTGCGGACCATCATTACAAATATTATTATATCTCAGAGGAGCGCGATGGCGCACTGGATAATGCCCCCGGTCTGCGAGTTAAGCAACTTTTGCAAAGGCCGGTCATCGGATGGGTGACCAAAAATTTGTCATCTCGAGCTCCTCCGTGCTTCGGAAGGCACGTAAAGCCGTTCGGCCCGGCTACGGCTGCATTAGCAGTCGTTAACAACCGCCAATCCGCGCTGAGCCCGCGTGGTTGTTTATGGCCAGTTCTCCCTATCCATCTATAGGGAAGGCTTGTGTGGAAAAGAGAAAAGAGCTGATGATGATATCTCATGTCAAGAAATAACTCTAATCTTTCATGTAAGTTGTTCGCCATGTTGTAAGCTATGAAAGCCTATATGAGTTAATTAATAAAGCGAATATGAAAAAAAAAATTATCATATGAGATTCAATCACTTAGGTACTTAATGAAAGCATAATGTGACAATGTGACATAACTACACGGAATCTGGTCACTTCACTTTCGAATCATTATAATATGCTTAAGTTAAGTCACATTATAAGATAAGTAACACTTGTGACGTTTGAAATGTAAAAGAGAAATGGCTGACATCGTTTGTGTCGAGTTAACTCTGATGCAAAGTGACATTTTCTATTTGGAATATGAATTCAGAATAATTCTATTTGACAATTCTATTTTTAAATTAATTTTCTTCGTTTGTGACATTAATTGTCTTTGACATGTACGACTTATTGTCTATTGTTGTCGGATCTAAATGTTTTATAATGAACACGTTTCAAAGTTGTTTCATTTATTAGATCTTGGACTAATAACAAATATAAAAAAATCGGCCAAGTGCGTGTCGGGTCACGCGCAGTGTAAGGTTCCTTAGCCCAGCTCCATAATGCAGACTTATATTTTTAAATGGCTCATATACTTAATGTAGATACACACACCTGACAACGTTATTGAAGTAGTTTTAGGAATTTGTACTGCGCTAAGTACATTTTATAAGTTGGTCGACTGTTACTTGTAGACAGACAGACAGACAGACGGACACGGACATGGCGAAACTATAAGGGTCCTTGCTGACTACGGAACCGTAAAAAAGACAGTTCAAGTAGTAGGTATGCGCTTTTATTTAAAATAAAGGATCTATCGAAGTATAAACATAGCCACAGTGATAGCTGAGACTATGGTAGGACCTCCTAGCAATAAAAACGTAAGTAAAGAAAACAAGAAAAATTTGTTGACTCAAAAACTTTACAAATAGTGGAAAAGGTATTTCACGTTGGATTGTTTTCTATTTGTTTTTTATGCTTTTGTTACATTTTTTAAACACAATTCGAACTACATTCATTTCGAGTGTGCATAACGTCCATTTTTCATTAACAAACATTGGTGGAGGCTTCAAAAGGCTGTTCCAATATGCTGATAAAATTATGCAATGTTGATCAAAGCCAAGGGCCATCATACAGATAGAAAACGGTATCATATCATATTTAAAACACAGTAATACGTTAAGTACTTACCATTGTTATTAGTAAATTACAAACATAAGAATATTGTTTTAAAATAACGATATCTTCATAAATCCTTTTATGAATAGTAGTATTCATAAAAGGATTTATGAAGATAGATTTGTGCATATTAGTGCTATAGGTAATCCCTTATCTTATTTCGGAACTTTGTTTTTTATTTATTTTAATATTTACTATAGCATTAAATTGTTCAACATTAGATTAAATTAACGCATACACAATCAGATGGTAATTTAATACTAACCCCTTTCCAACCTGTCGCATACAAAATACCAAACATAGGGAGACTCTGTCAAGATCTAGATGTTTATCTCAAAAGACTTGCCGGCCGCGGGCAGACGACTCGCTCTCGCCCGTCACGTCCGTATGTGGACGACCGACGCTCACATTGCAAAATTTATATTGTAACTTATTATTACTCATAAACATAGCTATCGAAGAAAGTCGTAGTATTTATTTCGCATGGCTACCTAATAGGATAGGAACCTTGCACCTACAGTAAACAAACTGAATAAAAGAAAATACTGAACAAAGACCATTTTTATCTTACACCTTTATATTCAACGGGCCATTAGAGACTGGAACAAACCTCGGCAGTGCCAGTGGCCGTTTACAAGAAAAGGATGGAATGGAGTTTAGATTCTAAACGACAGCTTTATTTTTTGTACAGTTTATTTATACAACTCCCTCGGTTTTCTTATTTAAAAGTTAGAGCTCACGTTTCCTGTTTACAAAATATATTTTTAGGAAGAAAATAGAATATATTTATTCGTAAAGTTACAGGTTTAATATTTACACTGTAAATATTTTGTAATATCAAACATTGATATCATCATCACTCTACAAAGGTCCCACAGTTGGGCTAAGGCATTCCGATTTTAAACTATAGAGATTAGGACCATACCCTCCACGTAAAAGCAGATCTCTTCGCAGATGCGTAAGCCGATGCGCTAAAGAAGTCCTCCATATAATTATGCATCTAAAACATTAAAAGGCCGTTTTAAATTTTAAATCACAATTTATAACTGTAAATTGTGATTAATTACTGGCTTTTCGAAGTTTTAAATGTAATTTTAAATAAAATAAAGGCTTAAATATTTACAAGAAGTCGGCTCATTTGTACCAAAATGAAAACTTTTCGCGAATGATATGTTTAATTTCAATTTGAGGTTTGAAATTGTCTTTAGGAAAAGAAAATCATTAGGTAATCTAATATAAATACTTTTATAACAACATTCTAAAAATACATTGAACTTATATCTTCGATTTAAAGCGATATAGGTTATCGCTTTGATGGATGTATGCAAACATCCAGACATATCATCAATCTTTAAACGTCCCACTGCTGGGCACAGGCCTTTGGGCACATTGAAAGATCTCGACATACATCAGCACCAAACAGCGAATTTATGATAAAAAAGTAATATACATATAAAAATCGCGCAGTATCAATAATTAACAATAATTAATAATTAATCAATAATTAACGGTGCTGATTTCAACTCTTTCAAAGCACTCATGCCTATAGGCGTGCCCCAATGGTCAATATTGGGACCATTACTTTTTCTCATTTTATATAGATGTACTTTACTAAACACCTATGTCAGCCAATTCTTCGTACAATATATAGCAAACTGCTAATATTGTTTTTCAAATCAAGACATAATGTTAGTCACCAAATATCTTTAGTGATTTTGCTCTACGTATTTTTATCTAAAAATCAAAGCGCAGAATTCATTATGGAAAGCTCGCAACATTGGACAGTGTAGCTGAAAAAACGAGAAAAAAAATTGTACAGTCTATCTATGTGACTGAGCAAAAATACTGGTTGCGTAAGAGACAGGTAGGCACCCATATATATATGTAAATACCAATTTCTATGTTAATTTGTTCGCGTTGAAGCAAAAGGTTCGCGAAACGAATATGCTATGTTATGATTGTAGATTTTGTTAAAATTATATTTGAATAATCCATTTTCAATACGAAATATTTGTTTTATATACCCTTATACTCGTACAACAAATATTTTATATAAACATATGTTATTATAAATCTGGTAAATATACTTATCAGATATATTACACTATTATTTCCGGGGTTCAGTGGATCAAGTACATAATCTTATTAACCGAGGTAAAACATAATCACGTTATGATATATATATATCTTATAACATATACGAGTATGATAATGTACACTACTATACCTAATCAGATACCGAACTAAAATCTACATCGGTCAGTCATTGGGCAATTCATTGAGTAATCAACAAAAAAAGTGCTATTATACTAAAGTATTCGTGTCATCATCAATCAATATAAAAAAGGAAATGACCTAACTCACTTACTGACTGATTCATCAACGCCTAGCTCAAATCGTTGGAACTAGAAAGCTGAAATTTTACAGGCAGACCCTCTTGATGACGCAGTCAAGTTAAAATACGGTAATTTCCGTAGGGATCAAGGTCTTTCCTATTATAACCAAGCGCTTTTCAACAATGCTACTGAGATTGATGTTACGCTATAACATCATACTTAAAGATAAATAGTAACACTTGTTATTTTACTGCGACAAAAAATAGAAACCGGCATCCTCAACAAACTGAGGAACTGGCTATTTACATCTAACTATCGGAACACTAACAAAAGACTTATTTTACTACGACAAATATATACTTTTGTTGACTCCTAATTTAAATAATGATAATGAATGGTCTAGAATCAAGAGTGAACGTAATATAGCGATGTTTTGTCTTTTTGTTATTGTTGCGTCTTAGAAAGGAAGACTGGCCAATTAGTGGTATTTTTACGATTACTTTTTGCGCTTAATGGCCTATAGAGTAAGGAGACCTCAATTACTTTGTAATCTCGTTAGACATTTTTCAATTGTTATTTTGCTATTACGCATTCATAATGCTATAACTGTTTGCGAAATTGAACAGGTCATTATCGTGTCTACGTTTTCTATACATAATTTTTGTTCTTTTAATAACTTCCTACTCTTAGTTCTATCATATTTCTAGGCTTAGTTATACATTGTTCCTTATTGTATATCAGTGTATATCCGAATGTGTTTTCCCTCTAAAATACGTTGCTAACTGTCGCTTTCATTTGTTCCAGGTTTGTTTGTTGATGGCAGTCGCCGTATGCCAGGCAGGGTTTGAGAGCGGTGGGCAAGGGGGTCACGGAGGCGGTCTAGAAGGTGGAGCTGGCAACTACGATTACTCCGCTCAGCTATCCGGCGGAGGAGGCGGTCATGAGTTCGGGGGTCAAGGCGGTCACGACTTCTCTGGCGGTCAAGGCGGTCATGACTTCGGTGGTCAAGGCGGTCAAGATTATTCTGGCGGGCAAGGCGGTTATGACTTCTCTGGCGGACAAGGCGGTCACGACTTCTCTGGCGGCCAAGGAGGACAGGGCGGCCAAGGGGGTCACGATTTCACTCTTGCTCTGACTCAAGCTTCTCAGGGGGGCGGCCATGACTTCGGTCAGTCTTTTGGCGGTCATGACCAAGGCCAGGGTCAGTTAAGCTATGGTGGTCAAGAAGGCGGATTCGGAGGTGGTGACTCGTATTTGCAAGCTGCTCAAGATTCAGGAAATCAGGGATGGAGTAAAGGAGGTGACTTGAGCGGTCACGGAAGCGAATTCAGCAGTCAGGGTAATGACTACGGCAGTCAAGGGTTCGGACATGGTGGTCAAGGATTCGGAGATGGCGGTCACCAGGGCTTTGAGCTCCAAGATGCCGGCAATGGCGGCGACGAACACGGCTTCGGTGCCCACGCCATCCCCGTTGGAGAACACACTGACACCCAGAGTCCAGTCCAGGTGCCTCTGTACAAACACGTCACTGTACCCATCCACAAACCTCTGCACATCAATGTGCCCAAGCCCGTATTGATCGGTATACCCCAGCCTTACCCTGTCAAGGTCCCAGTTCACAAGCCAGTCGCTGTGCCAGTTGAAACCGAAATCTCTATTCCCGTAGAAAAGGTTGTACCTTACCCCATCGTGAAACATGTACCCTATCCAGTAGAGAAGCATGTGCCCTACAAAGTTGAGAAGACCGTCACCGTCCACGTGCCCCAGCCTTACCCCGTCAAGATTCCAGTGTACAAAACCATTCACCATCATAAAGGTCATCACTAAGACCTAGATGCGTGTCTGTTGTCTGTGTGTATGCGTGTGTTGCCTTGTAAATATTTGTTGATTAATTTTAAGTCATTTTCAACTGTCTGTCATCATGTTGTAGTTGATTTATTTATTGTTAAATGTTTGTTGTTAAATATTAAAAGTTACCATTTTGTTGTTGTACAAAAAATTATTAATTCTCTTTTTTTCTTACCTCCTATCTCTACAGACTCCGTTATGTTTTTCATAATTTTTTCGGTTTTATGACCTTTTTTTATGGCGGATCGAGCTGTAAAAGTTGCAAAATTTTATGAACAGCCGCGATGGCATCTAATCTACTGTTATCCATTTCTTAATGAAATATGATATACTTTACGGTGGAAAGCCACCTAAATGGTATTGCTTTATATGATGTTAATATTAAAAGGCATTATCAACCAATAAGCGTTCCTCTGCTTAGCTCAGGCCTTCCCACATAAAAGAAGACACCTTATTGGTCTACTAGTTAAGACTACTGATCTCAGACCCAGTGATCTCGGGTTCAATTCCCAGCTGGGGTTCATGATTTCCTTTCAAATCGGTGTACCTAATACGTAGATGGACTAAGTCGCGTTTTGCCTAAATGTCATATTTATTGGCTTCTTGCCGAGGACGATGTCACTCCCTTAGGTTGGTTGGTGGTAAAGGCTGTTTCAAGTCCGCCTAGATACTTACCTCTGGGTCTGAGACCGGTGATTTAACCATTATACCACGGAAAAAAGCAGGACACCAGCGCTTTGCTTATAAATTAAAATGTGTATAAACATAGTCAGCCATAGACCTATTGATTATCCTTTAGAGAGTCTCCAGCACACATTGTCGTATCCCACGAAAAGGGGCGTAATTGCAAAACAGCAACTTTTCAGGAGAAGCTTTTTTGTGTTTATTAAATAATATAATTAAGATATTGATGATTTTTTGATTTAATAACATGTGTTAGCATCCCGTGGTGGATATAAAACATTTTTTTGGCAATAATAATAATATGTATAATAATAATTTCCCTTAATTCCTTATTCTGCGTTGTATTCCCGCAGTTGTATTCTGCGTGGTCTTGTGGTACATTGGTACATTGTGACCTTTTTCGTCGGAAATGTTTAGGCTGCAATAAGCCATTTCTTATTTTGAATTTGCTGGTTCATAATTTCTATTTCTCAAGAAACTTATTAGTTTTTAAAGTAAATTTGTAAATACATATAAATTATTCGGTAGGTATAAAAATAAATGAAAATTTGTTTAAAAACATTATATATTTTTTAATATAATCCAGTTATCATCTTAACTTAAATATTCAAAATTAAATAATAGTTAACAAAAAAAAAAACTTCTTTAAAACACTTTTCTTATAAATCTTAAAACTTTGCCTTCACTAATAATCAGAAAATCAACTTTAAGTAGGTAACACAGAAAAAAAATCATGTCATAAAAACATAACTTGACGCTCCGTCCTTGTTAAATATTAAATCAGTTTTTGTGGTCTTATCCCTCAGGGGTCCGTTCTATCCCCCACGCTGTTCCTTCGGCATATCAATGATATGATTCCACTTGGAAATATTCATTGCTATGTAGATATATTTATATATGTATAGTGCACGGTGGGTATAACGATCACCCAGCGGCTGGGCAGGTCGAGACTGAAGAGAAACGAGTAAATCTTGTCATTGAGCTCAATCGGGTATTGGACCTCATATATAAATGGGGCCCCAATAACCTTTTTGAGTTAAGCCCGGTGAAGCTGAAAATGCCGCAGCGGCAATCAGCAATCTCTCTCCAAAAAAAAAAAAAAACCTTTTTGAGTTCAATGCTAAGAAAACACAGGTATGCGCGTTCATGGCAAAAAAGTCACCATTCATACCTCTTACCTCTCTTCAAGGCACATCACTTGGCCTGCAGAGCAGTATTAACATGCTCGGTATGGATATTCGCTGCGATCTGAACCAGAGGGACTATATCAAAGCCGTGATAAAAACAGCGTTACGTAAACTCGGTGTCCTTAACAGGTTGCGGCGATTCTTCACGCCAGATCAGTTGTGCCTTTTGTACAAGACACAGGTGCGGTCTTGCGTGGAGTATTGCTCGCACCTTTGGGACGGTTCCGCAAAGTACCTTCTCGATGCTTTGGATAGATTGCAGCGGCGCGCTATACGCATTATCGGCAATGCAGAGGTCTTATACCACGGCGAGTGCTCTGAAGAACTCTTTGACCTTCACCTTCTCCCTTCCTCCATAGGAGTACGTGTGCTGTTCTCCGGAGTAACCGCTGTAACATCTCCGGCACTAGTCTGAATATCTAGTAGAGGCGCCCGCTAGATGCAATGTCTTCGGTTGAATCAGCCGCGTAGGATTTTGGAACTGATGAGGTGCCTGGATGGGTACTGAGAAGTGAGTGGGCTTACAACTCCGCCACCAAAAAGGACATTTGGTAGTCGACTTTAGAGTTGACGACCAGAGCAGTGGAACTGCAAGTTGTGCTTTTGGTGCAACGAGAAGTGTGCGAGCTTACAGTTCCGGTAATCTATCTGGATATTAGGTAGTGGACTATACGTGTCCACGGAGCAACTCGCTCGAGACACTAGTCTTAAAAGTACCGGATGAAGAATGCGCTTCGGCGGGTCCTGATCCGGCGTTATGACCTTACTGACGTAGATGGTCCCACTAATAATGATGACTGCTTTTACGGTATCAATGTCTTGTTTCTGACTAATAACGACACGTGTATTTATGTATGTAATTTACATGCCTATAATGATAAAATAACGAAAAAAGCTTCTATGGACTTTAGGTCTTATATATTTTAAATATCATAACGTTAATATTTTATATAATTTGATGAAAACACATCACATTAGATTGTAATGTAACTTAACCTTCGTTTACTGTTTAAAATACATTAATTAATTTAAGATATTATACCCAAACTCATTTATTAGGGCAAAACAAATATTTTGACCTAGAATAAAGACATAAATGGCATTAAGACTTCTTCTCTTCCATACATTTGCTTTTTTTCGATTCCGCAGAAAAAGGCCACAATCAACAGAAGGGCTTTGTTATGCGTTTTACGAAGATTATGAAAGTTCAACATATTTCAAAAGATTAATACGTAATATTATGTTCATGGTTATCTAAGCAATATATCTAAGCAATTTTAGATGCATAATACACGGTAACTATTTATCTTTTGACAAAACAAAATGTGTCTCTAATATTAAAACGTGTAAAATTTTAGGATTCACTTACTTATTGACTGCTTTACGATTTTTATTTTCTCAACGACATCATTCTTTGCTACTAAATTTAAATGTTTACGAGATCGACGTTTCATTATTTCGAATTAACTCTAAACGCACGACAAATGCATTTACGATCGCGGTCCGCGGAGTAATGACCGAGCGGCGCTTGCACCTCCACCCCGCCCCGCACCCACACCGACTGTGCCCCTTAGTGTCTTTTCACATGTCCCGGTTGCCGGCTAACCGGCGCCGGGTACCCGGTGGTGAAGTGTATGGGCATGGTACGTAGTTTTCACATGTACCGGCGTAATTTATCCGGCAGGCGGTCTCCGGGTGCGCGCCGGATCCACTACTGTGCGTCCGGTCGCCGGGCATCGGTTAGCCGGCGGCCGAACTGACAGTGGTGTATGGAACACGCAACTAGCTTTCAGACGCGCCGGCCGGTCAGTCGCCCAGGTACAGTCTGCGAGCGCACGCGCGTGCGTAGTTCTGTCGCACGCTCGACTCGTAATTATACGTATCTACATACCTTCTTCTAAACTATAAAATGGAGATAGATATCGAACTATTGATAACTTTGGTGGAAGCGAAGCCAGTTTTATGGGACAAAACTTGCGCTGAGTCAAGGACAAAAATGAAACAAAAAAAAGCTTGGCGGGAGGTTTGCGCAATACTTAAACACGACTTCGACTAACATCTCGACTGGCTGAATGCAGTTTCTCATTTTTGTATCCTGACGTTGCAAAGAGTTCTTTAAACGGTTATGTAATACGTCAAAAGAAGTTATAGACATTCTAAAGTACTTGAAAAACCGGTCATCATGTGCTCGTAGATCTGGGAATAATGTATAGAATGCACCTAATGCTTCTCTTTTCATATTAATTGGATGAACCCAATAATTTCTTGATTTTTCTTTCCGGCGCAGATATTTTTGTCTTCGATATAAAAGCCACATTGCAATTATTTGTTCACGGTCCATCTTTGAAAGTATGAACGAGACTGTACTCTTGTCGGCTGTCTAGCCGATACTGCCGGCATCGACCGGGACATGTGAAAGCTCATTTGCCACCGGGTACCCGGCGCCGGGTACCCGGCAACCGGGACATGTGAAAAGGGACTTAAGATGGCCCTAACGGCGATAGTGGCTTTTTTTTACGTAAAACTTTGCCGCCACGTAATTGTGGCCTTATAATTTGAATATCAAGAAAAATTTTTAAAATTTTTTAGACTATTATTAGACTGAAATATGCCTAAATAAACGTAGAATGTAAAAATGCAATAAAAGAAAAAAGCCTTTATGGCATTAGGGGCAGTCTTCGTGGGATACGACGACATGTAATACGACGCAACTTGGTATGAGTTTCACCATCCAACGTTATCATTAAAATAAATGTATATCTATACCTAAATAAATCTAAAATAATCTTATAAAAGTCTTTTAAATCAAAACTGTTTTCGAAAAATAACTTGCAGGATGTAGCCATCATTAAAATGACGTCATATTAGATATTTATAAAATACAACTGTATTTTATAAATATTTAATTCAGCTTCAGTGCAGCAATTAGCATTTAAAATTAAAAAAGTAAAAAATAACGTCTCAATTTGGGCTGGTTAAGCTAATGTTAATGTCAAAGTAGAGATCAAATCTCATTTGACTAGCAACCTTTCTAACTTTAATGGTGCAACGCATTGTTCTAGATGCCTCTGTTAGTGATGATCGTCAATATTAAAGTTATCTTTAATAGTTCACATGAACCAGAGATAATGTAATTAACTATGACTATAACTATGACTACATTGTATTTAGAAGGACATATAAAATGTTTCTATAATATCCCATTCTTAATTCGTCGTATCTATCTATAGTTCTGGACTATTGTTTATTCAGCTACCAATTTTTTATGTTCCAATTAACATGTGAAATTAAACAAAACAGAATCATCAGTGCAAAGTAATTACTTCACATACGGAGTGTGTAAGTATGTTAGCGCATCAGAGGTGCGGGGAGAGACGTCTCCACCAAGAAACATAATTTACTTCTGTTTATATGACGTTTTTCTATCTCAGAGAATCATTATAAGTGTCGTTTCCTTAACATCGAACAACAAGAATTACATCGAACGTCCAATATTTGATGTCGGTACATCATTAAACTCTCTGTACATACAACGTTAAACAACATAGACAGTTCGATAGATCGAACGATTAATACATCGAAGGATTTCTGGACTTACTACAACAGTGTAATTGTATAATAGTTATTATAGCATACCTACATATTATCAACCACCAATTCGTACGCTCCAATTAACACGTGCTATTTAACAAAACAGAATGATCAGCTCAAAGTAATTGCTTCACATACGGAGTATATGTCAGCGGTGCGGCGAGAGACGTCTACACCGGGAAAATTAATTTACTTCTCTGTCTCTATGACGTTTTATTATCTCTGGGTTCTGGAGATGCTAAGTAAGGTTGTGTTACACTGGGCGGTGGTAACAAAGGAATGGTAAATAAAAGTGCCCTTTTTGTAATATCCAATGGCAGGACTTACATCGAACGTCCAATATTCGATGACGATACATCGACAGTAGCTTGTATGAAGGTGTGAGTGGCCTGAAAGACTTGGTGAAACCCATCTACTCGCATACAATGACGTGATCAGCATGTGCTATGCTATGACAACATGAAAAGGCTTTATCTCAGAATTGAAATGTTTAAAGGTTATTGACGATGATGATGAAGAGATAAGATAAAAGATGATTTTAAGCTCAATGGTGCTATGAACGCACTCGCTCTGCGATTGCTAAAATTAAACAACTTTCGCAATGACCGTTCGTCGGATGGGTGACTAAAAATTTATCATCTCGAGCAGCTTCAGAAAGCACTTAAAACCGTTGGTCTGCTGCGTTAGCAGTCGTTAACAACCTCTAATCTGCACTGGGCTCGCGTTGTAGCTAATAGCCCTGAGATAGACGTTACAGCCAGTTCTCCCTGTGGTGTTTCTATCCGTAGGAAATGATAACAAAAAATGAAGTGGTAACAAAAAATTAGCTTGTAATGATGATGGTAATAATGCTAATATATTATAAACAAAAACCGAAGCGGGCTTTAAGTATATTATCTACGTCGACGCTGTACATAGAACCAGTGATTCTCAAATACGCAAATCTACCAAAGCTTCGGTGTGCCACCGACTTTATGTTAATACGAGTTTTATTATATAACATTCTAAATGCAGTTGCTTTACTTCCTTAAGTCTCTACCACCACCGGTTACATGTGAAATATTAATGACTTTGTACACTTTTGCTAGCTGCCTGTGGCCTTGCAGCGTTATTATTACGTGAAGGAAAAACTTTGTACCCCTTTTTAAGCTTATTGCGCACACCGACACAAAATAAAGAGGCCCAGCAGGCAAGCTTAACACATACCGCGCCCGAGCAACGCACACATAGACCCCTTGCACGGACACGGATCTCGGAACAGCTCGAAACAGTCCGAGTGAAGCTGTTGCGAGAATCCATGTTTTAAAAATTACGGTTAAGCACAGTGCCTTGATCTCAACTGATGATAATATACTGGTGATGATAAGGCCAATGATAAGCGCACTTCACCCCAGATCACTTGGCTATCTTATCTCTAACTGCCGGAACACAACAATGCTACAAAAAATGATGTTATGGCGACAAATTTAATTAGATAAGATGGTCTGCTCTTCTAGTTAACCCGAGCTGAAGTGTGGAAGGAAAATCTGCGAGATTTGGGGCTGGCATTGCACGCAAGCGTGCGTTACTTTACTGGAAATAAATTAGACAATACCTATATAGGAATTTGAATTTGAATTTTGATTCTCCAAGTCAGTTAACAAGAGTAGAAAACCCAAGGGCGCCTCTAATAGGATCTCTGTTCGAATTAACTGTGTCATCGAGGTTCAGACACAATATGTCGTCTGTACTAAAGCGCCCGTATACGCACTAATGTATTCAAACTTTAAACCCGTAGGGGACTAACTAGTCTGGGACTAACTCTCAAAAAAACATGATTTGTCTGAACTGAGGAATAATGTGGACTTGATATAACCTAATTTGGGAGGGTAATAGACCAGTGCCTCCTAGCGTTGTTTACACGGGCGGATTGCACCAGTAACCTATTAAAGAACTGCCAAAGGTAACGTTACTATAGTTACTTCTTATTGTATCATCATCATTGTCATCATTATCAACCAGCCAATCATCTGTCTCCATTGGTTGCTCATAAATATGGAGTCCGTTGCTGATAGATATCTCCAGACTATCGTGTGGGACTTGGGCCTATATGTGCTTTTAGGACAATTTTTCAATGAAACAATTTATACGGTTCTTCGCGTGTTTATTATACAATTTAGCTGATCTTTCGAGCCCTTTGCAGGGTCCGTGGTTACAGTAGGAGAAGAACCCTAAATAACTCAAATACCTTAACTTATGTGTTTCCTGGCAATGAATTAGTGTTCGTTGCGATATTGTCTTTACAGAATCGCACTACAGATTTAGGTTTTTTTTTGTGATTCTTCCAGGAAGTGTCTTTGATTCTTGAGTCATAGCATGGTATGAGCGATGTCTTATTCAATAATAGCCGCGCGGTCGATGATGTTATCCACATGTACCCATAAATAGCCACCGTGAACGGCATCTTTTGGCCGCTTACAGATTGATTCGTTCTGCTATGTTATAGACATAGTCATAGTTATAGACATAATTATATATTGCGTCATATAAATGTTCATTATATTAATTCTTATGGGAATTACTGTCGCAATTAGAGACGTTTATAACGATTCATGCTATTTTTAAAAGATTTTTATGAATGTGCTGTCAACACATTATAAAGTCCTCAAGGACAGTTGGATCTAGAGATCCATCTACTAGAAAGTTACTTCGTTTAACTGTGGTGAAGTGTAAATGTGTAAGTTATACATTTTATTATTAATGTGATTCTGTTCTGGCATCTATCTTTCAATAATATCAAGGTGCTTATTAATAATTAGTGCCAGTTCCATAAACCTGCTATGCTGCCGTTGCTGCTATATATGCTGAATTACCCACTTATTTTAACCTTGCCTTAGTAAATAGCCTATAACTGTCCCACTGCTGGGCAAAGGCCTCCAAAATTTAAATCAAGTCATCACTACAATTGATAGGTATAGCCTAATCACCACGCTTGCCATTTGGCGGGTTGGTGATCACAAACCCGGGCTATGCACCGAATAAATCCGAAAAACACTTCGCCCGACCTGGGAATTGAACCACGGACCTTGTATTGGGCGCTTTGCCACTCGACCACCGAGGCCTAGCCTAGAGACACATATAATTGTTTAAAAAATCCTTGTCTCCCGCCCTGTCTAGACTTACGAACCAATGGCGTAGTGACATTCATAAGAGCTATTTGTAGCGTAAACTGAATAATTTTTTTTTCTGTATTTTGCTGTTATTCCGTGTCTCTGTTCGAATAAAGGTTTTTTCTTTCTGTTATTTCAGTTTTAAAATAATTACAGTACCTCAAGTCGTACCTGGATGCCTCCACTAACGGCGTTTCCTTCATCAGTTTCGGAACCAACGTCAGCCCCTCACTACTGCCTAAAGAGAAGATTCAAATTATGATCAAAGTGTTTTCGCAATTGCCATACAGTATGCTCTGGAAATGGAACAAAGACGAGCTCCCTGCTAGTTCGAAAAATATCCAGACATCAAAATGGTATCCACAGTCTGACCTTTTACGTAAGTAGACACTTTAATCTATGAACTTAAATCCTTACTTCTAAGACTTGCAAAATATTGTGTAAGCCTGTTTTAGAAATTACAGTTTTAAGCTTTTCTTTGGCCGAACTAGTGCAGTTGTCGGCAGCTTAGAGACTTAAATAGCTTATTCTCTAACTTGTTATCTGAGCTGTTTTAGTGGATAAGGTTTACAGTGAACTTTGTCTTCTACATTGTGTTTATATTTTTTTTACTGGAGAGAGTTAGCTAGAGTTAGAGAAACTTAAAGGGTTTCTCAAGCCGTGTGACCGAAACCACATGAGTAAATACCCGAACAGAGTCCAAGCTTCCTTAGAGCGCGCTGCGACAGCTACACTACTATGTTGTAGTGTAGCTGTCGCTGTCGCTGCACGGTTACGTGTGCGTGACATCTTACCGAGGGACGGGTTCACGTACGCGCCGCGAGAGAACAAACCGGTTTACACCGGCACAGCCAGCGGACAATCTTAGTGAGTGTCACATGCGTTGTTTTGTTTTGTGAACTGTCATCGCTCGTAAATATTGTAATTATATGAGGTTTTGTTATGTTCGATTTAAATTAGAGAGGTTGTGAACTCGTAAAATATGGTTAATTACTGTACAGTGTGCATTTTGCACGCTATAAGGAAGCTTGGACTCTGTTGGTATGTACTCATGTGTCGAAACACCGTCAGAGGTTTTCTAGAGGGAATAGCATCACGCGAGCGTGTCCCCGTTCCCTACTAGATTCTCCGAGGGGTTCGGTTCAGATCAGGAGCGGAACAACCCAAGGGCATATCTAAAGGCAAGTACCTCGGCTCGGGTTGAATTTATATTCATGCTGAGTATAGTTGTATCTTCAAATATATGAAAAACACTTTGGCGTTTGTCACACAAGATGGTCGAGAATGAAGTTTACAAAGAAAAAGTCCTGTTGTCCGTCTGTAACTTTTACAGAGTTATAAGGCTTATGAGCGGCTTATGTATGTCTCATCATCATCAGCTCATTTCATTTTTATTTTGATGGGATTTTTTTGCCAGATTTCAATGATGAAAGCCTCTGCCCAGCAGTGGGACAGTGTTACGTTTATTAACTAGTTACTATAATTATTGGTTTACTAGAAAATTTCATAATTTTTTATAATATTGCCCCGCAAACTTATTTTGATATAAGCATGTAGGTACTTGAATTCCAACAGAATTGCGTAAGAACTTCGCCGCGGTCAGGCTCGGCTTAATCGAACTTGCTTTAAATAGCTTTTGAACTTCTCTTCAAACTTATGTTCGTATAGTATATTCGATTTTCCAATATTATAATTTAGCAGTCCTGATTGAAACTCACCTATTATAGTACCTATTTTTTTCATAATCGTATATTAGGTATTCATTCTTCATTCAACCTAACTTAACTAACAGATCGCCTCGGCGGCCAAGTGGCAAAGCGTTCGACCCGATACCGAAAGGTCCCGGGTTCAATTCCCAGGTCGGGCAAAGTGTTGTTTCGGATTTTCGATGCATAGCCCGGGTTTGTGATTGATTTGCATTTTTGTAGGGGGTAAGGGTTTTAGTATAACAGGGTTCGCCCTGGTACCCTGAGGCGCAACGTTAACGATATGACATGTTTTTACACCCTCATACCATTCAGCCCTCGGCACGTGCTCACCTTGGCATTGAGTCATCCATCTAATTCATCTAATCAAAGACAGATCCACATTCATAACAAACGGAACGAACGAACGAACGAACATATTTACCCGAGTTCCTATGGCCCTCTTCCAGCTCCATCATCAGACCCTGGTTACCATCTAGCACCAAAGTACTCGTCAAGACGAATCATATTGTCGACCTCCGTAGCCGAGTGGCTTGCACGCCGGACTTTGGGCAGCGCTAACTCTGAGGTCCCGGGTTCGATTCCCGGTCGGGTCAATATCGAAAAACGAACTTTTCGATATTGTGTCGAGTCTGGATGGTTGTGGTACCGTTGTTGTTTCTGATATCCATGAAACGAGTGCTTTAGCTACTTACTTTGGGATCAGAACAATGTAAGTGATATTGTCTTATATTATTTATTTATTTATTTATTTATACGAACCCAAACTCGATGGGGTTGTGTCATTTAATTACCGAGTTCATATGGCCATCTTCCAGCTCCATCATCAGACCCTGGTTACCATCTAACGCCAAAGTACTCGTCAAGACGGATCAAACGATTCCAAACTCGATGGGGTTGTGTCGTTTGTCATCGTTGTGTAAAATACAATTTTAATGAGTATAGCACAGAGCACGACTTCGATCTATTTACTACAAGTATTGCATCCATCAGACGCACTATTACAAAAGCGCATTTTTCATAAGGTTTATGTTTATTTTATTTTATCTTGTTGGTACATGTATAATATATGTTGGTATATGTACATTATGTATATTAACTTTAATAACACTAATCACTATGTTTACCTATATGTGAGAGCTTGTAATTAACTTTTTACAATAGAAATATAAATTAGTATTTAAGCCATGTAAGCTTTCCTAATAAATAAAATAAAATAAAAAAAATAAAAATACAGTGAAAAAATTAAACGCCCACCCGACCCAGCCAGGAATCGAACCTGGATCTTCCGCAATCCGGGCGGCTGCACTGACCTCTATGCTACCGGGAAGGCTGACGTAAGCGCTGAATTTTGTCAGTGCCATTTAATTTTTGAGTGCTAATAGCAGCACAGTGCGCCATCTATCAAACGTTCATTGCAACCGATGGCCATGCAGATTCAACTTTGCAGATGAAATACCACTTTGATAAGATAACACAACGCTATAAGTAAATTTTAGCTTTTATTTTCAAGTGCTAATTGCTGCACTGAAGCTAAATTAAATATTTATAAAATTTTATAAAATACAGTGAAAAAATTAAACGCCCACCCGACCCAGCCAGGAATCGAACCTGGGTCTTCGGCAATCCGGGCGGCTGCACTGACCGCTTTGCTACCGGTTTAACTTTATCACTGTATTTTATAAAATTTTATAAATATTTAATTTAGCTTCAGTGCAGGAATTAGCACTTGAAAATAAAAAGTAAAATTTAATCAGTTATCAGTAAGAGGTTTGGGTTTTTGTTTCTACAAGTGGAACTACAAATAGCACATAACTGGTTGAAGGTTTGAGACCCGCTTGTTCTCCAGAAGAAGTTGCTTTAACGCCATACAAATTCACGTTATCGAATGGTAATTAAAACTCGCCCTAGCCGGTCTCCAGGACGTCATCAACCGCGGAAACCTTAAAAAAATAGAAACGAGAAAGAAGGATGCATAGTTTATAGACAGCCCCGCAACAAACTAAGGAGACTGCAAATGGTTAGCTTCATACTATAACGCGCTCGAGCAACGCACACATAGACAACCCCGATCCGATCCGCACCCCTCGGAGAATCGAGTAGGGCACGGGGACACGCACTAGTGCGTGATGCCGTTCCCTTTTAGAAAAGCTCCGATGGTGATTCGTTTCACACGGCTTGAGGAACCCTTTAAGTTTCTCGCCGCCTCCAAAAAAAAGCTGAAAATGTCCAGTGGCAATAGCAAGCAAGCTCTCTCAAAAAAAAGGTGCGCATGGACTGTTCCGAGCTGCTCCGAGATCCGTGCCCGTGCAAGGGGTCTGTGTGCATTGCTCGACGCGGTATGTGTTATGCTTCCCTTCTGGGTCTCTTTATTTTCTGGCCCTGCTTCGTTAGTTGGATTGGAGCAAGTTAATTGGCGAAAGAATGTTTCGCTGAAATCCTGCACTCAGCTCAGGAGACTCGTGTTTTAACTCAATTTTTGTTCTTCACCAGTACTAATGGTGTGGTGCTCATTGTCTATTAGAAAAATGGTTTTTAATAGGTTTCAAGGAGGAGCTCGATGGCGCATTGCTAAGGCTAAGCAAGTTCCATAAAGGCCGGTCACCTAAAATGCCATGAAAGTCATCTCGAGCTTCTCCGTGCTTCGGAAGGCACGTAAGGCACGTAGAGCCGCACTAGCAGTCGTTGACAACCACCAATCCACATTGGGCCCGTTCTCTCTATCCATCCATAAGGAAGCCTCGCGCCCCAGCAGTGGGAACATAAAATGAGCTTGATGATGTAATGATGAAAATGAAAAGAAATGGTGATTAAAACTCACCCTAGCCGGTCTGTAGGATGTTGTCAACCGCGGAAACCTCAAAAAAAAAATAGAAGCGAGGAAGGAGGATGCATAATTAAAAGACAGCCCCGCTTCGTTAGTTGGAGCAAGTTAATTTGCGAAAGAATATTTCGCTGAAATTCTCTACTCTAGAGACTCGTAACTCAGTTTTTGTTCTTTACCAGTTCTGATGGTGTGGTGTTAATCTTCTATTAAAAAAAGATTTAATACCTAGCTTATTTTAAACTTATTCTGTTAGAAAAAGGTTTTATACCTAGCTGGTATCAAACTTTTACTAATGGAAAAAGGTTTTATAGCTAGCTGATTTCAAACTTTTTCTATTGGTAAAAAGATTTCATACCTACCTTACTACACATATCGAGTGTATCTACACTACACATAATCTAGGGTCAGCTATTTTACAAGCTCAAAATTAGCTTGCAATATAAATATGTAATATGATCGGGTGGAATCTTGCAACTCAATTTTGAAGCAGTAATCTTCAACCGATTGAGCTGAAACTTTCAGTTCGGATGACAATACATGGTTAATTGTGTGACGTCATTCTAAATCCAAGATGGCGGCACACTCAAGATGGCGGAATAATTATTTTTAATGCATTCCTACAATAAGGGTATTAAATGAAAGGGCTTGCTGAGAATAACTCGAAAAATAAAGTGACGTCACTCAAAATCCAATATGGCGAACTTTGTTTTTAATGCTTGCCTACAATATGGGTACAGAATGAGAAACGTGTATAACGATAACTAAAAAGAAAAAATAAATATAGAAAAAAACTTTTTTTTAAAACAAGCCTTTATTTAAATGCTCTAAAAAGAAAAAAATAAACTTTTACTTTAAAACTTTTACTATCAACTTTTTAGCGCATTTATTTAGTATTAAGAATATGGTTTGGACAAACACCTGATATGAATGGATGTTCGTTGAAAAAGCTCTGTATATTTTAGGTACTATATCTGCTGTTCCTCGTAAAACAATAATGTAAAAATATTCGAAAGCGTTACCTTTTTAAGGTATATCTTAGCTATATTGTAACTAAAAAGACATCTTCTTCGCTGACTTCGTTTCAAAAAACTATAACAATACGAGTAATTTCATGTTACTACTCAGAAGTAGGTACAACTATTACCGGGACCCGGGGTTCGATAAAAATAAATTATCAAAGCTTCGGGGGTTTTAACCACTCTTTGTCATGTCTTGTCGCCAACTTTAGGAAAATAAGCACCCTCCATCCCGATCACTGATTATCACAGACATTATAGTATATGTAGCGATTACTGACAAATCGCTGTAAAATACCTACGTCCGCTAGCGATCTTGGGTAAACATATAGAATCATTCTTTATGTAAGCATTGATACTGGCAGTCCATACTCGTTTATAACGTTCCCACGCATGCTATTAAGATGAAAGCTGGGTATTATGTATGTGAACGGGAGTTAAGAGATAGCTGTGTTGTGTGCAGAATGTTATCTTAAGTACATATTTTTTGTTTATTAGTTACGGATAAGGAGCTCAATAGCGCAGTGCTCGGTCTGCGATTGCTGAAGTTAAGCGACTATCTTAAAAGCCGCTCATCGGATGGGTGACAAAAAATGTATCATCTCGGCTCCTCCTTGCTTCGGAGGTACGTAAAGCCGTTGGTCCCGGCTGCATTAGCAATAGCTAACAACTACCATTCCGCATTGGGCCCGCGTGGTTGTTTATGGCCCGTTCTCCCTATCCACCCCTAGGGAAGGGTCGTGCCCCAGCAGTGGGGACATAAAATGAGCTGGTGATGTAGTGTTGTAGCGTTTCGAGAGCCCCGATCCGATCCGAACCCTTCGGAGAATCTAGTAGGGCACGGGGACGCGCACTAGTGCGTGATGCCGTTCCCTCTAGAAAACCTCCGAAGGTGATTCGTTTCACACGGCCTCCCTTTTAGTGTCTCGCCGCTCCCAAACGAGCCCGGTGACGCTGAAAATACCGTCTGAGGCAATCAGCAATCTCTCTCAAAAAAAGTTTCGAGAGGTTAGTGAACGTATTGGACACCTACATTTACAGTATAACAATATGTGCCCCTTGTCAAGAATATAAGTCTACATAATTAGAGTCGACACTTATTATCCAATATCAAACCAACACTAGAATAACTCATACCTACCATTATAAAACAGTTGCCTAAACAAACAAATTTAGCCAACAATCCGAAACGCGTCTAAATGTTAATTCCATCAATGCAATGCACTATGCATAAACAATATAAATGCATTCATTTTATTCACACGTGAATTTTCACAGTTGGCAACATGTAAAAACTAGGAAGCTAGTAACTGCGCCGGACGGTCGCGAGTGTGATATGCTAAATTTGAATAAAGTCCACATTCAGATCGGTTGTGAAACTGCGCGTAGTGATGTGCAGACGTTGATAGGAGTTATTGTACATTTGACACAAAGTAAATTCGTCACAGAAAAAAGTATGTGTAAATTTGCAACACTTCTATTGTTATGAAGTAAATTTGTCATATTTTAGTTTGAACCTGCGACGAACTTACGTATATTTCTAATGCATGTGACAAATTTACTTTCAATGTTTGGAGTGTACAAAAATGTGACGAGATTACTTTGTGGCAATTGTACAATAGCCCGTTAAAATAAAATTATGTTATCGTCCGGAATAATTCAAAAGCGCGTAAGTAGCGTTGGTGAATTGAACACCGTGTAACCTTTACATAAAGATGGATTAAGCAAAACGGCTTAAGTACCTATAAATTATGCTTTTTTTACAGAATAAGTAACTTCATTATTTTTCATATAATATAATTTATTAGAAAATCACCATTACAAAAACAAAAACAATTGAAATATTGTACTAACCTCCTCGAACCGTACTCGGTCCAAAGGTTCCCATCACGCTTACAGCGTTACCCCGCTGTATGGCTAAGGAAACTCTTTGGACCAGGTACGCTCCGGAACGGAGCACCCATTGTTTCTCCTGCATGTGCATACTTTTTGCGGGCGGGAGGGCGGTGCATGCGTGCTGCATCCAAGCTGGATAAACGAGTGAGTTAGCGGAATTAACACTACACATTAACTAAATTACATTTTTTTATAATGAACATCCAACAAAGCATACACCGAACATATTCTTACATTACAAACCTTATAATTATTACACTGGCGCTGCTTTAATTAAAGTCTGGCACGGCATGTATAATTTCAAACAGTTATTTATAAAAGTAACTTAAAACTAGAGATAACAAAGCAAAATTATTCCGCTTATCTACTTAAGTTCTGTAAAATACTTGATATTTTATTTATACATTTTAAGGTTATCTGTGCTTTGCAACGATCGTAAGCGTTAAGGTATTGGGCGTATAGTAGTGTAAGCCGGATGGGTGACCGGAAGTTTCACGATCCTCATTCGTACTTTGCAGTCGCCCTACTAGAAACCGCTCCTGATTCGATCCGAACACCTCGGGTGCCTCTAAAGGCTTAGCCTTGGGTTGACCAGGGTCGTGAGGGGTGGGGTGAAGCGCCCAAGTACATGTCTGTACCTGGTATAGAGCGATTGTGAGCCAGGTCGTCGTAACCTGTTCTACGAGTACGGTGTCTTGGGGGGCTTATGCGAGTGTGAATGTTTAGTCTATTCTGTATATTATGTGTAGTGGCATTAAGAGGATCGGGCGGGGATCGCCTCTTGGTGGCAAACAAGAAGAGATAAAATTTTGTTTCACAAATATTCGAATTGAATGGAAAATAAAACTGGATATTTCTGTCTGTGTGTGAGCAATAATGTATTTTACTTATCTGACAACAACCTACTTTCGTAAAGTTTTCGGAAGGTAAGGAAAGGAAAGGTACACAATAAAATACAGGGGCTTGTTCCACTTGACTGCACACCAATTGGTTAGGTTTCTATCTGCATCACCATTGCTTAACTGTTTAGATTAAATCTATTAGAGTTTTTTGGATAGCACAATTCGGTTGTTACGCTATAAATCAAATTGCGTCGTATTGAATAACAATAGAACATGACAGTAACGTGAAACGGAATCAACACAACAATTCAAGACAATTCGATGGACTCAAACGCTCAGTGCGTTTGTTTTGTGTGACAGCTGGCGAATCGCGTTCTGCTTCTTTCACCTACGATTTTTCTAACGATGTCTTTTCTATTATTTTAAATTTTGCATTCACAGTGCTATATACTTTTTTTTACAAGATATTATGTTGCACGATAATTTTTTTACTAGAAAAAACCAGCTCGGGGCCTCGGTAGCTCAGCGGCCAGAGCATTGGACCGGTTATCCAAAGGCCGTGGGTTCAATACCCACTCGAGCTTCTTGAGGTTGGTTTTTCTAGTAAAAAAAATATGTTGATGTCTTTTCTTTTTTGTTTTATTTGTGAATTAATTTGTCATGTTTGAAGTACAAATCAAATTAAAAGGCTTTCCGTGAAGTCTCCCAGCACACGTATTTCCTCCTTTCTCACATGGGGACATGGGGGCATGGGGCATGGGGTCCTTTAAAGGATGTTTGAAGAAGCAACCTGCAGGCCGGCTAGGTTAGGACGACTAGTGAGGCCGAACCCTGCTCCACTACCTGTTCTCGCATCTATTCTATACCAGCCGTCACCAGTACAACCACTCCCTTTTCGTTCATATCCCTCACACAATCTATGAAGTAATGTCAATAAAACTACTTATAAAGTGGTTATCATTTATTCATAATACTAAATCGTCACCATTATCATCACCAGCTCATTGTGTTCTCACTGCTAGGGCTCGAGCGTTCCCTATGGATGGGAACACTACAGGGAGAACGGGCCATAAGCCACTACGCGGGTCCAGTGCTGATTGGTGGTTGTTAACGACTGTTAGTGCAGCCGGGGCTTTAAGTGCCTTCCGAAACACGGAGGAGCTCGAGATGAATATTTTTGATCATCCATCCGATGATTAGCCTTCGCGAAAGTTTCTAAATTCAGCAAGCTTCTCGATATCGATAGTTTTGGCAACGCACATCCCTACAAAATGGCATCATCTGTCGTTCACTACACTACTGCGATGTTCCCGTGAATATTTGATTCTTTATTATGGTGTTAAATCTGGCTGTCTGCTTTTTATATCTGGGGCATAAGTTTCCTTGATCTATAGTCGCTGGAAGTTAGGACCGGAGGGTACTGAGTTATAAGGGGCTGAATTTGATGGAACAACTCTAAGGTCCTCTCCGTATATACTCGTACATTACGATTTATTTTGTTCGCACATTGAGAATAGTGGCTGGTATTAAGAGTGTAGTATAGACATGTTCTGGGTGCTTATTGTGAGATTTGTTTACTATCTGTATTTATTCGGTTACGAAAACGAAAACGAAAATTGGTATAGTATTACGCAAGGACAAATGAAGAAAGAGAAGAGAAAAGAGAGTAGTCTCTCTCTCTATCTTCTCTTGGTTGGAGTTGGTACCGGTATCGATTATACACGTATTTGACCATTTGATATCGGTATGTGGGTGTTCTAATACCGAGAGCAAATAGGCGTCTACATAAGTGCGAGCAAAAGACCATAGTAATCGAGTCCGGGGTGTTGCCAGAGCTTGATACCGGTACCAAAAATACCGGTAAATAACGGTATATACCGGTATTTTTAATTACGATACCTCGGTATCAGCACCTTAACGAATACCGGTATTTTACCTTTACATAACGGTATATTGATATCATATTTACCGTTATTTACCGGAATTTTTGGTACCGGTATCAAGCCCTGATAAGAACCCGCACCGGCGGTTTGCACAGAGCCACGACAGCATAGTATAATAGTACACTTGACCCGACATGTCATAGGGTGCGTGTTCGAAATCCGCTCGTGGAATTTTTTTCAACACTTGTTTTTCAAATTGTTTCAATTTGTTCGCGACAAAATTTGCGTAAAGTTATATACATATAACATGCGACTAAAGTTCATGATGTTGTTAACAACATATTGAGATAAGACTGTGGTAGCTAGCCAGGCGGACTTAAAGCAAGCCCTACCACCAACCAAACCGAGATACAAATAGGTGTTAGGTATGTACTGCCCGCTGGGAATCGAATCATAGACGAACTAGACCACAGAGTGGTTGTTTATATCTTAATTATAGTTAGTTATGCAGGGTAGTGGCAAGTGTTTGACAGAAACCAGTGATCTTTTTTTCCTTTTTTAACGCCTCGGTAGCCGCGTATTAAAGCGCTCGGCTCGATACCCGAAGGTCCCGGGTTCAATTCTCATGTCGGGCAAAGTGTGTTTCGGACTTTTCAATGCAAAGCCCGGGTTTGTGATCACCAACCCGGATTTGGCAAGCGTGGTGATAAAGCCGTTACCCATCAGTTGTAGTGATGACTTGATTTCAATGATGGAGGCTTGTGCCCAGCAGTGGGACAGTTATAGGCTATTTACTATTACTATTTACTTTTTTTTACAGCTTCTTCGCCTCCTATCGGTAATCCAGTTAATATTTCAAAGTAATTTTATTTATTACTAACGGCCCGTCGCGACTTCGCACGGGTGGACATTTTTTTTATAGCCTATGTTAGTCAGCGCTAATTTAGCATTGTAATGGTGAAAGAATTTTTGAAATCGCTCCAGTAGTTTTTGAGTTTATTCGTTACAAACATACAAAAATACAAAGCTTTCCTCTTTATAATATTAAAATATGATTGTTTGGCGTCGAAAACTGATGGATGATGTTTAACACTGGATTACGGTGTCGAAAATTTGTGTCACTATAATGTGTTAATAATTGGTGCACTAGGTACGTTGACGTAATACCTAAGGTACCTAAAGAGCGTTATGTGCGGTAAGACGAGTCGGTGTCAGTTATTGCCATTAACGCCTGCACTGGAGTAGCCAAGCTACAGTAATTACTGAGCATAACACATAGAATACTGACTGCTATTACGGTACCTACCTATAGGTGTGTTGTAGGAAAATTACATGAACGGCTAAGACATTGGAGAATGGGAGTTGATTACTAGGTATTATTTTATTTTGAATTTTCAGTTTACAATACAGATTTACAATATTATTCTTATGTCTTATTTAGTTATTGTAAACTCAACAGCGATGGTTACAGGTAACATAAAAAAAAGTAATAATCACAGTGAAACCCAGTCAGAGTCATGTAAAAATAAATTAAATATACAATGTAAGTGTGTAACAATAAATGAATCAATTATGCAAGTGTATGCAATACGTATGTGTGAGTAAGTGTATATTATGGATTTAAATGTTTGAGTGCACGTGTGTGTCGGACTTTATATCTGTATACAAAACTAATAATGAATATTATAATTATATTTGGAATATACGTGGAAACGTGAGTGAGTGTAAAATACGACAGATAAACAATATCAGTATTACATTTCAGGTCTGTTTAGTTTCTTTGGTGGCCTAGTAATTATTGATTAAAGAAACTTTTTTTTTATTTATCCTACGGGTAAGCACTTGGCCTTTATCCCACCTGATGTTAAGTGATGATAAGGCCGAAAACGGAAGCGCAGTTCTAACTAGTGAGGCACTGGCTATCTTATCTCTAGCTGCCGGAACACAACAATGCTAAAAATATTGATGTTACGGCGACATATTTATATATAAGATGGTGGTAGCTAGGCGGACAAACAAGCCCCACCACCAACCAAACCGAGTACACAAACTTGTACCCCCAGTTTTGAGTCGAACCCGGGACCTCGGATCTAAAAACTGATTACCTACTCTTATAGTCAGTTGAGGATGCCGTGTGAAGTGCTCTTCTATCTTCGCTATATTCGGCTATATCATTACTTACCATCAAGGTAACCCCAAAATTACCCACTAACCCAGCACTAACGTTGGTAAGGTTAAGCAACTTTCGCAAAGGCCGGTCATCGGATGGGTGACCATAAAACTATTTTTCTCAACAACATTGCTGCTTCTTAGTTAACGATAGATATTTCGTTATTGTATTATAACATCATGCTATGTATTCCGACATTATTTTGAGTAGAGAGCATTTCAATGCCTACCACCAGCTGCCGGAACACAAATGGTGGTAGCTAGTAAGGCGGACAAACAAGCCCTCATCATCATCAGCCCATTTTATGTCCCCACTGCTGGGGCACGAGCCTTCTCTATGGATGGATAGGGAGAACGGGCCATAAACCACCACGCGGGCCCAGTGCGGATTGGTAGTTGTTAACCACTGCGAATGCAGCCGGGACCAACGGCTTTACGTGCCTTCCGAAACACGGAGGAGCTCGAGACGATACATTTTTGGTCATCCATACGATACCCGGCCTTTGCGAAAGTTCCTTAGTTGAAGGCACTGTACCCGTAAGATTAAAAAAAACATTATATTTCTTTAAAGTACTATTTTTCAGCTTTAATTTATTTTTTCAAAGTATTGACCATTGACAGCATGGTAATCTTCAAAATTAACGTTTCATAAGTAAACTTTTTATGATCTTTTCTATATGTATATAGCTAGTTATATCAAGAAAAAGGTTTTCCTCAAATGGATTCCGCGAAATCATCTCAAAGAAATCGCCTATTCTGTGTATGTATCAAAAGAAAGTGTATGCCTGTTCATACTAAAGGGATTCGCCCACTGAAAAACCTTATGCGTCCATCTACGAGTAAAGAAGTTTAGTTTCATTATTGTGTTTATTTTCCTAATTCTTCATCAGCCTTTGTGAACTTGACTTAGCAGTTAAAAGATTGTTGCATACCCAGTACCGCAGAAAGTTTTGTGCTAATTTTGGTCCGGTGCCTAATTCTCACGCTGTGATATCAATTACTATTGCTCCATGTCACTCTCAAAAATTACCGGTGAGATACAATAATCGGTCCCCTGATCTCTAAACTTTCTATATGAAGATGCTACTAAATCTCCAACTGTTGGGCTCAGGCAGTCCCACATGAAGTATAGCAAAGAAAGAAAGAAAGCCTTTTAAGCTGGTCTACGGGCTAACACCTCAACGTACATTCCAAAGCACAGACAGATTTGGTCACCCATTTGGTGATCCGGCACTGCGAAAGTTGCTTAACTTCGAAGATCGCAACCCAAACATGCTAGCCGTTGCTAATATAAATCTGATTAAGTTACATATTTTTGCGCTAAAGCGAAACTACGAAGAAAAGCGTCTACGAGGGCCACACCGAAATGATCGGGAATAGAAAAAACTACAAAGATAACACAATAATATTTACTTTCATTGTTTTTCGAAGTATTCTCCGTGACAATCAATGCACTTTTGCATTCGTTCAAACCAATTATTGTAACAGTAATTCCAGTCTGAAGTAGACATAGTCGAAACGGCCGATTTATAAGCTTGGACTGCCTCTTCTGGACCTGGAAACCGTTGACCACGTAGCAAATCTTTAGTTCTTGGGAATGTAAAGTAATCGTTGGGGCTCAGGTCAGGGCTGTATGGAGGATGGTCCATCAACTCCACGTTTTCCTGATTTAAAAACGTGATCGTTTGCCGAGCGGTGTGGGAACTCGCATTATCGTGGTGAAGGATTATGCGACGGTTCGGATTACTTTTACGAAGTTCTCTTATGACTTCCGGCAAACAAACTGTTGTGTACCATTTAGCAGTAACCGTTTTCCGTTCCTGTAAAGGAATTGTAGCCACATGTCCGGTTTTCGATACAAACGAAGCGACCATTTTTTTCGACACGCTACGAGAGCGCACAACTTTTGTTGGTTTGACCTCACCTTCGTAGACCCAAACAGCCGATTGGTGTTTTCTTTCGGGCTCATATGAATAAATCCACGATTCATCACCCGAGACGATATTGTAAACAGCATTTGAGCTCCCTCTATCGAACCGTTGCAGAGAAGACCGACACCAATTAACACGAGCCGACTTTTGTTCTTCGGTCAAGCGATGGGGCACCCAGCGGGAAACTAACTTCCTGACACCCAGTTCATCATGCAATATTATTTGAATGGCTGTCATACCAATGCTGAGGGAAGCCCGTATCTGCTCGTATGTCACATGTCTATCTTCTTGTATTAATTGGCGTACAGCATCGATGTTTTCTTGTGTTACCGCTGTTTTTGGCCGACCAGTAGAAGGAACTGTGGTAAGAGATAAACGTCCTCGACGGAACTCAGAATACCAGCGATATATAGTCGTTTTACTAGGTGCTTCAAGTTCATAAATAGAAACAAGCTCGGCAAGACATTGTTCTTGAGATAAGCCTCGGCGAAAGTTGTGAAAAATTATCGCACGGAAATGTTCCCGCGTAAGCTCCATTTTCTCACTGACTTCTTAATTTGAAATAGCTACCACTCTTCTTTTATTGAAAATTTTTATTTTTCAAAAATGGAATTAAGTTCGTAAGAATACTAAATTTCAAATACTAAAAAGATTTTAAGTCTAATTTATTCAAAAGTATTCCATTCCCGATCTTTTCGGTGTGGCCCTCGTACCTATATAAACCTGATTGCCATCGCCTTTCTTCGTAAGTGTATGTTTCTTCTATTCTAGTCATGTAACTTGTAAATTGTATCCTATAATAATGTTGAACTACCTAGTCCAAGATGTTGTGAAGTGCTAGTTAAATAATAGTTAGTGACTCCTTCTTAAAAAATAAATGAGCAACATTGTATAAATATAACATTGCTATTATATAATTGTAGGCGCTTCAAAATTTATGTGTGGTGTAACGAAGAAGCATTTCAGGTTCGCGATACTCCACTCCAACGCCCTGTGAGTCTAGTAAGGTAAGAATGGAACAGAACTATTAATTGTACTCAAAACACAGAAAGTGTTATGTAAAAACACATCCAGAAATCGGACAACGGGCGGCATTATCACCAAAAGTGATACCTTCGTAGCAAATGAAAACAAGACATCATGCACCGAGCTAAGATGTCAAAACTAAAAGATTGCCAGCTATAAAATCTTTCAAAGTAAATAAAGCAAGCGTCACGCATCCAGTAAATGGCGCTGCGTGGTAGGTAGCCGACGCTCTAAATATGTTAAAAGCTACGCGTCTATTATTATTCAGTATCACGGAACGCAAGCGGGCCTTCCTGCGTATTAGACACGTACTAGCTGCGGACAGGGTGATGACATTAGCGGGTGTATAAAATAATAAATGTCTTCTAAAAACTAAGAAAATAATTTAAAAGAAGATAGATGGGAATACATAAAGGAAAAGTATTATAGCACAAATTATGGTATAGAGGAGAATATCCCTCCTTTCTTATTAAATTGGGTACTTTAAACAAGGTGTCAAGAAGCAAGGTAAGGACGGGTAGTGAGGCACAGTCCTGCTCAACTAGCTGTCCTCACATGTGAACTCTGCTTCTGCACCCATTTAAACCGACCATGTGTGCGGTTGTAAATGAAACTTTAAAAGTATCACATTAGGGTACATCTATATAATACTTTTAGAGGTGTTACAACACCCGGTAGGACTAAGTGGGTTCAAGCGGAGCAGTTATTTGTCAAATCTTTATACACTTCTGGACACATCTATTGGCCCACCTTAGAGTTTAGGTTTCTATGGTTTCTACTTAAATATGATTGCTAGATTGATCAAAAACTATTGATGCAGTTTTAAACATTTTACCATCTTTTTCGATCGTATTGTTTTAAATTTGAATTCAGAATACCACACGACATGGAGTTACGCCTAACAAGTCGGGTATGCGTCTTGATGAAGGCAGTTGATTTTTAAATAAAAAACATGTTTTATCAAATAAAGGTTTAATTTAATAACGCGTGTTGCCTCCATGGGCATCTATGACAGCTCTCATATGATTAGGCATAGAGTTTATCAACCGCTCTATGAAATTTTGAGGGATCATCTCCCATTCCTCTTCTATGGCAGTTTTCTACTCCTCATCGTCTGGGCAACTGGCTGACGAGCCCTAACACGTCTTTTTAGCTCGTCCCACATGTGCTCAATCGGGTTCATGTCTGGGCTTCTGGCTGGCCAGTCCATAACTGTGATGTTCACATCTCGAAGATATTCCCTGACGATGCCGGCCGTATGTGTTCTTGCATTATCATGCATAAAAAGGAAATTTGGGCCCACATGGTCCACGTATGGCATCACATGAGGTTCTTAGCATTCACGAATGTACCTTTCAGCATTTAATGTTGGCAGCCGTTGTCCCGTAATAACCTCAAGTTGAGTTTTGCCGCTCGCGGATATAGCGCCTCAGACAGTCCATGAGCCACCGCCATAAGCAACCCTCTCTTCAAAGCAGCATTGTGCAAAACACTCTCCTTTACGTCGGTAGACCTTCTTCCTTCCATCATTGCAATGTAACGCAATTTTAGACTCATCAGAAAAGAGTACACGGCTCAAATGCTGCTGAGTTCAATTTAAATGAGTGCGCGCGAAATGAAGACGCGCTGTTCGGTGGGCTCGCGTTAGTTTGGGGCCATTAGCTGGCTTGTGTGGTACCATATCGCGTTCTTTTAACCTTCTCCGAACAGTTCGAGCGCTCACAGATACTCCGTGGAAGTCGCGAAGTTGGTTTTGTATCTCAATGGAGGTAAGGTGACGATTTCTTAAGCTGGTCGTCACGATGAATCGATCCTGCCTTTCAGTTGTGACCCGAGATCGTGGCCTTCCTTGGCGACGAATAAAGCCGCTAGTCTCTAGGTACCTCCGATAAACATTTTGGACCGCAGATCGACTGTGTCCGGCCTGGATAAGTGCCACAGCTTGGGCGGCGACTTCAGGCGAAGTATCCATAGATTATTGATAGAACCTCACCTTAATGTTAGGAATAAGTAATGTTTGTTGCAAAACCAAAGAGAAAAATCACACTTTCAAGAATTAAATCCAAGTTAACCAATAAAATCAAGTTTTCTTAGTATTCGATTGTTTGATATCAACGAACAGGCTCCAAATTGTCTTTTGTTTCTTTAAATTCTGTGTTCGAAATTTATAAAAAGACTATTGAATAAAATTATGAATGTGCCTGGTTCAAAACTGCATAAAAACTTTTTGCTCGTCCTAATATAAATTTTTAGCTAGGACTAAACGAAACTGAAAATGCAAGGTGGGCCAATAGATGTGTCCAGAAGTGTATATACTAAACAAAACATCAATATTCATTCGATCAAAATGTATGGAACAGCTAAATTTTATTTTTTAGGGAGTTGGTCCAATAGAAAGAATTGTTCGTTTGAATCACGGCAGTCATCTCAGAAGGTTTGGACGGTGATAAAAATGTCAACCTGTATAAATCTTCTGTGCGTGTGTTTGAAATTGAAATTTTTTTGTGAGTATTCAAGTGGATTCGAGAATGGTTTAGATTTGCAATTGGACCCGGTAGGTGGCGCTGCTAAAGGAGTCCATCATAGGATACGGGTGTTCTTAAGCGGACGATGTCGCGAGCGGGCCAATAGTCTAGACTAGACTAGACATAGTACGTGTCTTATAAAATAGTGAAGGAATTAGCTTGGGATAGAAATGAATGGACAAGGTTTTATCAATAATAGAGCTCTTCAGTAAAAATAAAGAAAGTAAGAAAGAAAAAATAAGACCACACATAGATACAACAGAATAAAGTGAACTATTTGACCGCAACCGCAACCGTGTGACCGCAACGACACAAAGCTGAGGCAGGGTCCTAGTTGGCTTTCACACACACTCTTTGTTATATAATTATTATTTTTGTATTAGTCTTAATGTTATTTTTTGTAATGTTCTCATATTCTTTGTTTTTTTTTCTGTTATGTCTGTGTGATAGTCAATAAATAATTTCTTTCTTTCTTTCTTTCTTTCTTTTTTTATTTTGTATGGAGCTACACGCACGGCACGACAGCTAGAGAATAGATAGACTGTGCAGTAGTAGTTGAGGATTCCAGGTAAAGATTAACTACCATCCTTACCAGCCTTACCATCCCCAATTGTGTTGAGATTAAATAGCCCTTATTCTCGCTTTTACGTCATGAAAATAAAAAAAAAAACAAAGAGTAACGTATACGCAGAACAGAAGACTTTACATTAAAATCATCTCATGTGCAGTAACTAAAAATAAAACAAATCATATCCTAAACAACTATACATACAATTTGGAGATGAAGTTACGACGCCAAAAGAGTATGTCGAACACAAAGTATAGGTACAAAATATCGCAACAGCTGCGCTCGAAGTTCCGACGTTCGGAGCTGTTGCGAGATTCCGTGTCCGTAAGATCAATGGGTCTGTCGTTGCTCGAGCGCGTTTGTATGAATCCGTCCCGATCCAAACCCTTCGGAGAATCTAGTAGGGCGCGGGGACACGCACTAGTACGTGATGCACTTCCGTCTATAAAACTTCTGACGGTGCTTCGTTCCACAAGACTTGATGAACCATTTCAGTTGCTCGCCGCCTTCAAAAATGCCCGATGAACCAGAAAATGCCGTCTAAAGCAAACAGCAAACTAAAAAAAAAGTTTCTATGATGCTTACCCTCTGCAGTCAGTCTCCTTAATTTGTGCTATATGTGAAGGAACTATACTAGACTGGATACGGATAATTTAAAACTTGATTGTATACAATCACTCTATTTAAGCTTTCGTTGATAGAGCATGGAACTAGAGTGTGCAGACAATCTCGGGTATTGTGTAACATTGCGCTCGTGCTGACACGGAGCGGACACAGTCATGAGCGGAGAGGGTTCTTATCTTATCTTATCTTATTTAAGTGGAGACTTATAGGGTTCCTCAAGCCGTGTGAAACTAATCACCTTCGGAGGTCTTCTAGAGGGAACGGTATCACGCACTAGTGCTTTTTTTTTTGAGAGAGATTGCTGATTGCCTCAGACGGCATTTTCAGCGTCACCGGGCTTTTTTGGTGGCGGCAAGGAACGTAAAGGGTCCCTCAAGCCGTGTGAAACGAATCAACGTGTGAAAGTTCAACGGCAAGTGCCCTATGAATTTTGATTCTCTTCTGAGTGTCGAAATATACGTTTTTTGTGACATAGACGGCCGTATATTTTTTTCTCGTTAACTTAGAAGTTTGATTTTTTCACAGCTTCAAGGGACCGTAGACTTGAGTATATGGTTTTAATTTCAACTCGAGACCTCCACGCGTTCCCGAGATAAAGGGTCTTGACAGACAGACAGACAGACAGACAGACAGACAGACAGACAGACAGACAGACAGACAGACAGACAGACAGACAGACAGACAGACAGACAGACAGACTGACAGACAGACGGACAACAAAGTGACCCTATAAAGGTTCCGTTTTTTCTTTTTGAGGTGCGGAACCCTAAAAAACAGTGTACACATACATTAAACAAATGTGCAACAGAAACAC
The DNA here is from genome assembly GCA_949315975.1 of Eudonia truncicolella. Classification (NCBI taxonomy): domain Eukaryota; kingdom Metazoa; phylum Arthropoda; class Insecta; order Lepidoptera; family Crambidae; genus Eudonia; species Eudonia truncicolella. Next base: position 4,364,383 of record OX438848.1, on the reverse strand, counting down.
TAGTAAATGGAGATTCCACAACTCCAAATTTAAAACACATAGAGAGGACAAGAATTCCTTAGAAAGTTAAATAAAGGCAAAGAAGAGAAGATTTGGTCTAAGAATCCACATAATTATATTGATCGAAGACATAATAGTTAGTTGTATAACTTAATTTCTAATTTTGAAAGACAATTTGATAAGCATATTTTTAGACCTTTAAAAAGTCATTCTTAATTATTACTGACAAAGCAGTATCATTTACTTAATACCCAGAAATTGTAGGCGTCTTCAAGGCTCCCTTATTCATAGTACCCCTACAATGCACAAGTTTAATCCTTACAATCCTGCTAGAGACGTTGGGGTCAGTTTATCTTCCTACTGAAAATCGTTAGCCTGCAAGCAAATAAGAGCTTTAAACCTACGTAATAAGGCTGTTGGATATCTCAGAATTTGCATGTAGTAGCCGTGTTTAAGTTTATGATTTATGCTGTCGACCGCAGTGCGCGCGGCGGTTTTATTTCTTTTTGTGGGAGGTAATGTGGGCTTTAGTACGGTTTACAAACCAGCCAGCTGTGACGTAAATGTGACAGAAAATTATAGAAACAAAAACCTGCTTCAGAGGCAAACTGTTTGTTTGTCAATAGTTTTATTTGAAGTTCTGTGGTGTGAGAATAACGTTTTGTATGTAGTAGGTACTCGTAGTTGAGAACTTTTGTATATGTACATATATATTTTAATGTGCCATACTAGCTATTTTAATGAATCGCATTTTTAATAAAAAAACGTTTTGTTTTTATTTTTTGACGTGAACCTCTGACGTGGTGTTTTAAGTTTATGATTTATGCCATTGACCGCAGTGTGCGCGGCGGTTCTATTTCTTTTTGTGGGGGGTAATGCCACAAAATAAAGAGAACCCAGAAGGTAAGCTTAATTCATACCGCGCTCGAGCAACGCACGCATAGACAACATATTTTTGAAATTCAACGAGAGACCCTCTCAGATACGGATCTCGGAATAGTTCGGAACAGTGTTATTGCTAGATTTGTTTCAAATGTCGTCGGTGAGCGTGCGAGACGTAAGAGCAGTTTGTAAGAAACCGCGTATCTGCTTTTGCACAATTTTGCAATAAGACAAAAAAACGTGAATATCTAGGCCATTTAAATGTATGACATTTGTCCGACTGAAATTGGTAGCGCAGCTGTTGCGAGATTCCGTGTCGGTGAGAGGTTGTCTATGTGTACATTGCTCGAGCGCGTTTGTATGAAGCTTACCTTCTGCAGTCCCTTCATTTTGTGGTAATGCAGGCTATACTCGTAATTCGCAATATGGTATGCAAACCAGCCAGCTGTGACGTAAATGTGACAGAAAATAACAGAAGCAAAACCTGCTTCGTTCGCAAACTGCTTGCGTGACAATAGTTTTATTAGGAGCTCCTCAAGGAGCTCTGTGGTGAGAGAATAACGTTTAGTGTGTAGTAGGTACTCGTACTTGAGAACTTTTTTATATACTACTCAAAACAAAATAAGGGCCACGAGGTATTTTGTCTGTACCATGAAAATAATAAAACCAATATTAATTTTTTTGTCTCCATAACGAAAAGTAATGTTGTTTTTACCGTGTAAACCCAGGCCCTTTTAACAGCGTTGATGAGTTGCTGTTGGTTGTGGATTTCCTGATCACCATCTCTAACTCTTCGTTTCAACTGATCCCACATGTGCTCTATTGGATTTAAGTCCGGACTGTTCGCCGGCCACGGCAAGACTTGAATTTGAGACGCTTCCAGTACAAACCGAGTCGCTTGAGCCGTGTGTGCACGAGCATTGTCTTGCATCAAGATGAATCCAGGACCCGCTCGCTGGGCAAATGGGATCACATGTGGTCTGACGACTTCCTCAATATACCGCTGAGCAGTAACAGTACCCTCATTTAAAATAGCGAGCTCAGTTTTGCCGTGTAAGCTTATCCCGCCCCAAATCATTACATTTGGACCACCAAAACGATCGACTTCATGGATGCAGGCTTCTGAAAATCTCTCGCCGCGTCTTCTCCATACTCTAATACGCCGATCGTCGTTAAAAAATTTAACTTTGCATTCGTCTGTGAAGAGCACCATGCCCCATTGGTTTATGTCCCAGTCCAAATGTTGACGGGAAAATCTTAAACGATTTGCACGATGATTTCTGGTTAATGGAATACGGACAACTCGCCTTCTTGATGCCTGCTGGTCTTCATGCAATCGATTACGAATAGTTTGGTCACTGACACGAGTACCCGTTGTGAGCCGTAAACGATTTTGCAGCTTGCGGGCCGTCGTTGTGCGATCTCGGCGCGCAATTAATCGAATGTAACGATCCTCTTGAGCTGTTGTAATGCGAACTCTGCCCGAACCAGGTCTTCTTCTAACACTGCCGGTCTCTTGGAAACGATTCCATAGATTTTGAATAGCTCTTCGAGAAAATCCCAATTGCAAACCCACAGATCGCTGCGAATGACCTTCTTCAATCATTGTAACGGCTCTGGTTGCTGTCAGCGAGTCCATATGACGCCTGCGTGCTTGTGGCATATTGCAAAAGATGTTTCTGACTCGAGATATCAATGAACTCTGATAATTTCTAATAAACCAAGAAGCTAAGGAAAGCAAAACGTCAAAGAAAATGGAATCAAAATTATCAAAAATAATTTTAAATCAAATTTTATTTAAAATTGTTGCCAGCATTAGATGAATACTACAATATTAAAAAGTTTAGGTATCAAAGAGTTTGTATACTCAATATTTTACTACTTTCAATATGTAAATGTTTAATAATTTACACCAAAATGAAAAAATACCTCGTGGCCCTTATTTTGTTTTGAGTAGTATATATTTTAATGTGCCATACAACCTACAAAGGTGCAATTTCTATTTTAAGAAATCAGTTTATTTTAATGAAAGATTCTATGCTATGTTAATGCTCTAAGGCTAATATGCTATGCTCAAAGGATATATAGAGATTGAAATGAAACAACTTTTACGGATCTACTCGCGTTTATTTTACACATTACTTTTAATTAATGTTTATCCTGACTTTTCGAACCCTTTGCAGGGTCCGTGGTCACAGGGAGACTGAGGTGTTGGTCGTCACATAATTAGTTAGTAGCTTGTTTACCCTCAAATTTTGTCAGGTGCGTTCCGTTTTACGCAGAAAGAGCTAACAGTATCTTTTGGTCTGGCAGTAGGTATGGTGTTGGGGCTGGGATTAAATATTTTGTATGATGGGATCCCAGGCAGGTGGAAGATTCCAACCATCTTCTCTATTGAAATTAGGATGTTTTTTAATTTCAATAGCCTCGCGTATCATTCTGGGGATGAATCTTGCTCTCTAGCGAGTATTTGTGGTTTATCAAATCTGATTAATGGTTAGGCCCCTCTAGGGCATGTTCGCATACTGTAAAAAATTTGTTTCATTTCAATGTGTAGTGTTCGCGTAAACTTTAGAAAACAATATATAGATATATAGCTAGATAGTGCCGCCTGTGGAGGCTGGTCTGCTCTTGCATACTTGTCTTATTTTTATTATTAATAACTAAGTATAGTTTAACTTTGTTTTTTTCTTTGACAGGTTTTGACTTTTATTAGTACTGTATGACATTGTAAAGAAATCAACTGGTAAATGATGTTTTTGCAAACTTAAATATTTAATTGATTATTTTTTCTTTTTTGTGTTTTTTTTATATTGTCTTTTATATTTTGTGTTTTATTTGTGATGGAAAGTGTCCTTTTATGATAGGGCATTTTCCAATATTTTTGACGCTATAAGGGAGAAAAGAGCTGGACACTTGCTGAGTACAAGATCTCCCGCCCAGAGTAGACTTACGAACCGATGGCATAATGACGTTCATAAGAGCTATTTGTAGCCTAAACTAAATAAATGATTTTGAATTTTGAGTTTTGAATTAGACATGTTAATAAAATTATCGGATGGATCGAAATTCAACCATTGGGCGACCGCTTCATCATCATTATCATCATCAACAACCTATACTAACCTAACCTATACAACCTATACTTACTATGTACCTACGAGTAGGTATACTACGGTATGTAAATAGGGATATCTTCATCGCGCTTACGAGATGAAAGGGCACGTTAGATTTGTATCTAATACACGTGATACTGTTGTAAACGAAATGGAGTTTAGATATTTCGTCGTCAATCTAACTTAAAAAATAATGTTAGTCTTCAATTTGTCATTTGTCAGGAAAAGATGTGAAATCCCGAAGTATCATATGAATAACGAGTATTTAAAGTTTTATCAATCGAGAATTACCGAATATACTCAAAACAAACTAGTTAGGTACCAACTGTAATTACCAAGTAGTATCTTGAATGTTACAGCACTAGTATTTCAATGGAGGTTCGTACACGACGTCACCAATCACAAACTCTTATTTACGTAACAAACCAGTTAGGTACTAACGTTACAAACCAGTTACTGATGTTATAAACCAGTTTATGATTGGTCGCGTTGCGTCGTTTGTTACATTCTATTCTACTAGTTACTCATTAGTAATTACAGTTTGTAACTGGTTTGTTTTGAGGTGCGCCGTGTAGTACGGAATTACGAATACAGTAACATACAGAAACTTAAATGTTCACTATAGAAAATCTTATTGGAACATTGAGACGGTTTACAATCATATCAACTATTAAAATGGTTAAATTAAATTCCCTCACAAAAGTTTCACGCTGGAACTTGTTGAGTTATTAAAATAGTTGGCTTTGAATTTCTTCGTAAAGATACCTTTCTGTCAAATTAAAATTTATTTGTTCGTTTCTGCCTGCGGCTTTATCGTCATAATTCACCTCTAAACGTCCTATAGGCTGAGCTTACCAGGTTGAACCTACCAAATATCAAAAATACACTTGTTAAAATTCTTTCTGTTCTGTTTCTGTTTCTCCATCCCACCTAGAGCACACATTACTCCATTTTTAAATAGCAGGAATCTCTTGAAAATGTCCTCTCGTAGAATGCTGCATTTTGCCACTTTGCTCTTTGACATTGTACATACTAAATTACCTGAATATCTATACTCTAAAATTCATTGGGCAAAGGATAGTAATTCGTATCGCACCAGAGCAGCTTCATATATGATCCAGACGCCAAAACATAAGACGGCTGCATTTCGGGGCTCCTTCAAGTACTCAGCCTCTAAGTGCTTGAATAAATTGCCGCCTCCCATTCGCACACTGAAAACACGCTACACGTTTGTAAAGCATTGAAGGCGTATTTATTGAAATCACAGATGTCATAGCCTCGCTACTGATATTCTGGTACATACAGGTAGGGTTGTACATGCTTTGGATTGAGGCGGCCTTGTTGCTGTTTTTTGTTCATCATGAATTGCTCGCTACTTGCTGAATGACATGCTGCTTCCCATTTGCACACAGAAACACCTTCAGCATTGTGAAACGTTTAAATCCTTTAATATTCAATCAATTTATCATTTATTTTCAACTTCAACTTTTGTTTATGGCAACCGGGTCACTTTGACCATTACTGCCAATGTCTCCTGAAAACAGCACAGTGTATGTCGTGGTTGACCGGTTATATTTATTTTTTTAGTTTTTTAATTACTGCTGCCGTCACTGTCAGTCAGTTTTGCGCAGACTAAAATACTTAATACGCTATCTATGGTTTTGCGCTTCGGCGTTTTGTTATTTATGTTTGTTTGTGTCATAGTATCTTCGCTTTTGTTGTTAACATTATATCTGTGACAAGTTTTTTGAAAGCTTGCAGAGATTTTGCACGTCTTACAGACTAAGGCAAAGCATTCCACGGACGAGCTGCGTGAATCGTAAAAGATTTGTCGTACCTACTTGAATGCATTGGAATCTGCAAACTCAAAATCTCCGATGATCTCAAGAGGACAAACCCACCTCGTGTTATAATTTTGCCGTACAAACTCTCGTTTTCGTTAACGTGATCGTATGATGAACACGATTAACTTTCGCACTGAAAAACATGGACTTTTTAAATCGTCAATCCTATTAAACGGTTGGAATTAACGAGGCCACGATACCATTATAATGACCGAACTTATCAGTTTTTTTAACAATACCTAAATCAGTCAAGTTGAGTTGAGACACAAAATAAGGTGACTGCAGAAAGTTAGCTTCAAGCTAACGCGCTCCAGCAACCCACGCATTGACAACCTATATAGATACGTAATCCTCAGAAAACAGCCCCCCGACCGCCTAACTCTATCGCCATCGTTTTCGCTATCGCGCTTTATATTCCATGGCGTCATCTTGTCATTTCAAAAGCGATATGAAAGCAATATGAATCCGAGATCGCAACGCAGCTGTTGCGAGATTCCGTCACTGTTAGATGTTGTCTATTTATGTGCGTTACTCGAGGGCGTTTGTTCGAATCTTACCTTCTACAGTGTCCCCTATTTTATGGTCGAGATGAGAAAAAACTTTTAACAAAATCTCGTTTGGAATATATCTTTCAGTTTTATAAAGTCAAGCGGCGCCAATCAGCTTGGCACTGTGAATCGGTAATGTCCCTTGCTTTGATGGCCTTAATCATTGTATAAACTTTGTTACAAGATAAATCTGAGCCTCATTTCTACAATACTTACTATATGAGTAGCCATTCTGACAATGTTACAATCTGGCTGCTGATTGAGCAAAATTGGGGTTTTTATGGTCTAAACAACTGTTAACGGGTAAAAGTGAGAAACTACATGAAGTGCAGTCAAAACGTACGCGAATAACTGATATGCAGGTGGCATAAAGCCGGTATCGGAAACTAAATTTTATCGGGTGCCAAACGCCAGGCGCCCACCGATAGCGGTCGAAATGAAAATGGCTAGCGACAGCTGTGTCTATGCAAATGCAGCCGGTAGGGCTGTCGACGTCACATACTTATAGGCTATACTAAGAAACATCATCATCAGTCTATACTAGTCCACTGCTTGATAAAGGCCTTTCCACGTGCACGCTACTGAGCAAGATCCGCAGCTACTCTCATCCAGCTCTTGCCAGTCTCCTTGCGAAGATCGTCGCTCCACCTAGTTTGAGACGTCCTACACTATCCACTCAAGAACTCATTTACCCTATCAGTTATCGCTTCTGCGGTTAACATGGCTGTCCCACTGCCACTTCAGATTACTAATCCTAATAAAGATAAGGGTGTTATTTAAACGATTAGCAAAGTATTTTTGTTAGCAAAAAAATGCAGCAAAGAAGCTAGTTGAGAGCAACTTATGGTTAGCAAATATTTGTCTGATGTGTAAGTATTTTAAAACCCTTGTCCCTTAGTCAGCCCCCCGACCGCCTTCGAAAGCAATATCAAAAGGTATAGGCTATAGCTTTCGATATTGCTCTCATATTGCTTTCGAAATGAAAAGATGACGCCTCCTCCTCGCCTCGCCTTCAAAGCGATCAAAAGCGATTGAGTTAGGCGGTTGGCCCCCTGCTCTATGACATGCACGAGAAGTTAAGAAGCACAAACATTATTTTAATTTCCCTGAATGGTCTCAGCACAGTCTATCTAACAACTTGTCTCAGTATGTGTATAATACTTGTTGTCACCGACAACCTCTAATTCCAAGGTAACTTTAGCCATCGTAGCTGATGACTTTACTTCGGCAACAACAAGATATTTATCAAAATTAAATCTCTTAATAGTTTTAGGTTGCCCCCACTGGCCAATTTCGACTCCCCCTATATCTCTCACTCAATACCCTCTACATTCTACGCAGCAGCAACCCTAACAAGGAACAAATTAAATTTAGAATTCGCAAGCCCTCTAGTGGCGGCAAGTCGAATTAATAATCCGATTGCGAGTCGGTCAGGCAGTCAGGATGTATTTCCAGTGCGGTCACGGACAAAACCTTATTTTTCACAGTACAATTGGAAAAGCTATAGTTTAAAACTTTGGGTAGAAGCTTCGTTCATAATAGCACTAGATAAAGGATTTGCAACAAAAATACGTCATGAAAATGGCGGCGTTTGCTTACTACACTATACTCGGACAATCTGAATATTTGATTACATATTGTAAAAAAGGTTATAAAGTAATAAAAACCAATTCAATTATGATTGTCAAATGTTTATGATTATTGCTATGATTGACCTTTCTAATTTAAATGAGACCACAGAAGAGTATTGCTTTCGTCTGTTTCAAAACATGTGCCTTATGTACTGTTCATAGTTTTTAATCAGTCTTTTTTAGTATAAGACAAATTAGATACATATTTCTTCCAAAATTAAGTATTATTCCGTTCTTACACGACGCAACTTAATACGACGTAGTTACAAACTGTAATTAGTAATCACCAATGAGTATCTAGAATGCCACAGCTTTAATATTTGTACCGTACAAGACGCAACCAATAATGGTTCGTGTGACGTTCTATATTCTTATTAGTTGTGCCGGACACGAACCGTCATTGCGTCATTTAAATTTTAGTGTTGTGACATTATAGACACACATTGGTAACTAATTACAGTTTGTAACTAGTCTGTTTTGAATAGTGTCTTGTAAGAAGGCTCTCACTTTTCCCTATCTCTTATAATTTCAAAATTTATTATTTTAATCATTAAGTAGGGTAGGTACACCATTTACGTTATAATCACAAATATCGAATTTAACGTTCACCAAAGCGATAAAGTGGAATTATCAGTGCCACTGATCCGTCATTACGAATGGAATCAAATAAATATTTGCCGGCGGCGATTTCGGCAATAAATTTTTATTTGTCGACCGACAAAAAATATATTTTGTGTGTCGCATTGTGATATTAAACGGTTGGAATAAAATGGGTGTGGCCAATATTTTATCGAATTGAAATGCTTTGATGATACTTTTACACACCGTCTCTTTGGTCTAGTGGTTAAGACCACCGGTCTTAAACCCAGAGGTCCCGGGTTCAATTCGTAGCGGGGGGTACTACATGTCATTGTTTTTGTACTCAGTTTAGTTGGTGGTAGGGCTCGTTTATCCGCCTGACTAGCTACCACCATCTTATCTAAATATCTCGCCATAACATCAATATTTGTAGCATTGTTGTGGGTTTTTGATGATTCCGGCTAAAGTACGTTTTTGTTTAGAGAGAGATTGCTGATTTCCTTTAGCCATGTGAAACGAATCACTTTCGGAGATTTTCTAGAGGGAACGGCATCGCGCACTAGTGCGCATCCCCGTGCCCTACTAAATTCTCTGAAGAGATCGGATCGGATCGGGGAGCGGAACAACCCGGGCCTTTAGAGGCGCTCTCGCCTCTAAAGGCTCGGACCTCGGCTTGGGTTGACCGGGCCGTGGTGGAGGAGAGAAGCGCCCAGGTACATGTCTGTACCTGGTGTAGAGCGAGTGTGAACCGGTTCTTCTTACCCTTGTTCTACGAGAGCTCTACTAGGTATCCAGACTATTACCGGAGATGTTGGAAGCCTACTCAATGAAAACCACCAAGCAGAACAACCAACTATGGACAACTCACGTGCCCCACAGATCCTTCACTTCAGGCCCCACCTAGACCGCTACTCGGACCCGCTCGCTGTGCACGAAATGGAAGCCTGGCCAGACCTCAACCAGGCAGACGACCATTCCCACTTCTACAGCTAACCACATAGCCACCACGAGTCCAACCCATGTCCGGCACCTGCCGGAGACGCCCGCGAAGGCATAACCGGCAAGGGAGTAAGAACTCCCGTAGTACCCTTGAAAAGACAGCCGGACCCGTAGTTCCAGCTGCCATACTGATAGGGACAAACTGTTATGGGATCGTCGGGGTCGTCTAGGACGTGTTTAGGACGCCTAGATGTGAACCGTCTTGTTGGTGGGAGACCACGGGCAACCCGTGGCACCACGCATGAAACGGTTTTGGAGGGTGTGTAAGGGAAAGGATACAAATAGGAGGGCGCGGTATGCGCGAAAACTACACTAGCGTAAGTCATGACACCCCCGTCAAAAGTACGCTAAAGTACGCTTATTTAGATAAAGCTTTAACGGATTTGTAAGATCTTTCAAAAGAAACTCTCTATCGTGAACACTTTTTCAACTTCACATTTTAATATAAACTCGAAGTTTCTGTTAGGTAGATAGGTAGGTACATCGAAAAACTTGCATTACAATCCTGCAATTTGCGGAGTTAAGCGTGCTACAGCGCTAAGTTCGAAACTTTATATAAGATAAGAGCGAACTTGCATAATCTTATCAGTGGAACTTTCTTTGGCTTTGCGAAAAACTAAAATGTTAGTCTCACTTTAAAAAGCTGGTGCCTTATTCATTTTGATATTCTTTGAGGAGTTAAAACGTTATTTCTTTATACTGATCCTGTTATTGAACTACCGATAGTAGTAACACTTAACAGGTCCCGCCCGATCCTCTAAATGACAGCACACATTTACAGAATACACTAAACATGCACACCAGTTTAGGCCCAAGACACCGTACTCGTAGAACAAGGGTACGAAGAACCGGTTCACACTCGCTCTACACCAGGTACAGACATGTACCTGGGCGGTTCTCTCCTCCTCCACGGCCCGGTCAACCCGAGCCGAGGTCCGTGCCTTTAGAGGCGCCCTCGGGTTGCTCCGCTCCCCGATCCGATCCGAACCCTTCGGAGAATCTAGTAGGGCACGGGGACGCGCACTTGTGCGCGATGCCGTTCCCTCTAGATAACCTCTGAAGGTGATTCGTTTCACACGGCTTGAGGGACCCTTTACGTTCCTCGCCGCCCCCAAAAAAGCCCGGTGAAGCTGAAAATGCCGCAGCGGCAATCAGCAATCTCTCTCCAAAAAAAAAAAAAAAAAGCTTAACAGGATTTGAATAATGGCGAGAAGCATCAGTTGCCTAACGAATTTTCTTGGTTCTTGGTGGTTTAACCCCCATAGCTCCGTTAGACTACACTGTCGTGAGCCCATTCATAGTGACTCAAGCGTATTAGCTTTCAAGAAGGGTTAACAGGACTGTTATTATGTGTTACTGCCCTAAAGCACATTACTTTGTGTGTTAAGCGTAATCTAATATATAAAATTCTCGTGTCACAGTTTTCGTTGCCATACTCCTCCGAAACGGCTTGACCGATTTTGATGAAATTTTTTGTGCTTATCCGGTATCTATGAGAATCGGCCAACATCTATTTTTCATCCCCCTAAATGTTAAGGGTGGTCCACGCCTAAATTTTTTTTGATTTTTCAAAGCGGTACGAAGTCCGCCGGGGGCAGCTAGTCACACTATAAAGATGATGTATTTATGATGACATTGAAAGTTTCATTCGTTACATATAATTTACCACAGTTGCACAGTTGTTTTGGTGAAGGCTACCATGTTTCTTCAACGTGATAACCTTCGATCCCAAGACACTGTCGTAGGGCTAACAACAACAACAGCAACATAATTTGTACCAACTTCTCTTCTCTTCTACACACACACACCCACACAAACACTCCACACCACAACACACACCACAGCACACACACCACACCACACACTCACACCGTACACTCACTGCGACATACTATTAAGACATACATTTAAAGACATTATAACTAGCCTTAATATGGCAATTTTGTATTTTAGTTTAAGATTATAATTTTCTCAATGGAAGAGCGATGCTTCCCAAAACGAGTAACTCTGCTCAAACGGAAGCTCCGGCCACTTCTCTCGGTCTCGGTCTTTAAGACCATTTAAAAATTTTTGTCATTATATTTTTTTTTAACAATCACATACGTATGTTACAGATTCATAAACATTTTGACAGAGATAAAGTGTTGCGAATTTCTGATACTGCATTTTTGTGTTAGAACCAAATTTTATCAGGTATTTTTTGAATTTATACAATACACTTAGTAACAATTTTTACAATGAAGAATGTATTTTTATATAATAGACAACAGAACTACTAATTTCGAGGTTATTTTTTTATTAGACAACAGAAATCTAGCTCTATACAACGATATGTATGTTGTATGTCTGTTTCTTTGGCACGCCCTACAGCCCAAACAGCATGGTGGGGTTATCCCAGATCCCAGAATTTAAGTATAGTGTGGCGGCGTCACCTACCGCATACGCCGCACATTATTCGATACGAAGCAAAAACACCTCAACCATGTCAACAGATGGCGCCACAAACGCATACCAACGACGTCGCCATACTAGGACGATAAATAGTATGGAAAGCCTGCATCGCGGTAGTGAAGTTTCACCATCTCCTTCGCTATATATAGCACCTCCAACTAACATCCATTGGACCTCGGTCCCCGAGCTATACCACCCAGCTCGGAGGAAGATCTTCCCTTTGTCTTTCCTCATTGTGGCGCACCCTCGTACCACTACCATCCTACAGTGGTGACCCCGACGGAGCACAGAAGCACCTTCAACATCGTCGCAGCAGCACCCATCCATCACTCCTCATCCATCATCTACCTTCGCCAGCAATCACAGCAAGCCAGCAATCGAGCCACAAGGTTCCACCGCAGCATCTTGGACGACGCTTCCTGGACCTCCGGCACACTCGACGGCATCATCCCGACCTGGTCTCCGCAGCCCACGACCGGTGCATCAATGTCGGCCGCATCACTCCGGCGTGGCAGCCCTGCACACCAGCAGCTCGGACCCACCGTCATCATCACCTGTCTCGACTCACCGCAGACAGGAACAGCACACTGCATCACTGGCAACGCGCCTACACCCCACCCGTCTCGACTCACCGTAGACTGGGGCATCCTGCAGCAGCACTCTCCACTGGCACTTGCAAGCTCTGACGCACTGACTGCTGAGCGCACTCACTGACATCGACCTCCGGTCTCAGGGGGGGAGTGATGTGGCGGCGTCACCTACCGCATACGCCGCACATTATTCGATACGAAGCAAAAACACCTCAACCATGTCAACAGATGGCGCCACAAACGCATACCAACGACGTCGCCATACTACGACGATAAATAGTATGGAAAGCCTGCATCGCGGTAGTGAAGTTTCACCATCTCCTTCGCTATATATAGCACCTCCAACTAACATCCATTGGACCTCCCCGATCCGATCCGAACTCCCCGATCCGATCCGAACCCTTCGGAGAATCTAGTAGGGCATGGGGACGCGCACTTGTGCGCGATGCCGTTCCCTCTAGATAACCTCTGAAGGTGATTCGTTTCACACGGCTTGAAGGACCCTTTACGTTCCTCGCCGCCCCCAAAAAAACCCGGTGAAGCTGAAAATGCCGCAGCGGCAATCAGCAATCTCTCTCCAAAAAAAAAAAAAAAATCCATTGGACCTCGGTCCCCGAGCTATACCACCCTGCTCGGAGGAAGATCTTCCCTTTGTCTTTCCTCATTGTGGCGCACCCTCCTACTACTACCACAGGCTTCCTACAATAGTATAATTTCTTTTCAGTTTTTTCTCTTCGCAGTAATTTTTTATGTTAGTCCAGTTTTTACGAGTATACAATTGTTTTTTATATAGTTGTTTTAGCAGTCGGGTTTTTGTTTATTTATTTCTTGTATGAAGCTTACTTTCTGCAGTCTCATATATATTGTGAAACTGCGCTTCGGGCCAGCTAACATCGTATGTCAGACATTGTTAGACGTAATTCTGAATTATGGCGGGCACCCGGTTATCCCCTGAAGCATTCCACTAACACATTTCAATGCGAGTTTCATTGAAAACTGTCTTTTAACTAATAGTAGCGCTTTGCCTTTATTTATCTCACCTGCTATTTAAAACGTTTATTGTTTCGGCAGATAGAGATAAGATAGCTGGCTATGCGTCAGTAGTTGAGGTTTCCGGGTGAAGCGCGCTTCCACCTTCTGCCTTGTCATCACATAACATCAGATGAAATGAAAGCCAAGTGCTTACAAAGAAATAATAAAAAAAAGTGGCCTTATATTGAAATGTTTCCCAAAGTACAACCAAAAATATATTTTTATTTACCTTTTTCGAAACCACTGATAGCTTATCATCTAGCTCATTGGCTCATCATGGCTCACCAAGGCTCATCATTGCTCATCATATTATATGAGAAACTTAAAGTAAAAAGTAAAACAGTCGTCAATTTATTTTGTAGGCAGTCATTTTCATTACGTAATTAATGATTGATCCTTATTTGTGGGTAAGTATATTTGAAGGTTTCACATTATTATTTCTTCTAAGGCTTAAGATATATGTCTCTCCAACCAAAGTCACCCCCCGCCTTACTCAGCCTCACTTGGTCGGCATTACGCAAAATGAGCCAAGTTTTTAGTTGGCTAATTAATTCTGGCGCACGCCGTTATCTTCGCCTGTTGCCTTTGATGAACGGTGTTATGCATGAATAAACAATGAGGTTAATATTCATTCAGCCTTTGGTGGATCGGACGAGAGTGAGCCAAATTGTTATTTGGAATTCGAATATTGGACAGTTTAACCTGTGGTCTTGTCATATTATGACCGATTATTATTTTACAAATGTTAGTACAGCCATATGCGCGCTTGAACTTCCGAGCAACATTTCAAATAAAATATTTAAAAATATTTTACGCAAACTTAGCGTTAGGACGAGTATGTTGGATACTTGAGCCCGTTTTAAGTCTATTTATTATATTGTTTAGCACTTTGGCAAATAATGTATTCAATTTTAAAATATAAGGAAAAGGACAATATTGCAAATTTATACTATACCCATTGCGCAGCGTCTTGCACGAAAAGGTTGCGATCTTTTAAGTAATTGCCATAATTGTTATGTGCAAAAAGAACAGCAAGTACAACTAGCTGCATTGTAGCAAGCCTGACATATCATTAAGTAGAAGGGAAAGCTGTGTGTGGAATGAAACAGTTAAACATGTTGATATTTATTCAATAACATTACTTTTAATGCGGGCGGCTAATCATACACCATCTAAAATTGTTACTTACTACAATACTCATCACCAACATCATCATCACCATCTGCTTGAGGGTTGTTTACTCCATGTTGGTAGTAAGGAGGTCTGTAGCGGTAAGCCGGTGGAGGGTATTGGGGATACTGTGGCTGATAAGGTGGTACCTGAGAATAGTATGAGGGAAATTGTGGTGGATATTGGGGAGGAACTCTTTGGTACGCGGCAGTTCGTTTGGAATCTTCTTTGGACGCCTTTTGAGGATTGTAGTATTGAGGGTACTGGTGATAGAGCATTGGGTTTATTTGAGGATCCCGGTAGTATTGGTAAGGATAGCTCGGAGGGTAGTTGTACGGGTCGTATTCTTCGCTGGGTGTCTCCTCTGAAGAGTAAGTAACAGTTTCGGATTTAACCGGTACAGAGTTGACATAATCCTCTTCTTTGGCTGTTGTTACTGAATGTTCTTGAACTACACCACCGTTTGCCATAGCCAGTAGCAAAAAGGACCCGCATAAAATAGTCTGTAAAAAATAATTAAAGTGACTATAGCGTAATGGTTGTTCAGAATCATCATAGACCAAAGCTCACTAGGGGTTACAGCGCCAGTATAGTGAGTAAGTGAAGTAAGTATAGCTTATTGGTCATGATAAAAATATCCTTAATGTTAGAGTAGAGCTTAGCGAAACGAGAAGCGAGCAGGTTTAGTTTTGATAGCTCTGCCCGTGTCCGATAAACCTCTTTTCAATATATTTAATATTAAATGTTTAACTATATTTTATTCCACAATGGAGAATCCTTGGCTTTCATGACACCTGAATCACCTGATTCACCATCACCTACTCCCCCCTTATCATCAGGTGTGACGAAGGTTTCAAGTTTTAGCATTACCTACTTGTGTTTTTAAAGAAGTATGTAGGGCACCTATTTGAAAGGTTCCTTATACTAGATTTTTAATTACAAAGATTAAAAAAAAACAAAGGTAATGAGCTAGTAATTTGTTGTTAATTAATATTTTGTCATTGAAAGATTTCGTAAGTATAATAATATACCTGTTATATTTAACCGCCTTTGTGGTTTAGTTGCTAGGACCCCCGGTTTAGACCCGGAGGTCCCGGGTTCGATTCCCAGCTGGGGGTACATGTTTGTGTACTCGGTTTGGTTGGTGGTAGGGCTTGTTTGTCCGCCTGGCTAGCTACCACCATCTTATCTAAATATGTCGCCATAGAATCAATGTTTGTAGCATTGTTGTGTTCCGGCAGCTAGAGATAAGATAGCCAGTGCCTCACTAGTTGAGGATCCCGGGTGAAGTGCGCTTCCATCATTGGCCATATTATCATCACTTACAATCAGGTGAGATCAAGGCACTGTGCTTACCCGTAAAATATAAAAAAAAAGGATTAAGGTAAAAAAAAATACATACCAGCCTCATCTTAATGAATTTTAGGCACTATTTTTTATGATTAAGTAGGTTCTCTTTCTGTCAACACCACCTACTAAAATTTGTACTTTATGCCATGCCTTTTATATTTATAGATGAGCCACAATCAACAATGTAAAATAATAGATACCTACTTACCTACTATTTACTAACGTATACCCAATTAAATAAATAAGTAATTTTAAGTTATTGGTATGACACATTCTACAGCTGAACAAATACAACGTCATGGAATTGATGCAAAATAATTTCACGAATGAGGGCTTTGTATCTTTGAATAATTCCTAAAACTAATGATCGGAATTTTAGTTGAGCATCTTTGATAGTTAAAGGTCTCGTGACCTTAAACCCTTTTGATTCTGTTTAAAAGCATTATAATGTGCAATGGTCCCACAGCAAACTGCTCGTTGTCAGTTTTATTCTGAGTTTGTTTCATGTTGTATTTTGCTTGTCCTCCAAACTATCGTGTGAACTGAAATAAATGAAATCGATCGTCATACCAAAATACGCATATGTAAGAAAAAATATCTGTTCTGTCAAATGTAGTGTATTCAACAAATGAATTATAGAGCTATATAATTATTACAGAACTTGTAGTAACACTTTATTGTAAAGTCAACAAGAAAAAAACTTTTGTTCAGCTGCCGTTTAGACACATGTTTACTTTAATAATAGCAGTTACTAGTAAAATGTTTTAGAATTGACATTAAGTTCTGCCCGCAGCTTTGCCTATTAAGAAATTCTGACAATAAACTATATAAATATGACAAAACATAATAAAAAGGTTAATGTCTTCCTGTTGCTCCATTACGACAAAAAGTAAGTACTCGTACCTTCATAATTAGATCTTTTTTTTATACTTAGCACAGCAAATGACTCCACACCACCTGATGTTAAGTGGAAATGGAGTCCAGGTGCGAAGACAACTGGTGCAGCGTGAAAACAACGCAGCATCTTCACTCTGCCGGCCCACAAGGTGCTTCTTCACGCCTCGTTTGAAGAACCCCATATCATAGGAAAGATCCCTCTTTCCCAAACGTGTGCTGGTAGACATCTTTGTGCGCGATGGGATATGTGTGACAGTGAAGCGATGACTCCGGAGAGCAGCACGTGTACTCCTATGGAGGAAGGGAGAAGGTGGGATAAGGTCAAAGAGTTCTTCAGAGCACTCGCCGTGATATAAGCGATAGAAGACGCTGAGTGACGCTATATCTCTACGCAATTGCAGGGGTTCGAGAGTATTAGTGACCTCTGCATTGCCGATAATGCGTACAGCGCGACGCTGCAATCTGTCTAAGGCATCGAGAAGATTCTTTGCAGAACCGTCCCAGATGTGCAAGCAATACTCCACGCAAGACCGTACCTGTGTCTTGTACAAAAGTACAAAAGACACAACTGGTCAGGCGTAAAGAATCGCCGCACTCTGTTCAGGACACCGAGTTTTCGTGAGGCTATTTTGATCACGGCTTCGATGTAGTCCTTTTGATTCAGATCGCAGCGAATCATACCGTCATACCGAGCATGTTGATATTGTTCTGTAGGCTTAGAGATGTGCCTTGAAGAGTTGGAAGAGGAAGGAATGGTGACTTTTTGGCCGTAAACGCACATACCTGTGTTTCCTTGGCATTGAACTCAACCAGATTATTGGAGCCCCAATTAGATATGAGGTCCAATACATGATTGAGCTCAATGACAAGATTCACTCGTTTCTCTTCAGTCTCGACTCGCCCAGCCGCAGGGTGACCATTATACCCATCGTGCACTGTACTATCATCTGCATAGCAATGAATATTTCCAAGTGGAAGCATATCATTGATATGCAGAAGAAACAGCGTGGGGGACAGAACGGAACCTTGAGGGACACCAGCATTCACTGACATGAGCCGTGAAGCGCATCCATCAGACAGGACACGGATTCTACGCTCATGCAGGAAGTCAGCGACCCAGTTGCAGAACTGTCAATAGCCACGCTTGTCAATAGCCTCACCCCAGAGATGTGCAACGTACGCTAGAAGATCACCCGTTGACCGCTTCGGCCGAACCCCGTATTGGCGATGGTGAGTTATGGAGTGTTCTTCTAGGTAGTGGACAAGTTGTTTATATCTTGTTTATATTTACCGTTATTTTGGCGATGAAGCTAATGTGATCCGCGCTTAATGTGTAAGCGTTACGTACACAATTTATTTTTCTTATTTACTGCGATCAACTTTTAGTTCACGTTACTTAATTGTGCGGTATATATTCTTAGAAGTCATTCGCAATCTGTTTCACGCAGCGAGTTCCGCTTATTACTATCATGCGTTTAATTTCTTGGTACATCTCTGTGCTTTAACGAAGGGAGACGCGGCAATCAGCGTGTGCCGTGCAGCTATGCGAATTATTGGTTTCCTTTTACAAGCAAAGATTTAGAAGAAGCTTTCAAGTTTTTGTTCATTAATTATAAAGCAGCATCATAAGTTTGTTAAGTTGTGTTCATTTCTTATAGTTTTAGACCTTATACTGTGATTTTTAACCTGTTAAATATTCATAAATTTTTTATAAAATACAGTGAAAAAATTAAACGCCCACCCGACCCAGCCAGGAATCGAACCTGGGTCTTCCGCAATCCGGGTGGCTGCACTGACCGCTATGCTACCGGGAAGGCTGACGTAAGCGCTGAATTTTGTCACTGCTATTTTAATGTTTTTGAGTGCTTTTTGCATGCGTTAAATGCATTGCGTTTAAAGCGCACAATTTTGATATACAGAAAGTTATGACGACGCATTGGTTATTGCGTCATTCTAAATCCGTTTTACGCAGCGAATACCGCATATAGGATTGTAATTACGCGCTTCATTTCTTGGTTCCCTCTCGCTGCAAGGAGCCAGCGCGCCAAACATTGACTTACGTCTCCGTGCTTTATCGCGGGGAGACGCGGCAATTAGCGTACGTACCGTGCAGCTACGAATTATTGGATTCCTTTTACAAGTAAACATTTGAAAGATTAAAAGTTATTAGTAGTCCTTAAGGCTACGTTCCCACCGGCGGCGGCGAGGAAGATGGTGTGCTAGGAACATGACGGATCATTTTATTTTTTACTGGCCGTACTAGGTAAAGAATATAAAGCAATCCTATTGGTGGATGATTTTTTCGCATCATGATAGACAAGTAACACTCATCTATTAATTATTTAAAGAGGTTCTTATCATTTACCACTGATGATTTCTATAATAAGTGCAGGCAAATACATGGTGTGACGAGTGAGGAATGTGACGAATCAGGAATCTGACGAGTTAGGAATATGTCCAATTAGAAAAGTGTCGAATAAGGAATATGACCAATCAGGAATATTGACGAATCAGGAACAAATCGTCATAACTATTTACTTCATAAGCCACAGCGAACGTCATTAAATTGTCAATAAAAAAAATAAAAAAATCCAACGACATTTTCTGTTACAAAATTCTAATTTACTGACGCGGTAAAGTTGACATTAATTAAATAAAAAAAAACATAAAAACATTGAAACATCAACACTTGAGTCGGTACGTCCGTAACGAGCGTTAATTAAACATCACCTGGTGAGTTCAAAAATGGAACCTAGTTTTTAATTAGGGAAAGTTTTAGTAGGTCATTGGGACGCTCAACTTTGGGAGTGCTTGTGAAGAGTTTTTAGTAACACACTGTACACTGGCTGTTCTAAAACTCAACCGTCCGTCACATTCGTCTAATAAAAACTTTGAAGGCGTTGTTTGTCACCCTTTAATAATAAGGTTTTATTTAACAGGATTTTGACAGAACATATAACAAAAAGAATAACTCAGTTTGTTGACTATTGCGTTGCGTGTCAACTAAAATGTAAGCATTCAAAGGCGACAAAAACAAGTTGTATACATATACTCTAGCCAAACTCGATAAAGAATAAAAACAAACCAAATAAGGGTCATCACAAATCTGGGCAAAAATGTTTTTGTGTTTTTCGTATTATTACTTGATTACTGCATTTTACATAAAATATATTGTAAGACTTATTATTCTCAAACGTTATAATACGAAGAACGTAAAAAAAAACGATATCTATTTTCACTTGTTAACCCTATTAAACAAATGTCATTACTAAAATTGAGATATTCTAAACAATTCCGTTATCATAAACTAGCATTCCAAATGAAGATGACACTAGTATCCCTATGTTAACTACCACTGAAATTTGTAGCGTAAATGCATTTGCAATGCAAAACAAACATTCGAACAAACTGAATTGACGTTATATATTGAGAAAATTGGATATATTGAGAACATTGGATTGTAACAGTAGTTGATTAATTTATGTAATAAATAAATTATTGAATCTTCAAGTGCAGTTTTTTAATTATTTCAAGGTAGCTAATTTATTCACTCACATAGGTTAAAACTAAGCTATGATTGTAGGTACTATGGTTTATGGTTTTTAAATTTTTCATACAATGTTTAATATAAATAAATCTTTTACGTAAAATCTTTGCTGTTGACCAACTGGAAAAGGTTGTCAATGCATGCCCGTCACTGGTTGCTTGGCAACGCTTTGTTGGTAAACATTATATATCGAATTTGGCTATAGTATAGGTAATGGCACCAGGGGCTCTATTTTTGATTCCTTCGCCTCGAGTCGAGCGCTTGGTTTCTACTGATTTTCGTTCGACATTTGACTTTCCATAATTTTGAATCGATCGATTGCAACGAGTGCCCTCACCCACTCGTTGCAGTCGAGCGACATAAAGCGATTGTTAGAATAACCGTCAAAATCAATGCGTTGTGTCAATGTCATGTCACTCGTTTGTTAGTGTCATTGATAGCATTTTCTATTAAAAAGCAAAGGTTTTTTTTAACAGCCAATAGAAACATGGATATTACGTTTCGTTTTCATTGCAGTTGTTACCGGTTTTCTCTAAATTCTGCGTGGAACGGACAACATCCAACATTTCGTATTATGTTGGCAGCACCGGAAACGAACGATTCAAAAATACGGAAAATCGGCGTCAGCGTCATGCGACTTGGAAGACGAGTGTGACTTAAGTCGCATGCGACAACACAATGTCATACGTGCAATTCAAAAATAGATCTCCAGTGTTCGACCCTATAAGCCCAGTATTCGAATGTTTATGTCTACCAAAAAATGACAGAATTTCATTGAAATATTACGGTATGACATCAAGGAAACAGGTGGTGCGTGCGTGGTGGTGGTTGGATGCCGACATTCAATTGTTGGTGAAGATTATATTTAGTTGCTATTTTAAAGATTAAAGGACAAAAATGACGGTCACCGGGTCCTGTCGAAGGCTGGTGCCTTAATATGCCCTATAACAGTACAAAAAGTATTGCGTTGCGTGCCAACTAAAATGTATGCACTCAATGGCCCCAAAAACTACCTTTTTTTTTTTTTTTGAGAGAGATTGCTGATTGCCGCTGCGGCATTTTCAGCTTCACCGGGCTATTGAAAAAAAAAAAAAAAACTACCTAGATAAACTCCTTACAGGTGTACCTACTAAATTTTAATACAGCAGGTTGCCTAGTGTGAGTATTGTTTACGGATAGAAAACAAAACACATTAGGCTACTAGAATTCTTTCGATAACGTTTACGTTTACAAAAAATTGTATGGCATTGAAGCAGCGCGTGAAGAGTAAAGATTTTGCCATACAAATTCTTGTTTTCGTTAACGTGATCGAATGGCGAATGAAACTCGCACTTGGCACCTAGGTATTATTATATACTTACTAGAATGGACCTTAGTTAACCTTAGATTATTGTTGAAGTAAGTAAACAGCCTATTACTGTCCCACAGCCCACAGCTGAGCAAAGACCTCGATCATTGAAATCAAGTCATCGCTACAATTGATGGATATTGGCTTAATATTAATGGATATACGCTTGCCAAATGCGGGTTGGTGATCGATCACAAACCCGGGCTATGCATCGAAAAATCTGAAATACATTTTGCCTGACCTGCATGGGAGTTTAACCCGGGACCTTCGTGTATCGGGCCGAGCGCTCTGCCACTCAGCCACCGAGGCGTTGTCGAGAGCGAGGCGTGTCATCCACTAAAATTTCAATAACACTCTACACGTATATAATTTTTTGGCGATGAAAACTGTGAAAATAGTGTCTAACACAACACTGAGTAGCTGTCGGTTTACAAAATCAGTGAAATTAGTATTAACATTGTCAAGTAATATGGATTTGACATAAATAAAATTGTATCTACAGCTTCATTGTAATGTATGTATGTTCTGTATTATTCATAAATATACGGAAGACAATAAGCGCCTGACGCAATTGCATAAGCAAAGTTTCAGCTTGCCGTTTTATGTGTAGTTGTAAACTTCACGGCGTTATTTATGGCGCACAAAATGGGAAATGGTGTTAAAGTTTGAAATATTTTTTGCAAATAAGGTAGCGGCTAAAGTGTTCGACACTTTAAGACCAGTGTCCGACACATTGTAGTACCTACGTCACCAAAAATAACATAGATTTCATTGAATCTTTATCTAAGAAGCGGTGATCTGTATTCAATTGTCTAAAATCACCTGCTGACCCACTCTATTGTTAATGATTAAAGAGAAAACATGTCGATCATTGGTCCCTGTCGAACACTGGTGCGACTAACTTAATTCCTTTCAATCATTATAATTATGTATGTTAGGTACTGACCTAACAGCTGTTTTTATTTTAGCAGTGGAACTTGTGTTCAATGTTCATATCATATGAGATTGGCGTTGGATGGCTATTTTAAGTTGTTGTTAGACCCCGGCTCCAGCGTGATGGGCATCAGATAATAAGGAGACCCCAGAAGGTAAGCTAAATACATACTGCGCCTTAAGGAACTCACCTAGCCGTGTAGCATGTAACGTATCTGTAATAAGTGAGTACGTAAGCGCGGACGGGTTACGCCCCCCCGATCCGATCCGAACCTATTAGGGCCACGGGAACGCGCACTGGCTAGTGGGTGATGCGGTTCCTTCTAGAAAACCTCCGAAGGTGATTCGTTTCACACGGCTTGATGAACCCTTTAAGTTTCTCGCCGCCCCCCAAACAAGCCCGGTGAAGTTGAATATGTCGTTTGAGGCAATCAGCAAACTCTCAAAAAAAAGGGTTACGGATCTCGGAGCTGCTCGGCACACTTCGAGCGTACGTGTTGCGACATTCCGTGTCGGTGAGAGGTTGTCTATGTGTGCGTTGCTCGAGCGCTGGCCTTTAAATAATAAAAAGGGGAAATAAACTAACAATAAAAAAAGGGAAATAATTTATTTGTAATACAAAATAAATACTTGGTAAGCAAATTTATTATTTGGTCAGCAGAATTATACAATCGGTCAGCATAAGAAATCCTAACTGTTGGTTAGGTTAAGTTATTTTTTTTAATCCAGCCAGTCACGGAAGGGGAGAGCGGCATACGACTGGCCGTTCAGAATGATATAAGTTGCAGACTGATTTAGAAATATTTGCTGACCATAAGTTGCTGCCCAACTAGTTTTTTTGCTGGCCAACTAGCATTTTTTTTGCAAACAAAAATACGAATACTAAGTAAAATTGTAGTACTTACCTAGGTATAAGACGCCTCGGTGACCGAGTGGCAAAGATACCCGGATTCAATTCCCAGGTCGGGCAAAGTATGTTTGTTTTTTTCGATGCATAGCCCGGGTTTGTGATCGATCACCAACACGCATTAGGCAAGCGTGGTTATTAAGCCATTACCCATCAATTTATTTCAATGATAGAGGCCTTTTTCCAGCAGTGGGACTAAAGTTGCAAAAATACCGTTTTAAACCAATTCTGTGACTTAAAACTCGTTTTAAATTTGTTTAAAATGATTAAAATCATGATGACCCACGTCTTAGTGTAATAATTACTAAAGCTACTAACTATGACGTGGTCGTGATTTTGAACCATTTTATCAAATTTAAAACGAGTTTTAAATCACAAATTTTGGTTTAAAACGGTTTTTTGCAACTATAAGTGGGACAGACGTAGGCAATTTTTTTGCTTTCCCGTTCGTTCAATCGTTGCCTGGTAAAGATCGCTGTAAATGATTGTTAGATATAGTAATTATTTTAAAACACATAGATTCAGTAATTATTTTTAAACACATAAGTACTGCAGTACAAAGACATAATAGTATGTGTCCAAATATCTGTAACTAATTGTCAATTTAGTTCTAAGATTACACACTAGATGGCGTTGATTGATTCCTTCCTGCATCGCGCTATGGTTTCGTCTTCGCCGTTTACATAGGTAGCCAATATTTACTTACATCTAAAGATTGACAGCATTTGAGTACTTAAATATTTGAATTTTGTTCCGGTTTCGAATGTTTAACTTTAAAATGTAGACCAGATACAGTCACGAGCATTTATAACATTATTGTATACATTTAGGTATGACGTGACGAACTCGCGAGGGCAGAGCGGCCACGACCACGACGAAGTACGACGACGCGCGGAGCGATGGAGGGGTGCGGTGCGCGGGCGGGAGGCCCGCCATAAACGGACGGCGGGCGATCCCCCCGCTCCACTTCAGTCAGTTCACCGCGCGCGGCGCACGCGAGCAGTCTACAAGATGGCGGGCCGTGCAGGGAAAACGACCAACGCGTCCGCGTCCAACGTCGAGTTCGACCACGAAGTCGTTAAAGAGCGTTTCTACAACAAACTGGAGCAGTTATACAAGGATCACGACAATCACAGGAAGAAAATAACAAAACAAATGGTCGAAGAAACAATTGCGACTCTAATTGATATCGAAAGACGGAAACCGGACGGTTTGGTCGAAGGTAAATGTACCCTTGACCAGCTCCAATTGACGTTTAAATATGAGGTTTACAAGGAAAATTACAGCACTTACCTTATCAAGAAGAGAGATAAGCCAGACGACCCTATAATGAAGTACATACCTTACGAAGATGCGTTTGACGTGTTGGCAGAGATTCATGTTAACAGTGGACATGGCGGCCGCGATATAATGTACAAACAGGTAAGAAAAGATTATGTGATACCGTCACCTCAAATTGATTGTTTAATTATTTGCTGCAATGTGTGTAATAATTGTAACACCAAACAAAAGTATGCAAGCTCTATTACTCATAGACATAAAAACATTGTGCAGTTGGACATCATTAGCATGGAAGACTCGCCCGATGGTTTATTCCAGTACTTGCTCATTTACGTATTTAAGAAATCAGAGTACACGTTGCTGAGACCTTTGATGAGATTGTGCCCTTTAGAAATATCAATGGAATTGTTGAAGATATTCCTGGATTTCGGACCGCCAAATCAGTTTGAGGTATATACCAAAAATAGAAAACTTGTTCAAGATAGTGTCATGCATCTACTGGATGTGTTTTCAAAATCCACGATACCCGTTTACGATACAATGAAAGATGGTTTTAACTATTCTGTACGTGTACTTAGATGCATGCAGAAATGGATGAATCAAACTGGCAGTTGCAATTGGGGGCTCAGCTGCCATATTTTGCAATGGCAACTGAACAATTATAAGAATAAAGAGATGAAGACACCATATACCTCGTTGTTTGGTACAACTGCGCGTTTTAATAATACACAGGAATTTCAGCTTTCGGACAGTGAACATAAAGGTGATTTAGAACAGGAGGGAGAGAACATCCTACAACACAACGATATACAAATCGGCAGCATGATAGTAATGAGTGACGATGATGATGACAAGCTGATGTCGGGTGAAGATGAAGATCCTCTATTTTTGCAATTTGTCGTTGAGGATTCATCACAGCAGACAGAAGAAAGTACTAGTACTAAAGAAGATACGGTAGAACGGCCGACTTGTTATGTGTGCCAGTGTAAAATATTTAAAGTGTACAAGTGTTGCCAGTGTCAAAGTCCTATGCATATATTTTGTAGCACCAGACTTGAGGGTACATCTTCCGATTCGCCTTCTTTCATATGCACTACTTGCAACATTCAGAGAGGATGAGTGAAAATATGAAATAACAATTTGGTATTAGTGCTGAAAAAAAATCCACGTGTCCAAAGGGTGCAGTGTCGAATCGCGCCCGTGTAAATTTTTCCAACACTCTTACAAATTTAATATTTTTTTGTATATTGCGCTTATAACAAAACGGAAAGGTTGAATTTGTATCTTTATTTATTTTTCTTAATGTAAACATAATTAAATATTTTTTTACAAAACACTATAATAAACGTTGTTTTATTTTGTTAACTAAAGCTGTAACGGTCGTTTACCAAGAAGGCTACTTATAGCTCACCGCCAAAAAACACCAATAGGATTGCTACATCTCAGACCTAGAGGTCGCGGTTTCGATTCCCAGCGGGGAGTACATGTTTGTACTCGGTTTAGTTGGTGGCAGGGCTTGTGTGTCCGCTTGGCTAGCTACCACCATTTTATCTAAATATGTCACAGTAACATCAATGTTTGTAGCATTGTTGTGTTCCGGCAGCTAGAGATAAGATAGCCAGTGCCTCAGTAGTTGAGGATGGGCGAAATTCGCTTCCACTTTCGGTGTAATCTTCACTTAACATCAGGTGAGATAAAAGCAAAAAAAACCACCAGCCTGTGAACGTCAATCACCCTCATATGACTACAAAAGTAATTTTAAAAGTGAACTATTTTTAAAAAAAATGAAAATTGTTGTATGAACATCGACAAAAAATCATAAAATATTTATCCTAAATAATTTTCTAACTAAAATATTTCCAGAGAGGAATCAAGTCTTATACAAAATCAAATAGTAGTAAATAATAGTGTTTTTTTTATATAATATTTTTTTTTAATAATCACAGCAGACTACATACAAAAGTAGAACAATCTTGATTGATGAAAGATTATGTGTGTGTCTCGTAATGTAATCAATCGAATGTAATCGATTAAAAATAGAAAAAGTTAACGTTTTATTCAGCGCAGAGTTCATCATAAGAATTTAGTTTCATCATTATAATCATCATCATCATCAGCTCATTTTATATCCGCACTGCTGGGGCACGAGCCTTCCTACTGGATGGATAGGGCGAACGGGCCATAAACCATCACACGGGCCCAGTGCTACACTGAGAAAAAAAACAACCAGATTTCAGGTTGATTCAACAAGTTTTCGGGTTAAAATAGCGCCTACGTGCTCTTTGGTTGAAACAACAAGTTAGATCTTGTTAAGTGTAACTTGTTGATTCTACAAGCTACCTAGCATGTTATTTCTACGTTACGTCAGGTTGAAGTTTTCCAATTGTTTTTACAAGTTTAGCATGTAGTTTCAACATGCTCGACACGTTGTTGTGACATGACTAGCTTGTTGAATCTACAATCAGCTTGTTAGTTTATCTTGTTACTCTTACGTGTTGAGCATGTAGTTTTAACATGCTCGCCTTGTTGTTTTAACATGACTAGCTTGTTGTTTTAACATGACTAGCTTGTTGAATCTACAAACAGCTTGTTAGTTTATCTTGTTACTCTTACGTGTTGAGCATGTTGTTTTGACATGCTCGCCTGGTTGTTTTAACATGTTCGACATGTTGTTGTGACATGACTAGCTTGTTGAATCTACAATCAGCTTGTTAGTTTATCTTGTTACTCTTACGTGTTGAGCATGTTGTTTTGACATGCTCGCCTGGTTGTTTTAACATGTTCGACATGTTGTTGTGACATGACTAGCTTGTTGAATCTACAATCAGCTTGTTAGTTTATCTTGTTACTCTTACGTGTTGAGCATGTAGTTTTAACATGCTCGCCTTGTTGTTTTAACATGACTAGCTTGTTGAATCTACAAACAGCTTGTTAGTTTATCTTGTTACTCTTACGTGTTGAGCATGTTGTTTTGACATGCTCGCCTGGTTGTTCTAACATGTTCGACATGTTGTTGTGACATGACTAGCTTGTTGAATCTACAATCAGCTTGTTAGTTTATCTTGTTACTCTTACGTGTTGAGCATGTAGTTTTAACATGCTAGCCTTGTTGTTTTAACATGTTCGACATGTTGTTGTGACATGACTAGCTTGTTGAATCTACAATCAGCTTGTTAATTTATCTTGTTACTCTTACGTGTTGAGCATGTAGTTTTAACATGCTCGCCTTGTTGTTTTAACATGTTCGACGTGTTGTTGTGACATGACTAGCTTGTTGAATCTACAATCAGCTTGTTAGTTTATCTTGTTACTCTTACGTGTTGAGCATATAGTTATAACATGCTCGCCTTGTTGTTCTAACATGCTTGTGATGTTGTTTTGACATGACTAGCTTGTAGAATCTACAATCAGCTTGTTACTTTATTTTGTTGTAGTTACGGTACGTGCTTGTTCTATCAACATGTTGTTTGTTATGTTACCTTGTTGAATCTGCATTATTGGCTTGTTCTATTTACAGTTAACTTGTTGCTTTATCTTGCATTACATTACTTGTTTTATTAATATTTTGATTGGTACGAGATATTTTGCTGTTATACTTTTGTCCGTTTTTTTATGCTTCGTTCAACTTCAAATGGAAACTTTAATAACAACAAAACATAAATAACTTACAGGTAAATAATAACAAAAATACCATATGCAAATTAAATGAAATTTCACAACAAGAAAAATATTAATTACATGTGAAACATGCTAGTCTTGCTGATGTTTCACATGTCATTAATATTTTTCTTTTTATGATTTGTTGTTAAAAGTTTCCATCTGAAAGTTAAACGAAACATAAAAAAACGTACAAAAGTATAACAGCAAATCAAACA
This sequence comes from Eudonia truncicolella, assembly GCA_949315975.1. NCBI lineage: Eukaryota > Metazoa > Arthropoda > Insecta > Lepidoptera > Crambidae > Eudonia > Eudonia truncicolella. The sequence goes on along the minus strand of OX438848.1, from coordinate 4,335,403 downwards.
AGATCTCGCAAAAATCAAAATATTAATGAAACAAGCATGTAAATAAACAGTAGCAAGATAAAGCAACAAGTTAATTTAAAATAATACAAAACATAACAAATGAATACAACATATAACATAAAATTATTTTCCCTATACAACTAGCATGTACGTCCATTTAAATTCATCAATAACAAACAAAAAACATAGAACAAATACGAAACTTAACTTACCAACAACGTACAACAAGTACGACAAACTAAAAGAGAAATATAGCGTAATTATAAAATTTTTTTTAACTCATTACAGCCTTTAACCGCATTTTATTTTAAGTTAGGTACGTCGTCGGTGTTTGTAAAGAAATAACAAGTATTTTTAGATATTACTTATTTATTAAGAATAATTTTCACAAATCAATTTAACATTCAGTGCACAAAATTCACAAATTAAAATTATAGAAATAATAAATCTGGTTTGTTTACATCTTTGCCTATTTCTATTGACTCCGAGTATACAGAGCGTCCCAAGACTATGGGACATGAAGGGAAAGTACCTTAAATATCGTGGATAGGATATTTTGCTGAAAGAAGACAAGTATGTTATTTTTAAAAGTTAGTAATACTGCATTCAGAGATATTTTAAAAATTACTTGCTTCGTCTGGGAATCGAACCGACTTAATCACCCGTATTTTTATGATGCCAATAGAAAGAATTAACAAAAAATAATATTTCTTCTTAAGTAACATATTAGTATCTTAAAAGAAAGAAACAACTTAAAATTAATCATTTTAATCAAATTTATAACATACATAAAACTGCCGAAGTCAATTGAGTATTTTTAGTAAATTAATAAGTAAATGCTCAAAATGTGATCCCTCTTGTATTATGACAATCGCCAATCTTTTAATAAGTCTATCTATGGAATGATAATATCGCTATTTTTCGAATGGCGTCGTCGGCTTAAATATAATTTTCTTGAAATTTGAATAAAACATTTTTCGTTGTTCCATTCTTTTAAGCTATTAAGTTACTTAAGAAGAATTATTATTTTTTGTTCATTCTTTCGATTGGCATCATAAAAATACGGGTGATTTTTTTTCACTTTTAAGCAGGTTCGATTCTCAGACGAAGCAAGTAATTTTTAGAATATCTTTGAATGCAGTATTACTAACTTTTAAAAATAACATAGTCTTCTTTCAGCAATATATCCTATCTACGATATTTAAGGTACTTTCCCTTCATGCCCCATAGTCTTGGGACGCCCTGTATAGTACATAATTAAATTAAATTAAAATTATCAAGAAATAATAAATCTGGTTAGTGTACATCTTTGCCTATTTCTATTGACTCAGAGTATATGGTACATAATTAAGAAGTTTTTAATTCGCGGCGTGCATCCGGCGGCACGGAACCCTAAACAAAATATGGAAACCCACAAAATATTTTATGAAGACGTAGCAGAGACATTTACATTAGCACTATGACGTGCGCAAATCTGAAGCAAAAAAAAAACTCCATAGATCATAGAGGAAACAGGGGTTCCCGGCCAAAGAACCCGAGTTCTGCAGCACCTTGGCATCTCGTGAGTCCGCGTGGCCGCGCTGGAAACATGAGCATCTAGGCCTACGGTGCTGCAGTAATACAGTCAAGGGAAAAAAACGAGGGAGATATACTGCCTCGCCCTTAAGAGGACGACGGACGCCGGCGGCACGTTGCGAATAATAATATTCGCGGCGTGCATCCGGCGGCATGGAACCCTAAACAAAATATGGAAACCCACAAAATATTTTATGAAGACGTAGCAGAGAAATTTACATTAGCACTATGACGTGCGCAAATCTGAAGCAAAAAAAAAACTCCATAGATCATAGAGGAAACAGGGGTTCCCGGCCAAAGAGAGTTCAATTCGGCAACGGAGTGGTATTTAGACGTATTGTTGACGAATTTAATTATTTATCTGAAACTGGGGTTGTAGTTAATACTGATAGTTATCAAGGCACAATTAAATTCCGTTTGGGCGCACTTACAGGTGACAACTTAGGTTTGCACTCAATGCTTGGATTCGTAGAATGTTTCTCTGCCAATTATCCCTGTATGAAACAGGCCTAAAACGAATATGTATGATAATTGAGATGAATATTTCGGCCCAAGACATGGAAGAGAAACGTAAACTCCTCCAAGTTTGTGTATGCCAGCATGGCTGCCAAGAGGGTTACCAATCTCAAAGTCATCGTAATAAAGTACAAGTGGCAATACAACATCATCGTTAGAACATCTGTTACTTTCAAAGTTTTGCCAAACTGATCCCTGAACGAAATTAGTTATAGGACCACAATTACAGTCTTTTTTTAAAGTGGACAAATAATCTAAAGTATCTTTTAATACATCAGGCAGTGTAAAAAATTTTTGCAGGATAAGACGCAAAGGTGTAATCTGCATGGTGCAATTTACTGGAACGTAAGTGAGTCCAAGACATGTGCGTTTCATTTCCATTCTCTGCCCAACTACAACTTCATTAATTACAAACGCGTCATTACTTAAAGGTCCATCTGAATTACTGATAGATGATTCACTTCTATGACATAAATTGATATGTTTTGATAGTGATTTTATAGAATGAAAATGGCGGAAACATCTTTCTTCTCCGCAATGAAACTCGGTTTTGTCTAAGGCAGCAAAGCACAGAGAACGCAAATGGTGACAAAGAGATCTAGTATTAGAAAATTGAGCCTTACACAGAGAACAAGTTAACATTTTAATTCAAATTTAAATCGCCTATTAAGGTATTAAGAACACTGAGTGATTTGTCAAATTTAGTGTTTATATTATACAATGCTCTTTGTATAAACAGCCAAATGAGATAAGATTCGTCAGAGTATTCGGCTCCTGTCGCTTGTATAATCTTAAATGTCACATCGACTCCCTGGAGTAATGAATTTACTTTGTACATAGTCTGACCCACTAGAACATAAATATTTTGTAGATCACAAATTGTGCCCGTGTAGATTACCAAGGGCTGAAATGTTCTTCTGAGTTTCGCCAATTTAGTTCTCCTACTTGATATTGCTGTTTGTAGATCATCAACGCCAGCTATTTGTAATATAAAGCCATCCCGGATTACACTACGCGATGGCTTCCAAGAGGGCTTTCCTTTTTTCTTTGACACTATTGAAGGCACCAAATATGGCAGCAACAACAACGCTGCATTTGTTTCAGACTCTGGTTTAGTATCTGAAATTATAGAAATAAACAGATAAGCAAAACGTCCTTTTTATTATCTATTAGAATATATAATATTTATTAGACTAAAATCCCGCCCCGCCGCCGCTCGAAATTTTTTCGCTTTAAAAAAAACTTATTTATTATTTATTTATTTGAACCTTTACTAATTTTATGAATACATACTTCAATAGATTGACACATCCAAATCGGTTCGGAATGATCGAAGTTCTGACTGAGCAAACATAAGAAACAAATCCAGATTTTCAATTGAAATAGCAAGTATATGGGTCCGGCCACACCTGTGCTCAAAACACGGTGACGGTACGGAATCGCGTTGACGCGTCAAGTACTCTTCACTTGTTTAATTTGATGAAGGTATGCCCTTCATCACCTTTACACACCGCGTATACGCACCGTCACCGTATTTTACGCAGCAGTGTGGCCGCACCTTACATTGACAAATTTAATATCCTCTGCTGTCACGTCCGCTGGTTCTAAGGAAGTTACGAAAACACCGCCGAGAACCACTAAGTAATTTAGAACCTTCACAGTCTTTCGAAGTCAGTTAAAAATAAAGAAGTGACTTACCACTAATAGAATCTGTGCAATTCTGTATCGCTCGTCTGACGTCTTTGTCTCTTAACTGCGTTAACTTTGATTTAGCCGCTTCGACAATGCTTTTTTGGTGTAGGATAATATTGGAATAAAGGGAGTCCTTTTTGTTTTTATACATGTGATTAAAATCCTCCAACAGCTGTAATGAAAGGTTTTAATTAATAACAAAGCACGAACTCGTGGATTTCTGGACACAGAGGACTATTATTATTATTATTATTGTAATATACACTCATCAAATGCGTCTAATAATTATTGTTACCTATTAACATATATTGTTATCTCCAGACAATTTAGAACATTTTCAATGTAGGCATTTAGTACTGAGAGAAAAACCTCAAATTTGTATACTTAGTAGGGATAAACATATCTTTCGACAATTTTGATGTGTGTATTTACATATATTTATTGAATGATTCATACAAACGCTTTGGACTGTTTTCGCCTCTAGATGTTTTGTTTCAAGAACCATTTCAAAATACTTACCAAGCAATAACCTTCTGGTAGTTTGAGAGCCGGATACAAGTTTAAGTATTCTTCGACAGTTCCAGATTTGGATTGTAGTGTGGCCAATCTTACATTTCTGGTAGCTTCCCAATTACTTTCAACTAATTGCCATGGATCTACACAGTTTCTTAACCAATGCAGCTTTTCTCCTACTTCAGGTTCCCCTGTTATAAACATTTAATTTTTTCTAAAAAATTATCAACTGATATGAGAACTCATAGAAGATACCAGAAAAATATAGCTTGGGCCGGGGATCAAACCCTTGATCCTTGACATTCCGTGTCACGTGCAAACCCATACACTATCCCGAGCGATTAATCGCGATTATATATCCAAGCCCAAGCTATATTATTCTGGTATCTTCTTTGGGTTTTCATCTTATATTTTTATCAAATATAATTACGAGCAGGAAAACCGTAAAAAAAAATAGAAGACAAAAAATATTCAATTGAAAAAGTTGTTTAATTTTTTTTACATAAAAGTTTATTAATGTACTTTTAACCAATTTTATTTGTAGGCCACTGTCTACTGTAGAACCTTCTTACAAATCTCACAATAAAGGGTTTACTCCGTGTTTATTAATAATGGGGATAGTGTTTTTATTTAAATGTTCCTGTGATAGATACAGAGATAATTAATTTGTGATAAGATTGTAAACATAAACTTATACTCAAATTGATTGACTGTACCTAAAGAGCAAAAGATGTAAAAATGCAATTTTCAGAAAGACACCACGAAACAAGATAAGACAAGAAAAATACTGGTGTCGTTTTAAAAGTGTTTATGATTGTGCTGTGGGTTAATGTTCCAATAAAATAAATAAATTAATAAAAATGTTGTATACCTTCACTTTCACTATAGACTAGTGGTGTCATTTCTGATGCAGAACTAGTTTCTGATAAAGAGCTCCTAGAAGCGAGTTAAGAAATCAGCCAGCTAAGTAACAAGTAGTAAGTTGTAAGTAGCGTCCAAACGTAGGCGAATGAGTAAAGTAGTAAGTTGTAAGTAGCGTCCAAACGTAGGCGAATGAGTAACCATAAGTTCAGGTTCCAACAAGAAGAAAAATGTATGCACTGTAGGTACTGTAAAGGTGGTGTTTGGAGAGAGGAAGGAAGTTATAAAGGAGTTATAGTAATTAAAGGGTTTTTTGTACATACCCATCACGCCCTCCGATGTCGATGGAGACGATGTTTCCGAGTCCTCCGCTGCTTGAATGGCATCTGATAAGGAATCATAATTACGCGCCTCAATAACGGTACTCAACCGACTATTTCGCAACCCTTCGCTAAATCTTTGTATAGCAAATTTTTCGTTTAATGGCTTTAATACATCATGTTTACTTGAATCTCCATTGGCTTGCGAAATGGTCAGTTCCACCAACAACTGTGATATTTCTTTTCCAAAATCAGAAATAGATCTATGATTTTGTTTGCATTGCAACAATTTAGCTTGCAAAGCTGTGGGGTTCTTTTGTGGTACAAGACGTTTTTTCATATCCAATACAAGCTCATTGACAGTATCATATTTCTCTGAGAGCTTTAGCTTCGCTCGCGCAGATAATCTATTTTTCAAAACACACTGAATTAATTTTTTATGACATTCTGGTGAATTTAACACAGAGCTATAGTATTCTATCCCTTCTATTAATTCTAAAACACTGTTTACATCATCATTCATGCGAGGTAAAATAGTAAAAGCATTTTTTAAATCAAAATGTTCACTAGCCATTTTTGTTGATTTAGAAGGGTTTCCTTCTTCTGTGACCTCTGAACATAGGTTTAAAATCTCCGAAAATAAACAGTTAAACTCTTCACAAATCTTATTGACTAAAGGAATTTCATTCTTTAAAATTTTACCTAAATTTAACTTAGTGTTATATATTTCTATGTAATTATTATATTTTTCTAGCACTTTATTGGCTTCTACTCTTTTTGTTTCTACTATATGACCTACTCTTCGTTTAGAACCAATTTTTATAAGGTAAGTTCTAATCACTTTCAACTCATTTAAAATTAAAGTTAATTCCTCAGCCATTAAAGTTCACGAAACATTACAATGATAATTACATATCTATTCTAATATATTATAATTAAAATATCTCGTAGATAGACAATACATGTTTAAATGCGACAATATAAATGCCTTTAAATGCGATTACATGGGATAATACCATAGGTTTCTTTCCGCTATAAAATAGAGAAAAATAAAAAAAATTAAAGTTACGTTGCTTACATACCGGCACTTTTTACACACCGCACTGGACTAAACCACTGATTTCCCGTTTTTCTTCACACTATGTCTTTTGGGATGTCTTTCAACTCCTGTCGACCTCGAAGTAGACTGGCATACCTCCGCAAGGTAAACTCGTTCAGCTGCCTCTGCACCAGTTTCTTATGGCATCTTCTATACGTCTTGTAGGCTACACCGATAATGCCTATGCCCAAAACTAAGGCGATGACGATCAAAATGCAGTTTGTTGTACTTGCATGCACCTTCAACTGCTCCAAATGAGATGAGTTTTCACCTCCAGCGGCATTCTGTGCTATGATGACCGGTTCTTTGTCTTTAGAGTATGAACTTCCCATTTTTCTTCTTTTGCAAGACTACAGCAACACAATTTAAACGATGAATCTCGTCGAGGTCAAAGCGCGAACAATAAATCATTTTGCTTAAAATCACTGCACGATAGTATAATAGTGTTTACAGTCCCCGGGCCTTATACGGACAGCGTTGGTTCTTGTTACCGGCGCCAGCGCGGCGATGGCAGGGTCGCCATGTAAAGGTGGTGTTTGGAGAGAGGAATGATACAAACGGATGCCGATATCATACTGTTTATTATTGAATAAATGATTGCTTATATACTACAATGATTACCTACTACAGTACTTAACTCGCGCGTCTACATGCCCGTGAGTTAAGTTGGTGGGGTGCGGGAGACGCGAGGGAGGGGCCTACTTCGCACTGGACTAGCCGAAAAATAGGATCGCGATCTATTCAAATCAACTAAACCACTTACTACTAATATATAATTATTATTGTATATATTATATACTACTTATATAATTATATTTTAATTTACTAACATAGTTTTTGAGATCTTTGTTACTAACACTTTATGGGCAATGCCTGAAATAAATGATTTTATTATTTATTTTTTATTATTATTACTACTTAACAACTTAACTCGCCGATGTCGTAAGTTAACTCGCTACTGTACTTATTGAAATGTAAATCGGGCTTTACATAAACTATATCATTTATACTACATAAACTATGACGCGGGAATCATGTTGTTGCTACGCAGCTTAAGCGCAGTACCGCGCTCTTACCTATTTGCCTACACGCACCGTCCCGCCCCTTTCCTCCGCACCCTGCGCCATAACGCACGGACGGTCTGCCTGCAGGCAGGCTAGCCTTGGCTAGCAACAGAGAGCCCTCTCCGGTAGCCGAACGGGAACGGTTGATATGAGCGAATCCTCCGCGACTCTATCTCTCTACTCTATGTACAAAAAGTACATACTGTACTGTATGTACTTTTTGTAAAACAGCATTGAATAAGTATGTTCCATTCTGTTTTCTTAATGCTATAGTTTTATAGTGATATCAACCTCTTCTTCTTGCTGTTGACGGAGCAGTTCTCCTCTCCTTGTTATCGGCATCTTCTAGTAATAACACAGGGCAGGGTAGAATGTCCGTACTTCCGAACAAGGTAGGTAACGGCTGAACACTTACACACAGTTTCAGTTCGTAAGTAGGTACCTATACTATATCTTCGACACAAGCGGTTCGAGCCACAAGTATGAGCGCCCGTTTAAAGCCAAAGTCTACATTGTTGTTAAATTAACAGAACAGTGAAGGAAACAGTCTTTACAATAAAATAACATGAAAAAAAATTGCGCCGCGACGGGAGTCGCGGAGGATTCGCTCATATCAACCGTTCCCGTTCGGCTACCGGAGAGGGCTCTCTGTTGCTAGCCAAGGCTAGCCTGCCTGCAGGCAGACCGTCCGTGCGTTATGGCGCAGGGTGCGGAGGAAAGGGGCGGGTCGGTGCGTGTAGGCAAATAGGTAAGAGCGCGGTACTGCGCTTAAGCTGCGTAGCAACAACATGATTCCCGCGTCATAGTTTATGTAGTATAAATGATATAGTTTATGTAAAGCCCGATTTACATTTCAATAAGTACAGTAGCGAGTTAACTTACGACATTGGCGAGTTAAGTTGTTAAGTAGTAATAATAATAAAAAATAAATAATAAAATCATTTATTTCAGGCATTGCCCATAAAGTGTTAGTAACAAAGATCTCAAAAACTATGTTAGTAAATTAAAATATAATTAGGTATATAAGTAGTATATAATATATACAATAATAATTATATATTAGTAGTAAGTGGTTTAGTTGATTTGAATAGATCGCGATCCTATTTTTCGGCTAGTCCAGTGCGAAGTAGGCCCCTCCCTCGCGTCTCCCGCACCCCACCAACTTAACTGACGGGCATGTAGACGCGCGAGTTAAGTACCTACAGTGCATACATTTTTCTTCTTGTTGGAACCTGAACTTATGGTTACTCATTCGCCTACGTTTGGACGCTACTTACAACTTACTACTTTACTCATTCGCCTACGTTTGGACGCTACTTACAACTTACTACTTGTTACTTAGCTGGCTGATTTCTTAACTCGCTACTGTACTTATTGAAGTGTAAATCGAGCCTAAGGGACAGCTATCTCTGAAAGTAGGTATCATGTTTAGGAAAATGGTTATCTTAATAACAATGAGCAGTTTCAAATTTTGGAAAACAAAATGGCGACTACGATTAGCAAGAAAGTGTCCATGTCTACAGCTTCCTCATTCATCATCATCCTATCAACGTCCCACTGTAGGGCACAGGCCACCCACGTGGACAATAGCACGTGGGCATATTGGGCCATAACCCACCACGCTGGCCCAATACGGGTTGGTGGGTTTTAACGACTGTCTGTCTTACGACAAAGACCGGGACCAAAGGCTTAACGTGCCTTCCCAAGCACGGAGGAGCTCGAGACGTTTTTTAAACTGGTCACCCATCCAGCGACAAACAACTCATAGTAACGAAATTGTGGTGGCACAAAAATTAGGACCAACGTGTAAAGGTGGTGTTTGGAGAGAGGAATGATACAAACGGATGCCGATATCATACTGTTTATTATTGAATAAATGATTGCTTATATACTACAATGATTACCTACTACATCTTCCCTTTTCAAGAAAAAAAAAAAATTAAGTTTTACATTTTTTTTTTTTTTTATCATAATAATATAAACCAATCAAGTAAGAAAAATACTACACATTTTATAATTAATCTTTACTTACATCACTACAATTACATAATTTTGTGCGATTTTTATGCACTATGTCCTCCTTTCCTTTTTTCATTATTTTTACATTACAATCTAAGTCTTCAATTACTACATATGGTCCTAAATATATAGGATCCATTTTGTTATCCGAAGGATTTCTTAACAACAAATAATCACCTTTATTATAGTATATGGGCTTAACCTTAGCATCATATTTTGTTTTCCGTTTCATCTTACTTTTAATAAGACTATCTCGAGCATCTTTTTGCGCTAATTGCAATCTATATTTAAACTCTAAAGGATAACTATCATGAGCGTATAAAGGATCTACTATACCTCCTTGAAAATTACTAGGTAATACACTCTTCTTACCAAATACAAGTTCGTGTGGAGCGTATCCGGTTTCACAGTGCACCGTGTTGTTGTAAGCAAAACACCAATACGGTAGCCAGCTGCTCCAGTTATCAGTCTTATTATCACAATACATTCTTAAGTACGCACCCATTGTTTTATGTGAGTTTTCCAAAGCTCCTATGCTTTCATGGTGGTAGGCTGTTGAAGAAATTTGATTTATTTTTAAGAGTTGGCATATTTCTATCATTGTCTTGGAAATAAATTCCGTACCGCGATCTGTCGCAATTTCATTAGGGATACCAAATCTTAAAATAAAGTTATTTACAAAAGTACTCGCGACACTTACCGTATCCTTCGCCTGCAGTGGATAGGCTTCTGAAAATTTTGTAAGCTCACACTGTATAGTGAGGATGTAACTATGGTTATTCGAATCTTTAGGAAGGGGTCCTACTATATCTAAGAAAAGTTTTTCAAACGCCGAATTAGCTGTTGTTGTTACCACCATGGGTTGCTTATTACCTATTGAATATTTTTGCTTACTACACTGATCACACATGGAAACGTATTCAATTATGTCTTTTTCCATACTCGGCCAAAAATAATGTCTTTTAATATTATTCGTCATTCGCTTGATACCCACGTGGCCACTAGTAGGCAGCAAGTGAAAGTCGTTTAAGATTACCTTTCTGTCGTCTAAGTTATTGATTCTTTGCGCATTATTAACGATACACAAACGTAAGCCGTACCATTTGCTACAACTATTTATTTCTTTAATGAACCCAGCAATAAATTCTTTATTATTTTCATTTCGTCGTATGCATACTTCGTTAATTTTTAATTTTTTACATATAAATAACAACTCCCTCACCAACTCGTCTCGCGTAGTTGATGATCGAGATGTTGTATTTAAGTAAATAGCTGACCTTCTGGGTACATATATAAAATATTTATATTTTTCTACGAATTCTTCATTTAATAATTTATTTAATCTAGAGCTAGTAGTTAATAAAAGTTCAGTAAAACTCTTCGGTTTTTTAATTATTTCCACAACTCGCGGTTGATCAGGCCTCGAATTAGTGTCAATATTATCGACCGAACCAATGTTACTGTTATTTTTCTCTCCACAAGTTTTCATTTTCCTATACTGAGCCCTTGTCATCACATTAATTTGCTCATTAATATTTTTTAAGTCATCTGAGGAAATATTGATACGTGATAAAGCATCCGCTGCCGAATTAGATTTCCCTTTTATATATTCAATGACAAAGTCGTATTCCTCTAATAATAATCTAAATTTTAATAACCTACTAGATGGATCCCGCATGGAAAATAAGTAAACTAATGGTCTATGATCGGTCTGTATCTTAAACCTTTTTCCGTATAAATAGGGACGGAAATATTTTACACTCCACACTATTGCTAAGAGCTCCTTTTCAATAGTGGGATAGTTAATTTCTGCCTTATTCAAACTGCGACTGGCATAAGCCACAGGCCTACCATCCCCATTGCACAACACAGATCCTATCGCCTTCCCCGATGCATCTGTTTGCAACAAAAATGTGTTACTCTCGGAACAATCCGGGTATTGTAATACGGGCGGTTTAACTAAAGCTGATTTTAAAATTTTGAATGACTTTTCACACTCTTTAGACCAAATAAAGACAACATTTTTACAGCACACCCAATTTAATGGCAATGCTATTTCCGCGAATTTAGGAATAAATTTACGGTAATAATTTGCGAACGCTACAAAACGCTTCGTTTCCTCGGCATTTTGTGGTGTTGGGTAATTTTCTAAAACTATAGTTTTTTCTGGATCCGGTAGGACACCATTTTTAGAAACAATATGACCTAAATATAGCATTTCCTTTTGTAAAAATTGACATTTACTTGGATTTAATTTTAAATTTATTTTACGTAATCTACTAAAAACGTCCATTAAATTTTGATTGTGAAAAGTTAGATTTCTACCGAAGACAACTAAATCATCTTGATAAATGAGGCACTTATCGTAATTTAGGCCAGACATTGCGATTGTCATCATTCTACTGAAGCTATTAGGACTAGACTTAAGGCCCATTGGCATTCTCGTCATCTGGTATTGATTTTTGCCTGTTGTGAAGGCTGTTAAAGGTCTGCTTTCTTTATTTAAATTAATTTGATAAAAACCTTGATATAAATCGAGATGCGTAAAATACATAGCCCCCGACAATGAATCTAAAATTTCGGTAATATTCGGCAGTGGAAACTTATCGTCTTGTATCTGATTATTTAATTTGCGGTAGTCTATTACAACTCTCCATTTTTTCACACACGAGGAGTCTACTTTTTTAGGCACTAATAATAAAGGACTCGACCAAGGACTCCTCGACTCCTCTATTATACCATCATTTACCATATTTTGTATTTGCTTATCTAATTCAAATTTTTGCGAATTTGGTAACCGATATTGCTTTGTATAAATAGGGATACTATGCGGTTTTAAGTCTATGGACTGTTCATAAATAGGAGAAGTAGATAGTTTATCGCCTGGTATATGGAAAATATCCGGATATTTGGCACAAATATTTTCAATAGATTTTTGCTCTTCTATATTTAAACCCGTCAAATTTAATAAGGAAAATAATTTCTTTACTCTATCTGAATTCATCGTAGGCTTATCAAAACTGCAAATAAAATAATCATTCAACTTAGAAACGTTTAAATTAAAGTAACTCAATTTTATCTCCTTGTCTCTCGTATTTAAAATTTGTATTGGAACTTTTCCATTTTCCGGCCTTACTAAAGTACTTCCCACATAAACTCCTTCGCATAATTCTTGAGAGGCTACTAAAAAATCATCTTTAATTTTAGTTTCGACATAGTGAATCGATTCACACCTCGGCGGTATTATTAAATAACAATTAGACAACGGCGCTAAGCATTCGAAGTCTACGGTTACATTATCACCACATTTCTGAAATAATTTTAATGTGTTTAACTCAAAATTCAATACGGCTCTATACTTTTGAAAAAAATCTTGACCTAAAATCCCGTCTGATCTACAAGGTAAGTTTTTAAAAATGAAAAAATTATGTACGAAAACTTGATCTTTAAACTTTAGACTAAGACAAACTTGTCCAACTGAAACTATATTTCCTCCAATACCTATGACACAAACTTCATTTGTATGGAATGGTATTTGTAAACATTCTATGCATTCATACTTGATGGCAGATATTGAAGCTCCGGTGTCAATAAGCCAATCATGCCTAATTTCGTTAAGGTAACATGTTACTTTGTTTAAGCTGTTACATGAGAGCATGTTGTTATTCACGAAAAAAATGACTAAGTGACTCCTTTTGTGGATCATCTGATTCTGATGCAACATCGCGATCTGTTGCCATGAAGTTTACGTTGCTACGCGCGAACCGAGTACGACCACGATTAGCATGATTCTTACTCCCGTTACAACGAAAGTTATTTCCACGGTAGTTATTATTTGCATACGGTACCTGAGATTGCTGATGAGGAGCGTACGCCTGATGCTGTCTTGCCTTGTTAGAAAACCCGCGAAATCCCCGATGCTTTACATACAGCCCGCGTTGAGGTCTCCTAAAGGAGTTATAGTAATTAAAGGGTTTTTTGTACATACCCATCACGCCCTCCGATGTCGATGGAGACGATGTTTCCGAGTCCTCCGCTGCTTGAATGGCATCTGATAAGGAATCATAATTACGCGCCTCAATAACGGTACTCAACCGACTATTTCGCAACCCTTCGCTAAATCTTTGTATAGCAAATTTTTCGTTTAATGGCTTTAATACATCATGTTTACTTGAATCTCCATTGGCTTGCGAAATGGTCAGTTCCACCAACAACTGTGATATTTCTTTTCCAAAATCAGAAATAGATCTATGATTTTGTTTGCATTGCAACAATTTAGCTTGCAAAGCTGTGGGGTTCTTTTGTGGTACAAGACGTTTTTTCATATCCAATACAAGCTCATTGACAGTATCATATTTCTCTGAGAGCTTTAGCTTCGCTCGCGCAGATAATCTATTTTTCAAAACACACTGAATTAATTTTTTATGACATTCTGGTGAATTTAACACAGAGCTATAGTATTCTATCCCTTCTATTAATTCTAAAACACTGTTTACATCATCATTCATGCGAGGTAAAATAGTAAAAGCATTTTTTAAATCAAAATGTTCACTAGCCATTTTTGTTGATTTAGAAGGGTTTCCCTCTTCTGTGACCTCTGAACATAGGTTTAAAATCTCCGAAAATAAACAGTTAAACTCTTCACAAATCTTTTTGACTAAAGGAATTTCATTCTTTAAAATTTTACCTAAATTTAACTTAGTTTTATATATTTCTATGTAATTATTATATTTTTCTAGCACTTTATTGGCTTCTACTCTTTTTGTTTCTACTATATGACCTACTCTTCGTTTAGAACCAATTTTTATAAGGTAAGTTCTAATCACTTTCAACTCATTTAAAATTAAAGTTAATTCCTCAGCCATTAAAGTTCACGAAACATTACAATGATAATTACATATCTATTCTAATATATTATAATTAAAATATCTCGTAGATAGACAATACATGTTTAAATGCGACAATATAAATGCCTTTAAATGCGATTACATGGGATAATACCATAGGTTTCTTTCCGCTATAAACTAGAGAAAAATAAAAAAAATTAAAGTTACGTTGCTTACATACCGGCACTTTTTACACACCGCACTGGACTAAACCACTGATTTCCCGTTTTTCTTCACACTATGTCTTTTGGGATGTCTTTCAACTCCTGTCGACCTCGAAGTAGACTGGCATACCTCCGCAAGGTAAACTCGTTCAGCTGCCTCTGCACCAGTTTCTTATGGCATCTTCTATACGTCTTGTAGGCTACACCGATAATGCCTATGCCCAAAACTAAGGCGATGACGATCAAAATGCAGTTTGTTGTACTTGCATGCACCTTCAACTGCTCCAAATGAGATGAGTTTTCACCTCCAGCGGCATTCTGTGCTATGATGACCGGTTCTTTGTCTTTAGAGTATGAACTTCCCATTTTTCTTCTTTTGCAAGACTACAGCAACACAATTTAAACGATGAATCTCGTCGAGGTCAAAGCGCGAACAATAAATCATTTTGCTTAAAATCACTGCACGATAGTATAATAGTGTTTACAGTCCCCGGGCCTTATACGGACAGCGTTGGTTCTTGTTACCGGCGCCAGCGCGGCGATGGCAGGGTCGCCATGTAAAGGTGGTGTTTGGAGAGAGGAATGATACAAACGGATGCCGATATCATACTGTTTATTATTGAATAAATGATTGCTTATATACTACAATGATTACCTACTACAAACGTTTGATTGCACATAATAAGCACAAAAATATGGCATGCTTAGAACTATAAAGAGCTTAACTACTTATTACGTTTGGACACCTACCTACTTAAATATAATCAAAGCTTAAATTTAAGTTAAAATTTAGTTACCTACCTACTTAAAAAACAGTCCTTACTCACCCCGTCCTGTCTGTTGTAGCAGTCACAATCACAACACAAAGTACTTAAAACACATTGAGCTATAATAATAGCTCAATGTTAAAACACTTGTTTTTCCAATACTGCAATGATACAAGAAACTGACTGACCGACTGCGTAATGACAATGGCGTCCATTGAATGATGCCGCGAGTGCGTCGCTCCCCCCGGCCCCCGCCCGCGCCTCTGCGCCTTCGTTCGTAGGTAGGTACGGAACGTTTAATGTATTGGTTTTCGGTAACTGTTTCCAAAACTATTTGTTTTTGAAACTATTTATAAATCCAAATAACACTAGAATTCACGCGAGACATTTTTTGTATATTTAATACGAATTAACACAAAAGCAAGACAAAATTTAAAGCTGGATAATGACAGGCGAACGTCTAAGACGTGGGTTCCCTATAATATAAAATCGAAATGTTCAACGTAGTGCAACAGATAATAGATTTGACACTGCGGAACGGACATAATCATTGTGCGGTTTTCTACCTTTCATTAGAATTCAAACTTTATTACATAATTTATTATTTTAGATTAAACCACAGGTAATACTATGGTTTGATAAAATGAAAGAAACAATTTGCGTTTATTTATGACCAAATATGTTTTTATACAAGCGTACTATTTATTCTGCCTAGGTAGTAGGTGTATGTTTGTCATACATTTGTATGGATTTTTAGGGTTCCGTACCCAAAGGGTAAAACGGGTACCCTATTACTGAGACTTCGCTGTCCGTCCGTCTGTCACCAGGCTGTATCTTCATGAACCATGATAGCTAGACAGATTTTTGCTTATTTACGTAATGTGCTTAGAATAATAACGTAATTTGGTAAATTACTCCGTCCATTTTTATAGGTAACTTTAATAGTCATATATTTATATTTAAACAGATATAATCCAACAAATTTTCAAACGTTTAGTATTATTACGAAATTATAATGTTCGCTGATTTATCATGAGGAGCTCGATGGCGCAGCGGCTTGCGCGTTCGGCTTGCGATCTTGCCCGCTAAGCAACTTTCGCAATGCCGATGCCGGGTAGCTGGATGGACGACCAAATGAAAAAAAACGTCTCGAGCTCCTGAAGGCTCGTTAAGCCGTTGGTCTCGGTTGTTGTCGTATATTTTTGTGCCCGTCACAGTGTACGTAACGTGTTTAAGGCAATTAAAAAGTGTTTTACGATTATTCGGCGTATTTTAACATATAAAAATTGCAAAAATTGAATGGGTACCTACCATAAAAGGTAGGTTTGTTTCGCCGAGCGAATGTCAAGATTGAGGCGCGTAGGTATAGCTCGCGCTTCGTCCGTTTATATGAAGTTACAATACTGATAGATAGTATCTCGCGCCCTCAATAGGATGTTTTTCATGCGATTATCACCATTTTTACTGTGTATATAAAGTCGATTATCGCGGTTTTTTCTGCATATTTAAGTCGATTTTATAAAAAATTGCAGAAGTGACCCTTTGTTCCCAAAGGTGCGATATACTTAAGGTCTTCGCATACGTAACGGGTATTTTCCCGGACGGAACGAGGACGGGACGGGTATCGTTCCTAACGTGAACGTGGTTTTAAAATATACGTACCGGGACGGTGTGGAACGATAATCGTGCTAGTGCTGTGAAACCATTTTTAGTACAAATGTTTAATTTTACATCTGAAGAATTAGCAATGATTGCCATAGCTACCTACGTGCACTAATGTATCTATTTACATCAGTTTAAAGGACCTACCTATGTATAGGTATAGGTACACATGCCAGCAGGTCAACCTATCGAAAACTGTCAAATTCCTCTAGAATACGTCACCTGCCCACCTCTGCCTTGCCTACGCAAACATAGAAATATGAGTAGGTAAGTACTTAACCAACGTGACGACGACGGACGCGACGCGCCACGCGCGCCTCGGCCTCGAAGCGGGAAGATAAAAAAACAAGTCTTTCTAGCACTATATAGACAGGCGAAAATGTATTTGCATATAGTTGGTACCTCTGTACTTTGCGAGAGGTTGTTAGGTTGTTTCTTGCGCGACAGTGACTGCTTCCAGAAATCGTTTAACTGAAAAACATCTAGAAAAATTATTGTTTTTAGGGAGCACATCAAAAACTGACTTTTTTCTTATTTTTTTGTGCATTTTATTTTAATAAATACTAAGGCCTGACGTAGACGCTCGGATTTGACAGGCCTTAGACATACAATGTACTTACTGCTGTTCTTATTTGCCTCTTACTTCCTATAAAAAACTGACCGATACAAGTAGGTATCGATACTTTTTATTCCATACCAAGTAGGTATCGATACCTTATAACCGATACGGTATCGAGTAAAAGTATCGATACCTAGATGGTATCGTTTCATCCTTAGGTATGATTCAGTCTGCGCTCGGTTCGGTCACAAAATAGGTAGGTACTAGGGCTTGCATTCGAATGTTCGAATATTCGAATAATTCGAATAATAAAGAGGTTCAAATATTCGAATATAAAATCTGCGATATTCGAATATTCGACAAATGTCCACAACGCCAAACTCAGAGTTTTGACGTGCCCAAAATATAATTTTCAAAGTTCGCGCGGGACGTTACGTTGCGCGCCGCCACCGAGCCAAGCAACAGGATTCGTCAAAGCTCGGAAGCGATCGAGAACTGTTTTGTAACGCAGATCGCAGTGCGAGTAATGCTACTGCGACATTACTCGTTACGTTCGTATGAAGAACCAAACATTAATGTTTAGAATTTAGTAGGCACTTATTTCTAGTTACATCAAAGATTTTAAGTGTGTTACTTACTTGTTATTGATTGTTTCATTTTAACTAACTAACTAGCTGCCCGGACAGACTTCGTTCTGTCAAAAGTAAAATCTTAATAAATATAACGTATTTCCGAGTGATCACGTCATTTATGTCTCAACAATAAACGACGATCACTTACAAAAATAAGTTTCCTATTATTTTTATTTTTTCTCTTTATTAAAACTTTCCGTGTGCCATAAGGAACATACGAAAGAATTTTTTTGCCGAATCGGTCGAGCCGTTCTCGAGTTTTGCGCTAAGCAACGTTCATTTTTATTTATATAGATATTATTACAATACTCAGACTTCAATTTATAAGACTGCGTTGTGTGTATTGTGGTTGGCTTGTTTCTAAAGCACCAGTCAAATTCCAATTGTTCTTTAATTTTTAACTAAGATTTTGTTTTGATTCAAAGAAATTAAACTAAGTAAGAAATTGGCAATTATAAAAAAAAATTATTAGAAGTTTTTTTTCATTATTCGAATAATATTCGAAAAATTCGAATAATACCTAGAAAAGGTCGAATACTCGAATATCAAAAAAATATCGAATATTTGCAAGCCCTAGTAGGTACACAACAACACAACAGGCACGCACGCAAGACGGCGCGCGGAAATTATTTGTCGGACACTCTTTCATAAATCATCACAATGCAAAACCATTACATTTATAAATTAGATAATTATCATGAGAGTGCAAGTTTTAGAAGTTGTTTGTAAAATACAGATTTTATTGAATCTTTACAGAGCTTATTATGTTGAATTGCTTTACAGAGCGCCATCTAGCGTATTTTTTGTAGTATTACTAAGTTCGTTTGATGAAGTGGCAAATGACTGCTGCAAGTGTATTACTTATTTTGGCCTAATATTTCAATTTGAAACTACCGGAGACATCTAGCGTGGTAATTTATAACTATATTAAAAGGTGAACGCAGACCTAGCCGCACCGCACGCGCCTCATTCGAATTCTATAAATGAAATTCTATGCAACCTCGCAAACCCACCCGCGCCGCAGTCGCCGCAGTACCTGATGGTACCTGAAGCGGCCGAACTCTCCAAGCCGCAGCTGATGACGTCACCAACGCCGGCCCGCCCGCATCGGACGCTGCGGCCAGCGAGGCGCGGGTGTCGTCATTCCCATCCATTCAAAAATTCATGTTCAACAGGCTTAAACAAATTTAGACGAAAAGAATATTTACATAATGTTAATTATATCCACTACCGACATCTTGCGTATCTTCAGAGTACTAGTAACCAAAAATCGAAAGTGGCGGAGATTTAAGAGATAGCTCAGATAAATTACGCGGAGATTTAGGAGATAGTTCGGGTATATTACGCTAGATGGCGCGCAAGCCAAAATGTATAAATTAATAATTTGCATTTTGTTTTATACGCAATAA
This sequence comes from Eudonia truncicolella, assembly GCA_949315975.1. Lineage (NCBI taxonomy): Eukaryota > Metazoa > Arthropoda > Insecta > Lepidoptera > Crambidae > Eudonia > Eudonia truncicolella. Next base: position 4,315,665 of record OX438848.1, on the reverse strand, counting down.
GGTTTATTATTGACCTAAGAAAAAAACAGCAGTCTCACAATATTACGCTAGATGGCATAAAAATTATTAAGTGGCAAATCATTTTACGTTTTGTAGAATAAGAGTTAAGGTTTATTGTTACTTAAAAAAAATAACAGTTAACAACTGGAATGGAGAAAGGTCTATTTGACATTAGGTGATATAGTTTTTTTTAATTTAATTGAAAAAATAACAGTTAGGTACACTGTTAATATTATATGTATAGACTGTTAATATTGTAAATATAGAACAGTACTTCATCAACTTATCATTGTTTTAACCCAACCCAATTAGTATAATTATTATATTGTATCATCTTGTCTTATCAACATAACTAACCCACATCTATTGTATCCCTTGTTGTTGTTATATTTTTTCCCTCCCCGGGAATATGTTCGGTGCAAAACCGAACATTTAGGTTTTCTATACTTAATATCGTCACCTAGGCGCGCCGCCGCGCCGCCGCAACCGCGTGCTTTAAACTCGGTCATTGGCCGCGGTCGCCGTGTATGTATTGTCATCAAAATAACAATTTATTAATTTTGTGTCTATTTCACCGTTATTGCAATCGGATGCAGTCATCAACACTCATTATCATTTAACATTATCATAGACTTTTATGAACATTTTTGTACTTAAACATTTAATAAATCAGTAGTTTCGTAACATTTTACCATTTCAACAATTCCATCAAGCTCAGACTTCAACAGTGAACCTTGTTAAATGATAATATATAAATAATATATAATATATAAATAAAATAATAAACCTTAAAAAAAATCACAATGTGCTTTCAATAAGATGGAATATTGAAATAACCAAAACATTCTTGTTAATTCAACGTGATGCTACCTTGTTGAATCTACAAGTTAATGTTTAATGTTGTTACTTTAACAAGTTATCTATCATGTTGATTTTACAATTAAGGAAATGTTAATGTGAAATGACGCCATGTTGTTTCAACCGCCTGTAACGTTGTTTTAACAAGATAGCATTTAACAAGTTACGCAATGTAGTTTCAACATGATATACTGTTAAAATAATCAAACAGTCTTGTTGGTTTAATATGATACCAACTTGTTGATGCTACAAGTTTATGTTTTGGTTGATTTAACAAGTCGATTTTGTTAAAGCAATATGAAGCATGTTGTTTCAAACAAATGTTTGGTTGTTTCAACTAAATACCCGTTAACAAGTTTGATCTTGTTGTTTCTACAAAATCGACTTGTATTATCAACATTTCGTTTGTTTCCGGTAACCAAAATACGTTTATTTCAAACAGATAACCACTTAACAAGTCGAACTTGTTCAATTCACAAAGCCGATTTCTCTCAGTGTAGTTGGTGGTTGTAAACGACTTTTAATGCAGTCGGGACCAAACGGCTTAACGTGCTTTCCGAAGCACGGAGGAGCTCGAGATGATAATTTTTTTGACACCCATCGGATGTCCGGCCTTTGCGAAAGTTGCTTAACCTCAGCACTCGCAGACCGTAAAGTTTAGTTACTTTATTGTGTAAAAGGTCAGGTATATTTAATTATTAAGAAAATAAAAATAAAACTTTAATAATTATAATGTTGAAATGAAACAACTTTTACGGATCTACTCGCGTTTATTTTAGTTTTAATTTATGTTTATCCTTAAGTTTCGAACCCGGCGAGTAGATCCGTAAAAGTTGCTTCATTTCAATGTGTACTTAGTGTTCGCGTAAACTTTAGAAAATCAATTATAATGTTGGTTGTTTTTATGTCACTGTTTTTTTTTTTAATCGAAATATTTTTCAACTCCCCTCGTAAGTTGCCGGATGGCGCTGCTGCAATGCTAAACAAATAAAACATTTTTTTTCCTATTTGGTCCTCCATCTACCGATAATATTGTCGTGTTGAGTTTTTAGCATCACATTGACATCGTATATGTTTTTTCTTTTATTGCTAATGTATTGAACAACCCTAATCGAAATAATTGTGATAAAAAAGAGATTTTTTTCCTTTAAAATAATAAAATATTAAAGTGTATTTCAGGTATTGTTATTTTTAATAGGCCATTCGCATAAAGGTTTAACCACCATTAGAAATAACGATAACCCCTGTAATGGCGTAACGTCCGGTTGTTTATTATAAAATAAACGTTAGGAACGCAAATACTTCTAGAGCCATAACAAATAAACAGAGCATAAGCTTCGAATAATTAGTCCGTCTTTTGTCTCTTTTACTCTAATCTGAAATGAATCTGAATTGTCATATTTGAATTTGGACCTGTGACGAACTGGGGGTTAAAGTTACTTGCGTCCGTAGGTTTACCCTTAAGACCCTACACGTGACCCCTGGGTGGTGCTCAATGGGTGACACTGTCTGAGTGGTAGAGCCACACTGCGTTGCAGCACGGATTGGGCCGGCTCGCCCGGCGTAATACCACCCTCTCAGAATATAGGCGTGAAACAATACCACTCGTTGCTGTTATGTTTCGTCCGGTGAGTGAAAGTATCGGAGGCCCATCTCTCACCCTTCCCCCCACCCAATTCCTACTCCCTCCTCATGAACCAACTCCTTCCTCAAGGCCGGCAACGCATCTGCGATTACTTTGGTTTTGCGGGTTGTCCATGGGCGGCGGTGATTACTTTCCATCAGGTGACCCGCCTACTCGTTTGCCTCCTTTTAACATAAAAAAAAGAGAACTTACACGTATTAAACGGTATTTCGAATTCGGATCGATGATCGAAAATCCAAAATATTCTTAGAATCCTAAACAAAGTCTACCTGACGTGGGGTTGAACCCAGGACCTTTGGAAATCAGAAGGAGCTTTGCTACTCGGTCACCGAGGTTACCGCCTCTATGGTATAGTGATTTAACCACCTATCTGAGATCGTGAGGTCGCGGGTTGTTTTCGTAGCGGCGGGTACCTACACGATATTGTACACGGTTTGCCTTGTACGTGGTAATGCTGGTCTTAAGTCCGCCTGGCAAGCTACTGCCGTTCGCCCCTGTCGCCAATTGTTGTATTTCGACCGTTAGTGATGAGGTAACTGGTTCCTCAGCAGGTGAGGATTTCGGGTAAAGTGCTATTTCACCATTGGCCTTATCCTCACTTATTGAAAAGGCTGCCCGAGGCAATGGAAAACTCTCCCCAAAAAGATTTCATAACTAACATCCCTACTGCTTCTTGCTGATAAAAAAATAAAAAAATAAGCATACTTTTCAAAAGCAATTTATGCATGCATAGTGAGCACATCAAGTTTCTGCTATAAATAAATTTTTAAGCACAATTTTTAAACGCTTCTTTATGTAGCGTAAGTGTCTTTACAGAAAAGAGAATAGAGTTCAAATTTGCAGACTGCTCTACACAGTCTAGTCTGTCTGCAACGTGATAATATTGAAGAAACCTAATTTACAACCTGAAAAGGAACGTACCTTTAGTGAGTTTCAAAGACATACCTACCTTGCCTTGGAGCGTTTCAAAGGAGGTGCTCTGTTAGTGAGAGAAACCTTTTCATATAGGTACTACCTACCTACGAGAATAGTGCTGTCGCGTTGTTTGTTTACTATGTATATATATTTTTTAGTATTTTTCATGTCTTTGCTCGCGTGATTATTAAGTTCAAGGGAGAGAAAGTTTTTTTTGTGAGAGTTTTTGCTGTTTGCCACTGGGCATTTTCAGCTTCACCGGGCTTTATGGCGGCGAGAAACTTATAGGGTTCCACAAGCCGTGTGAAACGAAGCACCGTCAAAGGTTTTCTAGAGGAAACGGCATCACGCACTAGTGCGTGTCCCCGTGCCCTAGTATATTCTCCGAGGGGTATGGATCGGATCGAGGAGGAATCCGAAGGCGCGTGTAAAGGCTCGGACCACAGCTCAGGTTAACCGGGTCGTGGCGGTAGAGAGATGTGCCCAGGTACATGTTTGTACCTGGTGTAAAGCGCGTGTGAACCAACTCATCGTACCCTTGTTCTACGAGTACGGTGTCTTGAGCCTAAACTGGTGTGCATGTTTAGTGTATGCTGTAAATGTGTAGTAGCATTTAGAGGATCGGGTGGGGCTTTCCCCACCCGATCCTATAGCTCCGATATCTCATCATGCTTATGATGAGATAGGAGCAAATTAAATACCGAAACATTGTCAAAAGCGATGCTAGTAGATAATGTGCCATTGACCATTATTGGTTGTTCCTCAGCGACAATAGAACCTCTGTGTAGCCATATTGCACGAACTTCACGAGAGTCTGGAAAGCACCCAAACTATTCAGGGCGTCCTCCCCATTGGCGGACCTCGCGATAGGTGACGGGATGGTACAGATGCCTGCACATCAACCTATCCAAAACTGTCAAATTTCTTCAATAAATATTTAACCATATGCAACCTGTGCTGACACCGTGGCTCCCTTGCATTGTCGCGCTACTTCTCTTCATGAGGGAGCTGCTGCGGTAAGCGCGGTAAGCGCCGCAAACAGCACAAATACGCTTATCTGGGTCGTAATTATTTATTTGTTCCGTTTGCGGTGAAAACAATGAGTTCATGGGGGGCCGGAGGCAAGGCAGCTTGTTAAAGAGCTAAGTGCTCGCCTTATTGAGGCCTCCGGTGACAAGAAGGCTGGCAGCTAACCTCTGTCAGCGTATTAGTTTGGCAATCCAGAGGGGCAATGTTGCCATCATTCTTGGGACCGTTCCCATGAGCCCACAGTTGGAAGACATCTTTTATTTATAGGTATTTAGTTTTTAATTTGCTATTTATTATTCTCTGTTTTTTTAAGTTTAGTTGAGTTATGTTTCTTTTTGTTTTGTATACTTAATAATTAATTACATTGCTTACTAACATAGATTAAGATTATTCTGTAACTAACACATCAATATGGACTTAGTATGGTCTGAAATAAATGAATTATTATTATTATTATTATAAAAAATACTACTACTACAAGGACTAGTACAAGGAGTTTTAGTGGGTATACCCTCCTTCTCCCAATTCCCCATTGAGGCTATGTATCTGGACCGGGAGGTGGGAGCTGGTAGCTGGGGAGAGACCTAGCGGGCTACCTCAGACCCGCTGGTATGCGTAATATGAATTTAATGTGAGATAAAAAAAAGAAAAAAAAGGAAAATGTATGACAACAGAATAGATCGACAACGTAATTGTTCCGTGCAGATACGGCTATGACCCCCAAATCTTCATATTCGTCGGGCAGTTCCCATAAAATGGTCACTAGCGATTCGCCTAGCCCGCAATTGTTCGAGTAACGACCGAGTCAAGTGACGCGTGAACCGATAACAGGGCGATTTATGACGTCACTAGTCACTACCGGAACAGTAACGAAATATCAAGTTACTGTTGCTTCTGTATGCGATTACCAACGCGAGTTAATGTTTCAGGGAGGTCTCATGATTAGCGGAATGTTTTGGAGATTGTTAAATTATCCACAATTATGTTTGTTAGGTGCCGAGCCGAAAATCATCGGGGAGATAAAGGCCCACAGACTCCGCTGGCTCGGCCACCTCGAGAGGATGGGAGAGGATCGTGCGGTAAAACGAGCGTACATGGGACGTCCAAGTGGCTGACGACCGGTTGGACGACCCAGGTACCGCTGGAAGGACGAGGTCTTGCGGACTTGCGCGAGCTCAACGCGGATGACTGGCACCAGGTGGCCCAGGACAGGCGCAGATGGCGACTCTTATTATCGGAGGCCAAGACTCATTTTGGGTCGTTGAGGTTAGTTAGTTTACGTTTGTTAGGTGATTTAAAAAAATATATTTTACTGGCAAGCACTTGGTCTTCATATCACCTCATGTTAAGTGATGATAAGGCCGAAGGTGGAAGCGCACTTCACCTGGAACCTCAACTACTGAGGCACTGGCTATCTTATCTCTAGCTGCCGCAACACAACAATGCTACTAACATTAATTTTATGGCGATATATTTGTATTGTGTCGCGCTGAAGTTTAATATTAAAGCAGACTTACGACACAATAGAAATTCAATTGTTTGTCGGTAAAACGGCGTTTAAGGTGTTAATAAAAAAAAAAGTTATGATGGTGGTAGCTAGCCAGGCGGACAAACAAGCCCTACCACCAACCAAACAGAGTATACAAACATGTACCCCCCGATGGTGAGCGAACCCGGGACCTCTGGGTCCAAACCGGTGGTAACCACTAGACCACAGTGGCGGTTAAAACTATTATTATTTTTATTTATAAATTGAATGACATTTAAATTTACATTGTTTTTACGATTTCTATGTTAAGTACCTTTTTTAACTCTTGTTATTTCTTGTGTCGTAAACAGTAAAAGTATATTTAAGAATGTTACTAATTATATAAAAGGGTAAACGCAAGGCATTTTGTCCTTGGGTATAGACTAGCAGTCTATGCACAAAGACAAAGACAAAGACAAATATTTCACTTGAATTATGAAAAAAAGAAAAAAAAACTAAAACAATAAGGCTCTTTAGAATATCAGAGTTGCAGGTGATGTTCATACTGTAACATGTCCTGAGTGGACTCTATATCTGGATATTTAAAAAAGTAAGCGACGGCGCCGGCGAGTAAGCGACGAACTATCGACTATTTTCTCGCTCAAGAAACGTATAATAGATATAGATCCTGTGTCAATAAAAGAGATGCATATATATATATATAGTTGATCGCTGACTGTTCATACTGCCGGTGAGTACTCGCTTTACTAGTTTGCCGCTGGCGAGTACTCGCTGTACTAGTTTGCCGCTGAGCGATACTCGTTTGGCGGTCAGATCACATGCCGAGCGACCAACCAGTGGTCGTTTCTACTTAGAGTGCGGATCTGAGTGCTAGGGATAGCTAACATACTTTGAATTCAGAACAACTATTTGAACTATCATTGTTGTCTAGTTCAGACGACGACGACGATGTATGTTATAATAGCATTTGTGTAGTACTTAGCAGCAGCAGTTTTGAAAAACGAAAGAAAAAAGGAATAAGTTAAAAAGAAGAATTTGGATGCAAATTATTACTTATTTCAGAAGAGGATAAAGTGAGTTTAAAATATTTTACGAGTTGTCAAATGAAGATTTTCGTACATATTTAAGAATGACAAGACAACATAAAATAATAACAAGATGTACGTTTTTCTTAAATATACCATAGCTGCGTTTCTTAAATGTACAATATCGACGCGACGTGATTGACGTGACAAAGTCACGATGATTTTTCTTGTGTAACTGGAACGACAGTCACGGTGATTGAAAAATAACGACTTTGCTCATGTCTACAGGACTAGCCGGCCCCGAGCGAGTAGTGCGAGTAGTGCAAATAATCGCCCATCGCACAAGAACACTCGCTTATAGACCAGCGACAAAACTATCAGAACTACAACTCGCTTCTAGTTTCTAGCTCTACTCACTACTCGCTCATCGCCGGCGGTGGGACACCTGCCTTTAGCAGCCACTCAGAAGTAAGTAGAGACCAATCAATGCAATCAAAACGCCCCACTACATTTCGGTCGAGTCTCGTAAGAGATTTCGGCGCACAATAAAGCTCTTCGCAGACAGAGCAACTTTAGTTTCAGAAACTATCAACTTCAAAGTTTTTGTTAAGCTTGCTAGTTGCAGCAATTCTAAAAAAACTTTTTAAATCCATAGATCACACTCAGTGATTGCCAGTTGGGGAAACCAGAAACTTGACACAAAAAGTCCAAATTTGATAGTTGCTAGTTGCGGAAATTTAAAACTGATTCATTCAGTGATCGCAGCAATTGAAAACTTTTGTCGATTATCAAAACACGCAACAGGAGTTGCTATGTCTGCGTAGTTTCTTTAGGTTATATCGTCACTTGAAGGTTCAATTGGTTTAGCTGACATTGATGATGATGGTGTGTACATGTTAAACCTATTGAACCTGCAAGTGTTAGTGACAAGTGACTGATGTGGAAACAGGGGGCTTATTGTCTAATTTCAACCTTATAATTTTATATTTTCATTATTTTCTTTACTCAAAGGTACCACAACTTTTTATGGTATGATGGTATTTATTGTCGTTCATTCAACATCATTCAAAAACGCGTCGTGATCGCAATATCTGACACTTGTGAATTAGTTTGAAGTTCTTGAATAGCTTTGGAGTTTCACCCGAGTTCTTTCCTTAATAACACGTGTTGTGAGACTCCACCCAATAAACACAAAAGCGTTACAATTGGCCACATTATGTCTTTTTTTGAACTTATGTCGTTTGTAGAGAGTTATTTCGATACACTTTTGAACTTTTTGCTGTTTAATAGGACACATAAACACTTAAGACTGTAAAAAGGCCGTTTAATGGGGGAAAATATAACGCTAGTAAAACTTTTGGCGTAAGTAGGGTATGTTTGTACGCTCTTATAGTCCCGGTTCTACAAAAGCATTATACTAGGAGTAAGATACACCTTTGGCAGTATTTAAGTGTCAAAGTGAATCATATTAATGTCCGTGACTGTATAAGAACGTCTTTGTGTACCCATATAATGGTATAATTATGAGAAAGTAAGTGTGGTTCTTTGTAAGGTTAATAACTTTATAATGATGTGTATGTGACACTTTTTAACGCTTTAGGCTGTATTTACGTTCATTTCCAATCTGTTAAGCAGCCTTATGATCACATAATTCACAGGATGCAATACTAATACTAAGAGGGCTAAGAGAGAATATTTGTGTACCCAATTAATGTCATTTACCTTTTATTAGTGCGTCTTTGAAATATTTTACAGCTAAAAGAATCAATGTGAGACACATTAAGAGTGTTTAAACCCACAAATGACGCCATTTATTTTTACTTCACGCGTAGATCGATCAATGCGAACGTAATTATTGTGTATTTTGTTGTTTTTACGCTGGAAAATGATGCGAAGATCTTGGAAATTGAGAGCCAGAAGTGGTGCAGTGAGGAGAAAAGTTATCAAAGAATATTTGACTTTGCTTAATAAAAACAGTGGCGACGCAACTCCAAGCGGGTCACAATTTTTATTACAAGAGGGTCCCGTACGAAGGGAAAATGAAATTAGTGCCATAAATGCGTCAAATGCTAATAATATTCCTAATGTGACCGAAAATATTATACAGGGGGGTTCCTTATACAATGAAAATTACATAGAAAATGATGCTCTAAATATAAATAATGCTGAATGTATTAATGTGATCTCTGAAGATCAATTTTTAATGCCCGATAGTTCTAGTTCTGACGAAAGTGATAATGAGAATGACATTAACAAAAATGAAAACAAAAAACTGGTTTTTAGGCAACAGATAAGAACATGGGCTGTAGAAAAGAATATTTCTCAAAACGCCCTTAAAGAACTAGCAGCAATAGTCAATAATTTGATCCCACAGCTATTGCCCATTGACCCAAGGACAATTTTGGTCACACCTAGGCAAGTAAACATCAAAACAATTGAATGTGGTGGTGAATATTGGCATAACAACACAAGAACATCCTTGATAAAACTATTAGAAAAGTTAAATGGATTGCCTGATAAAATCTCGTTAAATTTTAATTTTGACGGCCTGCCTATTTTTAAAAGCTCGAAGAAAGAGTTTTGGCCAATATTGTGCAACATGTTTGAATTTCCCAATATTCCGCCTTTTGTGATTGGAATATACTTTGGGATAGGGAAGCCAAAAAACTTAAACAGTTATTTAGAAGATTTTGTCTCAGATATGAACGTTTTATTAGAAGAAGGGATTAATCACTCTGAAAAAAATGTGACTATTACTATTCGATGCATTATATGTGACTCACCCGCCAGGGCTTATATAAAAGGTATATAACTATTTTTATCTTGTTCATTTAAAATAGTATCTACTTACCAATATTTAATTTTTATAGTATCAAACGGTTATTTTAATTACACTCCAGCTACTTTTTTTATCACTTTCAGGTGTTTGCAACTTCAACGGTAAACACGGTTGCCTGAAGTGCGAAACAGTAGGCGAATACAGTCACAACTCTCACACAGTGGTATTCCCTGACGCAAGATGTGCTGAGAGAACAGACGAGGGATTTCGGAGTAAAATATATGGCGCACATCACAAATCTGATTCCCCATTACTAACGCTTCCGATTGACATGGTAAAACATTTTCCCGTTGGTGATTCGCTACACTTAATCGATTTGGGCATCATGAAAAGGCTACTGGTGGGCTGGCGTGACGGGAATTTTGGCAAATACCTGACTAAATGGTGTGCGAGAGATATTGAGGTGGTAAATTTCTTTTTACTTCAGTGTAAGTTACCTTCTGAAATTCACCGCGCAGTGAGAGGGCTTGACTGTTTGGCGTACTGGAAAGGTAGCGAATTCCGGTCTTTTTTTTATTACCTTAGTATCATTATACTACCTGATGTGCTTGTATCAGAATCATTTTCTCATTTTTTGATGCTTTACTGTGGGATCACAATTTGTTCGAACAAAACCTATAAAGTTTATTTACCACTTGCAAAAGAGCTTTTGAAGTATTTCGTGGAACATTATAAAAACTTTTATGGAGCAGATTATGTAACAAGTAATGTTCACAATTTAATACACCTAACTGATGAAGTCGAAATGTTTGGGCCGCTACAAACTTTCAGTGCATATCCATTTGAAAACAAATTGTATTCAATCAAACAAATGCTAAGGGATGGCAAAAATCCATTGTCACAAATAGCAAAACGGATTAGTGAAGGTGCAGAAAAAATGGACTCGAAGGAACTTAAAGATATAACACCTGTTCACTACCCATTTATAACAAAAACTAAGAAACATGTCAGTATCTTACACTACGAACACTTTATAATTTCAACAAAAACGAACGACAGATACGTTTTGTCGAAGAAAGATGAAATAATTCAGATAAATGACATCATGCAAGAAATCAATGCAATCACAATTAAAGGCTTCAAAATGAACAACAAAGAAGATGTATTTAAGAATCCAATAGTGTCATCACGTCTGGATATTTATAAATCAAAAAGTCTTGTAAACAATTGTCATACTGTAGTTACTTTAGATGCCAAAGGAATTAAGTGTAAATTAGTTTGTCTCAAACATAAAGATTGGCATTACTTTATCCCATTAATCCACACGTTGTAAGAAATGAATAAACATTTGATTAATTTAAAATTTTTTATTATTAATTTTTTCAAAAATAAACAAGAACGTAAATTGAATGAACGTAAAATCTCAAAACGGATACAGTACCAAGTTCTAAATAAAAAAAAACAATCAAAAAATATTACCTAAATAACCTTTAACTCTGTATCATTTATTTTTTAAATTTTATAATAATCAAAACGTAAAACAAAATCTCAAAACGAATACAAGTATACCAAATACTAAAGAAAAAAACAATCAAAAAGATTACTTCAGTAACTTTTAGCTATCGAATTATATCAAATTATTGTCATTATTTTAGATAGAGTTACACAGTTGTACTTATGGTACCTACTAAAAACAATCCATGATTTTTATGGGTATAAATAAAAAGTTGTGTCAAACCGTAGACAAAGGCAGTCGCCAGGCACTTTTGAACCAGATAGTATTACTCTATCTTATACTTATTATACCTCCTTGTATTTATTCAATAATTCTGATGAAATTTACAGAAACAAAAATAAAGCACAATAAAAAAAACTAAATCAATAAAATAATCCTCTCTGAAGAAACAGATTACCTACCCCGTATTATTATATCAATAATTGCGTCGGCAATTAAAATTATTAAACAATATAGTTAACATGTAGTAAGTGTACAAAACGCTACTAGCATAAATCAACTTCTTCGGTATTTTCTTCACCGTCATTTTGTTCACTAATCATTTCAGCTGGCGCGTCTTGTTCAGTTTCTGTGTTATTTTCTTGACATTCCATTTCTCTAATATTTCCTGCATTAGGCTCATTTTCTTTATCTGTTTCAATATCGTTTTGTCCTGCTTTATTTTCTTGAGCTGTTAAGGCAGCTTTGTTGCTTTTTCGCACCCTTTTGGTTGAAGAACGAAGATTTTTCATTGCTAAACGTTTTGCTGCATTTTTTAAGACAACCTTGAAGAACTTTTCCGTTTGTTCCATTGTAAATTTTGGATCCCAGTGACAAACCATTGAAAAAAAGAAATTAATGAAGTTTTTATAATCTTTTAATGGTATTTTTGAAAGTTCTTGGCGACTCCCACCAGTCCAAGAGCATTGTATCAAAAAACTGCGAGTCATTAAAGTATCTATTAACTTGTAAGCATATGTTATACCATTGCCTTCTGAAATAGAACACAAGAAAGATAAACGCTTCTTTAATTTTGCGGTTTCATATTTGTCAGACAAATTAAATTCCAGTGATTGTAGTTCTTGTTTGGTTTCTATAGGTTTAAATGAAAAACATTCTCTCTCTTCAGGTTGGTTTTCGTTTAACATACATACATCTCCACTGAAATCCTTTAAACCTTTTATATCAGTATCTAATTGAACACCAAAACTTGCTATCTTTTTGGCCATATTTTTTTGTTGTTCTGCCAATGAATTGTGTGAAGCAATTAGTGTATCTACTTTTGTCAGAATTTCTTTCTGAGTTTTAAAAATTTGGTCAATAACATCTGAGGCAACAACTTGAAGTACTGTTGATTCTTCAGTTACTGAATTTTGAGGAACACTTGCAGGGGTAGAACTTTCATTTTGAATCTGTAAAAAAAGTACTTAGGTGCTCTATTATACATACCTTAAAAATAATTATACCCTGATAAGAGGAACATTTAATGTCGATAATGAATTACCAGGAAAAATATGCTACTTAAAAATCTTTATTTTTAATTTATTTACATAGTTTTATTTTGTTTCAGTTAGCGCGTCTTAATTTTGTAAAAAAAATATATGGCTATTTTAGATTTTTCATTAATAAAAGAACGAAAAAGATAAGTGCTTACCAAATCTGCAGCATAGCTTTCATAATTAATCGCAGGATCATTTTGTTGAAAACTGACTTGTGTAGGGGAGGCCCTTGCAGTAGTTGCAGTACAAATAACTGTCTGCTTGTGCAATTTAGGGGCTTGTGCAGACGAAATCAAGGGTCTCATATCATAAGAAACTGAGTGTTCCTTGGATTGTGCAGGTAAATAAGAGGATTTTGTGTTATGAAGTTCTGTGTAAGTTGAAAGAGTGTTATTATCCAAGTCCGTGTCAGTATACTGTTCCATGATATAACATTCGTTTTCAGCTGACTCATATGTAGGCAAATGTGTCCGTTTGACGACACAGTCCATGAATGTCCACTCGCGAGTGGGTTTTGAGTTTTCATCCTTTATTATATTATTTAAATTTTTTACATTTTTTGGGGGCCAGTAAAGTCGGGACTTCGACTCCCAATAATATGGCACAACTGTTAATGTTGACATTCCTTTTTCGCAAGTCTGCACAATTTTAAATGGCATATTGGTTCTGAAAAAAAAAAGAAATATATTTATTTACTTACAGTGAACAATGAAGTAACTCAAGGCACTCTGGTACGAAATTAAAGTCATTTTCGTTTGTAGCTCAGTCAGTAGGTATAGGTAGTACATATCTACTTAAAATAACGATAAGTATTTGGAACTGATAACATAATAACTAGGTATTTCATAAAATATGATGTAAAAAGAAAAACAAACTTTTTAAAAACAAGTTTTAAAAAAAAAAAAATAGCCACGAGAGTAGCCGCTGATCGTGCTCGGTGGCGTGCACTTAGAGAGGCCTATGTCCAGCAGTGGACTAGTTCAGGCTGATGATGAAGCTATTACACCTTCATTATTTTTCTTTTGCAATCACAATGTACTAACAAGCTTTTATTTATAAAAAATATTGGGTCTGTGATAAAAACGCAGATTTTTAAATTAAAATTATTTTTAAATTTTTAGGTCTTTTTTTATTAACAAGTAATATAAGCTTGTTTTTAAAAAGTTTTTTTTCTTTTAATCTTATTTTTAACTTTTTAGTATTTTTGAATTACATGTGTAGACACCCTCATACCATTCAACCCTCGGCATGTGCTCAACCTTGGCATTGGGTCATCCATCTAATCAAAGACAGAATGCACATTCATAAACAAACGGAACGAACGAACGAACGAACGAACTTATTTTACCGAGTTCCTATGGCCATCTTCCACCTCCATCATCAGACCCTGGTTACCATCTAGCACCAAAGTACTCGTCAAGACGAATCATACGAGCCCAAAGTCGATGGGGTTGTGTCGTTTAATTACTGAGTTCCTATGGCCACTTTCCAGCTTCATCACCAGACCCTAGTTACTATCTAGCACCAAAGTACTCGTCAAGACGAATGAAACGAGCCCAAACTCGATGGGGTTCTGTCGTTTATTTACTGAGTTCCTATAGCCACCTTCAGACTTCATCATCAGACCAGCTCCATGGTACTATAATAATGCATTGTCATCCAAGTTACATAGATGTACCAAGTTTCAGCTCAATTGAACACCCGGGAAGTGGGTCAAATTAGGCTTGCAAGATTTGTACGCCACATACATAGGTACATACAAACAAACATATGAAGTTAAATAAAAGCTTGTAATCATCTCAGCCAAAAAGATGTCCACTGCTGGACAAAGGCCTCCTTCAAGGATAAATCATTTTGAGGGGAATTTGCCATAATCGCCACGCTTGGCAGGCGGGTTGGCGATCGCAGTAAGGTGAGAATAATCACAGAAAGACGCTGCTACCCATCCTCTGGAATGGTCGCATAGTCACCTTCTACGACACCCACGGGAAGAGATATGGGGTGGTGCAATTCTTTACACCCGGCACCATACGGGGTAAGCTTGTAAAAATGAAATAAAAATTGACGTCACAGCACGCACTATGCACTCCCTCAGTTGTTGGCGAAATAAATAATAGATAAAAAAACATTGCACTCACTAAATACATGCACTGAAACACTAAAATCAGTCAAGCAATACAACCCCTCCGGCCCCCCTACCCGTACCACGTTTGCTTGCACGTACCTTTTATTTCGCCTTAATTCCTTTACAATTGGTCAACCGAACTATAACAAATAGGTAGTGAATATACAGAAATAGGTTTCATTACTTATTGAAAATGCCCCGCATGCCCGCGCGCAGCGGTTATGTTATGATTATGACGCAGAAACGCGCGCGAGACGAGGTAAGGTAAGACGGCTGACAAGCATTGGCGATAGCAAATGATACACACAAAAACATACAGATGGCGTTGAGTAGAAAAACATTATTTATTCTAGTCTGCGTAGGTTTTATTTTATCCAAGGCATAATGGTTTCATTTTTAAATAAATCATGAAGAGCTTCAAAATACATGGTACCTAATAGTGTATCCTCGTATAGGTTTTTACTTATGGTCTACAAAGTGAAATAGAATTTAAATTGATACCTAATTGATACAGATAAAATAATAACATCGTGTTGATAGTAGGTATGTACCATAATAAGTGCGTAAGGAATTTTTGTAGGGTTACAAAGTTTGTTACGTATGAAATCAGTTAAATAACTCATTATTTTTAGCTATAGACATCAAATCATTAGATTTTTACCCTGAGGAGGGTTTTTCCTTCCAACAAAGCTTATCCCTAAATTTAGTTACAAGGGAACTAAGAAGGTTCACTTATATGCTTTAGGTGTACGACGTATACAACCATAACTTTTATAAATTCTTACAGTTCTATATTTGTTCACTTGTGTCCCTCCGTTAGATTACAGTTGAATAATCTAACACGAGTGAACTGGTGTAATGCCAACAGAGTTAATATGAAATTTAAGTGGATCACTTAAAACGCGCCATTTTGTGATTTTAACAGACCGCAATCATAATAAATTAGACGCGGATTTATGATTATTTAACTCTAAATTAACTTATTTTGCATACCGTCTACTTGTGCATGCATGCAAATACAGAATAGCGTCTTGTTGATTTTTATTTTTAGTAAATAAAATTTATTGAGGTTATTTGTCGTGATTTTATTTTGGTTTATTTCGTTAATATCTCATTATTTACGGGGCGCGTGAATTTTACTGATAATATACACATATACAATCACAGTAAATTTGCCTTCCCAAAACTTTACACGTGCATCAATAGTAATAAAACACATTTCTACTTACCAGTTCTCTGAATAATCCAAATACACGCAACACAAAATTTATTAAATTGACATCTATGGAAAGCACTTGGTGGACTTGTTTTTTAACGAAATCTGAAGTAATTGATCTAAATTAACACCACATCGAGTCGCTCGTGAACCTATAGGCTAACTACAGCGTTATTTATGTACACGTGTGATGTTAAGACTGTAATAAGAGTAACGTTACTCCTTATAATTCCTCTAGGGAGCCCACGTTACCATTTATAATGCTGTTAAAATGCTTGTTACCGTTAATAATGCTCTTAGAACACTATAATAATGCTGTTAGAATGCTTGTTACCGTTAATAATGCTCTTAGAACACTATAATAATGCTCTTATAAAGGGGATGTGAACCAAAGGCTGTATAAAATGTGCCCTTTTTGGCATTAATGCTGCGTTATATCCTCTTAAAATGCTTGTGTTTATACCCTTATAACTACCTTCTAATGCAAAAAGAACACATGTGTCTCAGTAGAAAGCTACTATAATGCTGCTCTGTGTTTATTGGGCATTTTAATTTATATCTACCGTACAATTGTACCCTTATACTTACTTATAATAAAAAAACTGAAAATAATAAAAAAATTGAAATTGGCTAAATGCTAAACGCGAAGCTATTAATTAAGATAATTAATTAATTAAAAAGCTTTCAAATGTCTAATTGAAAGGTATAGTATTACAAGTCAGAAAGTAAGGGGGCGGCTAGTTGCGAGTTGCCTATTGCCGCAATCGGAAACCAAAGTTGCTCTGTCTGCGAACCGCCTAAATCTATTACACAGCGCTGCCGGACATTCATTCGTCTCGGCTCATTGAACACCGATGACGGTGAAATAAATGCTCCACTACACTGGACCACTTTGATGTAGAAAATAGCATTTTCCTCTCCTTTCATATCTAAGAGGACTGATATGATGGGTCACCATCAGTTCTTAAACAAAAAATAAGAACACTACAGATGGTAAGCTTGAGTACAAACGCGCTTGAACAACGCACACATACCCTCTTAGGGCCACGGAATGTTGGAACAGATTGGAACAGTCCGAGCGCTGTTGTTACGAGATTCTGTGTCAGTGAGAGGTTGTCTATGATATGTGCGTTGCTCGAGCGCGATAAGTAAGGAAATACGCTTCGAATAGAAGATTGCGTACAATATCACAAGCGTAAACTAAAACAAATGAAAGGCTGTTCAAAACAAATGTTCATTCTAAATTTAAAACGTTTTTAAATCACGTTCAAAGAGGTCGATATAACATGTTAACGTCAATCCTGAATAGTTTAAGCACATAATATTAACATTGGTCTGTGAGTTTAAGCAAGCAGGTAGTAAGTATTTGAAATCAAAACTACTTTTGTCACAGGAAATAATTTCAAACCTTTAAAGAGGTCGAGGTCGAACCTTCCTCGGACTCCATTAAGAGTAATTAGGATTGAGATAGTACTTGACATGAATACCGCGGGTCAATGAGTATGCTATACATTAGTATATAATACCATGGACTAATTATCAGAATAAATACAGAATGAATGGAGGGTACATGAGAGGGAGGGAATTCCTCTAATAAAACTAGCAAAACTCGGGAGAGTCACAGAGTTTATTTAAAACCAAACCAAAAACCAAAAACCACTTTTTATTATTTTTTTCTGACTTGGGATTGTCCGGAATGCTAGAACTCAACGTAAAATTAAAAACTATATTATGACCTATGACAACATCAGTACTACAATAAATAAATGAATAGGTTGCAACAAGCAAATTACTTGCAGCGAGCGATCGCATCTGCTCCAGCCTGTGCGCAAAAAACATCGGCTCGCTGACGTTTCGGACACATTATAATCGAACACAGTGTCCGAATTGACACTTTTTAATTTTATTATTTTTATCACTGACGATTCGGACACTATTAAATTATTGGAGCCGTTCAGTACAGTCAGATTGTACCGAACAGCTCCAATAAAATCGTCAGTGAAAAAAATAATAAATTACAAAAACACAAATGTTGAAAAATTTCACATGCAGGATTTGAACCTGCACCCTTCTGACATACCGGGTCAGGTGCTCTTCCAATTGAGCTATCGTGGTTCTAACCAGCCCGCCGAAATTATTCAACACTATTTTTTATTTATTTTTTTACTTTGAAAGCCAAAGGCGCCTATTCAATGTCAACAACTACCGTCATTAACAAAATTGTGGAAAAAAAAACGTAGAAATTTGTTTCGCAACAAAATTTGCGTTAAAATTATATAAACAAAACAAAAATTTTTTTTAAAAATAATAAAATTAAAAAGTGTCAATTCAGACACTGTGTCTGAATATTGTGTCCGAAACGTCAGCGAGCCAAAACATCTCTGTGTGTGAGTGTTTGTTGAGAAACAAAAACTCGCGCTCGTATTTTTAAAACACTGTGTGTTTTAAAACTATCTCTATCTACTAATGACATAACAAAAGATAGTTTCAATTACCCTAATTCTGTGACGTCAAAATCAAATTATCGAATCTCTCCAAGTTCTATGCTGACACGATGAACTGTAAACTGCCAAGTTTACTTGGTTCAAGACGTGGTTTGTATGCAAACTTGGTAAACAAGAGAATGTTCGGACTACTTCCACTCGTACTTACGGCGTAGTGTAGTGTGACAAGAACATTGGAATCGATGAGCTTCTATTAATAGTTTGTTGAATATAATATAATAGTTACAGCATGGATTACATAATATTATATTAGTCCAGGGTTACGGCAGCATGCGACGTGTACAATCCTAAGACTTTGTTTTTGTTCTTCAGTAGTGAGGACTCCGGGCGAAGTCCACTTTCGGCCTTTATCATCACTCAAATCAGGTGAGGCCAAGACAGTGCTTACCGAAAAGGAATAAAAAAAATTGAAAAACAATGTGTGTGTATTGTGTAGGTGGTAGTAATAAGCCTACATGATATACTGTCCCACAGCTGGGCAAATCACGCTCTTGCCAAACGCGGGTTAGTGACCACAAATCCGGGCTATGCATCGAAAAATACGAAACATACTTTGCTCGACCTAAAAATTGAACCGAGGACCTCCGGATATCGGGCCAAGTGCTTTGTCACTCGGCCATCGAGGTATTTTGTACTACACAATGTTAAGTAAGTATTACGAATATAAAGCATACCGTTGAAGCTTTTCATAATTATCATCAGCTATATATCATCTATATAAGTCCACTGCTGGACATAGGCCTCTCCGCGTGCACGCCACTGAGCATGATCCTCGGCTACTCTCATCCAGTTCTTGCCAGCCACCTTACGAACATCGTTACTTCACCTAGTCTGAGAGCGTCCTACACTATGTTTGCCGATACGAGGTGTCCACTCAAGAACTCCTTTATCCTAATATGGCCGGCCCACTGTCCCTTCAGCTTGCTGATCCTGTGGGCTATGTCAGTTACTTTCGTTCTCTGTCGGATAATTATCATCATCATCATCATAATAATCAGCCCACATCAGTCCACTTTTTTTTTTGGAGATAGTTTGCTGATTGCCTCAGACGGCATTTTTAGCTTCACCGGGCTTGTTTGGGGGCGGCGTGGAACGTAAACGGTCCCTCAAGCCGTGTAAAACGGATCTCCTTCGGAGGTTTTCTAGAGGGAACGGCATCGCGCACTTTCCATAGCTCGCTGAGCGACTTTAAATTAGTGAACCAGCCCTAACGTCAGGTACTCAGTGTCCATGTTTCGGCCAGATGGACATGACCGAACTGTTTAAGTTCATTGTTTAGTACGGTTCCTTAGAAACTGTAATCCCGTCGTCCCACTACCTCTTAATAGTTTCACATAATTCTACAAACGTATTCGCTTCCGACCGTCGCAGCTTTTAGACTACATACATTGGAACTGCATAATTTAAAGACTTTAGTTACGGCACCTGTACAAAGTTGGCCTTGGTACTAAGCACACAATATATAAGTACAGAAGGGTGACTCCGGCCGATAGCGAATTTTGAATACCTTCGCCCGGTGTCCCAGGGCCAGGGTGTAAGAATTAGAATAAAAAAAGCAAAAACCGTCGAATAGTTTTTATTCAATGACGTATTTAAACAAATAAATACGCACTCTTAATATGAACATCATGGATTTATTGTGACAAAGTGCGCGTAGCGTCCCGGTTGAGTCACGCACCACATTGGCGCGCACGAGTATAGCTAAGTTCAATGTGCGAATGCGTCTGTGTATCGTTCGTTTGTTCGAAGACGGCCTTCTGTACCTATTTATTTTGTGTACTAACTTTGGAGTGGGATACATGTATGTAACTTAAGTTTGGCGAGGCTACGCTAAAGTTCTTTGAAGTGACGTGTTTAGTAGTATCCTGTGCGTGCTTTGTTATGTACCAGCGTTTTTGGTATTGTAATAATCATCACCAGCTCATGTTATGTCCCCACTGCTGGGGCACGAGCCTTCCCTATAGACGGAAACACCACACACAGTGCGTGTTTAAAAGCGTAAAAAACTTTCATCTAAAACTTACTATTTATACGAGAAAACCGAAATTCTATTTTAATTAATAAAAAAAAGTTAAATACGTAATAGTACCCTAAAATATGAGGAAAACCCACCGCCTTCGTCCCATGTCAACCCTGGCAGTGCTCGTTGTCAAGTGGACTGGAACGCGATAATGGGGTAATTTATGTCATTAGTGCAGCCTAACTACGTAAACCTGGTAACCGATTACAGTAGCGAGAATAACTACTCCTAACAAATTGGCAATACTAATAAGTAGATAATTTAGCGTAGCGAGTTTAATAAAATGTACACACACCTGTACATCGACCTATCACAAATTGTCAAACTTTCTCAATAGACTTTGAACTTTATGTCTTTGGCTACAATATTTTACACATTTTAACATCATTTAAAATTCGTTACGTTCCATTTCATAATTCCACACATAGTAACTTGTTCGTCGAAAACCTTTAACTTCCTCGTTTGCCACCAGAAGGCGTTTCTCATTTTTCGTTAACGTGATAAAATCATAACTAAACTAGCACAGAGCTCTCAAGTGTAATGAAGGAGCTTAATAAAAAAACATAACTAAACTAAGCTATGAAATTTTTACTAGTTCAGTTTTTTTAAATTTATTTTATGGTGTCCATGGATACTTACTGTTACGTCGCAATCTCCATCCCTATAACTTTTATAAGTAATGGTATAAATTAAAATAATAGTGGAGTTTTTAGCGCCCATTCTTCTCCACAGCTAAAAATAGACGTCCTGAATGGATAGTAGCTAAAAAAATTTTTGGACGATTCAAAAGCATATTTCTTAAGTTTATTTGAATTAAAATTTTGACTTTGACCTATGTAGTATTTAGTAGAAATAGATATAGAAAAGTCTTTATTTCATAAACTTTTTTAACTAAATAACTAAGTAACTCTTTGCATTCAGTTCTCTCTACTTCATTCAGGCAAATTGTAATAATCTTCTTTACGTAGTTTGACGGGGCGCAGGGGGGTATACCTACTATATCGCAGTACCGCAGTCGCAATCGCAGTATCGCAGCAGCACTTGAAAAGGACCTGCTTGCTCAGAACAACGAACAGCAGGCACCGAGTACCATCTTACAGAACCTCTTTTACACCTGTCTCTACTTTTTTTTTTGTTTACAGTTTCTAACTGTCACGTCACAGTCGCCGGCCATCTTGGATCGGTTTTTCTTTGCTTAGTCAGGCAGCACAACGTTCGCGATTTCGGCTAATGTGAGTGCGAATCATCTCTTAAGCCCGATCATTGTGTGTAGAGAGATTAATTGATTCCACTCTCACGCTAGATAGAGACAGTTCCATTATCAGCTGGCTAAACTTTCCAATGCACATGGATTGTTGATTAAAACGGTTTAAAAATTCCCGTAAAAAGTGAAACAATATAGTGGAAAAAGAAAACCTTGCGAGATGGAAACTTGAATGATTCATAAATATGTATGTTTTTACAAATAAAACCCTAAAAGTGGTAGCACACTTTTGCGTGTGCGCGCATACAAATTGTTTTTTTTTTCATTACTATCGATATTACACTTTTTTTGGTTAAAAATGTATGTAAGTAGGCTGGGCAGTAAGTAGCAGGGTGAATGAGTGAGTGAATGAGTGAGTGAATGAGTAAGTGAATGAGTGAGTGAATGATTAAGTGTATGTTTAAGTGAATTAATGAGTGAATGAGTGAGTGAGTTAGTTAGTAAGTGAGTGAGTGAATGAGAGTGTCAGTGTGTGGATAACTCACAAGCAGGACTTCTTGGCGGGAAAGTGAAGAGTCATGTCTGCGGTTTTGTTTTATTTTCTAAAATTGGTGTTATGTCGAATATTAATGTGAAATAATGGTGGATTATTAACCGTTAATTGTTCGTGAGTGTGCATGAGTGTTGGCAAATGAAACAAAACAGTGCAACGTCACTTTTCAAATTCTCTCAAGAAGTCTGCGTGAGGACTTAGTAAAGCCCCACATCTTTACTGAGATACTCGAGGGGTTGGGGGTATATCATTTCTCACTTCATTTCATTCACCATCATCATATTGTATATTTATGTATTACTTGTAAGAAAAATTACTTTGACACTGGCTAAATGTGCTAATCGCACGAAGCCATCAACTAAAAGAAAAAAAAAAAAAACTCACAAGCATTTGCATCATAATATGATAAAACAGGAGTCGGCTACTGCGTTTCACTATGGTAAAAGTAGGTAAGTTGGTTTTGAAATTCTCTACAAAGATAGCTAACTACAAACTTTGATTTCAGTCGATAATCGTGTTAGCACAGTCGTGTAGTAGTACTGCAACTTAGACACGAGCGAGTTGAGTGAGACACACTCGGATAGATTGTGTTGATAGTAGGTAAGTATATCAAGAAACACGGAGTAAGTTTGTTTAGTCAGGGTTCAAATACAGCCAGGCGCGAAGAGTAAGTAATGGTTTATACAGCTCTGTTGTTAATTTACATTTATTTTAGGCACCATATTGGTTGGTTAGACTACCACGGTATGGTATTCTTATTAGTCGAAAAACTTAAATCTTAATTTTGGGGATAGTTATCAGACAGCCAATACCTCAAATAGCTAAAGATAATGGTGTAGTCTACTTACAATGCAATGCTATTTAAATTATTATTTATGTGTCCTTGCTGGGAATCGAACTCAGTCGAAATCATTGATCCCGGATCTCGATTTTGCTGTTAAAAAAGTTCCAGGTGTGAATAGGCAACTTGCAGGTCGGCAAGGTGAGGACGGCTAGTGAGGGTGTAGGGTATGGGGCGTAGTGATGGCAAAGTAGTTAGTTATCTTAACTAATGGCTTCGCGTTTAGCATTTAGCCAATTTCAAGTATTTTTATTATTATTAGTAGTAAGAGTACGGTAGATAGAAATTAAAATGGAGTCTCACAACACGTGTTATTACGGTAAGAACTCGGGTGATACTCGATGGCAAAGTAAAACTTCGTTGTGGTCTGGATAAATACTTATAATCAACGGAGAAACGTCAGTTGACACATCGCTTTAAAAAGCTACAGTTGAACGAGTGAGGGAATGAATGAGTGATTAGTGATCGAGTCACTTTAGTAACTGATTTTATACAATGAAAAGATCGAATGATGTTGAGTATTTTTGTATATTCCAACAGGGAGACGATCCTGCTCCACTAGCTGTGGAGCATCTGGACTCTGTTTCCGCTTAACACCAGGCAGAGCAGAGTTATTTGTTAACTTTCAATAAAAAAATAAAGAGATAAAAACGTGTGGCGCTGGCTTAATTATGACAGTTTCTTGCGCTCATTCCTTTCCGCAGCTGAAGAATAGACGTGTCAAATGGGTATAGTAGGTAAAAAATGTTTGGATGATGTAGGACCACTTATTCTTAAGTTTATTTAAATAAAAAAAATTACTTCGACTTTCCAAAATAAAATAAAATGTTATAGTAATCTAATCATATTAGGATTCACAGAAAACAGCAACTGCAGTTCAATTTTTTTAGTCCGTTAGTTATCCGGTTAGATAGCAGTAAGGTCGTTATCCTCACTTTGATATAGCCGCTGGCAAATGCATCCCGACTCCCGACCAGCTTTTTAAAGGCCTACGCAGACTGGGACGGCATGGCAAGCCATGGCAAAGAATTTGGCTGCCAGTCAGCGCTCAATAGCCGCTTAGATACCACGGCATTCCAGAGTCTTGTCACGTCGAAGTATGTATTTATGTCTTATTTATATTTCGATATGTTTGAATGTCCATTGGTAAAAATTTAAATCCTTTGCCATGCCGTCCCGGTCTGCGTAGGCCTCTAAGCTAAATGGCCGAAGGATTTCTACTGAAAATATTGGCCGCCGCCCCGGCCGCTTTACGGGAGAAAAGAAAAAAGTTGAACGCGCACAACAACGCGTGAGTTGGGACGTACAGTCAACCATACATGATACGTGACAGTGCCAGTATAATGCTGCTCTTAGATAACTGTAAAGTTTTCTAAGTATAAAGTAGTTTTCTATAATCTACACAAAATTATTACTATCATAATGGCACTAGTGTTCGTCATTTTAAGCCTAGACGCTGTAAGGGAGAAAATGAATGCTCTTGCTGAGTTTCTTTTCGGTATCTCTCAGCACAAGGGCTACCGGCCTGTGTAGACTTACGAGCCGAAGGCATAGTGACATGCATAAGAGCTACTCGTAGCCTAAACTGTTTTTTTTAATACTTAGCACGGCAAACGACTCCATACCACCTGATGTTAAGTGGAAATGGAGTCCAGACGCGAATACAACTGGTGCAGCGTGAAAGCATCACTCTGCCGGCCCACAAGTTGCTTCTTCACGCCTCGTTTGAAGGACCCCATATCATAGGAATGAGGGAAAACGTGCGCTGGTAGACTATTCCATCTTTTGGAGGTGCGACAAAGAAGAAAAAACAGAATAAATGATTTTTAATTTTGAATTATGAATTTAGTGTTCGACACAGTTTTGCGTCGCCAAAAAATAACTTATTTTTTTATATATTTTACGGAATGACAGCTGCTAGGAAGCAAGAGGTTGTTTCATTCATTCATTTGTTGCTAAAGACTAACACCCGTTTGCACTAAACTTATGGATCGCCTAAGTTCTTGCCTAATTTGTTTTTGTTAGCGAAAAATTTGCTTGCACTAACCTTAGGCAATTCCTAACTCCACTTAGGAGATTCATAACTTTATGAGCCCGATTAGGAAGCGCCCAACGAGTAAGGCGTTACTTAAGTAGTAATATTATGTCATTTTTTGTCTGGCACAATCAAATCAATCAATCAGGCACTTTTTGATGGGTTATTTTCTTCCGCCGTGAAATTCGGAGTTCGTTTACGTTTTGTGCATTCAATTTTAATAAAAACCACACGAAAATACCACGAAAGGCACGACAACAAAGTCCACAAATTAGATTGTCAAGACGTGACGTTGATAAATTCAAACAGATTTTGTTTTTTAAAATAATAGACCATAAACAATCTATTATTCCAATCGTTCGCCATTCTTTCATCATTCACTTTACTAGGCAATTCCTTAGTTTCGTCACAGCTGAGACAAAACTTTTAGTGCAAACCAATTTTTTTGTTGGGCTGCTCCTAAGCTTAGGTGTATCTTAACTAGGACAAGCCTAACCCAAGTTTAGTGCAAATGGGCATAAATCTGTTGCTGACCCCCTATTTTTAGATGAAAACAATGTCGATCACCGGTTCCTGTCGAACACTGATGCTACTACCCTGTCTACAAACGGGCAAACTTGGAAGTTGAGCAACCTTCGTAATGAAAGGATGGGTGACCAACTTAAAATTAGACTGATGACGTTATCAAATAAAAAATAATTTATTGATACCTATGTAACAGTACAATTAGGACAAACACTATTAATCTTTCTTAGTTGTCTGGAAGAGATCACTAGTAGCGATAAGACCGCCTTTTCCAATACTAGCTTTAAGACTATTGTGTAACTCATCTGTGTGTGAGCAGCAAAGAATCTATCTTAAGTTACCAGGGCTACCCCAAAAAGTAGCCAGAAGACACTTGTGTGGGGTAAGCTTCGCTCATTTATTTATAGGAAAACCAACAGCTATGATACAATTTTTTTTTTATACCTAGCACGGCAAATGTCTCCACACCACCTGATGCTAAGTGGAAATGGAATCCAGACGCGAAGACAACTGGTGCAGCGTGAAAACAACAAATTCAAAAACATATAAATAATAACAGAAAGACAATTTAGATTCGACTTTGAGCATTACATTACAATACTACCTCCCTGACTGATGAGCATTCGCTTGTAATGTAACATTATAAATTCGACTTTGAGCATTACATTACAATACTAGGTAGTATTGTAATGTAATGCTCAAAGTCGAATCTGACTGAAGAGCATTCGTCTGTTATGTAACATTTAGATTCGACTTTGAGCATTACATTACAATACTATCACCCTGACTGATGAGCATTCGCCTGTAATGTAACATTTCGACTTTGAGCATTACATTACAATACTATCACCCTGACTGATGAGCATTCGCCTGTAATGTAACATTTCGACTTTGAGCATTGCATAACAATACTATCACCCTGACTGATGAGCATTCGCTTGTAATGTAACATTATAAATTCGACTTTGAGCATTACATTACAATACTACCTCCCTGACTGACGAGCATTCGCGTGTAATGTAACATTATAGATTCGACTTTGAGCATTACATTACAATACTACCTCCCTGTCTGAAGAGCATTCGCCTGTTATGTAACATTTCGACTTTGAGCATTGCATAACAATACTATCACCCTGACTGATGAGCATTCGCTTGTAATGTAACATTATAAATTCGACTTTGAGCATTACATTACAATACTACCTCCCTGACTGACGAGCATTCGCGTGTAATGTAACATTATAGATTCGACTTTGAGCATTACATTACAATACTACCTCCCTGTCTGAAGAGCATTCGCCTGTTATGTAACATTTCGACTTTGAGCATTGCATAACAATACTATCACCCTGACTGATGAGCATTCGCTTGTAATGTAACATTATAGATTCGACTTTGAGCATTACATTACAGTACTACCTCCCTGACTGAAGAGCATTCGCCTGTTATGTAACATTTAGATTCGACTTTGAGCATTACATTACAATACTATCACCCTGACTGATGAGCATTCGCCTGTAATGTAACATTTCGACTTTGAGCATTGCATAACAATACTATCACCCTGACTGATGAGCATTCGCTTGTAATGTAACATTATAGATTCGATTTTGAGCATTACATTACAATCTTATCTTATCTTAGTGGGGCCTGCCGAGGTTTCCCTCTCGCAGTAACACCTCGACCCATCGGGATCATTTGTGCAACCCCATCCTTTCACTCTTCCTCCTCCGCAAAGATAGAGGCCATGAGTTTGGCAACGTCTTTAAGAGCGAAGAGCCTGAAGTCCTCCGGTTTCGGATAGGCCGACCCCAGGAGTCCCATTCTTTTCCTAGCCAGAGAGTCGCAGTCACACAGTAGGTGCTGCATCGACTCCGTTTTCTCTCCACACGCCCAACACAAACTATTTGTTGAAAGGTGCATTCTATGAAGCATTTGTTTTGTGGCATAGTGCCCTGTCAAGGCACCGATGGTTAGTCGGGTCTGCGTCTACCGCCTCCGCATATGAACTTACTCCGTCCTAAGGCGTTTTCGCCAAGGAAGGATTTGGAGTGTTTTATACTCCTTCCATTCGATGCCGTGCCTGTTATAGATGTAATCTTTAAAGGCCTTGTTAATGGTACTTGGAGCAAGTGCCACGAACGGCTCAGGACCAATGAGCTGGGTCTCCGAGCCTTCCCTGGCAAGCGCATCCGCCATCTCGTTACCGTGGATTCCCATATGGCCTGGGACCCAGATCAATCGCACCTTGTTATGTCTACCTAGCTAGTTTAGAGCTTTTGTGGTTTCTAGAACAAGGCCAGAATCGATTCTGGGCGATATGAGTGACTTAAGCGCAGCCCGGCTGTCACTCAGGATGAATATATTTCGCTTTTCCATAGCTAACTCTATATTCTGCTTTGCGCATAGGAGAATTGCGAAAGTTTCTGCTTGGTAAACAGTAGCAAATTTTCCCATGCTTTGACTATGCTTGAAGTCATTATTGTAGACGCCTGCCCCTGTGCCCGACTTCATTTTTGATCCGTCAGTATACCAGATTAGACTGTCTTTTTCCGGAGACGGTGGCCCTCGTTTCCATTCGTGCCTGGTTGGAACATAAACTTTGAATTTCTTTTCGAACATGAATATGGGGGATATTTACATTACAATACTACCTCCATGAGCGACGAACATTCGTTTTTTTATCATTACAAGGTGCGCGGTTTTCCTCCCTCACTGATGTAATGCTCAAATCTGAACGTTACATTACACGCGAATGCTCTCGGTGAGGGAGCACCTTTAAACTACTAAAAAATAACTGGCTCATCAGCCGTTTCGCCGAGGCATCGCTTGCGTTAAAAAGGTCAAAATCTAGTTTTTTAAATAAGGCATTGAAGTTATTAGTCGCACGCCAGATATACGTGTTTCTGCATAAGACTATTACTTAAGAGTTTCAAAATCAAAATACTTCATATGCTTTTCTATTCGTTCTATGTCTATGCAAGCATTCTTTTCTGTTCTATGTCTACGACTATGCTTTTCTATGTCTGATATGGCGTTCATACATAGCAAGTAATAACGGTGCCGGTGTTGTGTGGTGAATAGCCGATGCGCTTATGTTTTGTTTAGTTGGCAGGTATTCGATTGTTTGACGTTTAAAGAATAAAGGATTTATGAAAAATTCCATCGGGATTACGGGTAGGGTTGCCACCTTTTTTAAAGACGAATAAGTATTTTTTAGAAGTATTTTTCCATTTTGTTAGAACAAAAATAAAGTACATAGCATAAAAAAGAGTGTTTACTTTTTTGGCCTTAAAAACGTTTTTTTTGTTGCTCTTTGCGACATTTAACAAATATTTTGTGGCTGTGGATACCAGTTTATTTAGTATCTTAAGTACCTACTCATAACCAGTAACGAGCCAGTAACAATCAGTTTTACATAAATACAATATTTTAGCGTACTTTATTGGTGTCGTACATTATAAAGTACGCCTACATGAAAAAGAGGACAATACTCTATTTTAGAGTACGAGTGGCAACCCTAATTACGGGATATGGGTGTGTTCGCGGACGACTGAAGTCGCGGGCGCCTGTCTAGGTAAATCAAAGTGCTAAAATGTAAAAAAAATGTTTTCTATTAAAACTATTATCAAAATTACGTTTGCCACCATTATAAACATCTTCAATTACATTGGGACCGTCTGCTAATAAAATATCGCTTTCATTTAAGTACTGAATAAAATAAAAGTGAGCAATTAAATGTTCTAGTACAATTATCCAAATTGCACCTTCCATCTTTTTTATAGCGATCATAAAATTAGGGATTTACGATTCTCCAGTGGAAACCAGATAAGGATGGCAATTAAAACTTCACAGTGACCTTTCTGACGTACTTTAGCTCTATGGTCCGGCTTTGGAAAACCTGTGTAGTAAAGTAAGTAACACCAATTTAAGTCAATAGATATTGTTTCTTTACTTGTTTTAGAAGTACCTACCGCCATTTTTGCTGACATCTAGCGTGGTTGTATTGCTGTTTTCCCGTTGAAATTTCAGGGCATAGAGGTTTTTTGTTTTGGAATACCTTACGGGTCTTCGTATAACCTGATGTTAAGGGCCGAAGGTGGAAGCGCGCTTCACCCGGAATCCTCAACTATTGAGGTACTGGCTATCTTATCACTACCTGCAGGAACACAACAATGCTAAAAACATTGATGTTACGGCAATATCATACTAATATTATAAAGAGGAAAGCTTTGTATTTTTGTATGTTTGTAACGAATAAACTCAAAAACTACTGGACCGATTCAATTTTTTTTTTTTGGGCCTCTAGTATTTAGATAAGATGGTGGTCTAGCTCTACGACTAGCCAAACCAATTACATTATACAAATATGTATTGAACTAAGGCATAGGTATAGAACTCCGCTAGCGTAACCTTGCCCCCATAATCACGAACATAATATACTAGTTGAATAAATAATGAAGACAACATCACATACATTGTTCTGATCCCAAGGTAAGTAGCTAAAGCACTCGTTTCATGGAAATCAGAAACAACGGCGGTACTACAACCACCCATACCCAACACAATATCGAAAAGTTTGTTATTAGGAAATATTGTATATTTATGTATTACTTGTAAGAAAAATTACTTTGACACTGGATAAATGTGCTAATCGCACGAAGCCAACAACTAAAAAAAAAAAAAAAAAGTAAAATGTTGACTACTTTTTTGTAATCTAATGGATAGAATATAGTATTATTAGTCCGGTACCATGGACTAATAATACTATGTTCTATCTGCTATGTACGTGCATATATTTTGGTCACAAATTAGTGTTTATGCCCCTAAAATATGCACTGTAAAATATACTCTTGAGAATAAGGTTGAAATTCGTATCACAAAATTGATGAAGGCATTATCCCCGATTGTCCGTTATGTATCTAAGTAACGATTTTTTTATGAGGCATCGTAAATTTTCAATGGCTCTCAATACCGACTATTATCTATCGCATTTGAAAAGCTATTTTAAGGTGCAATTTTATCAAAAGGTTTGCTTAGAAAATGTTAAGTATTATTTATTGACGGGTAGAAATCTAACGCATTATTTGTTTGCTAACTTTATACAAAAATAACCGAGTAGTAACATTATGTATTCCTCTTTGAGATAGTATCAAATTCTGTACAAATACAAGAAATAAATAATAATAATATATTTATATTATCTCCGGTCGCTGTGGAGTTCCTTGGGGGAAGGCGTTTGTCCAGCATGGAACGTCATTTGGCTGAGATGATGATGATATCTCAAATTGGTGGTTTGCAAGATGTTTATTTTTTTATAAAATAATACCTAAGTTACCATATTAATTAATGACTGAGGACTGAGGTCCGTGGTCTCCCTGTGACCACGGAACCTGCAAAGGACAAACATTAATTAAAACTAATGTGTAAAATAAACGCGAGTAGATCCGTAAAAGTTGTTTCATTTCAACGTGTAGTGTTCGCGTAACCTTTGGAAAACAATATGTTGCCATATTTAATTATTACCTTTTTTATTAGGCACTTTACATACATAAATAGTAAAATAAAATGCGTTGAAAGGAGATGAGATGACATGAGCATGAGAATAGATGAGATGAGGTGAGGTGAGATGAAATTAAATTACTACTATTGTAGAAAAAAAAAAACCAAAAGTGGTGAAAGTCCTAAAGGGAGTAGTCACTACACCGCTGGTTTTCCGTAAAGACTTAGTAACAGTAAATGTTGGTCACCGGTTCATAAACCCGACCGAGATAGGCGAGATTACTTAAGATAAATTAGTAGTTGTAACGCCGACCATAACGAAGGTGCAAAGTCCATCAATTTATTTAGATCCGGGCGAACGCTGTTACAATTACCTACTTGATTTGCATCGTTTGTGTGGGTACACAGCCAAATCTTGATTGAGAGCTGTGAAGGTTTGACGCCAGTCACACCGACGTGGGACAAAATGAATTACTTTTGAACAGTGGATCAATTTATTTAGATCCGGGCGTACGCTGTGACAATAATAATAACCTACCTGCTTTGAGTCGTTTGTGTGTACACAGTCAAATATTGATGTATAATTGTATGAATGTATGGTATTTAAAATGGAACGCGAAAGCTCGGTCACTCACTACGTTATGACCGATGCAACTCTTTCGAAACGTTGTTGGGGTCGAAGGTATATTTAGGATAATTAAAAAAGAGTAGTTTGCTTGGGCCGTGTCGATGTGTATGACAATGCTTTAAATACATTGATCGTATGGCGATATACTTAGATATAAGGCGATGGTAGTCTGGCGTACTTACATGTTATACGATCAACCAAACCGAGTAAAACAGTGTCGTCATGTAAAACAAATAATTTTATAAGGATTTTTTTATTATTGCGCGCAATTTCAATATTCATTCTCTAAAACATTATCAGACTCTAACTAAAGCGTCAGCCATGAGCACGAGTGTCTTGCGATGCGGCAAGCGATGGTCTAGTCTAGTTAACTGAGCGTTATACTCGTACTACAAAAGTATTTTTCAACGGTAGTAGGAAAAGTTGCATGAAAAGGGAAAATGCAAGTTGCGCGCGCCCTTAACCCTAGTGGTTGTGGTCGAGCGGTTAGACAATTAAAACTAAGAATAAAAGTAAGAAAAAAACGTTTATTTGCCACACATAGGTATAAAAGACAGGGCTTGATACCGTTACCAAAATTTCCGCTATTATCGATAAGTAACGTTATTTCTATAACGGTAATTTGACACCGGTAAAATAGGTAAAAATGCCACCCAGATGCCAAGCATATCGGTACTTTTTTTACCGGTATGTTTGTTTGGCAGAAGTATCGATACCAATTTTTTTACAGTATTCAAAGCCCTGATAACAGAACTGAAGATTAATTTGGCAACATAATTGTGATAACGAAGTTAGGCTCAGCTCGTGCTACTACATTAGCAGCGCTGGTTTTCAACCAGACAAACGGTGTTACGCATCGGTGTCATAGTCAGACCAAAATGTGTAGGAGCTTTGTTTAGCAATTCTCGTTGTATTCGGATTGCGTTCCAAGAGGCGACGACGGTGTAATTGTGTTAGCCCGAAGTTACGAATGAAAACAGTTGGTCGGTAATGACTTTTACGAAGGGAATTGGTTTTTTAATGGGAAATCCTTTGGTGGGAAAATTCAAAGGATTGTCTGACGATTTGCAAGTGAAGGACGGAATAGTTAAGTGAACAAACTTATTGCAACATATACTTTTTTTTATTTTATTCTTATGATACATAAATCTTCTTTTCTTGACGTTACCTAACTTTACCTAACTTTACCTATCGAAGCACGGAGGAGCTCAAGATATTTTGATTTCGTGACCCTTGCCAAGAGATGTAGGTTAACACCCGGCATTGCGAAAATGGCAATCCAAACGGTGTACCTAATACAAGTACATAGGTTGATAGTATAGAATAAATTAAAGACGTCACCTATCTTATGATGAGCGACCATTGCATAATATGGTAATATAAATATGTAAAAATAACTAAACTATATAAATATAATAAAATTATATAGTTACTACAAACATTCAAGGAACATACCAAGTAGGAAAATAAAGTTAGTTTTCATTTTATTAATTGATACAATAAGACGTCCTCTTCTTCCTATTGCGATGCCCGACATGTCCATATTTATTTGTTTTTTTATTGTATATTAACATCTTTTGTCATTAATAAGATCCATAGGAGTACACGTGCTGCTCTCCGGAGTCATCGCTTCACTGTCACACATCCCATCGCGCACAAAGAAATTTGGTGACTCGTTTCTTTGTCGCACCTCCAAAAGATGGAATAGTCTACCAGCACACGTTTTCCCACTTTCCTATGATATGGGGTCCTTCAAACGAGGCGTGAAGAAGCACCTTGTGGGCAGGCAGAGTGAAGTTGACTGATGCTGCGTTGTTTTCACGCTGCACCAGTTGTCTTCGCGTCTGGACTCCATTTCCACTTAACATCAGGTGGTGTGGAGTCATTTGCCGTGCTAAGTATAAAAAAAAAATAAAAAAAGGTTGCATTATGTTTGCGACTGCGCACCGGAAGACGTAGGCAGGCCTCCAACAAGCAGTTGATGGGTGTTAGGCAGTTCAGTGAGTCGGTGACATCCCATACTGTGATCAACCTCACACGCCTTCCGGGTCCTAGCAACAACCAGGTCGAGACGGTTCGGATGCAAATTCTTGTGCGTTAAATTAAATTTTGTTTTGCGTAATTGTGTTATTATTAAAAATGTTTCTGTTCGTTGTGTTAGTGGTTTTAGACTGTCCTGGGGACTTACGGTCTAATTTCAACCTTGTTCATGATACCTTATAATGGTATTTACCCTTGTCATTTTGCATAGACGATCATGAAGCTGTGTACAGCTTCATGTAGACGATTCCAAATAAATGTCAAATTGACGATGTCGTTCATTCAACATCATTAAAAAACGCGTCGTGGTCGCGACAGCAATCACCGACACTTGTGAATTAGTTTGAAGTTCTTCAATAGCTCTCAAATGTTATGAATGAGTTACACATTGGGCCCTAGTATTAGTTTTGTTTTTCATCTGTGTTTTGTGCAGATAAATAAATGTTTCTTATTCTTATTCTCTTATTCATAAAAAAAGCGTAGTGCACGACGGACGATCATGTGAAAGTCGCGTCGTGGGCAGTCGCTAGATGCGAGCAGCACAAACCCCGTCGTTGAAATCCTTGGCGGAAGCCTTTGTCAAGCAGTGGACAGCTCAGCATTTGGCTGAGATGATGATGATCATGATGACGGTGGCATTAAAATAAATCATTAATAATAATGAGCTTAAATGTCTGTAGGATTTCTTGGCGGGAAAGTGAAGAGTCATGTCTGCGGTTTTGTTTTATTTTCTTAAACTTGCGTTATGTCGAATATTAATGTGAAATAATGGTGGATTATTAACCGTTAAGTGTTCGTAAGTGCGCATGAGTGTTGGCAAATGAAACAAAACAGTGCAACTTCACTTTTCAAATTCTCTCAAGAAGTCCGC
The DNA here is from genome assembly GCA_949315975.1 of Eudonia truncicolella. NCBI lineage: Eukaryota > Metazoa > Arthropoda > Insecta > Lepidoptera > Crambidae > Eudonia > Eudonia truncicolella. Next base: position 4,280,865 of record OX438848.1, on the reverse strand, counting down.
CCGAGGAATTAGTAAAGCCCCACATCTTTACTGAGATACTCGAGGGGTTGGGGGGTATATCATTTCTCACTTCTCATTTCTATTATCATTCATCATCATCATACTGGAAGGAAATGTTGTGTATTTATGTATTACTTGTAAAAAAATGCTTTGATACTGGCTAAATGTGCTAATCGCACGAAGACATCAACTGGAGGAAAAAAAAATGTCTGTATATTGTATAATATGTCTTGTATAACGTCTGTTTGTGTGTGTTTATATGTGCAATAAATGATTAAATACATAATTTAAGTCACTTTACATACTTATTATTTTTAGCCAGTTATTACCCTCACATACTTAGCAGAGATTTTTGTGGAATTATATATATTATTTTTTTGTATAATATAATGTGTTCTTTTTTTACTACTCGATTTTTTTGTGAGTGTTTCAAATAATCCACTATGCCAAGAATAGGGTTAAAAATTACAACTTTAAAAGTTTAACAATCATGTGAGGGGCTAGTGCATGAAACAACCTGTACCACAGGCCACCTGCTCCCCCTCCACTGTAAAGATTAGCTCTGACTCAGCTCAGCTCTCTTTCTGACTTAAACAAAGTAAAGTGAAGTGAGTATTGAGTAGCCTAGCTTTACACACCACACCTTCACCATATTTTTCTCTACTATATTATTCAATTTCTCATTCGTAATCTCAAAATGGATCACAGTGAGAGCCCTTCCATACACTCCGGGCTATTGGTAGCAGACCTGGGCGGACCAGGCCAGATGTTGGGAAGGTCAAGAATCCAAGATGTAATAAAAGGACACTGGGCCGCGCGTAAATTGCACTCGATATCTGTTGGTGTCCCTAACTATGACCTTTTAGTTAGGGTTGTCACTTAGAGAAACATAAAAAAAAAACATTAATTATTATTGTTATAGGAATACTTGTATGGTATCTTATGGTAGGTATGTTTTATTGTGTAAGTATTGTATTGAAAAATTATCCCCACAGTAGATTGCTATATAATGCTACGAGTACATTAGCTGTACTTTTTTTTTTTTTTTATTGGATGACTACGCTTTCCATAATTATGTTATAGGAGTTGATGATCAATGGAGCTCGATAGCCCTGTGGTTAGCACGCCCGGTCTGCAATTGCTAAGGTTAAGCAACTTTCGCAAAGACTAAGTCATTGGATGGGTTACAAAAAATGTATCATCTCGAGCTCTATCGTGCTTTAGAAGGCACGTGAAGCCGTTGGTCCCGGTTGCATAAGCAGTCGTTAACAACCACCAGCAGCACTGGGCCCTCGTGGTAGTTTATGGCTCGAGATGATAAATTTTGGTCACCCATCCGATGACCGAAAGTTGCTTAACCTCAGCACTCGCAGACCGGGCGCGTTAACCTTATTTAAGATTTATTTCAATTGCATTTTTAATTTTATGCCAATAAAGAAAAAGAACAAACGATCTTATTTACGCCAAACAGTCTTTATTATCTCATCAGTATCACAAAGCAGTTGCCTACATAAACAGAAAACAAAATAGGGTTCCGAACAAAAAAATATGAATTTGGGATGCAAATGATCTTTAAATAGATTGAACTTCTCTTCCTTCCTTTCTGTTTCACTTTTAACTTATTTTTTATTAATTCAACTTGGCACATCCCTATTTGTGAGAGCACTTTCATCCAGAATGGCTGTGGTATTGGTTACAAACTGACCGTTCACCAGTGCGCATTGGTGTTCGCTCTTATTGCTACTGTAATAAAGCTTATAATATCCGCATATACCAATTTGTAGGCCCGAAAAGGACGGCTACCGCTTACCACTAACAAGAACTCATAACGGCCACGGGAATGGTGTTATTTCAATAAAACGGTGCTAACATTCTATTTCAGTGAGAATTTGTCATATTACGATATTGTTTGATGGTGCAGTCGATTCTTATTTCAACAGTATAGGAGCTTGTCGCTTTACAAGTAGTCATTATATTGATGGTTGCCAAGGTACAAACGTGCATGTTTATTAATTTATTTACAAGTACACACATAAAAGTGTAACAAAATAAGTTCTACGGTAATATAACGGTATAAGTTCAAATTAAGTGCTTACTATTTTTGGACTCTAATGTCTGAACAGAGTGATGTGCTAAAGAGCTCGATGGCGTAGTGGTAAACGCGCTAAGTACCTACGATTGCTGAAGTAAAGGAACTTTTGCAAATGCTAGTCTCATGGATGGGTGACCGAATTTTTTTTCATAAGCCCTTCCTCCGTGCTTCGGAAAGCACGTAAAACTGTTGGTCCCGGCTGCATTAGTGTTTCGTTGGTTACGTAAGTACAAATAGTATGAAAATCATTTCATAACTATTATTATTGTTATTGACTATTATTTTAACCGCCTCTGTGGTCTAGTGGCTAAGACCACCGGTTTAGACCCAGAGGTCCCGGGTTCGATTCCCAGCGGGGGGTACATGTTTGTGTACTCGGTTTGGTTGGTGGTAGGGCTTGTTTGTCCACCTGGCTAGCTACCACCATCTTATATAAATGTCTCCATAACATCAATGTTTGTAGCATTGTTGTGTTCCGGCAGCTGGTGTCCCGGGTGTAGTGCGCTTCCATCATTGGCCTTATCATCACTTAACATCAGGTGAGATCAAGGCACTGTGTTTACCCGTTAATATAAAAAATAAAAACAAAACATTAAATTTGACTCACTTCTGCTGCTCCCATTTTTTCTTTATTTAAAACAAAACAAAAAAAAATTATGCGCCAAAATTGTTTTCAATAACAAAGACTTGATGGACAGAACCTAAGATAGTTTCTCTGTATTTCTTATCTCTTACGGTTTCGGACTTCCCACACTGTCCCACTTAAAGAATACACTGTATAGTTCACACGTAAAATCAAAACAAAACAAAAAAACTACGTAGTACTAAATTTAAATTAGTATACATAATAAATCTAATAAATAATGGACATTGAAATTAATATTCAATGGGAATGCGATGATTACCGAGAGACATTAAGGAAATAGAAGCACTCTACAATCTCGACTGAAAGCGGCTTTAATTATTCGCGTTGATGTGCCAAAGTTGGTACTAAACAAAAAAAAAGGTAATACAATGGCATAATTTCGGCAGGACGAAACGTAGACACATTATAATATCTTTTTATAGAGTCGTAAAAGTACGACGCCGCGTTTTCACCTTGCTCATTAGAGTGGGTTAGTTTAAGAGATAAGCGGATAGCGGGAACGTATTTATTTAATGTTTTTTATGGAACTGGCAGTTTACCTAAGTTTTTGTCTGCGTGAACAGCCCAAGTCTCTAAACTGCTATTTTAAAACGACCATAGTACAGACGCCTGCACATCAACCTATCCAAAACTGTCAAATTTCTACAATAAATGTTCAACCATATGCCATATGTATAAACTTCTAAGTTTATTGAGGACATTTGACAGTTTGTGGTAGTCTGATGTTCAGGCAGGTACCTTTCTACCTGAGATATGCAAAACTGCGTAGCAAGGGATGTATATGGCATTCACCAATAGGATCGTTTGATTTTTCATAGCTTAGCTTAGATTTTTGGTAAAGAGTTCAACGAAGTTTTTTTTATACTCATTAAAGTTAGCGATACGCGCTAACGATTCGAGATTGCAAGCAAATTATGTGAGCTAAGGATACACGATAGTTTAATTTTGTGGAAAGAGACACATAGTTTTGTAACTCAGCTTTGACGTCGTTCATCACTTAGCTATCTAGGAAATCTTTGTTGGAAAGCCACCCACCCTAGTCGTGTATCAATAACCTGGTTTTGATATTTTTCCCATACTTAAGATATCAAAATCGGGAACTAAGACTTGTGGAGTTTTTCCCGCACTATTGTCACGGAGAACATGGCAAAGGACTAGGTTAATTTTCTCCCTTAGACCCGATTACACTGCGTCTAAGAGATAAAGTAAGTTCCCAATTAAAAAAATATTGAAATATATAGCTTCCCGCTACCGCTTGTCTCATGTACCAAACGATGGCTTTATTTTTGCTCTTTTGCATTAAAATTTCATAAAACCCAATGTATTTAATTCGTATTTATCTGTGTACCATCGTAAAACTTAATATTTGAAGGCGAAAATTCCATTATCTCCAGATGTAGAACGGGTGTAGTCGGCACATAATTATATTTTGGATGTTTTCTTTATTGTTATTCCCTTAACAGTTTTAGTTGTTGCAGCGTATTACGAATTCTTTTGTTGTAGCATACATACGTAGTTACATATGGGGTTATATTTTTTTTTGATATATACATAAGTCGATGGACTTCTTCGCGGGATAGGGAAGAGAGATGTTTGCAGATTACATTTATTTAATTTTTTTTGTTTGTTCAAAAATAATGTAAAAAATGTTGAAAAGATAACCGTTAAGTGAACGCGCATGCGTGTTGATAAACGAATCAAAACACTACATGGGATCTTTAGTAAAGTTCCACATATTAACCGCAACCTTCGCAAAGGCCGGTAATCGGGTTTTTTTTTAGAGAGAGATTGCGGATTGCCTTAGACGGCATTTTCAGCTTCACCGGGCTTTTTTGGGGCAAGAAACGTAAAGGGTCCCTCAAGCGGTGTGAAACGAATCACCTTCGGAGGTTTTGTCTAGAGGGAACGGCATCGCGCACTAGTGCGCGTCCCCGTGCCCTGCTAGATTCTCCGAAGGGTTCGGATCGGATCGGGGAGCGGAGAAACCCGAGGGCGCCTCTAAAGGCTCGGACCTCGGCTCGGGTTGACCGGGCCGTAGAGGAGGAGAGAAGCGCCCAGGTACATGTCTGTACCTGGTGTAGAGCGCGTGTGAACCGGTTCTTCGTACCCTTGTTCTACGAGTACGGTGTCTTGGGCCTAAACTAGTGTGCATGTTTAGTGTATTCTGTAAATGAGTGGTGTCATTTAGAGGATCGGGCGGGGGGGCGTTCGCAACTATTATGGGATCGTCGGGGTCGTCTAGGACGTGTTTTGGACGCCTAGATGTGAACCGTCTTGTTGGTGGAAGGCTTCCAACATTATAGTTGGCGGCCGCCACAACAAGCGGGTTAGAGTTGGGGTGACCAAAAAATATATCATCTCTAGTACAGCAAATGAGCTGGCGACGAATCATTTACGTTATTAAAGCTCTTTGATTGCAGCATTCTAGCTGTTGCACTATAGACTTTCATTACCCAACTGTTCAAATCCGAAATTGTAAATAATGTCAGTCACAAGGCCGTCTGTCATTTTGCGCCGTTCATAGTGGTTCATTGTGGGTCATTGCTCCCCATTTTCTATGTTGGCTGTTGTGTGTCGTTTTGGATTGGCGGCGGCAGACACAAAGCTATATGATTGGTTCGCCCTTTCATCAAGTTTGTGTGACGTGAATAGTTAGTACAAGGGCTGGGGTGCTGCATATCCGGCTCGAAGGACAATGTTAAAGCTCCAAAAGTCTGTCAGAGTCAGACGTTAAGGATTTCGGGTTAAGGTCGCTTCCATCGTCGGCTGTACCGTCACTTAACATCAGGTGAGATAGAATCGATGGTCCGAAAAGTAAAGACATAAACATTTTGGGTCTTACAAATAAACAAAGAATAAGCTCCGAATAGTTATTCCGTGTTTTGTCTCTTTTACTCTAATTTGAAATGACGTTTACAAGACAGGGACAAAACACGGAATTACTATTCTTTGTTATATTTGTAAGGGGCTAAGACAATGAAACTCATTAGAATTTTCAGGGAATGTATAAAGAAAGAAATACGCCGACAACATTGTTATACAATTTATATTGAAAACAATCGTTTTGACAGTTGCAAAAAACCAATTGATAATTGTCGGTTAGCAAACGTTCTCTGTCAGTTGCCTGTAAATTAATGTATGCATGGAATTAATAAGTAGGTAGTAGGTTTTTTTTTGGAGAAAGTTAGCTGATCGCCTCAAACGGCATTTTCAGCTTCACCGGGCTTTTTTGGGGACGGCGAGAAACTCAAAGGGGTTAAAGGCGTAAAGGGTCCCTTAAACCGTGTGAAACGAATCACCTTCGGCGGTTTTCTAGAGGGAACGGCATCACGCACTAGTGCGTGTCTCCGTGCCCTACTAGTTCTCCGAAGGGTTCGGATCTGATCGGATAGGTAGTAGGTACTTATTAATTCCATGCCAAACTACACGTCTTCTTTAGTTGGTTTCCCTACCTACACACAAACAGGCGTTTCGTTTGATAAAGAGAATATTATTACGAGTATAGAGCGCTGCTTATTTCAGTTCGAGCTTCTAGGAAGCCCGCATAAGCAGTCTTTACAAAGAACGGTTTGATTAATATCTTCCTCATATGCTGTAGAATGTAGCACCTTCTATGAACTAACAGAAACCTTTTGATTATGGCTTTGAAGGGGATATTGTTTTGTTAAACAATATTGTTTGTAATATATATAACACAATAAGAAAGTAGAAGGGAAAGCATTAAATTATTTGAACACAACACAGAAACATGCAAAATATCCCACATAAATTTTACTAAATATACATCAAACATACACTATTTTCAAATCATTGAACCTCTAACATATAAGACCTACCTATGTACTTAACTACAAAACAAAAATATGATTGTACAGTAAAGAGAGGGGTCTCTTCTAAAACAGGTTTTTTCAAACTCAACAGAAGAGACCCACACATTTGTAAAAAACTACTTGTAGTTAATAATAAAAATTTTCGATTTTTGATTTTGATATAAGCGTAGTTTAGTAAGGTATTTATTATCACCACAAGCCAGAATAAGTTAAGCCAATCAGCGCATTGCTACTACTCTACTACTACTCTAGATATTTGTAAAACTTGCACGAGGATTTAAAAAGATACCATAAATAAACACCTATCTAATAGACGTTGATTTATTTTATACAGTGTATCCCTAATTAATAAAGTAAGGAATTTTTTTTTAAGCTATTAACGATTGATTTGAATAATAATGATTTTATTATTTTAAGTGTTTGATAGGTACCTACTACGATCCGTACCCCTATTCTCGTCGGTCGACCGTCGTTATTCTGATTTACACCGAAATCGTTTTATTAATCAATCGATTCCTTACTACTTGCTCGGTGTTAAAAGTACTTTTTAGTCATTAAGTATATCAATTTCGATCAGCTGTAAAATTATCGCATAAATGCAAACCTGCACGTATTTTGGCGACCAAAATTGGTGTCGAACACTGGGTGAGTGTGTGGAGAATTGGTGCCACTTCTCTATGTATTTTTGGTATAACTGTTATCGTTTAACCTACTATCCCTCTTACTACGCGTGAAAGCATTGAAGTTCAACTGTATGCGAACTTTCGGAATACATCTATGGGCGGCGGGTAATATCCGGCGCGTGTACAGTCACGAACAATAAGACAATAAGTACCTCGATTTGTGAACATTCAAAAAGGTTGATCATTACTTTGCGCTGTTAGTACGTAGCGCCTGCGACAATTGAGACCGCTAAGCAACAGAATCTAAAAAATATTTTACAAAAATTATTAGGTTTTAGTTATCAAAATATGCAGCTACTAAATTATGAATATTGATGTTATCAATGTCTTTAAGTGGTTTTTAAGCGTTTAATTCAACCCCTTAGTTATATTATAGTCTTAAATTATTCGACGAAAGTTGGTGCATTTTTTCAGTGTGTCGGCTTAATTATATGTAAACAATGTAACTCTTAATACAATGGAATAAGATTGAAAACTAGTCAAAAGTGTTAACATGTTAATGCTCGTACGTAACCGTACAGTTAGCGGCAACAGTTGGTGATCATGATCACTAAAGTAGGTACAGTCAAGGGTAAAATAAGCTGAAAGTGTTAGCACTTTGTCAAGTAAATGTACTAAAGAGCCCATATAATGTCCCACGGCTGAACAAAGGCCTGCATCATTGAAATCAAGTCATCACTACAATTGATGGGTATTGGCTTAACTTTATCAAACCAACAATGTAACAGGCCCTTGTCAACTACTAAAGTAAAGTAGAAAGTAATCACCGCCGCCCAATGGACACCCGCAAAACCAAAGATATCGCAGATGCGTTGCCGGCCTCGAGGAAGGAGTTGGATCTTGAGGTGGTAGTAGGAATTGGGAGGGTGGAGCGGTGAGAGATGGGCCACCGGTACTTTCACTCACCGGACGAAACACAACAGCAACGAGTGCCATTGTTTAACGCCGATACTTTGTGAGAGGGTGTTTGTGGAGGTTTTTTGTTTATTTTATTAAAATAAAATGTAACGTATGTTCAACAACTTTCGTCAGCGACTGTACCGTCGACAAAGGAGTACAGTTGCATTCAATTTAAGTTGTTTTCAACAGTTTCAAAACTCTAACGAATATGCAGCAGCTTTACGTGTCTCTTGGATACAGTATCAATGTTGGAAGAACAATGGAGAGTCGTGATCATGGCGCATGCAACTGCGCCGTAATATTGGATACCTACTCACAAACAATAAAAAACAAATTGTTTTCTAAAGTTAGCGCGAACACTACACAATTCAATAAAACAAATTTTACTGGTTCACTATGCAATCGCAGCTTGAAGCAGTCGATCACGACTGCTTAATCTGCCAGTGTATATGGCTCTAATAGTAATTTTGCAAATGTAGTTTTCATTTTCTAAAAAAATCCAAAATTAGCCTAATAATTTGACTTTTTCCTTTTTATAAATGTTTTGTGTCTTTTTCGTATTCGGCTTTAGCCTGACAGTAATAATAAAAGGAATTTTTGGGTGAAGATTCTGTTATTCAAATTGTTTCCTTAAAGAATGAGGAAGTGGGCAAAATTAAGTTTAAATAATATCATTAGGTACCTACTTACAAGTATGTTATGTTTGACCGACCCTGTTGAACCTTTTTCCGCCCATTTTGACGGTCCCACAACTTTGAGAAAATCTAATTTGTATTTTAATTTTTTTTATAGAGTTTTATTGCACAATACATCATCTTAGTGGCAGCCTGACTGACTATGAACGATCAACAGGGCACAGTTCAAACCGCTGGATTCAAAACGCTGAAAGTTAACAGACAGGTCTATTTCATGACGTTAGAAAGAGACAAAACGGGATTATTATTATTTTTTATTTTTACGGGCTTTTTAATCCTTAACAATTGAAGCTATCTTATCTCTAACAGACTATCGTAACACAACAATGCTGTATGGCGACATAATATGTCGCCATAACATCAATATTATTAGGATAAGGTTGTGGTAGCTAGCCAAGCGGACTTACGTTTTGGCCATGAAACGAGGCGACTGGCGGGCGAGTGCCGAGCGGCGCGACTAGCGAATTTCTAATACTGGCGTGTGATACCAAATACGGCCTGGCCACGAGTTCTGGCTGAGCGTTTTTTTTTTGAGAGAGAGTTTGCCGATTGCCACTGGGCATTTTCAGCTTCACCGGGCTTTTTGGGGGGCGGCTCGAAACTCAAAGGGTTCCTCAAGGTACATTGTCTGAACCTGGTATAGATCGCGTGTGAACCGGGTCGTCAAACCCTTGTTCTACGAGTACGGTGTCCTAACTAAACTAGTGTGCGTGTTTAGTGAATTCTGTAAATGTGTTTTGTATTGTGGCATTTAGAGGATCGGGCGGGGGGGCGTTCGCAACTGTTATGGAATCTTCGGGGTCATCTAAAGGACATGTCTTAACCTTCTATATGCGTACCGTGTTATAGGTGGAAGGCTTTCAACATTATAGTTGGCAGCCGCCAGTTTTAGTTGGCCACTTACTGTTCTACCACAAAACGATGGCTAAAATTAGACAATGCGTCACGTATGGCGGCAGTGATCGATCGCGCAATAAAAAGAGAATTCGCTGTAAGAAGTCGCCGGTCGTACTGTCTCGTGGCCGGTACGTTAAAACAAGCCTTACCACCAACCAAAAAGTCTCTCTTCCTCAACCATTTTGGTGTAGGCCTCCTTCAAACTACGCCAAAAAGTACATAAAAATCCTTTAGAATCACGAGATACGAGTATTTACTATTTACCCGGACGAACTCGCAGGCGGTCGTTAGTACATTATTATAAACGATGCCAACCCGCGCTTAGCACTCCACCATCCCTGATCTAACCAAATTAATTAAGTGAGAGTATTTCCTTAAGATTAATGGGATGTCGCTGCTGAGGCTGAAAAAGTGCTTCGGGCTAGGAAAGATGAGATAAAAATATTAGGCGCATGACGAGAAACTGGACCTATTTGCTGTAGGTATGTTCACTTTATAATAATCCACTAAATGTCAATTATATATTTTTTAATTAATTAATTAGTATAGCATCTTTAACTGGAAGCGAGCAGCACAAAACCGGTCGTTGTGGAGATCCTTGGGGATGGCTTTGTCCAACAGTGGATGTCTTTTGGGTGAGTTAATGATGATAGCACCTTACACCTTTGTCACCCTGTGACCACGGACCCTGCAAAGAGTTTGAAACGTCAGGATAAACATTGAATTAAATTAATGTGTGAAAAATTAAATTAATGTGTGTTAAATTAATTAATTAAACGCGTGTTGATCAATAAAAGTGGTAATAAAAGGAGTACACACGAGTAGTTAGAGAGAAATCCAATAAATCTATCTAATAAAAATAAAGAATCGAAATTCTGGCTATATAAATGAAAGCGAGTAATCAAACAAGACATAGATTTTTTTTTTTGTTATATAGATAGTTTAATACAAAGGTATGTTTATACTAAGTATACATTTTGTACAATTAAAATGATTAAAATTGTCATAACATGCTGACATAACCATAGTTCCCCTCATAAATCTTTGATTTAAATGGATCGCGATTGTTTAAAAACTTATATTAATTCATCCTTTACACTTTCATTGTATATCCACATTCATTTATTTCGCGAAGGTTGTAGCAAAGGCTTCACTATCGTTGTGTCCACACCGAGACGCTATATTAAGTCGCCATTTGTTTACGTAACCAGGAAACGGAACTTGAGCGGTTAGACCGCTAGTAGTTACTAGTAAAAGTAGTTTATTTTAAAAGATATTTTGATTTCAGTCTTAAAATACGTTGGTAAAAGGGTAAATGTAGAATCTTCTACATATTTTAAAGGTAATTCAGCACATTGGTGTTCCCACAGCTGGGGCACAAGCCTTATGGATGAAAACACCATAAAAAGAACGGGCAAATAACCACTACTATGCATTGAAAAATCTGAAAAACACTTTGCCAGACCTGGGAATTGAACCGGCTACCTTCTGGCATTGGGCCGAGCGCTTTACCACTCGGCGAGCAAGTTGTTGGCGAGGCTTTAGAAGGTATTTCTTCCTAATATGTTACTTTTTACTTATTTTTTTTTTATTTAGACAACATCACATACAGTCCTGATCCCAAGTTAAGTAGCTAAAGCACTCGTTTCATGGATATCAGAAACAACGACGGTACCACAACCATCCAGACCCGACACAATATCGAAAAGTTCGTTTTCGACATTGACCCGACCGGGAATCGAACCCGAGACCTCAGAGTTAGGGCCGGCCGCCCAAAGTCCGGCATGCAAGTCACTCGACTACGGAGGAGGTCGTCAATTGATTAGATTGTAATAGAAGATTTATATAAATATATTGTTATATTTGTAATCTTCCAAGTGAGCATTATTATAGCAGCTTATAGTAGTGATGAATTCAATGAGTCAACCTAACTATTCTAGATTTACAAAAAAATAACACGTCGATTCACTCTCCGACTTTTTAAATGTGCATAATTCTACTGATGGTTTATTATTACATTCGCAGTCCAAAAAATATATGTAAATGTCTAAATGCCCACTCTGGGCTTCTAATCCCTACCTAACGACTAATAAAATGCCCACGAGAGCGTTATACTGAATGATGATTGGTTATTAATACTTAACCGATGCTCCACAGTTGATTTACAAATGCAGTAGTATTACTATTTTTTTTTCATTCATGTAAGGTCCCGGGGCTGGTTGAAGCTGGAAGCGAGCAGCACAAAACCGGTGAGGGAGGCCTTTATCCAGCAGTGGGCGTCATTTGGCTGAGATAATGATACAAAATATAGGTAACTATTGAGTGAGCAGTCCAAATAGGTCAATATACCTATGGAAGGAAAGCTATAAGGTCGGGAAATAAGATCAAGAATCACAATTAAAGACGTTCTTCCTGTGGTGTTTTCAACCATAGGGACGGCTCTTAGCAGTAGGGACATAAAAAGAGCTGATAATGATTATGGTGATGGTGTTTTTTTTGTTTCTGAGACAGCATCACATGTGTGGCGTGGCGAGTCGGTGGCTGTTAGCCTTGACATAGCCAAGGCTTTTGATCGGGTCTGGCACAAAGCTCTTCTCTTCAAGCTCCCGGCATACGGTCTGGCTGCTCAGTTCTGCAACTGGGTCGCTGGCTTCCTGCATGAGCGTAGAATCCGTATCCTGCCTGATGGATGTGCCTCGCGGTTCATATCAGTGAACGCTGGTGTCCCTCAAGGTTCCGTTCTGTCCCTCACGCTGTTCCTTCTGCATATCATTGATATGCTTCCACTTGGAAATATTCATTGCTATGCAGATGATAGCACAGTGCATGAGGGATATAACAGTCACCCAGCGGCAGGGCGGGTTAAACCAAAGTCAATCGAGTAAATCTTGTCATTGAGCTCAATCGGACCTTATATCTAAATGGGGCTCCAATAATCTTGTTGAGTTCAATGCCAAGATGTGCGTTCACGGCAAAAAAGTCACCATTCCGTCCCCTTCCTACTCTACAGGCTACATCTCTAGGCCTGCAGAGCAACATGCTCGGTATGACGATTCGCTGCGATCTGAACCAAAAAGACTACATCGAAGTTGTGACAAAATAAAAATCTGTTAACTTACCATTCTGTTTATATTTCTACTGTGATAAAACAGCTTCGTAAATGTTGACTCAATTGCGAATCAGTATTATTTCATAACGGTGTGCTGGTAGGTAATGACCTAAGCAACATGAATAATAATTACTATCTCTAATAGGTATGTAATTAAGCGATTAATAACTATATAGGGTCCTAACAAACATCAGTTGAGCAACTTTCGCAAAGGCCTGTTTTCGGATGGGTGTCCAAAAATTTAGCATTGACCTCCGCCATGCTTCGGAAGGCACGTAAAGCCGTTGTGTCCCGGCTGCATTAGCAGTCGTTATCAACCACCGCACCGCACTGCGCCCGCGTGGTGCTTTTGACCCGTTCTATTTCACGATAACAACAGAAATAATCGTGCATCGAAGCGCTAAAGAGCTTGACATAATAAAATTAGGTCACCCAACCGAAAACCTGACACTTCGAAAGTTACTTTGACCATCGTCAACTAATCTACCTAACATCCTACCCCAACGAAATTTCTACTTATTTTTGATACAATGATATTTCGTAACACAATAGCTTTAATCTCAATGTCAAAATAATAAGCGAGCGAGTCTTTATTTGTCCGTAAATACTTTATTTGTCAGCAATTATTTTCCTCTTATAGAATCTAATAACAAATTGTCTCGGATAACCGAGATGTGGCTATTAATAATCGTGTTGACTGTTATACATTTAGGTTCGATGTAACGATAATACAAGCTTTTTGTATTTCTTATCATTTCGAAAAATCGTAATTTCAAATAGGTATTGGCACCAGTTGTACGAGCATTTAATCGGAATGGTTTATTTAGCACTCTCCAGAGTAACCAATCATTAGCAAGCAGTCGAATGTGGGATATGAATGTGGATTCTGGCTTTGATTAGATGGATGACCCAATGCCAAGGTTAGCACGTGCCGAGGGCTGAACGGTTTGAATGTGTTTAAACATGTCATTAAAAAAAAGTTAAAATTCTAATTAAAGGAAAAAAACACTTTTTAAAAATAAGCTTTTGTTTGTGTTAATAAAAATAATTTAATTTAAAAATCTTTGCTTTCCATTTTTTTATAAATATAAGCGTTTTTTTAACAGTATCTTCATTTCAAAGAAGTTTCATTTCCAAATTTGTAACATTATTCAAAGCTCTGTGTGACGCAGTCCGCTGCGCCATCTTGCGCCTTAAAGTGTACACAATAACATACCTTATTGTCATAACATTATAGTCTACTATTTCAGATATTCCTATTACCCTTTCAGAGAAGATAATTATACACGAGCGCGAATATCGCCGTAGTCCTTAGGGCTCAGTTAGAAGCTGCAATAATGAATTGACTTGGCTTACCCCGCATATTCGTTTTAAGTAATAAACATGATTTTGCATAGTGCAAGGGAAAATGTTAGTCAGTTTAACAAGTTTTTTATGCATTACGCGTAAGCACTTTGCCCTGATGTTAAGTAATGATAAGGCCGTATGTGGAAGCGCACTTCACCCGGAATCTTCAACAAAGTGCGAGTTGATAAAGTTATTTTTTTTTCAAACATGCAAACGAGGTAATTATTTTGACAAACTTTTTTTAAGCTAAATCGAAATTGCTATGCTGGCCAAATATACACTCGCAGCGGCCAGCAATATTTGTATGAAAATCCATATCTGGCGTGTTATTTAAAAATGGAACGTACTTTTTACTCCGAAACAAGGCAAACAGGCAGGTAACTAAACAAATATTTCATTTAAATTTTGAACTGGCTGCAAATAGAAAACCGTTTTTAGTAAAAGAAAAAAATTAATTAATATTAGCGCGTGCAAAATGTTATTCTACTTCATTGGTTACCGTTCGATACTTTTATGTGATGTTTTATGTGATAATTTTTGTTTGTGATGATTTTGTGATGATTTTGTGATGATTTTGTGATGATTTTTATGTGATAAGGTCGAAGGTGGAAGCTCACTTCTCCCGGAATCCTCAACTACTGAGGCACTGGCTATCCTATCTCTAGCTGCCAGAACACAACAATGCTATGAACATTGATGTTATGGCGACATATTTAGATAAGATGGTGGTAGCTAGCCAGGCGGGCAAACAAGCCCTACGACAAACCAAACCGAGTACACAAACATGTACGCTGGGAATCGAACCCGGGACCTCTGGGTCTAAACCACTAGATCACAGAGTCGGATAAAAATAAAATTTAATAATTTTTTTTTAATAATTACGTAGCTCGACTCCACTCCACCTGATGTTAAGTGGAAATGGAGTCCAGACGCAAGGACAACTGGTGCAGCGTGAAAACAACGCAGCATCAGTCACCCTCACCCTGCCGGCCCACAAGGTGCCTCTTCACGCCTCCTTTGAAGGACCCCAAGTCATAGGAAGGAGGGAAAACTTGTGCTGGTATTAAGGGTGGACTATTCCATCTTTTGGAAGTGCGACAAAAAACGAGTCACCAAATTTCTTCGTGCGCGATGGAATGTTCGAGACAGTACAGTAGGCTTAGCCAAAATAACATTAAGAAAACGATAGCGATAAGCCGCGCTAAATCACGTGGTCAATCTTATGTCAATCCCATACATTTTGTTCTTTTCGAACTTCGCTATCGTTTTCTTAATGTTACTTTGGCTACCGCCACAGGGGTGCCTCCGGAGAGCAGCACGCATTAATTTATCTGAATCGTCTTTAGAAACCAGTAAAACACTGATATACTAGTTTTGACCCGTGATAAATTTAACAAAAGCTTAACTATTATTTTTGTCTTTTCTGTTGATCGAAAAAGAAAACAGTATCTCTGAAGTGTCCTTCTCTCCTCCCTGCACTATGGGCCCGGTTTCATTAAGTGTTTATGAACTAATATCAACATGTGTTTGCACTTTATTAAAAACCAACTTTCGCTCTGGCCCAGTGGAGCACGTAAAATATTTATTAAAGACAGTAATCGGGTAACTGTTTGCACAACAGCAACTTTTAATTGTTTTTTTTAAACGTTATTAAACGATTAATTTATCTGTGTACCTATTTAATGTGCTGCGTATAAAAGTTGATAAAGTTAATGTTTTATATGTAATTATAATTTGTAAAACAGGTGTTGAAAAAATTTCACATACGGGATCCGATCCTGCGCCCGCCTGACACATGCCTGACCAGGCATGTCATGTGGAGCGGGTTCGAATCCCGCTGGTGGAAATTTATTCAATACTTGTTTTTCAAACTGTAATTTGTTCGTTACAAAATTTGCGTAAAATTATTACATTTATAACATTAACTTTATCATCCTTTGAACAGTAGTAATACTCAGCATATTTGTAATTTTTTTTTTTCCAAAATTACATACATATAATCACGCCTCTTTCCCGTAGGGGTAGGCAGAGACCACTTCTTTCCACTTGCTACGATCCTTACATACTTGTTTCGCTTCGTCCACTTTCATTATTCCCTTCATACATGCTCTTCGGTTTAGGGTACTCTTGACCTGGCCTTTTTTCAAGATTCCCTGATTTGATCTCGAAACGTCCGCCTAGGTCTACCCCTACCAACACTTTCATTCACACTCGCCTTATACACTTTTTTACAAAATTATGATGATAAATGCTGCTCTAAATGACAGGCAATCTATTGCCCATTTTAGACACCAGTCTTCCACAAAATAATCCATTACTTTACTTTAACCTAGCCTAATTATATCTTTGGTAACATTTTGTGGTGAGAAAATAAACTTATTTATTATTATTATACCTAACAAGAGTCTTTTCTGTGTTCACTTACTTTGAAGTAGGTAGGTAGGTAGGTAGTGCATTTTTCTTTTATATATAGTAAGTCTCTTCAAGAGATATATTTTCTTTTTATCGAAAAGTTAGCAACTTATTGTAGAAAATAAACACTAGCGCAATCAAGCTGGAATACTGGCGCCATCTTGTGACAAAACGATACATGAATACCATAACTATTTGAATAACAGAAAAGTAGTGTCACGACCACATTATAGGTATATAAACATTGAGAAAATTATTAGGTTGTTGTTATGTAAACAAGATATCGAAAATTGATAATAATTGGGATTGGGTGTCTCCAATTATCGTTTGATATCAAATGCCTTGGTTGCCATGATAATAATTTATGTGTTATGTAACAAGCAGTCTAAAGGTCGAATCGCTATCGCTACAGCATAAGCCGTCACCCTGATGATCCCAGATGACGAACAAAAAATCCCATTGTTTTAATTTTTAACCATAAAGTAAATTATGATTGATATGATTGATTGATTGATATGATAAATAATTTTTAACTATAAAATAAATAAATCACAATAATATTATAATAACCTAAAGTAACTAAAACTATTACGAAACTAAAATATGGCGTCAAAAAATTGTTCCTTTTTCTTCTTTACATTCCTTGATTCAATAAAGTTCAGTGTCTTAACTCCAAGCAGTGTTTAAATGTACTTGCAAAACCTAAACAATATATACAATCCGCTAAAGCTCGAGCAACAACGAAGACTGCTACAAGTGGTAATTAATTAATTAATTAAATTTTTTTAAGCATCTAACCTAAGTGCTAAGTAAAAGTATTAAGTATTTTATTGTATGTAACATAAGTAATTACTGTAAAAATGAATACTTTTTATTACTATACTAGCTGACCCGGCGGACTTCGTACCGCTTTGACAGTTTCCATGACAACAAAACAAAGAAATAGTTTTGTATTGGAAAATAAAATTGTCGTTTTTAGTATTTTTCGTTATTTATTATTTATATTTCTCACCGTTTAAACCTTCCCTTAATATGTCACAAATATTTCAAAATCAAAATTAGCCAAATCGGTCCAGCCATGCTCGAGTTTTAGCGAGATAAACGAACAGCAATTGATTTTTAATATTCCTTACCATTTCAAATTTCGAACTCTACGTCCCTATGAGGCCGTGTCCTAAAAGTGCTTAACCTCTTTAAGCTTAGAAACCTTCAAGTGAGGGACTAATATTACAGTACGATGACTTTCGAGACATTCCAATTTTAAAGAATTATTGCTTATGTTTTTAAGTGAGTTCAACCTTTTTTGCATAAAATCGGATTGAGTTTTCAAACAAAATATTGTGTCAAAATAAAATGTTATTTTTATCAAAAGCACTAAGAAGTATTGATATCAACTTCGAAGCAAACCACCGCCAAAATAACTTTCTAACCCTTAACCCCATTAGGGGATGAATTTCAATAAAATACGAAACACGTCTTCCATCAATTCTGTTAAAAAAGGTTTATGCAAAATTTGAAGTAGATTGGACCAAGGAATCACGTTGTCCCATACAAACTTTGCCCCCCTTTTAGAAGGGTAGAATTTCGGAAAATCCTTTCTTATCGGATGCTTACGTCATATAAAGAACACACCATCCAAGTTTCGGGTCTCTACGATCAGCGGTTTAGGAAGCATTTAAACCTATATATAAGGTATCGGTAGGTTCTTTTTTTTTTTCTTTTCTTTAAATTAATAAGTACCTATTACATAATGATTTTTTTATTCACTTTGTATCAAAAACTACGATTTTAAAATTGTTGGTGAACGGTAGAATATGAGGCATTCATATGTGTTGTTTACCATTTTACAAGAAACTAGCGACCCGCCCGGCTTCGCACGGGTACAATACTGATACACGCAACCGCCATGTCCCTGCATTTTAAATCTGTAATATCTTCAAAAATATTCATGAAGAAGGGCCATATTGATCTATATTAAATGCACAACGTATTTAAGGTACTTAATTGGATAAGGATTAATGCTGTATTGCTTTAAATCGCTTCGTAAATAAGTCATTATTTCTCGTAAAATGTAAAAGATAAAAAAAAAAATATTGTGGGTTATCCCTAAGAGATAGACATATAACCTTGCGAACATTTTTATAGACCTTTTTTAGGTGTACAATACATTATTTTGATCTATCTCGTAGGGTTCAGCCAGCGTTTGCAATGTAAGCGCAAAAAAATGTGAAACCTCTAAAATTATCAGTGTTTCTCTACAATATTATGCATGTATTTATACATATCGTCGTAGTCGTAGAACAACGACGGATCTGCAAATCAGCAACTTTACAGTAGAGCACTTTAAAGTTTTTAGAGGACGTTTAATGTCATATTTTAAAAACGGCTTATTCTATCTTCTTGAAATTTGGATATGTTGCTGTGTGTATGGGCTTTTACAATATGATTATCAATATATCTCCCAAAAATGGCTAGTTTTCGTAAAAAGTCACATGCGTCATCGTTCTGCGGACACATATGTGACGAATAATTAAATACGACGTTATTTTGCGGACGGTCTTTGTCATACATGTGACGTATGGTAGATTACGTCGTTTTAATAGGGAATCTCTGTCTATTTCTACTGACGGATTTCAAATGGATTTAATAAAACAATGAAAAACAGTATTTTGTAAAGTTTTATTTAAGTCATTAAAAGATAGATCAGTCCACCAACATTTTTTTTATATATTACATAGATTATATTATTATTCATCATTATCATCATCATAACCATTATTAGATAAATAATATTTTGTATCAAAAGTAAAACAGCATCTTTTATAATCATAACAAATTAATATTTTAAAATTAAAATTATAACAAAAATCTGAAAACATAAATGGCCTTTAAATTTAAAATAATAATTAGTTATTGTTAACTTTTTATATCCACATAATAGATCTCTAATCTCAGTAATAGGAACTTTAATAAAGCCACCTTAATTATAATTAAAGAATAATCACAGCAGTTTGTCTGTGCATGTACCGTCAAACAATAACAAGCTACCTACTATAAAGTGTTCAAAGTATTTTACAAGCTTTTTCTCAATTAACTTTGTCGTTCATGACGTAAAGTCATTAAAGTTCTTCAATAGGTATGCAATTTTGTAACGACAAAGTTAATTTAGAAAACACTTTGACCACTTTGTAGCTTGATACGTCTTTGACGGTGATTGCACAGTCAACATACTTGATTGTCTAATTCAGACCTTAATCAATATCATAACAAAACTATAAACAAAATGATATGTAAACAAAAACATGCATTGTAACAAAATAAAATAATTAAAAAAAGTTTTGGTTTGTTTAATTCTAATCAGTCGGAATCATCATTTTCATTAGAGGTGGCACAACTGTGCGGCAAAGAATTAAAATAATCGTGATGTTTAGTAGGTATTATCCCAGTTTCGCATAGATTGATGAGGTCTTTAAATTTGTCATTCGAAATTTCTACCGGCCCAAAATAAGCTTTATTATGTGTAGTTGCGGTAAAGTTCCTTGTCTCCTTGCGAACAACCAACGTCATACTATAATTATCGGCCAAGCTGTATTTGTAAAGGATTTTATAAGGGTGGCTTTCTGTATTATGATCTCTTTAATTTTAGTCAAATAAATTTTTACGTTTTCTGTATTTTTTGTCCAATTTTTATTCTTTAGTATATCTTTAAAGTCGTAAACCTGTTCCTTTGTAACATCTCGTACTTCGTAGGGATTTTCAGTTTTTGCCCATCTTATTAACAATTTCCACTCTTCTGTAGTATAAATTAGTTTGTTTTGCCCAGCTCTCTCTATTACAGAGTGAACAGAGTCCCCCTTATTTTGAGTATGCCCCTTTTCAAAGAAGCGGTGAGTTATTGATACGCCAAACTCCTTAGCTGTCATTCTCATTTCATTCATTTCTCTTCCGAAATTTTAGTGCTACATTTAAATCGTGCCGCTGCGCACGGTGGGCCCATAACTTTTGCTTCAATAGTACTCTTTGAACAGTACACTTTACCATGATTCTTGAGTTCTTTTCTTTTTATGTCACCCCATTCTTTATAGTTTCAAAGTCGTTTTTTCTCTACTCCTGATCAAAGGTGCTGGAGATGGTTGATTCGATTCCGTATCGATAGTACTTACTGACGGACAGGCAAACTCATCAATTTCATGTTGGCAGCAAAACAGATCGTTACATTTGGCGTGTCTGTTGATCGGGGACGGGACTGGTGGCTGTTGAGAGTGGGGTGGTGTTGTTATAGCAGTCTGGTTAGGCTGTTCAACATTTTGTGTCACTGGTGAGGCTTGATTACTTAAATCATTGAAAATGGGAGTCAACGGCGTCGGGGAGTCAATGTTGTATTGAAGAAGAGAGCCTATTGATTGGCAATTATTAACGGAAATGGGGGTCAATGCATCTGTAGGTAAATAAGCGTCTTCCGCAATGATATCATTAGAGTAAATAACTATCTCAGTTTGACAGTCTGCGTTAATTATCGGTGACTCACAAGCGAATACTTCAGCGCATGCTGAAACGGAAACCGGTAAGATTGAAGGGCTTACCACTGTTGCACAAGACTCTTCCCGGTGGTTATTATCTAAAAATACGTCATTCCATATGTCACGCATACTTTGCTCGCATAACATTGCTTCTGCTTCAGGTGGTAACGGCGACGAACGTTCATCAGCTGAAAAAAGATGTAATGAATGAAAATTGTAATTATTTTATTTGTATAATAAAAATAACACCAGGCTTAATATAAACATACTCCGATTTTTTAGCTAAAATATGAATTTTTATTTTTACGTAAAGTAACAATGACGTATTTCAAAACCTATCCGAAAAACAACGACGGTTATGTATGTCCGACTGCCTCCTGTCCGTAAAAAAATGACGGATTGCACGAAACGTCTACGATCGTTACAAAGAACATCGTCGTATTTTACTTTAGGGCACAAATTCAAATCATCTTATTATGAGTAAAGATAAGTCACTATACAAGCTAATAATGCCATTTTAAGGTATTAATATTAAAACCACGACTTATAAAATTATTCGTTTAAGTATCCCTAGTACAACGACGAATGTCATTGAACGTCGTTGTTTGCCGAACGAGCTATTAAAATTTAGTTTCATGTAAAAGCTACACAACTATTTAAAAAATGTACAATTAAATATGAAACAATAACTTACCTGATGTATTGCGAAGATGTTCTTTCGTTGTTTCACCGGTAAACTCGTTATTTTGTTTTTCATTGATACTTTGAATATCATTGTTACTATTTTTTATCAAAGCTAGTATTTGTTTTGACCTATTAGATGATATTAATTAAGTTTAATATATGGATATAATATAAACAAATGCTATTCTTGTTTTAATATGCAGTTATAAAAAAAATAATCAACGCAACGTGAGCCTTTTTGCGGCACCGAGAACACTGACTGTATTTATTAACCGTCGCGAGCGCGACGGTCGCGGGGGGCAGGGATCAACGGCGAACACTGGCCGAATAGTCCATACGTCATTGTACCACGTCAGAAAATCAAATCCGTCGATGTTCCAACTCTGTATTTAGGAAATTATACATAATATTTAAAAAACTTTTCAACAGCAGATAACACAAGATATTTTAAGTAATTTCATGTAAAAAAACAAAAGTTAAAAAAAATCAGAACCGTCGTTGTTCTACGACTACGACGATATAAAGTTTCCTCTTGAATCACTCTATCTATTAAAAAAATCGCATTAAAATCCGTTGCGTAGTTTTAAAGATCTAAGCATGCATACATACATACATAGGGACAGCGGGAAGCGACTTTGTTTTATACTAGGTAGTGATGATAAATGATTTTTATTTGATTTCGATTTGAAGTAATCAGCGCATCACCACTAAAACACCGCAAGGAAAGTTTGCAACATAACGAGCATTCCCCTCTTTAAACAAACACATCTTCCAAAAAACTTCAGTACCCAAGCAACACGACATAAAATTTTACAGCGCACTTCAAACTTGGCATTGCGGTGAAGGAAACAAAAGTTAATTCATTAGTCCTGCGAACGACCCCGCCGAGGCGATGAACCTTGTTTACTGCGAAGGAGCGTTAACACTCCGTCACAACTTTTGTTAATCCAGGTGATACGTTTGTGTGAAGCCAAATGGGTGTGAACTTGGAAAATTAAGTGGGTTTACTTAGATGCGAAGACCATTGGGGAGGTGTATTTCCGGCATGGTAGTTTATTACGGCTTGAGGAGTTATACTTCATTCGCTTTCTTGCAACTCTATAAAGATAATAAGAGGCCAAGAGTGACCAGCTTACACTTTAGTCTCATTCATAGATCCAGGATGGGATTGCTAGCGGCAGGTTTTGTACTCAGTTTGGTTAGAAGCAAAACTTATTTGTAGTACACTTGGATGTATCATCTGCATCATCACCATCTCAGCAAAAAGACGTCCACTGCTGGACATAGGCCTCCTTCAAGGATCTCCACAACGACCGGTTTTGTGCTGCTCACATCCAGCGGTTTCCCGCGACGTCACTAGATCGTCGGTACCCGCCCGATCCTCTAAATGCCACTACATATTTACAGAATACATGCACACTAGTTTACGCCTAAGATACCGTACTCGTAGAACTTGGGTACGAAGAACTGGTTCACACGCGCTCTACACCAGATACAGACATGTAACTGGGCGCTTCTCTTCTCCTCCACGGCCCGGTCAACCCAAGCCGAGGTCCGAGCCTTTAGAGGCGCCCTCGGGTTGTTCCGCTCCCCGATCCCATCCGAACCCTTCGGAGAATCTAGTAGGGCACGGGGATGCCGTTCCCTCTATAAAACCTCCAAAGGTGATTCGTTTCACACGGCTTGAAGGACCCGGTGAAGCTGAAAATGCCGTCTGAGGCAATCAGCAATCTCTCTCAAAAAAAAAAAAAGATCGTCGGTCCACCTTATACCATATACCATCATTTTATCATAACCTGTCTCCATATCAACAATGTCGGTGGTCCTGTGGTGCTTCGATGGTTATAGATAAGATAATTTGCCCTTCAGTGCCTAGTAGTGAAGTGCGCTACTGCTTACTATTGGGCCTTAACACCCCGCTACAACTTTTGTTAATCCAAGTTCATCCTCTTGCTCGGTATACCAGTTCTAACATCTCGAGTTTCTCGTCGCTCCAGTTTTTTTAAGCTGTGAGGTGCGATTGCCAGCGAAGGGTAAATTTTGTACTCAGTTTGGTTGGTAATGGAGGTAAGACTTATTCCAAGTTCATCTGGCTAGCTACCATTAGCTATCTTAGTCTGTTACCATAACTGCAATTTGGGTGGCCTTATTGTGTACCAAAAGAGATAAGTTAGCTTGTCCATCAGTACTTAAGGATTCTTAGTGAAGTGCGCTTCGGCCTTATCGTCATTCACCATCAAGGCAGTAACGATAGGGAACTTACTTGGAAACAGCATGTGGACACGACCATAGCCAAGGCTTACAGAGTCTTTGGCATGTGTCGGTCTACATATGGCAAGATGTGGGGACTCAACCCCAGGATCATTAGGTGGATCTACATGACGATGGTGAGACCGATCCTCACATATGGCAGCATCGTCTGGTGGCCCAGAACCAGGCTGAAGATCTGTAAGAATGCTCTTAGCAAACTTCAGAGAACAGCTTGTCTGGCAATCACTGGTGCCTTTCGAACCACTCCAACGGCAGCGCTGGAAGTCCTCACAGACCTTTCACCACTGCACATTGTGATAGAAACAGAGGCAAAGAAAGCGTTACATAGACTAAAGGTGGCCGGACTATGGGACGCATCTAAACCTCTGACCAGACACACAAAATGGGATCCAAGTGATATTCCTGACAGGGTCATGGAAATGGGGTGCGATAAAATATCCCCCATATTCATGTTCGAAAAGAAATTCAAAGTTTATGTCCCAACCAGAGACGAATGGAAACGAGGGCCACCGTCTCCGGAGAAAGATAGCCTAATCTGGTATACTGACGGATCAAAAATGAAGTCGGGCACAGGAGCAGGCGTCTATAATAATGACTTCAAGCATAGTCAAAGCATGGGAAAACTTGCTACTGTTTACCAAGCAGAAACTTTTGCAATTCTCCTATGCGCAAAGCAGAATATAGAGTTAGCTATGAAAAAGCGAAATATATTCATCCTGAGTGACAGCCAGGCTGCGCTCAAGTCACTCATATCGCCCAGAATCGATTCTGGCCTTGTTCTAGAAACCACTAAAGCTCTAAACAAGCTAGGTAGACATAACAAGGTGCGATTGATCTGGGTCCCAGGCCATATGGGAATCCACGGTAACGAGATGGCGGATGCGCTTGCCAGGGAAGGCTCGGAGACCCAGCTCATTGGTCCTGAGCCGTTCGTGGCACTTGCACCAAGTACCATTAACAAGGCCTTTAAAGATTACATCAAAAACAGGCACGGCATCGAATGGAAAGAGCAGCCGGGTATGAAACACTCCAAATCCTTCCTTGGCGAAAACGCCTTAGGACGGAGTAAGTTCATATGTGGAGGCGGTAGACGGCAGGCCCGACTAACCATCGGTGCCTTGACAGGGCACTATGCCACAAAACAAATGCTTCATAGAATGCACCTTTCAACAAATAGTTTGTGTAGGGCGTGTGGAGAGGAAACGGAGTCGATGCAGCACCTACTGTGTGACTGCGACTCTCTGGCTAGGAACAGAATGGGACTCCTGGGGTCGGCCTATCCGAAACCGGAGGACTTCAGGCTCTTCGCTCTTAAAGATGTTGCCAAACTTATGGCCTCTATCTTTACAGAGGAGGAAGAGTGAAAGGATGGGGTTGCACAAAAGATCCCGATGGGTCGAGGTGTTACTGCGAGAGGGAAACCTCGGCAGGCCCCACTAAGATAAGATAAGATAAGAACTATTGCCATGTCAGCTACTAAGTTGCGTAACCAAATAAAGTAATCCATACTTTGTAGGGCACGTAGAAAAGGTTGATGGTCCTGATTGTGGTTTATAGCAATGCGGAACACAGCTAGCGACAGTTAGCGACAGACCGATCATAGACATATAACACGCTACGATGGATAATCCTGTTTGCGCTTTACGCAAACGATATTCCGAAGACCCCACGCGTAGAGCTAGCTCTATTCGCGGATGACACCGCGCTATATTCCTCTGGTAGAGATAAAGTCGCGGTTTCCAACCGACTCCAAACGGCCGCCAACAACCTCGGCGTTTGGTTTCGTAAATGGCGGATCGAAGTTAACCCCGAGAAAAGTGCCGCAGTGTTCTTTTCTCGAGGTAACGACGATCGTCGCCCTCCTATACGTTTATTTGACCGTGCTATCCCTTGGGTAAAGCAGGTGAAATATCTCGGTGTCACCCTCGATAGAAGGATGACGTTTGCGCCTCTCCTTAAAATCGTCCGTAACAGGGCCGCGTTTATACTAGGTCGGTTATTCCACCTTATAGGCAGGCGGAGTAAAATGTCTCTTAGACATAAGACGACAATTTACAAAGCTTGCATCCGCCCCGTCATGACTTACGCTAGCGTAGTTTTCGCGCACTCCGCGCCCTCCTATTTGTATCGCTTACAAACCCTCCAGAACCGTTTCATGCGTGGTGCCACGGGTTGCCCGTGGTACTATCGAAACGTAGATCTCCACCGCGATCTTGATCTTCCCACTATCAAAGACATTATCAAGGACGTTTCCATACGTTACTTTGATAACGCCCCCCACCACCCTAACCCGCTTGTTGTGGCGGCCGCCAACTATAATGTTGGAAGCCTTCCACCAACAAAACGGTTCATGTCTAGGCGTCCTAAGCACGTCCTAGATGACCCCGACGATCCCATAACGGTTGCGAACGCCCCCCCGCCCGATCCTCTAAATGACAGCACACATTTACAGAATACACTAAACATGCACACCAGTTTAGGCCCAAGACACCGTACTCGTAGAACAAGGGTACGAAGAACCGGTTCACACTCGCTCTACACCAGGTACAGACATGTACCTGGTCGGTTCTCTCCTCCTCCACGGCCCGGTCAACCCGTGCCGAGGTCCGTGCCTTTAGAGGCGCCCTCGGGTTGCTCCGCTCCCCGATCCGATCCGAACCCTTCGGAGAATCTAGTAGGGCACGGGGACGCGCACTTGTGCGCGATGCCGTTCCCTCTAGATAACCTCTGAAGGTGATTCGTTTCACACGGCTTGAGGGACCCTTTACGTTCCTCGCCGCCCCCAAAAAGCCCGGTGAAGCTGAAAATGCCGCAGCGGCAATCAGCAATCTCTCTCCAAAAAAAAAAAAAATCAACTACCCATGTTACCTCTTCCTCCGAACCCTATCAGGCCAAATGTGACCAAATGTCGTTAGCTTTTGTGAAAAAGTAAATAAGAAATCGATTTGCTCTACATGCCTAAACAACCCCGCTACATACGACTTTAAAGTTTATACAGCAAACCCCCCCCCCCTTCCCCTCCCAACCGTCAGGCTCTAAAGTAGGTGTCAGACAACATTGCACAAGCACAAGGGACCATCTGCGTCAGGTCATAACGCTAGATCAGGACGCGCCGAGGCGCATTCTTCATCCGGAACTCTTAAGACTAGTGTATCGAGCGAGTTGCCCCGTGGACACGTATAGTCCACTACCTAATATCCTGATAAATGCCTAAACGTGGCCTAAACAGTCGATTAACGTGACAATACTCGTTACAATATTAAAAATAAACAAATGTCAAGCAACAGTCTGCTATTGTCGGGTGATTTCTCACGAATAAATTCTTCTGTATTAAATCAGAACATTAAAATAAAATGAATCTTATTGCTATAAGAATATGAGTCACCGGAATGGAAATGGAACGTGATGTCGCAAACAAATTTAGGACAGAATAGAAAGGTAAAATTGTTCTTATAATCCAATGACAACTATTCTAACACTTTCTAACACTATAAGTACTATGTGGTTTTAATTTTTCTTATATGAGTGTTGGAAAATTTTCCACGATCGGGATTCGAACCCCGCACTCCACGACATACCGGGTCAGGTGCACCACCAACTAACTATGCTTTTACTCTACTTTTCAATTTGCCCAATTTAATTATATTTCGTTGCTTCATTCTTCGGATATATTATTATTAACCATGTAGTCCTTTTAACTTACTAGGCATAATCGCACGCAGTTTAAAGAGAATCGATAACTCGATTTCCTTTGCCTTATTTTTTTTTTTTTTTTTCTGTTTGGCGCCTTCTTTCTGTCATACGTAATCAGACGCTTCATTCTTTTTTCGTGCGAGGCAAGAACGCACGCGCCTTGAAAAGTCGCTAAGAAAAATTCAAATCTTAGTATTAAAATAAGCAATTCTGTGCCTCATCATGCCAAAAAGGAAACATAGTGATAAGATTGAACATTATCACCGAAAAATAAGAAGATTAGAGGAAAAGCAGCAGCGTAGACGTCAACGAATCGTTGAATCCGACACTGCAGACTCCGACCGAGATTCAGGTTAGTTACATTTAAATATTAAGTGTTAAAAGTTGGAGAATGAACGCGTATGCAACATTGCATACATAATTGCACGTAGACGTTGGCCGAGGGTCAACACAACGTAGCATTTCTTGCCAAGACGTTAACCGTGGGTTAACACGATGGTACAAAAAATTATCTATGAAGATAATTTTGACTATATACTGTATATACATTATACGTTAAACATACTCTGACGGGGACCGTGGGCCCTCACATATGAGTACTAATTGTTAAACGTTATTAAGGTCAGGATGTTAACATATTGTGTTAACACATAGTAAAAAATAAAAAATCTACCCACAAAAAAAAAAAAAAAAAAGAAAGCTAAGTACTTACCTGTTCTTAATAAGCTTTTATTTTGTTTTAGATAACGAACCAGTGCTCCATATTGAGAAGACTAATTCGCAAATTGCTTGCGACGAGGTTCCTGCTAACCATGTCGAGACCGATCCGCAACTAGTGGTTACGCCCGAATTGAATCCTGATATTCTGTCTGCCTTGGGAGATACCATTGAAGAGGCTCCAAAATTTGGCCCGAAGATACATGATAACTTGTCACTTTTGTGGTTACCCATATTAAGAAAGGGTTTGAGTAAAGAGATTAAAGACAAGCTACTTAAGCAAAACCCAATTCCGGAAAACTGTCCATTACTACAGGCTCCGAAATTGAACCCAGAGATTTCGGCGGCCGCGTCAGACACGGCGCGTTTTCGTGACAAAAGAGTTGAGAGCGTTCAACAGCAACTGGGAGCTGGTATCACTGCTCTCAATAAGGGTCTGGAGATGCTTTTAGAGACTGACACAGACAGACTTCTGGCAGTCAAGCACCTTAGTGATAGTTGTCGTCTATTATGCGACCTTCATTTTATAGAAACAGAGGCCCGCAAGAAATTTGTGACACCCGGCTTAGATAAAGCTTTCATCAATATCATTCAAGACGTTGAACGAGATGACATGCTTTTCGGAAATAAACTATCCGATAAAATAAGAGCTTCGAGGGCTATTGAAAAGCAAAGCTTACAAATAAAGAAGAACACCTTAAACGTCAAGCCGACAACCACGTCAACTCCACAACCCTCAACTAGTTATTTTCGGCCCCAGGGAAACTGGAGGGGCTCTCCTCGCTATCCGCCGTCGAACAGGGGGGGGCGAGGAGGGCCAAAGAAGACAGCACCACCAAGCCGTCGAACAGCACCAGCTCCGCAATCGAAGACTTCGTCGTCGAGCTACCACAAACAACGTGCTGCAAATCAACAAACATAGAGGTACATGCGGGCAGAATCCAACACTTCTACAGCTGTTGGCAAAAAATTACTGACAATCATACCATTCTTAATTGGATTTCAGAAGGTTATACTATCCCATTTAGTCGTAAGGTAAAACAGAACTTTACTCCACGTACCAAACTGTCCCATGAAGAGAAATCTGACATGTCTTTGGCCATTCAAGATTTATTAAGTTTAGGGGCTATATCTGTTTGTAACCGCTCTAAAGGCGATTTTATTTCAAATATATTTCTAGCCCCTAAACCTAACGGAGGCAAAAGATTTATACTTAATCTTAAACCACTAAATAAATATGTTTCTAAAACCCATTTTAAAATGGAAGACCATAGAACAGCTGCTAAACTCATTCCACAAGCAGGATTTTTAGCAACCATTGACCTGAAAGAATCATATCTTTTAGTTCCCATTGCTGAAAAACATCGCAAATACTTGCGCTTTTATTTCGGCCATTTTTATGAGTTTACCGCCATGCCCTATGGCCTCTCTGTCGCTCCTAGAGTTTTTACAAAGCTAATGAGAGAGGTCATTAATTACTTAAGATGCAAAGGTTACAAATCCGTAATATATTTAGATGATATTCTTTGCATAGGAAATTCTCTTCTAGAATGCCGTCAGAACGTCGAGGCAACATTACAATCGTTGAAATGCCTCGGGTTCGTAATAAATTATAAAAAAAGCATTTTAATACCACAACAAACCTGTAAATACTTAGGTTTTATCTACCAAACCATTGACTTGACGTTAGGTTTGCCGATTGATAAACGAAGTAGCATCCTGCAATTAATAAAAAGGTTTTGTTTGCTCCCCAGGTGTACTATTAGAGATTTTTCTCGGTTGATCGGTGTACTTATAGCTGCTTGCCCAGCCATCAAATATGGATGGCTTTATACAAAGAAGCTTGAACGTGAAAAGTACTTAGCTCTTCACAAATACCAAAATTATGAGGCAAAAATTAAATTAAGTCATTCTATTTTACCTGATCTACACTGGTGGGCACAAAACATAATGACTGCGACCAACTCTTTAAGGTCGGGTCAGGGCTTTGCTCTAGAAATATACACCGATGCCTCTAGAACCGGCTGGGGGGCTTTCTGCAACGGCTCCCGTGCAAACGGTACTTGGAAAGAAGACGAACTATCCTTTCACATAAACTTTTTAGAGTTACTCGCCGTGTTTATGGGATTAAAATGTTTTGTAAAGAACTCCACCGCGATAAGATATATAAATCGCTTCGGAGGTATCCAGTTTCCTCACCTTAACGACCTAGCTAGAGAAATTTGGCAGTGGTGCGAACTGCGACTTATTTTCCTGTTCGCTTCATACATCAATACTCATGATAACGTAGAAGCGGATGAAGAATCCAGAAAAATCAACGTTGATACAGAGTGGGAACTATCCGACAATGCATTCAAAACCATAGTTCACACTCTGGGTCAACCTGATATTGACCTATTTGCTACACGCACCAATGCCAAGTGCCAATATTATGTTTCCTGGAAGCCGGATCCAGAAGCAATAACAGTCGATGCTTTTACCGTGAATTGGCAAAGTAACTTCTTTTATGCCTTTCCACCATTTTGTTTAATACTCAAATGTTTGCGTAAGATTCTGGATGAAAAAGCAACGGGTATTTTAGTATTCCCTTATTGGCCGGGCCAACCATGGTTCCCTTTACTTAAAAGCATGATCAATACTGAGGTCATATTTTTTAAGCCTAACAAAGACCTTTTACGTTCTCGTTTCAGGACAGAACACCCACTGCACCATCGGCTTACCCTAGGGGCCGCGACGCTCTCAGGGCGGCGTTTATAAGACGAAAAGTCCCACCCGTTGCGCTTGATATCATAATAGCATCTATCTCCAAAAGTACCATGAAACAGTATGAGATTTCATATAAGTTATGGTGGCAGTTCTGTTCACAGAACAACATAGAAGTATTGAGTCCTCCAATAGCCTCTATAGTAACCTTTTTAGTAGACGTTTTCCAAAAAGGGGTTTCCTACGGCTCTATGAATAGTCATCGATCTGCCCTATCGTTACTCTTAGGGAATAATTTAGGGTCAGACGAGCTAATAAAGCGGCTCCTAAAGGGCATGTACAAACAAAGACCCCCACGTCCGAAATATTCTAATACATGGGATCCGCAAATAGTTTTAAATTTAGTTTCCGAATGGTACCCAAATAGATCTCTTAGCTTGGAAAGGATAACCAAAAAGTTAACTATTTTGTTAGCACTTTGTACTGGACAGCGGATACAGACCCTGTCCTTCATAAAGATTTCTCATATCGCTAGGTCTCCGTCTGGTTTAAGAATTTTGATATCCGACATCATCAAAACCTCAGCAGCGGGGCGCGAGCCACCCGTGCTTCAATTACCTTACTTTACGGACAATGTAAAAATTTGTCCAGCCTCAACTATGGACGATTACCTAACTGTTACCGAAAACTTAAGACCAACAAATGTTGACAACTTACTGTTGACTTTTAAGAGACCACACAAAAAAGCTACGTCCCAAACCATCAGTAGATGGATTAGACAGGTACTTTCAGAAAGCGGCGTCGACGTGAATGTGTTTGGAGCGCATAGCACGCGACATGCATCCACGTCGGCCGCTGCTTCCGCCGGAGTTGATATAAACATAATTAGGAAGACGGCTGGCTGGACCAGCTCTTCTTCAGTATTTGCCAGATTTTATAATCGTCCCCTAAATAACGAAGAAAAATTCGCAAATGCGGTGTGTTCCATTGATAAAGTAATTAACTAATTAAAATTTGTAACATCATAACTATGATGAAGTTGATTATAAAGAAAGAATACGTTGTTTGGTTTCCATATTAAATGGTTTTCTATTGAATATGATGTGTCATTTATACCTATATGTACTTTAGATTCAGCTGTCTCTAAACATCTACATGGTTAATAATAATATATCCGAAGAATGAAGCAACGAAATATAATTGATGATCAAACGAACTTCTTGAAGTGAAGTTCGATCGATATTATATTAGTTGCTTCATTCGAGGATATAAAAGACCCTCCCTCCCTAAGCCCGATATAAACTAGAAAACATTTAATAAGGCGAAGACTCTAAATAAATGAAGCGTCTGATTACGTATGACAGAAAGAAGGCGCCAAACAGAAAAAAAAAAAAAAAAAATAAGGCAAAGGAAATCGAGTTATCGATTCTCTTTAAACTGCGTGCGATTATGCCTAGTAAGTTAAAAGGACTACATGGTTAATAATAATATATCCTCGAATGAAGCAACTAATATAATATCGATCGAACTTCACTTCAAGAAGTTCGTTTGATCATCAATTGTCCAATTTAATCTATTATTTATGATTTAATTTTTTAATTGTAATTTTATCACTATTTATATTAATTTTTATATTAAATTTGTTATTGCATTATTGAAAAAATTTGCTAATTTTTCACATATTATTATTATTATTATTATTTTTCTGTTTTTCTTGAATGCTGTGCATAGCAATAATAAACTTTACTTATATTTTTAATACTGAATTTGTCAATTTGACTGTTACTGTACCTTATTAAAATAAAATAAAATAAAACAAAAATACACTTACTTTGTATGCTAAAGGAGCCTCATTCAACTATTCAATTATTCTTATGTCATTCAACTATTATTTTCTCTACCACCACCATTTTTTAGTGTTCTGGTTTGAAGGGTGCAAGTACCAAGGAAGACGGGGCTTTGAAAGGCCATCATCCCACTTGAAGTAAGTGACAAAAAGTCCGGAAGGTGGAAGCGTGTATCCCCCAAAACCGCCGCTATGGTCTTGTGGTTGAGACCACCGATTTCAGACCCAGAGGTCCCGGGTTCGTTTCCCAGCTGGGATATAATATGTTTGTGTACGCGGTTTAGTTGGTGGTAGGGCTTGTTTATTCGCCTGGCTACCACTACCGCCATCTTAATATTATCATAATATGTCGCCATTACATGTTTGTAGCATTGTTGTGTTCCCCCAGCTAGAGATAAGATAGCCAGTGCCTCAGTAGTTGAGAGCCCCAGGTGAAGTGTGCTTTCACAGCCTAATCATCACTTAACACAGGTGAGATGTAGTACTGTGCCTACGCTTAAGATATAAAAAAAAACTCAACCACCAAAGAACTGACTACCGTACCTCATACGGTCGAAACACAGCTACAATAACATAGTGTTCATTTAATTTATTAAAAACTTCCAACAAAACTTGTATCAATACATTAAATAAGAAAAAATAACAATCAAAACTTATAGCTAAACAAGCAAGCCACAGTATGTACCAATCTAAAGCTAATAAAAGCTAATAAAGCTAATATCCTAATATATGAAAACAACAAACAACAAACAACAAACGGGCTGGTTAGAACCACAATAGCTCAATTGGAAGAGCACCTGACCCGGTACTGGTAGTAATTGTATGTCAGAAGGGTGCAGGTTCAAATCCTGCTCGTGGAAATTTTTTCAACATTGTGTTTTTGAAATTTGTATCGCAACAAAATTTGCGTTAAAATTATATAAACAAAACAAAAACATTTTATAAATAGCTTGCCTACTTCTTAACTGATCTTGAGTATTTGTAAAAATATTATGATCAGATGTTAATGACGGTAGTTGTTGACATTGAATCGGCGCCTTTGGCTTTCAAAGTAAAAAAGTAAATAGTGTTGAATATTTTCGGCGGGCTGGTTAGAACCACGATAGCTCAATTGGAAGAGCACCTGACCCGGTACTGGTAATAATTGTATGTCAGAAGGGTGCAAATTGAGTTACCAGCTGTTACTAGCTTGGAACAGTCCGAACAGCTATTGCGAGATTTCATGCCCGTGAGAGGGTCTATGTGTGCGTTGCTCGAGCACAATAAGTCCATCTTGGTGCCTAGTGTGAGTTTCATTTGACATTCGATCACGTTAACGTAACGTATGAATACGGATAGTAAAAACAACTGACACTAAGCACCCTGCAGTCTATTTATTTTGTGCAGCTACTATAATCTTATCTAAGTGTGTAGCCATACAATTTCTTAGTCTTCAGAGGTTGAGGTCTTTGGATGAAGCTTTTATCTTCAGCCTTGACATCACGAATATCCTTCAATAATCCTGTATGTATTATACAGGATTATTGAAGGATATTCGTGGCACATATACATAGGTACTCATTACAAGTTTCCATAATGGGCGCCATGGTAACAGGCGTACACGGGCAACGTGGTAACGGGCGTAACTTTGTCAGATAATATGTGACAGTACAATTCCGATGTCACAATAAGGGCGTACATTGAATTTAATATTTGCTACCGAAAAATCGTTTAGTGTGGCCATAAGGTAAGCGATTTGCTTTTCGATTTGGTCGTTTTATTACAATGTTGGTAAAATTCTGCCCAGAACCCTATCTAAATATGTCGCCATAGCATCAATGTTGATAGTATTGTTGTTCCGGTAGCTAGAGATAAGATAGCCAGGTACCTCAGTAGTTGAGGATTCCAGGTAAAGTGCGCTTCCACCTTCGGCCTTTCGTCACTTAAATCAGATGACATTAACGCCAAGTGCTTACCCGTAACATTAAACAAAAATCTGAATGACAATGATCATGATTCTGCCGCATTGCTTTGAACTGGTTTCAAGGTTCTGGTTTTGTTTGCCATTTCGTTCACATTAGCGAATAAATACATATAACGACATGTTCACACGCTGGATAACAATCAGCCTGATTCACCGTACGCTCTTTTTTCATTGGACTATTTCGATAGTACAGAGAAAATCGATAGTGCGGTGGATTCTCTCGCTAGTTTGGTACAGTCAGTCAGTAAAAATCTTTATTCAAATTCTCGTTTTTGTTATCGTGATCGAATGGCCAAACATGTTTTTTTATAATTCTATGGCACATGCCTCCAGCTGATGTTTAGTAAATCTGGAGTCCAGATAAAACTCATAATTGTATGAAAAAGGTTTGCCTAGTTTAAGTTTGCATTAAACCTCGTTTAAAAATTTATTTAAAAATAGAACGAGAAAGTTTAAGAGCGTATACAGGCATAATTTCTTTGTTATGCACGCAATAAAGCCTCTTTTCCTAGCCCCACCTCTAAGGTTAAATTGCTGTTCGTGTGTAAGCATTTACCACGTGTTTACATCGCCACAACATAAGGATACCCAGAAGGCAAGCTTAATACATACTGCGCTCGAGCAACGCACACATAGACCCTTGCATGGACACGGATCTCGAACCCCCGCCCGATCCTCTAAATGCCACTACACATTTACAGAATACACTAAACACGCACACTAGTTTAGGCCCAATACACCATACTCGTAGAACAAGGGTACGAAGAACCGGTTCACACGCACTCTACACCAGGTACAGACATATACCTGGGTGCTTCTTTTCTCCTCCACGGCCCGGTCAACCCGAGCTGAGGTCCGAGACTTTAGAGGCGCCCTCGGGTTGTTCCGCTCCCCGATCCGATCCGAACCCTTCGGAGAATCTAGTCGGGCACGGGGCACTAGAGCGGTCGCGTTGCAATTGTACAATTAACAACTGGTTGCTTTTTCTGTAATAAGCCTGCCGAACAGCCCGAGAGCAGCTGTTGTGACATTCTGCGTCCGTGTGAGGTTGTCAATGTGTGCGTTGCTCGAGCGCGTTTGTATGAAGCTTACCTTCTGCGGGCTCCTTTTTTTGTGACATCGCCGTGTGTCGATAAAAATCTTCCTGGTTTAACATTGTTGCCTTCGTTTGCGCGGAAAAATGTAGAAAAAAGTATTTTGTACTTTAACGTTAATGCGTTAAGGCTTACAATGGAGTTTTTGATTGTGTTCCTTGTGTTTGTGTATCTATTACATTGTATAAATTATAGAAGGCGTATTTAAAAAATAATACAGGGCTACCAATCCATAATGTTTGCCTAGTTGATGGATGTTTAATGAAGAGTCGATAGTGTGAAGTTATTCATTATAGAAAATTCAGAAGAATAAATTGAAATAGGTACTTACCTATTTTGTGAACTGTTCAAGTCAATGGTTGTCAAAAAAGTGAGTTAGAAATATGCAAATAATAAGAGCGCACCGCGGAGCTTTTTTCCGCCATTGGCCCTCATCTGCTGAGACTGTAAGGCTGATTTTGCAATAAATGTGATATGTAGAGACTGATTGTGATTTATAAATAAAAAGAGTTACATATTATTATGTTAAGATTTAAATAAGACTGATTTTGCAATGAATGTGATATGTGGGACTAATTGTTATATAGGTATATAATAAAAATAAAAAGAGTTACTATTAGGTAAGATTTTACCAAAACTGATTATACAATAAAGGTGATAAAATAAAAAATATAAATAAATGATTAATTATAAATAAATGATAATTAAATAAATAAATAAAAAAAAAAATCTTTCATTTAATAACGTCTTGCCTTACAAACACTAGCAGTCAGCACTATGCTATGTATTGTAGGTGCTGTTCGTGGACAAAAATGTAAAAGTACATTTGAATCCACTAATAGCACCTGCAAAAATATCAATAGGTGCTGAATGTGGACTAGGCCAGGTGCTATTTGTGCAGGTGCTATTTAGGCGGGTGCTCAAAGTGGATTACCTCTGCACTCGATTGAGTAACGCCAACGTCGCCTCCCACCCTGGGAGGCGACGTTGGCGACAGTTGCCTGGGAGGCAGCCTATAGCCCTTCCAAGGGTATAGGCAACACCAGGGTGTTTAGTCAGTAGGAGTCTGACTGCTACTACTCTATCTCAACCGCTTGAGTTATTCATACATGTAGTATTCACTTCCTCCCACCTCCGGGTTGTAGGTGGGTAGTCCTTATCAGAGCGAAAAAAAAAAACTCGCGGACTTTTAGTTGTAATTTAGAAAAACCCTTATTTAATTAATTTGTTAAAAGCTGTTATCAGATAAATGATTGACAATATTAACAAGAATAAAATGATATTGTAGCATTATCATCATCACTTGCACCCTAATTTAATCATAGAATAAAATGATAAGACAGTGGTGACAATACTTGATTTAGACCAGGAAGTTGTGAGAATAAAATGATAATCGAGATTATATAACTAAAATCACGATAGATTTTGACTATCTTTTTATTTTCTACATATCTCTGTTTTGAATTATCGACTTGCTGCGTTAAAACATTGGATTGTATGAAAAATAACCTTTTTTTAAAGTTATAATCATCTTTTATTCATTAACGATTTTATTTTTTACCCGTACCTGTACCTAGCCTAGGACCTACCGAATTATTTGTTAGCTTTAAGTACAATTTTCAATAAAACTGCTTAACTTAAAAAAAAAGTATTCTTTTTTTTATCTTTGTGCTGTGAATGTTTGGGGTCCAAATAACAGGTTCATTCTGGTAAAACTCCAAAAACTTTAAAACGTCGTCGTTTGTAGAGAGCAATATTTTGAACGCGTAACTGCGACGGACGCCAACCGCGTAATGGCGGGTGGACAAACGTGTGATGAGCGCTATTGGCCAAGCGCAGGCGAGCGCCTTTGATTTGTGCAGAAAAACCGACACCGTTCCAAAGTGAGACAAGTAGTGGCGAGCGAGCGTGAGTCATGAATGGCAAGCCACGCTAAATGAACTCTATACACCTTGGCACTCACCTTAGCGAGCGACGACAAACAACGGCAAGGCAAGACAAATAGGCTATCTATACGTTGGTATTTGCCGTCACTTCACTAACTTGGGCCAACATGTATTGCCGGCTTTACATTAAGGCACATAATAAGTAATAGTTGTAATTACGGCGAAATTCTGCGGTCAGTCTCCACCAGGGCTTGATACCGTTACCAAATTCCCACTATAAGTACTGGTATGTAACGTCATTTATAAAGTATCGCTACTTTTTTCGTTGAATATTGCGCTTTAGCCAATCCGCGTAGAGCGGTTAGTTTATTTACCGGTTAAAATGCCACCCAGGTAACGAAACCAAGCTTAACGTAATTTTTATATTCGTGTCATCGTTTGACAGATATATCGATACAAATTTTTTAACGGTATACAAATCCCTGGTCTCCACCATTACATTTTGAATATTTGACTTTTTGTCGTTGATCCTAACCTTATTAACGTAAAGCAGGTTTATTATGATAAATGACCTATTTTAAACAGCCTCTGTGGTTTAGAGGTTAGATCATCGTTGTCTTAAAACTGGAGACTACAGTTTCGATTCCCAGCGGAGCAAAGGAGCCGAATAGCACGCACTACTCAAAGAGGCTGCAATCCTAAAAATAATTATTAAATTAAACGAACTGGTAAGTTCTATTGTAATTATACGAGATGCTTAGAATACACATGAGGAACTAGTGAAACTACATACAACAACATACAATGACTTCCGATAAAAACAACAAATATAATACTGATCTTCTATTGCTTGACCATTTACCTAACACAAGCTTTCTCCTAACTCGTTATTAGTTATAATCAGAATCTAATCGAATCGTCCTGCGTTACGCCAAAATAGCTAATGGCAAACGAACATAAATTATCCGGCATTATCTCATTAAGCGTCCGTGTGCGCGTTAACTAAACCAGAGCACTAATTACGGGCTGCAACTGGTGCATTTACCCTCGAGCTCAAAACATCTATATAGAGCTAAAGAGCTAAAGTAGCGAATACATTTCTTCTTTCAAAGTAGGTAAAGTTTAAAGTCGACTGACTGGTTTTGGTGGCGTTGCGACTAATGCGTTCATACAAGGTAACGAGATAACATGTCCACAGATACGGTCGGCGAGCTTAAATAATATATTAATATGGACTAGTCGGCAATAATATCCTATATTATTTTATTTACAACGGGGTTGCTTTTAAATCAAGCATAACTGCATCCCAGTCTGTCCTTTAAAGTTGTATTTTGTTTTTTGAGAGATTGTGCTGATTGACTCTGCCGGCATTTTCAGCTTCACCTGGCTTTTTGGGGGCGGCGAGAAACTTAAAGGGCTCCTCAAGCCGTGCGAAATGAAGCACTTTCGGAGGTTTTCAAGAGGGCACGGCATCACGCACTTGTGCGTGTCCCCGTGCCCTACTAGATTCTCCGAGAGGCTCGGATCGGATCGGGAAGCGGAACAACCCGAGGGCGCCTCTAAAGGCTAGGACCTCGGCTCGGGTTGACCAGGCCGTGGTGGTGGGGAGAAGCGCCCAGGTACATGTCTGTACCTGGTATAGAGCGCGTGTGAACCGGCTCGTCGTACCCTTGTTCTACGAGTACAGTGTCTTGGGCCTAAACTAGTGTGCATGTTTAGTGTATTCTGTAAATGTGTAGTGGCATTTAGAGGATCGGGAGTTGTCATCTACATGTCAAGTTATGGTATGTTTGATATATTCAATAGGTATGAGGTAGTCACAATATAGGCGCCTTAATGCCTATTCATGTGGTTAATATCACACTGTAATTTAAAATGAACCCCAGTTTACATACTATACTATAAGTCACAATTTTATCACTGCAGTGCAAAGGTCTCCTTTTCCTATTTCCATTTATTTCAATCACGGCCTATTGCGGCCCTTGTAACCGCAGATAAGATGACCTTCAAGCCCTTTCCTGTCGTGTATTAAAAAAGTAAGTAAAGTGAAGTCAACATACATATTGTTCAACAGCTGAGGAGCCTTTATCGTTGCAATCATGTCATCGCTATTTGATGGGATCTAGTTTAATTATCACACTAGCCAAATGCGGGTCGGCGGTTACAAAATTGGCAAAACATAAATCCGAAACACCGAACTGGCAATTGAACCCGGGACCTCCGGATATTAGGCCGAGCGCTTTGCCACTCGGCCACCGAAGCGGGGAATAAACGAAAAATCTGTGTGCAGATCTTTTGGAATCAAGACTTTCTACTTACTTTTAATTAACTGGGTAACTTTAAATTATCTAATGTGGCTGCCACTTTAAATAGTACCACAAGCGACCAAACCTCCTCGGTTTGCGAATACTCGTATCTTCTGAGTTATTTGATAAAAAAATACTTGATTCTATCACTGGAGAAATATAGGATGCCTCCCAACCCACCCGTTCCCTTCGCGTACAATAATCTAACGCGTCGTAAGAGCCCGGGACAT
Organism: Eudonia truncicolella; assembly: GCA_949315975.1. Taxonomy (NCBI): domain Eukaryota; kingdom Metazoa; phylum Arthropoda; class Insecta; order Lepidoptera; family Crambidae; genus Eudonia; species Eudonia truncicolella. Next base: position 4,240,341 of record OX438848.1, on the reverse strand, counting down.
TCAACTGGCGTGCGGCTCCTATTAAATTCCTCAGATCCAACCAATTCTGCATTTATATCACATAAACTTTATTCCCTCACCAATAAAGTCGAGATTCCCTCCATATTTTAGTGGCGGAGTAGTACTTTGCTCGGATTTGTCAGTTTGTTTCTCGGTAATGGGTTTTTTTATTGATTTTGCTAAAGGCCGGTGAACGGCTGCTTTACCCGAATATATCTTTAGGTGGTATACATTGTTTCTGAGAGCCGATATCTCTTTATACGTCATTTACTCACAAGTACGGTATAGTATATTGTGTAAAAAACATTTCAATTCGATTTCACGGAGACTCAATCTATTTTGCACCTTAACTGAAAAATAAATAAGGAGATATTCGGAACGGGGAATGAGTTTTCTTGTGAGAATGAAATGGCGAATCAATTCACTTTTCTATAGCATGGCAACGCAAAAATAAAATTTTCATTTTCGGAAAACGTATCTGTTTTTTTTAAAACAAGGTACCATCGTTATTAATGAGTGTTCCGTTAATGCAATCGAATATCTTAGATAATTAAGAGATTAAAAAATTCTTTCAGGAGAGTAAAACTTTTCCAGGTCTGTGCATTAACTGAAGTTCATTTTAATTTGATTTGTTTTACATTCACGGTCATAAGTTTCATTCTAATAATCAGCTAACGTTAAAAAATGTTTCAAGGTTCAAATAAAAAAAATTAAATCAAATATATTTATTTTACACAATTTAGTTACATAATGCAAAAGCTAAGTCAATATAACAATTGAAGTCTAAATGTAAAGGACTGGTGTCTGAAATAGGTTTCAGAAGTGAAACCCGTTGCTAAAGGTTACCAGGCCCCACCCTCAGACAGCAAAACAAAATATGACCATTTTCCTAATAAAATTTTAACTTGCAACTAATTTATCTTATAGCCTAATTAATCCAATAAGTAAATAAATAAAACTAAGGTTAGATCTTGGATGGCATTTTTTTACACGGGAACTCATTATTAGTACGCGACCTTGAGGAGGCCTGGCAGTTCTGTGGGACTAAGAGCCCAATACACAATTCTCCCAAGACACCGTACTCGTAGAACAAGGGTACGATGACCCGGTTCACTCACGCTCTATACCAGGGGGGTGTCACTCCGCAGTTTAGGTATATTCGGACATGAGGTAGACGAACAAGAACAATGTATCAGTTGGACCTAGGGGACTTTACAATTTTACTAAAAAACAAAAAACCTTAATATCTCGGCCATGGTGCTTTTATGGTATGGTGCCCTATCTACCTACCATATTTGGGATTATATATTTCTATACTATGCTTTTGCGAGTACCATAATATCACTTAATATCGAATTATGTTTACGGACACAAAACGGATACCATTACCTAATTTAAAAAACACAAATGTTGAAAAAATATCCACGGGCAGGATTTGACCCTTCTGACATACCGGGTCAGGTGCTCTTCCAATTGAGCTATCGTGGTACTAACCAGCCCGCCGAAATTATTCAACACTATTTACTTTTTTACTTTGAAAGCCAAAGGCGCCAATCCAATGTCAACAACTAACAATGTCAACATTAACGTCTGATCATAATATTTTTACAAATACTAAAGATCAGTTAAGCTATTTATAAAATGTTTTTGTTTTGTTTGACGTTGAAACTGCTAGAACAGTTTATTTTAGCTATTTTCATAGTGTCATGTCTGTTGCAAATAAACAGGCATTTATTTTTGTTGGAAGTAAAACTTTGATTTGTATTATGGACGGATCGATTCGCGAATCGATTATCGATCTTCAATTTGTTTAGTGGCATAATGGCCCCATCACTAGTTGCTTTTTTTCTACCTACTTGTTTCGGGAAAACATTTATGGCTGGTTGATATTGTATCGTGTGTTACTAATTAAATAGATTTGAAGTAGTAATAAGGGCATTTGGAGCCGCGTTAGTCCAATTAAGTGTATTGTGTGTGTGTGTGTTACGAATCGCATCGGGAGCGAAATTCGACATTCCATAGTCGAATGTTGGCGTCTTCACTGCTGGAGAAATCAGGTATTTCCTCGGGGGAAAGTGCACTTCGGGATAGGTTGGGTGTGATTAGGGAGCTCAGGAGGACCCGGCCTTGGATTCAGGCCCATACGGACATTTGGAGCCCGTAAAATCGGACGGGGATAGCATAGACTGTAAGTGAATTTTTAGTCATAACCTAATTTTAAGTGGTAGCAGATAGTAAAAGTAATTACTACACAAGCCTTAGTAGTAATACGAAACAATGTCGTACGGCACCTTACTGTGGGCTACAGCGGCTAATGTTGAAACTATATTAATTTACAGAAACGAGCAACAAGAACCATTTATAGACTAGGTTCCCGAGCTACTCTAAGAAATAGTTCTAAGGAAATTGGTGTTTTTACAGTTGCATCTCAGTTTATTTATAATTGCATATTCATGAATTCATTCATTTATATTGCATGTCAAGTCATTTACTAAATACGGTGACATACACAATTTCATTACTAGAAATAAGAAAAACCTTGTAATGCCGCTGTTCAGGTTGCCAAAAGGCTCTTAACTCTTTCTTGGGGCAAGGTATACACTACTATAATAATACCTAGTACTGTACAAGATTTACCATTAGATAAGTTTAAAAATCATGTAAAATCTTCTTTACTTAAGAAAGGTTATTATACAGTCAAGAATATTTAGATGACAAAACAGCCTGGTTATAATAAAAAATCCACATTTTGTTTTATTTTTATCCATCATTATACTCTAATATCATAGCGCTAATAATATGATAGCCTTTATCAGCAATGTCCTACAGTTTGCAAACAATATTTATGTTGCGTTAAACAATTCATTAGGTTCTTATTTAGAGTAGCTTGAGTGTGTCATGCTCTCTTTATTGTCTCTGCGGTGGTGGCGTGTGCGTCGGGTCGTTACATTCCCTAAGATATGGTTGAGTGAAGCGATGGCTGATTCATATGTCATACTCGTGAACTGGTGCCGCCTGTGGAGGCTGGTCTGCTCTTGCTTACTTATCTTATTTTATTATTATTATACTTGTGTACTTTTGCTTTGTTTTTCTTAGTCAATTATGTCAATTATTTCTTAGTCAATTGAAATTGTATGTACCCGATGTAGTTTTTGCAATCTTAGATATTTTTTTGTTTGTGTGTTGTGATGCCCTTATTTTTTGTGTGTTTATTTGTGATGGAAAGTGTCCTTTCATGATAGGGACATGATTCCAATATTTTTGACGGTGAAAAGAGCTTGACACTTGCTGAGTTTCTTGCCGGTTCTTCTCAGTACAAGGTCTCCCGCCCAGAGTAAACTTACAAGCCGATGGCATAATGACGTACATAAGAGTTATTTGTAGCCTAAACTGAATAAATGATTTTGAATTTTGAATAATATCACTATATACCTGATTACGATTCGATTGGCGGATAATTACAGCATCGGTTGTGGGTAGATGCCTACCCACGTCACGAGCACAGCATTCCGACGCACTAATGAGATTCTGATCTAGACTTTACAATGAGCTGAATCCATTGTCTGAGCCTTTTTATGGCTGCACAATCCACGCGAATCGATAAAAGGGTGAAGTCTCTTAGTGGTTTTAATTAGGTCATATAATATGTATCTATCACATATTAGAGCTAGATGGCGCAAAAGTTTTACGTGTTTGGATTGCGATCTTGCAAGTTAAGCAATTACATTTTTGGTCACACATACGATGACCAGTATTTGCAAAAGTTGCTAAACTACCGGGCACGTTTACCACTGCGCCATAAAACTTCTCGGTTACAGGACGGGTTATCGAAATCGAAGCATAAGACTGATGATGTGACTAAGATTTGAGTAGTACAGTCATACACTTTTGACTAATTTTGCTTATGCCATTGTATTAAGAGTTGCATTGTTTACATGATAATGCTCGTGACTGTAGAAAGTGCAATGAACTAATGATTCGCCTACCTCGTCGCAAAACGCTCGTGCTTTGGCCAAAAGTAAAGCGTTATTTACCAAATGGATGTCAAAAGTGTATTTTGTACTAAAAAACTGTTTTTAATACTACTGTGTATAATGTAGGAAGCGCTAACTCGAAAACTAGAACAATAACACGAAATGCCTCGTGGTTTATGAAGCTCATTTGAAACGGTAACCAAGAGCTGAAAATCTTACTAACACAGCAAAAGGGAACGTTTGTTATACCAACAATTTCAGATTACCGTCTGTGTGCCATACATACCACGCGGTTGTAGCGGTACAAAATGAAATTGTTTACATTGAAATGAAACTACTTCACGGATCCATTCGCGTTTATTTCACACATAACGTAAACGCGAGAAGATCCGTAAAGGGAGTTTCATTTCAAAGTTTAGTGTTCGCGTAAACTTGAAACAGTTTCATATTAAAAATAATATAAAATTGTTTACACTTAGAATTATTGTAGAAGCTGATTTTTTCCCTTTAATTATGGCTTCGTGCGGCCAGCACCATCAGCATTTAGCGAGTGTCTAAGTATTACAAGTAATATATAAATACATAGTATTTAAAAGCAGAGGAGCTCGATGGCGCATTGGTTAACGCGCCCGGTCTGCGTGTGCTGAGGTTAAGCAACTTTCGCCAAGGCCGGTCATCGGATGAGTGACCAAACATTTATCATCTCGAGCTCCTCCGTGCTTCGGAAGGCACGTAAAGCCGTTGGTCCCGGCTGCATTAGCAGTCGTTAACAACCACCAACCCGCACTGGGCCCGCTTGGTGGTTTATGACCCGTTCTCCCTATCTATCCATAGGGAAGGGTCGTGCCCCAGCAGTGGGGATATAAAATTGAGCTGATGATGGTGATGATACAGTATATACTATGTTAATACTTGAGATGATAATGAATGGTATCAGAAATGAGTAGTGATAAATGATATATCCCCCCAACCCTCTGAGTATCAGTAAAGATGTCGGCCTGGGCTTTTTGAGAGAATTTGACATGAAACGTGACGTTGCACTGTCTTGTTTCCTTTGCCAACACTCATGTACGTTCACGAACACTTAACGGTTAATAATCAACCATTATTTTAGAAAATTATTAAAAAAAACAATTTAAACGTTTGTGTAATTATAAGCATAACTTTGTCGTGTACAATGCAGAATAGGATTTGGCGAAAGCAGTGCCAAATCATAGCAGACCACCTGAGTTTCGGGGAAGCGCTGTGGTATGATACCGTTTGCGTTAATTATTATTTTTTCCTGTAGTTGATGGCATCGTGCGATTAGCACATTTAGCCAGTGTTGAAGTATTTTTTTTACAAGTAATACATATTTATTTCTTTTTATTTCCTTCTCTATTTAGCACTATACTTATGACAGCAAGAGACTTAATTGTCATTAAAACTTAATTGACGTCTCTGAGTACGGCAGTTATTCATAAAAACTATTTAAGCATTATTTAGTTCAATATTGTTTTGTCAACGTCACACAAACGTCATTTTGAATTTGAGAAAAAGAGACAAAACAATGATTAACGAAATAACGCTTGAATATTTTTTATGAATAAGGGGGTAACTAATTAACTGCCAGTCGCGTACCAGCCCGCCGCTTTCCGCATAAGCCACCTTTAATTCCATGCAAATAAGAGCGGCCCAAGCGGGAAGCGTCTAGAAATTCAGCGGTTATTATGAAATTATGCGAATCCACCGCTCTGGCACAAAATGTAGTAACTGTAGAAGGTGAGCTTCGAGCGAACGCGCTTTAGCAACGCACACAGACAACCTCTAAAGTACACACGCGTGCACATCGACCTACCACAAACTGTCAAATTTCCTCAATAGACTTTGAATTTTATTACTAAGGCATACGGTTGAAAATGTATTGAAGAAATTTGACAGTTTTGGATAGGTTGATGCGCAGGCGTCTGTACTGTTGCTAGCTGGTGCGGGATTCCGTGTTCCGTGCCTGGCTAGCTTAGCTACAACCCTCTTGTCTAAATATGTCGAGATAACATCAATGTTTGTAGCGTTGTTGGGTTCCGGCAGCTAGAAATAAGATAGCCAGTGCCTCAGTTGAGGATTCCGGGTGAAGTACGCTTCCATCATCGGCCTCCTCATCACGTAACATCAAGTGAGATGAAGGCCAAGTGCTTACCCGTAAGATATGTTTATATATAGGTATAAATCTTCTGTGCGTGTGTATGTCACTGAGCTCCTTCTAAACGGCTGGACCTGGAAATTTTTTTGTGTGTTCAAGTGGATTCGAGAATGGTTTAGATTTACAATTGGACACAGTAGGTGGCGCTGCTATAGGGGTCCATCATGGGATACGGGTGTTCTTAAGCGGACGAATGACTTTTTTGTTTTGTTGTCATGGAAACTGTCAAAGAGCAGTACGAAGTCCGCCGGTCAGCTAGTATAAAAATAAAATAAAAAAGGATCTATGTGTGCGTTGCTCGAGCGCGATATGTATGAAGTTAACATTCTGCAATCTCTTTATTTTGTGGCTCTGGTCTAAATGCAAAACTCCCGCTGTACTAGGTATAACGAGTTTCCATAAAAATTAGCGCCACATGTGTGTGGAGAGGTTTCGTTTCGAGCCTTGACAACCTTTTGAAATGTTCGGGACTCATTAATATTTTTTTCCGTTTTTAGGGTTCGGTAGATAATACGGGTAAGATTTTGTTGCTTTTGTTTTTTCATATATATATATTAAAGAAATATCATACGGGTAAGCCCAGTGCCTTCTTCATGGAAGCGCATTTCACCTGGGATCCTTAACTACTGAGGTACTATCTGAGGGCTATCTTATCTCTAGCTGCTGGAACACAACAATGCTACAAACATTGACCTAAAGTTCTCGGGTTCAATGCCCAGGACGGGCAGTGTTTCAGAATTTTTCTTCGAAGACTATAAATCAGTTTACATTTATGTAAGAAGAACATGAATTTGAAACTTATAAAATAACAAAAAATGCTACATGCAGTACGGGTAATTTTACATTGGGGTTAATCAATTTTATATTCAACTCATGTGAATGTATAGACTCCTAAACACTTTGATTATAAACCTTTAAGCTTTTGCGTTCCATTTCAAGCAATAAATTTCCAATCTACTAAGTATAGGTTTGCTAATTCGCGCTGGGCCAGCTAGGTGACTTGCCTTCTTCTCCCCATTCTTCCATAAGGAGCTCGTGTCCCAGCTGTGGGGATATAAAATGAGCTGGTGATGAATAGTGATGATGAATATACTTCATCGGCAGGTAGGTATCCTAACGACTATTCAACCAATAATACAAAATCAATATTTTAAAATACATAACAAAGAAAACACAAAATTTCCTTTTAAACACAATAGTAATAAAGGCCATAATACAAAAGAAAAATACAAAAAATGTCATGCAGTTTTGTTCTTAATTTTTGAGAGGTTGAGCTTGCACTGTCTGAATTCATTAGCCGGCTGAGATGCTTCTTCGACGGCCTGGGGTCACCCCCTGGGCAATTACCGTACATCAAATTGGAATCACAATCCTGGGGACAAACCAAATATTAGGGTACAAACAGAGAGGAACCCCCCTCTTTTATTTAAACAAGAATGCCTAGTGTGACTTTCGAGCCACGTCTCTTGGAGGAGTAGCACTTCGTCGCTTAGTTAAGTCAGCCGACATAGGCAGTATCACTGCAGATTAAGCGCGCCCCACTAGGAAGCGTGCCGACTTCACAACGCGGCGTGCACTCTGATTGAGTAACGCCAACGTCCGTCCGTTCCGTCAGCTTATGAAGCCCTTCCAAGGCTATAGGCAACCCCCAGGGGTTTTACCGGGTTGCCTTCGGCCATCCCCGGAGCTTATGATTCCTTAAGATCACCCGTTGGACTGGGTTTCCCCTAAATAAGCAAAAATATATAAAAAAAATTAGAGTTTTGTTTACTCAACACTCACACTAGGCACCCTGGACAAAATGGATTACGCATACTACTGCAGATGGCTATGTGGGACTCTGACTCTCCCCCCACCCCCTCAAGGTTGAAGGATATAGTAAGAGAAGTAGTTCTTTTTTGTAAGAGTTTGCTATTGCTACTGAGCATTTTCAGCTTCACCGGACCTTTTTGAGGGCGGCGAGAAACTTAAATGGTTCCCCAAGCCGTGTGGAACGAAGCACCGTCAGAGGTTTTCGTTTGACATCTCGTGTTTGTTGCTTTATGCCGTTGGTATAATAACTTTATGGTTAGTATCCACAAAGTTTAAAGTCTATTGAAGAAATTTGACAGTTTGTGGTACACCTACCTAGTCTGATGTGCAGGCGTGTATAGGATGGATGGGCAGGATTTTTAGACGGTATATCTACTATGATGATGCTAAACTAAAATGATGTAGTGTCAGCAAAACTACCCGCTGGGTATCCAATCCAGGACTTCAGAATCCAAGATCCACAATGACGGTGAAGGCCAAAACACTTTGTTTCATAGAAAAATAGGAAGAAGTATAAATAAGCGTTAGGGATAACTTACGCTACTTGTGAGTTTTATTGCGGATAAAAAAAGTTGGAAAAGCAAACTAGAATACTGTTTACAACCTCCTTTGAGATTTGCGTACTCGCCGGAGCGCCGTGATGCAAGAATAAACAACTTATAAAGTTTTTTATCTCGCCCACCATAACTCTCGTAAAGAAAATCTGAATTGCGTCGTTCACTTGTTACTGGGTTTAAAAATACTCGTACTGAACTAAGAGGAACTCGTTGGTGCATCCATTAGCGCGTTCATTATGCGGTCGTGTAAGTTAATCGAGTCATCGGATGGGTGACCAAAAAAATTACTATGTACTATAATTGAAATGAAACAACTTTTACGGATCTACTCGTGTTTATTTTACACATTAGTTTTAATTAATGTTTTCCCTGACGTTTCGAACCCTTTGCAGGGTCCGTGGTCACAGGGCGACTGAGGTATTGGTCGTCTCATAATTAGTTAGTAGCTTGTATACCCTCATTTAAATTTAATCAGGTGCGTTCCGTTTTACGCAGAAAGAGCTTACAGTATCTTTTGGTCTGGCAGTATGGTGTTGGGAAAACAATATGTGTACTATAAATTGAAATGAAACAACTTTTACGGATCTACTCGCGTTTATGTTTCGCGTTTGTTTATTTTAGAAAACAACATACTTATGTACATATAACTTACCGTAACCATAGCAATAATGAACATAATTGAATGAACGTTGGTAGCTGAACTGATGATACTTTGGCTTAAATGATGATAATGATTGTGGCGGCGTCACCTACCGCATACGCCGCGCATTATTCGACACGAAGCAAAACACTTTCTCAACCGTGTCAACAGATGGCGCCACAAACGCCGATAAAATAGCATAGGAAGCCTGCATCGCGGTAGCGAAGTTTCACCACTTTCCTTCGCTATATATAGCACCTCCAACTAACATCCGCTGGACTTCGGTCCCCGAGCTATACCACCCAGCTCGGAGGAAGATCTTCCCTTTGGCCTTCCTCAATGTGGCGCACCCCCTACCGTTACTACCATTACTACCATTCTACATGATGATGATCTATCCGTTAGGGTACCGACATGCTTCAAACTTGATGTACCTGAAAAACATCACCTTCGGAGATTATGACCGAAAACTTTTGCAACGTGGAAGCCTGATCTGGAGAGCACACCTTAACTCCGAATACCGAATCCAAGGTGCATCTTCTAAACTGCGCTCGCGCACTATAAGAAAAAAGTTTTTAACTTGTTACTGGGGGGTTCTATGGTACCTACTATGTTACCCACAAGGTAAACATTTTGGGATTGGACCAATAAGTAGTTCCATAGATTAGCCCCGATACACAAAGAAACAAAGTCACAAACGTTACCGTTTTATTAATAGTATTAGTAAGTATAGATAACTTGATTATGTATTTATTAATTATTGTATATGTATGTATGTATGTATGTCGTGCTCGGTGGCGTGCACTTGGAGAGGCCTATGTCCAGCAGTGGACTAGTATAGGCTGATGATCATGACGATGATGATGTAAGTTAGTGCACTTCATACTGAATATCTGTGCTGCTAAGGTAAAAATTTTCTAGGCAAGTATTTATTTATCATAAGGTAAGATAAGAGGTTTAAACTAGTATATAAATTACTAGCGGCCCGCTCACGACTTCGTCCGCTTGAGTGAACACCCATATCTCATGATGATTTAAAAAAAATTGATATTAGAACCTCCTTGAGTCCTCTCTTGCGACTTATTCTTCTGTTCATCTACAAAGACTTTCAAGATAAAATAGCAGTAGAATGTTGTCGGTACTTAAGTACCAGGACATATAAATGTGCGCCTCAATCTACGATCAAGTTTCAAAGTCAGTCCACTCTTGCGACTTATTCTTCTGATGATCCACAAAGAGCTTGAAGTTAGAACCAACAGCAGGAGAATGTACTCGGTACTTACCAGCCCATATAAAAGTGAGTCCACGCCCGATCCTCTAAATGCCACTACACATTTACAGAATACACTAAACATTGTACACTAGTTTAGGCCCAAGACACCGTACTCGTAGAACAAGGGTACGAAGAACCGGTTCACACGCGCTCTACACCAGGTACAAACATGTACCTGGGCGCTTCTCTTCTCCACCACGGCCCGGTCAACCCGAGCCGAGGTCCGAGCCTTTAGAGGCGCCCTCGGGTTGTTCCGCTCCCCGATCCGATCCGAACCCTTCGGATAATCTAGTAGGGCACGCGGACGCGCACTAGGGCGCGATGCTCCTCGCCGACCCCAAACAAGCCCGGTGAAGCTGAAAATGCCGTCTGAGGCAATCAGCAATCTCTCTCCAAAAAAAAAAGAGTCCGCTCTTGCGACTTATTTAGTACAATAATGAATGCATTACTTATGTGATTGTTTTATGTCATCCACCTGTCAAGAACATCAAGGTGCCAATTGAAAACCAGCGTCAGGTTTCATAGACCTGACATATGATTATTTGGCCACCTATTATGACACGAATTTCTTTTGTTAATTTCTTCTTTGCCTATTGTCTCTTGTCTGTGTTCAAATAAATGTTTTTTCTTCTTTCTTTTTCTGCTGAACCACAATGAGCTTAAAAGTAGAATAGCAGGGGAATGTTGTCGGCACTTACCAGCACATATAAAAGTGCGTGTCGTAGTGAGTCCACTCTTGCGACTTATTTTTCTGCTCATCCACAATGAGCTTGAAAGTAGAGTAACAAGCCTCCCACACGTCAGCAGTCGCTTCTATACATATTGGTATGTCATCGTAACCTGTGCCAAGAAATGGTTCATACAGAGTACATTACTATCCTATTTTTTTTTTTTATTTCAGAAAAACTTATAATATAACATAATGAAAGTATGCCAAACGGCGCATGCAGTTTATCGGCAGCAGTTCTCGTTGGATAACAATATTACTAAAAACACATAAAACTTAACTTTTTGTCATACATCATCAAAATGTATACTACCACTATTCAATTTGACATATCTATTAATTTTATAATACTTATAAGTATTTAGTGTTATCTAAGATAAGTATGAACACACCATGTAATGTTGCCTAGTTTACCTTAGATTACTTTAGTTTACTTTAGCTTATAATTAGAACGTAGTAATTAACACTTGTATGTTAGATATTTTCTTATTTATAGGTACTTATATGTAGCAGCTATGAGTTTTCTTTTTATACTTTGTTAGTGGCATAATTATTATTATTTATATTAACAATTTTTTATTAATATTACCTAGAAGTCGAAATTCATGTCTCACCCATTAAAAAATAAGGTACTCATCTAGGTACAATTTAATTTCAACTTCCAGATAAAAACGATAGGGTAGTAAACATCATGGACAAAGGGAGAGGTAATGTTTTTTAAGTCTTATTTTTAGACTGTTTCTGGAGGTAGAATTTTTGATTAATCACTATATTACATACTCGGCGGCCGAGTGGCAAAGCACTCGGCCCGCTACCCGAAGGTCCCGGGTTCAATTCCCAGGTCGGTGTTTCGGATTTGTCGATGCATAGCCCGGGTTTGTGAACACCAACCCGCACTTGGCAAGCGTGGTGAGTAAGCCAATACCCATCTATTGTAGCGATGACTTGATTTCAATGATGGAGGCCTTTGCCCAGCAGTGGGACAGTATATAGGCTGTTTAATTTACTTACGTACAGAGTACATTGTGAGAAGGTTTAGAAGTGTCGGTCAGGGTAATTGCGAGGAATCCTGGGTCAATCCCCATAGCTTCGTTAGACTACTAACGTGAATCATTTTTTTTATCTTACGGGTAAGCGCAATGCCTTTTTTTCACCTAATGTTAAGTGATGATAAGGCTTATGGTAGGCTATCTTATCTCTAGCTGCCGGAACAAAACAATGCTACAAACATTGATGTAATGGCGACATATTTAGATAAGATGGTGGTACACTAGCCAGGCGGACTAACAAGCTGAGTACACAAACATGTACTCCCCACTGGGAATCGAACCCGGGACCTTTGGGTCTGAGACCACTGGTTTTTATCTATAATAATTATACCCGGTTTAATACTCATACTTATTAACAGGCGTATTAGCTAGGATTATTATATTATTAATATAATAATCAATAATAACAATTAAGAAATTATGAGTTAATTGTCAAACAATTTATGAGGTATTTAAAAAAATATTTCTATTGATTTTACCTATAACTTTATTTTTAGACACAAAGTGTGAAAGATATACCGAGTTGAAATTTAGTTTACAATGCCCCAGCCATTGTAAACTAAATTTCAACTCGATATATTTTTCACAGGAGCTTTCTGATAGTTGAAAAAGTTCTGCGTACGTACACACGCGTGCACATCAGACCACCACAAACTGTCAAATTGCCTCAATAGATTTTGAACTTTACATCTTAGGTATATGGTTGAAAATTTATTGAAGAAAATTTGACAGTTTTGGATAGGTTGATGTGCAGGCGTCTGTACCTATCTGTCACTGTCAATTTGCTGTGAGGAGGGCCAAAGCAAAAAGTTTTACATTAGATGTGATCGGATCCAGTGATTTTAACAAATATTGGAGTTGGTAGTTTTGGCAATTAACTTCAGGCCGGTGACCTTTCCACGTTCTGTTGATTCACGTAGCAAAGAAGACTTATTATTGTTATGGCAACTTTTGACTTTTCTTAAGTAGTTGGTATGCATTAGCTTTATAATTAACTATTGCATTAAGTTCACCTTAGGGGTGAATGCCTTAGTAGCATGCGTGTTCTTGGAAAGAAAGGTCAAAAAGCGGAGGAACTTTTAATCTGTGGATGGGTGGCCAAACATAGAGCAAGATCTATAGCAACACATATCGCCAAGTAGCTGGTTCTTGGAGCGTAACTCCAAAAATTCCAAAACTATTTTGCTGCTAATGAGGGTAGGAAATGTTTTTTTTTTTTAATTATTTTTGAGATACCTATTTAATTTTTTGTTAAAGACAAGAAAATATACACCTGGCGTTACGTCATTAGCATCGTTCGCGTCAGAATTTTGGCTACTGACGTTATGCGAGCTGTTGGCGGGCGGCGCTATTTGACACGACAACACCGAGATGACGTCACACGAATTCACGCGATCATTATTTCGAGCGAAAGGAAACTGAACGCATAATAAATAAACTAAATTAATAAGTATTATTTTTTTGTAAATACGTATCGTATCGAAGTGAAATAAAAAGAATTGGTTTTATAATAATGAGATCTATAATTGTATAGGGTAACAACTAACTTTTTGATGTGTAACATCTTTCCGCTCGCTTTCTTTAATATGCAACTTGTGGGAGTGATTTCGTGAGACGTGACGGAAGTATGTGTAACAGTGTGACAGGAAGTTGGGGAAGCGCGCCATTTTGGAAATTTAAAATCGGTATTCCGAACATGACATATTATTATTATATGTGACATATTGTGTCATTTGGCAAATGTCTTCTAATGAGTATTTACTGCATTTATTTTGTAGTTATAAAATGATGTAATAATAATACCTGACCCATTTTTTTCAGAAAATAATGTTAAAATTGCTTATTACTAAGGTGAGATGTCAAATATTACACAGCATATGCGACTACTGTATGGCTCGCTCGTTTTTTTTATCGTTCTCAGCCTAATTACTACTAAACATGCGGTGGACCGACGACCACTTGACAAAGATGGCGGGTGGTGGATGAATATGGATTGCGCAGGACCGGGATGGTTATCCGAATAGTGGCAAGGCTGAAGAAACTCCTTAGTATGCTTCTCACGTTACGCCAAAACGACACATATCTACAGTACTTTAGGTAAAACAAAATTTGATATATCTACAATTTCAACAAAATATCGTGAGTCAGACTGAAGGACATTAAATAACTACAAGTTATTGTATTCTAAGCAGAAATAGTTAATGCAAAATAAACGCATCAGCTCATATACGTCACAGTTATGCATTTATTTTGATCAAATAGGTCGACAAATTTCTCATAACTGAAACATGTGAAGAGTAAAAATAGCTCATGTTAATTTATTTCCACGGAAGCCAGACATTACATCCGTAAATCATAAAATACAATTACTATTTATAGTTATATACATTACGTAGCCACAGCTAATTATTTTATACCTTAACGATTTCTTTGCGTAAAATTTGCTATTTTCAATACTCGTCTGTAAAGTACTCCTAACGCACGCTCTTTGTTTCCACATTGCAAACATAAATCTTTAGATTCTATAGCACCTAAGAGATATAGTATGTCTTACGACGTTTCATGAAGAAATTTTTGAGCCATTCTTTGTGATAAAAGTAACAAAATAAGGGGACTGTAGAAGGTAAGCTTCATACAAAGCACAAATGGCCTCTACCTTTTTTTAGAGAGATGGCTGATTGCCTCAGACGGCATTTTCAGCTTCACCGGGCTTGTTTGGGGGTGGCGAGGAACGTAAAGGGTCCCTCAAGCCGTGTGAAACGAATCACCTTCGGAGGTTTTCTAGAGGGAACGGCATCGCGGACCAGTGCGCGTCCCCGTGCCCCACTAGATTCTCCGAAGGGTTCTTCGAAGGGGAAGCTACTAACTAATTATGAGACGACCACGGACAAAGGGTTCGAAACGTCAGGATAAACATCAATAATAAAATTAGGTCCGTAAAAGTTGTTTCATTTCAAGACCCTATATAAGCTATTTAATAAATATCAACAAAAGTGACTAAAAATGTATACCCCCCGACGACGCTACAGGAGAATTTTTTTTGGAGGCTCGACGCTTGACAGGGCTTACCTTCTGGGTCTCAGCTCTCGTACACATCATAAACGTCTATAAAAATACACAGCTGCGTACATACTTTATGGGGTAAAGGGACTATAGTTCACAGTCCCTTACAAAAATTATTACTGTGTTTGAGATTACTAAAGTTGATTAAAAAGACGACTTTTGAACTTACAAAAATGTACAACCAAAATTGTGTAGTGTGGTGATAAAACAGTATTCAAGAGAGCACTACGCATACATTTCAGACGTGAGACGCAAAATTATGCGTTTTTACTACTACTATAGTACGAGTGGTACACCATAACATTTCAGTGGCCGAGTGGCAAAGCACTTCCGAGTTTTCTTGATAAAAGGATTGTTTAATGTTTAAGTTACAAGTCTTACTTAACTTTTATTAAGTTTGTGAAGTGACCAATAAATAAATTATCATTAATTATAGGTATCCATAATAGATATGAATAAAAATACATATTTTAACAAGAGCGTAGATTACGACAAGGCACTGTCAGAAAACTGCCTCCCCATCCCGATATTTCAACGGAAAACGTTTAACAAAGTTCAACGCTAATGTTCGCAGTGAAAATGTTGGCGAAAGTTTTTAAATTATTTGATGGTTCCCCAAGTTTATTGTTGGGGATGAGAAGTTTGGTAACAGCAAGCCTCGCTACGTAATTGGTTTGGGCTTTTCTTGACTTGATACCTTCAATTATCTATCTTAATCATCATCATCATCGGACTACTAGTCTACTGCTGGACATAGGGCTCTCCAAGTGTACTAAGCACGAACAGCGGCTACTCCCATCCAGCTCTTGCCAGCTACCCTGCGAAGATCGTCGCTCCACCTAGCTAGTCTGAGGACATCCTACAATACGTTTGCCGATACGCGGTCTCCACTCGAGAACTCGTTTACCCCAATGGTTATCGGATCAGCAAGCTGAAGTGGCAGTGGGCCGGCCATATTAGTCGCAGAACCAAATATCTATAAGCCGGTTCAATTCTGGTCATATGTTGGTCTGCGACGTGAAAAGAATGTATCAGTTGCTTAGCTTCGCGTGCGTGTCGTATGAGCCGGCTAAGGGACCAGGGTTCCAAGATACTCGCACGTCAGGCGATTGGCTAGCAACCAATCATTGATGTTATCTATTCCACCTCGGAACCCTACTTTGATTATGCTAAATATGGCGTCAGGTCACTAATGGCGAGTTCTTTTTTACAAGCTTTTATTTAACATGCAATGTATGTATGTATAGATATAGATATCAAAGCTTACCATATAACTCAACAGATCAAATTTTCAAAGGGCGTGTCTACTCTTTTCGTCTATCTATAACTCACACCTTTACCCATACACAATAAAGTCGAGAATGGCAAACACTCACGCGTCAAGAACCACTCGTCGTCACAAATGTTGCTGATTACATGCATGTGGCCTTTGATGCTCTCTTCGTTGAAGTGACTCTCGGTCACCTCCCGGCATTCTGAGTTCCAGTCTATGGCGCAGTTGGTCAGCTGCCTCACTGCTCTGTATAAAAAATTATGGCTTATTATAAAAAACAATCACCAGCTCATTTTTATGTCCTCACTGCTGGGGCACGAGCCATCCCTACAGATGGATAGGGAGAACGGGCCTTGAACGGCATATTCCCGCCCGCTCAAAGATATTGTTCCCAAGCGCTCCAAGAGTAAAATTATATATTAATATTATTTTGTAAAATCGTTCCCAAGGGCTCCAAAAGCGTATGCAAATATATTTCTTCAAAACCTCTGATCTCCATACATTGATTCCCAGGAGCTCCAAATTATTACAATATTAATTATAGACCTATTTACTACGTGTGGAGAGGAAACGGAGTCGATGCAGCACCTACTGTGTGACTGCGACTCTCTGGCTAGGAAAAGAATGGGACTCCTGGGGTCGGCCTATCCGAAACCGGAGGACTTCAGGCTCTTCGCTCTTAAAGACGTTGCCAAACTTATGGCCTCTATCTTTACAGAGGAGGAAGAGTGAAAGGATGGGGTTGCACAAAAGATCCCGATGGGTCGAGGTGTTACTGCGAGAGGGAAACCTCGGCAGGCCCCACTAAGATAAGATACTACTTAGTATGTTCCTGACGGCTACAAAACAAACTGCACGGTTCAAATTAAAACATTTTATACTATAATATTACTTTTTTATTAAGTAATTTTGAACATGCTTTGCATAAATATTTGCTTAAAATTATGTGGGTACCAATTTGAATGTGAAATTGGTAACATTTCTCAATGTGTAACATCTTTCCGCTCGCTTTCTATGTATACAATTTGTTGGAGTGATTTCGTGAAATTTGACGGAAGTAGGTGTAACAGTGTGACAGGAAGTCGGGGAAGTGCGCAAGCGCGCGCCATTTTGTGAATTTAAAATCAATATTATGAACATGACATATTATTATTATTTGTGACAAATTGTGTCATTTGACTATCAAAGGTCATTTTGATATGTCAAATGTCTTCTAATGAGTATTTACTGCATTTATTTTATAGTTATAAAATGATGTAATACCTGACCCATTTTTTTTCATAATATAATGGTAAAATTACTTGAGGAGGTTATTTGCAAAACTTGACTATTCTACTTTTTATGCATAATTGTGCAAATTTGAGAAAATAGTTTTTTAGATATGCAGCTATGTTTTTAACCCAAATTTTGATGCATTATTGTAGACGACAACAATAGTCATAGCTTTGTACAGGACTCAAAAATTTTGCAATAATATATTTTAAATAAATCCTAAATTTGAAAGGAATTATCATGTTTTGTAGGAATAACTTTTGACAGTTGACAATGAAAATCACGCCAATGACATGAATTTTGTGTCTAAACTGTCAAACAAACGCCACGTACACGTGTGTTGCGCAATCGTTCAAAAACAGCTTGCGATATAAAAAGTAAAATACATAAATTCTGACTGAAAAATGTTAGGATATAACATGTTTTGTTGAAATTTAGACTAAAATAGTAAAATAACTTCTGGATTTATCATATTTTTATCCAAAAATGTATATTTGAAATGGGTAATATCATTTTGAAGTGGAATAATCTATTTTTGACGAAATCATGCGTTTTAATCTTTTTTTCTGGTGTAATTATCAAGTTTTGGCCCAAATTTATTTTCACGGAGAGTAAATTTCAATGTTACCAAACAAAAAAAAATAAAAAATCAGTTTTATCAAAAGTGGAATAGTCAAGTTTTGAAAAGAACCTCTTCGCTTATTACTAAGGTGAGATGTCAAATGTTATACATCATATGCGACTACTGAAAGGCTCGCTCGTTTTTTTTATAAATATGTAACTTTTGTCACATTTGTAATATAGGTAATAGAAATTATTACACATGAATAAAAGGTAAATGAAATTGGAATAAATTATTTACATCATTTTAACTATTGGAATAATCACAGTGTATGTCATCACAATCAATATTACGATAAACTTAAATTAAAAGGTAACAATTTGAAAATTACAGTTTCGATTATCACAATCAGTCTTATGCTACGTTACTTAAATGTTAAGCGATTTTTATGTTGAAGTATTGACTTTTTTCTTGGAGCTGCTGGGACCCAAATCTCAAAGTACCTAGAGAATGTTTTGGAGCTGTAGGGAATGAAATTGGTAAATCTGGTTTTATTTATTATTTTACCATGAAAATCATTAGAGCGAAGTGTTTTTTATATATTTTAGCGTTTTATTAACGCTTAAATATACTTAAGTAAAATTTAAACACTGAAAAAAGACGACAACCTCAGGCGGGAATCGAACCACGCACCTTCCGCATTCCGGGCGGCTGCCTTAACCATTATTCATTTTCATCAGAGGTGAAAACTTCTAAGATTGATGAAGCAATGTTGACTAAAAAACATAAGCATCAAGCACTGAAAAATTTCGACGGGTGAAAGCCAGACCTCGGTAGCCAAGTGGTTAAGGCAGCCGCCCGGAATGCGGAAGGTGCGTGGTTCGATTCCCGCCTGAGGTTGTCGTCTTTTTTCAGTGTTTAAATTTTACTTAAGTATATTTAAGCGTTAATAAAACGCTAAAATATATAAAAAACACTTATCTATAACGCAGCTTCATCTTAACCGAATGTTCAAATATTTGTAAAAATATTTCTTTCGGATCTCAGAGGTGAAAACTTCTAAGATTGATGAAGCAATGTTGACTAAAAAACATAAGCATCAAGCAC
Organism: Eudonia truncicolella; assembly: GCA_949315975.1. NCBI lineage: Eukaryota > Metazoa > Arthropoda > Insecta > Lepidoptera > Crambidae > Eudonia > Eudonia truncicolella. The sequence goes on along the minus strand of OX438848.1, from coordinate 4,220,853 downwards.
TGAAAAATTTCGACGGGTGAAAGCCAGACCTCGGTAGCCAAGTGGTTAAGGCAGCCGCCCGGAATGCGGAAGGTGCGTGGTTCGATTCCCGCCTGAGGTTGTCGTCTTTTTTCAGTGTTTAAATTTTATCATGAGAGCTCTATACTTCTATACATTAATTCCCAGAATTAATGTATAGAAGTTGAATTTTGGAGAACAATAGATTTGGAGCGTTTGGGAATAAGGCCCTTGAACTACCACGCGGGCCCAGTGCGGATTGGTAGTTGTTAATTATTGCGTGACATGAATGAAACATACATCTCGGTCATCTCCCCAGTCAGTGAGCTGCCTCACCGCTCTGTACAAAGAATTATGACTTATAAGAAACAATCACTGGCTCATTTTTATGACATAATATTTTAATTCTGTCAAACCACTTTTCCGTCTCGCCAATGACTAACGGGAATAAACTAAGCTGGCGGCCAACCTGCTAGATTGAATAGGCATAGGCACAAGAAGAAAAAGAAGAAGGAGACATATAGAAAAACTTACTTGCACCAATCACCAACTTTCGCTGGCATCGGTGGTGCATTCCTACTAGAGTTGTACTGCATTGCCGCTTCCATGTTACAGTTCAGCGCGTATCTGGTGAAGTCCTCGCAATTGATGTTCTTCCCCGTCAATATGCGCTCCTTGTCTTTGCTGAGGGTGTTGATGGGCTCGAACTCCAATTCGGCGGACGGCACAGCACGCCTGCTCGGCTGGTCATAGTCATACTCTGCAAAATCACACATACACATTACTTCGGAACAACTTAATAACCTTTTTTTTTGAGAGGGCTTGCTGATTGAACTTAACTTAAAGGGTTCCTCAAGCCGTGCAAAACGAAGCACCGTCAGAGGTTTTCTAGAGAGAATGGCATCACGCACTAGTGTATATCCCCGTTCTGTACTAGATTGTCCAAGAGGTTCAGATCGGATCGGAAGCTGAACAACCCGAGGGCATGGCATGTTCCACACAGTACAGTGGTCACTCCGAAGAGCAGCACGTGTAATCCTATGGAGGAAGGGAGAGTGGGATAAGGTTACAGAGTTCTTCAATGCACTCGCCATGGTATAATCAGTAGAAGAAGCTTTCATTTTGTCATGGAGATGCAACCACCAAATTCCATCCCACACAATGTTATCCTTAAGCAATCTTATCAACAAAACATCCATACATATAACTGTAACTTCAACTCTTTTGTCAACAGTAATAAAGTTCAAACTCACGAGCCGCATTTATGTAACTGGAACATGATTGGAAAGTGATTGCCAACAACAGAATCTGCTGTATCATTTCATCAGCTTTTCCGTTTGATTAGCATTTCTGAGCGCGATCTATTATTAATTTCTAATTGAAATTGTGCGGTCTGCGAAATCGCGTGTTGTCAAAGTTTGTGTCAGTTTTCGGTGTTTACAACGACACAGACGTTGGTGTCAAAACTTTTTTCAATAATATTTTCCTCTATTTTGCTTTTAGTCTTTGGGTGTTTCTGCTTCTTAAAAATCTTTTAACTATTTTATAAATAAGGTTTTACTTTACTCGTAGAGCTTTCCGGCCGCTGGATGCGAGCAGCGGTCAACCGGTCGTTGTGGAGATCCTAAAACACAGTATTTTGTTACCTTTTTTCAGTTATAGCTATAGAACAAGCAAAGCTGCACTTTGATAGCAAACACGCGACACACACGTGTGTGTGTGTGTACACACACCCTCACACACACCCCCACACACCCCTAAACACCCCCACACACCCCCCCACACACACACCCCCTCACACCCTCACATACAACTTTACTGGGTAAAGGCCTCCATCATTGAATCAATAAATCGAATGGTGAATAAAACTCGCAATAGGCACTTAGATCTAGGTCGCCTTGTAGGGACAATTGCTGCACTAAATTCATCATCATCATCAGATCATTTTATGTCCCCACACGGCTGGGGCACGCGCCTTCTCTATGGATGGGTAGGGAGAACGGGCCATAAACCACGCGGACCCAGTGCGGATTGGTGGTTGCTAACGACCGCTAGTGCAGCCGGGACCAACGGCTTTACGTGCCTTCCGAAGCGGAAGAGCGGCGGAGAAGGGCGGAGGAGTTCGACATGATAAATATTTGGTCACCCATCCGATCCCGCCTTTGCGAAAGTGGCTAACCTCAGCACTCGCAGACCGGGCGTGTTAACCACTGCGCCATCGAGCTCCTACATCACACATACATCGAGCACTAAATTACCATCACTAAAAGACAAAATGATGATGATGCCTAAATGATGCTTCTCTCATGTCTGGCGTTTACGGAGGACCAGTGTCATGGTGTGTTAGCAACTAGCATTATGATTAGCATTCCATGACATTGCTGAGTAAATCCTATTTCATTATCATTTATTTATTAAGGTTATTTTTTTGCAATTAATTATTAATTTGAACTATTTTTGAAAATAGTATAGAATAATTATGATTTTCTATTATATTCTGTTCTATCCACTTTTATAACTAGACTAAAGGTCTAGAAGTAGTGTAGTTACTGGCCGATGACGTAACAAATTTGCAGACTCATTTAGCCATCATACCTCCAATGAGATTGGTTTGCATAATGCTTCGCAGTCAATCAGAACCAAATCGGTATCACTAATGTCGTGGCGTGTCCAAATGTGATGTACCAACTGTTTGATGAGATCGGGTTATCCAGTGAATTGAACAAGATATTGTGGTTAGATGCAATAAAAGATTCTATTACGACTGACTTAAAGTGAGTTATTGTATTACCACATTCGCATCAACTATCTCGACTGTGATTTGCGAATATCGGTATCTGTATTTCACTCGTTAGTATGAATAAGGAGCTCGGTGGCGCTGCGTTCCGTTAACAATCGTGAATGCTAAGCTATTTTTTACAATGTCGACTCATGGGATGGGTGCACTAAAGCTAAATTAAATATTTATAAAATTTATAAAATACAGTGAATATATTAAACGCCCACCCGACCCAGCCAGGAACCGAACCTGGGTCTTCCGCAATCCGGGCGGCTGCACTGACCGCTATGCTACTGGAAAGGCTGACGTAAGCGCTGAATTTTATCACTGCTTTATAATTTTTTGAGTGCTAATAGCGGCACAATGCGCCATCTATCTAACCGTTATTGCAACCGATGGCTATGCAGATTCATCTTTGCAGATGAAATACCTCAAATTTGATAACACAACGCCATAGTAAATCTGGGTCGGGTGGGCGTTTAATTTTTTCACTATATTTTATAAATGTTATAAATATTTAATTTAGCTTCAGTGCAGCAAGCACTTAAAAAATAATAAAAAGAAAGTTAAAATATATGTTTAGATGTTTGTTGCACAAAGCTGTGTTGGAAAATTCTCACAGTAGTAGCACCAACGAGAAATGAGGAATGATTTCTTCAAGTTTTCTATAGAGCTAAGCACTTTTATTCACACACAACTCACAAATGCCAGTATGTGATCACAGGAGCCCGGGGCGAGCTCATTATCATCAGGAACCTATTAAAGACAGACAATATTTTCAATAAGTTTTCTCTATAGGAGCTAGATATCAAACGAGCTAGGATTCGTGCAGAGACGGATTTGGGAGCGCGCTTAAGTTTGTAAATTTTATATTTACTGATGTTATCATGATAAAATTTTGCTAGCAAAACTACATAGAGCATTGTAAAGGCAAAAATAAAAATTATAAAAATATGATATTGTCATGTATTGTCATGTATTGTCTAATGTTTACCTTGCCTTTGCTTTTGTTGGAATACATACCTACTGGTCGCGTTATTTTTGTCTCTCGCATTATCGCATGTATATGCTGCATAGTATTTGATGCCGTAAATAGTACTTTGCATTGTATACGCATTGTAGTTAAATCTATTATAGCTTTTAAGAAATTGGAACCCTAACCTAACACGCTGTTCAATGTGAGTTGATCGGCCAATGACGCTTAACAAAAGAGATATTGTAGGATGTTACTAACAAGTTGCAGTGAACACATATCATATCATTGAGAAAGAACTGAACAGGTTTTTTTTAGATTTACGGTTCTAATAAAATACTGTTTGCAGATTTAGCTTTTGCAGTCATTTACTTTTGTTAAAGTGTTTTGTTTTGTTTAGGGTTTGAGATTATTGCCAAGCAATAAGACAATTAGGGTAATAAAAAAAAATATTGCTTTCAGATTTATCTGTTTTAAATAAAACTCATTTCTTTTCGTTAAAGTGTTTTATTTGAGACTTGTCAAGCAGGTGGACCTCAGAGTAGGACAAAGTAGCTTATTTAAAAAAATATATCGAGGAAAAAAAATGGAGCAGACAAGTTTTTTTCTTAAAGACCCTTACTCCTTCCCCGAGCTTCTGGTTTTGAAGCCAAGCATTGTGCGCTTGTTTACCCGAATGTAATATTCCACCATCATGTGCACAGTGCACCACACAAGCCTTTTGTTCGGGACTTGCCTGGCTCGCCCCACTGAGATTTGATACTCAATTTAGTGCGGAGTCTGATTTAAAGCCGTGAACTTTGGTTTAATGTATGTGAACAGTCGAAATTATGTCGAGAACTGACGTAGATAGCGGCTAACAGTAAGTTTGGATGTTTGAGTTAGTTGTTTAAGGAAAAGTATACTACTTTTAAAAGCGGTTTTACCATTACCAAAATAAGCTTATGGAGACCTCTGTAAATCTTCTTTAAGATCTTTAAGTTAATCATTTACGAAGGGCTTTCAAACAACAATTAAAAACACAGGGGAACAGTAAACTTATTTGATTTGCTTAACAAATGAAAGGCAAAAGTTTAATTTTAAACAAAATACAAACACACAATATATTCTAGACTAAACTTGAGCTCTAAAGTTTACGCGAACACTACACATATATTTTTACGAATTAAACACAGGGAGTATATCTCTTAGTCTCTCTAAGACCACTGACCCTGCATAGGGATTAAAAAGTCAGGATAAAATAATTATATAAAATAAACGCAACTATGCATACCCTCGCCACTATCCAAGCTAGGTATCATTATTTTAATTGACTAAATTAGGACAAGGTCTTAGATAAATTCAATCAAATATACTGTTTTCTAAAGTTTACGCGAACACTACACACTGAAATGAATTAATTTTAATTAGAGAAGATGGTTGGAATCTACCACCAGCCTGGGATCCCATCATACAAAATATTAAATCCCAGCCCCAACACCATACTGCCAGACCAAAAGATACTGTAAGCTCTTTCTGCGTAAAACGGAACGCACCTGATTAAATTTAAATGAGGGTATACAAGCTACTCAGCAGCTCTACAACAGCTCAGTCTTGTTGTGACCACGAACCCTGTAAAGGGTTCGACACGTCAGGATAAACATTAATTAAAACTAATGTGTATAATATACGCGAGTAGATCCGTAAAAGTTGTTTCATTTCAATCAAATATGTACTAAAATGTCATTCCAGCAAATTAATATCGTAAGGCGTATAATATTTTTTAATTAGTTGTTTATAAGTAATTATTATATGGGAATTAAGGAGCTCGATGGCGCAGTGGTGCTAAGGTTAAGCAACTTTCACATATCGGTTGTTGGATGGGTGACCAAAAATGTATCATCTCCTGCTCCTCCGTGCTTCGGAATGCACGTAAAGCCGTTGGTTTCGGCTGCATTAACCACCAATCCGCACTGGACCCGCGTGGTGGTGTATGGCCCTTTCTCCTTATCCATCCATTGGGAAGGCTCGTGCACCAGCAGTGAAGACATAAAATGAGCTGATGCTGTGATTTCAAAAAATAAATAAGAGTATTCGTGAGATGCAGTTAGATTCTATGTCAGAATCGCCTATTTTAAATGGTCTCACTAAGGGTTCGAAAAGCGGAATGGATTCTAGTTCATTGCGTTCTTTCTATCGCCGGCGCCGTTTACTATGGCCACTCCTTATGCTATCATCATCATCAGCTCATTTTATGTCTCCACGGCTGGGGTATGAGCCTTCCCTATGGATGGATAGGGAGAACGGGCCGTAGACCACCACGCGCGGGTCCAGTGCGGATTGGTGGTTGTTAACGACTGCTAGTGCAGTTGGGACCAAAGGCTTTACGTGCCATCGAAGCACGGAGAAGCTCGAGATGATAAATTTTTGGTCACACATCCGATGACTGGCCTTTGCGAAAGTTGGTTGACATTAGCACTTGCAAACCGGGCGCGTTATCCGCTGCGCCATTGAGCTCCTCAGCTACTATGCTTAACTGACGTAGTGTAACGCGTAATGGACTAGAAATCCGCTCGCCGCGTCGCATGTCGCAAGACGCTCGCGCTTGTGTATGATGCCTATGAGTTTGGCTAGTCGAATATCCAATTATCTTATCTTGGCAGTTAATCGGACCGATTTAGTGGAGTTACCTTAAGCGGAATGTGATTGCAACAGTAATAGTCGCTATAGCTTTTTTTTGGATTTACGGATATGGTTTTGTTTAAGGGGGGGGACGTTTGGGTGCCGAACGGAAAAAGCCAAGGTTGAATGTTGAATCGTGGTTCGATAAAGTAAAATGTATCTACATGAGCTGCCTATAAGAAGCAAGACAATTTTTCTATATTTAAAAATTCATTTAAAAGTTAAAAGTTTCAAATTTCAATTCAAAATTCAAAATCCAAGATCATTTATTCAGTTTAGGGTACAAATAGCTTTTATGAGTTTCACTTTGCTATCGGTGGCATAGTGACGTGATTTAGGCAACAATGGCGTGCATCGTCTAGCGCAAACGTATTAGATTTCTGATCGAGATGAGAGGGCTTTTATTAATATGTTTTATGCAGATTTAATAATAATGTTTATTGAAAAGAATTTGAGCTTAAGTAATGGAAAAAAGGATCCCCTGTGTTCTTGTCTAACAATAAAACATTTATCTCAGCTAATGAAACAACAACTTTTTATGATCGGGTGTTAATGACGGTAGATGTTGACATTGAATGGGTGCCTTTGGCTTTCAAAGTAAAAAGTAAATAGTGTTGAATAATTTCGGCGGGCTGGTTAGAACCACGATAGCTCAATTGGAAGAGCACCTGACCCGGTATGTCAGAAGGGTGCAGGTTCAAATCCTGCTCGTGGAAATTTTTTCAACATTGTGTTTAAGTAATTTGTTTCGCAACAAAATTTGCGTTAAAATTATATAAACAAAACAAAAACATTTTTTAAATTATTTTTTATTGTAAATATGTTTTTATATAAAATATTGTAAATTTTTTTCTTAATATATTTATTTAATAAAGAGAATAATAATAATTATAATCGGGCCCTAACACTTTGCCTTAACGCTTTGGTGACCTCTTTGGTGAAACCGAAGGTTTTGTCTGTGCAATTGCTGATGAAGTAATTAAGACGAACACTTACCGGAAGTATATCCTGAAGGACGGAAGAAGGAAGAATCTCTCAGCCATATTATTTCCGGTTGTTCTCATCTAGCTAACGGCGAGTATTTGCATAGACACAACCTAGTAGCTAGGATCATTCACCAGCAACTTGCTCTTCAATATGGCCTCGTTGAGTCAAGTGCCGTATTAAAAGTACGCACCGGCGCCCGTTCTTGAAAATGGTCGTGCATTGCTCTATTGGGACCGGTCAATCATCACGCACTGGACTATTGTTGCCAATAAGCCTGATATTGTGGTGGTAGACCGGTCTCAACGTCGGGCGGTGCTTGTTGACATTACCATCCCGCAAGACGAGAACCTCGTGAAAGCTGAGAAGGACAAACTCAGCAAGTACCTTGACTTAGCTCACGAGGTGACCGCCTTTTGGAATGTTGATTCGACGATCATTGTCCCGATAGTCGTTTCAGCGGTCTGATAGCGAAGAGCCTCGACCAACATCTTAAGAGGCTCTCGCTTGATGGTTAGATCAAGGGTCAGATTCAGAAAGCAGTACTTCTTGACACGGCACGTATTGTCAGGAGGTTCCTCACTCTGCAGCCCTGACCACGGGTAGCTTGGGCCCTGCCCCGCTGCTGGTGGTACTCTAGAATTAGGTTTTTATAATGTATTATTGTTTTTAAATTAAAATGTTGTAAAAATCTAGTTTTAAGAAAGAAAATAAATAAAGGGTATAATAATAGTAATTTCATTGTTGTATTGTGGTTATATTTTATTTTCAGCAGTGATCATGAATATCATGATCGGTCATGGTCGGTCGGTCATATTAACTGACGTGTTGTTGTATACAACAAAAATATTGTTATATATAGTAGTTTTTGTATAATTTTCTTGCATTTTCCACGATCCGTTCCCAACCACTTTCGCCACATTAAACAGGGCCCAATTACACCCGTTACCGCCATCTGTGCCCGCTAATGAATTAACTTTGGACACCTAACGGGGACCCGTTTAAAAGTGTAACTTCAACTTTACCCCTGTACAAAGTTGGGTATAAAAATTTAAACACATTCGCTACTTTGCTTAGGGGTTAACGGTGTAACTTCTTAACGGGGGTTTGTTTGTCTGCACTGGGGTGGAGTGGACAAGTTATTTTTATGGTATAACTTATAATAACTCTGTGTTGTGAGATTTATATGACTTTGACTTTTGGGCGAGCGCAAGTGATTTTTTTTAACGGCGTTGTTAGGTGCTTTGAGAGGTTAATGTGGAATGTGAACGATAAATAAAACATGTGACTGTTTCAATGATTTTAGAAAGGTAACTAATACTAATAGCTATAACTTTTTCTGTGACAAGCGTTGTTGTTCACTAGCTTTAGTTTTAAAAGGAAATTAACAATGTTTTTACTTCATTTAAATTTAATGTAACGGCACCTGTATTTAACACTGTTCTGACAGTTAGACAATTATATATACAACAGTGCATTCTTTACGTACACAAAAATTTTTCTTTTGATCCAAAACTATTAACTAAACGTAAAAAAAACACAGTAGTTCGCGTTAAAATTAGCAAAACAACGTTTGCTCTTAAACAATTCTCGGCTCAATCGATGTCAATATACAACGATGGCTGATTCATGTGTCATACTCGTGAACGGGTGCTGCCTGTGGAGGCTGGTCTGCTCTTGCATATTTATCTTATTTTTAATATTATTTACTGTAGTTTGACTTGGTTTTTCTTAACCAATTTTTTTTTTTGAGTACTGTAGTGGTACTGTATGACATTGTGGAAATTGAAACTTTTACCTGATGTAAATTTGTTAACTTAGTTTTTTTTTTTTTTATTTTTATTTTGTGATATTTTTGTTTTTTATTTACATGTTGTGGTTGTCTTCTATAATTTTGTGTTTATTTGTAATGGAAAGTGTCCTGCTATGATAGGGCATTTTCCAATATTTTTGACGCTGTAAGGGAGAAAAGAGCTGGACACTTGCTGAGTTTCTTGCCGGTTTTTCTCAGTACAAGATCTCCCGCCCAGAGTAGACTTACGAACCGATGGCATAGTGACATTCACAAGAGCTACTTGTAGCCTAAACTGAATAAATGATTTAGAATTTTTTTTTTTGAACAAAGTTAACAAAATATTAAACATTTTTTCACTAACTTACTTTACATGTAAAAAGAAAGTAACATCATGGTTAAAATTACAAAGTTACGAAAGTATTGAAAAACTTTTATCCAACAACTAATTTATATTATATATGTAAATTATATAATTATACATATGTATATAGATTGAAGTAATCAATTGTATAAATAAATACTAACATAACACAAAAAGAAAGTAGAAGGGAAAGCATTAAATTATTTGAACACAACACAGAAACATGCAAAATATCCCACAAAAATTTTACTAAATATACATCAAATATACACTATTTTCAAATCATTGAACCTCTAACATATAAGACCTACCTATGTACTTAACTACAAAACAAAAATATGATTGTACAGTAAAGAGAGGGGTCTCTTCTAAAACAGGTTTTTTCAAACTCAACAGAAGAGACCCACACATTTGTAAAAAACTACTTGTAGTTAATAATAAAAAAAATTGATTTTTTTTTGATTTTTTTACACTAGAACCACTGTGTGACACTTGCTAGATGTTCGACGTCAGAAAATAATATAGAATTCCATTGAAATTTTACCAGATGGAGTTTCACCTGAGTTTTTCCCGTAATAACACGTGTTGTGAGACTCCATTATAATTTCTATGTACTGTACAATTGTACCTACCCTTACCACTAATATAAAAAATACTTGAAATTAGCTTAATGCTAAACGCGAAGCCATTAAGATAATTAATGAATTAATTTTACCGGATGACAGCTAGGAAGCTGGTAGTCGGTATGTATTCAATTGTTGCTAAAGTAAAAAACCGAACAAGTGCGAGTCGGACTCACCCACCGACGGTTCCGTACAAATTTATGGGTACATATTATATAGTTCAGGAATCGAGTCTCGAACTTTTCCCGACTGTTAGGTACTACATACACCAAAGATATTAGGTAAAATTGAGGGAAATACATAAAAAAGTGGGAAAAGGTATTTCTTTTTTTCATTCTTCGTTATAAATCAAAAACTATACATCATGAAAATAATTTAAAATCTCTTTAAGCTTGTGCAAATGAAGCCCTTTCATACGATACCCCACATGACACGGTTAACTTACTTCAAAAATTGGACCCCCGTTCCTTGCATAAGGACCCTGTTTTTTTTTTGTGTCTCGGACCTACCGCGTTACCACTCACCCACTAAAGCGTTTGATGTATATGTTTACATTGTTTTTTGTTTTTCGGCGATATCTTCTAATAAACATTGTAGTCATCATCACCATCATCAGCTCATTTTATGTCCCCACTGCTGGGGCACGAGCATTCCCTATGGATGGGAAGGGAGAACGGGCCGTAAACCACCACGCGGGCCTAGTGCAGATTGGTGGTTATTAACGACTGCTAATGCAGTCGAGAACATCGGCTTTACGTGCCCTCCGAAGCACGGAGGAGCTCGAGATGATATATTTTTCACCCATCCGATGACCGGCCTGTACTAAAGTTGCTTAACCTCAGCACTCGCAGACCATCGAGCTCCTGAAAGAAATATTGTAGGTAATGTCATTATTCTTTTCATTCAATACTTAAATTCTCATCCATGTTTAAAAATATAATTAACAATTGAACACGACAGCTGTCTCAAATGTATTAACACCGAGTTCCGACAGTGCAGACACTCAATTATTCCTGTTGTCAATTTGTGTTTTATTAACTACCATGATATTATTTTATGTGAGTAGGTACAGTTGAGAGCATGCATCCGAAACGGTGCAGTGATAATAAAGATAGACAATAATTTGGTTTCAGTTTACTAACATGTATAAATACTATACCATCACGTCCTTCTCACAAACAGGGGAAGACAGAGCATCGAACTCCCGAAATTTGAGCATACTCGTTGTTAGTGATCCGACGCACAGTGGGGCAAATTTCGGATTTGCAGATTTGTTACATATAATTGATCAGGTCTTATTATGGCAATTTTTTTGTAAACAAATTATTACACGAGATAAATTGAATATAAAAAAAAAATTGTACGGGACGATATCTAAAATGCTCTATGTACCAAGTCTTGGCAGATCTCAGCTTGATATTTTGTAGGGTTAATCTATGGGTGTTTATGTATAGCGCCACATATATAGCGATATACCGGACTGCCCCGTTTCCCAGATATATAAAGCTGCACTTAGGTAATTTCTGCTCGGAACCTTTTGATGCTTACTACTCAAGATATTTTTGAAAAAAAATTGTAAAAGAGAGCAAGGATGCAATTTTCCTTTTTTTGGAAGACAAAGGAATCGTGAGTTTATTTTCTACAAAAATATTAAAATAACAAAGGCTAGGTAAAGGAACACTAGATCCACAGAACATAATATCATAAAGCTTGGCCTCAAAACCATTATTGTTGAACAACAAGTAACAACGCATTAGTTCTAAATTTTGTTTTTACTGTTAAAATTTCCTACGCGACACAACGTAGAGCTTTAACTAAGTTGGAAACCATCAATGTAACACTCAATTTAGGGCTACACTATACTATACTATACTTGTAACAAGAATATACGCTGTAGTAGCAAGAACTATACATACGCAAGCAAGGGTTATCGGTAACACTAAAGTTTGTTGCTAAATTGCGTACAGAGCCAAGTCTCGAGACACAGCAGGCACTAATGAGCTATTGCAGCTTGTATCTTCAGACTTGAAGCGAGATATATATTCCTGTGTATAGCTTGTCAATGTTTCGAAGTTTGCGACGTTTCTCGAGCATAGGGTGAGCAATATAAATGGTATGCTATGGAAAGATGAGATATATTTTTTTAAACCTGTAGGCTCTGTCTGTATATGCAATTCTTATGACAAATTTTGGGATAAATATTCGTTTTGTGAGTCACTGACACCAACTCTACGATTTTTGAAATTTTTGTCTATGTGTTTGTCTGTATGTTCTGTTATAACTCAAGAACGGCTTGACCGATCTTGATGAAAATTTTTATGTAGTAAGAGATTGGGCAAATGATAGGCTATATATGATGTTAGTAAACCTTATAGTTATTTTGATTAGCATTCATTGATCCTTTATATTCGCACTGCGAAGCCGACGGGTGGCGGCTAGTTATAGAAGTAAATACCTACATATTATACAATACAATACAAATATTATGTATATTATTACATAAACTACTCCTACTACTACTAATACTACTACTGTAGTCCTTGCGGACGACCACCTGCATTTAAGATTATTTCAAATCAAATCAAATCATATACGTAATTTTTTTATATTACTTTTTATCAAATCAAATCATAATTTTCGAATCCTTAGTCGTCTTGGCAAGCTTTTACAATTTTAACTGAATATGTTAGGCATGAGAGTAGAGCTAGACGAAAGTAATGGATTGTGCTCAGTGTGCGTGCACTTGGAGAGGCCTGTGCCCAGCAGTGGACTAGTATGGGCTGATGATGATGATGATGCTGATGATGATTAATTTCAATATGTAAAGTTTAGTTTTACTATTACTGTAAGTAGACATCTTAGATGTGGTAGCTTGTCAATAGCTTATAGTTATCATTTTTGTTGTTATCTTTTTTCAATTGCAAGCTGTTAGCTATCCTAAAATAAATAAATAAAAAAATAAATAAATATCATTTTCACATTTGTTTTGCTGAATTCTAGAAAATAAAACTTTTTTATTTTGTTTCTATTTTTTTAGGAATTATGGATTGATTTTTGTATGGAAAAATACATAATCCATGCGGACCAATTCGCGGGCAAAGTACTAGTAAATTATATTTTATATTGAAAGAATGAAATATTTATTTACTGCAGTTTTGGGTACAAAGGCTAACCATACACTTAAAATTACAAAAAAAAAAAATCAACAGTAAGAAGTATATAATTATTTAAACTATCATGGTCACTTGCAATAGAGTGATTATTATTAACGGGTTTCTTACCATGTCTATTCATCATCTCATCGCATTTTATATGGCATCGATCGCAAAAAACGACTAAGGAAGAGAGTAGATCGTTATGTCTACGCATAAAAAACCAACCCGCATTAACTTCAGTAATACCGTGATCATGGCGCATGCAACAGTGCCGAAATATCGGAAACTCAAAATAATAAACATGGTAAGAATCCCGTTAATAATAATTACTCTATAGCAAGAAGTATTTATATTAAATCATAAAAATATACTTTCTTTTTTATATCTTACGGGTAAGCACTTGGCCCTCATCTAACCTGGTGTTAAGTGATGATAAGGCCGAACGAAGGTCGAAGCGCACTTCACCCGGAATCCTCAACTACTGCGGCACTGGCTATCTTAAACGCGTTGGGAAATTGGAATCACTTTCTACAAGACGTTTCCAATTTCCCATTAGTTGAAGATTGCCATTTGTAACGTGATTACTCGTTTTCCCTTATCCTCACGTAACGCGTTAACGATAAAAATAAATCAAATAAAACCGTTAATGACTTAATACTGTACCACTGCTTGCCAAAGCCCATTGAAGTTTTATCACTTTAAATAATAGGTATTGGCTTCGTTAGAGTAATTATTAACGGGATTATTTTTATTATATGTGAGTGTCAGACATTTCGGCACATATAATAAACACAAGCGACCCGCCCCGGCTTGGCACGGGTGCAATGCTGATACACGCAACCGCTATGTGCATTTTAAATCTGTAATATCTTCGAAAATATTAATTTAAATTACATGCTATAAAAGGCCATATTGATCTATATTAAATACATTGATTTAAGGTATTTAATTGGATAAGGATTAATGCTGTATTGCTTAAAATCGCTTCGTAAATAAGACATTATTTCTTATAAAAAAAAAATTGGTTGCCTGTAAAGTCGATATACGGGCGAAAGTTTTACGTGACAACGACTTTGAGTGGTAAAATAATTTTAATGTGAATATTCATTCGTATAGTAGGAAGAAGGATGAAATAATAGTAACAAATTAAAACATTTATTTATACAAAGAATTATATTTAAAACATTAATTTATACAAAGAATCTCGCACTGAATTTCATATTAACAAAATTTTATTTTTACCTTTACACATACATACGTATTTACCTTTCACTTTTTATGTCTGTCTCTCTCGCTCTTAGGCGGGCTAACCATGCCCGAGTGGAAGGGACGCGTGCCTCTCACTCGCTCTCATTGTGAGCGCATAACGTGAGCGGAGCGTAACGCAGTTTCTTGAAGTGTCACCCGGCAAACCAATTTATAAGACGTTGTCACGTCAATAAAAGATACAAAATTATTAGACCTTTCTAAGGTGTAAAATACTGTAGTACATTATTTTGATCTATCTCGTAGGGTTCAGCCAGCGTTTGCAATGTAAGCGGAAAAAAATGTGAAACCTCTAAAATTATCAGTGTTTCTCTACTATATTATGCATGTATTTATACATATAAACCTTCCTCTTGAATCACTCTATCTATTAAAAAAACCGCAGCAAAATACGTTGCGTAGTTATAAAGATCTAAGCATACATACATACATACATACATACATACATAGTGACAGCGGGAAGCGACTTTTATACTATGTAGTGATGGTAAGAATCCCGTTAATAATCCCTCTAATGCCAATACCTTACCATATTGGCTTAATCACTACCCTTGAAAAATTTGGTGATAACAAACCCGGGTTATTCTTCAAAAAATCCGAAACGCACTTTGTCCGACCGGGGAATTGAACTCAGGAACTCCGGATATAGAGCCGAGCGTGTTGACACTGCCATAGGCGCGAACTCCAGATACAAAACCGAGATTTTTTTAAATTCGCACACCTAGGCGTTCATAAAATTTATTTTATTATATTTAACATAGTAAAATTGCATAAAATTTATACAGGGTGTTTGGTAATATGTGCATAATCCTGAAACATAGCCATGCAACTAAATAAAAATAACACCGTGGCAACATGCATTTTAATTTTCCATACAAAAACTCTTTATTTTATTACATTATTTTTGTTCAACCCTGACATGTTTTTACTTCTGTTTTGTTTGGTTTATTTAATTTGTAACAAACAACCTTAGTGCTTTTCGGGTATGTTTATAATTCTTTGGGGTTGTACGACCTGTGCCCTATCTGCCATATTCAGGATTATACAGGTATTACCAAACACCCTGTATACCTAGTATTATGTCAATCAAACAGTTGAGTTAAATTTTAGACTTTTAGTTCAACCAACAGTAATTAAAGCTTATTTTAAAATAATGGTTATGAATACTCGTATGAAACGTATATGTATTAGTAGTTGCTATTACAATAATTATTGAAATAATTTTAACATTTCAATTTTGAGTGTTCACACTCAACGTCATAAGACGTAACGTAGTGTCACTTTTCAAACATTTTGACACCCCGCCTATTATTGACGTACCGTCCACGAAGGTGTTAGTATAAATAGCACGTACGAAACCATAAGGCGTTTTTAACCGCCTCTGTGGTCTAGTGGCTAAGACCACTGGTTTAGACCCAGAGGTCCCGGGTTCGATTCCCAGCGGGGGGTACATGTTTGTGTACTCGGTTTGGTTGGTGGTAGGGCTTGTTTGTCCGCCTGGCTAGCTACCACCATCTTATCTAAATATGTCGCCATAACATCAATGTTTGTAGCATTGTTGTGTTCCGGCAGCTAGAGATAAGATAGCCAGTACCGGTGAAGTGCGCTTCTATCATTGGCCTTATCATCACTTAACATCAGGTGAGATCAAGGCACTGTGCCTACCCGTTAATATATATATATATATATATATATAAAAAAATTATCTTTCGCCACCGCGATGCAGCATACGTAGCAACGCGCCATCACAACGCCATCTATTATATTTTAAATGTACTAATAACCAAAGTGAACAATATACCTAAATATGATTTAAATAAAACACTTTAGTTACGTAGTACTCATTATTATACTGTGCTTCAGTATAGCAAACAACAAACAATCGGTTCAAATTACATTGTCATTGTTATGCATGCGGCGGATCACAATCAGCTAGGGCACTGAACCGAATCATAATAACAACGGAATCCACACTGGGATAGGAGTGGAGGTGGGAATTGCTATAATACTCGTATAAGAGCTCTGGAGTAGTATAGTTTGTGTCATTATAGGCTTCTTCTGATTCCAAATTGTAGTTCAACATACTTACAATAAAGTTTTATAAAGGGTATTAAAACAAAGAAGGCCACGGGCACAATCAACGTGGGTACTAAACCGAATCATAATAACAACTGAATCCACACTGGGATAGGAGTAGAGGTGGGAAGTGCTTTACACTCGTAAAAGAGCTAGAGTTGTATAGTTTCTGTTATTACAGCCTTCATCTGTTTTCGATTTTTTGATTTATAATTGAAAAGGGCAGGCCTCCAACAAGGTGAAACGACGATCTGGTGAAGGTCGCGGGTAGCCGCTGGATGCAAGCACTACAAAACCGTGTGGGATTTAGACCCACTGACATACAAAATAAGAGTTATAGTGTTCACGAAACTGGATGGGTTGAACAGCGTCTAACGCATCATATCCCGCACGTGGAAATGATTTTCAACACTTTATCGAAAAGTTTGGTTGCCGTAGTTCAATTGTCAAAATAAGGTCACTGAGGTACGGCTGTGGACGTCTCATAACAGAAGAATAATAGGCCTGTCCCCCTAGACAAGTGGCAAAACGCTAATAGAATAGAAATTAAATAGAATTATTATTGTACGGTACTGACATAATTATATTGTCAACGATGCGTTTAAATGACGTTTATGTCAATCCTATACAATAATCATTCTATTTTTAGTGTATGATATTATCGTTTTGCCACTAGTCTAGGCTGTTACCACAAAATATGTTAGTACCGATTGACAAAACTGAAAACATCACCGATTATAATTCGTAGGTACGCACATCATACTGCTTCAAACTGCCAACTTTCCTTAATAGACTTTGTACTTTATGTATATGTAATAATGGTTGAAAATCTATTGAATAAATTTGACAGTTTTGGATAGGTTGATGTGCGGGCCTGTAATCACACTAAGCTTACAGAGCTGCGATTAACAAATGGATCGGAGAAACTGTAAAGCCTCAATGTAATATTTCGCGTAGCAACAACAAGAAATAACATTAATATAGCTCGACGGAGATTGATGGTACGTAAACAAGATAAAGTTATCAACGGCAATACCGACATACTAGGTATATTGACTATGATTCGCCGTAAACCTTGATGGAGAATGACTTACTCTGTTCTGGTTGTTAATACGATTCGCTCGTGTGATATTAAACCTAATTGCTTGCTACATTAACCAAATTAACCTCTTTTACGAGTCCACAAATATTGAAGCACTTTGTATGTGTATTTTGTCAAAATCCCTTCTGTCAGCTTTCCATGGCAACCACTTATAATAGAGCAATTACGTTAGAGTTACCAGGAACCTATACGGTATGTACTGGTGTACTGATGAGATATTATAGGATTGGAAGATGGGTGCCCACTGCCCAGGCCCGATGGAGACTTTAAATATTAGAGAACACCAACAAATTGGTTAAAGTATTGGTAATAAATCAATTTTCATTCTTAATGAAAATAAACATGGTTATTATCAGTTAATATTACTCTTTTAAAAAGTTACGCCTTAAAATATCTGCTCATATAGAAAACGTTACATGGGACTCTAAATTTTGTTCAAATTGGGAGAGCCATTAGGCCCAGCTGCTTTCCTAACAACTCCTATGGAAACTCTAATAAAACCGTAAGCATAATATGTTTCAATTATTCATTGACCTCATTCATATTATTCTGGCCAATAAGGATAGTGATAACACGTATGTTGTGGCCATTAGTTAATCTGTTTAGATAGGTTACTAAAAGGACACTGAAGAACATAAGTTCAAGTAACTATTACAAAATTGAACAAAGATTACAATAAACATAATACATACATCCATACCCTCCACGTCATTTTCTCAAAAAAGATAGACAGAGCATCAAAATGACCGATTTTGAATACACTCGCCTTTATTGACCTCAACGGCACACTTAGCCAAAGTAGAGCTCCGTGGGCTAGACAATAATAGCAACAATAGCTAGACGGTCGTTTGATGTGCGAGCATCTTAGAACCCTTGTCCCTTAGTCGGCTTTTACGACATCCACGGGAAGTTAGGCAGCTGATAAAGTATTTTTACGTCCCAGACCAGCATTGGTGCCAGACCAGGGAGGGACCAGGATGGGATCAATTTAATAAACACCTACGCACAATTTTTGTACGAAAATTATTTATCACTTTTCATTGATTTAATTCGCGATTCTTTTACATTTTTTTTCCTGAAGTGTGTATCCTGAATGTGGTATGATTGCGTAATCAAAAAGGTCAAAACACCAATTATAAGCAATTTTAAAACGTATAAATACTTTTTTGCTACTAATACTATGAAAACAATTTCGTAAGATGTTCTCACTACCTCATTGTTCCTATTACGTCACTATTCCTTATAATCATAGTCTGTATTATTATAGCTTCTTTTATTTCTTTAATAAATAAATTATATTACATAACAAAACAAATTAAATTAGAATAAAACAAAATAATAAAAATTATATTAATAATATGAATGATACAAAATTTGAAATAGAATACAATTCATATTATTATTACAAAATAAAAATTAAAAAGGTAAAATATTCATTGACTGTTAAATAAATAAAAATTTAATAAGTAACATAATTCATTTTTTTATTTTTTTTTCAAAAATACTATTCTATTCAACAATGCTTCCTCCATTAACTCCAAAATTTCTTTATTTTGCCCTTGTAATCCAATCTTTTGTGGCCACTTTGTTTATCTAGAGTCTGTATATTAAACATAATTGACGTCTCTAAGTGGTCTAGTAATTGCGATAAGCGTTAGCCAAATGTGTTTAACTTCCCCTTATAACGTACGCACACGTGTAACGGCACTAACGTATCAAAATCTATCACAACAACATGGCCGGCCTATATCGAACGATCAAGATTAACACATCGCATTACAAGCAACATTACAGGCGAGCGTCTTGATGAATTATTAATTCGTTTAAGAGGATCCCAGTTTGTGCACAGCGGAGATCTGGGATAATGGACGATACGAGACTAAGCGGGAGGGACAGACTTTAGGGCTTACTTCTGTCCACAAAATAAGGATACTCGCAGAAGGTAAGCTTCTTACTAACATACTCGAGCAACGCACACATAGACAACCTCTCACGGACACGGAATCTCGCAACATATGCGCTCGGACTGTTCCGAACTGTTCCGTGAGAGGGTCTGTATTAAGAGGGGGTATAAAGGTAAATCGCCAATCATAGATTTTTTTTAGATTTAGATTTTAACACTAGAAGATAATCCACGATTTACTCGAAAAAAATGTCATAGATACTACAGCATACTTGAAAGAGACTGGACTAAGTGAAAGCATAATACAATTAAATTTTATCGATAAAAAAATCTCGAACTTAGGTCTACTTTTCAACTATTATCAATTTATTTTCAATTTGATGCATATTAATGAGCCAATACTTTAATACATAATATCAAATTATATTACCAAGCGACCCTATTAGCGATTTGAAAAAACAATTTATATTTTACGAGTAATTAAACTAAAACTTATTCGGCGCTTACGACATTCTTATTCCGCGCAGAATGCTCCAGCCTGTCGCACCTGACCCGAGGTAACAGGCATGTTTTGTTTCATCGAACGTCGTAGTTTATCTTCTAGTGTTAAAATCAAATCTACGATTGGCGATTGAAGGTAAATACCTTTATACCCCCTCTTAAGCTTAAGTATTAAGCGGTATGTATTAAGCTTATCTTCTGTGGGTCTCTTTCTTATGTGCTGTCAAAATAAGGAGACCCACAGAAGGCAAGCTTCATACAAACGCGCTCGAGCAACGCACACATAGACAACCTCTCACGGACACGGAATTTCGCAACAGCCGCGCTCGGAGTGTTCCGAGCTGTTCCGAGCTGTTCCGAGATCCGTGTTCTTTTTTTTTTTTGGAGAGAAATTGCTGATTGCCTCAGACGGCATTTTCAGCTTCACCGGGCTTGTTTGGGGGTGGGCGGCGAGAAATTTAAAGGGTTCCTCAAGCCGTGTGAAACGAATCACCTTCGGAGGTCTTCTAGAAGGAACGGCATCACGCACTAGTGCGTGTTCCCGTGCCCTACTAGATTCTTCGAAGGGTTCGGATTAGATCGGGGAGCCTCGTCTAGTAAAGTCACGGACTCAGGTTGACCGGGCCGAGGTGGAGGAGAGAAGCACCCAGGTACATGCCTGTACCTGGTATAGAGCGCGTGTGCACCGTTTCGTCGTACCCTTGTTCTACGAGTACGGTGTCTTGGGCCTAAACTAGTGTGCATGTTTAGTGTATTTTGTAAATGTGTAGTGGCATTTAAAAGATCGGGTGTGTTCCGAGCTGTTCCGTGAGAGGGTATATGTTTGCGTTGCTCGAGCGCGGTATGTTTAAAGCTTACCTACTGTGGGTCTCCTTAAGTTGGGTTGTCGAGTTGTTCTCTAGGGTGTTAAAAGATTGTCAACGCTTTTTTCTGGTGTAATCAGATTTGTCGTCCCTTTGTGATCTCTGATACTGGAACGTTAAGCCCGATGTTTTGATATTACACAAAAATAATGGGTCCCGTTGTTAGGCCGTAACATACATAAAGAATATGAGTTTTATATTTTGGGAACGGCCATTTTGTTGTGTATTGTGGAACGCGAACAAAACAATGTAAATGACTTTATTGAAATGGATACAGACATGCCTAGCGTGAGTTTTATTCGCCATTTGATGATGTTAACGACAACGAGAAATGGAAATTGTTTAACTGAGGAAACGTCAGGTGCTGCAATAATTCCATACAATTTTTTGAGATTACTGATTGCCTCAAACGGCATTTTCAGCGTCACCGGACTTTTTTGGGGGCAACGAGAAACTTAAAAGGTTCCCAAGCCGTGTACAGCGAAACACCGTCAGAGGAAGATGTTTTCGTATCGGATCGGGACTTAGTGATCGATTAACAAATACCTACAACTTGTTTGAGGCACTATAACACCGCTATAGGTACATAATAATGTTTTATAATTACTTTGTGACATACTCCGGTGTGATTGTAGTACAAGTGTACAAGTGCTTTGCGCCCGGGACTAGGGGCGATCCCGGGTTATACGGGACTCTCGTTCTTTTCCCTCGTCCATCCTCGAAATTCTCGACGATAGGAGAGGAGGTCTACTTACTAAAAACCTGTTCCATCCCTTCTCTACCACAAGTAGGTATAAAACGCTATATTTTCTTTTTTAGAAGAGAGGCGGCGGCGGCGAGGGAATGGCATCACCCAAGCGTGTCGTCGTCTCCTTTTAGATTCTCCGAGGTGTTCGTATCGGATCGAACTCGGGATCACATGATATATTTCTTCTTTACACAAATTTCATTACGCTCTGCCGCTACACGTACTTAAATGTATAAAAATTAACCAAATCTTTTTGCAACAAAGCATTACCAAACATCACGAGTTCATTTATACGGTGTTAGGGGTGACCCCGGGGTTATGGGACTCTCCTCTTTCCTCGTCCAGTTACGAAAAGCTCGACGATGAGCGAGTAGGTCTACTTTTTAAAAAACCTAGTCCATTCTTTGCCACGAGGATGGCTCGGGATCACGCCATATATTTCTTCTTTACACTAATTTCATTATACACTGTCGCTACACCTAACTGGATAGTAACAAACCGAATCCATTTGCAACAAATTTTCTTATTGTGAAGTTGAGGAACGTTACCGAACAACACGATATCATATACATAGGGTTAGGGGCGACTCCGGGTTATATGGCATTCTCCTCCTCTTCCCTCGTCCAGTAACGAAAAGCTCGACGATGAGAGAATAGGTCTACTTATTAAACAACCTAGTCCCTTCCTTAGCCTCAGGATTACGCCATATAATTCTTCTTTACACAAATTTCATTACGCTCTGTCGCTACACGTAACTGAAAACCGAACCGAATGCATTTACAACAAAACGTTACCACACATCACGAGGTCATCCATACGGGGTTAGAGGCGACCCAGGGTTATGTGAGACTCTCCATCTCTTCTCTTGTCCAGTCACTAACGAAATTTACCCACTAACAATCCTAGTATCATTCTCTGCAACGATGATGGCTCGGGGTCACGCTATATTTTCTTCTTTACACAAATTTCATTACGCTCTGTCGCTACACGTAACTGGATAATAATAAACCGAATCCATTTGCAACAAATCCTTCTTAATGTGACGTTGAGGAACGTTACCGCACATCACAAGGTCATCAATACAGAAGTGAATATCTCAATAAATTTGAATATGTACGCTGTATATTTCACTTAGCCCCTGATTCGGTTGGGGCTCCGTAAATCCAGTAATAAAATGGGGAACAATATATTTTTATCACTAAAGCGTGGGCAGTAAACATAACTCTTGTTTTGGTAGGCAAATAGATTTTTTTTTCAGCTAAGCTATCTACTCAGTTTTATTACTCAGTGTTGTGATGTTATGAAAACATTCGAAGTTATATCGAATATGGTAAAGTGTGTCTGTTTGTTTGATCTTGCTTTATGTCAAATTGGAGTATCGGATCGACGTGGTTGCTTTTATTGATATAACTGGAGAGCTAAGGAGTGTCATATTATGTTTAGCGGGGCTTAACGCTATTTATAATTGAACGCGAAAGAGGTCATTTTATTTCTGTGTATGTATTTTCTTAACGTCTCTCGACATAATATTATGTTTATGTTTCGACTGTCGTCGGATTTATATCTGAGGACCATTGCACATGGCGCAGGCCCGACGCTCTCAATCGACTTGGAATTACATAGAGTTGCTACTGCTATTTTTACATAATATAAATTAATTTTAGAATGGGGGGTAGACTTACTGTGTCATATGTAGTTTTACAGCTCCATATAGTATTTAGGAAAATTAAAACAAAACAACAATAAAGTACGTTTTTGTAACTACAGGATAAATCTAATAATTAATGAACATGGAAATTAATATTCGATTGCATTCGGAAATGCGATGATTATCGAGAGATTACACAAAAGAAGAACTGTACCATGGACTAATAATATATAACTGTACTTATTATTTTATTGACAAACTTTTGTGTGCTCAAGATTACATGCATTCAAAGTCTCAGACGAAAGCTAGTAAATCTACAAATAGAATAGTTAACAGCTCTAAAATCGGTGGTTTAGTTATGGCAGTATGTGATACACAAATAACTTTCATGGTATTCATCAGGTTCGTCAAGGTAATTAGTGTGCAATATTTGCTTATCTATGCTATTATGCAATCTTGAATGGATTTATCTGAAAGAACCTGAGAACTAAGTTTTACAACCCTTTTATGCCACTGCAAATCCCAACATCGTAAAACATATTTATTCATATAAGCCTACACTGAGAAAACGTCTGACCCCTCAAGCGCCATATGTACGCACCGTCGTACATAAGAAATGAATGCCCCGCGTGTCGTGTATACTTCTTAAAACTTCGCTCAGATTGGTTGATTAATTTTCACCGGTCCGAATTGCAGTATACAAGTTTTGGTTGCCTGTAAATTTTCTATGGTTCGTATAGAATAAATTAACATCACTTGTAGGATTCAGACCGAAAAAAAAATAAACAGAAGTTGCTAGGCTATATTTTATTTAAAAAAAAGAGGCAAAATTTTTAATTTGATAATCAAATTATTGATTATTGTACGGAAAAATACGAAATTTACGTGGATGAAGTCGTAGGAAAGTGTTACCTAATTTGTCAATAAGAATGTCTATCCAATAGCTATATCTGCTGTTGTGGTACTTAGAAAAAGTGTACTAAATATGGAATGCATTCCTAATAGCAAAACTGTTCAAACTTAACATCAGCTAAGGTTTTGGAATGACCTAGCCACTGTATCGGGAAGAGATTTTGATACGCCGCGATGCGTTCAAGAACCTCAAATGCTTAGTTTAGTTTCTAGTAAAATTTAAACACTGAAAAAAAGACGACAACCTCAGGCGGGAATCGAACCACGCACCTTCCGCATTCCGGGCGGCTGCCTTAACCACTTGGCTACCGAGGTCTGGCTTTCACCCGTCGAAATTTTTCAGTGCTTGATGCTTATGTTTTTTAGTCAACATTGCTTCATCAATCTTAGAAGTTTTCACCTCTGAGATCCGAAAGAAATATTTTTACAAATATTTGAACATTCGGTTAAGATGAAGCTGCGTTATAGATAAGTGTTTTTTTTTTTTTTTTTTTTTAATATATTTTAGCGTTTTATTAACGCTTAAATATACTTAAGTAAAATTTAAACACTGAAAAAAAGACGACAACCTCAGGCGGGAATCGAACCACGCACCTTCCGCATTCCGGGCGGCTGCCTTAACCACTTGGCTACCGAGGTCTGGCTTTCACCCGTCGAAATTTTTCAGTGCTTGATAGTTAGTTAGTTAGTTAGTTTCTAGTGTTTAGTTTGATCCATATTGAGAACGTATCCTATATTCGGTAAACTACCTCTACAAATAAACTGTGATTAAATTATTAGGGGAAAAAAATTATTTGTATTACAAAATAAATAATTGGTCAGCAAAATTATTATTTGGTCTGCAGATTTATACAATCGGTAAGCATAAGAAATCCTTACTGTTGGTCAGGTTAAGTAATTTTTTTTCCCGAGCGAAGCGCAGCGTAGCGTGGGCCAGTCACGGAAGGGGGGAACGGCATAAGACTGCTGTTCAGAATGATATAAGTTGCAGACTGATTTAGAAATATTTGCTGACCTTATGTTGCTGCTCAACTAGTATTTTTTGCTACCAAAAATACGAATTCTTTGCTAACCGTTTAAATAACACCCAATAACCCTAACCCTAACACCCAAACCCCCACCCAAAAGAGTGGCAAAGCGCTCGGCTCGATACCCGAAGGCCCCGGGTTAAATTTCCAGGTCGGGCAAAGTGTGTCTCAGATGATCGATGCTAGCCCGGATTTGTGATCACCAACCCGCATTTTAGCAAGCGTGGTGGTTAAGTTATTTTACCCATCATTTTTAGTGATGACTTGATTTCAATGTAAAGGCCTTGCATTGTCCAACTGTGGGGCAGTTATAGGCTATTTACTTGAACTTTTAAATAGATGTTCCCTTCATAATAAGGACAAAGATTACGGGATATAGATAGTCGCGGGCGATCGCTAGTAATTATTAGGTGTTTATCTATTTAGATCAATAGCACAATAACAATAATTATCCAAATTAAAATTAATCAAAAGTTAATCATGTCAAACGAACTTAAATTGAATCAAATTAAATTGAAATTAATCATATGCATTCAATCAATCACTATTAACATGATCATCAAAGTTACAATTATTATCATGTCATTATGTTGCCGCGCCCGGAAACATACGAGACAATATTACGGCTACATCCTAACAGAATATACAGATCAAACATTACATAACCTTGAAATGAAACAACTTTTACGGATCTACTCGCGTTTATTTTACACATTAGTTTTAATAAATGTTTATCCTGACGTTTCGAACCCTTTGCAGGGTCCGTGGTCACAGGGAGACTGAGGTGTTGGTCGTCACATAATTAGTTAGTAGCTTGTATACCCTCATTTAAATTTAATCAGGTGCGTTCCGTTTTACGCAGAAAGAGCTTACAGTATCTTTTGGTCTGGCAGTATGGTGTTGGGGGCTGGGATTTAATATTCTGTATGATGGGATCCCAGGCTGGTGGTAGATTCCAACCATCTTCTCTATTAAAATTAGGATGTTTTTTAATTTCAATAGCCTTGCGTATCATCATAGGGATGAATCGTAGTTCTCTAGCGAATATTTGTGGTTTATCAAATCTGATGTAATGGTTGAGCCCTTCTAGGGAATGTTCGCATACTGCAGACTTATTTTCGCGCCTTTTATGTTTGTCGTCGGCTATATGTTCTTTAACGCGGGTTCCTACACATCTCTTTGTTTGCCCGATGTAAGAGAGCCCACAGTCGCAGTCCAGTTTGTACACGCCTGCATCTTGAAGGGGTATGTTGCACTTGACAGATCGTAAAAATTGGTTGATCTTCTTCGGCGGCTTAAAGTAAGTGTTGATTGAAGCTCGCTATAAGATATGTCCAATCTTGTCAGTGACACCTTTCTATATGGAAGTACAGCAGGTTGGCGCCCGACTGTGGTTGGTTTATTGCGTTTTCTGTGACGAAGCCGTGGTATAGACGCCTGCACATCAATCTATCCAAAACTGTCAAATTTCTTAAATACATTTTCAACCATATTATTATTATTGGCACATTACAACATTTTTATGATGACGTTATAATGAAACAAAATAAATACGAACGATAATAAAGCATACAAAATCAAGTATTACGGCAGAATGCGCCGTTCGAACCGCGCGGTGGGGTGGACCGATATGTACTATGACGTCACAGCGAGTTGTTTCGTTCTCGGGCGCGTTTCTGAAACAAATGCACTTAAACTGCTGCATCTTCGTCATTTATGGTCCGATTTCAATAATTTTTTCACAGAATTACCTGGATTTTTTATTACTTTAATTCTGCATTTAAAAAAAGACTAACCCACTGACCCATCCGGGGACCAGACATCGCAAAATCTGCTTAGCATTCAATATTGTAACTCAAACGCTAGCAGAGTAGTTAGTCAGAAATAACGTATAACAAAAGACTGTATCAACTACTGACTAAATACAGTTGACAGTCGAGTTGAGAGTCCTTTGTTCTACGTCTTTTGTTTTAACCGTTCGATAACTGAAACAAGAAACATGTTGTGTATTCAAAATTATGCTTGTTGAATATAATAACGTTGCAAGGATGTTGTTGCGGCTGGAACGCTCCTGTAGCGCATCCGAATGACATATGTTTGTAGACGCGCTTCGATGAATTCCACCTGCGAACGTGTCTCTTCCTTTCCGCTTGCCTTTTATTTATACAATTTGTGGGAGTGATTTCGTAGAAAAGGGACGGAAGTAGGGTCGTAACAGTGTGATCCTGTAACTGTTACGTGTTAGTCAGGGTAGCCACCAGTGATTGACACTTTAAGCCCAATGTCCGTTGTACCACAATAAGTTATGGATGGACCCCGTTTATTTTTATGATCGCACGTCAAAAATGTTTGTTCTATTAATTAGTTTAGTACTCAAAATTAACAAGTGGCAAATTATGGTGAATGACAAATTGAAAAAAAAAATAACAAAAAATTGGCCATATATCCGGTAGCCGGATAATCGCTGATGTCGCCTTAACACGAAAATAGGAAACATGACATTTTTGAACAACATTCCGATTTTCTTAAATTTTAATACTTCGTATTATCGTCCTCGTACTTCCATTACTGCGTTTACCCGGTTTGGCATGCTGTACACCAAGTTCCTTATACGATTTTGGGGAATATTCTCCCATCCTCTGTGAGAGCAATTTTGAGCTCACGAAGCGTGATTGGGGGAGGATTTCGTTGTTTTACGCGTCTTCGTAGCTCGCCCCAAGCATGCTCGATCGGGTTGATATCCGGGCTGCGTGCTGGCCACTCCATACGATTAATGTTCATCTCTTGAAGGTATTCATTCACAATCCAACCTGTATGAGGTCGGGCATTGACATGCACAAAAATAGCATCCTCACACAAATTGACCATAAATGGACCAACGTGTTCATTAAGGATTTCTTCCACATAATCTTACGCTAGTTAAATAGCTGTTTTCTATGAACACCATTTCTGTGCGACTCTCAGAAGAAATTCCGGCCCACACAAGTATAGACCCACCACCGTAGGCTACTTTTTCTTCGATGCATGCTTGCTTGAATCATTCCCTTGGTCTTCTATACACTCTGTGTTTTCTATCGTGCTTGTAGAATATAAATTTTGATTCGTCGGAGAACATAACTTTTGACCAATCTTCAATAGTCCAATTTAAGTGGTTCTGGGCATATCTTATTCTTAAAATACGATTCCTACGCTCCAGTTTAGGGCCGTTTGCAGGTCTAAGTGGTTTCAAGTTAGCTTCAGCAAATCGTCGTCTTACTGTCCATGCGCTCCATACTTCCTCCGAGGCGTCGAAACTGATATGTAAGTTCAGTTCCTGTGAGAAAGCGATTACGAACGTGTTTACCAAGTATTGATCTTCTCGTGCTGTGGTACACCTGATTCTGCCTGTTCCTGGTCTGCGTAGGTTAGAGCTAGTTTCCTCGTAACGTCGGAGAACTCTTTGTGCTGTTGACAGCGACACACTATCGCGCTGACACCGGCCGGTTTCCAGCATTGTGAGAATTCTGGTGCATTCTTCAGGTGTAAGCGACATGTTACAGCTTTAAATAATAAATATTGAGCACTATTAACATGGTTTATATAGTCACTTGACTTGTCAAATGACAGATTAGAAACAAAAGCAAAAACAAATTCAGTAATTTCGTAGTTTCACTTTCGAAAGTTAAATTAAAAATTTAATTATTTTAACTAATTAAAAAGTTTTATTACTTTTAATCAAGGAGTATTTAATTGTCTATTAAACACAATTTATTTAATTAAGCTAGCATTTTTAGTTTCCGAGATTTTTAGGTTTCTTTAAGTGACCCAGATTCATTGCTCTCGAGTGTAGAATCAAACGCAAATATTTCATCGAGAGATCGACAGCGCATATTGAAAGTATACTATGCTAGCACTCAAAGCTGCGTAATTCTCGAAGAAGCATTGTGATCCTGCTTACACGCATCAGTGGCGGAAAGTATACTTCAGTACGCAAAACTCGAGTACGTTTTCAAATAAACATACTGCGTTAGTACCACTGCGCAGTTACCTAATTTAATTTTGTAATTTACCTGCCCTGTTTTTTTATTGCATCTTCTTTCACGTTTAGGTAATAAGTTATGTCAAAATCGCAAAGCCTTTGTCGCTTTGCGCAAAAGTCAGAAAAGAGCAATTTTTTTGTCTGTTTAAAAATCAATAATCACGAAATTTAAGATCGTCACGTGCCATTATTTTCAGCTAAATTTAATTTGCTATTGGGAACTAGCCTAGTATAGTTTCTGAACTTTTTTATTAACCGATGAGGCAGAAACTATACTCGAGTATCGCGCAAAAATCGAGTACACTTTCAACAAAACAGTAAAAAAAATCCAAAATGAGTTAACAATGCCAGAACGCATCGCAAAATGCATCGCGTGCTTTAATTTTTTTAATTCAACAATGAATGACATATATAACTTTTAAGAACCAGATAATGTGACATGAACTTTATTTTCGCACTTGAAAGTATACTGCGCTAATGCAGTATTACTGTATCTGGCACTGTATATTTTCAAAAAACGCGGATCGAAAACTAGAAAGCACCACTTCCTATCTCCGACTAGACTGCTTACTCGTATATTTGCTCTGCTAACAGTGTACTCCTAGATATCAAACTTCATCCGTGACATATTACAAAGTTAAATTAAACTTCCATATTAACAGTGTTGTGGATTTACTATACTATGTTACCTATATTATGTAAATTACCAGGCTATGTTGTATACCGCACGTACCCTCTTACACATTGTTTTAAGTCGTATCATTGTCTATAAGATTAGTATAGTCTACTGTCCATACTGTCCCACTCCTGGGCAAATGCCTCCCTAATTTTTTTCCACAGATACCTAATATGTTTGTGTTAGGCATGGGTTTAAGTCAGTATATAGCCTAACAGTACCTCCGTTAGGCTATATACTGATTGAACAACGATTTTTTGCCAAAATCAGCATCGCCTATATTACAGTTACTAGCGGCCCGTCCCGGCATCGCACGGGTGGACATTTCTTTTTTATATAGCCTATATTACTCAGCGCTAATGAAGCATTCTCATTAGAATTAAAAAAAAAACTTCTTTTGATTGAATTGTGAAAGAATTTTTTAATCGGTCCAGTAGTTTTTGAGTTTATTCGTTACAAACAAATATACAAAAATACAAAGCTTTCCTCTTTATAATATTAGTATGAAGTATGATATAAATCCACTGCTGTACATAGGCCTCTCCGTACCACTGCTGTACATAGGCCTCTCTCCGCCTCTCCGTGTACGCCACTGAACCTTCGAGCATTAAACCAATCACTGAACACGATCCGCGGCTACTCTCATCCATGTTTAATGGTAATTATGTATGTATGTATGTATATCTGTATGTATGTGTTTGTATGTGTGTGTGTGGGGGGTTAATTATAAAGACTGTAGAAGAAAAAAAAACAAGTTTTCATTACATTTACTTTGTAACAAACAATAGTGAATTAAATAAAACTTTTATTTTATAGTAATTCTTCGAAAGGTTTTCCAAGGGACGTGTTAAGATAAAAACAAAAATGAATAGCCAATATCAGCAAAAATGTTTCTATGACCTACTTTTCTGGGGAAAAAATATTAAGTATCATGTTCTGAATATAACCTTTTAGGAAAATTCACAAAGAACCTTCCATAAAAATACACAGCATAGATCTAAAATCAACTTTATCACTCTGGGAACTGAAATCACAATTACTTAAGTGCCACTCCAGCAAATAATTTCCAAGAACCTTAAAAATTTTAGTGAACAGCTGACTCAAACTAGTACGACCACTTACGTAAAGCAATTCAAATTCAAGTTTTTAAGTGTGAACGACAAAGTAAGACAATCCTTAGTAGTAACTTGCAAAATTAAGCCGTATACGCGAGATAAAGTTGGCTACCTAGTTTTCTTTTTTATGTCGACTATGAAAGTTCTGGAGAACTTAATGAGGTTGTGTAAAACAAACGAGGCTGCAACTGCTGATGACAGCGTCAGTAATGATAGAGTGGCTATAAAGCGTAGCTCGAGGAATTCTGCCCAGGAGATGTTGGCTGCAGGGGAACGGAGGTGCTTCGCTCCACCGTGCCTAAGGACATACTCAGTCCACCACACGGCACGGTCTAGGGGCGGCTGTGGCTGGTCGCGCATTAGTGATCTTAGACGTACGACATTCTGACGGTAACTGAAAAAAAAGTTCAATGTTAATGAAGACTCGTAAACTTCCACCATTTTGTTTTGGCCTGTCGCCGTAATTAAGGTAGCTGTTGAAAAAGTTCACGGTAACATGGAATGATTAAGAGACTCCCAAACTACCAGCAACTAATCTTGGCCTGTCGCTATTACAGGAATATTACTACCTTCTAGTAAACTGAGTGTTTTGTCGTTGGAAAACAAAAGAAACAACTACATAAACAAAACATACAGTAATACAATATAAATTTATCAAAACGTGAAATATATATAAAAATATTGGGCTTTGATTTTGGAATGCAGTTTAAATTTTGGAGGCTGATATCCAAATAAACAATAACATTACCAAAGGGGTTTGATTGTCATATGCGGAGGCAGTAGAAGGCAGGCCCGACTAACCATCGGTGCCTTGACAGGGCACTATGCCACAAAACAAACGCTTCACAGAATGCTCTCCTTTCAACAAATAGTTTGTGTAGGGTGTATGGAGAGGAAACGGAGTCAATGCAGCACCTACTGTATGACTGCGACTCTCTGGCTAGGAAAAGAATGGGACTCCTGGGGTCTGCCTATCCGAAACCGGAGGAATTCAGGCTCTTCGCCCTTAAGGACGTTGCCAAACTTATGGCATCTATCTTTACAGAGGAAGAAGAGTCAAAGGATGGGGTTGCACAAAAGATCCCGATGGGTCGAAGTGTTACTGCAAGAGGGAAAATAAGATAAGATTGTCATGAAAAAAATGCATACTTCTACTTTTAAAAATATCACTATATTTTACTAAAACTTAAATATTCATTAAGAAATACCAACCTTTTATCTCCGATGATCGTATTAATAGCATTTCTGAATTGTTCTTCAGTAATAGTGTCTATATCAAGACGTTTGCCGATTTTGTGGTAGGTATACTGTTCTACGTTGAACCATTGGTCTCCCAGCATTGGTATGCCAATGAGGGGTACTCCAGCCGTTATAGCTTCATCAGTCGATTGTAATCCTCCTTGTGTGACGAAGAGCTTCACATTGGGATGTCCTAAAAACAAAATAACATTGTAATTAGTTGAGTGTGTCCAGTGCAACATGAACATAAATGTTTGTTTAATATTTTTTAGTCTGGCAACAATGTTCTGTGGCATTTGAAGTTTTTTCCTTTCTTCTTGATTTTTTCACTTAACAACTAACACATTTAAAAGTTTGTTAAATGTTTAAAAATAGTAGAATCAACATTTTACTAATTTTCTTATTTTTTGTTTATTTGTTTTATTTCTAAAAAAGTAGTGGTCCTTCGAGCCATTACTGAACAGTGTTATTGAGTTGGTCTTTTATTTCATAGAAAAATCAAGATTATTTTAAAATGCTTCTGAGAGTGAGATCACTTAAATAAAACATTTTTTTTTGGAGAGAGATTGCTGATTGCCTCAGACGGCATTTTCAGCTTCACCGGGCTTGTTTGAGGGCGGCGAAAAACTTAAAGGGTTCCTCAAGCCATGTGAAACGAATCACCTTCGGAGGTTTAGAGGGAACGTGTTGAAGCAAGAAGTTTTCACTAACATGTAAAAGAACTTTTTGCACAATTTTGACTTTTATATTTAAATTTTGTAACATTGGATAGTGCCGTAGTCTCTTGTTATATTGTGTACTTCGAATTGATTGTCTAGAATAAAATATGTATTTTTCACAAGATTTTATTTAATAATGCCCTATCGTTTAGAAAATCTACCATTGGTTAGCCTATGGTCTGGGTTAACCAATAGAACGGCATCACGCACTAGTGCGTGTCCCCATGCCTTACTAGATTCTCCGAAGGGTTCGGATCGGATCGGACGCTTTGTACGATAATTTATTTTTTAAATAAGTTTTTGAAAGAAATACAATATAATTATTTTGTAATGGAACCAGTGTTCGTTTCTTTAATTTCCTAATTTTGTTATTCTTTCGTCGCAAAAAATTAATATAGAATATCATTGAAATTTCACTAGATGACAGCTACGAAGCAGGTGGTCTGCATTCAATTGTTGTTAAAGACTTAAAACAGTCGCTGACCCCATTTTTAATGATAAAAAGAAAAAAATGTCGACATTGGTCCCTGTCGCACATCGGTGCCACTCCAATGCATGCTTAATAATAAAAAGAAATAATTTAAAAATTAAGAATGTTGGGAAATCGCGTTTAAAGTTTTGCAAGTTTGACCCGGTGCACAAAATATCAAAAATATGGCAGAAATCGTCATATTTTTCAAAATAAAAGAATAGAAATCAACCTTTCATTTGGTATAGCAATGAACATTCTACAATTACGCAAAACTGAAAAAAAATTAAAAGAAAAAAATCCCTCCGACTCATTTCAGTTTATTACATAACCAAAGTAGTCAAACCTATATTAGCTATGGCACAAAACAAAATCATTCTGTTTTATTTTAAAAAATAAATTAAATCATATGTAGAACTGAGACTTATTTCTCTTTTAATCTGTAAATATACGATTATTCAAATTTATATCAAAAAGTTGCCCTTTTTTACTAACACTATATTTTGAAAGCATAATTTGAAACTGAAATAAATTCCATATTTACAAGATTATCAAGTGATGTGATCAAAATGATAATAAAAATAAAAAAACAAAGACTTTGCTTAGTTATTATTTAATTCATCCAATAGAAACTTTCAGTCTTAATGCTTTGCACTTAACGACTTAAAAACTAATATTAAAAAATATGAAAATAAATTAAAAGTAACTTATAGCCTAAACTAAAACAGCCTCTTTTAATACTCATTCCTCCCAACAGTGTAAATACCGGATCACGGTATGAAAAAATCCCTTCTATTGCCAGCCTTTTATTGAACGATTAAAGCGTGTTATGTCTATGGCGTAGCTTACAATGCATTGAGGCAGCTTTAGAACCATAGACTTCGCGCGTTAAAATAGCAGTACTATGAAAAAAATATTTGACAAACGTCAGTGAATTTTTTGTGTCATCCGATACCTTGTTTATAAAACTTGTTTATTGTGAAAAAAGTGTTTGAGGCATGATGTGTTTGTGTTTTAATTGGCATCGTTTTTTGTTTCTTAGAAAGAGATTCGTATTCTTCTCCAAGATTTCTTAATTTTTTTACCTAATTTTGCTTCCATTTCTGTAGTCTCCGTGGCCGTTTACGACCTTTTTGCTCAATCTCAACTTCAGACTCGGAATCCGAAAAAATTCTTTCACCATTCGAATGCTACATTAGCACTGAGTAACATAGGCTATATAAAAAAGAAATGTCAACCCGTGTGAAGCCGGGACGGGCCGCTAGTATATTTATAAAATACAGTGAACAAATTAAATGCCTACCCGACCCAGCCAGGAATCGATGCTGAGTCTTCCGCAATCCGGGCGGCTGCACTGACCATTATGCTACCGGGAAGGCTGACTTAAGCACTTAATTTTTCCACGGCTTTATTGCTTTTGTCTGCTTTTTAGCGGCAGAGTACCATCTATCCAACGGTTATTGCAACCGATGGTTATGCAGATTCATCTTTACAGATAAAATATCACAAATTTGATAACACAACGCTATAGTAATTTACTATAGCGTTGTGTTATCAAATTTGTGATATACTTTTGATTTTTAAGTGCTAATTGCTAAATTAGAGTGAGAGATTCTAATTTAGCATCAGTGCAGCAATTAGCAATTAAAAATGAAAACTAAAAGAGCTGTATATAGTCTAAAATATATGTTTCGACAAGTTATTGCTAAACCAGATGGAGCAAAAACATTTATAATCATCTTCACGAAGTTATAATGAAACTGAACCATTGACAGCATTTCAAGCATTGTCGTCGTCTATTTCCATTAAAACAATGGTAACATTTGCGGAGCAAGTTAGATTTAGTTCGCTGTAAAACTAACCTGTTGCGTCCCGAAGCTTATTATTTGCTTTATTCCTTCAAACTTTGAATACCTAGGTAAATTTTAGGTGAAGGCATTTCACAGTTTTGCTGTTCATAAACATAGACGGTGCGCAATTGTTGATTTCCTATTAAGTATTCTGTCGAGCTCGATGGCTGGCGTAGCAACTTGTGCATTCAAGTTTCGATCCTGCAAGGTAAGCAACTTTCCCAATACCTATTTGAACTTCTCCGTGCTTTGAAAGACACGCCTATGCTGGTTGCAGTGGGCCAGCGTGGTGGGTTATAACCCGATTTGTCGATGTGCTTTTGTTTGAGAAGCTCGATTGGTCAGTGATTAATGCGCTTCGTTTGCGATTGCTAAAGTTCAGTAATTTTCGCAAAGGCCGGTCATCGGATGGGCTACCAAAAAAATAATATCTCGAGTTTAACGTATTAAGCCGTTGGTGCCAGCTGTATTAGCAGTTGTTAACAGCTACCAATCTGCACTTGGCCTGCGTGGTGGTTAATGGCCCGTTCTTCCTGTGGTGTTTCAATCGGGTTAAGGCTCGTGCCCCAGCAGTAGGGACATGATATGAGCTGGTGATGATGATTCTACTATTCTCTGATGACACGCTGGCAAGCCACAGCAGGGCTGAACACCGGTGATTGTGAAATTACCGGATCAAAAGGAAATAATTATCTACTTCTAATTTATTTAAAATGAGAATCTAAATACGTTCTGACGTTACTGGCATCTTGTCTTGAAGTATTTGGATGTTTAAACTTTTGAAGATGGCTTCACTTTGTTTCCTGAGTAGAATACATTGAAGTTTGCACGCTCGGCTTGTGGCAAATTTTATTGTCCTTGAAAATTTTTAATGAAACTTTGACTTATCTAACAAATTTTAATATTGTTTCACCGGCAGCAATGCGAAGAATGCCGTTGTGAACTAACTACTTAATTATTCAGTATTTAACTAGGTTTAACACAAATTAAATAAATTAAGTATTCTAGGAAGGAATACGCGTCGTTTCGACCGAGTTGCACCGGCCATGGTCACGGGCTAAGTCAGCCCGTGACGTGGCTTGAATTCCTATTTAAAATGATTTTAAATGGAGATTAAATAAATATAAGTCAACATTACGAACATTGACTCCAAAGATAGTAGCTTAAACTCTTGTGTAATATAAATCAGGAATAACGACGGTATCAACACCACCCAGACCCGAGAAAATAAAGAAAAAGTTTATTTTTCCACATTGAGCCGACCGGGAATCGAACCCGGGACCACGGAGATGGCAATACCAGAAACCGGCGTACGAGTCTTTTGACTACGGAGGCCGTCATTTAAAATGTTTATAATGATTGCTTTATTCAACAAAAATAAAATATTAAGTTGTATCAATTCTAAACTAATTTAGATAAATAAAGATCAAAGATCGCTATTACCTACCGCATAGTAATTTGGAATAACGTATATTCTGTCTAAATAATTTATAACTTAATAATTAACGTTATCGCTATGAGTGCAAAGCAATAACTGCACTCATTAATCCAACCTTGATATACACCAAGTTGATACGGTTGTCAATGTCAAAGACTTTAATAGATATCGCTTACAGTACCTTGATGACCTTTTCCATTAGAAGCAAAATACTTATATTGTTAAAAGTGTTTTGGTATATAATATTTTGGCTTGTGTTTAAACGCCTACCAAAAATGAATCAATTTTACTATCAATAAAATTCGAAATGCTTACCAAAACGGATAAATGATCACCACATTGTGTTTCCTAAAATATTATAAAAAGGATACAATTTATGTTTTTATTAAATGCCTTAAAATATATGAATACCTTATACCTGCATTTCAGACCAAATATGTTATATTGTCACCAAATATATAATACCAATATTTTATGCTTCGAGTTTTAATTTGGTAATTTTGGCTTTCTGTTGTCTAATAAAAAAAAACCTCGAAATTCAAGAATTCAAGTCTAACCTATCACGTGACCAGTTGGGTAGCTAGGATCCTCAATCATTTGAATAATAGTGTAAATATTTGGTGATCATTTATCCATTTTGGAAAGCAAAAAGAACATTTGTACAATATAGGAAATTATTGTGATGTGTGTTTATTTATTTTGGACTATAATATAGTATATTTTAGGATCCTTTTTATAAAGGAATCTAATTTTTTTTTGGAGTCATTTAATTTATTTAGTTCTTAGGCTTAGGGTCTAAAAAATATTTCTGATGAGCGTTTAAATTATACCCTAATATTTTTATAAAATATAGCTCTTTTTATACAGAAGAAAACGTATTAGGGATACCACCGCGTCCGGGGAGGCGCAAGTAATGTGGTACTCAAAAGGAAAGGGGTGCCTCATTATAACTAGCTCATTTAATGTCCCCACTGTTGGGGCACCAGCTCTCCCTGTGGATGGAAACGCCACAGGGAAGACGGCCCGTACACTACCACGCAGACCCCGTGCGGATTGGTGTTTGTTAACAACTGCTAATGCAGCCAGGACCAGGCTTTACGTGCCTTCCGAAGCACAGAGGAGCTCGAGATCATACATTTTTGGTCACTCATCCAAAGACCAGTCTTTGCAAAATATGCTTTACTTCAGCAATTCGCAGACCAAACACGTTAACCATTGCGCCATCGAGCTTCTCAGTTCCATCGGAAGGAGAGCTCCAGAGCTTACTCTACCAAGAGTTTTATTTGTCATTCGCAAAAACAACCCTTCAGCGAAAACGATTTAAATTTTGACATAGAAATTTTCGTTTTTGTTAACGTGTTCGAATGGCAAATCAAACAACCACTAAACACCCTAAGTACTTCTACTCTGGGCGTTTATAAGCTGGTGATGATGATGATGATGATGATGATACTAAGACAATAGCAACAGTGCAATACTTACTCAAAAGATCTGATTGTGGGAGCCATTTTGAGATTCTGATGTTTGCCGTTCTACCCGGAAGCTCGTCTTTGTCCCATTTCCACAGTACATTGTATTGCAATTGGGAGAATACTTTGACTAAAACTTGAATCTTCTCTGGAGGTAGTTGCGATGGGTTCACATTAGTTCCGAAACTGATGTAGATCACACCGTTGGTAGAGGTGTCTAAGTAAGTCTTCAAATCCTAGAAAAATATTAACAGACAATTTTTATTTCTAATTTTAAGCTTGGCACATATCTTCATCTTCCATCTGATGTTAAGTGGAAATGGAGTTCAGACGTGAAGACAATAGGGTTGTTGACAACATCATTCAATAATTACGTATAAAACATTAACCTATTTTTTATTTGACTTATGCATGCATTTCTGTAACCTAAACAGTTAATAATAAACACTCAATTGACGTAACACAATATTGACGTCATAGTTTTCCATTCCCATACAATTTCTATTGGAAAATATAGTTTTGACAGATGTTAAAAAGTGCCTCCATTGACTAACCAGTCAACTACCCAATTGGTGCCCACCCTCACCCTGTCGGCTCACAGAGTGGCCTCTTCACGCCTCGTATCAAAGACCCCATGTGATAATTAGGAAGGATGGAAAACGTACTTTTGATGAAACGCCTAGTACACAACGAGTACACCCTTGGTCGGGGTGCATGCAACAGTGCCGAAATATAGGATTCTACCTTCAACATAGAATTAGAAAAAAAGTAGGGTGTTTCTGATATTTATTTTTGATATTGATTTTATATAACTTCTTAAACTATCATGGTAACTTGCAGCAGATTAATTATTAATTATTAATGGGAATCTTACCGTAATGTGTCATTATATGCATTACAATGTGAATATATGTATATAATATAGCACATGTACACAGCACATGGCTTGGTTTTGTATACTTACTTTTTCTAATTAGTTTTTTTTATATAAATACCGTAGTGCCTTTATTTAGTTTTATAGTCTATTTTTTAAGTTTGTATCTCACTCTAAGCAAACTATGAAGTTTTTATGAGAAATAAATCTTCATCGACCAAGTGCATGTTTATTATTATTATAAATATTTTTTTAATTTTTTTTTATTTAGGAACTAACAGTTACAAATTGTTTATAAATTTAAACTAAAATATATAAATATGTATATTATGTTCATATTTATTATTTATTATTATGTATGTTTATGTAGTTTTTAAGAATATTGTATATTATTATACCTAATATTTTTATTCTTATTTGAGATATTTTTGTTTGCACCTTTGTCGCTTCCTTTTATACATGATGCTCCCATTCCACCTTAGGTTGGCTGGAAGAGATAAGATCTCTTTTAGAGATAAGTCCACCTTTGCTCCTCATTGTTTGTAAACTGTCCTCTCCATGTGTGTTTTGTGAAATAAGGAATATATATAGGTATATACATAATCGTAAAAAATATAATAGTATAAAAAAGTTGCTTGTTTACCAAAATTATTAAGATAATTCCTTGATTTTTTTTTTTAATTTTTGTATAGGCATCTTTTAAAACATAATATTTTAAACACATTATCATGCAATGCTTCAAGGTGAACCTTGAATATGTAAATTGACAAAAACCTATGAGGTAATACAGTAGTCGCCTGTAAGCTATTTAAAGTTAGAACATGATTACAAAAACACAAATGTTGAAAAAGATTCGGAGTTTTTTTTTTCAACATTTGTGTTTTTGTAATTTTTTTCGCAACAAAATTTGCGTTAAAATTATATAAACAAAAACGAAAACATTTTAAAACATGACTTTTCTCTTTTACGTACACTTTTGTGGTACCCTACGAGTATTATACGTATTCTTTACTTTTTCTCCTATTTTTTCTGCCAATAACCTTCGAGGAATATTTTATTATGCAACAAGTTAATTTGTATAGGAAATACCAGTTTAAGGAAAATATTTTCTGTAACCGTTAAGCTATAAATGGATAGTGATATAATGATTACAAATTACGGCTTGAATGTCAGTGCCGTTTAACCATATGATTGCATCCTTATATTTTGAGATGTAACTTGACCTTTTCTCAGCTAAAAACTACTACTACTAACTGTGATTGACACTGACACTGACTGACACTGATAAAATAGTCTGGTTATAATAAAAAACACATAATACTCTATTTGAATCAATATAATAAATATAATTTTTATTTAGAGTATCTTGAGTGTGTCATGCTCTCTTTATTGTCTCTGCGGTGGTGACGTGTGCGTCGGGTCGTTACGTTCCCTAAAATATAGTTGAGCGAAGCGATGGCTGATTCATATGTCATTCTCGTGAACGGGTGCCGCCTGTGGAGGCTGGTCTGGCCAGGTCTGCTCTCGCATACTTAACTCATTTTTAGTATTATTCCTGGCTGGGTCGGGCGGGCGTTTATTTTTTTACTGTATTTTATAAATTTTATAAATATTTTATATAGTTTGACTTTGTTTTTCTTAAACAATTTTTGACTTTTACTAGAGTACTGTAGTGGTACTGTATGACATTGTGGAAATTGACACTTGCACTTGATGTAAATTTGATGTAGATTTTTTATTTTGTTTTTTTTTTTTACATGTTGTGGTTGTCTTCTATATTTTTTGTGTTTATTTGTAATGAAAAGTGTCCTGCTATGATTGGGCATTTTCCAATATTTTTGATGATGTAAGGGAGAAAAGAGCTTGACACTTGCTGAGTTTCTTGCCGGTTCTTCTCAGTACAAGATCTCCCGCCCAGAGTAGACTTACAAACCGATGGCATAGTGACATTCACAAGAGCTACTTGTAGCATAAACGGAATAAATGATTTTGAATTTTTTGATTTTTTTGAATTTTTCTGTTTACTAAAACATATATCTGAGAAGCAGTCCTCACAGTAGATTTGGAGTTTTAAGTCAGGCCAATAAATTAAGAAATATATTATTATACTTAAGAGTGTTATGCCTAAAACAATATTCTATCCACATGTTGATCGCCATAGAAAATTATGTAAAGCTAAACAAAGTGTGTGTTATAATATAACTTATCTTTAAGTTATTATAAAATACCTATATACCTAAGTCTGTTAAAAATATTAAACCTGGCCGTAGAATATTAAAAATAAATAAATATATATTTAATTTGAGGACCACCAAAAGGAGGAAAACCACACAAAACATACACCAATACAAAAATTGTGTCATGATTCGATAAAAGTTAGCTGCTATTTAATTTATAGGTTGCCACCGCATGCAATCATAATAAAGGCAGAATAGTTAATTATTTCAACTAATTACAAAATGACATAAGTACAATGAACAAAAATTCAAAAAAGAGTACATATTTTTACCTTTGGTAGATCATTTATTGGCTTCTGATGCAATCCACCCATATAAATCACGTTCGGAGGCACGGGCCGATTGCCCTCCCAAATGGGATTGACGTTGAAAAAAAGCATGTCCACATTGTCACTCAATGTAGACAGACTAGGGACATCCGGACCAAAAATCTTCCTGACCATTTCATTTTCAATCTCTTCGATAGCGTTGTACCAATGTAAAAACCTATAATGGTAGTACAACTCTGAGAGTTTCTCCCAATACGTAAGGTTGTATATCCTTTGGCGGAAAATGGTTGGATACAAAATCGGGTGTACCGGTGCCCCGACTACTTCGTAATTGCCAATCACTGCACCGAACGAACTAACTTGTATCACTGGCACTTTAAGAACGTGTGTTAAAGCTAAAGCGGGTCTCACCAAAGCTTCAATAAGTAGCAAGTCAAATTTCTTGTTACCGTCCTTAATTATTTCTTGCACTTCGCTCGTAAGCATTTGCTCTCCAAATATTTGAGCGATCAAATCAAAACCAACTTTCATTTGTGTAAATATATCGTTATCACCTTTCGAAGATACTGCTAAAAAGTGTTCTCTCCATGTTTTGTATGATAGATCTTGGACATCTATTTCTGTGAGATTCGCTGGCGTTTGTCCTTTCGGGAACGCTGGATCTGTTGTGATGACGATGACTTCGTGGCCTCGTCTAACTAGTTCTTGAGTTAAAGGTCTAAATACTACTTGATGACTTATAGAAGGTGTTGGGAACACAGCTAGAATTCTAGCCGCATTATTATTAGCTACAAAATACGAGATGACAAGCACGCACCACACTGTACGAACCATGTTTATCTACCGCTTACTAAATTGAGCGTACGTTAGAGTTCCCTTATAACCTAATGATGATATAATTGTGCACGAATGTTCTACAATGACTTGTGTTTTGATTCCAACATTAATATGTGGTGGCTAACTGTTTATTATCTTGTGTCACGTGTGTTTTAAGTGGTATTTGAATACGGAACTGTTAGTTTAAGATAATTCTGTTTAATAATACAAAGATATAGTGTTTCCTTTCTGTGTTGGACAGCTGAAGTTTGAAATGGCAATGTTATACCTACCGCACACGATAACGTTGATATTTCATTTTTAATATACCTTCTGCCCAATATTAATGTGTGCTATATTAATAAGAACCGGTTTGAAATAATAAAGGACTACATTAGAACATTAGATAAATTAAATCAAATATGTTCTAAAAATGTCGTTCGAGCAAATTAATATCGATAAGAGTATAATATTTTTTCATTAGGTATAAGGAATTATAAGGAAATTGAGGATGGCGCAGTGGTTAACGCGCCCGGTCTGCGATTGCTAAGGCTAAGCAACTTTCGCAAATATCGCATCGGGTGGGTGACCAAAAATGTATCACCGCTAGCTCCTCCGTGCTTCGGAAAGCACGTAAAGCCGTTGCTTCCGGCTGCATTGGCAGTCGTTAACAGCCACCAATCCGCACTAGGCCCACGTGGTGGTGTATGGCCCCTTCTCCCTATCCATCCGTAGGGAAGGCTCGTGCCCCAGCAGTGGGAACATAAAACGAGCTGGTGGTGTAGGTATGAATGATGTATAAGAAATTTAATTACTATGAAAGTGAAGTTTAGCTTTGATTGATAACAATGGTGATGCAATAGTGAACCATGTTTTCGTCTGCGTTACACGTGTTACAAGCACATTTTTTTATAAATCTTTTGTAGCGAATGACATTGCAAAAACTACCTACCTATCAGACAAAGTTTAAGTTTAATGTTTTTGTGAACCAAGATATCGTGATGAGACAGACAGTCAGACAGGATGTGTGTGTATTACTGGCCGATAGGTGAAAACTTTGAAGAAAATGTAGCATCTCTTTTTTTTCGTTTAGTTTATGGCTTCGTGCGATTAGCACATTTAGCCAGTGTCAAAGTAATTTTTCTTACAAGTAATAAATAAATATACAATATTTCCTTCCAGTATGATGATGATGATGAATGACAATAGAAATGAGAAGTGAGAAACGATATACCCCCCAACCCCTCGAGTATCTCAGTAAAGATGTGGGGCTTTACTAATTCCTCGGGCGGACTTCTTGAGAGAATTTGAAAAGTAAATTTACACTGTTTTGTTTCATTTGCCAACACTCATGCACGCTCACGAACACTTAATGATTAATAATCCACTATTATTTCACATTAATATTCGACATTACACAAATTTTTGAAAATAAAACAAAACCGCAGACATGACTCTTCACTTTCCCGCCAATAAGTCATGTAGCATCTGTGTCATCATGTTTCAACTCATTGAAAAGTGTTTTTTTTTTAATTATCCTTGAAATTGGTGTACCTATTTTAGGAGAGTAAGACCAAGTGAAACATGAAAAATAAAATCACTTGTATATGAATTAATGACCTCTTGATTTTTTTAGGCAATTTAAAGGGGTAAACTCTCACTTTTGATAAATAATTGAAAAATCTTTATCCTCAACTTTCATAGTTACAACATTATTTCCGTTTGCTACCAGCACTTAATACTTCGATAGTAACAAAATTTATTAGAGCAACATCATATCACAAGAAACTTTAACACTTAACAATATCGACCATATTTTTCACATCTTGCTTGTACAACCATCCCCATAAACAGTTTGTGCAAAAAAGACCCTTAACGTCTTAACTTAAGGAGTACTGTCAAAAAACTCTTGTTTCGCCGTTGTACTTAGAAACTTTTTTACTGCCCATTTCTCGAAGTTAGTAAGACATATGTTATGCA
This sequence comes from Eudonia truncicolella, assembly GCA_949315975.1. Classification (NCBI taxonomy): domain Eukaryota; kingdom Metazoa; phylum Arthropoda; class Insecta; order Lepidoptera; family Crambidae; genus Eudonia; species Eudonia truncicolella. The sequence goes on along the minus strand of OX438848.1, from coordinate 4,176,309 downwards.
CACCATACGTCGAACAAAGTCCTAACAAGTAAATTTCTAGGGGGCAGGGGAGAAGTGAACACGAGGTCAGATGGAAATTGACCATTGTAACGTGAACCGTTTGTGCGCCTCATTTCAATAGTAGTTGGTGCTGCTATTTGATTAGACAAAGTTCTGGTTTAGCTGGCTGTTTGAACATTGGGGCACGTTTAAAGTATGGTTATGTACTACTGTCAATTAAGGTGAAGTAATGTCCGATCAAGGTGGAATTAAACCTACTTTGTCTTAATTAGTATCAAGCAGCTAATAGGTGCAGTGGCTTACGCGCTCGATTTGCGTTAGTGTAAGTTAGCTAAGTACTGTAAAAGATTAGACGGATTCATATTCATATTTATAACTTTATTGCAGGTCATAATTTTAATTTAACTGTATTGTAGGTGCATGTAAGTGACATCCTGTAGGCGTAGCAATTTATAATTATACTTTGTGCTTCAACCTCGAGATTAGAGAACAGTTGTACTATCACGTAACGACTCGCTAATCTAACCTCATATAATCCTATAAGGGAAGATAATTACATCTTAGAGATTTACTCCGATGCTAGCAAAACTGGGTGGGGTGTCGTTTGCAATGGGAGGACCGCAAACGGCCAGTGGAGTGCTGAAGAAGGTGTTAAGAGTTGTGTTGTTATAAATTATCTGGAGCTTTTAGCTGCTCATTTCACATAAAAGTATTTGCATCAGACATGAATAATTGTCAGATACTGCTTAGGATAGATAATACGATAGCTATAAAATTAGATAGATATAGCTGACGCAGAGTCTAGACGATTGCATCCTGATACAGAGTGGGAGCTTAGCGGGCGCGCTTTTCAACTTATCGTTGATACTTTTGGCAACCCATATATAGATCTTTTCGCAACAAGACTGAATACTAAGTGCTCCAATTATGTTTCTTGGTGAAGAGATCCAGATTCCGTTGTTATAAATGCTTTCATTATTAAATGGGATAAATTAAAATTTTATACTTTTCCTCCTGTTTCGATTGCAAAACTTGCTGATAAAATGTATATTGATTGATGGTAAAGTAAATTGATACAAAATATGAGTGCACGCGATATGAGTGATAATTGTGTACTAATTAATAAATTGCCGCGCGTCGCGTGTAAAGTGCTGACACAAACCAATGTTCAGCATGTACAGTGCAAGCAGCACTGTACATGCACCGGGGCACGATAAGATTATGACAAGATGAAATATAAAATATAACAATTTAGTTGAAAAGTTAGTTGAAGTTGAAATGTTTTCGAATAGTCGGTGACGTCGCCCTGTTGACAACGGGATTGATGGACTAATGTAGTTCGGCGTGGTCGCCGAACCACGCCAGGACGCTCTGCAGCCGGAGTCCACTCTGTGGTCGTAGCGTACACGACCGTGGGGTCGCACCGCTGAGGTGCGCTGAGGTGCGAGGTTACGCATCCGTCGCCACACATAGAGAATGCGGGCGAGCCCGACTACCGCTACCAACACGTAGATAACTACGTAGTGGTGAATATCGTGGTAGGTCACTCGGTCTGCTAAGATGCTTGATCCGTCTTCTTCGATGGTCTTGATTGCTGCACCGATTTCGTCTAAACGCTTCTGCCGATCAGTGGCTTCTTTTGACTCATTTATAGGAGTGGTTATATGTATAGGCAGATTTATTATGTTATTAATTTGTGGAATTTCTATATTGATAACATCTGTTTCTATTTTCATTGAATTTGATAATCTTTTGTGTGAGTTAATTGTAAATGTTCCACCTCTGATTACGCACCCATCGCTTAGTGTCATTATACCAGCCTTGCTAAGTCGCTCTGATGTAATACTATCCGCGCATATTATTCGTACGGCGCACTGTTCGCAACAAAAGTACTGATAAGAATTAATTATATTTAATTCAATCCAATTGTTTCTGCAGGCGGTTGTTACTGTTTGGCATTGGTTTGAAATCGTATCTTTAATGCACAAATTTTCATCTGATGTCATTTGATAAATAGGCAGGTGATGCAGGGGACAAATGTGTTCATTTGAGTTGTATGGAATGCATTTTTGAAGTTCATTCGCCGACACTGGTATATAAGAATCTTTTTGCATGTTTATTGCTATGTGACTTGCAATTGGTACTAGGGTGACCATGCTTTCACCAATTTTATGAGGAATTGGTATGAGCTTGAATAGTTCGTAACTTTCTCTGCTTACTAAAGGTATTCTCACTTCAAAGATCACATATTCCTTTGTAGCTCTTGCTTTCACTTTCAGTAGATGAAATATATTCATTAAATCTGTTTCAATTTTGATTGGTATTGTTAGGTCTTTTGATAGTTGTCCAATTATGATGTTAAGTTCATTTCTTATCTGGGCAGGTGGAAAATTTAATTTCCATCTCTTAAAGATGGAAATTAAATTTTCCATAGTAGACATTAGTAAGTGTGTTTATCAACGTTCCTTGTATGGTTCTCAGGTTGGTTAAAATGCTGTTTGAAATAACAGTTGATAGAGTAAAGTCATTATTTTCATTTGTTTTCTGAATTTCTGCTTTTAATACATTGACTCCTTTTTAATCAGTTGCTGATTTATTAACTTGTGCTGCTTGTCCATGGCGTTCTCTACTCTTTTGATGACGTTGAGCTCAGCTTTGACAATTGAAGTTTGGTTCTTCCATAACAGTGAGAGATGTTTTTGGTTGTTCTTGATTAGATCAATATCTTTCTGATATTGTTCGGCGAAGTCATCGTCCAGGACTCCGAACAAAGAATGGGCAACATAGCCTACTCCATTGATAAGGCCGCGGCGTCGCCGTACTCGGTTTTCGTTCTGCTGACCAAGTAGTAAGTTGTTGTAGTGCTCCAGTTCGTTGTACCCGTGACCTAATTGCAATGATCACTTCGCATTGTGATATTTTATCCTTTAAACTAATATGTTTTCCATCCTTTAAATTTAATATGTTTTCCAGGTGATCGATATATTTCTTAAGTAAGTCTGTTCCATTCATACCACAATAAGTTATCAGTTTCCATTGTTCTCGTTGTAATTGAATATTTATCTTTTTATCAAAGTAGATACTTTGGTTATTAAGGGTTGTCAACTTATATTCGCATTTTGCTGGTGCAATAACTATCATAAACAACAACAACAGTATTGTAAATATAGAGTTGCATAATTTTTTCGGTGATTGAATTGCGTTTTTGTTTGATGTTGTTGCTGGTTTCACATTATCTATGTTTTGATTCGGAGTTCGATTTTCGTTGCAGGGTAATAATGATATCTTCGTGATAGGTCTTTTCAACAGTCCGTTTTTTATCTGTAGGGTCACCACTCGCACGATCCCGTCTCTGCCTGGGTGTAGTTCAGCGACCCTTTCGATGGCCCACTTTCCTGCTGGCACGTTGACGTCGTGAATGATAACAACGTCGTTGATTTTTAGGTTTGCATGAGGTTGTCGCCACTTGCTACGTGCTGAGAGTTGACAAAGATATTCAGCCCGCCATCTACGCCAAGTGTCATTGAAGATCTTTTGTGTCAGTTGCCATCTCGTGCGTAAGTCCCTGTTTCCATTATTGTTAGCGTTGGTCCGCTTGCCAGAAAATGGGATGGAATAAGGCAATCTAAGTCTTTAGGATCTTCACTGAGTGCGCACTGAGTCCGTCTCCACCTTGCTACGGAGTAGTCCCGGCTGTTAACGCGCCTGCACCCGTAGGGGCACGGCGCGCCTTCGTCCTTACGGGACTTCAGTTTCGCCGCGCATAGCAGCACTAAATACTGGCAAATCTTTTGCCCAAGATACAAGGGGCAGCCTGAGCTCGAAGGCCCAGGGAGGGGTTCTCCGGCTCCACCGGTACCCTCCTGGGGTAAATTAGTTGAAGGAAATGTGCCATTATTTTTGTTGTTTTTGACAATTTTTGGAGTCGAGGTTGACATCCCTCCGGGACTGGGGTAGGAAATAAGGAATGCGGGAAGGAAAGAAATTGTGTGAGTAGGATCATGGGAAAAAGGGTAGGGTATTGGCCCGCCGTGCGGGATATCACTGGCGGGTTAGCCCTCCACTCTTCGCTACTGAGGTCGCAAGGTAGATTAGTGAGTGTGAGATGCTTGCTTAGTGACCACAGCATTGCCTGGGGCGGACGACCCACCACTGGGTGGGTTCGCCGACTGCCTGTACAGATGGTCGACAGGACAAGCGGCGACGAGGACGTTCGTGATAGGACTTGACGGTAGACGCATATAACTCAACATCGCACACTTGCGCATACATCAAACCGCCCAACCTCCCCTATATATCATTTAACATTACACTGAATTGATTAAACAAATGCCCTAATCCATCGGCAAATAGATCAAGTTCAAAGTGCTGAGCAAGTATGTCCCCGATAACGTGTAGTGCGCGGTTGGTGGGCGCGTGTGTTTTGAAGTTACTTAGTGATTATGGGTTCCCGGTGCGTTTTTATCTTCAGCGTTATTTACCGTTAGGTGAGTTGTAAGCTAAGCGCAGGTTACCTAAAATAATTTCTTTAAAAATGATTGCGGATTTTGGACATATAGTAAAACTATAGCTTTTTTACCTACAAGACCTGACATAAGTAAATATTTATAAAGATAATTATACATACAAACTTTGTTGTGAAAGATAGGGATAGGGCCACTAACTAAAGAAAATGTGTAGAGTTTGATTGGCAGATATAGAATTTATAAGTAAACTAGCTGCCCCCGGCGGACTTCGTACCGCTTTGACAGTTTCCATGACAACACTACAAACAAATCATTTTGTATTGGAAAAATTTCAAAAATCAAAAAAAATTTAGGGGTGGAGCACCCTTAACATTTAGGGGGATGAAAAATAGATGTTGGCCGATTCTCATAGATACCGGATAAGCACAAAAAATTTCATCAAAATCGGTCAAGCCGTTTCGGAGGAACGAAAACTATAACGTATGGCAACGAAAACTGTGACACGAGAATTTTATATATTAGATAATTAACTACATACAACCTCATTAATTTCAGGTTTCTAATTGAAGATACCTAAGTCGTAATGTATATAACTTATGGGCAAGTAAGTATTGGCAATCGATACCATATTATCAACTGGTGCAGCGGCACCATTATTGGACAAAGTAACCTAATGTTCAATCGACACCAGTTTTCGTCGCTAAAAAATAAAATAGAATTTAATTGAAATTTTACTGGATGACATATTCCTAGATGGTCTGTATTCAATTGTTGGTAAAGTCAAAAAGCAGTTGGTAACTCCTATTTTTAATTATTAGAGACAAAGGTGTCAATCAGGGTCAAACATCATTCGGGATTTTATTATAATAATGTGTCATACTAAAATCACGAATGATGTTTTAATTTTGCCCTTTACGAAGTTTAAGGCACACGTTAAGGAAACACTTTTCAAATAGGGCTTTTAATGATTAGGTTAATGATAAGAATACATGGATTGGATGGATTTTAACCGCCTCTGTGGTCTAGTAGCTAAGACCACCGGTTTAGACCCAGAGGTCCCGGGTTTGATTTCCAGCGGGGGGTACAGTACACAAGTACTCTGTTTGGTTGGTGGTAGGGCTTGATTGTCCGCCTGGCTAGTTACCACCATCTTATTTAAATATGTCGCCATAACATAAATGTTTTTAGCATTGTTGTGTTCCGGCAGCTAGAGATATGATAGCCAGTACCTCACTAGTTGAGGATCCCGGGTGAAGTGCGCTTCCATCATTGGCCTTATCATCACTTAACACTTAAGTGATTACACTGTGCTTACCCGTTAATATAAAAAAATGGATGCATGCTAGCATTCCTCCAATTTTCGCACACTGTATTGGTATAAAGCGTCATTCTATAGTTTTAAAGTATATAGTACATTCATACATAGTGCCCAAGTGCGTTATTTTAGAATCAAGTGTAATGTTAAATAAATATTTAGAGATAAGCATTATTTGTAATTCCGGGCTCTTGAAAGTTTTTAATTGTAAATTGTATTAAATTAAGTATTGTACGATTAGGTAACGACATACTTTTTTTGTAAATGTCGTTACTTCTAATAAACACCACGAGATATCGAAATTCTTACGCCGTTTCACATAAGGTCGACAAAACATTTGGCCTTTCTGTTATTGATTGAACAAACGTATCCAGCGAGGTTATTATGCATAGTCTACGGGGCCGAGCGCTCTATAACTATGGAATTTTTTACTAGTCGAAAAATAGTAAATAGAAATAAATTATCTGATTATATTAAATAACAATAGAGCGTATGAACCGGAGCCCGTTGCCTTCCAATATGAAAAAAAGTTTGACGTCATTGACATGACATTGACAACGCCAGCCGCACGGCAGCCGCAGCAGGAACGCAGTGCAAATGTGCGTTAGCCGTCCGACAACAAACGTCTAAATACTATGTTTTTTGATTAATGTAATTCGTGAATAATGTAAATAAATAAACTGCTAAAAATCACGTTTGTAGAGATTTTCATACACACAGGTGGTTTTATTTGCTTATGTTTGTTACAAACGTTTTCCCGTTTCCCAGCAATGGCTGCCATGTGTCGCCGCATCTTTGAACCCCAGTGCTTCCCATTACGAATGAAGAAGTTAATATAACCCAAAAAGTATGGTCAAGAATCGCATAAGTTATTACGCATTTATGAACATCACAGCTGGCGCCAGGACTTGATATTATGTTGGTATTACCACAGCGTAGCCGTAGTAGTAGGTTGTCTTTTGCCTCGTAGAAGGCTATATAACCGTCTCTTAGTTACACATACTACAATGTTATAGAGGTTACATTTCAATCGCCACGCTCATATATATATTTCTACTATTTGATAAGACATAATTATCTTACCATTTTAAATTCTCTTAACTCATTTTTTATCTTTCATAATTTTATTTTAAATATAAAAATGTAGACAGTTCCACCAGTAGTCGAGGACTCCGGGTGAAAGTAAGAGCACAGCAAAAATTTTAGAATGAGAGCTTTTTAATTTTGTTTCTAATTAAGTATTATTTTATTAATTATCTTTAAAGTACTCTTGTTATTATAGTAATATTAGCTGACCTGGCGGACTTCGTACCACTTTGACAGTTTCTATGACAACAAAACAAACAAATTGTGGAACATTTTGTATTGGGAATTTAAGTTGTAAAAAAAATGTTTGGGGTGGACCACCCTTATCGCTTAGGGATATAAAAAATAGATTACCACCGATTGTCAGACCTACCGAACATGCATATAAAATTTCATAAAAATCGATCGAGCCGTTGCGGAGGAGTATGGCAACTCAGATGTGACACGAGAATTTTATATACTATACAGATTGACTTTTTTATGACCGTCCAAACCTTCTGAGATAACTCCCGTCATACAAACGAAAAATTTTTACTATTGGACCAACTCCCTAACTCGAAAATAAAAGTCAGCTGTTCCATACAAAACATCATTATTCATTCGACCAAAATATATTTTAAAGCCTGTATTTACGGTATTTATAGTATTATATGCTTGAAAACTGAAGTTATACATTGTTAAAATATCCTTTAACAGTTTATTTTATAGAAAGATGTAAATATTCTAATAGATCTGTAAATATAAAGATACACTTTTTGCACTTTTTACTTTGCACTTTTTGTAACATGCGTGTCGTGGGGGACAGAATATTTATCTATGGTTAGAGTAAGGGGTCAGCCAGCAATATTTTATTTATTTTAATATTTTGTCAATTTAGGGTACTTCATTCATATTATTCATCTGGAAGATAATTTTTTCTAACAATACAAGTTGTTTAATATTAAAAATACATAGTCTAAATCAGTCTACCCCACGTGAACGTTTACTGTTACCGAAATGTACAATTATTTTGATTTCGACCCAATTAAAAATAAGAGTCAGTAAATGCTTTTTGACTTTATCAACAATTTAATACAGACCACTTGCTTCCTAGCTGTCATCCAGTAAAATTTAAAAGATATGTATTTTTATTTATTATTTTTTTGACGAAAACTGATCTCGAACTTTGGGTTACTTTATCGAACACTGGTGCCACTATCTTAATTGATAATAATAAATCGGTTAGCAACACTTGCATATCAGTTGCCTAAGAAAAATGGTAAAATATTAAAAAAAAAAGAATTGAAAAATAATTGTTCCATATAATAACATCCACCTGAAGCATTGACCAGAAAAACACATAGAACAGTATAAAGTTCAGTTACTATTTGTAGGTGTACTGTGGCATAATGGTTCGAGCCCAGACTCGCTTTATCATTGCGGCCCGGACATTATGTGGGCGGGCTTTACTGGTCAATGCTTACGGTGGATATAACTTCATATGGCGTAAGTCATCAGATGGAGATCTTTTTCAAGATAAAATTTTACTAGAAAAAAACAACCAGCCTAAGAAAGCTCGAATGGGAATGAAACCCAAAATCGTACGACCTTTGGACAACCGGTCCAATGCTCTGACCGCGTACCGAGGCCCTATTATTCTAGGAGCTATTCTTTTTTTTTTGATGTTCCAACAAATTGTATATGAGCGGAAAGATGTTACAATCTTTCCGCTCGCCTTCTATATATACAATTGGTTGGAGTGATTTCGTAGAAATGTGACGGAAGTAGGTCGTAACAGTGTGACAGCGCGCGCCATTTTGTATATTTAAAATCGATATTATGAACAAGACATAATTATTATTATTATATGTGTCATATTGTGTAATTTGTCAAATGTCTTCTAATGAGTATTTACTGCATTCTCTTTACGATTTATAAAAAATATACGTAATTGTTAATTCTATATTCTACTAGCGAGCGGCCCATCCCTGCATCGCACGGGTGGACTTTTTTTTAATATAGCCTATGTTACTCAGCGCTAATGTAGCATTCTAATGGTGAAAGATTTTTTTAAATCGGTCCAGTAGAGAGTTATTTGTATGGGAAAAGAAAATTGTTGTTTTTATTATTTTCCTCGTATTTTTTACGTTTGAGGAAGGTTTCTCTCTCAATAAAAACCTTCCTCAGACTTCATCAAACACAACATAATAGAAATCAGCCAAATCGGTTCAGCGGTATATATTTTCTACTGTAATATTGATTTCAACCATTTCGTGTGTAATAGACTTTGAAACTATATTAATAAATATTTACTGATGATAATAGGTCTCAGTAAAGTGCAGATCATTGATAAAAAATACAAGTAAGTAATAAGTAATTTATAAGGCACGTTCAAACCCATTACTAAGACCTTACTAAGACCTAAGCCTAAATCTGAAATCCCATCATACAGGTTAATTTTTGTATTACCTAGTTCTTGTGAATATATAACAAAGTTCTGCCATATATTTAGTGATTCGTCGTTTTCAGTAGACTATTAGCCCATGACTAGAATGAATCTGAATTAATGTCAAAAGAGTATAATCCAGTATATAATACTTACCTATGTTGGAGAGTACCATGTTATCACTGGTTATAGAATTTAAACAAAAAAAAATCAAATAGGGATTAAAAGTACAACAAATCGTTTTCGCTTGTTACTTGTGACGTCACTTAAGCTATGACGCGACGTGATGACGTTTGACGAGGTGAACGCAAATAAGAGCCATACACGTCTTGCACGATTTGTGTACTCTATTCAATTTAGGATCGGAGGCTATGACGTCATTTTTGATGCAAAGAAAACCTTGAGACCGATTAACAGGTACAGAACGCCTGTACATCAACCCATCCAAAACTGTCATTAAAGGTTCAACCATAGGCCCACATATACATAAAGTTCAAAGTCTATTAAGGAAATTTGTCAGTTTGTGGTAGTCTGATCTGCAGACGTGTGAACAGGCATATATAGGTATTCATTACCATCGTCATCACCAGCTCTATCTATGATTGTAATAAATTGTCTTATACTCGTAGTGTGAGTTGTCTGTCTGTCTGTTTGTATTTTTGTCTATCTACCTATCTATCTATCCACCAAAGCACTTCCGAGATGCATTGTTGTTTCGAATCCTTTATCTAGTAATTTTTTTTTATTGTAAGATGGGCTTGCTTAAGGTTAAGCAACTTTCGCAATGGCCGGTCATGGGATGGGTGACCAAAAATTTATCACCTCAAGTTCGGCACGTAAAGCCGTTTGTCCCGGCTGCATTAACAGTACCGTCGCTATATATATATATGAGATATGTGTGTATGTAAAACAATCAATTCAATCTTTTAAGAAAGCATGACATGTGATATGTACCCACGAAATTAAAGAAATCCCAATAGATTGGTAATTGAACAAACCAAAAGAATAAGACAGTATGACACGAGTTTTTTTGTTACGGGCGTTGAAATATATAATAAATTAAAGGAATGAAGTAAAGAAAAATAAAAAGAAAAGAAATTATTTATTGACGATCACACAGACATAACAGAAAAAAAAACAATGAATAAGAGAACATTACAAAAAATAACATTAAAACTAATACAAAAATAATAATTATATAACAATGAGTGTGTGTAAAGGCCAACTAGGAGCCTGCCTCAGCTTTGTGTCGTTGCGGTGCTGAGAAACAAACACCACCACAACGACGCTGGTGTTCTGACAGGGCCTATGGTGAGTGTTGTGGTATTGTGTGTGTGCGTGTACATATAGAGATGATATAATATAAAACATAGTTACATACATAATAATATATAATATAAATGAAAGGAATGTAATATAAAATTATTTAAAATAAAATTGCGTAAATTGTTAATTGAGCACGAATTTTATAATCTCGAAGAGTTTTTTGACATGAAATAAATATTGTTGTAATTATCCTATTATTAATCTTATTATTATATTTTTTTTGTTTCTAATTAAATAATTTGTTATAAATATTTAATGTAATTAACTTTTTTGTTTTTATAAAAAGTCTAATTGGTAATTATATTTGCATGTCAGTTGTAACTTAGTGAAACATGTTTGTACTCATAATGAATATTATTGTCATCTTATTTACCATGTTTGAAGCAAATAAAGCAAATAATATTAGCAGTCGTTAACAACCATCAATGCGCATTAGGCCCGCGTGGTGGTTTATGGCTCATTTTCCCTATTCATCCATCCAAAGGCTCGTGACCCAGTAGTGGGGACATAAAAAGAGCTGATGATGATGATGATGACGATGATGAAGCAGTGCCTCCTGTTCACAAGCGAGAAGAGTTAAATTATAGTCAAAAGTTCGAATCTAAACAACGCTTCCGTTTAATTTTAGGTGCAACGGAGTAATTTGTCTACAAGAAGCCAAAAAAAATTTTGTTATAATAGAAATCGGCCTGCGAGTGTGTTCCCTGAAAGGTATAATTTGGACCTCTTCAAGGCGAGAGTGAATAGGCTATTTCTAGGCAGGCATGTTCCATCCTCGACCGCACCGTCACTTAACATCAAGTGAGGTTCTTGTGGTCAAATATAACCAATAAAAAATAAAAAATAAAAATTGGGCATGATTCCAATAACCAATGGCGAATATTAATCCCACCTGTATTGTAAACTAAACAGTATAACCATGCAATATAATAACTCCATTATAGCAATCAAATCAATAGGTATTTGCTTAATAGTTCATAACGAAGCTTCTCTTGGGCTAGATAATTGGTGTAAGTGTAGGAAAGTTTATTTAATCACCACCCTTTTCAAAAGCGGGTTGGTAATCACCAACCCGTGCTATGCACAAAAATACGAACACACACTTTGCCTGACCTGGGAATTGGACCCTGGACCTTTAAGTTATGACGGCCTCCGTAGTCGCACTCGACTCGGTTTATATGTTGCCAGCTCCGACGTCCCGGGTTCAATTCCCGGTCGGGTCAATGTAGAAAAGAGAACTTTTTCTTTATTTTATCGGGTATGGTGTGGTACCATTGTTGTTTCAGATTTCCATAACACAAGTGCTTAAGCTACAAAACTGTCTTTAGAGTCAAAGCAATGTATGTGATGTTGTCTAATATTTATAATATTAAAGTGTCCATATCTGTATCTGTATGTATAATAATACCCATCAATTGTAGTGATGACTTGATTTCAAAGATGGAGGCCTTTGCCCACCAGTGGGACAGTTATAGGCTACCTACTTTACTTTACTTTAAAGTGTCGAGCCGAGCGCCTAATATACTCAGCAAAACAAGCGTTTACAGCAAAACTTAAAATAAAACAAAACCGCGTAGGTATATCAAAGAGTTTTCACTACAGGAAGCTGGTGAGAATTCCTATATTAAATGTGGGTACGTGTTGGTGAGGCGCGGCTACACGTATCGGAAACCGTTCACGGAGCGGCTCGCCGGCGACAGCTGGGCCGCACGCCTCGTTGGAGACTTAAAGGAGCTGTATAGTGGAAATGGTTGCAGTATGACAAGAACCAATAGTCTTATAACAGTTTTATTTAGAATCTACTTACGAGTATTAGATGAGGAGCTCGATTTAGCAGCGACTTGTGCTTTCATGTTGCGATCTTGCTAACTAAGCTACTTTCATAATACTGCAAATGAAGTAACTATATTTTTGTTTACCCATCCAGGATGGTTTAAAATGTAGTACTCTCCGGAGTTTCTCCTATATTTTTTTTCGGAAGACATCATAAGTTGTTGATGTTGCCAGGACGTGGGAGGATATGGCTCGACCTCCCCATGAGCTAATGATATAGCTTATTTAAAAAAGTCTGAGTTAAGCAATGGGATGTTTATGGAAGATTATAGTCCTACTTAGTCGTGTAATACTAAACGTAGGTACGTGTTGGTGCGGCGCGGCTACACGTATCGGAAACCGTTCACAGAGCGGCTTGCCGGCAACAGCTTGGCCGCACGCCTCGTTGGAGACTCAAAGGAGCTGTACAGTAGAAATGGTTGTAGTATGACAAACACCAATAGTCTTACAACAGTTTTATTTAGACTCTTCTTCTTCTTCTTCTTCTTCTTCTTTAGAGACTGCATGTTGCAATCATGCAGATTAAGAAACTTTTACACTGCTTGATGTGTGACCAAATTAAGACAGCAGTTCCTTCGTGTTTTAGAAGGCACGTTAAGCCGTTGGTCCCGGTTAATGTCAGAAGATAGCAGTCGCTAAAACCCGCTAACACGGAATTGGTCAGCGTGAAATAATGTAACTCGAGCTTCCCTAGTGCTAAAGATAGTGCTCATATAAGGAGGTAAGGCAAGAAGCAACCCGCTACACACGACTTTAAAGTTTATACTGACACCCCTTACCAACCTAGCGGTTACAAAAGTAGTGTCAGATTATCCATACGCAAGCACATGGGACCATCTGCGTTAGGTCATAACGCTGGATCAGGACGCACCGAAGCGCATTCTTCATCCGGTACTTTTAAGACTAGTGTCTCGAACGAGTTGCTCCGTGGACACGTATAGTCCACTACCTAATATCCAGATAGGTTACCGGAGCTGTAAGCTCGCTCACTTCTCGTTGCGCCATAAGCACAACTCGCAGTTCCACTGCTCGGGTCTTCAACTCTAAATGTCCACATTGGTGGCAAGTTGTAAGCCCACTCACTTCTCAGTACCCATCCGGCACCTCATCAGTTCTAAAATCCCACGCGGCTGATTCAACAGGAGACATTGCATCTAGCGGGCGCCTCTACTAGTACTAGCAAGGCAAGAAGCAGTGGGATGTTTATGGATGATGCTAGTCAAACCTAAATAGTTAAGCGTAAGTACGTGTAGAAGAAATACAAACGCCGCTAAAGGCGGCCCTTTACCTCTTCATCGCTTTATGTCCCCACTGCTGGGGCACGTGCCATTCCTATGGATAGATAGGGAGAACAGGCATCAAATCCACGCGGGCCCAGTGCGGTACGATGGTTGTTAAAAATTGCTAATGCAGCCGGGACCAACGGCTTACGTGCCTTCCGAAGCACGAAGGAGCTCTAGATGAAAAATGTTTGGTCACTCATCCCTACCTAAACCTAATGTTGCTTAACTTCAGCAATCGCAGACCAAGCGTGTTAACCACTGCGCCATCGAGCTCCTCACCTAACCATATACAAAATAAGCAATTAAACAATATTAACAAACAAAATGAGCAATGTAAACAAAGCGTCTTTGTTATTATTATTATACGTATAAGGTACACGTAAAAAATAATGAAAATACACTAATAATCATGAACTGCGCACTGACTGAACCAGACCAGTCAACGTACGGACGCCTGCACGTCAACCTATCCAAAACTGTCGAATTTCTTCAATACATTTTCAACCATATACTTATGACTACATAAAGTTCAAAGTCTATTGAGTAAATTTGACAGTTTGTGGTAGGTTAATGTGCAGGCGTGTGTACGCACTGCATCCAAGCTTGATAAACGAGTGATTTAGGGGAATTAACACCACATATTGTTTCAATAGCATTTTTGTGTGCCGTTGCTTCCCGCAAACTAACGCCTGATTTCATTAATTACAATGAAAAGTGATAATTAATTATTTATTAGTAAAATGAAATACATTATAAAATAACCTAAAGTAACTAAAACTATTACGAAACTAAAAAATGGCGTCAAAAAATTCCTCCGCGTCGCTGTCGACTGGTAATGTACCCAAGAGACTGGCGGCATTGCCACGTTGTATGGCAATGCTTAGCCTCTGGCCAAGGTAAAAGCCAGCCCTTGGGTCATGGATAGTGTCAACCAGCCGTTTGGAGATGTCAGTAAATAAAACATGAGCACTTGGACCCCATGGCCCGAGGGTTTCAACCCCAAACGGCTCGAAAATATAATTGCCGATAAGGTTATTATACTTTCGCCGCTTGAGGTTTTCTGCAGCCGCAGCAGCAGCACCAGCACAGCACGCTGTGCTAGGAAGATGGGATGGTGCAAGAGTATCGACACAAGTTGCATCCCATACTAAAGGCCTACCCACCTTCCATGGAAATAAAGACATGCCGTCCGGTCGCTTGCCATCGTCGCGTGCCAAACCATTGGGTTCTAATACAGCTGGAACGCCGACGGTGACAAGAGCTCGTCGGATGATCTCATTAATGTTCGCGTGCCGGGCTAAGCGGCCCGCACTTCGACTGCAAGACAGGCCATGGTGTCCGAGGACGTTGACAACTTCGCCACAGTGACAGCGATGGGGAGAACAACACGGAGCTCCTAGACGCAGGGAAGCAGCGAGGCGGAAAGTAGTGTCGTCGAACAAAGTACCTAAGTTCGACGACGGTAGTGCATGAAGTCAAAGACCCGACTCCCACTTGCCCACAGCCAGCAGGCGCGCACGCTCCGCAGAAGTAGCAGACGTGACAAGTAAATTATTCAGTACTACTCTGCAGAGCGGCTCATCCCACCGTCTCTGGGAAGATGAATTGTCGGGTTTATCTGAATTCGGGCAAGCGAGTCTCCAGGCATCCATAGCTTCGGTGAAGCACGGCGCATCAAAATTAATCAGTGTGGGGGCTAAGATTTTCCTGATTAATTTTTCGGTGCCATGGACCGAGGATATGAAAGCCGGTAAACTAATAGTAAAACTTTGTACACTGCTGCACAATTATTGCTGAATTTGTTATTATTGATATTTTTAATGTAGATTGCAAAGCAACCGAACTTCAAACCACAAAAGGTTTGAAGTTAGGTTGCTAATGTCCTTAACTATTAACCATGTCCTTTTGTAAATGATGTATGCACCTGTTATTGGCGCAGGTATCAGCTAAGTTTGTGTCATGTTTTGTTTGGCATTGTGTAATATCTGCTCTGTTGGTGTGTCAATATAAAATAAATTAATACACTGCCTGTAACCTTCACTGTGGCAGCCATAAAAAGTTATGCGTGAAACGCTCATGTGTCGGTTAGAATTCCGAAGACGCGACACCAGTTCCGCGCGCTAACACGATTTTGTAAACTTAGATATTATGGAACGTTCACTTTTTAATAACATTCCAACAGTATTTCGTAGTAAATAAAATAATAAATAAATAATTACTTCTTACATTCACACCAATTAGCCTAGCCCGAAGTAAGCACTAAGGCTTGTTTACGGATACTAGGGGTTACCCATGTAGAAAAGCGGACTTTTTCTTTATTTTATCGGGTATGGGTGGTTGTGGTACCATCGTTGTTTCAGATTTCCATAACACAAGTGCTTAAGCTACAAAACTGTCTTTAGAGTCAAAGCAATGTATGTGATGTTGTCTAATATTTATAATATTAAAGTGTCCATATCTGTATCTGTATGTATATAAATACCCATCAATTGTAGTGATGACTTGATTTCAAAGATGGAGGCCTTTGCCCACCAGTGGGACAGTTATAGGCTACCTACTTTATTTTACTTTAAAGTGTCGAGCCGAGCGCCTTATATACTCAGCAAAACAAGCGTTTACAGCAAAACTTAAAATAAAACAAAACCGCATATTATCCGTTAGGATAGACGTACATTTATGGTACATGTATAAGTATATTTTTATTGAAATATACATAATATATAAACAGCCATGACTCGGGTACAAATGTGCTTGTATTCATCACACAAACATTTTGCTCCTACCGGGATTCGAACCCAGAACCTCAGAGATGGCGACACCTTGAAACCGGTGTGCGAGCCACTCCGCTACGGAGGTCGTCAAAATAATGTATAATAAACATAAAACTTGCATGTGTATACTTAGAAAACGATGACAATGTGACATTTATAAAAGGTATTTGTAGCCTAAACCGAATAAATGATATTATTTATTTGTTATTTCTTTTCTTTCTTTTAGTTGATGGCTTCGTGCGATTAGCACATTTAGCCAGTGTCAATGTAATTTTTCTTACAAGTAATACATAAACATACAATATGATGATGATGAATGACAATAGAAATGAAGTGAGAAATGATATACCCCCAACACCTCGAGTATCTCAGTAAAGATGTGGGGCTTTACTAATTCCTCACGCAGACTTCTTGAGAGAATTTGAAAAGTGACGTTGCACTGTTTTGTTTCATTTACCAACACTTATGCACACTCACGAACACTTAACGGTTAATAATCCACCAATATTTCACATTAATATACGACATAACACAAATTTTAGAAAATAAAACAAAACCGCAGACATGACTCTTCACTTTCCCGCCAAGAAGTCAATATTTGTAATTTGTTATTTTGAGTTTTGACCTTTTTTTTAATTTTTTATGGTGCTATCGTAATTATATTTTTTTAAGGCGAGTTTAATGGACTATTTTTTAAACCTATTTATGCAATATCGTTTTAATAGTGTTATGGCAATAAGTTTTACGAGTGGTAATCAAACCCCCGACCCTTGGATTACCCTCACCAGCTCATTATTTGCCCCCACTGCAGGGGCACGCGCCTTCCCTAAGCGGACCCAGTGCGGATTTTTAACCAACGGCTTTAGTTGCCTTCCGAATTACAGAGGACCACTAGTATATGTTATTAAATTTGGTGCTTCAGTTTTTAGAACTTATATTATTAAAAATCTATAAAATAAAAATCTTTAGTGCTAGTTCTATAGTCATAGCATAGATAAGAGGTGCAAATTACTGTATTTAAGTGTTGTTATCAACAGTCATTCCACTATCATTACTGGATGATGATGATGAAGCACTATTAAGAGTGCCTGTTATCATCAAGTAGGTTTATCGTGGGAACGTTCAAGACAAATACGATAAAGACGAAGTAATTGCTGAGTAATACTAACTTGAAGTTGGTTATCAAACATACAACCTTGAATTTTTTGTGATTTGAGTAGTTTTTTTTTTCTATTTGGTATTTTATTATTGGATGAGTGGCAAAGAGCTCAGTCAGATAACCGGGAGGTTCAGCTCTCAGGTCGGGCAAACCGTGTTTCATATTTGTCGATTACAATCAGAATGTCGATTCATGTTTGTCAATACATAGCCCGGGTTTACATCAACAATCCGTAGGTATTTGCCATAAACCATATTTGTCAAGATCAGTGATAAAGCCACTACATCTCAATTGTAGGTTATCTTATTGATTGCAATAATGAAAAAAGTTAAGATTTTTTGATAATATTTTCCTCGTAATTGAAGTGCCAAAATGTTTTGTTCTTTAAGTATACAAGCCTAAGAAGACCCCAGCAGCTAAGATTAATAAATATTTAAGTGTTTATCTTGTTGGTTATCGTAAAAAAAAAAACTAAAAAAAATACTTTGTATTATACGTACCTTCTAGTCTTCTTATTTTGTACGCTGTAACACAGTATACACAAGAGTTGGTAAACCAACCACAATAAAAAGAAACTAGACCAAAGAGAGATTTATACAACGTGTACCAGAAAGGTGTGCTAAAAATAAGAAGAGAGAGAAAAGAAGAGGAACACTATCTGTCCAGCTGATTTAGTCGTCATATGTATATTGATGTCTTTTTTTTTCACCTTTTTTTTGTTTATGCAATTATTAGTATGTATGTGTATATTCATAAAATTTTATAAAATACAGTGAAAAAATTAAACGCCCACCCGCTATGCTACCGGGAAGGCTAGCATAGCATAGCATAGCGGTCAGTGCAGCCGCCCGGGAAGACCCAGGTTCGATACCTGGCTGGGTCGGGTGGGCGTTTCATTTTTTCACTGTATTTTATAAAATTTTATAAATATTTAATTTAGCTTCAGTGCAGCAATTAGCACTTGAAAATAAAAATGTAAAAATGAATGTGTATTGTAAATATTTAAGTAAGTTTATTTTAGTTTTTGCAGGTAGTTTTCACACATTAATTCTACCATTAATTATGACATTTCCTTTTTGCGGGCCTGCTGGAAGATATTTCAGAACTGAAATAAGCAGCGCCCTTGTACCACGTTCACCCGTGGAGCTCATTTTGTTACCCTTTTATGTGTGTACATAAACTTGCAAATAAATACAAATAAATAAAGATCCAAAGTGTATCCGATCTAGATCTTGTATGCGTTGTTACTAACACATATTTATTAACTTTATTTTGTCATGCAATGGTAAATTAAAAATTTATATTAGTGAATTCATGCGCGTCAGGCGCGCATGGTTATGCGGGTTTAAGCAGCAGATCTTTTCATTTTTTCCATACCTTTCTGTAACACGTTGTAAAGACATTTGAAAATGGCAGAAACGTGGCTCGCCTTTCAGCTATTCCCTATTACCACCGATAAGCATAGCATAGGACCATATAATTTTGTCTATCCCCCTTCGCAAATTATCATCACGCACCGGTATTGGAAATTCATTCAGCATTCTTGCGTAGGCAGCGGGATTTTCGGCATCATGGCACGTACTCGCTTTATAGTCGGAAGGTCGAGCGTGAAGAACCCCTTTCTGCGCTGGTTTATCTGCAAATCTCTCCGACTCAGATCTGTATAATTTTGGTAGGTTTATATTTTTCAGATTGCTTCTTTAATTTTGGTCAAGTAAGCCCGATATACTGTACCACTGTTGGACAAAGGCCATCGTCATTGAAATCAAGACATAGCTACAATTAATCGGTTTGGCAATTAATGGGTAGTAACAAGGCTTGCTCAATGAAGGTTGGTGATCACAAACCCGAGCTATGTATCGAAAAATTCGAAACACACTTTGGACACCCTATCTAGGACTTTGATCTTCCGATATTAGATCAAGCGCTTTGCCATTACACCACCAAAGCGAGAGAACTCCTTCAAAAGGAATGAGGACTTCCCTCGTTAGGAATCGACCCTGGCTGAAGCATCAAATCATGTCACTCAAACAAATGTATTGTCACCCAAACTGAACGAGTGTATCAAATTTTAACATCGCACGTCAAGCAGAAGTGGTGAAAAATTTGGTACAACTTTGTCAACCAATTTAGTTCCTTCGCGCCAGGGTATATAGCAGCCGGATGACAGTTTTTGTACCCTACAGCTTATAGCTTAATGCATACTCGTTTTATTACTTTCTCAATGATAGACTAAGGTTTAAGAAACCAGCCAGTAGTCCTTAATCCTTAGAAATATTTTTCTGAGTCTGTCACTAAAAAGGTTGGTAGCAATTATTTACAATCACACCTTTAAGCAGTGCAACTAAAGAGTTTGTATCACCGAATTCCTTATCAAAACTCGACAAACAAACAAAGCCCCATGTTTTACGCCGAAAGGTTGACAATTTAGCACCTCCTCGCCAGGGTTTATAGCAGCCGGGTGACAGTTGGTGTACCCTTTTCGTACCTTATCGGAGGGCAGTTTCCAATTCAAATAAATAATTTTCTTTATCGCTCCCACGCCACCCGAGGCGTGTGTTCTGATTTTATCATATTCTAAAAACTATAACGAAGCCTGAAATATTAGTTTGCGGTAAACTGAACCTATTTTTTGTGTATTGTGAAATATCAGAGATATTTCTCTAAAGAAAGTTTTTGATGTTATTTTCTTCATTATTATCATCGACCTTTATACGTCCCACTGCTGCTTCAAGAATTAACCATAACTCACGACGTTGGCCCAATGCTGGTTGGTTGCTTCTAACGATGGCTTTACTATGAAGCTTGACGTGACTTTCAAAGCCCGGAGGAGCTCGTGGTATAATTGATGACGTGGTCCATGCAGTGTCCCACGGTTAAGGACACCATTATCTTCATTGCGCGGTTTACAGGAGTCTGGGGGGAACAACTGGAAGCAAGTACTAGTTAGGTGTTGATGAACGTCCTCACTCCCACTTGAGGGACCTGCCTTGACGGACCATCGCAGTGGGAGTGTGAGTGTGACAACTCACGAATCTTCCCACTTCATTCATTTATACGCGAGAGTTGCCCTTGGAGATTTACGGTACGATTCCGATCCGATCCGATCTGAACCCCTCGGAGAATCGAGTAGGGAACGGGGACACGCACTAATGCCATTCCCTCTAGAAAACCTTTGACGGTAATTCGTTTCACACGGCTTGAGGAACCCTTTGAGTTTCTAGCCGTCTTCAAAAAAGTCCAGTAATGCTGAAAATTCTGCCTGAGGCAATTAGCAAACTCTCTCAAAAAAAAAAGGCTTCGATAAAATCCACGCTCCTGCCTAGAGGATGATGCATTTAAGCATTTCCTTAAAAAAAAGTGTTGGAATGGTTCAGCGTTTTTAGCAGTTATGTCTGCGCTTCATGGAACTCCTTGGATTCGGGCAAAGTGAGGAAAGGAAGGCCCCCTAGAAAATATTATAATGCATGTTTCGCTGTAAAAAAACTCATTCTCCCCCTAATCGCTTGTGTATGCTCTAAGACCTCCAAACTTCAAACGTTAAAACCCCTCATAAATCATTATATTAACAAAGCCCTCATAATGTTAATGTTATCTCACCGAAATCGTTGAAACACGACACTAAACCCATTTTTTTACGATGATTGCAGCATTACACGATATCTAAATGATAGGTCGGGGGTTTAAGTTTACGATTGTGTTGATTCCTACCCCACAGGCTATATGTGGAAAGTTGAAGTAGTAAAATTAAAGATGTAGCATTAACGATCACAACCTTCGGAAATTATGTTGTAAAGTGAACTTGAGTTGAAAAGTTATTGCTAATCTAATCTGCTTGTCAGTATTACAATGCAGCACCTACTGTGTTGCGACTCTCTGGCTAGGAAAGAATGAGACTCCTGGGGTCGGCCTATCCGAAACCGGAGGACTTCAGGTTCTTCGCTCTTAAGGACGTTGCCAAACTTATGGCATCCATCTTTACAGAGGACGAAAAGTGAAAGGATGGGGTTGCACAAAAGATCCCGATGGGTCGAAGTGTTACTGGGAGAGGGACACCTCAGCAAGCCCCACTAAGTAATGATAAGATAAATAAGATAACTGTAATTTGCTTCGAAAGGCACGATAAGCCGTTGGTCCCGGCTGTATTAGCCGTCGTTATCAACCACCAATCCGCACTGGGCTACTGGATTATGGCCCGTTCTCCCTATCCATCCTTATGGAAGGCTCGTGCCCAAGAAGTCACATGAGAAGTCAAATGAGCTGATGATGATCACTAAAATTTAACCTTTCGAACTTTAATTAAAACTAATTATACTTAATTAAATATAATTAAAGTTTTAATTAAAATAAAGAATTGAGTGTTAAGGATAAGGTCTACACCGTGAATTTTAAGTTGGTTTTTCCTTAAGCAGGTGTTTTTTTTAAATAATTTTTTGTTGCAAAAACACAAATGTTAAAAAAAAAATGTGTTTTTGTAATTTGTTTCGCAACAAAATTTGCGTAATAATTATATAAGCAAAACAAAAAAAAATTTTTTTTTGTTTGTTCAGTCAAGTCCAATTATAAAGCAGTATACTTAAGTCATTTTTATTTACACCAAAATTTTAACCATACTGTTTATTAGCATAATGAACACTGAAAAGACAATCTTAGAACAAGAACAAATTTCTTTCTCCATCTTTCGTCCGAAAGTTCACAAACTACTAACAAAATAATAAGTAAATAGTCTATAACTGTCCCACTGCTGGACCAAGGCCT
This sequence comes from Eudonia truncicolella, assembly GCA_949315975.1. Lineage (NCBI taxonomy): Eukaryota > Metazoa > Arthropoda > Insecta > Lepidoptera > Crambidae > Eudonia > Eudonia truncicolella. Next base: position 4,153,887 of record OX438848.1, on the reverse strand, counting down.
CCATCGTTGAAATCAAGTCATCGCTACAATTGATGGGTAATGGCTTAATCACCACGCTTGCCAAATACGGATTGGTGATCACAAACCATCAAATATAGATAAATTAGAAACACACTTTGCCCGACCTGGGAATTGAACCCGTCAACCTTCTAGTATTGGGCCCAGCGCTTTACCACTCGGCCACCGACGAGGAGTTAACAAGGTAGATTTAACTAAATAAATAGAAAAGTAAACAAAAAACCAATGAAGCAATATAAAGAAAGGAAAATAATTTATTTGTAGGTATTACAAAATAAATATTTGGTCAGCAAAATTATTATTTGCAAGCGAAGCGCAGCGTGGCCAGTCATGGAAAGGCGGCATAAGACTGCTGTTCAGAATGATATAAGTTGCAGACTGATTTAGAAATATTTGCTGCAACCATAAGTTGCTGCCCAACTAGCATTTTTTTGCTAACAAAAATACGAATGCTTTGCTAACCGTTTAAATAACACCCTAAAGATAGCGGTCCCACAAGGATGCCCCAATTTTTTGTTTTTAATATGGGACGTCCGTCCTTAATATTATTATGATTAAGTGACTCCCGAAAACTGTTCCAGGTAAATCTGATTTTAAGGAAGTATCACAATATTGAAGTTGGTTGCGACATAGTGAAGGTACACCAGAGTGCCTAGTGCGTTTTTTATTTAACATTCGATCGCGTTCATCATCAGCTCGTTTTTATGTCCAAACTTGTAACGATGTGAAAATATTTCTTGTATTTAATTCCAAAACGTCTCACACTTGACCATTCTTAAAAAATAAATGAAATGCCAAATTAGGTAATATATGGTAGTAGCTAGCCAGGCGGATTTAGCAAAATCTACCACCAGCCAAACTGAGCTCTTTTTATGTCCAAACTGCTGGGGCACGTGGCTTCCCTATCGATGGCTAAGGAGAAAAGGCCATAAATTACCACGCGTACCCAGTTCGGATTGGTGGTTGTTAACGACTGCTAATACAGCCGGGACCAACAGCTTAACGTACCTTCTTAAAGTTGCTTAACCTCTAGACCGTAGCTCCTCGATCACGTTAAAACGAGAATTTGTATATACTTAGTATGTTAACTCATCTCATTTGTACGGTGGCGCTGCGTTAATGTCATACAAATTATCGTTAACGTTACGCTATAAAGTTATAATAACGTTACGTTAGTGTTGACGAAAAAGTTTTATCGCGTTCTTTGTAGTGCCACAATACCATACTCTAATTACGCTATGGTTACATTTATTTTTCTTAAATCCACAACATGTTTTTGACTTCTTTTATTGCGCCGGTCAGTTATATGCTTATCGTATTACCGTTTGGGTGTATTATCCATTTATTTGCATGACTTTCGCAATGCTTTCGCGTGTATGAATGAGTTTTTTAAATTCAAATATGTGCCAGTGCCAAATATGTCAACAGTTCTACTGTTCTCTTTGAGAGAGATTTCGGATAAAAGGGAAGCCTCTTATTGGATACAATCTAAATGGAAGGCTATTCAGATTTCTTTCGAGATCGAATTGAATCTCTTGTGAACGTTTGAGTAGGTCGATTAAGAAATAGACTTATAGCAATAACATAATTATAAAATATTGTGTAGAGATGTACTTTTTGAAAAAAGTCAAAGTGTTGAAAAAATTCCACGAGCGGGATTCAAACGCGCGCCCCGTGACGTTCGAGTCCCGCTCGTAGACAATTTATTTTCAAAATTTGCGTAAAATTATATATAACCATAGTTATGAGATTTACTTGTAGTTTTCTTTGCAGTTTATTTTTGCTGGCTTCTTGTAGCGGTGTTAAAAAATTGCTTGTATTTAATTTCAAAACGTCTCAAACTTGACCATTCTCAAAAAATTAACGAAATGCCAACATAGGTAATATATGGTAATAGCTAGCCAGGCGGATTTGTCGAACTCTACCAACCAAACTAAGCACAGTACTTACCTCTCTATATAGGAATCGAACCCATGACTTACAGGTCTGATACCGGTGGTCCGACCATTACACTACGTAGGAGTGAGAATAACGCTTTAGACACTTTAGAGACTAACCCAGCCATAAATTATTTTAACTTAATTTTTAACGCCTCGATGACCGAGTGGCAAAGCGCTTGGCCTGATACCCGAAGGTCCCGGGTTCAATTCCCAGGTCGGGCAAAGTGTGTTTCGGATTATTCGATGCATAGCCCGGGTTTGTGATAACTCTGATCACCAACCTGCATTTGGCAAGCGTGGTAAGTAAGCCAATACCCATCAAATTGTATTGATGACTTAATTTCAATGATGGAGGCTTTTGCCCAGAAGTGGGACAGTATATACTTACTACTTACTAATATTTACTTACTTTTACTTTTTAATTTCTAGGTTCACCTTGACATCAGGTTTATATGTTCCATAACTCCATTCAACTGCCTCTGAGATCATGAGATCATCATCAGTCTCATTCACCGAGGACCTGGATTCGATTGCCACTTCTAATTTGTAAACATAAATAATCATGTTAATAACATAACATACTATAGAAGTCCCTAAATAATAAAGAAAACATAAAAAAACTTACTTATTATTATTTTCTAAAATTTACGCGAACACTATACATTAAAATGAAACAACTTTTACGGATCTAATCACGTTTATTTATAAATTACTTTTAAATAATGTTTATATTCTGACGTTTCGAACCCTTTGCAGGGTCCGTGGTCACAGGGATAAAAAATCCAATTATGAATTTTGCTGGTTCAAATTTAGCGTATACTGTTGTCGTACTGACCGCAGTTTTCACTGTGATCGAAGCCCCAAAATCAATTTCACCGGGGCACCGTAGTATCTAACAGGATATTTATAAAAATAATAAACCGATGACGAATAGAGTATTTTACCTTCTTATATAAGGATTTGCAGGAATTGGATTTTATTTAAACGGATCCAGGTTATGAAGATATATTTTTGTCTTTACTCGGGTTTGGCTCAGCATTTCCGTTTGTGTTTTTTTTATATCTAACAGTGCTTTCATCTCACCTGGTGTTAAGTGATGATAAAGCCAATGGTGGAAGCGCACTTCACCCGGAATCACCGACTTCTGAGGTACTGTCTATCTAATCTCCAGCTGCCGGAACAACAATAATGGTACAAACATTGATGTTATGGCGACATATTTAGACAAGATGGTAGCCGAGTACACAAACATGTACCCCAAATATGTACACAAAATGTCACTGGGAATTGAAACCAGAACCTTTTAGTTTGAGAACGTTGGTCTTTACCACTAGACTAAATAGGCGGTTATTTAAAAACAAATATTATCACGGTTTAAAAGGTAGTCGGTCTAGAGGACTAATAATTAACTGAGCCATCGTGTCGCTTACCGGCTTGGTAACGTACGTTTTTTATATTTCCTCTGCTGTGGCAACAGAAGACCATAAACCACCAGTGCAGCCCAGTGCAGATTGGTGCTTTATAACGACTGTAAATACAGCCGGTACCGGACGGCATTACGTGTCTTTCGAAGCACAGAGTAGCTCGAACTTTTTGGTCACCCATCCAATGACTAGCCTTTCTGAAAGTAGCTTATCTTCAGCAATCGCAGACGTAGCATTTTTACTTGGCCCATCGTGCTACTAAATAAATTAAAACAAAAATTTTACCGTGTATACAGCTATTCCATAAACATTCGTTTGTAACACAAACAAAAAAAACAAGAGACGCAGGTGAAAAACACACCCCCTATTTTGTGTGCACCGGGGACACGCATTTGGCGCAAAGCCAGAAGATTCCGCGCAATGCGACATCGTATCGTCATCTTGTGTTCATTCGAGCCTATTGCAGAGCCATGCGAGAGGTAACCAAGAACGATTTGTGACCGGCATGAAATGAATTTAAATGGAACTCTGCCACCTGTGATAATTTTTGAAGTGGAGTTGTTCGAATTTATCCAAAATGGATGTTTGTGTGTACTTTTTATTGGGCAGTTGACAGGTTAGTCAATGGAGAATTTTTTTAGCGTCTGTCGAAACGATTTATTAAAATATAAATTGAATGGGCTTGGAAACTATTGTCACTGTTTTGTTCCGTCAATTGAGTCTTTATTAATAACTTTTTAGGTTACAGAAAGTAAGAAAAAATGCCTATATGTAATAAAAATTGGTTAGTGTTTTAACCGTTACGTTAACTGTTACGTGATTAAACGTATAAAATTAATTGAATTAGAATCAGAATAGTTAAGAATTAGTTATTGTTGTTATAAACCGTATTGTTAATTTGTGCAAATTATTATTTGTAAGATATTTGATTTCACAGATGCGTGTCTGTTGAAAATCGTAAGGCGTAATAAAATGTTTAAAATTGTTACATCGATTAAGGAGAGCCCTCTCTCCTTGAAACAATGCTACCAATGGCAGCGTTACGGTTTGATGAAATTATCGAAACCAAGGGTGACCCTCCAGCTTTGGTGCCTTATAAAAATACCTAAACAGACCAGTTCCAACTTAATATAGCCCTATTCCTTTTTGGTCGGCACTTTCATTATTGGACCAATAGTTTATGAAAAAAAGTTGATGTCTTTTATATATAGAAAAACTAACTCTTTATTTATGTAAGGTGTTTTTATTTAAAAAAAGCAATGTCTGTCTTTGGTTTAAATTTACTAAATAATCGTGCCTCATAAACCGCAATGGCGGTTATATATCAAAATTAAATAACAATAATACAATATAAATGTATATTGTTTTCCGTAATTTATACACTAACGCTTATCTCGCCCGTTATCCAAACAAAGCTACGAGTATGTCACAATACTATGTTTATCTAACTCACAGATTGTATCTGTGTCAATAGTTTACGTTAATTGGTTCAATTAGCAAAACCCTTTATTAGTTTCTGTGTAATATTTGCTTTTTGCAAAGCTAGTTATGCGTTAACATTTAGGTATGTGATTGAATATCCATGCTATTTTTGTTTAAATTATTTAATAGCCTTATTATAACAAATTATTTAATCCTTTAAGAGCCCTCGCCCACGTCCTATAATCGGTGACCGATGTTTTTTAGTCGGTGAAAATAAAACTTATGGTATGTGTTGCAACGCACACGTTCTACAAAAAGTTAGTCATAAAATCGGTACTATAAAATTTTGGCGAAAAAATCGATTCTTTGTTTATTTGTAAAGGGGGTAAAAGTATTTGTTCCCGTGTGCATAAATAGGTCTTTAATTGTAACTACAATCATGCCGCCATTTTGAAAGCGTGGTGCTTTCTCGCGTAAGTGCGTCCACAAAATGGAAGGAAAAACAATGGAAAGCGAGCGGAGGCTTAGGCAATCGAGCCACCGTGCAGCGGCGGAGCGACCTCGACATCTCATCGCCGACAATGCGACGGCTTAGGCGGTTATGCAGGCCTAATGGGGTTAATGGGGGAAAGATAACTTCCAGTTCAAAAGTTACAATTCTAGTGGTTTCAGTGGTTTATGGTTCAAAAGATACACCAGTATCGGCAGTAGGTACCGGTCCAGTCCAGTGTTTACCTAGCGGGGTACTACATTATTATAGTACTTGGGTTGAGCTACAGCAGGAAGCAGTAGATAAACCCTTATATGCGTTAACAAAGATGGCATCGGTCAGGGAGAATGGTGTCGGCTGGTCAGTCGGCTCACTGCGACCGAAGTAACGACCACCACGGCCACTCTGCCAAGAGTGTAACGATTAAGAAGAAAATTGGCTAGCGGTACGGTTAGCTATTAGTCCGCCTAGCTACTCGTAGCTACTATCATCTCATCTACTTCCATCGTTACAGAAATAATTTAAAAATTACAATATGGGATTACCCATCATTTATACTTTCAAACTAAATACTTTCACATATAGACTATATTACAACTACTTACGCAGCCATTTTGAAAGCGTGCTACCCTCCCGCGTAAGCACGTCCACAAAATGGAAGGAAAAACAATGGAAAGCGAGCAAGGCACGGACAATCGAGCCACCGTGCACCGGCGGAGCGACCTCGATATCTCATCGCCGACAATGCGACAGCTTAGGCGGCTATGCAGACCCATGCATCGCTTATTAATCCATTAATGGGGTATCTATTGGTTTGTATGGTCCATGTGGTTGGTCCGGCCGGTTCCTTGCGGGGCTACATATTAGTAGTCCACCTAGCAAGCTATCATTATTGTACCTACGTTATTCAGCATGACAATAAAGTAAGTATCATTTTTATAGTTACGTTGACGACATATGTTTTTCAGAAAAAAAGTGGAGGAGGCTAACTCAACTTCCTTTTATTGGTAAGCAGAAAAAGTTCGTAAATATTTTTGTTTTGTTTATATAATTTTAACGCAAATTTTGTTGCGATACAAAATAATGCGATATAAATTATTTCCACATTGTGTTTTTGTAATTTGTATCGCAACAAAATTTGCGTTAAAATTATATAAACAAAACAAAAACATTTTATAAATAGCTTGCCTATTTCTTAACTGATCTTTAGTATTTGTAAAAATGTTATGATCAGATGTTAATGACGGTAGTTGTTGACATTGAATAGGCGCCTTTGGCTTTCAAAGTAAAAAAGTAAATAGTGTTGAATAATTTCGGCGGGCTGGTTAGAACCACGATAGCTCAATTGGAAGAGCACCTGACCCGGTATGTCAGAAGGGTGCAGGTTCAAATCCTGCTCGTGGAAATTTTTTCAACATTGTGTTTTTGTAGTTCGTAAATAGATAGTGGAGCAGGATTGTGCGTCACAAGCCGGCCTCACATTAAACTCTTACTTACTGTGGCAAATGCTGAACGAACTCCCTTTATTTATTTGCACAGTTCTGTTTAAACTATATAGGTATTTGTGGGTTCTAAACATTCAATTCATTAATTTTGGTAACTCCGTAAACTGTTTTATTATGTGACTATTTATTATACTACCACAATATTTTTTTTAAAAACACTTAAAACTTAGGGTTCAGCTGTGTAAATGGATGTTTACCAGCTAGCTCTACAGTCTAGACATGCCATTCTAAATCACGGCAAAAACTTAAAAGCACCACATTAGCTCAGAAACATTTAGTTCAATATTAAAGGTAAAGGCCTCCATCATTGAAATCAAGTCATCACTACAATTGATGAGTGATGGCTTAATCACCACACTTGCCAAACGTGGGTCGGTAATCACAAACCTGGGCTATGAATTCAAAAATTCAAAACACTTATTGCCCGACGTGGGAGTTCAATCCGGGAATTCCGGTATGGGGCCGTGCGCTATGCCACTTGGCCACCGATGCGTTTACAGATATACATCAAAATTTAACTTAACTATTCAGATATTATATGGTTTTCTAAAGTTTACGCGAACACTACACATTGAAATGAAACAACTTTTACGGATCTACTCGCGTTTATTTTACACATTAGTTTTAATTAATGTTTATCCTGTCTCCCTGTGACCACGGACCCTGCATAGGGTTCGAAACGTCAGGATACACATTAATTAAAACTAATGTGTAAAATAAACGCGAGTAGATCCGTAAAAGTTGTTTCATTTCAATATTCAGTTATTGTAAAGTTTCAGCAATGTGCTGAGGTAGGCTTAGTTTTGGTTTGGTCAGACTGACCCCTGTCGGTGGATTAATAGGAGTGTGTATGGATGCTTGTAATGTTAGGTTCTATGTATTGTGTTATTATAAAGTAGATTTTTTTGTATGTCAACTTAAGTACTTATTTCTTTTTTCTCGGGATAATGTTTACTGACTTCTTTCACATCTGTTTTTCTTCATACACAAACCTTTTTAATATATAATAAAAGTCTATTTAGTTTTGTTACAAGGGTAAACTTGTTAGAGAATAATAATATATTCGTTCACATTATTTTTTTACAATTCACTTGTTTTATGTGCTTGATGAAGGCTTGTTGTTCTAAAAAGTTTTTAATGGTTCAAAAATAGGAATAAATTGATTTTCACCGGCCAGTGAGGAGAATTGTATAATATTGAATAAGCTATTTGAAGTATGACTATCACTTTTTTAACAAAAAGTTATTTTGAACGTTTTAGATGATTAAAAGGTCTGACAAAAAGATGAAACTTATCAGGACAGTAATAATTTGTTAAATTTGTATGAGTGCCAGTTTTTGAGAGAGATTGCTGATTGCCTCTACGGCATTTTCAGCTTTACCGGGCTTTTTTGGGGGCGGCGAGGAACGTAAAGGGTCCCTCAAGCCGTGTGAAACGAATCACCTTCGGAGGTTTTCTAGAGGGAACGGCATCGCGCACTAGTGCGCGTCCCCGTGCCCTACTAGATTCACCGAAGGGTTCGGATCGGATCGGGGAGCGGAGCAACCCGAGGGCGCCTCTAAAGGCACGGACCTTGGCTCGGGTTGACCAGGCCGTGGAGGAGGAGAAAAGCGCCCAGGTACATGTCTGTACCTGGTGTAGAGCGAGTGTGAACCGGTTCCTCGTTCCTTGTTCTGCGAGTACGATGAGTGCCAGTACCCGAATCACTTATGTTACTAGCGCGAAGTCTCCTGTTACAGTTATTATAATACATACTTAAAAGGGCATGTATATGAATGTTTTTAAATTTATCAGAATGTAAGGTATGTTCTACTTAGTAATTTTAAGTGTTGTATGAGCTCGTTGAGAGTAGCCGCAGATCGTGCTTAGTGGCGTGAACTTGGAGAAGCCTATGTCCAGCAGTGGACAAGTGTAAGCTGATGTTGATGATGATGAAGTGTTTTTTTGTACATATTGTAAGCCATGAACAACATTTAATTAGTTTTGTCATATCCAATTTCTATTGATATCTCTATCCGAAATAATTTAGACTCAGAACAATGTGAATTGGCCATGCTAAATGTATTTATTTAGTCGCTGGGTCCTTGTTTTCGACCAATCTCGCGGCTAGATTGCGAAATAGTCGAACCGATTCGCCGTCCCGCCCGCCCCTGCGATTGTCCCAAATTCGAGAATGGCAGTAATTGCTCGTAGTTTGGTAACGTAGTTTTACGTGAATAGAAATTGTACGGCCCATTTTCGCTCCCGATCCGATTCGAACGTCTCGGAGAATCTTGTAGGGAACGGAGACATGCACTACTGCGTGATACCATTTCGTCTAGTGAACCTTTGGCGGTGTTTCTCACGGGTGTGAGGAACCCTTTAAGTTTATCGCCGCCCCTAAAAAAGTCCAATAACGCTGTATATGTGTATGTGCACGAGGCCATCACCAAACACTCTCCAAATAAAAAGAAAGACCTGTTTATCATGCGGTTATATGAACTCAGATGGGAAGCAAGTAGGTTTTGGGCTGTTTAGATTCGGCAATTAATTTTAAGCCTTCCTGGAAAAGATTGCTAGTAGGCAGTCAGCGCAAAAGTGGCTTAACCTTGAGACAACTATGGAATAATTAACATTCTTGTAGGCTTTTCACTATGTACGGATGAAAAATAATAATGCAACAACTAACGTTGATGACAAATATAGGTTTATACCTAATTATTTTTTTTATAATTTATTTGACAGTTAGTGACGAGTCTAACCAAAATAAATGAGGGTTGCCACTTTTACGATGACAGCCTCGTAAGCAATGCTTAATCTATTCATCCAGACGCTGGATCCTTGTTTTCGCCCAATCTCGCGGCTAGATTGCAAAATGGCCGAACGCGTTTCGCCGTCCCGCCCCAGCAATTGTCCCAAATTCGTGGATGGCAGTAATTGCTCGTAGTTTTGCTTGAACCTGGAATTGTACGGCCCTTTTATTATGCGGCTTAATGAAATCAGGTGGCCTTATTAGAAAATACTGTGGACAGCAGTTTGGTTTGATAATGGAGGAAGAGTTGTTTAAGTTGTGCACCTATAATAAAGTAGCTTTTTTTAATATATATAATTAAATGTCATAAACGGAACGTTTATAATGATTATGCCTCTTTACGATTATCGGATAATTAATTATCAACAATCCAGGGATCTCTCAAGCGTGTAAGTACGATAATAAATGTTGGTTGTTAGAATGGTTTGGCCATGTCGAGAGAATGGATGAAGAACGATTGACGAAAAAAGTGTATAAGGCGAGTGTGAATGAAAGTGTTGGTAGGGGTAGACCTAGGCGGACGTTTCGAGATCAAATCAGGGACGTCAAGAGTACCCTAAACCGAAGAGCATGTATGAAGGGAATAATGAAAGTGGACGAAGCGAAACAAGTATGTAAGGATCGTAGCAAGTGGAAAGAAGTGGTCTCTGCCTACCCCTACGGGAAAGAGGCGTGATTATATGTTTGTATGTATGTATGTATGTTGTTAGAATACAGATACAAAATAAGGAGACTGCATAAGGGTAAGCTTCATACTAACGCGCTCGAGCAACGCACGAATAGACAACCTCTCACGGACGATTTGTATGAAGCTTGTTTTCTGTAGTATCCTTAGTTCTATTGACGTATCGATATTAATTAGCCAAAAGTACTCTTTTCCTTACTCCATTTCATTTCATCATGCCAGACCTGAGCAAATTTTTGAAGAAAAGTCACACTTTTTATCATTGTACAGCAAGCCACGTGTTTTAGCATACCTTTCACATGTTTTTAACATATATCTCGTACCACTGATCGATGGGCTCAGCAAAGCCATGTCGTCTGCGTAACTAATGTTGTCAATACTCACATTGTCTATTCGGCAACCAAGCAGCTGAGCGTTCCACATAGCGAAAAAGGGTCGATTCATATTATTATTATTATTTATTTAAACACAAATACCTGCTACACTAACAGCAACGCCAAGACGTGTAACAGGTCATTACAATTTAAAAATATAAAATATATATATACATATATATATACATAGGCACAGATCAAATTAACAACTTAAAAAACTAACACAAACATCAATTAACACATACAATTTCATATTAAATATGTCAAGATCTGGCTCCTGTGTAATCAAGGCGTTAAGTAGCCTGATGGCTTGAGTCGTAGGCGTGAAATGAGCGGTTTGCGTGCGCGCCAGCGGGGCGGCGAGCAGGCGCTGTGCGTGTGCCCTCCGCAATCGCTGGGGCGTTATGAGCGAGCACTGCGACAGGGTAGTGGGGTTATCTATGCTGTTATTGAGAAGCAAGTAATAGTGAATCATGATAGCACACTTGCTGAGGCGCAACTCCAACTCCAACTCCAACGTGTTCATGCCCACCATGCCTGCTACAAATAAGGACGGATAGAGATAAGGGTAGTACCCGAACAGTTTTTTGTATAGATAGCGCGCAAATTTTTTTTGGATACTCTTTTTTAGCCATGAAAAGTTTCAGATCCATATGGAACCGAACAGCTGAAATCTGTAAAAAAATTTTAAAACTATCATTGTCATTCTTACAAGTTACACTGTAGTTTTTGTTTTTCACGCTTCGACATATTTTTCGATCGATAAACGTTTTGCAAGATCCATATTATGTTTAAAAGTATGTCATGACCAATATTACTTTAAAAAAATCTCCTTCTCCTTTAACTACATCAAAGAGGTTCCTATTTAACAAACATAATATACATATTTTAATTGTAGCAATTCCCTTGCAGGGCCGTGTTTGGGACTTGATACTGTTTTTGTAAGATCTTTGTACATGATGCAATAAATATCTATCACTATGACTACGACTAAATTATAAAAATTGCACTATGTTGTTCATTAATCACACCGTTTACATTACAAGGCTATCTTGAACAAAGCGGGCAATCGATTTCAAATATAATACCTTGTGATCGATCATACTCAAACGACAAGAGGCATTGGTGCCTTGTTTGGTATTACTTGATAAGCTTCTGGTACAGCTAAAGTTGGGATAAATATTGGCTTACGTATGTACGTTACGGTGGTCGAATAGCTAAACGCTAAGCATGATAGCCTTCCGAAGCACGGAGGAGCTCGAGATGATAAGTTTTTGGTCACCCATCCGATGTCCGGCCTTTGCGAAAGTTGCTTAACCTCAGCACTTGCAGACCGGACGCGTTATCCACTGCGCCATCGAGCTCCCCAATATTTAATTATTTTTCAGTTTTTTTGTAATTATTTCTTGTATGGGTCTTTATTGCAGGAACAAATGATTTTATTATTATTATAGTGTTGTTATTTATGATCACCAACCGAATCAATTACTGTATATAGCGATGACTTGATTTCAATGACAGATGCCTCAGCATTGGGTCAGAATAGTATTAGCAGAATAGAATAGTATTATTAAGGTAAATCTTAATTAATAGTATATGCTCAAAAGTACACACTCGTACAAGTCGTAATTATTAAAAGTTAGTTAAAATGCCATCATTTATTAAACGGATCTTAAACAAAAAAAAAATAAAAAGTTCTATTCCAAATTAAAAGGAAAACGCTGAAAGAAAAATTAAATAGTGATAGCTAATATGCAGGCGAAGAAAAATCGCGTCTAAACGCATCTCCTAGCGACCAGGGGAATAGAGATTTTACAAAGTTGGCTTTTAAAGAAAAGTCCTTTCTAATGGCGCGGAATTTCCTACTGAGATTGATAGCTCCCGGTCTTGGTGCATTTTGTATGTGCAGAGTATCTCATTGTGTCTCCGTTAGGTAACTTGAATCTAGATAGCTGGGTCTGCGTTTTGCTCAACTTACATTAAAACTGTTAAAAAGTAAAAAAAAAATTATGCTATTGTTATTACATTTATTTATATATAAATAAAATAAAAAATTAAATAAAATTTTGCTACACTCACACCAATTATCTAGCCCAAGAGAAGCTTCGTTATGAAAATCGTTAAAATGGTTACGAGACAACGGATAAACATACTTAAATACATACTTATTATACATAGCAAACACCCAGACCCGAGACAATTTAGAAAATCAATAATTTCTAAATTGACCCGACCGGGGATCGAACCCGGGACCTCAGAGATGGCGACACCAAAAAACGGAATATAAGTTACGGGTAAGCGCATACGTCTCACCTAAAAGTTAAGTGATGACAAGGCCGAAGGTGGAAGCGCACTTCACCCGGAATCCTCAACTACTGAGGCACTGGCTATCTCATCTCCAGCTGCCGGAACACAAAAATGCTACAAACATTGTTGTAATGGCGACATATTTAGATAAAATGGTGGTAGCTTGGCGGACAAATAAGCCCTACCACCAACCACACCAACACAACACAAACAATGTATACACGGTGGGGATCGAACCCGGAACCACTAGACCAAAGAGGCAGTTAATTATTAAACACTTAACAAAACAAAAGTGTTTTATACAGTTACGGTTTATAAGATTTACTTTAAATTTATATTTGGGTGCCATCATTATACAGGCTGTCCCAGAACAGTACAGCAACAGTAACAGCAGTACATTTTGGCGGAATGAATATTGATGTTTTGTATGGAACAGCTGAATTATATTTTTGAGTTAGGGAGTTGGTCAAATAGTAAGAGTTGTTCGTTTGTATTACGGGAGCCACACCGTTTCGGCTTGACGTTGAGTTCTGGGACACCCTGTATATAATATATTCTGAAAACAATGGGTAAGGTATTACATCATTTTATAACTATAAAATAAATGCAGTAAGAATTATACTCATTAGAAGACTATTGACATATCAAAATGACCTTTGATAGTCAAATGACACAATGGGCCTCTTTCCATCTACAAGTAAGTTCCCATTAGCGTTTACTTGACAGATAGTCCATACAAAACTGTCACTTTATCTGCCAAGTATCTCCTAATCAGACATTGTGAAACAGGCCCAATACGTCACATATAATAATAATATGTCATGTTCATAGTGTCGATTTTAAATTTACAAAATGGCGCGCTTGCGCGCTTCTCCGACTTCCTGTCACACTATTACACCTACTTCCATCACATTTCACGAAATCACTCCCACAAACTGTAAGTATAGAAAGCGAGCGGAAAGATGTTACACATCAAAATACCTTTGTGAAATGCAGGTTAGGCACTAAAATATAAGTATATATATATATCTATATGTATATATCTATACTTAACCGTTATCTCCTCATTATTCGTTATTTGTCCAAGTTGCCTGATTGTTTTTACATACACGGACGGTCACGAAGATCTTGTTACTAAACGTCATAGCTAAAGTACCCAAAATTAGCCCCATCTGTTATTAAAGTAGGGAATTAAACAATTATACGCATTTTGTAGTACGTAATTAATTGCTTCGTAAACGTTTTGTTTGTAATTTAGTACTTACTTCGATTTGAAGTTGCGTATTAAACACTAAGTAAGCAGCGCAAAGGGGTTTTTTTGTTCAATACAGCGATTGAAAGAGCTAAGCGGCTTTTGCAAATTTAGGATGGGTGACCACCTCTGTGGCCTAGTGGTTAACCACCGGTCTTAAACCGGTTTCACCCGTGTGTATACTCGGTATGGTTGGTGGTAAGACTTGTTTGTCCACCTGGCTAGTTACCACCATCTTATCTTAATATGTCAATAACATCAATGTTTGTAGCATAGTTGTGTTCCAGCAGCTAGATATAGGAAATAGCCGATTCTCATTTTGTTGAGGATTCCGGGTGAGGTGCGCTTCCATCTCTTAGTATTATCATCACTTAACATCAGGTGAGACGAAGGCCAAGTGTTCAGTATTTTGTACTGTCAAAGACATCAAAACAACATGATGATAACACTCACTCCCGCTAAAAAATATTCTAAAAGTCGAGAACAATAAATGAAGATGAGAACCTACGCAAAACTTTAACACAACTCTCGAGACGAACAGACTTTCGATTTAACAGGATATAATATCGCGGGTCGGCATTATGCGCTGTTTACAATATTCCCGGAACGACGAAAACAAACAGCTACTTTGACAAATCCTATATCACATCCATAAATACTTCGCAAATCTCGCCCTATCCGCGAGCAAAGTTTTTCTATACAAAAAAATATTGGAAACAACCACAGTATTAAGTATGGCGAACTCTTATTCTGCATAAAAAGTTTCAGAGAAAAAAAGATATAGAACTATTACAGTGCAATGATAAGAAGAAGTGTAAGTTAAAGGCCGGCAACGCATCTGCGATGCCTCTGTTTTGCGGATGTCAATGGGCAGCGGTGATTGCTTCCCATCAGGTGACCCACCTGCTCGTTTGCCTCCTAACATAAAAAAAAAGTATTAAATAGCCTATTCACTAGCCTATTCAACAGCCTATTTGCCACCCATCCGATGACCGGCCTTTGGGAAAGTTGCTTAACCTCACCACTCACAGACCCGGCGCGTTAACCACTGCGCCATCGAGCTCCTCCTATACAACATAGTAATATAATCCCAAGTCCAAAGTACAATAAAACTTTTTATATCCAACAAAATAATTACAATATAAATCAGTATTTTAAGAAATTTGACGATTTGGTAATTTCGGCGAAAAGAAATCAATCTTAAACACACATATTGCAAATTACAACTATATTCTATACTACTAAATAAATCTGTAGGCTCTGTCTGTATATGCAATTTTTCTGACCGACATTTGATGGGTATGGGCAAATGCTAAATGGTATGGTAATGGGTGAAGGACTCTCATACGAAATCACTACGAAAAAACAGAGCAACCTGTCTCATAACTACAGAACTACGTTGTTCAAAGGGGGCGTCCAAGTATGCAGCGAGCAAAGTGAGGAATGAATTGCCTCCCCCCTTACGGGAGTCTATGTCTTTAAACAGGTACAAATCACTGGTTCGCTCGTACATGTTAGATAAAAAAAAGTTGTTCATTTGTATCACGGGAGTCCTCTCAGAAGGTTTGAACGGGGATAAAAAAGTCAACCTGTATATAGTAGTAGGGGTAGCAGTGTGACAAAAAGTCGGGGAAGCGCGCAAGCGCGCGCTTTACCTACCTATTGAATCTACCCGCCTAATGTACCAAACTTACCCGTTCATTTTATTTTTTTATTATTATTTCTTATTTAACTACCTATTGTTATTGTTACACAACACAACCAATAGCCTATTTTTAAAAGCCACACATACAACACATCATACACACTTTTATCCAACCAAGTTAACCTTGTATTTATTACTATACTTTCATGTCTCAACAAACACATTGCCTCTTCCTTCTAACCAAATCGTACCCTTCCAGGGACCAGTCTGAAAACCAGCGCTGGGCTGCGACCAGCACTTTTCTGAGCCTTGGTACCTACCCATACTTTGATTTTTATTATTTTATTTTTGCTTTTAACGTTAATTAGTTATATTTAATAATTGTAATCAGTATTGTTTTTATTTCTGTTTTCTTATGTTTATGGCAATAAAGTTTTTCATTTTCATTAAATCACAAAGCCAGGCATGTATAAATTCCGAAACACGCTTTGCCAGACCTGGGAATTGAACCCGGGACCGTTGGGTATAGGGCTGAGCGCTTTGCCACTCGGCCACCGAGAAAGGCTGTTAAGAATTCATCATCATCATCATCAGCTTATTTAATGTCCTCATTGCCCCGGGGCACGAGTCTTCCCTATGGATGGATAGGGACAACGGGCTATAAACAACCACGCGGGCCTAGTGCGGGTTGGTGGTTGTTAACGACTGCTAATGCAGCCGGGACCCACGGCTTAACGTGCCTTCCGAAATACGAAGGATGATTAATTTTTGGTTATTATAGGTCTTTGCGTAAGTTTGTTAAATTCAGCACGGCAGATAGAGCGCGTTAACCACTGCGCCATCGAGCTCCTCAAGTTAAAATGTATCAAACTTTATTTATCATACAAACTAGCGAGCAGGTGTAAACACCAACAGCCCGTGATCCCGTGAGAATTTCCTGTTGGAAAATCCCGTTTTATCTGTTCCCTATGTCTTGAGGGACTTGTCTGCAAAATGTCAGTTGTCTAGGCGTTTTATTGCAGTGCAATGTTGATCGTTCTTTAGACAGTTAGTCAGTATTTCAGTTCACATCACCACCTGCTTATTTAATGTCCCCATTGCTGGGGCACAAGGCTTCACTATGGATGGATAGGAAGAGCGGGCCATAAACCACCACGCGGGCGCAGATGCGGATTGGCGGTTGTTAACGACCAAGACCAACGGCTTTTCGTGCCTTCCGAAATGATCGCTCGAGATGACAAATTTTTGGTCACCCATCCGATGACCGGCCATCGAGATTCCGGTTATTGTAGGTATAGCGAAATAAATGTAGCATTGCTGCATACAGCATTCAGAACATTTTAACATTAATTGTGAAAAAGCACTATTGTTTTATTGTGTAAACAAGTTTTTATATACGAGGTCTTAACCATTCTTGGAGCTTAGTAATCAGAAAGGTTAATCTTTGATATTTCTGAGTACCTACGACAAAGTATTTAAGAAATCTAAAATAAAATTGATATAAATTTTACTTTTACCTCAAGCAAAGCGATTTCTATATAGATTTCCTTTCCTTTCCTTTCATTACACGGTAGCAGTTTTACTTTTGTATGCTATTTCTAAAATTAAAAAATAACACTTTTATTCTGAACCAGTTTTAAATAGAACGTTCCTTTGTTCGTGTTTTGTAAGACAAATGTATTTCGTGCATACTTACTGTTGGGTCACTACACTGTGTCACACATTTTTTATACGTCTGAGTCGGCATACTATCACACGGATCACCCACAAAATAAGAAGATAGCAGAAGGTAAGCTTCATACAAACTTCATACATTCCAGATCCGATCCGAACCCCACGGAGGATCTAGTAGGGAACGGAGACACGCACTAGTGCGTGATGCCGTTCCCTCTAGAAGACCTCTGACGGTGCTTCGTTTCACACGGCTTGAGGAACATTCTAAGTTTCTCGCCGCCCGGCCCCCAAAAAAAGTCTGGTGACGCTGAAAATGTCGCAAGAGGACCAAACTCTCTCCAAAAAAAAAACAAACGAGCCTTACAGTTAGTCGCATTGTAATGTAACATTTGATATCTCATCTTCGTAATAAGCAATTTTAACATTATATTCTGAAAAAATGGGTCAAGTATTACATAATTTTATAACTATAAAATAAATGCAGTAAATACTCATTAGAAGACATTTGACATATCAAAATGACCTTTAATAGTCAAATGACACAATATGTCACATATATTAATAATGTGATTGTCATGTTCTTAATATCGACTTTAAATTTACAAAACGGCGCGCGCTTGTGCGCTGCCCCGACTTCTTGTCACACTGCTACCCCTACTAGTATATACAGGTTGACTTTTTTATCCCCTTTCAAACTTTCTGTATGGAACAGCTGAATTTTATTTTCGAGTTAGGGAGTTTATCCATTGGAGAAAGTGGTTCGTTTGTATCACGAGAGTCATCTCAGAAGATTTGGACGGTAATAAAAAAGTCAATCTGTATAGAAAGCGAGCGGAAATTTTTTGATGTTACACATCAAAAAATCTAAAATAAAACGCGCACATAGTCAACACAAATAGCTACAGCTGCGCTCAGACTGTTCCGAACTTTTCCGAGATTCCGTGTCCGTGAGAGATGTCTATGTGTGCGTTGCTCAAGCACACATACATGTAAGCATTACATACCGCTATGTATGAAGCTTACTTTCTGCAGTCTCCTTGTTTTGTGACTCACCTGATTGTAAGCGCTCATCACGGCCTATTGACGCTTGCAACGCCATCAGTATTACACAAACGTGTATTCGATTCAGGTCTAGTAATTAAGTTATTTGTACTGACAAAATGGAACAAACAATGCAGAAATTTGCTGCCTGAAATAAGAATGTTAAACTTTCAGATGGCACTCACCAGATGCTTTTTGCTGTGGAATGGACTTTTAAAGAGGGTTGAAAAGAGGTAACAATGCAAAAGCAAATGTCCGTGGGTAACGGTGACTGCTGTGTCGGGAGCGCGAGAAACCTTGCCTTTTGAATCGCCTCATAATTTTATAAACCTAACAATTTTCACAACAACAACCGTCTCTGTGTTATTGTGTTCCAAACGATTTTTGCAGTTTTTGGAAGGGTTACCGCCTCTGTGGCATGGTGGTTAAAACCACCGGCTTAAAACCTAGAGGTCCTGGGTTTGATTCCCAGCTAGGAGTACATGTTTGTGTACTCGGTTTGGTTGGAGGTAGGCCTTGTTTGTCCGCCTGGCTGGCTACCACCATGTAATCTAAATATGACGCTACAACATCAATGTTGTGTCCCGGCAGCTACATTAAGATAGCCAGTGCCTCAGTAGTTGAGGATCACTTACTATCAAGTGAGATGAATGTCAAGATTATAAAATAAGTCATAATTCGAGCGTTACATTTTGAGACTGATGATGATGGTAGAACTAAACCATTTTATCATACAAAACCCAGAAGACGAAATTTAATTTAGGTAAAAAATCACAGATGGCGCTGATCTACCATCCTGAATCACGCTATCGAGATTACCTACCAGCATTATGATAGTCCGCAACTGCGCTATAACAATCAGTCGCCAGTCAGCCGCTCCTGTTAAGGCTGTTAATCAATACGTTGCCACTTGACGGCGACATAAGCGATCGCGTGCCATTTATAGCTCAATCGTGATTAATGGTTCAATTGCCACTACGAGATATTCACAGTTATCTTGGGAACTAGATATGCTGTACGCTTGGATGCACACTCGGCATCGAATTAATCGATGCATCGTAACTTGACATGTAACAGACACAAGTCTTACTGTTTTGTAGTTAGAACATGATTTTCAGTGATACTGTAAAGATAGATAGTTTAATAGAATAAAGTTCTTTTTGACTATTTACGTCATTTCGTATGCTTCGATGATTTTTAACCGACTTTGAATAAATGAGGAGGTTCTCAACTCGGGGTGTATATTTTTTATGTATGTCCGCGCATATCTCCGTCGTCTATCGACCGATTTGGATATATTTTTTGTGATCAAAAAGAGTTTTAATGATACCAGAATTTTTTTACTATGATTTTCAATAAAGTTGTAGGTCTCATTTCTACAGCCCATTTTTTCAGGAAAGCACTAAGCTTCATCTCACTTAAAAGTAAGTGATGATTAGGTCGAAGTTACAACGCACTTCACCCGGAATCTTCAATAACGAGTAGCCGACTACCTTGTTCCATTTGTCGGAATAAAAAAAAATACCAACATTTTTGCTAAGGTAAAATACTTAGATGAGAGTGGTAGCTAGCCAGGCAGGCTTAAAACAAGCCTTACCACAAACCAAACTTAGTACAATAGCATATCACATGAGAATTGAAGCCGGGACATCTCGGTCTGAGACTGAAGTTTTGCTCACAATACCAAAAGAGCGGTTAATTCATAAAAGTCAGTGTCCAACAATGGGCGATTTATAGGTTGATGACTGGCCTATGGCGCTTCGCAGACAGTGGAACTTTAATTGAAGAAACTATCAACTTTTTAAAAGTTTTTTTGTCAAAGTTGCCTGTTGCTGCAACAGTTTACGGTTGTCGCAATTCGAAATAAACTTTTCAATTCCATAGTTAACAGTCAGTGTTTGTCAGTTGGGGAAAGCAACCTGACACAACTAGTACTTACTTTTAGAGGGTGCGTAGTGTAAGTTTCATTTCACATTCGATCACGTTAACGAAAACGAAAATTAGTATGGCAGCAGCGCCTTCTGACGACATACTAGAAGAGTTAAAATTGTGCCATACAAATTTTTATTTGTGTAATGGAATGAATATGGATAGTAAACAAAATTTACAAGGGAGAAAAGAGCTGGACACTTGCTGAGTTTCTTGCCGGTTCTTCTCAGTACAAGATCTCCCGCCCAGAGTAGACTTACGAACCGATGGCATAGTGACATTCACAAGAGCTACTTGTAGTCTAAACTGAATAAATGATTTTCAATTTTGAATTTTTTGAATTTTCACACTCGTTCAGAGTTGAACACTGTTGTCGATCATTGCAACAAGAGTTGCTGTGTCTGCGCAGTTTCATTAGATTATTATGGAGACAGCGAATTGCAAGTTGCCTATTGCAGCAACACGGAACTCGAAGTTGCTCAATCTGCGGAGTGCCTAAAGTAGATCATTAAAATACAGTTTTTTTTATTTGCCGCTTGTATTTACTAAAAAAAACTTGTATTTTAAAATATGAAGTATGAATATTTATGTTCGTGTCGGAGTCTGAAATGAATGCTGCCTTTTTAGTTTTACCGTGCTATTCATCGCGACAGCGCTTCATATTTTATTATTTTACTCTCAACATGATATTTTCATATAGAGTGCTGCATCAAATTCTAAGTTATATTATGAATAGGAAAGTTTGTTTGTGTGTTTGAAAAAACCGGGCAAGTGCGTGTCGGGCCACGCGCAGTGTAGGGTTCCGTAGCCCATCTCAATAATGAGGACTCTGAGAAGAGGGCTTTCATGAACAATTATCTAACGATGGCTCATATACTTAAATGTGGATACTACCGGTTTCACACACCTGACAACGTTATTTAAGTAGTTCCCAATGTGGCCAATCCTTAAGATAATATTTTAACCACCTTACAAGTAAACAGATAATAAGCTGTTTAGTTATTCTAATAGTTATACCGTGTTTTGTTGCTGTCATGTAAGCTTCATTTCAGAATAGAGTGACACAGACAAAACACGGCAATCAAGCTTATTCTTTGTTTATTTGTAAAGCCCTAAGTTTTTTTTTTTTACATTAGAAGGAGGCAAACGAGCAGGCAGGTCACCTGATGGGAAGCAATCACCGCTGCCCATGCAAAACCAGAGGATTAGCAGACGCGTTGCCGGCCTTTAAAATGTGATATTCTATCTCTCATCAACATCATCAGCCTGTACCTACTAGTCCACTGCTGGACACAGGCCTCTCCTATCTCTCTCTTTTTTAATGTTCTATAACTTTTTTATAACATTATTATTTAATGCCTTATAGCATCTTGAAGAAACAAAAATATCATTTTGTACAAACTAGTTGACGTTTGTACAGTCACTAGCACTAACATGTACACACTTTTGACTCTTTTTCCATTGTATTGAGATTTACATAGTTTACATAGTTTAATGTTACAATGCTTGTGACTGTACCAGTTTTATTTAATTATAATTAATGGATGTCTTCCGGCTTATAGGCACTTGATTCTCAATTGTGTTTTAATTACTTTTTAAGAGAATTCCTTGTTTAAGATGTAATTGGGAAAGAGTTAAATACTTTGCGAAATGACGTTCGTTTTTGTTTTAAATGGCAATGAATGTTGAGAGCCTCTTAATATAGCAACCTCCTTAAGTTTGAGATTGCTGAAGACGAAGAACACCAGCCTCATCATCATCACCATCCGGTCTATAGTCATCTCACTACTGGGCACAGGCGATTATATACGAATAAAGTCATTGTAGATTTTTTATTTATTTATTACTTACAGGTAAACATTTGGCCTTCATCACACCCGATGTTAAGAGATGATAAAAGACGAAGGTGGAAACGTCTATATACCCGCCGATTGGAATCGATCCCGGGACTTTGGATCTAAAACCGGTGGTAACCACTAGACCCACACAGGCGGGAAGATGGGATTTCGAGCCATAACTTATACACACACACACACACTTATACATAACACACACACACACACACACACACACACATACACACACACACACACACACACACACACACACACACACACACACACACACACACACACACTGAGAGAGACACCCTCACACCCTCATACCCTCATACCCTCACACAAACTCCCACTTATATGTACGCACACACAGTATTAATTGTAATTAATTAGCCATAGATAAAATAGTTTATTTACAATTGTATTTACTTTTTGTATATTACATTGTATGTACTTACTTGGTTACATGTTTCCTGGGTTGGTTCTGGCCATTGCATATGTTTTGTATCTAATGTTAATGAATTAGACTATTTTGTGTTATTTTTTTATTACTTATTTATTTTTATGTACTCTGTACTTTTCCCTGGTACGATCTTTCTTTTCTTACAACCATTGCGTCTGGTTGTTTAAAATTCCCAAGCCGTAACATTAGATCCTCTTTGCAGTCTGAACCCCTCTTGAGTGCTAAAAGCCATGACATGACTTAAATTTGAGCTGTGCTCTCCTCACTCTGCGAATATACGATCATAAACATACAGTAGGACGTTTTCTTAGCTTTATTTTTAAATGTTTGTTAATAAAAGTTTGCTTAAGATATAAGTTTTATTTGTGTTATGAAACTTTCTTTATGGTTCTAGAGTGTCAATGTCTCTCAACAAAAATCATGTTTTGGCTGTCGTCGTCAGATTTCTATCGGTTGCCCTTTGCAATTGGTCACAGAAGATATAATAGTTTATTTATTTATTTATTTATTTATTTATTTAAACTTTTGCAACATAAATATTACATGGCGGACTTAATGCCTGAGGCATTCTCTACCAGTCAACCATAGGGTGGTGCAGAGATAACATTGGTAGGTGCAATTATGATATATGATTGTAAGTAAGTAACAAGTAACAAGTCAAGTTTACTTACTTGACTTGGAAGCATATAGTGTTGCTACTACTCTTTTTACTTATCATTGATTTATTATAGAACGGGGGGCAAAGACTATTTTGGCATACGTAATTGATTTACGATTTTCAATTTTTCAGCTCTATATAGTTCACACGGTAATCAAAACAAAACAACAATAAAGAACGTTGATCTGAATTCAAAATATAATTAGTATTCGATTGCATTCGGAAATGCGGAAGAAGCATTGTATTGCCCCAATGTTAGGCAAAAGCCTCAAAAGCCTCCACCATTAAAGCAATGCATGTTGGCGATCACAAACCCGGGCTCAGCATCGAAAATGTGATACTGTTCACTCACTGTTGCACTACCGTTCGTCGGCTTTTTTGTATCGTTACAAAAGCTTCTTTAAACATTTTTATGTTTTTACTAGTTGACCCGGCGGACTTCGCTTTGACAGTTTCCATGACAACGAAACAAACGAGTCATTTTGTATTGGAAAATTAAATTGTCGTTATTAATATTTTCCGTTACTTATTATTTATGTTTCTCACCGCTTAAACCTTTTCTGAACTTCCACGAATATTTCAAAATCAAAATTAGCCAAATCAGCCCAGCCATTCTCGAGTTTTAGCGAGACAAACGGACATCAATTGATTTTTATATGTATAGATGTCAACAGATAAAGGTTTTTAATGACTTCCTGAAATTAATTATAATGCTAACCATATTGACAGAAACTTGTATTTTTTATATATAATAACATAACTAACATAACATACATAACATACATAACATAATAAATAATAATATTATAACATAACTACATTTAAAATAGAGTGCTTTTTTATTGTGCTAAGATTATATTTCATTTAATGTTTAATGTCAAAAAGTATTCAAAGTCAAAGGTTTCTTTAATCGTTACGTTTAAGAAATACCTTAGAAAGCATTTACTTAATCTCCAGCTTACATCAACTGCGTAATACTTATTGGTTTTCATCTACTTACAATCTGGGTCTTCACGTTGCGTGGGGGGCGTTGGGGATTGCATCCTGGCGCTGCTGCGTCCCACCTATACTGCTGTGAGTGAACATGGGGATCTATTGTTTTGCCACTCCTTATGTCATTCAGCGCTTTGAAATAAACATTTAGGTTGTCAAAGCGTGGAATTTGAGTTTGTGTGCGTGGCAAGCGCATGGGTTTTCCTTAATTGGCATGGCGGTTTAGGCGGGGGTGCGTACACGACCGTACGTGGTCAAAAATGTCAATGTCGCTTATACGACAGTGACAGTGTAGCTGCGTTAGGTGTGTCCGCCTAACGCAGTCCGCCTCGCCAGTTTTTTATTTGTTTATGGTTTTTTCATTGTGTACGATGTCTTTTATTTTGTATGTGCATTTTTAATATATATATATTTAGGAGTATATAGGTTTATTTATAATATAAGTACAATTATATACACATACATATATTTATATTTTATCTCCTCTCTAATTTATTTATTTATTAGTCTCAATTGGAAATAGGATGGAAACGTCACCTCGCACAGGCCCTGCCAGAATACCAGCGCCGTTGCGATGTGACTTTGTCACACCGTAGTGACATACGCTGAGGCGGGGTCCTGATTGGCTCCTCACACTTGTATTCTTTTTATTTGTTTATTATTATTATTATTTTTTTTTTGTCTTGTATTTCATGTCTTTGTGTCTGTGTATGTGAGAGTCAATAAATGTTTTTTCTTTCTTTCTTTCTTTCTTTCAATAAAAACCTTTACAGCGTCACTGGGTTTCTTGGAGGCGACAAGACACTTAAAGGGTTCCTCAAGCCGTGGGATCGAAACACCGTCAGAGGGTTTCTAGATGGAACGGCATCACGCGATGTGTTGCCGTTCCCTACTATATTATCCAAGGGGTTCGGATCGGATAGGAGCGTAACAACCCAAAGACGCCTAAGCTAGGACCTCAATTCAGGTTGACCGGCTCGTGGGGGTGGCGAGAAGCGTCCAGGCACATGTCGGTATGTACCTGGTATAGAGCGCCTGTGAATCGGGTTTTTGTACTATTTCTATGAGTACGGTGTCTTTGACCTATACAAAAGTTTATATATTGCCTTTTTGAGCATCGAGAGGGCTCTCAATTAAAGAGAAAATGGAATAAAGTACTTAGTCGCTTTACTCATAACCTTATTACCACAGAATAAGTTATAACTATCATGTTACTATCTGAAAGCATCTTTACCTTTACCTACCATTCTCAAACACAATTCTATTTGACACCTAGTATCTCTATAAACAAATTGGATTTTTCTTTGTGACGTGACCGAATTCTGTGAGCGCTCCGCGCCCTGAATTACCAAACAGATTTTGAGTTACATGCCCTAGGTATTATTCCGCACCTTTCAAATTAATGTAGTATCGAGACGCAACTTGAAAAGAGGTACTGTCGCAAAAGGGGCAGGTTTCTTTTTTGTTTTTGCGGTACCGGATCTCCTTGGTTCTAAAAGAGGAGCAGTGATAGAGTTTATAAGTGAAAATTTCTCCCTGCAAGTGCTACAATGGCCTTAAAGATTTGGCATACCTAGTTCAAATCACAGACCAAAAGATCAGTGGTTACAATTCGAATGGAGAAGGAGAGCAAAAAGATAAAATTAAAAACAAAGAAATTTGGTGACTCCACACTATTTTCCCTTCATCTAATGACATGAGGTTTGAAATGAAACAACTTTAACGGATCTACTCGCGTTTAATTTACACATTATTTTTAATTAATGTTTATCCTGACGTTTCGGACCCTTTGCAGGGTCCGTGGTCACAGGGAGACTGAGGTGTTGGTCGTCTCATAATTAGTTAGTAGCTTGTATACCTCATTTAAATTTAATCAGGTGCGTTCCGTTTTACGCAGAAAGAGCTTACAGTATCTTTTGGTCTGGCAGTATGGTGTTGGGACTGGGATTTAATATTTTGTATGAAGGGATCCCAGGCTGGTGGTAGATGCGAGACGTTAAGTGGCACCTTGTGGACAAATAAGTGTCCTGTGGGTGAGGGTGACAGATGCTGCGATGTTTTCACGCTGCACCAAATGTCTTCGCGTCTGGACTCCATTAACACTAGTTGGACATCCACTTAACACCAGTTGGAGTGGATTAATTTGATTAAAGTACTTTAAAAAAATTGTTTACAAGCATTGTATATTCTGAAATTGCGGTCAAATTCGAACCACTGGTCTACCACCAGACAAAAATACTTCTTCAGCTAAAAAAGGGAACGTAACGTAAAGTAATAAACAAAGACAACCCTTTCAATTCGACCGTTCAAATATATCAGGTACTAAGAACCTTCGAAAATGATTTGTACATTTACATTGGTGAAAAGGCGACTTTACAAATAAACTCGATCGGGGCTGGTTCTCGTAACAAAAACCGTAACGATATCGTAGCACTTAGTCGTTGAATGTATTATTATAATGTTATTATTGTAATATTTTGTTAAATGTATTATGTAATTTAATTAGGTACACACGCCCGCACATCAACCTACCACAAACTGTACCTCAGTACTTTAAGAATACCCTACTATTTTGATAAGGTGGTGGATAAGTTTTACATACGTACAATGAAACTGAGAACTGTCTTTAAATTATGGAGACATTTGCTTTGCAATGGCCTACAAACCAATAACTTTAAACCACTTACTATGCATTTTCTTTTTATTTATTCATTATATTTCTTCGCAGACTTGCTTACAACACTAGCAAGGGTTAGCAAGAGATCTCTTCTAGAGATGAGATAATTTTTGTATGTCCGTTTATATTGTGTACCGTGTATTTCAATGTCTTATCTCTTTGTGTATCATAAGTCTATTACGAGGAGGCAGGTAGGTAGACTTGTCAACTTTTAAAATGAATTAAATCTTTGAATTAGTCTTTTTCTCTCTATCAAGTAACTCAATAAATTATAAAACATAAATGAACTTAGTAACCCGAAATAAATTACGATTATCCAGTTAGGTATATAGGTTTAAGGGAAATCGTATGACTCCGCCGGCATATTTCGGCTACATTTTAATTCTTACTTTACACTCGGCATTACAAAGTAAACTTACAACCCTTACTTTAAGATTGTTTTTCCATTAGCTATCAGGGATGAGTTCATCAGTTTCTTTTCCAATTTACTTTTGAATCTTATCCGATTGAGAATACAGTTCAAATTGGAATCTAAACTCAATAAAGAGGCGTTATAGAAAATGATTTACAGTTTAGGGTCTACGTAATTAATTATGGGGATAAGTCGACCGAAGCAGACGTCGTCGACGTGAAATTTTTCCTTTCGTTTGTTAAACAGAGCGTTTATAACAATAAATTATTTTGTTTTTTTTCCTTGAAAATCTTACGTAACGACTTATAGGATTACAAATTTGCTTTTGGCTTTCTTAATCGCTTATCAAAAGGAACAAATAATATAAGATGAAAGTAACTGAGAAAAGTAAGTAAGTAAGAAGCCTATTATCCTGCTGCTGAGCAAAGTAAGTAATTGAGTTAGTAAGTAAATAGGCCTATGTACTGTCCCACTGCTGGGCAAAGGACTCCATTTCATTTAAATCAAGTCATCACTACAATTAATGGGTATCGGCTTACGCACCACGCTTGCCAAGTGCGGGTTGGTGATCACAAACCCGGGCTATGCATCAAAAAATCAGTCAATCAATTAGTTGGTGTTCACAACCCAGACTACTGAACCTAGGAACTTCAGATATAATTTTCTGTTGGTTAGTTAACGTGTCATGTTTGTATATCTTGTTCTGACTGAGACATTCGGTAACAGGGACGTCCTTGCAAATTCAATCTCAAAAATGCTATTGCAGATAACGTCGGTGGCACTGAACATTAGGTTGTTATACACCGGGCGATGTTTTACCTGTAACGAGCCAGTGTGGTGGGTATAAGACTAAACCGCGTGTAAGGCCTGATATTTTGGAAAGCATTAGCAGCAAAATCCTTTTTTTTTAATACTTTTTTTCTATTTCCGCCTCACCTTGGTATGCCAAAATTTGAAAGTGCTTTTTAGTAAGTAAATATTTAATGAGAAAAAATAATTTTTGATTTTGACTTTAATATTTCAACAATAAGCTATTAAAAAAATTGTCACCGAAAAAAAAAAGCTTTAAAGAAAATATGTAGATGAACTCTACTTTAGTTGCAACAAAAGTACAATCTATTTATCTATCTACTAACTGTGCCCCGCGGCGTCAACTGCTTTTTTGTTTTGCCTCTGATTATACTACCACTTTCTTTCACCATTCCTAGCAGGTGAAGGTATATACGAGTATTATATAATTATGTTGGTCTTCTAATAAACTAAACAAATAAATAAAGCTGTGTAGTGTGCGACCATTCTTCTCTACAGCTAAAAGACGTCCTAAATAAGTAGTTTAAAAACAAAACAAATTTTGACTATTCAAAATTGTTTATCGATTAAATTCATTTAAATAAAGAATACTGCTTTTAATACTTTTACAAAAGTTGCAAAAAGAAAACTAAAAAAATTTAGTTAAAAATTTTTACTAAATAAAACGGTACGCGCTCACTATGCCCCTGCCGCCAACCGCTTTTCCGCTTTACCCCTGATTATACGTTGCCCCAACTTGCTATTGCCACGTTTTCCCACCTTTCCCCCGTGGGTACAGACATTCAGATAAATTGTTACTGCGTAACCTTCGCAATCGGTTGTTCTGCGTACGGTTGTTTAACTTCGACAATGTTTTGTGTTTTCTTTTTCTGTAAGAGATAGTAGCAACTCGTCAGCGCAGTGGTAAACGCGGTGAGTCTGCAATTGCTGAATTTAAGCAACTTTTGCAAGGGTCGGTCTTTGGATAGGTGATGAAAATGTATCATCTTGAACTCCTCCGTGCTTCGGGAGGCACGTAAAGCCGTTGGTCCCGGCTGCATTAGCAGACGTTATCAACCACCAATCCGCACTGGGCTCGCGTGGTGGTTTATGACCTGTTCTCCCTATCCATCCATAGGGAAGGCTCGTGCCCCAGCAGTGGGAACATGAAATGAGCTGATGATGGTGATGATGATGATACACTACAAGCATATCACGGACACACAAATTCGCAATAAAACACCACAACAAGGCTTATTCAACACTTTTAATTACTCCTAGTTGCTACTTTCACAGTGGTGTTTTAATCCATAGGGATGGTTCGTGACCGAGAAATGGGAACTTTGTTCTACTGTCTATTAATTTTTTAACTGCGTAATAAACTAATAGCCAGCCTTGTTTGTCTTTTATAGGCTGTGAGCAATATCTTGTTTGAATGAACACTTCTTCATTAATGAGTCTCTTGTGAGAGAACCAAACTTTAGAACTATTATCAAATATTAGTAGATAAGTTTGACGCGAGTCCCTTCGTTAAAAGTTTCAACATTTGAATGTGTAGTAATCGCTTAAGCTTTAGATTATTAGATATTTTTTTTGGTTTTGTAAAAAGTTAAATATAAATATACATAGGTACTGCAGCAGACTAGCTTAAGAGTCGCCAAGTAATCTTTACCTTTTAAAATTGACATCAATATCATCAGCACATTGTATGTCTCCACTGCTGGGGCACGAGCCTTCCCAATGAATGGATAGGGAGAACGGGCCATAAACCACCACGCGGGCCCAGTGTGGATTGGTGGTTGTAAACGACTGCTAATGCAGCCAGGACCAACGGCTTTACGTGCCTTCAGAATGCCGGAGTAGCTCAAGATGATAAAGCTTTTGGTCACCCATCCGATGATCGGCCATTGCGAAAGTTGCTTGACCTCAGCACTCGCAGACTGGGCGCGTTAACAACTGCGCCATCGAGCTTCTCCTAAAATTTACATAGCAAATATAATTCTCACAACTTAACTCATACAGTTGTTCATCGTGTCTACTAATGAATTCACTTTAATTTCTTTGCGAAACATTTGTATTCGTAACTAACATTTGAATATTCATTCTCATGTCTCTTTTGTCTAATTACGTTTTTAAATTAACACTGTATTATTCAGATGTCTCGTAGTAAAAAAAAAATAAAAGGACGGAGAGTATCTAGAATTTGTGTACGAGAAAACTTAATTACACTTAAAGGTGAGCCACTTCAAGTTACATGTAACTTAGCTATGCTATAAAGGGTGTTTGTGTTTGGTGTTATCCAAAGGTCGTTGGGTTCGGTTCACACTCGAGCTTAACTATGTAACATTAAACGATTAAAGGTTAAAAATTATAACAAAATATAAACATAACAACAACAACTTAAAGACAAAATAAAACCTATAAATAAAAAAAAATCCTTCATCTGTGGGCTTATAGGAGCGGTCCCAAGAATGCTGGCAACGTTTCCTCTTTGGGTAGCCAAGCTAATACGTTGATTGATCTGTACAGGAATTTAATTTGGTCCGATCTTAGGTTCGGTTCATCATTTTGAATGACGTCATTATTACTAGATAAACATTTTTTTTACTAGAAAATAAACCAACTAGTCTCAGGAAGCTCGAGTGGGAATCGAGGAAAATAAAGAAATTAGAAAAGTGGATTAAACGAAAATAAATCACAAAGTACTAGAAAAATTCAACGAGTCTTCTAAGGTCTCGGTAGCTCAGTGGTCAGAGCATTGTACCGGTTATCCAAAGGTCATGGGTTCGATTCCAACTCGAGCTTCCTGAGTCTGGATGATTTTTTCTAGTAAAATTTTATCTTGCAACTATATATTGCATTGTAAATGCAAATTTCAAAATAGTAAAAGAATATCATTATTTACAGTTTACTATTAAAAATCATATTTTTTTTTCAAACAAATTAGATTAATCAGTTTATTAGTTCCAAACCAACACCTGGCCTCGTCAACAAAGTCAAGTCACCGACGTTGTCAAGAAGATCGCCCAACTCAAGTGAGAATGGGCTGGACACGTCGCTAGAAAAAATGAGTCTTGGTGCAAAAATCTCCTCGAGTGGAGACCCTGCGGTGTGAAAAGCGTCCACCTGGAAAACCTCAAATGCGCTGGCAAGATGATATCAAGAAAGTGGCCGGATCGAACTGGGTGCACAAGACGCAATATAGACTCACAATGACATGGCGTAGTATAATAGAGGCTTACACCAAAATGGTTGAGGAAGGCTAAGAAGAGAAGAAGAAAAATAGGTGTAAAATGTTTTTGTTTTATTTATATAATTTTAACGCAAATTTTGTTGCGAAACAAATTACAAACACAAATGTTAAAAAAAAACTGATATTAACTGATTCTTAACTTTAGTATTTGTAAAAATATTATGATCAGATATTAATGACATTGAATAGGCGCCTTTGGCTTTTAAAGTAAAAAAGTAAATAGTGTTGAATAATTTCGGCGGGCTGGTTAGAACCACAATAGCTCAAAATAGGTGTATCAGTTAGCTTATATGGTAAAAGACGTCATAAATGTAATGAAAGTGAAGAGTCTTGTCTGCGGTATTGTTTTATTTTCTAAAATTTGTGATATGTCAAATATTAATGTGAAGTAATGGTGGATTATTAACCGTGAAGTGTTCGTGAGTGTGCATGAGTGTTGGCAAATGAAACAAAACAGTGGAACGTCTTTTTTCAAATTCTCTCAAGAAGTCTGCGTGAGGACTTAGTAAAGCCCCACATCTTTACTGAGATACTCGACGGGTTAGGGGGTATATCATTTCTCACTTTCCATTTTTATTATAATCATTCATCATCATCATACTGGAAGGAAATATTGTATATTTATGTATTACTTTTAAGAAAAAATACTTTTACACTGGCTGAATGTGCTAATCGCACGAAGCCATCAACTAAAGGAGAAAAAAGGTATTTAAAGCGTTAAAGAGCGATCAAATAGCGATAAAGCATGTTCACTGACATTATATCGCAACGATCTTAAAATGGGTTCAGTGGAAACAATGATTTGAGCTCTCCATTTTTTGTCTTAAAGGCAGCTGATAGCTCATGTTGTTTTAAAATACTGTTAGGGTAAATATAATAAAGTAAACGCATTGCCAAAGAGCAGTAAAACTCTTCATATATCAGCATCATCAGCTCATTTTATGTCCCCACTGCTGGGGCACGGGCCTTCCTTATGGATGGATAGGGAGAACGGGCCATAAACCACCACGCGGGCCCAGTGCTGATTGGTGATTGTTAACGACTGCTAATGCAGCCGGGACCAACGGCTTTTCGTGCCTTTCAAAGCACGGAGGAGCTCTAGATGATAAATTTTTGGTCACTCATCCGATGACCGGCCTTTGCGAAAGTTGCTTAACACTTAGCACTTGCAGACCGGGCGCGTTAACCACTGCGCCTTCGAGCTCCTCTTTGTATATATAGTACATATATTATGTCCTACGGTTATACGCATTTGGCCTTCACCATACCTGACGATGATAATGATGACCTTATCTGATCATATTTCTAAATATAATATAAAATAAATACCTATAATATTTAATAACAATAACTTAATAAATTTACTAATATTTTTAAACTTTAAAATATTTCATTTTTTTCAGGAAGGTTGGTAACCCCATCTAAATGAGATATACCATGTCTGTTTAGGGGAAGCTTTAACACAATACGTTTTGTTTCGCAGCGCGAGTGCAGAGATAAGTGTTGCTCATTGTTGCCAATTGTTGTAACATAATGGCCTTAAAACAATTGCTGCTTTGAGTGTTGCGAACGCCCTCCTATCTTGATCGTTCACAATGCAACGTGGAACATTTTAATTAGAAATGTTCAACTGAGAAATTTATCGAAACTAATAAAAAGCGTTTAAATAAAGAGAAACAAGAAATAGACATAGACAATGTTTTCATTTACTACTATAACACACAACAATAACCCTCTGTGTGGTGTTGGGGATAAAGAATTGCACCACCCCATCTCTTCCCGTGGGTGTCGTAAAAGCCGACTTAGGGACCATTCCAGAGGATGGGCAGCAGCATCTCTCTGAGGTTACCCTCAGTCTGCTGCGATCGCCAAACCGCCTGCCCAGCGTGGCGATTACGGCAAATACCCCTAATACCATTGGGGGAGGCCTTTGTCCAGCAGTGGACGTCTTTTGGCTGAGATGATGATGATGACACAACAATAATACACATTATAATGTGCTAAGTGAAATTCAACTTAAGTGTTAAAAACAACTAACCGATAGCTAGAGATACGAATACGATAATAATAACTAAAACATACCTATAACGTTGTGCGCCACAGCAGCAAACAGAACTCCACTCAGCATTATACCTCTCTGCCAAAAAGCAGTTAGGCGCTTATTGTTCTGCCGAGACCTTTCGTCAGTCGCACAATTCTCCGAAAATCAAGTCCACTATGCAACAACTGAAATATAAATAAAATATAAAATAGTCTTACAGCACACGTTTTCTCTCCTTCCTATGACATGGGGTCCTTCAAACGAGGCGTGAAGATGCACCTTGTGGGCCGGCAGGGTGAGGGTGAGTGATGCTGCGTTGTTTTCACGCTGTATCAGGTTGTCTTCGCGTCTGGATTCCATTTCCACTAAACATCAGGCGAGAGGAGACACTAGCAGTGCCAGATATTTTAAAAAAAGTTTATGGATAAAGCATCCGAAATACACAATAGTAAAGAAATGTAAAAAGCCTATTAGGCTATACAGCATTTATATACTGTCGTACTGCTAGGTCCAAGCACCAAGTAAAGGGTTTTACCCATTACAGGGTCCATGGTCGTCAACGTCATGATAAAGTCTAATATAACAAAAAATACTCGAGTAGATTTATAAAACGAGTTTCAATTACAATGTGTAGTGTTCGCGTGAACTTTAGAAAACGATAAATAAAGTAGCAATATTAGAAAACAAATAAAGAATAAAAACAATAAACCGATAAACTTTATTCGCTTTGCGTGTGTAGCGAACAGCAAACACGATGGAGAATATTCTTTGATGTATTTTTGAAACGCGCCCTAGGTATGCGAGTTAATAATATATATTATATTTTTTCTTCAGAGGTACTTACAGATTCTATAATTTCAGACTACAGGACCGCACCAAAATTATTATATTTATACCACCTATATGATCATTTATCCTATTTGATCATAGTAAGTCACGAGTCCGTGCCTCGGAAGGCACGTAGCAGTGCAATAGCAGTCGATAACAACCACCAATCCACACTGGGTCCGCGGCTGCGTGGTGGTTTATTACCCGTTCTCCCTTTCCATCCATAGGGAAGGCTCGTGCCCCAGCAATGGCGACGTAAAATGAGCTGATGATGATGGCCAGATCCGATCCGAACCCTTCGGAGAATCTAGTAGGGCACGGGGACACGCACTAGTGCGTGATGCCGTTCCCTCTAGAAAACCTCCGAAGGTGATTAGTTTAACACGGCTTGAGGAGCTCTTTAAGTTTCTCGCCGCCTCCGAGTTGACGATCGTAAAATAGAAATTATTTTACCCAAACATGATACTTACCCCAGAAGGTAAGCATACATGCCGCTATAATCACTGTCCATCTCGAACCAGTCTGAGGTCCTTAAGAAGTTGTCTATGTGTGCGTTGCTCAAGCGTGTTTGTATGAAGCTTACCCTCCGCGGTCTCCTTACATTATCATCACCAGCTTATTTTATATTCCCACTGCAGGGCCACGAACCTTCCCTATGGATGAGGAGTACGAGCCATTAACCACCACGCGGGCCCAGTGCGGATTGGTGGTTATTAATGACTGCTAATGCAGCCGGGACCAACGACATTACGTGCCTTCTGAAGCTCGGAGGAGCTCGAGATGATACACTGTGTGGGTAATCAGTGACCGGCCTCTCGCAATCCACCACCACCATCACCACAACCACTGCGCCATCGAGCTCCTCAACCAACCTTCTGTATTCTCCTTATTACCAGACCGCGTCAAAAGGAGGGTTATGTTTTTTTTGCTACTGTTATTGCGGAACAACTCATTAAAATGCTTTAGTAATTACGAACCCGCACAGTTAAGTTGTTCGCTCTATCAAATCGCAAGGGTAGCCGGATCGGAATTTAATTAGTATCAATTTGCTAATAAATCACCGGTACCCTTGTAACTGGAGTAACCTAAATTGATATCATAGGTTGGGGCCTCAAACAATTAACGTTGGATACAAATGGAACAGATTATTATGATGATCGATGCGTGTGCGCGTTGTACGTGAGAGTTTGTGAAGTAATTGTTTCTAGTCAGTTTGAGTAAAGGCTTCGTTATACAGCAGACGCGGCGTTTTGGTTAAGCGTTGTTGCGGCGTGATTCTAGGTTAGTGGTGCGGCCTGGTCTATCCGAGCCGAGGTCCGAACCTTAAAATGCGCCCTCGGGTTGTTCCGCTCCCCGCTCCGATCCGAACCCCTTGGAGAATCTAGTAGGACACGGGGACACGCTCATGTACGTGATGCCGTTCCCTCTAGACTAGGACCTTGACTCAGGTTGACCGGGTCGTTGGGGTGGTTCCTGGTAATGGGTACGTTTGCAATCGATGAGCAGCGTGCAACGTCGCACGCTCCGCGGCATGTGATCCGCGCCGAGTCGGTTTGACAAAGACAAAGGCTTGACAAAGGCTCTTAAATCTAGATAAAAATATTAGACGGTTGGAAAATGCAGAAGTTAATTTTAACCGATACAGTTTAGTAATGTTTAGTTAAACTTTATAAGAACATTACGCTGTTAAAATATATGCACGCTCAATGCTCAATTGCTGTCTGAGTCGAAATATCTATATGTACAGAGGAGTTTGCTATGAACCTCGTTATAAAAATCTTTTACAGTAGAACGCGAAAGTTGTAAACTGTATAATCTTTATTTGGTAAAAAAATACAGAAGCGGGAAAGGCAACAGTTCCAACATTTAAGATTACAACAAACACAAAACTAGTTGAAAAAGTCAACTGGCTAGTGGCGAGATTAAGAAAAAGAAAACTTTCAACAAAGTTCTCGGAAAAGACAGAAAAGAAAACTCGGTGAAAAAGTTTACCACTAAGCCCGAAGCAAATGGGGCGATAATTCTGCCGATTCAAGGTTCACAGCAGCATTGTACGAGTCTTCTGCTATTTCAGTTGTGTTGGCTAACAGTTTACTGTTGAATAGTACGTATTCTTTCACTCCTTCCTCTTCTAAACGAGGTGTAAAGACGTAACTTGCAGTACGCTAGATGGGGACGGCTCAATGTCAAATCGTTTATTCATTGTTATCCCTTACAGGCACTTATTGACATCAATACTAAGTATAAAATTCATATTATAATAATTAACTAAAATTAACTAAAATTTAGTTTAACTAAATATCTGTCGCCTCGGTGGTGGCCGAGTGGCAAAGCGCTCAATTCCCAGGTCAGACAAAGTGTGTTTCGGATTTTTCGATACATAGCCCGGCTGTTGATAACAAGCTCGAAAGACTATGCCAGACCTTGAAATTAATCCAAAGACCTCCGAATATTGAGTCGAATGTTTTGCTACTCAACCAATGCATTATTAAATAAAAATAAAATAAAGTTCAAAATTCAAATCAAAATTCAAAATCATTTATTCACTTAACTCTAAAAGTAGCTCTTGTGAATGTCACTATGACAACGGTTCGTAACTCTATTCTGGGCTCGATCTTGTACTGAGAAGAACCGGCAAGAAACTCAGCCAGTGTCCAGCTCTTTTCTCCTTTACAGCATCAAAAATATTGGAAAAAAAAAAAACAAAAAATTCTAAATTTGTTTTGTTCAAAATAAATTTGAACACGTATTTTTTGAACGTCAATTAAAAGTCATGACTACGTCAACAACTCTTTGAAATACAATAAGAAAAGATCAACAATAAAATTCAAGCCGCACTGGAGGCAGAATGATGTTTCTGTGAAACTATCTAACTACTATATTAAACAGAACTTTCCTTAATTGATGTTTAGATTTATTATCGTACGCGTGGCCAGATAGCTCTTAGCCTGTAGCTTATTTTAATAGCATTATTAGGTATATACCTATCTTATCTATTAACTGTTGGGATAT
Source organism: Eudonia truncicolella (assembly GCA_949315975.1). Taxonomy (NCBI): domain Eukaryota; kingdom Metazoa; phylum Arthropoda; class Insecta; order Lepidoptera; family Crambidae; genus Eudonia; species Eudonia truncicolella. Next base: position 4,116,426 of record OX438848.1, on the reverse strand, counting down.
TCCAACAGTTAATAGATAAGGCAGTGAGTCCCTCGACAATTATTGATACTAAAGTTTAACCGCCTCTGTGGTCTGGTGGCTAAGACCACCGGTCTCTGGTCCCGAGTTCGATTCCCCGCGGGCGGCATGTTTGTGTACTCGGTTTTTTGGTGGTAGGGCTTGTTTGTCCATCTGACTATATAGCTACCACCATCTTATCTCAATATGTCGCCATTACATCAATGTTGTAGCATTATTGTGTTCCGGCAGCTAGAGATAAGCTAGCCTGTGCCACAGTAGTTACGGATCCTGGATGAAGTGTGCTTCCACCATTGGCCCTATCATCACTTAACATGAGATGAAGGCACTGTGCTTACCGTAAGGTATTAAAATGTAACTCAGGGTAACTTAGTAAGTTTAGTTAAGTTTAGTTTTAATTTAGTATTTGCCAAGTTTTATGCGTATGCCAAAATTTTTAATCTCCGAGCTTCAATGCAATACAAATTTTAGCAGAATTACTAAAGTGACATATTTAGGACTAAGTACCTGTTTTATATGTTGTCATTCGATCACTTTAAGTAAATAGAGATTTTGTCTGGCATTGAAACGTTACTGGTATCGTACGAATAAAAATACAAAGCTTTCCTCTTTATAATATTAGTATAGGTTAGACCACAATAGGTAAGTAATAGCTAATAAAACACTTGTTTTTTTATAGAAATCAGAAACAACGACGTACCACACCCACCCAGACCCGACACAATACCGAAAAGTTCGTTTTCGTCATTGACCCGATTGGCGTGCAAGCCACTCGGCTACGGAGGTCGTCGAATTATTAAATGAAAAAGTGTCAAACAACCGCCTCTGTGGTCTAGTGGCTAACACCACCGGTTTAGACCCAGAGGTCCCGGGTTCGATTTCCAGCGGGGGGTACTCGGTTTGGTTGGTGGTAGGGCTTGTTTGTCCGCCTGGCTAGCTACCACCATCTTATCTAAATATCGTACGAATTATGTGTTGTTCGTAACTGGTTACGAAGCACCAGTTTCGTAGACGCCTGAAACGGAAGCAACGCCTCTTAACGACAAATCTAGAGAGTTATAGTTTTACCATACAAATTCTCGTTTGCGTTAACGTGGTCGAATGCTAAATGAAACATGCACTGAAGTGCACTATTATATTAAAAAAAAACATAAAAAACACAGATTGTTTGTCAAATGTCAGCGGCACTGAAACGCAATTCAGAAAATAAGGAGACCCCAGTAGGTACGTTAATTACATGGATACCGCGCTCGATCAACTCACGCATAGACAACCTCTCACGGGCAAGAAATCTCGCAACAGCTGCGCACAGACTGTTCCGAGCTGTCCCGAAATCCGTGTTCGTGCAAGGGATCTATGTGTGAGTTGCTCGAACGCGGTATACATGTATTAAGCTTCTAAAACCATTTATAAAGGATTGCAAAGGATCCGTTTGGTAACCAAGTCACGGTACGGCGTAATTATCACTTTTTATCGCACAGGCCAATGTCTGGGGTCTGGTCAAACATTTGCACAAGGCACGCAAAAATGCACTGTTACATTAAAAAATACGGGTTGTGTGTCAAATGCCTGAAACTGAACTGAAACGCAATTTCAGTGAAACAAACACCTACTGCTTAACAATCAGAGGCAGCCAGCAAACGGATCCTTTAAATCTCCCTTTGGCAACCAGGTCACGGCACGGCGTAATTATCACTTTCATTTCGCACAGGCCAATTTCTGTCAGCTTGGCAAGTAATTCGAAATGTGGGGCCATGAAGTTGTAAGCTTTGCGGTTTGCTAAACAAACAAAAGTTGTTAAAAGCATTTTTATAGGAACTTTAAAATTATCTACATTTTTCATTGAAAGTTTCAAGTGAACCCATCTGGAAGGATTTTAAGGTGCGGTGCATGGCGACGTTTTTGCTCAAACAAACTACTTTTGAGCTACGTGAAGCTACAGATACATTCCATAGAAACACAGCAAGCGTGCACATCTTGCGACACAGTCGAGTGCCTTACCGTATGCACGGGATGTAATTAAGTCTATTACCGCTGAAATTGCCGTTATGAGGCAATTAGCAAACTCTCTAAAAACGGGATGTAAGGCCGATATAGCGAGATGTACTCGACTTTTATAAGTGCACTATTTATTGTGCCTTATCTGGTTTTTTTTTCATTTTATTTCATTTCCGTTGATTTTTGAGTGTTAGTTTCATGAACAATAAACCACTATCATATGTTTAAAAGCTTTTATAAAGTGTTTTATTACATAGAAAAAAAAGCAGCATGCGTCTGAAATTCTCCAAAATATTTTTAAATATTTTTAATATAGCATAGTTTGGTAACGGCATATAATTTTGTAAAAGTAGCTACTTCTATATAAAGCTGAGCAGTATTTTGCGCCCGTCCCTCTGCACAACTAAAAGACGTCCTGAATGGGTTGGTAGGCAATATATTTTGAGTATTAAGCTTACTTGTATAAAGATCAATTTCATTTCATGCATGCAGTCGTTTATTTTATTCAATGAACAAATTCAATTGCGTTTAAATGTTTCTCGTGCATGTGCAAGTGCATAGGTAACATTTAACATTAATACTGTTTTTTGTTAGTGAGAATATATAAATGACTTTCTGCTATTATTTTTAATTTTAAGTAGTGTGTAATCAGTAAAGTCCTATAATACATTGTTCGAGAAACGTCTCGCTTTTCTTATGGCCCCATATGAAAAGTAGATTGTAAATCTTCTTCGTTCTTGTATTGAGCCGAGTGGTAAAACACTTGGTCCTATACGGTGGTCTTCGGTTCAATTCCCAGGTCGAGCATAGTGTGTTTCGTTAGCAAATTTTATATGTATATCCCAGAGTTTGGTATTCATCAACCCATAAGTATTGGCTACATCTGAATTTGTGATCACCAACCCTCCTTTCTTCTTCCCCTCGACCTGAGAATATATAAATGACTTTCTGCTATTATTTTTAATTTAAGTTGTGTATAATCAGTAAAGTCCTATAATACATTGTTCGAGAAACTTCTCGCTTTTCTTATGGCCCCATATGAAAAGTAGATTGTAAATCTTCTTCGTTTTACGCGACACGGCGCGGCGGCGAGGTGAACCCAAATTGTTTTACAAATTGTTTACACTACAGAATGTGAAATTCGTTCTTATTCCCCAAAGCTCAACCTTGTCATTTGAGCCGTTATATCAAAATTTTCTTAGTTCCCTTAGCTTTAATTTGAGACATTACGTTGCTACTGGTACTAAAAGTCTATGAATGTATTTGTATTCAGACATGTGGACTCGACAACGATTTCACGGATTTATTATCTGTGGATTCTCATCTCTATCCTTGTTAAAATAAAAATGTCAGATGACATAAATAGTTTTTTTTTTACATTTTTTATATAATTATTTTTAAAATCGCAGTCTGATTCATTGTAATTATATATTGTGATTACTGATCTGAATACGCTATATTGGATAGCAGGCCAAAATTGGGTACTGACAGCCTAAAATAGAACGAAGCGAAGGGGGCTTAAGGAGGCCTACACCAAACTGGTCGAAAAAGGCTTAAGGAAGATGATGATGGACAATTATAAAACAATCCTATTTTGAATCTTTAACATATTTTTAAAAAGGGTAGTTCATTTTTGCCGATTTAAATTACTATTATTGTTACTAATATTAATATAAAACTTATTTTAATACTTTATCATCTAGCACAACTGCCAAAGCCAAATTTTTTTTATAAGAGAAAAGAGCTAACACAATTGGCAACAAATAAAAATAGCAAACACAATAATAATAAGAATATTGTATTGAGCCGAGTGGCATAACACTTGGTCCTATACGGTGGTCTTCGGTTCAATTCCCAGGTCGAGCATAGTTTGTTTCGTTAGCAAATTTTCTATGCATATCCCAGATTTTGGTATTCATCAACCCATAATTATTGGCCACATCTGGATTTGTGATCACCAACTCTCCTTTCTTCTTCCCCTCGACCTAGGAGTTTATTTATTTATTTATTTTTATTTATTTAAACTTTTGCAACATAAATATTACATGGCGGACTTAATGCCTGAGGCATTCTCTACCAGTCAACCATAGGGTGGTGCAGAGATAACATTGGTAGGTGCAATTATGATATATGATTGTAAGTAAAGTAGTAAGTATGTAATACATACATAAATATTATTATATATACATAAACATACACAAAATACATAATTCTAATAGGACGTTATTGAGATGATTCTGCCATGGTTCCATCAAACAAGAGCTCACGGACTTTCTTTTTAAAAGCATCACGACTCGTGGCCATCCTGATTTCGAGAGGCAGCGCGTTCCACAGGAGAATGGATTGAATGTGAAAGGAAGAATGAACAAAACCAGATGTGTGAGAGGGACAGAGAAGGAGAAGGTTATTTGAGGACCGGAGATTTTTACTATGAGAGGAGCAAAGGTACTGAAAATAGGGAGCAAGATAAGAAGGAGCATTTAAAGAATTTAGAAGCGAAAACAGTGTGGTGAGGGCCCGTAAACGTCTTCGTTGGCGAATAGGCAACCATTTCAGCTCCAACCTGAACTGCGAGATGTGGTCATATTTCTTCAGGTTGTAAATGAATTGGATACTGTTGTTGAGTAATCTGTCAAGCTTATCAAGCAAATTAGCATTAAGAAGAGAGAGAGAGAGAAGAAGAGAGAAGAAGAAGAGAGAAGAAGAGAGAGAGTTTAATCTAGGTCCTCTCTGCCACCAAGGCATTATTGAGAAACCAAACATAATTTTCATCATCAGCCTATACTAGTCCACTGCTGAACGTAGGCTTATCCAAGTGCACGCTACCGAGCATGATCCGCGGCTACTCTCGTCCAGCTTTTGCCAGCCACCTTGCGAAGATGTTCGCTCCACCTAGTCTAAGGGCGTCTTACACTACGTTAGCCGATACGCGGTCTCCACTCGAGAATCCCCCCCGCCCGATCCTCTAAATGACACCACACATTTACAGAATACACTAAACATGCACACCAGTTTAGGCCCAAGACACCGTACTCGTAGAACAAGGGTACGAAGAACCGGTTCACACTCGCTCTACACCAGATACAGACATGTACCTGGGCGCTTCTCTCCTCCTCCACGGCCCGGTCAACCCGAGCCGAGGTCCGTGTCTTTAGAGGCGCCCTCGGGTTGCTCCGCTCCCCGATCCGATCCGAACCCTTCGGAGAATCTAGTAGGGCACGGGGACGCGCACTAGTGCGCGATGCCGTTCCCTCTAGATAACCTCCGAACGTGATTCGTTTCACACGGCTTGAGGGTCCCTTTAAGTTTCTCGCCGCCCCCAAAAAAGCCCGGTGAAGCTGAAAATGCCGTAGAGGCAATCAGCTATCTCTCTCAAAAAAAAAAACCACTCGAGAACTCGTTTACCCCAACGGTTGTCGGTTCTGCTACGAATATGACCGGCCCACTGCCACTTCAGCTTGCTGATTCGATGGGCAATGGCGGCAAATAAACATGAACCTGGTAAATTAATTTAACGCCCTCAGAATACTTGGACGATCTTCGAAAGTGGCTGGCAAGAGCTGGATGAGAGTAGCCACGGATCGTGCCTAGCGGCTTGCACGCGGAGAAGCCATGTCCAGTAGTCGACTAATATAAGCTGATCATGATATTGACGATGATGGTGATGATGATAAAGATGATGAAACATGATCATCGGTGTCATTTACGCTTTAAAGTAAAAAAAAAAACATTCATAACATTGAGTTTATCTCACTATGAAGTTTTCCATAGGGAAGGAAGTAAATATTTTATATTATAATCAAGTCCACAGAAAACTAATTTCATTTATTCAACAACCATATTCCTTTAGCTCCAGTACAAAGTAAACGTTATTTGCAATGTTAGCAGTGAGTGCCTCAAGATAATATTATTATTGCTTATCCATTTCATACTCTACTGCTTTAAGAATAAGACTTTGCTATTCCCATCTATTTTATGAGGGGATACCTATTTATTGTGTAATAAATAATGCTGTCGAAGTAGCGCCGATTGCTTTGTCTTACCATTAATACATTTGACAAAGTAACATTTATTATATTGACATTAAGCGTAAATGAAATTAAATGACATCTAATGCAGACGTGTTTATTTTAAAAGGGCCAGTTATTTGTAACTGCCTCCGTGGTCTTGTGGTTAAAACCACCGGTCTCAGAACCAGAGGTCGTAAGTTGGATTGCCAGCGTTACCAGATTACTTGTTTAAACTCGGTTTAGTTGGTGTTAGAGTTTTAAGTCCGCCTGGCTAGCCACCTATAAACTGAAGATAGTCAGGCAAAAGGTGTTTCGTATTTTTGGATGTATTTATAGCATGCGTTTGTGATCACAAATGACATTACGCAAGCGCATCTACGTCCCCGTTCCATCTTATATTCTTTGAGGTGTTCTATCAGGAATCAGGAATCAGGAGCGGAACAACACTAATCAAAACCTTTAGACCGGCGTCCGACAGGCGTCTTCCCCGTTGGAGGACGGTCGCAGGGAGGAACTCGTAGTCTGCTATCCGTTGTCCCAAACCACCTTCGCGACATGTGATGGGATGGTAGAGGCAGTTTTAGTGGTAAGCCCCCCCTTCTCCTGAATTCCTGTCGAGGCCTTAACTGTGTCGGAAGGTGAAAGCCGGGGGGCGAGTCGCCATATAGCCAGCGGGCTGCCCCAGGGCCGCTGGTATCCGTAAGATGGATCTCTCTTTGTAAAAAAATGGGAAAATTTGACACGGGTTTGTGTAAAGTGTGCTTCCACATTATGCCTTATGCCAATTATATTATGGTTTGTTATGCTATAACTTCAAATGTGACAACCTCCGTAGTCGAGTGGCTCGCACGGCAGTTTCTGGTGTTGCCATCTTCGAGCATGCCCGACCGGTCGACCCGGTCGGGTCAATGTAGAAAAAAAACGAACTTTTTCTATATTTTCTCGGTCTGAGTGGTTGTAGTACCGGTCGTTGCTCCTGATTTCGATAACACAAGTGCTTAAGCTATTGTCTTTGGAGTCAAAACCATATATGCGATGTTGTCCAATTTTTTTTTTAATATGGAATAACAAAAGAAAACCTCTTTTTACAACCCAAGTCCAGCTCACATGTGCTCCGTCGCAGCTGCAGGTGTCTTAAGTCGATCGGCACTACACAAAGCTAAAGAGATTTGATTCAGTTCTGATAATTTACTTTTCCAAGCCTTTCCACGATACCTTTCAGTGGATTCCCGAGTAAACTCGATTTTGAAAACATGTGCTACACAACCGGAATTGCGTCTGGCTTTGCGAATATGAATTTTGTGCCCTTAGTTATAGGGTACTAGCAGCCCGCCCCGGCTTCGCATGGGTGGACATTTCTTTTTCAATATAGCCTATGATACATTAGTAGGATTCTAATGGTGAACGAATTTTTCAAATCGGTCCAGTAGTTTTTGAGTTTATTCGTTGCAAACATACAAAAATACAAAAAAGTACAATACAAAGCTTTCTTCGTTATATTGTTAGTATGATAAGAAGCTGATGTGTAAACAGACGATTTTAATGACATAATCAACGATATAAAAGGCACTTTGGCTAATAGTTCATTACGACAAGGGAAGACGGGTTAGGTGAACAAAGGAATCGTGCCTGCGTAACGTCAAGGAGTTGACTGGCATTACCTCTGTGGAACAACGGTTCCATCTCGCTATTGACTAGAAAGAACATACGAAGCTGTTAGTCTACCTTCAAGCCTCTTTAGTCGTGAGAAAGGCATGAGAAAATTAATTACATCAAGTGACACTGGAGGGGTTGGGGAGTCCACATTTCTCACTTCTCACTTTTATTATCATTCATCATCATCATACAGGAGAGAAATATTGTTTATTTATGTATTACTTGTAATAAAAATTACTTTGACACTGGCTAAATGTGCTAATAGCACAAAGCCATCAACTAAAGGAAAAATATAACTGAATTCTGACTTTAGCAACAATTAAATACAGACCACCTGCTAGTAACATCAAGTATAATTTCAATGAAATTCTGTGTTATTTTTGGTTACTTAGGCTGATGGCAAATACAAGTGCAAAGTACACACGCGTGCACATCAACCTATCCAAAACTGTCAAATTCCTTCAATACATTTTCAACCATATTATTATGGCATAAAGTTCAAAGTCTATTGAGGAAATATGTCAGTTTGTGGTAGGTTGATGTGCACGCGTGTGTACTACGTAACTGTTGTTTAGTAATCAGCAATCGACTTTGACTTGAAGGTCCTCCAGAGTAGAAAGTATGAGAGTGAACTAAAGGATTTTTGTACAAAAAAGACATTTTATAGCTTGAAACTTCCAAATTTGTATCCAATGTGGAAATGTTGTTTGTGGTTTTTATTTATCTATAAGAAGGTTTTTTTTTTTAATTTATATTAATAGTATTTAAATTATTGTATTTTATGCTTGCAATACCCTAACAGGGTCATGTACTTTACCTACCTTATATACAAAGATTTGTTATTTATGTACATGTAGCTAATAAAAGAATATGAATATGAATATGGATCAATCAAGTTATATAATACAAACACAATGCTGAATCATATCGCACCAATATGCGTACATAGTCTCCATTTAACTCTCCCGTCTAGCGACACTCTCCAAACGTATTGTGTCGAAAGAATTCCAATATTTTTAATACGTGTTTCGGCGAAAACGCAATTTCAAAAATTCCTATAGCGTATTCCGAATGTCATCCTCGGTTATTTCTCCGAGACACAGATGTTCGATCGTCTCGCGAAGCAAAATGAAATTTTACAGTCAATTGTCTTTGGAACATTGACGGCGAGAAGTGAATCTGTTTTGTTATTTGTGATGGTGTTTTGTTGAAATGTTCTCTGTCATCATCATTGACAGATCATTTTATGTCCCCACTGATGTAGTACGAGCCTTTGCTATGGATGGAAACAACTCAGGGAGAACGGGCCAAAAACCACCATGCAAGCCCATTGCGGATTGATGGTTGTTAACGACTCCTAAAGCTACCTGAACCAACGTTTTTTGGTGCCTTCTGAAGCGTACACAAGCTTGAGATGGAACATTCTTGGTAACCCATTCAATTACCGGCCTTTGCAATAGTTGCTTAACTTTAGCAATCGTAGACTAATGCGCCATCGAACTCTACCGCAGCAGTATATAATAAATATTATATTTATTGATTAATTATGCATACAAATTATTTCATATTTATTATTTATTTATTTATTCTTAAATTTAAAAATAATATTAAGTATTACATACATTGTGTATTAAGGGTTGTAAGGGTTATAAGGGTTTGTTTATACACACTGGAGTCACCGACGGTGACCAACATAGACATTTTGTTTATTTATTTGTACCATCTTCAGCTTATGCTACGCACAACGCACCGATATGCCCAGAAGCGAACGAGTCCGATTTTGCGTAAACGGTAGTGGGCAAATAACTATCGCATCGGTATCGATACGATTCCCGGCAAATCGGCTTACAATATTGATGGCCCGCGTTCGTATCATTGTGTGCCTTTAATGCGTTAGTGTATTGGTGATGGTGGTGTGATAAATATGGTATTTATACATTGAAACATTATGTATACATATGAATGAATTGAATATCACCATCATTTTATATTCATTTAGAGTACATTTTTAGCTTGTTATTAAGCTTTCTTGACACTATTGTTGCAGAAAATTAGGAGAAGCTGCTGACTCCTGAGATACTGGCATTTTAGCCTAGTTTGGGTGTCAGGGTCTTCATAGGAATTCGTTAATAACTTTTAAGTGAACAAAGAAATTATTATTATTATTATACCCTTTATTAATTTTCTTTCTTAAAACGAGATTTTTACATTATTATAATTATTATAGTTATTATTTTTTATTATTTTTTTACTTTTTTAATTTAATAATGTTTAATTTTTTTATTTTATTTTTTATTTTAATGTTGTACTCTTTATTTATTTTCTTTCTACAATACAACTAGATTTTTACAATATTTTAATGAAAAAACAATAAAACATTATAAAAACCTAATTCTAGAGTACCACCCCGCTGCTGGGCAGGGCCAAAAATAATAATAGCTTGCTATTATTATTTTTATTAGTATAATAGCTAAGTAATTTTTTTAAATTAAATTCATGATTATTGTTTTCAAAAAAATATTGGTTTATTTTATAAACGGAAGCCAATATTATAATATTATTAAGCCAATATTCACTTCAATACCGCGTCATAATTAAGCATGCCTTGTGCACACGCCTGTACATCAACCTACCACAAACTGTCAAATTTTCTCAATAGACTTTGAACTGTATTACTAAGATATACGGTTGAAAATGTATTGAAGAATTTTGACATTTTTGGATAGGTAGGTAGGATATATAGGATATGGTAACTTTATTTATTGAAATTATGTAAAAAAAAAATATGTCTCAGTAACTCTGCATCTAAGATCTAAATCTAATTCACTTTCGATCTTTTCATTATGACCACACCTATCTGATACACTTAGATAAATACAGACACCAATGTCTCAGGTACACATTAATATTCATCACACAAACGTACACAGGTTCAGTTTCATTACTCCTGGCGGCGATCGTGTCAATTACATTAATATATATTACTAGCGTCCTTCAAATTAGGTGGAGTGACGACCTTCGCAAGGTGGTTGGCAAGAGCCACGGATTGTGCTTAGTCATTATCACCATCACATCACCAGCTCATCTTATGTTCCCACTGCTGGGGCACGAGCCTACCCTATGTATGCATAGGGAGAACGGGCCTTAAACCACCTCGCGGGACCAGCGCGGATTGGTGGTTGTTAACAACTGCTAATGCAGCCGGGACCAACGGCTTGACGTGCCTTCAGCTCAGGATGTAACATTTTTGGTCATCCATCGCATGACTGGCCTTTGTAAAATTGGTTTAAAATTATATATTATAGTCATTGAAAACTGATTAAATACTTAAACATTTTCTGAGCCGATTTCTACTCCATCAACGCGTTTTAGTCATCATGCATTCTGACTCCGAAGGCCAGTCGTAAACAACTATACGTAGTTGTCATATTTTATATTGTGGTCACGAAAATTATAAAGGACACAATCACGTGAAGCCTTTCAAAGTGAAAAAATTTAAATACTTTAAATACAAAACAAAACTTCTCCTTCTTTCCTTGTTTTTTTTCTGACTTGTCAAATTATGATTAATATCATCATCATCATCATCAGCTTATACTAGTCCACTGCTGACCTCTCCAAATATGGCAAATATTATACCTAATAATTAATTCGAATTTATTCTGTTAGCGCTGCGTGTGTGTGTGTTATCAATATTTAATACATATTACCTATGTATTTAATAAAAGAAACTTTTCAATACTTTTGAATTCGGTACACAAAAGTATAATATTTGGACGGAACTTTAAATCTGTCTTTATCTTTTAAAATAAGTATGTCACGAACATCGCAATTTGCTGCTCAAATATCGCTGTTAAAGTTAATACTATTTTTAATGAAAGTCATTAATAAATTTTATAGTTCATGTCAAGTCGTGAGTATGAATAATTTGAATTTTCTAGTAAGTTTAAGTGCAGCTTTCAATTCCATTTCTTACAAATGGATAAAGTTACTTTTCAAAATAACAATAAAAATTATTGGGCAAAGTTAAACTGGAAACATCAGTGATATTTATAACAACAGTTTTAGTTCAAAATGTTTCAAACGGACATAACATGCGATGTATTTCTGGTCGTTCGCCTTTATGCTTCAGTGGACTCGGCACAAATCTTAGCAGTGTTTCCAACGCCATTTCCTCGTCATCGCGTTTACTAAAGAACTAGCTAACAAAGGGCATGAACTGGTTGTTATTACACCAAACCCTGCTTCGCCTAAAGACAGACCTCCAGATAACATCACAGAAATAGACGTCAGTTTTTCTTATGAACTTCTGTTAAAAATCAGAGATAATATGGAGAACAAGTTCAAACGTGATGTATCATTAGGAAATAAACATTTCGTCTTGCATGTTTTAACGGGTCTTATCAATATTGTAGTTGAGCAATTGGATCATCCTGATGTTAAAAAAAATATTGAAGACACAAAGCAACGTTTTGATCTAATCATAGTGGAAGCGCATTTAAAAAGTCTACTTATTTTCAGCGAGATTTTTAAGGCACCTACAATAGTGTGGTCATCTTTATACGGATTCCCTTCAAGTTACGAGATATTAGGTGCTATAAGTCGACATCCAATTTATTAACAAAACGTGTTTCGACATACATTTAGGAGTGTAAGTTTTTTATGTAGAAACTATGGGAATCCAAACTTGAATATGATTTAATAAATATTGATGCGAAATTGAATGAATATGAAAATAAATTGCTTATAGAAAAATTTGATCTATACACACCTACCGTACAAGAACTAACAAAAAAGATTGACTTTGTACTGATAAATGAGAGTCCAATATTTTGTAATAATCGGTTCGTGCCTCCAAATGTTGCATTTGTTGGGCCATTACACTTACAGCCTGCAAAAGAGTTGCCACAGGTAAACAAAAATACGCCATATTGTTTTCCATAGTTTTATAAATTAAAATAAGAATAATGTAACTTTCTAGGAACACGTTCGTTTGCCGGAGGTGGGTGTTAATGGCTGCAACGCAGTTTACACTAAAAGCAGCTATTTTGTATTATACCCATGTTGAATTGTTCCAAATAACCATTTTTCTTTTATTTTTTCACTTTCAAATTAAACACTGTCTAGGAAGTACAAATTAATTAGTAGACGACCAGTACCTTAGTCTCACTGTAAAAATAGACCTTGTAAAATGTTTGAAAGTTCGGAATGTGAATGTTATGATAACATGTGAAATAAGCGTGTTTAGAGTCATAGGAAGTGATTTAATTAATCAATGTGGACAGGTCTCCAACAAGGTGGACCGACAATCTGAGGGTTGCGGAGAGCCGTTGGATGCGATCAGCACAAAACCGGTCGTTGTGGAGATCCTTGGGGGAGGCCTTTAGACCATGATAACGATTAATTTCAAAAACTCAGCATGGATTGAATACACAGATTTTTTTTTTTTGAGAAAGATTGCTTTTTTGGGGGCGGTAAGAAACTTAAAGGGTTCCTCAAGCCGTGTGAAACGATCACCTTCGGAGGTTTTCTAGAGGGAACGGCATCACGTACTAAGGATCCTCGGCTAGTTTTAAGCAACAAGTTAAGGAGCACTATCTATCTTTGACACTTTAATGTTTTTATACATTTCTTTATAATGTAATACAATATGTATTTAGTTTATATATATGTATTAAATTTATATGGCTGTATGTAGGTATATGCATTGTATGTATGATAATTAAGTATTTTTATATTGTGTGTAATATTCCGTACACCATTTACCGCTAGTTTCTTAACTTTTTTGTCCAGTTCAACACATGGTTGCCCGGAAGAAATTGCTGTTTAGCGATAAGGCCGCCATTTGTACTTCTTCTTGTATTGTCCTCTCTAAGTGTTTTGTATGGTGTACAATAAAGAATATTTACATTTACATTTACATTTAAGGCGTCCCCAAGGTGTCCCCATGCCCTATTAGATTCTACGAAGGGTCCGGATCGGATCGGTTTTGTTTAGTATAAAGTTTAACTGTCGCACTCGCATTTCAATTGGTTGATAAACGATAGTTGAACTCTAACAAATTTGTATTTTAGGATTTGCAATTATATTTGGATAACTCAGCAACCGGAGTAATTTATGTAAGTTTGGGGACTATTTTAAAAATGGACAAAGATTTAATAAACGCTTTTCTTGAAGCCTTTGAAATTCTGCCCTATGACTTTCTCTGGAAATTTGACGGTGACCTGAAAAGAATGCCGAAAAATCTGAAAATTCAAGAATGGATTCCCCACAAAGACATTTTAGGTACCTAACTAATGACTATTTTTATCAATGATGATCAAGTTAATTGAAATACCAATATGGTTTGCTTGCTGACCAATTATACAACGCATATAGATTTGAACAGCTGGGCATTGGAGTTAAATTAGATGTTTTGACTCTCGACGCAGCATTATTAATTGAGGGCATCAAAACAGTTTTGAGCAACGACAGGTTAGTCAATTGCATTTTTATAAAAACTAATAAACAAAAACCAAAAATCTTTATTGATAAGCCTATTATTGTGACCATAACTTTTAAAATCCCCGCACCACGGGTTTGTTAGTCTACGTCGAGAGACCTTGTTCTGAAAGAATCGCCAAGTTTGCTGAATAGAAACATTTTTCTTCTTTTTATTCTACAACGCCAGAATATGGCAAAATGCAAATTATAGGGATATCATGGAAGGACATTTTTCCTCACAAAACAACATAGCAATCATTATCATCACTATCATCATCAGCTCATTTTATGTCCCCACTGCTGGGGCACAAACTTTCCCTATAGATGGATGGAGAACGGGCCATAAACCACACGCGGGCCCTGTGCGGATTGGTGGTTGTTAACAACTCTCAATGCAGCCAGGACCAACGGATTTAAGTGCCTTCCGAAGCACGGAGGAGCTCGAGATGATACATTTTTGGTCACCTATCCGATGATCGGCCTTTGCGAAAGTTACTTAACTTTAGCAATCGCAGACCGAGAGCGTTAACCACTTAACAATCGAGCTTCTTGAACAACATAGTAATAGATTTAAGTAATTCTTCAAAGTGATATCACGTACACTTTTTATAAATTATTTTACATATGGCACAGCACAGTTCGCAGTTTGCTGAACAGCTAACAGAGATGTGTTCTCACTCACCAAGAAACCTTCCCGTAATGCGTTACACTGTTTCAGCTATCGGATAAACATTAGGAAAATGAAACTCCTTCTTCACGACCAGATGCAAACACCTATGGAGCAGGCAGTATGGTGGACTGAGTACGTGATACGGCATGACGGTGCGCATCACCTGCGTTGCCCAACTGCTGAAGTCTATTGGGCAGAATACTTGATGTTGGACATTATTTTCGTATTGTGGTCAATTCTTATTGTAACGTTGATTTTGATAGTACTGACGCTGAAGTACGTGATAAAAGTGATCATGAGACAGATGCGAAGAAGAAAAGAGAAATTGCCTTAGTGGTGAAAAACTCTGTGCCATATATTATTTCGGTGAATCGTCATCTGCAAATCTGTGGATTCTTGAAAATATAGCACTTATAAGATAATGACAGACTTATACAGTTAGTTAAGTTGAACATGAGTGGAATGTTGTTCTATCTTTGATAATGTTTTGTGTGTGGCATTATTTACTAACGCTGTGTAAAACACTGATTACATCAAAATATATCTAAGCACAGTTGTTTAGTTAATATAAGTATAAGTATAAGTTTAAACAAGTAATCATATTTTTTTTATAAAATACAGTGAAAAAATTAAACGCCCACCCGACCCAGCCAGGAATCGAACCTGGGTCTTCTGCAATCCGGGCGGCTGCACTGACCGCTATGCGGCCGGGAAGCCTTTCCGGCCGCATAGCGGTCTTTATGGATATTTTATGAATATTTAATTTAGCTTCAGTGCAGCAATTGGCACTTGAAAAATAAAAAAGTAAAAAATTTAAACAAGTAAAATAATTTGGATAAAATGGTTTTTGTATTTTTTTAAAGCATAGCAAATGCAGACCGAGCGCGTTTACCACTGCGCCATCGAACTCCTCACATTATTCCTCGTCCTCTCTGTCCTTCTGTTTTCTATTTTAATTTAAATGAAAATAATAAATTTAAATGAACGAAAGTCTAATTATTATCAAACTAACATTTGAGCCGCCTTAAAAAATAATTGGTCTATTTACGGAACGGCTCAGCGACAACAAATAAATCGTTTCTGGCTGAGCGAGCGCGTAAGTGATGTGTACAGTCGTTTGTCAATATGTTTGTCGATAGTCTGGCCTGCTGCCAGCGGTGGGCTTAATGAGGTTTCTGCGATCCTCTGGGCACACTGCAATAAGTTATATGGTTTATTGTGGTGTCGTCAGCTTGTGTTGCGAGTTTCTGCGTGGTCGATTTAGTAAGGGTTTCGCTTGAACGTGAATTTGCGTATAAATTTATTAAGACATCAATGAAGAGATACACACTTTTAAACCTTCGCGATCCATGAAATGAAAAAAATGTACCCTGTACCTTAGAACACCAGGTTTTCCATTACTTGCTTCTGTTATAATCAATTTTTAGTTCAAAAAAAAAACACTGACATGTCTTAAGTACTTACCCGTAACTGAATAAAACTAGGTACCTACTGCGCCAACGAAATATAACTATTTAAACATTTCGAATTCGCATCATATTAACTTCATAGCTTATATTTATATCCACTGCTGGGGCACGAGCCTTCCATATGAATGGGTAGAGAGAACAGGCCCTAAACCACCACGCGGGCCTAGTGCGGATTGGTGGTTGTTAATGATTGCTAATTTAAATGCAGACGCGACCAACGGCTTTACGTGCGTTCTGAAGCACGGAATAGCTAAAGATGATACATTTTAAATTACCCATCCGATGACCGACCTTTGCGAACAACTGACTTTATGCGATTTGAAACTTTGCATAGTGGATTAGTGATCGCATTCTAGTAAATTCAGTTTAATAAAAGTACAGGCGCCTGCACTTCAACCTTTCCAGAACTGTCAAATTTCTTCAATACATTTTGAACCATATTATTAAGGCATGAAATTTAAAGTCTATTGAGGAAATTTGATAGTTTGTGGTAGGTTGGTGTAGGTTGGTGTGCAGGCGTAACTTAAAGTAACTTTGATGGGTTCGCTACTAACTCTTTAAATCTTCCCTAATAGATATAAAGCTTAATTTACCATTTTTTTTTTTTGAGAGAGATTGCTGATTGCCGCTGCGGCATTTTCAGCTTCACCGGGCTTTTTTGGGGGCGGCGAGGAACGTAAAGGGTCCCTCAAGCCGTGTGAAACGAATCACCTTCAGAGGTTATCTAGAGGGAACGGCATCGCGCACTAGTGCGCGTCCCCGTGCCCTACTAGATTCTCCGAAGGGTTCGGATCGGATCGGGATTAATTTACCAGCGTCGTTGTGGTGGTGTTTGTTTCTCAGCACCGCAACGGCACAAAGCTGAGGCAGGGTCCTAGTTGGCCTTCGCACACACTCATTGTTATATAATTATTATTTTTATTAGTTTTATAATTAATTTTTAAATGTTATCTTATTCATTGTTTTTTTTTCTGTTATGCCTGTGTGATCGTCAATAAATAATTCTTAAATCTTTCTAATTTAAATTAGATTAAAGGGTTTGTTAGAGCTTTAAAGTTTATATTCTTATTTTTATTCCTAAATTTCCTAACATTATTCTTCGTAAAAATTTGTTTAGGTTAAAATATATTTGGATGATTTAAATATCTCTTTTGTCTTTTGAATAAACCCTTTTTCACACCCACGCGTAGGTAACATTGAACAGCGAACAGAAAAATATGGCTAAACTTGTACAATTATACAAATTTTTGGCCTGTCTATTATATTGCGTACAAGACACTCGTGGGGCGCGATTCAGAATATATGCAGCGCCATCTCTGTTTGAAAAGAAGAACTAATTTTATAGAACCACAGAACTTTTCTATAATGTGAGAATCGAAATGTACAAAGTATTAAAAGACAGTACACAAGACAATTCTCTGAACTGATTGCCTAAAGACGATTGTCCAAGACAATATAAATTGATAGCCGAAATGGGCTATATTATTAAACAACTCTCGGACTAAACAATCTAGTCAAGAGCTGGAGATGTGCAAAATGATTTTGCATATTCAACAATGCTAAATTGGATCGAGTATTTTGGTCAACAGCTATGGCGCATTTCTATTCACCTGAAATCTCACAGTTTCTGGGAATTTATGCAATGACTATAGACTTAAGTTATTGTGTTGTGTTTGAACTACGTCTGGCCAGATTCAGAAGTAAAATGAAAGGTAAATTCTGCAGTCTATTCTGTTTAATCTGTGGTTCTGTTTGTTTTAAGGTTTCGAATTAAGATCACGATTTGTTATAGAAGAGTAGCTTTGGCCCACAATGTTTCTCGTGTATGTGTTTTATTTATTTTTCATCAGAGAATCGCTTGGTTCAACACTCCGATAGTAAAGAACCTCAATAAGGATCTGCCTTGAAACACCTATTAAATAAATATGGGTAACTACTACCCTCAGTGCTTTTTTTTAATATTTAACGGGTTATCACAGTGCTTTGATCTCACCTGATGTAAAGTGATGATAAGGACAATGATGGAAGCGCACTTCACCCGGGATCCTCAACTAGTGAGGTACTGGCTATCTTATCTCTAGCTGCCGGAACACAACAATGTTACAAACATTGATGTTATGGCGACATATTTAGATAAGATGGTGATAGCTAGCCAGGCGGACAAACAAGCCCTACCACCAACCAAACCGAGTACAAAAACATGTACCCCCTGCTGGGAATCGAACCCGGGAGCTCTGGGTCTAAACCGGTGGTGTTAGCCACTAGGCCACAGAGGCGGTTGTTTGACACTATTTCATTTAATAATTCGACGACCTCCGTAGCCGAGTGGCTTGCACGCCAGACTTTGGACAGCGCTAACTCTGAGGCCCCGGTTTCGATACCCGGTCGGGTCAATGACGAAAACGAACTTTTCGGTATTATGTCGGGTCTGGGAGGGTGTGGTACGTCGTTGTTTCTGATTTCTATAAAAAAACAAGTGTTTTATTAGCTATTACTTACCTATTGTGGTCTATTCTATACTAATATTATAAAGAGGAAAGCTTTGTATTTATTTACGTGTGCAACGAATAAACTCAAAAACTACTGGACTGAATGAAAAAAAAATCTTTCAACATTAGAATGCTACATTAGCGCTGAGTAACATAGGCTATATAAAAAAGAAATGTCCACCCGTGCGATGCCGGGACGGGCCGCTAGTATTTATATAGGTAATTAAAACTAGAGGTCAGTAACTGATTTTTGACATTAAGCAAGATTTGAATACAGTCCACCTGCTTTCTACTGTCATCTAGTAATTATTCAATGTAACTTAAATTATTTTTTAGCGACGAAAACTGATGTCAAACAATGGGTTACTGTGTCGGACACTGGTGCCAATATGATAAATAAAAAAACTAAAATAAATAATCGTCACGGTTGGTTGGGATCTTTTTTGTTTATAAATATTTACTTTTGATTTGATATGTTTTTTATTATTATTTCACACTAACACTTTTGCTACCTTTTCTCATTTTGATAGTAACGTGGGGCGAGTTGCAGAATGAAAATATAATTTAATTAGATTGATTTTCCGCTTCTCGTCCCAAATTGACCGTAGGCATGTGGGACGGAACAAACTTTGCCCGACCTGGAAATTGAACCCGGGACCTTCGGGTATACATTATAGAATAAAAAAAATGTACTACTCATTACAACCGTACTACTGCCCTTTTTAAAAAAAACCCTGCAGCAAAATATAACAAAAAAACCGGCCAAGTGAGTGTCGGGCTACGCGCAGTGTAGGATTCTGTAGCCCATCTCAATAATAAGGACTCTGAGAAGAGGGCTTCAATGAACATTTATTTAACGATGGCTTATATACTTAAATGTAGATACTACCGGTTTCACACACCAGACAACGTTATTTAAATAGTTCCCAATGAGGAATTTGTACTGCGCCAAGTACATTTTATAAGTTGGTCGACTGTTACTCGTAAACTTATAAAGCCTACTTAGCTGTGATAGTTTTCCTTTTAACTTCGTCATATATACAACTACCGTGATTTTTTTCACGTATCTAAAAACAACCATTTGGCTGGCAGGGGGGTGGACACTTGACTCTAACAAAATTTTGCATATAGCTTAATAGTTCACAAACGGATGCCTCAATAAAAAAACTGTTTTCACAAACCCGCAATGTTTTTGAAATTGATAACCAACGACATCTCGCACTATGGGGTAGACAATAAAAAAAAATTACATCCCCACTTCATGTGTAGAGGAGGTAACCTAAAAAAAAAATATTTTTTAAAATTTTACTTCACCACTTTGTCGGCGTCATTAATTATGTATATCCATGCCGAATTACAGCTTTCTAGTACCAAGAGTCTATGAGCTAGGCTGGGGACAGACATATATATATATATATAGACAGACAGACAAGGCGAAACTATAAGGGTTCCTTGTTGACTACGGAACCCTAAAAATGTAATCTCGCCTCTAACAGGGCTGCCGCTATCTCCATAAATTATATTCCTGTCCGGAATGGGATAGTTGGCTCAATTTCATTGTCCGGGAAATCTGAGCTCGCTCCTCAGAAATCCCACGGTGCCTCTGTAACTTTCAGATTACATGTGGCTTTGGCTTTAGTTAAGCTTGGCCGCTGGATTAAATATTGCTGTTGATGGCAAAATAATTTGGATGGATTTAACAGAATGTCTGTTGTTAAATATTACTTGAGAAAAGTTCAGACAGGGATGGTCATTGTTGGCCTCACACAGCTTTTTTTTTTTATGTGATTTTTTGTTTCTGTTTTGCGTTTGCTCTTAATTATGTTCTTAAGGCGCCTTTGGCTTTCAAAGTAAAAAAGTGAATAGTGTTGAATAATTTCGGCGGGCTGGTTAGAACCACGATAGCTCAATTGGAAGAGCACCTGACCCGGTATGTCAGAAGGGTGCAGGTTCAAATCCTGCTCGTGGAAATTTTTTCAACATTTGTGTTTTTGTAATATGTTCTTACTGTTTTCCTTTATTTATTGACATACACACTCACACACACCCTCACATACACACACATGAATTCCTGTACAGTCATAGACTTTAGAACAACAAAGTAAATAAAAGAAAACAGGTCAAAAGAATGTCGCCCCACATGCCTACGACCCATTTGGGATGAGTTGCGAATTACTCGAGGACCTTTGCCCAGCAGTGGGACAGTTATAAGCTATTTACTTACTTACTTTTTTTCGTTTAGTTGATGGCTTCGTGCGATTAGCACATTTAGCCAGTGACTAAGAAATTTTTCTTACAAATAAGTAGGTAATACATAAATAAACAATATTTCTTTCCCGTATTATGATGATGAATGATAATGATAATATAAATGAGAAGTAAGAAATGATAGACGCCCCAACCCCTCGAGTATCTCAGTAAAGATGTGGGGCTTTACTAAGTCCCCACGCGGACTTCTTGAGAGAATTTGATAAGTGACGTTGCACTGTTTTGTTTCATTTGCCAACACTCATGCACATTCACGAACGCTTTACGGTTAATAATCCACCATTATTTCACATTTATATTCGACGTAACAAAAATTTTAGAACATAAAACAAAACCGCAGACATGACTCTTCACTTTCCCGCCAAGAAGTCACTTACTTACTTTATAATTGCAACACAAGCTTTTGGTTTTAATTACACCTCTGTGGTAAACCACCAGTCCTAGCTAGCCCATGGTCAAACCACAATTAGAGTTGTGTGTAATGACATCGGGACGAAATAATCCCGGCTGCATTAGCAACTTTCGCCAAGGCCACTCATCGAATGGGTGACCAAAATGTATGATCTCGAGCTCCTCAGTGCTTCAAAAGACACGTAAAACTGTTGGTCCCGGCTGCATTAGCAGTCGTTAACAATAACTTACCGCACTGGGCCCTTGCGCCCCTCCCTATCCATACATAAGGAAGTCTCGTGCCCCAGCTGTGGGGACATAAAATAAGCTGGTGATGAAAAAAATACTACTACTAAAAAGGCACCTATGTCTATACTTGTATATATATACAACTACCTATACTGCGTTGAACCCCGTTGAAAACTTAGTACAAAACGGAACGCAAAACTTTAAAAGTGTATAGACCACACTGTGTCATATTGTAAAAATTTCTTAACTTCAAGATCGCAACGCGTAAGCTGGTGTGCCAACCAGCTTCAAAAGGATTTCAAAATCACAAAACTTATAAGTATCAAGCAAGCTATAATGTCAGAACAAAATTGCCGGCTCTCCTATTATAAGTGCCTTACAGTAAACAATTGAAGTATAGCCTATCTGCCTTGCAAAGAAACAAAGAATAAGCTCCGAATAGTTATTCCGTGTTTTGTTCCTGTCATGTAAACGTCATTTAAAATTAGAGTAAAAGAGACAAAACACTGAGTCTTTGTTTATTTGTAAGGCACTATAATTAAACTAAGTGAGCAAAGGCCTTCATCACTAAAATCCAGTCACTGTCATCCGAAATAAACTTTGCCTGACCTGGGAATCGAATCCGGGACCTCTGAGTCTGAGACCAGTCTTAACCACAAGACCACAGAAGCGGTTCAATCACTTACTTACTTAATTTACTTGAGCATTATTATTGGCACAACAATCGTTATTTAATTTCTACTTAACACGTCGAAACCGCTGCCTCCATTAATTTTTCTATTGGAGCCCTTTGTTCATTGATCTATACAATAAACGGTCGTGTATGAAAGTCGTAAATCAAAAAGCCAATATATCCGTAGAATCAGTCCGTGGGAAGGGCGTGGTACGTGGCCTGAAAACTGATGTCCTTACGTTATGTTAACGTGTACGGGACACGTGCGGAGTGCCTGATTTATTAGCTGCGAAATAAGTTGACGTTTTATTGAAAAGTCCTTTTTAGGGTTCCGTACCTCAAAAGTCTTCATCAAAAGACAAAAACTTCATTGTCCGTCAGTCTGTCTGTCTGTCAGAAACAGATTTTCAATTATTTTTATGATGTTTTCGATGTATTACGAAGTATTAAAAAATAAATACCTTTACCCTCTTTTATATGTATAGGTACCGAACTTTGGTGTAATGTAGTAACTAACATTCTATATAATATGTACCCATAAATTTGTACGGAACCCTCGGTGGGCGAGTCCGGCTCGCACTTGTCCGGTGTTTTATTAACTGACGGCTACGCTCGCGTTTCGTTGAATATCTGCTACTTTGTTGTGTACCGATGTCGTGTTTCAATAGTGTTCATCAGGTACTCCTGATACATCCTACCATTATATCCTGGTACATCCTACTGGATGATGGCGTAGTGGATTACGCGCCTGGTCTGCGATTGCTAAAGTTAAGCAACTTTGAAAAGGACAGTCATCGGATGGGTGACCAAAACTTTATCATCTCAAGCTCCTCCGTGCTTCGGAAGGTAGGTAAAACCGTTAGTCCCTGGCTGCATACAATTGCTAATGTTAAGCAACTGTCGCAAAGGCCGGTCATCGGATGGGTGACCAAAAGTTTATAATCTCGAGTTCCTCCGTGCTTTGGAAGGCATTTAAAGCTGTTGATCCCGGCTGATTTAGCAGTCATTAACATCCACCAATCCGCACTGGACCCACGTGGTGGTTTATGGCCCGTTCTCTCTACCCATCCGTATGGAAGACTCGTGCCCCAGCAGTAGAGACATGAAAATGAGCTGGTAACGATGATTACATGATGAGTTTGACACATGACATTGTGTGTGTTCGACATCAGTTTTGTTGCCAGAAACTACTATGTTCGGACTGTTGAGAGCTGTTCCGCGATGTCTATGTCCGTAGAGAGTCTATGTGTTGCCCGAGCCCGAGTTTTTTTTAATATGAATAATAATAAAGTATTTTATTTGTACATACCATACACGTTTAAGTGATTACATAGGTACATTACATTACAAGTAGCAGCACAATATTTTTCCCTCTTACATAACAATTTATTTTATTAATAGAATCGACGGAGAATGTATAAATAATGTGACAAAAACAAGAACTGATTAACGCTAAATCATTCAGTGCTGCGTTATAATAAAATGAGTACCAACACATGAATAAAGTAAAAAAAAAAACAGGCAGTACAAACTACTACCTTAACTGGGGTTTATATCCCGTATCTCAGGCAGCAGCTCCCCCTCCCCTAGTTTACAATTTAAGTACTTTTTGGATGCTTGGCAATACAGTATTGAAAATTCAAAATTACTTTAACGTAGGTGTAATGAACTTTTTTTTTATTTCTACTTACATTAACAGTCTGCCAGTTCACAAAGCACATGTAGTTTATTAGTCAATTTGTGGAACTCTATTGTAAACGTTTGTATGTAGCTTGCTTCTTCAATCCCGACCCGCCCCGGCTTCGCACGGGTGCAATGTGATACACGCAACCGCTATGTCCCTGCATTTTAAATCTGTAATATCATCGAAAATATTCATTTAAATTACATGCTGTAAAGGGCCATATTGATCTATATTAAATGCACAATGTGTTTAAGGTAATTGGATAAGGATTAATGCTTTATTGCTTAAAATCGCTTCGTATATAAGCCATTTTTTCTCGTTAAAAGTAAAAGATACAAATTTATTATTGTGGGTTATCCCTAAGAAGATAGACATACACCATCGCGGACTTTTTTAAGGTGTACAATACTGTAGTACATTATTTTCAGCCAGCAAAAAAATGTGAAACCTCTAAAATTATCAGTGTTTCTCTACTAAATTATGCATGAATTTATACATCTAAACCTTCCTCCTGAATCACTCTATCTATTTAAAAAAACCGCATCAAAATCCGTTGCGTAGTTTTAAAGATCAACCCCATTGACATTGACATTAACCCCATTATTCATAAGCATTATTTATTTAATCATTGTTTTGTCTCTTTTTCTCAAATTCAAAATGACATTTGTGTGACGTTGACAAAACAATATTTAACTAATAATGCGAGTTTCACCCAAGTTCTTGCCATAATAACACGTGTTGAGACTCCATTTTAATTTCTATCTACCGTACTCTTACTACTAATAATAATAAAAATACTTGAAATTGGCTAAATGCTAAACGCGAAGCCATTAATTAAGATAACTAACTAACTTATAATGCTTAAAAAGTTTTTATGAATAGTTAGCCTTAAACATTAAAAGCTGGTTTATTTACAGCATACACGTTTTCAAAGCCATTCAAGCAGTGATTTAGGCATATACTCTAACATAAAATGTGTAGCACTGAGGAGCTGTTTATGCCCAGCATTACTTGAAACTGAAAAATTCTAAATGCATGTACTCAGTACTGAGGTTAGCGTAGAGCGAAACGCCGCGCCGTTGATATTTCTGTGCAGAATTGGTGACAGTGACATCAACAGCGCTGACATCAAAAAACTATCTAATCTTATTACCGTAGACATGCATTTTAAGTTTCTCAGTTGCAAGGCTTATATGCATCACGGTTTCTCATCTATCAACAGTTCAGATGATGGATGCTCTTCCATGTTCTCCTGAGCAAAGACCATTTTAAGCTTGACCTCCTAACAGATGCCAAACATTGACCGTCATATTGTAATGACAATAGTCAATGATTTTTTTTTAGTTTTATTTGAATAAATACAAAATAAGCTAACATACTTAAAATACAGCTCATATAAAATATATATAAATTATAAATGATAGATATCTTACATGTAGATATAGAAAAAACATTATAACTAATGCAATGTCAAGTCCAGTCCCTAAAAAAAAAATACAAAGACCCTTCCAGGTTTTGTTGAAATGCCCACTTCTTAATATTGTGTCGTTTATCTGTTTTTCTCTAAATTGGTCCCTTTCACTCATTCAAACATTCTTTGACATCTACTCACTACTTGCGGTCCATTTCACAACCCCATACGCTTCCTAGCTTCTAAAAGCATAAGGAGTTGGTATAAGTAAATGTGGTAAGGAGCAGTTGTCAACAACCAACCTTTTATTAACAACAGTCGTGGCAAATTCCCTGAAACATCCAGAAAGGTCTGACTATCCAGAAATAGACTCAACTGCAGTAGTTTTGACCTTTACTAAACATGGACCCCAACAAGATACCGTTAAATAAAAGAATATCGCTCAAGCAGACTCACTAAGTCCTCAGCTCAACGCTAAAAGCCAGTACGTTTTACAGTAATTAAGATATTAAAGAAGCGAGTGTTTTGAGCCGTTTCGCGCATTCATTTGGTAGCGTAAAAGCCTAGAATTTCCAGGTTAAGTCTTCACAAGGCGAAGGATTTTAGATTGTAATGCGTCAGGCTTGTTTTGACTTGGTAATGTTTGCAGTCGCCGACACTGTGAAAGCCATGGCTTCAAATTACAAGTACTAGCAACTGGGAGTAATTAAAGAGTGTTGAATAAATTTGCTCTTTGCTTTGGTATAGTAAAATGGCATTCAAGAAGACCAATTCCAAAATCATTTAAGTTTTGTAAAGAACAACGTAATCCTGGTTTTGGCCTCCATCTCATAAAACCTTGGTTTTGGTTTTTTTAATAAAGTAGCATTGTGGTGTTTAATTGTAACCTTAGCATGTATAAACTTCATTAATTGTAATTTGAAAGCACTTTATGTCATTGTATGTTAATGTTGTTAAATAAACTTATTTTAATTTTTTTTTTTAATTTTTTTTATTGCAATTTTTTTTGTGCGTGATATGTTTGTACTGTATACTAAATTTGTTGCTACATTATCATTCAGGACCTATTTCTTGGCTTTCAAATTTAGTATATTAGAAATTGTATGTAAACAATGTGTAGTAAAACTTAGACAAGTGTCTTGTATTACTCGTCTCTTGGTCTTAAAAATTGCACTAAATCGAAGATAATGAACATTATTTCCTGATGGTTCTCTTCAGAAGTGATTCCCATGCGTTATGAAATGCGGTTCTTCGAGAAGCATGTAAATAGGGCTCTCAAACAACTTTGACGCAAAGCAACCAACGCAACGCATAGACAGGTGACGACACAAATCCATCAGGTGGTTTGTCGTTTTATTTATAGTTTTTTTTAATGGCTGAGGATTCTTTTTGGTGTGCCATCTTCAATTTTAGCTTCAGTTCCTATTCCTGGAAAGACGAGGTATATGCGCTTCTCTGTTGTAAAAAAGGATTAAGCTTATATATCCCACGCAATGGTCAGACCCGCCAAAGGATTAAGTAAATAAATAATAATAAACATACAACAGCGACAAAATAATATCTAGTTCAGAATAGAATAAAGGCGACGCGTTAAGGTGACCTTAAAATGAACGAGTGTAACTTTATTGGAGTATAAATCCAGAACGTGGGTCATAAGTTCGTAACAATGCGCCATATATCTCCGATATGGACCTAGTTGCTTCCCTACATTACTTTTAGACTGAGCTGATTTCATGGTTCGACAATATCCTTCCTATTTTCAAATTATTTGAAATATTTCTGACTGTCGTATATTAAATACTAAAATTTTAACATTTTACTTAATTTTGTGGAGTGTGATTTTTGGTAATTACAAAAGTATAGTTGAATTTTAAATCGCTAAAAATAAATTGCTTTCTGAACTATGATTCAAGTTATCACTTCTTAACTATCTATTATCTGATAGAATGTACTGGTCTTTACTTTTAGATTAAGAGCAAAGATTATTCAGGGGTTATCCCAAATCTTTGACATTGAAGAGACCAAAAAACCACCTTTGTATTATGTTATTTAGAACTTAAGACATTTCATTTGTTTGTACATGAAATGAAATTCGTACAGATAATTTCGTACCATCTCAAAGCTTGCTTTGTACCTTGTAATTATTACCGCCAGACCTATTGAGGAGAAATACATCGTGATAATGTGACATATAATATAACACAACATAGCTAGTCATTACTGAAACAAGTAAATTTTCATCTTAATAATAAATGTCTTGCTTACAATAATTTAGAATAGTCTACACCAGCAAAACTCTGGTCTGTCCTGGCTTTACTTCAATACCTTATTTTTCTCCAATTTAAGTGAAACAATTGTGCTGCTTATTCAATTAGACTTTCTTGACCTTTTCCTTTACAATAGCCACTCTCGGGAATCGGGCATGACTCTAAATAAGCAGAGTCGTTGAGCAGGCATCTTTATCGGCCTTTATTAGGCTTAAATGGTCACCAAACTCGCCCGCTAGATAATAACAATACGAAGGGACAATCTCGTTGAGAAATGCGGCCACCAAAAAGGAGGTTTTTAAATGAGGTTGACACAACCTTTTTACAGCCATTATCCTTCGGGTGAAAAATAAGAAAAGAGGTTTACTGCGCGAATGGTTGCGGTGTAGGCCGTTTGTCTATGGTATACGTTGGCAGAATGTCAGCATCCTAACCGAATATATACGCACTGTATTTTGTTAAGTTCCTGATATTTTTCGGTATGCCCATTGACTTCTAGATTTTAGGCCAGTCTAACCACTAGAAAATAACTATTTATTCATTTATCAAAGGCATTAGATTTTTCTTTAACTACTATAACAAATGAGAAGAAAATAAGAAAAGGCCTCATTGCGATACAGTTACAGTTAAATGCGCTAGTATGTTAAAAGTTTGAAATATTTTGAAATTTTAGTCAAAGGTCTTGGTGTCCGACTAGTTGGTGTAGGTGTAGGTAGGTTGATAAGCAGGCGCTTTTTATATGCCTTACAAATAAATAAAGAAAGATCCGAATAGTTATACCGTGTTTTGTCTCATTATTTGAAATGACGTTTACATGACAGGAACAAAACACGGAATAACTATTCGGACCTTATTCTTTGTTTATTTGTAAGGGGCTAAGTGTCCGGCACAGTCTCCGTTGCTATTCCTCCATTCTCATGGCCCCAATGAAAAGGTCGTAACGGTTAGGATATTTCAGCGTAATCTTTATTTATTAGTGTTCGCATGCTTCTGTATTGTTCCCATTTTCCCTATTGTCCGCTTGTTTCATTATAAGTGGTTACAGAGAGAAAATACAGCGTTTTTTTTGGTTGTGTCCTCCTTCCTTGGAGCTCTTGTGAATTATCCAAGTTCGGTCATTTTGTTTTTAATTAAGTGCAAAACTTTTTGGAGGTTACTTGTTCCTTTTTTAGTAGGAAAGTTCTTTTGGCACTCTTTTAAACCAACTATGCCTCGATACACATAGGTAAGTACATTATATAATTATGCTTTAATGTCTGGTGATTTTACAAGACATGAGTTGTTGTAATTTATCGGACTGTTAAAACCAAAGCAATAAATGAAACTGCTTTATTGAAAAAACCCGATCAGAGGTTTTACAGGAGTCGACATCAAATGCCATTTCCGCCTAATCTTGTAGATCAAAATTAAATAGCAGTTTAGCTCTTCTTGGTATATTTTATTTTTGAGAGAGTTGGTTGATTGATTGCCTTAAATTAACTTAAAGGGTTCCTCAAGGCGAGTGTTCAGCCTTCAATTGGACCGTGCCCTCAGAGAAAAGATATTTGTCAGTTTCTCAGTGCTTGAGGTTTACAGGTTAAGTGATGTTAACTCGGAAAAAATAAAAAACCTTATTGTCGGCTCACAAGAAAGCTGCATGGAACTTACTAGTATCATTAAATTTTTCGCAGCCCCCGCGTAATCATGACACAAGTATTCAGCAAGCACTTTCCATGTTAACACCATACTCGTCTACAATTTATTTCCTCGTAAAACTTATTGCTTTACGGCGCTGCTGTGTTAACTAAGACATTTTATATGAGGTAGGTTTTTTTTCGCTATTCTGTAGGTACAATTTGATTTGCCCATTGAGTAACTGTTCACAAAGGTTTTTTTAAATTCAATTAAATTATCAGCCTTTAAGTTTCGTTATGAAATTAATATTATGTGCAGTACAAAAACACAAATGTTGAAAAAATTTCCACGAGCAGGATTTGAACCTGCACCCTTCTGACATACCGGGTCAGGTGCTCTTCCAATTGAGCTATCGTGGTTCTAACCAGCCCGCCGAAATTATTCAACACTATTTACTTTTTTACTTTGAAAACCAAAGGCGCCCGCCCGTTCAATGTCAACAACTACCGTCATTAACATCTGATCAAAATATTGTTAGAAATACTATATCACTAAAATACTGAATACAGGCGATCCGCTGTGGCAAAACAATTCTCGGGTGGCAACCGTGAACCTGAAAACACAGTGTAAGGAGGCCTCCAACAAGGTAGAACAACGATTTGGTGAAGTTAGCCCACGACTTAGTCAGTTTAGTCAGCAGACAAAGACAGCTTCATTGCAGTCAGTCTGTTCGATCCTTAGTTAAGTCAGCCGACACAACCAGCTTCACTGGAGTCAGTCCGTTTTTGCAACGTGTCCCACTTGGGATGCGCATGCGACTCTACTGAGTAACGCCAACTGCGCCTCCCGACCTTCGGAGGGCGTACGTTCCGGTAACCTTCGCAGCCTTTTTTAAGGCTAAAGGCGAACCCCAGGGGTACGGTTTACTGGGTCGGTCTTACTCCCTTTTAGAAAGGGACAAGGCCAGCCCCAGATCTTCCGAAAGGTTGAATCTGTGTGCAGATTTTTTCCCCTGGGTCAACAAAAAAAAAAGGTCGCGGGTAGCCGCTGGATGAGCAGTACAAAACCGATCGTTGTGGGGATTCTTGGGGAAGGCCTTTGCTCAACAGTAGAAGTCTTTCAGCTGAGATGATGATGATGATGATGATATAGTAAGAACACTTTGTTAAATGTTTAGATATTTTGATAGATTTGGACGCTTAGATCACCAATTTGTAGGACTGAAATGGACGGGCGATTTATTTATAACATAAGTCAAGGTGGTGTAAAAATTATTATTATAAATATTGTTTCTCCTGCAAGTGCATACTTTTTGCGGGCGGGAGGGCGGTGCATGTGTGCTGCATCCACGCTGGAGTGAGTTAGCGGAATCAACACTACATATTATTTAAATTACATTTTTTTAAATAGTTTCGTATTTTTTTCTTATCGTACTTATATAGGATAATCATGTTCAGGACTAACCACATTGAGTGTATTGTTACACGTTTAAATAAATGTATTGTGAAATATACCTTCTAGCGAACTCTCTAAGTGTGCGATACCTAGCCTTGCTAAGGCTCTTGTCCCCGTCTATTGTAAGCGAAGTGGGTTACTAGCGTCTGAGAGACGTCATCGTCTCTCATAATAAAAGTTGTGACGGTAATTGCGACGGATAAGCGCTTTTAGCTAGATTTAAAGCATTTTCATTTTTAAGTGTAAGTAGAAAATAGCGCTTCACAGCGATTTATGGTGGAGAAAATATGAGATAGGCTCGTAAAATGGACGTAGGAACGGCTTAGTGACTCGTAATTTTCTTGGGGGATTGGATTTTGTTTTCTCTCTATTAATTAACTAGGGTTTACTAAAATATTATTATGACAGCCACTTAAATTCGTTCCTTGCAAAAGTATTATTTAATGTAGAGTAGTAATTAAAGAGATAGACGATAACAGCTCCGTAGGTAGTGTTTTGAAGTTGCGGGCCTCGCAGCCTATAGAGCGTGTTATTAAAACTAGCTGCGTAGATACGTTTTAGTAATAAAAATACATCATATTTTTAAGATTTTAGTTTATTTGTTGTTTTTTTCTGACTGATCGGGGCATGTCAACCCCTTTTACTGATACAGTTTTTTTGGTAATGTCTGGAATTTACATACATAATACGGCAAGTACATCGCAATGAGACCTATAATAATAGGGGTCAAAGTATGAAATTGCCGTTTTATTGTATTAGGTACTTCGAATTGACATAGAACCTTCATGGTTTGAGATTTTTGAGTGAAACTTTTTTCACATGGTACCTATGAAGTTCTTCTTTTTAAAAAATGTGCAACATTCGATTATCGACTTTCAGTTGTGTTTTATTCAGCTTAGACAAGAAAGATGGATATTTCGAAAATTAGAGTTATTTATGAATACTCTATATAATAAAAATATTTTATTTATTGGTTATTATATTTTTTCTTGCAAACAATCACTAGTCGTGTAGCTCACGTGAGCAAGCTACGAGCAAAAGTTAGTACATAGCTATTGCATATGATTTTGCTTTTAATTCGTTTTCACTTTTTTAATCAAAACATATCACTTATACGCAAAATAAAAATCTAGTTATTAATTAAAAAAATAATATAAATATTATAAATATTGCGTCCAGGAGACGTTTGCAGCAGGAGAGGCGAGATGCTTCGCCACACCGTGCCGCAGCACGTAGTCACGTCCATCTGACCGCTCGTCCCACATGTCCGTCATTACTGCTCGAAGTTTAACGATATTTTTGCGGTAACCGAATAGAGGAGACATCGTCATTATTAGTGCATGCGTTTGTTGGAGGCTCTATCATTGGAATGAAGACATCGCTTCAATTGATGGGTATTGGCTTTTAAGCACCACGGTTGCCAAATGTGGGCAGATCATCACAAAACCGGGCTATGCATCGAAAATTCAAAACACACTTTGCCCTACCTGGGAGCAGGATTGCAGCTAGAACCTTCGGATGTTGAGCCGAGCGCTATGCCAATCAGCCACATTCGACCTTTTTTATTTCCGCATAAGATCTTTTCCATTTTTTCACTGACGTTTAGCCTATGGATTATTTTTTTGAGGACTTCTTGGCGGGAAAGTGAAGAGTCATGTCTGCGGTTTGGTTTTATTTTTTAAAATTTGTGTTATGTCTAATATTAATGTGATATAATGGTGGATTATTAACCGTTAAGTATTCGTGAGTGTGCATGAGTGTTGGCAAATGAAACAAAACAGTGCAATGTTACTTTTCAAATTCTCACAAGAAGTCTGCGTGAGGACTTAGTAAAGACCCACATCTTTACTGAGGTACTCGAGGGGTTGGGGGGTAATATCATTTCTCACTTCCCATTTCTATTATCATTCATCATCATCAATATTGTTTATTTATGTATTACAATGAAATTAAGAAACTAATGACATGGCAGCGTGGTCTATGACCTTAGCCGGTTCCTCAAGGAACGAACTACCTTTAAAAAAAAATATTTTTTTGAATTTGTCAGATGATGATTTTGACGTTTTGGCTTTTTGCTTGGAGTTTTTTGGTGAATTGGAATAAGATTTTAAAGAATTGTTTTTGTTTTGATTCTCAATGTCGAATTCCCTTTTTACCCTCAGCGGTGTGAGCTGGGAGTGTGCTATTTTCTCATTTACCATACATACCTAAATTCTATGCTTGGAATACATTAGTCTAAAAGACTGGAACGTATAATATTTCAGTTCACGTAACTTGGCATCAGTATCTATTTGACAATGAAGTACTTTTGAACTAAGCTTTTGAATTAATCTAAGCTTTTGAAAAATCCATTCCAACTTTTGTATTACACACTGTCAAGATGAAGAGAATAGCGAACGCTAGCTCTAGCCTGTGGAACATGAGCGTAACTTCACTGCACACCAAAATTGATTATAGTGTTGTTCAATGTTGTAAGCTTTTTAATATTTCACTTGGCGTGTAGACGAAACTTTTGTGAATATTATAATACGTGGTTAATAATAAGTTTTATATTATTACCAGTTTGTTTGTATGTTTCGCAAGTTTTAATGAGGCCTGTGTACATAGCAGTTTATGTTAATTTTGCTGCTAAAATGTTTTATATTGTAAAGAATTTAGCTTATGACGCTCTTTATGAATATGTAAAGTATTAAAAAATAATTTAAATGTAAACGTTATAATATGTACTTTAGAATGTCGACTAGGAAGGTCCCGATCACTGTTTATAGATAAGTAAATTGATAGACTGTAATAAACGATTTTTGATTTTGATTTTTGATTTGCTTTAAAAGTATCAATTACAAAACTTATTCTTTAACAGAAGTATGTTAAAACTAAAATTTTAATGTTCAATAGGATATTTTAATTTTAACTAATAACGTCGAGCTGCCAGCTCATTATTATTTCAGCTTGAAACTTCGAGTTGGCATCAAGTTTCAGCAGACAAGCTGTGCACAGAAAGTTGTCCAGCCCGACAGCAAATTTAAGCTTGAGCACTTCAAATAATAATCCGAGAGCTTCCGAGAGCCGAGAATTCCGAGAGAGAGAGAGAGAGAGAGAGAGAGAGAATATTTTGGGTGGCCCAGAAGATCAAGTGGGACGTGCAATATTAGTATTATAGAATTTGAAAAGAGTGTTGTAAATAATTTTCCACGTGCGGAAATCGAAACCGCACCCCATGACATACTGGGTCAGGTGCATGATTTCACATTCAATCCATTCTCCTGTGGAACTCGCTGCCTCTCGAAATCAGGATGGCTACGAGTCGTGATGCTTTTAAAAAGAAAGTCCGTGAGCTCTTGTTTGATAGAACCATGGCAGAATCATCTCAATAACGTCCTATTAGAATTATGTATTTATGTATGTTTATTTATTGTAGTTTACGTATTTACAATACACATATATGTATATATGATATTTATGCACGTATTATATAGGTACTTACAATCATATATCTTAATTGCACCTACCAATGTTATCTCTGCACCACCCTATAGTTGACTGGTAGAGAATGCTTCAGGCATTAAGTCCGCCATGTAATATTTATGTTGCAAAAATTTAAATAAATAAAATGCTTTTAGGTATCGTGGTTCAGTTTATCCCTCCGAAATTTAGTATCACAAATGTTCGCAACAAAATTTGCATGTTTAGCCATAGTAACAAGTAAAATAAGTAAAAAGCATATTACTGTCCCACAGCTGGGCAAATGCCTCCATCATTGAAATAAAGTCACCACGCTTGCCAAAGGCGGGTTGGTGATCACAAACAGGCTGTATTGAATTATTTATCACATATTATAAAGAGGGAAGCTTTGTATTTTTTTATATATGTTTGAAAAGGCTTTACTTAAAAAAAAATGTCCTCCCGTGCGAAGCAGGGACGGGCCGCTAGTTATCTATAAAGTGTATCACCGTATTTTAAGTAGATTTTGTAAGAAATCCATAGGTAATAATCATGATCACCATTATGTTGTGTTAGTAAAATAAAGTGTATTTTGGGAGAACTTTGTGCAATTTGAAAAGCATCTGCTTAAACGAAATGGGTCAGGCTCGCCAGAGCCGGAGTCAGACGTATAATTATAATATTAATTACTTCAGGCAACAAACAATGTACAGATGGTAAATTAAATAGAGGTCCATATACCTTTACTTATTACTTTATATTTATTAGCCAATATCACATACATTGTTCTGATCCCAAGATAAGTAGCTAAAGCATTTTATGAAAATCAGAAACAACGACGTTAACATTTAAAACTTATTTTATATCATATACAGTTTTAAACTTAATTTATGTTCTTTATTTTATACTCACGTTTTGTCAGATGTAATTTTTTTTTTTTCGTTTTGTTGATGGCTTCGTGCGATTAGCACATTTTGCTAGTGTCAAAGTAATTTTTCTTATAAATAAGTAATACATAAATAAACAATATTTCTTCCCCGTATGATGATGATGAATGGTAATATAAATGAGAAGTGAGACTATCATTTCTCGCCCCAACCCCTCGAGTAGGTATCTCAGTAAAGATGTGGCTTTACTAAGTCCCCACGCGGACTTCTTGAGAGAATTTGATAAGTGACGTTGCACTGTTTTGTTTCATTTGCCAACACTCATGCACACTCACGAACATTTAACGGTTAATAATCCACCATTATTTCACATTAATATTCGACATAACACAAATTTTAGAAAATAAAACAAAACCTCAGACATGACTCTTGACTTTCCCGCCAAGAAGTCAAATGTAATTATTGTAAGTACCTCTTTATTTTTTTAATGAAACCATGTGTTTACATCAAGAAGGATTTACTAAAATATATATGTCATTATCATCCTATATGTACCTACCTGTGAAAGTCGAGTTTTGTAAACCAAATAAAAAAAAAATAAAAAAAAACAACCATTCAGACCCGACACAATATCGAAACGTTCGTTTTCGACATTGTCCCGACCAGGAAGAGTTAGCATCGCCCAAAGTCCGGCGTGCAATCCACTCTGCTACGGAGGTCGTCTCTTTGATGAGGAGTTTTACAGAATTGTGTTGAAACAAAATAATAATAAAACTTGGGAAAAAATATTATCGAATCAAAGCACCACAAATGACTTCAAAGTTATAACTTAATATTTATATATATAATGTATGTATGCTATGCATGAGGATATCAGAGATTTCACGAAATCCTTAGGGATACCACAAAATCACGGTAAATGTTGAATATTCTTATTTACGACGTCTTCTTTCTAAAATTATATTTTTGTATGGAGCTAGATTTCTGTTGTCTAATATAAAAAATATTCTCATTTTCCTGCGACATATACACTTTTACATGTTACTAAATAAATGAATATGAATATGAATATGAATCTGATTATGAATATAAGTACTGTAGACTAGCTTTGACTCTTATTCCATTATAGTAAGAGTTTCATTGTTTATATGCTAATGCTCGTGACTGTACATACACATAATTAAAAATAGTTACAATTTCGCGGCCATATCGCTTTAGAGCGATTTCTTCCGGACAACCAGTCGGATGGAGAGAAGTAACACTCTTAGATTTTGTCAGATTTTGTCCGTAGTACTGATGTAGCAACGTGTAAAGAGTTGACTACATGCTGGATCGCAATTTTCCTTAAGTTATTCTGGTATTCCAGGCTAGACCTCCCTTACTACCTGTGTCTATCGCCCAAAGAAGAATAACAATTCTCACTGGCCTTGACCAGCTCACGATCGCGCACCGCCAATGTTCTCCTTCCAGCGTAGCAGCAGTAATTTGCACAGACACTTCATCGACACACAATGTCGTGCCTTTAGAGGCGCCCTCGGGTTGCTCCGCTCCCCGATCCGATCCGAACCCTTCGGAGAATCTAAGAATCTAGTAGGGCACGGGGACGCGCACTAGTGCGCGATGCCGTTCGCTCTAGAAAACCTCCGAAGGTGATTCGTTTCACACGGCATGAGGGACCCTTTACGTTCCTCGCCGCCCCCAAAAAAAGCCCGGTGAAGCTGAAAATGCCGTAGAGGCAATCAGCAATCTCTCTCAAAAAAAAAAAACAATGTGGATGACCTTGCAGGGTGACACATATTCATGGATTGAATCCAGTTCACACAACACGAATTATAAGACACACATGTGATTCAGAGTGTGCTCGCGTCGGCGGGAGAAGAGTCTTAGTTTCTTTTTGTGACTCCTCAATGACGATTCGACACCATTTTAAAGAATAGAATTTAAAATATTTCAAAATTAGCATGCCCAACCAAGTACTGTTATTTATATTTGCATATTTAAGTTTACAAGCGGTATCGATGGCATTATTGTCATGTTTTTTATTGTCCTCTTTATTATTTTTATCTTCTTTTTTTATAAAAGAACGAGGCAAACGAGCAGGCTGGTCACTTGATGAACAGTAATCACCGCCGCCCATGGACACCCGCAAAACCAGAGGAATCGCAGATGCGTTGCCGGCCTTAGGCTCGTTTCTTGAAGATCCCAAGGTCATCTTTTGTTTTAGGACTTTTGTGTCTTTATGTAGACAATATCAGTTCTATCGTAAACGAACCAATAAATTCAGATGTACACAATATTTAGCTTATATTGCGTAATCATCGTTTCTAGTACAGTCTGAGCTAAAAACAACTTAAGTTGTTTCGGGTCCCTAACTTTTATCCTGACCCTTAAAAGTTTTGCCAAATCGCTCAGTTCTTAGAATACGGCCCTATTGTTACCTTAGGTAGAATTTAAACGAGATCTCTATTTGTACATAAATAGTTTCAGGTATATTAAAAAAAGTTCATGTAACAATATAAGTAGAAAGCATTTAAAAAATACATTTTTTGCTAGTTTTATTTTACAAATGCTTTCTGTCTTAGAGTGTAGTTCAGCAACCGATTTCTATCTACAAATTGGAATGGTCCAGCAGTGGGCCGCTAATAGGCTTATGATCACTGTATTTTATAAATGTTATAAATATTTAATTTAGCTTCAGTGCAGCAATTAGCACTTGAAAATAAAAAGTAAAATTTAGGCTTATGATGATGGTGAGATCCAACGATCGTATGCCAAATCATCTATATAAAGACACATTTAAAGGAGGTTATAATCAAAAGGTGGTATTTACAAAATGGGACTGAACCGATATATTGTCTCTTAATCGTACTCCCATTAATAATTAAAAGTCATATGTGTAATTATTGAAACACAAACAGTCTTATAATACTAAACTACATTGTACACAGTTATACAGTAAGGAATTTAAATTTCGATTTCTTATTCTGTTTCAAAAGAGATTCCAAAATCACAAGTTTATGTAAAAAGGTGAATTTTTTTAAGGTACCTAAATACACATATAGTTCACTAGATAAGGTAGTTAAGTAATCTTAGCTGTGATATGTTTAGCGTAAGGGTCTCCTTTAGTTTTAATTTTCTAATTTATATCTATACTATTAATAAAGAGGTAACGTTTGTTATGTTTGTTTGTTTGTATGTCGGGGTTAATCTCTGGAACTACTGGTATAATTCCAAAAATTCTCTCACTGACAGAATGCTATATATATCTTGTGGGTAACTTAGGCTATATGTTATTTTGATAAGAAAATATTTCATTTTGAAATCTCAAGTCCACGCGGACGAAGACGCAGGTTAAGTGCTAGTTTTTAGGGTTACGTGCCCAAAGGGTAAAACAGGACCCTATTACTAAGACTCCGCTGTCCGTCTGTCAGCAGACTGTATCTCATGAACCGTGATAGTTAGACAGTTAAAATTTTCACAGATGATGTATTTCGGCAGCCGCTATAACAACAAATACTAAAAAACAGGGAGGACATTTAAGGGGGCTCCCATACAACAGACAGTGATTTTTGTGCCATTTTTATAGATAATTGGCCGGTTTTTTTATAAATAGTTGGCACATGACTCTATTCTGCCTGGTGTTAAACAGAAACTGACTACCGATGCGAGAACAGCATAGCAGGATTGTGTCTCACTAGCCGTTATCGCGGTGCTGACCCGCAAGTTACTGTGTAACATCTCGTTTATTTTCCATTTGTCATTTGTATTGTATTTATCATGTTGTATTTCATCTATCTGCACTCAAAATCTTGACACTACCTAGTAATAACGTATGAGTAATCTACGTTTCATACATCGGAAAGCGGCAGCGTTTGCAACAAATACATTTAATTCTGTTGCAACAATTTGTTACGCCGGCACCGTCTCAGTGGCTATGATGAATGAAGCTTAAAGGGGGGTGACAAGAGCAAATTCAGAGTACTCAGACTCACCCAACTTCTAACTTCGCTAGAATAATAAATCAAAATGACACCTTGAGCGAACAAAGCGCTTCCTTTCAGCGGCGCGTCGACGCGACGGAAAGCGTCCTCGAAAACGTTTAAGTAAATAGAAAATAAAGCGATTCGAGTGCTTTGCAGCGCTGATTTAGATGTCGGGGTGGGGTTGCTTGCAGTGGGTTGGTGACACTTCATTAGAAGTTAACTTTGACCAGCTTATTTAAGTAGGTAGCGTAAAACCTTTTTTCTATACAACCATTTATTTCGTGGAACCAACTATTATTTTGGATTACAAACTCAGTATGTACATTTTATTATTAATGTGATCCTTTTACGGCATAATTGAAATCAGCGTCAGGTTTCGTATACCTGACATACGCTGAATTGACCACCTGTTTTGACGCAAACGTGAGACAATTAAATGTTTTTTTTTCTTATTAGTTAACTTCTTTTCTTGTCTGTGTTTAAATTAAATGTTTTTTTTCGTCTTTTTATATTTTATTTAATATTTTTAACTTAATGTCTATTTTCCTCGCAGGCACAGACCTTTATTCTTGAATATAAGCACTATAGCTACCATATGGGGAGATCTGTTTTTAAAACTGATCTATTGAGAAAAAGCACTTAACAATTTTTCTACAATTTAATAGACGGTAGAATAACTTGTCGCTGTAAAACTAATGACCGTTTTCAGCAAACACTTCTTTGTTTTTATTTAACCATTTAACGGCGACGATACCCGAAATAAATTCGTCGCCTAACATGAACGTGACCAATATGTCATATCATATAACCTCGAGCTCCTTCGTGCTTCGGAAGGCACGTAAGCCGTTTGTCCCGGCTGCATGCTCAGTCGCTAACAACCACCGCACCGTCTTGGGCCCGCGTGTTGGTTTATAGCCCATTCTTCCTATCCATACATAGAGAAGGCTCGTGCCCCAGCAGTGGGGACATAGAAAATGAGATAATGATGTCTATAAATTTTGTATATTTCACCTTATTATAATGTCATACACAGTTATAGATAGATTTGATAAAAGTAAACTACAACAGTAAATTAACTATTTAATTGATTTAAAAAAAGAAAAAGTGTTGAAAAAATTCCACGAGCGGGATTCCAACCCGCACCCCATGACATGCCGGGTCAGGTGCACTACATAGTTGATGACATTGAATATGTAGATAGTGTTGATTAATTTCGGCTAGTTGTCTTTTTTCAAATTATATTTTGTTCGCAACTATATTTGCGTAAAATTATATTTAACCATTATCATATTTAATTGATATTTAACGGCTGGTTGACCAAGGGCTGGCTTTTACCTTGGCCAGAGGCTAAGCATTGCCATACAACGTGACAATGCCGCCAGTCTCTTGGGTACATTACCAGTCGACAGCGACGCGGATTTTATAACGCCATATTTTAGTTTCGTAATAGTTTTAGTTACTTTAGGTTATTATATTATTGTGAATTCTATTATTATTTACTTGTAATGTCAACTATTAAAGTGTTTACTAATATTGATATTAAAATGTTTTTGTTTTGTTTATATAAATTTAACGCAAATTTTGTTGCGAAACAAATGACAAAATCACAAAATGTTGAAAACATTATATTATTATATTAAATGGGCGCCTTTGGCTTTTAAAGTAAAAAAAAAGTAAGTAGTGTTGAATAATTTCGGCGGGCTGGTTAGAACCACGATAGCTCAATTGGGAGAGCACATGACCCGATATGTCAGAAGGGTGCAGGATTTTTTTCAACATTTTGTGTTTTTGTAATTAATATTAATAAAAACCACAGCAAATGGACTCTTTAGATAAAAAAAAATTACGGACATAATGTTCGCGTTCCCTTAGAAAGAGACATCCATCAATCAAGCGAAGATTAAAAAAGACGTGCGTTGATAAACGACAACGTTTCGACAGATTTTTTTAGGTTTCGAAGGTTATTCCGGGTTAGGTATAGTTTTTTAAAGGAAAATTGAAAAAAAAAATCCCTAGCAGCGAAATGCAGGAGTTTTTAGTGGGTATACCCTCCTTCCCCCTTGAATCCGGGGGAGAATCCCACATAACTATCAACGTCTGCCCGAGCGCAGTAATATGCGAAACGCATTTGCTTCTGTATAAAAAAGACAGTTTTGAATAGCAGAGTATTACTGAAACTAAATAGTACTCATAGATTAGCGTAGATCAATGCCTAGTGCATGTTTTTTTTTTTGCGATTCGATTAATGAAATCGTTTACGAAAACGACGTATTTATTTAGTAATTAAACGACGTTCATCAGACGCTGCTATGTTATATGCGTATGATACACACATTATTGTTTTTATTAACGGAAGTAAATGGCCTATGAATATAAGAAAACAAGTCATCACTACAATTGATGGGCAATGGCTTAATCACCACGCTTGCCAAATGCGGGTTGGTGATCACAAACCCGGGCTATGCATCGAAAAATCCGAAACACACTTTGCCCGACCTGTGAATTGAACTCGGGACCTTCGAGTATCGGGCCGAGCGCTTTGCCACTTGGCCACCGAGTAGTCGAAACGTAAACAAGAAAGAGAAAAAAATTTTTTTTTGAATTAGTTTTCTGTTGGCCTCGTATAGCCTTTACAGCTTTACATAATATTTCTTTTTTAACCCATCGAGAGTTCTCCTCAGAGAATATAGTAGAGAAAAGAGGCACGCTTGCGTGATGTGCTATTCCTTCTAGAAACCCTCTGACGGTGTTTCGATAACACGGCTTGACCTTTAACACTAGAAGAAGTGATTCGAGAGTGAAGATGATAAAGTTCAGCCAAAACCAGACTTGCGGGCTCTAGTCTGCGAGTCGATCACCAAGCAGTGAAGTGTCCTGAATGCTACGAAATCAAAGAAAATAGTAATGATATTTAGTTTTAAGTTAAAAAAAATACTTTAATCTCAGAAGTGCCATTTTTGTTATTTTTGTTAATTTATCTAAAAAGTTAGGTTGTAAGTAAGTTAAATAAATACGTTTTCCATTCCATTTGTTGTTTTGATCAGATAATTAGGAATTTATAAGTTATTGACATTTCCTACTATTATTAGGCCACGCGTGTACTTAAGTCAAAAAAACGGGCGCGTGTATTGTAGTGTTGAGCTTCTCGCCGCCCCTTAAAAAGTCCGGTAAAA
The DNA here is from genome assembly GCA_949315975.1 of Eudonia truncicolella. NCBI lineage: Eukaryota > Metazoa > Arthropoda > Insecta > Lepidoptera > Crambidae > Eudonia > Eudonia truncicolella. Next base: position 4,074,138 of record OX438848.1, on the reverse strand, counting down.
TTGAAAAGGCTGAATGAGGCCATCAGCAAACTCTCTCAAAAAAGTATAGAGGTTTTATTTTTCTTTTAAATGGATTGGTGCGGTTCACACATAGCCAATTTTAAAGTTGGGTAAAGATAAGCCTGGTCGTCAGCAAAGTTTTCTTTGTTTGACTATAACAGATGATAGTGAATGATGATTAATGAGTCGTGTTTCAGTTTCAGTAATAATTGTGTTTGACTTTACACAGATAAACTTCTTTTAGCAATTTGAAAAGTGACTTTGCAACTGTTTTTGTTACATTTGCTACACTCATTCGTTACTACGAGAACTAAGAAGAATATGTTTTAAATTTATATTTTTCAAGCAGGAAAAAGGTCTGAGTAAAACTTTCGCAAAGGCAATCCAACGGATGGGTGACCAAGATTTCATCATATCGACCTCCTCCGTGCTTTAGAGAGCACGTAAAGCCGTTGGTACCGGCTGCCTTCGTCGTTAACCACCAATTAAAGCCCGTTCTCCCTATCCATTTATAGGGAAGGCTTGTGCCCCAGCAGTGGGGACATAGAAAATGAGATTCATTGCATTTAATGTGGTAAAAATAGGTTACACACGGCAGCAGATCAACCTACCCAAAACTGTCAAATTTCTACAATCGATTTTGAATTTTATTGTTTGGTTAGAAGGATCAATATTCATTGGAGAAATTTGACAGGTTTGGGTAGGTAGGTTGATCTGCCGCCATGTGTAAATTTAATATTTCTCACTTACCAAAACATGAGCCCCGGTTGGGCACGGCAATATACATATAATATATTTTCCTATGATGTTACATGGATACTGTGGAAAATAATAATCGTCTATTACGCCATCGCCACCGTAATTATATCTTTTATATAACACTAGTAGCCCGCTTGCGACTTTGTCCGCTTCAGTGAACACCCATATCCTGTCAAAACTTTTGGTTTTTGATAAGTATTAACATTGTTTTTTTTATGTTAAAAGAAGGCGGCAGGCGGGTCACCGGCCCCCCGACCGCCTAACTTTATCGCCATCGCTCTCGACATCGCGCTCTATAGTTTATGGCGTCATCTTGTCATTTCAAAATCGATAAGAAAGCAATATGTAATCAATATCGAAAGCTATAGCCTATAGCTTTCAATATTGCTTTTATATCGCTTTCGAAATGACAAGATGACGCCATAAACTATAGAGCGCGATGTCGAGAGCGATGGCGATAAAGTTAGGCGGTCGGGGGGCTGATGGAGAGAAATCACCGCCGCCCATGGACACCCGCAAAACCAAAGTAATCGCAGATGCGTTGCCGGCCTAGAGGAAGGAGTTGAATATTGAGGAGGGAGTAGGAATTGGGAGGGGGGAGGGGTGAGAGACGGGCCTCCGGTACTTTCACTCACCGGACGAAACACAACAGCAACGAGTGCCATTCCACGCCGATTTTCAGTGTGAGGGTGGTATTACGCCGGGCGAGCCGGCCCATTTTGTGATGCAACGCAGCGTGGCTCTACCACTCAGAAAACAACCTGTCCAGAAATCGTTCTTAACACTAGAATGCTCGCGCTCCAAAATGTTCCTAGAGCACTCGCGCAGGTCACATGTGTCACCCATTATTAAATAGGTTTATTTAGACCATACTTATTTTAAACAAAAAAATAAGTCGTAATGTTAAAGATCCACTTCATTTCTCACTAAATAAATTCACAAAAATTAATAACACCTTAACTTATTTAATTTATAAAAAATAGTAGATTAACTCCTTAAAAATTAACCTATTTTAAACTTATTGAGATTAAACAATTCTTAATTTTTAGAAACAAGTAATTTGACAAATAAATAATATTTTAAATGAGTTAACAAACAAGTCGTTCCTAATCAATAGCATTTTCGTCACAGCTGGTTCACATTATGATTTGGTGATCCGGACAAACACGTAAATTTTTCACATTATTTACGGTAACTTCGATCCCTCGCTTTACTGCCGAAATCACTTTATTTAATGTGTATTGGCAAGTTTTGTGCTTGTATTATATTCCTGCCGTCTCAGAATATGCCTGGCTTTTAATTCCATAAATTCTTCCTCTAACCGACTACCAAAAGTAAATTTTTATGACGCCGACGCTATTCGGCTAAACTAATTCGTTTGTTTCATAACTTCGTTTGTATAAACATTTAGATCAAAAAAATATGAAACAAATAGTTAAAAAACAATAAATTAGTCGTAAAACATGAAAACAAAAGTAATAAATAATTTTCGAGACGATGTACTTGATTTTCAGTAGCGATAATAACGTTTCAAAAACTTCCTCGAATGCTCGCGCGGGTGACATGCGTCACCAACTTTTTTTACAAATCCACTGCACAGACGTTTCCGCTCCTAGAAATATAAGCTAAGTTTGTGTGGAACGGTCCATACTCGAGGAATACGTGAAAGGACAGCACTGTAGCGCCATTCATTGAAAAAATTTTTGACAATCTTACACCCTGGGTGACATGATGACCCGCGCGAGCCCTCTAGTGTTAAGTGGTGCTATAACATAAATGTGGCAAATTAATTTTTATTAACATAGATTCTTATAAACCTGACTTATCAATACCAATGATAATTAAATTTTCTCTAATGGAAATCTCAGTTCAACCAGACAAGAGATTTGAGCGAAACTACCTATAAGCGACACTGGTTATCCTATACCCATTTCCTGCATCGGATGCCATCGATCTTCGCTCAGATTAAATTATGACGTAAGCTGATATATTGCCAACGATCGCTATAACCGCTCCCGCGTTGGAGTCACAGATTTTATGTATATGGTAATATTTTTTTAGCTTAGCAAAAGTTTTGATGTAGCTCGACGGATAACGCATTTAGATTGCGAACGTTTAATTGAAGTAATTTACGCATTGGAAGGTATCCGGTCGGACAGAAATGAAATAACGCCTATAATCTGGCTCGAAGGACTACTATTCCATGTGCTATTATTCTTTAACCAGTAGATTGTTAAGGCTGTTGATGATAGAAAGTACAGATGTAATAGAAAATATTCAGCGAGGAAAGATAAATAAGTAGGTAGATGTTTTAAGTAAGATAATTTTTATGGTAAAGCCTGTAAAATAAATATCAATATAATATCTAATATATAAAATTCTCGTGTCACGGTGTACGTTATTGAACTCCTCTGAAACGGCTCGACCGATTTTCGTGAATCTTAGCGTGCATATCGGCTAGGGTGGAGAATCGGACAACATCTATTTTTTTTAGATTTTTGAAACTTTTCAATACAAAATGATTTGTTTGTAGTGTTGTCATGGAAACTGTCAAAGCGGTACGAAGTCCGCCGGGTCAGCTAGTTTCTCTATAAAATTTTGTCTAAATACATCAAACTTATAAAAGAGTCCTCATCGTCGTTATCATCACCAGCTCATTTTTATGTCCAATCCCTTAGCAATCGTAGAACGGGCGCGTTAACCACTGCTCCATCGAGCTTCTCAAGACGGTATAAGAATAAGAAGAATAAGAAATTATTTATTGACGATCACTCAGACATAACAGAAAAAAACAATGAATAAGAAAACATTTAAAAACAATAATACTAATAAAAATAATATACAATAATAAGGAAGGAAAGAAAATAAACTTGTCAATTATTGCTAAGATAGCTTTTTTTTCGTGTATTCACGTGTTTCGTGTATAATCAATCAATCATCAATGAACGAAGTGTACACGTGTAATTCAGCGAAGCGAAGTAAAAGTATGTCGAAATAAGAGTAGGTACAGTCACGTGCACTGATATGTATACAGTGATACATTTGCAAAAATATGTACATATTTGATATTTCAAAAATAAGTATGTCGTGTGGTTTTTGAAATCATATATTCTTCAAACTGGGTAAAAATTAGGTATACTTAGTCTTCATAATGTAGTATACAGATCGCTATCAGTGCATACTACACACTTCCAAGTTTATAATTATGTATATGTGACAATATCTTTGACATATATACAATGCAATTTTAAAACAATGTATACACGCTATAAAATATATTAAATATGACAAATATATTTTACATCATTAATCATTAATTTATAAAAAGTATAAGGTAGGTATGTAGGTAGATACTTGCCGTTTCTGAGGGGTTGATGCATATGAAATAAAAGATTCTGTAGAATCAAAATGTGTCATTTCCATTTATTATGTTTCATCATAATAGATCCTAGTTCGATATACTTACTGAAAATAATATGGTTTTATTTACATTACTCATATTTTTATTTTTATACATTCATATTTTTATTTATACCATAATATGATCTAATTACCTACCTGATGATACTTTTATTATTATTTGCACAAAAATAATATAAAAGTGCTTTCTTTATGCACTATGCAAAACGTGATGAACAATGAGATGTATACAGAGTGTTAAGTAACTACCCTAACAAGTAGAGCCGTAATCATGTTAACACTTATCTAAAACTGGTTTTCAAGCTAGAGTTCTGTGATGCAAACCAGCTGAGTGTAGGCGACGTCGAATGGTTGAAGACGACACTTGTAATAAAAGTGATAAATCCTGTATTTTAACGAATCCTTCACCTTGGACTCTGCTCACGAGATCCCTATCCTGCGCTTCGGTAGTTTTACGGTGACGGACTCTGCTCTTACGACAGTTTACGTCACCTTCCTCTTCCCACCGCTTGAGCCAAAGATATATGGTCTTTCTCTGAAAATAGAAATGAATAAGGAATGTTTATAACATTATTGACAGCTACCCATATTTAATCAAATAAGCCATTTACTAGTAGGTGTATAAATAAATTTTAGTCTTTCACACTGATTTAAGTTTGTATATTATGCTTCTAAACACTATTCGAATAAATTTATTTAAAAAAAAAATAACATTTTAGATACCCCATTAGCTTTTTTGTAATACCTACTTATCTTCTTGAAATATATTAATTTTAATTGATTATAATGCAGTCAGTGATTAACCAAGTATTAATTAAAAGGTAAATAATTATTTAAACAGATAATACTTACTGTGATTCCTATTTTATTTAAAATATCGGTAACAGAGTGGCCCTGTTTTTTTAAAACAATAATTTTATGCTTTTCATGTGAAGAAATCCGGTACGGCACATTGTTATTACTCATTCTGTCCTTCCCTATAAAACAAACACCACAAATACCACAATAGATTATGCTTTACGCAAATAATTATCTGAATTCCGCTTCAACTCTTAACAATCACAAACTACGCGTTAGCACTGCTCCAGACCGGCTAGTATTTCCAATGAAATACATTGTTGAGGGTAGATAGGAAAAGCATAACCAAATAAAACCGCCGCGCTGCGCTGTCTTGGCTTCCTTCATAACATATTAAAAAGACAAAAATGAATGTTTACATCATATTGCAAACTACATTGTGTACATCTTAATGAAATTAATACACATTTGTCAAAATAGTGAAAACTACTACAGTTTTATATGTGTATACATATAAAAGAAAAAAATCATAGTCACCATTATTTACATTGTAATGAAACGGTATTGTTTACATTTTTCTGAAATAACATCGTTTACTTATTATTATAATTCATAATGGCTTCATATTTTTGCATATGACTGTGTAAGCAAATGTCTGAAAACAATTTGTGTACATATTTTTGCCAAAAATGTGTACATTATTGCGAGAAACTCTGATGGATAAATAGTATGTATTGTTAAGGTGATTATTTGTTTTTGAAATTTTCAGAGTGAACATTTATTCAAAATTCTGTCCATGTATACATTTCATTGCACGTGACTGTACCATACAAAGCTATTCTCAGAAATGTTGATAATAGGATATTATTATTAGAATCCGATCAAATCAGAGTGCTTGTTTGGACAAGTGGCATAACGCTAGTGAATAAAAATCATCATCACATAATCTGGGGCACGAGCCTTCCCTATGGATGGATAGGCACAGGCCATAAATTACCACGCGGGCCCAGTGCGGATTGGTGGTTGTTAACGACTGCAGCCGGGAATAACGGCTGTACGTGCCTTCCGAAGCACGGAGAAGCTCGTGATGGTATGGTCACATATCCGATGACCGGCCTTTGCGAAAGTTTTTTTTTTTTTTTGAGAGAGATTGCTGATTGCCGCTGCGGCATTTTCAGCTTCACCGGGCTTTTTTGGGGGCGGCGAGGAACGTAAAGGGTCCCTCAAGCCGTGTGAAACGAATCACCTTCAGAGGTTATCTAGAGGGAACGGCATCGCGCACAAGTGCGCGTCCCCGTGCCCTACTAGATTCTCCGAAGGGTTCGGATCGGATCGGGGAGCGGAGCAACCCGAGGGCGCCTCTAAAGGCACGGACCTCGGCTCGGGTTGACCGGGCCGTGGAGGAGGAGAGAACCGCTCAGGTACATGTCTGTACCTGGTGTAGAGCGAGTGTGAACCGGTTCTTCGTACCCTTGTTCTACGAGTACGGTGTCTTGGGCCTAAACTGGTGTGCATGTTTAGTGTATTCTGTAAATGTGTGCTGTCATTTAGAGGATCGGGCGGGGGGGCGTTCGCAACCGTTATGGGATCGTCGGGGTCATCTAGGACGTGCCTTGCGAAAGTTGCTTAACGTCAGCAATCTCAGACCGGGCGCGTTAACCACTGCAAAAGTCATTAGACGTGGCTTATGTCAATCCCGTATGGAAGGTCCATTGCAATAATGATGAATATCTAAAATATTTTCATTCTATATTTTATCCGAGATCTTTTCGTTATATTAGAAATGTTGTGAGACTACATTTTAAATTGTACCCTTATATACTACTCAAAACAAAATAAGGGCCACGAGGTATTTTGTCTGTACCATGAAAATAATAAAACCAATATTATTTTTTTTGTCTCCATAACGAAAACTAATGTTGTTTTTACCGCGTAGACCAATAAATTTATTCCAATAATAATGATTAAAAAGTTTATTTGCTTTTGAAAGAAAAAACACATTTAAGGTTAAAAATAAAAACAATGTAAAGTTACTGAAAACAAAAGAAAATACTCCATGCTCATCTTTTAGTAACGGGTATGCCCCCCTCGTTTCGTTACGCACTCCTGAAGCCTGGAGTGCATGCTCTCAATCAAATGCCTGACATTTTCCATTGGAATCTCTTCCCAGGCCCTTTTAACAGCGTTGATGAGTTGCTGTTGGTTGTGGATTTCCTGATCACCGTCTCTAACTCTTCGTTTCAACTGATCCCACATGTGCTCTATTGGATTTAAGTCCGGACTGTTCGCCGGCCACGGCAAGACTTGAATTTGAGACGCTTCCAGTACAAACCGAGTCGCTTGAGCCGTGTGTGCACGAGCATTGTCTTGCATCAAGATGAATCCAGGACCCGCTCGCTGGGCAAATGGGATCACATGTGGTCTGACGACTTCCTCAATATACCGCTGAGCAGTAACAGTACCCTCATTTAAAATAGCGAGCTCAGTTTTGCCGTGTAAGCTTATCCATTACATTTGGACCACCAAAACGATCGACTTCATGGATGCAGGCTTCTGAAAATCTCTCGCCGCGTCTTCTCCATACTCTAATACGCTGATCGTCGTTAAAAAATTTAACTTTGCATTCGTCTGTGAAGAGCACCATGCCCCATTGGTTTATGTCCCAGTCCAAATGTTGACGGGAAAATCTTAAACGATTTGCACGATAATTTCTGGTTAATGGAATACGGACAACTCGCCTTCTTGATGCCTACTGGTCTTCATGCAATCGATTACGAATAGTTTGGTCACTGACACGAGTACCCGTTGTGAGCCGTAAACGATTTTGCAGCTTGCGGGCCGTCGTTGTGCGATCTCGGCGCGCACTTAATCGAATGTAACGATCCTCTTGAGCTGTTGTAATGCGAACTCTGCCCGAACCAGGTCTTCTTCTAACACTGCCGGTCTCTTGGAAACGATTCCATAGATTTTGAATAGCTCTTCGAGAAAATCCCAATTGCAAACCCACAGATCGCTGCGAATGACCTTCTTCAATCATTGTAACGGCTCTGGTTGCTGTCAGCGAGTCCATATGACGCCTGCGTGCTTGTGGCATATTGCAAAAGATGTTTCTGACTCGAGATATCAATGAACTCTGATAATTTCTAATAAACCAAGAAGCTAAGGAAAGCAAAACGTCAAAGAAAATGGAATCAAAATTTTCAAAAATAATTTTAAATCAAATTTTATTTAAAATTGTTGCCAGCATTAGATGAATACTACAATATTAAAAAGTTTAGGTATCAAAGAGTTTGTATACTCAATATTTTACTACTTTCAATATGTAAATGTTTAATAATTTACACCAAAATGAAAAAATACCTCGTGGCCCTTATTTTGTTTTGAGTAGATTATATTACAAATACTTGAAATTGGCCTAATGCTAAACGAGAAGCCATTATTCAATAATTTTAATTCAAGTAGTGTTTCATTCGAACATTGTGAGAGTTGTCAAAATTGAAAATTTTTATTTATGGTTTTATTTAGTACTAGTTGTTGCCCGCGACTTCGTTCGCGAAAACTAAGTATCCTATATACTGGTCTGGGTTGTCTGTATATGAGGAAAGTGTCATTGAAATCCATTCAGTAGTTTTTACGTGAAAGAGTAACAAACATCCATCCATATTTTCAAACTTTCGCGTTTATTATATAAGTATAATAAGCAAGAAATGGAAATGAGATAAAACATACAGCTATGAATACATTTTAACATAAAATAATCTTATTTCAATGTGCGAATGATGACTTAGAATAAGAATTTGGACATTTATCATTATTGCAGTGGACCCTTATGACAATCATTACATTATATTAGCATTATGTCAGTTGTCTAAACAAGCTCTCTGAGGTCCTAAAAAGGCCGCTTTGCGCAATTCTCATTAGATACCTATTATGATTCAGGTTAAAAATCGCAAAATGGCCATTTAGTCAACAATTCATATTATGATTCGGACACAATTCATGCTCGGCAATTCATTAATTTGACAGTTTTGTATGAAGATTTCTAAAATAGACCACAAAATAGGAATTGCTCGAGTGTCAATTGGCAGAATCATAAAAAGTTACTCAAGATTAACATTTCTGGATTTGGCTGAATTAATTTTAAGAAACGAATAATGGCAGACTTAGGCCTTTATGAAAACTGTTTAGAGCATGCGCGTGTTACCGAAGGTATTTTAAACCGTCGTCGAAGTGCGGCTCTAAGAAAATTGGAATTGGCTTTTGAAATGCCGGACGCCGAGTTTGTTGGACTTGTTCGCCTGAATAAAGGCTTGTGTCGCAACCTCATGGAAGAGTTAAAGCCGTATATGCCAGCTCGACGTGGTGGAATAAGTGCGGTCTCAAAACAACTAATTATTAGATAAAAGTCATTAAAAATGCCTTATTTTTAGATAAGCTTATCGAGTACAAACAAATATGAAAAATTATATCAAAAATTATTTTACAAACGCATAAAATTATCATTATTTTATTAGTAATCACACTAATGAGGTTCATGAAAAATCTAAGTATCAATTTAGATCGATAATTTTAACAGCAAAAACGAATTCACCGCGGTGGGAAAGATGATTTAAGTTGTTAGAATTATGTAAAAGTTTATCTAGTTTTAGTTTCATTGTTTTCATCAAATCATGACGATTCACAAAAAAACATTTTTTTAACAATTATTGTAGCTGTCCCGATTTGAAATCCTAAATCCTGATTATTTTTAATTACCGTCCGAAATTTGACTCACTGGACCTGGTAACACTATTCTTAGCTGTCATCCAGTAAAATGTCAATGAAGTCTATGAATTTTTGGCGTCGAAATCTGGTGTCAAACACCGAGTTACTTTGAACACTTTACACGCTACTTTGTCCGATTTAAAGCAATAAAGCATTAATTCTTGTCCAAATTAGTACTTTAAATACATTGTGCATTTAATATAGATCAATATGGCCCTTTACAGCATGTAATTTAAGTAAATATTTTCGAAGATATTACAGATTAAAAATGCAGGGACATAGCGATAGCGTATATCAGCATTGCACCCGTGCGAAGCCGGGGTGGGTCGCTAGTCTATTATAAAATAAACAATATATTTATCATATGTAGGTAGGTACTTGATTGTTTATGTTATTTATTTGTATTATATAATCAATGCTCCTTGGGTCGCGGCAATGTTGTAATTATTTTATAATTATGGACCATTATTTATTTATTAGTTCGTACACAAATAAACATTTACAATGGTTAACATTTTGGATCGCAATAGTACTGGTAAGCTTATCTCTATGTTTTTTATATTTTTTTATATTTACAGTCTGCAAACGAGCAGGCGGGCCCCCTGACGGTGAGCGGTCACCGCCGCCCATGGATATCAGCAACATCGGAAATGTTGCTCGCAGACCATGGTGACAGGATAGTATGAAAGTAGCCAGTTAGATAGAAAATATAATATTTATATAACATAGAGACATTTGAATATATTCACCATCCCTAATTCTAGTTCCCCATACTTGTCCATAAAACTTTAACTTTACCAAACTCACAACTCCGTGCGATCAAAGTGCTTAAAAATTAAATTAAATTAAAAAAAAAAAACAAAAAAACCCGCCATAAAATTTTATGCCTACGACTTCATGTTATGTATTATTTGCATAAAACGAAGGACTACCGTATTGATATTTTTAGTTGTACACAGTACTTTGTATGATATTGTTTCGATTTATTTCGCTGGCTTCATATAATTATTGATATTTTATTCTTATTCCGGCCTTTTCAGTTGATTTTATATTTAGTTATTATTTTTTACGCAGGCGGGTTTTTTATATTTTATAAAATTTTTATTTTTTTTATGTGTTTTTAGTTAGTTTAGTATTACGGTTATGATAATCATGAAATACCTTTTTGAAAACCTCGTGTTGAGCTCTCTAATTTGATACCCATAATGTAGTATTCGAAAAAAAAATGTTTTTCACCAAGTCCAGTGGTGTCGCACAGCCGCCATGTTTATTTTTTTAACGTCACCTAAGAACACTTGGGCAGCTAAGACGAATCTAACGATACCTCAATTATGTAAATCCGTTCAGCGGTTCTGGAGATATGAGGTAATAAAGAATATTACATACATACATACAAGATACGCGCGAAAAACAATACCCTTCCTTTGCAGTCGGGTAAAAAAGGGTACATAGTTTTGTTTCCCCGTATAAAAACATAGATTTGAAAAACCTTTGTTTCTTTTTTTAAAGCCGAAGAAAATGCTTTGATCACCACTTTCAGGTTTTAAGACGAATACTGTTTTTCATTAATTAAGACTGGAATTATGGAACGAAAGAGACGTCTATTTATCTTCAACACAAGATCCTATTCTTTGTTAATTTTCTAATTAAAACCCAGAGTCTACATAAAGCTTGAAGAGAAAAGCATGGCTATTAGAAAAAGATAAAGACACAATAAAATCTGTCTCAGCATGGTAGAAAGTAGTTAGAAATAAATTAAGTAAAATGTGAAATGAAATTCTGATATCGCTGATCTGCACTTAGAATTTAGCGCAAGCAATTTTTTTTGTATTTTTGATGATTGTGTATGTGTTTATTATTTGTATAATATAAATCATGTGTCTGCAATAAAGATATATTATTATTAAAGTATCTTCTCGATACCTTAGACACATTGCAGCGTCGCGCTGTACGCATTATCGGCAATGTAGAGGTCACTTATACTTTCGAACCCCTGCAATTGCGTAGAGATATAGCGTCACTCAGCGTCTTCTATCGCTTATACCACGGCGAGTGCTCTGAAGAACTCTTTGACCTTATCCCACCTTCTCCCTTCCTCCATAGGAGTACACGTGCTGCTCTCCGGAGTCATCGCTTCACTGTTACACATATCCCATCGCGCACAAAAAAATTTGGTGACTCGTCTCTTTGTCGTACCTCCAAAAGATGGAATAGTCTACCAGCACACGTTTTCCATCTTTCCTATGATATGGGGTCCTTCAAACGAGGCGTGAAGAATCACCTTGTGGGCCGGCAGAGTGAAGTTGACTGATTGTTTTTACGCTGCACCAGTTGTCTTCGCGTCTGGACTCCATTTCCACTTAACATCAGGTGGTGTGGAGTCATTTGCCGTGCTAAGTATAAAAAAAAGAAAATTATGAACAATTACGTTTACGTTTACGTTTACGTTTTTTTACAAACAAATCAATATTTAACTAAATTGAACTTAATAAATTAAAATACAAAAGCAATGTCACAAATTCAAATTTTACACAGCTGAACAGAATTTCTTTATAATTTTATAAAATTCAAGTTAAATTTTCAATACCAGTATTTACCGCTGCTGTGCAAAAGTTTCTATCATTCAAATCCAGTCAACGTTAAGATTGATGAGTATTGGCTTAATCACCACGCTTGCCAAAAGCAGGTTGGTGATCACAATATTTATAAAATACAGTGAAAAAATTAAATGCCTACCAGACCCAGCCAGGTATCGAACCTGGGTATTCCGCAATCCGGGTAGCTGCACTGACCATTATGCTACCGGGAAGGCTAAAATTTGTGGTATTTCATCTATAAAGATGAATCTGCATAGCCGATATGTTGCAATAACCGTTGGATAGATGGCACTATGCCGCTAAAAGCACTAAAACATAAAAAATATAATAGCAGTAAAAAAAATCAGTTCCTTCCCGGTAGCATAATGGTCAGTGCAGCCGCCCGGATTGCGGAAGACCCAGGTTCGATTGCTGGCTGGGTCGGGCAGGCATTTAATTTTTTCACTGTATTTTATGAATATTTAATTCAGCTTCAGTGCAGCAATTACCACTTAAAAATAAAAAGTAAAATTTGGTGATCACAATTTTGGGTAATGTAACCTATCGGGGACCAGGCATTGTGAGTGTTAGCAAGCTTAGCTTATTATTATTAGCTTATTTATACTTACACTATAAAAAAAGGAAAACCAAGAGCTCTTATTGTATAAAAAACTTAATAGATAAGTAGTATGTAGTATAAATAAGAGACTTTGATGTTTCGCGTTTGAGATCTGTAGATTTTCAGCAAAAATTACCCCTTTTTAATATGTTATTGAATTCTCCTTTATTCTACATAGAAATTGAAGAATTGCACATTATAAAATGTAATACAAGAGTGAGCTTCTTGAGTTGTTAAAAATATTTCTTATATAATAGTCATACACACGTAAGTATTTATATAGGATATATTATTAATTTTGACTAGTAGTTGTCAAACCCTAAAACAATTGACTCCTGAGAAATTGCAAGAACAATTTTCACTTAGAGAAATAAACAAGCAATTCTCTGAGGCGCTAGGCATTACCAACAAGCGAAAAACAAACCTCGAAATCGGAAACAATATCACAAGCCATAAAAACTTCTAAAACGGAAAGCTAACTTCCAAAGCGAAATCAAGACTTGAATAGAAACCTACTGTAAACTCGGTGACTTACGGTAGCCTTGTTTAGTGTACTCAACACTCCTAGTGCGTGATGCCGTTCCCTCTAGAAAAACTTCTTAGGTGATTCGTTTTACACGGCAGTTTCTCGCCGCCCCCAAAAAAGCCCGATGAAGCTGAAAATGCCGTCTAAGGCAATCAGCAAACTCTCCAAAAAAAAAACCTCAACACTCCAATTGTGCTGTTGACTGGTTAGTCAATAGAGAAACTTTTTAACAACTGTCAAAACCGTTTGTTTTTAAATAGAAATTGTATGGGAATGGTGAACTATGTCGTCACTATTGTGATCCGTCAATTGAGTGTTTATTAAAAACTATTTAAGTTACAGAAACTCATGCTTAGTTCTAATAAAAAAAAGGTTATTATAATGTTTTAAAGAATTGTCACGTGATGTCATTACACGTTTAATGTTCTGAAATTTATTTATTGTTGTATTCGACTATCCTATACTTTGTCCAATTGAAATAAAAATGAAATTAAGAGCATGTGGCGCATTGCTAAAACGCTCTTGGTCTGCTGTTGCTGAAGTTAAGCAACTTTTGCAAAGGCCAGTCATCGGAAAAGTTACCGGTCTCAGACACGAAGGTCCTGTGTTCGATTCCCAGCGGGGGGTACATGTTTGTGGTCTTTAGATGGTGGGAGGGCTTGTTTGTAATTTGTTCAGAACATAGTATGCGTAAAATTATAGTATTGAACTTGGCCCTCATTTCACATTTATGTTTTTGATGGGATTTAAATAAGTAAGCCCCGCGGCGTTTAATAAATTTAAAAACAATGAATATCGTCCTGTTACTCAATCCACACGACAGTGTGTACCACAATGTGCTTCATTGTAAAAGGGGGAACAAAAACACACAAAACTCTACGACAATGCAACAAACGACTAACCGGTAATGCCAAGATTACCTTTTAACCGTGGAACAATTCGTTAACTTTGAGTTAAGGCGAAGGTTTGTGAGAAAACTTGAGCAGAATGAGAAACAAACATTTGAAGGAAATGGTTAGTATCCGTGCTTCGGGAGGCACGTAAAGCCGTTGGTCCCGGCTGCAATAGCAGTCGTTAAATACCACCGCATCGCAATGCGCCCGCGTGCTAATTTAGGGCCCGTTCTCCCTGTGGTGTTTCCATCCATAGGGAAGGCTTGTGCCTCAGCAATAGGGATATAAGAAGTAATAATGATGATGATGGCAGCAACTTTAACGGAATTACTGAGACAACCTTCATGTAACTCACATACTTATCAAAACTGATAAAAGAAACACGTGTTATCTTTTTGCGTAACTTTTAATTAAGTAATGGCATTAGATCCTTGGCCTCATTGGTGCCACGATTAACAATAACTGTAACTATAATGACCTCCTTTAGTGATCTGTTTACCAAAAAACCTAGTTTTTTCTCTGTTGTTTGCAAATCTTTATAAGAATATTTAAAAGAGGAATCCCAATATCTATTCCTTCATTCTTCTACTCTCAATTGACTGTGACTCCATCCCTATCACCTAGTCTGATAGAGATCCAGTGTGCATGTTTTTGAGTAACTACCTCACAAAGTAGACAGTTCTGCGGAACCAGCTTACATCGGTGGCATTCTTGGATCGCTACAACTTAAGGGCATTCAAAAAACGAGCCTCATTCTTCAAAGGCTGTCAAACACATCTGCGATTTACAGATGTGCATGTCCATTGGTGGCGGTAATTTTTTCCCATCGTTAGCATTAGAACAAGTGAAACGAAGAATTGTGGAGGCCCTTGCCATGCAATGGGTCAAAGTGCTGATAGCTGGGCACACTGCTGGGCAGGTCTCTCTGGTCTCTCTTTGCTTATGCCATTCGCCTCGATCCTGCGCTACACTGGGTCATGTGCAACCCACGGTCTTGGTTTTATCGTCGACCAATCTCGCCAGTGGACCTCCCATTTCTGTAACCGTCTCTCGGCCACCACTCAGTCAATTCTCTGGTCCACCTGTCGTCACTTCGTCTGACCAAGTGTCCTGCCCAACTCCACTGGAGCTTCAATATCCGCTCGCTGGCATCTTAGACTAATAGTCCGCTTGCGGATTTCGATGATAGAATATGAATGTATAAAAGAAAGAATTAGAAGAAAAATTAAGAATAATAATAATTACCTTCAGTAGTTTAACTATGTAAGTTACTGAAATACAGGTTTCCCCTTTATAGTTATTCTCTGAAATGTTTGCCAAAACGGCCGTTTGCTATCAACTACAATTCTTGGCAACACATTGTCTGCTATTTTATGTTTCTTCTTGTTCGGATCGCTGTACCTGTCAATTAGCACTTAACATTAATGAATATTATAATTCAATATTAGTACAGTAATACGAGTAGATGTCAAAAGCAATTGGTAATTCCATACAAACCGCTACTCAAAATTCAAAAATTCAAATATAAATTATTCATCTTTAATTTATTTATCATCTATTGTTTTCTGAAGTTGAAATGAAACAACTTTTATGTTCTATACCAGAGCTGTTTATAAAGTGACTAAGATGATATCGGGTGATGAAATTACAATAATGTAATATAATATACAAATTTTGTACAATTTTGTACACATTAATAATAATATTCAAGCCAGTGCAGGCGACTTATATCCACGCGCATTTGTCTGCAATATAGTCATTTACCTTAAAATAATCTTTGTTATTAAAATATGTTATGTTTTAGGATAAAACTTAAATCAAATTTATGTGAAAAATAAACGTAAGTAGATCCGTAAAATTGGTTTCATTTCAAATATTAATCATCGTCCTTATAATCGTTAAATTAATCTAATACTTGAAACTAAAATGCTACAACCAATAGCACCCCCCTAAAAATATGTTGCAGTGAAGCTTCAAGAAACTCTAACGTTTATTTTCAGCTACTCCATAAAACGCCAAAGTTCCCATTACTAACAACTAGCCATTTAAATTGCCTTTAAATACTAATTATAGACAGACTCTAGTGTCTACATAAACTATGATAGTCATGATCTTATCCCAGTTTAATTCATCATTCGATTGCGTTAACGAAAACGAAAATTTGTATATTGTTACGTTTACATGACAGAAACAAAACACGGGATAATTATTCGGAGCTTATTCTTTGTTTATTTGTAAGGCACTTAATCTGTATTGTGCAAACCGTCAATATGCAATTAGCTCTCAACTCGACGTCTTACCTTATCAGTTCGGTACTCGAGACACCACAACTGTATCGTGAGATTTACTTTTATCAGTCAAAGTATCAAGAACTTGAAGAAACTCTTCAGTTGCACCATCTTATCAGTTAAATTGGTGTGAAGGCTCCAAATTATCAGTTAAACGATAATTATGTTGACCCAATAGTTTTTGTAACTGCACGTTATATATGTGGTTAAATTGAAAATCAGATCAGTAGTTCATCCCATCATGTATCAAGTGCTGTTCGGTTTTGCGGTTCTCGGTGTTGTGGGTATGTTTTTCGAGCTCGATGGTTGTTGAAGTTTATTTTTTTAAATGCCTCTCAGTAATAACTTTCTTTATATGTGTAACGTCTGACTAATTTGACATCCCATAAAAAATTCCATTTATTTATTGAAAAAATGAAATTTAAAAAGATAGACCATGTTTATGGCTCAGTCAAGCGACATTCGCAAAGGCCGGTCATCGAAAGAGTGACTAGAAATGTATCACCTCAGGCTCCTCCGTGGCAATAGCAGTCTTTTCGTCTGCTTAAAGCCAGATCCGTCCCCTAAACAATTGAAATTCTATTGTGCCTGTATTCACAGCAGACAACAGATTAATAGCCACCGTACCACACTTGGCCCTCCGTGTGGTGGTTTCATTTATAGGGAAGGCTTGTGTCACATCGATGGAGATATAGAATGGGCTGGTGATAGACTCAACTTTCTGTAATAAATTTCAATAAAATTTACTGATTTTTTAGTTTCCACACCGACGCTAAGAACTTTGGAAGATGCCCGAATAGTAGGCGGAGATGACATTGAAATCACCGAAGCACCTTACCAAGTGTCGCTGGTCAACAGGGGGAGGCACTCATGTGGTGGTACCATTGTATCCAGTGACATTGTTGTGACTGCGGCACACTGCATTATGGGGTAAGCTATCAACGGCGATGAAAATGTGGGACTTATCTGTTAACAGGTATCTTCATGTACTCACCTAAATTAATGCTAGGAATTATTGGCAATAATTCTGAAAAACTGGTTTTAACAATATTGAAAGCCAGAAAATGTCCGCACTTAATTTATTGTCACCCTATATACATTGTTGGTAATGTTAACTGTTATTAATTAGTCGAGATTGTGAGATGAGGGTAAGACAACGAATTGAGATAATTTGAGTTTGCTTGTAATGATCAGAACAATGTGATGTGATGTTTTCTCATTAAAATCATTAAAATGTCAGAGAATATTTATTTGTAATCTTGATGTTACAAAAACAGATGAACAGTTGAAAATAACTCAGATTTAGATATTGATTTTTAATTTTAGTTTGGTTTAGGTTAAAAAATAATTATAAAATAATAATTTATACTATTTACACAGTGCAGTTACACTACCACATAACACAAACACTATAATTATAGTTTAAGTATCTTAATAAAGATACTGTCGTACTTAGAAAATTCAATTAACTTTATATAAAAAACGCTATGAACTGAACTCATGAAGGAAGCTGGTTGTATTTAATAGTTTGTTATTTTCAGTCATATTGCTGCGACATTATTGCAATTGTGAAAATTAGACTTAAGTATAAACGCCGATACGCGCGTCTCGTTTTCACAACCGCAACAACAAAGCTACGATACTGCTTTGTTCACACGCGCTTTATACCAGGTACAGACATGTACCTGGGCGCTTTTCTCCACACCTGCGATCCGGTCAACCTGAGCCACGGCCACAACCCCTAGAGGCGCCGTTGGGTTGTTCCACTCCCATTCCGTTCCGAACCCCTCGGAGAATGTGAAAGAGGACACGCTTGACGGCAAAACTCCGGTGACGCTAAAAACGAACTCTTGGTTAGTCACCTATTGTTTTTATTTTAGATCGAATCCAGCTGATTACCAAATCCGTGCAGGATCCTCGTTCAGCGAGCGGGGCGGTCAACTGTACCCAGTTGGGGACATGCTCGCTCACCCAGACTTTAGCTTCTCAAAAATGGACAATGACTTAGCAGTCATATGGATGGCCAAACCGTTTGAGTTTAGCGAGAGTGTTTCTGCAATCGACATGGCAGAGTTAGGGTATGAGATTGATGATGGCGATGATACTGAAATCACTGGGTGGGGTAACACAAGGGTACGTATTTATTCTATAGTATTTTTTTGCATGTATTGCATGTACCAACACAGATATCTGGTGACCAAATTGGATAAGATGGTAATAGCTACCAAGCGGACATAAAAGCGCTACCACCAACCAAACAGAGTACATGTTATGCTTCTCCCGTGCCGGTGACATACTAAGTTCTTAGTTCGATAACTTAAGCATTGTATTATGCAAAGTAGTTTTTTCCATAACAATGCAAAATGCTTCCAATTTGATCTTCTAGTTGGAAGTTTCTGGCGCATGGCCCATTTAAAAACAATAGCTCTGTACTCAAGTGTAAAACGTTGCAACAGCCATTTTATAAATACACCCCCCAGTCCCCCTATAAATATAAGGTCTTAACCCAAAAAGATTTTGCCATTTCAGACAGTGTCATATAAAAAACAAAAAAAAAACAACCGTAAAGCGCAATAAGAAAAAATGCCTTTGCAACGTTTTACATTGTACAAGTAGCAGTGTATTCCCTCGAGTTTCCGTTGGCTGTTGCAATTATGCGACCCCTCTACTATTCGCGCAATTAGACAGATCAAAATGGCAAATGTTATTATCGTACTGAGTTTTTTGTTGCAAAGCAGTCAAAGTGAACTGGAACGGACAATCAATTAGCTAATTGAGCGAAATGGCCGAGCAAATTTTTCAGGAAACTTTTAATTCTTTAAAAATAAGCTTCGTTAACTGTAATATGCTACGCAGTTTTTTTTTATATATCATAAGGCCGACGATAAGGTGAAGCGCACCTCACCCAAAGCCCTCGTCTATTGAGGCACTGGCTAGCTTATCTCTTGCTGCCGAAACACAACAATGCTACAAACATTGATGTTATGGCGACATATAGATAAGATGGTGGTAGCTAGCCAGGCGGGCAAACATGCCCTACCACCAACCAAAAACATGTACCCCCGTTAGGATCGAACCCGGGACCTCTGGGCCTAGACCGGTGGTCTTAACGACTATACCACAGAGGAGATTAATTATTTGATTTTTATTTCTTTTATTACTTTTATTGCTATTATGGTATTAATGGGTGCCATAATGCGCAACAGTTCTTTAGTGACAGTAGCACACCGTAATTATAATTAACAGTTAATTTTTATGAAATACCACTAATAAGCTTTTCTCTGGTGGTAAACTGTTTTTTATCGGTGATGAAAAATTTATATAAAATAAAATATTTATTGAAAACAAAAATGGTTGTTCCATTTTACATTAAATAACGATGCTAATTGCGATGCGATCCAAGTAGTAGTCACATGTCTCCACACTAATTAATTTCGATCTTTCAGGAAGGAGGTGGCAATCCCACCACACTTCAGAGGGTGTTGGTCCCCAAAGTAAACGAGGAGCAATGCAGCAAAGCGTACGCTCCCTTGTACAGCATCACACCTCGGATGATCTGCGCCGGTTCACCTCATGGTGGAAAGGACGCCTGTCAGGTAAAAAACATGTTGAAACTGCCCATATGCTTGATGGCGCAGTGGTAACGCGCTCGAACTTGCTGCCACTTCAGCATTCGCAAAGGTTATCGGATGGGTGATCAGAAATATTATCATCTCGAGCTTCTTCGTTCTTCGGAAGACGCGTAAAGCCGTTGGTCCTAGCTGTATTATTAGTCCTTTACAACCAAAAATCTGTATTTGGCCCTCGTGGTGGTTTATGGCCAGTTCTGACTATCCTTTCATAGGGAAGGCTCGTGCCCTAGCAGTGGGGACAAAAAATGATCTTCGTTTATGTAATCGTCACTAAATCTTTATTTATGGTTTCTTATATTTCAGGGAGACAGTGGTGGACCTCTCGTCCACGATAGGAAACTTGCCGGTGTGGTATCATGGGGTCTCGGCTGCGCAAGACCACAGTACCCAGGTGTCTACGCTAAGGTAGCTGCGTTGAGAAGATGGATTGATGAGCACATCCTATACTTAAGACTGAAGAATGTCCTTAGAGCTTTGCCTTAGAATCTTAGATATTTAACAAAGTTGATTTTTGTAAGTTTTGTATCATTTTGTAATAAAGGTTGTATTATTAACAGTATAATATTCTTTTTTATGCGGCTGGTAGTGGTTGGATGTGAATAGCCGAAGTTCGGGCTCAGTAGCATGCATTATAGGCCATGTCCATGCAGACTCACAGAGGCCAGCAATGTAGTCTGATACGAGCTGATTATAACGATGATATTGGCAAGGCATATTTTTATATTTATTATTACATTTGCGTGTAAAAAAAACAAAATAGCGGACATAATTTCACACTCAGGGCTTTGTATACAACTCAATAAATTGTAAATTAGGATAAAAAAAATTAAAGTAGGTACTTAGGTAGGTAAGAGCCAATTCAATAAGTCACTTTTACAATATTAAACTAAAATATATTTGACTCTTCCATGCCAAAGGCACGATAAACCGTTAGTCTTAGTTATTTTTCAATTAATAGCAGTCTCCCAAACCCACTTAACCACTTAGGGTCAGCGTGGTATGTTAAAACCCATTCCCGCATATACTGTGGGATTATAAGCTGATGATAATACAAATTTAAACATTTCTACATGCTTGGGAATAACAGAGTTGAATGGAATGTCACATGGCCTTGGAGTAATATTACGTAACAAAGAATGCGTGGTCGCTGTCAGTACACTTGTGTGTGAATCGTAGATAACTATAGATAGTGTTTGGTTGTGTAGTATAATCCATGCTATAAATACACAAAACCACACATAGAACAGTCCACAATATCGCTAAGTAATGATGACGAGTACACACAAACAAATATAAGTCATTAAACAAAATCTAGTTTCATTCGTTGACCCATTACCGAAATCGGCAGACATGGCGTCGATTCTAAATTGTTTGGTTACGTTTTTTATAGTTTTAGTCATAAATACTGAAGCCGCTAGAATATTGGCTTTCTTCCCGTTCCCCTCCATCAGTCATCAAGTTGTGTTCAGACCTTATACTCAAGAGCTCGCGAGAAGGGGGCATGAAGTAACCGTTATCACAACGGACCCAGCGTTCCCCAAAAGCCAGACACCAGCTAATTTCACTGAGATCGATATTCATGACACATCATACAAAATTTGGAGAGATGAATTCGTATTGAGTGCTAAAGCCCAAGAAACTGGAGGAGATTGGCCGTCACAAGCATCAGTCGCGTCCAGAATTACAGTATCATTATTTGAACAACAACTATTGCTAGAGCAAGTGCGAAGTGTGATTTTTGATAAAACCAAGAAATATGATCTTTTGATATTAGAAGCGTGTGTGGTACCATTGATAGCTGTTTCACATGTGCATAAAGTACCAGTTATTCAAATAAGCTCTTTCGGTCCTTTCCCACCGAATATAGAGGCCGTTGGTGCTCCTATGCACGTGTTCCTGTATCCAACGCCGTCACAACAACGTGTAGGCAACAAACTTACGACTTGGCAAAAGATAGACCAATTAATAGTTTTTTATAAATTAAGCAAAGTTTTTGGACGAGTCTATAGTCAGTCTGATGAAATGTTAAAGAGGGTTGTGGGTCCAGATACTCCACCTATAACTGAACTAAATAAAAATATTGATATGTTGTTTATGAACGTGCATCCCCTTTGGGATTTGAACCGTCCAGTGCCTCCAAATGTTATATACTTGGGAGGCTTACACCAAAAACCCAAGAAGGAGTTACCACAAGTAAGTAAAATTATTTTATTATTGATTTTTATGTTAAGTTTTATATTATGCAAAATCCTTGGCAGATCTGTGTGGTTTATAAAATATATTGCATTATAATAATATTTTAGTAACATTTAAAGTTACGTTTAAGGTAAAATTATCATGCAACTGTTGGAATAAGTTATAAAATGAACCATTTAATATAAAAATTGCTTAACATAAATACATTGTTAATACCTACATTGAATGCAGGGAGAGGACAGTCCATACCTTTTATTGTCTACAATATAATTATTTATTATTAACAATAGATTCCAATCAACAATAGAACTTTATATAGATTCTTTCATATTTGATATTTTGATTTGATAATGCTACTGAAATACTTTCAAACACAATACTTGACAATAATATTTACGATGGTAGTTTAATACTCTTTCTAAATTAGACACTATCAGTTTTAAGAATTGTTATAAAAATGCATCGAGATGCGAAATTATTAGGGAGTGGTGTAAAACTCTTTGGATGGGAAAAACTGACAAAACGACCTTGGCCATATTGTAGTATTTGAATGTCATGAATCCATTTGCCAGTAACGTGTAGATAAAAAATCTTTCTCAGTTGAAAAATTGTTAATTGTTAATTTGATTCATCATCATCAGCTCATTTTATGTCCCCACTGCTGGGGCACGAGACTTTCCTATGGATGGATAGGGAGAACGGGCCATAAACCACCACGCGGGCCGAGTGCGGATTGGTGGTGGTTAACGACTGCTAATGCAGCCGGGACCAACGGCTAAACGTTAATTTGATTAAAAAAAGGATTGTTTTCTCTGCATCCTAGTTAATTTTAGCTCTTAAAGTGAAGAACAACTAAAGTAACTTTTCATGGTATTTGTTTAAGGAACTCCAGTCATATCTTGACTCTTCCAAGAACGGCGTCATATACATCAGCTTTGGAACAAACATTGAACCCTCTTTATTGCCTCCTGAAAGAATTCAGACCATAGTCAATGTCGTTTCCAAATTGCCTTTCGATATTCTGTGGAAATGGAATCAAGACGAGTTGCCTGGTCGCACTGCTAACATAAAAATTTCCAAATGGTTACCACAATCGGATATGTTGAGTAAGTATAATCTTGAAGAACCTAACAACATTTCTTATTACCATTTTGCAGTAGTCCTATATTGCCCTCAGTTCTGTTCAAAGAAAAAATGTAAATGTTCGTCAATTTTACTAAAATATAATAGCACAAAACATTTTGATTTTTTTTAAATGGCTCTCTGAACAAAACATGATTTTTGAGTATTTTTGATAGGCAGCGAAATGTTGAAGTAATTAGATCAGATTTAAAGATATTTAATTAAGATTTATTGCTATTTCCACGGTGAAACTGCGCCGGCGCAACCGCTAGCTTTTCTCCTTTCACTGAACGCTATCGCTCTCTATAACACTATGTGACATTTACTTCCCCATTAATTAAAAAATGCTTTATAATCATCTATTATTCCAGGACACCCAAAAATCAAACTGTTCATAACACAAGCAGGCCTACAATCAACAGATGAAGCCATCACAGCTGGAGTGCCATTGCTTGGTGTACCAATGTTAGGCGATCAGTGGTACAATGCAGATTTGTACAAACATTACCACATTGGTGAACGTCTTGATTTGGAATTGATTACTGAAGAAAGTTTAAGAGATGCAATCAACACCATCATTGGTGATGAAAGGTAGGAATCTTATGTTATAGAACACTAGTAGGCCCTCAACTCAGCTATTTTGTCAACAATCTTGCGTATGTGCGTTTATGGAAACCCTTCCGGTATTCAGATCTCCCATAGTTCTGACGTGCGGGAGGGTTTACAATGGTTGATGTCAGTATTTTGATGTTTAAATGCTACCCTGATTTCAGTTCTGAGCTTGGGGAGGGATTACAACGCACTAAGAAACATTTTAAATTTGAAACCCTTCCGTGACTCAGCTCTTAACGGACTTATAAACCATATTAAATATCTTTGTTTATAAAACACGTGAAACAAAGGCGAGTAATTTTATAAAGAATAAAAGACTAGTTAGGTGTGTTGTTACTATTAATTATGGTCTAAAATTATTTCAAAATTATTTATAAATTCCGATCAATAAGATCGGAATTTATTTTATAAATATAAAATATAAACTGTGGTAACTCAAGCAAAGTGTACTTTATTTAGTCAAAATAATGGTGTGTATAAAAGGTGTTTTTAACTAAATTATCGAGCAATTATCAAACGAAAACCTAAAATGCTTTTTATTTAAATGTCTTATATAAAAAAAAAATATAAATAAAAATTTATAATGGCCTTTTGAAATGGATATTTTTATCAGGTTTTCCAAAAAAAAATGCGGTTTCCTTTATTTTTACACCTTTATCAATACTTCTGCTTACAAAAGTCGGCAACAATCATGAACTTGCTCTGATGTTTGTGCGAAAAGTAACAGTTTCATACGTTTAATACATGTTAAGGGAAAATATTGCTCTCTCTTTCCGACACGCGATCTGAAGTCCAGAAGCCTTGCTCAGTAATTCCTCCCGCGTCTCAGCTGCAACACAACATCTATTATGGTTCAGGTTCCGAATAGTGGAAGCTTTTAATTTAATTTGTTATGAAATGTACTCCGAAATTCATACCCGAACTCAGAACGTTCGCAGATCTGAATAACGAAAGGGTTTACTGAGATTATTGATTGAACTGACAATTGAGGGCCTCCAGCATCTCAGATCAGTGGCCGAGCTGAATACTGGAAGGGTATCCATATACGCTGCGTTGGTGGATTGATTCTGACAATTTTTCCATAGTTAAAAAGTAAAAAAAAATTGTAGTATTTAAGTGCTTTGCTAATCACATATTTATCGTATTCTCCTACATTAAGGTTGTCTGTCAGGACCCATATTTATTTCAAAGGTATTGCATGCTTCATCTTCGATAGAATGCAATTCTCATCATCATCATCATCATCATCATCAGCCTATATTAGTCCATTGCTAGTCATAGACCTCTCCAAGTGCACACAAGAGAATACAATAAATGACTTGAATTATTTATTTCCTCAGCTACCGGAAGAACATTGCTAAAATCCGCGCAGTGGTGACCGATGAGCCCCAGAAACCTATTCAACGCGCCATCTGGTGGACAGAGTACGTGCTGCGGCATGGTGGTGCGAAACATCTTGTCTCCCCCGGTGCCAACATCACCTGGACAGAATTCTTGGAGCTAGAACTTGTATTATACATATCTTTAGCAGTAACATCTGTACTATTTAGTTTTGTACTTCTAATTAGCTATTTGCGATGGCAATTTGGATCAACTAAAAAAGTAAAGAAGAGTTAATGGCAAAATATTGTGCAATTGTGAAGAAGGTTACATTATAATGTGATTAATGGAAGAAAGAACAAAAACTTCAGCCAAAGGGTCAAATAGACCCATTTTTTGTACTTTTAACGCTTTTCGTACCTTCCAAAATTAGAATAGAAATAAAGACCTTAGTCAATGAAAGTGAGTGTATAGTGATGGACTATAGTGAAAAGGAGGCAATTTTTTTTTATGTAAGTAAAGAGACCATATACTAAAATTAAACTGTCAATTTTTTATTAGTGTCTTGTTTGCAGTTAAAATGAAAATTGTAACATTCCTCATGTATTATCGAATTATTAATATATAACAAACAGTTTTTAAGTAGAATGATGGAGCCTGTAAGTGTCTGCTATGAAGCTAAAACATTTTTAAACCTTATGATAAATTGAATGATACAAAAATGGTGGAAAAAATGCTACACTGCGTCATGTTTTTCACTGTAATATTGTGATGATTTTTTAATAGGTATTATAAAAAATAACATAACTATTATAAAATATGAATATTATTAGAAACAATAATTTATCACATGACGTCAAAGTGTTATTATGCAATACGAGGTAACGTTGCCAATAACAATCAAAGATAATTTTCATTTGTGTGAAGTGCACCTACGATATAAATACTTAAAGCCACACATGAAACGATGATATACACAGGATTATGAGTAACAAAAAGATAATTATAAACAATAAGATAACCAAGTTTTATTCGTTGATCCAAAACCGTAATCAATAGACATGGCATCAATAACAAAAAGTTTTGTTGTATTTTTAATAGCTTTAGTCACAAATAACGAAGGTGCCAGAATATTGGCTTTTTTTCCAATGCCTTCTATCAGTCATCAAGTTGTGTTCCGACCTTTTACTCAAGAGCTTGCAAGAAGGGGACATGACATCACTGTCGTCACAACGGACCCAGCTTTCCCAAAAGGCCAGGCACCAGCTAACTTCACTGAGATCGACATCCATGACATGTCATACAAAATTTGGAGAGACGAATTTGTATTAAGTTCTGTAGCACAAGGAAATGGAGGAGATTGGCCGTCACAATTGGCAGTTGCGTCCAGAATCACAATATCAATGTTTGAAAAACAATTAATGCTGGATGAAGTGAGAAGTGTAACTTTTGATAAAACTAAAAAATATGATCTTTTGATTTTAGAAGCATCAGTGACTCCGTTGTTAGGTATTTCAAGTGTGCATAAAGTTCCAGTAATACAGATAAATTCTTTTGGTCCTTTTCCACCTATGCTCTCTAGTATTGGTGCTCCTATGCACGTATTCCTATATCCAACGGCATCACAACAACGAGTCGGCTCCAAACTCACGATGTGGGAAAAGATAGACCAGTTAGTAAATTTTTATCGAATGAGTAAAGTTTTTAATGAAGTCTATCGTTATTCTGATGAAATTTTGAAGAGGATTTTAGGTCCGGATACACCATCTATAACTGAATTAAATAAAAATGTGGATATGTTGTTTTTGAACGTGCATCCTACTTGGGATGTGAATCGTCCAATGCCTCCCAACGTTATAAACATGGGACGCTTGCATCAAAAACCAGAGCAGGAGTTACCACAAGTAAGTCAAAATCTTTCTCTTTTTTAAAATTTAAATAGCGCAAAATCTTTAACAATTGTTAGACAATTTTGTGGCTGTTTCATCGTTTCTGTTTAAGGAGCTCAAGTCATACCTTGATTCTTCCAAGAACGGCGTCATATACATCAGCTTCGGAACCAATGTTGAACCTTCGCTATTGCCTGCTAAAAGAATTCAGACCATCATCGATGTGGTTTCCGAATTGCCCTACGATATTCTATGGAAATGGAATAAAGATGAGATGCCTGGTCGCACCGCAAACATAAGAATTTCGAAATGGTTACCACAATCAGATATGTTAAGTAAGTACGATGAAAATTAACACGTTTATCAAATTTCTTATTATGCGGTATATTCTAGGCGTTACTTAATACTTTGTTGCGATCTTACTATAGTCCAATATTGAAATGTTTCCAATTTAACACAAAATATTAAACCAACTATGTCAGGTTGAAGAATCATCATCATCATCATCAGCGCATTATATGTCCCCACTACTGGGGCACGAGCCTTCCCACGCCACTTGGGCCCAGTGCGGATTGGTGGTTGTTGACGACTGCTAATGCAGCCGGGAACAACAGCTTTACGTGCCTTCTGAAGCACGGAGGAGCTCGAGATTATAAATTTTTGGTCACCTATCCAATGACCGGCCTTAGCGAAAGTGGCTTAACCTCAGCATTCGTAGACCGGGTGAGCGTTAACCACTGTGACATCGATCTCCTCAAGCTCAGTTGAAGAATACGATTGATGATATTGTCACCTAATAAAGATTCCACCTTGGAGTCGCGCGGATATCGCCCACTGACACGTATTGTGTTCTTTTTTTTTAAGAGAGATTTCTGATTGCCTCATACGGCATTTTCAGCTTCACTGGGCTTGTTTGGGGGTGCCGTGTGAAACGTATCACTTTAGTAGGTTTTCTAGAGGAAACGGCATCGCGCACTAGTGCGCGTCCCCGTGCCCTGCTAGAGTCTCCGAAGAGTTCGGATCGGATCGGAGCATATTGTGTTCTTTACACCGAGCGCCTTTTATGTAATCACTTTGTAACCTTTGCTAATTCTTTATAAAAACACTGTTGTAAAACTCTAAAAGTTAAACCAAAGGTTTAAAATTGTAGTTCTTAACATGTTTTTAATATACAAGACTAAATGATTTCCAATCAATACAGGACACCCGAAAGTCCAACTGTTCATAACACAAGCAGGCCTACAATCAACAGATGAAGCTATCATAGCCGGAGTGCCACTGCTTGGTGTACCAATGATAGGCGATCAGTGGTACAATGCAGATTTGTACGAACATTACAAAATTGGTAAACGACTTGATTTGGAAAGGATCACAAAAGAAAATCTCAGAGATGCTATCAACAACATTATTAGTGATGAAAGGTAAGAAATTAATGTAACAGAGCACGGCGCAATGAGTTTGTTAGTAACAAAGTTTTATAAATGAAACTTTCGATCATCGGTAGCTGTCGTTGAATCGCAATGAAACACTTCCATATACGAGTATCACTAAGAAGTCGCAATAGCGTGCGATGACCGAGGAGGGTCTAGACAAGTGCCATACCGCTAAGTTAAAAAAATAGAATAGAATTATTATTGTTTGGGATTGACTTATGCCAATGATACTTGTCAATGACGGAGATTTCTTGGCGGGAAAGTGAAGAGTCATGTCTGCGGTTTTGTTTTATTTTCTAAAATTTGTGTTATGTCGCATATTAATGTGAAATAATGGTGGATTATTAACCGTAAAGTGTTCGTGAGTGTGCATGAGTGTTGGCAAATGAAACAAAACAGTGAAATGTTACTTTTCAAATTCTCACAAGAAGTCTGCGTGAGGACTTAGTAAAGCCCCACATCTTTACTGAGATACTCGTTGGGTTGGGGGGTAATATCATTTCTCACTTCCCATTTCTATTATCATTCATCATCATCAATATTGTTTATTTATGTATTAAAATGAAATTAAGAAACTAATGACATGGCAGCATGGTCTATGACCTTAGCCGGTTCCTTAAGGAACGAACTAAACTTAAAAAAAACTTGTCAATGACGTTTGGTGGGCTTATGTCAATTCAAAACATTTATTATTATATTCCATATCTATTCTATTGGCGTTATGCTATTTGTCTAGACCATCTGAAATGTACAGCGAAGACAGCCGTTGATTAATGAATGTCCAATCCAAGTAAGCTCTTGCTAAAGTGGTACAAGAATCACTTTAGATAATATAATCAAACAAGATTACGATCAGCTTGATGGTAACTGGACATAACATATAAGACCTATAACTACATGGCTATCATAATGGGTGTTACCGATTCTCAGGTCTTGTTATTGTGTATCTTAGTAATAATACCCTTCTTAAAGAAACATAGCAACAAAGCGCATATCTGCTTGATAGCAGAAATATTGTATGAGCTATATAGCTATAAATGGCTACCTCTATGACAGCTTCTGTGCCTATCTCTGACTAAATGAAGTCTCTTTCAAACCCTTCGAATAACTTAACTAATAATTGAAATGCGTTACTATGTTTATTTGTAACTTCTACTTTTACGTCAAGACTGTCCCGGACAATCTTCCACTGGTTCCTGGGTGCCCAGGACTAAAACAACTCACTAAACTTCATAAATTTATTGAAAAATACACCAACTCGCTACTACATCGTCTTATGATTTTCTTTTTTAATCCCATTGTCTAATTTTTATCATAGACAGTAATAAGTTCAAAAATACATAGGAACAAAAAGGTTTGAACATATTGTTCTGTTATGAACAAAAACTGAGCAACGAATCAACGTGATTTCGGCACAGTACAAGTTGATAAGCCAGACCATAATAATAAAAGAATTTTTTTATTTAGGTCGCGTCCATTACTTGTCATTCTGAATTTCACGTGAGCTGATTTTTGGTAGAAAATGAGTCATATAGATATATATGTCAACAGTTACCGTAAGAACATCGCTAAACTTCGAGCAGTGATGACCGATGAGCCTCAGAAGCCGTTAGAACGTGCCATCTGGTGGACGGAGTACGTGCTGCGGCATGATGGAGCGAAACATCTTACCTCCCCTGCTGCCAACATCTCCTGGACAGAATACCTGGAGCTAGAACTTGTCTTATACATATCTATAGCATTAATTTCTTTACTATTTATATTTATAATATTAATTTGTTATGTACGAAGGCTATGTAAATCAATGTTAAAAATAAAAAAGAGTTAAGGTTTTTTTTTTTGAGAGATATTGCTGATTGCCTCTAACGGCATTTTCAGCTTCACCGGGCTTTTTTGGGGGCGGCGAGGAACGTAAAGGGTCCCTCAAGCCGTGTGAAACGAATCACCTTCGGAGGTTTTCTAAAGGGAACGGCATCACGCACTAGTGCGCGTCCCCGTGCCCTACTAAATTCTCCGAAGGGTTCGGATCGGATCGGGGAGCGGAGCAACTCGAGGGCGCCTCTAAAGGCACGGACCTCGGCTCGGGTTGACCGGGAAGAGTTAAGTGCAAAGTGTTGTGAAAATGTCAAGAAAATTCTCTGAATATTGTTTTCTAAAGTTTACGCGAACACTACACATTGAAATGAACCAACTGAAATGATTCTTTGAGTTTAAAAGAGTGGAAAATAACACAAACTTCTGGTTTCGGGAAAAATCTTAGAGCATTCAACCAACGCTCCTTTTCTTTCTTTTAGTTGATGGCTTCGTGCGATTAGCACATTTAGCCAGTGTCAAAGTAATTTTTCTTACAAGTAATACAAAAATATACAAT
Organism: Eudonia truncicolella; assembly: GCA_949315975.1. Lineage (NCBI taxonomy): Eukaryota > Metazoa > Arthropoda > Insecta > Lepidoptera > Crambidae > Eudonia > Eudonia truncicolella. The sequence goes on along the minus strand of OX438848.1, from coordinate 4,042,920 downwards.
ATGATAATGATGAATGATAACAGAAATGAGAAGTGAGAAATGATATACCCCCAACCCCTCGAGTATCTCAGTAAAGATGTGGGGCTTTATTAAGTCCTCACGCAACTTCTTGAGAGAATTTGAAAAGTGACGTTGCACTGTTTTGTTTCATTTACCAACACTTATGCACACTCACGAACACTTAACGGTTAATATTCCACCAATATTTCACATTAATATTCGACATAACACAAATTTTAGAAAATAAAACAAAACCGCAGACATGACTCTTCACTTTCCCGCCAAGAAGTCCCAACCAACGCTCTACGGGACAAATAGACCTGTTTTTTCTTTCAGTTGATGGCTTCGTGCGGTTAGCACATTTAGCTAGCGTCCAAGTAACCCTCCTATAAGTATATATCCTCTTTCTATATTATTAATAGATGATGTCCTCTGTTCAATGATGATGATGATGAATGATAATAGTAATGAGAAGTGAGAAATTATACACCCCAACCCCTTGAGTATCTCAGTAAAAATGTGGGGCTTACTGTGGGGCTGTGGGGTCACGCAGACTTTTCGAGAGAATTTGAAAAGTGACGTTGCACTGTTTTGTTTTATTTGCCAACATTTCACATGAACATTCGACAAAGCACCAATTTTAAAACATAAAAAAAAATTAATAAAACAAAAATAATAAAATAAAATAATGAAACAAAACCGCAAACATGACTCTTTACTTTCCCGCCAAGAAGTCCAAATAGACCTGTTTTGAATGCAACACATTTTGTTTTTTTTTTTTTATCAAATAGGTACCATTTAGTTTGATATAAAACTGACGGCAACCTTATTAAGTGAGTGTGAGTGTGAGAATTATGTATTATAAGTGAAAGTATATATTGTGACATTGTTATAAACCAAAGGTGCACGGGCGCAAAGGGAGTACGTCTTAAGCGATCGGGAGGATTGGTCGGTAACAGTGTGCGCGACAGTTTTGTGCTCCCGTGCTTATTACGTTCTTTTGATTTAATTAAAAGATCAGGTGGTTTTGGTTTCCTAGGGCCTTAATAGGGCCCCTTGTGTACCTAGTGTATCTAGTGGTGATAGTTCGGGGCGGGTATTCCCAAAACTAAGAAGACCAGGCCCTGATGTCAAGTGATGATAAGGCCAATGATGGAAGCGCACTTCACCCGGGATCCTCAACTAGTGAGGTACTGGCTATCTTATCTCTAGCTACCGGAACACAACAATGCCACAAACATTGATGTTATGGTGACATATTTAGATAAGATGGTGGTAGCTAGCCAGGCGGACAAACAAGCCCTACCATCAACCAAACCGAGTACACAAACATGTACTCCTCCTCGCTGGGAATCGAACCCGGGACCTCTAGGTCTAAACCGGTGGTCTTAGCCACTAGACCACAGAGGCGGTTAAAATATATATATATATATATATATATATATATATATAATATAATATAATATAATATATATGAAGGCGCTTCTATGATTTACAAGAAAACCTCATTGTTAATTAATCGAATCAGAAAAGTGACATAAGCGAATGACAATGATTGTTCGCTTGACCTAACGCAGAGCGATGGCAGTATGCGACCCACAAACTAGGTAGAGATACGCGACCGTCCCACGGGAAGAGAACATTATCCGTTTGCATCAGTAGCACGCGCCACGGGTTCTGCGGAACGTTATAGTTTTCCTAAGTTTAAATGTGCTGTGATCTGCTTTGTGCCTTAATTTTTGTGATTGCTTATTTAAATTAAAAGAGACAACTATAAGAAAACACGTGTTTGTTAGATAATTTCTCCTCGCCCGCTAACCTACGCCGACATGGAAAATGGTAATGATTCTGATAAGGCCCACGTTCCGACATATATATATGGAACAGTTATGATATTAAGTTTATTATAAAGTGTCGTAGGGAACTCGTGTATCCCTAGGGAAAAGAGCCTAGGCTCTACACTGTAAAAGACTTAACAAGCATCTTCTTTTTCTGTAAGTTGCATAATTTTGTTTAGTTTTTGAACGATCTATTGAGTTATCATTACCCTGAGTAGTTTATTTCGTAATATTCTTATTTATAGATAGTCGCTGATAGTCTGTTCTCGTGAGTGCATCGTAGATAACCGAATATTGTTTGTCTACTGAGTAGTATTATAAAAGATATAAGAAATTGTCCTAAAACATTCAACCGTTAAGACTAGGCTGAAAACGGCAGTCATGAATTTTAAAATAAATTGTTTGGTTGTATTTTTAATAGTTGTAGTTACACAAAACGAAGGTGCTAGAATATTAGCTATTTTCCCGATACCTTCAATCAGTCATCAAGTTGTGTTCAGGCCTTTGACTCAAGAGCTTGCCAGACGGGGACATGAAGTCGTAGTCATTACAACGGACCCAGCTTTCCCAAAGGGCCACGCACCAACTAACTTCACTGAGATTGACCTTCATGACATGTCATACAAAATTTGGAAAGAAGAATTTATGTCAAGCTCTGTAACTAAAGGACTTGGAGGAGACTGGTCCTCACAAACATTAATATCTTTCAAAATCATGACATCATTGTTTGAAAAACAAATGATGTTAGATGAAGTGCGAAAAGTAATTTTTGATAAAAGTCAAATATACGATCTCTTAATTTTAGAAGCGTGCGCAACTCCGATGATAGGTATATCAAGTGTGCACAAAGTTCCAGTTATCCAAATAAGTTCGTTTGGTGCTATGCCACTTAATCTAGAAGCCATTGGTGCTCCTTTTCACGTATTTCTACATCCGACATCTTCGCAACAACGAGTTGGCAACAAACTTTCGATGTGGGAAAAGATGGATGAATTAGTAAATCATTATAGATTAAGCAAAGTATTTGAACAAATATATAGTGACGCTGATGAAATGTTAAAGAGGAGTATTGGTCCAAATACACCACCTATGAGAGAATTAAATAAAAATGTGGACATGTTGTTTTTGAATGTGCATCCTCTTTGGGAGATGAACCGTCCAGTGCCTTCCAATGTCATATACATGGGAGGCTTACACCAAAAACCGGAGAAGGAGTTACCAAACGTAAGTAAAGCCGATGATAAACTATCCTTTTTTATAAACAACATTAATTAAATACTGCTCGTGTAAATTGTGCAGCAACATAAATTAATCTTCGTCGCTCCTACGAGACATGTAATAACAGTTATTAAATAAATAAATAAATAAACTTTCCTACACTCACACCATTATCTACCCTATAAGAGAAGCTTCGTTATGAAACTCGTTAAATGGTTACTAAACAACGGATAAACATTCTTAAAATACTTAAATACATAAAAATACTTAAATACATACTTTTATTCATAGAAAACACCCAGACCCGAGACAATTTAGAAAAACAATTAATTCTAAATTATCTATCATAAGCCAACTTTTATCTTTGGCTGACAAATTTCATGTTGTCTTTAAGCCCAAAGGTTGTATATTTTTTGGCCTGTTTCCAATGTAAACATTCATTATTGAAGATACGTTAGGCTTTATGCCGTGTTATATTATTATGAGCTGCAAACGTGTCCCAGGGTTTTAGTGGATACACATTAACTCTCATACAACCGCGCGTTTCCTTGAGTACGCCACGCTCGTGTTAACGCAGCGGTTTTATCATAATCATCATCATCATCATCTTCAGCCTGCAGAGGTCGACTGCTAAACAATAAGGTCTTCCCAATGGATCACCACCACACCCGGTCCTCCGCCTTTGACACCCAACCACTTGCCACTGTTTTCTTAAGGTCATCGGTCGTCGTCGTTTTATGTATACGTAGAGTATTTTAATAAGTAAAAAAGCATATATTGCTATCAATTATAAAATGTACATTGGAGCCGCCCCAGACAACTATTGAGATGGGGCATATTTATACTGAACCCAACATTTAAACCTTGGACACCGGCGCGTGTCTAATATATAGGTGACCGCGATATTCCTGTGTACTACCAAGAAAATGTTAAACCGTTGTTAGACTTTTCTGCTATTAGAATATTGCAGGAGTAAAAACAATCCGAGAATGAACATGAAAAACTTTAGGTTCATTCTTTTATTAGTAAATTTGACTGACTTAAAAGTAAATGGTACAAATGCTTTTAAATAATATTTTTTATTGTTCCAGGACATCCCAAAATCAAATTGTTTATAACACAAGCAGGCCTACAATCAACAGTTGAAGCCATCTCAGCTGGAGTGTCATTGCTTGGTGTACCAATTTTAGGCGATCAGTGGTACAATGCAGAACTGTACGAACATTACGAAATTGGTAAACGACTAGATTTGCAAGGGATCACAAAAGTCAATCTTAAAGATGCAATTAACACCATCATTGGAGATGAAAGGTAGATAACAATTGTTAAAAAGCATGACGCATTAATGATAAACAGTATTTTGTGATTTTTTTAAGTTGCGTGTAAATCAGTAGAACTATCGATCATATTCAATATTATAATTTTTATTCTTGAGGGCTCTTTGAGGGCTCTTAACTTAGACCAAGACAGCATCGACTTAAAGTTTAGTATGTAATATGCCTATTTGCATCGTAATTTTACTAGATTTATAGATCTTTAAACTGGAATTCAGCAATACAGTTTATAGCTGCTTGGCGGTACATTTATACATATGAAGTTCGTTGACTAAAGACCTTGGCTTTCTACCTTCTAGACTAGTCTTGTGCCTACCATCAGCTAACGAAAGTATTTTTAAATAAATCAATAAATTTATGTAACGAACTATGTTATTCCGAAAGTAATTTTATGACAGAAATAAATATTTATTTTTCTAAAATGTTTTTGTTTTGTTTATATAATTTTACCACAAATTTTGTTTCGAAACAAATTACAAAAACACAAATGTTGAAAAATTTCCACGAGCAGGATTTGAACCTGCACCTTTCTGACATACCGGGTCAGGTGCTCTTCCAATTGAACTATCGTGGTTCTAACCAGCCCGCCGAAATTATTCAACACTATTTACTTTTTACTTTGAAAGCCAAAGGTGCCAATTCAATGTCAACAACTACCGTCATTAACATCTGATCATAATATTTTAACAAATACTAAAGATCAGTTAAGAAGTAGGCAAGCTACTTATAAAATGTTTTTGTTTTGTTTATATAATTTTACCGCAAATTTTGTTGCGAAACAAATTACAAAAACACAAATGTTGAAAAAACTTTCACGAGCAGGATTTGAACCTGCACCTTTCTGACATACCGGGTCAAGTGCTCTTCCAATTGTGATCTTTAGTATTTGTAAAAATATTATGATCAGATGTTAATGACGGTAGTTGTTGACATTGAATTGGCGCCTTTGGCTTTCAAAGTAAAAAGTAAATAGTGTAGAATAATTTTGGCGGGCTGGTTAGAACCACGATAGCTCAATCGGAAGAGCACCTGACCCGGTTTGTCAGAAAGGTGCAGGTTCAAATCCTGCTCGTGGAAGTTTTTTCAACATTTGTGTTTTTGTAATTTATTTTTCTATCCTCAGTTACCGAAAGAACATCGCTAAACTTCGAGCAGTGATGACTGATGAGCCCCAGAAGCCGTTAGAACGTGCCATCTGGTGGACGGAGTACGCGCTGCGGCATGGTGGCTTGAAACATCTTGCCTCCCCCGCTGCCAACATCTCCTGGACAGAATACCTGGAGCTAGAACTTGTCTTATACCTATCTATAGCATTAATTTCGATACAATTTTTTTGCATAATATTAATTTGTTATCTACGAAGGTTATTTAGATAAATTAAAAAAAGGGAACTAATTGAAAGTTATCGGCTATATGAAATTGTCGCTGCAAAAAGCATCGGTTTGGTGGATTTTCCTTTAATCGTTACCTCTATCTTTAAACGATATTTAAAGCTATGGAGCAATCGATTAAAGGTGTTCGTTGAAATAAAAATCGATCAGTGGCACTTGCATTCACATAGGTGACCCTTATTAGTATGCTTGTAATTTAAATGAATATGTAACATTATTTTGTTATAATGAATTAACAAACAATATTAAGACAACTATACCTACAATGCAATGTAATGTGAAAACACTAGTTTTTTTAGTAAATTTAAATAGTTTATAATCAGAACAACATTTAGCCTTCAAGATTTATTATGAATTTTTGGTGTAATAAGGAAAATATTTAAAGTAGTATAATGGCTTACCAAAACAATGTTTTAGTCAAAAAGACATTTATAGTGAATATATTGTTACTTATTTATCTGCCAAGGGAGAATAAAGTGATATAAGTCAATATTACTATAATAGAGGAGATAGATTGAAGTACACGGTCATCTTTTACTTAAGTTTGAAGAATATCATAAGAGCTTTGTCTCAGATTTTCAATAAAATTGTGTTGTTCGTTTTGTACGTTTAAACGTTATTAGTTATAACACTTTACATGCCAAACAAGGCATTGCAGCAAAATTCGGTATCAAGTAGAGTAGTTTTATAGAATTCTTATCACCTAAAAGACTTTTAATCTGAATTACATATTTTAAAAATAAAATATCTTTAGGCCTTTGTCTAGCAGTAAACGTTTTTTGGCTGAGATGATGATAATGATGATGATGATGATACCTTTATACATAGGTAGGTACTATGGTTATTTTAATAAAAATTAGTAACATGGAAAATTTTACTATTTAACAACAATTTGTTGTGAAATATCGATATTGATTCAAAGTGCAAAGATAACCGAAGTAGTTTGTTTTCGCGAGTCATGATGGCGAGTATATTCCAAGAAATATAAAGCAAGAATTATGCTTAAACAAAATTCACTCGTGGAAACTTTACCGATAACAGCAGACATGGCTTTTAAAATGATTAGTTTAGTAGTGTTTTTAATAGTTTTAGTTACACAAAACGAAGGCGCTAGAATATTAGCTTATTTCCCGATACCTTCAATCAGTCATCAAGTTGTGTTCAGACCATTGACTCAAGAGCTCGCCAGACGGGGACATGAAGTTGTTGTCGTCACAACGGACCCAGCTTTCCCAAAAGGCCAAGCACCGGCTAACCTCACTGAGATTGACCTTCATGACATGTCATACAAAATTTGGCGAGAAGAATTTATGTCAAGCTCCGTATCTAAAGGAAATGGAGGAGATTGGCCTTTACAAGCGTTGATATCATTTAATATTATAACCTCAATAATAGAAAAACAATTGATGTTAGATGAAGTGCGAAGTGTAATGTTTGATACAACTAAGAAATACGACCTTTTGATTTTAGAAGCTTGTGCGCTTCCTACATTAGGTATTTCAAGTGTGCATAAAGTTCCAGTTATTCAAATAAGTTCGTTTGGTGCATTGCCAGTTAATCTAGAGACTATTGGTGCTCCATTGCACGTATTCCTATATCCGACTTCTTCACTACAACGTGTAGGCAAAAACCTAACAATCCGTGAAAAGGTAGATCAATTAGTAAGTCATTATAGATTAAGCAAAAATTTTGAACTAATCTATAGAGACACTAATGAAATGTTAAAGAGGAGTATTGGTCCAAATACACCACCTATGAGTGAATTAAATAAAAATGTGGACATGTTGTTTTTGAATGTGCATCCTCTTTGGGAGATGAACCGTCCAGTGCCTCCCAATGTCATATACATGGGAGGCTTACACCAGAAACCAGAGAAGGAGTTACCACACGTAAGTACCTACAGTTTTTATATTGGTGATTAAAAATAGATTATCCTGTATATGACACAGAAAACGCTCAATAAATTACTACTCAGTAACATCAGTCACTAACAACATAGCAAATTATCTTCAGTAATGTCTGCTACAAAAACAAAGAAACGTATTTTGAAGCGCGTTTCCACTTTATCATCATTTAACATCAGATGAGATAAAGGCAAGTGTTTAACCGTAAGGAATAAAAAAATAAATTTTAATAGACACACTTATGACGTTAGTTCAAACAATCAGACATACACATAGATTTCATTTGAACACGACGTAGCTGATTAGATAGAAATTACAAAGAATCAACTCAAAGTAGGACCAAATAATACGTATCTACACAATTGATAATATCATAATATTTATAAAATACAGTGAAAAAATATTTAATTAAGCTATAGTGCAGCAAAATTAGCACTTAAAAATAAAAAGTAAAAATATTTATAAAATGATACCTCCTAATACTCTCATTCTATTCACGACCAGTTTTAATTTAATGAGAATTTAGCAATTACAATTTTTATCACAATATTTTTATTATTTTGAATTTTGCATTCACAATCCTTTAAAATAGTTACAATATAAAATTTTACTTCGATTCCTACTCGAGCTTCCTGAAGCTGGTTGAGTTTTTTTTGTAAGATTTTATCTTTTAATACAATGTCATCATACTCTTTGTTAAAGGAACTCAAGACATACCTTGACTCTTCTAAGAATGGCGTCATATACATCAGCTTCGGAACTAATGTTGACCCTTCGAAATTGCCTGCTAAAAGAATTCAGATCATCATCGATGTAGTATCCAAATTGCCCTACGACATTCTTTGGAAATGGAATAAAGATGAGTTGCCTGGTCGCACTGCTAACATAAGAATTTCTAAATGGTTGCCACAATCGGATATGTTAAGTAAGTACGAAGTAAATCAGCTGGTTTTTTATACGTGATAATGATTTTACATAACAAAGAATAATTATTTTTAATGAGAATTGTATTTTATTTAATTGACACTAAGAGTAATGCAATACCGCGCGCTCATTCATCAAATCGTGTCGCGTGCTTCACCGCTTGGTTGGTACCATTCGACGGCCAACTCTACCGCCGCGTGCTCATTTGTCAAATTAAATGGCGCGCGGTTGAAAGCTTCTCCGACTTCCTGTTACACACTTCCGTCCCATTTCACGAAATCACTCCCACAAATTGCGAGCATGCGAGAGGAAATATGTTATACATCAAAAAACGAACGAGCCTTACAGTAGTCGCATATGATGTGTAACATTTGACATCTCACCTTTTAAATCAATATTACAATATAAAATAGAATATAAAATTAACAATGATATACACATATATATATAATTTTTTAATGTTGTTTAAAAGTCTATATCTATTACACACGAAATAGTTGAAACAAATAATACAATAGACAATAGAATATAGATTTCCAAATCATAAAGAAAATGCAGTAAATACTCATTATAAGACATGTCACACTGTTATCCTGTCACACTGTTACGATCACATTTCTACGAAATCACTCCAAACTCTGCTGCGAATCTCAGTATGAAACTGCTCCCGCTTATGCGTTTCACCGGCAAGTTACTATACTGGCCGGACCATACTATACGAACCATTTATTTTTACCGAGGAAATTGTTTTTTCCCGGACAAAATAAATGGTTCGATGGCGCAGTGGTTAACGCACCCGGTCGGCGATTGCTAAATTTAGGAAACTTTTGCAAAGGCCGGTCATCAAATAGGTGACCAAAAAATTATCATCTCTAACTTCTCCAAGCTTCGGAAGGCACGTAAAGACGTTGGTCCTGGCTGCAATACAACAAACCCCAATCCACGCTGGGCCCGTGTCCGTATGACCCGTTCGCCCTATCCATCTATAAGGAAAGCTCATGCCCTAGTAGTGGAGACTTTAAATGAGCTGATGATGATGATGATGACTTAAATCTGATAGTTTACCTCTCAGCTGCGGCAAGCACTGATCAGTGCCATAAACCAATTAAAATTCTATTGCATTTACAGCAGACACAATAAGAGATTAAACTTTACACCGAATAGTTGCTAGTCCGTCCGTCCAAAGATTAATTTAAGCCGTCAGTCTTTATTAATATAAAACACTACAATCATACATAAATTGGCTTGAAAAACTCTGTTGCTAAGTTAATTTTTGATTTTGCAATCAGCATTTATACCTAATAAAATTTGTTTTATAGTAGTTGCTCGTATACAATACACAAATAAAATTGCCAAATTCTGTGCCAATTAAAACATGTCATATTTCTGGTGGAGAATGGTTTGAAGTCCATAAATCTTACTCAAACCATTTTAACTTGTAAGTTGTTGAATTTTAACGGTACAAAGCTTTTTCAATAATTTATTGTTTCAGGGCATCCTAAAATCAAACTGTTCATAACTCAAGCAGGCCTACAATCAACAGATGAAGCCATCACAGCTGGAGTGCCATTGCTTGGTGTACCAATGTTAGGCGATCAGTGGTACAATGCAGATTTGTATGAATATTACAAAATTGGCAAACGACTTGATTTGGAAAGGATCACAGAAGAGAATTTCAGGGATGCTATCAACAACATCATTAGTGATGAAAGGTAAATTTTTTTTTTTAATGACTCCATTTCACCTAATGTAAAGTGAATATGGAATCCAGATGCGACGACAACTAGTGCAGCGTAAAAACAACGCGGCATCAGTTACTCTCACTCTGCCGGCCCACAAGGTGCCTCTTCACGTCTCGTTGAAGGACCCCATATCATAGGAAGGAAGGAAAAACGTGTGCTGGCAAACTATTCCATGTTTTGGAGGTGCGACAAAGAAACCGAAACAGAGCCGTGATACAAATTTTACTATTTCACAAAGTATCTTTAAAAATATCAGATATTATGGTGTAATAAAATTTTTCGCCGTTTTTTTTTAAATTTAGTTGTTCAAACTTCACAGATGATTTGCTGTAAATTCTAGGGGCCATACAAAATGAGGTATTAGATCCTAGTCTTTAGAGTAGCCTTTGCGTTGTTCCGCGCTCAATCCGCTTCGAACGCCTCAAACAATCTTGTAGGGGACGGACACGCTTGCTATCCTCTTTAGAATACCTCAGAGAATGTTTTGATCACACGGCTTGAGGAACCCTTTAAGTTTCTCGCCGGCCCTGAAACGTCCGATTACGCTGGAAATGCCACAAAGCAATTTCTTTCAAGGAGCTCGATGGCACAATGGGTAACGCGCCCGGTCTGCGAGTGCTGAGGTTAAGCCACTTTCGCAAATGCCAAAAATGTATCTCCTCCGTGCTTCGGAGGGCACTTAAAGGCGTTAGTCCCGGCTGCATTAGCAGTCATTAACAAACAACCAATCTGCACTGGGCCCGCGTGGTGGTTTATGGCCATCCATCCATAGGGCATTTGGCCATTCATCTTATCCATCTATAGGGAAGGCTCATGCAGGCCCCAGCAGTGGGGACGTAAAAATGAGCTGATGATGATGATGATGAAATTCTTTGAAAGGTGAAAAGCTGGCCAAAAGCAAATGGTAGTTAATAAATATTTTTCTTTTCAGTTACCGCAGGGACATTGCTAAACTTCGAGCAGTGATGACTGATGAGCTTCAGAAGCCGTTAGAACGTGCCATCTGGTGGACGGAGTACGTGCTGAGGCATGGTGGCGCAAAACATCTTGCCTCCCCCGCTGCCAATTTATCCTGGACAGAATACCTGGAGCTAGAACTTGTCTTATACCTGTCTATAGCATTCATATCTATAATACTCAGTTTTGTTACTCTCATTTATTACATACTCAAACAATTTAAATATTCTTTAAAAATAAAAAAAAGTTAATTTTGAAGTATTGTTTATTTATTTCTTTATTTAATCTTTATTGCACAAAACAATAAAATAAAGTACAAAAGGTAGACTTAATGCCAAATGGAATTCTCTACCAGTCGAACTAAGGACTAGGCAGAAAAATTGGTAAGCGGTGCGACAAAGAACGTAAATGAAACATATAATACATAAATTTATAAGAACTGAAATATACATATAAAGTTGATTAAATTAATTGATAATAATAAAATATACATGGTATAAAAAAATAGACTACATGAACATACTTAAACATAACAGAAGAAAAGATGATGGGAATCTCTTACGTGGGTGTTGATTCCTGTAGAAACAGTTAAGTCACCATTGTTTTAAAAACCACTTTACTTGGAGTTTGTTTGACTCTTGCATAATTGAATGGCCTGAACCGTGAAGGAATTTGCACCGAATCCTGAATGATGCAAAGGAGTGGCGAGAAGGTGATTATTTGATGAGCGAAGTTGGCGGGCATGAGCTGAGTTAAAGAAACTGAAACTACATTTTAAGTAAGAAGGAGAATTAGGATCATTTAGAATATAAAATAGAGTTGTTAGAATTTTGTACTTACGACGTTGTGGGATGGTCAGCCATTTAAGCTGAAGACGATAGGCAGCTATATTTGCGTAAATAAAAATAAAGCGTATTGAGTTATTGAGAAGACGATCCAACTTATTAAGGAGGTCCTTATTTATATCGGAATAGCAAACACCAGCATAATCAATAATTGGGAGGGCTTGTACGGGCTAATAAGGGCTTGTACGAGCGAAACTTTGGTTTTGTGAGGCAGGAAGTTTGTAGAGAGAACGTACCGCAGTGGTGACTTTCAGGCTTACTTCGGTAACTTGAGAAGACCAACTAAGTGTGCTGTCAACTTGCAAACCAAGGTCTTTGACGCAGGAGCAGAAAGGAATGTCAACACCGTTATAAGTGACAGGTGAGACAGCAGAGACATTAAGTTTACACAGCTGACATTGACTACCAATAATTATGGCCTGGCACTTCATAGGATTCACCGTTACTCCAATCACTTACACTGCGCAGATGGTCTGTCAAAGCAGCTACAGCGGCGTCAATGTCAGTAACATAACTATCCCGATATAATTGCAGAGGAAGAGGAGTTAAGGAGTTAATAAAAAGGGGAAAAAAGCGGGGACAGGATACTTCCTTGTGGTACACCAGTTAAGAGAGTACTCTATTTCGAGAATTTGCGATCAACTCTAACGGCTTGCTCACGATTACGAAGATAAGCCGAGAACCAATCCAGAGCCGTCGATGAAATACTAAGATGGGATAGCATGGCGAGTAACAAGTCACTCCTTTGGTAAAACAGGGCGCAGGAGGACGCTTTAGCTTTACACGTCTTAACCGCAGAGTGCTTGTCAAATAGCGCCATGACAGTCCCATTGAAGCGCTCAACCATGACATCTATACTGGCCGATTCAAGCATAGAGCACCAGTCGATATACGCCGCATCATGCTTAAGGGCATCAAGATCGATGCGGGCAAAATTACGCATGGGTACTGGCTTCGGTTTAGTGGTATGAAGTCTGTAACTGATTAGTAAAAGGTCGTACCGAGAAAAACCTTGAGCCCCATGTTGTGCATGAGTGATAAATAAATTGAGCCAGGTGTTAGGCGAATGTAAGTTGTGATGGGTGGGATTAAGTGGGAGGACAACAAAATTATGAGAAGTAACGTTAACGAAAATCGTTAACGTGATCGAATGGTAAATGAAACTCGCACTACGCACCCAGTACCCGTCAATCAATAGGTATATTGGTATATTGACAACGACAATAATTAATTCCAGTACATTAAACGTATCAATGTAAGCACGTAACTGTTCTTTAAAACATTAACCATTTTTTTAATTGCCCTAAGTATGGATTTCTGTAACTTAAAAAACTATTAAAAACACTCAATTGACGGAACAAAATAATGACGTAATAGGTTCCATTCCTATACTATTATTATTGAAATAAATCGACTTCTTACATTGACTTTTGACTGAGTTGCTAAAAAAATTCTCTATTTACTAAGCAGTTCAGAGGTTTTGAAGAAATATATTTGCATACGCTTTTGGAGCCCTTGGGAACGATTTTACAAAATAATATTAATATATAACTTTACTCTTGGAGCGCTTGAAAACAAAATCTTGGAGTGGGCGGGAATAAGCCGCCCAATTGTAGCAATGAATTGATTTCAATTTTGGAGGCCTTTGCCCAGCATACTACCCTATGTATTATCAGATTTAGTTTATTACTTTTTATCCCTCTTTCATAGAGATAATGAAAACTATTAATTAATGTTCTCTGATTGTTTTATAACACCACAATAACGGGACATTCAATACAGAACTAAAAATAACATTAACCAGGTTAATCTTTGCCGTCATTACAAAACACAATAAATCAATGGGAATTAACTGGAGCCCATGGAACATTGGTTAAATGACCAGACAATGGCGTTGCCTACGTTTGTATGCTTAACTCAATTGTGAATGGAAATGTAATTGTAATGCTATGAACGTTGGATGTTGAATTACTCACTGAGGCTATTGTATAGTGGTTGGAGAAGCTCGATGGCTGGGTGGATCATCCAGATATCCGAAGTTTCGGCATTTGTTTGTATTCGCATTTTGACAAGTAGAGTTGGGCAGGACACTTGGCAGGACGGAGTGACGATAGACGATTCTCTCCTCCTCCACGGCCCGGTCAACCCGAGCCGAGGTCCGTGACTTTAGAGGCGCCCTCGGGTTGCGCCGCTCCCCGATCCGATCCGAACCCTTCGGAGAATCTAGTAGGGCACGGGGACGCGCACTTGTGCGCGATGCCGTTCCCTCTAGATAACCTCTGAAGGTGATTCGTTTCACACGGCTTGAGGGACCCTTTACGTTCCTCGCCGCCCCCAAAAAAGCCCGGTGAAGCTGAAAATGTCGCAGCGGCAATCAGCAATCTCTCTCAAAAAAAAAAAAAAAAGAGTGACGATAGGTGGACCAAATCGCGGACTGTGTGGTAGACGAGAGGCGGATATAGAAATGGGGACGTCCACCGGCAAGATGGATCGACGATATAACCAAGACCGTGGGGTGCACGTGGCTCAAACTAGCACGGGATCGAGGCGAATGGCATAAACAAAGAGAGGTCAAGAGGGGCTGATGATGATGGTGATGATGATGATGGTGATTAAGCCCTATCAATGGCGTTGAGGAGCTTAATTGGGCAGTGGTTAATTATTTAAGCGCACCCGATCTGCGATTGCTAAGGTTAAGCAACTTTTGAAAAGGCGGTCATCGGATCGGGTGAACGAAAATTTATCATTTTGAGATTTTCCGTGCTTTTGAAGTCGCGTTAAGTCGTTGGTCCCGGCTGCATTAGCAGTCGTAAACAACAACCAAGGGCCACTGAGCCTGCTTGGTAGTTTATAGCCCGTTGTTCTTATTCATCTATAGGGAAGGTTCGTGCTCCAGCAATGGAGATATAAAAATGAGCTTGTGATAGGTCGATAGGTCGATACATTTTTGTACACACGCCTGCACATCAACCTATCCAAAACTGTCAAATTTCTTTAATCGATATTGATCTTTATACCCAAACACTAAGGTTCAAAATTTATTAAAGAAGTTTGATATTTTGTGGTAGGTTGATCTGCTGCCGTCTGTACTTGGTTTGGTTATTGGCAGGGCTTGTTTTAAGTCCGCCTGACTAGCTACCACCATCATATTTCAATATGTCACGACGTTAGTCAATGTTAGTAGCATGAGATAAGCAGCAGGAGATAGCCAGTTTTTCTGTAGCTGAGGTTATCGGGTGAATAGCGCTTCCACATTCGGTCTTATCATCAAATAACATGCTTAGGTACCGGTAAAAAGAAAAAAGAAACGTTTAATTGTAAGAAACTTATATTAACTTATAAAAAAACAAAAAATACAGGTAAGAAAATACTTCTAGTTGCTTCCATGAAAACAATCAGTCTACATTATTAATATCTACACATTGTGTGTATAAACTACTACGGAATTAAAGCCAACAGACTTTTTTTTATCACAAAATGATAACGTGGTTCGCAGACATAAGCCAATTAACAAATTAATGACGTCACTTTACAATGTTCTGTATCATAACGTTATCGGTTAATTCATATTAGATAGGTAATTTTACGATATTATTTAAATTATTTTTATTTTACAACCACAATAAGGCCAACAGAAGCGCACTTCATTATTATTATCTTATCTCTTAACTGTCTGGACACAAAATGCAATTATAGCGACATATCTTAATAAAGTAGTGCCACCAATTATCTTATCTTTAAAGCTTGCCATAGAAGTAATAAATTTTATTACTAACCCGTGCATGAAATCGAACCCAGATATTTTAGGTCTGAGACTCTTCAAACCGGACCACATAGGTAACTATTATAAAAAATATTTTATTCCAACTCTTGATTTGTTTAGGAGTAATTAATAAGGGTTCCATAAATAATTTTTGGTTTTCTTTAACAACTTATTTTATCATATTTATCATCATTGACATGTGTGAAGTCGGTTCTTAACTGATCTGTATATTGAGAGAAAACAGGGTTTTATAGTAATTTAAAGTAGGGTCGATACGTGACATTTAGATTGTTTAGAAAAGCATCAAATTACAGTTTATAAAAGTATCAGATTACATGTTTACCTTAAATAAAATATTCATAATTACTAATATTATAAATGCGAAAGTAGTTACACTGTCTGTCAGATGTCTGTCACGTCAGATATTGTCTTAGGTGTAGTAATATGAAATAATGTGTACCCCAAATCCGTACATTAGGTATCGCATCCAGCGTTGTTGAGGGATTGGATCAAAATTACCCACCTTCCTTTATAAAAAATAATTGATTATCAACTTTAAAAAAACATTAATCTATCATTAAGCAAGAGTCTTCGTTTTAATTATGAAAATCTTACAGATCTTTTTAATTATATTATGTAGCACTTTTGAGGTTTCGAGATTTTTAAATTTAATTTAAGATGACCCTTACCATTACAAAAAAAAATGTATTCCTGTCACTGCCTATGTAGTAGGGACATAAAGATAATTGAAAGGAAATATTTAATTATTGGATAACCAATAGTTAGTTCTGTTAGATTATCGTTAAGGAAAATACCGTTAATGTTCATAGAAAAATCCAAAAATAAGTATTAAGACGTAGTTAGTTATTTATCACTAATTGAATTAAACTACATTTATTTATATTAAATTTGTTAACATCAACAAACTCCTGACACGTGAGCGAAACGGGATGTAACCGTGACAAGCGAGATTATCAACGATTGCATTATAAATAAGAGTAAAGTGTGTGCATTATCATTGTATAAATAAGTCGTAAGCGACAACGTCGTGTCCATTAACGTTGTTGACGAAATCATGTTTTGTTTCGTGCTCATATTGGCACTAGGCATTACTGCAAATGAAGCAGCAAGAATATTAGCAGTATACCCAACACCGTCCATCAGTCATCAAGTGGTGTTCCGACCTTTGACACTCGAACTGATAAAGCGAGGTCATGAAGTGACTGTCATCACAACGGATCCCATCTTCCCTAAAGGAGAAGCACCAGCTAACCTCACGGAAATAGATGTACACGACCTCTCCTACAAGTTATGGATCGAGAAATTTATGTCAGCTACAGTGACACAAGGAAGCAAAGATGATTTCAAGACGCAAATTCAGATAATTTATGAAATTATGATCGAGTTGTTTTCACATCAGTTATCGACAGTGGAAGTGCAAAGTATTTTGTATGATAAGACAAAGAAATTTGATTTACTACTACTTGAAGCATATTTGAATGCAGCGTTAGCGTTGACACATGTATTTGATGCGCCGGTGATTCAAGTGAGCTCTTTTGGTGCTGTCATAGATAACCTTGAATCGGTTGGAGCGGCGATGCATCCATTAATACATCCAACATTGTCTTACCAAAGAGTATTTAACCTCACGTTTCGGGACAAAATAAATGAGCTTTATTTTCAATATAATTTAAATAGGGTTGTTAAAGAAACTGATGCGACTGCTGATAAGCTGCTGAAACAGGTGTTAGGACCAGATGTACTTCCAATCAGTGAATTGAAACATAAAGTCGACATGTTGTTTTTGAATGTGCACCCAATTTGGGAATTAAATCGACCGGTACCACCCAACGTTATTTACATGGGAGGAATGCACCAGAAACCGGAAAAAGAATTACCAAAGGTATTTATTTTATTATTATACTCTTTATTTATTTTCTTTCTTAAAACTAGATTTTCACAATATTTTAATATAAAAACAATAAAACATTATAAAAACCTGGTCAGGGCTGCAGAGTGAGGAACCTCCTGACAATACCTGCCGTGTCAAGGAGTACTGCTTTCTGAATCTGACCCTTGATCCAACCATCATTATTATTATTATTATTATTATTTTTATTTATTTATTGGGCAGTCAACAAAAAAATATACCACATAAACTAAGTACAGTTTTCAATTATAGACAGCCACGACATACGATGTGTACTAATAGTTAGAAATTAAACTACACTAACAAATTTTACCAAACTAAAAATAACTATAATTTATCTTAATATGCTTCGGTGGCCGAGTTGCAAAGAGCTTGGTCCGATACCCAAAGGTCCCGGATTCAATTTCAAGGTCGCGATGAGTGTATTTCGGATTTCTCGATGCACAGCCCAGGTTTGCGATCACCAACCCGCATTTGGCAACCGTGATGATTAAGCCATATCCAACAGATTGTGTGTACCTGTGTTTTTTTGTTTTTATTTGTGTAAGCAATAAAGTATTTATCTATCTATCTATCTATCTTGTCTGAAACTCTGAACACGAGCACTTTCATATAAGAAAAATATCCAATACTTCCAAATTATTTAGCTGAGACAGAGAGTTTGCGTATCTTTGGATCCTATTTAATGTAGAATGGTAACTCAGATTGCTCTTCACTGACTTAGGCAAATGTTAAATCTAGTTCTAGTTCTAGGTTAGTCATAGTCATAAATATTTATTGCGTCACATTGTACAAAGATCTTACAAATACATTATTAAGTCTGTTATTGGGTATATCAAGTTTAATTTATTACTATATTAATTAGAAAAATAAAAACTAAAGACCTAAAAATAAAAGATGTCCTCTTACTGTAGGCTCGGGAACGGTCCCAAGAATGAAATTTGTCTCGGCTGCGTCTATTGTTTGTGCCGTGCCGAGCGCTCGCTGTGGACCCAAGATCGGTTTCGTGCGTAGGTAGCTAAAGAGTGTTGCAAAAAAGTGTGCTGTGGTGATGATGCATTCGGAACACAGCTGATTTGTGACTGTTGGCCTATTCATATTTACGTTTAATTTAAGAATGCAGTTGCGCTGCGCCTAGACTTATTAAGTTAATATTAAGCTTTTTATATCTTTAAACCTAATGCTAGCAACCATTGCACCTTTGGATTGCCAAACTAATACGCTAGCAGAGGTAGCTGCCAGCCTTCTTGTCACCGGACGCCTCAATAAGGCTGGCAATAAGGCTCAATTCTGCTTTGCTTCCGGCCCCCATGGACCCATTTACTATAATAATTCTTTCTTTTCTTTCTTTTAGTTGATGGCTTCGTGCGATTAGCACATTTAGCCAGTGTCAAAGTAATTTTTCTTACAAGTAATACATAAATATACAATATGATGATGATGAATGAAATGAAGTGAGAAATGATATACCCCCAACCCCTCGAGTATCTCAGTAAAGATGTGGGGCTTTACTAAGTCCTCACGCAGACTTCTTGAGAGAATTTGAAAAGTGACGTTGCACTGTTTTATTTCATTTGCCAACACTCATGCACACTCACGAACAATTAACGGTTAATAATCCACCATTATTTCACATTAATATTCGACATAACACAAATTTTAGAAAATAAAACAAAACCGCAGACATGACTCTTCACTTTCCCGCCAAGAAGTCTACTATAATAATTACTACTATTAACTATTTAAAAATTATCATTATTATTTTTTTTTTTTATGTCCAGCAGTGGACTAAGATAGGCCAATGATGATGATGATGATGATTATTTAAAAAAATATTAATCATTTATTACTACTATTACAGGAAAGCGACTTCTACTCGCATATTTTTAAAGTGTTAAGACGATTTTTTGTATGCATACCTATCTCATTGGCGCAGCGGTTTTGGCAATTTGGTGTTAGGGCGCAAATAAGTCTACATTCTCAATCCTGTTGAACAGCAAAAAAATATATGAGTCAAGCTTTTCCTTGTTTTGAATGGCACGAACATATATACATTGATCGTCGTTTTTATCGAGGGGATATTTATTAGTTGGTGATGAGGATGTTGATGATAATGTTTTCTGTCGTAGGACCTCAAAGAATACTTGGACTCATCTAAACATGGTGTCATTTATGTTAGCTTCGGAACAAACGTGGACCCATCGTTGCTGCCATCCAACAAAATACAGACTATGGTAAATGTTTTTTCCAAAATGCCATACGACGTTCTATGGAAATGGAACAAAGACGAACTGCCAGGACGGAGCGCAAACATAAGGATATCCAAATGGCTACCACAATCTGACCTATTACGTAAGTACATATTTAATTATAAATGAGCTACTATAACTCGATGTCTTACTGCGTTTGTACAAGGAAGTATGACTTGCAGATTCTTGAACAAGTGTTTTTTACAGTAAATTTAAACGTAGAAACACTGGTTTCACACTGCACCAGTTGTATTTGTGTCTGGATTCGATTTCTACTTAACATCAGGTGGAGTGGAGTCATTTGCCGAGGTAAACAAAGCAACCAAATTCAAGCTAGGTTTGTGGGTCTCCAATCTCACCACGTGCAGTGCCGGGCTGTACTTACTATATTAATAATAGGGAAGTTGACAACAACAATCATTATATAACATCACATAACAGTTATATAAAACACTAACCTGTTTTTTATTTGATCTAAGTATGAATTTTTGTAAACTAAAATGTGTTAAATAAACGTCGATAGGCGTAACATAATAGTGACGTCATAGTTTACCATTTCTATACGATTTCTATTAAAAAACATTGTTTTGACGGTTGCTAAAAAGTTTATCTTTTGACTAACCAGTCCATTTGTCGTATGCAATATAACAAAGTTCTTGTCTTGGCGTATCCGGACCCATCGGAGAATCTAGTAGGGCACAGGTCACGGCTTAGTGCGTGATGCCGTTCCCTCTAGAAAACCTCGGAAGTTGATTCGTTTCACACGGCTTCCTTTAAGTTTCTCGCCGCCTCCAAAATGTCGGGTGAAGCTGAAAATGCCAATTGAGGCAATCACCAATCCCTCTCAAAAAAAATCTTGTCTTGGCTAAATATATTTTTGAACATCGTTCATTTACAACATCTTAGTTCAATGTCAACTAGTTTTTGTAGTAGATATCATATTTTGCATTATCATGATGATGATTATTTAAGACAATAAAAGTAAAGACATAAATGGAGCATGTTTGTATTCGCTATCGTTAATGATTACATATTTTGTATAAGAACTTTTATAATTTTTTTTAACAAATTTTTTATTTTTAATAATTTTTTTTTATATTATGATCGGGTGTTAATGACGGTAGTTGTTGACATTGAATTTGACATTGACAGTGCCTTTGGCTTTCAAAGTAAAAAAGTAAATAGTGTTGAATAATTTCGGCATACTGGTTAGAACCACGATAGCTCTTTTGGAAGAGCACCTGACCCGGTATGTCAGAAGAGTGCAGGTTCAAATCCTGCTCGTGGAAATTTTTTCAACATTTGTGTTTTTGTAAATTTTTAAGTTCAAAACTTTTTAAACCTATTCGCCATTTCTAATTAAACTTTCTGTGTTAAAGGTGCATACCTACATCAATCTAGGGAATTTAGAGACGTTATATTTGACTCACATTTGAGATATGGAACTTTTCTTAGTGTACTAACTTTTGAATTTCTGCAATTGCGTAGAGAAGTTGCGTCACTCAGCGTGTTTTACCGCGTACATACTTGCCAAGACCTCTGGACTTTCATTAAGCATACAAGGTTTTATAAGAATTGGCTTTTTGCAGTTGCTCTTAAATGAACAGTTTAGAGATTTTGAAAATCATGCGAAAATGATCACCAGCTTATTTTATATCGCCACTGCTGAGGAACAAACCTTCCCTATGAATGGATAGGGAGAACGTGTCATAACCACCACGCGGACCTAATGCGGATTGGTGGATGTTAACGACTGCTGACGCAGCCCGGACCAATGACTTATCGGGCCTTCCAAAGTACGGAGGAGCTCGAGATGATACATTTTGATCACCCATCCGATGACCTTTGCGAAAGTTGCATAACAGCAGCAATCGCTGACATGGAGTGTTGATCACTGCGCAATCGAGCTCTTCAAAAACATAATTATCTTTATTCAAAGTCACTTACAACCCTTTAATAATCCGACCTGACTTCTTAGTGGATCTTCTTTTTTTCAAATTTATTATTTTATTGCTCTTTAAATATCCAGTGACAATGCCAGTCCTATCGTATTTTGTTTCTATGAAATCTCTTTTGAACGAGATCAATGTTCTTTTCAGGTCACCCAAAAGTAAAACTTTTTGTGACGCAAGGAGGTCTTCAATCAACAGACGAGGCCATCACTGCTGGAGTACCATTAATTGGCATACCACTATTGGGAGACCAGTGGTTCAACGTGGAGCATTATGTGAACCAAAAAATCGGCCTGTACGTCGACATGGAAACGATCACCGAAGACATATTCAATGAGGCCGTCAACGAAGTCCTTAGCGACGAAAGGTAAATATTTTTCTTTTCTTTACTTCTTGTATGTGGCTGATTGTAAGCAGTCACTGTAGCCTATGAACGTTTGCAACATCCAGAGGTCTCACACTTGCTGATCCTGTAAAACATTTTTAAGCCTTTTTCGAAGAATCCTGATGAACAGCTGATAACCCCCGGGTTATGTAGGACTCCCTTATTCTGTCCAGCTATGAAAGGGTTGACTTGATTATTTTAAATCAGGTATTTGCAACGAGAAGCTCGATGGCGCAGTGGTTATCGAGCTCGGCCTGCGAGTGCTGAGGTTAAGCATCTTTCGCGAAGGCCGGTCATCGGATGGATGACCAAAAATGTATCATCTTGAGCTCCTCCATGCTTCAGAAGGCACGTAAAGCCGCTGGTCCCGGCTGCATTAGCAGTCGTTAACAACCACCAATCCACACTTCCCTTCCCGCCCCTATCCATCCATAGGGAAGCCTCGTGCCCCAACAGTGCTGACATAAAATGAGCTGATGATAATGAATGATTTGCAACCTGTAGCCTTTAATCTGTTATATCTTTTATGTAATCAGGCACAAATACAAAACATCTTACTTATTTACTTTCATACTCACTACTTAACAGGTTCGCTGTCCAAGAATTATAACAATTGGTTTTCAATTGTTATGTATCATATGTGATTCATGGGACAGGGAATGGGTTAATTCACTGGCTCAGCGACCCGTAGTGGATCTTGACCTTGGCCAAGACGCCAATCTTCCTTACTTTGAGACACATTGTTATATTTAAAGTAAAGTCAGTTTCTTAGAATACTTTTCTGAAATGGTCTTCTTATCTTTAAAACAGTCGTTTTACCTTTCAGTTATAGTCGTAACATCAAACGGTTGGGGTCCATAATGCGTGACCAACCCCAGTCGTCTCTAGAACGCGCTGTGTGGTGGACAGAGTACGTGATACGGCACAAAGGCGCCCGACATCTGCGATCTCCCTCCTCCAATGTATCATGGTCTCAGTATCTTGAGTTAGAGCTAGTTTTCTACCTACTTACAGCTTCTGTATCTGTGATATTACTCTTTGTTTTTATTAGCTTTAAATTGTCTAAGTTTGTGTACAGCCAGTATTTGAGTAATAAGAAACTTAAAAGTAGCTGATAGATTTTAATAGAATCAAACCAAAATGTATTACCATTTTGATAAGATGACAATTAAATGTTAGTTTATGTTAAGTTTTATATTGTAATAAAATGGAATTTAAAAAAAAGTTTTATTGAGAGTTATTTTTTTATAATATCAAGTAGCCCGCCCGCGACGACTTATAGGTATCCCGTATCCCGAACCCGTATCCCGTGATCGCGTCCTCTACGTCTGCGTTGAGAGGGGCGAGAGCGGTGGCGGGACGGAAAGCGATAACGCTCCATACTTACATTTTTTTTTAATCTTACGGGTAAGCACTTAGCAGGAATGATGTATCAAGCTCGCCACAAAGGGTACGCTACGGTTCTTATTTTATCTTATCTTAGTGGGGCCTGCTGAGTTTCTTTCTCCCAGTAACACTTCGACCCATCGGGATCGTTTGTGCAACCCCATCCTTTCACTCTTCTTCCTCTGTGAAGATAGATGCCATAACATTTGGCAACGGCCTAGTCCTACGTTACGGGTACATTACGACAGCCTTGACTTAATGCTGAGTGCGAATTTTATTCACCATTAAAAAAAAATTATGACATTGATTCAGCTCGGTGGCGCAGTGGTTAAGGCGCCTGGTCTGCGAGTGCTGAAGTTAAGCAACTTTCGCAATGGCCTGTCATCAGATGGGTGACCAAAAACGTATCATCTCGAACTCTTCGGTGCTTCGGCTGGCCCGTAAAGCCGTTGGTCTCCGCTGCATTAGCAGTCGTTAACAACCGCCAATCAGCACTCGGCCCGCGTGGTGGTGTATGGCCCGTTCTCCCTGTCCATCCATAGGGAAGGCTCGTGATCCAGCAGTGGGGACATAAAATGAGCTGATGATGATGATGATGTGCCTTCTGGGTGCCTAGTGAAGATATTAGGTGTCGGTCCGTTCATCATCGAGACCTCTCAGGCGCCGCTGCCAGCACCTGCTGAAATTCGGTTCTCTATCCATTTGCACAACATTTTAAGACATATTATAACATGCCATACTTTTGTTTATCCTAATAATATTTACGCGTAATGTTACGCGTAATATTTATGCATTACAGCTTACGCATATTTTTTTAAAGCATAATGTCTCTAATCATAATAATGTTTAAGCATAACATGCTAAAGCATAAATTTATAAATGCATAATGATATTAAAACATAATTTTTAAAATCATAACAATAGTATAATATAACTTATATAATATAACTCATAAGGTTAAGACCTTATGAAGTAGCAGTATTATATTGTAGTTGTAAAAACAAAACGCGTATAGCGGCGTTTTCATAACTGCCATTGCATTTATGTAATACCAACCAGGAGCCATACCAAGAGCTATTAAAATAGCTCTTGGTATATGGCTCCTGAGCTCAGAAGTGAGAGACCTTTACGGGATGATAATAACGAGGATTTCAAAATATACTACTATTAATAATTTAAATAAAAACATAAATTGAAACCAGCACGTGTTAAACATACTTAATTTTTTTTAAGTTAACATTAGTTTTTCTTAATTTTACTTGTTACTTGACTTTTCACAAAAATACCTCTATAGATTTTTAATGTAACCGTCACAAAAACAACAAGTACAGATAAACCAACAGCTAAAAGATAAAATACTAGTTCTAGCTCTAGGAATTGGCTCCAGGAGACGTTAGCAGCGGGGGAGCGCAAGTGCTTGGCGCCGCCGTGCCGCAGGACGTACTCCGTCCACCAGACCGCGCGGTCAATCGGACGCTCCGGCTGATCTCGTTGTATGGACCGAAGACGTACCATATTCTGTCGATAACTGAAAGAGCAAATAGCAGAAATGAAATTACGAGATTTATGGTGGCAGATCAGAAATCAAATACAGCCTTCGAGTAAAACAGTCACAGACTCGCGAAACCAGGCTACTTGTTAGTGCTGTCACAATTTAACCACTCTATTGTCTTACAGCAATGTTGTATTTTGAGTAAAGTGACTGAGTTGAGAATTGAGAAGTTGAGAATTCCGCATGAAGAGCGATTCCACATTAACATATTTTACTGTCAAGTAAGGTGGTGTCCAAGCAGCTCGAGTGTGAAATATAAACATAAAAATCGACTTATGTACGTTTTTAGAGGACTATCAGATACTAGTAGGTACTCACCCCTCACTACTTGTTTGACCAATCATTTGATAATTCAATATTCAACAATGCTCGTGGATTGATTATAGAAATACGAATAGAAATACAAACTCTCTATCCAGCTCGTATCTGGCCGGAATCCTACCACCAAGCAAATCTACAAACTAGCATTACCTATTTATTTAATATGATCTATCCACGTTGACTACTTACAAAGTAAAATTCTCGTAATGAAATTCAAGTTTTATGTTTTTTTTCACCTGTCATTGTTGAGAATTTCATTGACAGCATTCTGTAGTTTCTCTTCAGTGATTGTTTCCATGTCAACATGAACACCAATTTTAAAATATTTATATTGCTCCACATTATACCATTGGTCGCCCATCATCGGTATACCAATAAGCGGCACTCCAGCTGTGATGGCTTCATCAGTAGACTGCATTCCTCCTTGTGTAACGAAAAATTTGATTTTTGGATGATCTGAAAAAGATTGAAACAATTTCATGTATCTATTTTAAGTGACATATTTGTTCTCAAATAAAATTATAAAATTAAAACAAAAGCATAAAGAAAAACCCTTATTTTATATATGGAAAAACTTGGAGAGAATACAATGTATGACTAATAATACGATTAGTAGATATTGCAATAAACAAGCTCGTCTAAGAATAACTTAAGCTAAGAATAACTGAACCCTGACTATGTTTTTTATATTTAATTGCGTTTATATAACAACTCAGGCAATGATTCATATTTTTTCTATAAAAATACAATAACAAATTATGTAGTCAATTAAATAGTATCTAATTAATGTAACTGGTCAAAAATATAAATAGATTATGAGAAAGAATATTATTTAATATAAATCAATAATTACGAAAACTATAAAAGGGTATTAATTTATTAAAGTAAAATAAAGTTTCACAGAGGTAAAAAAGCCAGTTCTAGAGCCAGTATTTGACAATTAAAACGTAAGTACTACATTTTTCGCCTTTTTATACAATATCGTAACGAGAGAATAAAGATTCTATGTTGTGGAATAGGAAATTGTAAAATTTAGTTATATTATTATTATGTTTTTTAGTCTTAATAAGATTATAATTAATAATTATTTTAATATCGTTGCATTATGCACTTAAACTACTTACACAAAAGATCTGATTGTGGCAGCCACTTTGAAATTTTGATATTTTTAGTTCGACCTGGCAGTTCATCAGTGTTCCATTTCCACAAAACATCGTAAGGTAATTTTGAGAAAACATTTACAAGCGTCTGTACTTTATGAGGAGGTAAGAAAGCCGGATCCGCGTTGGTCCCAAAACTGACGTATATAACACCGTTTTTAGACGAATCTAAATATTCCTTGAGATCCTAAAACAAATGCAAGATTGAGTTATCGAGAGCAGTTAAAACATTTTAATAGGAGGTTTTTTCTTGTCTTTCAAAAGTTAGTTCTTAAATTTCTTGTATTACCTTTGGCAGCTCCTTTTGTGGTTTTTGATGCAGTCCTCCCAAGTAAACAACGTTTGGAGGCACAGGCCGGTTCAGCTCCCAAGTTGAATGCAAATTCAAAAACAACATGTCAACATTTTTTCTGAGTTCAGTAATGGTTGGTACATCGGGTCCCAAAAGTTGTTTTAGCATTATATCAGCTAGGCCATCAGCTTCTTTTAAAGTACATTCGTTGTCATAGAAGAACTGAATTTGAGATAGTTTTTCCCAAAACGTTAGGTTGTGAATTCTCTGGTCCATCATTGTTGGGTAAAGAATTGGATGTATCGGGGCTCCTACAGTAGCCAGATTATTTGACATAAATCCTACAGAGCTAAATTGAATGACAGGTGCTTTGACGACGTAAGACAAGCCTAAAGCTACATCTATAAACGCTTCAACGATCAGCAAGTCGAACTTATTCGTTTTGTCCTTTATAATAGCTTGTACTCCATTGGTAGACAGTTGTTCATGCACTAAATTGATAAGCAGTTTATAAATTAGTCGATATTGTTTCCTAAAACTTTCTTTACTACCTTGCGATGTTCCTGCTGATTCCAAGAATTGCTTTTTCACTATACCATAGGATAAATCGTGAAGATCTATTTCTGTCAGATTGGCTGGTGTTTCTTCTTTCGAAAAGATGGGATCCGCTGTGATGACAACCACTTCATGGCCTCTTTTAATTAATTCAAGAGTTAATGGTCGAAATACCACTTGATGGCTTATAGATGGTGCTGGATAATAGGCCAATATTCTAGCTGAATCATTTTCAATAACGCACAACGTTAGTAAAAACACTAAACACGGAGCCAACATGATTACGTCACTCAAGCGACTTCACCCGACACTGTCGGAAGCTAACTAAACTCGATTAATGTATACTCAACCTTGTCGTACCTACTTAAAATGGAGCTCGCTTAATTGCTGTTCGTTTGTCTCGCTATCACAGAATGACTGGACCGATTTTAATAATTTTAATTTTGGAATATTTTTGGAAGTTTAGGGAAGGTTTAAAGATGAGAAAAATAAATAATAAGTAACAGAAAATACTAAAAACAACAATTTCATTTTTCAATATAAAATGTTCCTAGCTGTGAAACATTTGATGTTGTTTGTTTTGTTGTCATAGAAACTGTCAAAGCTTACGAAGTCCGCTGGGTCAGCTAGTTTAGAATCAATATTTAGTGAAGGTTTACCCCCTTATTCATAAAAACTATTTGAGAATTATTTAGTTAAATATTGTTTTGTCAACGTCACACAAACGTCATTTTGAATTTGAGAAAAAGAGACATAACAATATTAACTAAATAATGCTTAAATAGTTTTATGAATAAGGGGGTATTGTTATTATTAACATACAGGTATTTCATGTTATGACGCAATTTAAACAATATTCCTAATTTGTGGCAAAATCTAATCAAAACAAATTTCGTTTTAATCGGGTGTGAAAATTTAAAAAAAAGAGTTTTTCGTTTGATCTGTCAGTGTTGTATTGGGGCTTGGATTGAATAACCTGTATGATGGAATCCGATGGAGGCCGGTAGTAAATTTCAACCATCGTCTCTGTAACAATTGGGATGTTTTTTTTTATTTCAATAGCCTCGCGTATCATCCTAGGGATAAATCGTTGTCTCTTGCTAGAGAAAACTTGTTAGTTTTTAAGTATAATTGAGTTTGATACATTGGTAAGGTACCTATAACGCATCATGTTCGAATAAATTTGAATAGTCAAATGACACGCAAAGTCTTCTGTTATACAGGGTGGGGCCTGTAACACGAGCAAAAATTTTAAATATAGGCATTTTCAGTTACCACTATTCATATCCTAGTGGTTTTAGTCCTTCAAAATTATTTTAAAAAAGTGTATCATCCCTAACAAAATTAATCCCACCAGCAATGGACGGCAAACATTTCATTTTATTCAAAACACTCTTCACTGACATTTAGTTGATGTAGCGCCAAAAACTTTCCTGATAGTTTAGTTGACATGAACTATTTGCTAATATCACAGTTTTTCTACGGTTACTTGCAAAGCACACTAAGTAATTGATTGAAAAATAACCTACGACGATACCTATTGCGTTTGTGTTTACCATATCTTAAGTAGCTTGTTAGAGATTTACTATTAAAAAGCAAAGATAAAGGGAGAAGTGTTTATTACTTAGCTCTAGCACAACATTGTTTACCAGTCCTGTACCTAATTAAACATGTTTTCTATGTGTTCACCGTTTCTTTTTATGCACGCGCCATAACGCAAAATCGTGTTTCGGTGGAGTGTAGAAAAATCAGTTAAGCGTACAACATCAATCGCCACTTCGATTCTGTTTCTTAACATTTCAACTGTGTCGATTTCCACGGAATAGACGTAGTCTTTAATGGCTCCCCACAAAAAAAAAATCTAAGCATGTAAGATCGGGAGATTTCGCTGGCCATCAAAAATATTGGAAAATGTCCTGTCATAAAAAGACACTTTCCATCACAAATAAAACATAAAAAAGGACAATCACATGTAAAAAAAAAACACAGAGAGAAAAAAAAATTTAATATTTTAAGTTTGCAAAAACATCATTTACCAGTTTAACTTTTTACAGTGTCATAGTACTAGTAAAAGTCAAAACCTGTCGAAGAAAAAAAAAACAAAGTTAAACTATAGTTATTAATAATAAAAATAAGACAAGTATGCAAGAGCAGACCAGCCTCCACAGGCCGGGTGCCGCTTGTATCACGTTCTGTTCTGTTCACAAGTATGACATATGAATCAGCCATCGCTTCGCTCAACCATATTTTAGGGAATGTAACGACCCGACGCACATGCCACCACCGCAGATACAATAAAGTGAGCATGACACCCCCAAGCTACTCATAATCAAAACTAATTGAAATGTTCAACGCAACGCTATTTGTTATCTGTAGGATACTGTTTGTAAAGGCTATCATATCAGTATAATTTTTTATTACAAAAAATAGTAAAGTATGCTTTTTTTATTATAGCCAGGCTGTTTTATCATCTAAATATTATTTGACTGTATAATAACCTTTTTTAAGTAAAGAAGGCTTTACATGTTTTTTAAACTTATCTAAAGGTAAATCTAGTACAGTATTTGGTATTTTATTGTAATAGTGTATACCTTGCCCCAAGAAAGAACCAAGCACCTTCTGTAACCTGTACAGTGGCATTACAAGTTTTGTCTTATTTATAGTATTAAAATTGTGTACGTCACCGTGTTTAGTAAATGAGTTGATATTGCAACGTACAAGAACTATACAATTATAAATAAATTGAGAAGCCACTGTTAAAACACCAATTTCTTTAAAAAGATAAGAAGTTCGTGAAGCTAGTCTATAAATGGTTCTTACTGCTCGTTTCTGTAAAATGAATATGGTTTCAATATCAGCCGCTGTTCCCCACAGTAAGAGGCCATACGACATGACACTATGAAAATAACTAAAGTAGACTGTTCTAGCAGTTTCAACGTCTGTTAATTGCCATATTTTTCTAATGGCATAAGCAGTAGAACTGAGTTTGCCTGTCAATTTCGATATATTTGGATTCCATTGAAGTTTTGAGTCAAGGGTTATACCTAAGAAAATTGTTGAGTCTACCAAATCTAATCGATCACCGTTTAATCTAATATCGGTTGGTTCATTCTTGACATTTGGTAAGTCTAAAATTAATACATTTTGGTTTTTTACCGTTAAGCTGCAAATTATTAACAGTAAACCAACTGAGTACATCTAAGAGAGTATTGTTTACATCGTCGTAATTATTGTTACACCTAGTTACATTTAAAATGAGTGAAGTATCATCTGCAAATAATACGATTTCACAGAAATTCTCTACAAAGAATGGCAAGTCATTAATATAAATCAAAAACAGAAAAGGACCAAGAATGGACCCTTGAGAAACTCCCATTTTTACATGAGAACCAAATGATTTAGTTCCATTGATATCGACAGTCTGTGTTCTAGAGCTGAGATACGACTGGATTAAATTTAGTGTGAAATCTTTAAGACCGTAGTAATGTAGCTTCATCACCAGAGTCTTGTGCTCAACGCAATCGAAGGCCTTCGACAAGTCGCAAAAAACTCCAAGGGCGTTTTGAGACTTCTCCCAGACATCAAATATATGTTTTATTAGAGCAACACCTGCATCAGTAGTAGAATGACCCTTTCTAAATCCAAATTGTTTACTATGTAAAAGGTTGTTTATGTTAAAATACGATATCATCTGTTCCAATATAACTTTTTCATAAATTTAACTTACAGCTGGTAGTATTGAAATGGGTCGATAATTACTGGGGTCTTATATGTTTCCTGATTTGAACAAAGGTATGACCTTACTAAACTTCATAAGATCGGGAAAGATACCCTTGTTCACACAGTTATTAAAAATTTCAGCAAGATATGGTGCAATGGAATATATAATATTCTTAATTACTTTTATAGAGATGCCCCACAAATCACTTGTGTTCTTCATTTTTAGTGATTTAAATGTTTTTATAATATCTATTGAAACAATATATTTAAATTGAAAAGAAACATTACATTTAGGTACATATTTTTGGAGTAATGTTTGTGCAGCTTCTGGTGATGAATCTAAATTTGAGGTTGTCAGCAATGATGATTATTTTGTAAATGTACCTGCATTTACAAAATAATCATCAAAAATATTTGCAATTTGCAAATCTGAATTCACAACGTTGTCGTTTACTTTTATAGTGAAAGTATTATCCTGTGGTTTTAATTTACCTGTTTCACGGTTTATAATGTCCTTTAATTTTATTGTTAGACTGTTTTATTTTATTTTTAATAAAATAAAAATATTATCAAGACAAGTGGCTGAATGTGAAGTTATTCTAGTAGGTTTGAAAAATAGATTAATGAGATTAAAACATTTAAACAAGGCAACAAGACGAACACTCTCAATGAGTGTGCTTTCTAGAATATTTATATTAAAATTGCCACATACAAATACAAATTTATTTTTTAATTTTCTTAGTACGTCCTCCATTACAGATTCGAAAATACTGAAATTGCCCGATGGGGGTCGGTATACACACACTATTACAAAGATATGAAATTCCACATACGATAGCTCAATGTTACGCTCCACTGATAAGTCTACAATATCGTTGCGATCTTTATATTTTAAATTACTTCTTACTAGTATTAAAGAACCACCGTGAATAGCTGAGCTTCGCACGTATGCGCTTGCTAGTTGGAAATTATTTACATGGAATGATGTGTCATGACTTCTTAGCCAATGCTCAGTTAAACAAAATATATGAATTGTCTGCAATTGCAAATAATTCTAACTCTAAGTCCTTGCCAGCCAAACCTTGAATATTTTGATGTATAATAGTAATTAATGAGGACTTGGCTTGGTAACATGAAGTTGTTACCTTATTACTAGTTGTAAATGTTGCATTAGTAGAACTACTAATGATTACGTTATTAAGACATAAAGACTTAGTTATTCCATTTATAACTGTATCCTGTATATTATAAGCTAACAATTTAGCTATTTGGGTCCTACAATTCTTAGAAAGATACATAGTATCTGACGTCAAACTAAAGCTATTAATAAATTATTAATATCAAAATATAAAATAGTGTCACACACAAAGCGTCCAATCCACCTGTCTTCAAAATTTTGTGTTAATTTTTGCCTTACTGCCACAACAGAATAAACAGGTGCTTCATCAAGTTGAAACCAAGTTAAGCTTTAAACATTTTCTAGCAAATTATTGTAATAATCTGCCACGGTGTCATCAATTAATTTCATAAAGCGTGTGGTATTTAAATTACCCTTAATAAAAATTTGACCAATTACAGTGCTTCCATGAATGGCTGCCCATACATTTAGTGAAAATTGATACTGATAGGCCGTTTGTTTCATTACGTGAGGTTACTTCTACTACAATAATGCGTATTTTTTCGGTTCCATTGGCCATTGTTGGTAAAAGTTGCTTCATCAGTCCATATCACATTACGCACAAAGTTTACGTCTTCACGCCACTGTGCCAAAACCAGTTACAATAGTGTAATCTCACTGGGTAGTCACGTGCTAGTAAAGCTTGCACTTTAAGAAATTTGTAATCATGCTGCTTCGCCCGGTTCAGGACCTTATTTACGGTACGACGGTTAATATTAAATACACGACCTGCTTTTTTAGTACTCGTCGTAGAACGTTGACGAAAATGACGAAGGATTCTTCGTTTTAACGCCGGTCTAACAACAGCACCCAGAACTCCAGCTGGTTGCGCCGCTTGTGTTACAGGCTGATTGTCTCGCACGCGTTGAACTGCATTGGTGATTACACGATCATTCCTTGGGTGATTCCTATTCGGGTAGCGTTCGCGATACAAATCTAGCGCTTAACTAGCATTACCTCCTGCTTCACCATAAATTAATAACATGTCACTTAATTCACGAGCGTCGTAAATTATTCTTGGCATTTTCAATATTTTTAATCATAATATTTTTAATCACAATATTTTTTCTTGATAAGTAATTTTTTTTTAATTACCAATTTGACATTGTAACGTTTGAAGAATGTTTCGAATAATCTGATTGTCGCTTGAAAAGAGTTTCAACTGTGATTAAATAAAGAGGTTTGATATTGATTTACATTACCTATTTCATTCTTAACGTAATTACAATAAGGATCAATCTTGATTGTTTGTAAGCAGTACTTCCTGGCCGCGCACGGTACCACGTTACGTTACGACCGGAAAACGATAATATCGCAATGGAAGTTACATCGATTATGGTTATTAACTTTAAATTAAATTTATTCCTTAACGACGTACTTTGAACTATTCGGACCACATTAGAGTAACTTTAAGTGCTCGAAATAATCTGCACAAGAAGTTTTTGCTCGTGTTACAGGCCCCACCCTGTATAATATCGAACGGACTATCGTATCAACGATATAGTCAATAGCATGATTACGAATTGATAACGTCTCAAGGTTATTTAATTTATCATTATTTCTCAAGGAGGTAGTATAAACAAATTGTATAATTTTACTACGATTGCAGGAAGAAGATTTTATGCCGTCTAAAGGCTCTCTCTAAAGAAACATTATATCACTCAAGTCATATAGTAGCCCAGTGGCGTGGATACGCTGTAAACATCACAGGACATCGAAGGAGTGCTAAACAAACTCAAATGACCATCAGTCAAGATCGAGGTCAGGCATAAAAAATAACCAAAAAAGTAAATCAATAAAAAAAAACTGCGATATAACAAATATAATTGAAACATTAAGAAAACTGATATGAGTAAGCGTGCTTAGCGCTTATAGTGCTATGTCAGTGTAAAGTCAAATCGCTAAGTAGTGAGGTTATCATTTAAATATAAATAATTAAATATGAGACAACATCACATACACCGTTCTGATCCCAAGGTAATTAGCTAAAGCACTCGTTTCATGGAAATTAGTGACAACGACGGTACCACAACCACCCAGAACCCGACATTAATATCGAAAAGTTCGTTTTCGACATTGACCCGACCGGTAATCGAACCCGGGAGCTCAGAGTTAGCGCCGCCCAAAGTCAACGTTAAAGTCAAAGTTAAAGTGCAACCCACTCCGCTACGGAGGTCGTTATCATGTTTGCTCTATGTTTAGTGTTTATATTGACCTTCTACTTATAACTAAGAGTACAGAGGACTATTGTATTTGTTACGTTATTATTAACTGGTATTTAGTATTAGTTATTATTTCAACAATAACATAAATAGTGTAAGATCATTAGAAAGAAAGAAAGAAAGAAAGAAAGAAATTATTTATTGACGATCACACAGACATAACAGAAAAAAAAACATTAGAAAATATGTATGTATATGAGAACATTACAAAAAAAAAATAACATTAAGACTAATACAAAAATAATAATTATATAACAAAGAGTGTGTGTGAAAGCCAACTAGGACCCTGCCTCAGCTTTGTGTCGTTGCGGTGCTGAGAAACAAACACCACCACAACGACGCTGGTGTTCTGACAGGGCCTATGGTGAGTGTTGTGGTATTGTGTGTGTGCGTTACTTATTACTTATAAACTACATTACTTATAAATAATTAAATAATACCACGGACCACGGTGCACGCTGCGGCGGCTGTGGAGCAGCGGCCCCACCCCGCTGTTCCACTTTTTTTTGCCGTTGATGTCAAGGCATATATCATAATATTGAACTTGGCTCTCATTTCTTCTGTTAAGATAACGCTGATGTGGATTCTTAATACTATTGATTTATTTAAAGTGATCCGAAATCAATAGGACCATCATGTGGCATTAACGATATAGCCTTATTAAATTCAATAAGAAACCACAGTTTAAAAACTAGTTGAAACAGCTGATACCACGGACCACGGTGCACGCTGCGGCGGCTGTGGAGCAGCGGCCCCACCCCGCTGTTCCACATTTTTTTGCCGTTGATGTCAAGGCATATATCATAATATTGAACTTGGCTCACATTTCACATTTATATTTTTGATGAGATCATTCTGTTCTGATATCGTAATGCCACTTGTCTAGGAGGGCTGTACAGTTCATTAGGTTGCGATGAAACTTGGGTAAGTCGTAACCGGTCGTTGTGGAGATCCTTGGGAGAGGCCTTTGTCCTGCAGTGGATGTCTTTTGGAGGAGAAAATGACGATGATGAAAACTATCATGGTATACGGCTGTTCATGCGTAACAAGGGCCGCTAGTAGAATAATAAAATTGTCATCATACATTTGAATTTTTATTTGTTTATTTTTAACAAAATGTAACATTCGTTTATTTTATTATTTACTTATTTACAAACAGTAATAATAAAAAAACGAACGAGCCTAACAGTAGTTGTATATGATGTGTAACATTTGACATCTTACCTTTTGAAATCAAAATTACAAAAGACGTAGTTTAGCAAAAAGGATCCAATCCACAAGTTGGTCGAAAATGAGTTGTATATGTTACGGCTAATATATTGTTTTCTAAAGTTAACGCGAACACTACACATTGCAATGAAACAACTTTTACGGATCTACTCGCGTTTATTTTACAGGGAGACTCCCTCTGACCACGGACCCTGCAAAGGGTTCGAAACGTCAGGATAAACATTAATTAAAACTAATGTGTAAAATAAACGCGAGTAGATCCGTAAAAGTTGTTTCATTTCATTACGGCTAATAGCCGAAGTGCGGCTACACCTAGTTTTAGCTGGCAACAATTAGGCGCAGCCGGCTAAAACTAGGTGTAGTCACTCTGGGGTGCGAGTCAGGTGACCTCCAAGTTGGTGCACCCTGGGCAACGAATGGTTCCAACGGTCTCTGTTAGAGAAAGTTGGACCCAGTTGGCTAACACCTGGCAAGGCAGAAGCCCCCTTTGGGGCCCTGCCTCTCCTGTGCGTGCCTACTCTGGGCCGCATAACTCGCTGCTCCTTCTGAGCAGCTTTGAGAGGAGTCTTGGCGGCGCTCCTTCTGAGCGTCGTCCTTTGTGGAATTTCGACCCCGGGTGTCGGAAGTCGAGTGTCGGGCTCGAGGGCCGGCTGACCCCGAGTCCCGGTGTGGTGACCGTGTGGACGAGTAACGGCGGGTTGATGCCGTAGGTTAGTAGCGGGGTGAACGGAGCTTGGACAACTCCGGGAGGCCCGTGAAAGCTACGTGCGCCCCGCCGCGAAAGCTGCCGGCACCTACCGTGGATTGTCGGGGAATTCCGCCTCCGAGTTTCGAGTGTCGAGTACCGAGTGCCGAGGGTTGAGTTGTGGGTACGACCTCGGGTGTCGAGCGCCAAGTGTCGGGCTCGAGGAGGGCCGGCCGACTCCGAGTCCCGGTGTGGTGACCGTGTGGACGAGTAACGGCGGGTTGTTGTCGGAGGCAGCCACGAGGACCCCGCCGTGAAAGCTGCCGGCACCTACCGCGGATTGTCGGGGAATTCCGCCTCCGAGTTGCGAGTGTTGGCAATCGATCACCGAGTGTCGAGGGTCGGGTAGGTGTTTGTGGGGGTCGGAGTCCGAGTCGGACTCAGATTCGTGGTCGGAATCGGAGTCTGGGTCGGGGTCCGGGTCGCCAAAGAAGGTAAGGCGGGCTGGTGGAAGGCCGCGCGTGTTTGTTTTGTGTATTTTGTAGGGAGTGCGGAGACTTGTCTCCTGCCGGACCGCAAAGTGGGGCGCTTGCTGGTGCAAGTGCGTGTGCAGATGGGCTTTGGTGTGGGTATCTGGCCATACCTCCCCAAAAGCCCAAGGGTCGGAGGACCATTGTGTCTTTGTCGTGTGTTGTCATGTATTGTTTGTATATGTACTTTGTGGGATTGCGTGCCCAGTAGAGGGTGGGCATGCTGTTGTGTGTCGTGCCGTGCGCGTAGTTGCCCGTGTGTCGGCGCATGACCGCTTGCGGTCATAGGTTGGCACACGGGCGACGGGGTGGCCGCCGCGTGGTTAATCCCCAATGGACTGTACCGTGACAGCCACCTCAGCTTTCAGCTTCGGATTGTGGGCCCCCAGGGGTTTAGTGGGTATTCCCCTCCGTCTCGCCCTCTCAGCCGGGACTTAGTCCTGGCAGCTGACTTGGAGCCTCTCTCCCTGGCAGTGAGTGTGGAAAGGCGGACGGGCGAGTCCCACATAATCGGTGCCTCTTCAAGGCGCCGGTACTCGAAACGAGTTCCCCTGGGAAAAAAAAAAAAAAAAAAAAAGGTGTAGTCACTCTACGGCTGTTAGCCGTAACATTAAAATGGCCGTCAGGGTCTATTATTTCCTTTTAGCAATAAACCTTTAATCAAAATTAAATTGTTTGACCTTATTTTTGATGCAGGTTACCATCCCAAATGTATGGCCTGTTCATTTTTTAGATTTACAAAAACGATCCAATATCCTTGGATCATTTTAGTAAAATTAGCCAGTTAAAATACTGATCTCGATTAAATACATCAAAAAGAATCCAAAACACATGTATCCTTTTTAATAAATGCTATTTACTTAAGACCATAATATAACAATATTGTATATATAATATATCGATACAAAATCGATCCAGAACGCATGAGTCCTTTTTGATAAATGCTATTTACTAGAAAATAATTCACATTACAAATCACAAAACAATCCAGGATGCTTGAATTCTTTTTGAAAAATGTTATTACTAAAAAAAAGTTCACAAAATAAATCACAATAATGGATTATTTTTGAAATTATGCTATTTACTTGAAAATAGTTTACAATATTATATCATAATAATGACTCAGAACGCTTGGATCGTTTTGAAAAAATGATATTTGCTAGGCGAGAACAAAACAGTCAAAAAAATATATTAGTTGTATGTAGAAAAATTCAAAGAAGTTTATGGAGACGCAAAATCCCCAGTCTCGTTTGCTAAACTGAGACATATAAAATGTTTTTGTTTTGTTTATATAATTTTAACGCAAATTTTTTCCTGCTCGTGGCATTTTTTTCAACATTTGAGTTTCTGAGACATATATTTTGCGGTACCTTTAATAAAAGCTGCAAGACATTAAAAAAAGATACTTGCAGTAGGTGTGATGCTTTTAATTATAAAATTAAGAATTGTGCTGACCAAGAGCAAGAAAAATTAGTGAAAAAAGAAAAGTGACATTATGTGGGTTGGATCCTTTTTGCTAAACTACGTCCTGAAAATAGCATATAGAATTAACAATTACGTATATATTTTTTACAAATCATTAAGAGAATGCAGTAAATACTCATCAGAAGACATATGAGATATCAAAATGATGACACAATATGTCACATAAAATAATAACATGTCTTGTTCATAATATCGATTTTAAATTTACAAAATGGCGCGCACTTGCTTTTAACAAATCATATAGAGAATGCAGTAAATACTCATTAGAAGACATTTACATATCAAAATGATGACACAATATGTCACATTTAATAATAACATGTCTTGTTTATAATATCGATTTTAAATTAACAAAATGGCGCGCGGTTGCGCTTCCGACGTAACATTGTGACAGAATTCACACTGTTACTGTTGCTTTTTACGAAATCACTCCCACATATTGTATATATAGAAGGCGAGCGGATCACTCTGTTACGGCCTACTTCCGTCACATTTCTACGAAATCACTCCCACAAATTGTATATATAGAAGGCGAGCGGAAAGATGTTAAACATCAATAATAATGGGTTTTTTAATACGTCCATTGAACAATAACGAACGAATAGAGTATATATATATATTCATAATATATTACTACCACATTACTGCATTCTTATATAACATTTATTGTTACTTAAATATTACCATTAGACGTAATTGCAACCTTTAAGTAAATATAATTTATAAAACGTAACAAATTTGAAGGTTTATTAAAAACAGTATAAAATAAACAAAAACGTATAAACGTAACAAAAAACATCGTTAAACTAAAAACTTGTTAGTTTATTATTTTGTTTTAATTTTTCTCTTTTCCTCAACCCAAATAATACGATAGACTTTTATAATGACTGTTACAAGAGCAGCGAATACAAAAGTACTTGCAGTAAGAAGATAAAATACTAGTTCTAGCTCTAGGTATTGGGTCCAGGAGACGTTGGCGGCGGGGGAGCGCAAGTGCTTCGCGCCGCCGTGCCGCAGAACGTATTCGATCCACCAGACCGCGCGGTCAAGCGGGCGCTCCGGCTGATCCTGAAAAATGGATCGAAGACGCACCATATTGTGCCGATACCTGAAAGAAAAACACATAAATATCAGCACCATCACCAGGCAAACATAAAAACCATTAAATCTACGTAAATGAAAGAAAACCTCATCACATCTACTAAAAAGTTCAAGTATATTTTCTATCTACCTTTCGTTGTTGTTGAGAATTTCGTTAACGGCATTCGAAAGTGACTCCTCAGTGATTGTTTCCATGTCAACATAAATGCCCACTTTGAAATGAACAATTTGCTCCACATTATACCATTGGTCGCCCATCATCGGAATACCAAGAAGCGGCACTCCAGCTGTGATCGCTTCATCAGTAGATTGCATTCCTCCTTGTGTTATGAAAAATTTGATTTTCGGATGTTCTGAAAAAAGAGTAAAGTTTTGTCTTACATTCATAATTATTTGCATATTGATTTGCACATTACATTTTTCTACAAAATTCAGGCAATTAAGCTATGGATTTTTCTGATCCCAACCAGTATCATTCATTCATTTATCTTAATAAACGCTGAGTGTAAGATATTAAATATCCTCTTCTATGCGTTAATTTGCTACTGCAAACGAATAATAGCTTATGAAGTGTGAAAAACAGTCACATCATTAATTAATTCATATCTCATAAAGTCTAAATTAAATAAGTGTATTCATCAATGGGCCATCAATTTCATCCGAGCCGTAGAAAAATAAGTTTAACTGCAAGTATTTGCACGAGAATGCCAATTGCAGCTGAGTCACTATGATAGCGAGAGAGAGTAATCTCTCTGGATTAAAATTATTGTTTAAGAAATACGTTTAACTTAAAAAAATCGTATTCTCGTATTTTAATAATTACTTAAAAAGTACTTCATCATCATCATAATCAGGCCCCTCCCAATGCATGCTAAAAAGTTCTTACAAGCCTAAACATTGTTTAAGTAAAAATAAATGTTGCGTATCAAAGACTAAAAGTAAAAGAATTTAGTTATTCAGTGTTTACAATGAATAAAAATATACAATAAAAATATATAATATATAAAATAAAAATAAATGGCTTTCACTCTAACGGAATTGCCACTACACAAGTTTAAGACAGAAATAAAACAAGGTCTAATGAAAAGAGGTTACTATAAAATTGATTTTAATGATAAGAATGTGTGGTATCTTAGTCTGCTCGCCTGCACATGTTATTACACATTGTAAGTAGTTACACTTTTGTATTATAAAAGGTTATTGTTGAGCACCGAAGTGTCGCACCTTCTAATTCTATTTAATAAAACATTGGAATTTACTTCAACCACTTTTGTCTAACAACTGACTGAGTCACTCTTCTAAACGTAAAAAACCGGCCAAGTGCGTATCGGGCCACGCGCAGTGTAGGGTTCCGTAGCCCATCTCAATAATGCGGACTCGGAGAAGAGGGCTTTTATGAACATTTATTCGATGGCTCATAAACTTAAATGTAGATACTACCGGTTTCACACACCTAAGAAGATTACCGACCTTATTGAAGTAGTTCCCAATGAGGAATTTGTACTGCGCCAAGTAAACATTTTATAAGTTAATCGACTGTTACTCGTAAACTTGTAAAGCCTACTTAACTGTGATAGTTTTCCTTTTAACTTCGTCATATAGGTATACAACTACCGTGAATTTTTTCACGTATCCAAAAACAACCATTTGGCTGGCAGGGGGGGGGACACTTAACTCTAACAAAATTTTGCACTTTAAAGCTTAATTGCTCACAAACGGATGCCTCTATCAAAAAAAAGTTTTCACAAACCCGCTATATTTTTGAAATTACTATCCAATGACACCCCACACTTAGGGGTAAACAAGAAAAAAGAAATTACAACCCCACAGAGAGGTAACCTAAAATAATATTTTTTTTAAATTTTACTTCATCACTTTGTCGGCGTCATTAATATGTATATACATGCCAAATTAAAGCTTTCTATTACTAAGAGTCAATGAGCTAGACTGGGGTCAGACAGTTATCAGCAGTGTCCTACAGAGAACAAACAGCGTTGCGTTAAATAGATCATTAAGTTTTTTTTAGAGTATCTTGAGTGTGTCATGCTCTCTTTATTGTCTCTGCGGTGGTGGCGTGTGTGTCGGGTCGTTACGTTCCCTAAAATATGGTTGAGCGAAGCGATGGCTGATTATGATATGATATGTCATACTCGTGAAAGGGTGCCGCCTATGGAGGCTGGTCTGTTCTTGCATACTTATCTTATTTTTAGTATTATTCACTTTAGTTTGACTTTGTTTTGCTTAAACAATTTTTAAGCTTAAGCTTAGATTTTTTATTTTGTTTCTTTACATGTTGTGGTTGTATTCAATATTTTTTGTTTATGTGTAATGGAAAGTGTACTGCTATGATAGGGCATTTTCCATCATTATTCCTTGACTATATTATTAAATACCATAATTTTGTCAATTTTATAATTTTAAAAATCTCCATTTC
Source organism: Eudonia truncicolella (assembly GCA_949315975.1). Classification (NCBI taxonomy): domain Eukaryota; kingdom Metazoa; phylum Arthropoda; class Insecta; order Lepidoptera; family Crambidae; genus Eudonia; species Eudonia truncicolella. The sequence continues at coordinate 4,000,638 of OX438848.1, read as the reverse complement.
TGGATAAAAAAAATAATAATTAATTACTTTAAAATCATTACACTAAGAAAATAAACTACTTACTCAGAAGATCTGATTGTGGCAGCCACTTTGAAATTTTAATATTCTTAGACCGGCCAGGCAGTTCGTCAGTGTTCCATTTCCATAAAACATCGTAGGGTAATTTTGAGAATACGTCAACAAGCGTTTGTATTTTGTAAGAAGGTAAGAGAGCCGGATCCGCGTTGGTCCCAAAACTGACGTATATGACACCGTTTTTAGACGAATCTAAATATTCCTTGAGATCCTAAAATAAATACAAGATAAAGGTATCGAGAGCAGTTCAAAAGCATGATATTTGCTGACTGCTGAAAGTTTTATGTGTTATTTTTCCTGTATTACCTTTGGCAGTTCCTTTTGTGGTTTTTGATGCAGTCCTCCCAAGTAAACAACGTTTGGAGGCACAGGGCGATTCAGCTCCCAAATTGAATTCAAGTTCAAAAACAACATGTCGACGTTGTTTTTGAGTTCACTAATAGATGGTACATCCGGTCCCAAAAGTTGCTTCAGCATTATATCGGCCAGTCCATCAACTTCCTTTATAATACATTCGTAGTCATAGAAGAACTGTATTCGAGATAGTTTTTCCCAAAACGTTAGATTGTAAATCCTCTGGTCGATAACTGTTGGATAAAGAATTGGATGTATCGGGGCACCTACAGTAGCCAGATTATTCGACACAGAACCTATTGAGCTAAATTGAATGACAGGAGCTTTGATGACGTGAGACAAGCCTAAAGCTGTATCTATATATGCTTCAACTATCAGCAAGTCGAACTGCTTAGTTCTGTCGTTTATAATTGCTTGAACTCCATCCGTAGATAGTTGTTGTTTTACTAAATCTACAATCATTGTAAAAACAAATCGAAATTGTTTCTTAAAATCTTCTTTATTCCCTTGCGATGTTGCTGCAGATGCTATGAATTGCTTTTGCCATATATCGTAGGATAAATCGTGAAGGTCTATTTCTGTAAGATTGGCTGGTGTTGTTTCTTTCGAAAACATGGGATCCGTTGTGATTACGACCACATCATGGCCTCTTTTAATTAGTTCAAGAGTTACTGGTCGGAATACCACTTGATGACTTATAGATGGTGTTGGATAGAAGGCTAATATTCTAGCTGCATCATTTTTAATAACGCACAACGTCAATAAAATCACTGAACACAGACTAAACATGATAACGTTACAATCAAGCAGCTACACTCCACGCTGACGGTAGCGGACTAAACCCAATTTATGTTATATGTTATAAAAAATCTTATCGTAATTAACTCATCATAATACAGGTTTTTTATAATATGACACAATCTAAACGACCCAACCTAAGATCATAGATGTTCGTGGTATAGTAACTAAACATTTACAGATTTGTATTGCAAATCTACGCCAACGTACTAATAATCAGACATCTATTTTTTAAATTCCAATATAGAAGGGTTGCTAGCTATGACCTCCATATAGGACATATAATTTTAATAAAAGGATATATACAACAAAAAAAACTGAACTTAACAAAAAAGTTAATTTAATATTATATATTTTTATTTGATTATTTTAATTATTTTATATTATTAATCTGTATGTGTACCTAATATATTATTATTAATCTCTATTATTATGAGACTGTTATTAAAATATATTTTGTTCTTATTTACTAGCTAGCTCCTGTAATCATATTGCTAGTTTTTAGATTTCAGAAAGAGGGGTTGCTAGCTATGCAACGCCTCCCGCCAACGCAACCCACATTGGACGTATAATTTTAATAAAATATTATATATTATATTTTTATGATATTTTATACTCTATTACAGTTGATTGTTAGGGAAACATATTTTTTCTTATTTTATGGATCATTCGTTTTCTGACATAAATGTTTTTTTATGCTCATATTATGATTGAGAGTGCACCTGTCACCGTATGTCAAAAAGTACTGGCACATAATGTACTGATTTAAATACCGCCGTTGCAAATAGTTCAACAATTTTCCGAATTTAGATTGACATTGTCAGAATGACACGTAAGGTCTAATAAACCACATTACTCTACTGTTTTATTATTTGACCGACTATCGTATCGTTATCTGTTCAATGATATGGTAACGAGACTGATAAAACGTCTCAACTTATTATTTCATTTATCATTTCGGTATCAAGTATCACTCAAGAAAGTGATATCAATTTTATTATTTGCAGAAAGGTTAGTGTGCACATGCCTGCACATCAACCTACCACAAACTGTCAAATTTCCTCAATAGACTTTGAACTTTATGCCTTATGGTTGAAAATGTATTGAAGAAATTTGACAGTTTTGGATAGGTTGATGTGCAGGCGTCTGTACATACCTACCCTTGAATATGGTGTAGAAACGAAAATAATAAATTCTATTTTCAAAGTGTCTTATTTGGTCGTATAGTTTCAAAGTAATGCATACTGAAATAAACAATGTCGCACTGTCCGACTCTTGTTCACTTTTACTAATCATTTCACGTTAAAGAAAACGAAAATTTGAATGGTGAAATTTTAACTCTCCACGTTTGTAAACAGGAAGCGCCATACTATGTAATTCTCGTTTTCGTTTATATGATCGAATGAATTGGAAGGTGTAATAAAACACTATATAATACTGTTTTATGTAATAATAACAAACGAAAATAAATTAACAATAAGAAAATAATATTATGTATTTATTTCAAAATAAAAAGCTATAAAACATCTTATAACAAAAAAGTGTATAATTACACAATTATAACTTGTCTTAAAACTAGATTATAAACTTAAACATTAACTAGATTTCAGTATATTAATGTGTTTTAATTTTAGATTTTCGCTGTTCTTTAACACAAAAAACACGATAGATTTTCATAATGGCTATTACAAGAGCAGCGATTAAAAATGTACTTGCAGTTAAAAGATAAAATACTAGTTCCAGCTCTAGGTATTGGGTCCAGGAGACGTTGGCGGCGGGGGAGCGCAAGTGTTTCGCGCCGCCGTGCCGCAGGACGTATTCGATCCACCAGACCGCGCGGTCAAGCGGACGCTCCGGCTGATCGTGTAAAATGGACCGAAGACGCACCATATTCTGCCGATAGCTGAAAGAGGAACAAAGAAATTTCATAACAAAATTTATGTTGATAGCGGTAGACTTGTACCACAGACGCAAGCGCGGTAAGATTCAACCTTATAGGTCCGTAGATTGCTAGGTAAACGAAGCTTTCTTAAAGGCTCTTGAGTTATTAAGTCTCAAATTCTTAAAACTCGAATTTTTAAGACAACACTATACCAAACTTCACAAAACGCTTACAACATAGAAAAAAGGGAACGCGAGTGCCGGTAGGCTATTTCATCTTTTGGAAGTGCAAAAAAGAAACGAATAACCAAATTTCTTTTTGCGCGATGGAATGGTTAAGATAGTACAGCAGTAACTTCAGAAAGCAGCACGCATACTCCTATGGAGTAAGGAAGAAGGTGGAATGATCACTATTTTACTCAATTCAAAAATATTTTGTATCTACCTGTCATTGTTGTTAAGAATTTTGTTGACGGCATTCTGTAGTTTCTCTTCAGTGATTGTTTCCATGTCAACATGGACACCAATTTTAAAATGTTCATATTGCTCCACATTAAACCACTGATCGCCAATCATCGGTATTCCAAGTAGTGGCACTTCAGCTGTGATCGCTTCATCAGTAGATTGCATTCCTCCTTGTGTTACAAAGAATTTGATTTTCGGATGTCCTGAAAAAATATTAAAGTTTAATGTGTATGTATTTCAAATTAATTACAATAGTCGGTGTTCCTAAAAAAAAATTAAATGGGTGAATTAAATTGTATCTTAATATAGTAGATCTGTGATCCTGAAATTAAATTAAAATTTGTATACTAATCAAATGGTTTTATTAAATTGCGGATACAAAAATGAAAATTTTGAAAGAGAAAAGAAGAAAAGATGAAGAAAAGTCATGTATCAAAAGTAATAGTGTATAAACATATTCCTCCATCTTTGGTTTTATCAATACCATAGCATGAGACAAACTGTTGCATAATGAACAATCATTAGCTCAATCATTTGCAAATTGTAGTTACATTGCAAACTACTAACTCAAAAGATCTGATTGTGGCAGCCACTTTGAAATTTTGATATTCTTAGACCGGCCAGGCAGTTCGTCAGTGTTCCATTTCCATAAAACGTCGTAGGGTAATTTTGAGAAAACGTTAACAAGCGTCTGTAATTTGCGAGTAGGTAGAAGAGCTGGATCCGCGTTAGTCCCAAAACTGACGTATACAACACCGTTTTTAGACGAATCTAAGTATTCTTTAAGATCCTAAAATTAAATACAAAATGAAGGTAGGTATAGTGAGGCTAAGTTGTGCTAGTTTCAAAAACAAGTTTCATGTTGGTTTTTTTTTTAGTATTACTTTTGGCAGTTCTTTTTGTGGTTTTTGATGCAATCCTCCCAAGTAAACAACATTTGGAGGCACAGGGCGATTCAGTTCCCAAATTGAATTCAAGTTCAAAAATAACATGTCAACGTTGTTTTTGAGCTCACTCATAGGTGGTACATCTGGTCCCAAAAGTTGCTTCAGCATTATTTGAGCTAGACGATCAGTTTCACTTAAAATACTTTCGTAGTCATAGAAAAACTGTATTCGAGATAGTTTTTCCCAAAACGTGAGATTGTGAATTCTCTGGTCGACCAATGTTGGGTAAAAAATTGGGTGTAGGGGGGCCCCTACAGTAGCCAGATTATTAACGGCAGATCCTATTGAGCTAAATTGAATAACTGGTGCTTTGAAGACGTGAGACAAGCCTAAAGCTGCATCTAAATATGCTTCAACGATCAGTAAATCGAACTTCTTGGTTTTGTCATTTAAAATAGCTTGTACACCAATCGTAGACAACTGTTGTTTTACTAGATCAACCATCATTCCATGAATAAATCGAAATTGTTTCTTAAAATCTTCTTTATTCCCTTGCGATGTTGCTGCAGCTGCTACGAATAACTTTTTCCATATACTGTAAGATGAATCGTGAAGGTCTATTTCTGTGAGATTGGCTGGTGTTGCTTCTTTTGAAAAAATGGGATCCGTCGTGATGACGACTACTTCATGGCCTCTTTTAATTAGTTCAAGAGTCACTGGTCGGAATACCACTTGATGGCTTATAGATGGTGTTGGATAATAGGCCAATATTCTAGCTGAATCATTTTCAATAACGCACAACGTTAGTAAAAACACTAAACACGGAGCCAACATGTCTACGTCACAACCAAGTGACTTCACTTTACGCTGACAGAAGCGAACTAAATCCAATTCAATTTAAATGATATAAAAAGCCTTATCGTCCTTAACTCGGTGCTCGCTTAACTATCGATATTAAGTAAAACTATGTTGATATCATAATACTGGTTTTTAATTTTAATGATATAATCTAAACAACGCAACCACAGATTAAAATCACCTAGTCCCTCAGCTTTTTTTGAAGTTCATTCGAAGTCATAGATTTTTTAGCGTGGCGCCTTCAGTAGTCAGATTTTGGCAAAGATCCTAAAGCGCAATCGAGATCGGCTTGTGTTTCCTTTTTCGAAAACATGGGATCCGTTGTGATGACGACCATTTCATGACATCTTTTAAGTAACTCAAGAGTCACCAGCCGGAATACCATAATAAACACGAAGCTAACATAATAACATCTGTTTAAAGACATAGCGATTTTCTTTACCATTTATATATTTATCTATATTATTATATTTTAGCTAGTGGGTGGGTGGGTAGCTAGAAGTATTTATGTCTTGCAGCTACAATATATATATATATATATATATATATATATTTATGTTTATTTAGATACACTGGACCACAAAGAAAGAGGGTCGGTTAGAAAATCTTTAATAAATTTAAAAGCACCTGAACTTTTATTTATAAACTAAAAACTAAATTAAAGAATATTTTTATGTGCTTAAATGAACAGAGTCTCCACTGTATGGTACTTTTTCTTCTATACAGGCATGGTTATAGCGCTCTCCGGCCTTCTAAATACTCTGTTCCTCCCGTCGTGCTTGTATAAACAGAATCTAGACTCGTCTGAAAACACAACTTTTGACCAGTCATCCAGAGTCCAATTCTCGTGTTATCTACCATAACTCAACCTTGAGTTTCTGTGGTGTCTTTGTAGTTTTGGGCCTCCCGTCGTGCTTGTATAAACAGAATCTAGACTCGTCTGAAAACACAACTTTTGACCAGTCATCCAGAGTCCAATTCTCGTGTTATCTACCACAACTCAACCTTGAGTTTCTGTGGTGTCTTTGTAGTTTTGGGCTATTTGCAGTTTGGCTTTAAATGCTTCAGCCAGACGCCGCCTTACTGTATCCGTACTCAGATTGTTTCCTCGTAAATGATGATTCTTTTCTACAACAGCCGTAAGAAAGCGATTTCTCAAAATTGTTAACACCATATAGCGATCCTCCGGTGCCGTCTTGTACTTAAACTTGTACTTGTCTTGTTTGCCCTGTTCCTGGTCTTCGAAGATTGGTTCTTTTTTCATGGAAACGCTGGAGTACTCGCTGAACTATAAAAAGAGTCAAACCAACAATTCTCGCTGTATTTCGCTGTATGCGCCCATCTTCAAGCATTGTCAGGATCCTGGTACATTCTTCAGTGGTTAACGACATGATGACTTCAGAATTATAAAATTTACAAAACAAAGACCACCATATTTATAGTATGTTTTGTGTTAACAAATGTGAAACAATTGATTTGAATTTTTTGGTACTAAATTAAAAAAAGACCATTATTTTAAATTTTCAGTTTTTTTTACATTCATCAAAAATAAATAAAAAAGTTTTATAAATTATTTTACGAGTATGTGGCATTAAATATTCATTTATTTAGTATTTATTTCTTAAAGCTAGGTTAGGTGCTTTTGAAGACATTAAAGATTTTCTAACCGACCCTTTTTCTTTGCGGTCCAGTGTATATTATAATAAGAAAATTTTATTTTAGGCGTGACTATCGCTTATTTTTTTTAATAACTAACTAGCTCTATTCGGTAAACCAGAATTGTTACCGACAAATTCTCATTAATGGTCTACCGCCTTGATGTCCTCCACGAAGTATACGCCGATGACGACACTCTGGCGTCATCTCCTGGAGTGCGCTCTGATGTAACTTGCAAAGCCGAACTTGGTCTTGAAGGTTCGGTTACAGGTCACACAGTACAGCTGACCACGGTCATGGTAAGTATAGTCATAAGATAGTTTTCACTCGGTTGGTAAGGAATCTTAGTCAGAGACGTGTCTAAAGTTACCATCGTGGCAGGTCGTTCTTGGGACAAACGATAGACGGGTGTCTTAGGTTTTAAATGGGTCAGCCTTATCATTGGGCTAACCTCACTTACCCTGCGGAGCTTTTTAATGGCTAAAAAAAAAGCCATCAACCTTGCATGAAACGCTTACGCATATGGTACAACTGCACCGTTTCAGATTATTCGAGGCGTTCTAGTCGTTATAAGATTGAAAAAATCGAAAGGGCCTCTTAAGGATTGGGTCTCAGCAGAGAGTTAAACTGTATAGTGTCGTGCCCTAATAATTGTTCAGTAAAACATTAATCAAGTTATATTGTTTTTCTTCACGGAAAAAGAAGTGAACTAGACGCTAGCACAAAAAAGTAAAACACATATCTTGTAATGAACATTATATACTTAAGTTGAAGCGTACGAAAATTTCGTAACATTACACAATATAAACAAAATGTGTGTAATGTCATGAAAATCTTGTATCTTGTATCGTACTTTTATACGTGTAATCTATTTTTTTCCAGATAATCTTTACTAATTGGACAGCAAAATTGACCCAGAAATAAGTTGCTTGATTTACAAAATCCTTGTTTTGTAAGCTACAAGATATTAAACGACCTATTTTGATGTGTATACTAGTCCACTGTTGGACATAGGCATATTAGGGTATAATATTTAAATATTGCAATGAAGTCTTTTAACAATTCCTAAATAAATCGATAAACATGAATATTAATTATTATTATTGTCTTATGTCTTACGGGTAAGTACTTGGCCTTCATCTCACCTGATGTTAAGTGATGATAAGACCGAAGGCGGAAGCGCACTTTACCCGGAATCCTCAACTACTAAGGTTGAGATTATATAAGAATACTAGTGGCCCGCTCGCGACTTCGTCCGCTTTAGAACACCCGTATCCCATGATGGACCCCTATTGCAGCGCCACCTACCGAGTCTAATTGGAAATGGAAACCATTCTCGAATCCACTTGAACACACACAAAAAAAATCCTTAAAATCGGTCCAGCCGTTTAGAAGGAGTTTAATTACAAACACACACACACAGATCAGAAGATTTATTTAAATAAAGATAGGAACATTAATAACTACTCTACTATATACCTACCGTTGGATACTCCTTGCACAAGCAAGGAGTATCCAACGGTAGGTATATGGACAAAGCAATAAATGGCAGAGCCGCATCTTTTCGTAGGTGTAGTTCGAGTAATATCGCTTATGTAGGAGACCTTATTAGCCCTAGTACTAGTTGATTAGATAATTAAAATTAAAGTGTCCTGTATAAAGCTTCTTCTAAGAAGAGAAAAAATTATTCTATGACTACGAATGTATTACAAACTTGCTAAATGAAAGTAATTTTGACATTTTTACGTTGAATGTGCATTTAATTTAGGAATTAAAGCGGTTAAAAATATTCATTTGGAGCTTACCAAATGAGTTGAAATCAAGGCATCGCTACAATAATAATATTGATGGATTAATCACCACAATAAATTGAAAAAGGCGGCTTGTTGATCGCAAACTCGGGCTCTGCATCGAAAAATCCGGTTTACGGTTGGCAGAATATTGCATAGAATTATTAGTAATTTATTTTTGAGAAATGAAATTAAATACATTTCTTGGCACACACTTAAAAATTAGACGTATAAAAATACATAACAAAAACAAAACACAAAGTGTGGCGATTTAGGCCCCAGCCTCAGCACGTGCTACAGCAACCTAGAGCCGCTGCAGCGCTAGTATTCTGGAGGGGCCTTAATTGGTGACGTGTCCAAAAAACAATGAAAAACCAACATAGACAAATAAAAATAATAAAACGCTAAAACACACAAGTAAAAAAAACACTGGGGGTTATAGTTACTCGCGTCCGTAGGTTTACCCTTGAGACCCTACACGTGACCCTTGGGTGGTGCTAAATGAGTGATACTGCCTGAGTGGTAGAGCCACACTGCGTTGCAGCACGAAATGGACCGGCTCGTCCGGCGTAATACTACCCTCTCACAGAATATCGGCGTGAAACAATGGCACTCGCTGCTGTTGTAATTCGTCCGGTGAGTGAAAGTACTGTAGACCCCCATCTCTCACTCCTCCCCCCTCCCAATCCCTACTCCCTCCTCAAGATCCAACTCCTTCCTCAAGGCTGGCAACGCATTTGCGATTACTTTGGTTTTGTTGGCGGTGATTACTTTTCATCAGGTAACCAGCCTGCTCGTTTGTCTCCTTTTAACATAAAAAAGTACACACAATAATGATATAAGAACTAAACTTGGCTGTTAGCTTGCATTCCTGTACTTAAAACAAAAAAAAATGGACTTTCGGGTATATAGCCGAGTGCCTTGCCACTCAGCCACCGAGGTGTTAGGCGACCGTAGAGACGGCTCTAAGGTCGCCGACAGAGTACGGAAACTCTGTATACAACACGTGTATTGTGATTACAAGTCGCGCTACATTGTCGGCACTCAAAACGAAGTCTCATGATGAATAAGCTATTCAAAGTTTTAAAATATCTCGTATGATAACAACGTTAAAGAAACACATTATATATAAATATGAAGCAAGCGTACTCTATTTGATTGTTTTGATTTGCCTCCGACAGTGTAAAGTCAAGTCGCCTTTTTGTAAATTTATCATGTTTGCTAAAATTTTAGTGTCAATATTGACCTTGTGCGTTGTTATAAATAATGCCGCTAGAATATTGGCCTATTATCCAACACCATCGATAAGTCATCAAGTGGTATTCCGACCTCTGATGCTTGAATTAATTAAAAGAGGTCACGAAGTGGTCGTCATTACAACGGATCCCATGTTTCCGAAAGAAGAAACACCTGCTAATCTCACAGAAATAGACCTTCACGATTTATCTTACGGTATATGGAAAAAGGTATTCATAGCAGCTGCAGAACAGTCTCAAGGACAAAAGGAAGAGTTTGCAAAACAAATCCGATTTATAAATGAAATGACTGTAAATTTAGTTAAAGAACAACTATCTACGAAAGCAGTACAGGCCATTATAAACGACAAAACTAAGAAGTTTGACTTGCTGTTCGTTGAAGCATATATAGATGCAGCCTTAGGTATATCTTCTGTTATCAAAGCACCTGTGATTCAATTTAGCTCTTTGGGGTCAGTTCCGACTAATCTGGCTACTGTAGGAGCCCCAATACATCCAATTATTTACCCAACTCTGCTGGATCATAAAATTTACAATTTAACGTTTTGTGAAATAATATCTCGAATACAGTTTTTCTACAACTTTAATAAAGTTATGAACGATATTGTTGAACTATCAGATGTAATGTTAAAGCAACTATTTGGACCGAATGTACCACCTATTAGTGAACTCAAAAATAATGTTGACATATTGTTTTTAAATGTGCATTCTATTTGGGAGCTGAATCGGCCTGTGCCTCCGAACGTAGTTTACTTGGGAGGACTGCATCAAAAACCACAAAAGGAACTGCCAAAGGTAAGACAAGAAAAATAAACAAAAATTGTATTCAGTTAGCGAATACAATAAATGTTTTGTTATTATTTTTGATAGCTTAATCTTGTTTCTGTTTTAGGACCTCAAGGAATATTTAGATTCGTCTAAGAACGGAGTTATATATGTTAGTTTTGGTACGAATGCAGATCCGGCACTTTTACCGCCTTACAAAATACAGACGCTTGTTAACGTTTTTCAAAATTACCCTACGATATTTTATGGAAATGGAACACTGATGAACTACCTGGCCGGACTAAAAATATTAAAATTTCAAAGTGGCTGCCTCAGTCAGATCTTTTAAGTGAGTAGATCATGTTCTTAATGTAACGATGTTAAAAAATATACTTAGTTTTTTTTTTTAACGGTTTTCGTTGAATAAAACAAGTTTAGGTGTCATCATCAATATCATCATAAGGCTAGTAAAAGTAAAATTAAGTAAAATTAATAAATTGTGCGTTTTCATAAACACACATAATTAGAGATAGCTCTTGAGCTCCTATATAGAACAGACGTGTTGCAAAATTTTTGCTGCAAAAATTTAATTGCTATCGGACCAATTTCTAACTTACTACTATAACTTAAATTGACATCTATCTGTGATTACGTTACTGCCGTTACTGCTCCTCTCCATCTGGGGGAAAAAAGACGCGCTCATATTTTTCGTTTCGCTTGCTGTGCTCCACCTGCGCGAGCGCGCTATTGTGATCATACAATTACTCGTGCCTACTGCGTCTACCGTAAGTAACACAGATCAACATGAATATAATACGCTCGCTGACTGTAAGTGGCCAACACAGTGGACGCAGCCAAATTTAACAAGCATTGACTCACAATCAAAGTTTAATGTTCAACAAAGAATAACTCTCCGTCAACAAAGAAAACAACCGGATGGTAATAATGATTTGACTATGATAAAAAACGAAGTGCTCGGGTTAAGTAATCAGATGGCACAGGTGATGTCAATGCCTACAGTGCTTACCACAAATCAAAAGAAATTTATGGAAAGATGTCAACTGATGTATCAGCCCTGAAGGAACAAATGAAAGATATATCATCGACTGTAAACGGTATGAGTACTGAATATAAAACCGTCAAGGTAGATGTCTTAACTTTGATTGATGCAAACTCCGACATTCAAAGCGACATTCAAAATAGAGCACCTAGAATCAGATATTCACCTACTACGCATGAATCAGGGACCCCTGAAAGTATTATAGCTGAACTGAATGAACGTGAAGCTAGGAGTAAAAACTTAATAATTACTGGAATTTCTGAAGTCACAGCATCTAGTAAAGAGGAACGGATCAGACATGATTGATGTGAGGTGCTGAATATATTGAAACATCCACAGATAAACTATATAAAGATACACAATTAATAAACATTTTTCAGACGTACAAATACTATTATTGATTAGAAAAATATTAAATAAAGATTCACACAAAGACAACCTTTACTAAACCAAATAAAAAACATAAAATTAATCTTAGACGAAACTATGATATACAGTTATATAAACCGCGTACAAACTACGGGAAAAATAGTATTATGTACAAAGGGTCTCAAATCTATAACAAGCTGCCTAAACACATTAGGGAGGCACAATGTCTGTCTCGAGTGACATGTAACGAACACTGACCCCGGATCTACAAGCTCACGGGCGAGTACGCTCGAACCACTTCCAGGCGCGCTTATTCCGTGATATTCATTTTAATATCGTGTTGGTGAGACCAATGCTGTTCGGGGCGAATGCAGTGCGTTGCGTTTAGTGTATGTCTTTTAGACTTACCCTCTTTCTGGTAGACTTTCTTCGCATTGAACCAATGTTTTCTGTCTGTTGTGGTTTTATTGTTTTCGGGATGTTATTTAAGTTTTTAGTCTATAATACTTTGATGAAGTTCTGTCCTAATTATTGAATTACCTTAGTAAATTGCAATGTATTACTTTATAATGTAGAATAATGGCTCAAGAGAAAAATCTCAATTTTAGTTTAATATTTAAGTTAATTACGAGTATAAGTTTCTCGTGTAAGTGAATTTACTAATTCTTATGAGAATTAAAGATTCTTAAACCTCACCTGAGAGATAAATGTCGATGCATGTATCGTGTGGATGTTTATTACTAATAATTATATGCAATCAAAAATAAAATACGTTCTTATAAATTGATTTAAAAAACTGACTGGCTTTATATATCTTACTTACTCTAAGTTATTGTTACAGGTGTTTATGATAAGGCTTTTGATTGAATACTTTACAAAATGCAATTACTCCTCAATACATTTTTTAAATGTTATCTATTTTAGAACATCCGAAAATTATTTTTTTCGTAACACAAGGAGGATTGCAATCAACTGATGAAGCCATTACAGCTGGAGTGCCGCTGCTTGGTATACCCATGATTGGCGACCAATGGTACAATGTAGAGCTGTATGAACATTTTGAAGTTGGTGTTCATGTTGACATGGAAACAATCACCGAAGAAAAACTATCGAATGGCGTTAACTTAATTCTCAACAACATAGACAGGTACATTAGAACTAACCCCCTTATTCATAAAAACTATTTAAGCATTATTTAGTAAATCATTGTTTTGTCTTTTTTTCTCAAATTCAAAATTACGTTTGTGTTGTTTGTTTGTGTTTGTGTTTGTTGTGACGTTGACAAAACAATATTTAACTAAATAACGCTTAAATAGTTTTTATGAATAAGGGGGTAAAGTTGAATAGTATGTGAGTGAGAATCAACCAATACTTACAACTTGCTTACAACACCTTCGTAATATGGTTTTTGATGTGTTGGCATAGGACGTACCTTCTCTATTTAATCATCAGCTTTGAAAACACACAAAAACTCACTTAATGAACCACGCTAACCCAATGAGTTTAGCAGGCTTTTAACGATTTTGATTTTAACCGAGTAAGCCTGACTGAATAATCAACAGACCAGAATTTGCCTTGGAATTTGTCTTTATGTTAGCCCAATATGTATATTTTGTGTGATGATGTATTTTACTTAAATATTTGATTAATTTCTAAACTTGGTATTTGGTTTACTCGTTAACTAACTATGCATAGTACTACAAACGTTGTCAAAGTACAAGTTCACATTTTGGACTGAGAGTTACTGAACAAATAGTGAGGAGTTGGTTCACTGTCGAAACCATTAACTTTTAACATTCTCGGTTAGGTTACAGACGCCTGCACATCAACCTATCGAAAACTGTCAAATTTCTTTAATACATTTCAACCATTATCCTTCAGCATAAAGTTCAAAGTCTATTGGAGAAATTTGCCAGTTTGTGGTAGGTTGATGTGCAGGCGTGTGTACTAAAGCTTCATTTCCGGTACAAATAAGATTGTACGAAAACTCTTAGAAATAACATGTAAGTGCTGGTGTTTCAGTTATCGACAGAATATGGTGCGACTTCGGTCCTTGTTGCAAGATCAGCCAGAGCGTCCGATTGACCGCGCGGTCTGGTGGACGGAGTACGTCCTGCGGCACGGCGGCGCCAAGCACTTGCGCTCCCCCGCCGCCAACGTCTCTTGGACCCAATACCTAGAGCTAGAACTAGTATTTTATCTTTTAACTGCGATTATATTTATATTTGCTGTTCTTTTAATAGGCATTTTGAAAATCTATCGGGTTATTTTTGTTAATAAACAGAGAAAGATTAAAATAAAAACAAAATAAACTAAAAATTATGAACAATTGCAACGTTTTAGTTTTTAGTTTTGTTTCTATGATATGTATTATTTAATAATTCTTATGATGAACCTTAAAGTTCTATGAGTTATTCTTAAGGATTTCGATTAAGTATGTAAGCGTTTCTTAAATTAATCATTAAATATAATTCAACATAATGACTTCTCATAAATATCTGACGGTATTTTTGCCAAAAGCAATTCATGGCAGCTGCAATTTTTGTAGGATCCCCAACACATCCACAGTTCCACACTGGTTGATTAAAGTAAAATTACGATCTAACGTTCTGGGTAAAACTATCTCGAATACATATCATCTATGACTACAAATTCATTACGAAAAATAGGTGAATGGTGGATATAAATTTATATATGTATCGTAAAATACTAAAAGTTTCTCTCTAGAGACAGTAAATTAATGAAAAAACGTGAAAATGTGAATATCGAATGTATGTCTGTTTTTTTGAACGAAGTATTGGAGTTATTTTTTTGCTTTTTTATGATATTTAGACAAATTTTATATTTATTTGTTAATAAAAATATATAAACGTAAAAGTGTATGCTTGTTTTATTGTTATATTATTATAAAAGTAATTACACTTCATATTTGTAATAATTGAGAACTAAAATTGCATAGTATCAGAAAACTATGTAATATACAACGAGAGTCTGTTTAAAGTGTACATATTTTATGAATGTGGGTAAAAACTATATTAATTATATCAATAAGAAAATAATATAAAAATCTTACTCACTTACTTATTAAAATAACAACGTTTGCTATGAGTGGTTAAACAAAGGCACTCCAGGTGGCTCCTAATTATTTTATAAAAGTTGTAATTTTACGTAAACTAATTTTATTTTAGTTTTATTTATTTATAGCAAATACGTTATTGAATTAGTAAAAGTTACAAAAACAATAGTAAGTTCGAAATTTTTTTTTGGTAAATTAGTTATTAAAAAACCCAATTAATTAGTTTACTCTCTTATTTTAAAAACATCACAATCACGTTTAAATCTTTACATCAATCACATAATTTTTTTTGTTGTGTTCGTAAATAATTGTTAGGACAAGGTTTGTATAAGATTAAAAAAACGGTTTTCGAGCTGGTACAGACGCCTGCACATCAACCCTGCACCTATACAAAACTGTCAAATTTCTTTAACAAATGTTCAACCATATGTCTTAGTCATAAAGTTTAAAGTCTATTGAGAAAATTTGTCACTTTGTGGTAGTCTGATGTGCAACCATCACAAAGTACGGATCTTCTAAGAAGCGGGCAAAGTGAACCTATGATTATCAGGTTATTTTGTTTCTTCTCGGTTATGGCACTAGATGCAAATACAAAAAAAAAACAACGCAAAATTGATTTCTCCCACTCTTTCTTAGCTCTAACTAAGTAATTTTGTATAATGGTAAGTATTAGTCTGAAATAACTCTTAATCCAGTTTTAAGTAAATATATTAATATTATTTGTCTCATAGTGCGAGTCACAAAGGGATATGCCACACACAGCCTTTACGAAGGAAAAAAAAATACATGAACCTATCGACATCGCCTGCCGTGATCGAAAGAAAATCCTAATCGAAATATTAATAATGTAAAACATACTAGAAAGTTTTGCCTGAAAGTAATTTCTTTTATTGAAATTTATTGATTGCCGTTAGGTTAAATAGGTTTACTTTATAAACAAATCTAATAGCTGCTGCATCTAACTGCGACCTATACGATAATAAAATAACTCAATTCACCTATAGCCAGGTGACTTGTCAGATACGCGCTGTATTAAATCATATTATAATGACTGCAACACGAACTCTCATGATGATTAGACAAAGTTAAAAATCAAAACATGACAAAAACCTCGTATGATAACGATGATAAACAAAAACATTAAATATAATATGAAGTTAGTGTGCTTACAAATAAAACATTCATACAAACATTTCGACGTTCTTACCTAAAATTTGGCAAACAATTATTATTATTTTATTTGTTGTAAATGTCAACTGAAGCGTTCGCACAAAGGAAATTGATACCGATGTTAATCTCGGGACGAACGTCTTCTGACGATTTTCTCATGTAATTTGATGCGTGTGAAATCGATTACTCCGTATATTGTCTGGAACCCTTCTCAAGATTTTGCAATCCGTACCGCGTGCTGCTGACGGGTATTTAACCTCGCACCGTATTAGATATTTGTATTTGACTCCTGAAATTAATCAAGCAGTACTCGTTGGCCGAGTGGCAAAGCGCTCTGCCTGATACCCGAAGGATTAATGGAATTACCAGCAGGGGGACAGTTATAGGCTATTTACTACACGGTGGTGCAGAGGCCAGTTTCCCCGCCCGATCCTCTAAATGACACCACACATTTACAGAATACACTAAACATGCACACTAGTTTAGACCCATGACACCGTACTCGTAGAACAAGGGTACGAAGAACCGGTTCACACGCGCTCTACACCAGGTACAGACATGTACCTGGACGCTTCTCTCCCCCTCCACGGCCCGGTCAACCCGAGCCGAGGTCCGAGCCTTTAGAGGCGCCCTCGGGTTGCTCCGCTCCCCGATCCGATCCGAACCCTTCGGAGGATCTAGTAGGGCACGGGGACGCGCACTAGTGCGCGATGCCATTCCCTCTAGAAAACCTCCGTAGGTGATTCGTTTCGCACGGCTTCCCATTACGTTCCTCGCCGCCCCCAAAAAAGCCCGGTGAAGCTGGAAAAATGCCGTTTGAGGCAATCAGCAATCTCTCTCAAAAAAGGGGCCAGTTTACCGATCCGATGCGAACCCCTCGGAGAATCTAGTATAACTGGAACATGCACTAATGCGTGATGCCATTCCCTCTAGACAACTTCTGACGGTGCTTAGTTTCACACGCCTTGAACCCTCAAAGTTTCTCGCTGCCCTTAGAAAAGTTCAATGAAGCTGAAAACCCGCACGAGGCTATCAGCAAACTCTCCCAAAAAAAAGTGATTAGTTGTTTATTGTTATTCCGTACAGATCATCACTTTTATCGCGTTTATCTCACCTGATCTTAGGTGATGCGGAAGCCGAAGGTGGAAGCGCAATTCACCCGGAATCCTCAACTACAAAGGTACTATAAACTCGCCATACATGTCGTTGGTGGAAAGGGACAACTGCTAAAGCGTCAAAAATCAATTATTAGGAAATGAATTTTAATGTTTTAACTTTTTATGTTCATTTCCCACCAATTGAGTTTTGGCTTTTTAGCAGTTTTCTATTTCCACTGACGATACACTTTTAAGTGAGCCCGCCGACCACGACTGGTCCAACTTAACTTGCATTAACTTCACACTCTATGTTTGTTTCTTTTTTTTTGACAACATTTAAAAAAACAGTGAAAAAATTAAATGCCTACCCGACCCAGCCAAGAATCGGACCTGGGTCTTCCGCAATCCGGACGGCTGCACTGACCATTATGCTACCGGGAAGGCTGACATAAGCACTGACTTTTTTCACTGCTTTGATTTTTGACTGCTTTTTCTTCTTTCTTCTTTTTTGTCTTTATTACTCTTTTTGTTTAATCGTATTTTTTTCTCTTATGTGTATACAGTTTGCATCTTCGTTTTGTATTTACCTGTAAGTTGTTAATAAATGTTTTTCTATTCTATTCTATGCTTCTAACTCGGTCAAAACGGGTATAAAGGTATGGCTTTGATCCTGTACGAGTACCATAGTAGTTTGTGTTAATTATCGTTATATAAAGTTATACCTCCCCGAAAAAAGTCAGACAAGCTGCAAGTAAAATGGTCTTTAAAACAATGGTGTATAAACTGTTTCTACAGGAATCAACATCCACGCAAGAGATTCCCGTCATCTTTTCTTCTGTTATGTTTAACCGTTGTAGTCTATATTTATTTAAGTTTTTTTTTAGTATGTATATTATATTATTATCACTTAATTTAATAAACTTAATAAGTATATTTCAGTTCTTATAAATTTATGTAGTGTATGTTTCATTTACGTTTTTTGTCGCACCGCTTACCAATTTTTCTGCCTAGCCTTTAGGTTCGACTGGTAGAGAATGCCATTTGGCATTTAGTCCGCCTTTTGTACTTTATTGTATTGTATTATGCAATAAACATTAAAATAAATAAATAAATACCTACAATTCGGTATCGGCAAAAGAATGTATTGAAATCTTAAAACGAATTGTTGGATAGGACCCTAAATCGATCTAAAGGCGTGCCAGGACCCTTTTCACTGCAAAACCAAGACAAGACCGAGTGTCGTTGACGGTTCTGTTATCTATTTTCGATTCATCATTAATATCTTCGTTTCGAAATATAGTATTTGTATACAGTTCTGGTCTCATAAAACTTGTGGTCAGAAAGTTAGTATAAAACAGTTTGATTTTTTCTAACAAAAATGTATTTATCAGCTAATTTTATGTCCCCACTTCTGGTACACGAGCCTTTTCTATAGATTAAAAACACCACAGAGGGCCATACACCTGAACCAACGGCTTTACATGTCTCTGTGCACGGAAGAGCTCGAGATAGTAAATTTTTGGACACCTATGCGATAACTGACCTATGCAAAAATTACTTAACTTCCGCAATCGCAAGCGAGTGCGCTTTTTACAATAACATTTTGCGTTTTTACAAATCCTTGTTTTTGTTACATGATCAAAAAACTAATTTTACCCGCGTTAGACACTGGACGAGCTCGACGGCATAGTGGTTTACGCGCCGCTACGCTACGATTGCTAAGGTTAAGCAACTTTCGCAAAGGCCGGTCATCGGATGGGTGACCAAAAATGTGTCATCTCGAGCCTTCTCCGTGCGTCGAAAGGCACGTAAAGCCGTCAGGCTTAATTTGCAGTCGTTAACAACCACCAATCCGCACCGGGCCTGCGGCGTGGTGGCTTTGGCCGTCCTCTCTATCCATCCACAGGGAAGGTTCGTGTCCCAGTAATGGGGACACAAAATGAGCTGACAATGATGCAATACACTTTTTACGCTTTTTTAAGTTCTCATTATCGTTATCGTGATCGAATGGCAAATAAAACTCGCACAAGACACAGTATGTTTATTTATTTATTCATTTATTTTTTATTTATTTTTTATTTATTTAAACTTTTGCAACATAAATATTACATGGCGGACTTAATGCCTGAGGCATTCTCTACCAGTCAACCATAGGGTGGTGCAGAGATAACATTGGTAGGTGCAATTATGATATATGATTGTAAGTAACTATGTAATACATACATAAATATTATACCACTTCTCTTTATCAAAGTGAGCACCTTTTGCCCCATTGAAGCCCCCCTTTGTTTGTGAAAATAACAAAGCTTCGGTTATTAATCGTCTAAGTACGAGTACAGCGCTATATCCGCATTTTGAATAATTAATTACAATACGTTGTTCAAAGGTAATTACTAACAGCACTTTGCTCGAGAATAGTTTCAAAATAGTATTACTCACGACAAGTGGTGACTTAAACAAATGGTTCGCAGTACGGTAGATAGATAACTACCTAATAATATGCTTACAGAGATGATCTTGATTATATTTTCAAGATAATTTTTTTTCTAGAAATAATCATCCAGCCTCTGGAAGCTCGCGTAGGATCAAACCCACGACCCTTAGATAACCGGTTTATGCTCGGACCGCTGAGCTACCTAGACTCCAAAAGACTGAATTTTTCTAGTACTTTGTAATTTTCACACACCCTCACACACACTCACAGACATAAAATAATTTGTAATGGTTACCTTTTGTAATACTTATACAAATTGTTAGTATTACTCAATATTAATTTATTACACAGTACAGTTTAAAGTATAAAAACATTTTTGAGAAATCTATACTTATCAATTGCCACGTGTATGTCAGCCTCACTTGGGAACGGCTCGACTGATTTGGCTGATTTATTTGTCGTTGTGTTCGCAATTGTCAGGACAAGGTTTGTAAAAAAAAATAGATAGATATAGATAGTTGATTTATTTGCAACAAAACATGCACACAATTAAAACATAATACAATAAAAAGATACTAAATAGAAATAAAAAAAATTAGAATTGGAAAAAAAATTAACGAGCCTTACAGTAGTCGCATATATGTAACATTTGACATCTCACTTTTTTAAATCAATATCACGATAAAAAATTGAATATAGAATTAACAATATATTTGACACGAATATTTTTTCTCTTTTTTTATTTTTTTTCTCTTTTTTTATTTAATTTTTATTTTTTATATTATTCTTTTTTTTATTTTGCTAGCAAACTCGCAAATGAACTACTGACTAAGATATATAAAAAAAATCATATTTTTTTACATAATGTTAACATTTTGTACAACCCTTTTTGGTTGGCGCAAGCCCAGAGCCGGATGATTTATGTCCCGGACAATCTTTCCCTGGTTCCTGGGTGCCCAGGAGTAAAACGACTCACTAAAAACTTCATAAATTTATTAAAAATACACCATATAGCAACTCACTACAACATCTTATTTTATAGTGACCTTTGACACGTGACAAGCTTGTACCCGCGCTGTCTCTCCCACGCCGCACTCTCAGGCCGCCCGCGCCCGCCGTTTTTGTCTAAAAAATATAAATTTCTCAGCTATTTATTACTTGTGAAAAAAAAAACAGTTATCACTAAACATGTAGGCTGCTCAAATTTTATTGCTTATTTTTTTTCCAAGTTGTATAGAAGGCGAGCGGAAAGATGTTACACATCAAAAATATCTAATATATTTATACAGCGTGTAACAGAAAGGTGTGGTCAAAATGAAAAGATCCAAAGCGTATCCGATCTAGATTTTGTATGCAGAGCAATTTTTGAATTAATATTTTTATTGTGACGTCACATCAAAATCTCTGCTCTAGTAGTTTAGTAACCTCTGTGTACTAACACTGCTGCTTGCTTATGCGCGCCTGACGCGCATCACTTCACAAATATAAATATTTTATTAACCATTGCATGACAAAATAAAGTTAATAATTATGTCTTAATAACAACACATACAAGTTCTAGATGGGATACACTTTGGATCTTATCATTTTGGCAGCACCTTTTTGTTACACGTTGTATATTATCTCGGGTGGGCCGCTAGTACATTTTAAATATAATGTGCAAGCCTAAGTACCTATTCGATCGTTTAATAAAAATACTTTTTTTTGTTTGTTTACTTTTTTAAAGTACCGTTTACTCAATTTGGTTTTACACCATCAAAATAGCTATAACAAATTGTAAAACTAGGAAGGACTGGTTGTTTAAATTCTAGTTTAACTGTCAAGTATTTCTAGTTAGACCTTTTTCAAATATCATATTTACTTGGCCAATGTTTTATTTAAAAGAGCACCAATTTGAAAGAATGTACAGAATAATTTTTAAATTACGACACTCGAATTAAGGTCAAAAGATGAAGCGATTAATTTCCATTTGTACGGAATTGGCGACGTGCCTAATGAAGAATACGTAATAAATTCTTTGTGAGCTCGCGAAAGTTTTTGCGTCATTAATTAAAGAATGGGAATAAGAAAATATTTATTGGAAAAGCACACGTAATTTCACAATACATAATAAACCGTTGTTGGTGTTTATTAGGCTTAATAAACATGAATTAATAGATGATAAGCAAAACCGAAAGAAAAAAGCTAAAATAAAAATTTTACAAGCAGCAATCCAAAAAGTAACAGACAGAAAAAAAAAACGGCAAAACGTTTTTCAGTTTTCCAAAAAAACCTTGCCATAAATATATTAAACTTGTACCAGTAATACAAATGACACAAGCAAACAGTTTGTTCATTTAAACGTAATTTTAAAAAGTGTTTTCTCCACCGACAAATAATTATGTAAAAGACGACTGTGTTCTAGTTTAGGATAAAAAAATATTTATACCAACCAATTTTGATTGTTTCTTCTTGTGTCATTAAATTTAATAATATTAGTATTATTATAAGTTTATTTGATAAATAATGTTAACAATTATTTTAAAGGGTAAAAGCGAGGCGCTTCTATTCTAGCCACATCTGCGTTTTTCTTTGACTGTACTTTAAATGCGCGTGCGAGTTGACGACAAAAAAAATAGGTAAAATCGGGAGGTGCCAACTCGCGCGCACTCGCCACTTTCACACATGCCATTTGACGATTAAGTCGCTTATGCTGGTCCAAACACACTAAAATAATAGGGCTCCTTAGAATATCAGCGTCGCAGGTGATGTCATGCTGCAACATGTGCTGAGTGGGGTCCTTTTCAGTTTCGCTTCTTTATTTTATACTTTATTGTTTATTACTTTAGTTTGAAACTGAATAAATATTTTGATTTGTATTGATTTCATTTAATATACAATATACCTACAAGGAAATGATAGAGAAGCTTTAAAAAAAATGTCTGTTAATGCTTATCTGGCATATTTATCGTTTTAAGAATCCATATTAATCTTTATTAATAAAACCAATTGCCAATGTGTCAGATATCAAAGCATCACTTAAGATTGGCTCGACCGATTTGGCTGATTTTTTTTATGTTCGTAGTTGTCAGGAAGACAAAGTCGCGAGCTGGCTACTAGTTTGTAATAAATATGTTCATACATTAGATAATATTTCATGAGATTATAATTTTTTTGTCACTAGACACATTTTTATATAGTTTATTATTGTACACGATCTGTGGCCATGGCAATTGTTAAAAGTCATCAAACGCCACTGGTCTAGTTTTGCATGTATGTAAATAATAATAATAAACGTAAAGATTTTAATTTGTCACGTTTACATAAATACAAGTAAGTAATTGGTTATCAACTACTCTGCAATAACAGAGCAAAGCGGACAGTATATACAACATCGTTTATCATTCAACACATGCATAATAACAACTAAAGTCATGTGGATTGCATTGCAAAAAGTTTTGTTTGTGACAGTTCTGATAAACCAGAATGATGGAGCAAGAATTTTGGCGGTGTACCCAGCTCCATCCATAAGCCATCAAGCGACCTTCAGACCTTTGACTCTTGAACTTGTGAAACGAGGTCACGATGTCACCGTCATCACAACGGATCCAATATTTCCTAAAGGCGGGACTCCTAAGAATCTCACAGAAATTGACCTTCATGACATATCGTATCAAACTTGGCGAAATGAATTCGTCTCTACAGGAATTACGCAAGGCAATAAAAAAGACTCCATGAGTCAGCTTGAAACTATTTTAAAGTTGAGTACGAAGATCATTGAAATACAGATTGCTGATAATGAAGTACAGAAAATAATTAACGACAAATCACAGAAGTTTGATCTACTGATACTGGAGGCATGCGCTTTTGCCGCTATAGTTTACTCTCATATTTTTAAAGCTCCTGTGATTCAAATCAGCTCTTTCGGAACAGTACCTGATACTTCATACATAATGGGAGCACCCGTGCATCCTATACTGCATCCATTTCCATTGGCACAAAAGATTCACAAGCACTCATTTTGGGACAAGCTCACAGAAATTTACTTTCGATTCTATATTGACTATACTATATCAGAACTAAATGTTGAATTAACCAAGAGTTACAGAAAAATATTAGGACCAGATGTGCCTGACTTCAGTGAATTGAAAAATAATGTTGACATGATATTCTTAAATGTTCACTCTATTTGGGAGATGAACCGACCCACACCCCCGAACATGATTTATTTGGGAGGATTGCATCAGAAGCCTGAAAATAAACTGCCAAAGGTACTTATTTGTGATTTCTTTTGTTTAATTATATCTATTTCTTGTATGCTCTGTTGCATCTTACATCTATGTTTGCGTGCACTGACGGTGACGAGAACATTTGGAACGGGTCGTCAGCATCACCAGCTCATTTTATGTCCCCACTGCCGGGATACGAGCCATCCTTATAGGTGGATAGAGAGAACGGTCCAAAAACCACCACGCGAGCCCAGTGTGGATTGGTGGTTGTTAACGACTGCTAATGCAGTTGGGACCAACGGATT
Organism: Eudonia truncicolella; assembly: GCA_949315975.1. Taxonomy (NCBI): domain Eukaryota; kingdom Metazoa; phylum Arthropoda; class Insecta; order Lepidoptera; family Crambidae; genus Eudonia; species Eudonia truncicolella. Next base: position 3,976,134 of record OX438848.1, on the reverse strand, counting down.
TACGTACCTTTCGAAGCACAGAGGAGCTTGAGATGATACATTTTTGGTCATCCGTCTAATGACCGGCCTTTGCGAAAGTTGCTTAACCTTAGCAATCGCAGACCAGGGGGCCTACCGCCTAACTCTATTGATATCGCTCTCGCTATCGCGCTCTATAGTTTATGGCGTAATCTTGCCATTTCGAAAGCTATATAAAAGCAATATCGAAAGCTATAGCCTATAGCTTTCGATATTGCTTTCTTAATGCTTTCATATCGCTTTAGAAATTACAAAATGACGCCATAAACTATAGAGCGCGATAGCGAGAGCGATGTCGATAGAGTTAGGCGGTTGGGGGGCGGGCTTGTTCACCTCTGCGCCATCGTTCGAGTCGTATCGTACCACAATTAATATGAACTTATGTTTTTATTTGTTAATGACAGTGCGCTATTTCGTTTTCAGTTTTCGTTTTTCAGTAAGTGAATTATGTTAGAGTTATGACAAATAAATGTACTTTAACCATTTTAAAACCAGAAAGTCCTGTTTCTCGATGGATAAGTTTGATTTTATTTCAGGACCTCCAAACGTATCTTGACTCTTCCAAAAATGGCGTCATCTACATTAGCTTTGGGACAAATGTAGAACCATCTTTACTGCCTCCGCATAAAATTCAAACTCTCATAAATGTTTTCTCCAAACTGCCCTACGATGTACTGTGGAAGTGGAACCAAGACGAGCTTCCTGGACGCACCGCAAACATTAAAATATCAAAATGGTTGCCGCAATCGGATCTTCTAAGTAAGTTTAGTTATGAATACTCCTCCCTCTTTGACGACCTCCGTAGCCGAGTGGGTTGCACGCCGGACTTTGGGTGGCGCTAACTCTGAGGTCCCGGGTTCGATACCCGGTCGGGTCAATGTCGAAAACTAACTTTTCGATATTGTGTCGGGTCTGGGTGGTTGTTGTGGTACCGTCGTTATTTCTGATTTCCATGAAACAAGTGCTTTAGCTACTTACCTTGGGATCAGAACAATGTATGTGATGTTGTCTAAATATTTTTTTATTTATTTATTATTTATTTATACTTGGATAAATGCTAACAGTTAAATTATTATTTAAATTTGCTGCTTCTGGTATCCTATCTTAGTTGGTATTTATTCATATTATGTTTGTTAAAATCTGGTAAATCCTATCGATTACGTTGATCGCACGTTTTCTATACAGGAAATATTATTTTCAACTGAAACCCAGGAACATCAGGAAGAATGTTAAATATTCATGCATATGGCTGTCCCAAAAAAAAACTCCTCTTATTTGTATTAAAATCACTGCACCCTTTGTTCATAACGGAGCTGGTCGATGCACTGTTAAAATTATTTTCAGGTCATCTAACTTAAGTTTTAACAGTTTTACTGTTCGTATTTTATATATTGTGTTAATGAATAGGAAAGATCGTTATAACTTAAAATTTTCAGGGCATCCAAACGTCAAAATATTTGTCACGCAAGCTGGATTGCAGTCGACAGATGAAGCGATAACGGCTGGCGTGCCTTTGATAGCTCTACCAATGTTAGGAGACCAATGGTACAACGCAGAACTGTACGAGTACCACGGTATCGGTGAACAACTCGATTTGGAAACAATCGACGAGGAAAAGTTTAATGATGCCATTCAAAAAGTTGCCAACAACGAGAGGTATTTCGAGTTTTCTTTGTTGTTTAATAGTTAAATCCAAAAACAGACAATAATTTTTTTTAATAATTTTATTCTTTTCAAATTAGCCCCAAACCACTTTAATTGTATTGTCTATTGCAACGTGTACCGATAGTCAACTTCTCTGAGCACTGTGATATGTCATTCGTCAAATCACATCTATCATCATAATCAACATTTGTGTCCTCACTGACGGGGCCGGAGCCTTGCCTTTGGATGGGTAGGGAGAACGGGCCATAAACTACCACGCGGGCCTAGTGCGGATTAGTGGTTGTTAACGACTCTACGTGCCTTCCGAAGCAAGGAGCTCGAGATTATACATTTTTGGTCACCCATCCGAAACCGGCCTTTGCGAATGTTGCACAACCTTAACACTCACAGACCGGGTGCATTACCCACTGCGCCCTCCTCGCGCGTATCCTCTGTATGGTGGGTTTATAATTATAAATATGTATAGAAACTTACTTCTAACCTTAATGTGCAACATTAAGGGTCGTTTTTTACGTTAGGGCATGCGTAGTGTCGTAGTGAAGTTTTGGAGCAGGACCACACACTAACAGTTCGCTGGCAGATATCAGCCTCAGTCAGCCAGTATCAGAGTCAGTTAGTTGCATCAGATAACGTTATATATAATTATACTTTTATATTATTATATATGTATGTATGTATATACATTATGGTTATATAGTTTAAGTATGTATATGTATCAGTAATTAGTTTCGTAGAATAGTCCCGCAAACTTTCGTTTTTCGCCTTTGGAGCGGTGCCAGAGCTAAGGGTGTGCGTGGTGTTATAGCGTAGCTTTGGAGCAGTGGCTAGAGCCAACAGCATGAATAGCGTCGTAGGATAGGTTGGAAGTAAGTTTCTATCCAGAATCTGATTCAAGCTTCATGCTCATGGTCAGCTATGTGCACGTGTTAGATTTAAAAATATTATTTCTCATATAAACATAATTATGGTTGACTTAAAATGAGCTACGCAATTTAGCTTCTAAAAACATTTTGTGACTTCTTGAGGACATACGAATTATTACATAGTGTTATTACTTTTGGTATTGCTAGCGTTATTTGATTGCGGTGACTGCTTTCCATCAGGCAGGTTTGTTTACCGGCTCAGTGACAATAAAATATTAATAAAAAAATATTATTAAATATTAAACTAATGTCTAAAATAAACGCGAGTAGATCCGTAAAAATTGTTTCATTTCAATAAAATATTGTTTAAAATTCAGTATAAATAATTTTGTAATTAACCCACTCATACTCCTCCTAATTGTTTCATATAGACTTTTATTTTCATTAGGTATCGCCAGAACATATTGCGTCTGCGTTCAATAATGCACGACCAGCCTGAGTCTCCAATAGACCGCGCGATCTGGTGGACAGAGTACGTCCTGCGGCATGGCGGCGCGAAGCACTTGCGCTCCCCCTCAGCCAACGTCTCCTGGACGCAATACTTGGAGCTAGAACTAGTATTTTACCTACTAGCTATTGTAACATCTGTGATATCTCTTCTTGTATTCATTGTCTATAGGTTGATGTCTAGAAATCAAATAAAAGTTAAAGTGAAATCTTTTTGAAGTGTTGTAGGTAGTAGTTTCAATAGTGTTAAGTTATTTACAAAATTGTACAGTATAATAAATTTTGTCATTAGAAAAAAAAACTTTAAGCTTCTTACATATTTATAACTTTGTCGTTTAGTCCTCCGACTTCCATTGCACGAGGTAAGCCTTCAAGTGTAATTTTCAGTTATTTTGGAGCAGTTTTAGATTGCTATTAAAAAAATTTCAAAATTATTGTAGTTGTAAAATATTGTTTATTATATTATCATCATCAGCTTGTATACGTCCCATTGCTTAGGACTTAGGATAATAGTAGGTTATTCCGTGCTTCGGAATGCACGTACTTACAGCCATTGTTCTCTTCTGCATTAGTAGTCGTTTACATCCACCAATCCGCACTGGGCCCGCTTGGTGGTATATGGCCCGTTTTCCTTAGGGTGCAAGCTGGTGAATGCAGGATAATAGCATAAGGGAAGATCGGGCTATAACCCGTTATGTTGCTGTTATTCTAAACGGTGGATGTCAATGACTACCAAGCAGTTTATAGTCACCAAGCACGGGAGGAGCTCGATATATTTTTTGTTTGGTCATTCATTTGGTGACCGGAATTGTAAATTTTCTTTGATTTGCAAGATTACTTAAATATATTTTTTTGTAATCTTATCTGTGTCTGACTATCCCTTAAGAAGATACAGATGGTGAGATACGCCTTCCTATAACTCAATTACATTAACATCCAGTCCCATAAAATAAACCAAAGCGTCTGAGAAGATTCTCTGACGACACTTTGGCAGATTTTACACCCTCTTACAGTACTGGAGAGCTTATACCTAAAGTATGACTGCGTTCTAAATGCTTAGAATAGTGGCCTTTATAGCCTAGTCTTTGGTTAGATCTTTACGTCAACTCTGGACCAATATATTCCTTAATAGAATTCAAACTTGTTTATATTTATTATTATTTATATAGCTATTGGAGCCCTGATAGTGTACTTTGCCAGGATAATATTGTAAGTAGCCTATGACCGACCCACTATTGGGCCAACGCCTCCTTTACTGAAATCAAGTCATCGCTACAATTTATGGGTAATGGCTTAATCAATACGCTTGCCAAATGCGGGTTGGCGATCACAAACCCGGGCTATGCATCGAAAAACCTAAAACGTGTCTAAATCATATTTCCCGATCTGGGAATTGTACTCGGGACTTTCGGCTATTGGGCCTAGTGCTTTGCTACTCGGGCACCGAGGCGTTGTAGCGGTGACTTGATTTTAATAATAATACCACAACACTGTAATAAAGTTTGTCGCAGCGAATATAATTTTAAGCCTAGTTGTTGTTTTATGAAATAATCCCAAGTAATGAGAAACACAGTGAAATGAATTGAATGAAGCGAAATGAAGTGAAATCTTATTGAATCGAAACTAAACCACAGCGAAGTAGAAACAAGTAAAGAGAGCAATATTTTGTTTCAAACTGTTGAAATAGGTATTGCATTTTCTATGCTATTTTTATTACCATCTTCTGGTGGTACTGTTTCTTCTTTTAATAAGTGTACCCGTTTAATTTCAGAGGAATGATAAAAACGCATCACTAAAAATAAATATATGTACGAATATTCTATTAATTAAGAGCTTCCATTGTTCTTTCGCCGTGCAAAAACTAAAACATTGCATTCTTTTACCTTAGCGCATTTGTGCTACTAGTGGTCGCCCAGTGGTTGAAATTGGATGGCAATTCAGAAAATATACCATTTTTTATACTATGTAACGTACCTAACACATAATTTTATGCATACATTTTATCTTGATGAACTCTATCTCCATACTTACGAACTTTAACTGCCAAATCTCACACTTACGCGCAATGTACAAAGGGGTACAACGAGTTTTCATTACATATTTTTTACATATTTTGACGACCTCCTTGGTCGAGTGGTTTGTACACCGGTTTTCATGGTGTCGCCATCTCTGAGGCCCCGGGTTCGATCCCCGGTCGGGTCAATTTAGAAGTTATTGTTTTTCTAAATTGTCTCGGGTCTGGATGTTTTCTATCTGTAACCTCTTTGCTAAGAGTTTTTCATCGGTCTACAACTGTAATAGATTTAAGAATGACTCCCCTAGCTCTTCCTATAGTGGTGCTGACGCATTGACCAGCAATTATCTTACAGCTATCAAATTTAAAGACGACCAGGTGTTAAAAGTGTTAAAAAGACTGGATGCTTATAAAGGCGCGGGCTCTGATGGTTTACCGTCAGTCTTTGCGCTCCGATGTGCTTATGCCTTAGCTAAGCCTTTATGCTTATTATACAATAAATCGCTGGCCACTGGTATGTTTCCATCGGAGTGGAAGGTCGCTTTGGTGGTCCCACTTTTCAAAAATGGAGAAAAAGACTTAATTTCTAATTATAGACCGATTTCTATTCTGCCAGTCTTTGCTAAGGTATTCGAGCAGTTACTATGTCCCATTCTGTCTTGGCATTTCCAACAGTTAATAGATTCTCGTCAGCATGGCTTCATGAAGAATAGGTCGACATCAACAAACCTCACTTCGTTTGTTGATTCTGTTTCCTTGAAACTCGACAGCCGCTCATCGGTGGATGCGATCTACACGGACTTTAGCAACGCCTTTGACCGGGTTAACCATGAAGTTTTGCTTAACAAACTCAATGTTCATGGTATTGGTAAACCCTTGCTGAATTGGTGCCGATCGTATCTGTCAGATAGAGCGTCAAAAGTGGTGGTAAATGGGTTCACTTCGGATCCTTTTCCGGTTGCTTCTGGTGTCCCTCAGGGGTCACATTTAGGTCCCATGCTGTTCAATGTTTTCATTAATGACATTGGCGGGTGCTTCGGTAATTCTGATTACTTTTTATTTGCAGACGACTTGAAATTTTTCAGAGTGGTTGACACTCAATTGGACGCGAATCTGTTACAAACAGACATAAATAACCTGGTAGAATGGTGTGAAGGTAATCATATGGATTTAAATGTTTCCAAGTGTTGTTCGATGCGTTTCTCAAGAAAAAAGATACTTTCTAACTATAAATACAAAATTAAAAAAGACATTTTGGCGGATGTTGATACTGTAAGGGATCTCGGTGTTCGTTTGGATAGCAGGCTGAGGTTTAATGTGCATGTTAATGACATTTGTTCCAAGGGCTTCAAGAATCTTGGATTTGTCCTCCGAAACTGTAGAGATTTTAGGTCTCCTAAGACAAAGATCCTTTTATATAACTCATTTGTTCGTGGTGGCTTGGAGTACTGCAGTATGGTGTGGAATCCTTTTTATGACGTATATGTAAAACGACTGGAAAGCATCCAAAAGCGATTTTTATGGCACTTGACGTTTTCGTGTAACTTGGACAAGAATGTTTTAAAATATTTTGAGAGATTAGACCATTTTAAGATCAGTTCTCTATCGGATCGTAGACGTATGCACGACCTCATGTTTCTCTATAGGCTAGCGAATGGCATCCTTGATGTCCCGTGTTTACTAAAATCGCTGTCATTCAATGTACCCTTAAAGCTTCCACGGGCATCAAGAAGTAACATCCTTGTAGACCAGCCTTGCAGGTCTAACCTTGGTCAGAATGCACCTTTGAATCGTATCATAAGGGAGTTTAATGGTACAGCTAAAACCAAGAGTTTGGACTTGTTCATGAGTGACATTCGCAGCTTTAGGAAGTCTCTCATCTGTTGATATATGTTGTATGCGACATAAGTATTTATATTTCTTTTTTTTGCAATTGTTATTTAAATTTTTCATATTCAATATTTACTTCAATTCCCTTTTTATCATAATTACGGAGGTACTATTTTTTTTGTTAATCCTATTCACGTAATTGCATGCAGTCTTCACCTATAATTATGTTGACATTAAGCTATAATCTATTTTTGAAATGTTCTGTTTACGATATCAATGATGTTAAATATGTTGGTGATCATTTATATAAATAAATAAATAAATATATATAAAAAGTATGTATTTAAGTATTTTAAGTATGTTTATCCGTTGTCTAGTAACCATTTAACAAGTTTCATAACAAAGCTTCTCTTGGGCTAAATAATGAGTGTGAGTGTAGGAAAAAAATATATATATATATAAATATATATATATTAATATAAAGATGCAATGTCATATGGCGTGAAATTACCAATCATAATAATACACGCACTTAGGTGCGGAAAATACTATAAGTTCAATTATATCTCCCGCCACTCCTGTTAATATACTTACATATACATAGATACGTACGTATATATTATACTCTGCAATAGACGGAAAGTAAATTTACCATTCACCGTTGTTGTTGTAATAAATTTATTTGTTAACCAGAAGGGCTTCATTAAATTAAATTTTTGGGGTTAATTTAACTTTTGCAAGGCACAAAGAAATTTGGTGACTCGTTTCTTTATCGTACCTCCAAAAGATGGAATAGTCTACCAGCACACGTTTTCCCTCTTTCCTATGATATGGGGTCCTTCAAACGAGACGTGAAGAAGCACATTATGGGCCGGCAGAGTGAGGTTGACTGATATTGCGTTGTTTTCACGCTGCACCAGTTGTCTTCGCATCTGGACTCCATTTCCACTTAACATCAGGTGGTGTGGAGTCAATTGCTGTGCTAAGTATAAAAAAAAAACTTGGCAACGACACATTCTTTGAGAAGTTCGTTAATCGAGCCCGAATCATTCTTGACCTACAGAATGAGTGTTCGAAAAGTTTGTTCAAATTGAATCTTGAATGTTATTAATAAATAACTGACACTGACTTGGCAATGACAAAGGGTGTTACTAGCCATATACAACGTGTAACAAAAAATGCGGTAAAAATTTAAAAAATCTAAAGTGTTTCTGATCTGGATTTTGTATGCGTTGTTACTTAGACATAATAATTAACTTTAATTTGTCATGCACAAATTAAAGTTACTCATTATTTACAATAAAATAAAATATTTATAGTGAAATCATGCGCGTCAGGCGCGCATAAGCAAGCAGCAGTGATCATAAATGTAAGTACAAAGTGGTTATTAAACCACTAGGGCTGTGACTTGTATATTTTCATGTGACGTCACAATAGAAATATGTAATTAAAAATTGCATAACAAATTAAAGTTAATAATTATGTCTAAGTAACTCTGCATATAGGATCCAGATCGGATACACTATAGATCTTTAATTTTTACCACACCTTTCTGTATACATTACATATTGATAAAAATACAACTGTTATTACAATAGTAAACCTACAAACAAAGGATACTCAAAGACAACCAAATTGGCAAATTGTGAGAATTCTAAAGTAAGTATAGATTTAAAATAAGTTCAAGATAGGCATTGTACTGTGTTTATCAAATTACTACATTTTAAAAAACATTTTAAAATGCAATTATTTGAATAGCTTTATAAAAAATTTAATCATTATAAAAACATAATAAAATGCATTCATTTTAAAAACATTATAAAATGTAATCATTTTAAAATCTATGAATCTAAAAAAAAATCTGACGTACTAACACGTGTTGTGAGACTCCATTTTATTTTCTATCTACCGTACAATTGTACCCTTACTACTTAAATAATAAAAAAATACTTGAAATTGGCTAAATGCTAAACGCGAAGCCATTAATTAAGATAATTAATTATATAACTCCAACCCGAACCTGACATTTTTATGATCTATCATGTAAGCGGATTTTTCGAAATCCAGACGATAGTTATATATTTTTTATTTTTATTAAGGTACCTAAATATTTATTAAATACAGTGAAAAAATTAAATGCCTACCCAACCCATCCAGGAATCGAACCTGGGTCTTCCGCAATCTGGGCGGCTGCACTGACCTAAATATTTACCAAAATATTTTTTAAAAGATCCACCGCATGCCATCACTAATATAAATATTTAATTAACAATTGCATGACAAATTAAAGTTTATAATGATGTCTCAATAACAACACCTACAAGATCTAGATCGGATACACTTTGGATCTTTGGATTTTTAACATACGTTTCTGTTACACGTTGTATACATTGGGAGAAGGACGTGAAAGTATGTACGTATGTATGTATACTTTTTGGTAACGTTTTGCATTATCCGTCACAGCCTCATCCATTGTTGATGTTATTCTATCAACAACGCTTCTGCAGGTACAAAGTAAGTGATTGATTTCTCACACTTTTTCTATCGAACTGTTTATGAACGTAACACTGAGCGGGTCCCTAAAAGGATCTTGCCCCTCATATTTTATGAGAGCAAAGAAGAGTTCCTACCGATAAGCCAAATGTGCGTTGCCGTACCAAGTAAAATATGGGTCGGGTAATAAATTTCAGCCGTGAATTTGGCGAGATCCAATTGTTCCACGATATTTTTTAGCTGTTAAGCCACAAAAATTATGGGCGAGACAGGTGATACGGACGGTGTACGTTTTGGTTGGAGATTTTGAATAGCGGGTGGAAAGGATTTGTTTGGTAGCTTCGATCAATAAGGGCGTTTTCAAATTAGGCGTTTTGTGTCGGACCGCTGCACGACAGCCGCAACAAGGAACGCATTGAAAACGCATGACAACGCGCCTAGTACTAGATTAAGGATCCGGTACAAAAATATATCAAGTAAATGGCCGCGTTTGTTCATTTATACAACTAAATAATTGTTAGTACATAATGAAACAAAAGGGAATAAAAATTGTTGACTGTAAATACAAACGTAAAAAAATTGGTTGCCTGTAAAGTCGATATACGGGCGAAAGTTTTACGTGACAACGACTTTGAGTGGTAAAATAATTTTAATGTGAATATTCATTCGTATAGTAGGAAGAAGGATGAAATAATAGTAACAAATTAAAACATTTATTTATACAAAGAATTATATTTAAAACATTAATTTATACAAAGAATCTCGCACTGAATTTCATATTAACAAAATTTTATTTTTACCTTTACACATACATACGTATTTACCTTTCACTTTTTATGTCTGTCTCTCTCGCTCTTAGGCGGGCTAACCATGCCCGAGTGGAAGGGACGCGTGCCTCTCACTCGCTCTCATTGTGAGCGCATAACGTGAGCGGAGCGTAACGCAGTTTCTTGAAGTGTCACCCGGCAAACCAATTTATAAGACGTTGTCACGTCAAAAAGTTGAAGCCCTCAAAAAGTTCGTAATTCGAAAGTTCGAAACTATTGAAAACATTTAGAAGACTGAAAACCAGAGTTAATTCTGATGATGTTATTCAATAATAAATATTTTTCAATAACAAAGAATTCGTTTAAGACTCAATAGTCTTAAACGAATTCTTAAACGAATTCTTTACTGAAATTTAAATTTATCTTCATCATCATTAAAATCATCAGCCTACATTGGACCACTTGCAAGACAAAAGCCTCTTCAAGTGCACGTCACGCAGCACGAAGCTACTCTCATTCAGTTGTATAGTTCAATTGTATAGTTTTCGTTGATCTTTTCTATTACAAGAACATTTTTATCTGAACTTTTTTAAATGCATACAACGTAACACTGCCATTTTTAAAACCAGCTTGCTTGGTAAAGCAAAGTTTCAAATCGAAACATTTTCCGTTATGCCAGCCATGGTTATAAATTCAACCGATTTTCGTTATTTCGTTACGTTCGCGTTAACCACAGCACCATCGAGCTCCTCTCATCTCCTCCTTTCCTTTCCACTCCTAGTTAACTCTACTTGAAGCTAACTTTTTGTACTTGAGTCTTGGTATGTAAGTCTGGCGTCTGGCGTGAACAGTTTCTTCATTAATATACATACATCTACCAGTGATTTTACATACAATACATCATCATCATCATCACCATCTTAGCCAAAGGACGTCCACTGCTGGACAAAGGCCTCCCCCAAGGATCTCCACAACGACCGGTTTTGTGCTGCTCGCATCCAGCGGCTTCCCGCGACCTTTACAAGAACGTCGGTCCACCTTGTTGGAGGCCTGCCCACACTGCGATAGATAGACACAATACATATAGGAGGAATACATCTAGACCTTTTAAAACGACCTACACCGAATCATACTTACATTTTAAACAAGTTTGAACAAATAATATTATATCATACATAATATACTTACATGCAATCTATTCCCCTCGATCTGACCAATCAATCTAAACTTGAAAGTAACATCATCTTTTCAATACTATCCATCAATTTATTTTCGTTTCAACAAAACTGTAAATTCCAAGTTAATCAACACACAAAATAAACTCCTACACCAAAATTAGTTTTAACACAAACTCCTCTTGTTTCTGGGCAAAACCCCACAAGTTTGCGTTTATGTTTCGAGCCGCAAAAGGTTTGCTCGCGAGTTGAGACGCACGTGAATAGGAATATTCGGCCCGAATGACCAATTGAGAGTTGAAATTTAATTTCAACATTAGCTACTTTAAACCTTAGTGCATTGGTCTTAAAGATGATTTTGCAACACATATTTAAAAGTCTAATAGTTACTGATGAGCGTCGCTAGTCGCTACATAGCAATCACTTTTTTTGTCAAGAGAGTTTGTTAATCCCCTTAGACGCACAAAGGCACCAAATCTCAAACGGTAATTTCCGGACTTTTTTTGAGGGTGCGAGAAACTTAAAGGGTTCCTAAAGCCGTGTGATCGAAACACCGTCAGAGGTTTTCTGAAGGGAATGACATCAAGCACTAATGCGTGTCCCCTTTTCCAAATAGATTCTCCGAGGTGTTCGGACTAAACATGAATCTATGTTCTTATGAGCTTTTTAAACAAAGTTCTTAAAAAAAACAGTTAAGTGCGTGCATGGGCACTTTCTCTCATTTACATTTTCAGCGTCAAGAATCTTGTAAAACGTTTTATTAAATAAAAAAGAACACTTTTCGAAGGGAGTGGGGGAAGGGGTCACACACACACTCCTTGCCAGACTAATAGGTATCTACAATAATTAACTATTTCAATTATTCGTAATGACTTGTACTAAAATACACTTGTCATTATTATTTTACAATAATATTTATAAGATAAGAGCTCGGACTTCTTGGCGGGAAAGTGAAGAGTCATGTCTGCGGTTTTGTTTTATTTTCAAAAATTTGTGTTATGTCGAATATTAATGTGAAATAATGGTGGATTATTAACCGTTAAGTGTTCGTGAGTGTGCATGAGTGTTGGCAAATGAAACAAAACAGCGCAACGTCACTTTTCAAATTCTCTCAAGAAGTCTGCGTGAGGGCTTAGTAAAGCCCCACATCTTTACTGAGATACTCGAGGGGTTGGGGGGTATATCATTTCTCACTTCTCATTTTTATTATCATTCATCATCATGATACTGACTGGAAGGAAATATTGTATATTTATGTATTACTTGTATGAAAAATTACTTTGACACTGGCTAAATGTGCTAATCGCACGAAGCCATCAACTAAAAGAAGATAAGAGCTCATGTACAAACATTAAGCAATCTATGTTAACTTGATTAGATATCGCTTATTTTTTTAAATCTTTTGCGTATCTTTTTACGATGCAGGTTATGATTCCGCAGTACGCAGAAGCTGTACCTATTTGTATATAATATTTATGCTGGGCCTTCCCAAAGGATGGAAACACCACAGGGATAACGGACCTTATACCACCACGCCGCGGGCCCAGTGCGGTGCACTGCTAATGCAGCCGAGACCAACGGCTATACATGCCATCAAAGCACGTAGGAGCTTGAGATGATACATTTTTGATTACCAATCGATTGCCGGCTTTTGCGAAAGTTCCTTAACCTCAGCACTCGCAGACCGGGCGTGTTAACCACTGCGCCATCGAGCTCCTCCTCTCATATTGTATTTATTTATTTATTTGATAGGTACAAAAACAGATAACAAACTGTAACATTCAATTGGTCATACATATAGATTTTGAGTTCTTTCCAAATTTGTTAACCTAAATATTGTACACGGCATTAAAAGTAAAAAATAAAGCACATGATCAACAGCATTAGATACAACGTTTTAGTTAAAAGTAATTTTAAACAAGTTATTCCTAAAGCAATTAGCACCCTGATGAAAAATATCGAGCTCAGTGCACACACTGTTATAGACTTCGCACATACGATAAAGTGGGTTGTTTTGAGAAACGTTATTGTTGGATAGTGGAACGTTGAATAAACGAGGGTTGCGAAGCATACGTTTAGGGGTATATTGGTACAAATATTGGAGCAACTCATCACTCAAAGAACCATTTGTGATTTTATGTAATAAGCAGAGATCCCGGATTTCACGTCTATTCTCTAAACTATAAAATTTAAAATGCTGAAGGCGATCGAGATAATCTGGAAGCTTACGCCTCAAGCCGAACTTACAACACATTTGTCTCAAGAACTGCATTTGTACAGACTCAATTCTGTTGGTATCTATTTACATAGTATAAACAATTTTTATTTTGTGAGTTACGGCACACATTATTATTAGTACATACTCACGTATTTGTACCGCCACGTCGGTATTAAGTAAATGTAGCTTGCAATATGTAGCCTTAGATGATATTATTATAATTATAACGTCGCCTGTCAGCGAATCTTATCCATCACAGCGACTGCTGATTAATTATGAAGGCACGGAGAAATGCCTTGTTAATTCCTCCGTTGTACGTACACACGTGTATGAAGGGTGTTGGACTTGATTATTTTACAGCATGATGTTATGTTGAGAGACAAACAGTTATTTATTTATATATATATATATCATTATATACTAGTGGCTCGCTCGCGACTTTGTCCGCTTGAAAATACCCGTACCCCATGATGGACCCCTATTGCAGCGCTACCTACCGGATCCAAATAGTAAATCTAAACCATTCTCGAATCCACTTGAACACACACAAAAGATTTCATCAAAATCGGTCCAGCCGTTTAGAAGTAATTCAATTACAAACATACGCACAGAAGATTTATAATATATACACAGTCAAGTCATAAATTCTGTCACATGTTTAATATAAAATAATTGAGACAAGTTTATTCATTATGTAACCATTTATATACCAAAATGAACTTAACAAAACATAGAATCTTATTACAAAAACACAAATGTTGAAAAAATTTCCACGAGCAGGATTTGAACCTGCACCCTTCTGACATACCGGGTCAGGTGCTCTTCCAATTGGCCTATCGTGGTTCTAACCAGCCCGCCGAAATTATTCAACACTATTTACTTTTTTACTTTGAAAGCCAAAGGCGCCAATTCAATGTCAACAACTACCGTCATTAACACCCGATCATAATATTTTTACAAATAATTAAGATCAGTTAAGAAGTAGGCAAGCTATTTATAAAATGTTTTTGTTTTGTTTATATAATTTTAACGCAAATTTTGTTGCGAAACAAATTACAAAAACACAAATGTTGAAAAATTTGTTTCGCAACAAAATTTGCGTTAAAATTATATAAACAAAACAAAAACATTTTATAGATTCTTATGACAATAAAGTTTATTCAAAATGACCTCCGTGATTTTTAATACAGGCCTTTAATCTGCGCGGCCAGTCGTCTATAGCAGCACGAACGAGGTCCATGTCAATATCGGCGGCTGCCTTAATCAAGGATGTCTTGAGTGACTCCAAATTGGGATGAGGCTTTTAGCACGCCTTTTCCTCCAAGTGTTGCCATATCTTGTAATCTAACGGACTCAAATCTGAACTGGAGGAGGGCCAGTCTTCGTGCCGGATGAAGTCGATTTCACGCGCCGCCAGCCAGTCTTGTGTGCTCTTCGCTCTATGGCTGGCGCCGAATCTTGTTGGAATTCCCAGTGCCTGTTATTGAACATGGTATGAGAAACAGGTTTCACAAGGTTCATCAGGATTGTATTTTGATACACAACTGCATTCGTTTTTACACCTTTCTCACAAAAATGTACCTCTGTTAAGCCCCAATAAGAAACTCGCAACCATACCATGAGCGAGGATGGAAAATGACCTCGTTGGACACGCGGAATACGGTTGCTCGCTTCTTCACTACTGTGTGCATACACCTTATCATTTTGTTTGTTGTAGCTCTCTTCTACGGTAAAAATTTTTTCATCCGAAAAAATTGCGGATTGGTGGTTCTTACGACTGCTAATGCAACCGGAACCAACGGCTTTACATGCCTTCCGAAGCACGGAGGAGCTCGAGATGATAAATTTGTCTTGGGCCTAAACAAGTGTGCATGTGTAGTGATATTTAGAGGATCGGGCGGGGGGAACAGGATCGGGAAAAAGATCGGAAAGGAGATAGGACCGAAGTAGTAAGGAAAAAGGACAGGTTTAATCTGTTGCGCAGGCGGAATTCAATTGTAGGTAGGTACGTTTTTACTACTTAATGGTACAGACGCCGGCGCATCAACCTATCCAAAACTGTCAAATTTCTTTAACACATTTTCAACCATATGCTTAAGGTATAAAGTTCAAAGCCTCTTAAAGAAATTTGACAGTTTGTGATAGGTTGTGCAGGCGTGTGTACCTTACTGGCAATTTCACTGTATTCCTTATGTGAATAATTCGCTGGAAAGGGAAAACTGCTTAAGCGGCAAAAGGTCATTAGTGGAAAATAGTAAGCCCAATAACTTTTGCTTAAAGATATTTTACTTTTTGACTTTTATTACTAATATTTTAGGGTTGAAACTTTTAAATTAATTTCCCACTGAATGATTTTTGGCGCTTAAGCAGTTGTCCCTTACCACCGACGATATGAATTTGACTATATTATTTATACGTATACCTCAATGGCGCAAACAGTTTGAAACTTTCAATTTACGCGTGTTGTTTTATTAAATTGCGGCATCACCTTGCGCTTGCTATCTGCAAGAAATTGAATATGATAAAAACTTTTGGCAATTACAAGGCATCGAAGTAGGCTCATTAGAAAGTCGGTACGAGCCGCAAAGTTTAGGAGCCTTACACAGTCATGTTTAAAATTACATGCGCAGTTTGTTGTGTAATTTTTAAATCCGGAGTAGCGAAGGCATTTAGCGCATCGAGCCTTACTCATTCATTTATTTATTTGATATTTTATTTTTGTTGTATTTCAATATATATAATATTTCTTACAGTATCTTTATGTATTAAACTTTTTTTTTTTATAAACATTTATATTATATATGTATTTAACTATGTTTTATATTATATCATCTTTATATGTACACGCACACACACAATACCACAACACTCACCATAGGCCCTGTCAGAATACCAGCGTCGTTGTGGTGGTGTTTGTTTCTCAGCACCGCAACGACACAAAGCTGAGGCAGGGTCCTAGTTGGCTTTCACACACACTCTTTGTTATATAATTATTATTTTTGTATTAGTTTTAATGTTATTTTTTTTTTTGTAATGTTCTCATATTCATTGTTTTTTTTTCTGTTATGTCTGTGTGATCGTCAATAAATAATTTCTTTCTTTCTTTCTTTCTTTCTTTCTTTAATTTGCCTTGCCTGTTCGATTAGCGAGGCATAGTGAAAAATCAAAGTGTAAAAACTGTATGTTACGCTACGTGACGTTAAAGTACGCTACATCACCGGCTCATTTCATGTCCCCACTGATGGGGCACGGCACCTATGGATGGATAGGGAGAACGGCCAATAAACCACCACGCAGGCCGAGTTCGGATTGGTGGTTGTTAATCACTGCTAATGCAGCCGGGACCAACGTCTTTTCGTGCCTGCCGTAGCACGATGGAGCTCGAGATGATAAATTTGTAGACACTCAACCACCGCGCCATCATAGTATCCTCTTGGTACTGCTACGCTACAATAGATGGGTGTTGGCTAGAGCGCCTCGTTGTCTGAGTAGTGACCCTCTTGGACCGATATCCGGAGGTCTTGGGTTCACTTGCCAGGTCTGGCAACCTGTGTTTAGTATTTTCGATGCATAGCTCGGTTTTGTGACCGCCATCCCGCGTTTGGCGAGCGTAATGATTAAGCTAATACTCATTAATTTTAAATTTAACAAAACACACAAAAGCAAAAAAATACACTTTTTTTTGTTATTTGCATCTAATATTCCAAACTCCGCATGATATCATTGTAACCCCTTGAATGTCGGGAATTGCTCGGTAAGATTTTCTTATTGCGCATTCAAGAGATAAGAGGGAGTGAATGAAATGTACTGATGTTTATAAGATTCATAATAGGGTTGCCTACTAATTGGCTAAGTGCTATTAAACAAAAAAATGAAAGGGTTAAAAAATAAATTTAGTAAAAATCATTTACACATACCCCTTTTAATAAGTTTAATAACCTATTTCATTTTATTTCTATGTAGCACATAAAAAATCCTTAGGTAAGTATATTGATAGATTACTCATATTAAAACACATTGTATTTACGTTTACATTTGTGATCATTATATTTGCATGCCAGTAGTAACTTGGTGAAACATGATTGTACTTATTAATATATTGTCATCTTATGTACCATGTTTGTGGCAAATAAAGAATGTATTATTGTTATTATACCCTTTATTCAAGTCAAGGTACTTACTGAGCTTGTCCTTCTCGGCTTTCACGAAGTTCTCATCATTAGGTATGGTGATGTCAACCAGTATTGCCCGGCGTTGGGATCGGTCGACCACCACGATATCAGGCTCAATGGCGTCAATAGTCCTGTCCGTAATGATAGAGCGATCCCAATAGAGCGTTGCATTACCATTTTCGAGTACTGGCGCAGATGCGTACTTATAGTACGGCACCTCCGGTTCAACAAGGCTATATCCAAGAGCAAGTTGCTGGTGAATTATTCTGTATACCTGGTCGTGTCTGTGCAAATACTCTCCGTTAGCAAGATGAGAACAACCTGGATAGCGGCATGCCCGACAAGTGTCGACCGTACCGTCCCTCATAATATATTTCCGGTAGTTATTCGTCTTGATAACTTCATCTTCAATGGCATAGACAAAACCTTCGGTTTTCCCAAAGAGGTCACCAAAACGTAGCCAGTTCACCGAGGCAAGCAAATGTACATCAGGCCCAGTTAGAGCCCGATAGTAGCGTCCGTGTAGCACCTTGCTCTTCTATATGTCCTTACGATCGAGAGTGCTTAGCACAACTGGTTTGTGCCAGTTTTGTTGCCAAGGAGAGCGGCGTAAAGTGTCTATCAACTGCCACGACATCCAAATGCATCCTGCACTCACTGTTAAGTAAATAATCCCTGAGACTGCACACCTCACGGTTATGTAGGTCCTTGGCATTTTAAAAGCCACGACCCCCATATCTCCGCGGGATGTACAGCCTCATAACAGATGAGCGGCGGGTGTAGCATTCTGGAAGTCGTGAGCATTTGACGGACTATTCTATCCAAGGCGTCCAATTCGGTCTGAGTCCATCTTAGTATGCCAAAGGAGTATGTGAGCAGAGGCATAACTCAGCCATTAAAGGCACGCGTCTTATTGCCACCCGATAAAAGACTGTTAAGTACTTTTCTCAGGCGGCAAAAGAACCGCTCCCTTAATGACTGTTTTATGTCCCCGTCATCAACACCCAAAGATATTTATATGTTTCAACTTCAGACAGAGATCTAAAGTTTATCGTATCGGAGTGTTGTAAATTGGTCGAATTTACTACTTTCCCACCCTGGAATATGCAACGTTCTATCCTTATAATATCCAGTGTTGCAGAAACACTATCTCGACATTCTGGCTGACACAAGACCGTGGTCGCAAACATGATATCAAAAATGATTATTTTTATTTTATTTATTTTATTTTTATTTTATCATCTTAGGAAAACCAAGGTTAACAAAATTTAAATAGGGTCATCAAGTGATACACATAAAACCACTAATAGGTTCGCACCGATAGAAGTTACTTAATAATAATTAAAACTAGAAGCACTAAGCAACGCATTATTAACCTCGCTCAAACTATTAACGAATTGGTATTATCGCAACAGAATATCTAGTAAAGAATATTATGTGGGTTCGAAGAACCGCTCGCTCAACATCCGCCTCGCTGATGGTACACTGGTATAAAAGAGGTCCAGCTCAAACTGTTTGCTAAGTAAGTTAAATTTGTCACGCGCACGCCATAAGTAACTATTCTGCCTATAATTGGTATTCGCTTTCGGTAAACAGAAGGTAGGGTTACTCCTAAAATTTCTTTGAGGAACTTTTAACGAGAGTTTAGCTAAAAGTTGGGGACAGTCTATCTTAGCCGAGGCAATTTTAAGCAGATATGTTATATCAGCTATCTCGCGTCTTAGTTCAAGAGGTAAAAGGTGGTGTTTTGTACATATATTTAGGTAGTTGGAGGATTTAAAAGTATCCTTTATACGGTAGCACAGGAATTTCAAAAATTTCTTTTGTATGTTCTCAAGACGAGTAATGTATACCTGGTAATTCGGGTTCCAGACTTGAGATGCGTACTCCAGGTGACTTCTAACAAATGTGCAATATAATATTTTTAATGTTTTAGCTCTGGCAAATCCCACTGAACTACGCATCACAAATCCCAGGGCCCTATAGGCTTTAGTTGCAACACTGTCAACATGACTGTCAAATAGTAATTTAGTGTCATGTATGACACCAAGATCTTTGACATGAGTTTTTCTTTCTAGTGCATGACCTTTTAGGGTATATGAAGACTGTACAATGTCCTTCTTGCGGCTAAAAGTAACAGAAAAACATTTAGATGGGTTGAGGTCCAGTTTGTTAAGACAACAATAGTGGTCAAGACGAGACAGATCTGCCTGAAGGGCATCGACGTCTTCCTGAGAAGAGATGGCAGAAAAAACTTTCATGTCATCTGCAAAGCAGAGAAGACTAGATGTATGAAGACAAAAATTAATGTCGTTCACGAAAATAACGAAAAGCAAAGGTCCAAGCAGTGAACCCTGGGGAACACCGCTAGGAATTGAAACCCAGCTAGATATGTAATTGCTAATTACCACAGCCTGTGAACGATTACTTATGTATGACGAGAACCACCTGAGCAGGTCGCCTCTTATACCTATATTTTGTAGTTTGATTAAAAGGAGCTCATAATTAATTCTGTCAAATGCCTTACTGTAGTCGGTATATATAACGTCAACCTGTAACCCTTTATCCATAGCAGCAGTAAGGTTATCGTTTAACAATACCAAGTTAGACACTGTCGAACGCCCCCTCAAAAAACCATGCTGAAAATCATTAAACGAATTTTTAAGTGTAGCATAAATTTGATTGTAAACAATTTTCTCAAATACTTTTGAAATTAAACAGAGTTTGGAAATGGGTCTGTAATTCAAAATGTCTGTTTTTGGTCCTTTTTTGTGAACTGGGGTGACAAAAGCTGATTTCCAGACATTAGGGACAATACAGAAAGATAATGATTTTTTAAAAAGAAGGGTAATCGGTAGTGAAATGGTTTCAGCACAGTTAATAAGAAAGAGCGCAGGAATATGATCAGGGCCTGCGGATTTAGAAGGGTCCAACTTTAGTAGTAATTCGCGCACCACAGTTATATCAATCTCAACAAAAGAAATGTCAGAAGCGGGACCAGGCAAGTTTAAAGAAGATGGCAGCAAAGTTGATTGACTGTTTGCGGAAGGTGAGTCAGGATGTAAGAATGTTGATTGGAAGTAATTAGAAAAAGCGTTACAAATACTTTCACCCGAGTTCACGACATCAGATCCGTAATTCATTACACCGGGTATGCCATTTGAGTTGCGGGTTGATTTAATATGAGTCCAAAATGTTTTAGGGTTTTTTTGAATGGAATCTTCTACAGACGAAATATATTTTTGATAACAGAGTGATTCAATTTTCTTAATTCTTTTACGTAGTATGTTGTATGACTCCAAATCACATCTATTTTTGTAAATTTTATATTTTCGTTCGAATTTCCGTTTCTCTTTGATGGCTTTAATTAATGACTGGGAATACCATTTGGGAAATAAGCTGTGGTTTAACGTTCTTGATGGAATATACTTATCGCGGAGATTATTAAAAGTTTTGTAAAAAAAAGACGTACAATCATCAAGAGACATACTTGAAAAAGTTGTAGTCCAATCAATATCCTGTATTTCATTATTGATCGAGTCGTAGTCTCCTTTGCCGTAATGGTATACAGTGGATGGAGCCGTTTTTAATTATAAAATTATATTAATTTTATATAACTCTAAAATCCTTATCTATCCAGCAGTGGACGTTTTTTGACTGAGATAATGATGATGAAGTAAATAAAAAGTATAAGTAGTGTATCTGTGCTAACCGGTAATGTATCCCAATGCATATTTTGTGTTAGTAGTATCCAGTTTAACTACTACCACACCAGTTGTCAGAAACGAAATAACATTTTCACATTCCACAAACATTAAATTGACAACCCTGCCGTTTTTAAGCGGGAATTGTATACCAGTACTAGCGATGGGTTAAACAGTAATGAGGTTTATTACGAGTAAAGCTGTTATAGATGTGAATGAAGCTCAATGGTATTTTACTTTAAAAGCCAAATTTAGCCAAATAGGGACGTTGAAAACATCACAATCAGTTCTTTCAAACATAAACCTATTTTTTATTTGACCTAAGCATGAATTTCTGTAACCTAAACATTCAATTTAATACAATTGTTTTGAATTACCTACAAAATTCAACTTGAACAAAAAAGCAATGATAAAACTCACCAACAGAAATAATATAGTAATATAGAAATATAAATATAATAGAAATAATTCTGGCATATAACTATAGTTCACATTTGTGAACTAATTAGTGAACATTAGTGAAATAATGTGAACTAAACAAATTATATTTATTTATTTTTATTGAACACTATTTTTGGCATAGTGGATTAATCGAGACACTCAACTTACAAAACAATTTTAGGTAGTGAATGAAGAACACATTTTATAAAAATATATATATATATATATATATAATTCCACAAAAAAAACTCTGCCATGTATAGAACTAACTTCACGTTACTTACGAACGCAACATTATGAACTAACATAACGTTCACTAAATTTATTTCTGTTACACTATAGTAATTCATTTTACTAAGCCATTGAAAAATCGTTAGAACTAGGCATATTAGTATCGTAAATCATTGGCAGTTGTGTTTGAGAGCCACGAAGACTTCTATATATTTTTAATTCGGTTCACACTAGAAAGCTTGCTCCTGTTATAAATCGACGCCAATTTCCAATGCACTACTGCAAAAAGTAAGCCATACTGTTATTTGGAATTTAGAGATGCTTTTGTCCTATTCATTCACGAAGAACTGTTATATAGCGATGTATTCAAAACATGTTTAAACACTCCTGTTTTATATAATTATATATTTACGTAAATTTTGTTGAATTTAGCGAATTTAAACGCGTAAGAACATAGTCTATTTATATAATGGGCTTACAAGTTAAACTTAACTAAGCTCGATGTTGCAGTGGTTAACGAGCCCGGTCTACGAGTGCTGAGGTTAAGCAACTTTCGTTCGGTCATTGGATAGGTGACCAAAAATTTATATCGAGCTCTGTGCTTCGGAAGGTACGTAAAGCCGTTCGTCCCAGCTGCATTAGCATTCGTTAACAACCACCAATCCGCACTGGGCCCGCGTGGTGGTTTATGGCCTGTTTTCCCTATCCATCCATAGGGAAGGCTCGTGCACCAGCAGTTAGGACATAAAATTACCTGATGATGGTGATGATAATGATGATGATTATGATGAAGTTGCAATTGAATTCCAAATTGGAAAACTGTTGAAAACATTTTAACGAGCGAGATTCAAACTCATACCGTCTGACATTATCGGTTAAGGCGCACTATCGTGTCTTTGTCCAACCCGTTCATAATTATTAGCCATCTACTTTCACTTATTGTACACACGCCAGCACGTCAACCTACCCAAAACTCTAAAATTTCTTCAATACATTGTCAACCTTAAGCCTTAAAGTTAAAGTTCAAAGTCTATTGAGGAAATTTGACAGTTTGTGGTAGGTTGATGTGCAGGCGTCTGTACATTGTCAAAGTGGCCATATTCAATGTCAACAATGACATAATATTTTTAAAAATATTAAAGATCATTAGAGAAAAGGCAAGTTAATTATATTTATTGACATAAATTTCACGCAAATATTGTCGCTGACAAATTATATTTCGCTAAAAACTTTTTCAAAAATATCTAAAAGTGGGTTTCGAGCTTGCGCCTCCTAAAATACCGAGTCCAAGCACTTAACACTTTTCCCTAACGGCAATTAGTTCGCTACTTGAAAAAAAAAATTGTTTTGTAAAAAATATTTTCGTAAAATGTAAGTTAATTTAAATTATTGAATCTAAATAATTAAAATGAGCAGCAGCCGCAACTCCTCCGCCAGCCAACTCATTCGAAATTTCTAAATAAATTTTTTTGGTTTACACAAGAGTGTTTGCGCGATAAATCTGTGCCGATTTATAGCACGCCACTTTAGAGTAATGGCGGTTGTGGACACTGAATTTGTACTTTGAGTGCTGCTCTATTATCCGCCATTTTAACAATCCGGTTATATTAGTCGCAGGACCGATAATTGTTGGAGCAAAGCAGTTCTTGAGCCTCCGCTTACCGCGTATTCGCAAACGTAACGTAGTCGCCCTCAGACTAGATGGAGTGACGATCTTTGCAAGGTGGCTGGCAAGAGCTGGATGAGAGTAGCCGCGGTTCGTGCCCAGTTGCGTCCAACAGTATGTCCAATCCAGCAGTTTATCTAGTCCAGCTGTATGTCCAGTCTAGTCCAGTTCATCCAATCCTCCCAGTCCAGTCTAGTATGTCCAGCAGTAAACTCATATGTTGATGATAATGAGGATGTTGAATCTCTGCTTTGGTCTAATAGACCAAAGTAGTAGTAGACCTCCTAGTGTACGTCATACACTGTTGGGAGGAAGCCATCGAGAAACACGGCGAAGCCCTTGCCGTGTCCCTAGACATCTCGAAGGCTTTTGACAGGGTTTGGCATAAAAGTCTGTTCAGCATGCTTCCCGCGTACGGCATCCCTACTGGCTTCTGCAATTGGATCACAGACTTTTCAGAGAGTGAGCAGTCGATCAGAGTAGTCATTGATGGTTGCTCCTCTGACTTCATGGCTATCGACGCCGGAGTTCTTCAAGGGTCTGTTCTTTCTGCAACTTTTTTCCTGCTTCATATCAACGACCTGCTTCAGCCATGTATAGTTGGGTACGCAGATAATAGTACTGTTGCAGAAAGATACATTCCGGCGGCGCGAGCCAGAGAGGGAAACATTCACTCTCTAAGAAAGGCCATGGTTGAGCGAGCAGATGCGACCTTAAACCTCGTCTCCAATTGGGTGGGGGACAACCTCCAATCTCAGGGCTCACCGGTGATGATGTGCTTGTCGAGGCCAAGCTTACCAGCCTCGCACGCCGGCGTCGTGTCGCCTGCCTGTGTGTCTTTTACCGACTATACTACGGAGAGTATGCCGGGGAGCTTTTCTAGCTCATACCACCATCGCCCTTTTACCACCAGTTGGGGATGATTCCCCACCTAGTAGAAATTCCACTATGTTGCACTAAGCGCTTCATGACATCTTTTTTACTGCGCACTGGCAAAAAGTGGAATTCTGTACCATCGTCTGTGTTCCCAAAAACTTATAACCTGAGGTCAAGAGCTGTCTTACAACTGGTGCTGCCTGAAAAATACACAGCATCAGCAGTTACCCTCACCCTGCCGGTCCACAAGGTGTCTCTTCACGGCTCGTTTCAAGGTCTCCATGTTATAGGAAGGAAGGAAAACCGTGTGCTGGTAGATTATTACATCTTTTGGAAGTGCGACAAAGATACGAGTAAAAAACAATTATTTGTGAGCGATGAAATGTATATTCTTAAAACTCGTCTTACTTAACATTCCTAAATAAAAATATTTTTTTTTTACCATTGACGCACACTTAGCGTCAATGGTAAAAAAAAAATATTTTTATTAAAAAAAGACATCTGCAAACATCCATAGCAACAACTAATTAATCACATCTTTCAACATTATCCCAGCAAAAAAATATTTATGTTAATTAAATACATTTAGTTTAGTAAAATCGTCACAACTCCGACCTTAAATGAGTACAACAGTCGTTTATAAGGAACGATGATTATGCTCATTGAATATTCCACTAGCAATCTGAATGGCCAAGGAATCACGAAAATCATAGACGTAGCCTTAATGAAATACTGTGAAACAAGAAAGTGGCAAATTATACGACAAATAAACAAATGCAAGTCGACCCAAATCACAGATATGCTAATTTACATCATTTTGATGTTGGTATACACTCCAGTGATGTAAGAAAAGCGTGTAGGGTCTAATTATATTGCTCTCAGTCTGTGATTGCTGAATATCTATTTATTTATTCAAATTAAACAACTTTTGCAAAAGCCGGTCATCGGATGTGTGACCAAAAATTTATCATCTCGAGCTTCTCCGTGCTTAGCCGTTGGTCCCGGCTCCATGAGCATGAGTTGTTAACAACCACCAATCCGCACTAGGCTTGCGTGGTGGTTCATAGCCCGTTTTCCCAAGGAACGCATTAGACGCTTTAGTAGTTCTATTTGTAGTAATGGTTGCTAGGAAATTAGGTTGACAGAAGTTATTTTGAGAAGGCACAAAAGTGCTTTTACCTATTATGTCATTACGAGCTGGTAACGCCTCGTATCAAAAAGGTATGCTTATAAATAAAATAGATTTAATTATGTTTAATGTTATTTTAATATTACCTACCAATTAATTAAAATTTATAGAGCTTAATAATTGTTTTTATAATTCAATCACAATTAATATATTATATTTATTTTTTATAACATACAGGTCAGCGCTTGGCCTTCTCACCTGATGTTAAGTGATGATAAGGCCAAAGATGGAAGCGGGTGAAGACCCGGAATCCTCAACTAGTGAGGCCTTGTAATAAAATGCTTATGCTTAATGTATTAACTGTAATTAAGATTCAATTTAAATTAGGTAGGTTATAATTTTGTAAGTACCTAAATCATGAGCGTACTGGTGTAATTCTTGTTTGTGTTAATAAATATATAAATAAATAAATAAAATAAAATACATTCATTAATAAGTTTTAATTAAAATATAATAATTGTACAATACTCGTTCGCCAATAGGATTCCATGTACTCGTATTAATTTAGTTGAAATTATTTACAAGATATTAATTAAGCCCATGGACTAATAATAGTCTATGATTGCGCCATTTTAATGGTAATGGCGTAATATTCCAACATTGTCTTTTGATCGGTGTCTGATAGTGAAAAATGCCAGTCATAATTATCTAACAGAATTCTTATTGCTCTGATTTGTCAAAGTTAAATGATCTTTTAGTAGTTATTTTGATCTTTTTGAAGTTATTTATTTATTGTATTTAATTATTTGTAATTATTTGCATTACTTACATAAATGAATTTTATTTAGTTATTTTATTGATTTACAAAAATAGTGTAGTCAATATTAACACGACAACACGCGTTTGTATAAAAATCATCATCATCTCAGCCAAAATACATCCACTGCTGGACAAAGGCCTCCCCCAAGGATCTCCACAACGACCGGTTTTTTGTTGCTCGCATCCAGCGGCTAAATTAGAATATTATTATTTATTAAAATATTTCAAGATAAAAAAATATTTGATTTTTTATTTTTAAAATAATTATACAATATTTAAAAAAAAACCAGGAATTGAACATATCAAAAATCGAAGTAGTAAATAAATTCAGTGCCGGTAGCATAATGGTCAGTGCCGCCCGGATAGCGGAAGACCCAGGTTCGATTCCTGGCTGGGTCAGGTAGGCATTTAATTTTTTCACTATATTTCATAATTATTTGATTCTGCTTAAGTCAACAAATTGTATTTGACCACAACCAACGGGCAATGGCGTTTGTCTCGTGATTCAAAAACTCTTGTTTGTGTTAACGCTCACTTGCAAGCAATCACGTCTCAGCCCGCATTCTAAGTCGTTAAATAAAAGCGAACATTTCGTATAAATTTTCGGCAAGTCCCAGAGCAAAATAATCGTATTTTCGCTTCATTTGCTTGCTTCCTTTGCGTAATTTGCTATCTCCGCGTAATCATGTCGCATGAATTTTGTTCAGGAAGGTGAGAAATTTGAATGACGATTCAAGTTGCATATTTAAGGCGTGGAAAGGACTGTTGATGTTGTTTTTATATTTTTTCATATTTTTGGCTGATAATTTCTGTGATCAATTTGGGTAAATCTGACTAGACGCTCGATTGCATCTGCTAATAAAATGAAATGAAATAATATTTATTAGAATACACAGTTAGTAGAAAGTTATGTAGAATAAAAAAACAAAAAAATAAAAATGTGTCCTAAACTTCACTCCCATCAGCATTTGTTGCAGTGAACAATCACTACAACGCTGATCTTTTTTGTGAATGTGCGCGACGTCACTCTCAACCTAATATTCATTAAACTTTAGACCACACAAAATTAACGCCAAAGTTGCCAAAATTATTAATCATAGTTCATAGGTAAGTTATCTTATCTTAACTTATAAGATGTATGATTGAGGATTTGGTCCAAAAATGCGCTTTACCCAGGTGCCGGCGCCAGAATACCAGCGTTGTTGCTACACGCCTCGTTCACAACAAAACAAGCTTAGGCAGAGTCCTGATTGACTGTTACTCCAATTGATTGATATATTTTCTAAAGTTAACGCGAACATTACACATGTCAAAAAAACATTTTTTACGGATCTATTTGCGTTTATATTATTATCTTGACGTTTTGCCACTCGGCCACCGAAGCACTCGTGAAAAATTTCACCTACATAAACATTTTATGATTAATAAGAAGTAGGAAATATAATTATATCACAAGTACTACTACAAATCTTGATACCTATTATAATCAATGCCATCGTTTGTTTGTCGATATGACAATTTTATCTTGTTAGGGCAGTTACAGATCGGACGTATTGTGCGAGCGTGTATTTGGACGCTTGTATAAAACGCGGACGCACGACACCGATCCGATCAGAACCCCTCGGAGAAACTAGTAGGGAACGGAGGAGAACTAGTAGGGATCGGAGGAGAAACTAGTAGGGAACGGAGACATGCACTAGCGCGTGATGTCATTCCCTCTAGAAAACCTCTGTCATTTTCGTTTCACACGGCTTGAGGGACCCTTTAAGTTTCTTGCCACTCCCAAAAAACTCCGGTGACGCTAAAGATGCCGATTGAGGTAATCAGCACTCTCTAGAAAAAAAAGATAAGCGGTCGCACGCAGATAAAGGGTTTGCGGCAGCTTAGTGACGTAGTGCTGATAGGGGGCGGAGGTTATCATAAAACTGGCAATGACGGGAGGCATAAGATACACAAAATAACCGCGCGCCACCTGCGTCTCAGTCAGTTTGGATATGGTCCATGACAGCAAAATTGCTGTCTTGCTACAAACATTATGAAAAGACGTATTATTTCATGTTTGTTTATTATTGAAGTAAGGTAACCTAGTTACAGTTATTTGTTTGAAGATTTTTCAATACATAATGTAGACACAAAGCCAGTATTATTTCAATAAACATGATATCCTTAAAGTGGCTAGTGACGTCACCGTGAGGTCATAGGTGTCGGTTTCTTACAGCATATCAATAATCTCCTGCAGGTAAGTAGCAACTCTGTGTCCCGTTCAAACTTATATACCGTCTGCCGCTACATCATCTTCGTTGACGCTAGACTTGCATATTTGCAGGGCGTTCATCTCAGGCGAATTTGTTGCAAAACCGCCAGAAATTCATTCGCAACAAAAACGCGCGGAAAAAACGTCCAATCTGTTATCGATTTAAGGTTAGTTTATATCTCAATTTTTTTTCCAACGGTTCTTATCAAATAATCGTTGTCTTACATAAGCTATATAAACGAGATTCGACCATTTCACTAACACAGTGTTTAAAAGAAACTTAAACTATGTTACGAATAATTTTAATTTGTGTAACACTTTCCGTGTTTGTGGATTCTGCACGAATATTAGGAGTTTTTCCAGTACCGTCTGTTAGTCATCAATTTGTGTTTAGAGCCTTAACGTTGGAGCTTGCTAAGAGAGGACATGAACTTGTCGTTATCACACCGGATCCGGCATTACCAAAGAATAGACCTCCAGACAACATCACCGAAATTGATGTCAGCTTCTTATATGACCAGATACGACAGATACAGAGTAGTGATGATTATTACAAACGAGGTGTGATAATGGATGCAGAAATGATGTTAAACTATGACATGTGGAAGAGTATGGCTGACTTTGCGATCAATCTAATTGACCATTCAGAAGTGACGAAACTAATTGAAGACAAAAATCAACATTTCGATCTTGTCATTGCGGAAGCTATATTAAATTACCATTTAATACTAACTGAAAGATTTAAAGCCCCTGTAGTTTTAATTTCATCGTTTCACGGTTTTTCCGAAAGTTACGAAATTCTCGGTTCAGTCGGAAGACATCCTATTTATTTCCCAAACATGTTTCGTAGCAACTTAGAGCCGTCAGGTCTTATTGAAAGAATATACGAAGTTAAAGTGGAATACGAGTTTAGTAAATTTTATAAGGCAGCTGAAGATTATGAAGATCAAGTTCTAAAGGCCAAATTTGGTTCAGGCGCCCCCACCGTTGAACAGTTGAAGAACAAAGTTGACTTTTTGCTGATTAACTCAAATGAAATATTTTGCAACAATCGACCAGTACCTCCAAATGTTGCGTTTGTGGGACCCTTACATTTGAAGCCTATAAAAGAATTACCCCAGGTAAGAGTAATATTTAAAATGTTGTAGATAATGTTAAGAATATGATTTGAATAGCGTTTCAACACAGCATAAAACTTAGCTTATAGCTTATATAACCAAGTGAAAAAGTAACAATCTTTGTTAATAAAATAATATGTCATACCTTACTAAACCTATGTAGTCAAAATTTTGCAATATTAATCAATCGACCTTTAAGTACGATTTTAAGGCGAAAACCGATACTACTGCGAACTAAATATGTTAACAGTAAGATTTATAGGATATTTCCTTTACCAAATGTAGGAAAACCAAAAGTAGTTGTTTTTATTCCAAGAACAATTTTTTTTTTTTTAGATTTGCACTAGCAAGACCATCATTTATCTCGAAGGTCTTAAATCTTGAATATGGATATAGCATAGAAATAGTCCGTAAAAGCTGGCACTCGTAGATAATGTTGTTTAATACATGTAATTTACAATATTTTAGTTTATCTGACAAAATTCATAAGTTATTTTCATGCAATTTATAAAATCATCCAATTTCGTCTCGATTAGTTTATGACAGCGAGAATATGAACAGAATGGAATTTAAACAGTATTGAGATGAGGTCAAACAAAATACCTACTTAGATATTAATTAACTTTTTGAAATGAAGTAGTTTTGTAAAAACGTTAATACATTATTTAATGTGCTTTAGTGTCTAAATGTATTATTGCATTTTTCAGGATCTGAAGTCATTCTTGGACAATTCAAAAACGGGAGTCATCTATGTCAGTCTGGGAACGAATGTGGATCCGTTACGGATGGATGAAGACTTTCTAAATGCTTTCCTGAATGCCTTTGAAGCGTTACCTTACGATATCTTATGGAAGTTCAACGACGATGCATTAAAAAGAAAACCAAGCAAGAATGTAAAAATTCAAAAATGGTTTCCTCAAAGAGATATATTAGGTAAATGTTCTGTTGTTATATAAAGAAGAAACAAACAGTTATGAGGTGCACAATAGTTCGGTAATTTAAAGAAAAATAGAGCTACTTTATGCTTTGGATGTTACGTTAAAGCGAAGGTCCCAGCTGTTGTCGTTAGAAGATAGCCGTTGAATACTAACAATCCAGGCAGTACTGAGATAGGCGTGGCGAGTTATGATCCCATCTTTCCATGTTATATTATGCGTGTAAAAATACCTGAGCCTTATAATGATCCAAAAATTAGCGCAATCGATTAAAAACTATCGTCAATAAGCAATTCTATACTATTTCAGCACATCCAAACATTAAATTGTTTGTATATCAAGGAGGTTTGCAATCAACTGACGAGGCTATAGATGTTGGTGTGCCGCTGGTCACCATCCCGATGTTAGGGGACCAATATTACAACGGCTACAAAGTGGAACAGCTTGGTATCGGTGTTAAGTTGGACGCTATGACGCTAGATGCAACGTCATTGCTGGCAGGGATCAAGAAAGTTTTAAATGATAACAGGTTAGTTCAAATTGCTGTGGATGTTATAACAGAGAACTTTTTAGTGCCGAAAATGGTAAAGCGTATCGAGAAATCTAAAAAACGAAGTAAAATTTTCGGGGATTTTGAACGTCCGTGTTTTAAAAAGTAAAAAAATATTAGTAAAAAGGCACCAACAAGCACCGTACGTAGTGGGTTATGGCCCGAAATGTGGTACTCATAAGTCCTTTGAGAGAAATATTTAGATGCCGATACGTTTCTATACTCAATAATATTTATTTTTTGTTAACAGTTATAGAGATAACATGAGGAAGTTCAAACAAATTGTGAACGACCAACCTCAGAGTCCAATGGAACGCGCCGTGTGGTGGGTGGAGTATGTGTTGAGGCACAAGGGCGCGCGGCACCTGCGCTCCCCTGCCGCTAACGTCCCCTGGACAGAATACCTGATGGCTGACGTCCTCCTTGCGTTGGTTTTTGCCGCAATCGCAATATTAGTTATTATTGTGTTTATAGTTAAAATTATTTTGTCACATTTTAACAGTAGTAAATTTAGTCATAAAACGAAAAGAAGTTGATGTTATGATTTGCTTGCGACTCAATAAAAAAAGCGTATGTAATGCGAATATTACATACAGCAGACTTTAAGAATGAAAGAAATATGAGTGGGTTTGTTTTTAATGGAATAATAAATAATATTAGTTGATTAGTGCAGTGATGTTCTGCTATGTGTTTGCTTACTGCTCATAAAAGTGTTCAATGAAAGTTATCTCATGAAGCATCATTATTCTTCACAACTCTTATAGCTTAAACCATAGTTATTTTAATATGTTTTCTCTTAAATACATATATTTTATATTATTATTATTTATGACTTTTATTGAGGGATGTTATGATTTTTTTGATCTTTGATGTTGCATTGATTGTTATTTAATTTGATTTACTCATTAAGAAACCCGAATTCACAAATATGAAGTTTTATTTGTATTAATCTTTGAAACAATTGAAATAATTATATTCTTATTTCATCAATATATTGTAGCCATGACTTTATTTCAATGATAAAGGTCATTGTCTAGCATTGTAGGAACATTACTTTCATTCCTTGGTTTTTTTTACAAAAATACGAAATCTATGCTGAAGAAGTCTCATGCAAAGTTTCTCCGCGTTTTGCAACTTCGTATTTTTACACTAAGTACAGAAAACTATTATTAAGAAAAAAATTTGAAAATGAAATCTTATAACAGTGCTACAAATCTTGTAATAATTATTAATCAGTGTTGAAAATTAAAAACTTGCGTATTGTCAAGCTTAGGCTGGTTGATACGTACATTATATCTTTAAGGGCGATTACAGATGAGACATATTATAGACGCGTGTATTTGCAAGCTCTTATACAAGTTTAACGCACACCAGCATGAGTGGTTAGCACGCTTGAGTAAGTGTCAGTTAATTGTTATAATATGCATGTTATGATCAGAGAGAATATCTTCGTCACTTGCGAGTACTCGTGCTTATAACATAGATTTACTCGTTTATTCTCAGGCTGCAAAGGTAAATAGACAGATAATTTAAGACATACCTAATTAATATAAAAAAAAATAATTAAAGTAAAGTAAATAGCCTATATACTATTCCACTGCAGCTGAGTAAAGGCCTACATCACTGAAATCAAGTCATCGCTACAATTAATGGATATTAGTTATAAAAAAAATTCTTTATGCTGTGACGGTGCTAAAAGAGAATATTCCGTGAAAACATCAATACCAGCAAATTTGGCCGAAAATACTCTCACAAAGTCGTCCAATATGGGCCAAACTTCCAATTTTATCGCCAATACTTTAATGCTGGTATTATGGCTCAACTCCAATGACTCCACCCTAGTAAAGAAGAGGGTATATGCTTCAATGTATTTACTCGATCTCCTGCACAGTAGTAGTGACAAACAGACAAAACAGATACATCGCTAAGGTTGGTGTCGCAGCGCACACTGTAAGAACTATGACCCTGTCGGTACGGAGACGCTACGATTGTGCGAGCTACAGCCTTAGCGACACCTATGCCTATGGTAAGGCTCTGTGACAGGTTAGACACTTGGTAGTAAAGTCCCCCCGTCGGGGTGCAGGGTGCCTAGTGTGAGTTTCATTTGACATTCGAACACGTTAAAGAAAACGGGAAATTGCACTCCTGGCGACATACGAAAAGAGTTAAAATTTCGACATACAAATTTTCGTTTCCGTGAACATCATCTAATGAATATTATACAAAATTTACACCAAGCATTAGAGAAATACTAAGGTCGACTGAATTGAAAAATATGTATGAAAAGTAGACAAAATCACCGTTTCGTAGTCCCCTGATTTAATTTAATTACTTTTTTATTAAAAAATTAAAGAAAGGTTTGGCTGTGTCACTTTGTTTTGCTTTTTTCATATCCAATCTTGAATAAGTTACCCAAAAAATATCATATCATTCATAACATTATAATTATATTATTGTAATAATAATATTTATAAAATATTTTTTATTTCTTAATAATATTTATGAGTGTGTATATTATTTGAGACTTTAAGTTTAACACTGGGTGGGTGTGTTAATAATTTTGTTGACGTTATAAAAACTAACTTCATAAATATATGTTTAATTTGTAAAACCCATGAAAATATGATCCAAAAACAATTATAAAATAACCAAATAAACAATGAGCTTTTCTGTATTAACAGTTCATACCCATTCAAACCCAAAATCCTCAAGGTGTTCGCTCCAATTGCATTGCTTCGTGAGCCTAAATTATTGCAAAAATATGAAAATAAATAGAAGAACAGGTTTTTGAAAACTGTCTATACGGTTGGGTCCAAGTTCTTTAAAAACTACCCTACCAAAGGATCAAAA
Organism: Eudonia truncicolella; assembly: GCA_949315975.1. Taxonomy (NCBI): domain Eukaryota; kingdom Metazoa; phylum Arthropoda; class Insecta; order Lepidoptera; family Crambidae; genus Eudonia; species Eudonia truncicolella. The sequence goes on along the minus strand of OX438848.1, from coordinate 3,941,839 downwards.
AATTACTTACACCATACCCTAAAACTAATGGATCAGCTGCAACGGCGCGCGATGGATCTGCTTTCCTCAGGCGATGCGTCTTAGTTTCGGCGGATCAATAGGCAGACTTTGAAATCTTTGTCTGTCTTTTAAATTGGGCCGTACCGTGTACATCGAAGTGTTGAAGTGTTTGTATGCAAAAACGCTACTCTTTAACACCAGAGCTCGACTCCCATCTAGTTGCAGCGAGGAGTGAGACAAAGAGACTTGGTAGACCCTTTCTCCGTGATAGACAAGGAGAAAGCGACACCATTCAGCATTTGATGCAATGAATAAATCACTACAAATCGCAGGTAACTATTTAAAATTTTGTGGAACAAGTCAGAAGGAAAACGCTGCTTGAATTCTACGAGTATCAGCAAACGCTGAGCAAACTGTAAGCTATACATATGCACTATAAAAGCATAGTAAGATTGTTTTATATTATTTTTTATTTATTCGTATGACCTATTGATTGTAATATGATAATATACGATACCCGGACCTGACCGCAGACGAAGCCACGGGCTAAGTGCTAGTGTATGAAACATAATAAAAAGTATTTAAATGTAGTGCTAGCGTATAAAACATAATAATATCATTATTATTAATAAAAAATAAAAAAGTAATTTAATTGGATTAAATATATTGATGATTTTATATTAATTGTATAACATAGACTGTTCGGAATAGATTGTATGGCCAAATGGCCAGTATCGCGTTGCCGCAAAAAAGAACGGAAATGCAACTGCCAGATGTGGACGGCGCCTGCACATTACTTTTAATAACTTATGTTTTTTAACCTCTGTCGAGAGAGAATTGTACATTTTTGTTTTTGGAGTGTAATGTCCTGGCGAGCGCAAATCGAGTGAACAATTTTGCGTAGTGAACAATTTTGTGTTTACGTAATTGTGCTAAACCTAACGTGGTGTAAGCGCATGCGGTGGCGTGAGTCGCACTATACAGGCGGCATCAGCGTCCGGGTGGTGCCTACAGGTCATGCCTACCATTTGGAGGCACCGATCGCCTGGATCGCACCGATCCGGGAGCTGGATATCAACGGATTTGACGGCGAGCTATTGGCTCACGAATCCTCTTTTTCTTTGATCCTTCCTTGCCACCATCACCCCTTCTGTCCCTTTAGCCAATAGCTCGGAGGAGCATCCGGCGAAGCCCGGGTAAGAAATCTTATTAATAATTTTCTTAAACTTGACAAGGTCTATCTCGATGTATCGCCTGAATAGACGGGTACTCCACATTGTCAGCTGGCGGTAGGCGCCATGGGCCCTGCCAACCTAATAACCAGCTGGTGGTCTATCTAACATAGTCAATACATAATGAAAGATAATGTAATTAAGGCAAAAGGAAATCTGATTATATTGCTAGTTACACTAGAAATCATGTAATAGTAATAATTTAGATAGATGAGTTTAAAATTCAAAACTTGCGTATCATTGAACGTATGCTTGTCGATATGACTATCATAACTTGTTAGGGCGTTAACAGATAGGGCGTTTTTTGATTGCATGCTTATAAAACGCTCATTAGCATGGGCAATAGTGCATACCGTGCAGAATACAGACTAATTGCCGGCAGTCTGCGCCTGAATCAGTTTAGGTCACATTAATGACAGCATTGTCATCGTGCTCGTAGACAACTACGAGTAGACGTTGATGTGCTCATTTCGAGGCAAGCTACATGTCAAATGTTGACGACTTTTACCGCGCGTAAATACACGTACTGTAGTTTAGAATTAGAGCGTCACATTAGACAAGCTCGTTTTCAACACGATGTCTTTAAGGAAACTGGTGACGTCAACATGGTCATTTGTGACGGGAAGCTACTTGTTGACGTCATCGTGGTTATCGGGGTTAGTTCCTTTCAGCAAGGCGATGCTCTCTTGTAGGTTTTGCCTAATATGTGTCAGCCTAAGAATTTCAGGATTCCTTAGTTGCTTCATCGACTTCGCTAACGCTGCACTTGCATATACTTGAGAAATGCTCACCTCATCATCGACGTCTAGAATTTTTTGCAAAATCGCAAAAAATTTCTTCACTAGTAAAATTAACTTTAACGCGGCGAAAACACGCCCAATCTATAATTGCTTCAAAAGCTATTTATATAAATTTTATTTATCACTAGTTATCAATAAATCGTTGCTATACGTATGCTATATAAACATGATCCGACAACTTCTTAACACAGTGCGTAAAAAGAAGTTTTACAATGTTGCGAAATATTTTAATTTGTGTAACATTTTTGGTGCTTGTGGATTCTGCCCGTATTTTAGGAGTGTTTCCAATGCCATCTATTAGTCATCAATTTGTATTTAGAGCATTGACCATGGAACTTGCGAAGAGAGGACACGAACTTGTCGTTATCACAACGGACCCGGCATTACCAAAGAACAGACCTCCAGACAACATCACCGAAATTGACGTCAGCTTTTCATATGACCAGATACGGAAGCTTCAACATAATTATGATAATTACAAAAGAGGTGTGATAATGGACGCTGAAGTTATGATAAGTTTTGACATGTGGAAAGATGTGGCTGATTTTACGATCCAACAAATCGACAACCCAGAAGTAAAAAAACTAATTGAAGACAAAAATCAACACTTCGATCTTATCATTGCGGAAGCTTTCTTCGACTACCATTTAATATTAACTGAAGTATTTAAAGCTCCTACAATTTTAGTGTCTTCATTTCACGGTATGCCTGAAACATACGAAGTTGTTGGGGCAGTGGCAAAACATCCCATTTTTTATCCAAGTATGTTCCGAAAGAATCTTGAGCCGTCAGGTCTTATTGAGAAAATTTACGAAGCCAAATTGGAATACCAGTTTAGTAAAGTTATCAAGAAAATTGAAGACTACGAAAATCAAATGCTAAAGATTAAGTTTGGTCCCCATGCCCCCACTGTTAAAGAGTTGAATAACAACGTTGATTTTTTATTAATTAACTCAAATCAAATATTTTGTAATAATAGACCCGTTCCTCCAAATGTTGCGTTCGTGGGACCCCTACATTTAAACCCTATAAGAGCATTACCGGGGGTAAGAATAAAATGTTCAGATGCTATATTTTTTTATTTTTTTAAATTTATTAATAAATAAACAAATTACCAAGATGTTTACTTAGTGCCAAAATCATAAAGGTAGTCTGTTAAGTTGGCTATAAATATAGGTATTTCTAGTGTTAACTGATTCTGTTCTATTTTACTAAACAAATTTTAAATATGTATTTCCTTTTTCAGGATTTGAAGTCTTACTTGGACAATTCAAAAACAGGAGTCATCTATGTCAGTCTTGGCACCAATGTAGATCCGGTACGGATGGATGAAGATTTACTTAATTCATTCCTGGATGCCTTTGAAGCGTTACCCTACGATATTTTATGGAAGTTTGACGGAGATGCGTTAAAAAGAAAACCCAAGAATGTTAAATGTCAGAAATGGTTTCCCCAAAGAGATTTGTTAGGTAAGATATGTTGTTTTTAAATAATAAATGAACATTTCTAAAACGCGCTGTAGTCAAGTGAAAAACGGGCCGCATTGGGAGTTTTATACACTGCTTATGTTAATGATCCAAAAAGTGGCGCTGATCTGTAACTGATCTAAAAAAACACGTTAATAGGATGTTGTTAACTGTTTTTTCAGCACATCCGAACATAAAATTGTTTGTGTATCAAGGAGGTTTGCAATCAACTGACGAAGCTATAGATGTTGGAGTACCGCTTGTCACCATCCCGATGGGAGGGGACCAGTTTTACAATGGTCACAAAGTGCAGAAACTTGGTGGTGGTGTTACATTAGACGCTTTAACGTTAGATGCAGTGACATTGCTAGATGGGATCAAGAAAGTTTTGAACAATGACAGGTAATTCTAAAGCATTAGGCTGTTTTAAAACTGTGAACTTTTTGAGAAAAAAATGAATAAAATATATCGATGAAATCTAAGATACAAATTAAAAATTTTCGGGAATTCAGGTGGTTAGCGCAGTGGTGTACAGATCGCAAAAGCTGAACAACTTTTCGAATTTATAGATTATACTATACTATATATAGAAAAAAATACCTAAATAGAGCTCTTATGTGTTTCGAAAGGCGATTTTAAATTCACCAACCCGCACTGGGGTGGTTAGGCATGGCTGGAGCTCCTCATGTCGTCTATATTCCCATTCGTCCTGTTTCACGCGGCGGTACTTTTTGTTTTATTTAAGGTGAGCCAGATACAAGAGGTTGGTAGGTATATTACTTTACTTATTGGTTTACTTTCCCTCTTTACAGTTATAGAGAGAACATGAAGAAATTCAAACAAATTGTGAACGACCAACCTCAGAGTCCAATGGAACGCGCCGTGTGGTGGGTGGAGTATGTGTTGAGGCACAAGGGCGCGCGGCACCAGCGCTCGCCTGCTGCCAACGTCTCTTGGGCAGAGTACCTGATGGCCGACGTCCTCCTAGCGTTGGCTTCTGCCGCAGTCACATCATTAGTTATTATTGTGTTTTTATTTAAGTTTATTCTTACACTTTTTAAAAGAAACAGACCTTCACACAAAACGAAAAGAAGTTGATGCTTGAACGTATTTTTCTGTTTATAACAATCAACCCCATCAAAGGATGGGGTTGACTTTTCAAGAAAGAAATTGCAAAGAGCTGTTCATATAAGTTTTTATAACATTTACGAGTAATGTATTTCAAGAAATATATACTTGTAAGTATATAAGTTTGTTTATTTATAAAAAAAAAAGATTTTGGTCTATGTCAAAAACGATTTTTATTTTCCATTATACAATTTTGCAGATCTTTTTATTTATTTATAGTATTTTAATTGAATTCCCTAACATTATTTATGTTTGAACACTAGCATTGATAGAAAGGCATAATAAAATTATAGTAGCTAAGCAGGATAACTTAAATAAATATCAACAACGATGAAGCGCTTGGCCTTCATCACACTTATTAGTAAGTTGTGATAATAACGAATTAAATTAATTGTTTAAATAAGTAAAATTCAAATTCAAATTCAAATTCAAATTCAATTCAAATTCAAAAATCATTTATTCAGTTTAGGCTACAAGTAGCTCTTATGAATGTCACTATGCCATCGGTAAAGAATAAATTAAAAAAATATAAGACAAGTTTTCAGTGTAAAAAACGCACTTTGTGTACTTGCAAAAGCAACAAAGACATAGGTATTAAAAATAAAACATATTTTTTCTTTGATAGTAAAAAAAAGGAAATCTGATTATTTTGGTAGAAATACAATACTACAAATCTTGATAACATAAGCAACAAGATAGTAGTGTTAAAAAACTGGCGAGTTGTCAAGCGCCTGCAGTCCGAAGATAATTTTATATTGTTAAGGAGGCAACAGACCGGACGTTTTTTGAGCGCGTGTACGCTCACATAAAACGCGCACGCACGCACCAGCGTGTGCGTTTCATTGAGTTATTGTACTTTTGCCGCTAAGAAAATTCGTCGCAGAAAAAAGTATATGTTTTGCCACACTTCTATTTTTATGAAGTAAAGTCATATTATAATTTGGACCTGTGTAGAACTTATACATATTTTTAATGCATGTGACAAATTTACTTTCAATGTATGAAGTGCACAAAACGTGACGAACTTACTTTAAAACTTACTTTAAACTTACTTTAAAACTAACGAGTTTTAGACAGTTTTTCATTGGTTTTAAAACTTAATTTTGGTTATAAAAGTTTAGTCGATGGAGAACAAATACACCTTAATGGGGTTGATTTTCCATTTCTGTATTTAAAAACATACATGACGGCACAGTCTGTCTGTGCATGACGGCAACTCGATCTTTGACGTCATGAGTTTCGTGTCAATCTAAATACGCTCAAGCTTAAGACATAGATTATCTTCCTATTTATACTAAGACTACATAAGCCAATAGATATATTTACTATACACCACTATCTATAGCCAGAATACCGTCCTCATGACCGTATCAAACTTGAATTAAGGGACTTCTATGCTCTGTACGAAAATGTGGTGTCTGCTTTGATGTAAAGGCAATCTCCTTCACAGTAGGTGTTGCAGCAAGCAGCGGGAAGTTTGGCCCTGTTGGTGCGGTGATGCCATGGTTTGGGCACGTTGCCACATGCTCTTCGCAAACGCTGTATTTACATGTTTTCAGAATACTCATCTCACCGTTGACTGGACGTCAATTTGTTGCAAAAACGCAAAGAGATTGTACGCATTAAAAATGAGCATTAAACGCACGGAGAACACGCCCAATCTGTAATCGCTTTGTGGGCTTTTTATGTTACATATTTTATTCCAACTGTTATTATCAAGGAATCGTTATCGCTTACGCTATTTAAACATGATTCGTTACTTTATTAACACAGTGCGTGAAAATAGCTTGTACAATGTTACGAAATATTCTTATTTGTGTAACATTTTCAGTGTTTGTGGATTCCGCCCGAATCTTAGGAGTATTTCCTATACCTTCCATTAGTCATCAATATGTGTTTCGAGCCTTGACGTCGGAACTTGCAAGAAGAGGACACGAACTCGTCATTATCACACCAGACCCGGCATTATCAAAGAATAGACCTCCAGACAACATCACCGAAATTGATGTCAGCTTTTCATATGACCAGATACAGAACTTTCAGCATAATAATGATTACTACAAACGAGGTGTGGTAATGGACGCAGAAATGATGGTAAACTACGGCATGTGGAAAGAAGTTGCTGATTATGCGATCAATCAATTCGAAAGTCCAGATGTGAAAAAACTAATTGAAGACAAAAATCAACATTTCGACCTAATCATTGCGGAAGCTATTTTTAACTATCATTTAATATTAACTGAAATATTTAAAGCGCCTACAATTTTAGTGTCGTCCTTTCATGGCTTTACCGAAAGTTACGAAATTGTTGGTGCAGTGGCAAGACATCCCATATTTTATCCTAACATGTTCCGAAACAACTTTGAGCCTTCAAGTCTTGTTGAAAAAATATATGAATCCCAATTGGAATACCAGTTTAATAAAATTTTTAAGGAGGTTGAAGTTTATGAAAATCATGTGCTAGAAGCCAAATATAGTCCCCACGCCCCAACGGTTGAAAGTTTGAAGAACAACGTTGACTTTTTATTAATTAACTCAAATCATTTTTTTTGTAATAATAGACCAGTACCTCCGAATGTTGCGTTCGTGGGACCCTTACATTTGAAACCCTTAAAAGAATTATCAGAGGTAAGAATTTAATATATTTATGTTATACAAGAATACATTGAAATTTTAAATATTTTTTTTTCTAAATTCTTTAATTACCTAAAATATTAAAAACAAAATAAAAAATAAAATCATTTATTCAGTTTAGACTACAAGTAGCTCTTGTGAATGTCACTATGTCATCGGTTCGTAAGTCTATTCTGGGCGGGAGATCTTGTACTGAGAAGAACCGGCAAAAAACTCAGCAAGTGTCCAGCTCTTTTCTCCCTTACAGCGTCAAAAATATTGGAAAATGCCCTATCATAGCAACTTTCCATTACAAATAAACAAAAAAAAATAGAAGACAACCACAACATGTAAAAAAAATTAAATAAAAAATCTAAGTTAACAATTACATCTAGTAAAATCATACAGTACAACTACAGTACTCTAGTAAAAGTCAAAATTGTTTTAGAAAAACAAAGTCAAACTATAGTGTTTAATACTAAAAATAAGATAAGTATGCAAGAGCAGACCAGCCTCCACAGGCGGCATCCGTTCACGAGTATGACATATGAATCAGCCATCGATTCGCTTAACCATATTTTAGGGAACCCGACGCACACGCCACCACCGCAGATACTATAAAGAGAGCATGACAGACTCAAGATACTCTAAATAAAAACTTAATGATCTATTTAACGCAACGCTGTTTGTTATCTGTAGGACCCTGCTGATAAAGGCAGTCAATCATAATAAAGGCAATCATATCAGTTTAAAAATTATATAAATTAATTTTATTATATTGATTCAAATAGAGTATATTATTATTACCTACATATCTTGAAAGTAGTTTTGTATCAACATATAAATTTTTTTTATGTCAGCTTTTAATTGTGAAGATATAAAATTTTGTATTTGATATTTTAGGACGGAGGGTGCTTTTATCATTATTAACTGTATAATTGTATTTTCAGGATCTGAAGTCTTATTTGGACAATTCAAAAACGGGAGTAATTTATGTCAGTCTGGGAACGAATGTGGATCCATTACGGATGGATGAAGACTTTCTTAATGCATTTCTGGATGCCTTTGAAGCGTTACCCTATGATATCTTATGGAAATTCAACGAAGATGCATTAAAAAGAAAACCCAAGAATGTTAAAATTCAAAAATGGTTTCCCCAAAGAGATATATTAGGTACATGTACTGTTTATTTAAGAAGATATAAACATCAAGGAGCAGAAAAATTGCGCAGCGGTTTGCGCTTTCTGGTTGCGATTTTAAAAGTAGATTTTCAAACTTTTATGGTTTATCAGTTAAGATAAAGGTCCTTAAATATAATAACATTTTATAGCCTTCCCGGTAGCATAGCGGTCAGTTCAGCTGCCCAGATTGCGGAAGACCCAGGTTCGATTCCTGACTGGGTCGGATGGGCGTTTAATTTTTTCACTGTATTTATTTACTGTATTTTATAAAATTTTATAAATATTTAATTTAACTTCAGTGCAGCAATTAGCAGTTGTAAATAAAAAGTTAAAAAAGGTCCTTTATGCTCTAGTAGACTCGGAAAACCGTTGGTCCCGTTTATTGTCGTAAGTTGGTAGCCCAAAAACCAGCAGAAGATATAAGAGGAGCTTGATGGCGCAGAGGACCCATCAAGACCACCAATCTGCACTGGACCAGCGTAGTGGTTTATAGCCTGTTCTCCCTATCCATCCATAGGGAAGTGACCCAGTAATTGGGACATACAAAGGAGCTGTTCAGAAGTGCGAGATTTATTGGCTGATGATGATAATGCTCCAAGTAATAGAGCACCTGACTTTAAAACAATCACTAATAAGAAATTGTTAACTGTTTCAGCGCATCCGAACATTAAATTGTTTGTGTATCAAGGAGGTTTACAATCAACCGACGAAGCTATAGATGTAGGTGTACCGCTTGTCACTATTCCGATGTTAGGGGACCAGTTTTACAACGGCCACAAAGTGCAGCAACTTGGTATCGGTATTAAATTGGACGCTTTGACGTTAGATGCAGCGACATTGCTGGCAGGGATCAAAAAAGTTTTGAATGATGACAGGTTAGTTTAAAGCATTATGATTATGAATTGTGTGCTTTCTACAGCCAAACATTTCTAGTTGATAAGACCACCGATCAGACCCAGTAGTCCGCCTTGCTAGCTACCACCATCATCTTAATATGTCGCCATAACAATAATGTTAGTAGCATCGTTGTGTTTCTCATGTCATCTCAGCCAGTGCCTCAGTAGTTGAGGATTCCGGTTAAAGTGCGCTTCCATCTTTGGCCTTATCAACACTTAATATCAGGTGAGATGAAGGCCAAGTGCTTAAAGTTAATATAGTTATGGTTTAATTTTTTTGGGAATCCTGTTATTTTTTCTTATGTAGTACTGCTCGAAAAATGCAGTCTTTTTACGATCGCAAAGGCTAACCAACATTCGAAATTGCCAGTCCTTAATACCTAAGTGACCAAAACTAAATAACTATCTCGAGCTCATCTGTGCATCGAAATGTACGTCAAGCCGTTGGTCTCGAACCCACCAATCCGCAATGGGCCCGCGTGATGGGCTATGGCTGGAGCTCCTTAAGTAGGGATGCCTGTGCCGTGGGACATTTATAAGCTCTGCTTAATGTCGTTGTTGCATCAAGCGGCAACAACTGGCATTGTAACATTTGGTCACAGCAGTTTATGAAACTTTGTCGTTTTCATTGCTTCCTTCCCATAAACCTTTTTAGCGTTCATTAGCTTATAAAAAGTTTGATTCCTTATTATACTTATTGGTTTAATTTTCCTTTATATAACAGTTATAGAGAGAACATGAGGAACTTCAAACACATCGTCAACGACCATTATCAGAGTCCAATGGAACGCGCTGTGTGGTGGGTGGAATATGTGCTGAGGCACAAGGGCGCACGGCACCTGCGCTCGCCTGCTGCCAACGTCTCCTGGGCAGAGTACCTGATGGCTGACGTCCTCCTTGCATTGGTTTTTGCCGCAATCACAACATTAGTTATTATTGCATTTATAGTTAAGTTGATTTTGAACACTTTCAAAAGTAATAGACCTTCTCATAAATTGAAAAGAAGTTGATGTTTATGAAGTGGGTTGTAGTGTAGTGGATTGACTCCTCAAAGGACTAAATATTTATTAGAAATTGTGGAAAGATGTTTGTATATAATTTTAAGACTAGCTTGCTTCTAAGCAAATCAAAATATCATAGAGCTGTATTTAAACTACACTGTTATCCTGAAAGTGCGCTCCAGATGAGGTGAAAGGCAATTAGTGCTTACCGATAATATAATAAAATCAGCCATTACTTTCCACTGCAGGGAATAGGCCTCCCCTCCCTCTTTCCACCTATCTTTGTACTAAGTAAGGAATAAGGAAAAAAAAATAGGAAACATTTTCCGATCAAGATTTATTAATTGGTAATTAATTTTAAACGATTAATCCACAGGCCTATATTGATTAACCTAACTTATAAATTTTAAGTTTTGATATCGTTTTCTGAGCGCGCCCGTCAACGACCGACTTTTGTAGGACCGACAATCGAACCGATTTTTACGCCGAGGTTTTGTCACCGATTTTGTGACCGACTTTTTGTAGAACGTGTGCGTTGCAACATAAAATTCAATACGATTCATTTTCACCGACAAAAAATCGGTCATCGATTATCGGACTTAAGCGGGCGCACTAAAGGTGTATGTGTACTTTTACTATAAATTTTTCTTCTTTTTCTTCTCAGTATTGTCATTTCTTAATATTTGTACAATTGTTTTAACCAAAAAATATAATGTTAAGACGACAATAAAGCTAGCAACTATCAGTGCTCCAGCTATTAAGAGTAAAAAGTCTACCATGAAGTATTCCTTCCATGTTATATTGGCTGAAGGTGCCCTAAGGTGCTTGGCACCTCCATGCCGAATGACGTACTCGGACCACCAGGCTGCTGTCTCCAATGATGATAAAGGTTGATCACGAACTATGTTGTTGAGGTGAAGGACGTTGTCTCTGTAACTATAAATGAACAACTTTATTAATTCGACCATAGGTTGGAATGTGTCGTTCCATCATCAACCATAAGGATTTAACCTAAGGAATCCCAAAAATAAAATTAAAAATATTTAATTACACACATCAAAAATGTCTAGGGACCAAGTACATTTTAAAGTATTGTTGCGTTATAGAATTAATATTCTTTTTATATTATAGACTTTTTTATAGACTTTTTATGTTTATTAAATTAAGTAATAATGATTAAATATACATACTAAAAAAAACTTAAATAAAAATAAGAATAAGAAACATTTATTGACCTGCACAAAAACAAATACAACAAAGATACAAAGATGAGAAAAAATAAAATTAAAATTAAAATTACAAAAAAAGAACATAATAAAACAACTAACACAATCACAAAAAAAATAAAAATAAAAGAGTGAAAAAATAATAAAAATAATTGTGATGTGCCAGGCCAACGGGTAGCTGTCTCAGCAATGCTTTTGTGGCATACACAGAATGCCACAGAAGCGCTGGTTTTCAGACAGCTCCCTGAACGTGAGGTGACGACGCGGCGACGGTGTAATAAAATAACATACATTAAAATACTAATAAGAAGATTATATACATAACAATACTTACACATACATTATAAAAAATATAAAATGGCTGCATGTATATTATGCCTTTGCCTTGACCATAGTCAAACAAAAATAAAGAAGAAGACTAACAAAAATTCAAAAAATATATATTTATATATAATTTGTCATGAAAGCATGTCAAAGTCAAAAAGGTTATCGGTTTTAACCGTCTTTTAAATTTAACCCCGTCATAATGTTTTTGCCACGTGTGTTGGTTGTCGAAGTGGTAATGGAAAATAACTTACATGAAGTACTTACAACAAAAACAAAAGTGAATCGCTCGGAGCCGTGACAATGTTCACTCATGTGCAAATTCCACCACTTGGTGAGAGACAAAAACCCTCCCAACACCCGCGTCAACCCTCATCGTGAAGAAACCTTAAGTAAGTGTCCAGACTACAAAGTTCTTTTTCTTTTTGTTATTTAAGAAAATGCATTTTAGTTTTAAGTTTGAATGTGTCATTCCAGTACTGAGAGGCGGCATATCTAAAGGACCCTCTAAATGCCATTGCTCGGTGTTTGGCAGTCACAAAAACGTGAGTACATGCTCTTTTCTGATATTTGATGCGTTCTTGAACCCATACCAGTTTGTTGTAAAGTTACTGCGGCCTCCCCGTGCTGATGACACCAAACAATAAGGTTGAAAGGTGGAGCCTTCTGCGTTCTTCCATTTTAAGGGAGTCAGCTGCGTTAAGAAAGGGTGTGATGTGTGACCGAAGTGGGATGTGGTAGCAAAAACGAGCACAAGCATACTGCATATGTTGGACAAGCCCAGCAGACCTGGACAAAAGGCATGGGCCATAAACAACATCACAATCGTTGAGTTTGGAGAGAATAAGGGACTTACATAATTTAATTCTAAGTTCTACGCTAATATAAAAGTCTTATTTTGTATAGTAATTTAAGTCTTTAAAAACAGTTTCGTGCACTGTCCATGACATGACATTCAAAGTTAAGGTGGCTGTCGGGAGTGATTCCCAAGTTTCGGGCTGTGTGTACACGTTCAATGAGTTCCCCTTGTATATAAATATTAAAAAGTGTGGCAGTATCATTAAATTTTAGTCAGTTGTTTTTTGTACCTAGTAACTACTAACTAAGCTTGGATTTAATGGGATTCAGAACAAGGCAGTTTGACTTGCACCGTGGGCCAAGTCTTTTAGAACATTATTAATACTAGCAGCAGCAACGGCATGATCTATTGGTCTGAAGGACAATACAACTGCAGATCATCTGCATATAAGTGGTGATGACAATGGGTAATGCTCTGTATTTTCTGCTCTACAAAGTATGTACAGGATTGGACCAAGAATGGAACCTTGCGGGACACCCCGTGTGACCATTTTGGGGGAGACTTCAGCCTTGATCCATCAGCCATTGTTGTGGAGCTAACATACACCTCACTGCCCTGGCATCAGTTCTATAATAAGCTACATGAACATACTTAGACCTTAACGAAAGCAAAATTTCCCCAATTTGTTAAAATTGTATCTTTTCTTAATTTTTTCAACATTATAGGGATAAAAATGTTTTCTAAAACATAAAGAATAGAGCAAGAAGCCAGTCTGGAAAACTAGATTAGGTAAACATTATTAAAAAAAATTTATGCTAATAATGTACTTGACCCCTAGACATTTTTAATGTGTGTTTTTTCTATAAACGATTATAACAAACATTAGAAAAATAATACAAATTATTCTTACAATCTGACACGTATAAGTATACAATAATTATTAAGATCGTGTATTTATAGTCCCGCTAAGGAAAAAAGTTAAGAAAACGATAAGGTTAGTCTCAACATTATGGACAAAAGAAAATATTATAACTTCGTAATCACTTACTTTGTTATTCAGTGACTCAGCATTATTACTATAATAAATCTAATTATAATGTAATTTGCTATTCATGATTTGTAAGCAAATTTAATAAAGTCTTATAGCGATTGATAGGGCTAAATCACCACGCTTGCATAACACAAACCCATGTTATTCATCTAAAATGCCGACCTAGAAGCCATGATGTTACCCAGCCACTAACGTGTTATCTCATCCTTACCTTTTATTTTCAACGACTGTTTTGATTCCATTAATCAAATCTTCCGCCTTAACAGTAAGAGGATCCAACTTCACTCCAATGCCGAAGTCTTCGTATTTTTGTGCGTTATACCACTGTTCTGCCATCATTGGAAGACCAATTAAAGGTACACCACTCGCAACAGCTTCAGCGGTTGATTGTATACCACATTGTGTTACAAACGCCTTGATGTTTGGATGATCTGTGGTGTGACATAACATCTGGATTAGCTTTGTATTTTTTAAACGAATATTTAATTGTTTTTATATTTTATTAGCTATTTATTAGTTTATACTATTTTATTTTCCACACCATCAAAACATAAAATGGTCTCCCAGTAAACGTATTTCCTCTTTGCTACAACATGGGGTTTTTTAAACGATTCAACCTGCGGATAGGCAAGATGAAGACGGCTAGTGCGGCACAATCCTGCTCCACTACCTGTCTTCACATCCTGGGCTTCGCTTCAGCTTTACAGCAGTGAAACGGAGTCACTTGCTAACTCTATTAAATAAGAAAATATATGTTAAAATTATTCTTACGTAGTAAATCATTTTGAGGGAACCACTTTTGTATTTTCACATTCTTCGGTACATTTTCTAGGTTTTCTCCATCAAACTTCCAAAGTATGTTATAGGGTAATGCCTCAAATGTTAAAAGGAATGCTTCCAAGAAGTCTTTGTCCATCATAGAAGGAATTACATTAGATCCCAAGCTCACGTAAATCACACCGAGCTTTGAATTGTCTAAATAAGTATTTAATTCCTAGAAATGAAAATTTTGATGCATAAAAATCCTTAGAAAGAGTTAATTTAAAAGTAAAAGTAAGCTTGTTATGATAATTTCTGGGAGGGTAACGACGAGCTCTAATAGCAGTATTATTGCAGTTGTGAAAACGAGACGCATGTAGCAGCGAATATACTCGCGTTTCTTTTCCACAACTGCAATAGTACTGCTATAAGAGCTCATAGTCAGGGGGCAGCTCTAAGTAGCGTTTTCTAATATTCTTGGTTTTACTATAAGCTTTGAATAGTTTTATGTATTGGAAAGAGCCCGACAATAAACTCAACGGCTACTTCATTCAAAAACACTATAAATTGGGCTCGAATCAAGTTAAGGGCTCAAGTTTTTGTGCCATTGAAACCGATTTTTACGCGAGGGAATTACGCGCTAACTTTTCGGACATGTTAATGATTGTACTAAGAGAACTTAGGTTAAAACTTTACTTTTATATTTTCAAGCAAATGACCTTACCGTGGGTAATGCTTTAGCAGGTTGTAGTTGAGGAGAATCAAAATATATAACATTAGGCGGTACAGGTCTATTGTTGGCGTACATGGGGTGTGCCGCCAGGAATAGCATATCCACCTTCTCTTTCAATTGATTAACAGTTGGTGCTTGCGGGCCAAAGTTTTCTTTCAACAAGACCTCTTGTAGTTCTTCAGTGTCTTTCATCATACGATACATTTTGTATTCATAATACAACTCTTGGATAACATTCCTAAAGTTCAAATTCTTGAAATTCATTCTTTGAATGTGTGGGAAAAATTTGGGGTGTCTAGTAAAACTACCAACCATTTCATAGTGCTCAGAGAAGCCCATGAATGATGACATCATTATAACAGGAGCTTTGAAATACTCAGTAAATATCAATTGGTACTCAAAAAATCCTTCGAATACAAGCAGATCGAACTTCTGCGATCTGTCATTTAAAAATGTTTTTACATTTTGATTATTAAATGTCTGTACAATTGAGTTCAATAACGTTGGATAGAGATTGTTTTCAATAATAACATCAATATTCATGATTGCACCTCTCTTTGGTGGTGCTTTCATTGACATCATACATTGCTCTATTAACTGGTACCCGACGCTAATGTCAACGGTCGTAACATTGCCTATAGGTTCAAATAGTTTAGGATTCGGAGTCACAATAACAAACTCGTGGCCCTTCTCGGTCATCGCTTGGACATAGCTCTTGAAAACGTACTGATGACTTATCGATGGTACCGGAAACACTCCTAATATCCTGGCCGATTCCACTGCACCACCGAACACAACGAACAAAATGAGCACATGTTTTACACATAACATGGTTCCCGGTTCTCTGTCAAATCAAAACTGAGTATTTTGCCTTTTCCTTATCTGCCTAATTTATGATAAAAAAGTTGTCTGGTCAGATTGTAAGAATATGAACTTAGATAATAAGCAAGATTATGTAGTGAATACCACTTCATGTTATCTAAAAAAATATAATTTTCAGTTTTTTAGTTACAACCTATTTTATGACTCATACAATGACATTATGAGCATTGTTTATGGTATTTAACGACCTCCTTGGTCGAGTGGTTTGCATACCGGTTTTCATGATGTCGCCATCTCCAGGTCCCGGGTTCGATCCCCGGTCGAATCAATTTAGAAATATCTTTTATTTCTAAATTGATTCGGGTCTGAGTGTTTCCTATGTATAATAAGTATGTATTTAAATATATTAAGTTTGTTTATCCGTTGTCAAGTTAACCATTTATCGAGTTTCTTAAGGAAGCTTTTCTTGGGGCAAGATAATTGGTGTGAGTGTGGGAAACATTTATTCCTGCGCACATTATGTAGAAATGCGCAGTGTAGACAGACCTCCAACAAGGTGAACCGACGATCTGGCGAAGGTCGCGTGAAGCTGCTGGATGCAAGCAGCAAAAAACCGGTAGTTGTGGAGATCTTTGGGGGAGGCCTTTATCCAGCAGTGGTCGTATTATGGCTGAGATGATGATCATGATAATTATGTAGAAATACCAAATAAAGGTATTCTTGCATGTAATAACTGGAACCCGGAATCCACTACTTCTGAGGCAATGGCTTTCTTATCTCTTGCTGTCGGAACACATACAAAGCTACAAGATGGTGATAGCTAGCTAGGCGAACTTACAACATGCTTTATCGTAAACCTAAGAAAGTACAATTAGATGAACCCCCTCTAATAGTCGAACCCGGAACCACCGGATCGGAAGCCGGTGATCCAACTTACTTACCAACTTTAGGCATTTATACTCTATATTTTATTGGGATTTAAATAAAACGATATACCACTTTTATACGTTTTCATTTATTGCGGCTTAATGTTATGCACTTATATTATTTAATTTTATAACTAATAATTATTACATAAATACGATTTGTACTGTTAATTTTTCTTAATTTTCTTCTCGGTTTTGTCATTTCTTAATAGTTTTACAATTGTTTTAACCAAAAAGTATAATGTTAAAACGACAATAAAGCTGGCAACTATCAGTGCCCCAGCTATTAAGAGTAAAAAGTCTACCATGAAGTATTCTTTCCATGTTATATTGGCTGTAGGTGCTTTGAGGTGCTTAGCACCTCCATGCCGAATGACGTACTCGGACCACCAGACCGCTGTATCCAAAGATGTTATGGGCTGATCACGAACTATATTGTTGAGGCGAAGGACGTTGTCTTTGTAACTATAAAGAAAAGCAAATTGGAATTATCTTTATAAACATCATCAGCTCATTTTATGTCCCCACTGCTGGGGCACGAGCGTTTTCTATGAATGGATAAGGAGAACGGACCGTAAACCACGCGGGTCCAGGGAGGAGTGGTGGTTGTTAGCGACTGCTAATGCAGCCGGGACCAACGGTTTTACGTGCCTTCCAAAGCGCGGAAAAGCTCGGGGTTAAAAAATTTGATCACCCATCCGATGACTTGCCCTTGCGAAAGTTACTTAGCCTTAGCACTCGCAGACCGGGCGCGTAATCACTGCGCCATCGAGTTCCTTATAGATTGAATTGTGTTACTCCATTTCGGGTTAATTACATCAACCATTATCAACCATAAGGATATAACCAAAGGAATCCCAAAATTAAAATTATTTTTTCTATTTATGCGTTCTTAACACACTTTAAAAAAAAAAAAATACAAAATAAACTTACTATCTAATATGTGTACGCAGCAGTTAAAGTTAATAAGTTAAATTGCTATCACCATGATTCTTAAGATCGATAAGGTTTGTCTCAACATTATGGACATAGGAAATATTATAATTTCGTAATCGCTTACTTTGTTATTTAGACTCAGCAATATAATCAGCAACTGATAATTACGTAATTTGCTAGTCATAATTTGTAAGCAACATTAATAAAGTCAAGATAAACAAATATTGTTATCTAGAAATACATTACGACTACGAGAATGGGAATTATATTGCAATTACTCTTGCAATGTATTGCAAAAACAATCTAAGTCCAACCAAAATTACTGCTGTTAATACCTCTTTTTAAAAAGTTTAGTAGACCAAAATATGATTTTTTGATTTTATTGATAAAGCTTTAATTACTATATCCGTAGGTGCTGGGCAAAATGTGCTCCGGTGTTAACTTCCCAGACTTCTGATCACCAATCCGCATTAGCGAGCGTGATAGTTAAGCCACCTTTCATCAGTTATATTGTAGCTTATATACTGTTCCACAACGGGGCAAAGGTCTACGCCATTGATAGGGCTAAACCACCACGCTTGCATAACACAAACACATGCTGTTCATCTAAAATGCCGACTTGGAAGCCAGGAAGTTCGAATATCTGGTTATTGTTACCCAGATGTTACCTCAGTGGCCGAGTAGTAGCAAAGCGCTCGGCCCGATACCCGAAGGTCCTGGGTTCAATTCCCAGGTTGAGCAAAAAGTGATTTTTTTTTTAATTTTCCGATGCATAGCCCGAGTTTGTAATCACCGAATTAAGCCCAGAAGCTGCGGAACTGCCGATAGCCAACGAGCGCATTGCCAATAAAGCGTTATCTCATCCTTACCTTTTATTTTCTACGACTGTTTTGATTCCATTAATTAAATCTTCCGCCTGAAGAGTAAGAGGATCCAATTTCACTCCAATGCCGAAGTCTTCGTATTTTTGGGCGTTATACCACTGTTCTGCCATCATTGGAATACCAATTAAGGGTACACCACTCGCAACAGCTTCAGCGGTTGATTGTAGGCCACATTGTGTTACAAACGCCTTGATGTTTGGATGGTCTGTGGTGTGACAAAACATCTGGATTAGCTTTTTTTTTTAACTGTTTTACCGTTTAATCTGATCGTCTCTGAAACATGCTGCACTGGTAGCAACCAAATGCGATCAGGCGTAGGCAATAGATTTAAACATTTAAGGAGCTTTTGAAAATATTCTTCCTATCCATGTAACTATATCCTGTCCTGTTGTAATGCCCATCAGGAACAACTATACAAATCAAAATTATAATAGACTAAAATTTTGTTTAAAACTAATGAATCAAGTACCAGTTCGGATTTTGGGAGAGCCTTTGACCAAGAAGAGAAAAGGCAACAAGCTGTTTAACTTTTTTTTTATTTTCTCCTTTTATTTAATATAGCGCAGCAAATGACTACGCTCCACCTGATGTTAATTGGAAATGGAGTGCAGACGCGAAGACGTCTTGTGCAGTGTAAAAACAACGTAGCATCAGTCATCCTCAGTCTGCCGGCCCACAAGTTGCCTCTTCACGCCTCGTTTGAAAGACCACATATCATAGGAAAGAGGTTAACATGTGCCGGTAGACTATTCCATCTAAACGGCAATGAAACGAGTCACCAAATATTTGTGCAAAATTTTCCTCTTTCTTTAGTTGAAATTGATAACTGTTACTTGATGTTATTATACAATTTTAAACTAATGATAAGAGCAGATGTTCATGTACTCGTAAAACGAGTCATGTTTATGTGCTGTCTATAATAATCTACATTATACGTTTTTTTTTTTATACTTCTCGTATAGAAATATACATATAAGGTCATACTTTTCGGTAAGCTTTTGTTACCAAGCACAAAGGCCCTTGTCATTATAATGTAGGTATATTGCTCCGAAATATATTAAAGTTATAATTTACAATAAATAGTAAATAAACAAAGCAATGAGGATAACAACAATTGGAATACTGAAGTCGGTAATTATGTAGGTAAATAATTACCGCTTACTTTTTAAAGCAGTAATGCTTAAAAAGTAAACTTTGTAATAAACGAATGGTTATAGCCATATTTCTGCTATTATTAAACAACATTTTTTAAATCGTGTGTTGTTCGAATGAATTTGTATTTTTTTTCATAGTTCTAATGTCAAGATCTGCTACTATTGAGTGTTACTGAAAAAGCAGACTTGCGATATTTATGATGCGTTAATGACAAATATTTAGAAGCATAGAAATAAATTATAAGTTGGCTTAATGTCATACATACGTAGTAAATCATTTTGAGGGAACCACTTTTGTATTTTCACATTCTTCGGTACATTTTTTAAGTTGTCTCCATCAAATTTCCAAAGTACGTTGTAGGGTAATGCCTCAAATGTCAAAAGGAATGCGTCCATAAAGTCTTTGTCTATCATAGAAGGCCTTATGTTGGATCCCAAGCTCACGTAGATCACGCCAAGCTTCGAATTTTCTAAATAAGTATTTAATTCCTAGAAATAAAAATATATACTACATAAATCGTTTCTTTGGCCTCGCAAAGGGTAAATTTAAATGTAAAAGTCAACTATATTTTTTAGTAAGGAAAGAAAACTCAGCTTTCTATTGCATTTTGAATAGGTACACGTGATTATTCTACATTCGGTTCGGAACGTAGTCATCTATCATATATCATGAAGAATAAGTTTATGAACTGTGAGAAGCTTTTTTCGGATATATTTCAAATTGTACATTAGCATTTTTGAACATAATTATATAATATATACGTTTCAAGCAATTGACCTTACCGTGGGTAATGCTTTAGCAGGTTGTAGTTGAGGAGAATCAAAATAGATAACATTAGGCGGTACAGGTCTATTGTTGGCGTACATGGGGTGTGCCGCCAGAAATAGCATATCCACCTTCTCTTTCAATTGATTAACAGTTGGTGCTTGCGGACCAAAGTTTTCTTTCAACAAAACGTCTTGTGACTCTTCAGCTTCCTTCATAAAACGATACATTTGGTATTCATTATACAACTCTTTAAGAAACCTCCAACTATTTATATTCTTGTGAAACATTCTTTGAAAATGTGGGAAAAACTTGGGGTGTCTGGTGAAGCTACCGACCATTTCATAGTGCTCAGGGAAGCCCATGAATGATGACATCATTACGACAGGAGCTTTGAAATACTCAGTAAATATCAATTGGTACTCAAAAAAGCCTTCGACAACAAGCAAATCAAACTTCTGCGACTTGTCATTGATCAATTTTTTCACAGGTGGCTCGTTTAATTCCGCAGCGAGTACATTCAAAATCCCTTTGAAAGATTTGTTTGCGAGCATGACGTCAATATTCATGATAGCACCTCTCTTTGGTGCTACTTTCATCATCTTCTTTTCTTTCATGATTAACTGGTACCCGATGCTAACATCGATAGTCGTAACATTTGTCATAGTTTCAAAGAATTCAGGATTCGGTGTCACAACAACCAACTCGTGACCCTTATCGGCCATCGCTTGGACATAGCTCTCGAAAACGTTTTGATGACTTCTTGCTGGTATTGGAAACACTCCTAAGATCCTTGCCGGTTCTACTGCACCACCGAACAAAACAAGCAGAGTCAGCACACTTCTTACACACGACATTATCACCGGCTCACTGTTAAATTATCACGAATTGTTTTGTACTTTACTATATATACCTTATTAAAGATTAATATGTTAACAATGATTGGTGTCAACAAAAATGATAACTTCATCGATGACGACCTCCGTAGCCGAGTGGCTTGCACGCCGGACTTAGGCGGCGCTGACTCGTAGGTATCGGGTTCGATTCCCGGTCGCGTCAATGTCGAAAAAGAACTTTTCGTGTCGGGTCTGGGTGGCTGTGGTACCGTCGTTGTTTCTGATTTCCATAAACGAGAGCTTTAACTACTTACCTTGGGATCAGAACAATGTATGTGATGTTGTCTAATAAAGTGATATAGTGATATGGTGATCGATAATCTCCATATCAACACACTGTTTGGAAGGTACAATGCAAGGTTAAACAAGAACGCGATTTATACAAAAACAAATGTATCACGTTTAATCCTTAACACTAGTACGGCTATTGATTAGTCTATAAATAGTTTGTTACGAC
Source organism: Eudonia truncicolella (assembly GCA_949315975.1). NCBI lineage: Eukaryota > Metazoa > Arthropoda > Insecta > Lepidoptera > Crambidae > Eudonia > Eudonia truncicolella. Next base: position 3,919,789 of record OX438848.1, on the reverse strand, counting down.
ATGAATTAGCGACGGTCCAAGCGCAAATGACTCTTGTTAGCTCAACACGGTAAAATATCTGGAATCAAGCATCATTTAATGTTTTGTTGGATCAATTAAGTTTAAATGTATAAATTAATTTTAATAAAACTGGTGTATGTAGATTCTGATTTTGAGTCATTTGGGTGCAGTAAACAAATACGCAAATATTATTAACATGACATTAAAAGTACAGTACCATACAGTTTGAACTTTGTATTATATTATAAAACTTAAAATGTAAATTAAATTTTTTGTTATTTTATTTTATTAAACAATTTTTGAAATAGCAACATTGGTTACATTGTTTTGTTTGAAATTACCAGTGTTTGATTAATAATTGAAATTGATTATAATGCTATGAGCTGCGAATTTAATAAATCAGACCTTATATTATTCTTGTTGCTTAATGTTACATTATCACCATCCTATTTTTATTAAAATTAAAAAAAGCAATGATATCACAGATAAAATTTGTAATAAAAATATTTATCACACCTGCACTATTGTCCTTATTGATAACATTGAACATGTTAAAATTGTGATACCTCCGAAATGGCTATTAACTATAGTCCGCTTCTAGAATCCCCGGCTGGGAATCGAACTAAGGATTTCTGGACCTGAGACCGGTGGTCTTAACCACTAGATCACTGAGGCGTTCCAATGCTATCTGGCCATTTTTAAGGGTTATTAAGGATACTAGGTAAAGAGTCCCTGTCTCTGTCACTGTTTCATTTTTACTTTACCCGATGACACTACTTCATTCAACATTTTGTTTGCGCCTAATAATGTTTTAATGGCAAAGGAAATGCAGTGTCTAAATTGCCTTTCTTTTTTTTGTTGGCTATAATGGCTTCGTGCGGCTAGCACATTTAGCCAGTCTTAAAGTTATTTTCTTACAAGTTATATAAATAGATAATGTATATTTTGTTTATTATGGTGATGATGATGATAAATGATAATAGTTATGAGAAGTGATAAATGATATACCCCCCAACCCCTTGAGTATCTCAGTAAAGATCAAGTCCTCACGCGGACTTCTTGGGAGAATTTGAAAAGTGACGTTCCATTCTATTGTTTTATTTGCCAACACTCATCTCACAAACACTTAATTTTTAATAATCCACCATTGTTTCACATTAATATTCGACATAACACAAATTTTTAATAGAAAAATCAACCAGCCTTAGGAAGCTCGAGTAGGAATCGAACCCATGACCTGGATAACCAGCCCAACGCTTTGGCCGCTAAGCTACCGAGGCCCCAGAAGACTGCTTAAATTTTTCTAGTAGTTTATGATTTACGCTGCAAGCCAGCGGTATTTATTTGCACAATTCAAAATAATAAAAATACCGTGTGTGGCTGGAAACACAATATTAGGTAGGTATCAAATACAGATTTAATGACATCGAATTTCAAACTCGCTATGTTGTTACATATTTTTTAGCATTTTATGAAACCATTATTTACGTATTTATTTAATTATTTATTTATTCAGGACTTATAATTTGTCTGTAATTGTGGAGTCAGGAATAAATAACCGAAGAAAATATAGGTTATAATGAAATACACTTTTTTAAATACGTTTCTTCTTTTTTGGTTTTATTGTTTTCTAAAGATTTTGCGAATCTTAACATTCAAATCGAACCTTTTAACCAATTTACTCGCGTTTAATTTTCATTATATTTTATTCTGACGTCTCGATCCTAAACAAGGTCTGTGGTCAATTACGAGACGACGAACATCCCAGTTTTCCTGCGAGTACGTCAGTACAAACAAAACAACATCGTAGTTAAAAGTGTGAAATTTTATTACCCAATTACTTAAGTAACACGTAACATAACAGATCATCAGCTCCGCTTCGTCTTCAGCGTCGGTTTACTGCTAAAGCTTGAGACGACCAGTCGTATTAGCAACACTATGAATGCTAATAATGCTAGAGCTACTGCAGCCAATGATAGGAGGACGTCGGCCATCAGGTACTCTGCCCAGGAGACGTTGGCAGCAGGCGAGCGCAGGTGCCGCGCGCCCTTGTGCCTCAGCACATACTCCACCCACCACACGGCGCGTTCCATTGGACTCTGATAATGGTCGTTAACGAGTTCCTTAATCTTCTTAATGTTGGTTTTGTAGCTGAAACAAAATGGTGAACTTTGCATTTTTTTGTTTGAAAAATCTCGATGTTAGGCTGAGAATTTGGCGGGTAACCATTTATTTATTAATATACTAAGGTACATTTACAGAATATATTAATCGTCGTCACATCATCATCACCAGCTCATTAAACATCCCCACTGCTGGGGCACGAGTCTTCCCTATGAATGGATAGGGAGAACGGGTCATAAACCACCACGCGGGCCCACTGCGGATTGGTGGTTGTTAACGACTGCTAATGCAGCCGCCGGGCCAACGGCTTTACGTGCCTTCCGAAGCACAGAATAATGTTAATTCCTCTTTTGTTCAGATTCTGAGATTCTAATATGTATAGGTACCAATCATTAGCGCACGCATCAATAATAATAATTATTGGTACTTCAATTATTAACAAACAAATTATAATAAATAACAAATTGCCAATTAATTAAAAATATTACAAAATCAACATCATTTTAAACGCCTTTATGGTCTAGTGGTTAAGACCACCGGTCTCAGACCCAGGGATCCCGGGTTCGATTCCCAGCGGGGGGCACACATGTTTGTGTACACGCGAGCCCAGTGCGGATGGGTGGTTATTAACGACTGCTAATGCAGCCGGGATTAAAGACTTTACATGCCTTCAGAAGGAATTTTGAGAGAATTATTTTTTTGGCAGCAGTCGCAGGCCGAGCGCGGTTACTCGATGCCATCGAGCTCTCGATACATAAAGGAAAGTGATTTATGTTTATCTGATGTTTACCTGTGCCTATGATATTTGCAGTAGACATGAAGATAATAAAATTAAGATTAACAAAATTGCATGACGGACAGTAAATGACGATAAGATAAAATAGCACGAACTTAAAGTTTGTTTAGACTATCAGACTATTCCTATCGGTATTTCTGATAGCACCAGTTCATTGAGTGGTTGATGTATGATGACGTGTCAGGTGATTATTATATTTCATACATATGGAAACGGCTTGATACCCCAGAAAGGTGACGTTCCAAGGTCAAGGTCTCTTTAAGATAAAATAGTGAAGAGGCATTTCCTGTTTACGCATGTACCACCTTTGGCCACATACTGCTTACCAACAAGTTGGTTGGTACAACCTCGCTACACACGACTTTAAAGTTTATACTGACATCCCCCACCAACCGTCAGGTCATAAAATAGGTGCCAGACAACCTTGCGCAAGCACAAGGGACCATCTGCGTCAATCATAACGCCAGATCAGGACGCGCCGAATCGCTTTCTTCATCCGGAACTCTTAAGACTAGTGTCTCGAGCGAGTTGCTCCGTGGACACGTATAGTCCACTACCTAATATCCAGATAGGTTACCGGAGCTGTAAGATCGCTCACTTCTCGGTGCTCTAGCACTCGTTTCATGGAAATTGGAAACAACGACGCGGACGGTACCACAACCACCCAGACCCAACACAATATCGAAAAGTTCGTTTCCGACATTAACCCGACCGGGAATCGCACCCGGGACTTCAGAGTTAGCGTCGTCCAAAGTCCGGTGTGCAAACCACTCGGCTACGGAGGTCGTCAAATCTTTATAGCTGAAGTTGTTGATGCTATCCAATGTTTTTTCAGGTTTTGCTATTCGAAATTTAAATGTATGGGTATGAGCAAACAGAACCACTTTCGAGATGTATTTTTGTTCCAGATCCTTTATCTAGTACTTACATAATTGATAGAAGTATTGAATATTGTAGATGCAATGGAAACATTGAGGAATATATACCATATTACAAAATTTAACTAACATTCTAACTAGATAATTGTTACGACTAGCTAACTGTTAACTTTAAACGGCCTCCGTAGTTGAGTGGCCCGCTCGCCGGTTTCTGGTGTTGCCGTCTCCGAGGTCTCGGGTTCGATTCCCGGTCGGGTCAGTGTAGAAAAACGAAGTTTTTCGGGTCTGGGTGATTGTGGTACCGTCGTTGTTTCTGATTTCCATAACAACACAAGTGCTTTTAAGCTAATGTCTTTGAAGTCAGTGATTGGTGGTTGTTAACGACTGCCAATGCAGCCGGGACCAACGGCTTATCGTGCCTTCCGTAGCACGGAGGAGCTCGACATGATAAATTTTAAGCACCCATCCGATGATCGGTCGGATCGGATCGGATGATGTTTGTTTGACAACAAAAAAAATATACCTGTCATTTTTCAACACCGTGTTGATGCCGTGTATTAAATCCTTAGCATCCAAGGTCAAGGTGTTTAACTGTACTGCTATACCAAGCTGCTCGAATTTGTTGGCGTTGTAGAATTGATCTCCCAACATCGGTATGGCCACCAACGGTACACCAGCGTCTATAGCTTCATCTGCAGACTGCAACCCCCCTTGGGTTACAAACAGCTTGACCTTAGGGTGAACTGCAAAAAGGAGAATAAAAATTATAAAACAAGTGACGGGTTTCGGTTTTGTGTGCATGATTGCTTGAAATCACACACATAAACACACAAAGCATCTTTTTTTAGGATTCCGTACTCAAAGGGTAAAACGGGATCCCTATTAGCGAGTTCGACTCGCACTTGGCCGGTTCATTTTTTTAATTTAATTATTTACTTTATTTTCTTTCTCTAAAGTCGCATCATGTTTACGTTGGGTTTGCCACAAGTCAGGCTCGTCCAAGTGTGGAAACCGCTGGCAACTTTATTCTTTTGGCATTGTGAAATAGTATATTTTAGTAGCTCTTAAGTTCTATTGTAAGTTCTATTTCATTAATATAAAGCTGATGATTTGCCGAATAAAATAAAATAAGTAAAATTTAAACACTGAAAAAAGACGACAACCTCAGGCGGGAATCGAACCACGCACCTTCCGCATTCCGGGCGGCTGCCTTAACCACTTGGCTACCGAGGTCTGGCTTTCACCCGTCGAAATTTTTCAGTGCTTGATGCTTATGTTTTTTAGTCAACATTAAATAACATTAAACAACATTATTTAAGCGTTAATAAAACGCTAAAATATATAAAAAAACACTTAAAATAAAATAAGTCATTATTTCTATTTATTTTTTATTTCAATTTCAATTTCAATTTATATTTATATTTCTATTCATTGCTCCTTTTGCATGTGCTCGTAATTGCGGGCGGAAGGATGGTGCTTGCGACCTATATCCAAGCATGATTAACGAATAAGTTATTGTAATTAACACTTTTATTTAAGACACCGTTTACACACACTATTATTTCCCTACTATTTACCCGTTCTTCCTATCCATCAATAGGGAAGGCTCGTGCCCCAGCAGTGGGGACACAAAAAATGAGCTGATGATGATGATGATATACAGATTTTGCTTTTTTGCATTTTCTTCTGTTCAATTCAGTTTAAAATGAATTACTATGAATATATTACTTTCTTTCACTACTATTATTGATAGAAGATTTTAATATACCATGATGGTCCATAAATTTCTAGTAATTGTAACCCTCACCTTAGTGAAGTGCAGATGCCTGTAGTTGGACTACCACAAACTGTCAAATTACTTCAATAAATGTAAACCATAATTGCTATTGACTTAAAGTTCAAAATCTTGAAAATTGACAGTTTGTGATAGTCTGATTTGCAGGCGTGTGTACATATATACCAGTAGGTCAAGCTTTTCACTCACCCAACAAATCCCTTTGAGGAAACCATTTTTCAATCCTCAAATTCGTTGGTTTTCTCTTTAAACTGTCTCCGTCGAATTTCCATAAGATATCGTATGGCAAAGCTTCAAAGGCATCGAGAAATGCATCCAATAAATCGTCATCCATCTCCGACGGACGCACGTTAGTGCCCAAGCTGACATATATTACTCCTCTTTTTGAGTTATCTAAATACGATTTTAGCTCCTGAAAGTCACAATATTGTTATTATAGAACACAGAACCACAAGTTGTTTGTTTTATGCATTAGAGTAAATAGTTGTCGTTATGTCATTAAACAATGTCTGCATTATAATTATCAAGTTAAGTTTAAAAGGTTATGATATAAGTTTTAAAACTTTGAAAACTACATAGGTATGTTTTATTTTTAAATAAGCACTTACAAAAATTCCGTTAAAATAACTGTAACAGGAAAACCTTAGCTAGACAAGTATCATTCATTCATATTAATTCCGTAAAGATTAATAAAAATTAAAATTCTTGCGACTATTCACTTGTAAAACTAGTTTTTATCTGTTTCAAGTTTTTCTGTATTAGTGATTGCTTTGGTTGATATATTGGTCTCTTGCAAACATAAATCGTATTTGTTACATTAATGTTTACAAAAAACTATTACTATTATATATTTATTTTTTTAATTTTCATACCTGGGGCAAGTCTTTCAAGGGCTGCAAGTGCAATGGTCCTACGAATGCCACATTTGGAGGTACAGGTCTATTGTCACAAAACATTGGACTTGAATTAATCAGCAAAAACTCAATGTTGTTCTTTAGCTCTCTAATCGTAGGAGTGTTAGGTCCATAATTGACTTTAAGCAGTTCCGATTCATAATCTTCTACTTCTCTAGACACCTTCATGAAACGGTATTCTATTCTTGATTCGTATAACTTTTCAATGAGACTCAAGTCCTTAAAATTGTTTCGCATTGTATTCGGATACAATATTGGATGTCTAGCAACTGCACCGACCACTTCATAATTTTCTGCGAAGCCATGAAACGTTGACATCAGAATTACAGGTGCTTTGAAGATCTCGGCAAGTATTAAGTGGTAACTCAAAAAAGATTCTACAATTATCAAATCGAAATGTTGATTTTTGTCTTCGATAAGCTTCTTTACTTCTGGATGTTTAAATTGTGCCTCATATAAATGAATCATATCCTTAAAAGCGAACATAGAAGACATAATTTCTGCATCTACCATCACCCCCCTTTTTAATAGTACTTTACCACTAGTTTGAATTTTTCTAATAATATCGTATGCAAAGCTCATATCAATTTCTGTGATGTTATCTGGGGCTCTGTCCTTTGGTAACGCAGGGTCTGTTGTCATGACGACCAGTTCATGCCCTCTCTTTGCGAGCTCCATATATAAAGCTCTAAAAACATACTGATGACTTACAGATGGCACTGGAAACGATCCTAGTATTCGAGCGGCATCAGCAACAGCTAAAAATGATAGAGCACAGACTATACCTGACCACAACATTTTGAAACCGTGTTGTATGTCGCACTGAGTTTTTTTTTATCATTTAGATATATTTTTTATATCACACCTTCACATAATATTTTCAATGTATTGATTAAAAATTAATAAAATTATGTTGGATGGTCTCAGCGTGATATTGATAAAGTGATAATCACGCGACTTATTACAGTTTAATATTTTGGTTGGTCGTTCGTGATAAAGTCGTCGCTTGAAGATGAATAATAACACAAAAAATATAATTAAAAGAGTTTATTATTGCACACGTTTTATGGAGCACATAAAACAGTGTAGCCGTATGCTGACGGTGAAACTATCACTATCACTATATTGCAAATTAAGTTCATACATAAATCATATCATAAGACGTTAGAAGCGGCGCGTGCTTGTGAAAACATGCATTCGCCGTAGGAACAAGGTAACGACTGGTGTGCGCAGGAGCCGGCCACCTAGCCGCCAACCGTGAACAATAGGACAGGCAGGCTAGTGCACAGCGTGTGTATTCCATACGATCCTACATTTTAAGGGCAGTTAGATAAGACCCTAATTAACGTAAATTCGTACATTAAGTTAACAAATGAAAACATTTTTCCTTTCTACAAATTAATTCGGCACGCAATGTATTCAAATAACCAACTCGTCTACGTAAGCACTTTAATAAAAGTGTCAAAATTGTCAACTCAATATTTGCATTACATTGCTGGCCGGGAAAACTGAAAAAAAATCATTACGCTTAATAATTGAAAGTATTTGTTAAAATTTATTACTGTACCTCTTAATACTGCTTAATTCTATCGTATGTTATAGGATCGTATGGAATACACACGCTGTATATATATTTTTCAGGTAGTCAAAAGTGGGTAATAGCCCACAATATAACTGCTACTGTGTATGTTATACTCTTCTAAATGTATTTTTGATTGCATGTTCTCAATATACGCTTAAGGTACCTTTAGTGCTTTTTTGAAATTTATTAACTTATGTCTGTACCAGCGCCTTAGCTAGTTTTAATAATATTAAGTTTTATATTTACAAAATTAAATACTACCTAACTGACTAACTGAATACGAACAACATCGAACAGGGAGTGATTTTTGAACCGGTGACTAATTCTCACGCTATGATATTAATTACGAGTGTACCTTTTTATCTGATTCAAAGTCACTGGTAACTCATTTTTGTCATTGAAAATTTTCGAACGGTATATTACAAGCATAATAATAGTAAAATTGTAAATAATTCAATAAATATAATACTTCATAGTGTACTTCGTGTCACTTTTAATATCGAAATAATAATAACGTCGCGGGCAATCGTAGTTGCTTGTTAATTGTCAATAATTTATAGGACCTATTAAATAGTTATGACGCTTCAACAGACGCCTTGTAATTAATACTGTCATTAAAATAAAATAACGTTTTACTTTGAATTAACTTATTACTATTTAATTGATATAATTATTTTTGTCATTAACTCAAAATAGACTTTGGCGCAACGTCTAGCGGATTCGGGTTAAATATTTATTCAGCTTTAAAATAAAGTAAGTAATAAACAAAAATAAAATATAAAATAAAGAAGCGAAACCAAAAAGGACCCCACTCAGCACATGTTGCGGCATGAACATCGCCTGCAACGCTGATATTCTAAGGAGCCCTATTGTTTGTATGTATGTTGACCAGCAAAGCAGAATTGGTAATTGTACCATTCGCAATGTCTGAAGCTCCTTCATGCTTTTGCTGACACTCATGCAAGTTCACAAACACGTAGCAAATAGTAAATAGCCTATAATTGTCCCAATGCTGGACAAAGACCTCCAACATTGAAATAAAATCATCACTACAATTGATGGGTATTGGCTTAATCACCACGCTTGCCAAATTAGGATTGGTGATCACAAATCCGGGCTATGCATAAAAAATCGGAAAAACCCTTTTTGCCCGACTTGGGAATTGAACCCAGGACCTTCGGGTATCGGGTCGAGCGCTTTGTCACTCGGCCAACGAGGTGGCTACTCAAGAATACGTAAGGGTCATTAATAATTCTTTATTTTTACATTAATATTCGGCAATACACAAATTTTAAAAATAGAACATATTTACTACACGACTCTTCACTTTCCCGCCAAAGTGTCCGTGATGAGGAGCCATAAACAATTTTCGAGAATCCCAAAGAGGTCAAGGTTTCACGCTTTATTTACTACCGTATGTTGGGAGTTTTGCATCTGCCCGTAGTCCCGAACCTCGGGATACACGTGACAAAAATATTATGGCACGATATCAAAAACATAAACTTGCTTTTACGATATCTTAAAATCTTCGGAAAATGCTCAAGAAATTCTTGAGCATCGCAGTGTTTGTGGTTTACGCTTTCAAAGAGAAAACTGAATTGTAGATTATTTTTACATCGTCATCATATTAGATGATAAAACAGCCTGGTTACAATAAAAAACACATTATACTCTATTTGAATCAATATAATAAAATTAATTTATTTAATTTTTATACTGATATGATAGCCTTTATCAGCAGTGTCCTACAGTTAACAAACAGCGTTGCGTTAAATAAATCATTAGGTTTTTATTTAGAGTATCTTGAGTGTGTCATGCTCTCTTTATTGTCTCTGCGGTGGTGGCGTGTGCGTCGGGTCGTTACGTTTCCTAAAATATGGTTGAGCGAAGCGATGGCTGATTCATATGTCATACTCGTGAACGGGTGCCGCCTGTGAAGGCTGGTCTGCTCTTGCATACTTATCTTATTTTTAGTATTATTTACTATAGTTTGACTTTGTTTTCTAAAACAATTTTTGACTTTTATTAGAGTACTGTAGTGGTACTGTGTGACATTGTGGAAATTGAAACTTTTATCTGAGGTAAATTCGTTTACTTAGATTTTTAATTTTGTTTTTTTACATGTGTTGGACTCCATTTCCACTTATCATCGAGTAGAGTGGAGTAATTTGCTGTACAGTCTATATAAAAAGACACCCTCCTTTCTGTCACATGGTGGTAAGATGACTCTCTTATAATTAAGCAATTATGACGCCCTGTAAAGGTGTTGTCAAATTACTTGTTAAACCTTTATCCCAATCACAAATTGTTTCATCAAAATATTTTTTTCTTTTTTTTTTAAACTCCAAGGTCAACATTATTTATTTAAGAACAAAACGAACTATAATATACAACGTTTTTAACTAAAAATAAAGGGGACCAAATTAATTTAACATCCAAAAAAAAACATAACTAACTAATTTTATATAGGTTGTACGTTAACATTTTCTAAAATGTTTGTCTAACATAGGTTATAAGTAAAATGAAAGGAGCTGGAAAGACTCTGCTCTGCATTCAGAACAATTAAAGCACCAACATAAATAGTCTCACAAACGTCCTAATGCGCTTGTAACAAAATGCTGAACGCAATAATATTCACCCCTCGAAAATTCATTCGTATCATGACATCCATCAGAAACATTCTGCAACTCTTCCCATTCCCTTCGGCCGATACGGCTGGTGTTTCCAACAAAGTTTTCTTCAAAACGACAGTGAGATACCTAAATTGTACGGACCTGAGAGGGCGCTTTAAAAAAAGTAAGTCCACAACGCTGTATTCAATGTACACTGTATCTTGTTGACGCCAAACCTTCAATGTAGCGACTACGCAAGCAGGATTGTATAGCAAAATCGCAATGTTTTCGTTTTTGTCCCGATTTCATGGTAAGGGGCCATGTCATTTGCCTCCCGTCCTTTGGTATGACGGACTGCCATTCTGAACAACGGACCCAACTTAAAGTAAAGGTAATTTACAGATTTGCAAATTACGCAGTGAGTTTTAATGGTGATAACTACCTTACTATTCACGTGAAACTGGGCACAGTTTATTAGTTTAATCCGCTGCTATGAAACTTAATTCTGTAGCGATGCGAGCTTGTTTTAAAAGTAGAAATTCATTTTGTAGTGCTTGAATTTTAAACAAGGATTACATGATAGAATTTCAGTAGTGGAATGGCTGTAAAACTGTGTTTTATGAAGGAAATGAATGTAAGATAACCATGCAAATGTTTCACTTGTTAATCTGCGCTTATTATGACCATAACGGCGGTATTTTCGTTTCTTATATTTAGTTGTTGGTATCCGTCACAACGATCTACGTAGTTAGACCTTTAGTCTCAGACTTAAGGGTCCCGGGTTCGACTCCCAACGGGGGTACATATAATTGCACTCTGCCTGGTTTGTAGTACGGCCTATTTAAATCCGCTTTTCTAGCTACTACATATCTAATGTTAGTTGCATTTGTGTTCCGACATTACAGTTAAGATAGCGAGTTTCTTAATAACGCCTCCTGCCCCTTGACGGACTTTTTGTAGGACCAATAATCTGACCGTGTTTTTCTCCGAGGATTTAGTATCGTTTATGTCACTGACGTGTGCGTTGCAACAATACGAACCCATACGTTACATTTTCACCGACTAAAAAATCGCTCACCGATTATCGGACGTGGGTGGGACTAATTGAAGGAGGATACCATATTAAGTTGAGATGGGGAAGTTAAGGTAACAGTAAACAGCGACAGCCTAGAATTAAATTGCATATGTTAGAGAAGGAAGATGGATAAAGTAAAAAATGAGTATATTAGAGGAAGTTTGAAAGTGGCGCCAGTGACCGAAAAGTTAAGGGGAAATCGTTTGTCTTGGTATGAGCATGTGATTAGAAGGGATGAAACGCATGTAACTAAGAGAGTGATGAGTATAGGTGTTGATGGATGGAGGGGGGAAGGGAGACCAGAGAAAAGATTGATGGATTGTGTGACCGATGAGACCGAAGGGAGTGACTGCACAGGTGATAACTGACAGAGGAGAGTGAAAGAAACGGACGTTTTGCGCCGACCCCAATGGGACCAGGGCAGGAAGAAATAGAAGGGAGTTGAGACCCGTTGGCCGAAGTGGTCAACGGGTGATCTTCTAGCGTACGTTGCATATAGCCAAGGCATTTGATCGGGTCTAGCACAAAGCTCTTCTCTCCAAGCTTCCGGCATACGGTCTGCCTGCTTAGTTCTGCAACTGGGTCGCTGGCTTTCTGCATGAGCGAAGAATCCATGTCCTGCCTGATGGATGCGCTTCACGGCTCATGTCAGTGAACGCTGGTGTCTCTCAAGGTTCCGTTCTGTCCCCCACGCTGCATATCAATGATATGCTTCCGCTTGGAAATATTCATTGCTATGCAGATGATAATACAGTGCACGGTGGGTATAACGGTCACTCTGCGGCTGTGCGAGTCGAGACTGAAGAGAAACGAGTGAATCTTGTCATTGAGCTCAATTGGGTATTGGACCTCATATCTAATTGGGTGCTCCAATAATCTGGTTGAGTTCAATGCCAAGAAAACACAGGTATGTGCGTTTACGGCCAAAAAGTCACCATTCCTTCCTCTTCCAACTCTTCAGGGCACATCTCTAAGCCTGCAGAACAATATCAACATGCTCGGTATGACGATTCGTTGCGATCTGAATCAAAAGAACTACATCGAAGCCGTGATCAAAACAGCCTCACGAAAACTCGGTGTCCTGAACAGAGTGCGGCGATTCTTTACGCCTGACCAGTTGTGTCTTTTGTACAAGATACAGGTACGGTCTTGCGTGGAGTATTGCTCGCATATCTGGGGCGGTTCTGCAAAGTATCTTCTCGATGCCTTAGACAGACTGCAGCGTCGCGCTGTACGTATTATCGGCAATGCAGGTCACTAACACTCTCGAACCCCTGCAATTGCATAGAGATATAGCATTACTCAGCATCTTCTATCGCTTATATCACGGCGAGTGCTCTGAAGAAGTCTTTGACCTTATCCCACCTTCTCCCTTCACACACGTACATGTGAGTATACGTGCTGCTCTCCGGAGTCATCGCTTCACTGTCACACATATCCCATCGCGCACAAAGAAATTTGGTGACTTGTCGTTTCTTTGTCGCACCTCCAAACGATGGAATAGTCTACCAGCACACATTTTCCCTCTTTCCTATGATATGGGGTCCTTCAAACGAGGCGTGAAGAAGCACCTTGTGGGCCGGCAGAGTGAAGTTGACTGATGCTGCGTTGTTTTCACGCTGCACCAGTTGTCTTCGCGTCTGGACTCCATTTCCACTTAACATGAAGTAGTGTGGAGTCAGTTGCCATGCTAAGTATTAAAAAAAAAAGATGTGAAGTAGCCAGCTTTTCAGTAGTAATGGGTTCGAAGCAAAGTACGCTTTCGTCTTTGGTGTTATATTTAATTACTTTTCAAAAGCGCTTTCCCGTTGTATAATAGTATTTTTCCTTATTATTTAGACAGAAATAGTAACTGTACAGATAGCCCAAATGCCATCACATTCCAATAAAGTGTTGGAACTGAGTATGAACACATTAGCGGATGTGAAGGAGTCATTTTTCACGATGATATCGGCTTCGTTCTGGGCCACCACCCTCCATCCCTAAAGGTGGAGCCGCATAATAAGTGAGTTTGAACTGTTTTGATTTAAACCACAAACTCTCAAATTTCCTTAATAGACTTTGAACTTTAATGGTGAAGAAATTTGACAGTTTTAGATAGTTTGACGTCTGTACGAGCGCGTCGTTTTCTATGAAACTCCAATTATTTTGCTTCTATGCCCTGTAATTAAACTAGATCTTATGCCCTTCAAACTGGAACTCGGCAATGTAAAACAATATTATATGGCGGTAGAAGTAGGTATAACGATGTTGACCATACAATCGTATTTTGTCTAGTATCCTTCCACAAGGTTGTTTGTAAATTTATATCAAACTAGCTGGCCCGGCAGACTTCATACCACTTTAATAGTTTCTATGACAACAAAACAAACAAATCGTGGAAAATTAAACTGTAAAAAAAATTTTTTGGGGTGGACCACTTAGGGGTATAAAAAAAAGATAACAACCAATTGTCAGACCTACCGAATATACTTATGAAACTTCATAAAAATCAATCGAGCCGTTTCGGACGAGTATGGCAACTCACATATTGTGACACGAGAATTTTATATATATATAGATATGTACATCAGTAAAATAATAGCACGGAGCATTTACATAGGTATATACAAACGCCTGCAAATCAATATTTTCAAGACTGTTCTTAATGAAGCTAGCGCACGAATGATTATATAGTAGTATCCTTTAGAGAAGCTGCTTGTTTAGCTGTGAACGTTTTTAAGCTGTTGTGATGAATCACGCCAATTCATAAATGTGCAAAAAAAAATCATCGCTATAACTGAGACCACACCTCAAACACGAAATATCCGAATATATCCCCGGTACCTTTTTATCAAATAACCCGACTATCAATATTTATTTCAATCTATTTCCAAAAGGGACTGCATGTAAAAAAAAGTTAAAACGTTGCTTGCAGATACTGGAAATATTTGGATAACGCGACACGCATAAAGGGGCTTGCGGGAAACTCTTTGGAAATGGTTTTTATCCATGGTTACCCAAAAAAGGATACACCGTATTCATCCACACATTCACAGTCAGCATTTTAATTCCAAAAAATAAAAGAAATAATAAATTAACTAATGTATGGACGAATAAATAAATGAACCAATCAGTTAATGAAGTATTTAGCTCTCAACATTGTAATATTTATCAGTGGTTAACGGTGTTTGATTCACAATTATTATGCTATAAATTACCTAAACTACTGTATGATAATATATAAATTGTCGAACCGTTTGTTTGAATCCAATAAATGCAAAAACAAGGAAAAAAAATGAAAAGTGTTTTATTTGTACGCACAACACATATTATTTTAAAATTAGGGATATTGATGATTACATGATTTTATAGGGAGATTTTGCTGATTGCTTAAGATGACATTTTTATCGTCCCGAAACTTTTTTGGGAGCGGCGAGAAACTTAAAAGGTTACTCAAGCCGTGTAAAACGAAACACCGTCAGAGGTTTTCTAGAGGAAATGGCATCACGCACATAGTGCGTGTCCCCGTTCCCTATTAGATTCTCTGAGGATTCCGGATCGGATCGGGAGCGGAACAACCCGAGGACGCTAAAGACTAGGACCTCAGCTTGGGTGGACCGGGACGTGGAGGTGGAGAGAAACGCCTAGGTACATGTCAGTACCTGTTATAGAGCGTGTGTGAAGTGGCTTGTCTTACCCTTGTTCTACGAGTACGATGCGGTGTTTTGGGCCTAACCGAGTGTGCATGTTGAGGTCATAATGAAAAATTTGTATACGTCATAAATGACAAAGGAAAATGTCTGCACTCAACATAAAGTCACAGACGAAGAAGGAACGACGGTATTTGGTGGATGCTTTAGGCTCAAGCATTCTCACTGAAATACCATCAGAAAATACAAAATTAGTTAGACTTTACAGAAATAATACTTTTGTGTAGTAACTAGTACGTAGTGTGGCGGCGTCAACAGATGGCGCCACAAACCCATACCATTATCGTCGTAGTATGACGACGTCGTTGGTTAACTACTACTACTACTATACTAATTTTCGTTTTTGCAAACGTGATCGAATACGGATAGTAAACTTAACTTAGGTACACTAGGCACTCTGTAGTACAAAACTTACGGCGACCGCAGTCTATCCAAAAACACATTGTACCCACATTACCACCTAGGGACATGCCTGTAATAAAAGGTAAAACTTATGAAAGCTTTCACCTGTTCACATACACCTTATGCCGATGGGTTAACAACCATTTTACTGGAGCAATGCCACGATTAACATTTCGTTTCTTGTACATCACTCCCGATCCTGCGATAGTCATCCGTGCTTCTAGTTAGTCGCGCCTCATGAATTTTAATATTCACTGCGGGTCTTTGATTATTTTTAGACTGTTTTATGAAAATAACCTTATTGTTGATGCTTTGTTTTAGCTTCACCAAAATAACTGAAAGTTATTAGCATCGTTATTGTAATCAGTGATACGCATACTGAACTATTTGGTGGCAGTATTACTTTTAACTCTGTATTATTTTGAGATAGTTTGCTGATTGCCTCAGACGACATATTCGGCGACGCCGAACTTTTTTGGGGGCAGCGAGAAACTTAAAGGGTTCCTCAAGGCGTGTGAAACGAAGCTCCGCCAGAGGTTTCCTAGAGAGAACGGCATGGTTGGGCGTAACGTTTGATTCAATTCCGCTAAGTTAGCTACCACCATCTTATCTAAGTCTGAGTCAGAAGAATTTTGGAAGCATTTTTGTCGTTTAATATTTAAAAGAAGATAACTAGTTCAGTATTTGTGGATTCGAGATGAAGTGCGCTTCCACCTTCGTTCTTATTGCCACAATATGGCAGGTAAGATGAAACCCCCGCAACTCTTTCTCTCAGTGTCAACATCATCACTAGCTCATTATATGTCCCCACTACTGGGGCAAGGGCCTTCCCTATGGATGGGTATGGAGAACGGGTCATATACCATCACGCGGGCCCAGTGCGGATTGGTGTTGTTAATTTTTAGATCTATATATAAATGAAAATAGCGCTACTAAAAGCTCTACTAGCGCTACTGACTACAGTTAAAAGCAAATGTCCCTTGTCTTGCCAAAAGCTGGACAAAGACCTCCCCCAAGGACCTCAACAACGACCGGTTTTGTGCTGCTCGCACCCAGCGGCTCCCCACGACCTTTAATAAATGATAAAATGAAAACTAGTAGACACAAGTTCTTACATTATACATAATATAGAGTTGTTCGAATATATTTTATATTTTATATTTTGTGTGTTTATTTGTAATGGAAAGTGTCCTGCTATGATAGGACATTTTCCAATATATTAACGCTGTAAGGGAGAAAAGAAACGCCCTTGACGAGTTTCTTGCCGGTTCTGCTCAGTACAAGGTCTCACGCCCTGTGTAAATGGAACCGATGGCATAGTGACATTCATAAGAGCTACTTGTAGCCTAAACTGAATAAATTATTTTGAATTTTCAATTTTGAATTACGAAAACAAATTGTTGTGCCGTTACAAATTGTTGAAATTGACGTGTTATGATTATGAAACATGTACCACGGGAGCAAAAATCAAGACTGTCGGCACAATTCATTTGTTTGCTATCACGTATTTCGAGCACGTTTATTTCGTTTCAAGTTGCGCTGCTGCGCTAACTTCCCTTTGCCATATCAGTGTAGGTAGAAATGGGAAACTCAATTTTTTTAAGGTCCCCAAAGGACCTTTTTAGTTGGCAAGATATAGATGGGGAATTCGGGGAATAAACTATCACGCTGGCTCGATGTCAATTGGCGAGTATCTGCTGCCGTGTCACGTCACATAAGTCGATGGTTTTCTGGTTTTTTCGAGCCAGATTCATAAACGGCTCGAAGGATCAGAAAAGATGAACTGAACTGTATTTCTGAACAAAGATGAACTGTATTTCACTTGTAATTTTAGAGTTTTTAGAATCGTCTCGTCTTCATTTCCGATATGGCTAAGGGGTAAGGAGCAAAATTTGTATTATGCACTCGTTAGTTTGGTTGTATAATAAAAATATATATATATTTATTATTTAATCTTTATTGCACAATACAATAAAATAAAGTACAAAAGGCGGACTTAATGCCAAATGGCATTCTCTACCAGTTGACCTAAGGGCTAGGCAGAAAAATTGGTAAGCGGTGTGACAAAGAACGTAAATGAAACATATACTACATAAATTTATAAGAACTGAAATATACTTATTAAGTTTATTAAATTAAGTGATAATAATATAATATACATACCTAAAAAAAAACTTAAATAAAAATAGACAACATGAACAGTTTTACTTTCGTTTTTTACAGCTCTCTGCGTTGGATCCAACCAACGTAATCGTTGGCTAGAAAATAACGAGCCAGTTAATTCTCAATGAACAAGCTGTGATAACAAGTATTGCTTGTTCGGTAATCGTTTCAGCATAGTTCTATTACCAGTAATTGCTTCGTTGTAATTTTAGTTCCTATCTTAAAGCATAGATGGCGCTACCACCTTAATCACGTTTTCCTTATTTTCTTGCAAATAGACTACTGTATCGTCATCATCATCGGAACCAAAACATTGTGCACGAATGTTTGCTTTCAAAATTACTATTTAAGATGAGTAAATCTACAACGACCTATATAATGATATTAAATTAATACAAATAAATAAATAAGTAACAAAAAATATAGATGCAATAATGTTTATTTTATTGCATATATATTTTTTGTTACCAATTCGGGTAACGTATAAAATATTTGTTTTGTATGTTGTGTGTAAGTGTTCATTCTGTGTTCGTCACAGGAACCTGTGACGGTCAGTTGCTATTAATCGTCAATAAAATTTTATAAAATTTCATTGAAATTTTACTGGATGTCAAAAATCAGTATCTGACTCCTATTTTAAATTAATAAAGTAAAAACTGTTGATAACTGGTTCCTGTGAACAATCGTACACATCAGACATCAGACTATCCAAAATTGCCAAATTTATTTAATACTAGCGGCCTGTCCCGGCTTTGTACGGTTGGACATTTCATTTTTATATAGCCTATGTTACTCAGAGCCAATGTAGCATTCTAATGTTGAAATAATTTTTTAAATCGATCTAGTAGTTTTTGAGTTTATTCGTTGCAAACATACAAAAATACAAAGCTTTCCTCGTTATAATATTGTTAGCGGAAATGTGTCGCGCCTAGATGGAAGGGGTTGCTGTGGTGGAGGGAGTAACGCTGTCACGAACATAAAACCAGATGCGCAGCGCCTCCGGGTCACTTTTTCGTCGAGCTGCGGTTGTGATCACTTGCTAAGGGGAAACTCTGTCCGTTCGTCTATTGAAATTGCCTTCTCTGTTTAAATTTTGCTTTATTACCATTTGAGTCGATTTAAATAAGAAATTGTTAATTTTAGAATTAAATTGTAGCTTGTAATGTTTGTGTTTTTTTAATAAATACGTTTAAGATTCCTAAAATCAGAAGTGGGATAGTACTCTCGTGTTTTATGCCTTCTTTAAGTTTTGTTTCCTGGCACTAGTAAATCAGTTTCGTAATTTTTCTCAAATAGTCAAATCATACGATTGCGTTAACGTTTTGTTCTTTGAATTTCTGGCAATAGGTTATCAGTGTGGAACTACTGTAAGTACGTACATTAAAAGATAAGTGTTGAAGAAAATCTGGTGAGTTTTTAATCTAACTACCCTCATTCGATATTTTTTTCTTTTTCTTTCGCATTAAGGTAATTAATTGTGTTTAAATACTTGTTTGGACGTGTTTTATTTATTAGATCTATAGATCTTTTTGATTTGAAGCTTGATATTACTCGTTACCTATTTAATATTTTAGCAAATAAGCTTACAAGGAGTGATTGTTTTTCTTTTCTTTACATAAGTGCAGATTTATAATCTTTTTCTCGCTTTGCGTTAAAATCATGCCTAATCATAATCGCCGAAGTAGAAGTCGGTCAAGAAACAGAGATTCTACGTTACGTTCTAGGCATACTCGAAGGCGACATGACTCGTCTCGAAATGAATTTAGACTTCAAATGCAACTAATTCTAGATCGGCTTTCATCATTGGAGGACCAGCGCGGCCGCTTTCGCCCCGACCGTGCCTTTCGGTGGTTGGCGAGTCGTCTTCACTACCCGCGCAGAACCAAGTGAAACCGTGCATCGGGAGGGCGCATCAACACCGCCTTTATCCGAGCGCCTGAGGCAGCGAGCGGTTGGTGAAGATTCGGCTGGAAAGCAGCGTGCAGCATCGGTGGCTCAGTCGTCACCGAGACCTCATTCCGTGAGTGCTACTACCGATCGCGATGCAACTGCGACCGATAGGATCATCGACGCGATACGTTCCATCAATACAATGGTAAGACCAAACCAATTTTATTATATTTCGAATTTTGACCCTAGTGTCAACGATATAGACGTTTGGTGTGAGGAGGTAGATCGCGCAAAAAGTGTTAATGGGTGGAATAACGAATGTTTGTCTCGTATAGGTCATTGCCTTACATTGTCACTAGCGATCGTAGCTGGAGTAATTTAAAGATCGAATTTAAACCTTTATGCTCTAAAAAGCCTGATGTTGCAAATATTTTGTATGAAGTGATGAGTATTAATTCTGACTAATTCGGGTTTTTCTATCAACCTAAAGAAATGTTCATTTCTGTCCACTAAAATAGAATATCTAGGCCGTACTGTAAGTCAGGGTCAGGTTCAACCGAGCGAGCAAAAAGTAAAAGCACTGGTGGAGGCTCCCGTTTGCAAGACTGTCAAACAAGTTCGCCAATTTCTCGGTTTGGCTAGTTACTTCCGCCGATATATTGCTGCATTTGCTACTAGAACATCTCCCATCGCCAAACTAACTAAAAAGGGCGAGCCATTCATTTGGGGTAGTGAACAAGAGGAAGCACGGCAACATATAATCTCACAGTTAACTAGTGAGCCTGTTTTAGCCATATATGATCCCAGTTTACCAATGGAAATTCTCACGGATGCTAGTTCCATTGGTTATGGTGCAGTGCTTCTTCAAGTTCACGATAAAGGTTATAAACGTAATGTGGGGTACTTTAGTAAAAGAACTCAGGGAGCTGAGCCTAAATACCATTCTTACGAGCTCGAGACCTTGGCTTGAGATCAAACCCAGCAAGATGCATCGGTGAACGCTGGACGAAAGCTTCCCAGAATATTTGTAACTAACTCTTTTGTCTTTGTTATCAAACAGGCACAAGCAACCGGCAAGCTCGATTCTGGCATGCGCGGTCCCTACCGCGTAGTCAAGGCGCTTCCCCATGGGCGGTACGAGCTGCAGTTAGTTACTGGCTCGTATGGAAAGACGACCCAGGCCGCGGCAGAGGCCATGGTGCCATGGCGAGGGGAATGGACTCCTGACACGTGTGCTGCATACTTCGAGATTGTTCAGACAGATGGTGCAGGCCACAAGGATAGCTAACGTCGTGCTTCCTCCTTGCTGGTGCTGTGATCGGTGCAGGCCACAAGGATAGCTAACGTCGTGCTTCCTCCTTGCTGGTGCTGTGATCAGCGCAGGCCACAAGGATAGCTAACGTCGTGCTTCCTCCTTGCTGGTGCTGTGATCAGCGCAGGCCATAAGGACAGCTAACGTCGTGCTTCCTTCTTATTGGTGCTGTGTTGTTTGAAAAAAAAAAAATGTAGACATAGGGAAATAAAACTAAAACATCTAGAAAAATATAATTAGACAAAGTAGACATAGGGAAATAAAACTAAAACATATAGAAAAATATAATTAGACAAAGTAAACATAGAGAAATAAAACAAAAAAAATCAATAAATAAAACATCTTTAGCATAGTTATTAGACCCCTAATTAGTTAAACGTTAATATAATTAAACAACTGCCGTGACAGGTTAAATCATTAAGACTTAGTTGCAGACGCCTGTCGTGTAGAATAGATAGGCAGACTCGATGCCTCTGTCTATGCTGCTCATGGAAGCCTGAAGCCTTCACGAGACGTGCGATTCAGTGATGCCTCCGTCTCGATGAAGTTGAGAGACGTGCGATTCAGTGATGCCTCCGTCTCGATGAAGTTGAGAGACGTGCGATTCAGTGATGCCTCCGTCTCGATGAAGTTGAGAGACGTGCGATTCAGTGATGCCTCCGTCTCGATGAAGTTGAGAGACGTGCGATTCAGTGATGCCTCCGTCTCATTGGTTTGAGAGACGTGCGATTCAGTGATGCCTCCGTCTCATTGGTTTGAGAGACGTGCGATTCAGTGATGCCTCCGTCTCATTGGTTTGAGTGACGCGATTCAGTCATTCAAACTCGATTGTTGTGTGTCCCTGTAAATTTGAGAGGGGACGCCCTCCGTGTCTGAATGTTCACAGAGGCAGTTGCAGGACACGCATCGTGGTCAGAGTCAACAAAAATTGGTAAACTGAGAGCTCTCAGACATGGGTTTTGTCTTTTCTTGATAAAATTACAATGAGTATGTGAGAGATGTATGAAAGAGTTTTGCACAAGTTTGACAAAAAAATAAGCTAACGTCGTGCCTATGTTTTTTTTGTCGACCGAGATTACTAATGTCGTGCTTGATCTCTGGTCTGGATTTGTTGTATTTTTGTTGTGTTCTAAAGACTGTGAGTGTAGAACTCTTTAGCACATTGCTAAAGAGATACTTATAGATGTCTCACACTTGTTTATTTCTGTTATCAGGCGCAGACGAAAATGAGGAGTCCACGCCTGAGCAAAATGCCGAGGGTTGCAGCGTGCCTGAACCCGTACCCAGCACTTCAAATGCCAGAGCAGCAGGTTCAGAGCATGCAGTGGAGTTCTGTCACACGCCCATAGAAGAAAGCATGTCTGAACCCATGCCAAGTACTTCTGGTTCTACTACAGCTGGTCAACTCCAGACGGAGGAGAACGAGGACGTTCTCCAGTCAGGAGAGGCCGTGTTAGCGGAAATGTGTCGCGCCTAGATGGAAGGGGTTGCTGTGGTGGAGGGAGTAACGCTGTCACGAACATAAAACCAGATGCGCAGCGCCTCCGGGTCACTTTTTCGTCGAGCTGCGGTTGTGATCACTTGCTAAGGGGAAACTCTGTCCGTTCGTCTATTGAAATTGCCTTCTCTGTTTAAATTTTGCTTTATTACCATTTGAGTCGATTTAAATAAGAAATTGTTAATTTTAGAATTAAATTGTAGCTTGTAATGTTTGTGTTTTTTTAATAAATACGTTTAAGATTCCTAAAAATATTATACATGAGTATATTAGACATGATATAGAAATGTTCAATCGTATGCCATTGACATAAAGTTTAAAGTCTATTGAGGAAATTTGACAGTTTGTGGTAGTCTGATGTGCGGGCGTGTGTACCTACATGCCTCTGCAATAGTTTTTGCTGAGATACGGCAGCGCAGTATCACCGTCGTCTATTGACTAGTTTAATTTAATATGCACTGTTAATTTTTTTGTAAAACAATGCAGTTCTTTTGTGACTGGTATGTATACACACATAAACAAAATTACCAATTTTGAGTAAACTCGCCGTATGTGACCTCGACCCCACATTTAGCATAGTAGGGCTCTGAGGTCGAATAGATAACATCAGTGACCTGTCGCCTGATGTGCGAGCATCTTAGATCCCTTGTCCCTTAGTCGGCTCTTACGACTTGCACAGGAAGTTATTCATACATTCTTTTAAAGCCCCAGGTCAGCGTGCTACATACACTGGCCAAAATAATAAAAATAATGGTTTTACGGAAACCGATTTTTTTTCTCTTAAATGAAATTAATCTCTGTCGGTGAAGGGGAGGGAAGCGCTATTTTTTATCTGCGCTCGTAAATTTCACACTCTACTATAATTTTTGCGAAAGGTTTTTTTTAGAGAAACTGTAATATTTGAGTCGCTCGGTTTAAATTAGCCGTGTTTATGCTCGTTTTCAATTTTTAATGTCAACTTACACAGATATTGTCATGATGGAAAGGATTTAAAATTGATAAAAGTTTAAACTATAATTAAAATTTAATTTTAAAATTAGCATTTCTTTTTTACATTGCAATTCTTTTTATTAACTCATCGTTGCGGTTATTTTTATTTAACCTTTCAAAACGTATTTATTCTTTAGATTTCAGTCACTAGTTCTAGTAGTGCTAGTAGTACACCATGCCTAAATAAGCTTTGTCAACGAATCCTTCTTTGGTGAAATATTCTGTCGTCGATTCGCTCATGAATATATGTCGGCGAACCGTTCGTAGTTGAAAGTCGTTGAACAACTCATAGACGAAACATTCTGTCGACGGCACATTTGGCATAGAAACGTTTGTCGGAGGGAAGTTTCAGTATCAATGTGTGCATGACATTAAGAAGGTTGTGTCTACGAGTAGCATATATTGTAAAAATATTATGATCAGATGTTAATGACGGTAGTTGTTGACAATGAATTGGCGCCTTTGGCTTTCACAGTAAAAAAGTAAATAGTGTTGAATGATTTTGGCGGGCTGGTTAGAACCACGATAGCTCAATTGGAAGAGCACCTGACCCGGTATGTCAGAAGGGTGCAGGTTCAAATCCTGCTCGTGGAAATTTTTTTCAACATTTGTGTTTTTGTTTTTGCATATATTAATTTCACAATTTTGTATCTGCCAATCTACAGTTTCTAATCATCATCGTCTCAGCCAAAAGACGTCCACTGCTGGACAAGGGGCTCCCCGAAGGATCTCCGCAACGACCGGTTTTGTGCTGCGCATCGCATCCAGCGGCTTCCCGCGACCCTTTGTTAGAAGCCTACAGCTGTTTCTGTCTATATTAAAATATATTATCCTTTTCCTTTTGGTTTGCAGTAAAAGTAAGAGAGTTTTTCGTAATTTCTGTGTACTTTGAAGACTAAAACATGTTAGGTAATCATAATTTATTAAGTCGACGACCTCCGTAGCCGAGTGGCTTGCACGCCGGACTTTGGGCGGAGGTAACTCTGAGGTCCCGGGTTCGATTCCTTGTCCTTGGGATTGTCGAAAACGTACTTTTCGATATTGTGTCGGGTTTGGGTGGTTGTGGTACCGTCGTTGTTTCTGATTTTCATGAAACGAGTGCTTTAGCTACTTACCTTGGGATCAGAACAGTGTATGTGATAACTGTCTGATGATAAAAATTACCTTTATATATTTTTTGTTGAAACCAAAGTATGGTAGTGCAAGAAAGCAGAAATAATAATAATAACTGTTCATTTTTTTTCACAACTTCATCCTTCTTACAAGGGCTCCAGATTGAACAGTGGTCTGAGAGGGTGGATGACCAAGATCCACGACGGGTCTCTGAGCCAGCGGAGTAAGTAAGTAAGTTTATTATATTTGTGTTTGTCTTGATGGTTGTTCTATAAATAAGTAAGTAACTGATACACGATGATTGTCTTAACAAATAGACATAACTAATCTTCTATATCGTTATCTTTAATAATATTGCTACTAAATTTAGATAATAATGTAATTTAGCATATAAGTTCGATGGACGCGCCCGATCTGCGATTGCTATGGTTAAGCAACTTTCGCAAACGTCGGTCATCGGATGGGTGACCAAAAATGTATTATCTCGAGCTTCCGTGCTTTGGAAGGCACGTAAAGCCGTTGCTCCCGGCTGCATTAGCAGTCGTTAATAACCACCAATCCACACTGGACCCGCATGGTGGTTTATGGGACGTTCTCTCTATGTGTGGGGGTGATGTATTTAATTTAGCATGCATAAAACCAGCTCTTGTAATTTTTTTGCATTATCGTGGCACAAAAGCTTCTCATATTAAGGTTGATGCGCATCCCATTTTCGTGGATGAAAATGCTAGCACTTGAGCATACCGTTCTTAAGGTCATAGTGTAAGCTAAACAGTAAGTTGACTTTAAAGCGCGTCGACGAACGTCTGTTCCTAAAGATATTTAACAAAATGTTTTTGTTTTGTTTATATAATTTTTAACGCAAATTTTGTTGCGAAACAAATTACAAAAACACAAATGTTGAAAAAATTTCCACGAGCAGGATTTGAACCTGCACCCTTCTGACATACCGGGTCAGGTGCTCTTTCAATTGAACCACGATAGCTCAATTGAAAGAGCATCTGACCCGGTCCGGACCCGGACAAAAACAAAAACTAGGAGCCAGAAAAGGGGCAAGAGAACATGTAGTCAGTTTTTGAGATTACTGACTGTCACTTTGATTATCTACTTTTTATAACCTAGGCAATGAATAAAAATCATGAAACTTATAAATTATCGCTGGTGACTGAATGGTTTGTTACAAGATTCCTGAAATGTATTTTTGTTGTACTCTGGAGAGGACTAATGGGGAGATTGCTCTCCGTTTACTATTGTTAATTTATAAAGTTCTAGGTGTTTACAGCATAAGACTATGATAATAATAAAAAAAAAATTATAAACAAATTACCTACTAACTAAAACAGGAACGGTTCCGTAGTGTATGTGAAGAAACTGTGACATACAGAATGATGTGACCTACCTATCTAATTTATTTAGTTTATTATTATATTAATAATGCTTCCATAAATTAATTTCTATAATATTAAATTAATAACTAAGTATATTATTACTATTAATACGTATTTATCAATGAGTTTAGTAACTACACGGTGCGTATAAGTATTATTCTCTTTCTTTTTTATCTAAAAATACAGTTAAAAATTTATGTAAATGTTATGTATATTATTTTTGTTATTTATACGTAAGAGCAAATACGGATACACAACAATACCTCATTGTGTTAATGTTATGGGCTTCTGTTATGCTTATGTAGTAAATTTGTATTAATTTAAACAGGGAAACCTATAATTGGTCATAATCTTTACCTACCTGAAAAATTGTATACGTTTTGTAACGCTGTTGGTTTTCTTAATAAAATAAATAAAAATAAATATATAAATAGAAGACTGCATTTAGATTTTCAGAAACGGTCATAGAAATAAGATAAAGGCCTATCTTAAGACGCTTTTAAAACTGAGGCGGTCACTTAATAAAAACCTTTTTATTTAAAGTGTTTTGCTAGAAAGAACGGATCGGGATGCTTATGTTAATTATACAAAGAAGATTTAACGTCCCTTTAAACGTATTTTGTACAGTGAGCTTCCACAGCTTATTCGGACAAAAGTAGGCAATTAAGTATCGGTGGAGCGGGTAACCTACTTCTATAATTGCACTGTGGAGACTTTCCCTAAGTGTGGGTGTTACAGACCCCTCGTTTGGGCAATGGCGAGGGCGTGGCCTTGAACCATCAGTCCGCTTTTTGCTACCAACAAATATATCTACGCTTATTTTGTACGGTGTACGGTTTCTTAAGTGATACGGTGGTCTATCGCTGTTTTTAAAAAATTAATTTATCTAGAGTTACCGCTGGAGAGACGAAGTTCTAATGGACCTAAAAAAGCTTCATGTACTTAGACAACTGGCAGGAATCAGTTCAGAACCGTGACCAGTGGCGCAGTGTTGTATCAGAGGCCAAAACTCACTTAAGTAACTAACTAACTGACTGCAAAACTTTCCACTCGAAATGAATGTGAGAACAAGGTTCGTTTTGCATCTTTATTCCAATTGTTTTCTTTTTACGTTTCTAACCCTTTGCAGGTTCCGTGATAATAATCTGCTTTGAATATCTCAACTACGGCTGTTATCATTATCATCTCATCCAAAAGACGTCCACTGCTGGACAAAGGCCTCCCTCAACATCTACACAACGACCGGTTTTGTGCTGCTCGCATCCAGCGGCTTCCCGCGACATTTACCAGGGGGCCTACCGCCTAACTCTATCGCTATCGCGCTCTATAGTTTATGGCGTAATCTTGTCATTTCGAAAGCGATATAAAAGCAATATCGAAAGTTATAGGCCATAGCTTTTGATATTGCCTTCATATTGCTTTCATATCGCTTTCGAAATGACAAGATAACGCCATAAACTATAAAGCGCGATAGCGAGAGCGATGGCGATAGAGTTAGGCGGTTGGGGGGCAGATCGTCGGTTTGCCTTGTTGGAGGCGTGCCCACACTGCGATAGGAGTAAATGAAAGGCAGTTAAAAAATCTATATCCTACCAAATACGTCCAAACTCAACAGATACAGATATTTCCTCCTTGAGAATAATATTCAAAGGCTCTACGTGAGATGTAGTCCAACAACGCGTGTTTCGTGTAACTGCGAGGGTCACGTGCCAAAGGGAAAATACCGAGTCAGCTTTACGTCTTTATTCGCAGGATACAAACAGAAATGGAAACATATTGACAAGGTGTCCGTTTATTTTGATTCAGTACCTTTACCTGCTTTTGTACCTATATAGTTCAAAGTCAAAGTTCTCTAATCAAATAAACTTTATGATTAGGTATGAACAGACGCCTGCACATCAACCTATCCAAAACTGTCAAATTTCTTCAATACATTATAAAGGTATAAAGTTCAAAGTCTATTGAGGGAATTGACTAGTGTACTAGGACTTGATTAGGTAAAAGTAAGTATGTATAACTGCCCCACTGATAGGCAAAGGCCTCCAAGATTGAAATCAAGTCATCACTACATTTGATGGGTAATTGATTAATCACCACGACTGTTAAATGCGGATTGGTGATCACGAACCCGGGATAAGCATAGAAAAATCATTTTCATATTCATATTCATTTATTGCATCTTGTTGTAAGTATACAGGTGTTACAAAAATTTTTGACACAAACAAGAACCCTGTAAGGGCACGGCAAAATACTTATATACTATACTTAGTTACTAAACTTATTCATATTATTATTGTTACACTTAATTATAACAGGTGCTGACATTTATTATTATTATATTAAGTATATTATATTTATTTATATAACATAAAACTTATACTAGGAACATAAAAATATTTATACTTACTTATTTAAGTTTCTAAATTAAATTCTAAATATTCCTTTATAGAATAGTAAGCTTTATCAAGAAGAAGTTTTTTTAAATTATTATCAAATTTTCTTCCCTTCGGGCATCTGAAACACACTTTGTGTTTCAGATGACCTGGGAATTGAACCCGGGACCTCCAGGTATCGAGCCAAACGTTTTGCCACTTGGTCACCGAGGCGTCTAGATCAAGTACTAGAAGTTAATTGTAGGTATTAAGGGAGTTCAATAAAAAGTGATAATGAGTATATATTATTTATTGTTATTTTATTTTATCACCTTTGAGGTTTATACACTTAGTACATCGTTTTTCTAATCCTAAGATTCCCTTTTTGAAAAAATCTTCATCTTGATCGCTTAAAAATCATGTACGGCAGCAATCAATTCCTCATCATTGCCATATTTGTGACCTCTCAGTTGTTCTTTTAACCGCAGGAACAGGTAGATATCACTAGACGCAAGGTCAGGTGAGTATGGTGTGGATGTTCCATCAATTCAAATCCAGCATCTTGGATAGCAGTCATCGCAACTCGGGACTTGTGAAGCAACACAACTTTAGCAAGTTTGCCGTGGCGATTTCCTAATGCACTTATTTTATTTGTTCTGCGTATAAGGCCCCCGTAATAGTGGCTCCATGATTGAGGTATTCAATCATTACTACCCCATGGCTGTCCCAGAAAAGAGAGCCCATAATCTTACCGGCGGATGGAAATGCCTTAACTTCTTAGGCGTTGTAGATGATGGCCTCTTCCAAGTCATGGACTGTTGTTTCGTTTCACGATCATAATGGTGGAACCATGTTTCATCCATAGTTACGAAGCGAGCCAAAAATCGGTCAGGATCTTCAGTCGGTCAGGTCAAATTGTTTTGAGAAATCCTCAGTCTTGTTTGTATAAGCTCGTCTGTAAGCATTCTAGGCACCCAGCGCGCTGATACTTTTTTCATGCCCAAATGTTCATGTATAATACTATGGATACTTCCTATCCAAATCTTTAGATCTTCAGCTACAAAACGAACAGTAATACGACGATTTGCCAAAACCATTTTTTCAACTATTTTTATCATTTGTTCGGTAACTGCCGTCGTAGGGCGTCCTGAGCGCGGGTCGTCTTTAGTTGAAGTTCTTCTTCTCCTAAACTCGGCACACCACCGTGCAACCGTAGAATACGGAAGAGCATTAACCCCTAATGTTCCTTTCTAGATTTACTTGCTCAGTAGTAAATTATTTCAGGCAGAGACATTTTATTGCGACTAACGAAAACTTTATTACGAAATCATGTTTTTCTCTAGTCCGTGGACTTTCTATGGTACCAAAGATAAACCCACGTGACCCCTAGTTTATCAAACGACTAAATATGGCTGACTACAATTATAACCCAGAAACGTCAAACTATCTGTTTTGACGTTATCGTTGATTTTATTTTTATGGATTTTACATACATACATATAATCACGCCTCTTTCCCGTATGGATTTTACTAAGATTATTATCATTGAAACAACAATAGAATTGACAATAATTATTATTTTCATTCATCGAAGTAAAGATCCAAAGCATTCACAAACGTCAGTGTCAGTAGCATAGAGGAGTATATAGGTAACGGGAATAGAGAGCTTTCACGGAACTTTTTTGCATGTGTCAACAATCGCCATCTACATTTCTCAACAAGAATTACCGACGTATATATGTTAAGTAACTGAGAATGTGGTTAGTCTTAATAATTACCGGTAATTATTAGTAAATTTATTATTATTAACTGCTGGCTACATTACTTTGCTATAAGCAGTTACCGAATTTTAATAATAATAAAACGCTCTACTGGGATCGCTCTATCATTACGGACAGGACTATTGTCGCCAATAAGCCTGATATCGTGGTGGTTGACCGATCCCAGCGCCGGGCAATACTGGTTGATATCACCATACCTCATGATGAGAACCTCGTGAAAGCCGAGAAGGACAAGCTCAGTAAGTACCTTGACTTAGCTCACGAGGTGACCGCCATGTGGGATGTTGATTCAACCATTATTGTCCCGATAGTCGTTTCAGCGAACGGTCTGATAGCGAAGAGCCTCGACCAACATCTTAAGAGGCTCTCGCTTGATGGTTGGATCAAGGGTCAGATTCAGAAGGCAGTACTCCTTGACACGGCACGTATTGTCAGGAGGTTCCTCACTCTGCAGCCCTGATCACCGGTAGCTTGGGCCTTGCCCCGCTGCTGGTGGTACTCTAGAATTAGTTTTTTATAATGTTTTATTGTTTTTTTATTAAAATATTGTAAAAATCTAGTTTTAAGAAAGAAAATAAATAAAGAGTATAATAATAATAAACTTTAATTGCACACAAAAGAAAAACAATACAGTCAATTTAAAAAAAGAAATAAAAAAATAAAGAGTACAAAATAGGCGGCCTTATTGCTAACAAGCAATCTCTTCCAGGCAACCTTGGGCGAAAAATAATAAAATAAATAAAATAAAAATGGGTGCAAGTAAAAATAAACTAAATAATAATAATAATTATATCAAATAATGTAATTACATACAAAAGGGAAATAAATATATAAAACAGAGTTTATGCAATATAAATAAAAAAAAAAAAAAAAAAAAAAAAAAAAATAAACATAGTTATGGTAAATTTAAAAAATGACTCCGAACCTGACCCTTAAACGACTCCAACGTGCGAGCACTTCTGATACGCTCAGGCAAAGAATTCCATAACCGGACAGCATGCACAGAAAACGAGTAGGAAACGAAATTAGTCGAATGAAGGGGAGTCACAAGGGCTAGATTAAACGCAGACCGCAAGGTATGGCTTGAGAAAGTCGAACGGAAGGAGAAGCAATTTTGAAGATATGAAGGTGAAGTGGGTAGAAAGAGGACAGTATACAGAAAGGAAAAGACGTGTAAGTCTCTACGCCGGCGAATTGGCAGCCATTTAAGCCGAGCTCGAAAAATCGAGACATGGTCATACTTCCTCAAGTTATAAATAAACCGAATATAGAGATTCTGCAAACGCTCCAGTTTTTTAAGAAGTTCCTCCGAAAGATCAGCGTAGCAAACATCAGCATAGTCAATAATGGACAACAGAAGAGTCTGCGCCAGAGTGATTTTTGTGCTAATCGGTAAGAAGTTACGAAGACGATTGATTGAACTGTACGCAGCAAAGACTCTTCTCCGAACAGCATCAACTTGCGAATGCCAAGTGAGACACTGGTCAAAAACAACACCCAAGTTTCGCACTGTCTTTGAGTATGGTATATTAGTGCCGGCGAAGTTAACAGAAGGAAGAAGTCCAAAATCGATCCTCGAAACAAAATAGGAGCTACCGATGATGATTGTCTGGGTCTTACTTGGATTGACATCGAGACCAAACGATTTGCTCCAGTCCAAGATAACCTCGAGATCCCTGTTAGTAACCTCAACAGCACGAGAAAGGTCTAATAACGGTGCTTGTGTGTAAATTTATTTTTTATTTATTAATTTATTTATTTATTTATTAATTATTTTAAATTTTACATCATAATCATTAGATGAAATAATATAACAATTTGATTATAAAATAAAAAAGAACGTTTAAAGTAAAGTTATATTTTTTTAGGAATTGATATAAGTAGCATAAAAAAAACAATTCTGATTATTTGTGTCACATCGGCTGACACGGCCGAGCTCGCTCGTCTCACTGCTGTCTACGAGAGAGAGTCAGGCCACTGGCTCCAGGCATTACCATCAGCCAATGTCGGTACCTTGTTGGACGGGCCGTCTCTCACTATAGCGGTCTGCCTCCGTTTAGGCGCCAGGTTAGTCCACCCTCACCGCTGTGTATGTGGGGAGGCTTCAACCATGGACGAACTATGGTACTATCTAGTCCTTAGAAGGTCTTCGATTTGTAATAAAAATACATTTTAATCCTCGAACTAACTTTGATACCGTAGCATACCCAGACCATGTAGTCTTGGTCTAAACCACGACCATAGTAGATTTTTATAATAAGACGGATTTTGTTTTTTGTTTGTTAGCTAACAGTCAAGATGTTTCGTGATTTAAAATTATACAGCTAATACCGAACACACTGACTGACGGAACCAACGGATCATCATGCCCCCTGAAACACGAAATCACCCAAAAACAAATTTTCGTGCAAAAGGTTGGAAGCCATTAATTTCCTGGTACAACCCAAACTATGGTACTCTTGCTAGACCACGACGAAGAGGCAAAAATATTGAATGTCAAAACAGAAATATTTACTGCACAAATATGTTTAACGCAAATTGGGTCTGTTTGATTTATGCGAGTCAAGCGTGACTGGAGCTTGTGAGGTCCGGTGATAGCTATACTATTCGGAAGGTATTACGTAACAAAAAGGTTAAAGGTTTTTTTATTTGATACGGGTAAGCTCTTGGCTTTTATCTCACCTAATATAACCAAACGATACGTATAAAAGACGTTTGGATGGCTCAAAATGCTACTACACTCTCACATGGTACCTACACTAAACATGCACACTCGCTTAGGCCTAAGACATCGTACTCGTCGAACAAGAGTACGAAGATCCCGGTCCACACGCGCTCTATACCAGGTACAAATTACATATAATGTTTTTACAAATTGTCGACCTCTTATGAAAAAGGACCCAGGTGAGATGGAAGTGTAACGCTTTTCTGTTTTTGAATAGAAAGAAAAACATCCCAACTGGCTGTGAAAAGTTATTTGAATCCCCGTCCCCTAGTAGATTCTCTGAGGGGTTCCGATCGATTTAGGAGCGGAACAACCTAAGAAGCCTCTCTAAAGGCTACCTCGGTTTGAACGGTGGTGGCGATTAGGTACATACATGTCTGTATCTAGTATAAAGTGCGTGTTAGCTGGGTCTACGTAGGTACTCTTGTTTTACGAGTACGGTATCTTGAGCCTATTCTAGAGTGCATGTTAAGTGTATCTGATAGTGTAAAGGCATTTTAAGGCGACACACTGAGAAAATTTAAATTAATGCTTGGAAACCACCTAAATACGTTGATAACATCAATACTCGCAATTTAGTAGCTTAATTTTTTAGATTCTGTTAATTTGCGGTCTGAGTTGTCGCAGGCGCAGGATCAGCCTTTTTAAATGTTCACAAATCGAGGTGTCTTCACTAAGGTCGACTGATAATATGAAAAGTAGACAAAATCAAAGTTTCTTAGTCCCCTGATGCCTCCACCAAAACTGGACCGATTTAATTACTTTTTTCTTTAAAAATTAAAGAAAGGCTGTGTCCCTACGTTTTGTTCAGTCGACCTTAGTATTTCCTCTTCAGGATCGGCCGGGATATCATATCGCTACATCTTCGCTTACCACTGTCCACAGGCATATTAAAACATTTGCCGCAGTAATGATTTATTGCGGAGAGAGCTCGCTCATAGTTTGTAGTAACACT
Source organism: Eudonia truncicolella (assembly GCA_949315975.1). Classification (NCBI taxonomy): domain Eukaryota; kingdom Metazoa; phylum Arthropoda; class Insecta; order Lepidoptera; family Crambidae; genus Eudonia; species Eudonia truncicolella. The sequence continues at coordinate 3,885,732 of OX438848.1, read as the reverse complement.
GTTTGGTACAAGCAATATTTCGGTGGTTCCTTCCTCAGGTGAGTAGAGGTGAATTTTCGTTTTTTACTTACTACATTCTCAATTCGTACAGTCAACAGCAGAAATAGGTGATCAAAACATAAAATGTAAGTTATTTGAATGCCTATTTGCCTTTTGTTGTCTGATTGATAGGTATTATTATTATTATTAAAACCTTACATTGAAATTATATAAAATCGTAATATTACTGTATTTGAGCTTATTAATATGTCTACTCTCGCGATACTGCTTACGGCAAAAAAGTTACGGTGAGCAGCAAAGCCAGCCTACATTGAGCAACAGCTCCAGTGGTTTTTTTTTTGGAGAGAGATTGCTGATTGCCTTAGACAGCATTTTTAGCTTTACCGGGCTTGTTTGGGGGCGGCAAGGAACGTAATGGGTCCCTCAAGCCGTGTGAAACCACCTTCGGAGGTTTTCTAGAGGTTACGGCATCGCGCACTAATCTGCGTCCCCGTGCCCTACTAGATTCTCCGAAGGGTTCCCGTGGATCCCTTAACTACTGATTCTCCTTTAGTTCAGCCAACGCCTGCTTCTGTGGATGACACCTTTCTTCAGAATCAGCCAAAAATCTCGCGTTTGGCCGTCACGCGAAATTTAGAGGCAATGATAATTATTTTTACTTTTAGATTTTATTTAGTTTACTTTTTTCTGTAATTAGTTCTATAAATAATTGAGGCTAAGTTTTTGTTCTTTTTAATTAATTTTTCTCCGTGGGGGGGTGGTGTGGCGTTTGTGAACGCACCCTTCGCGCGAACTGTAAAAAGGTCGGCAACACGGTTTTTTCTTCTATCTGGCACTCGCGTTCGAGTGACATTAGGAATGTCACTTAAAACATATATATTTCTAGTTTGTAGTTAACCTTGCAAATAGTTATAATTAAACAGTTACTATCCTACTCAGTGCATTTCATTGAAGTCCACCTCCACAAGTGGAGGTTAATCCTCCTCAAATATAAAGTTCACTTACTTTTGAGAACAATTATGACACGTAACTTTTTAGAGTAGCATAATCAAATTTATTTTTAAGAAAAGTAACATAATATCTACGGTCACCAAAAGACAGATTTCCCTTAAAAAAGCCTGGTGTGTACAAGATCGATGTAGCTGTGGTAGCTCTTAACAAAACTCACCGTAGCATATTATCAAAGCTGTAAAGAACAACTATATGCAAAAGTCGGCCATTGCAGAACATTTTAAGCTTAGTAATAAAAGTGAATCTAATGTTTCTGTATCACAGTGTATTTCTACGATCTACATATATCGTAGGAGATGCGCCAGCACTTTTTTCAGCACTTTGGTATTTTTTTAATTTTTATCAAAATTTGCGTAAAATTATATGTAAATTAATAAAAAAAATTGTTATAAAAGAGCCCATTTCAGCCATTCAACCAATAAAAGGATCTCGATAGCGATTCGTCTGCGATTGCTGAGGTTAAGCATGTTTCGCAAAGGCCGGTTATCGAATGGGTGACCAAATTTATCATCTCGAGCTCCTCCGTGCTTCGGAAGGTGCAAAAAGCCGTTAATCCCGGCTGCATTAGCACAGTTAACAACCACCAACCCGCACTGGGCCCGCGTGTTGGTTAATTGCCCGTTCTCCCCATCCATCCGTAAGGAAGGCTAGTGCCCCAGATGGAGGACATGAAATGAGCTGATGATGTGAAGAGGCATAGCGGGCCGGCAAAGTGAGAGTGACTGATGCTGATCACGCTGCACCTGTTCTGTTGTCTCCTCGCCGCGGGGACATTATTTGAGCTGATGATGATTTTGCGCGGTTTAATTATGATTCAAACAATTCAACTAATATAAATGAAAAAGTATAAATACATTTCTAACTAATACTATTCATAGCGCGATCCAATACACGGAAACGGGGAAAAATTCCCTATAACAATTCAATTTGCTTGAAATACCGTCGAGTCCGCGACAAAATGTACGTGTGAACGAATCGAATTATGAGAGGCACGACCGACAATACCAAATGAAAATAAGAATTGATTATATCAAGGCCCGTCCCCTATTGGGAGGGAATGATAGCAGACAATTGACATCTTATTGTAAATGTCGTTACTAGATAATATAATCTATTAAAGCGAGGAGCTATGTAGATGGCGCAGCGGTTAACGCACCCGGTCTGCGAGTGCTGAGGTTAGGCAACTTTCGCAAAGGCCGATCATCAGATGGGTGACCAAAAGTTTATCATCTCCAGCTCCTCCGTGCTTCGGAAGGCACGTAAAGCCGTTGGTCCCGACTGCACTAGCAGTCGTTAACAACCATTAATCCTCGCTGGGCCCGTGGGGTGTTTTATGGCCCATTCTCCTTATCCACCCATAGAGAAGGCTCGTACCCCAGCAGTGGGGACATAAAATGAGTTGGTGAGGATGATCAATTATAGTTACTACTATAAAGCCGTGCTACTTCTTGCACCCATTCTTCTACAGGTTGGTTTTAGTTGTCCTAAATGAGTCATAAATAAAAATTTATGATTCAAAACTGCTTATCATGTTATTAGGTATATTTGAATAACGTTAACTTTGACTTGAGTCTTAACTTTTAAAAAAACTTTGGAAAAAGTAAAAATTTCTCAAATCATCTTAAGACGAGATGAATGGAGCCACCGCTTAACGGCGTAAAAATTACACCATTAAAGAGGGCCCGAGGAAAGTTCTACGCCAAGTTTATTTGGGCAACTTCTCCAAATTGTGCCTCTAAAAGTGCTAAATTCACTCGCGTATAGAAAAAAAACCCGTTCCACCGAACAACGGGGACCCGTTGTTTGTTTCTGAAACCCCTTTTCCGGTTGTTGTAAGTGATTTGGGACTGTCCGGGATACGCATAATAACCAAAGTTTTCACAATGGCTACGGTCGTTCTCGTTGTCTTTATTTTGTCGTCTTAATTCGGAGTTAGTAGGTAGGATTCACTGGTTCACATTGTTAAATACTTCTAATAACAAGTGATGTTATTACAATGTATAGTGTTCGCGTAAACTTTAAAAAACAATATGAAGTTATTATATTATATACATAAAAACATACTCTATTTAATAAAGGTTGTCTGGAAGAGATCGCTTAAAGCGATAAGACCGCCTTTGCCCATGCTAGCTTTAAGATTTTTTGTATGTACCTGTTTTTGGTTTTAATTTGTGTGAGCAATAAAGTATTTATCTATCTATCTATCTATCTCTATATTAGTATGTATATAATATCTCTATATTAGTTTGTAATAGTTATAATAGTTATTGAAATGAAACAACTTTTACGGATCTACTCGCGTTTATTTTACACATTAGTTTTAATTAATGTTTATTCCCGTTTATTTTATTATTTTTCCCGTGGTTACAGGGAGACTCCCTGTGACCACGGACCCTGCAAAGGGTTCGAAACGTCAGGATAAATATTAATTAAAACTAATGTGTAAAATAGTAGCGAGTAGATCCGTAAAAGTTGTTTCATTTCATTTTAAAACAATATATAATAGTTATAATATACATACAAACATACTCTAACGTTCTTCTCCCAAAAAGGGATAAACAGAGCATCAAAATTACCAATTTTGAGTCAACATCAGTGATAATTGCTAGCGGATCGGCTGATGTGTAGCATCTTGGAACCATTGCCCCTCAGTTGGCTCTTATGGCATGCACGGGAAGTTAAGACAGCTGATACAGTATTCACAACCCGACCAGCATGGGATTAACTCTTTCACGTAAAAACTACTGAATGGATTTTAATGAAACTTTCCTCATATACAGACCATGACTCAGACCAGCATATAGGACACTTTTTTTTTTTACTTTTTTTTTCTGTAGTCTTCGCGTACGTAGTCGCGGGCAACAACGAGTAAATAAATAAATAAAAGGGGACGCCTTTGTCCAGCAGTGGACGTCTTTTGGCTGAGATAATTCCACTAGACTAGCAATTAGTCAAGAAATTAAATTACAGAACGAACTACAACTGTGCTAATGCCTCGGTGGCAGACAATTTTTACTAGAGCGCGCAGACTGACGAAATTACTCTTTAAATTCATCTGATTACATCTCATCCTTTCGAAATTTGTCTTGATTGTTGTTTAAATATTAATTTGGATTTTATTAATTATACAAAAACGCCTTCGTTGTAAATAACAAAGCAAGTTGGCAAGATATTCGATTCAGCGTTCTATTTTTATTTAATAGCTGGGATTTGTGTGGATATTAGACACATAAATTTTATTGTACACCAAAAATAAAACATTTGACAAATAACTACATAAAACATACACGTACAAAGGGCGGTCTTATCACTAAGAGTGATCTCTTCCAGACAACCTTTGGATGGACAAAATTTATTTAAGTCAAAAATATATAAATAAATATTTATAAAATACAGTGAATAAATTAAAGGCCTACCCGATCCAGCCAGTACTTCAGTACTTCAGTAGTTGCTTATGTATATGTCAGAACATGGGCCTTATCAGAATCATTACCATTTTCCATGTCGGCGTAGGTTAGCGAGCGAGGAGAAATTATCTAACAAACACGTGTTTTTTAATAGTTGTCTCTTTTAATTTAAATAAGCATTCACAAAAATGAAGGCACTAAGCAGATCACAGCGCATTTAAACTTAGAAAAACTATAACGTTTCGCAGAACCCGTGGCGCGTGCTAACGATGCAAACGGATAATGTTCTCTTCCCATGGGACAGTCGCATACTGCCAGCGCTCTGCGTTACGTCAAGCGAACAATCATTGTCATTCGCTTATGTCACTTTTCTGATTCGATTAATTAACAATGAGGTTGAGGACTTCTTGGCGGGAAAGTGAAGAGTCAGGTCTGCGGTTTTGTTTTATTTTCTAAAATTTGTCTTATGTCGAATATTAATGTGAAATAATGGTGGATTATTAACCGTTAAGTGTTCGTGAGTGTGCATGAGTGTTGGCAAATGAAACAAAACAGTGCAACGTCACTTTTCAAATTCTCTCAAGAAGTCTGCCCGAGGACTTAGTAAAGCCCCACATCTTTACTGAGATACTTGAGGGGTTGGGGGGTCTATCATTTCTCACTTCTCATTTCTATTATCATTCATCATCATCATACTGACTGGAAGGAAATATTGTATTTTTATGTATTGTAAGAAAAATTACTTTGACACTGGCTAAATGTGCTAATCGCACGAAGCCATCAACTAAAAGAAAGAAAGAACAGTGAGGTTTAATTGTAAATCATAGAAGCGCCGTCATATATATATATATATATATATTGCGTAGAATAAATATACAGCTTCACCACAGCTTTGTTTTACTTTTATAATATTTGAGTGTTTTCCTAAAATTGTACAATCGCCTTGTTTTGTCCCCTTGGCTTTCAATCGCATGGCCTTAGCAACCAGAGTGCACAGTGCGAGTTTTCTTAACGATGGTTAAGAAACTCGCTAAGGCTATGGCCAAGCGATTGAAAGTCATGGGGACAAAACAAGGCGATTGTGCAACTTAATCTAATGGGATCGCGTTAACGAAAATAAGAACTTGTATGGTATTTACTTCAATCAATCTATATACTACATATAATGACTTGTCCTGACTGACTGACTCATCATCGCTGAGCCTAAACAAGCTAATTAGATAAAATTTGGACTGTAGGTTAATTGAGTGTCGTAACCAGCCACTAAGAAAGGGTAATTTTTTTTTATTAACAAATTAATTAGTTTTAAATTTTTTTTTTCTTTTTAGTTCCTTTTTTAATAACATGTAATAAAAGCTTGTTTTTAAAAAGTTTTTTTCTTTGAATTTTATTTGTAACTTTTTAGTATTTTTGTAGGGGGATAAGGGCTTCAGTACAACAGGGTTCGCCCTGGTACCCTGAGGTGCAACGTTAACGATATGACTTGTTTATACACAATCCATACTATTCAGCCCTCGGCAAGTCGGCACGTGCTCACCTTGGCATTGAGTCATCCATCTAATCCATCTAATCAAAGACAGTATTCAAATTCATAACAAACGGAACGAACGAACGAACGAACTTATTTTCCCGAGTTCCTATGGCCATCTTCCAGCTCCATCATCAGACCCTAGTTACCATCTAGCACCAAAGTACTCGTCAAGATGAATCAAACGAGTCCAAACTCGATGGGGTTGTGTCGTTTAACTACGGAGTTCCTATAGCCACCTTATCGTTCCATAATCAGAACCTGGTTACCATCTAGCACCAAGGTAGTCGTCATAACGAATAATACGAGCCGAAACTCGATGGGGTTGTATCGTTTAATGACCGAGTTCCTATGGCCATCTTCCAGCTCCATAATCAGACCCTGGTTACCATCTAGCACCAAAGTAATCGTAAAAACGAATCATACGAGCCCAAACTCGATGGGGGTTGTGTCGTTTAATTACCGAGTTCCTATAGCCATCTTCCAGCTCCATAATCAGACTCTGGTTACCATCTAGCACCAAAGTAATCATCAAGACGAATCATACGAGCCCAAACTATATGGGATTGTGTTGTTTAATTACCGAGTTCCTATGGCCATTTTCCAGCTCCATCATCAGACCCTGGTTACCATTTAGCACCAAAGTACTCGTCAAGACAAACCATACGAACCCAAACTCAATGGGGTTGTGTCGTTAAATTACCGAGTTCCTATGGCCTTCTTTCAGCTCTAACATCAGTCCCCGGTTACCATCAAGGGCCAAAGTACTCCTAAATATTTTATAATATTACTCGCTATGTATGGTGAGTAATATTATTATTAGATCCTTCCACATCAATACTGCTTAGAGCGGGAAAGCCGAGCGGGTTTTCCTGTTATCTATCTACTCATTATTTAAAAAGTATAAAAAATATTGTCACTCAGCAAATACTTCTTTATAAATTTATACTTTTTTATTTTTTTTCTGTAAACAACTGTCGACGCTCTTTTGTTTATGTTACGTAGGTACATACTACCAATTTTTATTAAATATCTGTTTATCATCTCCACAATTTTATGTTTGTTTAATTTCTTTTTGCATTGCAATTTAATTCCACTAACTTATATATTTATGTAGATTTCTTCACCCCTAAATCATGTTAGGTAAGTTACCGGAGCAAAATCGTCCATTTACGTTACGGCATTAGTAAGAAAAACAATCAGAAACCTGTCACTTGCTCTGAGAATGGGAAACGCGTAGTTTTCAATTTATCATTTGACGTAGAAAAACAAGCGCGAAGCGCCATATTTATTTTTCTTCTCTATAATGTAAAAACCGGCCAAGTGCGTGTCGGGCCACGTAGTGTAGGGTTCCGTAGCCCATCTCAATAATGCGGACTCTGAGAAGAGTGCTTTTATGAACATTTATTTAACGATGGCTCTAAATACTTAAATGTAGATACTACCGGTTTCACACACCTGACAACGTTATTTAAGTAGTTCCCAATGAGGAATTTGTACTGCGCCAAGTACATTTTATGTTACTCGTTAACTTGTAAAGCCTACTTAGCTGTGATAGTTTTCCTTTTCACTTCATCGTATAATACAACTACCGTGAATTTTTTCACGTATCCAAAAACAACCTCCTAGGTTGAGTGGTTTGTACACCGGTTTTCATGGTGTCGCCATTTTTTTTTTTTTTTTGAGAGAGATTGCTGATTGCCTCTTCAGCATTTTCAGCTTCACCGGGCTTTAGATGGTGTCGCCATCATGAGGTCCCGGGTTCGTTCCCCGGACAGGTCAATTTAGAAATTATTGTTTTTCTAAATTGTCTCGGATCTTGGTGTTTTCTATGTATAATAAGTTACATATTTAAGTATTTTAAGTATGTTTATTCGTTGTCTAGTAACCATTTAACGAGCTTCATAACGAAGCTTCTCTTGGGCTAGATAATTTTTGTGAGTGGTGTGGTGGCAAATTGGTGGCGTTTAAGGTGCTAAGAGGCTGGGGACGGACAGACAGACAGACAGACATGGCGAAACTATAAGGGTTCCTTGTTGCCTACGGAACCCTAAAAAGGCAAAGGGATTGAGCTCGTACAGAAGTTTTAGGATATATAATGATACTATTGGTGATTAATGCATGTTATATGATTAACGATTAATTATGTATAACATAGTAAAAGTTTCTTGTCTATTGAGTGAGTTTCTTCCACAGCTAAAAAATAGACGACCTGAATGGGTTAGTAGGTAAAAAAATGTTTAGACGATTCAAAATCACTTTTATTTATTTATTTATTTATGTATATATTATATATTTATAAAGTTTATTTGAATAAAAACTTTGACTTTGACTTTGACGAAGATAATACTTCAAGATACGTAAATATAGATTGACTTAAGAAACGCTTAAGCTGCACTAACAATGATTGTTTACTAATATACAAGAACAACCCTTTCGACTACGACTTAACCTTGAACACGCACAAAGGAATTTCACGATCGCGATATTTGAACAAACGCAAGTAATATTATAACAAATGAGACGGCCAACATTAGCCTCCTAAGTACTTTGCTTACAGTGTCGTAAAGTTGCGGTTTGGGTAAAACAGAGAGTTGCTTTTCGTTAAAGAAAAGAATATGTTGTTATTTACGCCTAGGGCCTTTACAAATTTTGATTCCTCAAGCTGTAGTGACTGAACAATTCGAGAATGTTTACTATGGGTATAGCATCTCGCAAATGCTGCAAAGGATCTATTTAGAGTCGAGGACGTCCCCGCACCTAACAGGATGAAAGCTAGTGGTGCTAGTTAATAAATGTATTAACTTATTGGTTTCATTATTTTTTTTAATCAGGCAGCAACGTTCCATAGTACGTAACGTAGACAAATATAAAGTAGATCATACAAGGCTGGGGAAAGGAAAATAAGATTTAGAAATTTAAATTTTGTAATATTACAAAAGGGGTTTTAATTAATTTCTGAAACAAAACTTTAAGTGTAACTTGCTTAAAGTTAGTAAATGAAATTTTATTATTAAAAATATTTTTATTTCTGAAATAGTTTGCGCTTAGCATTAAGCCAGTTTCAAGTAGCATTATTATTATAAACTAATCATTGTTCGGTAGATCGAACTTAAATAAGTATCACAACACGTGCTACACGGATAGAACTCAACAAAAAATTACAAAGAACAAATAACAACGAGTTGAACCCAATGCTTCTCGTAAAAAATACGATTCGTTCACACTCAAGCAGATTTCAACGCTCACACAACCACCGCAGCTTTACCGCTCATAAGCGAAGTTTCGCGCCCATGTTGCCGAGATAAGCGTGCGAAATTGAGCGCATTTGGTTGATAACACGGCAAATTAACCGTAAGCAAATGCCATTACGAAGAAATGGGGTCGATGGGACCATGCCGTTGCGCTCCTTCGGTTATGTTCTAGGAAAGGCCGTTGTGAAATATGTCGCCGCTGTACGCGCGTCGTTAACAATGTGACGCCACCGTTTTACGTCGCAACTTGTAAGGCGGTTCGCGGTGCGGAACCAGGATATTCGACGAATATCTGACTGAGATTGAATTTTGTGTGACTTTGTGGTTAACGTCTTGGTGGCGAAATGGTTAAAAGCTCGGTGCATGTCCGCAGGTCCCGCGGATCTGTTTAGATGATTCACATCAGGGATTGACTGAGAATGATTAATGTGAAATTTTTCTTTAACGTGACTTGGGGTTGATGGGACCATGCATTTGCGCTCTTCTGGTTATGTTCTAGGAAAATCTCCGAAGGTGATTCGTTTCACACGGCTTGAGGAACCCTTTAAGTTTCTTGCCGCCCCCAAACAAGGCCGTTGAAGCTGAAAATGTCGTGTGAAGCAATCAGCAAACTCTCTCCAAAAAAAGATACCTGGATATTCGACGAAAATCTGACTGAGATTGAATTTTGTGAGACATTATGGTCAACGTCTTGATGGCAAACCGGCCGGTCCGGTCCTAAGACCCAAAGAACTCAGGGTAGATGCCCAGCGGGATATAATAGAATAGAATAGAATTTTTTTTTAATATACACACTTAATTACCTATAACAATTATAAAACAATAAAGGAAAAAAAAAACAGATAGGTCGAAAAAAAAAGAACAGAAAATAATATAGGTAGGTAGTGTGTGAAGTTAAAGGGCCCTGTCTCAGCGTAAGCTGCTGTGTCATTCATGGAGTTGAACATTTATTGAAGAAATAGACTAAATATAAAATAGGACAGTTATTGTTGCGAGCTACTATATATCGTCGGTCGTCGACGTACGCTATCGATGGGCGTCGATGTCATTAACAATGTGACGCCTCCGTTATACGTCACGAAGTGTAAGGCGGTTCGCGGTGGGGAATCTGGATATTTGTCAAGCCATAAACCACCACGCGGGCCCAACGCGCTTGGTGGTTGTTAACGACTGATAATGCAGCCGGGACCAACGGCTTTACGTGCCTTCAGAAGCACGGAGGAGCTCGAGATGATAAATTTTTGGTCACCTATCCGATATCCGGTTTTTGCAAAAGTTACTTATACTCTGCACTCGCTGGCCGAGTGCGTTAACCACTGCGCCATCGCGCTCCTCGTAACAATTTAAAGCTGCTTGTTTATGTCTTTATTTCATGTCACTTTTAATATCGAGATCACCGATGAGATCGCCTCCCTGTAAAGAAATACTCGTATGGACGTTTTGATCACAATGATGCTAAATTCTGAATATTTTTTCGATGTTTACAAAATAAAACAACAACAACTTTCTCTCTTTCTCTTCTTATAATTTATTCGACTATAGAAACGACAAAAATTGTTAAGTAAGAATCGCAACAATTTTTTCGGCGAATCATTGAAATTCAGAAAGGCTGAGTTTATGCTCTGCTCCATAAATAACAGTAACTATGTCACTATAGACTAGCTAAATCTCGAATGCCAATAAATTGTTTAACTTAAGAATTTGAATAATTCCATCAGCATTCTCTACTTGACCTTTTAAAAGTAAGGAACATCAAACACTGGATTAATTTCTTGTAACCTACAAGGTATGCCATTACTTACTGCGCTGGCTCAGGGACCCGAAGTGGATCTTGGCCTCCGACACGAGATTACGCAACTCTGCTCTGTCCTCAGCCACCTCTCGCCAGTCCGGCCGTTGGAGGTGGCTAAGATCCTTCTAGACCTGGTCTATCCAGCGAAACCTGGGGCGTCTCACCGGGCGCTTAATGGTTGGTCGGCGCAGGTATGCTCTCTTCGTAGCCCGATCTCAACGTGGCCGAGCTAACGCAGTATAAGGTAAGTATAAGGTATGCCATTGGGCCAGTCTTACTTCGGAATGACGAAAGTTAGTATCTTTTAATGTATAATAATAAACAAAATTATTTGTCAATACAAATAGAGCATTAAACAAAGTACAGACGCCAACACATCAACCTATGCAAAACTGTCAAATTTCTTCAATAAATGTTCAACCATATGCCATATACATAAAGTTCAAAATCTATTGAGAAATTACAAAAACACAAATGTTGAAAAAAATTCCACGAGCAGGATTTGAACCTGCACCCTTCTGACATACCGGGTCAGGTGCTCTTCGAATTGAGCTATCGTGGTTCTAACTAGCCCGCCGAAATTATTACTAAGCCAAAGGCGCCCGTTCAATGTCAACAACTACCGTCATTAACATCTGATCATAATATTTTTACAAATACTAAAGATCAGTTAAGAAGTAGGCAAGCTATTTATAAAATGTTTTTGTTTTGTTTATATAATTTTAACGAAAATTTTGTTGCGAAACAAATTACAAATTTTGAAAAAATTTCCACGAGCAGGATTTTTAGGTTTAAGATATATAAAAACAAAACAAAACATTTTTATTTTATTAAAAGAATATCGAATACTAAACCTGAACGATAGACTAAAGAGGTCCAATCTAAACTTTAAACAAGAAAGTCAACCAGTGGTCTCTCTCTTACTTTTACAGCGTCAGACACCAATTCGAATAGTTATTCCGTGTTTTGTCTCTTTTACTCTAATTTGGAATGACGTTTACATGACGGACCTTATTCTTTGTTTATTTGTAAGGCGGTTAGTTCCTTACAAATATACATAAAAAATGATTTGGTTGCTGTATCACTTTGAATTACTTTCCAAGTAGCTTTTCAGATATTTTTACTTTTAATTACATATTTAATATTACTTTGCTTTTTTTATTGAAATATACCTACATCTTTTAAATAACCTTAAATATGCATGACATTTTTTCTTTTCAATGTTCGTTCTCCTTTTATAATAATTCAATAGAAGGATTCTATTTCTAGCACAGCTTTTTCTAATTCCTTTTGAAACCCAGCATAGCTTTCAATTTGTATTAGTTTTTATTTTATCAATAGGAAAACAAAAGTTGTTTCCGGATCGAGATCTCCTTATTTCCTCAGTCAGGCCCTGCACTTATTCATCACCAATTACATAAATAATTGGTTTCTTTGTTGTTGTTTGAGCATCTGTTCTGAGCTCTGCGGCGGCATCTAGCGGGTGTATTGGTGATTTTTTTCCAATCTCATTAAACTCGGTACTGGTGGTATGGCAGTAGTTTGAATCTTCAATATTCTTTTGGTAGTTTCTCTCGTTGGCCCTAGATGGCGTTACATGTACTTCTTGTACAGATACTTCAATAAGGCAAGCATTAAACATTATAAGCTGCCTTGGCCCCGGTCCCCATGAAATCATTTTTTTTATTCACAAGTATGTTTATATCTAAAAGTTACAAAGAAAATAAAATCTGTCAAAGAAAACCGCATACGGTTTATACAACGTGTAACAGAAAGGTGTGGTTAAAATGAAAAAAATTCAAAGCGTATCCGATCTAGACCTTGTTTGTGTTGTTACTAAAACATATTTATTGTCCTTAATTTGTCAGGCGATTATAAATTAAATATTTATAACCTAACCTGATAGGTTTGTCCAAACATTATACAAGTTCTAGTAAGGTTAGTTATGATTCTTATTATTTTTTTCGGTTTGCCTACATTCTTGTCATATATACGTATCATAATATGGTATTCATAGTCTCGCAAAATACAAATAAAATTGAAAGCGCACTATCGCATTTATATGATTAGTTATGATTTTACTCACTTCCACCCGCTATCGCTACATCGCCAGCCTTCAATTCGATCTCTTGTGAAATCCCCAAATGTATTAGACGCTTTTCCGGAATGAAAAGAAGCCTACAGCCAAAGGGCACTCGTGGGCCCTCTATCTATCTTTGTGCGTAACCGTTGCTTCGTTTTGACGTGGAGAAAACACAAAATAACTAACTCAATAACGAATTGGATTTAAAAGTATACGAGTAGTTAGAAATTAAACGAAATAATATGTCTTTTTAAAACTCATAATGTAGAGATATTTTTTAGTAATCACGCATCAAAATTTGCGTAAAATTATAATGCACTCAATCATAGTCATAAATGTAGTTTGCCTAATTCTTAACTGATCTTTTAATATTTGTGAAAATATTGGGATCGAATTTCAATGACTTACTGCCGTACTCAGAGACGTCAGTTAAGTTTAATGAAAATTAAATGTCTTTCCTTCTCTAATTAGCACTATACATAAGAAAGTGACAGCAAGAGACTTAATTGTCATTAAAACTTAATTGACGTCTCTGAGTACGGCAGTCAGTTGTCGACTACACTTACCGAAATAATCAACAAATACCGAATTCAACGTTCACCAGAATGATAAAGTGGAATTATCGGCACAGTTTAAAAAACAGTTTAAAATTATTATTATTATTATATATTTTCACCCTATATCGTGCCACTGCAGGGCAGAGACCTCCCTTCCCTTTTTTAATTATTAAATTAAAAATTGCATAACTAATTTAAGTTAATAATTATATCTTAGTAACTCTGCATCTTTTCATTTTTACCACACCTGTATGTAACACGTTGTATATACTTATCTACAAATGTATATACAAACACTATACTTAAACATAGTTCTTTTTTCTGTGTAGAACTTGCAGGTCTGGGGTGTCTCACGAGTAGGATTGCCATCCGTCCGGGTTTCCCCGGATTTGTCCTAGTTTAAAGGGCGACCGGGGAGCGTCCGGGCGGGGTTTTAAAAATTTAAAGTCTTGGGCCTTGGGCTTTTTAACTTTTAAAAATTTGGACGCGACGGCGGGCGTGGCGGCGGGCGGCGTGTCTCGCGCGCCGCAGTGTGGACAACCGACGAACCGACACTGGCACTGCACTAGTGATGGGACTCGAATCGAAAATTTAAACTCAAATCAATTCAAATCACTGTTAAAATATTCGAGTCATGATTCGAGTTGACCCTAGATTCGTATTTATTGTTGATTCGAATCAATTCGGATCTAAAAAAAGAGTTTTTTAGAAAGTTGGTAAAACAATCACAGTCTTTTTAAAGTCAAGACTGAATACCAAAAAGGTCTCAATATTTTTTAATTAATAAAAATAGTTATTTAAGTTTGTTGAAAGTGGGTTAATATTTTAATAAGGTATTGCGTATAGTAATTTATGTTTTATTTTAAAAATAAATTAATTAAAACAGATAATTAAAACAGTTTGTAAGAAACTGTAAGAAGATTTTGTTTTATTACATTTAAAATGTTAATAAAAGATGTGTAAATATAATTTTAATATCTTTCAAAATTAAAAAATAAACATTTATGACATTTTAAACTGTTTTTTGTTTTTTAAAAACCTGTAGACATGTCCGGGTTCTGGGCTCCGAAATCCGAGGATTTCACGCGTCTTGTTCTGGTTGCCAAATTTTAGAGATGGCAACCCCCACGAGCAATATACCTTTATTAAAATTGATATGCGTATCTAGGTAATTAACAATATGATTTCAATATTATTTCTTGCTTTATAGAGCTGTTTTTACTTTATTTAGTTTCCTGTTTTTTGAAATCGGTTTTTTTTTTGGTGAAAGTTGTTTAATTTTACGATTTTTAGTGATGGGTAGACCTAACAAGGATGCTTTTTACATGAGGAAACGACGGCTTAGTAGGTAGCAGTATTCCTATGTAAAACTTCAATCTTATCTTATCTTATCTTAGTGAGGCCTGCTGAGGTTTCCTTCTCCCAGTAGTACTTAAACCCATTGGGATCTTTTGTGCAACCCCATCCTTTCACTTTTCGTCCTCTGTAAAGATAGATGTCATAAGATTAGCATCGTCCTTAAGAGCGAAGAGCCTGAAGTCTGAGCCTGAGTTTCGGATAGGCCGACCCCAGGGGGCCCATTCTTTTTCTAGCCAGAGAGTCGCACCTTGTTATGCCCACCTAGCTTGTTTAGCGCTTTTGTGGTTTCCAGAACAAGGCCAGAGTCGACTCGGGACGACATGAGTGACTTGAGCTCGGCTTGGCTGTCACTCAGGATGAATATATTGCGCTTTTTCATAGCTAACTCTATATTCTGCTTTGCGCATAAGAAAATTGCGAATGTTACTGATTGGTAAACAGTGGCAAATTTTCCCATGCTTTGACTATGCTTGAAGTCGTTGTTATAGACGCCTGCTCATGTGCCCGATTTCATTTTTGACCCGTCGGTATACCAGATTAGGCTGTATTTTTCCGGAGACGGTGGCCCTCGTTTCCATTCGTCCCTGGTTGGAACATAAACTTTAAATTTCTTTTCGAACATGAATATGGGGGATATTTTATCGCACCCCATTTCCATGATCCTGTCAGGAATGTCACTTGGTTCCCATTTTGTGTGTCTGGTCAGAGGTTTAGATGCATCCCATAGTCCGGCCACCTTTAGTCTATATAACGCTTTCTTTGCTTCTGTTTCTATT
Source organism: Eudonia truncicolella (assembly GCA_949315975.1). Lineage (NCBI taxonomy): Eukaryota > Metazoa > Arthropoda > Insecta > Lepidoptera > Crambidae > Eudonia > Eudonia truncicolella. The sequence continues at coordinate 3,869,965 of OX438848.1, read as the reverse complement.
ACAATGTGCATGGGTGGAAGGTCTGAGAGGACCTCCAGCGCTGCCCTTGGAGTGGTTCTAAAGGCACCAGTGATTGCCAGACAAGCTGTTCTCTGAAGTTTGCTAAGAGCATTCTTACAGATCTTCAGCCTGGTTCTGGGCTACCAGACGATGCTGCCATATGTGAGGATCAGTCTCACCATCGTCATATAGATCCACCTAATGATTTTGGAGTTGAGTCCCCATATCTTGCCATGAAGACCTACACATGCCAAATACTCTGTAAGTCTTGGCTACAGTTGTGTCCACATGCTGTTTCCAAGTAAGTTCCCTATCCAGCGTTATATATTAGGGTGCTATAGAGTGTTAGGTTATCCAGTCCCGTAGTGTTTTTCAATCTCGTATAGGGGATGGCCGGGTTTACAAAGAGGTGATGGGCATTGCACCATTCCTCCAGCAGTCCTTTTTTTTTTTTTCCGGGGGAACTCGTTACGAGTACCGGCGCCTTGAAGAGGCACCGATTATGTGGGACTCGCCCGTCCGCCTTTCCACACCCACTGCCAGGGAGAGAGGCTCCAAGTCAGCTGCCAGGACTAAGTCCCGGCTGAGTGGACGAGACGGAGGGGAATACCCACTAAACCCCTGGGGGCCCACAATCCGAAGCTGAAAGCTGAGGTGGCTGCAACGGTACAGTCCACTAGGGATTAACCACGCGGCGGCCACCCGTCGCCCGTGTGCCAACCTATGACCGCAAGCGGTCATGCGCCGACACACGGACGACTACGCGCACGGCACAACACAAACAGCATGCCCACCCTCTAATGGGCACGCTACCCCACAAAATACACATACAAACAAAACATGACAACACACGACAAAGACACAATGGTCCTCCGACCCTTGGGCTTTTGGGGAGGTATGGCCAGATAGCCACACCAAAGCCCTTCTTCAAACCCACTTGCATCAGCAAGCGCCCCACTATGCGGTCCGGCAGGAGACAAGTCTCCGCACTCCCTACAAAAGACACAAAACAAAAACGCGCGGCCTTCCACCAGCCCGCCTTACCTTCTTTGGCGACCCAGACCACGAACCAGACTCCGACTCCGACCACAATCTGACTCCGACTCGGACTCCGACCCCCACAAACACTACCCTACAAACTCTCGACACTCGGCAATCGATTGCCAACACTCGCAACTCGGAGGCGGAATTCCCCGACAATCCGCGGCAGTGGGCCGGCAGCTTTCCCGGCGGTTTTCCCGTGGTCAGCGGTACTAACTCGCCGGTACTAGTCCACTACGGTTACCACTCCGGGACTCGGGGTCGGCCGGCCCTCCTCGAGCCCGACACTTGACGCTCGACACCGAGGTCGTACCCACAACTAAAAAACTACAAACTCCCCTCAAAGCTGCTCAGAAGGAGCAGCGAGTTGTGCGGCCCAGAGTAGGCACGCACATAGGAGAGGCAGGGCCCCAAAGGGGGCTCCTGCCTTGCCAGGTGTTACCGACTGGGTCCAACTTTCTATAACGGAGACCGTTAGAACCATTCGAACCCAGCCCTCAACCCTCGGCACTCGGTACTCGACACTCGAAATCCGGAGGCGGAATTCCCCGACAATCCACGGTAGGTGCCGGCAGCTTTCGCGGCGGTATTCCCGTGGCTTTCGCGGGCCTCATAGAGGTGTCCAGGCTCCGTACGCCTCGCTAAACACCTACGGTAATAACTCGCCGTTACTCGTCCACACGGTCACCACACCGGGACTCGGAGTCGGCCGGCCCTCCTCGAGCCCGACACTCGACGTTCGACACCCGGGGTCAAGATCCCACAAAAGACGACGCTCAGAAGGAGCGCCGCCAAGACTCCTCTCAAAGCTGCTCAGAAGGAGCAGCGAGTAATGCGACCCAGAGTAGGCACGCATAGGAGAAGCAGGGCCCCAAAGGGGGCTCCTGCCTTGCCAGGTGTTAGCCGACTGGGTCCAACTTTCTCTAACAGAGACCGTTGGAACCATTCGTTGCCCAGGGTGCACCAACTTGGAGGTCGCCTGACTCGCACCCCTTCTCCAGCAGTCCTAGGGCAAGTTGCATTAACCCCGATACCGTAGAGGGAAATTTCCCACTGACTGAGATAACTGCATAACCGACCGTATAGAATGGTTCTTTATTCAGCCTTACTACAATTGAATCAACCACAAGGCTCCACAGAAGAGGCGAGAGAACCCCTCCTTGCGGGCGTCCTCTGGTTGTTCGTGCAGTTAGACTGTCATCTAGCAGTTTAGAGTTGATAATTCTACCCTTTAACATGCATTCAATCCAATTACAGATCGGTTGTGGCACACCATGGTTCTTGGCTGCAACCTTGATGGTTTCAAAGGTAGTGCGATCAAATGCACCTTCAAAACTTCAATCTTCATTAGGTATCATTTTTGTACAAACTGAACATTTTGGCATATTGAACCGTATGAAGTAAGCCCAACAAAAAGTATATACTGTAAATCGTTGAGGAATGCCCTCGAATGCCTATGGTCTCCATCAACAGACCTGTAATGGCACTTATAATTCATATGGGTGCAAAATTCTCATCAATAGAAATGAATTAAGTCTAAACACAAGGTACTACTTTATTCGCTACTGTTAAACGTTTAGGAGTTCCCTTGACTGTCCTTCATCTTCATTATCAGACCCCTAATGACTGTCACAACCTATCTAGGTGCAAAGTTCTCATCAATAAAAATTAATCAAGCCCAAACACTAGGTAATTGCTGTAAATCGTTGAGGAGTTCCCTCGACTTTCTTTCGGCTCCATCGTCAGATTTACTTCATTTAATAGTAGTGCTTTAAAATACCTACTTATCAAAAATTATATGAAGTACATAGGTACGTGCCTGTAAAATTTGAGAGTTTTCCCTGGGATTCTATCATCAGATCCTGACGTGGTGGCAATGGGACCACCTCGGAAGTATGCTCTTTCAAATAAAAAAAGTTTTTTTTTTTAAATCAGTTCACAATTAATGACGGAGAAATCTCTCCTCCTTTTTTGAAGTCTGTTAAAAAGAGAGTAATATTCTATGGTATACAATTGAATAATTTCTCTTCGTTGTTTTATTTGTTTTCAACAGTAAGTTTTAATTTAATACGTTGTTAGTTTTATGTTATAGCGCTTGCTAGCTAATGCTATTCTATAAATAAATAAATTAATTAATTAATAAATCATGACTTTTGCTGTCGACTGTACATTTAACTGGTACTTTACGATGTTATTGCGTCGTAGATTATTTTCTGTGTCGAAAATAGTATGATCCAGTGTTCTCGTTAACTTTTATAAGGACACTAGATTGCGCACAATAATAAATACGAGGGTAATAAACTGTGCAGTAAAATAGTTTGTTGTTAGAATCGGGATTCCAAGCGCCAGTAGGTCAAAGCAGCCCTAGCCCGATCCTCTAAATGACAGCACACATTTACAGAATACACTAAACATGCACACCAGTTTAGGCCCAAGACACCGTACTCGTAGAACAAGGGTACGAAGAACCGGTTCACACGCGCTCTACACCAGGTACAGACATGTACCTGGGCGGTTCTCTCCTCCTCCACGGCCCGGTCAACCCGGGCCGAGGTCCGTGCCTTTAGAGGCGCCCTCGGGTTGCTCCGCTCCCCGATCCGATCCGAACCCTTCGGAGAATCTAGTAGGGCACGGGGACGCGCACTAGTGCGCGATGCCGTTCCCTCTAGATAACCTCTGAAGGTGATTCGTTTCACACGGCTTGAGGGACCCTTTACGTTCCTCGCCGCCCCCAAAAAAGCCCGGTGAAGCTGAAAATGCCGCAGCGGCAATCAGCAATCTCTCTCAAAAAAAGGTCAAAGCAGTAATTATCCGTCATAATTTAGTTTATCTGAAAAGTGTCCTTCTAGGGGATGAAATGCATTTTTAAATATTTAACTATGTAAAAGATAGAGAGAGAAAAATGCCCTTACTGAGGTTTACTCATTTATTTTTTTTATTTATTTATATATTGGCATGACAACAGAATGCAAACCACATTTTCATACAAAAATACAATAAAAAAATCAGTAAAATTTGCATTCCGATTGTAGTCGGGCACAGCGCTTGCTTGTTCTATCCTGCATACTTTAAATATATAAAATTCTCGTGTTATATGTGAGTTGCCATACTCCTCCGAAACAGCTCGATCGATTTTTACGAATTTTTATATGTATATTCGGTAAGTCTGACAATCGGTCGTAATCTAGTTTTTATGCCCCTAAGTGATAAAGGTGGTCCAACCTAACTTTTTGTTTAATTTTCCAATACAAAATGTATTGTTGACATAGAAACTGTCAAAGCGATACGAAGTCCGCTGGATCGGCTAGTTAAATATAGAGATCTCTGCTACTTAAAACATTATCAATAATTAAAATAATTGAACAGGTGAATAACAACAATAAAATTTACAAAAACATGTAATAACTTGCTTTTGCATATCTTTAGGCAGGTGGAACGGAAAAGAGAAAATATCCAAATCCTCGCTATTAATATTATTGTACACCCTGCATATTCATAAGACAGGGTCATTGTATGTAACATTGGTTCTACATGTACTAAAAAAACAATTTTTGCGTTCTTTTACTACCGCCTATTTTAAATGAAAAAAAAAACTCAATTCTAATGCTTGTGTCCTGTAGTCTGTAGGGTCTAAGACCAGTGTTCCCACCACCACTGAGACGGCGGACTTGGGACAATCTTAATTATTAACTGGTAAGAATAAACATTATTATACTAATCAATTACGAAAGTGATTGAAAGTAAGAAAGAAAAAACATTTATTTCAATACGCAAACACGAAACTATAGGAAATAAATGTATTGCACTGTATGTAAAAAAGAAGATAATAGAAATTATTTACATTTTTACTCATTAACCTTTTATTATTTATTTAATATGCCGAAGACGGTTTATTTTGTTTTAATTTTTTTTTTAATATTTTACGGGTAAGCACAGTGCCTTGATCTCACCTGATGTTAAGTGATGATAAGGCCAATGATGGAAGCGCACTTCACCCGGGATCCTCAACTAGTGTGGCACTGGCTATCTCAAACAATCAATTAAATATAGTTATTTACAACAAAAACTAACTTAAACAACAAACAAAAAATTAAATGAAAGGCTGTGTATCTGAAAAGAAGAGATCGAAATAACCTTAATTTATTTTAACAGCACATCATCATCATCATCATCATCAGCCTATACTAGTCCACTGCTGGACATATGCCTCTAACATAGACATTTAACAGCAAATACCTGATAGTTAAGTGGGACCGACTGGACCCCTACAAGGGTAAAAGATATCAATAGATAAACAAAGAAAAGTCCTGACTCAGAACTGCCTGACTCAACAACGTCTAGCCCAAATCTTGGAACTTATAACCACCATCATAAGCATTTTTATGTATCATAGCTGGGGAACGAGCCTTCCCTATGCATGGATAGGGAGAATGGGCCATGAAACACCACGCAGGCCCAGTGCGGATTGGCGGTTGTCAGCGACTGCTAATGCAGCCGCGACCAACGGCTTTACGTGCCTTCCGAAGCACGGAGGAGCTCGAGATGTAAAATTTTTGGTTACCCATCCGATGATCAGACCTTGCGAAAATTGCTGAACCTCAACACTTGCAGACCGGGCGCTTTGAAAACCTGGTCATGATTTTTTCTATCGACATTGGAAATCGGTGCAAAATTTATTTTAAAGTCGAGAGACAATAAATTTTCTAAATAGGTACAGTTGAGTCGATCCACTTTTTGAAGGGCAATAAAAGCGTGGATTTCTAGAACAGACAGACGGCTCAGACTAGTCTCTGTAGATTTAACGTCGCAGATAATATATTATATTTCAATGGCACTTAGGTAGAATAGTTGAAAAGGATGCGTTGGAAGAATAGAAACTCACAGTGGGACCGCCCATGTCTTCAAAGGCAAAATATCTTTATTCGAATATACATTTACTAAATAGGTATTTTAAAACGTGTAAAAAATATGTTGACCTTTTAGAGCGTTTTATTGCTGAGGAGAAGAATGGACGGAAGATACTGCACAACTTTTATAATAATTATAGTTAATTGCTTTACCAAAAATAAAATAATACACAACACGTTTATTAAGAACCAATTTTACGAATTAGTTATTTACAAAAATATTATTGAAATTTTTGGTAATTTGGCAAACGTGATGATTAAGCCATTACCCATCAATTGTAGCAATGACTTGATTTCAATGATGGAGGCATTTGCCCAGCAGTGGGACAGTTTTAGGCTATTTAGCCTAAAATTGTTTTACACTTACTTTTTTACTCACTTTTGATCTGTCATACTAATATTATAAAGAGGAAAGCTTTGTATTTTTGTATCTTTGTTTGTAACAAATAAACTCAAAAACTACTGGACCGATTTAAAAAATTATTTCACCATTAGAATGCTACATTAGCGCTGAGTAACATGGACTACATTAAAAACAAAATGTCCACCCGTGCGAAGCCGGGACGAGCCGCTAGTTTTATATAAAGTAAGTTTAATAACAAACCATGGTAAAAACATAATGTTTAAGATAGCACAAATAATTGTGGTACCGTACAATAGACGTTATTTATAAAGATAACAACTTATCAAAATTAATCATAACTGAAAAAATATGTTTGTACGAAATTGTTGGGTGTAAGTAGTGCGTGACGCCAGAATCGTTCCGATACGAACGCCTACTAAAGGACATGGAGACGCTTGCGTGACGCCATCACCTCCAATCATCACTGTGGTCTAGTGGTTAAACTACCTGTTTAGACCCAGAGGTCCTGGGTTCGATTCCCAGCGGGTACATGTTTGTGTACTCGGATTGGTTAGTGGCAGGGCTTGTTTGTCCGCCTGGCTAGCTACCACCATCTTATATAAATATGTCGCCATAACAACAATGTTTGTAGCATTGTTGTGTTGCGGCAGCCAGAGATAAGATAGCCAGTGCCTCAGTAGATGAGGAATCCGGGTGAAGTGCGCTTCCTTCGGCCTTATCGTCACTTAACATCAGATGAGATCAAGGCCAAGTGCCAAGTTGTCCATAAAATGTAAAAAAACCCTTTGAGGATATTTCGATCATACGACTTAACGAACCTTTTAAGTGTCTCACCACCCACAAAATGACCGGTGTCGTTGTAAAGAACAGAAGCGGCTAACTACAAACTATATCCTAAAAACCTGAACTTTTAAAAGCTTAATAAAAGTTAACAATGTCCCTTTTAAGTCCATAATATAGTACCCTTGTGCCTACTCAGTATTAGTCACATAAATGCCTATGATTAATACAATTCTTAGTACGTGTCTCTCCATATAGTATAGTATAATGATTATTTAAAAAAAAAGTTTTATACATATAACAATGTTGTGCATGTTCTTGGCGGGAAAGTGAAAAGACATGTCTGCGGTTTTGTTTAATTTTCAAAAATTTGTGTTATGTCGAATATTAATGTGAAATATTGGTGGAATATTAACCGTTTAGTGTTCGTGAGTGTGCATAAGTGTTGGTAAATTAAACAAAACAGTGCAACGTCACTTTTCAAATTCTCTCAAGAAGTCTGCGTGAGGACTTAGTAAAGCCCCACATCTTCACTGAGATACTCGAGGGGTTGGGGGTATATCATTTCTCACTTCTCATTTCTGTTATCATTCATCATTATCATATTGTATATTTATGTATTACTTGTAAGAAAAATTACTTTGACACTGGCTAAATGTGCTAATCGCACGAAGCCATCAACTAAAAGAAAGAAAAGAAAAAATGTTGTGCATACCTTTAAGTTAAATTCATATACGACACAAGTTTTGCTAAATTTCGTAATATTTATATAATTTGCTATTATGTATTTAGTTGGTAAGCCTTATTAAATAAATAAATAAAAATAAATATAAGTTTAACCTAGTTTTGTAATGTGAAAGAATATTGTATTTTATGCTCACTCTTCCATTAAACCTTTGTAACACTGGAAATATATCTATTGAAATCTCTAAGTGTTTACCTTCGCCACCATAGCAAGCAACCTTCCAACTTACCACCGCACACGCATTCGTTAAACTCTGAATTGAAAGTTATACAAATAACAAAGTGTTTATAAATGTTTTGCATTTTATATACATGTATTTGCTGTAGCTGTTTATTTTAGATTGAATTAGCAAGTAGGCAATCACTTTAGTTTAGTTGTACTAGAAGCTTCGAGAAACTTCGACGTTGTAACCGTTACAATTATCCTTAGTTATTAAGTAGATATGATAGATATAAAATAGTTGTAGAAGAGAAAATGCACAATTGGGAATACCATTTAATAGTTTCACCTCTGATCTTACAGTTTCACTTTAAACTTTTTTTTCTTGTATATAAGCTCTTAGTTTAATACAACAGGTGAGACATGTAGTGTTTTGGTGGAAAATAAATATTTTTTTATTTTTATTTTATTAGTGACGACCTCTGTAACCGAGTGGCTTGCACGCTGGACTTTGGGCGGCGCTAACTCTGAGGTCCCGGGTTCGTTTCAGTCGGGTCAATGTCAAAAACGAACTTTTCGATATTGTGTCGGGTCTGGGTGGTTGTGGTAGCGTCGTTGTTTCTGATTTCCATGAAACGAGTGCTTCAGCTACTTACCTTGGGATCAGAACAATGTTTGTGATGTTGTCTCATATTTATTTATTTATTTATTTTATTAGTTTATTAGCTCTGTCCATTTGACTGGTTGTCTGGAAGAAATCACTTGAAAGCGATAAGACCGCCATATTGTAACTATGTTAATTATTTATTTTTTATTCATGTTAATGTTTTATTGTGTTGCAATAAAAGTATTATCTATCCTTTTGTTTATTTTATTGAAATAAACATTTACTTTATTAAAAAAAAATATATAATTTATTTTAATAAATATTTCATTTATTTATTAAAATAAATTATATCAATTTTTATTTTATTAAGGTTTTGATTTTTTGGAGTAATGGTAAGACCATCATTCTCAGACCCAGAGGTGCCGGGATGGATTCCCCGCGAGAGTTACATGTTTCTACTCGATTTGGTTGGTGGTAGGGCTTGTTTTAAATCAGCCTGGCTAGATACCACTATCTTATCTAAACATGTCGCCATAACATCAACGTTAGTAGCATTAAGGTGTTCCGACTGTAAGAGATAAGATAGCCGATGTCTCAGTAGCTGAGGATTCCGGGTAAAGTGCCCTTCAACCTTCGGCTTTATCAATTAGCATCAGATAAGATGAAGCTTACGCGTAAGAAATTATTAAATAAATAAAAAATATGTACTAAAAGAGGTTAAGTCGGTAATTTATTTATCTCTTAAATTGTTTTGAGAAAACAAATTCAATTTACATTGTTTCGTGCAAATCACATACTGTAAATGCCCTCTGAGAGTTTAATTTTAATTAAATTTGGAATTAACAACTTCGGGCTTTTGTAACGGGATTACATTACATGTATGATTAAATTCTCTGATTTTGTATCGAACACGATTAGATTTTACCGTTTCATGGTTTTAGAGTTAAATCAATGAGTGTTTTAGCCAATCTATACTGTTGGGCTTAGACCTTCTCACAAGAACATGGGCTCTATATATATATAATATATATATACAGGGCACATCAAGCTGGCCTAATATGGGTAAACCAAAATCAAAAAAAAACCCGTAACCCTCTGGGAGTCGAACCGGAACCTTTGAGTCTGGCACCGGTGGTCTTAATAACTAGACCACAGAGACAGTTAATGCTACATTAAAAATACTATTGTTATTTTTTAGTCCCTTCGAATGCGACACAACCAATCACAAACTGGTACTGTCGTTGCAATCTAGTTTGTGATTGGTTGTGACATGAACACGGAACGCCATTGAAATATTAGCTTTTCGACTTTCTAGTAAGTCAATGTAAACTTTATTTGCAACTATCGAAGAAGCACCAGCGTTCGACACTCCCAATATTCGACACAGTTTTCGTTGCCAAAAAAACATAGATTTTCATTGATTCCCTATATCCGTATAATCCCGTAAAATTTCAATGAAAATTATTAATCAAAATGCCGAGAGCTTGATATTTTTAACGATTCCCATTGTAAACTTAAATATAAACTGCTCAACATATCATCGCAATAGCTTGTATGATTTTGAATTGCATGTGTGTATTGTTTGTTCAGACATTAGGTCTGTATACGAATTTAAATAGGGTATGTGTATGTTTGTGTACTAATCTGTATAGATTATTCGAGTATTCGTATAGTCAATAAGTTTTGTAATTTTGTTGCTTGTTACATCTTCAATGCTGTGTACGCCTTTTATTGGTATATATATATGTATGTATATATATATATACATAATATTATATTAGAATAATAAACCTATGATGTAACTCCTTATAAATAATGCTGTGTATATGTACTGTTAGTGTACCTATTACCAAATAAATAAATAAATTGTTGCTAAAGTAAAAATCAGTTACTGACCCCCTATTTTCAATGATTAAAGGGAACAAATGACGATCACTAGTTCCCGTTGAACATTGCCACTACCCTAGTTTGTTTTGAGTACAGTCTTGTAAAAACGGACTTTCATTACAAAAACAGTTGAAAAACGACAATATGAAATGTCATCACAAGTTCAAAAATAGAACACTAATTAAAGCTCAAGCCAAAGTTGAGTTCGCATTATTCGTATTTGCACCCAGCCGGACTCCGCAAAGTAGCAAACTTACCGCGCGTTAAATTAAAGACTCAGTTACACAGAAGAGGGTCCAATTTGTTTGTTTTGAAAGATCCCGCACTAAGTGATTTGGGATTTACTTTTTGTTACGTCTCCCGGTGGATGGACGCGGACGGTGCGCTCCGAGGCGTTTGTGGGGAATTGACGGGGCTGGAATGAGGCCAAGATTCGTTAGTCAGCCCACGTCTTGCGGCCATGAGTTAACATGGGAAGTTTTTTTAAGGTACGAGATTCCCATGGTAGCTAAGTAGACTTTCGTGGGCGGCGATAAACTGAAGGTTCACAAGTTGTGGTGATCAAACGTCCTTAGAAAGTTTCTAGATGAGATGGCATACGCAAGAGTGTCCTGACGTGCTTGATGGCGCAGTGTTTAACGCGCCCGGTCTGCGAGTGCTCAGGTTAAGCTACTTTCGCAAAGATCGGTCATCGGATGGGTGACCATAAAGCCATTGGTCCCGGCTGCATTAGCAGTTGTTAACAACCAACAATCCGCATTGGGTCCACGTGGTGGTTTGTGACCCGTTCTCCCTATCTATTCGTAGGGAATGCTCGTGCCTCAGCAGAGGGGACATAAAATGAGCTGATATTGACTTTTTAAAAAAAGATCACTTCCGCCATTTTGGATCCATCTCGAAATAGATGTCATATTCACAATTGGCACCTACAAAAACCTAAAAACCAAATCTAATTTACTTTTTTAAATCACGTCCGCCATCTTGGATTTCGAAACAGATGTCATTTTTATAATCAGACCCACAAAACTTAAAAAACAATACCCTAATGACTTTTAAAAAAAAATCACGTTCGCCATCTTGGATCTCCAAATAAATGATGAATGATGAATGACTCATAATCGGCAGCCACCAAAAAACGATAATTACCCATATTGAATTTTTCTAAGTTTTCAAAGTCGATAGAGCCTCAGAATAATAACTAAAGCTTATATTGTTCTGAGGAAAGAGCTCATAAAAAAATTTAAGACCCCACCTCCAAATAGATGTCATAATTATTCATAAACAGCACCTCCGATTTCAATATGAAAATTAAAAAAAAAACATTAAAATAGTGTTTGTTACAAACCCCTATTACTTTTGGTTTCCTCCGATTCCATTTAAAAAAAAAAAATATTTAGGCTGCAGAGATTGTATCTTATGCAATGAAAAATTAAAAAAGGTAGAGTTTGAGTTTAGATTGGCATTGACAGATTTCGGCCGCTCCCCTTCATCGCAATTTGCTTAAAAAGGTATCCAAAGAATTAATATATAGATTTCTCCTACTGAACTTCAGCGGTTTTACAAACTGCTTAAATGAGACATACGTTACGTAAAGCTTTGGTCTCTTGATCGGAACGCACAACGCTGCGCAAGCGTCATGACTTAGGGCTAGACATGGGTAACTCAGCAAAATTCCTTGCGTCAACTCAATACCTCTGGCGCAGCTCTCTGCGCCCGCCGGCTCATTGAGTTAACTCAAAATTGCGCCATAGCGCAACAAAATGGAACGCGCCAAATTAGCTGCACGCCATCTGCACGCCGCGCTTACAGTCTCTTTGATTTTCGAATGAACAAGTATTCTGTATTTTTTTTTTAAATATTAAAATCTTTGATGTAGGTATTGTATTGTATATAAGTTACTTATAAACGTAATAATGAATATATTATTATATAATAATAAATTCTCAGTTGTCTGATAAAATAAAATCTTGCGCAGTCCTGCGCTGTGCCAACACATTTTAAAGAAATGAGTCAACACCTCAAGTCAAGAGTCAAGTTTACAAAACGACAAAGAAAAACTTTAAAAATCTATTTAAAATGAATTTATTTCCCAACGTAGTTTCCCTTTTACCTCGATGCGTTTAGTCCAGCGCTTCTCCAATGCCTTTATACCAGTTTGATAAAATATTTTCTCCAACCCCTCAAAATACTCGGCTACGGCAACAATGACTTCATCATTTGATCTTCTGTCAAGAATTTGATCTCTGGCCACCTAACCATTTCTTCAGATTTGGGAATAAGTGGAAGTTGCACGGGACCGCAATTCATGGAGTTTGGCAACTGCAACCATTGACGTGTGTACAGGTGCGTTTTCATAGTGGATCAAAACTTTTTTCTTGGCCAAATGAGGTGGTTTCTTCAGGATTTCTTCACATAATTTTTGCAGCAAGCTTGCGTAGTACTCTCCATTTATTGTTTTTCCTTTTTGCAGATAATCCACTAAAATTATCCCTCGAGCATCCCAATAAACAGTCGCCATCACTTTGCCGGCCGACAAAACCGTTTTTGCTTTCTTCGGCGCAGGTTTTCCGCTCTCAGTTCACAGCTTAGATTGTTCTTTTGTTTCAGGAGTATAATGATGTATCCAGGTTTCATCTACTGTAACATAACGCCGCAGAAACTCGTTAGGATCTCGGTTAAACAGCGCCAAACACTCCGATGAATCGTCAACTCGACGTTGCTTTTGGTCAAGAGTGAGCAAACCCATCGCGTGCAAAGGTTTTTCATTCCCAAATGTTGGTGCAAAATATTAAAAACGCGTTGAATTGAAATGCTCATCATCTCTGCTATCTCTCGCAAATTCAAGCGCCGATCATTCAATACAATTTTGTGAATTTTTTTGGTCATGTCCGGATTCGGGACTTCATTTGGACGGTCAGACCTGTGGGCGTCTTCGCAGCTCTGTCTTCCACGTTTAAAATCTGTTACCCTGGTGTGAATTGTACAATTTAGGAGCAGAATTACCTAAAACACTGTCTAGCTTGGCTTTAATTTGGGTTGCTGTTTTCTCTTTTAAAACGTTAAACTTTATCGCCGCACGAATTTCGTTTCCTTACATTGTTAAAAAAATTCACGACAGAGAAAGTTCTAGGTCCTCTCATATAAGTTCCATCAGTTCGATTTAATTCAAATTTGGCGTTCTATTTTCGAAAAGATGCCAGAATATAATGTAATATTTTTTTATTGCGTATCTTTTTTTAAGTTTGTCGTTTTGTCCAGTTATCAATCAGCCCTGGTATAATGTCTGCAAGATCAGTACCAGTTACCATTTCTTTGTATGTGCTTAATAAATACAATAAATAAACAAAAGTATTAGGAGTTGAAGATTTTTCCTTTAGGCTACATTTTAGCTTAAATGAAAGTCACTCCTTCCGTTGTCAATGACATTACATTTGAGAGTATTTTTCTTTACATACAGGATGTTTGGTAACAGATGTATGTATAATCCTGAATTCCCTAAAATCCCGAAATCATATTTACGTTGATTTAGTATTCCATACAAAAGTGACATAATATTTTTTTTTTATTACTTTTTTTTTTCAAGTGCTAATTGCTGCACTGAAGCTAAATTTTATTTATAAATTTTGATAAATATTTAATTTAGCTTCAGTGCAGCAATTAGCACTTGAAAAAAAAAAAGTAAAAATTTACTATAGCGTTGTGTTATCAAATTTGTGGTATTTCATCTGCAAAGATGAATCTGCATGGCCATCGGTTGCAACGACCGTTGGCTAGATGGCGCTGTGCTGCTATAAAAGCACTCTAAAAACATTAAAAGCAGTGACAAAATTCAGCGCTTACGTCAGCCTTCCCGGTAGCATAGCGGTCAGTGCAGCCGCCCGGATTGCGGAAGACCCAGGTTCGATTCCTGGCTGGGTCGGGAGGGCGTTTAATTTTTTCACTGTATTTTATAAATTTTGATAAATATTTAATTTAGCTTCAGTGCAGCAATTAGCACTTGAAAAAAAAAAAAAAAGTAAAAATTTACTATAGCGTTGTGTTATCAAATTTGTGGTATTTCATCTGCAAAGATGAATCTGCATGGCCATCGGTTGCAACGACCGTTGGCTAGATGGCGCTGTGCTGCTATAAAAGCACTTTAAAAACATTAAAAGCAGTGACAAAATTCAGCGCTTACGTCAGCCTTCCCGGTAGCATAGCGGTCAGTGCAGCCGCCCGGATTGCGGAAGACCCAGGTTCGATTCCTTGCTGGGTCGGGAAGGCGTTTAATTTTTTCACTGTATTTTATAAATTGTGACATAATATTTTATTTTTTAATTATTACGTTCAATCCTGACATGTAATTTTTGTTAAGTCTCCTTATTTCGTGGTTGGACCATGAGGTTGACTACCAAGAAGCTCAACCTAGTTCCGTCATTTTGCAATTTTACTTATTAAACAAACAACCTCAATATTTCGGCCATAAAATATGGTGCTTTTCACCTGAAAATCACCATATTTTATTTACCCAAATATTCATAATTTTCCGAGGTTTTGTGCACGGTACCCTATTAGCCATGTTCGGGATTATACAGGTATAATAAACACCCTGTATGAAAGCGAATATATCTTAATACTAGTAATATCTGTATTAGTTCAAGTAAATAATAGATAAGTAAGCCTCGAAAGCTTCAAATCCAGGATAAAGTAGATATCTAATATTTCATGTAACGTATTAATAGTCGTAATATCTCATGGGACTTTAGCCTCTAATGGTTATACGTGAGCCATAATGATAGTTATAAATTCTGTGAAGTTTAATTCGGAATATACAACTGGAGTGTTCTGGTACATTGGATTGACATTAGGAATCACTACATAGTATAAAACCAAGTCGCTTTCCGCTGTCCCTATGTATGTATGTATGTATGGATGTATGCTTAGATCTTTAAAACTACGCAACGGAATTTGATGTGGTTTTTTTAATAGATATAGTGATTCAAGAGGAAGGTTTATATGTATAAATACATGCATAGTATAGTAGAGAAACACTGATAATTTTAGAGGTTTCACATTTTTTTTGCGCTTACATTGCAAACGCTGGCTGAACCCTACGAGATATATTAAAATAATGTACCACAGTATTGTACACCTTAAAAAGATCTACAAAAAAGTCCGTGGTGGTATATGTCTGGCTATCTCTTAAGGATAACCTACAATAATATTTTTTTATCTTTTACTTTTTACGAGAAATAATGACTTATTTACGAAGCAATTTTAAGCAATACAGCATTAATCCTTATCCAATTAAGTACCTTAAATTAATTGTGCATTTAATATAGATCAATATGGCCCTTTACAGCATGTAATTTAAATGAATATTTTTGAAGATATTATAGATTTAAAATGCAGGGACATAGCCGTTGCATTTATCAGCTTTGCCACCGTGCGAAGCCGGGGCGGGTCGCTAGTGTTTTATATTTTGTACGACCGACCAACAAAATACGCACGTGTTTTTTTTCGTTGAGATTTAAGATATTATTTTACTGTCAGAACGCAACAATGCTACAAAAACAATGTTGCTATGACTTCTTGGCGGGAAAGTGAAGAGTCACGTCTGCGGTTTTCTTTTTATTTTTTTTATTTGTGTATATGTCTAATAATAATGTGAAATAATGGTTAATAATGGTATTAACAGTTAAGTATTCGGGAACGTGCATGAGTGTTAGCAAATGAAACATATCAGTGCAACAACACTTTTCAAATTCTCTCAAAAAGTGAGGTCTTAGTAAAGTCCTACATCTTTACTGTGATCCTCAAGGGGTTGGGGGACATCATTTCTCAATTGCCATTTCTATTATCATTCATCATCATATATTAAAAAAAAAATGTATATTTATAACTTGTGAGAACATTACTTTGACGCTCGCTGGCTAAATGTGCAAACGGCACTTAGGCATCAACAAAAAAAAGAAAAATGTTGCTATGACGACAGACTTAGACAAAATAGTAGTAACCCTTTTAAACAAAAGTCCGCGACGATCCTCTGTAACGTTTGGACGTGAAACTTCTGAATTTATAATATTAGTAAAGACGATGACGATGACTCCTGTGGTCTTTAATCATAAGCATGGGGCTTAATTCTAATTTCCAGGACTTAAGCAACTGCTTCTAGGTTTTCAGTCGAGACCAAAATAGAATGGGAACGGCCTATTTATGCAAATCACTACAAAATTTCAAACACAGGATTTACTGAATAAGCGTTCAGTTCAACCCTCTTTTGTGTGAAATCAGAAGCGATTCACCTTAATTAATCAAATTATAATCCTGAAAGACTTCTCCCTTTTTCGTTTCTCCGATTAAAATGGCTGGACGGTTAAATCTTAATTCTAAACTGTCGCGGAGTTTCGGTCGTTACACGCACAATTGGATCTTTGAAGTCGGCTGTATCACGTCCGGAAGATTCTCGGAACGGTGAGAAAAGCGTATTTCCAAAATCCACTCTTCGTAAAGACCTTTGGGATTTATAAAGGCACTATAGCAGACAACAGATATAAACAATACGAGCAATTATGGTATATCCATGCCCAATAACAAAAAATGCACAGGCAATTACTTACCATTAACTTCATCATCATCATCATCATCATCTCAACTAAACGACGTCCACAGCTGGACTAAGGCCTCCTCCAAGTATCTTCACAACTACCGGTTCTGTGCTGCTCGCATCCAGCGGCTTCCCGCGACTTTCAACACCAGATCATCGGTCCACTTTGTTGGAAGCCTGCCTACGCTGCGTTTTCCGGTACGAGGTTGGCACATGATAACTGTTCCGTTCTAGCGGTACTGCGAACGATTTGCTTTGACCATGATGGTGGCAGTGCAAGGCGATGTGCCTGCTCACACTTAACAAACAGTAATTTTAAAGTTGGGAGTATGACACAGACTATATACTTAGATATAGTCTGTGGAGTATGTACTCCAAACTTATTATGTAATTATATACAAGAGAAAGTTTTACTAGAAACAGCTACCGAGGCCAGGTCAGCAATCAGAGCATTGGACTGGTTATCCAAAGGTCGTGGGTTCGATTCCCACTCGAGCTTCCCGAGGCTGGTTGATTTATTCCAGTAAAATTTTATCTTGTATCTATATATGTATATATACCATTGTAAATGGAAAATTCAAAATAACAAATTGTAACTATGTTGTTAAGTGCCTGTATATAGACATTTTTAATAGTATTCTACTATGTATAGCATATCTATAACAAATAGCGTTGCGTTGAACATTTCAATTAGTTTTGATTTAGAGTAGCTTGGGTGTGTCATGCTCTCTTTATTGTCTCTGCGGTGGTGGCGTGTGCGTCGGGTCGTTCCATTCCCTAAAATATGGTTGCGCGAAGCGATGGCTGATTCATATGTCATACTCGTGAACGGGTGCCGCCTGTGGAGGCTGGTCTGCTCTTGCATACTTGTCTTATTTTTATTATTAATGTGTATAGTTTAACTTTGTTCCTTTTTCTTCGACAGGTTTTGACATTGTCAAAAATTAAACTGGTAAATGATGTTTTTCTACACTTAAATATATATTTTTTCTTCTTTGTGTTTTTTTACATGTTGTGATTGTCCTTTATATTTTGTGTTTTATTTGTGATGGAAAGATTTGGATGTCCTTTTATGATAGGGCATTTCCCAATATTTTTGACGCTGTAAGGGAGAAAGAACCCACTTGCTGAGTTTCTTGCCGGTTCTTCTCAGTACAATATCTCCCGCCCAAAGCAGACTTACGAACCGATACCGAATAAATGATATTGAATTTTTGAATTTTTTAATTTTGTAGTTTCTTTAAGTACAATAAAATATTATTAAAATTGACTTATTGTAAATTAACGAACCGTTAAGGTTGTATGGGATATCAAAATCTATACTTGCAATCGGGTACAAACGGAATAGAAAGGATACTGATACATAATAAAAATAAATATAAGTTAAGAAAAGAATAACCTTTTATAACCTACTTTGTATATTCCACTGGGCATAGACCTCCACCTTTGAAATCAAGTCAACACTACATAATTGATATAAACTTAATCACCACGATTGTTAAATTCAGATTGGTGATATGATTAACAAACCAGGATTACATACATTAAAATAATATTAATAAATAAGCAACGAAAAGCTTTAATTTTTTTTTTTTCAAAAAACATTTTGACCGACCTCGGAATTGAGGACCTCTTGATATCAGGCCGATTTCTTCGCTGCTGGGGCACGAGTCTGCCCTACGAAACAATTACGCGAGCCCAGTGTGGATTGGTTAAGCTGCTAGTGCAGTCGGGAGCAATGGCTTCACGTAGCTTCCGATACACGGAGCAGCTCGAGGTTTTAATTTTTTGGTTACCTATCCTGTTACCAGTCTTTGCGAAAGATGCTTGAGTTCAGTAGTTGCAGACTATGCTCGTAAGCCACTGCGCCATCGAGCTCCTAACTAGTAGGGTCTTGTCCAATATTTATGTTGTCTATAGTTTGTTAAGATTCTCCAATAGCTGATTCATGGTACGTCGATTTTATCACAATAAGTCTTTGTCTTAACAAACAATAAGAGAACATTAATCTAGTTTGGCGATATCACAAAAGCTTGTATCGATACTTGAGAGAAAATATTGGTCCGCCTTTGTTGATGCTCCGATGTTATTTGTTGATCTGGCGATTTGCTTCGCAGATAAGACCTTTAACATTGTTTTCAGGAACACTTTGTACTCTCATATTATGTGGTTGAACAATCTTTATTTACCTCACAATAATTACATTCGCTTTGTAATGCGTTACTTGAGAATAATAACAATAATTATTGTTCACTACACTTTGACGACCGTAGTACATAGTACATACATAAGTACATACTCTCACGTCTTCCAAGAAGGTGTAGAAAGAGCATAGCGATCACCAATTAATAAATAAATATAAATATTAGATAACATCACATACATTGTTCTGATCCCAAAGTAAGTAGCTAAAGCACTTGTTTTATGGAAATCAGAATCAACGACGGTACCTAAACATGTACATGTAATGACGGTAAAATGTAATACACAGTAGGTATAGGTAGGCAATAAATAAATGAAAAATTAGAGAGAGAGAGAGAGAGAGAGAGAGAGAGAGAGAGCACTATATTTATGTATATTCTTGTTAGTTATTTATAACTGTATCTTAAATAGCTTATTTGAACATACTGCCGGAAAAACAATCTTGTGTTCATTGCGCAACTATGAATTCCTAGCATATAAAACGTTTCAAATATAATACCTAACTGTGTATGTTCACTTCAAAGACGTAACATCAAACTTGCAAGCTTCAAAATCAGATAATAACAAAAGATAATGCGCAAAACTTCAACGAATCAAAAGTCGTGCATTGAAAGCCGGGAAGTTAACGGGAGTACATTGCGAATTCAGGAAATCAACTTGAAGTTGGTAAGTTGTTATTAAAACGGGCAACGCTCCATCCATCAGTCTCTCGAATTTTGTAATTGGAAAAGTTGCTTTCAATGGTGTAATGCTTCGCGCTCCGAAAAGACACATGTAAGTCTAAATACAGTATAACGGAAGCTGTCTGTTTGGCTGTATTTGGCAGATTTTGTTAGAATTTGGTTTGTGATTTTCTTAACAGGATAAGTACTTATCGTTTGCTATGGCAAGAATTACAAGATCAATCTCGATAAAATGGTCTGACCAAAATTATTGAGGGTTATATTAAATCAATTTAGCCTTCAATTAATGTATCCGTATTGATAGTATGTAGTTCTGTCTGTATATATATAGTCTGTATTTTTTTTTTCTATTTAATTCTAATCGCAATAAAGAGAAATCCTGACTGGTCCAAGAACGATTAACGTTACCCTAAGTCACTCGATCTATAACGCTGAAACTTCGCAGGCAGGTGTAAAATTTAGGTGTTTAACCGCCTCTGTGGCCTAGTGGCTAAGACCACCGGTTTAGACCCAGAGGTCCCGGGTTCGATTCCCAGCGGGGGTACATGTTTGTGTACTCTTCTTGTGGTTCTTCTCAGTACAAGATCTCCCGCCCAGAGTAGACTTACGAACCGATGGCATAGTGACATTCACAAGAGCTACTTGTAGCCTAAACTGAATGAATGATTTTGAATTTTGACTCGGTTTGGTTGGTGGTAGGGCTTGTTTGTCCGCCTGGCTAGCTATCACCATCTTATCTAAATATGTCGCCATAACATCAATGTTTGTAGCATTGTTGTGTTCCGGCAGCTAGAGATAAGATAGCCAGTACTTAACTAGTTGAGGATCCCGGGTGAAGTGCGCTTCCATCATTGGCCTTATCATCACTTATCATCAGGTGAGATCAAGGCACTGTGCCTACTCGTTAATATAAAAAAAAAACTTACGGGATTCGAGCGGTCACTGCGACTCCTGAGACCACCAAATTCTCGCCGCCCCCATCAAGCGGCCAAGGTCAATAATATTCCTAAAAAAACTGATTTTTCTTTATCTCTTGTTCTCCAAAATTAAGTTTATCATACCTACTAGATCGACTAGACACTACACTCCCATTCATATACCATTAGTTTCGTACAACTGCCACCAAAATACATTTATGTATGAACGAGTAGAACTGTAATACAATTTCTATAAGTATTTTCATTCTGGCATATCACAACGAGGCGTCTGCTGCTGTAGAACAACATAAGGTTATATTGTTGTAAATACTTGACTAGGTTTGTTAATATTCTCACTAAAAAGTGGTTTCTAAATTGTTTTGCAAAAGCGAAGACCTCTTGTTGGCTATCAGTGTTTATAATGTTAATGTATACATTTTCATAAAGCTGTCGGTAGCCCAAAAATCGTTGTTCAATCAGCATAGCGCCGTTAAAAGTGAAGCCGTTCCTGATACAAACATATTAGTTTCTTACACGCGTTAACAGACTATTATCATATATATTTTTCAAAGATTTGCACCGCCTGAATTTTTCAGCAAACATTACATATGTTTGCTGAAAAATTCAGAGTTTTATATATTTTTTTTTTCATTCAAAATTGCACATTGCACTTCCTTTTGTTTCCTATTGTCGCTGCGGCAGATGGTAGGAACTGGGACACTGGCGCAATGTCACTGTACAATGCTGCGTGATGTGATCCGAATTCGAAATATGCATACACTTACGGGTTAATAAGTAAGTAAGTTATTATTTATTCAGTGCTTCCAAAACATTAACATTACAATAGGTTTCTTATATCTAAAGTATAATGAGAAACAACTGAAAGGGCTGACCAGAGCCCTGTTTAATGAACGTTACGATTTGATAATTTTGTGTTTAAACGTAGTGTAGGGCGCCCTCAGACTAGGTGGAGCGACGATCTTCGCAATGTGGCTGGCAAGAGCTGGATGAGAGTAGACGCGGATCGTGCTCAGTGACGTGCACGCGGAGAGGCCTACATCCTGCAGTATGTGACGCTCGCTGGTAAATGAAACGCCACATATATATTTCACGATGTAATGAATTGTTTCTCTAGGTTTATAAAAGGTAATAACAAAAGTAGGCCTACGTGCCACGGTGTCTGACGTACAACTGGTTTAGAGCTACATTAGAGCCTACAATCGCCTGGCAACAACCTCATAGTTATGTATGATTCATACATAAATTGGGAACAACAACAAAAAGGTTAACTGTCGCCTTACAAAGTTATAAACATTGGGTAAATAGCAATGTCATGTTAATTTGTAACCAAAATATAATGCTAATCACTCTAATACATAAGTAAGCTAATTTTTCTGAAAATTACAAATTCTATTTTTAATCTATTTTGTATTTTAAAGATGCCTGACCGTTTACCTATTTATATTTCAATGAACATTATGTAATATTGTAACACATTTTCTATTTTTACATTACTATGCCCTAACTTTTAACAAAGTAAACAAAATGACCCACTTTACTCCTGTGGTAAGTTGTTACAAATGCTTGCTGTGTAACAAAAACAATATTAACTTAAATTACCAATATATTAGTTTAAACTTAAAGTCTAGTCACTGTACTCCTGTGACAATCGAGACCAACACAAAAAATAGTTGAAATCACAAAAAAACTATTATTTAAAGCACAATACTTACTAAAAAATACATAGACTTAGTTACCTCACTGCAGGTTATGTTAGATAAACAAAAACTTATACATCTATTTTTGTTTTTACTAAGTATGTACTTATAGCAAAAAATTTAATACTTTTTTTATTTGATGTAATATAAAATTTTAATAAGCTTAAGGTTTTTATAAAATATACATATTGCTTAAGAAGCTACTTATAGTTAGTTACATAAAATTTATATTAATTACTAAGTTTTACTAAATATTCTTACATTATATCAATTACATGTTGACAACAATATGCAGTTGTAAACTGTGACCCAAGTATAGATATTTTGTTCTAACAGCACAGAACATGCTCTTTAAAATTGTTGTAATGGAAGGTACAAACGCTAGAACGGTTTATCAAAAAGGCAGTGACACATGGAAAGCCCGATCAGCCACCCTGCCCTGCACAACCTGAATCATCTGTGTCATAAATGGGAAGCACGCAGACCTTGGTGATGCTTGCCCGAACAAAAGAACCCTTGCCAGTTTTAACTGTGAGAGCCCTGACCTTGCCATCCGAACCTGGGAATGTTTCTGTAACCCGTGCCACCTTCCAGACCAAGGGTGATAAATTGTCATCTTTTAGTAGAACTAAGATACCCTTTTGAATATTAGGAAGAGACTTATGCCACTTGGGACGGTTTTGAAGTTGGGTCAAGTATTGCTTTGACCATGTTTTCCAAAAACACTGTACCATGTGTGTACATTGTTTCCAGAACGACAAACGATTAATTGGCATTTGTGTTATGTTTTGATCTGGATATGAGGTTAATGATGCACCTGTCAGAAAATGTGCTGGAGTTAGGTATGACATGTCATCTGTATCTACATTATTAAGAGACAATAGTGGCCTTGAGTTTAAAATACCTTCAATTTGAATGACTACTGAATTTAACTCTTCATAAGTCAAAACTTGTATACCTACCACTCTTTTAAGATGGTATTTCGCGCTTTTGATACCCGATTCCCATAAGCCTCCGAACACCGGACTATAGCTAGGAATAAAACTGAAGCGAATACCTGAGTTTTCTGCAAACTTTGTGACCTTGTCTTGGTGTCCTTGTTTAGAATGAAGTTCGAACAATTCGTGTAGCTGATTATTAGCACCTTTGAAAGTTGAGGCATTGTCGCAGTAAATTACTGAAGGTTTATTTCTACGCGCTATAAATCTTTTCAAACACTGCAAAAAGCACTCTGTTGTCATATTGGACACCAGCTCAATATGGATTGCCTTAGTGACAAAGCATACAAAAAGCACTATATAAGCCTTGTAGATAATTGGTTTTCTAACACGGTGTAATTTCACTGAAAATGGACCACCGAAATCAACGCCTACCTTTTCAAATGGTCTACTAGGAGTCACCCTATCTGTAGGCAGGGAACCCATTAACTGTTCTGCTGCCTTGGCCTTTAATTTGAAGCAAGTTATGCATTTATAAATTATATTTTTTATGATCCTAAGCCCATCTATAATGTAATACATTTGACTTAAACTTGCAAACAATAACTTTGGACCAGCATGCATTAAACATTTATGTACATAATTAATGATTGCCATTGTAATTGTTGATTTTTTAGGTAAAATTATTGGGTGTTTCTGAGAGAAAGACATGTTTGCATTCTGTAGCCTCCCCCCAACGCGAAGGATACCCGTTCCATCAATGAATGGATTTAATGACTTTAACTTTGATTTAATTGGCATATTTGACTTTAAATTCTTAAGTTCTTCAGAAAAATAATGAGCTTGTTCTTTTTTGATTATCATTTTTAAAGCAAGCTCTATTTCATTGCAAGTTAAATTACCAAATACTCTGTTCGCCTTTATTTGTTTACAATTGTTAATAAATCTGTACACATAAGCTGCTATTCGTTTCATATTAGTTAAATCAGAGTATTTTGCAAATATATTATCACTTTCTGAACTGATAGCAATGACCTTACAGACTTTAAAATGAGAAATTTCACTAACATTTTTGCAGGGGAAAAATTTATGAAAATAATCTGCACTGTGTAAAAACTGTGGACCCTGCCACCATAACATATTATCTTTCAGTAAATGAGCATCTACTCCTCTTGATATTAGATCTGCAGGGTTTTCATTAGTGTTAACATAAGACCAAGAAAAATCATTAGTGATTTTTTGACTTGACCTAACTCTGTTTGCAACATAAACTGGCAACTTTGTAGGTTCTGTATTTAACCACGCTAAAACCACTTGTGAATCAAGATAGAGATACACCTTTGAACAAAATCCTGCCTGACACATTTGGTCATAGACCTTTTTTGTTAATTGTGACAGTAATAACGCACTATTTAACTCTAGTTGAGGAATACTTAAAGGTTTTATAGGGTTAATTCTAGATTTTGAGCATAATAAGCTAACTTTTACCTTTCCTTCCTTGTCAATGATTCGCAAGTACAAACAGCACCCATATGCCTTCTTTGAGGCATCTGCGAACCCAATCAATTCAATGAGCTTTGCATTTAATGTATCTATGTTTCTTTTTGCCTTTATTGTATTCATTTTAGACAAATTGGAAACAAATGACTTAAAATCATTGTTAAGCTTGACAGGGAGAAGAGCATCCCAATCAACTTTTGCTAACCATGCTTGTTGCATAATTATTTTTGCAGCTACAATAATTGGACCTGCTAAACCTAATGGGTCAAACAATCTGCTTATAAAGCTTAATACTTGACGCTTGGTATAGTGTTCCAGTGGGCTCTGAGGAGGACTAGTGATGTTAAGTGTGTCTGATTGAATATCATATGTAACACCTAAAGTCTTGACACTTGTATACTCATCTTTACATAAATCTATCTCTTTTGAATTGTTTTTTGTACTAGTAGTATCACTCAACAGAATATCGCTGTTAGCCCGCCATTTATGTAATGTGAACCCACCAAGCTTGAGTAAATTAATTAGCTGTCTTTTAGTATCAATAAGTAACTTAATGTTATTATTATTAATAATAATATCATCAACATATGTGTTGTTTAATAATGCTGCACTTGCCAAAGGATATTGATCCTTAAACTGGTTGGCTAATTCAACTAAACACCTAGTTGCTAAAAAGGTTGAGCACTTCAGCCCATAAGTTACAGTTTGTAACTGAATACACTGTATTTTTTCATGTGGTGAATTTCTCCACAGAATATTTTGCAATTTACAATGGGAAGTATTTAATAGTACCTCTCTGAACATACGCCTGATATCACTGATTAGGACATATTTCTGTAATCTAAATAAGATAAGGATATTAAATAACTCATTTTGCACACATGGTCCATTTAACAGCATATTGTTTAGTGAAAAACCTAAATTTGTATTCATAGAACCGTCGAACACCACCCTTAACTTGGTAGTTTCGCTATTTTCATTAATAACCGGGTGATGAGGCAAAAAATAAAACTCACCACTCTCTAAATCACAAGATTCAATGTCTATAACCTTGGCATGCCCTAAAGCGACATATTCATCAATAAAGGCTTTGTATTTTTGGAAAAGAATTGGATCTTTTTGAAACCTTTTTTCTAAATTTGTAAAACGCTGCAATGCGCGTGAAAGTGAGCTGCCCATGTTTAAATGGTTAATGTCTTGTTTTAAAAGCAAATCTACTTGAAACTTGTTATATTTTAACACTACTGATTTACTAAATATCTTTTCAGCAAGCTCATGTTCTGAGTAAGCTTCTTTGAAAACCTCAGACACCTGTTCACACTTCCAAAATTGCTGAATAGTATTTTCTAATGAAGCTAAACTATCACTATTGCTAACATGTGCGCTTACCTGTTTATTAACAGTATTTTGCCGTCTACTATGTGATAGCTTGCCAGCAACAACAAAACCAAACTTGGTATCTTGAACATATAAGCCGCTAGATAGGATAGGTAATTGCTCCCGCAGTAATAATTTAAAGAAAATATCACAACCTAAAAGTATACTTATTTTTTCTGTCTTATAAAATTCAGGATCGGCTAACTTTATGTGTAAAGGTATGTTTAGGCTTTCTGTTTTTATTTCGCATTGTGGTAAATCACTAGTAATGTTAGGAACAATACAACATTCCACCTTCAACTTGTAATCATTTGAAGATGAAAAGATCTGTACGGTTGCATTTTTCTTCACTGTGTTAATGTGACTGTCCCTACCAATGCCCGAAAAGGAAGTGTATTTATCATAGATATTACAATTAATTATTTGTGCCAAGTCTGATAGAATAAAAGAGACTTGACTTCCAGAATCACAAAGTGCTCGGACATAAATATCATTGTTGTGTTTATCAACTAACCTTACCTTAATAGTAGGTAATACAATTTCATCACCCCTACTCCTGGAAAGTGCCACTTGCTTCAACTCTCCTGATGGCTTGCTTTGATGTAATAAAGTATTATGTTTTTCTTTGCAAATTGAACATTTGAAATTAAACCTACACTTTTTATCATGCTTGTTAAGGCACAGCTGACATAATTTATTAGAATTTATAAACTTAATACGTTCGGACAGCGAGGCTAACCTAAATTTCTCACATTGATGGAGCCGGTGACTCTTGGACTCACAAAAATGACATGATGCAGGTTGTGCAGCTGCAGCTGTGGTTAATAAGCTTGCCCTGCGCCCGCTGCTCCATGAGGTGCTTGCCTGAGCCCGGCCAACGTCAGCAACAGTCTCCAGTGCAGCCGCTCGTTGTTCTAAGAAACGCAAAAACAAATTTAAGTCAGGCAAACTATCCCCTTGCTCCAAATGAAAGCACCTTATGGTATATTGGTCCAGCTTGCGTTG
Source organism: Eudonia truncicolella (assembly GCA_949315975.1). NCBI lineage: Eukaryota > Metazoa > Arthropoda > Insecta > Lepidoptera > Crambidae > Eudonia > Eudonia truncicolella. The sequence continues at coordinate 3,842,549 of OX438848.1, read as the reverse complement.
CAAAATGCATATTAGCAATAAGCCCCAATGTTGGACAGGCACTTCCAGATTATTTAAGGCCCCTAGGTGTTGGCGCGTCAATGAGATAATGTCTCTTAACGCTGAAGCAGTGCACTTGGTAATAGGTTTCATGTCTAATAAAGAAGTAATATGGTGATTAATTAATTTATTTTTATTATTATATCTGTCTTCTAACAGCTGGAGTGCGGTGATATAACTATCTGCGCTTAAACTTAAATGCTTTAATAAAGCAGCAGCCTCCCCCTCTAGGAAAGACTTTAAATAATAAAGCTTATCGCATTGCGATAATTTGCAGCTGGAGTCGATAACACTTTTGAAGAGATTTATAAAATCGTGGTAACCACCTACCTCGCCACTAAACTTGGGGATGTTGATACACGGTAACCTGCTTGTGCTAATTTCATCCTGGGTTGGTTCAGTACCAGATCCACCTTTAGAAACGTTTGCCATGGCTTGCTCCTCGAGAAGAGCCAACGTGCTCATGTATTTCTCTTCCGTTTCGGTGAAGTCTTCGTTGTTCTTAGGATCTAGAACTAAAACATCTATATTTAGATCACAGTACTCCCTAAATGTTGACACTAATCGGTCTTTTTTTATTGTAATTTCTATCAACGTACAATCACGTGTTGTATCACCCTTAGCGAAATTATAAAGTCTTGTGATGGACCCCTTGGCTTGGCCGCGAGCCGCAACCAAGCGTTTAAGTTCTTCACCCATTCTTGCTCTAAATATTATAATTACAATACGAATAGCACGTAGCTAATAAATACGTAGCGTAACAAATCACAAAAAAATGGTTGCCCGTAATGGCGGTTTTAAATTGCACAGGACGTGGTTTCAAAGAAAGTGAATAGTTCGTAGCGGCAGCACAGCACAGGAAGAGGCGCGCAGATCGCCTCGCAGTCGCGACGACGTCACGCAGCGAATGTTCTAGATGCGCTGCGCTCTCTCGCTCGCACTCCGTTGCGAACGCTCCCGGGGCGACGACTTTCTCCCTCCCGCACCGTACTAGGCGGCCGGCTTGCCGACAAGCTCCGACTCCAACCGAGATAACGCGGCGAGGGGCGCCACGCTGGCTGCGACTGCGACGAACAGGAACGCGGCAACGCCGCTAGCTGTCTCACTCTGGCCTGGTTGATCCCACGCCTTGTCTCGTTCGCACACGAACGAAAAGAGTTTCTACTAGATAATTTATCTAGTAACTTTAGATTTAACAAAATGCGATCTCACTAATTGAGAGTAGTTAATGTAACACACGCGGCGGCATAGACGACGTAAAATAACAAAATTAACAAATTGCTCGTGTCTTGCACTTCACTCGCTCGCATAAAAAACTCGCAATTGTCCGACGTAATGGCGGATCCACGGGATCGCCCTCAAAATGAGTTGCACTGCACACGCCTAACACACGCAGCCCTTTTTCTCGAAGGACCAAATTATGTGACGCTCGCTGGTAAATGAAACGCCACATATATATTTCACGATGTAATGAACTGTTTTTCTAGGTTTATAAAAGGTAATAACAAAAGTAGGCCTACGTGCCACGGTGTCTGACGTACAACTGGTTTAGAGCTACATTAGAGCCTACAATCGCCTGGCAACAACCTCATAGTTATGTATGATTCATACACAGTAGACTAGTGTTGGCTGATGATTTATTTATTTATTGTGAAGCACAATACAAGCTAAAACCAGTTCATACAAATTCTAAGAATACAAATACAAATTCGAGAATTCCTAAATAGACCTTTAATATAATTTTAGCGTGATCAAATCTTCAAATTATAATAACAACGACTTGTATCTAGGTTATAATAAACCAGCCACCAGAATCGAAATGGCCCAATTAGCGTACCTAGATCTAACAGATATTATTTTTAGGTCAAATAATAAATATAAGGTTACGTAAATAGTTGATGGTTATTAAATATAGGTGAACTGAAATTACACAAAATGTCATTATTATAATTTATTTTTCTCGGCAAGGAAAACATTCACCAAACCCGTGAACATTCATCTTCATCATTCTACTTCACCATGCAGACTTATGGTAGACACAATTAATTGTTACCAACCGTAGTTCATAATATTTATACAAAACAAAACACAACTCAGAAAAAAATATATCAAAAGACGTCCGCCAATAATTGTGCACTCGCTTGGCGGGAAAGTGAAGAGTCATGTCGGCGGTTTTGTTTTATTTTCTAAAATTTGTGTTAATGTCGAATATTAATGTGAAATAATAGTAGATTATTAACCGTTAAGTGTTCGTGAGTGTGCATGAGTGTTGGCAAATAAAACAAAACAGTGCAACGTCACTTTTCAAATTCTCTCAAGAAGTCTGCGTGAGGGCTTTGTAAAGCCCCACATCTTTACTGAGATACTCGAGAGGTTGGGGGGTATATCATTTTCTCACTTCTCATTTTTATTATCATTCATCATCATCATACTGACTGGAAGGAAATATTGTATATTTATGTATTACTTGTAAGAAAAATTACTTTGACACTGGCTAATTGTGCTAATCGCACGAAGTCATCAACTAAAAGAAAGAAAAAAAAAGAAATTGTGCGCTCATGAGAATGTTTTCAAAAATGCTAGCAACACTACCTCTTTGGATTACCACTCTAATAAAATGGCAGAGGTTGTTTCCAGCTTTTTGGGCACTGGATGCCTTTATAAGGCAAGCACTGAACTCTTTAACGAGGCTTCCCTCCAGCCCCCATGGACCTGTTGTCTCAACTGCAAACGACAGAAATATACCTAAAATTAAGGACAGCCAGACTACATCTAAAAAAATCTTATAAGAACAGTACGTGAGCTTTCAGATTAAATTCAAACAATCAGTTTTTTTTCTATAATTTACAATTCTTGTTCTTTGAGTTTACACAACACATTATCGTTTTGTATCATATCGTTGAGTTAGCTTAGTAATAGCCTATATATTTTGCCATCGGTTGCAACGACCGTTTGGATAGATGGCGCTAGTGCCGCTAAAAAACACTCAAAAACATTAAAATAGCAGTGACAAAATTCAGCGCTTACGTCAGCCTTCCTGGTAGCATAGCGGTCATTGCAGCCGCCAGGATTGCGGAAGACCCAGGTTCGATTCCTGGCTGGGTTGGGTGGGCGTTTAATTTTTTCACTGTATTTTATAAAATTTTATGAATAGCCTATATATTATCCCGCTGCTGGGTAAAGGCCTCCCTCAGTCAAATCAAGGCATCGCTACAACTGATGGGTGTTGGCTTCATCACCACGCTTGCCAAATGCGGGTTGGTGATCATAAACCCGGGCTATGTATCGAAAATCCAAAATACATTTTTCCGACCATTGGAAACGAACCCAAGACCCCCAGGTTTTGCCACTCAGCTACCGAGGTATATCACTTAAAGTAGCTTTAAAGTGAAATTCTGATATTCGTGCAATTGGTCTGGACACGCCACGAATATAAATTGAGATTTATTTGACCGTTTGTTCTCCTGAATGCCAGTTGTTTGTGGCTACAACTCACCGCTGACCGATCGGGGAATTTTGTTGGAACTCTACAATTTGTTTTTTACTAAGGGCCGATTGTTGACTTCGTCCGCGTGAACTTTTAGAGGTTCGGTAATAGCTGGTTTGTAATCCCGATACATTTACTTTTTCAAACTCAAACTTCAATTTTAAAACATTTTTTTATCAACGTAAAAATTTTTGACTACTGTTTTTTTGTACCAAGAGGTTACCGACCAAGAAGTACCAAGTATTAGCTATATTGCGGAATATACGGGTGCATCAAACACCCTATATATACCGGGTATATACTCAGGAACCTCTGCAGGAGTGCGAGTATAACAATTCACTAAAGTTTCATCGCAATCGGATGAATAATATTATGAATACATACAGGACAAAGAAAGAAACATTCATTTTTATATTCACATATTTGTGTTTACTTTCGTGATGTTTCCCAATCACGATATAAAAGTCTTTGTAAGAAATAATATGGAAACTATAAAAGCGATCGTTGCATTAAACAGCTTACGACGTTTTTTTTTTGTAAATATACCTGTAATAACAACGTCAAATTTAGATTCATCACCAGAAGCTGCACAAACTTTACTCCAAAAATATGTACCAAAATGTAATCTTTCCTTTCAATTTAAATACATTGATTCAATGAATATTATTAAAACATTTAAATCACTTAAAATGAAAAACACGAGTGCTTTGTGGGGTATATCTATTAAAGTAATTAAGAATATTATTCATTCTATTGCACCGTATCTTGCTGAAATTTTTAATAACTGTGTCGATAAAGGAATCTTTCCTGATCTTATGAAGTTTAGTAAAGTTATACCTTTATTCAAATCAGGGAACAAAGAAGATCCCAGTAACTATCGGCCCATTTCAATATTACCAGCGCTAAGTAAAATTTATGAAAAAATCATACTCGAACAGTTGATGTCATATTTTAACACAAACAACCTTTTACATAGTAAGCAATATGGCTTTACTAAGGGTCGTTCTACTACTGATGCAGGTGTTGCTCTAATAAAACATATATTTGATGCCTGGGAGAAGTCTCAAAACGCTCTTGGTGTTTTTTGCGACTTGTCCAAGGCTTTCGATTGCGTTGAGCACCGGACTCTGGTGATGAAGCTTCATTATTACGGTCTCAAAGATTTAGCACTATATTTAATACAGTCATATCTCAGCTCTAGAACACAAACTGTTGATATAAATGGTACTAAATCATCTGGTTCACATGTAAAAATGGGAGTTCCACAAGGGTCGATTCTTGGTCCTTTCCTTTTCTTGATTTATATTAATGACTTGCCATTCTTTGTAGAGAACTTTTGTGAAATTGTATTATTTGCAGATGATACTTCACTCATTTTTAATGTAACTAGGTGTAGGACTAATTATGAAAATGTAAATAAAGCTCTTTCAGAGGTACTCCGTTGGTTTACTATTAATAATTTACAGCTTAACGCTAAGAAAACAAAATGTATTAAATTTATATTACCAAATGTCAAATATGAACCAACCGATATTAAAATAAACGGTGATCAATTAGATTTGGTAGATTCTACAGTCTTTTTAGGCATAACCCTTGACTCAAAGCTTCAATGGAATCCTCATATATCGAAATTGGCCGGTAAACTAAGCTCTGCTGCTTATGCCATTAGAAAAATTAGGCAGTTAACAGACGTTAAAACTGCTAGAATGGTCTATTTTAGTTATTTTCACTGTGTCATGTCGTATGGCGTCCTACTGTGGGGAACAGCGGCTGATATTGAAACTATATTCATTTTACAGAAACGAGCAATAAGAACAATCTATAGACTCGGATCACGAACTTCCTTAAGAAATCTTTTTAAGGAGATTGGTGTCTTGACAGTTGCATCTCAATATATTTATAATTGTATAGTTTTTGTACGTTGCAATGTCAACTCCTATACTAAACATGGTGACGTACACAATTTCAATACCAGGAATAAGACAAAACTTGTAATGCCACTGTTCAGGTTACAGAAGGTTCTTGGTTCTTTCTTGGGGCAAGGTATACACTATTACAATAAAATACCAAGTACTGTACTTGATTTACCTTTAGATAAGTTTAAAAAACATGTGAAATCTATATTACTTTTAAAAGGTTATTTTTTAAAAGATTATACAGTCAAAGAATATTTAGATGATAAAACAGCTTGGTTATAATGAAAAACACATACTCTATTTGAATTAATATAATAAAATTAATTTATATAATTTTTATACTGATATGATAGCCTTTATCAGCAGTGTCCTACAGATAACAAACAGCGTTGCGTTAAAAAGATCATTAAGTTTTTATTTAGAGTATCTTGAGTATGTCATGCTCTCTTTATTTGTCTCTGCGGTGGTGGCGTGTGCGTCGGGTCGTTACGTTCCCTGAGCGAAGCGATGGCTGATTCGTATGTCATACTCGTGAACGGGTGCTGCCTGTGGAGGCTGGTCTGCTCTTGCATACTTACCTTATTTTTAATATTATTTACTGTAGTTTGACTTGGTTTTTCTTAATCAATTTTTTTTTTTTTTAGAGTACTGTAGTGGTACTGTATGACATTGTGGAAATTGAAACTTTTACCTGATGTAAATTTGTTAACTTAGTTTTTTTTTTTTTTTGTGATATTTTTGTTTTTTATTTACATGTTGTGGTTGTCTTCTATAATTTTGTGTTTATTTGTAATGGAAAGTGTCCTGCTATGATAGGGCATTTTCCAATATTTTTGACGCTGTAAGGGAGAAAAGAGCTGGACACTTGCTGAGTTTCTTGCCGGTTCTTCTCAGTACAAGATCTCCCGCCCAGAGTAGACTTACGAACCGATGGCATAGTGACATTCACAAGAGCTACTTGTAGCCTAAACTGAATAAATGATTTTGAATTTTGATTTTTTTTTTTTAATTTTGACTGAAATAGACAATTATTGCTAAGTGTCATAAAGAAGCTTTTTGCTTAGCTCCGTTGCTGAAACGAAAAATACAGATGAGGCGACTACAAATTCTTTTGTTAGAATTCTGTATAGCAATATTTTCAAAATATTGTTTATAATTAAAGACAGCAATGTTAGTAGCACTGTTGTGTTCCGACAGTTAGAGAGTTTAACTTAAAGATCTCTATTTATTTATAAGTTATAAACTCATTTATTACAATGTGATCTTTAAGTAATGTATTATGTTACAAGAGTCCCCCCGCAAGTGCATTTCATTATTAACACAAATACAATTAATATTAATTTTTCAGGGTAAACGCTAAAGTGATTAGTGCCCTAATGGCCGATGATTGGGTGAAATGCTCTCGTAAAAAATATTTCTGGTGCGTTAAAGGCTTTCTCGTTATCTCGGCGTATGTACTTCAGAAACATGACCACAGTAGTCATACACCCTATGTCGCATCACATCACATTTTAACTAACTCGAACCGATTTTAATGCAAACGATATAAATCCAACAACAGTTTCACTCCAAAAGAAGATTTGCTCCAGTAAGTTCATAAACACAGTCTATTATTAATAAACTGATGAAAAGGAGAAAAATAAGAAACAATGTTGTAAGAAGCGAGTGCCCTCCCAAGTGATGTACGTTATCATAATAAGCGTTCCAAACGTAGCTATTATTGGATAAGTTAACTTAACGAAAATTGGTAACATTCTCCGTTCGTTCGCTTATCGACTGTAGCGATACGAATTCGACTAAAACAACGTACACGCACAAAATAAGAAAAGTACAGAAGGTAAGCTTCATACAAACAAACGCGCTCGAGCAACGTACACATAGGCAAGCTCTATCTTATTTTTAATATTACTTACTATAATTTGACTTTGTTTTTCTTAAACAATTTTTGACTTTTATTAGAGTACTGTAGTGGTACTGTATGACATTGTGGAAATTGGAACTTTTACCTGAGGTAAATTTGTTAATTTAGATTTTTAATTTTGTTTTTTTACATGTGGTTGTCTTCTATATTTTTTTTTATTTTTATGTGTTTATTTGTGATGGAAAGTGTCCTGCTAAAATAGGGCATTTTCCAATATTTTTGACGCTGTAAGGGAGAAAAGAGCTGGACACTTGCTGAGTTTCTTGCCGGTTCTTCTCAGTACAAGATCTCCCGCCCAGAGTAGACTTACGAACCGATGGCATAGTGACATTCACAAGAGCTACTTGTAGCCTAAACTGAATAAATGATTTTTGAATTTGAATTTGAATTTGAATCTAACGAACGCGGAATCTCGCATCAGCAGCGCTCGGACTGTGCGGCAGGCTTATTACCGTAAAGAGCAACCAGTTGTTAATTGCAGAATTGCAACGCAACTACTCTAGTTACGGTTGATAAATTGGTATAACAGACACAAATCGCTTAAATATCGCTCGCTTAGTGCATTTGCAATTAACATGTCCGTAATAACATTTAGATCCACCTTTATCAATCAATCAGTTATCATTTTTTTATTTATTTTTTTTATTTTTTAATTACTGCTGCTGTCAATCAGTTTTGCGCATAGACTAAAATACGCTAAATCTATGGTTTTGCGCCTCGGCGTTTTGTTATTGATGTGTGTTTGTGTCATAGTATATTCGATTTGTTGTTAATATTATTCGTGTTATTTTATGTTAATGCTTTTTTTATATTTTATTTATGTCTTTTTTTCCTGTTTCGTGCCATGATGTCACTATTGTGTACAGTAGAATACCAGTGCAGCAGGCCCCGCTCGCTGCGTATACTGATCAGTGCATAATGTTGGCATCACATAACAGGGCACAATGTCAATTGTTATTATTTTATTCTTTTTGTTACGTGTTGTATGTTTAATTGTGTGTTTTGTTATGTGAGTCCAATAAATGTATTCTTATTCCTAAATGTATATGTATATTCCTATATGTATAAATGTATGTATTCTTCTTTTTATTCTTATTTTAATACCAACTAGAACAGTCGCGTTGCAATTGTACAACTAACAACTGTTTGCTTTTTCGGTAATAAGTTTGCCGAGCTGCTCCAAGTTTTCGTGTTCGTGAGATAGATCATCATAGCCAACCATGCTCCAGTTTTCAAACGTAAATTTAAGGAATGTCTTGTACATATCTAAAAGTCAACCCAATTGTTAATATTGATGACTTATATTGATGAATCGCTGTGAGTAAAATATTTTCATGGTTTCGCATTTCCGTTTTTCTATTGTACTGGAGCTACTAATTTTGGGATCAGAACAATGTATCTGATTTGATGTGGATGATGGCGCTGGCGTGCAGTGATGTCACCTACCTTTTATTTGTTTATATATATTATTATTTTTCTGGTTTCCACGGAAGATCAGCGTCGGGGTGTCAACCAGGTATCTCGACATTATGCTGAGTGGAGACCGATTCAATAAACCACCTAAGTCTTTTGGTCATGTATTGTTATTAATATAAGTGGTTATGAATAATGTTTTCTATTCCATTCTATTCTATTCCATGTGTGCGTTGCTTGAGCGCGGTATGTGTGTGTGAGCTTGCCTTCTGTATCTCCTTATTTTGTAGTACATGGCTCCCCTTAAAAAGCGAGCGTCATCAAAATTTTGTTTCGCTTTTGTTTTATCTCGCCGATATAATATTTCATACGTAAATTGGGAAACAAAACCGGCAAGATTGTGCGGTGGTCGTGTATCGCGTAACTTTTCGTACTTACCTACTTCGTTCATACCTAACGCGACGACGAAACTTCGCAATCGTTATTTATCGAACGTAAGCATTATCGGGGCACCCGAGCTCTTCCTTTTTATTGCTAACGTTTCGTGTAGGTTGTATAGAGGTTGTATATCAACACTGATACCTATTTAGTTCTTTAACTTCTCTGCGATTGTTTTTTAATTTGATTCGGTTGGTGGTAAGATTTTGTCCTTAATCCGACTGGATGGCAAGTGCATAACATACGATTTGTTCAAGTTTAAAAAGTACTAGATTTAGAAATTAACATCATCAGATCACCAGCTCATGTTATATTCCTACTGCTGGCTCACGAGCGTACCCTATGAATGGATAGGCAGAATGGGTCATAAACCACCACGCGGGCTCTTAGGACTAGGAAAGAGCTTCTTAGCAAAATCATAAATTTAATTGTTTATATCGCTTACTTGAGAATGGGGTATTCAATATCAAAAATTCATTCATCAATCTATCTTTATGCCAAAATTCATAAAAATTAGATCAGTGGTTTAGCAGACAGACAGAGTTACTTACGCAGACGACATAGAACGAGACGCATATAACATATTAGTTAGAATGTGACGATAAAACATTCCGTTATTTGTAAATAAGAAGACTGATGAAATGAAAATAATTTATTCGTGCATTCTGAATCTTGTTGCATTTACGTGAAACGATGCAACAATAATTTTGATTCCTTAACTCGCTGCGTACCGTTTCAACTTTTCCCGTGCTTACTTTTTACTCCAAAGAAAAAGTGACATTTATCTTTTAAAATGTCTGCAGCTATGTAATGGTTTTTTTTAATATCTACTTTGTAGCTTCATAGGTCCACTCAGGATAAGTGTATTAAAGTAAAAGCTTATTTTCTCTTGGCTTTGTCCTTATATTTTTTGTTGTCAACTGTGTCTTGGGTAATAGCCTTGTTATTTTTAAAACACCAGTCTTCAATTTGAAAAAAGACAAAGTGTTGAAATAATTCCACGGGTGGGATTTAGCTGTTTCATACATTTTAGTCGAATGGATATTGATGTTTTGTGTGGGACAGCTGAATTTTATTTTCGAGTTAGGGAGTTGGTCCAATAGTAAGAGTTGTTCGTTTTCATCACGGGAGTCATCTCAAAAGGTTTGAACGGTGACAAAAAAGTGAACCTGTATAACAGTCTTCAACCAATTTTGATTCGATTTACAGCTAGAGGTACTATTCTTGAGCTCAATTTGTTTGTTTTAAGTTTTCCTGCCAAGTTATCACCATTTTACGTCGCGACATGATGGCGCCCCGGCCGGCGCCTACGCATGTTGGTGTCGTTATTGACTTTTCAGACAATCTTTCTTAAACAAACAAAGCAATGCTACTTATAGTGTGTTCCTTAATCGTTGTCAACAACCAAAAAATGAGATGACACATCATTTAAAGATTAAATTTTTGAATATTTGTCGACATGACGTGACGCCGTGATTTCTTTTCACTTTTTCCATTAATTTACTGATTTTGTTCGTAATTATTTTCGTAATCGTTGTCTCTTGATCGCTTTTTTTTACCTATGTACTAAAGATGGCGATTGGACTATTACAACACGGACGTGTGACTTGGACCGCACAAAGAAACGTAATGACGACGTTCAATGGGCCGTTAAACGACCGGTTGTGTAGGAGGGAGACAGAGATATTTTTTCTTTAATAGCTCTAAAATATGTGACAAGGACGGCACCAAACTACGTTGCTGCAAGTAATTTAATTGGTAATCATCTTCGAAGAGATACAAAGTATAATTATCGCCATAACAACAACATTGCACTGTTGTGTTCCGTCTGATGTTATAAAAAGATTTTTTTTTTAAGAAAAGCCTTACAAAATTTGTTTGATAAGCTCCACAAATAACCGTTTATCGGTTTGTACCGATAGTTAGAAAGCGTCAGTGTGTAGTTAGAAATTCGGTTAAAGTTCTACCTGCGGCCTTATCGTCACTTACCACCAGGAGATGAATGCCAAGTGCTTACTCAAAAGGAATAAGAAAACTATGTTTGTTGCTATAATAACAACATTCACAACCGCCGCTGTGGTTAGACTCAGAGGTCATTCCCAGCGTACATGTTTGTGTACTCGGTTTGGTTGGGTGGTAGGGCTTGTTTGTCCGCCTGGCTACCTGCGACCATCTTATCTAATATATCGCCATAACATCTATGTGTGTAGCATTATTGTATTCCGGCAGCTAGAGATAAGATAGCCATTACCTCTAGTTGAGGATCCCGGGTGCAGTGCGCTTCCATCATTGGCCTTATCATCAGTTAACACCAGGTGAGATCAAGGCACTGTTCTTACCCAAAAAATATTTGAAAAAAAATTTAAGCGAGCCTTACAGTAGTCGCATATGATGTGTAACATTTGACATCTCACCTTAGTAATAAGCAATTTTAACATTATATTCTGAAAAAAATGGGTCAGGTATTATACATCATTTTATAACTATAAAATAAATAATGATATAGTCTATTACACAGGAAAGGGTTAAAATCAATATAACAATAGACAATAGAGTATAGAATTAACAATGACGTATATTTTTTTACAAGTCATAAAGAGAATGCAGTAAATACTCATTCCTCTCACTTCCCCTATATAGAAGACATTTGACATACCAAAATAATCTTTGAAAGTCAAATGACAAAATATGTCACATATAATAGTAACATATTGTCATGTTCATAATAGCGATTACAGAATTTACAAAATGGCGCGCGCTTGCGCGCTTCCCCGACTTCCTGTTTCCGTCCCATTTCACGAAATCACTCCCACAAATTGTATGAGAGCGAGAGGAAAGATGTTACACATCAAAAAGAATTAAACTGTTGTGTTTCAACAGTTAGTAGTCAGATAGCCAGTTCGTCCGTTGATGATTAGGAGTTCGGGTGGAGTATGCTTCTTAATTCGTATTTCTCATCACATACGATTAATTGTAGCAAGATGGTAAGCGTGATGAAGGCCAAACGCTAACAATAAACATGCACACTAGTTTAGGCCCAAGATACCGTACTCGTAGAACAAGGGTACGACGTGCCGGTTCACACGCGCTCTATACCAGGTACAGACATGTACCTGGGCGCTTCTCCCCACCAACATGACCCGGTCAACCCGAGCCGAGGTCCGAGCCTTTAGAGGCGCCCTCGGGTTGTTCCGCTCCCCGATCCGATCTGAACCCTTCGGAACTCTGACGACTCCCTAAATATCGCGAACTAAACTGATGTATTTCAAGGGCAATCACACTGGTGTCGAAAGCCTTAAGGAATACTTTGAGCTGTTATCTGACGCTATGATTAACGTGCACACGCATAGACATGTCAAATGGGTGTGCACTAGTGCGTGATGCCGTTCCCTCTAGAAAACCTCTGAAGGTGATTCGTTTCACACGGCTTGAGGAACCCTTTAAGTTTCTGGCCGCCCCAAAAAAGGCCCGGTGAAGTTAAAAATGCCGTCCGTGGCAATCAGCAAACTCTCCCCAAAAAAGCTTACAAGTTGAAAAAACCAAATAATAAAAACTAAGAGTTCTTGTTGCTCTTCTCTGGTTTAACTTTGAAAGAAGATTATTATTACCGCTACACCATGCGGCAGTTGAATTGTACATCGTCAAACTTCCAACTTAAAAGGTCGTTGCGAAGTTGGAGGATCCTTAGCGAGAAATCTCATTAGGTGTCGCATTCCGATTCTTGGAGTGCCTTTATACTTGGAGACGCGTGTTAGGAATCCGCAAACGACATGACTGCCCTGGTAAGTAGTCGGCATGTTTTCTGTTATTTTTTATTTACTTGTTTACAAATAAATAAGTTTTGAATAAATGTATAGCATAATACTTTGACACAATTTCAACAAAAACCCATTTTTATTTACTTATGTGATAGTGGTAGCTAGCTAGGCAGACAAAGAACTCACCTCACCAACCAAACCTAGTACACAAACATGCACCCCCCGCTGGGAATCAAGCCCGGGACCTCTGGATCTGCGAGCGGTAGTCTTAACTACTATACGACAAAGGCGGTTAAAATATACAACATTTAAAAAGTACACATGTTTTGGAACAAAAGTTTAGCTATATACCTAATAACAGCACCGCTTACCAATTTTTCTGCCTAGCCCTTAGGTTGACTGGTAGAGAATGCCATTTGGCATTAAGTCCGCCTTTTGTAGTTTACTTGATTGTATTGTGCAATATAGATTAAATAAATAAATAAATTACTCGTATATAATTTTTTTAAATTTATTTCATATCTTTAATTATTTATATAAGGGTCGCGAAATAAATCATTGTCATCAGCCTAGATTAGTGCACTGCTAGACCAAAGGCCTCCCGTTGTGAACGCCACTACGATCCGCGGCTACTCTCATCTAGCTCTTGCCAGCCACCTTGCGAAGATAGTTGCTCCACCTAGTCTGAGGACGTCCTACACTACGTTTGATGTGACGCGGTCTTCACTCAAGGACTTTACAAAAAGAAACTATATACATAAATAATAGGAGAAGTTATGACTGGAGAACGATCAACAGCAAGCACAAACCGCTGGATCTAGAACGCTGAAATTTTGCAATTTTGATGTAGGCGAAAGATGAGGTGGCATATTTCTTATTTACTCGGGATCACGGAATCCGGGTGTACACGAGGACGAAGTCGTAGGCCGTCGCTAGTACAGTTTTTAAATCATGCAATATAAATTTACATTTCCAACAAATATTGTAAATATGCTTAGACTTAAACTGCATTACCGCTGTAAAATGAATCTAGATCTTAGGTCTAGATTGTTATTTATGTATGTCAGAAATAGGAATCTGTCTCTCAGCATAAATATTATTTAACCTTATAAAAGATTTTAAATTAAATTAGAGACTTAATTCCGATTATAGTATGTAAAAAAATTGAGAGTAGTTTTGTCAACATTTTCCTTGTTAAGGTATAAATTACCAAACAAAACTTTAACAATGTTAAATATTCATAAAATTTTAAAAAATACAGTGAAAAAATTAAACGCCCACCCGACCCAGCCAGGAATCGAACCTGGGTCTTCCGCAATCCGGGCGGCTGCACTGTCCGCTATGCTACCGGGAAGGCTGACGTAAGCGCTGAATTTTGTCAGTGCTATTTTAATATTTACGCTTACAGCACTCAAAAATATTAAAATAGCAGTGACAAAATTCAGCGCTTACGTCAGCCTTCCCGGTAGCATAGCGGTCAGTGCAGCCGCCCGGATTGCGGAAGACCCAGGTTCGATTCCTGGCTGGGTCGGGTGGGCGTTTAATTTTTTCACTGTATTTTATAAAATTTTATGAATATTTAATTTAGCTTCAGTGCAGCAATTAGCACTTGAAAATAAAAAAGTAAAATTTACTGTAGCGTTGTGTTATCTTTGTGGTATTTCATCTGCAAAGATGAATCTGCATGGCCATCGGTTGCAACAACCGTTTGGATAGATGGCGCTAGTGCCGCTTACAGCACTCAAAAATATTAAAATAGCAGTGACAAAATTCAGCGCTTACGTCAGCCTTCCCGGTAGCATAGCGGTCAGTGCAGCCGCCCGGATTGCGGAAGACCCAGGTTCGATTCCTGGCTGGGTCGGGTGGGCGTTTAATTTTTTCACTGTATTTTATAAAATTTTATGAATATTTAATTTAGCTTCAGTGCAGCAATTAGCACTTGAAAATAAAAAAGTAAAATTTAACAATGTTGTTTATTGCACTGGGAGATTTCTTTTTCCTTTCGTTTCCATCATGCGATCACTCATAAACTATAAGCAGATAAGATGTCTCTTCTTAAATATATAGGGCGCTACTCCCAGCGAAGCCAGCCCTTTCGTTTTCAGTCAGTTATTCTGCTGACCATCTTCGCCAAAGATATCCCGCCGCTTCTTTAACCGACGAATCGTTTCTGAGATGGTAAGTGGCCCCGCAAGCTGGTTTGGGTGAACTGGTGAGTTAATAAGAAGAAAAACCCTTTATCTATATAAATAAAAATGAATCGCTAAATGTGTTGCTAATCGCAAAACTCGAGAACGGCTGAACCGATTTGGCTGATTTCTTTTTTGTTGTGTTTAATGAAGTCTGAGGAAGGTTCTTATAAAGAAAAAAAACATAAAAAATACGAGGGAAAAAAGTAAAAACAACAATTTTCTTTTCCCATACAAACCACTCTCTACTGGACCGATTTAAAAAAATCTTTCATCATTAGAATGCTACATTAGAGCGAAGTAACATAGGCTATATAAAAAAAAAACCACCTGTGCGAAGCAGGGATGGGCCGCTAGAGAAGGCGGCAATACCAGCGCCTTCTCCATCCGGTGGGGAACTAGCATGGTCCGAGCCCTAGGGGGGGCTACGACCGTGCATTGCACAGGTCCCTACTGAGGGCCGACGCCCCGCATGTCCCGGCGCGTCGGCGACCCGTCTCACCAAATGACGGGTCAAGTGTGCCCATCGTTTTTGAGGGCGGTCACCCGCCCCAATCAGGGGCGGAGGAGGGGCTCGCCCATCTACAGGGCGAGCAGTCACCGACGGGGTTGTGGAAGTGTCCGAAAAGGAGGGTTCCCATGACCTCGTCAGGCTCCACCATGCCGGCGTTCGATGCGTCCCCCTCGGATGAGGACGACGCGATGATCGCCGGTTTGCTGGTTCCAAGGTGACGGGAGGACATCGGAGTGGTTTACCGAGTCGGCCTAGACTCGCTTTCTCTAGGGCTTCGGCCCTGGAACAGAGTCTTAGCCAGCCTCGTACAGCCAGCGGGACCCCTCTTTGCCCGCTGATGCGTCTGTTAGCAGATTTCCACTCCGTCAAAAAAAAAAAAAAATAAAAATAAAAAAAAAGGATGGGCCGCTAGTTACCAATAAATAATAGGATTAATAATAGAAAAAAAAATTAAATACCTATTAGAGTGGTTGAAGCATTTTAAGCTCAAGCTTTTTAAAGCTAAAATATAAAAAGGTTTTTGTAAAGTTTTTCTTTACTTTTTTCGTTTTTCTTTTAGTCTATTCTCCCCAAGTTATTGTCTAGTCCAGCAAAGTGGTGGTAAGTGGTCTCCCCCTTGACAGTAAGGTGCTTGTTTAGAATACTGTGACAATGACGACCTTTACTTTACATTCAAGTTGAGTCCTATGTCGTTACAGTAGCAAAACGAGGTCCATTTTCAGTTCTTGTCTATGTAAATAGAAGTACTATTTTTACTTGTAGGTATATGAAAATTACATGGTCGCCGAAAGTGAAAGTGCTTAAACAACAATCTTAGTATAGCGACAGGCTTACATTAGATGCTGGTAGCTAGTCAGGCGGACTTGAAACAAGTCTTACCACTAGAGCCTGGATTAATATGTTTAAGAAAAAAAAAACAAAATTCAAAATCATTTATTCAGTTTAGGCTACAATCAGCTCTTATGAATGTCACTATGCCATCGGTATCTACATAGGGTCTGTTAATTAATACGTACACACGCCTGCACATCAACCCACCACAAACTGTCAAATTTCTTCAATAGACTTTGAACTTTATGCCTTATGCATATGGTTAAAAGTGTATTGAAGAAATTTTACAGTTTTGGATAGGTTGATGTGCCGGCGTCTGTACATATTTTTAGTATAAATGGTTTTTGTTCTTTGTTTTATTTCCTACATATTTCATTTAAATGAGATCAGGTAAAAGTAATGTTGATTTACTATTAATTTAAGTATGCTTCGGTAACATTCTGTAATGTTGAAAGAGCCTTCAGCCGATACAAAGCATTGTTTCGATCAAAGAGAGAGAGTTTTGACATTAAATATTTTACATTAACGTGATTGTGCAGTGCAGAGATACAAGAAGTGTACTTAATATATTAAACGGAAGCTGAGATTTTTTTTGACGAATTTTCACAATGAAAATTATTATTCTTAAAACTCATTTTAATTCAAAACTTCATTCTTCCTTTCCCAATTTATGATTTTTAGTATTTTTATATGTGGCACCTACATAATTTGTATTTGTTTATTGCATGTGTATAAGAACCCTACTTAGCACGTCTTAATTGACGATAAAGTCGAAAGTGGAAGATAGATAGATAGATAGATAGATAAATACTTTATTGCTCACACAAATTAAAACCAAAAACAGGTATATACATAAAATCTTAAAGCTAGCATGGGCAAAGGCGGTCTTATCGCTTTAAGCGATCTCTTCCAGACAACCTTTGGTTTAGGAACCCAAGAGGGAGATAGAGGAAGTGCGCAAGAAAGCCAAAAATACTAAAAAAATCTCAACAACATTTTTTTATTTCGCTATCTTAAACGTTTATATAACATTGGGTTTAATCCTCTTTCAAATTAAAAGATTTGTTTGTTTTAACTGAGTAATTAACTCATATCTGTAATTTTGTTATGGCAGCTTACTTAGGTAAGATGGTGGTAGTTAGGCAGGCAGACTTAAAACAAGTGTTACAACCAACCAAACCGTATTATACCACCACTGGGAATCGAACTAGGGACCACTAGGTCAGAGTTTGGTGGTGTTAGCTACTAGACTACAGAGGCGGTAAAGTAACACTTAAACTCATTGCTTTTATTACATAGCGTCATTGAAATTCTTTGAGAATACAGGTCCTTAAAACGATCGCTTAAGGAAAATGGCAACAAAAATAAATACAATTTCCCTCAGATGTTGCTTGCATTCGCAAGGAGTGCAAAACACCTCCAGCAATTTTAATGGCAACTACTCTTTCAACCTTCCATAATTGTGTTTTATTTTTATTTCGCTTCGTGTCTGTGAAATATGACTTTGCCAAATAAATACCGATACGGTCCTCAGAGAGCGCGCTGTTGGCGTCTGGTACGGAGTAAATACTTTTTAGTGAAATGCTGATTGTATTCTTTTATGTCTTTTCAATCTGACAACTGTCTATTGTTTTTCTTTTTTTTTTTGTCTTCTTTTATTGGAACCATGGTTGGAACGTACCGTTACGTTGTCGATATTGAACGTTCGATATACGTTTAATAGCAATTCGATTATCATACATTTCGATTAATCGCTATCATTAAATTGAATAAAAATTGGTCGAAATTTGATTATCGACCAATTGATATTCTATATCGCATAGGTAGCCCAGTGTAACCTGCTTATCATTCATCTAACGAAAACTAAATTTCTTTTTCGAGAGCGACTAAGGCGACGATTGCCTTATTTTCAAGAGTCTCCCAAGGGTCTCCGCAACGACTGGTTTTGTGCTGCTCACGTCCACCGGCTTCCTTCGACCTTCACCAGATCGTCGGTCCACCTTGTCGGAGGCCTGCCCACACTACATTTTTCGGTACGCGGTCGCCACTCAAGAACTGTTCCGCCCCGAATATGTAAAATGTTTTGCACTTGGCTCATTCCGATGCCTAACTAAGCACGAACTTGCTGGCAAATAATTTTTTTGTGAGTTTCAATAAGTTGTCGTGGGGTGTCAATGTTAGAGTCTGTAACCACAGTCGCCGACTGACCTTCACGTACCTCGTCATGTAGATGGTCTCGTCCACGTCTAAATCCGAAACCACTCCAAACCACGAATACACAGAGCTGCGACATGGTGCTTCATCACCAAATGCCAATTGAAGTCTCTGGCAACTCTCTTGTTGACTTAAACCACAACGGAAATCATAAAAAATCATTGAACGCAAATGTTCATGAGTTAAATTCATTTTAATAGTGAATTTGAAAGGACGTCACGGTTGAAAAACAAATGACAGTCTCGCGGAATAAAAAGTAACATGTTCCCAAAGAGTTCCATTTTCGAACTCCATTATTGTTTTTCCAGATCCAGAAACTTTTAGTATGCCCCACGTATATATTAGACAACATCTCACGCATTGTCCAGCTCCCAAGGTAATTAGCTAAAGCACTACCGGGTATCGAACCCGGGACCTCAGAGTTAGTGCCGCCCAAAGAAAAATAGAAATTTATAGGTTTATAGAAATAATTACATTCAAATTAAATCGAAATCTACACACTTCCCAACTTTCGTTGCCGTTTGTACCTTCCTATTAGCCCCTCAACTTTCATTGCCGACTGTATCTTCCTATTAGCTCCTCATTTGAATTTACCTCTCACTATACCTTAATCGGCATCCCGACGTCATTTCGACTTACGTCATTTTTCAATTCCATCTCATCTTGAAAGGAGGCCGACTCATTAATCAAGAGCCACCGAAAATTTGCAAGGAAATTGCTTTTGCGATTGTCTGCGAATTTAGTTAGTTTGATTTGCTCTTATTCCGGCAGCCAGATTGTGGCGAAATTGCTAAATGGATAACGAAATAGACGGAAACAGATGGATTTCATTTTGAAAAATGCGTGTTTATGTTTATTCATAGCTCGATGGCGCAGTGGTGAACGCGGTATGACTGCGATTGCTGAAGTTAGGCAACTATCGCAAAGGCCGGTCATCGGATGGGTAACCAAAAATGTATAAACTCTGTGCTTCGGAAGCCGTTGATCCCGGCTGCGTTCGCAGTTATTAGCAACCATTGTACAGTAATAGGCCTGCGTGGTGGTTTATGGTTCATTCGCCCCTAAGGCAACATATTTAGATAAAGTGGTGGTAGCTAGCCAGGTGGACTTAAAACAGGACCTACTACCAACTGAACCGACTGACCCGCTAGAAATTGAACCCGGGACCTCCGGGTTTGAGACGTATAGTATTAGCCACTAGACCACAGAGGCAGGAAGGTCAAGTAAGCGCTTACTTTAATGTAATGACCAAACAATTTAGTTTCGGTTAGGCACGGACTAATTGTGAGGCAAAATTTGCCACATCCTCTATAAATAACAGTGATTAATATTTAGTAGGTTCAGAAAGGTCCTTGTAAGCCCTTTGTCACGCACGTAGCCTCCTTTAAATATAATAAATTTTGAATTTGTATGCTAAACGATATTTTGTTACTAAATTCTGTAATATAACGAAATATGCGATCACGCCAAATCGTACTGACACTTCTTAAGATCTTTTATGTACTCTTGTCTCGAAGAGCTTGATGACGTTAAGTAACTTTCGCAAAGTCGGTCATCGGATGGGTGACCAAAACTGTATGATATCGAGCTCCTTCGTGCTTCGGAAGGCACGTAAAGCACGTTGGTCCCGGCTGCATTAGCAGTCCTTGACAACCACCAATACGCATTGGGCCCGCGTGGTGGTTTATGGCCAGTTTTCCTTATCCATCTGTAGGGAAGGCTCGTGCCCCAGCAGTGGGGGTCATACAATTAGCTGGTGATTAATGATGTATACCTACTTTTATTATTCTTATACTTATTTTTAACATAGTTCGCAGCTACATTGTTTGGCCTTTACAACGTAGCCGGACGTTTTGGGGGCGGTTAGAAACTTAAAGGGTTCCACAAGCCGTGTAATCGAAACATCCATAGAGGGTGGGTTTCAAGAGGGCTGGCATAACGCAAAGGGCGGGGACGCGCCCTCTTCCAGATTCTCCGAGGAGTTCGCATTGGATCGAGTGCGCTCAGTGGCGTGCACTTGGAGAGGCCTACAGTGAATTAATATGGGTGAATTATAATGATAATTATTATTATTATTTTTTTTTAATAATTTGTGGGTAACACAGTGCTTTGATCTCACCTGATGTTAAGTGATGATAAAGCCAATAATGGAAGCGCACTTCACCCGAGATCCTCAACTGGTGAGGCACTGGCTATCTTATCTCTAGCTTCCGGAACAACTTTTTTAAGTTTGTATATTTTAGGACTCTAAAAAAATGTAGGTATAAATAATCTCAACTCGTTTTATTTAAATATTTTGTACAAATCACGATGAACAAACATAAATACCTCAACATATTATGTTATTCCAATCTGATCCATTAAACGGATCTATTTGCAACAATTATTATTAATAAAATCCGATCGGATACATTGAACATTTAGCTTGTCACCCATTGTAACCCATCGGAGAATCTACTAGTGCGTTTCGTTTCACACGGCCTGAGGAACACATTAAATTTCTAGCCGCCCCCAAAAAAGTCTGGGACGCTGGAAATGAAATGCCGTAAGCAGCAATCAGCAAACACTCCCAAAAATATATATTTTTATTATTATTTTTATGAATAACGTCAATCAAGAATTGTATTAAGGTCCAGTGGTCATCTAATCTCGCAACTGTCTACAAGCATAAGACTGTACTCTAGAAAACTCATACATACGCTTAGAAAACATTACAGTTTCTAACACTTAGGCATCTCAATGAGCCTCCTGACTGTAAAGAGACGGCTGTACAGACATCGACTTACCAAGCATGACACTTGCTCGGCAAAAGTAAGCTTTATTGCAACGCGACACGGTGGATTAAGACTGGAGTTTGTGGGACGAGAAAACCGCTTCTCTTTAGTTTACACGGGAAATGCATTACGCATGTAGGTTGGTCGTGCTTGGAGCTTATTCTTCAGTGTTGAAACGTGAACAGCAATTAGGATAGATAGATACATACCTACATACATACATACATACATACATACATACATACATACTTACATATATAGATATAAATATAGATAAAAAGACAGATAGTCAGATAGATAGAAAGACAGATAGTTAGATAAATAACTATTGTTCATACAAACATGAAAAAACAGTTACACATATTGTTGAAGCTAGTATGGGCAAAGGCGGTCGTATCGCTATAAGCGATCTCTTACAAACAACCTTTGGTTTGAGAGTTGGTTTGAGAATACAAAAAACAAAAAGGAAGTACTCTAATAATGTTGAATACATTTAGAGCATAATCCAGAATCTTTTTTTAGGTCTCTTACTTAGTATTTCATGGGGTGCGGGCTCGAAAACCCATTCGTGAATTTTTTTTTAACTCTTTAAAAAAAATTGTGAACTTCCCTTGGCTTCTCAATATTAAATAACGTCCATCTAATTTCGTTTTACCCGCAATAAGGTTAAGTACTACAAGGGTTAAACAATAATTATTACGATACCTTGATTGTTATCAAGACAATTTCTAACGCACTTAAGGCATGGCCTCTTTCGGGCACAACCACCTCATTTACCCTCATAAAGAGAGTCGCAACGTATATTACAGGGTGTTAAGGCGAAGGTGTACACAGAAAATGCATTACACACTAAGCACGTACTCACTAGAGTTACACTACCATAGATTAAGGGTAGGTACGAGTCAGAGTTGGCAAACATGGCTGCTATAGATGAAACGTCTTCTATTGAGTTTCTTGCGCCCATTCTTCTCCGCAACTAAAAAATTGATGTCCTAAATGTAGGTAGTAGGTAAAAAAATGTATGGACGATTTAAAAGAATTTTTTTTATGATTATATACTATAACTACAGGAACCGAACATCTCTTTCTTAACTTGCTAAACCAAAGGTTGTCTGGAAGAAATCGCTTGTAGCTATAAGGTCTTATCCCATACTAGCTTTAAGATTCTGTGTAACTGTTTTTTGTTTTAATTTGTGTGAGCATAAAGTATCTATATATCTCTCAACTCAGCCAAGTATGTTCAAATAAGTTAACAACCTTTTTTTTTTAATTAGAAAAATGGATTCCAATACTCGATTCCACATTCATGCAGCAGACGTCTTGACATGGGTACAGTTGACCGTAATCTTGACAAAACACAAAAGAGTTTCTAATAAACAAGATGGATGCAGTCAATCCTGGAACTGTGGGTGTAGGTGGCATAAATCTAAGATATTGGGGCTCTGTAGTGAAAGGATGTGTTTTAGTAGGTCATCTCGATTTTTACTTATTTAATAAGTTAGGGTAGATTGTTATGAACAAAGTGTTGCACGTGACATTGAGTAATGATAATTATGTCTTGGAGGAGCTCCATCATGCAGTGGTTAACGCGCCCGAACTACGATTGCTGCTATTAAGCAACTATCGCAAAGTCACCGGATGGGTGACCAAAAATGTGTCATCTAGAGCTCCTCCGTGGGCCCCGGCTGCTTTAGCAGTCGTTAACAACCATCAATCCGCACTGGGCCCTGCGTGGTGGTTTGTTGACATAAAAAAGAAAGAAAACCCGAATGATGAAATATGAGTTACTTAAGTGTTTTTTATATATTTTTTAGCGTTTTTATTAACGCTTAAATATACTTAAGTAAAATTTTAAACACTGAAAAAAGACGACAACCTCAGGCGGGAAGGGGAACTTGTTGTCGCCCGCGACTTCATTCGCTAAGACTACACTATCCCACAGGAACCTGTAACCGGGATAAAAAGTGTTCTATATCCTAGTCCGGGTCATGGTCTGTCTATGTGCAAAGTTTCATCCAAATCCGTTCTGCCATTTTCAAACCAAACCGTTCCGTGCTTCGCCCACCTAGGCAACCAAACCCTTATATTAACTTCTGATAATTATTTTATTTACTAATGGCATTTTCACTATGCGCCTTGTAGATCAGACAAGAGGCCGGCCGCTCTGTATTCAGATGCGGCAGCTTTCTACATCTTTTACGAGTAACCCTAAAATGTATTTGTCCCAGTTTATTGTTCTCTCCGTACGTTTTCATACATTTAATTTGTCGTGCTACCCGTTTCTTGTATTCGGGAGTCCAGTTTATTGGTTTACTATTACCGAAGGGTTTCAATCGTAAACTATTGTTCTGTGCTTTACGGTTTACATCAAAATGTGCTTGGATTTTGTTTTTTATTTCTACAATGGTGTAGTGACCTACGTGTCATAATAGGATGGTGTTGATGATAAGGTCTAATGTCAGACGCACATCACCCAAAATTTCTTAACTCTTGTAGTGGGACCAGTTTTAGGTTTTGCCAAATAATAGTCTAAAGTCGCGTTCGTAGGTTTACCCTTGAGATCCTACACGTGACCCCTGGGTGGTGCCAAATGAGTGACACTGTCTGAGTGGTAGAGCCACGCTGCGTTGCAGCACGAAAGGGGCCGGCTCGCCCGGCGTAATACCGCCGTGTGTGGCGTGATACAACGGCACTCGTTGAGTCGTTACTGTTGTGTTTCGTCCGGTGAGTGAAAGTACTGGAGGCCCATCTCTCACCCCTCCGCCCTCCCAATTCCTATTCCCTCCTCAAGATCCAACTCCTTCCTCAAGGCCGGCAACGCATCTGCGATTACTTTTGTTTTGCGGGTGTTCATGGGTGGCGGTGATTACTTTCCATCAGGTGACCCGCCTGCTCGTTTGTCTCCTTTTAACCTTAAAAAAAAACAAAGAAAAATTCTACTGGGTGACATTTATGAAGCCAACACGACGACAAAGAGGTTTTTAGCAGGTAATCAGGTAATCTGTACTCAATTGTTGGTAAAGTAAAAAATCAGCAATTATTTTTTAATGTTTTAAGGGAAAAAATGGAGTATGAGGAAAAAAATCACTGGTTCCCATGGACACTGGTGCCTTATTATTAACAAAAAAATGACTGAATTAAAAAAAATATATATTTAAAGTGAACTTAAACAAGTGTTTTTAAACGTCAATTGAAAGGCATGACTTCGTAAACCCTACGGTGGAGACCTTGTAATGAGAAGAAGCCGCCAAAAACCTGGCAAGGGCTGTTTCTTTCTATACTTTCTTTCTTACTCTTAACTGTCCAAACTATTGACAACGTAACGGCACAGAGTAAATATACCACTTATGTGGTAACGGTACTGATGTTATTGCGACACTTAGGACGCTTTCAAATTAGACGGACGACTGCCACGCGGTGACACTGCGTTCCATATTAACACACAGGCGTGCGGTTTCCGTGCGGCTCCACCCGTCAAAATTAAAAGCGATACTTGACAAAATTGGACTGGAAACAATCCCTGCCTGCCTGAATTTGTATGTACCTTTCGATGGGTAACTAAACTGGGCCCTCTGGAACTTTGACCGGTGATCTTACCACTAAGCCACATGACAAAAAATAAAATAAAAGACAGTAATAAATACCACCAGAATAACTTAGACTTTACAATATAAATAGTACTTAATGTAAACAATAAATTTCTTTGTACGTCCAAGACTTATCTCGAAAGGAACAGGGTATCCCAAACTAGACATTGCCTGATTATTGGGAATCAAATCGAACTAGTCACAAAGAATGTGAAATTGGGAAATGAACCAAAGACTTGTAGCCCAAGCCACAGGATAGATTTTTTTATATATATTTCTTACGAGGAAGCACTTGGCCTTCATTTAACCTAATGTTAAGTGATGATAAGACCAAAGGTGGAAGCGGCCTTCATCCGGAATCCTAAACTAGCGAGGTACCTACATCAATAGTTATCATATTTACAATGACATAATATCCAACCCGCACTGGGCCCGCGTGGTGGTTTATGGCCCGTTCTCCCTATCCATTCATAGGGAAGCTCGTGCCCCAGCGGTGATGATTTACATAATTTAACAAAATACATTTATAATACCTACTTTAATTTTAACTAACATCACATAATCTTCCGCAAAGTACACACCATTTGCCAGCTCTTAACGAATCAAAGTCGGTATGCTAACATCCTTCCTATGACGTAAGCAACCCACAAAGGAGAGGATTTCGCAAGCCACACAAATCTAAAATGGCTGACAGCACCCAAGCCTTTAACACGAAATGTCACCTTTAACTTAATCTCTCTCATTCTAAGCGAATCTCAGATGTTTTAGTATAGCGGCGCTTCTCATCAGCCATTCATGAATTCAAGGTCCAAAAAGGTCCGAATGTGATTCTGAGTTTTGCCGCAATATTGTGATCGGAGGTTGCTCTTGGGGTTACACATGATTAGTGGATAGGATCTTTATGTTACGGCTTTGTTTTATGTTGGGACGTACAAACAGTGGGAAATTATGTCGATAATAGTGTTTACCAATGATGGTCTGGGATTTGAAAATAATGTATCAGCTGCCTAACTTCCCGTGCATGTCATAACAGCCGAATAAGGGTAAATGGTTCCAAGATGCTTGAACATCAGGCGATCGGCTAGCAACCTATCACTGACGTTATGTATTCCACCTCGGAGCCCTAATTTGATTATGTTGAATGCGAATGAAAGTTTTTGAACTGGAAATGTCGGGTATAAAGATTGTATGCGATTTCTAAAGTCTCTGTCTGTCTGTCTGTCTGTCTGTCTATCTGTCTGTCTGTCTGTCTGTTTTTTTTTTAGGTTACCTTTCCTACACGTGAAGTGGGGGTGTAATTTTTTGTTTGTTTACCCCTGAGTGTGGGGTGTCGTTGGAAAGCAATTTCAAAAATATAGCGGGTTTTGAAACCAGTTTTTTGATTGAGGAATCCGTTTGTGAGCTATTAAGCTTTAAAGCGCAAAATTTTGTTAAAGTCAAGTGTCCCCCTCCCCCCTGCCATCCAAATGGTTGTTTTTGGATACGTGTAAAAATTCACGGTAGTTGTATATATGACGAAGTTAAAAGGAAAACTATCATAGCTAAGTAGGCTTTACAAGTTTACGAGTAACAGTCGACCAACTTAAAAAAAGGTAGTAGGCGCAGTACAAATTCCTCATTGGGAACTACTTAAATAACGTTGTCAGGTGTGTGAAACCGGTAGTATCTACATTAAAGTATATGAGCCATCTATAAATAAATGTTCATAAAAGCCCTCTTCTCAAAGTCCGCATTATTGAGATGGGATACGGAACCCTACACTGCGCGTGGCCCGACACGCACTTGGCCGGTTTTTAGTTGAAAAATTCAGTTGAGAAAACATTTTTTAAATGTCATGATGTTATGAGTTTTATTTATTTTTGGTTAAATATTGTACTTTAAATAATACACAATTATGAAAGCTCTTAAAAATTATAGGTACGAATATTACATTTTAACTAAAATATAATAACTGACGTACATGATGGCGAAACATACAATGTTTGTTATCGTAAAATTCTAAACGTTATTGGATTTTGATGTTTTGGGGCCACTAGGTACAACAATGTTATCTTTATCCGAAAAGCAATCAGTGAAACTTGTAGATAACTAAAATGGTGTTGTTCCATTATTTGGGGGAGATTCCCACAACCCGGGACCGCGTTATGCAAAACGAGCAAGTTGACTAATTTATTCCTTTCGACCCACATAGGCGAGGACGGCGCAGGGCGCTATTTGTGGTCAAACAAATAGTGGGAATACTGGGAGTACTGGGAATACTGGGAATGGTGGAAATTTTGGCTTTTGTCTCCTGTGGAATTCGTCTTACATCTTTGCTGTAAATTGCTTACCTTTAGACTTGTTTGGCTGGCTATTTAACCGCCCCTGCGGTCTACGAGTATACTCTAGCCAAACTCGATAAATAATCAATGTAAACAAACCAAATAAGGGTCATCACAAATCTGTGCAAAAATGTTTTTGTGTTTTACGTATTATTATTTGATTACTGCATTTTAAATAAAATATATTGTAAGACTTATATTCTCTCTACACATCTCACTTAAATCAGTCGTTCAACGTCGGTAAAAACGTTATAATACGACGAACGTAAAAAAAACGTTATATCACTTGTTAACCCTATTAAACAAATGTCATTATTAAAATAATAATAATAATAAACTTTAATTGTACACAAAAGAAAAAACAATACAGTCAATTTAAGAAATAAAAAAAAAAAGTACAAAATAGGCGGCCTTATTGCTAATAAGCAATCTCTTCCAGGCAACCTTGGGCGAAAAATAATAAAATAAATAAAATAAAAATAAAAATGGGTGCAAGTAAAAATAAACTAAATAATAATAATAATAATATAATAATAATAATAAAAATAATAATATAATAATAATAATAATAATAATAATAATAATATAATAATATATAATAATATCAAATAAAGTAATTACATACAAAAGGGAAATAAATATATAAAACAGAGTTTATGCAATATAAATTAAAAAAATAAATAAATAAACATAGCTAAGGTAAATTTAAAAAATGACTCCGAACCTGACCCTCCAAACGACTCCAACGTGCGAGCACTTCTGATGCGCTCAGGCAAAGAATTCTATAACCGGACAGAAAAAAAGATGCACAGAAAACGAGTAGGAAACGAAATTAGTGGAATGAAGGGGAGTCACAAGAGCTAGATTAAACGCAGACCGCAAGGTATGGCTTGAGAAAGTCGAACGGAAGGAGAAGCAATTTTGAAGATATGAAGGTGAAGTGGGTAGAAAGAGGACAGTATACAGAAAGGAAAGGACGTGTAAGTCTCTACGCCGGCGAATTGGCAGCCATTTAAGCCGAGCTCGAAAAATCGAGACATGGTCATACTTCCTCAAGTTATAAATAAACCGAATACAGAGATTCTGTAAACGCTCCAGTTTATGAAGAAGAAAACATCAGCATAGTCAATGATGGACAGCAGAAGAGTCTGCGCCAGAGTGATCTTTGTGCTAATCGGTAAGAAGTTACGAAGACGATTGATTGAACTGTACGCAGCAAAGACTCTTCTCCGAACAGCATCAACTTGCGAATGCCAAGTGAGACACTGGTCAAAAACAACACCCAAGTTTCGCACTGTCTTTGAGTATGGTATATTAGTGCCGGCGAAGTTAACAGAAGGAAGAAGTCCAAAATTGATCCTCGAAACAAAATAGGAGCTACCGATGATGATTGTCTGGGTCTTACTTGGATTGACATCGAGACTAAACGATTTGCTCTAGTCCAAGATAACCTCGAGATCCCTGTTAGTAACCTCAACAGCACGAGAAAGGTCTAATAACGGTGCTTGTGTGTAAATTTGGAGATCATCAGCATACAAGTGATAGGAACATGAAAGCTGTTGTGTAATAGAGTTTATAAAGATTAAAAAAAAAGAAGAGGAGATAATACGCCACCCTGAGGGACACCAGCATTAATATTGCACCACGACGAGAAAATTCCTCAATAAGTATGCGCTGCCGGCGCCCTAGCAGGTAACTTTGAAACCAATCAACCACGGCAGGAGATATGCCAAGAGAATGTAAAACACCGAGGAGAATATCAAAATCTACTGAGTTAAAGGCATTACTAAAATCTAATAATGTCAATATAGTAAGCTGGCGTTTCTCCATACCACGATGAATATCGTCGGTTATTTTAACCAATGCTGAAGTCGTACTATGACCCGTACGGAATCCGGATTGAAATGGGTTAAGGAGACTATTTTTGCTCAGGAAAGAAGTGAGTTGACGATAGATAAGCTTTTCAATGACTTTAGACAGGAAAGGTAGTATGGAAATGGGACGGTACTCTGAATACAAGGTAGGATTTAAAATTAACAAATGAAGATGACACTAGTATCCATATGGGGTCGATTATCTTAACTACCTCTGAAATCTGCAGTGTAAACAGTGCACTTGAATGAACAAATTGAAGTGACGTTAAAGAAAACTTAATTGTAGCAGTTGATTAGTTTATGTAATAAATAAAATATTGAAACTTCAAGTGCAGTTTTTTAATCATTTCAAGGTAGCTAATTTATTCACTCACATAAAACTAAGCTATGATTGTACTATGGTTTTTGGTTTAAATTTTTCATAGAATATTTAATATAAATTAATCTTTTACGTAAAATCTTTCCTGTTGACCAACTGGAAAAGGTTGTCAATACATGCCTGTCACTGGTTGCTTGGCAACTCTTTGTTGGTAAACATTCTTTATCGAATTTGGCTATAGTATTGTGTAGGGGTCGCAACCTTTATACTCGACGTTTCGACCATGATGCGACACTGTTCACGGCCACTTTTCAAAAAAAAAAGCCATATATTATCCGATTTAGCCCAACCAGTTGTTTTGTGTGTTGTTGTGAATGAACCTCTAAAAGTATTATTTAGGGTACATCTATATTATTATAATAGGTAGGTGTTATAGCACCATGACGGGTTAAGTGGATTTAATTCGCTAGTCGGTTAGGCTTGCAATTGTGAAATAAAGGGAAACACACACACACATCACTAACAACATAAGGAACATTCGCAAATGCCGGTTATTGGATGGGTGACCAAAAATGTTTCATCTCGAGCTCCGAGCTTCAAAAAGCACGTAAAACCGTTGGTCTCGGCAGCATACTGGGCCCGCGTGATAGTTTATGGCCTGTTCTCATTATCCATCCTCATTTTATGTCCCCACTGCTGCAGCACGAGCCTTCACTATGAATGGAATCACCACAGGGAGAATAGGCCATAAGCCGCCACGCGTACTTAGTGCGGATTGGTGGCTGTTAAGCCGGGACCAACGCCTTTACGTGCCTTCCAATACACGGAAAGAAAGCCATAAATTAACGGCAAACAATAAAGATTTGTACAAAATAAAAACCAACATGCAAACAAATTCCAATCATAAATGCGGTTATGTTTATTAAAGTGAAGTGGCAATACCCCGAGAAGTTACGAAAAGTTATGTTGAAGTTAAAACAATTTTGCATTTTGAATTTCACAATAAGTTTTATGCTTTACCCAGTGGGCCAGTTAGGTTATTGATTACAAACTTCTCGAATGAAAGCGCCACAAGTACTTAGGCCAAATTGGATTTTGCCTAACTTCCAAGATGATGCCTTCATCTCACAAATAAATTCATTACTTATTCAGATAGTTGCTTTGAAATATGAGACAGACGCGACACAGTGTAGAAAAGTGTAGCAGTATTATGGTGTTACCTATGCCCCGCTCGATTCTGGGATTCAGAGTGCCCAGTGCGAATTTGATTTGCTATTCGATCACATTGACGAAAACGAGAACTTGTGTGATAAAACATCAACTGTCACCAAGAGGCGCTGCTTCAATACCAGACGAGTTCTTGTTTTCGTTAAAGTGATCGAATTACAAACAAAAATCACCCTAAGCATCTAGGTGGTCCTTAAATATCTAATAAATAAAAATCACAACAAATTATTTAACCTGTGACCGACCGCGACATCAATTGATGCGTTATTTACTTACATATTAAAATAATATAATATATTTGGTGTCGTGACCATAATATCGGCCAATATGTCGGTCAGAGGTCAATGGCCACAAGTAAAGACTTAACATCAGGTGGTCATATGCTTACCTTTTTTATATAATACTAGCTGACCCGATTAAAGCAAAACAAATAAAAATAGGGGTTGATCGTAGAGGGGTGAAAATTTAGGCTTGTATGTATTGTATGCTGTATCATAAAAAAATAAACAAAAAAATTTTGGTTAAAAAAAAAATGTAGGGGTGGACCACCCTTAACATTTAGGGGGATGAAAAATAGATGTTGTCCGATTCTCCATCCTAGCCGATATGCACGCTATGATTCACGAAAATCGGTCGAGCCGCTTCAGAGGAGTTCAATAACGTACACCGTGACACGAGAATTTTATATATTGGAAAGATTAGATGAATATAATTACATACACATTACATTATTGCTTCTGTTGTTTCGCTTCTTCTCCCACTACTGACGTGAACCCATTCATAACACAAACGTGTTAACTTTCCACATGAAGTAACCGGACTGTTAATTAATGTTTTTATAAGGGTATCAACAAAAATCTTTTATAGAAGAACAAAATTCATAAATATATATGACTCTTCTGTGATTTGAATTCAGCTCGAAAATTCCAACTAAAATAAACATGAGATACTACTTTCGTCTCGATTGTAATCGTAATCGCGTTAGCCACTGGTCTCTTGACATACAATTTATTATTAATATTAGATAGTACTTTAATGCCCATAAATATGTTTGATTGAAGGCATAATTACTAAACTAGTACCATATAAATTAATAGATGAAGTACATATATAAAAAATTAAAAGAAAAAACTTTTTAAAAACAAGCTTTTATTAAAAGTAATTAAATTTAAAAATCTTTACGTTTTTATCATAGACCCAATTGTTTGTAAATGCAAGCGTATTACATTTTGATGGAATATTGAATTAATTAATTTATAACTTTTTAGTTATTTTTTTATTTACAAGTAGGTAAGTACTTAATAAAAGCTTGCTTTTAAAAAGTTTTTTTTTATTTTTTTTTTCTTTTTAGCATTTTTGCATGACATGTTTACACACCCTCATACCATTCAGCCCTCGACACGTGTTCACCTAAGCATTGGGTCATCCATCTAATCAAAGACAGAATCCACATTCATAACAAACGGATCGAACGGACGAACGAACTTATATTCCCGAGTTCCTATGGCCATCTTCCAGCTCCATCATCAGACCCTGCAGTAGTAAAAAGTTTTATAGCGCTAGGACCCCACGGACCAAGGGTCTCGATACCGAATGGGATAAAATCATATTCGGAGCCTAGACCCTAATTAAAAAAAGGTACACGACAAATGATATGTTATCAGCATTACATATCATTTGTACCAAAATTAGAAACTATTTACCCAAGAATAACTTTGGGATCAATGGAGTTGATATAATTGTGTCCTCGCATATATTTTTAGAGATTTCTACTGATCAAGGTTCTTGTCTACTACTTTGTTATTTCTAAACTATAGATGATTGTATTGAAACAATGAAATTGTTCTTTTTCAAACAAAATTTAACAATTCTGTTTTACCCTCCTAAGTGTCATGCCAGCTCTTCTCAGTCGAAGGCTCTCCCAAAATTTGTGGTAGATCCAGTAGTTTAGTTTAAACTAGATTTTAGTTTACAATTAGGTATATGGAATTATTTGTAGGTTTTGACGTCATCGATTTTTATCCACCGGAACTGAATAATAGTATTAAAATATATGAAATTAGTGTAATTCATAAAAATCATGTTTGTGGCGAAAAAGAGAAAACAATATTTATTTTAAACTGGTACATTGATTTTGAAGTTAAACTGGTTGTAAGTTTTTTTAATAGATCCTTTTAAGACTACTAGTACACATAAAAGTCCGTTGGACTAGCGGTGGATCCTCATACAAATCTCACACAAATTTGGGACGGATCGCATACAAATTTGATCATCGTACTTTGCCCAACCCATTCCCATCACTGATGAATCTTCCAGACGTTACGCTTACAATGTTATCAATCTAGCCGTACACACGACAAACGGTTTCACTAAACAACCACAAGCTCCATTACTTGACAAAACAGGACAATGGTACATTGGACGTTACATGAATCAGTCTATTGAGTCGCGTTTGCTACGCAGACGGTTTGAATAGCTTGGGCAGTTCACTGCGGAGATTAATATATATTGGACTCTATTGACATGCAAAAACAACAGTACGTGATCTATAGTTACAGTTACAGTTAACAACAAAAGTACATGAGCACTTTAGTACCTACCTACTTTGACAGACGAAATTTTTTTAGGAGTATAAGTACCAGTAGTGGACGTCTTTTGGCTGACATGATGAAGTACCAGAATCTTGAACAAAGTCTTTTCAAAGAAATAAAGAATAGTTCTTCGTGTTCTAAGGTCTGTGTCTGGCACCCAATGGGACGAGAGATGTAAACGTTCTTCATTTATGATAATACAAACATAAAACATGACAAAGATTTCCCGGTGTAAATGCCAATAATGTATACACGCTCGAGCTGTTTAATAAAATGAAAATAAAAAGTATAAAATGCCCAAGACACCGTAGTCGTACTCGTACGAAAAGCAGGTTCACACGCGCTTTATATCAGACACACTAGGCGCTTCTTCCCACTCCCATGAACCGGTCGACCCGAGCCGATGTCCTAGCTTTTAGAGGCACCCTTGGGTTGATCCGCTCCCGATCTGATCCGATCCGATCCAAACCCCTCGGAGAATCTTGTACGGGAACGGGGACACACACGCTTGTGTTACGTCATTCCCTCTAGAAATCCGCTGACGGTGTTTCGATCACACTGCTAGGGTTTCTCGCCGCCTCCAAAGTCCGCTGACGCTTGTTTGAAGCCAACACCTTGAATCTATCAATAGTTCGATAGATACGAAAGTTTACCAATATTAAAAACCGATGGTCTATTTTTTCGCTCTCAACATTGTCAAAGACGCTAAACGAAACGCAAACCGAACGCTAAAAGGCCCGTATTTACCTATATGTATATTTTATGAAAGTATCGAGGGTTCAAACTAAAACATATAGTCCTCGGCGTTGTATCGGCACCGACACAAAAATCGCAGACAGATTATTTCAACCCATAAAAAGTATACATTCCACTAATAACATACGGTCAGTAGGGTATTATGTATTATTTACATGTCGAACTTATACATTACATTAGAGTAGTTGTTAAAGGGATACTTACCATGTTTATTATCTTTCCGTTAATAAATAAACTTATGCAAGTGACCATGATAGTTTAAATACATTATGGGCTAACTTAGGTACTAATTTCCTAACTACTAACGACTGCAATGAAAATTTAAGCGTTTTAAGAAATGTCTTATTGAAAGATATCTATATCTTCTTTATCTTTATCAGGTCTTCTATCAACGATCAAATACAATTTAAGGACTTTTTTTAATTAAGAGGTGTACCTTTTGCCGGCCATACACGGGCAGCTTGAAGCAGTCAAGATCGACTGCCTTAAGCTACGACTGCATAGTGAACTACAGTCTTCTATTTACATACATACATGGAACCGCTTAAGCAGCTGCGACTGCTCCGGGCGGTCAGCAGCACATTGAAATTTCATCGTGCGGACTAGCAGTTGCCAGGCATACACTGACTGCTCGGGCTGTCCTGTCCGGGCTGGGCTGTATGCCCTCATCCCACCTCTGCCGTTCAACCGAAACCGACTGCTGATGCAGTCATCAATGGCAGCTTCGAGCTATTGACTATGACTACACGAGCGGTCCAGTTTCCAGGTCGGCAATGTGTGTTTCTGATTTTCGGAAGCATAGTTCTGTTCGTGATACTACTAATACTAACCGGAATTACGGAAGTTTTGTGATTACCTATCAGTGTAGCGATGACTTGATTTCAATGATGGACAATATTGCCAAGCAGTGGCATATAGTGATAATTATTAATATATGTAGGTAATGACACGAAACTATAAAAAAAATTGCATAACTAAACATTTGCTAAAAATATAATCGGAGCGATCATTCCATAACGTCGTCATCATCATCATCATAATCATCATCAGCTGGTCAACGGATATTCTCAATTAGATCTTTTTTTCTTTTTTTAAATTTATAAGTCTCAGGGGCAAACATTCGCACTCGTGGGTAACGAATTGAGAAAAAGGTGCATTTCCCATGATATGCTATGTTGGCTTAACCCAAGTGCTATCATAGTTACCAAAACAAGAAACAATACACATTGTTAATAGAGAACCATTATAACATAGATAATTGAAGTAAAACAAAAAACTTAAATATGTGAAAAATGTAAGTAGGTACCTACTGTTGTATGATTAGACGCGGTGCGCCTAGTCCTTAACTCCTGGACCAACAAACATGGAGCGCTAACATTTCGTCTGGTGCAGGTACTGTTGGGACACGGATGTTTTTTGAAGTACCTGCATTAGATCACTTAGAGAGGGGCAAGCCCAGAGTGCCACCAATCTACCGGAAGATACAGCAACAGATACTGCTCAGCATTGCCTGCAAGAGTGCACGACTTGCACAGCAACGCCGCACCCTAACGGTGGTGATTGGCTCTGATCTCTCGCTAGCCACAGTAGTAAAGACTGTTACTGGTAGAATATAAAATCTGTAAGTTCCCCGCTTTTGTAATATTACAACTAGATGCATAATGTTATTTATGATGTAGGTACTAGTAACACAAACCAATGTTAACAAACAACTAAATTAGTTTCATTTCTTTTCATCTATCGAAACCATCAAAGCCGAGCAGAAGCCCAGGAGACACGCGATAATGATTATTGTGATGAATGAATAATGTGATATAATGAATTCCAAAATGGCCGCGGGCAGAAACTAGTTTAATAAAGGCGCCAGGATTATTCGCTGTCCCTTTTTTCACTGTGGTTTAGCTCCTGCCCGTTGGGAAATCTAGTTCACTATAACATAATCCTTACTTTCTTTGAATAGTATGAAGTGGCGTTCACTAGCCGACCGTAACTTTATACTTTTTTGTTGTGTGAATACACTGTTGGGGCTTCTTACATTCCCCCATTCCCTTATATTTCATAATTAGGAGAAGTTATCGCTGCGGCTAGCATGTTCCCATTGTTGCGATCATACAGTCTAAGCAACTTTCGCTAAGCCCTCAGGATAAGTTAACAAAAACAAAAGTATACACTTAAAACTTCAGGGTTAAACACAAACTCCTCAGCACAGGTATTCTAGGCATACCTTTTTGGTACCCAACAAACGCTCAGGGTCACATAGGACAAATGATTTGTTTTAATGACGTCGCAATTGGAAACGGAAGCCACAGACGAATTGTCTAGGGAAGTGATGTGAGGTTTCATGTCCGAATTTGTCGAGGAGCCGACGAATCTTGAGGTAGATGAGATTCCTTGAGGTTCGTCGGCTAGAACGTAACACACGGAGAAGATAAGTTGCTAATAACGGCTAATTGTTTGCTTCCTAATTAAATAGAGATTATAATATCTCTGTGACGTTAGCCCATCTTTAAACATCTGTATGCAGATAATTTGATAACCTTAGGGATAGACCAGTTCTTCTTTACGACTGAAGACTCTTATGAACTCAGAGCATTGAGAGCAGACATTCGTAAGAGCTCCGGACTTACTATGGTCTTGTATTAGATGGCTCTGGAACAGAACAGAACGTGGGCCTGGTTTTGCAAATCTAGCCATTTGATTAAAAATCCATTGGAGTTATGAAAGATCTCGAACTTTATTTCCTGGAGTAACTACAAAAGTGTTTCATTTTAACGTTACGAAATTGAATTTGGATTCAGTTGACGTTGGCTTGGCTTAATGCTAGACTTGCGTTTCAACTTAAAATTTCTCCGTTTAATTTCCGTAGGGAGTGATACGTGACTAAATGTAAACGCTGAAATGAATCTTAAGTATTTAATAACTTTGTGGGTTGTTGAGGAGCTCGATGGCGCTACGACTTGGGCTTTCGCGTTGCGATCTTGCGTGGTAAGCTACTTTCAGAATGATAGGTCACCACCAATCCAGTTGACCAAATAATATTTTTCAGCACCGCAACGGCACAAGCTGAGGTCCTAGTTGACTTTCACACACAAATTTCATGTTTCCTGATTGTTGTTTTGTTATTAGGATCTATTATTGTGAGGATACACGTTGGCGTGATCGTCAATAAATATTTTCTTATTCTTATTATTATTCTAATATCTTGACCTCCACCGTGCTTCGTGAGACACGTTTAGTCGATGGTTCTAGTTGTTAATATAACATGGTGGACGTTGAAACCCTTGCCTTTTTCATGGCCAGCGTGCCAGGTGGTGGCCTTATTCATCAGTGATATGACAACTTCCATGCAGATTTAGGGATTTAGTAGAGGGGTAGCAGAGTCGTCATAATCATCATCATCAGCCTATTGTAGTCCAATTGTGACTCAATACTCAATATTTTTGTTGTAAAATTATATGAAAAAAAATATGAGGCTTTTAGTTAAAACCTCAGTTGAGGTTTTGTTTATTCTATTTTTTTAACTGATGTCAAGACGGCAAGAGTAGTTTATTTTAGTTGTTTTCACGGTGTTATGTCATATGAGTTATTTAAGTAAATAATATTTTTAACTGTTGCATCACAATATATCTTTGAAAATATTATGTATGTCAAAAGATTTCGTAATACATTTGTTAAAAATTGTGACCTTCATAGTTTTAACACTCGCAATAAGGATAAACTTGCCGTCTCAACTTTCAGGCTTCATTAAACAGGTGGCTCGTTCTTGGGTAAATGTATAACTTTTTATAATCAACTTCCACAAAATGTTGTTGAAATGCCCTTACATAAATTTAAAGCACATGTCAAAAAGACTAATGAGTAAAGGTTATAATATATAATACATACACAATACTGCAAATTAATGTTATGAATGTGATATAATTATATTACAGGAGAAAGAAACAGCCCTTGCCGAGTTTCTTGCGGCTTCTTCTCGGTACAAGGGCTCCACCGTAGGGTTTACGAAGTCATGGCTTTGAATGGACGTTCAAAAAACACTTGTAAAAGTTCATTTTAAATAAAAAAAATTGAATTTGAGCTTTGTTATATCTAGAGATATGTCGATGAGGATGCGAATACAGACCGGATATTTTTTTACTTAATCGCAGTAGGTTGTGGTGACGCTTTGTTTCGCGCTTGCACGGCGCGTGTTTTTTTTTAATAGTTCATAGTTAAGTATATGATTTTAAATAACATCAATGATTTTTTAAATTTAAAATAAATAGAAATTTCATTGCTTCTTTTGCTTAGAATCTCAATGACATAATGAAATAAATGTATTAATGTAAAAGATCCGTTTAAAATCCGCCATAATATATATCCGCTGTTGCAGACTCATTTTGAGCCGCCTCGAGAAATTCTAAATGTTCTTCTTTTCTTCTCACATATGTTCTTTTTTTGTCACATTGTTTTAATGTTTCGCTTGTCTTTTGAGGTGGTAGAATTTATGTTGTAAATGGTGATAATAATCCCACATTCCGCTTTAAGGTGAACGCACATCTAGCCGCACCGCACACACGCATGCCCGAAATTCTGTGCAAGTGTTCAACTGTGGCGCGGGTGGGTGTGTGAGAACTTCATATAAGAATTCGAATGTGGCGACTGCGGTTTTATCCGCCAAAGAAGGATACGGATACGAATACGGATCTTTCTTCTCCCTCGGATATCTGGCACATCACTAGTTATACCTAACAAGGCTCATAAAATAACAAGACACATAATTGGCCACTGAACAAATATTTGAATTAAAATCCATTTAATATTAAAACCTATTGAAATGTTAAATCAATTATCAGTTCTCATTTCTCATTCACCTTCACGCCGAGGTGGGATTGCTCAAATAATATGGAAGTTTGAAAGGGGTCAAACTTACGGACAATGTCGAAGACTGAACTGAGGAAAAATGTGGAAAATTCAAGAATTTCTTTGTGAGAAACACACGACTTGGAGCGAGGTTAAAAAGTTTGTGAGAAAAATGAGAAGTGGTGGCGCAGTCTGTTGTCTCGATGACCGAGATGTAAAGCACTTGGGCCGATACCCGAAGGTCCTAGGTTCAATTACCAGGGGGAAGATTTTTTAACTGGTGACTGATTCTCACGTTGTGATGTAACTAACGAGTGCTACTTTTTTTCTTTTTCAAAGTTACTAGTAACTTATTTTTGGCATCGGAAATTCTCTAGCGATAATCAAATTGTAAATAACGAAAAAAATATTATATTTCATTGTGTATATTTATGGCACTATTTATTTCGAGATCACCTGTGAGATTCAAAAATTTTTTAGACCATGACGTGGAGAATTAACTGGACCCAGGGATCGTCAAACAACCTCAATATCACGGTCATATAGTGCTTTTCAGATATGTTCATAATTAGTGTATTTCATGTCACTTTTTTTTCAAGATCACCGGTGTGATTAAAAAATATTTTAGATCATGTTGTTGAGGACCAACAATAATATATCAGCTGGACAACCCCTGAGGGGTTGTCACTTTACTTCGTAACAAATGACCTCAATATCTCGGTCATATGGTGTTTTTTTATATATGTTCATAATTTTCCAGGGTTCTATGTTCGGTGGCCGAGTGGCAAAGCGCTTGGCCCGATACGCCAAGGTCCCGGGTTCAATTCCCAGGTCGGACAAAGTGTGTTTCGGATTCTTCGATGGATAGCCCGGGTTTGTGATCACCAACCCACATTTGGAAGCCAATACCCATCAATTGTACCGATGACTTGATTTCAATGATGGGGGCCTTTGTCTCGCAGTGGGATAGTTTATAGACTTTTCACTTACTCCACTTGAAGAAATATTAAAAATTCAAGATTTCTTTCTCAGAAGTGGAGGCGATACAACGACCCGACAACTTGGGGTTAGTTTGTAAAGTTTGTGAGAAAAATGAGAAGCGTCGTCGCAGTTACATGACGGAAGTTTCAGTTTTGCAATCTCGAAACGATACAAAAAGTAGTTTCTCATTCCTCCACCTTCCTTATTGGGAAGGTATCGATGGTAATAAATAAAGTGGGAGGACAAAGTGGGTCTCGATTTTGCTATTTTAAGACATGCGTGCATGTCTCACCAGCCTCTTTTTGACATTTTGACTATTGGGAAAAATTTCAAGATCACGCTACTAACCAACGTTCTGTAACATGTAGCAAAAATTGTGCTAAAAAAATTATTGATTAACTAACGACATTACATATTGATTAGCCTATATACCCACTGTCCCAAAGCTGATGAAAGGCTTCAATAATTTAAATCAAGTTATTACTAGAATTTACCACGATGGAAAGAGGGTAGGTAGGCGTTTCCCCTCAAGGGGACACTACTGGCTTCTAGTTATAATAATAATAATATTTGGCTCAATCATAAATAAGACTTTTTTTGTTGTGCCCACTAAATCAATGACCATATCACATCAT
Organism: Eudonia truncicolella; assembly: GCA_949315975.1. Taxonomy (NCBI): domain Eukaryota; kingdom Metazoa; phylum Arthropoda; class Insecta; order Lepidoptera; family Crambidae; genus Eudonia; species Eudonia truncicolella. The sequence goes on along the minus strand of OX438848.1, from coordinate 3,801,922 downwards.
CTTCATCACCATCAGCTTTTATGAGTCCATTGATAGACATAGGCCTTTCCAAGTGCACGCCACTGAGCACGATCCGCGCACTTAACATAATATTATAACGTAATAATAATATGTAATTTATGACAGACAAAAAAATGGATCTATTCCATAAACATTAAAGGTCGGTTTGTACGTTAGTGATTTACATAATTATTATGACGTCAATTTGAATTCGAAACTACTTATCTTGATATGCGGAACCTTTTTGTGGCTACAAGCAATTGACTTATTTTGCATTAGGCCCTAACAACGACGGATCGTTGACTTCAAGAAAAAATGCGAAAAGACTAACTGTAATGGTGGGTACTCATCAGAGCGAACGTCGTAACGTAACCGTCAAGTACCATTCGCGGCGAGCTTGATACATCAGATTGACCTTGATTCTCGTAATGAAAATCGTAACGTTATAAGTAACCATTGTCGTATTTTATATTATGTTTTTATTTGTGATGGAAAGTGCCCTTTTATGATATGATATTTTCTAATATTTTGACGCTGTAAGTGTGAAAAGAAATGCCCTTGCTGAGTTTCTTGCCGGTTCTTCTCAGTACAAGATCTCCCGCCCAGAGTAGACTTACGGACCGATGGCATAATGACGTTCATAAGAGCTATTTGTTGCCTAAACTGAATCAATACTTTTAAATTTTGTATTAAAATCCGTCAATCGAGCCGATTTTAAAGTCGTTCAGACTAAGTTCCAACCAACCGTATTCCGTACCTATATATATGAATAAGGTTGGTTGGAGCTTCATTTATATTTTAGATGTTAGTATGAAAATGGTTTTAACGACTAAGTCGCTACGATCACGATACGGTTTTTGTTATGGAAATCAGACAGGGCGGAGCTCGCGGCTCGCGGCTCGGCTCGCTGTACTGACCATGCGAATGTTCGCGTCGAACATGTTACGTTACGATAATACGCTTCTGTCAGTCTCCACCATTAGACCGCTTTTCCACCAGAGTTGCAAGGAAAAATTCCAACCATAGAATTTTCTTAGCGGTGTAAAATGGAGTAATACTATTGGTAGATTTTAACTTCGCGCACCGCTTAGCTATCTTAAAACAGCTCTAGTGGAAAAGCAGCCTAGGCGCGCCCGCCCACGTTCAAAAATCTGTGACTGGTTTTTTAGTGGTGAAAATTAAACGTGTGGAATTATATGTTGCAATCCACACGTCATACAAAAAGTCGGTCATAAAATCTATGATTAAACCTCGGCGAAAAAATCGGTCCGATTGTTGGTCCTACATTAAGTCGGTCGTGGGCGGGCGCGCTAAAGGTGAGTCCAAATTAAGTTACATATTACTAACTATTTAAAGCAATGTGTATAGGTTGTTTTATTGACGCTTATCGTCCACACAAACAAACCATGCTAGTTAAATAGTTAAATAATGTTATTATTTAAATATGCCTTAATTTAAGACATATTTTGTCGTATAGTCTGGACGAACCTTAAGATTGTATTCATTATAAATAGTAGAACCTGTTTCGTTTTATATACGGGTTTCAGAATATACCAGAATCTTTAAGAAAATAGTAGTAATGACATTTTAAAATTTATTCAAAAGTCATTTAATAATAACTATGAAGTAAAAATAAACAAAATAACAACATCACAAAGGAAAAGTAAACAACCGTTATATTTAATGAAACGTTTATTTTCTTTCTCATATCATTTTATATAAATAACGATCGCCGAATAATATTTCCCCCTTTTAACTCGAAGATAAATACAACACATCAAACGAATACTCCAGCTGAGACAACAACGCCGTTTACTTTAAAATTATTGGAATAATACTCATGAAATTTACATGTTATAATAATAATAATCAGCCACAACTGGATGGTACTTATTATTAAAAACGGTATTAACTAAAACAACTAGTTTTGATGCAAAAAGCAACCTTGAAGATGAGGCCAAACTTTTGTTTATTCTAAAACAAATACGCGAAAATTCTTAAAGAAGTGTTACGACCTCATTAGTAAACATTATAAGCTTGGAACAGATATTTCGTGTTTTGTTTTCGAAATATACACTACATTTAAATTTAGAGTAAAATAAACAAAACACGGAACAACTATTCGAAGTTATAGAGTGGCACCCTAAGTACTGGGGTTATTTTACTCTGAAATGTAAAACACGAAATATCTGTTCCATCTATCAACTATCTGTTGGAAGCCTCTGTTCGAAAGCAGTTTTTGTCGCCAAAAAATAACATAGACCTTTCATTGACTGACAACTTGGAACTTATAATAAGTACAGTATATAATGAGTACAGTCAAGCCCGGTGAAGCTGAAAATGCCGCAGCGGCAATCAGCAATCTTTCTCAAAAAAAAAAAAAAAGAGTACAGTCTCATACTGCAAGGAAAAATACAAGGCCAGAGTATACCCGGCCGTAGAAAGGTGCAATGGCTACAGATCCTCGCCAAGTGCTACAATCTGAGTTCCTCAGAGCTTTTCCGAGCCGCAACATCACGGGTTCAAGTGGCCATAATGATAGCCAACCTCCGATGGGATATGGCACGTGAAGAAGAAGGACTTGGCAACAGATGGCCTGTCAATTTCAATTGTTTCTAAAAACACTGAGGAAAGAAGGGCCGTCCTTCTATCCTTTAATCAATAAAAAAAGCTGTTCCTGTCGATCACTGGTGCTTCTACCCTGTCTATTAGTAAGAGGGATGAAGTCATACGCGAACACCTAGTTACTAAAAGTGAAGCCATGAATATTCATTAGGCAAAATTGGCGCGCGACGTTGTGTGATTTCTTTTCATTACGGCCATATTCGTCGCGACCTGACGCGGACGGTCGACGTTGACCGACATTGCCAAACATATTATGGACCAAGGTACAGAGTTGTGCCAAAATGATCAAAGCGACATATCCATCTATTTGAATATACTCGGAGTTGTAAGAACGCACAGACTTTTGATGTTACGCGATTATTTATTTTTTGGAGAGAGTTTCCTGATTGCCACTGGACATTTTAAGTTTCACTTGGCTTTTTTTGGGGGTAGCGAGAAACTTAAAGGGTTCCTCAAGCCCTGTCACACGAATCACCCTCAGAGGTTTTCTAAGGGGAACGGATTCTCCGAGGGGTTCAGATCGGATAGAGAACGCGATTTTCAAAAAGCTCAAATTCTTTATATATTATCGAAATTGAATTGATTGATGCTTATTCAAAAGTTTCATTATAATTGGCTTTTTGGTTTTTAAGAAGTTAAATAAAACAAAATGGCTCTTCACCAACTCCAAAAAGAAATAGATTCTCATTCGTCTGTATATATTTGACTTTATTTTATTTACATTATAAACAATATTTTATCAGCAAAATTTATAAGTAATAAATTAGAATTTCTAAAAAAACATTTCATTTAAAATATAACTTAATACAAACTACATTAAAGAAAAAAAAATTGAGATTACTAAAGACAAAATAAAACCTATAAATAAAAAATGTCCTCCAGCTGTGGGCTCAAGGGAACGGTTCCAAGAATGCTGGCAACATTTGGATTGCCAAGCTAATACGTTGGCAGAGGTAGCTGCCAGCCTTCTTGTCACCGGAGGCTTCAATAAGGCGAGCACTCAACTCTCTAACAAACTGCTTGGCCTCCGGCCCCCATGGACCCAATATCTCCACCGCAAACGGAACAAATAAATAATTTAGACCCAGGTTTGCGTATTTGTGCCGTTTGCGATTTTCAGCACTTACCGCGCAGCCCCCACATGAAGAGAGGTGGCGCATACATGTGAGGGAGCCACGGTGTCAGCACGGTTGCATACCACACCAACGGCCGGCCAAGCTTCCAGGGCCCAATGGTCATCCCGTCAGGTCTCTTGCCATCGCTGCGAGATATACCAGCTGGCTCTACTTTATTTTATTGTCTTTGCTTATCTCCGAAATCATTTTTACGCAAAGGTGATTCTTTTTTTGTTTTAAAAGAGCTTTTTTTTCTTGGAAACAGTAAATAAATGAGATGAATGTTAACGACATGAAATGAGGTTATTATGAGTATGTTTATTTGACTTATTTTGATGTCAACTCACATGTGGCTTATATCATGTTGGCACAACTTAGCGTAATGAAGATATGGCTTAAGGGGATCTCATTTGTTATAACAACAAATGGTATTTCATTACGTAAACCTTCATAGTTAGTAATAAACATTAGATATAGCATCACTTGCCATAATTTTCTTTTTACATTTGTTCGCTCTCGTGTTTCTTTTGTTTCATAACATTTAGCATCGGACAAAACTAATAACAAAGATTTTTTACACAACACAAACAAAATACTTACACGAAGCGTTTTATTAGACGAAGCGGTAAGGTAATTCGTTTAATCATTTTATTTTATTACTTTTTTAGTACAACTTCAATATAATGTTTTTTTTAAAATAACAGCCCTTTCATATAACTTAATAAACTAACATAAATTAAAGGAATAACATTTTTAATTTGATGTCAAAATTTAGAATTACAATCATAATTAAAAATTGTTAATGAAACATTAATTTGCAGAATGAGCAATGTTCCATGTACATAGAGAAATTGTTATATCAAACATGCTATAGGTTTGCTATAGGTACATTTTAAAATTGTAAAACTCAAAACGTTCGAGTATTTAAAAAAAAAAACATACAAAAACATACTCTAAATATAATATATATGTATTTGTTGTTATACCATATAAAGATTCCCCGTTCAAAACAGTATATGGGTACAATGTATGTTAGAACTTTCGCAGTTTAAACAATGTTTAAATATAAAGTTTTGCATGTTTCGATGAAGGTTTTAATACTAAATTCTAAAAGCTCAGTGATCCGAATAGATAGGGCTAATTTACCTATAATAAAGTGAGAAGGTAAAATAGAAGGTCCTTATATATAGGCGGCCCACAGACTGACCAACTTTGATCGTATTGTATTGCGGCAACACGCAACTCGCAACTAGTTGTTTCCATATAACTTAAGAAACTGCGAAGACATACCAAGTTTCGCTGCAAGTTTCGATGATCCACAACAGTTTGCAGTTGCTACACTCGATGATCAGTTTCAAGTTGCAGCAACTAGCAAATTTGTACTAGTTGTGCCAAGTTGCTGGTCCCCCCAAACACTGATCTTTGACCATAGATTTTAAAAGTTTATTTAGAGTCGCGGTAACCGTAAACTGTGTCGTTTTGCTGTAACTGGCAAATTTTAACAAAAACTTTAAAAAGTTGATAGTTTATGAAACTCTTGTTGATAGTTTATGAAACTAAATTTGATAGTTTATAAAACTAAAGTTGATAGATTATAAAACTAAAGTTGCTCTGTCTGCGGAGCGCCTTAGGTGACGCACTAATTAACGTTCTCAAATAAAAAAACTGCAAATTATTATTACCTTGGAGTCTATGAAAATTAAGTATCAAATATTTTTAGGTAAAAAATATGTTTGAGTAAATTAACCTTACCCTTTTCCAATTAATGTTAACGACACATTAATACAACCACAATGGAACCGTTAATGAACAAATATAATTAATTGAAGGTTTTGGTAATTAGTTAAATTACAGTTATACTTAATATATTTTCAGTGGCTAACAGCTGGTTGATATAAAACAACTCCCAACAAAAAACAATAAATGTTTTTAATATGTATACATTATCATTAAAATATTACTATCTACAATTATATACAATCAACATACAATTATTTATTTACATGTTTAAAACGATTTTGTAGCTTTGTTCCTGCACTAAATTAATGAACTTTATACAATGAAAGAAACAATAATGGTTTTCAAAGCTTCATCATCATCATCATCATCAGCTCAGCCCAGAGATGTCTACTGCTGGACAAAGGCTTCCCCCAATTATGTCCACAACGACCGGTTTTGTGCTGCTTGCATCCAGCGGCTACCCGCGACCTTCACCAGATCGTCGGTCCACCTTCTTGGAGTTGTTTATCAAAGCATCGGATGCGATAAGTTATGGTTCAACAGCCCCCATAGCTCAAACGCTAACATAAGCGTATTAATCTGTCTAGGTGGGTTAACACGAAAACGTTAACACGTTAACGTTAAATAAGGACTAAAAATAAACATTTCCGAAAAAAAAAAAACATGTTTTTGTTGATTACAGACTTAAAAAAGAGCCAGTTGCATCAGCGTTTACGGTTCACAATTATTTTGTACTAGCGGCCCGACCCGACTTCGCACGGGTGGACATTTCTTTTTTAAACAGATCGACTTTTTTATCACCGTCCAAACCTTCTGTGATGACTCCCGTGATACAAACGAACAAAATATCAATATTATCAATAAATATCAATACCAAAATGTATGGAACAGCTGAATTTTATTTTCGAGTCAGGGAGTTGGTCCAATAGTTAGAGTTGTTTGGTTTTATTACGGGAGTCATCTCAGACGGTTTGGACGGTGATAAAAAAGTCAACTTGCTTATGTTGCTCAGCGCTAATGTAGCATTCTAATTGTGAAAGACTTTTTTAAATCGGTCCAGTAGTTTTTGAGTTTATTGGTTGCAAACATACAAAAATACAAAGCTGTCCTCTTTATAATATTAGTACCTATAGATAAATTACTTTTAAAATAACAGTTGACAAACAGACGTAGACACAACATATTTGATTAAAACACTCTCGAATAAGTTCTTTTAGGATCATAATCATTAATCACCAGCTCATTTTATCTCCTAACTGCTTTCCAATGAATGAAAACCCAGGAACAACGGGCCATAAACGAGGATTGGTGTGTGTCAACGACTGCTACTGCAGCCGTGACCTACGGCTTTACGTGACTTCCGAAACATGGAGGAATTCAAGATGAAAAAATAATTTTTGGTTACCAATCAGATAACCGGTCTTCGCGAAGGTTGCATAACTTCACTGCGCCATTGAGCTACTCATCAACATCATCAGGATCTATCAGGCCTATTAATGTCCCATTGCTGGACTCAAGTCTCATTATATAAACAATTAGACTAGCGGCCCGTCCCTGCTTCGCACGAGAGGAAATTTTTTGTTTAATATAGCCTATATTACTCAGCGCTAATGTAGCATTCTTATGGTGAAAGAATTTTTTAATCGGTCTTTGAGTTTATTCGTTACAAACATACATACAAAAAAACAAAGCTTTCCTCTTTATAAGGCCATAACCCACCACGCGGGCCCAATGCGGGTTGGTGGGTTTAAACGACTGCCATCTTACAACAACAGAGACCAACTGCTTAGGCGCTCCGCAGACGGGCAACTTAAGTTGATGAAACTATCAACTTTTTCTACGTAGCTGGTATTACCGTCTCCGCACTGTCCTAGTCACAGGTCCTAGTAGTGGTTTTGGTTGAAAATGAGCGTTTTGCTTCCGGGCAAATGTGTCGCTGAGCTACAATCTTTTTGCACTGCTGCAGCACACACACATGCCAAATAACGTGAGTTTTTTTTTTATAATACGTTTTGCTTATATCAATTGTATTATTGTTTTATGATAGTGCTCAGTGGCGTGCACTTGGAGAGGCCTATGCCTAGCAGTGGACGTGTGTAGGCTGATGATGATGAAGATGACGATGATTGCTTTATGGGTGTGTGTCTGTGGTTTGTTATATATTTTTTATTAATGTTTTATCTAGCTATCTAGTACAAAGTTTATAGTTATTTGCGGCAATATAAAAACTAATTCAATCATCGCCTGTCTGCTGGAGCGTAGGCTGAGAGCACTTTAATATACAGTACTTTTAAAAGACGGAGTAACTCAAGATATGCTTATTAATTGGATTTTAACCGTCCTAGTAGGGCACTAGTGCGCGATGCCGTTCCCTCTAGAAAACCTCCGAGGGTGATTCGTTTCACACGGCTTGAGGGACCCTTTACGTTCCTCGCCGCCCCCAAACGAGCCCGGTGACGCTGAAAATGCCGTGTGAGTCAAACAGCAATCTCTCTCCAAAAAAAAAACCATCATTTTTTATCTATTATTATAAAAAACCGGTGACAAAATTTAACCTAATAATTAAACGTACCTACTTATATTTTAAACATGCGAGTTTAGTGTATAGTTTGTGTCTATCTAAATATGTCGCAATTACATCGATGCTAGTAGCATTGTTGTGTTGAGGTAAGATAGCCAGTGCCTCAGTTGTTGAGGATCCGGGTGAAGTTGCTTCGACCCACGGCCTTACCATCACTTAACATCAGATAAGATGAAGGCCAACATTTATGGATACGGAAAAATAACAATACACTTAAGTATCCGAAAATTGGCAAAAAAACAGCAAATAGAAGTCGTATCAGCTTCTTTATTAAAATCACGTCTAATACTATTCGTGAATCTACAATACAATTTTAGATTTTCAGTTGTTTTTATGAATAAGCCAACGAACAATATTGTAGCATCTCATTGTCTGAATTCACGAAGTACGTGAAAGTACCTCTTGATGTCGTCATCATCATCAGCTCATTTTATGTCTTAACTGCTGGGGCACGAGCCTTCCCTATGGATGGATAGGGAGATCGGGCCATAAAACTACCACGCGGGCCGCTGCGGATTGGTGGTTGTTAACGATTGCTAATGCAGCCGGGACCAACGGCTTTACGTGCCTTCCGAAGCACGGAGGAGCTCGAGATGATAAATTTTTGGTCACCCATCCGATGACCGGCCCTTGCGAAAGTTGCTTAACCTCAGCACTCGCAGACCGGGTGCGTTCACCACTGCGCCATCGAGCTCCTCTCTCCTCTCTCTATTGATGTGATTCTAATTTATTGGTTCTGTTTTTAATTGAGGTTCGATACAATAAAATCAAATTTCAAACAATTCGGTACTTTTATAATTTTGTAGAGTTATTGAGTACATTTTCCTCTCATAATATAATGAAATTACTAATGAATTATTTCATATAGGGCAGGCAGTGGACTGGGTGGTCTGCCTTTTTTAAACCTCTACGGCCGCACTTGTACCAGTACTTCATCTCATCTAATGTTAAGTAAGGATATGGCCGCAGATAGAAGCGCACTTCACTTGGAACCGTCACCCTCTGAGGAACTGGCTATTTTATCCTATAATGTCGGATTGATTAAACATTAATGTTATGGCGACATATTTAGATAGAACGGTGGTAACTAGCAAGGCGGGCTTAAAACAAGCCGGGTACCAAGTACAGTATGTGTTCTGGAAAAATGGGAGTCTGAGATCACGCTTTCGGCGTATACTGAGCTGGGCACAGTTTTGGCATCACATAACAGGACGCAATATGTATATCTATTCATTTGTTTTTGTTGTTATTGTGTGTAAATTGTGTTTGTAATGTGATATCAGTTTTCTTTTTTCCAATAAATGCTTTTCTTTCTTTCTTTTACTATCTTATGGAACGCGACAGTTCACAAGTGCATGTGAAAAAACATCTTGCGTTACTAAAATCATCAAATACACAAAATCAATCGATCGTTGGAATTTGATTGTAGCCTGCTAAAAGATTAAAGCCGGAACGCGGTAATAAAAGTAAGCTTTAACTGTTCCCCAGTCAACTGTATCGCCACTCTCCAATACGCCGATAGTTTTCCAATAGAAATCGACAAATACTGAGCGCTGGTTCTACGAGTATGTCAAATTTGGCCAATTTCATTTCTCTTTCAACAGAGTCGCTTAACAAGGAGGCTGTACGTTCATTTTTTTTTTTTTGTTGATGTCTTCAAACGGCTTTTTTAGTGAGTGACAGCAAGTAAGAATGAAATTATGAAGATTAAACGCACTTGCAACATTATAAAATTATCAAATGTTTTTGTTTTGTATTTTGGCTTTCAAAGTGAAAAGTAAATAGTGTTAAATAATTTCGGCGGGCTGGTTAGAATCATGATAGCTCAATTGGGAGAGCACCTGACCCGGTCGGTATGTCAGAAGGGTGCAGGTTCAAATCCTGCTCGTGGAAATTTTTTCAACATTTGTGTTTTTCTAATTATAAAATTAACAAAATAATTATATTAAAAATAACACTTGCTATTTGGCGGTTATATCGCTTTTAAGCGATCTCTTCCAGACGGATGGAGAGAACTAATAAAATATATACCCAATACGAATATATACCGAATGTGTGACGAAGGTTTTTCCCAATTGCACATCCCATTGCCCCATGTCCCATATCACCCCATATCTCATATCGCCCCATATCTACCTCGCACCACACCTAATCTTCTCATTCCTCATTCCTTATTTCTTCCTATCCATCCAATGGAAAAGCTCGTGCCCCAGCAGTGGGGACATATGATGAGCTGGTGATATGATATCCCTAAGGATTGTTATCGTGATCGTTATCGTTTTAAATTGACTGTATTGACACATTCAAGTGACAAGTTCATCTTGCATAATATATTCAGTCAAAAAATAAAAACAAACCAATGGCAACATCATTAACAAAAACAATTTGAAAACAAACAACTCGCCCCCCGTCGCTAAAAAGGAACAAATTAAAAACGGTAACAAAAAGCACTTTCACCATAAAAAGTCTTTCTCGGGCAATAAATAACGTTACAGCTTAAGGAACCAGCGGAGTGCATTCGACGTGAACTGTACTGTGAAAACTTCCACTGGTTTCTTACGTAGCGAACTTAAGAATAGTGCAGGACAAACAACTTTACTCTAGACAATGAAATAACGTTATTTTTAGAATTTAAGTCAAGGAGATTGGTGCCTTAACGGAATCCTTCGGAGTATTGATGTACGGTTCGCTTTCGAAGTAAAGACACGTTCACGGTATTCAACGTTATTTTCCATTAAACAGATTATACAGTATATGTGGGACGCTTTATCGAATATTTAGTAACTAATGTGGTCATCGAATACTCTCAGATGCTATGATGATAATAAAACAAATTATGGGCCGGCAGAGTGAGGTTGACTGATGTTGCGTTGTTTTCACGCTGCACCAGTTGTCCTCGCGTCTGGACTCCATTTCCACTTAACATCAGGTGGTGTGGAGTCATTTGCCGTGCTAAGTATAAAAAATAAAAAAAATTCAAATCTAAACTGTATTAAGCATTTATTGTTTTCGTAAAGTTAACTAACTATTTTTTCTCGCATAATGAGCTTACAAAATTTACAATAAGACAAGGTGTTGAAAAAAATCCACGAGCGGGATTCGAACCCGCATCCCATGACATGCCAGGTCAGGTACACTACCAACTATGCTCTTGTGCGCAACAAACTGCGTAATATTATATGTAACCGTAATCAAAAATTTGGAATGTCTTGAGTGTGATGGATAATAACTCGTGCAATTGTGGTGAATTTCAACCATCTTGATATTTTCATAATCTTAATTGCCTCCCGAATCATCCTCTTATCAGTGATCGGTGTTCGAAATGTCAGTATTAAAATGAAACAACTTTTACGGATCTACTCGCGTTTATTTAACACATAACTTATTTAATGTTTATCCTGACGTGTCGAACCCTTTGCAGGGTCCATGGTCACAGGGAGACTGAGGTGTTGGACGTCTCATAATAAGTTAGTAGCTTGTATACCCTCATTTTAATTTAATCAGGTGCGTTCCGTTTCACGCAGAAAAAGCTTACAGTATGTTTTAGTCTGGCAGTATGGTGTTGGGGCTGGGATTAAATATTTTGTATTATGGGATCCCAGGCTGGTGGTGGCGATTCAATGTGTAATGTTCGCTTAAACTTTAGAAAACATTATGTCAGTATTAAATAAAGGGGCTGTTACCTAATCCCGAATGACAAATATCCGAACACTAAGGCCTGAAGAATCACTTGCTCGAACGCTTAAAATCTCGATGGTTCATAAGCCCGAAAACTCTTTAAATAGATAATATCCAAATAAACGACGCAGTGTCTTGTTTCTTTTTTTTTTTTTTTTTTTTTTTTTTTTTTATACTTAGCACGGAAAATGACTCCACACCACCTGATGTTAAGTGGAAATGGAGTCCAGACGCGAAGACAACTGGTGCAGCGTGAAAACAACGCAGCATCAGTCAACCTCACTCTGCCGGCCCACAAGGTGCTTCTTCACGCCTCGTTTGAAGGACCCCATATCATAGGAAAGAGGGAAAACATGTGCTGGTAGACTATTCCATCTTTTGGAGGTGCGACAAAGAAACGAGTCACCAAATTTCTTTGTGCGCGATGGGATATGTGTGACAGTGAAGCGGTGACACCGGAGAGCAGCACGTGTACTCCTATGGAGGAAGGGAGAAGGTGGGATAAGGTCAAAGAGTTCTTCAGAGCACTCGCCGTGATATAAGCGATAGAAGACGCTGAGTGACGCTATATCTCTACGCAATTGCAGGTGTTCGAGAGTATTAGTTACCTCTGCATTGCCGATAATACGTACAGCGCGACGCTGCAATCCGTCTAAGGCATCGAGAAGATACTTTGCGGAACCGTCCCAGATGTGCGAGCAATACTCCACGCAAGACCGTACCTGTGTCTTGTACAAAAGACATAACTGGTCAGGCGTAAAGAATCGCCGCACTCTGTTCAGGACACCGAGTTTTCGTGAGGCTGTTTTGATCACGGCTTCGATGTAGTCCTTTTGATTCAGATCGCAGCGAATCGTCATACCGAGCATGTTGATATTGTTCTGCAGGCTTAGAGATGTGCCCTGAAGAGTTGGAAGAGGAAGGAATGGTGACTTTTTGGCCGTAAACGCACACACCTGTGTTTTCTTGGCATTGAACTCAACCAGATTATTGGAGCCCCAATTAGATATGAGGTCCAATACCCGATTGAGCTCAATGACAAGATTCACTCGTTTCTCTTCAGTCTCGACTCGCCCAGCCGCAGGGTGACCGTTATACCCACCGTGCACTGTACTATCATCTGCATAGCAATGAATATTTCCAAGTGGAAGCATATCATTGATATGCAGAAGAAACAGCGTGGGGGACAGAACGGAACCTTTAGGGACACCAGCATTTACTGACATGAGCCGTGATGCGCATCCATCAGACAGGACACGGATTCTACGCTCATGCAGGAAGCCAGCGACCCAGTTGCAGAGCTGAGCAGGCAGACCGTATGCCGGAAGCTTGGAGAGAAGAGCTTTGTGCCAGACCCGATCAAATGCCTTGGCTATGTCGAGGCTAACAGCCACCGACTCACCACGCTTGTCAATAGCCTCACCCCAGAGATGTGCAACGTACGCTAGAAGATCACCCGTTGACCGCTTCGGCCGAAACCCGTATTGGCGATCGTGAATTATGGAGTGTTCTTCTAGGTAGTGGACAAGTTGTTTATTTAAAATGCGCTCCATGACTTTGCACAAAACTGAAGTTACGGCTATGGGGCGGTAATTCGAAGGATCTGACCGATCTCCTTTTTTGGGGACCGGTTGCACATTGGCCTCTCTCCAAGATTCCGGCACACAACCTGAAGAGAGCGAGAGGCGGTATAGGCGCGTTAACACGGGGGACAACTCCGCTGCACACATTTTTAGGACTATTGGTGGGATGCCATCAGGGCCATTAGCTTTCCGGACATCGATTGACTGCAACTCCGCACGGACATCACACTGCCTGATTTTAAAATCGGGCATTGTGTGGCCACAGTGAGAAATTGTAGGTGGCTGTGCATTGCAGTCATCGATTCGGGAGTTAGCCGCAAAAAGTTTAGCCAGGAGATCGACCTTCTCTTGCGGCTTGTGAGCTAAAGTTCCGTCAGGACATCTCAGTGGTAGCAGCGAGGGTTGGCAGAAGTTTGACTGCACGGCTTTGGCCAGACGCCAGTAGCTACGGCTGCCCGTAGGATGCGTCAGCAGTTCTTGGCCGACCCGTGCAACGCGCTGGGCATCCGCTCTGATGTAGGCTCTTTTGCAGGACTTGGTGGCATTATTAAAGGCTGCTTTCAGCGCGCGGGTTTCGGGATCCCCAAGAGCTCTACCTCTGATCCAAGCGCGGTATGCCGCCTGCTTTTTATCAACAGCGTTGGCACACTCGCGGTTGAACCATCGGTTGCGCCTGCCTTTGCTGACGAGATATGAGTGCGGAATATAGTATTCCATCCCTAAAACTATCTCATCAGCAACTGCAGTCGCACTAGCTGATGGGTCCTTCCCACTGAAGCAGCGTTGCCCCCAAGGAACGGATGCGAAATAGTCCCGCATACCATCCCAATCTGCCGACGAGTAGTGCCAAATCTGGCGTTTCGATACCGCTGAAGGCGGTAGCGGGGCCAGAGGCACTCTACTGGATACCAAGCAGTGATCCGAAGATCCTAAAGGAGCTCGAACCTCCACCAGGTAACCAGCAGGGCGACTCGTCAGCAGAAGGTCCAACAAAGAGGGCGCGTGACCGACTATATCTGGGATCCTGGTGGGCTGGTTCACCAGTTGAGTCAGGTCGTGCGTGAGAGCGAACGCGTGGGCAGTTCTACCAGCATGGTCAGTTTTGGAGGAACTTAACCACAACTCGTGGTGAGCATTGAAGTCCCCCAAAAACACCAATTCCACCGATGGAAACCGCTCCTGCGCTTCATCTGCCACCCGACTAAGGTGATCCATGAGTCGAGTTGTCTCCATGTCGCCATTATGGGATCGGTAGACGCAGACGTAGACACGGCTATGAGAGCCCAAGTCGACGTGTACTACAAGGAGAGAAAAGGAAGGGTCCTCCAGACAGCGCAGACGGCGACAGCAAACATCCGCCCGAACGAATAAGCAAACACCGGCTTTGGCTTTGAATGATTCTTCAAGCACAAAGCCCGGATAGTGCAGGTAGGTGGTGTCAGCCGGGCAGATAATTTGCGTCTCCGTCAAGAATAACATTGCTGGCCGTGCCGTCTCAAGATGGTGATGAACGGCATTGAGGTTTGCATGGAGTCCGCGGATGTTAGCGAACTCAACCTCAAACGGTAAGGTTGTGGTGGGGGTGTGCACCGCTGAAGTACCAGTTCTTATGTTATGCGCTGTCATGGTGTAAGAAAGGAGGGAGGCGTGAATCGAGGAAATGCTGCTGCGATGCGAATGGTCAAAGTGTGGCGGCATGTTTCACCAGGAAACTGCCTACAAAAGAGTTTCACTAATCCGCCGAACGGAAGGGCCCCCGAACCCCCCCGGGAATGGCCGCCGGGACCCCACCTCCCGGTCACCAACCGGCACGACGGGCCACCCCGAGATTATGCGTGGCATGGTGAGGCAGCCTCACGAGCTGGTTAGGCTCGCTTGGGCCCCTGTACTGTGCCACGGGCGGCCAGCGGGACAGCCGTTTCTACGGGTCTCCCTGGTCGGCGGGTTAATGAAGTCCTCCTGGCACTGGTTTGACGGAAGCCTTCGCAGACCAAATGCATCACAGCAACATTTACTCGAGCTCTGGTTATACGCTGGCTGATCCCGAAACGCGACCGACAAGCGGTCACTTGACGGGCTTTACACCGTGCGTACGGTGGTCACTAACCAGACGGGCCAAGCCCTACCACGCAGTGGAGCATATGGAAGCTCGAAAATCCGTTAGTCGCCTCTTACGACACCCACCGGAGGAGAGGGGCGGCGAATTGTATTCTTTCTCCGTCACCGCACGGATAAAAACTGGTTTTTGATAAAAACTTTTGATAAAAACTTTTGGTGAACTGTTGACGTTCCGGGCGCTGGCCTTTAAAATGTCTCTGGCCACATTTTTGGGATTTATGGTCTTGAGCTGTATGTATATAAGTATGTAAGGCCCTTAAATACAATAAATAATCAACGCGAGTAGATCCATACATAGTGTTTTATTTTTTCACCATCTGTTGCATAGGAAAATAAAAAAAACGAATGAACCTTTTGTCTCTGACAGAACATTCAAGAAGCCACTTACAGTTTGCAGAACTTTGTATCACACAAAGCACTTTTTAGGTGACACTTACGCGCTGGGAAATTGTAGCTACACTGTACATTTTAGCTACATTAACGCGCGGTGTATCTTAAATACTTGCGCGCATAAATTGATTACAACGCCCCCAAGTGGCAAGAATTTCTTCGAAACTATTCAGAGTGGCGCACTCAATTCGCAAGCTCCCCGAAGAATTCCGATTTAGTACCGTAAGAGCGTTAGGTACCCTAGCGATTTAAATAGCGAGCGGTGATTTACACGGAGGCGCGCGTACGGTACGCGCTGGCTATGTGTCAGCTGGCTATGGAGATGATGAAAAGGAGCGATGGACACGTAACACTGCCAGTGTTTCCGCGCTGCATGGCCAGAGGGTTTTCACCTGGAAAAGAAACACGCTTTAGAAACACGGTAGGCAATTGTTTGGAAAGCACGTTGTCGGTGGAATTTTGGCTTGCTTTAATTGGTAACTTTAGTAACTGGTCCTCTTTTAGCAAAGGTCTTCTCCAAGATTCCTCAATAGTTGAAGACTCGGGGTGAAGGCCGAAGGTGGAAGCTTCGGCCTTACCATCACTTAACTTCCTGATGTTAATTGATGGTAAGGCCGAAGGTGGTCTTACCTGAAAGATGAAAGCCAAGTGGTCTTAAAATATACAAAAACGTTCTCTACAATGTTTCTCTACAATTCTCGCTTTTTTATTGCATGCTTTTTTATCCTTATAAATAAATTAGAAGATCAATGTTAGAACGCTCTGGAACTGATGAACTTCGCAGTATCCGCTTCTGGTGTAAGGTATCAAGACAGCGACAAGAAGTAGATCTATGTGGCAACCAATTGGTCGGCAATAGTTTAATTTAAGTAATTTTAGTTTCATAATGCTTGGTCAAAAAAAATTATTCTTTCTTTTTATGTAAAGATTTTTTATTTATATGTTTATGTAATTACACACAAGCAAATTAGAAAATACATAGTATATCATCATCATCATCATCATCATCGGCCTATACTAGTCCACAGTTGGACATAGGCCTCTCCAAGTGCACGTCACCGAGCACGCTCCGTGGCTACCCTCATATAGTACATATTGGGATGGTGAATAGTTTAATTGGGAATTGAACCCCAGATCTCCGGATATCGGGCCATCGCTTTGCCACTCAGCCACCGAGGCATCAGCTTAGAAATCTTTAATTAAAATCTAGACTAAATTAGTATTACAAAGACTCATCCTATTTTAATTTGGAATAATCTGAATTGAAATTCTAACTTTGGAACGGTCATGAATTCATAAAGCAAGAATTTGTGCGGCTCAAGATTAATTATACAATAGGACAGGGATTACAAAACACTTACTTTTTAATCAGAATCATGAAGTTTTATTTAAACGATACAAAGTTTTTGTAATATTTTATGAAACTGAAACAGAATGAGACTGAAACGTGGTCGCTCACATGGGCTTCATAAGATGGCTCAAGGTCACCCAAAGAGCAATGGAGAGGGATATGCTTGGGGTGTCTCTGCGTGTTCGAATCAGAAATGAGGAGATCCGCAGGAGAACAGAGGTTACCGACATAGCCCGAGGAGTGGATGTGAGCAGGGCACATTGTTCGTAGGACTGATGGCCGCTAGGGCGGAACAGTTCTTGAGTAGCGACGGCGTACCGAAAAACGCAGTGTGGGCAGGCTTCCTACAAAGTGGACCAATGATCTAGTGAAGGTAGCGAGTAGCCGCTGGATGCGAGCTTTGGAGATCCTTGGGGAAGGCTTTTGTCCAGCAGTGGACGTCATTTGGCTGAGATGATAATAATGAATATTTTATTTAGTTTGTACGTAATATTTAAACAAAACTTGAGCTTAGCTTTTCTTTAGCTTATCGAGGTCAATAATAGTATTTAGTATTATCGACGTAACTGTCAATAATATTTTTGATATTTTGACTAAACCCAAACGTCTTCTTATGGTAGAATGGCGAACTTTTTCGGATCTATTCGCGTTTATTGTAGACATTGATTTTATATAACTTTATCGTGACGTTTCGAACTTTTTACAGGGTCCGTGGTCACAGGGAGACTGTGTGTGCAGTAGATCCGTAAAAGTTGTTTTATATCAATTAATAGGTTACATTAAAAGCTTTGTTTAAAAATGCACGCGACAATTTAAAAACATTGTGATACTCTGGTTTTTTTACACGTCCACGCTAAAATGCAATGCTATGCCCAAATGGGTAACATGATGTACTGTATTATTGATGACTAGTGTCAAGGTAGTCCTTGTCCAACATTCATGAATCGCATCAAACACTTTGACTTTGACTTTGACTTTATAATCAAAACCAACTCGCTATCAAAAGCCTTTAACTGCCAAAAGTGAGGGCGTCTCTACCATATCAGCATAATATCGTTTATCAGACCGTTATTTATGTTTGCACGTACAGTTTCCGTATATTAATTTCAGTTAATTTATAATTAATGCGTACAAAAACAACGCTACGCTCACGGTATCAAAGGCGAAATTACACATTGTTGACTCTACCGACATTGATGGAATAAATATTTGATAAATCGACGAAAATTGATTCGACGCATATTGTTCGACGAATAAAAACAATTGTGTACATTGCGAAAGAAACATTGCGTTATGAGTTTAATTAGCTTGAAACAGAATTGCTTCTTGGTTAAACTCATTTTATTGGATATACTTTATTGTTCATTTTCGAACGATACCTTGAGGATTGTACTTGCATTTTATTTGGCACTGAGCTAAAAGGTAAAAGATGGCAAAAGTAAACTAATTGCCATTGAATCTGGTTTTTCAATACTATTTTCATAATAAGAAATATGCCAGTTACCCTTCGGCCGCCAATGAAACCAGGGCTAGCACATGCACGCAGACTGCTGACGCCGCAACGTGTATTTACCAGAGATCATGGTGTATTTGCGCAAGTCGTTCATAGGATTTGGGTAGTTTTCTGGTTAGTCAATTTAGAAACTCTTTGGCAACTGTCAAACTGATTGTTTTATAGAAATTGTATGGGAATGGCACACTATGACGTCACTATTGTGTTCTGTCAATTGAGTGTTGATCAAAAACTTTTAATGTTAAAGAGATTCATGCTTAGGTCAACTAAAAATAGGTTAAAAATGGCTATTGCATGACGTCACACGTTTACTTACATATTTCGCTAACTCAGTGACCCGTAGTGGATATTGGCCCCCGACACAAGACGCCTAACCTCCCTACTTTCTACCCTCTCAGACCACGGGTCGATCCCTTGCCCATGTATGTCTCTTCTACTTCGTCCCTCCAGCGGCACCTGACGTCCAACCGGCCGACGCCCGCTCGGCCGTCCCAGGTATGCTCTCTTTACTGCCCGATCCTCTCCCATTCTCATTTATTTTGTTTGCTTGCTACGTTTGTTTGTTTATCACGACACACAAAAAACATTCTGGAATTAATTGTTGTTGTTATTTACTTCGTTATTAGAAATATGCCTCCTCCTTACCTCTCAGCACATGCACGGAGACCGCCGACGCTGCGACATCCGCCAAAGAGCATGTATAATTGCCCGAGTCGTTCCGGTTTGCGTTGGCTATGTACAGCCTAGACAGCGCGCCGTTGGAGGTCGCCTCTGTCTTCACGCTGGGGACAATGTTACTCATTAGTACTAAACTGATTCCACTTACTCCATTTTATTTCCGGGGATCTAGACGCGGAGGTCACACCCTTGTGCTGTCAACATGCCGCCTATACGCACAAAGCGTATTGCGTCATCATTTTTGATGCGGACAGCTAAGGAGTGAAATTCCCTTCTTACGGATCTGTTTCCTGATACGTACCTGCAACCTGGACATTTTTAAGGCATTATCTACGCAAGTGTGCTACATCCTAGGTCGCATGACGATGCGTCACTTACCATCGGTCGTGGCTCGCAGTCAAATACTTGCCAATACAGAATAAAAAATAATAAAAATCGTCATCAGCTGCTGGGGCACGAGTCTTCCATATGGATGGATATGGAGAACAGGCCATAAACCACCACGCGGGCCCAGTGCGGATCGGCGGTGGTTAACGACTGCTGATGGAGCCGGGATCAATGGCTTTACGTGCCTTCCGAAGCACGGAGGAGCTCGAAATGAGAAATAGTTGGTCACCTATCCGATTACCGGCCTTTGCGAAAGTTGCTCAGCTCCTATGTTCCCTTTCAACGTCCAAATCATCATTGAACTTGTTGGAGATCCAGTGACCAAGATACTTGAACTTCGTTATGTTAGTGACAAGAAATCGACAGCTACGAACAACACTGTTTTTCTAGATTATATTAGCCGCTTCACTAGCGTTAGCTGTCACTTTGGAGATTCTCTGGTTTAACCGCCAATGAGGCATCTATTGTAATTGTTTAGATATTGAATATTAACAAATTATTGTAAATGAAATGGTATTTGATAGTTACTATAAAGGAGTGCCTGACAATCGTGGTACATACATACATACGTACATATAGGTGGTACATGCTTATACTTTCTAGTGCCAGCAATACCATAATAGTAAAGTGGTAATATGGGCTGATATATTACCACTGCTGGACATAGGCCTCTCCAAGTGCACGCCTCTCCGCGGCTACTCTCGTCCAGCTCTTAATGCCAGCCGCCTTGCGAAGATCGTCGCTCCACCTAGTCTGAGGGCGTCACTACGTTTGTCGATACAGTTTCCACTCAAGAACTTATTACCACAATGTCCGGCCCACTGCCACTTCAGCTTGTTATCTGGTAATTGGTACGTATTAAAATATAATATTAAACCGACATATATAGTCTAAACGTGGTCACGGTAAGAATGGTACATACATTTTCTGTTGCACAGCTCCCTATGGCTCGGTGATAGGCTAAGGGAGTGGAAACGGAAAGAAATAATACGATAGATACAAAATAGAACTCTTTATATAAGCCATACCATAATAAGATTAATAATTATCTATATTTCCCTTGGGAATAGATGATGTGGTTTAGCTTACAAAGCTTTAGAGTTAGTTGAAATTTCTGCAGTATGGGTTTGCCAAAGAGTCTATACTCTATCACACTTATCAATAAAGTAGCAATCCCTGCCAGCCACTTACTTAGTACTTATCGTAAAAGGTCGTTAATAAGGCATAGACGGGAAAGTTGACTTAACGTAATAAATAATGACATAAAAATATTGTTAATAACATTAATGGAAGGTAATTGAAATACGAAACACGTGTTTGTTTTAATGTGTTTGATGTCTTTAAAAATCCGATATTTTGGCACAATTGCATGCGCCATTGTTTATTCATCATCATCACCATCAGCTCATTTTATGTCCCCACTGCTGGGGCACAAGCTTTCCCTATGGATGGAGGGAGAACGGGCCCTAAACTACCACGCGGGCCCCAGTGCGGATGGGTGGTTGTAAACGACTGCTAATGCAGCCGGGACCAACGGCTTTACGTGCCTTCCGAAGCACGAAGGAGCTCGAGATGATAAATTTTTTGTCACCCATCCGATGACCGGTCTATGCGAAAGTTGCTTAACCTCAGCACTCGCAGACTGGGCGCGTTAACCACTGCGACATCGAGCTATTTATTATCGGATTTAAAAACAATATTCCCTCTTTTTTAGTCGTTTTGTACGCGCGTCCCTATATTATTACTGGATAATTATTATTTTTGGTGATAACACCGCCCATTGTACGTGTATTTTGATGTAGTTTTTTTTTAAATGAAACTACTTTTAACAACTTTTTTTATTAATGTTTATCCTGACGTTTCGAACCCTTTGCAGGGTCCGTGGTCACAGGGAGACTGAGGTGTTGGTCATCTCGTAACATCTCTTTTACATTTAATCAGGTGCGTTCCGTTTTATGCAGAAAGAGCTTACAGTATATTTTGGTTGGCAATATGGTGTTAGGGCTAGGATTTAATATTTTGTATGATGGGATCTGGGGCTGGTGGTAGATTCCAACCATCTTCTCTATTTAATTTGGATGTTTTTTTTTATTTGAACAGCCTCGCGTATCATCGTAGGGATTTTTTTTGTCAAATGTTTTATTTTTGGTGTACAATAAAGCTTATTTATCTTATCTTATATTCAGAGTAAAGTAATTTCGGTGCATTACTTAATCAAGCATCGTTGTAATTCATTAAATCGAATTAAAAGAGTTCGTTTTTGAGTCACCAGTTTTTTTTATTTTGTATCATTTTGATACAAATCAACTTTTGCAGCTGACTGTACAAGGAAATGCCAAAACACTTATAATAACAAGTAATTCTGTTAATTAGAGCGGTATCTAGTACCGATGAGAAGTGCTTTCGAAATCGTATTTCCTGAGTCGTTTGCCGATTCATTGAGTTAATTAAAACATTTTATTCAACGAAAATAACAATAGAATAGATAGAATAGAATAATATAATGTACATATAAAAAAACACAGACATGTTAAACAAAGAAATAAAAAGTACATTGGAGTTATAAAATGGGCGGCCTTCTCACTAAATGCAATATCTTTCAGGAAACCTAGAGTTGTAGAGGATTGATATTAAATAAGAAGGAGGTGTTGAAAAAAGTGTACAGTAATAATATGAAATCATCCCCTACGGTTGTCAAATAGGAGGTGAAAGTTTGTACGAAAGTCCGTCAGTTTTAAAGTAAATAACATGAAAATTGGTATTTTGCTTTTTGAAAAGAAATTAAGAATAACTTGTCTCAGGAATTTTGTTTATTTTCCTTTAAATTAGTAAAAAAAGGGAAGAAGGTTTTTTGGGGAAATCGTTATTATTAAATTAAGAACTATCATATGAATTATTTTTATTTAAGACGTGTTTTGTCATATTTTGAGGAGGAAAGTTTGTACGGAAAACTGTCATTTTTAAAGAAATAATGAAAATACTTTTATTACAAACAATCACTATTCCACGTGACCAAAGCCGCGAGCAATAGCTAGTATTACATATACATAAATACACAAATACATACAGTGTTGTGTATGCGTCATGGCGCGGCTGCGTCCCGCCCCTCCACCTGTCACCGAAAATGTGCAACGTCCTTGACGTCGATTAAACAGTGCGTTCAGAACTATCGGTTGTTTCACTTGTCCCGTCCGCATACCTAACAGTGGCGACGAGTTACTGCTACCCACGCTATTTAACATTGAAAGTTAAAGTTTTAGTTTATACGATGTCCGGGCTATTTGGAATATTAAATAGTTTCGACCACAATATTCAAACGTGGAATACGTATAAAAATAGGTTGTTGCAATATTTTGTTGCGAACGACATTGAAGCGAAGGCGGATCCGACGGGTAGAAAACGGAAAGCTATTCTTCTTAGCGCACTCACCGAACAAACATACAAGCTAGTAGAGGACTTAGCGCTGCCTAAAGAGATTGGAGAAGTACCCTATGATGACATTCTTGCATATTTGGACGACCATTTCACGCCGAAACGTATCGGATTTGGCGAACGACATAATTTCTACGCAGCCTCACAACAGGCCGGCGAGTCGCACAGGCAGTGGGCAGCTAGATTGCGGGGACTGACTGCTCACTGCGGATTTTTGAACCTGGAAGAGTCGCTTCGAGACAAGTTCATCATGGGCATGCGACCAGGCACGGAGAAGGAAAAACTTTATGTCCGGGATCTGGGTAATCTGACGTTGGCGAAGGCCGTGGAGTTAGCTGAGAGCCTGTGCGGCGCCCGAGCGGCGGCCGCGGCGAGCGCGACCAGCCCCGCCCCGGTGGGATCATCGTTCGAGGTGTACCAAATATCGAAAAAGAGCAACGCCAAAACCGTAGGGAAAGTAAAGTGTAAAATCTGTGGGTACTCTAATCATAAAGAGGCCGAATGCAAGTTCGCAAATTATGTGTGTAGGCTGTGTCACGTTAAGGGCCACTTACGTAGAATGTGCACGAAAGTGAAGTACGTGGAAGTGGACGGCGGTGACAACGGCGGGGACGACGATGACGGTAACGTTTTTTTTATTCGTTCAGTTCGGGGCGAACCGATGGTGGAAACAATTTTTATTAATGAAATGCCATTTAAATTCGAGATAGATAGCGGCTCCGCAGTTTCGGTTATTTCCGAGAAATACTACACAACTCATTTTATTAATGTGCCATTGTCATCACCATGTAAACGGTTGAAAACTTATAACGGCAAAAATATTAGTTGTAT
This sequence comes from Eudonia truncicolella, assembly GCA_949315975.1. Taxonomy (NCBI): domain Eukaryota; kingdom Metazoa; phylum Arthropoda; class Insecta; order Lepidoptera; family Crambidae; genus Eudonia; species Eudonia truncicolella. The sequence continues at coordinate 3,777,900 of OX438848.1, read as the reverse complement.
AGGTATGTGTCACGTGACTGTGTCTTACGCGGGTCAAACGCATGACCTCGACTGTTACGTGGTCCGCGAGGGCGGCCCGCCACTTTTAGGCAGAGATTTTATTTCTAAGTTCAAGTTACACTTGACGGCAGTAAATTATTGTCATGAAAGTGAGTTTTCGCTCGAAACCATCCAACGAGAGTATTCTGATTTATTTTCGGACAAACTAGGAACTTTTAATAAATATAAAATTAAACTGCAGTTAAATAATAAAGCGAAACCAATTTTTTTTAAAGCGCGGCCTGTTGCTTTTGCTCTGCGAGAAAAGGTCGGGGGCGAAATTAATAGATTAGTGAGTTTAGGTATTCTTGAGCCCGTTGAGCATTCGGAGTACGCGTCGCCAATCGTCCCGGTGTTAAAACGCAACGGCTCAATTAGATTGTGTGCGGACTATTCCGTAAGTTTGAATAAACAGTTGGTGGTGGAACAGTATCCACTCCCAACCATCAAAGAATTATTTTCAAAACTCCACGGAGGAGAACAATTTAGTAAATTGGATTTATCTATGGCATACAATCAATGCGTTCTAGATGAGGAGTCACAACGGCTCACATGCATTAACACACATCGCGGCTTGTTTAAATTTACGCGCTTAGTGTTCGGTTTGGCCTCAGCACCGGCAATTTTCCAACGAGCCATGGAAAATGTGCTATCAGGGTTAGATGGAGTTTTATGCCTGTTGGATGACATTTTGGTCACCGGTAAAGACAAATTAGATCATTTAAATAAGCTACGTGTGGTATTAAAGCGTTTACAAGATGCAGGGTTAACTGTTCAAAAAGAAAAGTGTGATTTTTTTAAAGACCAAATTAGTTATTTAGGCTATATAATTACGAAAAATGGTTTACAAAAGTCACCGGACAAGGTCAAGGCCATGGTTGAAGCCCCTATTCCGGCGAATGTCAGTCAATTGCAATCGTTTTTAGGGTTTGTAAATTATTACCGTAACTTTGTGCCTAACGCTTCTTCAGTCCTTAGCCCGTTATATGATATGTTAAAAAAGGGTAGCAAGTGGAATTGGACTAAAGAACATAGTATAGCTTTTGGTCAGATAAAAAAAATATTAACTTCAGACCAAGTGTTAGCTCATTTTGATCCGAAGGCGCAACTAATTTTAACGGTGGATGCTTCACCAATGGGGTTGGGTGCCGTTTTGTCTCAGATTGATGCAAACGGTGTCGAAAGACCCATATCGTTTGCGTCACGAACTTTGAACGCGGCTGAAAAGCGATACGCCCAAATTCAAAAGGAAGCGACCGCAATCGTCTATGGGGTACGACGTTTTCATCAATATCTATACGGCAGGTCAGAACCGTTCATACTACGTACGGATCATAAGCCACTAGTGTCGATATTTGGTCCATACAAAGGTATTCCTGAAGTATCCGCTAATAGGTTGCAAAGATACGCGATATTTCTTAGTGGTTACAACTTTAAAATCGAATATGTCCGCAGCGCTGATAACAGCGCGGATTATCTGTCTCGCGCGAGCCTTCCTCCCGCGGCAGACTGGGTGGGCGGGGCGTGCGGGCGCGCCGCGGACGGTGTCGGCCGCGGCGGCGCGACGCCGGCGCCGCTCGGTCACGCCGCGGCGGACAGCGTCGAGAGCGCGCGCACCGAGCCCGAGCGGTGTGGCGGCGGCGGCGCTAGCGCCGAGCCGCCCGATCGCGCAACCTATATGTGTTTCGTTGTAGACAACAGTATGCCAGTCACATTAAGTAAATTGCGCGAGGAGACAGAGAGGGATGTTACTCTCAGATGTGTTATGTCTTACGTTTCTAATGGTTGGCCGTCTAAAGTTAGTGATGTTCGACTGAAACCATTTCATCTTTGTAGGTCGCAGCTGTCCATTGAGAGTGGTTGTATTATGCGAGGGCACAAAGTAGTCATACCGGAGAGGTTATATAAAGTTATACTAAAAGAGTTACACACCTCACACTTGGGTATAGTTAAGACAAAAGCGGAAGCTCGGTCTAGATTTTGGTTTCCGGGTATTGATCAAGCTTTGGAAAGAATGATAAGTGAATGTGAAGTGTGTATCCAACTGCGGCCGTCACCTCCTAAGGCCCCTCCCTCACACTGGGAATTTCCGTCGTTGCCATTCGAAAGAATACACGTAGACTTTCTGGGTCCAATTAAGGGTTGCGTATACTTAGTCATAGTTGACGCACACAGTAAATGGGTGGAAGTCTACAATATGAAACACTCAACTACGACTAACGCGGTAATAGATAAATTATGCGATTTTATATCGAGATTTGGAGTTCCGAAGACGATAGTGAGTGACAATGGCACATCTTTTTGTTCAATGGTTTTCGAACATTTTTGTACAGCAAATGGTATTTCACATATGACTTCACCGGTATATCACCCGGCCAGTAATGGCCAAGCCGAGAGTTTCGTAAAAATAGTAAAAAAAGGCATTAAATCTTGTCTTATGTCAAATTGTACTGGGAGAGATACCACTTTAAAGTTGCTTAAGTATCTTAAGGATTATCGCAACTCGGTTCACACCACCACCGGGTTGTCTCCCGCTGAGATGATTTTTGGGCGAAAATTAAGGTCAAGATTAGATTTAATAAATCTTAATGCGTCGTCGCCGCCTTTGTCACCAACCGCAACTAACCATATTAAAAATAAGCAGTGTTTGCAAACTAAGATACAAGGTAAAAATAAAACAAAAACATTTAGAAACAATGATAATATATTGTACAAAAAATTCTTTAACAAAAATAATTATAAATGGTGTAAAGGAGTAATACAAAAGAGACTAGGCAAAGTGTTGTACTTAGTAAAAGATAATTTTAATTCCCGATGTCACGTAAGACATGTAAACCAATTAATGTTATGTAAAGGGACATATAGTGACTTCAATACTAAGAATGACTCACCTGTGGGGACATGCTCCCTGCTACCGCCACTCTCTACGCCTCCGCTGCCGTCGCCGTCGTCGCCGCCGCCGTTGCCGCCGCCGTCGTCGTTGCCGTCGTCGCCGTCGACGCCGTCGTCGCCGTCGTCACCGTCGTCGTTGCCGCCGCCGTCGCCGAGGACACTCTCCGCACCGCTTCAGGAAAGCTTACCTGGTTCCGCGACACACTCGCAGGTTTCAGACCTCTTGTCGCCAGTCGAGAGCTCCCCAATTGCAACGGGTAGAGGGAGGAGAGAGGAAATCATTGAGCCAAGAACGCCAGAGTACGAGAGTGCGGGTGAGTCTCAAGAAATTGAAGAAACGGTGAGAATTACTCAAAGACACAAACGTCCCTGTTTTGACTCTGACTGAATACTATAAAATGTATGTAACGTTTAATAGGGGTAGGGATTGTTGTGTATGCGTCATGGCGCGGCTGCGTCCCGCCCCTCCACCTGTCACCGAAAATGTGCAACGTCCTTGACGTCGATTAAACAGTGCGTTCAGAACTATCGGTTGTTTCACTTGTCCCGTCCGCATACCTAACATACAGTCAACCATAATATATGTTATTATCACTTTGGCACTATCACTCATGCCTACTTCTGTTTGGAAAACAAGCGTTGATATAAAATTTTATTTTTTAGTTATTTTTTTATTAGACATAACGTATCACTTTCTTGTATCTTATCTCGCATCTGCCGGAACCCAACGATGCTTGATGTTATGACGACATATTAAGATGATATGGTGTTAGGTAAGTTATAATAAGTTAATACACAGTTTCAGTTAAACATGAATCAAAGATATTGTTTTCTAAAGTTTACGCGAACACTGCACATTGTTAAACGTTAAAGAATTTTCGAAAACAATACTTCGTTTTATTTTAAATCGGCTCCTTAATATGAAGAGCATAGCTTGTATAATTTCAGTCAGGTAGGTATTAAACGATTTACAGGGTGATTGGTAATGCCTGTATAAGCACGGAAAATTATGAACATATCTGAAAAGCACCATAATTACGGCCGAGATATTGAGGTTGTTTGTTGCTAAGTTAAATGAAAACCCTCTGGGTCCACCTGATACATACATGGTTCTTGGACGTCAACCTCAACAATAACGGAAGATGAAACTCAAGGATGTAGAAAAACAATGTAATAAAATAAATTTAAATTTTTGTATGGGAAAGTAGATCTTCGTTAATATGATTTTGATTTTTTTGATTTTTTGATTTTTTTGTTTTTTTTTGTTTTCACGGTGTTTTTTATACTTGGTTGGATGGCTTTTTTCGGGATAATACACCTATTACCAAACACCGTGTCTAAGTTGGTAAATTTTAAGTGGCAACACAGTCTACAGTTACTTTTAATATGTGTGGGAGCATTTGTAATTGATATCTTTCAAGTTTACTAAAATATTAATTAACACAAAATGTGTTTTGTATTCAGTATCATAGACGTTTGCAATTAACAAATTAAACCGAAATTATTAAAATAACTTTAGGTATAGCTGTAACAGAGGCATATCAAAATAGAAATGAGCTGCAATTAAGAAAAGAGAAGTACAAATGACATAAGACCTTATTGTTATGAATAGAAAATAGAAATGGATTGGTTTTTTTATCAATTTTTTAAATAACTTGAGAGGTGAGTAATAATAAAATGAACAGAACCATAAATTTAAAAAACAACCCGCCTCCTTATAAAATAATAAATAAATAGAAAATCAACTGAAAAGGCCGGAACAAGATAAAAATTCAATAATTACATAAAGCCAGCTAAATAAATCGAAGCAATATCAAACATAGTACTGTATACAATTAAAAATATCAATACGGTAGTCCTTCGAAATTTTATGCAACATCATACATGTATCATATTTTCAGTTGATTTTCGATTTATTTAAAAATTTTTTAAGGAGGCTGGCTGGCTGAACCACTAATACGCATTGGGCCCGCGTGGTGGTTTACGTCCCGTTCTCCCTATCCATCTATGGGCATATTTATCTCGTGCCCCAATAGTGGGGACACAAAATGATCGGACGATGATGATAATAATAACTATGAACCTGTGAACGCTCTTTGTTTCGCTTCTAATCGCTATTTTACAATTTGACTCGGTACGTTTTTTTACCCGACTGCAAAGGAAGGGGTATTGTTTTTCGCGCGTATCTTGTATGTATGTATGTAATATTCTTTATCACTTCATATCTCCAGAATCGCTGAACGGATCTACATAATTGAGGTATCGTTAGATTCGTCTTAGCTGCCCAAGTGTTCTAAAATAGGTGACGTTAAAAAAAACAAACATGGCGGCTGAGCGACGCCATTGGATGTGGTGAAAAATATTTTTTTTTTTTTCGAATACCTTAACATGTGTACCAAATTAGAGGGCTCAACACAAGGATTTCAAAAAGGTATATCATGATTATCATTACCGTAATACTAAAAAAATAATACATCATCAGTCCACGATTGTAATTATTATTATTATGTCAACCACATGATGTGAGCTCTTTAAATTATTTGAACAGGTGTGATCAAGGCACTGTGCTTACCCGTAAGCACAGTGCCTTGATGTTAAGTGATGATAATTCCAATCATGGAAGCGCACTTCACTTGGGATCCTCAACTAGTGAGGCACTTGCTATCTTATCTCTAGCTGCCAGAATAGAATAGAATATTTTATTAACACAACAATGCTACAAACATTATTGTTATGGCGACATATTTAGATAAGATGATGGTAACTACGTAGCTAGACCTAGACACAAACATGTACCCCCCGCTGGGCATCGAACCCGGGACCTCTGGATATAAACCGGTGGTCTTAACCACTAAACCACAGAGGCGGTTACTACACAGATATAGTTAGTTAAAGGGCTATAAAGTTCCTTAGGCTCCATTCTATCGGTCATTCATACAATTTCTTTGATAAAATTACACGGCGCGGGAAGTACCCAACTTGTAATGCCAAATTGAAATATTCAGTGGTCCGTGGTGATTCGGTGACTACGGTACAAACCCGATTTTAATTAACACGCGAGTTTCCTCATGCCCTTAATAAATCTTACGGAACCTTATTTTGTATTCCACTAATGTCGAGTACACGCCTATTCCATTTCCCTTTGCTCCAATGAAATAAGAAACTCTCCACGAGCCAGTAGGTAATGGGTTTTGACGTGTTCTTTTTACAAAACGGGTGAAACGCTTACACCAAAGTGTATTAGGAATTAAAAATAAATACTTAAAATGTGATAAAAACTTCTTGGTCCAAAGTCAAAAACAAAAAGCTTTATTGACGGTTTGTTTAGTCAGACATTATGTGAAAAGACTTCTTGGCAGAAGAGTGAAGAGTCATGCGTGATCATGATCTATGTAGTAGTATATAGTAGACTAGCTTTTGTTCGCGGCTTTGCTCACGTGGGCTACACGACTTTATATATATATATAAATCTTCTGTGCGTGTGTATGTCACTGAACTCCTTCTGAACGGCTGCACCGAGTTGGATGACATTTTCTGTGTGTGTTCAAGTGGATGCGAGAATGGTTTAGAGTTACAATTGAACCCGGTAGGTGGCGCTGCTATAGGGATCCATCATGGGATACGGATGTTCTTAAGCGGGCGAATGATTTGTTTGTTTTGTTGTCATGGAAACTGTCAAACTGGTACGAAGTCAGCCGTTGCCGGCGCCGGCGCCGATCCGCTAGTTTGTTATAAAAGCCAAACTTATTAAAGGTCAATATCATGAGGGTATAAGTTGTAAGGGTTAGACAACTAATAAACATGTCACGTCAATTCAACATTGAGATTTTCATTTTTATCATTAAAAAGCCCATCCATGCGAGTTAGATAATAGATCACTCATTCTGTTAGTTTAAGAAAAGTAATATGTCCTAAATAGCAAGTTTCTATTTTTAATCTATGAAGAGACCCTTTAAAAATACTACGAAAATCTGAATATTTAGAGTACCTGGTTCTAGTAACATAGAGCACCTTAGACGTCTAAATTTCCGCCGAGACATTCCTTATGTAAGAAATTCTCGTGAACGTTCTTTAACACTACTAATGGAAACAACTTATGAAACGAAAATAGGAAATCTTTACTTCAAATAAGGACTTCCCAAGTTTTTTTTAGCTTTGAACGGTGACCGTTTATATATTTTTTTAAATAATATTTAAGTAACAGTAAGTTTACTATCGTTTTAAGTTTTGTATGTAGACTACAAAGAAGCGTCTTACCCAGGGCCAAGTTCGTTCTATGGGAATCCAAATCATTAACGTAAAATATATGGGTTGTTAAATACCCCTCCCCCTTCCTCCACATTTAATTAACAGATCCTTACTACAAGTGTTGAATTTTAGTGCACTGCTTTCCTATCTAAAAACAAAGGAGTTTTTCTATAAGAATCTAAATTGTCTGGCGTGATATTTATGGGGTTGAAAATACCCCCGTTCGAAAAATTGCATTAATTTGAATGCATTCTTTTCATTTTGAACAAAGGGGCATCTAACCTAGCGCCAAGTTTTGCTATGCGAGAATCCAAATCATCCACCGTAAAATTTATGGGGTGCTAAGTACGCCCATTTGTTTATTTGAATTACCTCCGAGATTTACTGCTTGAACGTTAATTAAGTCCGAGCTATGAATGTAACTTTAAGTTAGTTTGTAAGTTATAATACCACCGGCATCCTTCATTCCAACTTTGCTATTGAGATAGCAACTAATTGGTTTTGTATATTTCTGTTTTGTATGCACTAACTACATTTTAACATAAATAAATTTGCGAATGACCATTGCAAGTTTATTAAACACTAAACTTCTGTGGTTAAGTGACTACACTCTTAGCGTGCAATCAGTTTAAAATTAATCAATACTAAAATGGTTTAATTATAGTTATTAGCATTAATGAAAAATAAACCTTCTTCATCATTAGCTTATTTGTCATTCTTGGAATTTACTTAACACGTTGGCTGCTGCACTTCGCTGACGACGCACTTACTTGTAATACACAGCTATTATATATTGTCTGAATCAACGAGCTTCACGTTGTTGAGAGACAGTAAAGTTGTCTATGTCGCTTCGTGTCGATCTTGCACCGTGCTACCAATAATTGACATGTTTTATCAGTTGTGGCACCTCGCTGACGACGCGCATAAGTAGGGTAGGGTAACTCAGCATTTTTACGTCTTAACCAACGAGGTTGACGTTAACAGAGTCTACATACCTTACTCCTCCTCTCATCGGGTCCTAACTTAGAAGTCCCAAATCGTGCTACCAGTTTCACTTTTCATCACCATGGCACTTCGCTGACGACGCACTTTAATTGGATTATATAGCCTTTTGGTGATTCCATTAACGGGGTTGAGTTTGACACACTCTACATACCTTACACCTCCTCTCTTCGTGTCGTAATTCAGGAGTCTCGCACCATGCTTCCAATTGACCTGTCTCGTCGGCTGCGGCACCTCGCTGACGACGCACCTGAGCTCGATGATCGAACCTTCTTTGTAAAACTTGTCTTGAAGGGGACGGCCACGCTCGTCTACTATTTCTACTTTTGGCACTGTTGAAGAGAAAACATTGCGTTATTTATTATATTTTTGTATTTTTATTCCACAACGAGAAATTATTTTTAAACTGCAAATAACCTCATGTAAGTTATAATAAAGCCATAGATGGAAGCGCACTTCACGTGGATTACTCAATTACAGAGAAACAAGCTACTTTCTCGCTAATTACTCTTTCAGAGAAACTAACTGTATTATTGTCGAAACACAGTAATGTTACTAAAATTTTAGTTATAGTGACCGACTTAGATAATATGGCGGTAGTTAGTGAAGCAAACATGTAGACCACTACTAAACAAAACGTGACACCAATTTATGTCACTTCTCAAAATTGAATCCAAAACCTTTGGATTTGAGATCTCAGTCTACCCACTAGTCTATACTCATTAACTGCTTGTATACAAGATCCTTCAGCAATGTAAAATTGCTTTGAAGCACCTGCGTCTTAATGCTAAACGCCTACGAGCGACGACGATAAAATCCCCGTCCAATCAATCATACGGCCAATCAAATTAATACGGAGTCGATTGAGCTCAAAACAAAATCGGTGAGCCGGGCCACTGTAGCAGGGCGGCGTACAGTGTAAGCGATGAAGTGAGCGATGCTGGCGAAACGAAATGCAGTTCAAAAATATTGAACCTAATCTAAATAGATTATATAGATTATTTAGATAGATCTTAATAGATCATAATTGTTTCGGAAATGTGCTTATTTTTTTTACAAGCTTGACTTGAAACCGCTCATTAGGGCATAAGAGCTATCCGAAAGTGAATTCAAATCTCGCTCGCAAGTAAACTTTCAACAGTTTTGGAATTGTTATTTGTTCAAAATAAATTGTTTAAAAATTATAAATACGGGTTAGTGTGTTAGGCCCCCGGTGAGTGACGCCCCCGTGGCGGAGGCCCCCGATTTCGTTTTAGTGCGATAAAATTAATTAGTTGAATATTTTTATCAAAAGTACAGTCAAATAGCAAAGTGTAACTATTATAAAAATGTTTATAAGTGTTTTGTATTAAAAATTATAGAAGCTAATCATAAGTTACAACTAAATAAAATGAGGACTCCTGCCTTAAAAGCGACCAATGTCGGACAGCTAAAACCGCTGTCCTTGAGACGCCGCCATTATGCAGACAGGTATCTTAAATTGTAATTTAAGATATACCTTGTGAGACGATTTTTCTAACCGCCTCTGTGGTCTAGTGGCTAAGACCATCGGTTTAGACCCAGAGGTCCCGGGTTCGATTCCCAGTGGGGGGTACATGTTTGTGTACTCGGTTTGGTTGGTGGTAGGGCTTGTTTGTCTGCCTGGCTTGCTACCACCATCTTATCTAAATATGTCGCCATAATATCAATGTTTGTAGCACTGTTGTGTTCCGGCAGCTAGAGATAAGATAGCCAGTACCTCACTAGTTGAGGATCCCGGGTGAAGTGCGCTTCCATCATTAGCCTTATCGTCACTTAACATCAGGTGAGATCAAGGCACAATTTTGTCGAAGTCACGGGATACGAGTAGACATGCGGATAAAGTCCCGCTAGAGTGATAAAAGTAGGCCCCCTCCACAGGTGGCACCCATCCACGAACATGACACATGAATCTGCCATCGTCGCTTTGCTTAACAATATTTGAGGGAACGTAACGACCACACGCCATCACTATCGCAGAAATAATAGAGAGAGACAATACCCACTCAAGTTTCTCCAACTAATATAAGCAATCTAAGAATATAATACCTGTTTATTGCTTTAAATATAGTTCAAAAGGTTTGTACATAATATTGGAATCTAAAATGTGCCTTCTCAAGCATGGAGAAACTCAAGATGTTTCAATGAGGTCACTCATCCAGTGACGCAATGTTACGAATGTCACTTAACTTTCACGATAGGAAGCCACGTCATAGAGCTTTTCAAATTATAATAATCCCAGCAAAATGAAACAAAGACCCATCAATAAACAACAATGTTCCAAGTGGTTCCAAGAAACAATTTCATATTTCCGCTCCGATATCTCCCATCTTGTAGTGGATTTTTTATTAAGGCAGTTTAATTTTATTGGGCGCACTTATCGGAAAACGAGGGTTATCGCTCCATTCTTATTTAATTATGAACACTAGAAAAGGTAGATGGATAGGAGGAGTAATATAATAAAAACAAATGGTCCATCCCAACGACTTTATGATAAACCCTTAGTAGAAAAATGGTGGAATAATTTCACCGTTTATTCTTGTTGGGGCCTCTATTAGCTACGAATGGACTTAGTAATAACATCTTGGCTTTGTATAGTGATGGCTTTGCTTGTTTCATGGACCAATTAATGTCTAGAGGTCCCAAATTGTTGTCGAAAATAATACCAGTCGTTTAATGTATTTTTTTGAGTTATCAGTCTCTAATTTTTTTCTTGGTTAGCTTTAGCTTAGCTTTGAGTTTGTTGTTTTGGGAGTAAAAAAGTTTTTATTGAATCTCTATCTTTCTCTTGATGATGGATTTTTACCGCAATGAGACGATTCTAGTGTTATCTACACTTTTAAACTTTTGCTTTCCATCGGACTAGAACATAGGCGACTTTTTATCCCAGCAATAAGGTCCCGTAGGATAACGTAGTCCTCACGAACGAAGACGCAGGCAACCGCTAGTCTATCTATACAATCTGTATTGGCATGCACGGTACATACTTTAGGGGTTGTAGAAACTTGTAGAAAGGATTCCACCAACCGAAGCATGAAAACTTCACCTCATCAATGGGTTAACTTTTTATGCGTCTGCGTTCAGGAGGGAATGATGGAAGTATGAACACCTGCGCTAAGTTAAATGCGCATGTCTGTTATTGATCGTCGGATGGCGCTCTCTCGTTCACTAGTTCTATAGTTCTAACTGCCTTTGATTTCATTTCATCAATTCTACACTCAAATATACCATGATAAAAAAATATTTAAATAAATCCAAACTCCACGTGGTAAATTGGTTGGCTTAGTGTTTGTTTTTTGTCCTATTGATGATCGAACTTTTGGCTACTTTACTGATTGTTATTTACTTGAGTCTAGTTTCACTTTTTTACAGTGCATGCCAATACATAATAATATTATATAAATAAAATTAACGGATTTATGTAAAATTTCTCTCTTTTATGTAAAATACATAGACAGACCATGACCTGGACTAGGATACCTATAGCGGCACGCTCGCTTCGCTAGACATACACCTAACCTACGCGTTTCGGTTATGTAAATTTTTCCGCAATAAAGGTTTTTTTTTACTTTTGAGATTATAATGTTTAATATACCCGTTTTAGATACAAAATCTGAATGCTAACAGTGAATTTTCGGCAAATTGAAATTCGGAATACCATATTTCGGACTAGTAACACAACGGGTTTTTAATTCTTCGTACTAATAAAAATCGGAAAATTAAAATTTCGTATTTATGAATTTCGATAAAATAAAAATCGTGTTTTTGAATAGTCGGAATTTAGTCTCTTAGGGATTGTGAAACTCGGATTTATAAAAATCGGAATGTTCAAATTCGGAATTAGGTACATAATTCGTAATTTTTCGGTGTTCCCGTTTTACGGCCGTGCACCCCCGTTTTATTTGTAATTTTCAACCGAAACACGTAAAACCGTAAAACGAAACGCAAAATCTACTTTACCGACGCGCTAATTGTTTTTAGTCAAACAAGCCTAGACACAGACATGTGCAAGTCAACCTTAATTGTATTTAAAATAAACACATTTGAAAACTTAAATGCATTTAGCTAAACAGTGTTTAAACGAAACGTTATCTTGGTATTCTAGGCATACCTATTTAAGTTTTACTCGACTTTTTGATCGAGTCGTACCGGCAATGGTCACGAGTTCATTCAGCCCTAAGGAGGTATGCTTAGAATACCTAGCTAGCCCTTGGGTTAGCTAGTCTACATTTTTCTCTCTTAACCTCTAATTGCCTTACAAATAAACAAAGAATAAGGTCCGAATAGTTATTCCGTGTTTTGTCTCTCTCTCTCTCTAATTTGAAATGGCTGTAACAAAACAAGGAATAACTATTTGGACCTTATTCTTTGTTTATTTGTAAGGCACTAAGGAGTTTCCTCTTAAGCTACTGGCCGGGTATAAAGGTATGTCTATGATACCTATAAAAAGAAGTTTGTGTAAAACTTTTTTTTGTGTGTAAAAGTTTTGCTTGTTATAAGTTGAAGTAAACCCCATTAGGCAATTTATCCACTTCCATGTAATGTTTATTATAAACATGTATTATTTGGTATACTAAAAATAAGAGATTAGAATAATGAAGTTAAAGGTAATATATAATATTACGCATTTTTAGGGTTTCGTACCTCAAAATGAAAAATGGAACCCTTATAGGATCACTTTGTTGTCCGACTGTCTTTCGGTCTGTCTGTCAAGACCCTTTATCGCGGGAACGCGTGAAGGTATCGAGTTGAAATTGAAACCATACACTCAGGTCTGTGGTCCCTTGAAGAAGTAAAAAAAAATAAAAATTCATAGAGTATTTGCCGTTGACCTAGAACTATGAAGTTTGGCAAGTAATATCGTCTTAAAGTACAAGTATAAAAATCTGAAAACTATGCATATTTAATTAATCACAAAAAAAACAGGCGTCTTTACGCAAGGAATGGGGGTCCAAATTTTAAAGTAAGTTAACCGTGTCATGTGGGGTATCGTATGAAAGGGCTTCATTTGCACAAGTTTAAATAGATTTTTAATTATTTTTATGATGTATTGTATTCGATATATGACGAAGAATAAAAAAAGAAATACCTTTTCCCTCTTTTATATGTATAGGTACCTAATAACTTTGGTGTATGTAGTACCTAACAGTTTGCACTGTTATGCGTACCTAGTTAGTCCTTTTTTTTAATTTTGTAATTAAACACAGTCCTAAATAGGTAACCTACCTACTAAAGTGTATAATATATGTATTTGTAGGTTTTGGAAACTGAATTTCGGGAAAAGTTCGAGACTCGGTTCCTGAACTATAATAATATGTACCCATAAAGGAGACGGCCTACCTTCCATAGAACCTTGGGCTTGAGGTGAAGTTGAGGTGTAACACAATGAAAGTAGTGTTATTTGAAAGATAGTATAAAATTAAAGGATTACTGAAAATTTGGCTAAAATTGGCAGTCTGAGATCTGAGAAATAGAAGATTATGAAAAAGTGAGGTTAAGAATAGCCTACGCCGAAATAATTATTTTTTACAAATAATAGGTAACCTATAAAAGCATTTCTTTTTAAAGTAATGAAACATTTTGTCTTAATACAGATAAGCGTATATTTGTTACTAGCTATTTGTGTCCACATTGGGTTAAAATATTTAGGTAGGTAGGTACATAATCTCAACAGTCTATCTACACCAGTAGGTAGGTAGGTAAAAAGACATAACCACGCAGCATGTAATGCATAAATACCTACCTACTCAGTTGTCATTCCTCATCATTTGATAGCTTACTATTATCACACGAGTAAAGAAACTGAGCACACTCAAAACGCAGCGAAGCTAACAAAGCAAACGAGTCGAGTGACATTTTTTTTCTCCTGTCAATGTAAATTTTTTTGTCACGGCCTTGGCACGAAAGGATTTTTAGAAGTATATGAATAATATCGATTATTGTAATTATTATTATTATTATTATTATTATATATTATTATTATATATTATTATATATTATATAGTTATTATTAATAAAAAAAACAACATTGCTAACATCTATTATAAATTGATTTATGTGTTTTATGCATGTGTTTACATGTTTTTGATATTATTTAATATAATTGACCTGCCAGTGAAACGATTAATTAATAAATCAAACAACTTGATTGTATTGTGATAAATCGATTCATTTCATTCGATAACAGTAACTTCTTTCTTACGTCGTTTTCTTTTTTCCTAGACTGTAGATAAAGCTGATTTTTTATATTTATCTTACCTATTCAATATGTGTTTAAATAAACAATATTTCATCTTGTTACATGCTTGTTAAACTTAGGCCCACGACGGGCCGTCTCCTTTGTTTTAAAGTTTCGGAACCTTCGGTGGGCGAGTCCGACTCGCACTTGACTGATTTTTTTTTTTGCGAATCCTGCTTTTAATGTTAGTAGATAAATTATTATTAACGGTAGTATTACAATGTTTTTCCAATATTTGAAATACATTGTTATAAACCCGTTAACAATAAATAAGTTATTCTTACGTAAGTGACCATGATAGTTTTAACATTCGAAGAAGTTTTTTGAGGTTCTTGTCAGCTCTTATATCTAAGACTTGTCACGAAAAATTGGTTGATTGAGCACTTTAGTTTAAATTAAAATAGTTTTTGACGTCAATCAGTGCCTATAACGAGGCATATTGAATAAATAATTGACTGTGGCTTTGAAAGTTTAATTAGAAAACGTTGACCTGGCTCGTTACGTAGATAAAATATTTCATGTTGAAACTTTAACAATTTTACAGGCCACAGTATCTTCCTTTTTCTTCGAAAACAAACATGTTGGTAATGCCATTTTATTTTCTCAAGTCGTCGAGACTTGGTCTCTCACAAAGGAGTTTATACACATTTCTAGTAGCCCAAAGATCACAAAGGGACAATAGAACAAGGATATAAATAATTTAATTAAATAACAGGCAACAGATTATGCACAGATGGTAAGTTACATATAGGCCCTTACAGACTTATAGATACCTTACACACTTACATACATACAATTTATATATACAACTAAAACTATGCTACACGTAAGAACGGCGACATGCGACAGGCTATGGAGCACAGTGCTTATTCTTCCTTCTAGACCACATAGGTACGTGGAAATACGATTACGCACAGGAGCACAGTTGTAGGTAGTAAGCGTGAGGATCGCGGACAAGGTTTATTGCTAGGCGGGACGACGACGGTCGATGGATACAAGGAGGTGATCCTCGACCTAGGGTTGCGAGTTTGTTATTGTTTTTTACTACAAAGGTGATCATCATCGTCATCACAAGCTCATTTTAAGACCCTATTGCTGGGGCACGAGCGTTCCTTACTGAAGAAACACCACTGGGAGAACAGGGTCAAAGTACTAGGAACGCGAGCCCAGTGCGGATTGGTGATTGTTACCGACTGCTAAAATGCAACCGATACCAATGACTTTACGTGCCTTCGGAAGCACAAAGGAGCTCGATATTTTACATTTTTGCTCACCCATCCGATGGGCGTCTTTGCGAAATTTAAGTTTAAGCAAATGTTAACTGAACGCGTTTAACACTGGCCATCGTACTCCTTTCGTAGTTGATACCATCACGCATATGAAAAACCATATAGAAAAAGGAAGGCAAATAATCAACATTCGATCACGTTGACGAAAGTGAGAATTTGTATAGCAAAATTGTAGCTCTTCTCGTTTGTGATGTCAAGGCAAGCTATGCCTTGCTTCAATGCCATACCACAGAAAAACTAATAGTTCTACCGGCCATACAAAATCTCGTTTTTCGTCAACGTGATCGATCACTCGATTGATAGGTGTTTAAAACTCGCAGGCACTTTGAGTACGAGCTTTTACATTAGGCAGATAAAAGGTGAACCTATTAATAATCTTAAGATTGGCTTTTTAAATATTAACGTTCTCTCTCAGATTAGCAGAATCAATTAGATTTGTAAGAATTCACATAAAAAAAAAAACTTTGAAAAGATTACCTACATCCGACAATAGGAATCGATAGAACTGTTCACAATACAAAATAATAATCTAATATATATTTTCATATCCAATTATGCGAACAGGAAAAATATCTACAAATATCATAAGGAAAATGCGATTTAGATACTTGTTTGTTCGTAATGCCGAACCGACCTTACATGTTTGAAGAAATATGTTTGGCGGGCCCTATATTAAATGATTGCATAAGAATGAAAATTGTTTAACACGATTATCAAAAAAGCTGTTTTAATTAAGCATAAGTATACAACTTGAAAATTGAAATATTGAATGTATTCAGTGTTGATTGATTTGAGGAGCCCGATGGCGCCGTCTGTATCAACGATTGCTAAAGGCAAGCCGCTTTCGCAAAAGCCGGTCATCGGATGGGTGACACAATGATGGGTGGCGAAATTTTAAAATATCTAGCTCGTCTGTGATTCGGAAGGCACGTAAAGCTGTTGGTCCTGATTGTACCAGCAGGCGTTAACAAAAACTAACCCGCATTTAGTTCGCATGGTAGTTTATGGCCCGTTCTCCCTATGGTGTCTCCATCAATAGCCTTCCGCTCGTGCCCCAAGAGTGAAGAAATAAAAAAATAACCCGGAGATGAAGTCCTACACATACAGAAAGTAACAGGTTTATTCTGTAAGGCTTTTGTAAAGCATGAGTTCACGTCAGTAGTCTAAAGGAGCTATGTCGATTGAACAACGATATTTTGCTTTGCATCGTTTTTCCGTTCGCCTACCGACGCTTAATGTATTAATTAATGCTTAGTAGCAAATGCATTTATAAACGCAGTTGGCACTGTCAACAATTTGGTAGTTGACAACAATAACAATTAATTCCAGAACAATAAACGTATAAATGAAATCACGTAACAGTTCTTTATAACATTGACCAATTTTTTTATTTTTGACCTAAGCATGAATTTCTGTTGCCTAAAAAGTTATTAATAAACACTCAATTGACGGAAAGAAATAGTGACGTTATAGTTTGCTAATCTTTAAAATAATCGTTTTGACAGTTGTTAAAAAGTTTCTATATTGACTAACCAGTCAACTACCCAATTACAGTGACAGTTACATTGGTTGTATGGCTTGTTTTAAGTTCGCTTGGCTAGCTATTGACACGAACAGCACCAAATGCCGTCATAACATCAATGTAAGAACCTACCATTGTCCTGTTCCAAGAGTAATCAATAAAATACCAGTTCCTGTAGTTAAGAATTGCATGGTGCTATTCTTTGTAGAAACGTTTACAGGATTTTCGATCAACACGGTATAGGGAACATTTTAGTTTCTTGCCACCCACAAAAGTCTGGTTACGCTGTAAAAGCCATCTGTGGCCAACAGCAATGTCTTATTATAGCAGAGTACGTATTCCAATCCTTTACCTAAACATTTTTGTTACAATTTAAAAAAAATCTTTACCTTATATTTGACGATATATTATGACACACTCGCAACGATATTTATATCGTTAACCGCCTAGTATAAACATTAATTAGGAAACAAAACAAATATGTTACAATGTTGTTCAACGTTCTGAAAATTAAAACGCGCTTGTGTTAATTAACACACGCCCACACACACAAACACTAACTGCCGCCCTCAGAAACATTTGGCAAAGTAAATTATTAAAAACCAAAATTAAGTTTCATCTCAAAGCTCAAAACTTTCGTGTCGTTACATTGTCCAAATATTTTTTATAAAAGTATGAGACCTTCTTTCTATAGCAACAACTCCTAAACTGCGTTCCGCAAATTAGTTATTTATTGCTTGACTTTATTCGTTAGTAATTAATACTTTTTCCTTTTGTAGAGGTATACACACAACATTTTCACAGAAAATTCAGAATGATAAGTTATCGGTAAAGAACACTAATTAATTATGTACTTGAAAGTAAAAAGCTATGTCAAGTATTCCGTAAGTTTTGTATTTAAATACTAAAACGGCGAAGTGTTAACCTTCCTGTTACTTAATGGAATGTAAGTGATGATGAGACCGAAGACAGAAGCGCACTTCTCTTAAAATCTTCAACTACTGATGACCTGGCTATCCTATATAGCAGCTGGAACCCACTAATGACACCATTGTTATTATACCAACAGACATAGATTAGACATTGGAAGCTAGCCAGGCAGACTTGGATGAAATCATTAACTAATCCTTACACACTACAAGTAGTTAGATGAAATGGTTATAGCTAGCCAGACGGTCTGTACGGTAACCACGACGGTAACCAAGGCTTTGAATACCGTTAAAATTTGGTAACGATACTTCTGTCAAACGAAGATACCGTTTTATTATAGGTAACGGTATGCCTGGGTGGCATTTTTGCCGGTAATTTAACTAACCGCTCTAATTGGCTAAAGCGCATTAGGTAACAAAAAAAAAACACGATACTTTTCTAGATAACGTTATCTGCATTATGTACCGCTACCAATTTAACTTTATAGAAATAACGGTACTTATTGAAACTTATAGTGGAAATTCGGTAACGGTATCAAGCCCTGCTTTAAACAAGCCCTACCACCAACAAAACCGTACTATGGACCCTGCTGTTTATTGGAAAAAACCTACCTTTATCGTTATCCACCAGAGCACAACAAAGCTACTAACATCAAAGTAACGGTGAAGAAACCATCAACCTTAACTTAGTACTAAAACGGAATGGTTATAGTTAACACGGCCCAGTCAACCGGCTAGAAGTTTGATTCAAAAGAAATCCCAAAAGAGAGGTATATGTTAACGATATATCCAGAATATTCGGCGGTATATTTTTCGAACGCGCCGCAAAAAAATTAAGGTAAAACCGCACATCCCGTTTCGTATTCCACGATTATCCGAAACCCATTCTTGCATGCGGTAACGGTAGCCAAATATTTTTATGTTTCACCCAACCACCCAACCACCGCGTTGAGTAATATCCGATCTCGTTGGATAACCAAATAAAAGTATCCAAGAGGCGAGGTACAGCTTTTCGGTGTATAATTTGAGGTTTCGTTTACCGAAAAATGTTTACCCAGTATGTTACTTTTCAATTTTTGTTCGGCAATTTGAAAAGTGATGAAATTTTTTTCCACGATTGGGATATGAACGCTCAGCTTCTGACATACCTACTGGGATAGGTGTACTTCCAATGTTTCAACGCTGCTCGACCCTTGCAAATATTAACACTATCTGCTCTTAGTTTGTAAGCCAAATGTGCCTTGTTCACTGTCTACAACAACATCATCAATTTTAACATTTTCAAAAATATCAAAGATCTGTTTAAAATATACGCAAACTTTATTTAAGAACATGGGTACATAATAAATTTGGCTGTTATTTTGTTCTCGCTAAATATCACTGACTTTAATACACCTTTTGAAGTAATCGATGATTAATTTTAAAAATTCTATATTCAATTTCATTTATTCAGTTTAGGCTACAAAATTTGCTATGCCATCGGTTTGTAAGTGCACACACAAGACGGAGAAACCTTGTACTGAGAAGAACCGGCATGAAACTCAGCAGGGGCATATCTTTGCTGGGGCTGATTGAGTTCGACACACCTCTGAAGGTGATTCGTTTCACACGGCTTGAGGGACCCCCAAAAAAGCCCGGTGAAGCTGAAAATGCCGTAGCGGCAATCAGCAATCTCACTCAAAAAATAAATAAATAAGAGTTCGACACTGAACATTTGCGATTTGGTCATTGTCTTCGCCCACAAATTGTAAATATTAATAATTATATTAACGGGACTCTGACCATGTTTGTTACTTTTGAGTATCCAATATGGTAAGAAACCCTTTAATGACTACTCTAATGCAAGTAACATGATAGTTTAAGAAGTTAAATTGAAAATAATGCATACATGATTATATTTTATCCGCTCACGTATTACGCCGTGGTCATGAGAGAAATTCTTCGTCTTATCTATTGCCCCCGTCTTGAAAGGCCTATCCGAAAAAATGCAGTCAGAAGTTTGAGCAATGTTGATCGTTCTACAGTTAAAGCTTCTCTTTTTACTTACATACTAGCGCCTGGCCGCGGCTTTGTCATAAAAACCAGTTGCAGCGTAAAAACCAGTTGCAGCGTAAAAACCAGTTGCAGCGTAAAAACCAGTTGCAGCGTAAAAACCAGTATCCCATGATTCCCTGGAAATTTCGTGTCCAACCAATCCTAAAATCCTTGTTGATGACCACGACCATTCTGCCAAAGAGTGACAACGACTATAAAGAGAATTTCAAGCCTGGGACTTTTCTTTTATCTTTAATTCTTGAGGATTCCGGGTGAAGTGCGCTTACCTTCAGCCACAGGCTGTTTGGTAATAGGTGTATAATCCCGAAACTTAGCCATGCAACCAAGGACCACCGTGTTAATATTTCAAATTATATTACGTAGATTTATTGTTCTATACATAAACTCAAATTCAATTTATTAAATTATTTTTGTTCATACCCTGTTTTGACATGTTTTGACTTCCGGTCTTCTGGTTAACGACTAAAGATAACGTATCAGCTGGACCTAAGGTTGTCATTATGCAATTTTCTTTTATAATAAAAAACCTCAATCAGCCATGTCGTGCTGTTCAGGCAAGTTAATAATTTGTCAGGTCTCTATGCACAGGACCCTACTTACCATATTCGGGTAAAGGTATTACCAAACACCTGTATATGAATAGATGACAATGACTCACCAACAACAGTAAGATGCACCCTTCGCACCAACGGCGGGTGTGTCGATATCTGACACTCGTAGTATCCTTCATCCCTCTCGCTGACGTACTGTATGAGCAGGCGCCAGTCGTTCGGCTGCTCGAAGGCTAGAGAGTATCGTGAGTCGGCGGAGTAGGTGTGGCGACCGAACGAGAGTAGGTGCAGCTCCTCGCTTCGACGTCGGACCCAGGATATCTGGAAGCAAAGGATTTGTTGTAGTAAAGTAAATAGCCTATATACTGTCCCACTGCTAGGCAGGCGTCCGTCATTAAATCAAGTCATCGCTAAAATTGATGGGTATCGGCTTAATAACCACGCTTGCCAAATGCGGGGGTTGGTGATCACAAACCCGGGCTATGCATCAAAAAATCTGAAACACTTTGCACGACCTGGGAATTGAACCCGGGACCTTCGGGTATTGAGCTGAGTGCTTTTTTTTTGAGAGATATTGTTGATTGCCTCTACGGCATTTTCAGCTTCACTGGGCTTTTTTGGGGGCGGCGAGGAACGTAAAGGGTCCCTCAAGCCGTGTGGAACGAATCACCTTCGGAGGTTTTTCTAGAGGGAACGGCATCGCGCACTAGTGCGCGTCCCCGTGCCCTACTAGATTCTCCGAAGGGTTCGGATCGGATCGGGGAGCGGAGCAACCCGAGGGCGCCTCTAAAGGCACGGACCTCGGCTCGGGTTGACCGGGCCGTAGAGGAGGAGAGAGGGCTGAGTGCTATGCCACCTAGGCGTTTGTTATAGACTTAAAAGCTTTTTTTTTGGAACCAGGTGCAAATCATTTGTCTGTGAGATGTTATGTTAGTTAGTATTACAATGACGAAAATTGAAAATTTTGTTGGTTTACTACATTTCCACCTTAAAAGTAGGTACAAAAACAAAACAAACAACATGTTATTTATTGTTTGTACCAGAATAGAATATTTAAAAACATTAAGAACCTATATAGAGAAAACTTTGAAGTATAAATACGTACCCACCGTACGCGCAATGTGTTTAAAAAGAAGTACAAAGTTGTTTCTTCACGTATTTATAAACGGTTAATTCAAAGGCGGTTTTTACCTAATATGGCACCAAAAATATATGACATCTTGTCCATATCGGTAACATATTTACGCTCGTAACTGTACATCGGCACACATTTGTCCGCGTCATAACACCCTATTTGTATCGGCTACATACACAGTCCCAGCGTCTTTGTAAATATCAGTGAGATATTCCCGACTATTAGGTACCTGCACAGCTGGTTTAACACACTATATCTTCCCTATATCTTCGTTTGTTTTCTTAGTGTCTAGTGTGTGAGCTTTTTGTACTACTCGATCTAGTTACAAATTGATTGCTGTTTTTATGGAAAGCAGCGTCATCCAGTAACGATAAAGATTTTTCTATTTCTATTTCTATTTAACGGTCATGTGGAACTTATTTTGTCAATAGCTAGTGCTGTTTCAAGGGAGTGCCAGGCACTGACATCGTCGGCTACTTATAAACGAGGAATGCAGACATAAATGCAGATTGAGCCATAACATACCACACACATACACAGTGCCAGCGTCTCTGTAAACATCAGTGAGGTATTAGATAACTGCACAGCTGGTTTAATACACTATATTATCTTCCTTCGTTTTCTTAGTGGCTAGTGTGTGAGTGTTTTTCATTGCTCGATCTAGTTACAATCGATTGCTGTTTTAATGGAAAGCAGCGTCATCTAGTAAAGGTCATGTGGAACTTATTTTGTCAGTGGTGCTATTTCAAGAAAGTGCTCACACCAGGCACTTGTATCGTCGGCTACTTATAAATAAGAAACGCAAACAGAAAGGGAAATCGAAGGGATGGATAGGGAGAACGGGCCATTAACCACCACGCGGGCCCAGTGCGGATTGGTGGTTGTTAACGACTGCTAATGCAGCCGGGACCAACGGCTTTACTTGCCTATCGAAGCACGAAGGAGTTCGAGATGATAAATTTTTGATCACCCGTCCGATGATGGGCCTTCGCGAAAGTTCCTAAATCTCAGCACTTACAGACCGGGCGCGTTCACCACCGCGCCATCGAGCTCCTCCGAGAACCGCCATCGAGTTCCTGAGATTAACCCGTCCTAACAAACAGACGCGTTCAGGAGACTTTCTTTTATACCACACATACTTTGTATAGATAGATGTGATCTTATATCTATCTATACATAGTCTCTATGCCAAATTTAAAAAAAAACAAATTCAACATCATTTATTCAGTTCAGGCTACAAATTAGCTCTCATGAATGCCACTATGCCAGAATCGGTTCGTAAGTCGGGCGGGAGAGAAGGCGGGAGACCTTGTACTGAGAAGAACCGGCAAGAAACTCTGCAAGTGTCAAGCTCCATCAAATAAGGCCCTATCAAAAAAGGACACTTTCCATCACAAATAAAACACAAAATACAAAAGACAATCATAACATGTAAAAAAAAAACAAAAGAGAAAAAAATATTAAATATCTAAGTTTGCAAATTTACATCAGAAAGTATGTATCTATCTATCTATTGGTACTTCCATAACACGATCTTACACTGTGCCCTTAGTCAGTGGATGTAATCATCCACTGAATTGAAGAGGCAGAACCGCTAAAGAGCTCTTCGAATCGCCATAGCAAATGCTAATGAGCACTTGGACTAGTTCCCAAGTACTGCCTACACATCTGACTATCCAAAACTGTCCTTGTTCAATAAATGTTCAAACATATGCCATAGACATTAAGTTCAAAGTCTATCGAGAAAATTTGACAATTTGTAGTAGTCTGATGTGCGGGCTTGTGTACTCTCTTGTTTAATTCACAGGTTGACGCGGAATGAATGTTTTTTCCTACCATTATTATAGCTACAAGATCATTGGCGCATGAACCAATCAGCATATTTTTAAAGAAGATCGTAATAGTTATTCACTAGTTTTTATTTATCGATCCTATAACGCAAATGACACCGCAATGAAAACGGATAAGTAAAAAAAAAGAAAGTCATTATCTTGAAACCATTACCAAATGGATTATTAACCGTTAAGTGTTCGTGAGTGTGCATGAGTGTTGGCAAATGAAACAAAACAGTGCAACGTCACTTTTCAAATTCTCTCTCAAGAAGCCCGCGTGAAGACTTACCTAGTAAAGCGCCACATCTTTACTGAGATACTCGAAGGGTTGGGGGGGTCTGTCATTTCTCACTTCTCATTTCTATTATCATTCATCATCATCATACTAAGATGAAGATAGAATGGATGAATAGGCTTGATGGATTTCATCCGGAGCCGTAAAATATTTATACAAAAAAAAAACATTATTTTACCAAAATAATAGTTTATCGTAAAATAAAATTAGTTTTAATAATATTACGAAATACAATAAAAGTTATTTCGTGTTATTAAAACATCAAAAAAAAAAAAATCATTCAAATAAAAAGCAAAATATAATAACTCCACTCTGTTACACTTAGTATTATAAGATTGTTTATTGAACCTTTGTTTGTAAGTAACATATTGTATTACTAACAGGCTATGGAATTGATCCTAAATAAAATAATATAAGAAGAGAGTCCATGAGTCAAACTAGCAAATGGTAGATAGGTAAGTTATCAGCATCGTGCCTCAATCGTCTCCAAAGAGTATCCTGCTCCACAACAGTGTCCTCGAGAGCAACATCTTTGAACCTCTGGTTCTGGCGGATTTTGTCTGGGTCACCGTCTTTGTCAGCACGAAACAGGTCTAAGTCGAGAACCATGGTGGTAACGTATGGGACGTGGCTGACGAAACTATTGACAAAATACGGTCAAGATAGGTAAGTTATATTTCTTTATCCCTAATTATTTACGTAAGGCAACCAATACTTTGGATTATTCCCTTTAACTGAAAGGGGCAAAAGGGAACCCTTATAATATCCGTCTGTCTGACGGCCTCATTAAAATCGGTCCCTTGTTGTTAGATACACATATGAAGCTCGAGCTTAAGCAGGTCTATGGCGCAGTGGTTAAAACGCCTGGTCTGCGATTGCTAAGGTTAAGCAACTTTCGCAAAGGCCGGTCTTTGGATGGGTGACCAAAAATGTATAATCTAACGCTCCTTCATGCTTAGAAAAGCATATAAAGTCCCTAGTCGCGGCTGCATTAGCAGTTGTCAACAACCACAAATCCGTACCGGGCCTGCGTGGTGGTGTATGGCTTGTTCTTCCTATTTATTTATTCATACGGAAGGCTCTTGCCCCAGCAGTGGGGACATAAAAATGAGCTGATAATAATGCAAAAAAAAATATTAATGATTCCTTATACTGTTTCTTTTTGGATCACCTACCTATGTATTTATTTTATTTTCTTTTTATTTATCATATTCTTTTTTACAATTCAATTTGTAATAAGCATTTAGGAAACCAACGAGGATTATAAAAAGGAAACAAAACAACTGTGGCACCTAATTACGATTCGCACTCAATGTTAAATTACTAAAAAAGTAGGATTTAAGTTTTGATTTTAAATTATTTAGTGTTATTTTTTATTTTTTTTTATTTTTATGTGAATTTGAAAACTAACTGATTTTAATTTAAAAAAAAAGCTATTGATTGATGCTTATTATGCTTTGACTGCGAAAACAAATCACTGGCAAGCGTAAACTCAAATTCGATACAGGAAGCTTATGCCTTGTACTGGGACAATATATAAGATATTTACTTTACATAAACTTTGAAGCTAAAATTTACCAAAATGCAGTCCTTAAATACATTCAGCATATATCCAATATTCTTGTGCCTTCAAAAGGGAATATTCCACGTACATTCTAACCTAGATCATGTCTGCAACCTCTTTGCATACCTTTTATTGGAGGGTTTCAGCTATGTTCATACTGTTACATCCCATATACTAAAGCGTTGCGTTGAAATTACCTATCGTAAATATCACATTTTAAATACTATTGGAAGTTGATGTATGGAAACGAACAATGCAAGCTTTTGTGTTGAAGAGTTGGCGTTGACAGTGCTATCAACACTGGCTAGAATATGTTGTGCAAAATTATTTCTCTTTTAAGGATAAAATAAAAAAAAAGAAAACAACATGCAAACAGAATGGACGACCTCCGTAGCCGAGTGACTTGCACGCCGGACTTTGGGTGGCGCTAACTCTGAGGTACCGGGTTCGATTCCCGGTCAAGTCAATTTCAAAACGAAGTTTTCGATATTGTGTCGGGTCTGGGTGATTGTGAAACCGTCATTGTTTCTGATTTCCATAAAACGAGTGCTTTAGCTAATAACCTTGGGATCAGAACAATGTACGAGTATGTGACGTTGTCTAATATTTTCTAATATTTAAAAAAAAGGTCTTTTTGCATGTTGTTTTTTCTTTATTTTCTTTCTGAAATTGCCACTGTAAAAGGAAAAAAGAACCGCTTCGCCTTTAAATTATTGTAAACCTTGTTTTTGTTCTAAACAAAGTCAGTATTGTTATTATTGTTATTTTTTTTTTCACAATGAATTTCTTTTTTTATTTACTAGGTAGGTAGGTTATAAAACAGCTTACAGGCTAAAAAAATACAACTACAACATAAAAATAAACAAAAAATATTGAGTCTGAAAGCCTTAAATTGTACACAACATTATCTAAAACAGAGTTCAGTTCTTACTGAGGTCACAGCATATATATACTAATATTATAAAGAGAAAAGCTTTGTTTTATGTATTTTGGTTTGTAACGAATAAACTCAAAAACTACTGGGCCGATTTAAAAAAAATTTCACCATTAGAATGTGAGAGAGAGAGAGAGAGAGGGAGAGAGGGAGAGAGAGAGAGAGAGAGAGAGAGATATTCATTTATTGACCTCACACACTAATATACATAAAAAATAAAAATAAACAATAATACATAGGTCAATCAGGACCCCGCCTCAGCTTGTGTTGTTGAGAAAGAAGCGTGTCGCAACAACGCTGGTATTCTGGCGGAGCCTGCTACATTAGCGCTGAGTAACATTGACTATATTAAAAAAGAAATGTCCACCCATGCGAAGCCGGGACGGGCCGCTAGTTAATAATAAAATAACAAAAGCATTTCGCTTCTGCGTTGTTCTAAGATGTAGTAGTATGTAGTATGTATTGCTAATACATCTCGTCTACAGAGATCTGTTTGAACAATTAGCTACAAAGAATCGCATGATTAATTCAACGAAAACAGCCCTGTCATTTACAGAGCTCTCTTTGCAGTGAAGCACACAAAAGTGATTGAATTCTATTTAAATCACTGTTATTTGCTGACACAAAGTAACTGCTACATTACGTTAATTGTTGAACCAATATCTTCAACAAGCATAGTTCATTGAACTCGTCTGGAAGGTTACCACACGTATTTCTAGCACCAAGCAGTCACTAACACTGCTGTTTGAAGGGTATCTAGTCATAAGAAGCTTTAGTTGAATCTAACACACTACCCTTGGATCACCGGTCCATTGCTATAACCGCTGAGCTACCGAGACCCCAGAAGACTCGTTGATACTCAGGTACCCTTCAATCAATTTTGAAATTTTTGAAAAGAGGATTTTATTTATTTTTATATTATGTCGAACGAATCCTTGCTTCGAAAATCAAGTTAAGCTGTTGAAGTGTGGTTTTAATATGGCGATCATTACAAAATATGTCTCAAAAGCTGTTTGGCGTCAAAAATATGTATTACGGTCTAGCCACAAGCCGCCGCCGTTGGCGTGACTAGCGAATTCCTTATACATGGCATATGATGTTAATTAACCGCAGTGCGGTGAGCGTTCCAACCGCGCAATGAAGAGAGAATCAGCTAGTCGCGTCACTTTAGGGTGGCCAGCTTTATTTTACAAATAGTTTACAAAGACTATTTACCGTCTTCTCTCCCAGGTCGTGGACTCGACAATGGAGATGCACCCTGCTGCCCAATTGTGCCGTCACGTTGTTGGTGGAAGCGTCATCCTCGAAGAAGGGCAGTGGCTCCGAGGTGGTGGTAGATATATCCTCGTCGTGGTCTTCATATGTTTCCGTGAACACCTCGTGCCAGAACGGGCCGTTGACCACCTTCTTGTCACCGGTTTTGAAGTCTGTTGGGTCGAAAAAGTATTGTCAAAAGACTGATAGATCGATCGAGACATTCTGCAAAGATTTGGTTAGTCCAAGCCAAGGTCCTAACTTTTAGATACACCCTTGACTTGTTCCGCTCGTGACTCCAATCCGAATGCTTCTAAAAATCTTGAAGGGAACCACATGCTTGCGTGATGGCATCCCCTCTACAAACGCTCTGAAGATGTAAGATCACTATCCGCTTAAGAAAACTTAAGTTTCTCGCTATCCTTAAAATTCGGCCATCGGCGATCAAAAGCTATATGTTTGCAAAAAAATGTATTATAGATAAAGAAAATAATAATATAATTAGTAAAATCTATTTATTTCTCTGTTAAAAAGAAGAAAAAAAACAGATAAAGAACAAAGATTATACTATGTTTTGTAAGTAGTACGGTCACAGATATCTAAATATATTACGCTCTCGCCTCTCGCGTCTCGTCTTTCGCAACACGCAGGATGGCTCTGTCGAGCCAAGTCCGTCGTCTGACTGATTTACAGACAGACTTCTGTAGTAGTAATGAAGTATTTTCCTTGAACTACTGGGATTGTCCTAATATCTGCTTATAAAAATAATGTGTTTTCGTTGATTAAATAATGGTTTCAATCAACTCTCTTTCATTTGTTCGTATAATATAAAGTTTAAGTGACCACTACATTGTTATATTTCTAGCATTTATTTATTAAATTATTTTATTCTGACTCTCTTAAGAGTCTCTTAAGAGTCTACCTACTCTTTCTCGCGTAAATTCTTGGATATTCCAATAACTATTCAAAAGCAGTTAAATGATGCAGACGCTTGTGTGTTCTTATTTGTTACAGTTTTGCAAGTAAAGAAACTTCTGCAATGTCGGGTCACCGGATGGGTGACCAATTATACAATGATTTGTGCTCCTCCGTGTTTCAGGATGCACATTAAGCCTTCCTTATTCTTGTATTATCATTAATCCGATGATTAATGGTAATCCATGATGAGTTGACACTATGATGTGATGACATAATAAAAAAAGCATTTTTTATGTATCATTTTTCATGTGGAAAAACTTGCGCCCATGTGAACATTTGTAGGTCTTTTTTATTTTACTATTTATTTATTACTGACGATGAAATGATGATGAATGATGGTGATGGTGAACAACCATTGCCAATAACAATCTCACCTGGTATTTGCGGGGCTATAACGCATAGGGTCCTGATTAGCAGCGAGCAGAAGACCAGGAAGGCAGCCGGCGTCATCTTTTCAGCCCCAAGAGTCGGGAGCCATAGATTTCACCTGCCCCGCCTTCGTTGTACCTGAAATAAAACAATGTGAATTTCAAAATAATTTATTTAGTTGAGGCTACAAATTAGCTCTTTATGAATGTCACTATGCCATCGGTTCGTAAGTCTACACAGGACGGGAGACCTTGTACTGAGAAGAACCGGCAAAAAACTTAGCAAGGGCATTTGTTGGGCACTTTCCATTACAAATGAACACACAAAATATATATATCAAAGACAGACAGAAGTAAAAAAGAAATTAAAGAAATAAAAACATCTTACAAAAACACACATGTTGAAAAAAAATCCACGAGCAAATTTTGAACCTGCACCCTTATGACATACCGGGTCAGGTGCTCTTCCAATTGAGCTATCGTGGTTCTAACCAACCCGCCGAAATTATTCAACACTATTTATCTAGATAATGTGTTTACAAGAAAAATTAGTATACATGCCAAAAGAAAGAGTTGCTAGCGGTTTCCACATTAGGACGAGCCTGACTTGTGGCAAACCCAACGTAAACATTATGCGAACAAAGAAAGTAAACTAAAGAATGATATTAAAAATAAAGGAAATTAAAAAGGATACATATTAATAATAATAAAAACAATGTATGCACGTGGTAACTCATGCTTTGTATATATGTATCTATATATATAATAAAGCAAAAGAGAGTCGAAAGTCTGTACATGGAAGACAAAAACATAACAAAAACATTTTAAAAACAATATCCTAGTTAGCAAAGTGATATTGGAAAAAAAACTAACTGCTTCTGGAGTACAATCCTAGACCGTTAGCACACGTTTATGACCCACAGGATATTATACAGCTTATGACCTAAACTCAATTCAATTTCTTCTAAAATGGCTCTCGCTACGATTTAGCCAGTGTTAGCAAAGTTACGGACAAAATCAAAACACTAATAAGTTGCCCTAAAACTAGACCTAAACTCTAGATCATAAGCTGGATGACAGTGACAGTGGCAGTGACGGCGGACTGCACTGGAAGATATTACAAAAAAGGTAGAAATAATGTGCACACCCCACTACAAGACGTAACATTTTTGACAGTTCATGTAAGATACAATTAACATTAGCTAAGGAGTGGAATTCCCTGTCTGCGGATCTGTTTCCTGATACTTACAACATTTTCAAGGCAAGAGTGAACAGGCACTATTAAGGCAAGTGTCCTAGGCCGCATCATCACCTACCTACCTAGGCGAGATCGCGGTCAAATACTTGATAATACAGAATTTTAAAAAAAAATCGCTTTAAGGGCGATGGTGTGCTAAAGCTCTAAGCTATAAAATTGATGATAGCGACAGTGGTGATGGACTGCAATATAAGCAAAGAAGGCAAAGAAGGTACAATTAATGTGTACCTCCCATGCTTACTAAAATAGACCTATAAACTTCGATCAATAATGTACACACGCCTGCACATCAACCTACCACAAACTGTCAAATTTCCTCAATAGACTTTGAAGTTTAGTACTAAGCAATATGGTTGAAAATGTTTTGAAGAAATTTGACAGTTTTGTATAGGTTGATGTGCAAGCGATGAGCGCTTGAAAAACGGTAGGTGATTTCGGAGTCACGGAGCCACAATGACGTTTGTGGCGATGACATTAAATATTATGTACAAATATTTTGCAACCTTAATTAATCTTTTGTGGTTAAGATTTAAGGTTCACAGTAAGCTAATCTTGTTGATGCTATCCAATTTTTTTCAGATTTTGTTTTGATTTGATTTTGTATTGTTTTGTTTTGATTTTAAAATTTAAATTTGTAAGTAGGTAAGTAAGAGCAAACAGGACCACATTCGAGAGGCGGTTTTGTTCCTGATCCTTTATCTAGTACAGACGGCGGCAGATCAACCTACCCAAAACTGTCAAATTTCTACAATCAATTTTGAACTTTATTGTTTGGCTATAAGGATCAATATTCATTGCAGAAATTTGACAGGTTTGGGTAGGTTGATCTGCCGCCGTGTGTACATTATTGATCGAAGCCTCTAAAGGAAAAAGTATTGTTATTTACGAGCTATTTAGGTATATTACTCGTATAAGGCTACAGTGGCTTTGTCCGACTTAAATTTTTTCGGTAACCATTTGTATGGAGATAATAATAAAACATATAATATATCCTCACACAAATCTCCTGTTTCTTACACAAGTCCGAGACTAAAGTGGACTAAAGTGTGCGAGTATATAACAAAGCATCTCATAACTTACGAAGAATCTGGTTCAATTCCTTTTTATGTTGCTTTAGGCCGGGCTATCTACAACTATCTCAAATTAAAAGGAAACTTTCTCGATCCCCTTTATACTGGGAGATTAGAATCGCACGTAGATCTTGCGAGAAAAATGTAGGTGCGCCAAATGAAACACGCTTTAAAAAATTGCTGATATAACTGTTCTTGTATGTTATTTAAAATATTTTTTTATATATTATTAAATATATTATATTATTATTTACTAATATATTTGTATGCTAATACTTTAGCTAAATGTGCGATGCTCAACCTAACCTGTTCCACCTATGTAATGTACCACATTTATTACAAATAAATAATTTGAATTTGAGAATATATGGTAAGAAGCGAATAATTTGATGTTTGGACATATCTCTGGGAATCGAACGAATCCGGAACCTGTGGGTCTGAGACTGATGCTCTTTACCACTAGACCACAGAGGCGGACATACACATACAGCCTTCTTTTAACATGATTCAATATATTATTATTATTATTATTAAACATATAATATTATTGAAAAAAGATCAAATAGTACAAGGCTTTATAGTTCTTGCGATATTGTAAATAGTCAGTCCGTCAGCCCGTGAGTAGTATTTAATTTCCAATACATTTTTTTTTACTTTTTAGTTGATGGCTTCGTGCGATTAGCACTTTTAGCCAATGTCAAAGTAATAAAATACATAAATATACAATTTTCCTTACAGTATGATGATGATAAATGATAAGAAAAATGAGAAGTGAGAAATTATATACCCCCAACCCCTCGAGTATCAGTAAAGATGTGGGTGGTGCTTTACTAATTCCTCGGGCGGACTTCTTGAGAGAATTTGAAAAGGGAAGTTGCACTGTTTTTTTTTACATTTGCCAACACTCATGCGCACTTACGAACACTTAACGGTTAATAATCCACCATTATTTCACATTAATATTCGACATAACACAAATTTTAGAAAATAAAACAAAACCGAAGACATGACAACTTTACTTTCCCGCCAAGAAGTCCAAACACATATTATGTATACAATATAATATATAAAATAAGTATTAGTATACCTACCTAAATAGCATACGTGGTAAGAGTCATCACAAAGACGTTTTAACATTTTGAATAAGGTTCAGTCAGATATAATGTTGAAACTAACATATTTACATATCAAAATCATAAATCACAATTTATGTTTCACAAGCTACAAACAAAAAGAATAAAAACATCACGTCTTGCACTAACTCCGACAGCCGACAAGATAACGAAACAAAAGCCTACTTCAAAACTCGTCGAAAGCATAACTTTCGAAATCGACTTGAGAACCTCAAAGAGGCCATCTACTTAGCTGACCTTACAAAATTAGGAACTTTACCAATCATAAGACGTAAACAAATTACGCCAAAGTTAACCGGAGTATATACGAAAGGACAAAACTCTGCAAGTTTCAATCCGCCGGGATCGCCAGTATCGGAACTGGATAAAATACTCAATCCCGATGGAAACTGCTGAACTTGTAATGACTTCAAATGTAGTTTCTTATCTGCTATTTGGATTGTGATAATCCGTTGTAGCGTACGGAAGCAGTTTGTTGTATAACAGATGTTGATCATGTTCTCTCCCTTTTTGTAAGTTGTAATCTTCGCAATAGTTTGTGTTACCTAAAAGTTTGATAATACCATGTGCAAAAACTGTTTAGTTAATGGTTTCCAGTTTGGTTAGTATGCAGACCGACTCATAAAGCAACTTTCGCAAGGCCGGTCATCGGATGGGTGACCAAAAATGTATCATCTCGAGCTCCCCAGTGCTTCGGAAGGCACGTAAAGCCGTTGGATCCGGCTGCATTAGCAGTCGTTAACATCACCAATCCGCACTGGGCACGCGTGGTGGTTTATGGCCCGCCCCTCCGTGTTTCAGCAGTGGGGACACAAAATAAGCTGGTGTTAAGTATGATAAAAAGAGGTTTTGATTTAAATTGGTAGAGTTATGTTTAGAATACGACCTATTACTACTATTACTTATTGTTTTCTTTGTGTGACATTGAATAAATGCTCTTATTATTATTACATTGGTAGATTTTCTTCTCTCTTTCTGTCTATGAAAGAGGTATATTATCTTCCTCTACGGGCTTTTGCCAAGTATAGGAAGTTGAGTGTGTTAGCATCGTCGTGTGTGCGAAAGTGAGTGTGAAAGCTGAATGTTTATTAGTGAGTGTGAACTTAATTTATCTACTGGGATTCAGAAGACAAAAACTTTCGGACAATCCTGCATGTATTATTATTATACTCTTTATTTATTTTCTTTCTTAAAACTAGATTTTTGCAATATTTTAATATAAAAACAATAAAACATTATAAAAACCTAATTTTAGAGCACCGCCAGCAGCGGGGCAGGGCCCAAGCTACCAGTGGTCAGGACTGCAGAGTGAGGTACCACCTGACAATACGTGCCGTGTCAAGGAGTACTGCTTTCTGAATCTGACCCTTGATCCAACCATCAAGCGAGAGCCTCTTAAGATCTTGGTCGAGGCTCTTCGCTATCAGACCGTTCGCTGAAACGACTATCGGGACAATAATGGTTGAATCATCATTCCACATGGCGGTCATCTCGTGAGCTAAGTCAAGGTACTTACTGAGCTTGTCCTTCTCGGCTTTCACGAGGTTCTCATCATGAGGTATGGTGATATCAACCAGTATTGCCCGGCGCTGGGATCGGTCGACCACCACGATATCAGACTTATTGGCGACAATAGTCCTGTCCGTAATGATAGAGCGATCCCAGTAGAGCGTTGCATGACCATTTTCGAGTACTGGCGCAGGTGCATATATTTATAGTACGGCACCTCCGATTCAACAAGGCCATATCCAAGAGCAAGTTGCTGGTGAACTATTCTGGCTACTTGGTTGTGTCTGTGCAAATACTCTCCGTTAGCAAGATGAGAACAACCAGAAATAATATGTCAGAGTGATTCTCCTGGACGGCGGCATGCCCGACAGATGTCTTATCGTCCCTCATAATATATTTCCGGTAGTTATTCGTCTTGTTAACTTATTATTATTATTTCTGATGCTAAGCAGCATTATTTAGCATTGCTATTTTCGGTTTTAATTATACTGGATCTAGTGACATTACAGAACAAATAGAAAACTGAAGTTTCAGGGTCGGTAACGTTCGGATGCCCTTGGTATAGCAAGCGTTCAAGGGCAACCAGTGGCTTGTTAAAAATACGATTAGAAATGACTACCACCATTTTACATTATTCAAGATAAATCAATTTAAAGAACATTTACAAAAATAGAGTAGAGTTATAATATCTTATTTTTTTTTAATTGACGGTGTTAACGAGCGTTTCGACCAACCAACCAACCAACCAGACGGAATGAAGGAAACTTAGTCGTTTTTAAATTAAAATAAAAACTTATTCCCTACAAAATGCAAACATAAATTGTATATGTAAAATACATTATTAATTTTTTATAATTTTGAATTGTGCATTCACAATGCTTTAAATAGATACAAGATAAAAAAAAATACTAGAAAAAATCAACCAGTCTCAGGGAGCTCGAGTAGGAATCGACCGCACGACCTTTGGATAACCGGTCCAATGCTCCGACCGCTGAGCTACAGAGGTCGCAGAACACTCGTTGAATTTTCTAGTAGGTACTTTATGATTAACGCTGGAAGTTTTTTTTCCAGTACTTTTTTCATCAAACATCAATAAGGTCAACGGAATACATACACATATTTACGCCCTAAATATAATGAACACACCCTAAAAGTCTACCACATTACAGGGGGGTAATCTAGATCATTCTGTGATATTAATTTAATATTTCATTAGTCTCGCAATTACCGTTACCATAGCAAAGAGACCGTTAAGATCCCAACCCTATTAGGAGAAGAGCTTTTAGGGGGCCATCGTCGAGGATTCTTAACCCTCACGGCGGCATGTCCCCTTGTCAAAGTGGAATTATCGTTATCATTATAATAACTGTGTTAAGGCTCAAAATAGCAACGCACGCATAGACTCTCTGGGACACAAAATTTCGGAACAGTCGGACGAGACCGAGCGGCCTATTGCCATATTCCCTGTCCGTGAAAGGTTGTATATGGCTACATTTTTTTTAAAAGTGTGTTTGCTGTTTGTCACTGGGCATTTTCAGCTTCACCAAGCTTTTTAGGGGGCGGCGAGAAACTTAAAGGGTTCCTCAAGCCGTGTGAAACGAATCACTGTCAGAGATCTTTTTTTTTTTTTGAGAGATATTGCTGATTGCCTTAGACGGCATTTTCAGCTTCACCGGGCTTGTTTGGGGGCAGCGAGGAACGTAAAGGGTTCCTCAAGCCGTGTGAAACGAATCACCTTCGGAGGTTTTCTAGAGGGAGCATGATTGGGTTGTCCAATGTCCACCCCCTCTCTTGGATGGATATAATGTCTTTTTACACACTAATATGCAAGGTCCTTAGTAGACTGCTTGCACTTTTCAATTTCAATGTAGGTAACTTTTAGATGTGATACATGCTCATCGTTAGTGCTTCTTTAAAAGAAATTGGAACTAACGACTCCTAAAATTAAGTTTAGATTACTTTGCTACTATGCTTCATTTCTTTTAAAGTTTCTGAGATCGGCGTAGGTCGAAAACTTCAGGCCATTTGCTCTCAAAAACGTTACCGACCTTATGGCACTCAACATCACTTAGGAGAAAGAGGAACTGTATGGAGTTGCACAAGAGACCCTGATAGTTCAAAGACTTGGCGATCCCTATGCATAGAGAAACCTTGACAAGACATACTATGATATGACAAGATAGTGAAAATAGGTGAGGATCCACCAGAGCTTTCACGGCGACTTTCAAAAGTATTCTGAGCAAAATATCTTTTACTAGCAAACATCTCTGCTCTTACAGATAGTTTCCAATCTCAGTTCCCAATGTAAACAGTAGTTCGGCCTTATCATTCAACTTGACTGAAACTTAATTGCTCTTAGCTAACCGTAAATGCAATCTCGACAGTGGAGCAGCAAGAAATTGTAGACCACTTAATTGAATTTACATAAACGATTAAGTTTCTCTTTTTTCTATAAACTTATTTTGTTGAACAATCTATTTATTATTTACTCGTATCTTTAAACGCCTAAAACACTTACTTAACAAAAACTAAGTCTGGAATAGATATTACATGTTTTGTTCCCGTTTATAAAGTTTATTTGAGATTAGAGTAAAAAAGACAAAACAAGGAATAACTAAACGTAATTTATTCTTTGTTTATTTGGAAAGCCCTAAATGTATTAGACTCATTAAAAATTATGAGTTCTATGTTAGCAGCCGCTTATGAGTAGGTACTGGATGATGAGAATGTATTGGTAGCAGGTGGGATACAATCCCCGGAACCGCTCATTAGACCACAACCCCATTTTGGTCACATTCTGTTATTTGGAAAGTTTCCAAGCGATATAGTTTTTGTTAGTAGCATGTTTAATTTATTGCATCGGGACGTGGACGTCATATATTTGAAGATTCATATCTTGCTCTAGCTACAGTATTTGCATATGAGGAATAATTAATGCTATATAGTGGTCTCCCGGCGATCGAAATTTGACCGTAATTCGTAATGTACTCGTACAATACATTACAATACAACGTAATGTAACTAATATAATATTTAATGTGTAACATCTTTCCGCTCGCTTTCTATATATACAATTTGTGGGAGTGGTTTCGTGAAATGTGACGGAAGTATGTGTAACAGTGTGACAGGCAGGTCGGGAAGCGCTCAAGCGCGTGTCATTTTGTAAATTTAAAATCGATATTATGAACATGACATATTATTATTATTATACGTGACATATCGTGTCATTTGACTATCAAAGGTCAGTTTGATATGTCAAATGTCTTCTAATGAGTATTTATTTTTGAGCATTAATTTTATACTTATAAAATGATGTAATACCTGATCCATTTATTTCAGAATATAATGTTAAAATTGCTTATTACTAAGGTGAGATATCAAATTACACCTCATGCGACTACTTTAAGGCCCGCTCGTTTTTATTTATATTTGAAAGCACAGTGCCTGATGTGTTGATATGACCAATGGTGGAAGCGTATTTCACCCGGAATCCTCAACTACTGAGGGGCTATCTTATCGAGTAACTCGTCAACTCGTTCCACATGCCTACGGCCCATTTGGGACGAGTTGCAAAAAATCAAAATAAATCATATTGTCATTCTGTAAATCGCCTCATGTTACTATCAAAATGAGAATAGGTACAATTAGTAGCAAAAGTGTTAAGTGTGGAATAATAAAAAACGAATTTGTTATAAAATATTTAACTTTTACAGCATTGTCACATAAAAACAGAAAATAATAAATGATCACAAATTTGACACCAAATTTAGCACACAAGGTAATTATGAACATTAACAAATTAACAATCAAAAAGATAAATCCTTATTTTTCATTTGATGACATATATTTTATAAGCAGCACAAAGAAAAGTATAGGTTTTTGATGTACTCACGCCTGCACATCAACCTATCCAAAACTGTCAAATTTTTTCAATTCATTGTCAACCATATGCCTTAAGAATAAAGTTCAAAATTTATTGAGAAAATATGACAGTTTGTGATAGGTTGATGTGCAGGATTATGAAAAGTCGATGGTCGATTTTTGTATACAAGAGTATTGTATCGAGTTTTGTATTGTTTGTGTTTAAAATGCAACTGCAGAACAATGTTGAGATCAGCAGCTTAACGTGTATTTTGGAGCACGAATCAACTGGAAATATTTTAAAATGGTCACTCAAAAATTTCTTCTGAAAACATTATGGTATAAATATTTGAGTAATTGAATTGGTTCAAATACCGATTTTCATAAAAACTTTGTTAGATGAAAATTTACATAAATACACACTCGTAATATGATTGGTGTGTCCGTGCGTAAAATTTTAAAGTATAAAACACTAAAGCTTGAACTAATAATGTTTTATTATCATAAATCAACATTAAGCAAAGACTCATTTAAAAAAGTTGTGTTGTATGCATAAAATTAAACAAAAAATATCACAGA
Source organism: Eudonia truncicolella (assembly GCA_949315975.1). NCBI lineage: Eukaryota > Metazoa > Arthropoda > Insecta > Lepidoptera > Crambidae > Eudonia > Eudonia truncicolella. The sequence continues at coordinate 3,739,347 of OX438848.1, read as the reverse complement.
CATCAAATGAATATCTTAAAAAATAGAACCGATTTTTCTTGAAATATAAAGCATATTTACTTTGAAAAGAAATATCGCTCGAATGGACAATGAGCATCGAAGCTTTGTGTATTCTTTAAGATCAAATGTCATCAACTAACAAAAATCTACTATATATATCTACCTACTTATTTCTAATTATTTACCAAAGCTGTTAAAATTATAACGTTTCTTAGTCATCAGCCCTATAAGGTATCCACCGTAGGGTATGCGAAGCCATGTCTAAGATTAGATCTTCAAAAAATACTTTGTAAGAAGTTTATTTCGTTCATGTACGTGAAGCAATGCCACATTTAATACATACATTTGTGCAAAGCCTTGCCTGTCCTGATACGCAAAAGGCCACTTTGAATCCTAAACAACTGTGAATAATAATGGTTTGGGGAAGAGCTGAAATTCTAAATACGTGAACTGAATCCTTTGGCTATGCAAACAAGCGGTGATGACTAAGGTCGTGGCTGAAGTGCCCAGAATGTTTGTCTTTTGATACCCTGAAACTCCCTAACGTGAGTATGCTGTAACAGTATAATTTGCCTGTAATTTATTAGGTTAGGTTTGGGTTGGGACAACGACGTTTCGCTAGGTTTTAGGCAAATTCTCAGAATCGGCCATACTTATTTTTATGTAGATTTATATGAAGAGCTCGATGGCTCAATGGTTAACGCGCCTGGTCTGCGAGTGCTGAGGTTAAGCAACTTCCGCAAAGGCCGGTCATCTAATAGGTGACCAAAATTTATCATCTTGAACTCCTCCGTGCTTCGGAAGGCACGTAAAGCCGTTGGTCCCGACTGCATTAGCAGTCGTTAACAAACACCAATCCGCACTAGGCCCATGTGGTGGTTTGTGGCCCGTTCTCCCTATTCATAGAGAAGGCTCGTGCCCTAGCAGTGGAGACATAAAAATGAGCTGATGATGGTAATTTGGTAAGAGGTTGCCAATGAGCCAGCAGTTCACCTCATGGAAAGTAACACTAGAGAAATCCCAGTTGAAGAAAGAGTAAGCTTGTGTAAGGCGTAACCGTCTGGGAATACCTTTACTAAACTATAAAAAGTAACATCTCGACGCATATGCCTATACCAGACGACAGATCATTAGGTTGAATGCGAAAAATCATGGTTCATCCAGAAAAACTAAAACAAAAGTTTTAGTTTATGACCATGACCATTATTAATGCATTACCCCTATTACTGCAAGAAAACAATAAATAAACGATTGCACGCAAATCACAGCAATAAATTTAAAATCTTCAAATGCAGAAATCCACGTCGGAGCTACCCGTATTACAGTCCCTACGCCAACACTAACATTCGCAAATAAATAATGACGTCACTTGACATATCGAAATATTCCCGTACCCTCGGAAGTGGGCGAGGATACCAGCTCATTAGCTTGCCGCTCCCGTCTCGGCCCATATTCTGTTATTTGGAAACTTTCCAACCGAAACACTTTTTGCTTGAGGGCGAGCATCATTTTATTACGTCACAAGAAGGCTGGTTATTGTTTCAGATTTTCGAATATGGAACGCGACAATGGGAACTTTTTGTGGCGTTTTTTGTTTTTTAATTTGTTTTTATTGAGTGGGAAGTTTTCTTGTGATAACTTCTTGCTGTGGTCTCTTAGTTATCTGCGAATGGCCACTTAAATAAAATGAAGTCTATTCTTCTTTTAAATATTCTTTTATTGTGCTTTCATCCATTGATGTACCTGGAATGCTCTTCTTGAATATATATTTAGGCCGCATTGTCCGAATAAATCTAAGTATGTGGTCTAAGTGGACTGTGCCCAAAAGTTAAAAAATATACGTCCTGAATAGGTAGTAGGTAAAAAAAAATCAAAAGAACTTTTCTAAAGTTTTTTTGAATAAAAAAAATTGACTTTGACTATGTCTTTGCTCAGCATTTGTTGCAGTGAATAAATCACGACAACTCTAGTCATCTTTGGGTTATTTTTATATGTGTAGGGTCTTATCACGTGGAATAATATGATAGCATACTGTCACTGTCACTGCATTTTTCACAAATAAATAAATATTTATGTAAATATTTGTCTCGGCCCGATACCCGAAGGTCGGGAAAAAAGTATTTCGTATTTTGGACGCATAGCCCGGGTTTGCGATTTGGCCAACCCGCATTTGGCAGGTGTGGCGATTAAGCCATCTTTGATTTTAATAATGGAGGCCTTTGCTCAGCAGTGGGACAGTTATAGGCCATTCAATTTTTTTTAATGTATGTACAAATGTTATTTAAAATATTCCTTTAAACGTTGAAGTAAATTCACATTGTGCACACGATTCCATTGTATAGTGACTCCGCATTGCGCGTTCTAAGAATTAACTTGAAAATAGAAGTTTGCGTACGACCATACAAATAGCTCTGCAAACTTGTGTTACTTCACGAACTTGAAGCGTTAAGTGGGAATGCGCCGTTGACTCTCATTGCAAAGTACAAAGCCGGTCATTGTGATTAAAACACAATGCTGTATGAAATAGTTATGTTTGTAGCGAATGGCGAACTTAAATAGGAATCAGAAACTTGAAAAATCAAGACTGTTTGCCTTGGGTTACCTACGCCATATCGAATGCCAATAATGATCGAAAGTTCCTGAGATCGAATTCTTATTAAATCAAAAATTCAGTAAAGATAAAGAATCATTAGATTTATTCCATATATCGATCAGCTCATTTTATGTCACCACTGCTGGGGTACGAGCATCTATCTATCCATGAGGTTCATGCACCAAACAGCCCGTATATCAAACCAAAGATTTGAACGATCACCACAGCCGACCCGGAGGCGTCTGGAAACTTATGTGCGAAGGTTTCAGATTTCGCGCAACCACAATAATAATTGGATAACTGCCTTTTGTTTGGTTAGGCGGGAACGCACAGCCGAATAAAAACACCGCGAACATGGAACTCGAACATTTAATTTCTACGTATAGACACAATGAATACGAAGTCGGTTTGACTCGGAGTTCGCAAATAACAGTCACCCTTACGCAGACTGTCAGTGATAGAAGTGGACGTTTTGTTCATAACAATCTTTGAACACCCCGACAATACAGAACGTCCATTTTGGATCATCACGAACGTTTCTAAAAGTGGGTATCTATTGCGGTAATGAATACGTTCGCATACGTTGCACGATCCAGGTTTTCGAACATATTTTTTACGAGAAGCAGTAGCAGGAGCGCGGAGCGCGAGATGTTCGCGAGCAAACAAAATTGTTCGTTGCTTGTTACGCAACGAAACTGTTCAACTGTGCGTGCCCGCCTTTTGAATCCACAGAGATTAGACAATATTGCGCCGCTTGCTCAACTTTGCATACGTTAATTGACTTGGCCGCTTTTAGTGTTTCACAGAAAGTTTGCAGATTTGAGTTGTTGGAGTTAATTAATTTGTTTTTTCTTAACCATTGTTTGAGGATTGTTTGCGCAGTGGTTATTTTATTTATTAATTTATATTAATAGCTATAACATTGAAGGTAAAACAGAAAAGTCATTAAGAAGTCTCCATTGATAGAAGCTATGTTAACAGAAAAGAATCTCAGTGTTTCTTTTGCAATATCTAAATATTCGCGAGCATGGAGCGTGCAACGATTGCGAACGTAGCCATTACCAGGAGCCGTTACAGAAGCACGGAGCGCTGTATGTGCGCGAACATTAATAGTTACAATAATTGTATTTGTTTTTTCGTTACTTGACTAACTTGTATTGAATAATGTATTTAGATAATATATTTTAGTCCACATTGCATGCCGTAGCAGCCTATAAGTAAGATGACACTAAGCTTAGCATTTTTGTATGATAACAATTTTGCTTGTATTTGTGTTGATTTTGTTGGTTGTCCTAATAAATAAAATAAAATAAACATATTAGATACCTACCCATTTTACGTCCGCAAACATGTCCAGCCAAACTCTTGACACGAGCCTTTCCCATGGATGGATACGAAGAACGGGCCATAAACCACCACGCGGGCCCAGTTACCATAGGTATTTGTTAACGACCGCTAATGCAGCTGAGACCAATAGCTTTACGTGCCTTCCGAAGCACGGAGGAGCACGAAATGATCAATTTTGGTCACCCATCCGATGACCGGCCTTTTAGGCATTTGTGGCGCGAGTCCCGACAACCAAGCTGGTCGATACCTTTTTGAGGGAAGACTTCTGGCCGAAAGGCGTGGTGTACCGGCGTTTCCGCGGAAGAATACCCGTCAGCACCACCGGAACAGCACAAGCTAGTGCTTAATATACTAACATAGTTATACCTAAGTTATATCTACTAACAAAAATTGTTTTATATTCTATGTATGTTAGTCTGTAAGGTATTTATTATATGGGCCCCTTTGTGTTTTTACCATCTTGTACATTGTGTGTTGCCTGAAATAAATGATTTATTATTGAAATGAAACAACTTTTACGGATCTACTCGCGTTTATTTTACACATTAGTTTTAATTAATGTTTATCCTGACGTTTCGAACCCTTTGCAGGGTCCGTGGTCACAGGGAGACCTGTCCCTGTCCCTGTGACCACGGACCCTGCAAAGGGTCCGCGAGTAGATCCGTAAAAGTTGTTTCATTTCAATGTGTAGTGTTCGCGTAAACTTTAGAAAACAATATGATTTATTATTATTATTATTATATTTTCGAAAGTTGCTTAACCTCAGCACTCGCAGACCAGGCGCGTTAACCACTACGCCATCGAGCTTCTCGTTTACTAATAATAAAAGTCTTTTTACTAACTAACTAAAAGATTGTCCCCTTTAAGGCCCAGTCTTTCCTATATGGGCTCTATAACCAACGCTTTATGTCTGTCACCGGATCCGTATCATACGGATTTGCTATTCCCGCGGGCTTATAACTTCGTTCGGTTATCCGTAGTCCCACCAATTACACTTGTCGACCGCATTCGAAATTGATTACGCAGAGAGCGGAGGCGTGTTGGGCTCTGTTTCATTTGTTAATTTGTTCTGCGTCTCTCTGAGTGTGTGCACAACTTTTATAATTTGATTATTGAATTCGACGACAGAGCTTTGGCACAAAATGAGAAGACTGCAGAAGGTATACAAAGGCCGGCAACGCAACTGCGATTTCTATGGTTTTGCGGATGTCCATGGGCGGCGGTGATTGCTTCCCATCAGGTGACCCGCCTACTCGTTTGCCTCCTTTTAATATAAAAAAAAGACAAGCTTCATACAAACGCACTCTCACGGCACAGAATCTCGCAACAGTAGCGCACGGACTGTTCCGAGCTCCAAGATCTGGGGCCCAACAGCCTAACCGATTGTTTTGACTGTGTATAGTTTATGACGTCATCTTGGCATTTCGTACCGCCTATGAAAGCAATATCGAAAGCTATAGGCTAATAGCTTTCGATATACTCGTATGCCTATACCTATTAGCTAGATGACAAAATAACGTCATAAACTATACACGTAGCCAACGGGGGGCCTTGTCCGTGCAAGAATGTGTGAGTTACTCGAGCGTGGTATGTATCAAGCTTTCCTTCTTGGTCATCTTTATTTGTGTCTTGGGAAACAGATGGTGGTGCTGGTGGGTTTGCAACGAGCGAGAGCTCCTCACCTCTCGGACACAAGTCAATGCGACTTACGGGCGGTGCGACTAGCGAGGTCCTCACATGGCGTGTAATGCCAATTAACCACCGTGTGGTGTTCGTTTCGAGCGCGCAATGGAGAGAGAATTCGCTGTCGCGTCGCAGGTCGCTCCGACTCGTGGCCGAGAGGTTACGTGTTGCAACGCTGCGAGCGGATTTTTGGTTCGCTGCCAAAAATGAGAATTCATTCGCATGAGAATGGGGGTCTCATAACAAAAACCGTAACGATATGGCAGTGACTTTATTGTTGAAACCATTTTCATAGTAACATCCGATTTTAAAGTCGTTATTTTTTTATATATCTTACGGGTAAGCACAGAGTCTTCATCACACCTGATGTTAAGTGATGATAAGGCCAATGGTGGAAGCGCATTTCATCCGGGATCCTCAATTACTGAGGCACTGGCAATCTTATCTCTAGCTGCCGGAACTTCGATAAGATGGTGGTAGCTAGCCCGGCGGACAAACAAGCCCTACCGCCAACCAAACCGAGTACACAAAGATGTACCACCCTCTGGGAATCGAACCCGAGACCTCTGGGTCCGAGACCGGTGGTCTTAACCACTAGACCACATAGGCAGTTAAGCGTTCGAAAAAAGTTCCAACCAACCGTATACCGTAGATCTGAATAGAGCCGATTTTAAAGTCGTTCCAACCCATCGTGTTGGAACCACTTTAAAATTGGCTCGATTGACGGATGGGAATACAAAAATGGTTTCAGCGACTAAGTCGCTACGATATTGTAACGACCACCGGGGCAGAACAGTTCTCGAGTCGCGGCCGCGCAGTCACGCACCGAAATACGCAGTGTTAGCAGTACTCCAAGAAAGTGGACCGAGCATCTAGTAAAAGTCGCGGGTTGATCCTTGGGGGAGGCCTTTATCCAGCAGTAGACGTCTTTTGACTGAGATGAAGATGAGAATGATTATCGTATGGGATTTAAAGCGCCAACGACACGTTTAATTTGCTTTAAGTTAATTCTATAACGTATATCCTATTCCATTTCTATTTTACTAGCGTTATGTCACTTGTCTAGGCCTTGGACTTGAATCTCTGTTCATCATTACGCGATTGCTTACCTTGCAAGATCTGAATTAGAACGCGCAAGTCATCAAATACCTTATGTAGATTAATTGAATTCGCCAAACAATTTGTTAAGTAATAAAATAAGATTACCTTTTGAAATGAAAAACGGTGTCTACTTACTACAAACTTATTATATGAGTAATAACTGGAGTTAGGGCTGTTTTCTTTTTTAATGCGATTTGTTTGCGGATGGGAATGGGACGAGAATTCGATTATACACCTACAGAAGAATACATTTTCCTTATAGGAAATTAGTTTGTTGAATTATTGTAGTACTTCGTTAGTATAGTATTTTATTACAAATTCCTGAACATAAATAAAACCTTTATTAATTTAAATATAATTACTGCTTGTAGTACACCATGCAATAATACAACTTGGCACTGGCAACATTGCCTCTCTGAATTGCCAAGCTAATACAAGTTATTGTTATAAATATTTATAAATACTATTATCGTCCAGCAGCGGTCGATATTCGACAGTAATTAATTTTAAAAAACTTTTATAATAACACCTAATTATTTTATTTATTTAGGTAACAAACAGCCATATAAGAACAATTACATGAGACACTTAGTCCAATAAGAGCTATAGTACCATAAATTGAAACAACTTTTGAAAATACTTAGTCATATAAATGACGGATACAAAAACCAGCAATTAAAGTAACTAAATTAAATTATTACAAAAATAAAAGTCTAAAAGTCTAAAGGCAAACGTCTAAAAGTCTAATTATAACTAGAAAAATATTATTCGGGACTCCTTCTCTATATAAACTTTAATTATACTACATCTCACACTCATCTATGTGCGTCCAATGTCCTTAAAAGGGGGCAAGAAATTATTGCTTGACGTATTTGATATATAGATATAGATTTACGCAAATATTCATCATCGGCTAATTTTTTTATGTCCCTGTTTGTGGCTGCTGGGGCACGAGCCTTCCCTATGTATGGATAACGAGAACGGGCCATAAAACACCACGCGGGCACAGTGCGGAGTGGTAGTTGTTGATGTTGTTGGACCAACGGCTTCACGTGCCTTCGGAAGCACGGAGAACGCAAACCACGGTGACGACCTTCGTAGCCGAGTAGCTTGCACGCCGGATTTTTGGCGGTTGCTAACTCTGAGGTCCCGGGTTCAATTCCCGGTCGAGTCAATGTCGAAAACGATCTTTTCATTGTGTCGTATCTGGGTGGTTGTGATACCGTCGTTGTTTCTGATTTCCACAAAACGAGAGCTTTAGCTACTTACCTTGGGATCAGAACAATGTATGTGATGTTGTCTAATTTTTTTTTAAATGCTGTAGCTTACAATTTATACCCGTCGTTTTGACTGAGTTGCATCGGCCGTGGTCACGAGCTACTTACAATATAATGTTAACACGAGCTACTTACAATAAATACACTGGTCGTGTTGTTGTGTTATGTGTCATTATTTTCTCACAAAAGGCTTCTTTCCCTCTCTCTATCCTGAGCTAGTTCAGGTAAATCACTTTTGTGGGAGTTTAATTCATCTGGATATCTCCGTCCAGCCGCTGCTCTTCCACAGACTATTAGAGAACATGGTGATTTTGATATTAAACATGGTTTTTTTTTAACTCTATTTACATCGGGACCTCGAATGACCTATTGTTAAACTTCCACTATTTGTGTGATGGTGGTATGGTTCCGACATTTACTGATACAGTTGAAAGTGCTCTTCTTTTGGCTAAGCTTGGGTATTACAGGTTCGATAATACTACAATAAAATGGTTTACTTCTTATCTGTCTAACCGTTACCAAAAAGTTGAAGTTTCGTGCCCTAAAGGGACAAAAAATACTCTGGAACTTGGTCTGTTGTTCGCGAGGTACCGCAAAGATCAATTCTTGGACCTATACTTTTTATTCTCTATATTGCTGATTTGCCAAAATGTATTGTAAGTTGCGAATATCATATGTACGCAGACGACTTACAAATCTACCAATCATTTAAACCCGGTGAAACAGGGCATCGGTAAATGAAATAAATAATTATGGATCTCGAACGTATAGCTGAGTGGTAGGAGGTAATAGGGCTGTCTCTGAACTCCGCTAAAACTAAAGTGGTTGTAATACTAAGATTTTAGCCCTAAGTCTAATGTCTAATGTTTGTAAATATATGTACAATAAACAAATAAATAAATAATCGGCACCAAAAAGCAGACAAGCCAAAACAACACCTATAAACCAGAACCAAAAATTAGAGGAGCTAAAATTGACCAAGTAAATGAAGCTCGAAATGTAGGTGTAAAACTTGATAGTAATTTAAAGTTTGTAAGCCATTTACTAAATACAGTTGGACAATGTTTCTATAGGCTAAAAGTTTTGTACCCAATACGGCAATACCTAAATGTGGAAATACAAACACAGCTGTGTGAATCACTCATCTTATCAAAGCTGAACTATGCGGACACAGTTATTGGTGTTTGCCTTATATGTCGCACAAAAAAACTTGTTCAGCGAGTGCAAAACGTCTGTGCTTGATTCTGTTTCACGATCCCTCATCGAGCTCACGTGACCCCATATCTGAACCGGAAGAGCAAAACACCGTCATATCTGCATATAAAACTAAAATTCAGTGAACGTCAAACGCGAATAACAGACCGCTTAATATGTTCCACTTATAGCACTTCTGCGTTTCGAGGTAATTTTCGATACCTGTCCACAAAGTGTTGGAACAATATACCGCCACCTATAAGAAAAAGCAATTCAGTTTATACTTTTAAATTGAATCTCAAGAGATACTTATTGGATCGACAAAAGACGGATAGTACATAACAAATAATAATATACATGTACTAGTGGTCGCCGAGTGGTCGAAATTCGACCCTAATTTTAGTTTCCTCCGATTCCATTTTTGAAACAATAATTTATTAAGGCTGCACGGATTGTATCCTAAGAAATGAAAAATTAAAAAAAAGATAGAATGTGAGTTTGGATTGGCATTGACAGATTTCGGAAGCTCCTCTTCCATTTTTGAAATTTTTGAAAAACGTATGAAACATTGTTTATTAAATTTAATGTATTTTTATGCATAATTAAAAAAAAATTATTAGCATTCTGCACTCCTTCTCTATATAAACTTTAAGTGTGCGAAGTTTCATACTAATCCGTCCGCGCAATTTTCCTAAAAAGGGGTACAAAGTTTTTGATTCACGTATTAATATATAGATTACTCGTAACTGAAGTATAGTGGAAATGTTAAATAAGATTAAGTTGTGTAACGTTTTGTTTATTAACGTATGTTTTCTATGTTATTGTTTGTTTGCCTAGCGCCATTGCGCACATATTATTTTATATGAAACTAGGCATCCGCCGAATACCAGTGTCGCGGCACTTCGTTACACGGCTCTTTTTGATACAATCCTTATTGTAAGTTATGTTTTTTTGTATAATGTGTACTTTGTATCAAATAAACATTTTTCTATTTCTCGTTTTTGTATTAATACGGTGCAGTGGTTAACGCGTCCGATCTGCGAGTGCTGAGGTTGGGTAACTGTCGCAAAGGCCGGTCATTAGATGGGTGACCAAAAATTTATCATCTCGAACTCCTCAGTGCTTCGGAAGCCACGTAAAGCCGTTGGTTCTGCCTGCATTAACAAACGTTAACAACCACTAATCCGCACTGGGCACGCATGGTGGTTTACGGCCTCGTACCCCAGCAGTGGGAACATAAAAGTGAGCTGAAGATAATGGTGATGTAAAGCCCCAGCTCTTGCCAGACGGCTGCTTGGTGTAACCCAACCTTTAAATCTCTCCCATTTGAATTCAGATGTCGATATTTCGCGACTGCATAAATAAATATGTAAATCGCAGTGGCTTTTGGATGGCTGTTTCATTTTATCTGCTTGATTCTTTTTCATAATAATTATAATAGACTCATGCAAAATACTACGGTATTTACAGAGCAATTGGAACAAATTTTATCTTCGTAAAATTTCTCATGTGATGTAATTATTTATTTAAGTAAATTAATTTAAGTAGAATAATCGTGCCTAATAAATACACTTTAAAAATTAAATGATTTTTTGACATGAAAAACGTAATTGTGGTTTAAATATAAAAGGTAAGTATATCGTGCCCCTGACTTTTTTTTAGATATACTGATGAATAATATTTTTGTAGTACACACGCCTGCACATCAACCTACCACAAACTGTCAAATTTCTTCAATACACTTTGAACTTTATGCCTTAAACTTATGGTTGAAAATGTATTGAAGAAATTTGACAGTTCTGTATAGGTTGATGTACAGGTGTCTGTACATTATATTCATGTATACCCATCTGTTTGATCAGCGTACGCCCGCCGATGAATCTTTTAAGCAGCGCTTTTTTTTAACTGACTTGATTTACAAATTTAGAGATTTCGAGCGGAAGACTAATCTTTATCAAAATAAAATATAGCCTACGTTACCCGCAACGTATGTAGCATTATACCAGTGAAAGATTTTTTGGAATCGGACCAGTAGTTCCAGAGATTAGCCCCGACAAACAAACAAACAAACAAACACACAAACGTTACCTCTTTATTAATAGTATAGATGAGACAACATCACACACCTACATTGTTCTGATCTTAAGGTAAGTAGCTAAAGCACTCGTTTCATAGAAATCAGAAACAACAACGGTACCACAACCACCCAGACCCGACACAATATCGAAAAGTTCGTTTTCGACATTTACCCGACCGGGACCTCAGAGTTAGCGCCGCCCAAAGTCCTGCGTGCAAGCCACTCGGCTACGGAGGCCGTCATGGTCGACATCACCGGTGTTCTTATATTAGAAGGAGGCAAACGAGCAGGCGGGTCACCTGATGGGTAGCAATCACCGCCGCCCATGGACATCCGCAAAACCAGAGGAATCGCAGACGCGTTGCCGGCCTTTAATGGAAACAGGAACAGGCAACAACAGAAACAACAGGACAGGAACCTATAATCAAGATATTTTCTCTTGGTCATACAATTTAATATAAGCTGTCATCCAATTTAATTTCAATTATATTCTATACTAGCTTTTGCTTGCGGCTTTGCTCACGTGTGTTTAGCCAATAGAAGCCAATTAATAAAAGGAAAATTTTTCCAAAAATCTTGAAACATTTTTTCATTTTTAACCAGGCCAAATACCAAAATGTAAGGAATGACAGATTTCCATGCTGACATTCCACCCTTATCTCACCCCTCTAGGGGAGGTTTTTCGACAAATGCTAAAACACGTCATTCTTTATTTTTGTTGAAACATCTTTAGATCGATTAAATTAAAAAAAAACTTTCTTCCCTTTATTACTCCTCTAAAAGAAAATAAACAAAATTCCTGAGACACGTCATTCATTATTTCTATTTAAAAAGCCGAATACCATTTCATGTATTTTACTTACAAAACTGACGGACTTTCATACAAACTTTCACCCCCTATTTGACCCTGGTGACGAACACTTAGTTACTTTACGAACAATGGTGCCAGTACGATAAACCTAAATAAACAAAAAAAAACAAAATATATTTTTTATAATATACCTATTTAATTAGGCGTTCTGAATGCAAAGAGACGCCTCCAAATCACTCACCATTTTATCGTTCAAGATGTACGCGAATCTGTAACAAAACAAATAAATGTTATTTTACAAGTACCTATATACCGAAGTTTAAATTTAACTACTAAGAACTGGCTGTCTTATTAACTGTTACACTTAAATAAGATTGTGGCGGGCTTAAAACAAGAATTACCACTAACTAAACCGAGCACAATAGTGGTAGAGGCGGTTATGATTTATCATTGTAACTGTTCACCGTGTAGGTAATAGTTTCTCCAATGGTTACTCCACCACAGCACCATACTCCATGATATGATAACTATATATGGTAGACAACAAATATTGTTTAACCAATTGTGCTTATTTATAAATAAAAAGTTTTTAATCCAAAAAAAAAAACAATACAATTTCCTCGCGTGGTTTGTACACCACAGACACAAATAATGCGAGTGGCAATACAAACCTCGATTGATTCAGACAGCGGTTACTCGAACAGGCAGCTCAGAAATCCCTCCCTTTGCCAAAAAAAAGAACATTCGGTAATTCAAATTCTTCCCAATTTAAATTCAAAAAAAGAACGCTTCTCCCGCATAATACCGCATTGCGTATGGAGCGGCTTGTGAAAACCCGACAAAATATATTGTACGTTATCAGACCCCTGGGCACAGTCTATATCGTAACGAGTATATAGCACACTATTGACTCTTTAAATTATTAAGGTAACACGATCGTATATATCATTTTATTTAATTGCTAATTTGGTGTGCCTTTGAACCCTTTCTAGCGTGACGATACAATTTAGCTGTAACAAGGACTGTTGATTGTTCTCCGAATTTATGAACGGGAAAACGAGAAATGCGAAGACTTATTATTATGGAGTAGAACACGATATGGGCACAGTAATAAATAATTTGTCGCTACGCACATTTTCTTCGTGTGCTCCGGAGACTGGATGTAATTGGGTGTTATTGCACGAACCATTTTTCGTGCACGTTTTTAAACGTTACTTTATGAATTCATTTGTTCGTTTTGCTTTAAATTGGTTACAGTTTTTTGACGGCATACTTATTTGAAATCGTTTGTTTGCTTCGTTATAAATGGTAACTATAGTTGATCATTTGACGTTAAATTTTGAATGTCGCTCGATCGACGACTGCTTATCGAAAGATTTATTTCGATTTTCGATCTAAAGTTTATTACATTGAAAGTTTGTAACGTAAAGTTCAATACTACAAAAGCTAAATCGATTAGTTATAAGCGGGGTATGGTAATTTTTAAATAACGAACGTTTCCAAATTTTATCGATAATCCATAGTATCGATATGTCTCTCTCAGCTTGCAGCATTTACCAGCTCATTAGAATTGAAAAAGTAGTCTTAAAATTTGAATTTGACTGATTAGTATTCACTACAAGAAAACTTATGTTTTGCTAAAAGAATGTACAAGAGAACCTAATTATTAAGTCTATTATATTGTAAGGGAATTTAAAACCCTTTTTCGTTGGGTGAAAAAACTCTTTAGATAAAAACAAAAGTCATCCTAATGAATCTCCTCTCTGTCTAGACTTACTATATAAGAGGTCGTATAACTTGCTAGGGGAACCAACATTACTTTAAGACAATTTAAAATTTCAAAGAGGCGAATCCAATTTTTTTAAAGGGCACAATAATTTATGCTGCTAAAAGTTTTCCAATATCAATTATGTGTGCTGTTTTCAAATTCATTGCTTTTCTATTTGTGATTAGAAAAAGTTTATTTTCACTTTTTTTTCTCTTCTATACTAATATTATAAAGAGAAAAGCTTTGTATTTTTGTATTTTGTATAAACTTAAAAACTAACGGACCGATTTTAAAAAATCTTTCACCATTAGAACGCTACATTAGCGCTGAGTAACATAGGCTATATTAAAAAACCGGCCAAGTGCGTGTCGGGCCACGCGCAGTGTAGGGTTCCGTAGCCTATCTCAATAATGCGGACTCTGAGAAGAGGGCTTTTATGAACATTTATTTAACGATGGCTCATACACTTAAATGTAGATACTATCGGTTTCACACACCTGACAACGTTATTGAAGTACATAGTTCCCATTGAGGAGTTTGTACTGCGACAAGTACATTTTATAAGTTGGTCGACTTTTACTAGTAAAATTATAAAGCCTACTTAGCTGTGATAGTTTTCCTTTTAACTTCGTCATATATACAACTACCGTGAATTTTTTCACGTATCCAAAAACAACCATTTGGCTGGCAGGGGGGGAAGGACACTTGACTCTAACAAAATTTTGCAGTTTAAAGCTTAATAGCTCACAAACGGATGCCTCAATCAAAAAACTGTTTCACAGACCCGCTATATTTTTGAAATTGCTATCCAACGACACGACGACGTATATAAGGGTTCCTTGTTGACTACGAACCCAAAAAAGAAATGTCCACCCGTGCGAAGCCGGGACGGGCCGCTAGTATTTTATATGCCGGGAATGGGGGGTGGCCTTTGCTCAACAATGGTATAACAGAGGCTAACTGTAACTGTAAGCACTTTGCCTTGTTCTGTATGACGTTAAGTTAACCTTTGTAAGATTTGTTAACGACTGCTGATTCAGCTGAGACCAACGGCTTTACATTTTCAAAGCACGGAGGAGTTAGAGACAACACATTTGTGGTCACTCATCCAATGACAGGCCTATGCGAAAGTTGCTTGACTTCAACAACCGCAGACGAAGCGTGTTCACCACGACGCCATCGAGCTGCTACTATTAAGTAGCTTGAAAGGAAAAAAAAAATGTTTGTTTAATACGAATTCCGTACAAACAATAATCTAATGTTGGGTACATCCTAGTAAGTATATAATAATACTTGTTGCAGGAGACCCCGCTCTTCCATAGCAATAGGTGGGGTACGTAAAAAAAAGATAACAAATTAGGACTAATAACTAAACTAAATTACGTGTTTTTATGTGTGCGGGTAAATAAATGCGCAAAAAGAAAAAATCTCCACAACAAAGTTGTTTGCGGCTAATTTTGTACGGTCTGCAAACGGTAGCGCTATCAATATAAAAGTTTACCTTTATCCAAGTAGGTAGATAAGTGGATTTGGGGATCTCGAGTTTACGATAGGGCGGGGGCCCTACGTATGCCGTCGGGATTTGAAATTGAAATAACCTATTTATTAATATGAACAATACTGTATAATTATACTGTGGGACTTCGTAATAAGGAAGCATTTATATTAATAACTACGGGTTCTGTTTTGTTTTTTTTTTATATATTGAATGTGTCACTTACGTAGGTATCTGTCTTTGTGCGTGTATGCATTAGCGCAAGCGCGCGTGTGCGCGCGTGCATGCGTTCGTGTATGCGTGCGTGCGTGCGTATCGTGCGCAAAAGATATATATGTTTGATGTTTCCCTTATAAAATTCTATTCGTTTAAGAATAGTGCCAAGTTACCTAACACCCCTAAACGAGAACTCCAAACGAAATATAGCAGTGAATATTTGGCCCAAGACAATCGCTCTATCGGAACGAGATTAATAGTTTCAGAGTCAGATGCGGCTGCATTAGACTATTTCGAGCCGGGACAGAGATAAATAACAACCCCGGAACGCCGTAAGACTGTGGAATTTGTTTGCGAATGGTATATTGTTTGTGTGTGTGTATAGAAAAACTACGTAAAGGTGTTTCAATTCATAAATTGAGACACTTTAATACGAAGTTGGAAACTGACAGTTCAACTACAGCTTGTATACATTTTTCAATACTTTACTGAACTATAATTAAACATTGACGTTGCATACCTAGTACTTATATGATTGTAGACCCATATTTTTTAAATTTTAATTGATTGTTTTAATCCTGATGTTTTAAACCCTTTATACTACTACTCTACTCTTTACACATTGGGTCCGTAGTTATAAATAAATTAACGAACGAATAATTTGACGAATAATTTGACGACCTCCGTAGCCGAGTGGTTTGTACGCCGGACTTTGGGCGGCGCTAACTCTGAGGTGAGGGTTCGATTCTCGGTCGGGTCAATGTCGAAAACGAACTTTTCGAGATTGTGTCGGGTCTGGGTGGTTGTGGTACCGTCGTTGTTACTGATTTCCATGAAACCAGTGCTTTAGCTACTTGCCTTGGGATCAGAACAATGTATGTGATGTCTCATATTTATAAAAAAAAAAAAACTTATTAGACAACAGCTGCTCAATAGCTTAATGTCATTTCCAAAGCACGAGAGCGCTCAGGATATTTTAAATTGGTAACCCATCCGGTTATCTAACATTTGAGTCGGTGGCATAATATACAAGATAGCAACCCGAACCGCTGTGCAATCGCTATCGAGTTTAAATCGAGAAAAGATATTAACCTCTTTACAAAACCTCAGCCAAAGACAATACCATAAAGCTCCACGCACCACTGACAGGGGGAAAAGATGTGCCGCCATTATTCTTTACCTCTTTCAAGAGCACACCATGACGATTTCTCCATTGATTTTCGACCTTATGCAAAGGGGATTGGGTAGAAAACTATGGTGTCCAGTATTACGACCCTATAAAGGGTTAAGACGTCGCCGCATTGCTTCTGAACGATCACATATCCCAAAGGGATGAGCGATATTTACAAAATATCGATAGTAGGAGTGAATATATCGTTTTTTTAAATAACGTATATAACCTAATTGTTTAAGTCTTTAATCGCCGTGGTGGTCACCGGTGACCGACAAACAATAAATTTTCTATTGTGTCTGGTTTTGCGGCAGTCAACGTGTTAATTAATAAAAGTTAGCTATTATTTTTTTAAACTTTATATATTATTATTAATAACCCGATTATGTCACGCGCGGCCGCCATATTGGATCGCATGCAAACTTTTTTTTTATGTAATTGAAATATCGATTTAACATACTCAGAAAATACCTATTGAGACTTCTTGGCGGGAAAGTGAAGAGTCATGTCTGCGGTTTTGTTTTATTTTCTAAAATTTGTGTTATATCTAATATTAATGTTAAATAATGGTGGAATATTAACCGTTAAGTGTTCGTAAGTGTTGGCAAATGTAACAAAACAGTGCAACTTCACTTTTCAAATTCTCTCAAGAAGTCCGCCCGAGGAATTGGTAAAGCCCCACACCTTTACTGAGATACTCGAGGGGTTGGGGGGTATATCATTACTCACTTCTCATTTCTATTATCATTCATCATCATCATACTGGAAGGAAATATTGTATGTTTATGTATTACTTGTAAAAAAATTACTTTGACACTGGCTAAATGTGCTAATCGCACGAAGCCATAAACTAAAGGGGAAAAAAACGGATTATTCTCAATTTAAAAAAAATATAGATATTTTACTACATTACGCTGAAAAACTATTTTAAAAAGTGACCATCTCCTTCAAAGCTGGGCTTTTTATAACCATTCTTTCACCATAATATCACATCCCTTATCTCGCCCTACCACGCAACCGAATGAAACATAGTCCATAAGCTGATGTGATCCTATTAGCCCTTAACTCGTTTACAGCAACATAGTATTTTATACTAAATGGGGCTTATTAATAAACAAAGTGTAAGCTTGAAGTAGTTACTCCGTGTTTTGTCTCTGTTACTCTAATATTTTTTTTTTTTTTTTTTATACTTAGCACGGCAAAAAGGAAAATGAAATGATATGATGAATGATATGAAATGAAGTTTACATGACGGGAACAAAACACGGAGTAACTACTCCAAACTCACACTTTGTTTATTAATACGGGGGGGAAATGTTTTTTGTATCTGTTTATATCTTTAAACATCTATAATATAAAATGCTATGTTGCAGTGATGATATGCCGTATAAAATTAGTTGAATCAAGACTCAAACTTATTAAAATAGTATTTTTCAAACAGAGCTCAGGTACACAGAAGGTATTAGTATATACGTATAATAAAGCTAAAGACGGTCGAAAGTCTGTACATGGAAGATATTCGAAAAAAAGTTGGCTGGACATACTTAGAATCGAAACGTTCCAACGTTCCAACAATTTTTAGAATTTTTGTCTGTTTGTCTGTATCTGTTTGCGACCGTTTGTTTATTTGCGACCGGCTAACCGATTGCTTTGGCTACGTGTATAGTTTATGACGTCGTCTTGTTATTTCGTACCGCCTATGAAAGCAATATCGAAAGCTATCAATATAATATGCTTATACCTATTAGCTAGATGACAAGATGACGTCATAAATTATACACGTAGCCAAAGCAATCGAGTTAGGCGGTCGGGCCCCTTTACTAGGACATAGGATACTTTTTATCCCGGTAACAGGTTCCTGTGGGATAGTGTAGTCTTTGCGAACGAAGTCGCGGGTGACGACTAGTGTCTAATAAAAATTAAGTGATAGCCCATATACGGCCCCACTGCTGGACAAAGCTCTCTTTCATTGAAATCAAGTCATTGCTATATTTCATGTGGATCTTGCCAAACAAAAGAGGAAAACATAAAGCATAAACAAAAGACACTCCACCAAAAAGAGGATTTACTGCGAAGAGTTCATTGACAGCTATTAATAACGGTTTGGAATAAAAAAGGTTTTATATACCGATAATATGTAGTTGCCCAATTTCCTCGTTTCCTTATAAAAACGGCCTTGATACGTCTGATTAGCTATGACTTAGCCTTCTTTCCGGACATTAATTTTCTTATTTCACCTTCCGCACGCAACCAAAATCAACCCGTGTGCATGACTTAGCTGTTATGACCCTATTAGAATTAAATCTAAAACGTTCGTCCACAGAACCGTTTTTTATAACGCTAACACTTACCAATTAATTAATTACTAATTAACTTTTGATACTAATGCTTCTTGTTTTTTCCTTTTTCTTACTAGTTAATTACGTATTAATATTTTCTATGCCAACTTATCATACAACATATATAATTTAGATGACAACATTTTCGTAGATTTCATACTGGGATTTGGGGATGTTTTTACCCGAAAAAACTAAGGTCCAAATAATTCCATCGCTGAGCAAGTAAATTCGTTACCATTCAAACCGCCAGTCTGAAACATTCAGCACATGTATAGAAATAGAAAGAACTGGCGTCCGATAAAAAAGCATAACACAAAAATCTACTAGGGTTGTCTTCGCTATATTTTTTTTTGTTATTATTATTGTTAGAAGCCATTTGACATAGCATTTTCATTAGTTATGGCATAAATAGTAATTGTTTTTATAAATGTACCGATTAATTCAAAAATACATGCAATAAAATTTATCAATCTTTTTCATTTCTGCCTATCTACCATAGGCTCGTGCCCCAGCAGTGGGTACTGTAGCGTTCGCCAGATTCGACCTTTTTTTTATTTCTGCGTAAGGAGTTCTTTTTGACGTTTATAGCCAATGGTTTTTTTGTTTTGAATTTGTCAGATGATGATTTTGACGTTTGAAGATTTCAAAGAAATTTGTTTTTGTTTTGATTCGCAAGGTCGAATTCCTTTTTTCTTCTCCATCATCCTTACCATACCCTCAGCGGTGGGAGCTGGGAGTGTGCTATTCTCATTTACCATAAATACCTATATTCTACGCTTGGAATACATTTGGGGTGCAGTGAAGTGACGCTCATATTCCACGGGCTAGAGCTAACGTTCGCTATTCTCTCCATCTTGACAGTGTTTAAAACAAAAGTTTGAATTGATTTTTCATAAACTTAGATTAATTCAAAAGCTTAGTACAAAAGTACTTCATTGCTAAAGAAATACTGATGCCCTTAGAATCTGATGATAAAACTCCAAACAAAAAGCCAAACGTCAAAATCATCATCTGACAAATTTAAAACAAAAAAGCCATAGACTAAACGTCAGTGAAAAAATTAAAAAGAACTCCTTATGCGGAAATAAAAAAAAGTCGAATGTGGCGAACGCTACAGTACACAAAATGAACTGGTTTCGGTATCCTACATTTTATCTTCTTCTATTCAAAGCTTTGCTTCTCAAACCAATATGCCGAATGTATCTATGTTTAATACAGAGAGTTTAAAGTAAAAGTTTTCAAAATTGTTTAAGTGAAGTGAAGTCTAGTTCTTATGAGAATAAATGTCTTTAAATGGATTCTACTCCGCTGCTGAAAAAAGGGAAATGGACAAGAAAAGGTCTCACCAAACTACTGTTTCATTAATTGAGAAAAAAACTTTCTTAAATTTTTATTAGAATCTAAACTACAAAAAAAAATAACGCCTCTTTCTTAACATTATAATTTTTGAAATTTTTGATGTCATTGTACTACTTCTGCAATTGATTTTATTGTAACACAAAAATGAGAATATTTTTTATATGTAAGCTGCTACTATACCATATAGTATATAAATAAATTATATTTGTTGTATACAACAAGGGCAGGTGACAACCCTAATGTTCCGACTACAATGAATGCTGGAAAACGCTGCGTCCGCGCTCGCGTTCATTAGGACAAAGGAACACCGAAAAATACGTGACTGACGAAATTAAGGCGCAGACGAAAGTTTAAGGAATTTCTTTCGAAGGCATAGTTTCCATTCGGAGAACTTCAAAGGAGATGGAGTCTTCTATGAGATCAACGATGCGTGCCCTCCCTTTAAAATGTTTGACACCATCAAAGACGTTCGATGAGTAAAGGTAGGTAAGGGTCGTAATTTTGTGAAATGTTGGTGAACTTTTATGTAAATGAGAGGGCTGTGTGCTGGTCGCCTGATGGAAATTGGCTCACTCAGCTCATGGACGCTTGAAGCTTTAACTCTTCAAAGTCAAAGTCAAATAGTTTATTCGATACAAGCCTTAAGATACAGGCACTTATTACCGTCAAAACTAAGTATAAAATTCAAATAATGATAAACTAAAATTTAGTTTACTGAACTGTCTACCACTAGTTCGAATTTCGGGAGAGGCTTCAACCGAGAAGAGGTTCAGGAGGCTCTTACCGCTCAGCCACGAGTATGTCTACCTGGCGTCTGAGTGTGATGTCAATGAGGAGCTCGATGGCGCAGTGGTTAACGCGCCCGATCTGCGATTGCTAAGGTTAAGCAACTTTCACAAAGGCCAGTCATTGAATTTTATCATCCAATAATTAACCTCGGCTGCATTAGCAGTCGTTTACAACCACTAATCCGCACTGGACCCGCGTGGTGGTTTATGACCCGTTCTCCCTCTTCATCCATAGGGAAGGCGCACAAGCCTTCCCTATGGATGAATCCCAGCAGTGGGGACATTAAATGAGCTGGTAATGGATGCCCATTAACCGCAGTGCCGAGAGAAGTCGCTAGTCGAGTCGCGTCGCCGGTCGCCCCGACTCGTGGCTATGCTTATGTACCCTGTTTTTCTTTGGGTAGGTTAAACTTTACCCCACAGAACCCCACATAGCCATCTGGGGGTGCGGTGGTACTCGGGTGACAAGTTTTCCACTGTCAAAAAAAAAGCTTTAACTTTCGTTCAATATTTCCAGTTTACGTGTAATAGAGCAATGCAAAACAATACTCATTGGCTGCAGAAATAGGTACTAAGGTGGACACTATCCAGTCTGATCCTGGTTGAATCTGTGTCTATTGATTTTTTTATGAGATCAACAATGCGTGCCCGCTTTTCAAGTGTTTAACACTAGCAAAGACGTACGTAAGTAAAGGTATTCGTAATATTTAAAATTTTCCTGATCTAGTCTTTTGTGTCAATGTGCGCGCCGTATGCTGATTGCATGACGTAATTCTAAGAGAGAATCTTCTGTCCTATCAGCAAAGGTTGAGGTCAAAGAGCAGGCTAAGTTCGAATTTAGTACAAAGTATTTAAAAAACTTTAATTTGTTTTAAAATTAGGAACCCACGCGAACTTTCTAACTACGGACACAAAAAATCTGATATTTTCCGCGTTTTCACTTTTGTTTAACTAAGGTTTAATATGAAGTTCTTTTTGTTACAACCTGAACAAATTTCATTAAGACTTATATTTTTTAGTTCTCTTCAGGAAACTCAAACAGTTTAACAGAAGATAATAGTAATACGTGTTAGGGCTGATTTTACAATCGTCAGTTAAAGTTTATTCATTGAATAATTTGACATAATGACAAATTCTATTTAGAAAATATGTCACAATGACAATCTTTTCTTTCTTTTAGTTGATGGCTTCGTGCGATTAGCACATTTAGCCAGTGTCAAACTAATTTTTCTTACAAGTAATACATAAATATACAATATTTCCTTCCAGTCAGTATGATGATGATGAATGATAATAAAAATGAGAAGTGAGAAATGATATACCCCCCAACCCCTCGAGTATCTCAGTATAGATGTGGGGCTTTACTAAGCCCTCACGCAGCTGCTGGAAAGAATTTGAAAAGTGACGTTGCGCTGTTTTGTTTCATTTGCCAACACTCATGCACACTCACGAACACTTAACGGTTAATAATCCACCATTATTTCACATTAATATTCGACATAACACAAATTTTAGAAAATAAAACATAACCGCAGACATGACTCTTCACTTTCCCGCCAAGAAGTCCAATGCCAATCTTATTCTTTGGGTAAGACTTAATGTTACGTACTTAGGCGCTGCGCAAACGTAGACACTTTTATTTATTTATTAGATTCACCAACATTACATTACTTACATTGCTTACATTGTTTCCAAACAGATAGCAGTTGGGCAAATACATAACTAAATGTAACAAACGCTTACAGGTAAATACCGCATGAACCATATTATTAGAAAACTAAGTTACTCTAAGATATTTAATTAAACATGTTTATTCTTATCTGTTACTAGGTGTATCCACACAATAAATACTATTTTTAACTATGACACAACTGTCATGACAGTGACAGTTTCGAAGCTTGTTAGTTGAATCCGAGTAAATATCAGTGATGTCACTAATTTCATTTACCACTTTACACAGTCTGGAAACGGGGGAGTTGGAGCCTGACACTGTTCTACGAATAGAAAGACCTTTTCGTAGAAGAGTGTCAGGCTAAGGCCTCGTAATAAGATAACCCCTCTTGATCTTACAATATCTTATGATATCTAATTGGGACACGCAAATTAAATTTACTTAATAGTTGGGGACTGTCAATACTATTGTTAAAAATTTTGGATACAAAAATTAAATCATTACATACTCGACGATTTTCCAGAGAACTCATTTTGAAATGTTGTAAACTATCCTTAAACGATCTAAATTTTCATCCTATTCCGGCTGAGTAAACTAAGAGTTACCAACACGGCACACCATACAAGGAACCCGAGTTGTTGTATCCGGTAGCGGCGATCGGACACTGTTACCTACACGGCACACCATCACAGGAAACTGAGTTGCTGAGTCCGGTAGCGGCGATTGGACACAGTTGCCGGTTGCAGTAACAATTCGTTGCTTATTTTCATCTCATGAATCTGTTTCACGATGGACGTGTGCGTGGCTGGCATCCCACACAAGACACAAAAGTGTCTACGTTTGTGCAGCGCCTTATGTACGGATTGAAAAATTGGGCCTTTGTTTAGTAAATTTTGTGAGGAATAGAAAAATCAGGTTTAATAAAAGATGTTCATCTTTTAGATTTGATATCATGTAAATCCGTGTAACTGTAGATTCGTGATCAGGCGAATGCAGCAGTGCCAAAATATCCGAACATATAACAAAATGAACTATAATTATTATTGTTATCAAAAAGCATGTCTGTAATATTATGTCAAAATTAAAATTCAAAATTCAACAAGCGAACTTCTTGTTCATTGCGTTCTTTCTATTACCGTTGACTATGACAGCCGTAGTAAGACGCGCAATGAGCTAGAAACCGCTCGCCGCGTCGCAAGCCGCTTGTGGTCGTGGTTGAGGCCTTACAATGTATAGTGTTCGCGTTTGCTTCACAAAACAATACAAGATACATAATCAGCATTTCATCAACCAACAATGGTTTAGTCGACATCGTAAATTTTAGCCAGATTCTGTATTAATGTGCAGTGTACCACAAAATGGCGATACTCCCTCGATATTCGAACAATGTATGTGGTATTGTTCATTTAGATTAAACACGATACGCATCTATTGGAGAATCGGCAATTGGTGATACTTTCAAACAGGATAGGTGACAATTTGTTTTTGGTATCGTTTTGTTATTCTGATTTTAGGATGACGATAGCTTTATGTTCGCTGTATTTAATCAAACATAGGTAACTTATTCTTATTACATAAATACCGGTATTTCTAAGGTAAATCGGTTTTTCCTTCTCCATACCCAAGTATCGCTACCTTTACGAGAACCGGTATTTTACTTTAGTGTATTAGTAGCTAGTCCCGCTTACAGTGCTCTCCACCACTCTATCAGATTAAGAACCCAATAGTACCTGTATCTTTGTATTTATCACCGGTAACAACTCAAGTACCGTTACAATATTAAGTTATTAAGAACCGGTCCTTTTAAAGTTTCAGTATATTGATATCGGTACCAACTAAAGTAAAGTAAAGTCCGTTTAACCTGTTATTAAAAATACCGGTTTCCAAGCCCTAACTGCGGCCTTGGAAGCTAGTTGAATTAATATAGGTGACATTAAGGAGAACGTCCTCATAAGATGATGTCTCCAATCTCGAATGTCATCCATAAAGAAATTCCGCGCTCACTTCGGTCATCGATCCGCACTTCGCATACGAAAGCAGCTGTCAAAGGAGTTCGATATTTATAGACTAATATACTTTAGCGAGTCGACCGCGATTTCGTGCGTCTGAACACCCATATCACGTGCTCAACTCGAAAACCTTCACAGCTCACCAGTTTCCTTGCAATCTGATAAATAGCATACCTATAAACGCACACGGTACAAAAATTAAAACATGTTACGTAAAAGATAAGCGGGAAGCCGCTTAATGCGTGCAGCACAAAACCTCAACCTTCGAAAGGCACGTAAAGCCGTTGGCCGGTTGCTTCGCAGTCGTTGACAACCACCAATCCGCGCTGAGCCCGCGTGGTGGTATAAGGCTCGTGCCCCAACAGTGGAGACATAAAATGAGCTCACACTCCTGCTTGCGGGCACGAAGTTTATTTATACAAAGATGGCTTGATTGATCTTCTTCTTCATCATTTCCATCCAACGCATCATCTTCGTCAGTGAAGGAACTGAAGTAAAACTTAAAAGTTTTTATGTAAGTGTTAGCTCACTCTTAGAATGTTTTCCTAACACCGTGTAAGCGTTGTAAGTCACCGGTGCCCGACAACTAAATAAACTACTATTGTGTTTAATTTTTTAGCAGTGAAACTGATACACAGCTGTTTTGATTGTAACACTGCGTATGGACTGGAATGCTGTCTTCTATCCAGAAGTGCCCAGTCAGAAAACAAATAATACCTACTCCTAATTAAAATACAAACTAAAATCAAACTATTGTAACAAAACACTTTTTAATACTATTTACTCTTAAAACTACGTAACAATCTAACGGTGTAACACCCCTTATTGATAGTCTACCCTTATGTGCCCTTAATTTGTCAAAGGACAAAATTATACGATCAATTGAGACTTCCTACCATAGTATGTATGTATGTATGTATGTAAATATTCTGGAAACGTACTAGTATTAGGTTTGTCTATGTGTTGTGAGCCTCAAAGCTCTCATGGAATGGCTGCCGAGGACGGACAAGCCGAGCGCTGGCCGACCACCTAGTAAATGGGTCAGTGATATAGAGCTGACCGCGGACCTGGATGCGATCAGCTCAAAACAGAAGGGAATGGTGTAACATGGAGGAGACCTATGCCCAGCAGTGGGTAGATACGGGCTGAAAATGATGATGATGATGTTGTGTTGGGAGTTTCTGTCAAAGTATTCCGTGAAAATAATTATCCTGGCGCACGTGTAACTAAACAGTTAATAAACAAACTATAATTCTCGAGACAAACAAACACTCCTGCAATTATAGAATTAGTAAGGATAGTGTCTCCAGTGATTTAGGGATTATACCATTATTTACTTGGGCCAAGTTTTAAGGGAACCGGGTCGCACATGTTCGAAATTACCCTTGCCTCGCATGTTCGGGGTATTTTTAATAGCTTTACAAAGTTTGGGTAAAATATGATGGATGCTGAAAGAATTATGGGAAACGTGACTGAGAAACATTAAAGAATATAGCCATTTAATAACTCAAAAGTGAGTTAAGTAAAGACTTATTGCTTAAACTGTCCTACTGCTGGGAAAAAACCTCCGTCATTTAAATCAAGTTAAGGCTCCAAATTTCGATGACCTCGATTACGCACTTGGTCTGCGATTGCTAAGGTTAACAAAGGTCGTTCATCGGATGAATGACCATCAATGAATAATCTTGAACTCTCTTCTGTGCTTAGGAAAGCACGTTAAGCCGTTGAAACAGAAAGAACAGAAACAGAAACAGCAGTGGGACCTATATGTGTTTCTCTTAAGGAGTTGTTTAAAGAAATTAATATTCTAACGATTGCGTCACAGTTTATTTATAACTGTATTCTATACGTGCGCCAAAACATTGCGATATACACAAACTTGTAATACCAAAACTTCGACTGCAGATAGTTTATGGATCATTCATGGGACAAGGTTATTACAATAAAATCCAGAATAATTTTTTAACTTTTCCCTTTGAGAAATTTAAGACACATTATGGAACTGACATTCCGCCAATTCTCGCACACTATATATAAAGCGTCATTCTATATTTTGAATTAATACATGTACCTGTATAATAGTACCCAAGTACGTTTTTTTTTAGAATAAAGTGTAATGTTAAGTAAATGTATAGGGGTAAGCATTATTTGTATAAGCGGGCTCTCTTTAATTGCGGGAAAGTTTTTAAATGTAAATATTGAATGATTTGGTAACGACATACTTTTTTTTTGTAAATGTCGTTACTTCTACTAAAGCTGTGGAGTTTCTTGCGCCCATTCTTCTCCACAACTAATACATAGACGTCCTGAATGAGTAGTAGGTAAAAAATGTATGGACGATTCAAAAGCACTTTGTGTAAAATGTTTTTGTTTTGTTTATACAATTTTTAACGCAAATTTTGTTGCGAAACAAATTACAAAAACACAAAATGTTGAAAAAATGTCACCCTTGCACCCTTCTGACATACCGGTGCTCTCCCAATTGAGCTATCGTGGTGCTAACCAGCCCGCCGAAATTATTCAACACTTTTTACTTACTTTGAAGGGTGCAGGTTCAAATCCTGCTCGTGAAAAAACACTTTTCGTAAGTTTATTTGAATAAAAAAAAAATTACTTTTGACTTATATGCGCTAGTGATGATCGCTACAATTTTATCGGCATTGGCTTAACCATATCACCTGCCAAATGTTGGTTGATGATCCGAACACACACTTTGCCCGACTTTCGAAATGAATATGAAAATAAGGTGACTATTGCAAAAGGTCAAAATGTCAAAATCAGGACACAATTGCCAAAATGTTGAAGGTCTGATGTCCTAAACATGTATCTCTGAATAAGTGTACAAATATAATAGTAAAAATGTGATATCCCAAATCCCTTCGAGAATATTAATTAAGTTTTTTAATTCCTGCTTAACTTGGATTCCACCCAGCGTCGCTGATATTATTCATGGTAACGTATTCCAAACTTTTGAATACAAAATGTTACAGGGTCTAAAATATTCGTCGAAACTTTGCGACTCAAGTTGTAAAATACACTGCGAATTTACCACTGCTATAATAGAATATCTAAATTTCTCTTGTCTAGAATTACTTTTCGGGGACCAATAAACTGGCAGTGTCGGGTAGGTATTTTTCACTAGTGATGCCAAAATATCGATACATTTAACTTTAACGCCATCGATACAAAACTCTTTATACAGTTGTGTCGTTTTAATCGCTTTTTTGGATATTTTACTTGGTTTCAGACGCAGCTTTCGGTTCTCAGTGGGTGGATACATAATATTGTTATACTTGGTTCTTTTAAACAGATGATTAAGTTTTTATTTGCTCTCTGCGATGATGGCGTGTGCGTCGGGTCTGGTGCGTGCATGGATGTTTCATATGTCATTCTTGTGAACGCGTGCCGCCTGTAGAGGCTGCTCTGTTCTTGCATACGTTTCTTATTTTTCATATTATTTACTACGAGTATAATTCAACTTTGTTTTTACTTTTACCAGTACTGTATGACATTGTGGAAATGGAAATTAGTACCAGGTCGCTCACTATGGGCCTCATCAGAAGGCTCAAGGTCACTCAAAGGACAATGGAGAGGGCTATGCTTAGGGTTTCTCTGTGTGATCGAATCAGAAATAAGGAGATCCGCAGAAGAACAAAGGTTACCGACATGGCCCGAAGAGTTGCTAAGCTCAAGTGGCTGTGGGTAGGGCACATTGCTCGCAGGACTGATGGCCGCTGGGGCGGAACAGTCCTTGAGTGGCGACCGCGTACCGGAAAGCACAGTGTGAGCAGACCTCCAACAAGGTGACCGACGATCTGGTGAAGATCGCGGGAAGCCGCTGGATGCGAGCAGCACAAAATCGGTCGTTGTGGAGATCCTTGGAGGAGGCCTTTGTGCAGCAGTGGACGTCTTTTAGCTGAGATGATGACCTGGTGTCACAGAAAATGTTTACATTTTATTTTTATATTTTGTGTGTTCTAGAAGGTGTATTCCCTTTCTATGATAGGGCCTTTTCTAATACTTTAACGCTGTAAACTAAGGAAGAAAGGAAATGCTTTTGCTGAGTTTCTTGCCGATTCTTCTCCAGTACAAGGTCTCCCGCCCTGTGAAGACTTACGAACGGACGGCATTGTGACATTCATAAGAGCTAATTTGAAGCCTAATCTGAATAAGTTATTCTAAATTTTGAATTTCTTTGAAGTTGGTAGTAAGGCTTGTTTTATTTGTTTGCTTAACTAGCTTTGACCATCTTATCTAAGTCTGTCTCCAAAATAACAATCTAAATGGCATTGTTGTGTTACCGCAATCACAAAGAAGATATTTCAACGATTGAAGATACCTCGAGAGGTGTGCTTTGATATTCGGTCTTTTTATTCTTTCCCACTGAGTGCGATGTAGGTAAAGCGGTTATAAGTAGTGAAATAAAAACCTGGCAAAAGTAAGAACAAATAAAATAAATCATCGAAAAAGATAACTTTAGGTTTTAAATTGCGTAGTCACAACACTAGCTGGCAGACGTATTTGCACAAAATATCATTTTATTTTAGCCTACCTTAAATTTAGCTTCGCACAATAAGCCTAAAAAAATAATCAAGCAGAAATTTAAGCATTATTATGCATACACTCAAGCTTATTAACTAAAGTTGTAAAATTAGGGACATAATATAATTTTAATCAAATTTGTTGAGAACAAATTACAATTTGGAATGGTGTTGAAAAAAAATCCACGAGCGGGATTCGACCTGTACATTCTGGTAAACCGAGTCAGGTGCGCTTCCAGTTACGCTATCATGTCCAAACCAAATTTATTCACACTATCTTCTCTTATTTATAAGCCAAAAGCCTTATTCAATGTCAATAACTACGTCATCAAATCCACAAAAGGTTGTATCCAATATGTAACATAAATTAACTGTGAAACATCAGTTCTTTGTCTCCGTATCTTTCGAGAGACTGTACCTGCAAAATTTACGAGCGTTTGCACAGTAAATTAAAAGCCAGGTTACTGCTTAAGCTAACAGTTCGTTAACTTTAACACTAAGTTATTTAGGTACAAAATTAATTAAGTTAATTCGGTACGTTTATTCTTCTTATATAGAACAGATAAGTTTTATACTTTAATTTACGTTTTCATTTGAACGTTCAGATTATAAATATAAATTCTGAAATAGTTCAGTGCAGCTTAAAATAGATCGAGAACTTTATTATATTACTAGTTGTTGCCCGCGACTTCGTTTGCGAAGACTACACTAAAAAAAATAAGGTATCCTATATGCTGGTCTGGGTCATGGTCTGTATATGAGAAAAGTTTCATTAAAATCCATTCAGTAGTTTTTACGTGAAAGAGTAACAAACATCCATCCATACTTACAAACTTTCGCGTTTATAATATTAGTAGGATGTTTAAACTCTTGTTATATTTCATTTGAGTGGGTAGACCAAACAGACAAACTTGTCTAAGCCAAAACTAAAGTATCATCTGCTATGATGATGACAAAGCTTTTTTTTTAGAGGGTTTGCTGCTTCCTCAAGCCGTGTGAAACGAAGCACCGTCAGAGGTTTTATAGAGGGAACGATATCACCTGTACCTGTGCCCTACTAGATTCTCCGAGGGATTCGGGAAGCGGAACAACCCGAGGGCGCCTCTAAAGGCTCGGACCTTGGCTCGGGATGACCGGATCGTGTTGGTGGGGAGAAGCGTCCTGGTGCATGTCTGTACCTGGTATGGAGCGCGTGTGAACCGGCTCGTCGTACCCTTATTCTACGAGTACGGTGTCTTGGGCCTACACTAGTGTGGTACGGTTCGTAAGTCTATTCTGGGCGGGAGACCTTTTACTGAGAAGAACCGGCAAGAAACTCAGCAAGTGTCAAGCTCGATCGATAAGGATAATCGATTAAGTGTGTTACTATAGATCCATTTATTATCAGGAAGTGATTCTGCTGTAGGTACTACTATTACATAATATGAGAGCATTCGACTAAACAACTGCAAGTACACACGCCTGCACATGAACCTACCACAAACTGTCAAATTTCCTTAATAGACTTTGAACTTTATATCTAAGACTTATGGTTGAAAATGCATTGAAGAAATTTGACAGTTTTGAATAGGTTGATGTGCAGGCGTCTGTACATCGTCAAATTTGAAACATCCATTCTCATAATTGACTGCCTGCTTTTGGTTCGGTAACAATTTCACTTTTTCCATTCTTGGCAGCTCCATCTTGTCTTCGCAAACATTCGGAATCCCCTAATGATTTTGCAGAGGCTTCAATTATGGATTACGTTGACAAGTGACAGCGCAAAAATTATCGGCACCCGTCCTTCGCTCTGACAACTGATGGAGTTAACTGGAGTGGCATTATTTTAGGGGGCTTCAAATACGTATTGGATCAATCATCCGTATCTTCTTGAGTTACACGGAATACTGGTTTGGGTTAAAATTGCAATTAACAATTTTATGGACATGAGGTTTCGTGACACAGTGTATTTCTAATAGCCTTTTAAAAACATCAACAACTAAACAACTGGCGATTATTTCAAAACATTTGAACGGGTAGGATACTTGCTCGGTTGTATATCACAGATTTAGAATTTTCATGTATGCAATTTGACTTAACTCTTAAGCTTCTTATAATAGATATCCCTATCTCGTAAAGTTTCGGACTTCCTCATAATGACCCATTTATGATGTATTAGCATGAATATGTATCCCTGTGACCACGGACCCTGCAAAGGGTTCGAAACGTTAGGATAAACATTAATATAATAAACGCGAGTAGATCCGTAAAATTTGTTTCAATTTAATGTGTAGTGTTCGTGTAAACTTTAAAAAACAATATGAATATGTCAGATAAAAAGTGTGTGGATATAACTCTATTATAATAATGATACAAGGTCCAACAAGGTGTACCGAAGATCTGGTGAAGATCGCAAGTAGCCGCTGGTTGCAAGCAGTACAGAACCGATCGTCGTGGAGATCCTTGGAGGAGACCTTTATCCAGCAGTGGACGTTTCTCAGCTGAGATGTTAATGATGATTGATTGATGATGAGAAACTGTTTAGTTCTTAAACAACTAATAAATTCCCACAATAACTCTTAACATCCACACCTTCGCGTATCATTCTTTCTTGTAACACAAACGAGTTACAAACAACCTTTCTTACATCTTCGAGAACAATAAAGCCTCCCTGAAAAACTCCTCTTTTTACAGTTACTACCAAATTATTCATGGAGCGGTCCCTACCGTGATTTGTCGCTAAGACTCGTGGGAGATTACTTACGTGTTCAGCTTGAAAATGCTTATAAGTTGTGACGGGAGGTCGTAAAAAGTGCACACCTTTTGTCGATCGTTCGAGATGCAAGAGTATTTGAGAGTTTTACACAGAATAAAGCATCGCTTAAGTTCGGTAGAATGGGACTACTTTTGTATCAGGTGTAAGATTGATGAAATGTCGTGTTTTCTTAAGTGATTTTCCTCGTGTAGTTTTTTGTAGGTTTAATCAAACTAGAGACGCTAAGAACGCTAGGGATATCCATTTTAGCAGCTACTTAAGGATTTATAGCTGTTATCAATGTCACACCTGATTCAAAAGTAGCCCCAAAGTAGCCAAAAGTAATATTCTAATAAGGTACGTTACGAGAACGTTCGTTTTGAAAAACACGTTGGGAGTAGGTCGTAGGTCGGTAATCTGCGGCGCAGATTACTGATGTTAAGCCACTATGGTGAAGGCCAGTCATCGGAGGGGCAGCCATAAACTTCTCATCTCGAGCTCCTCCATGCTTCGGAAGACATGTAAAGCCGTTGGTCCCGCCTGCTTTTGCAGCCTTTTTTTACAGTGACACGTAAAAAATATGTACGACTTTAGAAATATACGTCAATTTTCGATTAAAAAATCAATGTTACACGATGTTATACGATTCAAATAATCTACATATAGGTATATAAAAAACTTTAATCTACTTTCGCAAATCAACATTACTTGATGTGCCTTTAGAAATATACGACAATTACGTTTAGAATATCAGTGTTACTCGATGTTATACGAATTATATACGCCGTGTTTTCGCCACGTGCCTATCTCCATTCCAAATCGCATAAACATCTCGAGAATTCCCAATCATTATACGGATTCCTATTGTGAAGAAACTTTCGAGTCGAAAGAGATGTATATCTTTTAATAAGAGGATATAGGCTATTTTGAATAATGTTATTTAAGTAAGATTATGTAAATTTTACAAAGAGTTTAGATATATTATGTAGAAAGGTGTACATTAATTGCAACACCCTTAGGTAACACCAGAAATATTTAAGAAATAACTTACAACGATAAAACTAAGTGAAAGTATGACGGTATTATCTTTGAAGCGATCTCTTTTAGACAAACTTGGACATAATAGTTTATTTTATATATTAATCTTGTGTGACTTTATTTAAAATTATGAATTAAATACATAGATACATACATAGTACATAGTAATCAAATCAAGAAATTTATACAAGTCTTGTTTATGATCTGGTTCAAATATCCCAATTTCCAGTCGGAACACAAGTCAGATTATGTACTAAAAGGTATTAAATTACCACTTGAACAGTTCTACTAGCTTTATTGATATAACTGATGTTAGTGTCTGATAAAGGTTTAAGTAGTTAGTAGAAGTAGTTTAAGTCTTCAAAATAATCTAATAGTAACTATTTGTTTTCAAACAGAAACATTAAACGATGTTCCTTCGAGTTCAAAATTATTTTAGCTTTAGGTAAGTAATAAATGTGTCAGTCTTGGAAAACGAAACACGATATAAAGATTTCCCAATTTCATTTTTTTTTTAAAAAAAGGAAGTTTTCATACATTGTCACATGAACATGACGCATCCTCACTGAAATTTAAAAGATCAAGGGTTACGATTAATAACCTTATTTTCTATGTCTTCATTTCATCTGCGTAATTCATCATTACTACCGCCACCAGCTTATTTTATGTCCCCTACTGCTGGAGCACGAGCTTTCCTATGAATGGGTAGGGAGAACGGGTCATAAACCACAACGCGGGACCAATGCGTATTGGTGGTTGTTAACGACTGCTAATGCAGCAGGGACCAACAGCTTTGCATGCCTTCCGAAGCACAGAGGAGCTCGAGATGATAAATCTTTGATCACCCATCCGGTGACCGGCCTTTGCGAAAGTTGCTTAACATTAGCAATCGCAGATCGGGCGCGCTAACCGCTGCGCCATCGAGCTCCTCTGTCGTCGAGCTCCTCGCGCCTCCACGTGATACATGTAAACCCGTAATTTTATGATGTATTTCTTAAAGATATTGCCGGCACGTCGTGATTAGTAAAAAAAAGCATACTGAACA
The DNA here is from genome assembly GCA_949315975.1 of Eudonia truncicolella. NCBI lineage: Eukaryota > Metazoa > Arthropoda > Insecta > Lepidoptera > Crambidae > Eudonia > Eudonia truncicolella. The sequence continues at coordinate 3,705,089 of OX438848.1, read as the reverse complement.
AATTAAGAAATACTATAACTTTAAAGATGTATGACAAATGAATTGTATGCTTAATATATATATACAGAAATATTCTTTATTTAACATTAAACTTACATACTACTTGACAAGTAAGTAACATAGATAATGGGTTTACAAGAAAAATCAGTATACATGCCAAAAGAAAGGACCACACATTAGGACGAGCCTGACTTGTGGCAAACCCAACGTAAACATTATGCGAACAAAGAAAGTAAACTAAAGAATGAAATTAAAAATAAAGGAAATTAAAAAGGATACATATTAATAATAATAAAAACAATGTATGCTCGTGGTAACTCATGCTTTGTATATATGTATCTATATATATATAATAAAGCTAAAGAGAGTCGAAAGTCTGTACATGGAAGATATTCGAAAATATACTTAGAATCGATAACAGAACACGTTCCATCCAGTTTTTAGAATTTTGGTGTTTGTCTGTTTATTTACAAAAACACAAATGTTGAAAAAATTTCCACGAGCAGGATTTGAACCTGCACCCTTCTGACATACCGGGTCAGGTGCTCTTCCAATTGAGCTATCGTGGTTCTAACCAGCCCGCCGAAATTATTCAACACTATTTAGTTTTTACATTGAAAGCCAAAGGCACCCATTCAATGTCAACAACTGCCGTCATTAACACCCGATCATAATATTTTTACAAATACTAAAGATCAGTTAAGTTTATTTGTTTATCTGTTGGTCTGTTTATTTGACCGCGCATCACGTGAAAATGGCTAAACGGATTTTTATGCAAACTTTGCACATAGCTCTAAAAAAGAGCTTATCGAGATAACTCTCACAGACCTTGATGCTAATTTATATCCTGATGAACTGTTTTACAGAAACTTTTAACCGCCTCTGTGGTCTAGTGACCAAGACTACCGGTTTAGACCCAGAGGTCCCGGGTTCGATTCCCAGCAGGGTGTACATGTTTGTGTATTCGGTTTGGTTGGTGGTAGGGCTTGTTTCTCCGCCTGGCTAGCTACCACCATCTTATCTAAATATGTCGCCATAACATCAATGTTTGTAGCATTGTTGTGTTCTGGCAGCTAGACATAAGATAGCCAGTACCTCACTAGTTGAGGATCCCGGGTGAAGTGCGCTTCCATCATTGGCCTTATCATCACTTAACATCAGGTGAGATCAAGGCACTGTGCTTACCCGTAAATAGAAGAAAAAAATACCTATACGCATTAAAGCTCACAGCTACGTTGCAGAAACAGACATGAGGGTTCATTGCAAATATATATATCTATTCTATTCTATTCTAAGCCATACAGTGGATTCATCTGCGGGGGAACCCAACCAACCCTACTGACTAACAACTCTATATTTGCAATTCCTTTCATCTCGAAATATGACTGAATATACGAGTAATGTAAGGTAATTTATGAAATCAAAAATATACAAACTATACGTTTATATATAGGTTACTGGCTAAAGCAAGAAAAAAGTTTTCAGAGTTGAAATCAAAAGTATAATTAATGAAATTTAGAAAGATTAATCGGTTATTCATCTCAACACATTATACAACGATGCTAATAATTATTTTTTTTAGAGACTGGGAAGCCCTTGAGTTCTTGTTGTCGAAGTATGTCAAAGTAATATAACCTTTTTACGTCAGCATGACGTCATTCCTTACCTGATCCGCAATTATTATTCATCTCCACACTGATGACACATTGATGACACATGAAGTACACACGCCTGCACATCAACCTACCACAAACTGTCAAGTTTCCTCAATTGACTTTGAACTTTATAACTAAGTAATATGGTTGAAAATGTATTGAAGAATTTTGACAGTTGAATAGGTGAATAGATTGATGTGCAGGCGTCTGTACCTTAGCAGAGACAACGTCAGTCACATAACATACTAAGTAAATAGAAAAGTCTCCCTTTGTTGTAGAAGTATGTCAAAGTAAATACCTTTCACGTCGCTCTAGCGTCATCTTTTTTATAAGCTACAATTATAATTATTATGTATCTGTCACTCGCTAGTTACAGAGACAAAGCTAGTTACTAAACTAAAGAGAGAGAAAAGTCTCCTTTTGTTGTCGAAGTATGTCAAAGTAAATATCTTTCGCGTCACTCTAGCGTCGTTCTATAGAGCTACAAATTATTATGTATCTGTCACTAGCTAGTTACAGAGACAACGCGAGTCACTAAACTAAAGAGTGAGAAAAGTCTCCTTTTGTTGTCGAAGTATGTCAAAGTAAATATCTTTCGCGTCACTCCAGCGTTGTTCTATAGAGCTACAAATTATTATGTGTCTGTCACTCGCTAGTTACAGAGACAACGCGAGTCACTAAACTAAAGAGAGAGAAAAGTCTCCTTTTGTTGTCGAAGTATGTCAAAGTAAATATCTTTCGCGTCACTCTAGCGTCGTTCTATAGAGCTACAAATTATTATGTATCTGTCACTCGCTAGTTGCAGAGACAACGCGAGTCACCAAACTAAAAAGAGAGAAAAGTCTCCTTTTGTTGTCGAAGTATGTCAAAGTAAATATCTTTTGCGTCGCTCTAGCGTCGTCCTATAGAGCTACAAATTATTATGTGTCTGTCACTCGCTAGTTGCAGAGACAAAGCGAGTCACTAAACTAAAGAGAGAGAAAAGTCTCCTTTTGTTGTCGAAGTATGGCAAAGTAAATACCTTTCGCGTCGCGCTGACATCCTTGACCTGAGCCCCCGCAACAATTTTCACAATTCCACTCATTAACAGTAATTACTCCCAAAGCGGCGGATTTATTTCTTTGTTTTGCCTCTAGCTTAATGGCGTTTGCGAGCACTATTACCTGCGCCATTTTAGTGCGTGAGCCTTGTTAGGTAACAGCGTTTCGAATTAATGAGTTACAAATAAAAATATTTTCTAAGTTAAATCAATAAGCTAAATCGCACAAGCATTTTGGATATTTTTTAATTTTTAATAGAAGCGATGACTTAATATCAAAGCTGGAGGCATTTGCCCAGCAGTGGTAGGCACATAGGTAGGCTATTACTTTTCTTCTCTTTCTGCCTTATTAATTTTTTGTATTTGTGTGTGTTGATAATAATTTATTTTTCTTCTTCTTCTTCATATTCTAACTGAAAGTAGAACAATATGGGTGTTATTTAAACGGTTAGCAAAGTATTCATATTTTTGTTAGCAAAAAAATGGTTGTTAGGCAGCAAAAAAGCTAGTTGGGCAGCAACTTATGGTCAGCAAATATTTCTAAATCAGTCTGCAACTTATATCATTCTGAACAGATAATAGATCTACAACACTCAAATTTCAGGATGGTCTATAATTATGTTAAGCATGAGGAAAGATGGATTTTTTTTTCGAAAAAAAACTATTATAAGAGAGGGAAAGTAAGACCATAATTTGTCGGCACTATCGAATAAACAAAAATACTGCCAAAAACTATTCCTATGGAACACAGTAATAAAAATATCTGCCCCATAAATGGAATAGAGGGTGCATATTTTTCTTACAGCCCCTCTGTTCAAAGCAACCATTACTTAGGAAGTTAGTGGAGCTAGTAATGATAATTACTTGGTTGTTTTTTCTGGGACATATTCTCCTTTATCGTTGGTGAAACAAGAGGTCGTTCAACTGCGTCTCCGTAAACAGTTTCAGTGGTAGAAGTATCAGGCATCCAAACCTCTGTGAGAAAACTCACGTTTAAAGCAGAAGTTATATGCGGATATGAAATGTGTCTCACTGATTTATTTACCACTAGACTATGCAAAAACCATATAAAATACCAATATAAAATATTTAAGCAGATATGCCGTTTCTTTCAGTCTAAAGGTCCAAAGGAATTTGGTAAATTTTTTGAATTGAAAATTTTCAGTTGCGCCCTTTCTTTTAAAACGACAGATTGAGGGTGTAACGAATACCTATTGATAGCAAGCAAAATAGCTTAGAAGTTACTCACCTGGTGTAGTGCGGTTTCAACTTCGGCCTAAAACCGACAGTTTAGATGTGACGATGGCCTGGCAATGGCAGGTGCTTTCATTTTTTATTCCTACACGAGTAAGCACTTGGCCTCCATGTCATCTGTTATTATTGGGTGATAAGACTGAAGGTGAAAAAGCACTTCACCAACAAGGAGTTGTAAGGAACCTGCTTATCTTATTTCCAACTGTCGGATCACAAATGATGGCGACATATTTAGATAAGATAGTGATAGCTAGCCAGGTGGATTAAATACAAACCTTACCGTTAAAACATTTACACCCTTTTTCAACGCCTCCACCTTATTGAATATCGATCCTCTCCATCCTTAGGTTGCCTGGAAGATATCACTTTTTATGATAAGGCCGCCCTTTGTACGACTTCTTAAATTTTTAATTTTATTTTAACGAGTGTATGTTTTTTGTTTACAATAAAGTGTTCTATTCTAATCAATTCTATTCCCCTCTCCGCTGGGCATCAAACCTTAGTGGTCTGGTGGTGAATTTTAAAAATGCTATCGTCATGTACCTCATAACTCTTTTATATGTGCTAACCCTTCCCCATTCTATCTTAAGGAAACATATATCGTGCGAGTCAGCTTGGTGCGTGAGCGAAATATAGTATGCCTTATTAGATGCGACCTCCGAGGTGGACGAACTCTGAACCCTTTGATGCAAATAGGTTTTAACACACAAAAAGAAAGTTCAAACCTTCTTACGGTTCTTTGGCAAAAGGAGGACGTAGTTTTTTTTATATTAGCTTACTAGCAAACTTTTTAGAATTCGTTTACGGAGATTGAGGTTATTCGTGTCTTTAATGGTTTATGTAACATCGCTTTGGATCCGACCGCTAAGACTACTGAATACTCAATTAGTTCTTATTCTAAGGGCAAAATACAGTGTTTTTACTAGTTTACTAATATTTTTAGTTAGTTGTATAGTTGTATTAAAACACGAGTGTTATGTAATTTTATATTGAGTAGTTAGATCTATGGTAGTTAGCATGACACTGGTTGACATAATGTAGGTCACAAGTAACGCTTTTTGTACTCTTTATAAAGTATTTATGGTAGTACCACCAGTGTTCGGCTTGACCAAGGGTTCAATATTTTAACCCATTTTCGCCCATTTTTTGTCCCAAAAAAAATGGGGGTCGGCAACTGATTTTTTACTTTATGACTGACTAATCAATAGAGAGACTTTTATTAACTGTCAAAACGATTTTTTTATATAGAAATTGTATAGGAATGGTGAATTATGACGTCACTGTTTTGTTCCGTCAATTCAGTGTTTATTAATAACTTTTTTTAGGTTACAGAAATGTATGGTTAGGTCAAATTAAAAATAGGCCAATGTTTAACGGAACTGTTACGTGATTTCATCTATTTGTTTAATGTTCTGGAATTATTTGTCGTTGTTATCAACATCCCTATTGAATACAGATCACCTGCTTCCTGACATCCAGTAAAATTTCAATGAAGTCTTATATCATTTTTTGATGACGAAAACTGAGGTCGAACCCTATAGGCTTACTGTGTCGAACAGTGTGGTGCAACTACGATACGGTATTGGTGTAAATAAAATATTTAACATGCTGTAACGCAAACTCTTTAATGTAGGTATTGTAGTCATACCTTTTTAAGTACCCGACGTTTGAGCTGAGTCGCACCGGCTGCGGTCACGGGAGGGAGACTGACTGCTGTGACCACAGAAAAGACATTTTAAAGTACTATAGTAGCTTGTTTACTGAAATGAAACAACTTTTACGGATCTACTCGCGTTTATTTTACACGTTAATTAATGTTTATCCTGACGTTTCGAATCCTTTGCAGGGTCCGTGGTCACAGGGAGACTGAGGTGTTGGTCGTCTCATAATTAGTTAGTAGCTTGTATACCATCATTTTAATTGAATCAGGTGCGTTCCGTTTTACGCAGAAAGACCTTACCGTATCTTTTGATCTGGCAGTATGGTATTGGGGCTGGCATTTAATATTTTGTATGATGGGATCCCAGGCTGGTGGTAGACATCTTCTCTATTAAAATTAAGATGTTTTTTAATTTCAATAGCCTCGCGTATCATCCTAGGGATGAATCGTTGTTCTCTAGCGAGTATTAGTGGTTTATCAAATCTAATGTAATGGTTGGGAATGTTCGCATACTGCAGAGTTATTTTCGCGCGTAAACTTTAGAAAACAATATCTTGTTTACTATTTTAAGTGTCTAGTAGAACGCTACTTACAAAACCGTTTTAAGGTTTTACATAACAAATAATAGTTTTCATGAGAAAAAATGTAATACAAACTTGTTCGTTATCTTACAGCCAATGGCCAAAGGCTTCAGATTAAAAAGCTGATAAGAAAAATATTGATACCGTTAAATATTTATAAAATTTACAAAATGCAGTGAAAAAATTAAACGCCCACCCGACCCAGCCAAGAATCGAACCTGGGTCTTCCGCAATCCGATTCGATTCGAGGTTCGATTCCTGGCTGGGTCGGGTGGGCGTTTAATTTTTTCACTGTATTTTATAATTTAAATTAGCTTCAGTGCAGCAATTAGCACTTAAAAATATGTTACTTTTTTTAATAAATTCCTGACCTGACCTGGTATGTCGGGTGCAGGTTCAAATCCTGCTCGTGGAAATTCTTTCAACATTTGTGTTTTTGTAATAAATTAAATACTAAACTAATACTAAAAAACTACTAGTACCTTTAATATAGCCTGAACGGGTGAGCAGAATGATAAGTATGCTAGATATTTATTATTTAGATGACCACCACCTTTAAATACTTTTGCACAGCCTTTCTTCGCCAAACATTTTTTTCTTTCATTCTTGAACTTGAGTACCTAGCAATTCAGCAGGAGTGAAAGGCACTTTAATAAATATACTTTACATATTCCCCGCAAATGAATTGCCGCCCTTAGGGCGTGGTTCTATTGAGAGCAATTGAGTAGTAGCTAGGAACAGATGAAATATTTCTTTATATTTTTATTTTTATTTTTTTATCATAATCATTATCAGCTCATTTTTGGTCCCCACTGCTGAAGCATGAGCCTTCCCTATGGATGGATAGGGAGAACGGGCGATAAACGACCACGCGGGCCCAGTGCGGATTGGTGGTTGTTAACGACTGCTAATGCAGCCGGGACTTTATGTGCCTTCCGAAGCACGGAGGAGCTCAAAATGATACATTTTTGATCACCCATCCGATGACCGGCCTTTGCGAAAGTTACTTAGCCTCAGCACTCGCAGGCCGGGCGCGTTATCCACTGCGCCATCGAGCTCTATTTTTTTTTAATATCTTTTATCACCTTTTATTATTATTATTATCTAAATGTGTTGCTAATTGCAAAACTCGGGAACGGCTGAACCGATTTGGCTGATTTCTTTTTGTTGTGTTTGATGAAATCTAAGAAAGGTTCTTATGGAGAGAAAAAACGTAAAAAATACGAGGAAAATGGTAAAAACAACAATTTTCTTTTCCCATACAAACCACTCTCTACTGGACCGATTTAAAAAAATTTTTCATCATTAGAATGCTACATTAGCGCTGAGTAACATTAGGCTATATTAAAAAAATGTCCACCCGTGCGAAGCAGTAACGGGCCGCTAGTATACAATAAAAAAAAGAACGTGCTAAAAAGATGCTGCGTGATCGAATCAGAAATGAGGAGATCGGTAGAAGAACAAATGTAACCGACATAGCCCGAAGAGTTGCTAAGCTCAAGTGGCATTGGGCAAGGCACATTGCTCGCAGGACTGATGGCCGCTGAGACGGAATAGTCCTTGAGTGGCGACCGCGTACCGGAAAGCGCAGTGTGGGCAGGCCTCCAACAAGGTGGACCGACGATATAGTGAAGGTCGCGGGAAGCCGCTGGATGCGAGCAGCACAAAACCGTTCGTTGTGGAGATCCTTGGGGAGGCCTTTTCCAGCAGTGGACGACTTTTGGCTGAGGTGATGATTATGACACATATTTCCTCCTTCTTACAACATTTACCTTTAAACCTTTTAACCTTTTTTAGGGACCTTTAAACGAGATGTAAAGAAGCAATTTGCGCGTCGGCAAGGTCAGGACGGCTGGTAAGGGACTTTCCTTCTCCATTAGCTGTCATCGCATCAGAGTGCCTAGTCTGAGTTTTGTTTACAAACCGCATTCATTCGATAACGTTTACGAAAGCGAAAATTAGTATGGCAAAATTTTAACTCTTCTTGTATGTCGCCAGGAGTCGCTGCTTTAATGCCATACAAATTTTCGTTTTCGTTAAAGTGATCGAATATCAAATAAAACTCACACTAAGCACCCTGTACTATTCCAGTTAGCTGTCATCGCATCTGGAATCTCCTTCTGCTTAACATCAGGAGATGGTGATTGCCAACCTATCTATGAAAAAATATACCAAAAAAAAATAGATTGCATTTTTGTTTCAATGTAGGTATAGTGATCGCGTAAAATTAAGAAAACAAATTCCTACTTTAATGCTCGTTTTCACAAATTACCCTTAAGTTTTAGGTAACCCGATTTACTACTATAACTGGCAACTATTCTATCGCGAACGAAGAAATTTAGGGAATCATTCAAGCAAGAGGGAAGACGGCTAGTGAACCACAATCCTGCTCCTAGCTGTCCTCACATCTGGACTCTCCTTCTCCTTAGCATCAGCTAGAACAGAGTCACTTGCCAAACTTACTATAAAAAATCTTCTTGTGCTGAAGCACAACAGCAGTGCTAATTTGAAGTTTGATTTTCACGGTTACATAGAAATGGCAATAACACAGTTGGAATTTTGGTAGCTAATTAAATTTAAAAAAAAAACTAAATTCTGTATTCTAAGTTCTAAAAAAAAATCAAAATTCAAAATTTACAATTCATAATCATCATTCTTGTGAATGTCACTATGCCATCGGTTCGTAAGTCTACTCTGGGCGGGAGATCTTGTACTGAGAAGAACCGGCAAGAAACTCAGCAAGTGTCCAGCTCTTTTCTCCCTTACAGCGTCAAAAATATTGGAAAGTTAACATATTTACATCAGGTAAAAGTTTCAATTTCCACAATGTCATACAGTACCACTACAGTACTCTAGTAAATAAAGTAAATCAGAAATTGTTTAAGAAAAACAAAGTCAAACTGCAGTGAATAATACTAAAAATAATATAAGTATGCAAGAGCAGACCAGCCTCCACAGGCGGCACCCGTTCACATTAGGTGAACCGGAAACCAGTAAACTGTTATATTGACAATTCTGTCTAACCTTGTACATCAAATTGCCGATTAGCTTTTCTTAAACTACAAAATAGCTCCTAGTTTCTAGTTTACCATCACTAGCTCAAGTATCCACTGCTAGGGCACGAGCCTTTCCTATGGATAGAATCCACATGGAAAACCAGCACGTGGGCCCACTGCGGATTGGTAGTTGTTAACGATTGCTTATGCCGCCGGCTTTACGTGCCCTCCGAAGCACGGAGGACCACAAGATGATAAATTGTTGGTCAACCATCCGATGACCGGTCTTTGAGAGAGTTGCTTTACATTAGCGATCGCAGACCAAACTCGAAAACTACTGTGCCATCAAGTTCCTTCTAGTTAATAACTTTCAATGGAACCGCGCCCTCATTGAGTCTTAAGTTTTGGCACGGATTCGGTTGGCGAATAAGGGCACTCGAGTAAAAAGCCAGCTATTGATATCAGGACCGACAAGGGGAAGATCTGAAGGAGACTGCCATTAGAGAACTCTCAGCAGATGACCTTTTTAGGCTCATTACTAATTAATGTACTTTTTTGTAAACAAAATTTAAACGGGGTGTAACGCTAAAACTACTTTACAACCACAATAAAGTAAAAAAACGTATTTCTTTGTCGCAATAGTCACAATATTATTTTAACTAACCTATCTATAAAGGTATTCTGTGCATATTTTTTAAATCCGACGTTTTTTGACCGAGTTGTCCCACGCACTGCACGATAAAACACGTAAAAAGTGTGTACTTATTTAAGTAAAACTACTTAAAAATATATTATTTTAAGGTTTTAAATAAACTATTTAATAATACAAGAAATCTTACCTAACTTAACTTAAAAAAAAAAGAACAGAAAAATAATTAAAAACGAAAGACCAAAAAGCAAAAAAAGCAAAAAGGCAAAACAAGCTATTAAATTGAACACCTTACACTTTTGTGTATGTGTGTAACAATAAAAAATAATGATTTGAATTTGAATTTGACACATCGTAACCTAATTTTTTAATCGTTTATAACACCTTTTCACGTCATTAATTTTATAACTTCTTTAGTTTGTCATTAGGGTGGCGTTGCAAATTTGAATGCCAAAATTTTAACTAACTTTGTCTGTCAACAGAAGGTACTGCTTTAATGCCGTATAAGTTCTATGTTTCGTTAACACAAATGATGAATAAAATACGCATTTGACACTCAGATAATTCTTATGGTACATATGTAATAGCAATGCTATGCGGACAAAGAAATGAAACATGAGCCCGAGTATAGTGCAATGGGGAAACTACATATGTTTCGCTTCGACAATCCTATTTGGTTGTGTGGCGAAGTGGGTGAGAACAGTTTCCTTTAGCAATTCGATCTCAGGATATGTTGATATTCGAGAACGCGATAGCTATAAAAGGAATAAGAAACAGAATCTCGACATTTACGGTAAACAAATAAGTTTGAGATATATTCGTAGATAGATAGAAGATTTATTGGCATCAAATTATACTTAAGTATATAATAAATTATCAATGCACTCAATAGGAGAACATAAGGGATTTAATGTGGGCAAGAGCAAAGACTGTAAGCTAAATTTTAATAAGCTGGGAAAACCTGTGGAGATCTGAGCAGTACAATTTTTTTTTAATATCTTACGTTTAATCACTTGTTTGTCCTTCATCTCACCCGATATTAAGTGATGATAAGACAGTGTGGAAGCGCACTTCCACACTGTCTGACTGACTGAGGCATAATGTTATCAGAATAGAATACATGAATTTGCATTAACATGTTTTCACATGGGTGTTGTAGATAAATAGAGAATAAGAAACAAAATCAGCATGCAACTCAAATGAACAAAACGCAACTATAGAGTTATTTGTATATTTATATAAATAAAAATGAATCACTAAATGTGTTGCTAATTGCAAAACTCGAGAACGGAACGGCTGAACCGATTTGGCTGATTTCTTTTTTGTTGTGTTTGATGAAGTCTGAAGAAGGTCCTTATGGAGAGAAGAAACGTAAAAAATACGGGGAAAGTAGTAAAAACAACAATTTTCTTTTCCTATACAAACCACTCTCTACTGGACCGATTTAAAAAAATATTTCACCATTAGAATGCTACATTAGCGCTGAGTAACATACGCTATATCAAAAAAAAATGTCCGCCCGTGCGAAGCCGGGACGGGTCGCTAGTTACCAATAAAAACATATTAATCCTAAGTAAAATTTAAACACTGAAAAAAGACGACAACCTCAGGCGGGAATCGAACCACGCACCTTCCGCATTCCGGGCGGCTGCCTTAACCACTTGGCTACCGAGGTCTGGCTTTCACCCGTCGAAATTTTTCAGTGCTTGATGCTTATGTTTTTTAGTCAACATTGCTTCATCAATCTTAGAAGTTTTCACCTCTGAGATCCGAAAGAAATATTTTTACAAATATTTGAACATTCGGTTAAGATGAAGCTGCGTTATAGATAAGTGTTTTTTTATATATTTTAGCGTTTTATTAACGCTTAAATATACTTAAGTAAAATTTAAACACTGAAAAAAGACGACAACCTCAGGCGGGAATCGAACCACGCACCTTCCGCATTCCGGGCGGCTGCCTTAACCACTTGGCTACCGAGGTCTGGCTTTCACCCGTCGAAATTTTTCAGTGCTTGATGCTTATGTTTTTTAGTCAACATTGCTTCATCAATCTTAGAAGTTTTCACCTCTGAGATCCGAAAGAAATATTTTTACAAATATTTGAACATTCGGTTAAGATGAAGCTGAAGGATCTCAGAGGTGAAAACTTCTAAGATTGATGAAGCAATGTTGACTAAAAAACATAAGCATCAAGCACTGAAAAATTTCGACGGGTGAAAGCCAGACCTCGGTAGCCAAGTGGTTAAGGCAGCCGCCCGGAATGCGGAAGGTGCGTGGTTCGATTCCCGCCTGAGGTTGTCGTCTTTTTTCAGTGTTTAAATTTTACTTAAGTATATTTAAGCGTTAATAAAACGCTAAAATATATAAAAAAACACTTATCTATAACGCAGCTTCATCTTAACCGAATGTTCAAATATTTGTAAAAATATTTCTTTCGGATCTCAGAGGTGAAAACTTCTAAGATTGATGAAGCAATGTTGACTAAAAAACATAAGCATCAAGCACTGAAAAATGTCGACGGGTGAAAGCCAGACCTCGGTAGCCAAGTGGTTAAGGCAGCCGCCCGGAATGCGGAAGGTGCGTGGTTCGATTCCCGCCTGAGGTTGTCGTCTTTTTTCAGTGTTTAAATTTTACTTAAGTATATTTAAGCGTTAATAAAACGCTAAAATATATAAAAAAAAACACTTATATTAATCCTAACTAATATCATAAATGTGAAAGTGAATTTGTTTTTTTGATACGCTTTCATGTAAGGCTTCCACGCGTAAAGTTTAAATAAAATCAAAATTTAAATAAATATATTTAAAAAGAAATGTATCTATTTTAGTAGGCAAAATTTGTACGGTGCTTTCTTGTTTCCATAATAAGTAGGGTACGCAGCCCGCTTGCGTAGCGTAGGGCCGACATTCTTCGGTGTCTAATACCTTCCAACCCTGTCTGTGAACCCTTGCATATTTCCCTTCATATTTCGTGAATTTGTACTATCGAATATCTTTGGACATTAATTTATTGGATGAATTTGTTCTATTCCAATTTATTTATTATTATCTTGTACATTTTTTAAACTTTCGTTAATAACGGGGTTATTACAAGGTTTTATAAAAGTGTGTCCAGACTATATGACAAAACACGTTAGATAGCATAGTTATGTAGCATGTTTTATTAAAGTGTGGACGATAACGATTTTATGTGTGTGTAATTTTCTTGCATCATATAGTTATTAATTCTGTTTTTATTAGTGATGATGACATATAATTGGCGTTTTTTAATATATTTTAGTATTTAAGTTGTGTCATAGCTTACCTATGTCCAGCAGTAGACTAGTATTTATAATGATGATAGCTGTTGGTCTTCCAATAAGTAAATAAATAAAAAATGGGGGAAAGTGGGGGATTGACGCAAACTACTTAGTATACGCTTGTATAGGTATCCCGACGTTTCGACCGAATTGCACCGGCAATCTTTTTTCAACAGTTGAAGTGTTTACATAACTATTTGTTATATAACGCTACTTACCTCAGCGGTCGATTGAATTGGCCTCGTCGGAGCCCGAGCTACTCTCGAAACACGATATTTATTCACATCGCAAACACTTCATCAAACCCTAATGGTGCGAGAGCTCTGAGTGACGCACTTAACTGGAGACTCCATGTGTTGTCTTTACTCCTGCAAGAAACTCTCACCCAATGTAGGCCCTTTATATAGCCACAAGCAATTATACATTCATTACATCATCATCACCAGCACATTTTATGTCCCCACTGCTGGGGCACATGCCTTCCCTATGGATGGAAACACCACAGGGAGAACAGGCCATAAACTCCAAGCGGGCCTAGTGCCTCATATTATGTTCTACTGCTGGATCTGCTGGATAGCTTCGTTAGGGATGGATAGTGAGAACGTGCAATAAACCACCACGCGGGCCCTGCATGAATTCGTTGTTGTTAACGACTGCTTTTGCGGCTGCATTTGTGGAACCAACGGCTTTACGTATCTTCCGAAACACGGAAAGCTCGAGATGGTGCATTTTTGGTCACCCATCCGGCCATGACATTAGCAATCGTAGACCGGGCGCGTTAACCGCTGCGTCATCGATCTCCGCATTTATAGTGTAAGAATAATATTATAAGGGTGTTATTTAAACGGTTAGCAAAGTATTCGTATTTTTGTTAGCAAAAAAAGCTAGTTGGGCAGCAGCTTATGGTCAGCAAATATTTCTAAATCAGTCTGCAACTTATATCATTCCAAACAGCAGTCTTATGCCGCTCCCCCCTTCCGTGACTGGCCCTCGCTACGCTGCGCTTCGCTCGGGATTAATAAAATTAACTTAACCTACCCAACAGTAAGGATTTCTTATGCTGACCGATTGTATAATTCTGCTGCCCAAATAATAATTTTGCTGACCAAATATTTATTTTGTAATACAAATAAATTATTTACCATATTATAATAGAGTAATACCGGATAGCGCAGTGTGGGCAGGCTTCCAATAAGACAGACCGACGCGACGATCTGGTAAAGGTCGCGAGAAGCCGCTGGATACGAGCAGCACAAAACCGGTCGTTGTGGAGATCATTGGGGGAGGCCTTTGTCCAACAGTGGACGTCTTTTGGCTGAGATGATGATGATGATGATGAATAGTACAATACTATGCAAAACTGTCGTACTCAACTAATCTAATCGAATCCAGTCAAATTTGTTTAATTAAACATCGTATCAATATATTATTATCGGTATATTGATGGCCTGCAAATTGTTTGTCATCTTATCTAGAACGGTCGGGGGCGAAAAGGGAAACTTGCACAAGCTCCCCATACATCTCAACCTTTCTAATAAGATTGGCTCCAACATAATCTCTAAATGACGAAAACATTCGGGAAATGAAATGGCTGCGAGGAAAATTATTTTCTTCACCGAGTGTTTGGGTACGATAGCTTTCGTACCATTTGCTCGGGCATATACGATATCCGTTTTCCAAGTATGTGTACACACGCCTGCACATCAACCAATCCAAAACTGTCAAATTTCTTCAATACATTTTCAACCACATGCCTTAGTCATAAAGCTCAAAGTCTATTGAAAAAATTTTACAGTTTGTGGTAGTCTGATGTGCAGACATCTGTACTTACTGTATGCTCGTGTGTGTTTTGATATGCCCATTGTTCCGTATGATTTGTGTGTTGTTTATGTTGTGTTACAAATCTGTTGTTTGTTTGTTTGTGAGCAACAGTCATTTGTTTGGCTAATTATAGAAATGTTTAGTTTGTCGATTCGACATGCCTTTATAATGTTGTTTGCTAGTGTTGTTTGTTAAGGATTTGAGAAAACAATAGTGCTCGCGTAACGTTTAGGAAACATTTTTTTTTGTTTTTTATTTAATTATTATACAATGCCAAACAAAATATGTTACGAACTAAGCAGATGCCTTCGCCAAATAACAGGTGAAAACAGCATTTTTTTTTAAATATGGATAAAAATGATAATAATAACAAAAATCTAGTTAATACAAGCAAGCAATGCAACTAAGTTTCATACAATAAAAATTCTGCAATTTATTGCTATTCAAAGTATGTTCATTTTTAGTTCAGTTTAATTTAGCTTTAGCTCAGTTTGACAACATCAATGTTATGTTGAGTTGATAAGATGCATAAGTATTAAAAACTATTATAACAACCCAAAAAAAAAACCTCCAATGGGAATCGAGCCAAGTGTCTCTGAGTCGAAGACTGGTGGTCTAACCACTTCACCATTGAAGTGGTTAAAACAAGGTTTAACACAAACTCTTTAATATTAAAGAAGGTCAGACACGTCTACGATTTCAAAATAAGAACAACAAAAAATGAAAGAAAAAAATATCAATGGCAGATTTACATATTTTCGCGCGAAGTTTTCGTGTTCCGAATTGAATTACGCCAAGTGAAAGGTGGTGCCATGTTACATTCTTTAATCCGTGTAACCGCCTTCAGACAAGTTTCGCGAAAGTATTTTGCCCTTAGCTAATCCTGCTGTCCATCAAAATCAAGCGAAGGGAGCTTGGGAAGGCTGCCAGATATAAATATTAATTTAACCGACTGTTTAATAATTAAAACAAATGGGGCGGCTTTGTTTACCGCTTTTCTTGTATCTAAGAAGTTTAAGCACCTATAGTACCTACACACGCCTGCAGATCAGACTACAACAAACTGTCAAATTTCCTCAATGAACTTTGAACTTTGTTTATATGGCTTAAGATAATTAATGGAATCAGGCGTTACTTTACCAAAACCTATGGTAGGGTAAAGCCACCTAAGACCACGCACTACCAAAGAGTACCGCAGTGCTACTAATTGAATAAAATTAAATCTTTTAGCAACTATTTACCTGTGACATAACGTGTGTATGGAGTCAATATGGTACTTAGTATTCATTAATCCCATGAATGTGTGTTTGCCAAAAGGAAAAATAGAAGGCATACGTACTCTTTGGTAGTGCGTACTCTTTGGTGGCTTTACCTTACATTAAGAAATGTAATTGACATAATATGTAGTGTTATTTCCTTTAAATCACTCGTTGATCCAGCTTGGTCGAGTCAACAGTCAACAGCTCCTGAGGATGCCCCGTGGAGAGGCGAAACACGTATCGGATATCGGTGTTGGTGTGCATGTTCGCTTGCATTCATTGTTTCTTCTCCAAAAATATGTCTTCTAAAATGGCTGCTTGGTTTTTCCTGTGTTACTTATGTAAGAACCAGCTAAGCTGTGCAATGGTTACACCACCAGTCATTGACTTTGTGGTCCCAGGATCGATTTTTGATTGTTGTATTTGATGTATAACGATTATTTGTAGTCTGTAGTTTTTAATCTTTGTTTAAAAAATGTAAAGGAGACTATCTGTGATAATAAAAAGATGGTGTCTAGCTCTCAAAATATAAATGTTTCATTTTAAATATTTAATTACTAAGTAGGTATTAAATAATATAGAGATTCTAATTATATAAGCAGTTTCTCAATAGTGGAGGACTTCGTTAGAAGCGCGCTTCCACATTCGCCCTTCTCCAAGTACTTCTCCGTAAACAAATAAAACTCTTCATCAGCATCGTCATCATCATCGCCAGCTCATTTCATGGCTCCACTGCTAGGGGAACGAGCCTTCCCAACGGATGGAAACACCGCAGAGAACGGGCCATAAACCACCATGCAAACCCAGTGCGGATTGGTGCTTATTAACGACTGCTAATGCAGCCCTCGAGATTATTACACCTACATTTTAGGTCGTCCACCCGATGACAGGCTTTTATAAAAGTTGCTTAATACTCAGAAAGATTAATATCTATACGACTCAAATTCAACCGATCAGCGCTCAATAAAGTGATTTTAGAATGGGAACCCTTATGCCATCTTTTTTATTACAATTTTGAATGGAATCCAATTTGAGCGCAGTCGTCGAAGACGAAATATTTGCCGAAATATTATATTTAAAATATAAATATAAAATATATATAAATATTATATTTAATTAAATATTTGACGAAATATTTGCCCCCATAGAATAGCTCAGCTATTATGGTTTTATTTTTATTTAAATCCTACTAATATTATAAACGCGAAAGTTTGTAAGTATGGATGGATGGTTGTTACTCTTTCACGTAAAAACTACTGAATGGATTTCAATGAAACTTTCCTCATATACAGACCATGACCCAGACCAGCAAAGGATACTTTTTTTTTTGTTTTTTTTTTACTGTAGTCTTTGCGAAGTCGCGGGCAACAACTAGTACATACTATGTCAATATGTCGGCATAACATCAATGTAAGTAGCATTGTTGGTTTTTTTTTTTGAGAGAGTTTACTGATTGTCTCAGAAGGCTTGTTTGGGGGCGGCGAGAAACTTAAAGGATTCCCCAAGCCGTGTGAAACGAATCACCTTCGGAGGTTTTCTAGAGGGAACGGCCCGTAGAGTCCCCGTACGCTAATAGACCATCAACAAGAGTTACATAATAAAATAAAAAAATAAACTTTTTAAAAACAAACTTTTATTTCTTGTTATTAAAAAAAAGAACTAAAAAGTGAAAAATAATTTAATTTAATATTTTTTTTATAAATAAAAGCGTGTTACATTTTGACGGAACATTAAAGAACATTTAGCATTTACACCTTCATTATTTTTCTTTTGCAATCACAATGTAACACTTTTATTTTTTTTTTTAAATTGGGTCTGTGATAAAAACGCAAAGATTTTTAAATTAAAGTATTTTTAACTTTTTAGTTCTTTTTTTTATTAAAAAGTAATAAAAGCTTGAAAACACCCTCATACCATTCAGCCCTCGGCACGTGCTCACATTAAGTCATCCATAGATGGATCCATCTAATCAAAGACAGAATCGAAGAACGTACGAACGAACGAACTTATTTTCCCGAGTTCCTATGGCCATCATCCAGCACCATCATCAGACCCTGGTTACCATCTAGCACCAAAGTACTCGACCAGACGCATCAAACGAGTCTAAACACGATGAGGTTGTGTAGTTTAACAACCGAGTTCCTATGGCCACCCTCCAGTTTCATTATCAGATCAGCTCCATGTCATAATCATTTTGCATTGTCAGGCATGCAAAATTCCAGCTCAATCGGTAACCGGGAAGTGGATCAAATTTAACCTAATACTTATTTATTAACAATACTAGCGGCCCGTCCCGGCTTCGCACGGGTGGACATTTTTTTTAATACAGCCTATATTACTCAAAGCTAATGTAGCATTCTAATGATGAAAGATTTTTTTAAATCGGTCCAGTAGTTTTTGAGTTTATTCGTTACAAACAAAAGCACAAAAATACAAAGCTTTCCTCTTTATAATATTAATATGATAATAGAGGAGCTCGACGGCGCAGTGGTTAACGCGCCCGGTCTGCGAGTGCTGAGGTTAAGCAACATTCGCAAAGGCCGGTCATCGGATGGGTGACCAAAAATGTATCATCTCGAGCGCCTCCGTGCTTCGGAAGGCACGTTTAACCGTTGATCCCGGCTGCATTAGCAGTCGTTAAGAACCACCAATCCGCACTGGGCCCGCGTGGTGGTTTATGGCTCATTCAGGAAGAATCCATCCATCCATCCATACGGAAGGCTCCTGCCCCATCCGTGGGAACATAAAAATGAGCTGGTGATGATGATGATGATGATGACATATCATCATCATCATTTAGTGCCATCTTCATACTGAGAACGTCCGCGACGCAAATGGCTGAATGACATCAAAAAGTGGACTGGGACCTAATTATCGCCAGTTAATACAAGCTATAAGGGATCGCAGAAAAATTTGTATAATACAGTCATATAAACACATCTAAATAAGATAGCTGTTTCTTAATAATATTTTTAAATAACTAACTTTGTGCGGGTAATTCTAGAATGCGCGTACAATAAAAAAGTTATCTAATTGTAAATGTGTCGATACACGTAAACGTAACAATGTAAGATGCAAATTCAATCGATCAGTAGGTACTCAATAAGGTGATTTTAGAATGGGGGAACCTTTTGCTATCTTTTATTACAATTTTGAAAGGAATCCAATTTGTGCGCAGCCGTCGCCCTCGCCTGAAATATTCAGGTTCGTAGGATAGCTCAAGCTTAATCCGAAAATATTATGTCGTCGGGGTAAATAAGTAACTTTTATCCACTGGTGTTATGAAAAAATTCATTTTCGAACCACGTTAATATGTTATGTAAATATTAGCAATTGAAAATACCAAACTGTCACTTATAGAAAGACCTTGAAGAAACTCTTCTTCCAACTTTGGATTGGTTCAAATCAAATCAAATACAATCAAGAGCTTGTTTAAATAATAATTGCTAAAAGCGAGGGTGGTTTTATCAATCTATACATATACTATATTTATAACGAGGTAAAGTTTGTGAATTTGTTTGTTTGTCTGTATGTCGAACTACTAACCCAATTCTAAAAATTCTTTCACTTATAAAATGCTACATTCCTTGCGGGTAACATAGACTATATTTTATTTAAAAAAGAGGTTATTTTTTAACTCTAAAATCCACGCAGACGAAGTCGCGAGTAAAGTGCTAGTCCATACTAATATTATAAAGAGGAAAGCTTTGTATTTTTGTATTTTTGTTTGTAACGAATAAAGTCATAAGCTACAGGACCAATTTAAAAAATTCTTTCACCATTAGAATGCTACATTAGAGCTGAGTAACTTAAGCTATATTAAAAAAGAAATGTCCACCCGTGCGAAGCCGGGACGGGCCGCTAGTGTTTTGTAAAAGGATAATGACATAGTTATATCTACTTTGTTTTTAAACTGTTGTATGAATTTAAAACGATTGGCATTCGTTTTCGGCATTTGATCTAGGCCAGTCAAATTGTTAACATTACTAAACCTTTACAATAACATTTTAAAATTTTGAGTTCTTTTAGGTACAAATAAAATGTGGCATATACGTATCCCAATTATATTTTTAAGTACCCGTAATTTCAACCCACTGTCAGACAACTTAAATGTCAACCCCGTAACCTAAGCCTATGTATCGAACTTAATATTAGAAAGGCGAAAGTGAGTTCGTTTGTTTGTCTGTTGTTTGATACGCTTTCACGCGTAATCTATTCAACCGATCATTATGAAATTTTGTACACATATTCTCAAGAGTATAAACAAAGACATAAAAAACTTATTATTAAAGAAAAAAATTTTGTTTGCATGCTTGTTTGTTTGATACGCTTTCACGCGTAAACTGTTTAACGGTTTGTTTGTTTTATTGTCATAGGCACTGTCAAAGCGGTACGAAGTTCATCGGGTCAGCTAGTTTAAATATAAAATTTATTTGATTGATTTAACGAGTATTTAAGTAATCTATACAGATATTCCACATAGAATAAGGCTTTTCGCGTACTTATTAAATGGACATTGCTTAATCGATTCGCAAACGCAAACGCTTTCCTCAAAATACCAGAAACTTACACGCATATTTTCAGCACAAAATTAATTACAATAAAAAGATAAACACACATTGCAAACACAAGCTAATTAAGTTACTTACAACTTGTATTACATCAAACGTACAGCGTAAAACGAGTGTATTAGAAAAAAAACGCATTATTTTTTCTGGCTGGCGTCACATTATCCTTCCTACCACAACAAAGGATAATTTGTCTCCGTGAAAAAAAATGCACGCCTTTTCCTTACGAGTCTCGTGACACAAAGAGAACGAATTCTTTTTTTTTTTTTTTTTTACTTTTTCGGGGTACATGGGAAATGTTACATACAATTATTTATATACATATTTGGAACGGGAATGATGTAAAAAATTATTACGTGATCTTTCGCCACCTAACCTTGAGGAATCAAGAAACCTAAGTAAACATTTTATAAAAGTATGTATAAACGAGAGAGAGAGAGAGAGAGAGAGGCCTATGGCCAGCAGTGGACTGATGGCAAAGTGTCTTTCGGATTTTTTCGATGCATATCCCGGGTTTGTGATGACCAACCCGCATTTGGCAAGCGTGGTGAGCGTGGTGAGGTGGTGAGCCAAAAAGTATGTAGTGATGACATGATTTCAATGACGGAGACGTTTGTTTAGCAGTGGGACAGTTATAGGCTATTTACTTACTTTACTTACTTATGTATAAATCAATAAAATAAATGACACATATATGCAACCTCCTCCAACTGATGTTGGAGGAGAAAGTAATTATCGGAGCTAATTTTTATCTAGTTCTTTTTCATTCCAGTTCTTTCGATCTTTCCTCTTGCACTTTCACACCACATATGGTTACGATACGCCGTGGCGTCGATTGAATAAGGCTTTGCAGTATGATGGTTTTGCAGTAAAATTGTTCGCAGTACAGTTTTTCGATGTAACGAAATATTGCAGTAACAAGACGTCGATTTAACAAGGCGTCGCAGTTTAGAGATGTCGTTGAAAGGTTTTTGAAGAAACAAAATTCGATGATACAGCTTTCACACTCAAGTAGGTATCCCCCTATACACAGTTAGAGACAGAAAAACTATAACACTAATCCCCACTTATACGATTTAGGTATATCCCTACTGACGAGCGGTTTTACGAGCGCGGGCGGGATGCCAGCACAATACTTTACTTTTAAAATATTGCCTGTATCATAATTAATTGGATCCGATACATTCATGATTAAAACATGAGTTCGGTTTTGTTATTATAAGGGCGGTTTCATCACGTCATAAATACGCTTTCCTCTGAAAGCAATTGATTTTGGTAATTGTGCCTTTGTCATAGTTAGAAACCGGGTTAAGGAAAGTTGGTGGTTAAGCCTTAAGTTGTTGAGACCGACACGTCGGAACGCCGCCGCAACGCCCCGAAGTATCTAGTGAAACCTACTAGTTCACTGTATTCTCCGGAGTGTTGGAGGTGGATAACTAAAACGGAAAACCTGATTTATCTTAAAAGGCCACAGCACAGTATAGCACACACGATGTTTTTGAGACATCATCGATCCTGCATCGCGTTATGACGATGGCGACTATCTAGGTTCGATCGCGATAACGATTCTATCGATTAACGAATTCAATTCGATTCAATTCAATAATCATTTACTCAGTTTAGGCTACAAGTAGCTCTTGTGAATGTCACTATGCCATCGGTTTCCGGCAAGAAACTCAGCAAGTGTCCAGCTCTTTTCTCCCTTACAGCGTCAAAAATATTGGAAAATGCCCTATCACAGCAGGACACTTTCCATTAAAAATATTCACAAAATAATATAGAAGAGAACCACATGTAAAAAAAAACTAAATTAAAAATGTAAATTAACAAATTTACATTAGGTAAAAGTTTCAATTTCCACAATGTCATACAGTACCACTACAGTACTCTAATAAAAGTCAAAAATTGTTTAAGAAAAACAAAGTCAAACTATAGTGAATAATACTAAAAATAAGATAAGTATGCAAGAGTAGACCAGCCTCCACAGGCGGCACCCGTTCACGAGTATGACATATGAATCAGCCATCGCTTCGCTCAACCATATTTTAGGGAACGTAACGACCCGACGCACACGCCACCACCGCAGAGACAGTAAAGAGAGCATGACACACTCAAGATACTCTAAATAAAAACCTAATGATCTATTTAACGCAACAATGTTTGTTAACTGTAGGGGGGAATTGAATCTACTCATTTTTACACTTGATTTTATCTTGCTTTGAACCGAAAGTTGCAGAGAGACTGGGGAGATGGTTGTTCCATAATAAATTTGTAACTTGCATGGTATGCAGGTACTTTCAATAATTTTTCCAATAATTTTCGTTGGCGAAAAAAAATATCTGTAAAGGACCATCGTTATCATCAACACTAGCTCATTTTATGTCCCCACTGCTGGGGATTATGCCCCATTGCAGCAGAGCTTGTGCCTTCCCTATGGATGGATAGGAAGAAGGGTCCATAAACCACCACGCGGGCCTAGTGCGGATTGGTGGTCTTACTTGCTATCCGCAGCATGGAGAAGCTGACCGATGACCGGGCTTTGCGGAAGTTTAACTTAACTTCAGCATTCGCGGAACGGGCGCGTTAACCACTGCGCCTGTGTACTCTAGTTTGCATTAATCCCAGTAAAATTTCTTAGAAAAGATTTTAAGTTTATTTTCGATACTATAAGCCAACAACTTTTATCTTCACTGATCGATCACACAGATATACTTTATACTGTGTTCGACTGCCATAAACCCCAAATCCAGTAGGCAGCGGCTGAGTGGCGGCAAAAAAATAGCAACGCAAACGAATTATGTTAAACAAATATTCCGGGTAATCCTGGGGGCTTTGTGCAAACGTCGATACACGGCTGTCGCGTATACGACGACGTGATTTAATTGTTTTTTTTTATTATTATTTTAACGATTTCGTATTATTCCGTACGAAATTCAATACCCACCTTGTTTCTTAAATAAAAATAAATACATTAATTTTTTTTTTTCAATCATAATAAAATATAGCATTATAACAATGATTTTTTCCCGAAATCCTGCTAGTATTTTAATATTGTCAAATATATCTCTTGTGTAGGCAAGGTAGTCGCACTAGTCTTCAACAGGGATCAACATTATTTTCCTTTAATCGTTTAAAATAGGGGTTTGCAACTGCAGGTTGTATTATAGTTGGATAGCTGTCAATTTCAAGTATCTAAGACTTACTAGGTACTACTATGGCATGTCTAATCGCTTAGGAAATCTATGGTTTTACTGTAAAATACCAACGACGCGCGAATCGCGACCGTCAAAGTGAATTAAAATTATTGGGCGCACGAAAAGCGACTATTCCATGATGGCATTTTTTATTACATTTAACAAAACGCACGAATCACGACCAACTTGCTTGTTTACTAAACATCGATGCACGAACCGCTATCTATTCTTCCTAGCTGTCATCCCGTATAATTTCAATGAATTATCTGTTACGCAAATATTGTTGCGAACAAATCACAAAATGAAAAAAGACAAAGTGTTTGCGTAAAATTATATTATGTAAATAATCATAAATATAGCTTGCTTAATTCTTAACTGATCTTTTAATGTTTGTAAAAATATTAAGATCGGATGTTGATGACGTAGGTACTGAACGTACGTAAGTACGTATTTAATAGGGCTCCTTTGGCTTATAAAGTAAAAGTAGATAGTGTTGATTAATTTCGGCGAGTTGGATTGAGCCACGATAGCATAGTTGGCAGTGCACCTGACCCGGCATGTCATGGTGTGCGGGTTCGAATCCCGCTCGTGGAATTTTTTCAACACTTTGTCTTTTTTCTTTTTTCAAATTATCTATGTTACTTTTTTGGCGACGAAAACTGTGTCAACCACTGGTGCAATTACCCTGCGTACAGCGTCACTCGCTTCGATTCTGCAGCAAATCGTAAATCTATTGTAGATTCAATCAATCACTGCCAACTTTTATT
Organism: Eudonia truncicolella; assembly: GCA_949315975.1. Lineage (NCBI taxonomy): Eukaryota > Metazoa > Arthropoda > Insecta > Lepidoptera > Crambidae > Eudonia > Eudonia truncicolella. Next base: position 3,680,346 of record OX438848.1, on the reverse strand, counting down.
GGTGACAGCCGAATATCGACTTTTTAATGCATTTATTCATTTACTAGTTGTCGCCCGCGATTTCGTTCGCGAAGCGTGTTACCACATTAACCTGTTACCGGGATAAAAGTATCCTATGTCCTAGTCCGGGTCATGGTCCGTCTATGTGCATGTTTGTGTACTCGGTTTGGGTGGTGGTAGGGCTTGTTTGTCCGCCTGGTTAGCTACCACCATCTTCCAAATCCAAATATGTCGCCATAACATCAGTTTCATCAATGTTGTGTTCTGGCAGCCTGGCATTAAGATAGTCAGTGCATCACTAGTTGAGGATCCCGGGTGAATTGCGCTTCGATCATTGGCCTTAGCATCAAACATCGGGTGAGATCAAGGCACTGTGCTTACCCGTTAATATAAAAAAATGACGTTGTCAAGACCTAACATTTACTTAACGGTTTCGATATAAATTCGAGCTTAACCCACTGCCCCTTAACATGATTACCGTGGGGTAACTTATAATGCCCCATTTTCGTTTCACGAGTTCGAAATAATGCGTGTTATTGTCACCTTCTTGGCAGCAATTTGGGAGCACGCGATATGGTAATTTATATCGAAATGTAGAATGTAAAAGTACTTATGTCTTTCAGTAAAAGTGGGAACATGACAGCATTTCTCATAAGTTTTTAGTGAAGATATAGTCGAGGGTGGAACGCACTTCACCCGGAACCCTTAACCACTGAGGAACTGGCTATCTTATCATTATCATCATCATCAGCTCATTTTATGTCCCCACTACTGGGGCACAAGCCTTCCCCTATGCATGGAAGAGAAGAACGGGTCATAAACCACCACGCGGACCCAGTGCGGATTGGTGGTTGTTAACGACTGCTATTGCAGCCGGGACTAACGGCTTTACGTGCCTTCAGAAGCACGGAAGAGCGAGATGATACATTTTTGGTCACCCATCCAATGACCGGCCTTTGCGAAAGTTGCTTAACCAAAGCACTAGCAGACCGGGTGCGATAACCACTACGCCATCGAGCTCCTCATATTATCACTAAATGGCAAAATAGTATAAGTAGTAAAGTAAATAGCTTATGACTGTCCTGCTGCTGGCCTCCGCCACCAATGAGGACATTTGGTAGTCCACTTTAAAGTTGACGACCCGAGCAGTAGAACTGCGAGTTGTACTCTTGGTGCAACGAGAAGTGAGCGAGTTTACAGCTCCGGTGACCTATCTGGATATTAGGTAGTGGACTATACGTGTCCACGGAGCAACTCACTCGAGACACTAGTCTTAAAAGTACCGGATGAAGAATGCTGAGATGTAGTAAATAGATTTATGTTAACTAAACATACTTAATATCCACGTACACTATGTAACCTAATTTTATACTTATTTAACGGATGATCTATTGAAAATATAGACAGTATTTACTCAGCAGTCTTGGCTTTCATTCCTCTCTCAGGGCACCACATTACATGGCGACCCTGCCAAAAGTAGATTCACGCGCGCAAGTATTCTGACACCGGTCGCCGCCGTGTCGCCGACCGATTGTACGTATATGGGCTGTGAGTTATAAACATCGTGTTCTCGGGACAGTGCAATCATCGGATAATAAAATGAATCCTATAATAACTTCTGACTGCAACAGTAGTGTGCTGAAAGTATACTGCAAAAATGGGAAAGCAACAGTCTAAGGAAGAAAACATCGTGATAGCGCAAAATGCAGTAGGGGGCACGAATGATGCGCCAATTGAGGAGTTCCGATTCCATATGAAAACATCGAGCGTCTTGTTATGCGTAATTGTACTCTGCCTGAGTTTGGGGGTCCTGTATGGAGTATTTCGGATGTACCGGAAATGTCATCTACGTTGGATACGGCAGGAGAGTGAGCTGAATGCGAGTGGCAGCAGGGTGCGTCGACTTTCCTTTCGACGGCGCCAGGGTTACCCCGATTTGAAGATTGATGATACTAAGGTGTAAAAGTGTTAAAAATGTCTATAAGTGTATAAGTGTAAGGTGAAGGGGAGTGCGGTCACATAAATATGCGTTATTTATTTTTCGCGCACATCGGAATTTCGGCAAAGTTAATGGACATTATTTAGTGGACTATAGCCCTATCTGCCTATATAATCAATGTTATTATTATTTTTTTTTTTTTATTAATAATAAAAATAGATACTTATGAAATCTGTGTAATCAAATATTAAAATTCATATCAAATAATAATTAAAAATATTATCGTAACTTAGTGTACTTAAATATGACATGTGTACTCGTTTAATAAAAATGTTACAGTTCTTGTTATTGTGCTGAGGATCGAGGGTTCCAAACTTAGACAGGTATGTTAATATTTTATTATGAATATTAAATATTTTGCACAGACACGTAACTAATTTTGTACTGGATGGCAACATTTTTAAAGAAGTTATATGATAATTTATTAATTGTAAGACAGTATTTGATTAAAATAGGGCCTGCTAGACGGCAAGGTAAGATATTACAGACAAAGTTAGACGAAGCTAAATTTGTTATTGCACAGTATAATAAATATATAGAAAGTATTGTCAAGGAGAGCTTAGGCGAGGACGAGCTTCTTCTTTTTGAAAAATATTGTAAAGATATTAAGAAGTTGTTTGAGGAAATTACTGAGTTGGGTCGAATTTCAGAGAGTTCTAGCAGTTTTCCAACAATGGATAAATTCGACCTGAAGGTAGCGTTGAGCTTATTGCCAGTTATGAATGACGAGCTGTACAATTTACGACAACTTATCGATGGTATAGAGTACTACAGTTCGGTTCTCAATGCTGAATCACAGACCCATTTAATATTGTTTGTTTTGAAAAGTAGACTGTCGCAGTCTGCTAAGCTAAAATTAGCAACAACATACGATACTGTGCCTAATCTCTTAAATGATATGAAAATATTACTATTACCAAAGAAATCAACAAGTGCTTTGCAAAAACAAATTTTAAATTGCAGACAAAATGATGCGTCTATTGATGCTTTCGGAAAATCATTATCCGAATTATTTGTTGATCTTACAATTTCTCAATCGGAAGGAAATGTTGAGAAATTTAATATTTTAAAAACTATAAACGAGAAACAGGCAATTCGGCAATTTAGCGACGGATTGAGAAATCGTAGGATTGGCACCATTATTACGGCTCAGAAATTTAAAAATTTGAAGGACGCGATTCAAGCCGCAGTCGACGAGGACGTTTCAGGTTCAAGTACGACAGCTGAAGTGTTAACACTAAGGCATAATAATAATCGTTTCTTTAAAAACAATTCCAGGCCGCCTCTTCAACCGAGTACTTCTAGAGGTGCGTACAACAATGGTCGTTGGCGAGGCAACCCTAACAACAACTGGCGACAGCCGCATACCAGTACCAGACAATGGTTCCAGCAGCCCCAGCCTCAGCCGAGGGGTGCGTCTCGGGGCAGAGCGCCATATCGAGGTAGAATTATTAATAATTATTCTAGAGGTCGTAAACCGTTCAGAGGACAGATTCGAACGGCATTGACTGATGAGACACAGCCTCAGTCGAGTTCAACCACTCAGAATTCGGGACCTGAAAATGATTTTTTTCGTGCCTATGACATATAGTATTTTAGCCAGCGATAGTAGTTATTACATAGAGTTATTTTATAAAAACAGACACACGTTTACTTGGCTCGTAGATACAGGAGCTTCAATTTCGGCTATAAAATATAAGCATGTTTTAGATTTAGATATTCCAATTAACAGAGAAAATATAACAATAAATGGGATAGGTGGAAAAGTACAGGCTATCGGATATGTATGTTTACAGTTGACAATATATGGGCAATGTATTAGTCATAAGTTTTATGTATTTGACACGCTACCTTGTAAATCGCACGGTATTCTAGGACAGGACTTTTTAGGAAGGTATGGAGCGGTGATTGATATGAAACATAATAGTCTATCATTATGGCTCAGTGAATCTAAACAAATAACTTTACAGCTTGTAGACTCGTGCAGTAATTTAGTATCGTTACCTGCCAGATCAGAATCTATTCACTATATTAATACCAGTTTAACAGAAGAGTGTGTAGTATGTACGAAAGAAGTATGCGAGGGCGTATTTATTGCAAGTACCTTAGCAAACCCAATTAATGGTAAAATACCAGTTCGAATTTTGAATACGACCTCAAGAGATATAACTATGTCCGAAATAAAACTTGATATACAATATTTGAAGGAATATAATATTTGTAACTTTGATAACACCGAGAGAAATGCATCGCGAGTTAGGTCATTATTGTCAAAATTAAATTTAAATAATTTAAATAAAGAGGAAAGAATTAATATTGAAAGTTTATGTGCGAAGTATCCCGATATCTTTTATTTGGAAGGGGACAAATTGTCAACCACTGATATTTATCAACACTCAATTAAAGTGAAACCAGATATTCAGCCAATTTTTTCAAAACCTTATCGATTGCCTCATGCTTTAAAGAATGAAATAAATACCCAAATTGATCAAATGTTGAAAGAAAATATTATTGAACCTTGTCAAAGTGAGTGGTCCAGTCCAATCTTGCTGGTGCCAAAGAAAAGTGACCAGAACGGAAACAAAAAATGGCGTTTGGTCATAGATTACAGGAAACTTAATAACAGCATACATGATGATAAATTTCCTCTTCCAAATATAACGGAAATTTTAGATTCGTTATCGGGTTGTATGTATTTTTCTCATTTGGATTTACATCAAGGTTATTACAATGTAAGCTTAGACCCAGACAGTCGCAAGTGTACTGCTTTTTGTTCGGGACAGTTTCAGATGACCAGGATGCCTATGGGCTTAAAGACCAGTCCTAGTTCATTTTCTCGTATGATGACGATGGCAATGACAGGGTTAACATACGAAAAATGTCTGGTGTACCAAGACGACTTAGTATGCTTCAGTAGGGATTTATCTGGTCATATTAAAAATTTACAATCCATTTTCGAAAGATTACGTAAAGTCAATCTAAAGTTGAATCCTCAAAAGTGCATTTTCTTACAGAAAGAACTACTTTATTTGGGCCACATTGTGTCAGCAAATGGCGTTATACCTGATTCTGATAAAATAGAAGTTGTTAAAAACTACCCAGTTCCTACTAAAGTCGACGAAGTCAAGAGATTTGTTGCCTTTGTGAACTATTACAGAAAATTTATTCCTAATTTCGCTACAAAGGCACATGCATTAAATAATTTGTGTCGGAAAAATGTGACCTTTAAATGGGATGAGGAATGTCAAAAATCGTTTGAGTTATTAAAACAAAAGTTAATATCCCATCCTGTATTACAATATCCTGATTTTTCGGAGTCTAACCAATTCATTCTACAAACAGATGCATCAGGATACGGCGTGGGTGCAGTCTTGTGTAATAGCGACGGCAGGCCTGTAGCCTTTGCTAGTCGTAGTCTCAATAAAGCAGAAAAAAGGTACCCGACGATTGAAAAAGAACTGCTTGCGATTGTATGGGCCGTAAAGCATTTTCGTCCATACTTGTATGGAAGGACATTCAAAATTCAAACTGATCATAAACCACTTATCTACTTATTTGGAATGCGAGATCCGTCCAGCCGTTTAATTAAGTTTAGATTAACATTAGAAGAATATGATTTTATAATTGAATATTTGAAAGGGAAGAACAATTCGGCTGCTGATGCACTTTCACGGTTGCATTTAACTTCGGAGGAATTGAAAGAGATGAATCAAACGGTGATGAATGTAATGACGCGTGGCCAGGTGGCTAGGCAACAACGGGATACTATTATTTCTGAAAACGATTGGCCTGATCAACCAAGAGTTGTAGGAATACATAGCAAACCGGAATATTTCACGGAATTACGGTTCATAAGCGCTCATGAACTAAATCGATATCGTAAAATAAAAGAGATAACGCATGAGAAGGGATGTTTGAATTATATACCCTCAATAAATACTATTTTTATTAACTTAGCTTCTCGATCGCAACTATCGCCAGGCGAATTTGTGAGAGAGCTAAATATATTTTGTGGAAAAATTAATATAAAAGAAGTATACTTCATTAAAACTGAGGAAAGTAAAATATTCGTGGAAAAATTAATAAATGAAATAAATAACATAAGTAAATGGTCCGGACCACGTGTATGTATTTTAAGGGGAACAAAAAGAATAACTAATAAAGACGATCAGCGTGTAATTTTAAACGATTTTCATATATTACCCACAAGTGGCCATGCTGGTATAAGACGGATGGTTAATAACATAAAGAAATATTATTTTTGGCCGAAATTAGAGGCTGATGTTACAGAATTTATAAAAAGGTGTGACAAATGTCAAAAACAAAAATATTCCTCACATTACACTAAAGAGCCTATGACAATTAGTTCAACTGCAAACTCGGCGTTTGAGAAAATTTACTTAGACATAGTAGGGCCGTTAGATAGAGATTACAATAATTATATATATATTTTAACTATACAATGTGAGTTGAGTAAGTATATTGAAGCTTATCCAATAATGTCAAAAAGGTCAAGCGAAGTAGCAAGAAACTTTGTAAATAATTGGATTCTCAGGTATGGTATCCCGAAGGAGATAGCAACAGACAGGGGAACGGAGTTTTTAGCGGACACAATGAAAGAGGTTTGTAAACTTTTGCATATTAACCAGCTACAATCTACCGCATATCATCATCAAAGTATCGGTGCCTTGGAGAACTCGCACAAACATTTAGGTAACTATTTACGAATACAGACAGGAAATCACCCAGAAGCATGGAGTACGTGGCTACCGTTTTGGTGTTTTTCCTATAACACTGCGGTGCATACAGAGACTAAGTTTACTCCCTATGAGTTGGTGTTCGGGAAGAGATGTATTTTACCATCTAATTTACAATCAGGAAAAGTTGACCCTTTGTACAATTTTGATAATTATCCTTTAGAACTCAAGTTTAGAATACAAACGTCACAAAAAGAGGCTAGAGATAATTTGATAGCTAGTAAATTAAAAAGGAAAGAAAAGTATGATCGTAATATTAACCCGGTAACTTATAAACCGAGTGATTTGATTTTAATAAAAAATGAAACTGGCAATAAGTTCCAAAACATATATTCAGGTCCATACAAAGTAGTAAGGGAATGTTCACCCAATGTAGAAATCATTAAGGATAATAAAAACTATGTCATTCACAAGAACAGAACAAAAATGTATTTTAAACCAATTACCTAATAATTAACAATTTTGTTCTAAGTTTATGTACTCTAAATACCTACTATTATTAATTATTATAATATATTGTTAATTATTATTACTAATTACGATAATTAGGATATGACATTGTACTGTATCAAAATATCATAATATAAATGAAAAATAAAATAAATTATTAGCATTTATTTTATTTTTTTTGTTGCGGTGAAGATGAGATGTAGTAAATAGATTTATGTTAACTAAACATACTTAATATCCACGTACACTATGTAACCTAATTTTATACTTATTTAACGGATGATCTATTGAAAATATAGACAGTATTTACTCAGCAGTCTTGGCTTTCATTCCTCTCTCAGGGCACCACATTACAATGCGCTTCGGCGCGTCCTGATCCGGCGTTATGACCTGACGCAGATGGTCCTATGTGCTTGCGCATGGATGTCTGACACCTAACTTTATAACCGTAAGGTTGGTGGGGGTGTCGGTATAAACTTTTTAGCGGGGTGTCCCGCTGCTGGGCAAGGGCTTCGTACATTGAAATCAAGCCTAGGTAATGGATTAATCACCACGCTTGCCAAATGTGGGTTTGTAATTACAAACCCGGGCTATGCATCGAAAATCCGAAATATACTTTTCCCGACCTGGGAATCGAACACGGGACCTTCGGGTATCGGACCGAATGCTTTGCTTGAACCGGTAAAAATAAAAGTTAAATTAAATTAAATGAAAAAATAACAAAACTAAGAATGTACTTACCCTTCGCTGGGAATACACTTGGGACCTCTTGGTCTGAGACCGGGAGTATAACCACTCCAATGGTTAAACGGTGGTGTTCTACCACAGGGGCTATTAAGTCTCCTGAGCTTTAGAGGGCAGGTTCAATTTCAACTTTTAGAATAGCACGAACTAAAATGCTGCCGTCTTGGTGCAACTAGGTCGAAACGTCGTGTTTAACAAAAACCGGCCAAGTGCGTGTCGGGCCACGCGTAGTGTAGGGTTCCGTAGCCCATCTCAATAATGAGGACTCTGAGAAGAGGGCTTTAATGAACATTTATTTAACGATGACTCATATACTTAAATGTAGATACTACCGGTTTCACACACCTGACAACGTTATTTAAGTAGTTCCCAATGAGGAATTTGTACTGCCCCAAGTATATTTTATAAGTTGGTCGACTGTTACTCGTAAAATTATAAAGCCTACTTAACTGTGATAGTTTTCCTTTTAACTTCGTCATATATACAACTACCGTGAAATTAAAAACAACCATTTGGCTGGCAGGGGGGGAGACATTTGATTCTAACAAAATTTTGCACTTTAAAGCTTAATAGTTCAAAAACGGCTGCCTCAATCAAAAAACTGTTTTTACAAACCCGCAATAATTTTGAAATTGCTATTCAACTACACCCCACACTAGGGGGTAGACAAGAAAAAAAAATTAAATCCCCTCTTCACGTGTAGGGGAGGTAACATAAAGAAAGTATTTTTTAAATTTTACTTCACCAATCTGTCGGCGTCATTAATATGTATATACATGCCAAATTACAGCTTTCTAGTACTAAGAGTCTATGAGCTAGGCTGGGGACTGACAGACAGACAGACAGACGGACATAGCGAAACTATAAGGGTTCCTTGTTGACTACGGAACCCTAAAAAAGTATGCTTATGATACCGATTCTAAGTAGTTTTACCAAAGTTTTAGGACATTCTCAGTTTAATTATTTTTTTATGAATATGGTTATAACTATATAATTTTACCCAAATTATTGCAAACAAATTAGAATTTTAAAAAAATACTTTGTCAACACTTTGTCTTATTTCAAATTGTATTTTTTTTATGTGTGACAATATCGTCACAACAATGATTGTTAGTAATAAGTTATGACGTTGTAAAGCCACGAAATGGAATGTAATAACACGTCACAGAGTGTGTATTATTAAGTGAAACAGTCTCTATTATTAGGTCGTTAAGTAGAGAACGAAAATATCAGTCGTGACGTGATAAGACTCTCCCCCGACCCAACAAACAGAGTATTAAGCTTCGAATAGTTATTCCGTGTTTTGTCTTTACTCTTTTTAAAATAAAGTTTCAATAAAGAGAACTAAATACGAAATAACTGTTCCAAGCTTACACTCTGTTTATTAGTAGGGCTCTACATATTTAGTAGTTTATTCTGTAGCCTTTAATTAACATTAAATTAAATTAATAAATATTTCTTTTACGTAAAACTTTTGTAAACTTTTTGCAAACAGAGTTCCTCTGGCCGAAACGTCGGGTACAAAGGTACGCCTGGGATACGTAATGTATTATAATATTATTAATCAATCAACTTATTCCTTGAAAAGTACATGGTTCTTACAACCAACTTTTCCGGCAACGCATCTGCGATTCCTCTGGTTTTGCGCATGTAGGTTATTTTTATTTTATGGTTATTTTTTCTGGGCGGCAGTGATTGCTTCCCACCAGGTGACTTGCTTGCTCGTTTGCCTCCTTTTAATATTTAAAAAAAAACTATTTAATTCATAACAATTATTGAACAAATCATACAAAGCAATTTCTAATGGTATAAGACTATAACCAAAACAACAGCAAGTATAACCACTAGGATTGGATCAATATAGTATATGCTATTCCACCTTACACAATTTTGTTTAAAATAAGAAGCTATACATTTTGAAATCTGGCATTACGTTACCGAAGTTCGTCATAGTGTTGACTACTTCATATTAAGGTTATTACAGGTCATGTCACTTTTACGCGAATATGGCGGGCCCACTCTAATAGTAATGGCTCCGTACATTTAATTAAACAGACAGACAGTCTTACCATATTAAGATTTTCATTAATATCCCTCTCTTGGCCTCGGGCAGGCGTCTTGTAACGCGCTAATACATTACTCAGTCCTATTCATTATAACTGTACACAGGATCTGACGAGTGGCTGAGACTTATATGACAGTTTGTTTGATGCTACAGAGATGTGTCGACAACTTTATTTGTTTCGTTGTATTAAGACGAGATTTAAATAACTCTTTGAGAACAGTAAAAGAAAAAACTTTTTGGGTACATATTTCACAAGATTTAAAAAAAGAATACCAAAAAGTTTGGCCAGTAAAAAGATTAGTAAGAATACCAAAAGTATCAAAGAGGTAGTATTACTTTTTAACATCACTGACAGTTTGTAAACCAAAATGCAAAAAAAAATTACCTCTTGCTTCATGTAGAATTTATCCTCATTTACCGACAGATAACGATACCCTTATTATACGCTCTTTCTTTGTCGTTTTTTCGCTAAACACATCTCATTTTGCCGGATAATCTAAAGCTACAAAAAAACAGGGTAAAAATACCGTTACCGTTAGTAAGTCCAAAAACAATATTATTTTTATGTGTAAAATTCTTGTGTGACTTTCCTATTTAATAGTTACAAAGCTTCCTATACCGTCGGGAAACAATAAAACATCCAAACAAATATAGCCTCCACCCAAAAGGTAGGCACGAAAGAATAATATTTGTATGTAGTAGCCAACATAACACCTATGTCCATTCCGCTCTCAACAGTTATAGCAAAAGGCACTGCCTACAGTCTCTAGCAAAGCTGACTTTCCAACAAAAACCGAACAAATACCCTCGACGAAGCATTCCATTCACACACGTAGACAGAAAACAAAAGTTAGGCGCTTTGATACATTGACACAAACGAAAAAGGTGAGAGTAATTCAAAAAGGGCAAAATCGGCACTGAAATAAATCCTCTGGCGAAAAACAAGAAACAATTTTAAGCCGCATCTTTATTAACATAAAGTACAAAAAGGCTTAGCTCTGAACGAATGTTAAGTCTGAAAAGTTTGTATGCTTACCCATCGGTGCGTGGGTGGGCGGCGAACGAATGGCAATGCGCTTTTTTTCTTTTTTTTTCTATCACATTTAGCCAGTGTCAAAAAAATACTTTTACAATGTTTATAAATAAACAATAATAATATATTATCCTTTGTCTAGTAATGAGTTATGATTAATGATATACCCCCCAACCCCTTGAGTATTTTAGTAAATATGTGGGGGCTTTGCTGATACCTAACGCGATCTTCTTAAGAGAATTTGAAAAGTAACGTTAAACTGTTTTGTTTTATTTGTTAACACTCAAGCAGTTTCACGAACACATAACGTTTAAAAATCCACCATTATATCATTTTAATAATCGGAATAACACAAATTTTAGAAAATCAAATATAACCACAAGCCTTGTCCTTAGAGCATTTAATACCTATGCAGACCGGGACGGCGTGGCAAAGGATTTTGCCGCCAGTCAGCGCTCAATAGCCGCATAGATACCGCAGCATTCCACAGCCACGTCGAAGTATGTATTGATGTCTTATTTATATTTCGATATGTTTGAATGTCCATTGGTAAAATTTTAAATCCTTTGCCATGCCGTCCCGGTCTGCGTAGGCCTATAATGCTCTAAGGCATTGTCTCTTCACTTTCCCGCCAAGAAGTAAAACGTTATAAACAAAACCATAACTACCTATCTCGTTCTTAATTTAAAAACTTCACAGTAGGCTATAAAAGGAGGTTCTCAATATAAAAGTTCACCGTTAATTTTATTGGATCTCAAATCTATCTTGTTACCTATTACTGGATAATAAGCTGTCTAGAGTTCAAATCAGTTTGATTATTTATTGCTGCTTGTTTATTGTTTCTCCAACTTTTATTATTTTACATTTAAATGGGTAACTTCGCGAACAAAACAACAAGCACTTAAAGAATACTTACTACCAAATGGAATGTGGATAAAATTACAAGTTTTTTGAGTAAAAATCTCTTGAGATAACGGCTATTACTAAGGTTTAGTTAGTAACTTTCGCATTAGTCGGTCATCGGATGGGTGACCAAAAATATATCATCTCGAGCTCCTCCGGCCCTTCTGAAGGACGTAAAGTCGGACCCGGCTGCTTTAGCAGTCGTTAGCATCCGCATTCGGCGCGCGTGGTGTTCAGTGGCCCGTTATCCCTATCCATCCATAGGGAAGGTTCGTGCATCAACAGCGAGGACATAAATGAGCCGGTGATGATATAGCTACCTACGGTGTCATACAAATGGCATACTCCTGCGCACGACCGCGCGCGCCGCGCTTCCAACAAGACTGGCGCGAGCAACGGCGTGCCGCGGTATTTACGTGTATCGCATTCGGCTGAGAGCGAAAACGACGTGGTGACAGCCTGCGCACGCTGTTACCACTGGCGAGGAACTACGCATCGCGAAATATTTATGCGTCTGCTGTCCAGCTCTCGCATGTCGGTCTCCTTTCTTTTGCTATCAGCTGACCCGCAATAGTGTTAACAATGTTCCATAGATTTTGTATATAAGTGGCTAATATTTTTAATAAACATTCATTACGACTGTGGTACTCGTCTTTTAATCATCCGACCGCAACCGCAACAATGATAATACCCCGTTCTTGAGTGATGACCGCGTATCAGAAAACGTAGTGCAGGATGCCTTCTGACTAGATAAAGCGTCGATCTTCGTAAAGTGGCTGGCACGAGCTGAATGAGAGTACCTATCCCAGATCGTTTTTACTTTTTGGGGGGAGTTAACTGATTGCCTCAGATGGCATTTTCAGCTTCACCGGGGCTTTTTCGGGGGCGGCGAGAAACTTATCACTTTTGGAGGTTTTCTAGAGGGAACGGCATCACGCACTAGAGTGCGTGTCCCCGTGACCTACTGTATTCTCCGAGGGGTTCGGTTCGGATCGGGGAGACGCGGATCGTGCTCAGTGGCGTGCACACGAAGAGGCCTATGTCCTGCGAACTTATATAGGCTGATGACGATGATACACCGTTAAAAAACTTTGTTTAAAGTGGAACGCGATGTTTTGCACACATGTAACAGGCACCTGTATGTTATGATGATAAAGTGTCTCGAAGTAAGTCAAACATATAGCTAAACACGCCCCAACTGATACAACTTACTGAAAATGTATCACATTAAGTAAATTACTTAAATTACTTTCTTTCACTAGGCTTATCTTGACTTCACACGGGTTGTGGGAGGGATGAGATCTTCATAGAAATGTTACCTGTAGACCTGACAACTAACGTCTGTTAAACTAACTTTGAATTTCTGTTAATTAACGAATCGTTTATATAATTAACAGCAATTAACGTAAGTACTTTTGTTAGCTTTCAGTTATTTTTGGGAAGAAAACGCCTATTTTAATTTACCATGCAGGTATAAAGCTTTTCGATAATTAAAATAGTAATGAAAAGATACACAATGATGTAGCAGATAGCACGTAGCAGCGGTTGTGAAAGTCAAGCAACTGTCGCAATGGTTTGGTTTAAGATGGGTGATCAAAAACTGAGTTGGCATACAACTTTCCTGTTTCGATGGTAAAAGTCACCACATCCTGTGTAGACTCACGAACCAATGGCATAGTGACATTCAAAAGAACTATCTGTAACCTAAACAAATTTTGAATTTTGAATTAGATTTTTTTGTATCGTGTTGATGATTGCAACACTATTAACGCTACTCGCGAATTGCCTACCGTTAGTGACCCGTTGCTTAAATATTTTTTTACTGCTCATCACTAGCTCATTTTTATGTCATCACTGCTGGAACACGAGGCTTCCCCATGGATGGAAACACTACAGGGAGAACGGGCTATGAACCACCGCGCGGGTCCAATACGGTGTGGCGGTTGTTTCCGTCTACTAATATAAGTTTTTTGTTACCCATCCCATGACCGGCCTTTGGAAATTGCTTAACTTAAGCAATCGCTGACCGGTAGTGTTTACCACGGCGCTATCGAGCTTTTTACTGTTATACTAGGGTACCTACCTAAATGCTTTCTAACGCAAACACGTAGAGTCTTACAAATAAACAAAGAATAAGGTCGGAATAGTTATTCCGTGTTTTGTTCCTGTCATGTCAAAAGAGAAAAAACACGGAATAACTGTTCGGAGCATATTCTTTGTTTATTTGTAAGGCACGTAGTGTTCAACATACATACATACATTAAATGTATATATGTATGTACTCTCACGTCCTTATCCCAAAAAGAAGTGTGAATTATTAACCAATGGTCCATATTTTATATTTGTACTGTTATTTTCGCATGAACAATTCTAAATTAATACAAAATAAAAAATAATAATAATTAATTAATTTTTTTTTTTTTTAAATTAATAAATGTATAAATAATTAATCAAAATCAAAAATGTTGAGTAAACTCGCCGTTAGTGACGCTCGACGCGACATTCAGGTGCAATAGATAACATCAGTGAGAGGTTGCAAGCTGATCGGCTGATGTGCGAGCATCTTGGAACTCTTGTCCCTTTGTCGGCTCTTACGGCATGCATGGGAAATTAGGCAGCTGATACATTACATACATTTTCATGTCCCAGATCAGCATGGGTTGTGATTGATATTTTTTTGACAATATATTATAACTAACTAGAACGGCGCAACGACTATAAAAAAATCTAAATAATTCTAATTTCTATTTTATTCTAAATTAACAATATATATAATATTGAATTAATTTAGAATTGTTCATGCGAAAATAACAGTACAAACATAAAATACTAGTTGTTGCCCGCGACTTCGTTCGCGAAGACTACAGTAAAAAAAAAAGTACAAAAAGTATCCTATATGCTGCCCCCGACCGCCTAACCGATTGCTTTGGCTACGTGTATAGTTTATGAAGTCATCTTACCATTTCGTACCGCCTATGAAAGCAATATCGAAAGGTATAGGCTATGGCTCTCGATATATGCCTATACCTATTAGCTAAATGACAAGATGACGTCATAAACTATACACGTAGCCAAGGCAATCGGTTAGGCGGTCGGGCCCCTGGTCTGGGTCATGGTCTGTATACGAGGAAAGTTTCATTAAAATCCATTCAGTAGTTTTTACGTGAAAGAGTAACAAACATCCATCCATACTTACAAACTTTCGCGTTTATAATATTAGTAGGATGGACCATTGGTTAATAATTCACACCACTCTTGTAAATAAATTCCAATAATTATTACTACATTAAGCACCCATTACGATTTTATTGTATGCGAATGGTAATAATCACTTATCCTTGCATTTATATCGGATTCCAATATTTGTTCTGGCGTAATAATATATGCATTGAGCTGTAAAATTTTTGGGCTCTGAATTCACTTGTGTACTCGTATTTAATATTATTGGAACAGTATTGCTGAATTGAATTTCTGCCGCAATTTTTAACGAATACGACTGTAATATTACAAAAACAACAAATATTGAAAAAATTTCCACGAGCAGTATTTGAACCTGCACCCTTCTGACATACCGGGTCAGGTGCTCTTCCAATTGAGCTATTGTGGTTCTAACCAGCCTGCCGAAATTATTCAACACTATTTACTTTATACTTTGAAAGCCAAAGGCACCCATTCAATGTCAACAACTACCGGGTCAGGAAGAGCACCTGACCCGGTATGTCAGAAGGGTGCAGGTTCAAATCCTGCTCGTGGAAATTTTTTCAACATTTGTGTTTTTGTAATTTGTATCGCAACAAATTTGCGTTAAAATTATATAAACAAAACAAAAACATTTTGACTGTAATATGTTTAATCCGCTAAGTCGTTTGATAATATAAAAAAAAATAACCAAATTTGAACTAAATTCCACGAGCGGGATTCGATGTTGATGGCGTAGTTGTTGACATTGAATAGGGCTCCTTTGGTTTACAGAACAATAATTAGATAGTGTCGATTCATTCTGGCGAGTTGGTTAGAGCCACAATAGCGTAGGTGGTAGTGCACCTGACCCGGCATGTCATGGGGTGCGGGTTCGAATCCCGCTCGTAAATTTTTCTCAACATTTTGTCTTTTTTCAAATTGACACTTGTTCGCAACAAAGTTTGCGTAAAATCATATATAATCATAATCTTTAATTATCAAATTTCTGAATCGGTTATTTAAAGAAAGTAAAAAACAAAGCCATTTTTTTACCACTTAAAGAAAAGTTTTTTTTTATATTTAACGAGTAAGCACCTGATGTTAAGATAAGGCCAATAAGCGCACTTCAACCAGAATCTTCAACCAGTGAGGCACTGGCTTTCTTATCTCTTGCTGCCGGAACACAACAATGCTACAAACATTGATGTTATGGTGACATTTTAGATAAGATGGTGGTAGCTAGCCAGGTGGAAAAACAAGCCGTACCACAAACCAAACAGAGTACACAAATATGTATCCCCCGCTGGGAATCGAAACCGGGACCTCTGGGTCTAGACCGGTGGTCTTAACCACTAGACCACAGAGGCGGTTATTTCTAATAATAAATAACATTAGAAAACCACTGAGGTTTGTTACAATACTATTTATAGCTTAGTCGAAAACAATCTATAATTTAAATAAGCACAAAGTATCTAACTGTTACAATTAAGGCTAAGAAGGACGCAACACTAGGTATGTGAGAAATGCCCCGAGTTCCCGAAAGTGATCATCAGTTTTTTATTTGGAGCATAAAAGTGCAACGCGTTTTTTTTATTTGAAAACAAATAGTTTTGCAAAAAAATGTTGTCTATCTCAGACAAAATTTTCTGTGTGTCAAAGGTACTCAATCAATGTTGGCAAACTGTGCAAAACTGGGGTACTAAACATTTTTGTGTACTGACTGACTTTTTACAGTTTACTCTAATTTGAAATGAGGTTTACACGACAGGTACACGGAACATCTATTCCAAGCTTATACCTACTCTGTTTATTGGTAAGGACCATAAGATAAACTACTTAAGCGAAAACTATATCTCCGTTTCCGTAGGATCAAAATCCCGGACACACTCGATATCAGAAGTGCTCTTCCCGGTCAGAGAGCCTTCCATAATTCCCGTGTCCACTGAATTCCGTTTACACTTACTCTCTGCAAACTCAAGCCTTTTAACACTACCTATTCATGCATACCGTCGCAGACATGACCCAGAATGCTCCATTGAACCGCCGGCCTACATTCCACAGATAGTCTTGTTTAAACTATTAAAATGAATTTACCACACTGTGGATACTGGAAGAGTAATGAAATGTCCCGCACTTGCTTTTCGAGCCTCAAGAAGCGGAGTTGGACAGGACACTTGGTCAGACGGAGCGACGACAGGTAAACACAAGTGTCTAGAGACAGATACAGGAAAAGGGGACGTCCACCGGCGTGTTAGGTCTGCGATGTAGTCCATGAACTACACGTGACCCTGACTAGCACACCGCTGAATGGCATAAGCGAAGAGAGGCCTATGTCACGCAGTTGGTCGAGAAGAACTAAAGATGATGTAGATAATAATAAGGCGTTTCACCTAATTCAAGTACGCATCCACAAAAATATAGAATGATTTGCCTCCACCCATTCGTCGAATTCAATTTAATCGTACTCTGTCAACTATACGCAAATATCGTCGTGAATGGCTGCTTAAGCAGCAATCTCTTGTGCTGGGTATGGGCTGATTAATTTAATAAGATACATTTTATTGTCATTGTATTGGGCGGTGATGTATATTTGCACTAGTGTTAAGTGATTATTAAGGATAAGTCCCGATGTTCTAAACCTTTATAGTATGTACAAGGTTATGGCAGAATAACAGAGATCCACTGAGCCATAAACAGTTTTGTCTTAACTTTTAAACGTGTGTAACTTTTTATTATGTATTTTTATTTTTGTTAAAAGATAAATAAACGATTTTATTATTATTATTATACCCTTTATTTGTTTTCTTTCTTAAAACTAGATTTTTACAATGTTTTAATATATGTGTATAAATAATAAAACATTATAAAAACCTAATTCTAGAGTACCGCCCGCAGCGGGGCAAGGCCCAAGCTACCGGTGGTCAGGGCTGCAAAGTAAGGAACCTCCTGACAATACGTGCCGTATCAAGGAGTACTGCTTTCTGAATCTGACCCTTGATCCAACCATCAAGCGAGAGCCTCTTAAGATGTTGGTCGAGGCTCTTCGCTATCAGACCGTTCGCTGAAACGACTGTCGGGACAATAATGGTTGAATCAACATTCCACATGGCGATCACCTCGTATGTAGGTTAAGTTACTTACTGAGCTTGTCCATCTCGGCTTTCACGAGGTTCTCATCATGAGGTATAGTGATATCAACCAGTATTGCCCGGCGCTGGGATCGGTCGACCACCACGATATCAGGCTTATTGTCGACAACAGTCCTGTCCGTAATGATAGAGCGATCCCAGTAGAGCGTTGCATGATCATTCCGAGTACTGGCGCATTCGAATTCAATAAACTTTTTTGTGGCCAGCATTCTAAAAGAAAAGTTTTTACTGTGTGACAATACTTATGACCTGACTGTGTATATATATAGGCGTCGAAAATATCAATTCCATTTGACATTGACAAATTGTCCTTAATAGTGGTAATTTGAAAGGAACCATTAAGTACCATGCGCCAGTTACATGAGTGTTCATTAACTATTGGCCGAGACGTAGTAATTGCTTTAGTTTTATATTCCATGTGTTAACTTAATTTGTTTTCATGAATATTTAATGCCACAACTTAATAAACGATGCCATATCAAATTTGTTATTCCCTTTTTAATGACGACCGCCGTAGCCGAGTGGCTTGCGCGCCGGACTTTAGGCGGCGCTAACTCTTAGGTCCCGGGTTCGTTTTCGACATTGTCCCGGTCGGGTCAACTTTTCTATATTGTGTCGGGTCTGGGTGGTTGTGGTACCGTCGTTGTTTCCGATTTCCATGAAACGAGTGCTTTAGCTACTTACCTTGGGATTAGAACAGTGTATGTGATGTTGTCTAAATATTTATAAATATTTATTTAAATATTTTAACTAACTGTTTCTGTTTAAGTCGTTCATTTTATTTGTCAAACATAAAAGGCGTGACGTAGATATAAGTTAGTTATTGATTTGTAAAAATTCTTTTAACTCTTAGATTTACAACTATCAACGAGACGACATCTTTTTTTTGCCAACTTCTTATTAATTAATAATGAACATTTTTAATTAAGCACAAGCTTAAATAGATTTTAATTATTTTCATGATGTATAGTTTTCGATTTATGACGAAGAATGAAAAAATAAATACCTTTTCCCTTTTTTATATGTATAGGTACCTAATAACTTTGGTGTATGTAGTACCTAACAGCCGGGAAAAGTGCGAGACTCGATTACTATATAATATGTACCCATAAATTTGTACGGAACCGTCCGCGTCGGTGGGCGAGTCCTACTCACACATGTTTTTCAACATCTAGAAAAGAAAGAAGGACGCAATATTTACCCGGCATGGAAGAAAATACACTATAATATACGTATATATAATACGAGTATACTAATTGTAGTATACTCAGTATGTTAAGTAGCAATTGCATAGTTAGGTAGGTCCATTGGTGTATAGGCAGCAGTATAGATAGATCAATAAAAATGTATAACTAGAGAAATCAGCATGTTCGTGTTTTCGAAGACGCATAACAATAAGTGGTACGAATTGCTGATTCGAAGCCAAATCGGTCAACGATAAATTTTCTTGTGTCTTTTATGGAAAGTCTAATGACTACGTCGCAATTTTTTCGAATACAATATGTTTTTGAGAAATTTAAGCACGTACCACTGTGTAAGCCTAAATTTAAGTTTAAATATTATACTTTTAAAGTGATGTTAAGTTTTTAGGATTAGTGTCTAAGACAGTATCACCAGCTTAATATGTCCCCACTGCAGAGGCACGATCCTTCCCTATAAATGGATAGGTAACGGGTTATAAACCACCACGCAGGCACAGTGCGGATTGGATACAATCACATGACATGATTCTTACATAACTATTATGTTTTAATTACTTTTTAATACCTATGCGTAGCACAGATGAGCAAATAATAATTGTAATTGAGTGTTTTATATCGTACTTACAGTGAGTATCTTATCTTATCTTATCTTAGTGGGGCCTGCCGAGGTTTCCCTCTCGCAGTAACACCTCGACCCATCGGGATCTTTTGTGCAACCCCATCCTTTCACTCTTCCTCCTCCGCAAAGATAGAGGCCATAAGTTTGGCAACGTCTTTAAGAGCGAAGAGCCTGAAGTCCTCCGGTTTCGGATAGGCCGACCCCAGGAGTCCCATTCTTTTAAGTTGGTAACTATAGAACTTAATAATTATTATTATCAACTAACTGATCAATTAACAGTCATTAAATAATAAATTTTACTTTACCACTAACTTTATCTATTTTTCATTACTCCGGATCGGTTAAGGTTTTCGAAGGTTTGGAGCAATCATTATCTTAAGGAAAGACGTCTACAATTTTGCATCTCTCGTGGAGGGTAAAGCATCCGTCTACTGATGGATTTGTAAATTCCTTATTATATTCCTTTCGTCTTTCCGACTTTTACCCGATTAAAATGGCTAATACATAAAAGGCGCATGCTCGTACTTTAGAAAAGGAGTTTCCCCAGAAACATATTTTACATACAACTGATAAATTCAGCGATAAGGAAAACGAACTCTATGAATAAAAATCAGTACAGGAGCCACATAAAGAAAAATAGGAATTTCCCGGCGGCAGACGAAATTTATTTCATCGCCCGCTGTTCATTTATCTTGACGTAACAAAAGACACTCGATTCGAAATTCCAATTACATTATTCGATTACGCATTTCAACTTGACAGAACAAGGTCAATGCTGAAGTAATAAACATGTCAATATCCCGATACCGTATCCGAATCGGATTGGTTCGAAATTCAAACGCGAGGCTTGCTAAGCCGTTGACTTAACTTTTTAAATTACCACAGAAAAGGTTAACTACTTCAAATTGTTCTTTTCAGCCAGCGCCTTTACCGACCCAAAAATTAAGTCGCACCCATCAAAGGGGGAATAAAAAGTTCCCAATCGGAACTGTGTCAATAGAATATTCCCTCAGTGCTGACTAAAGCATTCTCGATATCGATTCATTCGAGTTGAATAGTGAAAAGGCTTCGAATCGAATAAAAGCCGATACCAGCACTTGAATGCGATTGCTCGGTTTCATTGTGATGATGCAATTCTGTGTGGGGGAAAATAATGCTTTAAGTGAAACACTGAATTTCTTTTCGGTGCTACTAATGAGTGTCGATTCTGTCATTATTCTTAATTGAGTTTAATCAGGGGCTGGCTTTCGACAGATTCGGTTTTTAATTATCTTCGTTCAACTTTTTTTCAGCAGGGTTAATTCAGCTTGCGCTCTTTTATAGACTGTAAAAAGAGAACGCCTTTGCTGCGGAAATTGAAAAAAGTAAAACTGTTAAACTTTTTGTTAGAGAACGCATCCAATTAGAAATATTGTGTTAGAAATCGTGAAACCTTGGCGGTTTTATTGTTTTAAAACGATTTTATGGTGAGAAACACCTAACTGTTATACCATATTTTCAAAGTTATAACGTCAATGTTATTTTTTACAGTATTTTTTAAGGAGTATCTATCTACCTCTTAATTAATAACATGGTTTAGTAGTAATGGTCTAACTTATACACTGAAAATACGCGTTCCATTTTACACAAATTTTTCAACGGAGTTCAAAGCAAACTTGGGTAAACTATAGTGATTGCCTGCTTAAGAGATTGATACAAGAGTTATCTCGATAATACTTTTACTGATTTACCAAACAAGTTGAACCAAATGGCCGTAAAAATTTACGGCCCTTTTAATGTACCTAATATAGGAGTAACTATTACTTATTATGTGAGAAGTATATTTAAAGAAGAAGAGTGAAAGGATAGGATTACACAAAAGATCCCGATGGGTTGAAGTGATACTGAGAGAGGGAAAGCCTCAGCAGGCCCCACTTAGATAACATAGGTATCCTAGATATACCTTTTTACATATTAGAACGAACTGGCTTCTCTCGAAAGGTCTGTTCTAGACAATGTTTATCCTATGATATAACTATCCTAAACATACCTGTTTTATATTGTTAACAAAAAGTGTAATATATAATATGAATGCTATATTTGAGGTATTTGTATATGGGCCATTGTAGCCTGGAATAAAGGATTACTCTATAATATTCTATATATACCCAAAGTTTTGACCGAGTAACAATAGCCTGACTGACTGCAAAGGTATGATACATTTACTTATAAGTTTACGTTAATTTCCGTTTAAATTCTTTACTAATTATGAAACGCGAAATTTTAAACGTGTATACTAAACATATCTTTGACGACCTCCGTAGCCGAGTGGCTTGCACGCTGGACTTTGGGTGGCACTAACTCTGAGGTCCCGGGTTCGATTCCCGGTCGGGTCAATGCCGAAAACTAACTTTTCGATATTGTGTCGGGTCTAACCAACCACCCGGTTGTGGTATCGTCCGTCGTTGTTTCTTATTTCCATAAAACGAGTGCTTTAGCTACTTACTTGGGATCAGAACAATGTATGTTATGTTGATGTTGTCTTGTCTTGTCTATCTTTGTATATCCTACGTTTTGTCTTTTACCCATACAACAAAGGCAGTCACTATTTCAAGTAGCACCGAACAGAAGCCACTCCGTTCTCGCTTAAAGCTCATTAGTTCTGTAACGACAAATAGTCCCAAGGAACAGAAATACATTACTCCAAATCAATTTAGCAGTTAGTTCGCCGCTTTGCTGTGTGTGCGAGGGAACTTTATTAAAGTTGCTTGTTCTGGAATAGTCTGTGCTCGATCAAACTTCTGTTTCAATCACAATATCTAGTCTGTTATTGTATTGTTTTGTTTTCTGTGTAACCCTTTTGGTTAATCACGCCAAAAAAGTGGTGAAGTAAAATTTTGAAAAATATTTTTTTTAGGACATGAAGTGGGGATGTGATTTTTTTTCTTGTCTACCCCAAAGTGTGGGGTGTCGTTGGATAGCAATTTTAAAAATATTGGTTTGTGAAAACAGTTTTTTGATTGAGGCATCCGTTTGTGAAATTAAGCTTTAAAGTGCAAAATTTTGTTAGAGTCAAACGGTCCGTCAGTCCGTCCCTGCCAGCCAAATGGATTTTTTGGGATACGTGAAAAATTCATGGTAGTTGTATATATGACGAAGTTAAAAGGAAAACTATCATAAGTAGGCTTTACAAGTTTAAAAGTAACAGTAGACCAACTTAAAAAATGTACTTGGCGCGGTACAAATTCCTCATTGGGAACTACTTAAATAACTTTGTCAGGTGTGTGAAACCGGTAGTAACTACATTAAATAAATGTTCATAAAAGCCCTCTTCTCGGAGTCCGCATTATTGAGATAGGCTACGGAATCCCACACTGCGCGTGGCCCGACACGCACTTGGCCGGTTTTTTTTTATATCTGTTTATTTTCACTATCACATGAACACATAGTAAAACAAAATGGCCACTGCAAAGTTTTGATAAAAGATCGGCGTAATCTTTTCTCTCCGCTATTTGATATTATTTTTAAATACGCCTTTAAATCTTCATGGTGGCAGTATCTTAACATAGTTTTAACTAAGAAACACCATTGTTGTTTGACTACTTAGGCGGACATAATCTCAGTGAGATTCTCATACTTTCGCCGTTTGTGGCTCTCAGCATGATTTGCAGCCGCGCCAGAGCTAACAAAAGTGGTTGGAATTTGGGACGGTGAATATAGTGCCTTAGAAATAAACAAAGAATAAGCTCCGAATAGTTATTCCGTGTTTTGTCTCTTCTACTCTAATTTAAAATGACGTTAATATGACAAGAACAAATGTATGAATGAACAAATGACATGTTGCCGTCCCGGTGCCGGAGAGACGGTATTGACAGCCGCTCGAATAAATAAAATTTATTATTATTATTATTATTTCATTTGAAGTAATTTTGATTTAAAATTTTATTTATTTATTTTATAATTTATATAATTAATTGATTAATTTTATTGCCATGTAGGTATTTGTGTTTAATTTTATTGAATTTGTTAATTTTACTAACATAGGATAAGGTAATTATTGTAAATAACCCAAATGAGCCAGGATGCTTGGAATAAATAAATGAATGAATATGAATAAAAAGCTCATAGGGAATTGGCACCCAGTGTTCGACAGTATTGTGGTTCCCACAACCTTTTTTTTTAATTACTCAAAATATAGTCAACAACTGATTTTAGTCTTTAGCAACAATAAAATACAGACTACTATCGGGAAGCTCGATGGCGGTTAGCGCGCCCTGTCTGCAAGTGCTGAGGTTAAGCAACCTTCGCAAAGGCCGGTCATCGAATAGGTGACCAAACATTTATCATCTTCGGAAGGCACGTAAAGCCGTTGATCCCGGCTGCATTAGCAGTCGTTAACAACCACCAATCCACACTGGGCCCGCGTGGTGGTTTATGGCCCATTCTCCCTCTCCATCCGTAGGGAAGGCTCGTGCCCCAGCAGTGGGGACATAAAATGAACTGATGATGATGATGAATACAGACCACCTCCTAGTTGTCATCCCGTAGAATTTACAAAAAAAACTGTTATTTTTTGGCGACGAAAACTATGTCAAACACTAGGCTTAATGTAAGATAAAATAAGATTTTATTGCTGTATAAAACTTAGCCTAGATACAAAAAAAACTTAAGCTAGGTATATCGTTAATTTTAAAGTATACAATAAAATAAATTATGTTATACTTATAATACATTAGCTTAGGCTTAGCAAAAAGATTGCCTGTGCCTATCATTTAGGTTAGCGCTTGCTCAACAATAAAATATTTATACAATAACAACGATAGTAAATGAGGCAAAAGAAATTATAGTAACATATTTTGTAACGCTATTTAATTAACATTATTTCTAACAAGGTCTTAATATGTCGCACACTGGTTATTCAAATTAGTAGATAGGTATAATTTGTCGAACCCCACTGAACAATCACTAATATAGGACAATCCATCAAACTGTACGATACTTACTATGAAGTTGTTGTTAACGCATGTTCAAACTAATTATTACGTTCGTTTAACTTGATAATTGGATTGGGTATACATCTGAACTTCATTGTAACTCTGACATGTTTACATTAATTAGCTATTGATAGAGTTTTGGTTATATTATCGACGGCCGCGGACACGTTCCACGAACGGCCGACGAGATAGTGGCGAATTAGTAACGCATGAGGTGATTTTTATTGGTTTGCTCTATGATTAGCCGATGTTTGATACAAATATTATTGATAATCACACAATGAATTAAACATTTAATTCCGGTTTTTTTTATGTGTAACATCGCTCCGCTTGCTTTCTATATAAGCAATTTGTGGGAGTGATTTCGTGAAATGGGACGGAAGGGTTTGTAACAGTGTAACAGGAAGTCGGGATAGCGCGAAATCAGTCCGTGAGCATTCAACTGCAAGGTAAGTCTCCCCTTTAAGCGAGTGCTGGACTGCCTAAATAAATAAAATGAGTAATTATTACTATAATGGCTCGGTACACAAGTGTTAGTGGTAAACACTAATTCATCTATGTTCAATAACTGAGTGACAGCAGAACGCTGGAAGGTATCTGTGAATAATACGTTGACTTTGTCACAGTACAGGGTTACAAGCAATGCATCTCTCGCTTCGACGTTTTTGTAGGACCGATAGACCGTTCGATTTTTTTGGCCGAGGTTTTAGTACTGATTTTGTGACGGACTTTTTGTAGGACGTGTGCGTTGCAACATAGATTTCCACATGTTTTATTTTCACCGACTAAAAAATCGGTCACCGATTATCGGACGTGGGCGAGGGCAGAATTACGGACAAAGACAAAACACGACAGCACCTGCCTAAAAACTATACATTGGCTAAATCATAGCAAGTCATGAAACAAGAATCAAGGCATCTCAGACACTTACTTATGTCCAACGCTCACAAAAATAACCTAACTGAAATTAAGCATCGATCATTTCGTATTTATTTTTTATTTTCTTTCTATTCGTTTTGTATGAATTCTTGATTATGTCAAATAGAATTTAAATTCAAGTAAGTAAACCATGTGTCTTCTAAGTACATACACAAATACCTAAATATTTTTTTTTATTTTACTATGAATCTGATTACAACTATATACGAAAACAAGTTATATAATAATAGGTTTATTTTCGTAGATTATACGATGAGTTTTCGTTTAACAAAACCAATGGTGTTTTGATTGCAATCAAAGTTAATTCAAAAGCTACTTCACCGTTAATATAAAAGCTATTTTAAAAAGATACAAATAAACCCCTTATTCATAAAAACTATTTAAGCAATATTTAGTTAAATATTGTTTTGTCAACGTCACACAAACGACATTTGGAATTTGAGAAAAAGAGACAAAACAATAAAATAACTTAATAAATCCTAGATAGTTTTTATGAATAAGGGGGTTCGTATTCAAAGTATTAGCCGGCGCCTCACTGAGATATTTTGAGAATATTTAAAAGTGACATTGCGCGGTTTTCTTTCATTTAAGTCATCGCTATTAATCTACATGAAAATTGTACAAAACACAAATAAAACGAAACGTTCACTTTACCTTCAAAAAATCCGGGCAAAATGTTCGTTCTATTTAAACTTCGCGACATCCTGTGATATTAATAAGTGCCATTGAACTGTGACTGCTGTCACCGTGTCACGTGATACCCAATATCGCAGTCAAACACACCATAACTCACAACAAAAATGTATTTGTCACTGTCCCGGCCGTCGCAACTCGTCTGTCGTCACTTGAATAATGAACTCGGATGATCTAAAAAAGATGCTGTAAAAACTTTTTGGAGTTCAGTGTATCAAGAAATAAAAATGGATTCGAAATAAAGTGACAATGGGACTTCTTGGCGGGAAAGTGAAGAGGCATGTTTGCAGTTTTAATTTGCTTTCTAGTTTTGTCAATTATTTATTTAAATTGTGGTGGATTATTAACGTGAAATGAAAAAAACAGTGCAACGTCACTTCTCAAATTCCCAAGTCCTTAACAACCACCAATCCGCAATGTTTCTTTTTTTTTGAGAGAGATTGCTAAATGCCTCAGACGGCATTTTCAGCTTCAGCCGTGTAAAACGAATCACCTTCGGAGGTTTTCTAGAGGGAACGGCATCGCGCACTAGTGCGCGTCCCCGTGCCCTACTAGATTCTCCGAAGGGTTCGGATCGGATCGGATGGGCCCGCGAAGTGGTTTATGGCCCGTTCTCCCTGTCCATCCATAGGGAAGGCGCGTTCCCAGCAGTGAGCCATCCCCCATTTTCGTAGGCTGAAACATGCCCTATCGGATCCCTCAGATCAATTATCACGTGACCTGGATTGCCTACTTGCGGCACAGGACACGCCGTCGCTTAGTTAAGTCAGCCGACATAGGCAGCATCACTGCAGACTGAGCGCGCCCCACCCGGGGGCGCGCCGACTTCACCACGGCGGGCGTGCACTCTAATTGAGTAATGCCAACGTCGCCTCTCTCCCCGGAAAGCGACCGTTCCGTCAGCCTACGCAGCCCTTACAAGGCTATAGACAACCATGGCGTGTTTAGTCAGTAGAAGTCTGACTCATTATCTATCTCAATCGCTTGAGTTATTTTCCTCCCAACTCCGGCTCCGGGCTGTTATAGGTTTGGTTGCCCTTCTCAGGGCGCAAATAAAAACCCAGCAGTGAGGACAAAAAAATGAGCTAGTGATGATGATGATCATCTACTATCAAATTAAAGAGTACAAATATTTATTGCGGAACCTTCTGCGAGCTATTTAAAGTCACACTTGACCGTCGTTCTCCCCTAAAGTACCAAGAAACCAATACCGTTTTCGGTGACAACGTTATCTATGGAAGGAAATGAATTTCGCGATGCGATCTTTAAGCGTTAACTTTTTAAAAAAACGAGAGTGAAACCTCCGAATTTGTTAGGGAACATTATGAGGTATGTTATTATACAGAAGGTATTTTTATTATCTATGATTAATGACTTAAGGGAAAGAGATCAAGTTTCATTTTTTGACCGACTTATATAAATAGGTAGATTTAAAGCCATTTTGTTTTTAAAATCGATGAGTACAATGTAATCTTTTTTTTGTTTTATTATGTTCGGAAATTCTTTACTCTTCACAGACTCAGACCTTCCCTCATGAACAATGGCACATGGGGAGAGGTCCTAACCCAAGTGCTGCCCAATGCGAATCGAAGTTTCATTTAAAATTCAATATTCAAAATTCAAAATCATTTATTCAGTTTAGGCTACAAGTAGTTCTTGTGAATGTCACTATGCCATCGGTTCGTGAGTCTACTCTGGGCGGGAGATCTTGTACTGAGAAGAACCGGCAAGAAACTCAGCAAGTGTCCAGCTCTTTTCTCCCTTACAGCGTCAAAAATATTGGAAAATGCCCTATCATAGCAGGACACTTTCCAATACAAATAAACACAAAAAAATATAGAAGACAACCACAACATGTAAAAAAATCACAAAATAAAAAAAAACAAGTTAACAAATTTACATCAGGTAAAAGATTCATTTTCCACAATGTTATACAGTACCACTACAGTACTCTAGTAACGTTAAACCTGGTCAATAAAAATTGTATACACATAAAAACAAAAATTGGTCAGGAATGCACAAAATTAATTCCTTTCCTGATTCTACTATACTTCTACTATATTTTTTCTTAAACATATAAAAACTTACAACCCGTGTTATGACCGCACTGCACCGAACATCGCAACAATAAATCGAAAACTCATCGAAGCCTTGGTAATATTCGGAAGTGCCATAAAAACCACCGCTAAAAGAGAACAAAAGATCTCTTCACAATTTTTATCGTGAACAAGTGACGTTCAAAAACCAAGTTCCTGCCTGTGACTGGCACAATGCCAAACCAAACGGTGGTACGTGCAGTTAACGCATGCCATGTTACGAGATCACTGTTCCGATATTTCGCGTAGAAGTTACGAAATACCAGCTGTGACTTTTAACTGCTGGCCGAAAGGGGTTCGAAATTCGAAATGGAACAAAAACAAAATAACAGTATCTTATTTTTTTATTATATTGCTTGGGGCGGATTTTCTATTAGCCAATGTCAAAGTTAGGATAAGATAATTTCAAATCATTCATTTATTTAATCAACAATATATTATAATTAAGAGAAATTAAAAAAGGATGAAAATAATAAAACGATTATAATAAGTGATTATAAATGTCGTAACGGCACTGGTGCTATTAATACTCGTATATATTCCAAACCCGTGGTCTGAAATCAGTTTTCGTTGCCAAAAAACAGCATTGTATTTCGTTGAAATTTCATTCAGTGAACGACCGCTAAGGAGCAGGTTTTGACCGCTATTTGAAATGGTTAAAGGAATACAGTTCTCCCTATCCATCCATAGGAAAGGCTCGTGCCCTAGCAGTGGGGACACAAAAATGAGCTGATGATAATGATGATGATGATGATGAAAGGAGTAGTGTCAATCATTGGTTCATGTCGAACACTGGTGCCACTAACCTTCTTTCAAACTATAAAGATAGAAGATAGACAGAAGATAAACTTTACTTCAAGCAAACTTCTTTAGAGAATTTTAATTCACTATTCAAATCGCACTATTATTCAAGTTTCGTTTCATTTGGCAACACTCGTGTACGTTCACAAATACTTAACGCTTAAAAAGTCACTAATATTTCTCATTGATTTTCGGTATTAAAACATAGATACATTTAAGAAATTTAAACAAAACCATTTTACTGCTATAAGATTTAATTTATGTATAATATCGCTTTTCTTATTAGTGAAAAGTAACATTATTTTGAATTTATAGTTTGTTTTCCATTACACTGAAAGATTAATTTCTTTCCAACTTTTGTTAGCCCTCTAGGCAACGAGACTTGCTTGCTAAAACTCACGAATAACTAGAGGTGCTAATGCATAACTAAAAATATTTTGTCAATTTAAAGATGCTAGAGACATAATTATATTTTAAATATGATTAATGTTCGGAGAGAGGTTGGTCACCCTTAACAATACAAAATATATTATTTTCCAGCTATATTATTTTGAGGAGCTCAATGGCGCAGTGGTTAGCGCGCTCAGTCTGCGATTGCTGAAGTTAAGCAACTTTTGTAAAGACCATCAGGTCATCCGATGGGTGACCAAAAATTTATGATCTCAAGCTCCTTCTTGCTTCTGAAAGCACGTTACGCCTTTGGCACCGGCTGCATTAGCAGTCGTTAACAACCACCAATCCGTAGGGCGCGCGTGGTGCTCTGAGCATGATCCGTCAACCACGACATTGATGCTACGCCCAGAAAGAAAGCTGGCGACCCACGCACACAATTTCTCAGGAAGCCCGCATGATGGAAGTTTAGACAGAAGAGCCCTGTGCCATACCCTGTCGAAGGCTTTCGCTATGTCCAAGCTAACTGCCAGCGCCTCCCCTTTCCTCTCGACTGCCTCCGCCCATCGGTGATCGTGTTCTATCTTGAGCAACAAGTGACCAATATTTTAGATGGGAGTCAAGGTCGTCCCACCATATCCTTTTTGGTCTGCCGCGACGTCGTTTTCGGTTTTGTGGGTCCCATTCCGTAATTACCTTGGCCCACCGTTCTTCCGTTATGCGACAGACATGTCCTGCCCAGTCCCACTTTAGCATGGCAGCTTTTTGTGTCACATCAGCAGTTTTTCTTATTGAGCGCAGTATAAGTTCCTGAGACGTGGTCCGTAAGTTTGACAGTGGGACAGTATATAGTCAATTTGCTTACTTTACTTTACACAGGTAGTGGCCCCAGTGTTCACCACATTTTTATAGCATTGTGAATTCAAAAACTAAAATAATTAAAATAGAATTTTATTTAAATTTTACTGAGTGATAGCTAGGGAGAAAGTGGTATATATTCAGTTACCAATACTTAACCTATATTATCAGTTTTTTTAATAGGGGTACTTTTGATGATTAAAGGAGAAAAGTGTTGGTTCTGTTCCTGTTGAACACTAGTGCCATTACAACGTATGTATTTGTATTTCTGTAAATAAGACAAAAATAAACGATATTAATATTATTATTTGTCGACTCGATCAAAGAGGGAAAATAGCTTTTTTTCCTCTGGCAGTGCCTTTTCTTATCTGAGGTTTTATTTTTTTTATTTTTGTTTATTTATAGAAAGACCAACAGGTATGATAAACTTAAAAATAATAACAGAAAGCCAATTATAGGCCCTCACTAATAAAAACAGAATTAATAACAAAGTGATGCATAGAACAAAAGAAAACATACAATTAAATTTATTCATTAAACTACTCAAACGGCTACGGCTCATGAGCCGTTTCGTCGATGCATCGCTTGTGCTAAAGAGGTCAAAATCTAGTTTTTAGATATATTTTTTTTAAAACAAGATGTTCGGTAATAGTTGTATATTCTCGAAACATAGCCATGCAACCTAATATATAGAACACTGTGATAGCTTGCAAATCATATTTACGTAAATTTACTTTTCCATAAAAAAACTCGTTTTAAAAAACTTTGTTTTATTAATTCTTTCAATGTTCCGACTTCTGTTCATGTCTGACCAAAAGGTTGACGAGCAAAAACAACGTATCAGCTTGACCTAGGGTTGTCACTTAACAGTTTTACTTAGTAACAAAGAACCTCACTATCTCGGCCATGTGGTGCTTGTCAGTTATGTTCATAATTTTCCAGAGTTCTATGAACGGTACTGTATGTTCTATGAACGGTATGAACTGTTTAACAAATTTTCGCAAATTTAAACTTCATAAACAGACGCTTTCATAAATAATTTCTCGCTAAATTATCTATCATGTGATTGCGGTTTATGGCGGGCGTTAATCATTACAGACATTTGGTTCTATCTGTTAATCGAATTTCAATAAGTATATTCTATCTACTAATGGACAGAGTATGAGCTTCCAATAGTCCAAGTTACATTATTTAAATAATCCTTTAACTAGGATATATAATACAATCTTATAATTACTTACCTCAAATTCTGAATCCACTTTCTTTGCCACTCGTACCTGTAACAATTACAATATTTTATAAATCATTGACATTGTAGTCAGGGTCTAGTGATTAAGCTATTAGCCTCTATTATCCATTAGTATTAGCCATTAGTTTGAAACTTTCCACTGTGGACTTTAAATCGCATACATTAATAAAGTCTAATTGATGTTTTTATTAATCTACTAACTAAATAACTTTCTAACTAACAACTAACTAACTTTCTTTAGAGCAATTATTAACGGTATTCTTACCATGTTTGTTTTTTTTTTATACTTAGTACGGCAAATGACACCACCTGATGTTAAGTGGAAATGGAGTCCAGACGCGAAGACAACTGGTGCAGCGTGAAAACAACGCAGCATCAGTCAACTTCACTCACTCTGCCGGCCCACAAGGTGCTTCTTCACGCCTCGTTTGAAGGACCCCATATCATAGGAAAGAGGGAAAACATTATTGTTATTTGTGAGTATCCGATATTATGGCATAGCTGCACGTGTCATGGTAAGAATGGTAAGAATCCCGTTAATATTACTTTGATGCAAGTGACCATGATTGTTTTAAATAATTATAATACTTTCTTTCTATTTCGATTTCTGTATTTTCCTAAGCACCAGTGTGTTTCCAAAT
Source organism: Eudonia truncicolella (assembly GCA_949315975.1). Taxonomy (NCBI): domain Eukaryota; kingdom Metazoa; phylum Arthropoda; class Insecta; order Lepidoptera; family Crambidae; genus Eudonia; species Eudonia truncicolella. The sequence goes on along the minus strand of OX438848.1, from coordinate 3,647,605 downwards.
TGATTAGAAAATATTATAACTTCGACGTTCGTATTAACCTTCTCTACAGAAAAGCGAGTGCAACATTGATCAGCTCATTTACCATTTTGCGCTGCATACAAATCTCGCACTAATGAATTCTGTCAGACATAACTTTCCATCGAAGTTTCCGGCGCGCCTTTCCAAATCCCTCCATATTCAACGGAGCCGTTAGCATAGTGCTTTTGATTATCACTCCAAGTAGACTTGTAATAGGCTTGTGAAACGTATGAAGTTACAGATGTTTGCAGTTTAAGCCTCCCATCCTAAAAACTATGGTAGAATTGCATGCGCAGAAAATGTACGAGCTTCAGATGCAACAGCTTTGAATCGTTTGGCGCAAGTTATTGCCCACGGTATGAGTCTAGCAGTATTGATTGTATTTTTTTAACAATATTAATAATGACATTATATTTTTTACAATATATTAACTAAAACATACACGAAAATCTGAACTGAGACTATAAGAAAAGTGAGTCATGTGCGTACCTTTAGACTTTGTATCTGTGGGTTTGTCATCAACCCAAGCTAGCAGATATGCACACTCAAAGTACATACAAACAGTTCTTAATCCAAAACTTTTTTGGTCTTTGAGAAAATAAGTAAAGTCTGGCTTTGGGATCATGCGCTATCCTACTAATATTATAAACGCGAAAGTTTGTAAGTGTGGATGGATGTTTGTTACGCTTTCACGTAAAAACTACATATACAGACCATGACCCAGACCAGCATATATGATACTTTTTTTTTTTACTGTTTTCTTCGCGAACGAAGTCGCGCACAACAACAAGTGATTCATAGAAAGCGAAGCGGAGTGAGTGAAGTATGGTTGAAGCACGCAGTACACAACTCTTATCAACTTTAAAATGTATCGGTGCGCCGACCAAAAAGGACAAAAGTGCAGTCACGGTTAAGTTGATATAATTGAAAATACTATCCTATTATATAAACAAAATATATATTTAGTATCAAAGGGAACGTGTTTACAATTAGTCTGATCCATAAATTCATAACACTCTATAGTTTTTTCTACAATATCATTTAAAGTTGGGCAAAAATCATGAAAACGAGTGGCGAGGCGTTTAGTATCTTATAGCTTATCTAAATTATTGTAACTCTGATTTTGTCTAAACAATCACCAATGTCTAAACTACAAATGATCCGTCTCAAATTTTCGATTTATCAAGCGGTTACTCAAATTATTATTTTTCAAATTAACACGTTAAATTCCACATACGCAAGGACAACTGGTGCAGCGTGAAAACAACGCAGCATCAGTCACCCTCACCCTGCCGGCCCACAAGGTGCCTCTTCACGCCTCGTTTGAGGGACCCCATGTCATAGAAAGGAGGGAAAACGTGTGCTGGTAGACTATTCCATCTGTTGGAAGTGCGACAAAGAAACTGATTGAACAAATAAATTCTAAATATAAAATTATTTATAATTTAGAATTTAGAATTTCATATCCTCTTCATCATCATCATCAGCTCATTTAATGTCCCCATTGCTGGGGCAAACGGGCCATAAACCACCACGCGGGCCCAGTGCGGATTGGTGGTTGTTTACGACTGCTAATGCAGCCGGGACCAACGGCTTTACGTGCCTTTCGAAGCACGGATGAGCTCGAGATGATAAATTTTTGGTCACACATCCGATGATCGGCCTTTGCGAGAGTTGCTTAACCTCAGCACTCGCAGACCGGGCGCGTTAACCACTGCGCCACCGAGCTCCTCGATATCATTTATCCTCTTATTGTAATTAATAATCCAGCTTAAAATTGTATGGAGCGTATCTTCAACGCTTTACGGTACAAGTGCCAACTTCGCTATTACACAACTACACGAAACGCTAAAAATTCTGTCCCTAACCAAATTTGCAGCTGGAAATGTTGTTTTATTCCTTAAAATTCCGGTGTTGGAGAGTTACCAAGTATTGCAATATAGTAACAGTAGGGTTGCACACATGCATGAAGAAATCAAAATATACTAGTAATTATGAATTAACTAACATAGCACTTAAGTTCCGTTGTTACTAACCATTATCAAGTTATACTCGAATAAAACATTAAATTAATAAACCTTTAAGTGCTTTGCCACATTTTGTTATAACATAAAACTTATTTCAAACCAATTAGCTAATTCTAGTGTAAGTCTCCGTTCTAATTTTAATAAAAAATAAGAGATATAAATAGAGTTAGTAAATCAAGACAATAAGGATTTTCAAAATGAACATAGACACTAACAATATATTTTTTTAAACTATCATGTTCACTTACATTAGAATAACAAATATTAACGGGATTATTACCAGGTTTTTGTTGTGCTTGAGTACCCGATATTTCGGCACAGTTGCATGCGCCATGATCACGGATATACTGACTTATTGTGGGTAATTATGAGCAGATAAAACCGTCTGCCCTCTTCCTTAGTAGTTTTTTGCGATCGACAGTGATCGATACTCGTACCACTGCCTCCTAAGTCACTATTCACTCGAACTTGTTCTCGACACTCTACACTCACCATATCAGATCGCGAAACGGCACTAATATTCTTTTTTTTTGTGTGCTCTTAATCACCTGAAATTAATGCTCCAACTGTTCAAATGCCCAACTAGTTGTCATTGAATAGGGCTTCTTTGGCTTACAGAGTTAGAGTAGATAGTTGTTAATTTTTCGGCGAGTTGGATAGAGCCACGATATTGGTATAGCATAATTGGTAGAATCCCGCTCGTGGAGGTTTTTCAACACTTTGTCTGTTTTCAAATTTAAATAAGACAAATAAATATATAAATATATAGTTGTTGGCAGCCCTGCATATTAACAAGTATCGTCGCAAGTAGAGCGAGCAACTCGCAAGATATTCCCAGTATCATCAGGCGAATTGTCTTGTGCAAAATAACTTGTTTGAACGTGCGCTGCCATGAATGTGTGTGTTTGCTTGTATTTGTTATTGTCAGTGGAAGTCGGTACCGTCTGTTTGTAAAGTAAATAAAGTTTATGGTCAAGTGAACTCGCTGCCGAAAGGAGTTTTTAAATTTTAATGTCTCATTCATGGACCTTACACAGAGTCCTGCAATAATAAAGTTTTATTTGCTTCTTAAAAATAAACAAACATATATATTTTTTAAACAAACAAATCTTGTAAAGTGTGCGTGCTTTGTAAAGTTGTTTGTTGTAAATCGTTTATAAGCTGATGATGATGATTTAAATGTAAGCATATCAGTACAAATGTACGAATAACAAAATGAGAATGTTCGCGTTCCTTTAACCCTTTACCCCAAATGTAAAGCGATTTGTATTTATATTCACACAGTGAAATATATTGCGCATTTACCTACATACATCTCAATTTTATGCTCTTTTTAAGACGATTACTCTTGTTTGACAACTTTGATAGGAAAAAGATGAGGTAAGCCTTTATAGCTATTAAATAATATGATATAGGGAGTTTCTAAGAAAAGTCGGTAAGCAAAATGAGGAAACTGGTTATTATTTTCATTTTGCCTCTACGAAGAAGTGATTCTCTTTCAACATACCGTATGACGAAGTAATGATAAGATTCAATATGGAAGCGGAAATTTAATTAGAACTTGTTTTGTTTACACTTAAGCTTTGGTCACAAGTCAAACTGAAGATTCTAAATTCACAAGAAATAACGGAGTATTTCTTCTATTTCTTTCTTTGTTTTATAAAAGTACCTGGATGACCGAGCTTTGCTTGGTATTAATTTTTAGGTAATTTTCTAAAAATGAAACCTAGCTAGAACGATTTATCGCCCCCGAAACCCCATACATACTAAAGTGAAAATCGTTGAAGCCGTTTCCGAGATTCAGATTATATTTTATATACACAAGAATTGCTCGTAAAGGTATTTGAGTAGAAGGTATTAGATTAGATAAGATAGATACATAATAGTAATTCATTTATTTCGTGCTGAGCCCCTAATAGTGTTAGTAACAATGATGTTAAGCTAGTATTAGTAAATTTACCCTAATTAATTAGGGTTTTATAGACCCTGTGTGCTTTTGCACAATTTTGCCAACATCACGTATGTAGAAGATACACGGTTTCAATATATGTTTATTTTTGATAAGGTAGTTTCTTTTATTTTACCGGAGATAAAACAACACTTTGGTTGAACATCACAAAACACACACATAAAAAATATCAGGACAACACTTACTTTAATGGACAATGATCATAAAATACAAAATACACATGATATAGGAGTTCCTTGTGAATTTTATTTCTATGACATTTAACACACGAGCACGCAACTACTGATAGCAAGTACCGGGATCATAGTATGGATGTAAAAGTGGATAGCACGCAACTACTGATAGCAAGTACCGGGATCATAGTATGGATGTAAAAGTGGATAGCACGCAACTACTGATAGCAAGTACCGGGATCATAGTATGGATGTAAAAGTGGATAGCACGCAACTACTGATAGCAAGTACCGGGATCATAGTATGGATGTAAAAGTGGATAGCACGCAACTACTGATAGCAAGTACCGGGATCATAGTATGGATGTAAAAGTGGATAGCACGCAACTACTGATAGCAAGTACCGGGATCATAGTATGGATGTAAAAGTGGATAGCACGCAACTACTGATAGCAAGTACCGGGATCATAGTATGGATGTAAAAGTGGATTTTAAACTAATTTGAACTAAAATGGGTTCCCACACTCTTAAATTTTCATGATCCAATGAATTCAAAGGATTCCTCGCTGCATATAACTTGTAATCATCTTCCCGATTTCAATGTATGAGGGACAACAACTGGCAACCATTGTACTCGCCCGTAAGGAATTTTAAAAAAAGTTGTTTTTAATGTTTTATTATTTAAATCTCTGTATTTTCTACATGACTTTCCCTGATTCTCTGTAAAATACATTATCTGTAATACAAATTACTTACCTACGTCTCGTATCTGTCTCGTATCTGATTTGGCAGCCCTGCTTTAACAAGGACCGTTGGAAGTGGAACGCCGGTCTGCAACGCGTGCTAACTTCATCAAGTAGGTCATACGAACCTAGGCTAAGACAATTTAATAAGGACGTAGTGGACGTTACAGTCAAGTGAGCATTAAACTCTATTGCAGGACGAAATAAAAGCTGATTTACAATAAAAACGTGATATCAACTTACGAACCTTAGGCCACCCTGTGACATTTTAATAAGGACGTAGTAGACATTACAGTCATGTAAGAATTAAACTCTATTCCTAGATGAAATAAAAGCTTTTTTACAATAAAGAGATGTTTGCAAATTAATCTTTACATTTCTCACCAAACTAGCCGTGTACTGTTATGTGCTGAGTGTTAATACTGTGGCTGTGTGACTGTTGATATTTTTAGATAATACGCATAGTTGAGTTTAATCATTATTTAATAGTTTAGTAACTATGTCTTTTTTTAAAAAGACAAAGTGTACAAAAAAATCCACGAGCGGGCTTCGAACACGCACGCACCCCATGGCATACCGGGTTATCTACCAACTATGCTATCGTGACTCAATCCAACTCGCCGAAACTAATCAACACTATCTACTCTTACTGTGTAAGCCAAAGGAGCCCTATTCAATATTGACAACTACGTCGTCAACATCCAATTTTAATATTTTTACAAATATTAAAGATCAGTTAAGAATTAGCCAAGCTATATCTAAGATTATGGTTTTATATATAACTAATAATATAACTATAAACATAATTTTTATTGAAAAAATTTTGTGTCGAGAACAAGTTCGAGTGAATAGTGACTTAGGAGACAGTGGTACGAGTATCGAGCGCAAAAAACGACTAAGGAAGAGGGTAGATCGTTTTGTCTGCTCATAGTCACCCACCCGCAATAACTTCAGCACATCCGTGATCGTGGCGCATGCAACTGTGCCGAAATATCGGGTACCCAAGCACAACAAAAAACATGGTAATAATCCCGTTTATAATATTTATTGTAATGTAAGTGACCATGATAGTTTAAAAAGTTATATACTTTACAGATCTACTCGCGTTTATTTTACACATTAATTTTATTTAAATTTATATATTTGAATGTATTAGATAGATATAGTAGAATATATTAGAATTTTATATAGATTGAGAGTGGAGTGTCTTTCTATTTTCAAGCCAGAGTAGCCGAACTCCGGATGGTTTCTAAACGCAAGAATCACTCACTCGTTCAAGTTCTATCGCAGCTTCAATAGAGGTGTAAGTGAACATTACTAGTTTCTCCGAGGTGCTCGAGCACGAGACGAGATCGGAAATAGCGTATCGTTGCTCAAGGGCCTTAAGTATTGCTCGTCACCTTAGCTCTGAGTAAAGACGTTCTCCACTTTCAAAATACCTGTAGATGCTGCTATTTGAATCCTGAAGTGTATATATGTCACAAACAGTTTATATCAACAGTAAGTTATATTTAAGTTGTCATTCAATGATATGAGATTAATGCTTAGGAAATAGTGTAACAAACAGGGAAAAGCGCAATCAACTAATCTAATTCTAATTATTTGTTAAACCTTGCACCTTATGCTCTAATGATCTCGATGGAACGAAGTGCAACTGAAAAAAGGAAACGAACATGCTAAGATTTTGGTAACATGGGGAATATACTTTTGTACAGAAAATGGAAATAAATGTTAAATTTTCAATACAAAAACTGTAGTTCATCACAGACAGATTTCATCATCATCATCACCATCATCATCAGTCTATACTAGTCCACTGCTGGACAAAGACAGATATACTATACTTAAAATCCATTTTTGTTCCAAACAAAAACTACTAGAAAAAAAATGTTAATAAAATTTCCTATGTTAAAACTAAAACAATAAAGGGCCAAAAAAAATTTTGATTGGAAAGAGAAACATAGTGAACCATAAAATAGCTACTTTAAGTAAAAAATATATATATTCAAAAGAGTACGATGCTAACATAGTACAGTCACGAGCATATTAACATGGAATCACTTTTTACAAGTTTTGACCCTTATTCCATTGTATTAAGTACATTGTTTACATGTTAGTGCTCGTGACTGTACGTAATAGAGGGAAAAACTAATAGAACGGAGTATATTTATTGGTATTCCAATGATAAATCTCCCAATTCACCTTTACACATTAGTTTTCTTATACCTGCAGACAGTGTGGCGCCCAATATGATCCTACCCACGAAAACACGTGAAATAACATTTACTAGAACTTAGTTTTCTTTAGTAGCTAAGTGCCTCACAAATAAACAAAGAATAAGGTCCGAATAGTTATTCCGTGTTTAATGGAAGGCACTAATCTAATCTAAAACCTTTAAACGAGCAATTCTTGTATATGTTATAATCTAAATCTCGGAAACGGCTCCAACGATTTTCATGACATTTAGTATGCAGGGGGTTTCGGGGGCGATAAATCGATCTAGCTAGGTTTCATCTATAGAATGTTGAAAGAACAATGAAATAGTTGAACACTTATTAGCTAACATTAACATTGTCTATGCTTTTGTCTCCTCTCTTTTTTTTTGGCTATGGTGTCAGTAATAGAAAAAGCCGATCTTGTGTTGTAACAATTTATTCACCTAAAACTATACATAACTTAAATAAGATCATCTTTTATTCAAAAGTCCTAACACAGAAAGCATTATAAAAAAAATAACGAGCAAAGCTCGGTCATCCAGGTACTAGTATATAAATTGCCTAACGAAACTTTTTCAATATCTTGTATTCATAGTGATAACTTTCATAATCATCATCATCATCATCACTATCATTTCAGCCCGGAGATACCCACTGCTGAGTATAGGCCTCCTTTCGTATCTGCCACTCATCTCTGTACCAAGCCATACGCATCCACGGTTTTCCTGCTATCCTGGTAATGTTTTCAATCCACCTTGATAACTTTAGAATGACTTAATGATCAATTATGTCAGTTTGTTTTGCATAATTAAGTTGAAAGGAGCTCGATGGCGCAGTGGTAATCGCGCTCGGTCTGCCGATTGCTGAAGTAAAACAACTCTCGCAAAGGCCAGTCATAACATAGGTGCCCAAAGGTGTATCACCTCGAGCTCCTCCGTGCTTCGGAAGGCACGTAAAGCCGTTGGTCCCGGCTGCATTAGTCAATCCACACTGGGCCCGCGTGGTGGTTTACGGCCCGTCCTCGTTGTGGTGTTTCCATTTAAGGAAGGCTCGTGCCCCAGCAGTGGGGACATAAAATGAGCTGATGACGTTTCTAGTATATACATATTTATGCCTATCATATTGATTTAAACAGTAGCTATATCTATTATAACTTATCCTCATTTTATATTACTTACTTGCATCCAAATTCTTCGTCTTGCTAAAATAGTATATTACACTAAACTCCAATAATTACGCCAGAAATCTCTTCACAAAATGGCGAACCGATTATGGCCACACAAAAATATCCGCTTACCAGTTTTACTCTAATCCGCTTGCATCCAAACATCTTCGTCATGCGATTATCAACATAGACTAAACTCCAATAATTACGTTAGGGGAACTCTCTTCACAAAATGGCGGACCGATCATCGGCACCTTCATCTCACTTGGTGGTAAGTGGCAGATAAAATCGAAGATTTCAATTTGAAACCCTAACTATAGAGGAACTGGCAGTCTTACGTCAAACTGTCGGAACACAAGAAAATGTTGTTACGACCCTTTGCCAATATATATGACTGTAATTGTGATACAAACAATAGCTATAACCGTTTTAACTTATCCTCATTTCATATTAACTACATCCAAAAGTTCTTCGACATGCGATTATCAACATAGACTAAACTCCAATAATAACACCAGGGGAAAACACTCAACAAAATGGCGGATCGATCATGGCCACACAAAAATATCCACTTACCAGTTTTATTAAAATCCGTAAAATAAGTATTGAGCTCGACTAATTCCACCCATAGGTACTTTGGACTCGTTAAGGGTCATTTTAAAACAGAATTTAATTAACAAAAAAACCCGAACGTTGTATATACTTATTGCGAAAGGGTTGGGCGACGCACCGCGTGGCTTTATCTCCTATCTATCCTATCCTATCCTATCTTTGCTCATTGGATACATACGCTTTTTAACCGACTTTAAAATAAAAGGAGTATCTGAGTTCAATTTATAAAATGTGATGCGCAAGTATGTGGCTATAATTGAACAGACTGTTGTTATCTAAGGAAAAGTTGGCCACATATTGCATGTTGTCTAATATTGTTTAAAATATTTTTATTATTTTTGAATTTTTCCATTCACAACGTTACAAGATAAAATAAAAAAATCAACCAGCTTCAGGAAGCTCGAGTGGGAATCGAACCCACGACCTTTGGATAACCGGTCCAATGCTCTGGCCGCTGAGCTACCGAGGCGGTAGCTCCTGAGGCTAGATGTTTTTTTTTTCTAGTAAAATTGTATCTTGTTATTATTTTATTTTAATTTACTTTTCTATGTAATTTAATAAATAATAATGATAATTGTAAATTATTTTATTTTATGCATCAATTGGTTATCTGAATGAAATGCATTATTATTATTATTAATTATTTCGTCTGTACCTACTTTTTTTTTGTTTTTTTTATCGTAAGAATTTTTCTCGGAATGGTCTAACTTCATTTTCATCTTCAAGTTCAATCTTTAATCTCAATAGTATATTGGGAGTCTGATATTATCATGAGGACTATGGGAAACATGTCAAAACAGGCCAAATTACACACGACTAAATGTAACAGAATCGAATCATTGAGTGACGATAGGACCGAAGGTTCCACCCGAAAATCTCTACTACTGAGAAACTGTAAATGAAAATGAAAATCTTACCTCTAACTGCAAGAAGCCAACACTAACATTGTTATTTCGATAGATTTTACTTAAAGAACCAGGCGGACTTAAAGCAAACCCGCTCATAAACTTAACTGTATGTAATTATATAATTATACTCTTTGAGTATCGAACCCAGGACCTCAAGGTCTGATACCGATAGCAACTAGACTACTTAGTAGTTCAGTCCTATTTAATTACATGCTACGAAAGAATCTACTTATAATAATGTCTAAATATTTAATACCAGGAAAACTGCGGGCAAAAGCTAGTATTTTATAAGTAAATAATTTTGTTGTATAAAAAAATATTTAAAAAGAAATCCCCAAACTTTTGCAATATCCTTACAAGGTCATGTTAGGGGACTATTTATAATATTGTAAGATCTGTACCGTACCAACATGATGCAATAAACAATTATGACTATGGCTACTTATGTTACGTCACTTTACATCACCAGCTCATGTTATGTCCCCACTGCTGGGGCTCGAGCCTTCACCATGGATGGAAACACCACAGGGAGAACGGGCCATAAACCACCACGCAGGCCCAGTGCGGATTGATGGTTGTTAACGACTGCTAAAGCAGACCGTTGGTCCCGGCGGACCAACGGCTTTACGTGCCTTCCGAAGCACGGAGGAGCTCGAGGTGGTAAATTTTTGGTTACTTATCCGATGACCAGCCTTTGCGAAAGTTGCTTATCTTTTACAATCGCAGACCGGCCGCGTTAACCACTGCGCCATCGAGCGCCATGTTCCTTACTTCCTAACAAATATTGTGCGTAAATTATTTATCCGATCATCATGAAATTTTGTACACATATTCTGAAGGGTTGTAATCAAAGACATAGGATACATAATATAAAAAAGTAATTGTTTTCTAAAGTTTACGCGAACACTACACATTGAAATGAAACAACTTTTACGGATCTACTCGCGTTTATTTTACACATTAGTTTTAATTATTGTTTATCCTGAGGTTTCGAACCCTTTGCAGGGTGACTCTCCCTGTGACCACGGACCCTGCAAAGGTTTGTTTGTTTGTTTGTTTGATACACTTTCATCACGCGTAAACTATTAAACGATTTGTTTTTGGTGTCATGGAAACTGTCAAAGCGGTACGCAGTCCGCCGGGTCAGCCAGTATTAAATAAATGAATACTCTAGTTTTCTTTTCGTTTTTTAGATTCACTAAACCGCGGCTAATCGTATGAAGTCCAACACAATAGCTAATCTGTCTTCGAGACTCGGTTTAAGTAGTTCTATTAAACAGCACTTTTGTACTAATAGCGTTAATCAATCACGGTGTACCAAACCTGCGTACTACTTAACTTTGTAAGCTTAACGGTTAAGCGGATAATCGTGTAGATACTTTTAGATAACATAACACAAAAGAAAGGAATTTTCTTTGCAATGGATGGCTAATAATTATAGGTGCGTCTCATATTTTTTATTACTTACGTGTAAGCACTTGCCTTTATCTCACCTGATCCGATCCGATCCGAACCCCTCGGAGAATCTAGTAGGGAACGGGGATACGTACTGGTGCGTGATGCCAATCCCTTTTAGAAAACCACTAACGGTGTTCCGTTTCACACGGCTTGAGGAACCATTTAAGTTTCTCGCCACCCCCAAAAAAGTCCGGTGACCAAAAAACTCACATAATAAGCTCATCTAAAAAGCGCACCTGGTGTTAAGATATGTTAAGGCCGAAGATGGACGCGCACTTCCCCGGAATCCTCAACAACTGGCTATCTCATCTCTAGCTGCCGGAACATAACAAAATATGCTACAAATTTCAATGTTATAAGACATAGTTGGATAAGATGGTGGTAGCTAGCCAGGTGAACGAACAACCAACCACCAACCAAGTCGGGTACAATCATGTCCCCACTTGCAATCGAACGCAGAACCTCTGGATTTGAGACCAGTGGTATTAACCACTAGACCTAAAAAAGTGTCGACATTTTTGGACTTACGTGTTTTTTTTATAAAAACTCGGAAAGTCGTACCACTGTGCCAACTACAAGTGCTAACATCAAACGCTCGCAACGTTAAATAACAAAATAAGAATCACCTCTTGGCCTGAATCTGGTTACAAAGGTCAAGATGAGATCAAGGGAGCTCACAAAAGATACCTGTAAATTAATAAAAGAAATCTCTTTTATCACGGCTAAGTCTGGTCAGGGAAAAATGAGTCTTACCGAGCGACGCAATCAGATAGATAACAAGCGTTTATTATCTTGCATTGCAAACAAGTCATTATTAATGAGGTATCAAACACTCTTTTGGAATGATTTGTGGCGGTGATAACCAAACGGACAGATACTTGAATTGAATGAGAAATATCGTGATTTAATTATCAATAGCTCTGTTAGATTAAGAATAAGAAAAGAAGAATAAAAGACATTTATTGGAATCACATAACAAAACACACAATTAAACATACAACATGTAACAAAAAGAATAAAAATAAAAACAATTGACATTGTGCCCTGTTATGCGATGCCAACACTGTGTACAGCTCATACGCAGCAAGCGGGGCCTGTTGCACTGGTATTCTGCTGTACACAGTAGTGACATCATGGCATGCAACAGGAAAAAAAGACATAAATAAAATAAATAAAACACTAACATAAAATAACACGAATAATATTAAAAACAAAACGAAGATACTATGACTCAAACAAACATCAATAACAAAACGCTGAGGCGCAAAACCATAGATAGCGTATTTTAGTCTGCGCAAAACTGACTGACAGTGACGGCAGCAGTAATTAAAAAACTAAAAAATAAATAAAATAAATGATAAATTAAATGATTACTGACGTGAACTGATTCCTAACACAAGCGAATTAGCTTTCTTGATAGAATAACAGAAACTATCGTAATTAGTTACAGAATGAAACTGTATAACTTATAGTGATCTATTGAGCTTGTTATCAACGTTGAAGCGACCTCCGTAGCCGAGTTGCTTGCACTCCGGTCTTTCAGCGGCGCTAACTCTGAGGTCCCTGGTTCGATTCCCGGTCGGGTTAATGTCGAAAACAAACTTTTCTATATTGTGTCGGGTCTGGGTGGTCATGGTTCCGTCGTTGATTCTGATTTCCATAATACGAGTGCTTAAGCTTCTTACTTGGGATCAGAACAATGTATGTGATGTTGTCTCATAAAAAAATATATTTATATATAAATATATATATATAAATTTGGAATAGTTGAAAAAAATCCACACTCAGAATTCGAAGCGACCCTCTGACCATACTGGGTCAGACGCATTTCCTATTACGCTTAGTGATGCAAGGATTAGGGTTACGATTAGTCCTAATCCCGATTATTCGGTATATTTCCGACTGGCCTAACTCCTTTGCCTTTCCCGTAAATTGACAAAAATATATTATAACCTCGTTAGTTTGTTGTGTCGTGTTTTCGTTTGGAAATGTCGGGAAAAAATAGTTTGACGAGTTATATTTGGGTGAATTTTACTAAAAAGATGCTAATAAGGCTATTTGTAAATATATATATACTTATATATGAGTAAATTTTTAGTACTAATCAATTACATAAGATGATTATTATTAATAAAATCGGGTGGGTTTTAGTCGATCAACATTTCCTTCTATCACTAATCCTAATCTTAATCGACAATTAACGGTGTAGATACTCCTAATCCTAACCCTTATCGTAAAACCAGAAATCCTTGCATCACTAATTACGCTTTCGTGGCTCGTTCGTCCCGTGCGTAGTACAGCATAGTAACAACTACAACAAAATCATTTATTCAGTTTAAGCTACAAGTAGCTTATGTGAATGTCGCTATGCTATCGGTTCGTAAGTCTACACAGTAGTCTACTTCGTTTGTAATCCTGGTTACAAATCCTGGAGAGCACCTCCTGAGGCACAGCTATATTTTTCATGATCTATGGTGTTAAGTGAAGATAAGGCCGAAGGTGGAGGCGCACTTCACCCGGAATCCTCAACTACTGAGGCACTGGCTATCTTACCGCTAGCTGCCGGAACACAAGAATGCTACAAACTTTGATGTTATGGCGACGTACTTTAGATAAGATGGTGGTAGTTAGCCAAGCGGGCCAAACAAGCCCTACGACAAACCAAACCGAGTACACAAACATGCACGCTGGGAATTGAACCGGGACCTTTGGGTCTAAACCGGTAGTTTTAACCACTAGACCACAGATGTGATTAAATGTTAAATAAAGTCGTACTGTCCCCGAAACTTTTGACGATAACCTCTATCCCCCGTCTAGCATAACTCCACAATAACTAAAAGCCTAATTGCGCTGTAGACGGAACGAAATCCCTCATGGTGCTCATCCAACAAAGGAATTACTCATAGCTTTGTGGCCCCCAGCTTGGAAACTCGCCAAATACCTACTCAAAGAAACAATATAACAAATGTACTGCCATCAAAAAATATTATAATATTGTTGGAGACGTGTAAGTACATAATCTAGACTAATCTCTGGGACGAAAAACTTCCGTCATACAACAAAATTGCTATTGGCATAGCCGGGTTCCCCTCGTATCAATATGGACATTATTTGTTCCGAGAACCACTTCAACAGAAGTCGTTTTGTTTATCTTCCCATAATCGTGGCACGCAATTCATATGACTTTGTATAAATAAGACAAGAAAATTATATTTTCAATCTCTAATATAATGTCAAAGTCAAAGTCAAGGTCAAAGTCAAAAAAAAAATTGAAATAAACTTATAAAAAGTGCTTTTATATCGTCCATGGATACATTTTGTCTATTTTTTAGTTGTGGAGAAGAATGGCCGCAAGAAACTCCACAGCTTTAATAGAAGTAACGTTATTTACAAAAAAAAATATGACGTTACCATTAATTATATATGCTTACTTCGCTGGCTCAACGACATGATGTGATCTTGGCTTCCGAGATCAAAGTACGCCATTACGATCAGTCTCGTGCCAGTTCCGACTCCACGAGCCTTCCCTAGCACGAAGAAGATAATTTTTGGTCTCTTATGACCAGTGATCGGAGTAGGTAGAGCTATTTTATGTACTTGCCATATGATAGAATAATATGGATATTCCCCGAATGAAAGGATATAAGTATAAGGATAGTAGAATAAATAGATAGAAACTTGATTAAATAAACCACATATCTGTCTAGTCTAGCCACACCCGTGACACTCCTTGTACGTGTGAGCAAGAGCGCATAATGCAGCGATATCACGAGTGTCAACAAAGCGGCAACGTCACGCGTTTGACAAAAACTTTGGCAACGTGTTGCCGATGTAAAATTGACAACGTCGCTCGTGCGCAAATGGGCTTTTATATACCATTTTTTATACTTATTGATAAAAATAATAATAATAATCGAATTGCGGAGTATTAGTCGGAATCCCGTGGAATATCCATATTAACATCAATGTTTGCGGTCAATGAACCTAAATAGCTCTACCTACTCCGATCACTGCTTATGACCGGTCTTTTCGATAGTTACCCAGGCGCGTTAACCACTGCCCCCGCCATCGAGCTCCTCAGAGCAGTTGATGTCTTCAATACCAATATATATACCTATTATCACCTCATTTTATTTCCCCACCGCTGGGGCACGAACCTTCCCTATGGATGGATAGGGAGAACGGGCCATGAACCACCACGCGGGCCCAGTGGGGATTGGTGGTTGTTAACGACTCGAATAAAATATATTATAATGAGCGTATCTGGGGCAAACGACTAGACGTCGCTTAGCGGGCCATATGAGACATCGTCCGTTGGAAGGATGAAGTAGCCACGACCTGA
Source organism: Eudonia truncicolella (assembly GCA_949315975.1). NCBI lineage: Eukaryota > Metazoa > Arthropoda > Insecta > Lepidoptera > Crambidae > Eudonia > Eudonia truncicolella. The sequence goes on along the minus strand of OX438848.1, from coordinate 3,631,975 downwards.
AGTACATCAACATTCCTGAATGTCGTCACAACCGCGTCTGCCTTCACTGCATTCAAAATGCAACTCCATTTGATGTTGTTTTTTTAAGTGTAGACCGAATAGGCAGATTCCATGCAAAACAAAATCTCTATAAATCACTATATAGTTACAAAATAAAATTTTACTAGACAAGAACAACCAGCCTCAGAAAGCTCGAGTGGGAATCGAACCCACGACCTTTGGTTAACCGGTCCGATGCTCTGACCGCTGAGCTACCGAGGCCCCAACAGACTGGTTGAATTTTTTCTAGTAGTTTGTGATTTACGCTGCAATCCAGCGGTATTACGTCACTGTGAATTACTACCCTCACAGTCACAAGAACACTTTTGCAAGTATTTAACAATTGATAAATTGATTTAGATAACACTTACAATAAGCTTGTGGCGGCGTCACCTACCGCGTACGCCGCACATTAATCGACACGAAGCAAACACCTTCTCAACCGTGTCAACAGATGGCGCCACAAACGCATACCAACGACGTCGCCATACTAAGACGATAAATAGTATGAGAAGCCTGCATCGCGGTAGTGAAGTTTCGCCATCTCTTTCGCTATATAGCACCTCCAACTAACATCCATTGGACCTCGGTCCCCGAGCTTTACCACCCAGCTCGGAGGAAGATCTTCCCTTTATCTTTCCTCAAAGTGGCATACTCCCTACCACTACCATCCGACAGTGGTGACCCCGACGTGATTCCCTCTACCACTACCATCCTACAGTGGTGACCCCGACGTGATTCCCTCCATCTTTCCTCAATGTGGCATACTCCTTAGTACTACCATCCTACAAGCTAAGCGGAATAATTTTGCTCTGTTATCTCTAGTTTTAAGTTACTTTTGTATACAAGTTGGATATTAAGCATGCCGTGGCAGCCTTTAATCAAAGCAGCGCCTGTGTAATAGTTATAGGGTTTTAAATGTAATGAATGTCCTGGTGTATGCTTTGTTGGATGTCCATTAATAAATAAATAAAATAAAAAATAAAAAAATAAAGACGTAATTCCTTTACCGTTATGAAGGTTGGTTGATTTTTATTTATAGTAAAACTAGCTGACCCGGCGGACTTCGTACCGCTTTGACAGTTTCCATGACAACACTACAAACAAATCATTTTGTATTGGAAAAATTTCAAAAATCTAAAAAAAAATTAAGGGTGGACCACCCTTAACATTTAGGGGGATGAAAAATAGATGTTGTCCGATTCTCCACCCTAGCCGATATGCACGCTAAGATTCACCAAAATCGGTCAAGCCATTTCAGAGGAGTTCAATAACGTACACCGTGACACGAGAATTTTATATATTAGATTTTATCTTGTTATTTATTTTTATTTATTTTATTTATTTATTGTTATGAAATAATGTTTAAGTCTTGGCAGAAAAGACAGAATCCTACCGCCAAGCAAAATCTAAAAATCTCCATCGCTTTATAACACGCAACTGCGTTTAAATTGTGTACCCAGTATCAATTTTCAGACGCCATTACCCCGAAAAGCGACATTGGTCTTAATAAACGACCGCCCCTTTTCGATTCATGGAACGAGCTTCAATAGAATCGGAAACTCATGAAGCGATTACAATTTCACAATTGATTTGGATGCAAAATATTGGGATACGTGTTTGCGGAAACGTTTTTTTTTTTTTTCAATTGTGGTGTAGGTGCTTATAGTAATTTAAAAAAGACAAACGGTTGAAAAATTCCACGATCGCGATTCAAACCCCTTGAAATGCCGAGTCAGGTGCGCTACCAACTATGTTATCGTGGCTCTATCCAACTCGCCGAAATTAATCAACACTATGTACTTTTACTCTGTCTTAACATTTTTACAAATATTAAAGATCAGTTAAGAATTAGGCAAGTAATTTTACGCAAATTTTGTTGCGAACAAATTACAATATGAAAAAAGACTAAACACTTTTTTTCAACACTTTGTCTTTTGAAATAAGAATAATAATAAGAATAATTTATTTACAAGTACATTGAAATGAAACAACTTTTACGTATCTACTCGCGTTTATTATCCTGACGTTTCGAACCATTTGCAGGGTCCGTGGTCACCCTAAACCGAAGAGCATGTATGAAGGGAATAATGAAAGTGGACAAAGCGAAACAAGTATGTAAGGATCGTAGCAAGTGGAAAGAAGTGGTCTCTGCCTACCCCTACGGGAAAGAGGCGTGATTATATGTATGTATGTATGTATGTGGTCACAGGGAGACTGAGTCCGTAGTGTTCACGTAAACTTTAGAAAACAATAGGTAACAAGTAACATTACAACAGCATTTTTAAAACTATACAACGAAAACAGATAAACTTGTAGCTTGGCTATGCAAAACTAAAGCTAAAAAAGTGAATCCCACACTAGGAAATCCTGAATTGTGCGCTTCCTAAGCCATAAAGCAAGCGGTAAGCGACAAAACAAAGCAGATAAAAATAATAATCCTAAAACCAGATACTATGGCTTACATAAATAAACTAGAAAAAGTGAATAATGAACAATGAACAGAAAAATTTGCGTAAAATTACAAATAACCATACATCATACTTCTAGTAATTTTATTTTGTTTAATTTATTTTTTGGACACCAACAGCTAATTTTACTACAATAAACAGTTAAATAGCTAAGGAAAACTAATTTCAGGTCTGCACATATTAAAATGGTACACAAACAAATACACATAAAACTATCTAAATGCTTACAATATGTATACATGTTAACATTTTTATCGAATGAAAATTGATGTTTTGTATGGAACAGCTGAATTTTATTTTCGAGTTAGGGAGTTGGTCCAATTGTAAGAGCTGATCGTTTGTGTTACGGGAGTCTATTCAGAAGGTTTGGACGGTGATAAAAAAGTAAATCTGTTTATGCCAAATGTTATCAACATTATGTAATTTCAAATTGTAATTTGTTCGCAACAAAATTTGCGTAAAATTATATAATAACTACAATATTATACATGACTGATCATATAACTTCTGGCAGACGGCGCCTGACCGACAACTCACTTACGCTCAACTAGTCTGAACTGCTTCGATAGATCAAAATATAAAGAAACCCCAGAAAGTAAGTTTAATAGATTGAAGTATATATATATATAGACCATAGACCCTCTGACGGACATGAATCTTGGAACATCTCGGAACAGCCTGAGCGCTGCTCTTACGAGATCCCTTGCCCGTGGGAGGTTGTCTATGCGTGCGTTGCGCTCGAGCGCGTTTGTATGAATCTTACCTTCTGCATCAACCTCTTTATTTTTTGAATATTGTGCTCATATAATAATCATTACCATCAATCTATAAACTTCCCACCGCTGGGCTCAAGCCCCACTTTAACAAGTTAAACAGGTTATGCTATCCTTTAAGATTAAAAAAGCCTATATTGGGAGAGAACCTCTTCTGGCAGAAAGTATACATTGAAATAAAACAACTTTTACGGATCTACTCGCGTTTATTTTACACATTCATTTGATTTCATGTTTTTCCTGACGTTTAGGGTTTAAGATTTTTGTAAATCTAAGACAAATATCTATATACTCGTATTAACACGTAAAACGAAGTGTTCCTGCCCCTTTTTTAAGTAAATTACACGCACAGAGGAGTGTGAGTATTGGTACAGTTAAAGTTAATATGGAGATGGCGTCCCGAAGACGTGAATACCAACCAAACCATACCCAAAACCACCAGTGAATGATATATCTCAATCAACCTGGATCGTAATTATTTATTCGTTCCGTTTGCGGTGGAAACAATGGGTCCATGGGGGCCGGAGGCAAGGCAGCTTGTTAATTTCATTTGCCGTGCTAAGTATAAAAAAAAAAAGCTAAGTGCTCGCCTTATTGAGGCCTCCGGTGACAAGAAGGCTGGCAGCTACCTCTGCCAGCGTATTAGCTTGGCAATCCAGAGCGGCAATGTTGCCAGCATTCTTGGGACCGTTCCCAGGAGCCCACAGTTAGAAAACATCTTTTACTTATAGGTATTTCGTTTTTAATTTTCTATTTTTTTCTGTTTTTTTTTTAATTCAGTTGAGTTATGTTTCTTTTTGTTGTGTATATATTACTTATGCTTTAAGTACCTAATAAATTCTCAATCAAAAGAACTTATAGCATTTTTACCGCCTCTGTGGTCTAGTGGCTAAAACCACCGGTTTAGACCTAGAGGTCCCGGGTTCGATTCGAGTGGGTTCGGTTGGTGGTAGAGCTTGTTTGTCCGCCTGGCTAGCTACCACCATCTTATCTAAATATGTCGCCATAACATCAATGTTTGTAGCATTGTTGTGTTCCGGCAGCTAGAGATAAGATAGCCAGTACCTCACTAGTTGAGGATCCCGGGTGAAGTGCGCTGCCATCATTGGCCTTATCATCACTTAATATCAGGTGGGATCAAGGCACTGTGCTTACCCGTTAATATTAAAAAAAAAATAAAAAAACATTTTTTTCTCTCAAAAATGCTGGGTGTGTTTAGTACTTGATGCTTGGGCATAGTATTAAAATAATATTATTATATGAAATCAATGTATAAGTAAACACTAATAAATAATGTATACACATATAATGTATGCAGCGAAAAAGAGAAAAAAAATATTGTGGTTTGCATTATCGCCATGTTTATTTACTTTTACTGAATAAGCACAAATATAGACTGAGGAATTATGAAAATGGCGGTAAAAGTACAAAGAATAAATTATATTAATTTGTGAAAATAATGCGGAAAAGAAAACATTCGGACCAACTTAATCGCGGAACAACGTCTTGTTAGAATTTAAATAATCTGGGATTCGAGGAAAAGGGACAATTTAAAATATGTCATCTGTAAAATTATGGGAATTGTGTTTTTGGGGAAACAGGAGAAGTTACATAAAGCTATGTCGGGAAAACCATATTTGCTGTAAGGGATTTGTAAAAAATAGTAGTTACTTCTGTTATTACATTTTGTTTGTAGGAATCCGTCTTCTTCTATTTTTTTATTTTTTTGCCCAGGGAAAAATCTGCACGCAGATTCCGTAGATCCGGGGATTGCCTTGTCCTTTTTCTAAAAAAGGATTAAGACAGACCCGGTAAAAAACTCTGGGGTTCGCCTTTAGCCTGCAAAGGCTGCCGGAACGCACGCCCCCCGAATCCTCCCGACCCAGAAACCAGCCACGCGCACTGCAGCGTCCGTGGCGTTCATTAAGTTTTCCCTAGCGTAGGTGGTTGGGCACAAGGGACACGAAAGCAGGTGGGTCATATCTTGAATTGGAGGACCACCATTTGGAATCTCAGTAATTTCTAAAATTCTAGGATTTTCATCCAGCCATACTGTTTTGGCTGCTCAACCCTCTGCAAAACTTGACATCTTAGACGACCTTGCTGACCGGATCGAGACATCCCTAGCCCATCTATCTCGCAAGTAGCTTCTACATCTTCCCCTTGTTCCAGCCTTGACTCTATGCCAAGAGAAATCGCCAAGCTACGACAGCAAATCAAGACTTTGAGGGCTAACGAAGACATCACAGCAGACATCGTGACTGATCATCCAGCAGATCAGTCCTCATAAGAAGATTCCCTACCTGTTACTTTCATTATCTTAAGATTTGTGATCTAGTAGAAATTACTGAGTTAGAATCACAGTAATTTCTAAGGCAAATAATGTTCATTTACAATTTAAGTACAAACAAAAAATTTAAAGAAACAGAACATGGTAACGAAAAACAAGTACCAAGGCGCTACATCTTTCAGACCAAAATATCTTTTTTACACAAAGAATGATGGACAAAGTGTGCAGTTCATAATACATTCATACCTATATGTAGAATAAAACAAACGGGTAATAGAGAACTCATATACTTAAGATACATTTACATATATATAGTTATATATATCACCATTACCGTGACAATAAAGGTAAAAATTTGCAAATGACACACAATCCCCCAAAATTTATATCGGGTAAAAATTTACACAGATATTTGATAGTTTGTGGTGTGGTAGTCTGATGTTCTGGCGTATGTAAATTTTAAGTTTCATTTGGACTACAGGTAAAAATTATGACCAAACTTCTTCATATAGAGAGAAAGAAAATTTTGTTTAGCATTATGACCAGAAGCAGTCGTAAAAGCGATAGGATTCGCCAAATCATGGAACTAAATGCTTAACTGCCCATGAAGCAGCTTTATAAATCGTTTCGCCCGCCTAGTTAACCCCACCCACACGTTATCAGTTAAACGATCATGACCGTTAATGTCTTCGAAATAGAGTTCTTATTATCCTTTACTCGTCGATGTCTTTTTTGTGAACTAGTTTTTTTTTACTGATTGGCTGTAATGACCGATTTTTTCCAGAGTAAGGTTGATTTAGTAAATTCACCACTTGGTTGACTTTATTGTCCTTACAGCAATGGAGTTTTCTGATGGCCTCAGGATGTGTTCTCAGCGTCACCGGACTTTTTTGGGAGCGGCGAGAAACTTAAAGGGTTCCTCAAGTAGTGTTTTATCTGAGGTGTGCAGATCGGATCGGGAGCGGAACAACTCGAGGGTGCATCTTTTTCTTTCTTACGGGTAAGGCAAGCACTTGGCCTTCATCTTACCTGATGTGAAGCGATGATAAGGCCGAAGGTTGAAGAGCATCTCTCCCGGAATCCTCAGCTACTGAGGCTCTGGGTATCTTATCTCTAGCTACCGGAATACAATAGGACTACAATCACTGATATTATGGCGACATTTATCCTTTTCCTTAATCCTTGTCTTCATCATAAAAGAAATCTCAAAATTTCAGTCTACTATGACTAAGGGTTTGGGCTAGCATCGATGAGTCACTCAGACTATTCTTTTTACGTAGTGGGATCAGGTTTCGTCACCAAACAACAACATGGAAATTCATTGAAATTGTTGATGACGTAGTTGTCGACATTGAATAAACTCAAAGTCAAAGTCAAAAATTTTTATTCAAATAAACTTATGAAAAGTGCTTTTGAATCGTCCATACATTTTTTACCTATTAACCATTCAAGACGTCTATTTTTTAGCTGTGGCAAAGAATGGGCGCAAGAAAATCCACAGTTTTAATAGAAGCAACGACAAGAAATAAAAGTATGTCGTTACCAAAACATACAATATTTAATTTAATACATTTACAATTAAAAACTTTCAAGAGCCCGGAATTACAAATAATGCTTACCTCTATACATTTACTTAATATTACTTAGGACTCCTTTGGCTTACAGACTAACTGCCGTACTCAGAGACGTCATTTAAGTTTAATGACAATTAAATGTCTTTCCTTCTCTATTTAGCACTATACATAAGAAAGTGACAGCAAGAGAGTTAATTGTCATTAAAACTTAATTGACGTCTCTGAGTACGGCAGTTAGAGTATATAGTGTTGATTAATTTTGGCGGGTTGGACAGAGCCACCATAGCATAGTTGGTAGTGCACCTGACCCGGCATGCCACGGGGTGCGGGTTTGGATGTCGTTCGTGAAAATTTTTAAAACAAGTTTTTGTTCAAATTGGACTGCATCAGTTGCTGACCTCTATTTTTAATGGTGAAAGGAAAAATTGTCGATCACTAGCTCCTGTCGAATACGCTACTACCCCCAATGTCTCTGAAAACTTGTTGTCCACAGTACAAGGGTTACACGTCACCAATTAGCAAGTTTGCTGATACAAAGCGGCGCCGGTGGTTTCGGCTATTCAATAGATTTAATTTAGATTAGCACGGATTGACGATGTGCTTGGGAGCACAAATACCCACCGATATCTATTGTGCGGGAGTTACTGACCCAAGATGGGGTTTCCACTGAGAATTTAGGCAACGAAAACATTATTATTTTGATGGTAAGTTTGATGACGTAATAACGTCGTCTTGGTATCCCACTGCTGAGAAAAGGTCCTTGAAATCAAGTCATCGCTACAATTGATGGGTATTGGCTTAATCACCACACATGCCAAATGATGGTCGATGATCACTAACCCGGGTTATGTATGAAAATTCGAAACACAAAGTGTGTTTCCCAAAATGGCAATTAAAGCAAGGACCTTCGGGTATCAGGCCGATCGCTTTGCCAATTGACCACAGGGGCGTTCTTCGGACTTAACTATTTAACTGACTGATTTTGGCCTCCGATAATAACTGCCGCCACTTCTCCCGATCCCGCGCCACTTCCTGCCAGTTCTCAACGTGGAGCTCGCACAGGTCCTTAGCGACCTCGTCCTCCCTGCGATACCTAGGACGGCCAACCGGGCGTCACCCACTCGGCCGTCCATCTGCACGTTTCACCGCCCAATCCCTCATTCTCTCTAAGTGGCCGAGCCAGCAAAGTCTTTGTGCCTTTGTCTCGCCGATGATATTCGGCTCGGCCACTAACTCTTCGGTTTCTCTATAAACCGCCACCTCTATGTTCCCGCTTCGTTTTGCACAGGTCAAAGTATCTTTCGGAGAACTTTTCGCTCCATCACCAAGAGTTTGGTCTCCTCCTTCAGAGTCAGTGTTCAGGCTTCACAGCCGTACATCAAAATCGGCCTCACCACCGTTTTATAAGTCCTGATTTTCGTCCTTTTGCTAAGAAGCCCGGACACCTGAGACGACCGGACCTAATTCTGAGACGGGTGGTATTTACCAGTCATCGATTTATACTCATCGTGTTATTTATATCTAATTACGCGAAGTATTTCCTGAATCGTACACTCGAAACGCCTTCAAAACAAAATTATAAAAGGCATATTCTGAGTGAGCTCGCTCCAGCTTGCACATCTATCAGCGCGTACAGTCTGGCACGATAATGACTTTAAACTTTCAAGTTTTAAACGACTAAGTTTCACAGTTACAACTCTGTCGAAATGTCTATGTATAGAAAAGTATGCCTAGGATCTTATACTAGGTAGTTCATATTACAAAAAGACAAATTTTGAAAAAAAATCCACGAGCAGGATTTGAACCCTTCTGCACCCTGCACCCTTCTGACATACCGGGTCTGGTGCTCTCCCAATTGAGCTATTGTGGTTCTAATCAGCCCGCCGAAATTATTCAACACTATTTACTTTTACTTTGAAAGCCAAAGGCGCCCATTCAATGTCAACAACTACCGTCATTAAGATCCGATCATAATATTTTTACAAATACTAAAGATCAGTTAAGAAGTAGGCAAGTTATTTATAAAATGTTTTTGTTTTGTTTTATATGATTTTTAGTTCCGATCATCAGATGGGTGACCAATAATGCACCATCTTGAGCTTCTCCTTGCTTCGGAAGACACTTTAAGCCGTTGGTCTCGGCTGCATTAGCCGTCGTTAACAACCACCAATCCGCACTTGGCCCGCGTGGTGGTTAGTGGCTCATTCAGGGAAAATCTATCCATCCATAGGGAAGGCTCGTGCCCCAGCAGTGGGAACATAAAAATGAGCTGGTGATGGTGATAATTACATTTTATTAATAAAACTGATTCATCATCATCACCATCATCATCAGCTCATTTTATGTCCCCACTGCTATGACACGAGCTTTCCCTATGGATGGATAGGGAGAACGGGCCATAAACCACCACGCGGGCCCAGTGCGGATTGGTAGTTGTTAACGACTGCTAATGCAGCCGGGACCAACGGCTTTACGTACCTTCCGAAGCACGGAGGAGCTCGAGATGATAAATGTTTTGTTACCCATCTGATGACCGGCCTTTGCGAAACTTGCTTAACCTCAGCACTCGCGGACCGGGCGCGTTAACCACTGCGCCATCGAGCTCCTCACGAAAAACTGATTATACAGTTTTATTTTAAAATTTTATTTGAAATATTTTTTTAAAGACTCTTTCTGTAGGAAAAAACAGATTAGCCTGTGAATGCCTACACCGACAAAAGACCTTCATTCAAGATTGGAACTTAATAATATCACTTTTAACACACCTGACACAAAACTCTAACTGAGGTTAATTTTGTGATGAAAATATCATATAAGAGTCGTTATTATTTTACAAAAAAGAAATCCAATAAATCGTTTTATTATATAACCTTAACCTTTAGTTGACTTTCAACTATTTCACTAGATACGTTTTGGGATATCGCTAAATTACTAGACAATAAGTTACTGCGACTTAATTTATGTGAACGTATATATTATATGCCCAACAGTCAGTTTTTAAATGCTCATTAAAAGTTTCATAAAGTCACAAACTATAAAATAATGTCAACATAAATTGTGCAGTTTACTATGAATGGAAAGCTCAGATCTCAAATTAAGATTTAGCGCTATACCTACTTAAAACATCCCATCATGCTGTCAGTAGATTGACGTTGATAGAGACAGAATGCTTTGAACACGATTGAAATGGAAGCTACATTTAAAATGGAGGTGTTAATGTACTCCAAAGTTGATAAACAGTTATACACATATATTGCATGCCATGAAATATTTTTTAAAGTTTTATTGTATCTTTGAAGTTCTTTTGCTTTACTGTCGTCCTTTTTGTCGATAAGTTGCTTTTTGAAAAATTCTTATCCTTAATTATCCTCTTGGCCTTACACATTATAGCTCTGAAGGCCATCAATAAGGCTGAAAGATGGAAGGGCACTTCATCCAGAATCTTTAACCACTGAGGTACAGGCATTATTTTATCTAACTGTCGATGTCGGTATGTTTTCATGATTTACCATTACATCTTTCAATTATTACTCTTCTCTTTTCTTCTTTAAAATTTACTACTATCTTTATACCTTAATTTCAGCATCTATATTTAAGATTCCCGTGCAAACCATTTTGTAAGTACACTTTACTGCGTCTCTAGCCCGCATCGCGAGCCGAATCCGTTTAAAACGTTTCCCCAACAATATAGCTAGTAATTTTTCTCTCTACGGCTAGGTACACGCTACAATTCAGACCATTAGGCACTTTTTGTCAGTTCACACTACGGATTTATGCCATTTTATTACATGTTTATGGGTCGTAAACTGCGGGTGGCAGTTTGGCGCGAGGACGCTAGATGGCGCTATATATATTGGTCTATACAGCAGGAACGGCGGGAGCTCTTGTCGCTTATTACTTATTGTTATTTGGCAACTTTCGGTGTGATATTTTGTAGCCAGCGTGTATGTGAGTGTAGTGGTACACTTGATATGCGATTGCTGATAAGCAACATTCGCAAAGGCCAGTCGTCGGATGGATGACCGAAATTTATCATCTGAAACACGAAAGACAGCAATAGTTATGAAATTCCGCTAAACCTAACATGACATCCTAATTCGCCTAATATGACGGGAGTTCCGTCAAGTTAGTAACTTGCATGCAACGGCTGCATTAGCAGTCGTTACCAACCACCGGCACCGCCCCGCACTGGGACTGCGCGGTGGTTTTTGGCCTGTTCTCGCTGTGGTGTTTCCATCCATAGGGGAGGCTCGTGCCCCAGCAGTGAGCACATAAAATGAGCTGGAGATGTGTATGAGCGAAAGACATCATAAAGAAATCGTGGCTGCATAAAATGGCGTGAACCGTCATCACCCCTTAGTCAAACAACTAGGTCTCGAGTCTGCTATCTTAACGTCCAGAATTGTATGTCAGTGGCTGGATTTTGAAAAGTTGCCCATTTCTAGATTCAGACACTATCTCTATCTCAGCAAAAAAAACCTATAATTAAAGAATGAAAAACATATATAATATACCCTCTTACGGATCACGAGACCAAAAACAAAGTAGTGGAATGGCTATTTTCACTAAATTATAATGATACTGAAAATATACTGGTTAAACATGGGCACTATAGTCATGATTGCACCACGGAGTGCAGTTTTGCTAGTAAAACACTCATCACCATCATCATTTCAGCCCGTGAGCGCCCACTGCTGGTAATAAGCCTCCCCTTTAACACGCTGACTTCGCCGATGTCATGCGATCCTCATCCATTGCCTTCCGGCCACCCCGACGGTATCGTCTGACCACCTATAAACACACATTACTCATTTGTTTTCTAAAAATGGGTTTACAATAATTGTAACCATTACAATGCTTATTTTTTAAATAAATTTCAAACATTTTCTGACATGATTATCAAAGGAAGTTATATAATGTATATATTTATAGGGTTTCTGTTGTGTTTTATTAAAATTCCATAATGGAATGTGACACTGATTCGTGAAATTATCCCGGCAGCGATCCTTTGAGAAAAATAAAGCGATAAAAATATTTGAATGCTCTTGGTTGGTGCGAGCAGTATTTAGGTATTTAAAGTTCAGTTTTTTTTTAAATTTTTACTATAAACTGACTGCCTGCTTTGAGAATTGATCGGTAGTATCTTTCAAACACAAGCTAAAAGAGCACTACCTGTCAAACCTAATTGCTAATCAGTAACACTAGTTTGAATTGATATAAGAATATATAATTAAATATGTATGTTTTAGGTTTTAAGTAATTATGTTTATATATAGTATAGTATTTTTCAATATAATCAAATGCAAATTAAGAATGACTTGTACTTAAAAATGGTCATTATTCTAACATGGGGGGCACGGAGACCTGCAATTGTATTGATAGGATCGGGACAAAAGTGCTGTAGCCTGGTGGCCATTAAACTAGGATTTCTTATATTAACAGTTATGATGTAGTTATTAAAGCATTCTTCACTTAATTTTTTAAAACGTCTACGATACATAGACAACTGTTCATAGTCTACGATATTACTAAATTTCTTCCACCTAACCCACGCTTTGTTTTTGTCTTTTGCTATGTGTATCAAGGGCCGAGCAAACCAAATTGGATATGCGGTCGGTCTATATTATCTGAGAGGGAGGTACTTTTTTAGCAATTTTCATATATACGTGCTCATAGAAGGTGGTCACGGCATCCTCAGCGGACAGTTCATCAAAAAGTTGGTACCAGTCAATTGCAGCGATCTCGTCGTTAATAACTTGATAATGAGCTTCGTGAAATCGGTATCTAGGCCTTAGGCATGCTGGTATGCACTAGGCCCAACGATATGAGGACAGTAAATGGAGGATGATGCTTATCAATACAAACAAGAGGCGAGAGTGCAGCGTCACAACAGGTACAATCGGGAGAATTTGATAAAAATAAGTCCAAAGTGCGGTCGTTAATGTTTTTAGTCGCATTGTGAACTGTAGAAACGAAAGGAAGTTTATTAAATAGTTGTCTATATCGCCACTATCACGCGTTAAAATAGGCACTATGCTAGACAAACCAGAGCCAGCTGATTGCCAGTGGAGAGAGGGGATATATAGGTTGTAATGTTACAAAATAGTGAATATCGGTCGGCCAGTGGTCGAAATTCGACCGTAATTCAAAAAATATGTTATGTTTATACAATGTAGTGTACTAACACATATAAACATTAGTATTATCTTTGTGCACTCTCCATCGATATGAACTTTAATTATATTGTTTTCTAAAGTTTACGCGAACACTACACATTGAATTGAAACAACTTTTACGGATCTACTCGCGTTTATTTTACAGATATTATATTCAGAATATTAAATTCCAGCCCCAACACCATACTGCCAGACCAAAAGATACTGTAAGCTCTTTCTGCGTAAAACGGAACGCACCTGATTAAATTTAAACGAGGGTATACAAGCTACTAACTAATTATAAGACGACCAACACCTCAGTCTCCCTGTGACCGCGGACCCTGCAAAGGGTTCGAAACGTCAGGATAAACATTAATTAAAACTAATGTGTAAAATAAACGCGAGTAGATCCGTAAAAGTTGTTTCATTTTAACTTTAATTATGCCAATAAATTTCTCACTCATTGGTGCCCGCAATGTACTTAAAAATAGGCACGAGGTTTTCTCTTTACGTACTAAATGAATATGAACGTAAATTATTTTTCTCCGGAAAATGTAGTATGACAAAGCATGCAATTCATTCAAAGCGGAGATTGGGGAGGATTTAAAAATTGCAGCGCATTGAAAAGCATTGTACCCACCTAAAAATTAACTGGAAAACCAAATACGACATGTGGGTGTATCCCAAAATCATTTCATTTAGTTATTATTAAATACTTTTTGCCAGCGATACTCATACTGACGATTACCTAGTGGATTCAGCTTAGAATCTGGCTGGATTTAGATAAATCTATTTTTTTTATAAAGCAGCATTATGTTACATACAGCGAAACGCATTGACTAAGAGAGTGATGAATATGGATTACTAATGTTTGACCAAAAAATTATTGACAAATGGTCATTCGACAAACAACGTTTCACCAAATGTTCATTTGGCAAACAAGACATTTGACAAAAAAATCATCTTACTAAAACTGACTTAGCAAATGATCCATTAGCAAACACTACACTTGTGAAATGTGTTAAATATTAAAATGTCAATTGACCTTTTTTCATTTCACCACATAATATGTTCCGCAAATAAAAAAAAATTACCTCGAAATTCAATACAAAAATTACCAAAAAGAAACTTTTTCTGTTTTCTAATAAAAAGAAAAGTGAGTCATTTGTAAAATGATAAGTAGTAAAATGATCAATCGGCGAAACCATTTTTTTGCCAAATGTTGTTTGTCAAGTGTAGTTTTGCCAAATGACTTTTGGTCAAACAGCAGGACCCCGATGAATTTATATTCATGGAGTGTTGATGGATGGAGGGCGAAGGGAGACCAAAGAAAAGATGGATGGATTGTGTGACCGATGATATGAATGTGAACGGAGTGACTGCACAGGTGACGACTGATAGAGGAGAGTGGAAGAAACGGACATTATGCGCCGACCCCAAGTAACATGGGACCAGGGCAGATAGAAGAAGAATTAAGAAGATGATTACTTACAGCAATTTTACCCAAAATTGGTAATTTGTATACTCTGTCTACTCTTTCTTGGGAGAAGAACATGAGAGTATGTATGTATGTATGTAACTAACTATTACTCTTTTTGATTAAAACGGTTCTGTCCCCCCTTGATCTTAACGTCAGTAATTTCCACAACAAGAAAAATAATATATTTATAGCATTTATAATTTATATTTCACTTCAAGCTTATTTATGGCACGTACAAATCGCTCAATGGAGTGCCAATCATGCCAATGAAATGGTAGAATGAAATGAAAGGAAATGGAAATTATGTTGATTCCATTTTAAGATAAATGTAATCAGAGTATTTCATTATATTTAGGTACTTATTCCGGTCAAAGCAAAAACCAATTCGTTTAATCATGTAGGTATGTATTTTGTTCTTAAAATATTAACAACTATTTTTATTATTTACCGCTTACTAACTAATTATCATTAGTATAGTATAGTTTAATTCTTCACCATAGTGTGTCATACCTGTGACAAATTCAAACCCAGTCGTATTCAAAGTCACCGGTGACTATTTTGATTTTATATACTGAAAATCCTCGAGCGTTAGGAATGATTATTGCAAAATTAACACATACAACATTCCTGTCAACATAAAGAGAAAGCTAAGTAATCCATCATCGAAACCATCTTGTAGCTACAGAACCTCCTTTTTACACAGATTTTTCCAATTTTTTGGTCCTGTTTTATATAATATACTCCACCAAAAAAATTATATTTTCTCCTTGACTAAGTTTATCATTAAACTTGTTGATCATTTGCAAATCCTAAATCACACCGAAACTGAAGACCTACTTTACCCCATACCGGGAGACCGTTGAGGCTAAGTGTATGCCGAGACGCAGGCGACGCAGCTCCGCGCAGCGCAGCGCAAACACGTGCGACGCATAATGTGCCTACCCTGCCCTGCGCCTCGTTGTAGCGCCGGCACAGATTTCTGCGCGACGCGTGCGTGTCGACACATGTTTTATAATGACAGAACAATTAACAGAACTCTCTCGATAGTAAAAACTATCCATTACTAGAACGTTTTTTCAAATCTGCACTGTGCTGTGCTACGTCAACTGCGTTTCAGCATACGCTTAGCCTGATGCCTGTGAGACGGGAATCAACGGCATCTGACGCTTAGCTCAGACACCATTCTCTCACAATTTTTATCGGAACAAAGATTTTTTTTCATATCTTCAAGTGTAAGCTAAGATTGTGGAGAAAAATAATAATACTCACTTACTTACTTAAATGCTTGTGTAAGGTATGTCAAAACGTGGTGTTTTTGGTGGTTTGAAAAACGAAAAGATACTTTATGTCTGGGTACCAGTACCCATTAAGGTTTTAAGTATCTTTCATTTTTTAAAGCGTATCGTCTCGTTAAATACAAACTTATTAAGGAATAGTTTTGTAAACACGAGCTCATGATTCAAATACTGTTGCTGGCGAGGGAGGATTCCCCGTTTATTAAATAACTTTAAATCTTTTTAAGATGTTACAATTTCAATCTCGCTAGCTTTTCATTAGAAATTGCAGACGTTTTCAGTTAAATGGCATCAGATAATTTTTATTTGGGTATAAAGCTAAATACAATGATCGCTAAGAAGTTTTTAAAATATCCTTTCGTTGCGATTGTCTTAACTTCAATAGGGATCTATCAGTTTGTTTATCTTTATTTTTGCATATCAATCATTTATGAAAGAAAGTTTCGCTATATTGTATTATTAACTTAAATAGAAGGAGCTTGATGGCGCAATGGTTAACGCGCTAAGTTTATGTAACTTTCGCAAAGGCCAGTCATCGGATGGGGACCAAACATCATCATCATAATGAGCTCTTCCATGCATGTAAAGCTGTTGGTCCCGGCTGCATAAGCAGTTGCAACAACCACCAATCCGCACTGGGCCCGCGTGGTGGTTTGGCCCGTTCTCCCTGTTGGATGGATAGATGCTGGGGCACGCCCCAGCATTGGGGACATAAAATGAGCTGGTGACGATGGTGATGGCTCACTTAAATAACAGACAAAGAGCAAGTTACGCCCGTAGCACACCTCCGCTGCGAAATGCGATTTATTAACTAAATCGTCAAGCAGAAAGAAAGTTCCAGTTGGTCAAGTGGAAACAAAAATAAGGCTTGGCAAATCGAAACAAAATTGGGATTGGGACAGGTTAAGGTGTGTTATTGTAAAGCTTTTTCTTCATCTCACTTGATGGTGATAAGTAATGATAATATCGAAGCTGGAAGCTTAGTCTACCCGGACATCTTAACTACTGAGGAACTTGCTATCTTATCTCTAACTGTCGGAACACGACAATGCTATTAACATTGATGTTATGGTGACATTATCTTATCTCTAACTGTCGGCATACGACAATGCTATTAACATGACATTTTTAGATAAGATGGTGGTAGCTATCCAGGCGGACTTGTAACAAAGCCCGACCACCAACCAAATCGTGTACAAACATATACCCCCCGCCGGAAATTGAACCCGAGATCTTTGGGCAAATGAATATAAATAACAGTAGCCAAATATTTAGATCATCAATCATCAGATCTAATACAGGCCTCTTTTGATAATCCTAATGACCTATGTTACGGAGTAAATACTTCTTTTTAGGTTTTGTACTTTTTCTATTTTGCTAAGTGTCATTTTTTAATATCTTCTCTTTTTTTCACTTGATTGTCATCTTGGTTGCTGTCCTGGTATGTTTTATTTTCTCATCTATTAATATAATTTTACGTTTTACTTTGCATCTTATTCCTTAATACAGTCCACTTTTTCCCTTTCGCCTCCTTCCGTTACAACCTATATGTTATGATTAAAATTATTGTGTGCAACAATATTATCAATATGAAATTGGAATCATTATTATCCAATCCAAATCGAATTGAATATGGTTCACAATAATAAAACACCGCATGCAATAGAAAAAGGCTTTTTTTATAAGTTGAATGGTAGATATGGTAGATAAAAGTAGTCTGATATTTTAGTTAGTCTGTAGATAGTTACTGTTTGTCACTCAAAGCATGCTGACTTCAGTAGTTGTATATTAAGTATATATTACAATAGGTGTAAACCATTGGTAATCCAAATAAAAATAAAAAATATTATCTTTAATTTAAGGGTTACAATCACGCAAGTTAAGCAACTTATGCTATGTCAAATCATTGGATGGGTTACCAAATTGAAACTGGGTCTTCAGTACAAAAGTCACATTTAACCGTTAGTCCCGGCTGTTGTCATAAGATCGAATCCATCTAAGTCGCAACTCTTACTTGACATTCTGGATATGGGATTGAAGAAGGAGAAGTTGTTTTTAAACATCTACATGGAACCAACAATAGAGCTGGTGCGGCTTGTGAAGCGGCTGAAAAAGCTAAAACATGTAAATACTGGGGTCTAGGCTCCGAATATGATTTTATCCCATTCGGTGTCGAGACCCTTGGTCCGTGGGGTCCTAGCGCTATAAAGCTTTTTAAAGAAATAGCAAAAAGGTTAGTCTACATCACAGGAGACCGAAGAGCTGGCAGCTACCTCGGACAAAGAATTAGTCTAGCTATTCAAAGGGCTGCCAGTATCTTCGGAACCTTGCCTAAAGGGACTCCTTTTAATAATATATGTTAGATAGTTATTATATTATATTTTTTTTTAAGAAATAGCTTATTAGTTTTTTTTAAACATTGACTTAAAGAACATTAAGTTTCTCGCTGCTTCTTAAATCCGGTTACTTTCAATCAGCAACAGCCAACAGCAATTCTTCTCTAATAATAATTATTTTTGGACTACATTTTTAGATCCCCAGTTTTAGTTTTGTATTTCGACATTTCTTTACTCTACATCATTTTTAGACCCTCAGTTTGTATGTCAAAGTTTCTTTTCTGTAGCTACCTAAATATATATCTTCCTACACTATAAATAACTCCCCTCGAACAAGGTAGCCGATGAATAATGTCTGTGAAATTGACTTCACACCGAAAGAAATAATGGATTCGTGCTTTCAAGTCATGTGTGAAATTCCATGGTCTCACCAGCAACGTGAAATATCGGTATGCGATAGAAACGACTCGGTGTTTATGGTAACTAGTATTTGAAGATTTCGCTCAGTTAGCCTCTTTGCTTTAAATTGTTTTTTTATGTCACTGATCTGGCTTTCGTGCTTCGGAAGGCAAGTAAAGCCGTTGGTCCCGGCTGTATTAGCAGTCGCTAACAACCACCACACCGCTCCGTTCTTCCTGTGGTGTTCCATCCACAGAGAATGCTCGTGCACTAGTGGATACCTAAATTGAGCTGGTGATTATGATGTTCCGATAGTTAGTGATAAGATAGCTAACTATAGTCCATCTGGAACGAAGGAAAATTCAAGCCAAGATATTAATTATGATCAAAGTGACTGATTCGTATTGGCGGCGTGCAAAGTAAAAAATGGTGTTGGAATAGGATGAGGATTACCATTCGAAAGTTCGACAGTTATTCAACCAATTTCTAGATAACAAGCAACGCATCGCATAATATGTTCATTACACAAATCAACACCCCATATAAAATTGTGAATGTTAGTTTTTTTTTCCTATAACAAATACGTCAAAGGGACAAAGATCTATTAATCAATGTTGAGGAATGAGGCGACATCTATGATGAATCTATGATGAACTATGAGAAACCCACTATTGCGCGATAATTCAACGGCAGCCAATCAGGGACGTCCGCGGTAACGCCATATTGTAGGGCACCAATCGCGGGAGCTCCTTTGTACAGCCATTTTATAATTTTTAAATAATTGCTAGTCATTCGAGTGTCTATAGTTTTTTTGTTTTTACTTACTTTATCTACGCAAACCATTGTAACGAACGCATTATACACTTTTTTGAAAATCAACAACTATATTTTAATTTCCACGCAAAATTCATTTAATAAGTCCAATCCTAAACAATCAATTTTAATTTAAAATAATGGTCACATAGAGACTGTTTCATTTCAACAGGTATTAAGCCGCTATCCAGTCGGATTCCAGCCAAAATCCTAAAGGCAAAACTTTCTGATAAAACAGTTTTCGAGTGTCTATTTGTCACCGTCACATAATATGGATTTAGAATAAGACAAAGCATACAGTCGTTCAAAAATGAAGCAACTAAAAGTCAGTCGAGTGCGGAGTTTTAAAAGCAAAGTGAGCATGGTTTTGAAAAAACAAGGAAAAAGCCATTTGTGCGCTGGTAGCGACGCGACTAGTTGTCTAGTTGGTAGCGCATTTTGTTAGGCATCAAGTCTAATAACACAGTAACGTCTCAATAGTGTGTCGGTAGTCTGATTTTAACATTAGGATTATCGGAAAATTATAATTATGATTGAACATAATAATAATTCTAATGTCAAAATTTATGCAAATTTTGTTGCGAAAAAATAACATTTAAAAAAAATTGAAAAAAGTTCCATGTTCGGGATTGACACCACATGACACACAGATCAGTGCACCTGACCCAGTATTTCATAGGCGTATTCGATTTTTTTAACATATTAGATAAATTTACATAATCGAGACCCAGGCAATTTCTCAATGGTTGAACCTGTTAAAGTGCGCTTTTCTTTTTAGCGTCAAGTAAGACGTCGTCGGCCCAGTGTATTTCGTTTATATTATAAATAGTTACCTACGTATATAAAAAAGTCAATAGTAAAATATCAATAATGGGAACCACCATGTCAGATACGGTTAAAGTGTGTACTTAAAAATATAAGATAAGCATACTTCTATAATGTATGTAAATTAAAAAAAAACTCAAATAATTACATTTTCAAAAGGCAATTTCCCAGTAATCATTAACAAGTCCCTAAACGTGGGTGGCGAATCATTCCTTGCTATTTTTCTACTTTCATCAATTATATTTAGAGATGGATAAAACTGCTTAATTTTCTTTTTAAGCATTGTACGATTTTCAAAATTAAAAAATGCTTTTTTCTTTTTCGTTTGCTTTACTTACAAAAAGCTGGCTAACAAAAAACGTAAAGCTGACTGTCTGCTTACCTGCTTACGTTGATCGTCGTTAAAATGTGTTTTGTTGTTAACGTGTTTCGTTGTAATTAATCCGAAAATTAAAAAGTAAGTTGTACGACGTAATTATGTACAATTTAATGTTTTTTTTTAATTAATGAACTTTCCTTCGTACTTTACAAAACAAAAATATTCTAAACCCAAAATGTATTTACACTGAATTTAAATTACACTAAATGTCATTACATTTAGTGTAATTTATTTCCATAAAGCACGTAAATAAGCAAGCAAGCACACTGCACAAGAACTTCCACACTTTCCGCACTTTCCGCTTCACACAGAAAACGTATTACTTTTTACTTTCCGTTTAAATGTAAACGAAAAAAGCGTTAATTAACAAAACAAATGCAAACACAGTTTTTTTTTTTTTTTTTTTTCTTTTAGTTGATGGCTTCGTGCGATTAGCACATGCAAACACAGTTTTAAGTTAAATACGCTTTTTTTTTTCTTTTAGTTGATGGCTTCGTGCGATTAGCACATTTAGCCAGTGTCAAAATAATTTACCTTACAAGTAATACATAAATATACAATATTTCCTTCTAGTATGATGATGATGAATGATAATAGAAATGAGAAGTGAGAAAATACCCCCAACCCCTCGAGTATCTCAATAAAGATGTGGGGCTTTACTAATTCCTCGGGCGGACTTCTTGAGAGAATTTGAAAAGTGAATTTGCACTGTTTTGTTTCATTTGCTCATGCGCACTTACGAACACTTAACGGTTAATAATCCACCATTATTTCACATTAATATTCGACATAACACAAATTTTAGAAAATAAAACAAAACCGCAGACATGACTCTTCACTTTCCCGCCAAGAAGTCTTCTAAAATACGTTTATACACGCTTATTACTTTTTTTTTGTTTACTTTTATATAAAAGTATGCTTTTTTAAATCTGGAGCAAGTTCTTTAATATAAAAAGAAAAACTAGAGTAACATTAACATAAATAAAATGTTTTTGGTTTGTTTATATAATTTTAACGCAAATTTTGTTGCGAAACAAATTACAATTTATAAAAAGACAAAGTGTTGAAAAGTTCTACGAGCGGTAATATATAGTATAGTTGGTAGTGCACCTGACCCGGCATGTCATGGAATGCGGGTTCGAATCCCGCTCGTGGATATTTTTCAACACTCTGTCTTTTTTCAAATTGATATAATACGATTAAGACATTGTATTACCTATTTAAATTAGCGCCACTTCAGTGCCATTTTGTTGATATATAAATGAGATCAAACTTAATTTAACCATTCAATTTGTAACGTAAGCCTCGTTATGCGCAAGGGCCACTAATTGTGCGATTTGCCACCAATTAATTAATCTTCTGTAATGTTGGGCGGTGACGAAATTACTCGAATTCCAATTTAGCACTTTGATATACGATTTTTATTTTAGAACTATACTAATATAATATTTTTAACCGCCTCTGTGGTCTAGTGGTTAAGACCACCGGTTTAGACCCAGAGGTCCCGGGTTCGATTCCCAGCGGGGGGTACATGTTTGTGTGCTCGGTTTGGTTGGTGGTAGGGCTTGTTTGTCCGCCTGGCTAGCTACCACCATCTTATCTAAATATGTCGCCATGACATCAATGTTTGTAACATTGTTGTGTTCCGGCAGCTAGAGATAAGATATCCAGTATCTCACTAGTTGAGGATCGCGGGTGAAGTGCGCTTCCATCATTGGCCTTATCATCAGTTAACATCAGGTGAGATCAAGGCACTGTGCTTACACGCTAATATATAAAAAAAAATGGTCTGGGCCTTAAGCTACTCAAAACCTTCAAATTCAAACTTAAATTCGGTGTAGTTCAGTTGGGCATATGTTCTATCAATAAAATTTATATTACACACGCCTGCACATCAACCTACCCAAAACTGTCAAATTTCTTCAATACATTTTCAACCATACAACTTAGTAATAAAGTTCAAAGTTTATTGAGTAAATTTGACAGTTTGTGGTAGGTTGATGTGCAGGCGTGTGTACATAGAAACAAAGTGCTACGACGAACTGGACTTCTCTCAGCATAATTTGTAGCTTCAAGAAACTGATACGCTGATTTTCAGAGAAGCGTGTGTGTGCGCGTGTATGTATGTGTTTTGTTATGTTATTATAATGCTATAAATAATAATAGATAGTTCACAATCGTGTGTAGTAGCTTGGTTATGTAAATTTATCCATAGTCCTATCCTAATGCCAAAAATCTACCTATCAACCGACACACTATTAAGTCGTTATTGGAGTTTCACCCGAGTTCTTCCCGTAATAACACGTGTTGTGAGATTCCATTTTAATTTCTATCTACCGTACTATTGTGTTCTTACTACTAATAATAATAAAAAGTACTTGAAATTAGCTAAATGCTAAACGCGAAGTCATTAATTAAGATAATTAATTAAGTCGTTATGGAGTTAGCAATATTGGTGCACTGATCTCCCCGTGTGTTATTGTTCGTCCAGACGCTGAGTTAAGGAAGATGATGTTTGAACCGGTAGGTGACTAATTATCACGCTATGATATCAGTTACGAGTGCTTCGTATCCAAGTCACTAGTAACTTATTTTTGCCACCAAAATTTCTCGAATTTTATCAACGAACGAACGAACAATTTTTATTACAATAATCAACTTTTAAATAATGCAAAAAATATAACATATTTCATAGTGTGTATTTCATAGTTACGAGAAGCTGGATGGCGCAGTGGTTAACGAGCCAGGGCTGCGAGTGCTGAGGTTAAGCAGCTTTCGCAAAGGCTGGTCATCGGATGGGTGACCAAAAATTTATCATCTCGAGCTCCTCCGTGCCTCGAAAGGCACGTTGGTCCGGGCTGCATTAACAGTCGTTAACAACCACCTGTCCGCAATGGGCCCGTGTGGTGGTTTATGGCCCGTTCGGGGGAACGGGCCATTCATAGGGAAGGCTCGTGCCCCAGCAGTTGGGACATAAAATAAGCTAATGGTAATGATGATAGTAAGTTTCGTGTCACTTTTAATTTCAAGATCACATCGCCCTCAACAATGTGACTTTTATACAATGATATTTAAATTCAATGCCATTTCGTTGACATTCAAATGAGATTAGACATAAAATTAACAATTCAATTTGTAATGCAATGCTCGTTATACGCAGTGCCCACTAATTGTGCGACTTGCCACCAATTATTAACGGTACTTTTGGGCGGTGACGAAATTACCCTTTTAATTGTATAACATTGTTTCGAATTCCAATTTAACACCACATAAATTATTTATCTTTTAATTAGACTAATATGGTAATATAGTATGGTAATATGGCAAAGTGCCTAGTGCGAGTTTCATTCGCCATTCAATCACGTTAACAAAACGAGAATTTGTATGTTATAATCTTTACTCTTCTTGTAAGTCCCCAGTAGGCGCTGCTTCATACTAATTTTCGTTTTCGTAAACGTAATCGAATGAATACTATAATAATAGTTCGCTTAACAGTCTACAACTCATTGGTCAAATCCCATCTCTTGCACCTGATCGAAATATGGGGAACGCGTCCAAAACTAAGTTAGCTCAACTTCAAGTAGCTCAAAACAAAATAATAAAAATGTTATTTCACTATCCATATTTAACACGAACCGTTAAAATTTACAAATACACGAATCTCATGAACATGAAACAAGTATTTAATTATTCTACTTGCATCTTAGTTTATTAAATTGTTAACAAAATCGTACATACCAACCAATATTACATTTTTAAATATGAATCAGATACATAAGAGAAGCAAACGGAAACCTTGTCATATACCTAACCTAACCTAACATACGGACCAACCATGGAAAGAAGACCATTATCATTGAGGGAGCGAGCACAGCTCTTTAACAAACTTCCATCGAATATTAAGAGTACGGATACTTTCGGAGCATTTCACAAATTCCAGAAAAATGTAAGTTGATAGAATAATTATTTTTTTTTTTTTATATACTTAGCACGGCAAATGACTCCACACCACCTGATGCTAAGTGGAAATGGAGTCCAGACGCGAAGACAACTGGTGCAGCGTGAAAACAACGCAGCATCAGTCAACTTCACTCTGCTATTAAAAAAAAATAAAAAAATATTAATATTACCTGAGGAAAAAAAATTTACCCTTTTTCTCTAGATATTTTTTTTGTATTTTACAACCTAACCAGAAATAAACTATTTAAATAAATATCAATAAAAGTGGTCTAAAATTTAATAACTCCAAACCCCGTGACATTTTGGACACTTTTTTTTTGGAGGCTGAACGCTTGGCGGGTTAAAGCGAGATTGTGCAGACATATTCTTTCGGATCATACTTTGCTACGGAACTGAATGTGCGAGATGTCTGTGCACACGGTGCTTGTAGATTCCGGACAGGCTACTTTTAAATTAGTTTTTATTATCTTTTTTTGTTTATTTGTTTAGAATTTTAAGTTACTTTATTTTATATTGTTTTTATTTTTATTTTTTTGTTCATTGTGTACGATGTTTTTTATTTTGTATACTTTGTTTTTTTTATGTATGTGCATTTTTAATATATATATATATTTAGGGGTATATAAGTTTATTTATATAAGTACAATTATATACACATATATATATTTATATTTTATTTATTTATTAGTCTAAATAGGATATGGATATATAGAAAACGTCACCTCGTACAGGCCCTGCCAGAATACCAGCGTCGTTGCGATGTGGCTTTGTCACACCGTAGCGACATATGCTGAGGTGGGGCCCTGATTGGCTCCTCACACTTGTGTTCTTTTATTTGTTAATTATTTATTTATTTTATTTTTTTGTGTCTTGTATTTCATGTCTTTGTGTCTGTGTATGTGAGAGCCAATAAATGTTTTTTCTTTCTTTCTTTCTTTCTTTCTTATTTAGATTGTCACGACGCAAATTTGTACTCATAAATTAGTTCTCAATTAAGTGATATGTATATATCTTTTTATAAGAATAAACCTGAATACGTATAGTAAACAAAGCTCACACTGGGCACCCTGATCTCCACAATGTGTTATTCGTTGTGTCCTAGCAGTGAGATAGTATATTAGTATTACTTTAATATATTGAGTGAGTTTCTCATCGTATTTGTTATTTGAAGTAAAAACACGTTGTGTTCATAAATCGCCTCTGTGGTCTAGTGGTTAAGACCGGTCTCAGACCACAGAGGTCCCGGGTTCGATTCCCGGCGGGGGATACATGTTTATATATCTTCCTGGCTAGCTACCACCAGCTAGAGATAGAGAGATAGAGATAAGACAGTGCTTCAGTAGTTAAGGATTTCGGATGAAGTGCGCTTCCATCGCTTAACATCAGGTAAGATAAAGGCCCAATTAGTGTTTACTAAAAAAAAATTATAAAATGTTTTTGTTTTGTTTATATAATTTTAACGCAAATTTTTGCTGCGAAACAAATCACCAGTGGTTAGAACTGCGATAGCTCAATTGGAAGAGCACCTGACCCGGTATGTCAAAAGGGTGCAGGTTCAAATCCTGCTCGTGGAAATTTTTTCAACATTGAATTTTTGTAAAAAAAAAATTAAAAAAAATTTGAGAACAAATCACAAGAAGTGCGAATATGTTTTTGCGTCACATTTTTTTAAATATTTATTATATTAGTAGGCCGGTCCGCTACACCAGTTACGCAGAAACAGAGTCCAGATGCTCCACAGCTTGTGGAGTAAGATTGTGCTTCGGTAGCCGTCCTTACCTTGCCGACCCGCAAGTTGCTTCTTCACTTCGTTTAAAGGAAGGAGGAGGATAAATTTTTTATTTAATTCCAATTTAATGTAGAATTTAAAGCGGAATTGTTAATAAGGTCTATTGTAATTTTCTAGTACAATTTTATTACCAGGTTGGGGTTCGCAGAGATAGATCAATTTATTTTATTGCCAACACTTGGCCCTCAGCACACCCGAACCAGTAATAAAAAAAATACCTTTTAATTTTATAAAAATTAAGAGTCACATTAGGGTGCTCTAATGAAGAGTAGCTAGTTATCTCAAAAAAGGCCTAACTAGCCGAGCTACAGCGCTAACTAAACAAAAACTTTAGCCGGCCGGCCCATTTCGCTGCAACGCAGCGAGGCTCTAACACTCAGAAAATTACAGTACATTTGTATATAAACTAACCATATGCTAAAATTATTTTTTTATTAATATATTGCAGAATTAGTACTGCAGACTTCCATTCAACACCACAGCTAGGGTTGGCTGGAAGAGATCTCTTTTAGAGATAAACTCACCTTTCTATATGTCTTTTAATATGTGGATTTCAATGTGTTTTATATGTACAATAAAGAATTATCAGAAAGGTTGTCTGGAAGAGATCACTCTTAATGATAAGACCGCGCTTTATACGTGTAATTTTATTTAAATGTCCTTTGATGTACAATAAAGTGTATTTATCTTATCTTATTTTATTATGTGGAACTAACTTCACTATGTATCTTGCATCTCAATAGAAAGAAAGAAGAAAAAACAAGTTTAATAAAAGCTTGTAAAAATAGAGTGCTAGTATCTTGATTGTGACATTAATAAGACTGTAAAAATTGTCAAAATCTAACCACCTACATAAAATTGGGGATGTTTTCAAATAGGAGAATTGATAACTGAAGGCCGTAGTTGGATTTCCACTTCATCCGGAATTCATTAACTCTAATATAAGATGGCCATTATCTTTATCTCGGACTACTCGTGTTAGAGATAAGATTACTAAGCAAAAGTAAGATTGCTGCACATTTCTGTGCAAAAAACACGTCAGTTCGTTGTTTTTATTCCACATGATAAAAGAAGGAAGATGAATACACATCCGCATTTATGAATTAAGGAAGATTTTGGTAATATTTAAAATAAATATTTTCTAAGGAAATAGGGAAAAGGGAAGAGGAGCTTATATGAAACAAATTAAAGAGAAGGCCATCGTCGTGTCTTATTAAGTAGTAAAAGTATTGGCTTAGGATAGACTTTTTTAACGCAAGAAGGAGGAGAAAAGATATTCCCTTGCTGAGTTTCTTGCCGGTTCTTCTCAGCACATGATCCCCCGCCTTGTGTACACTTACGAACCGATGGCATAGTGACATTCATAAGAGCTAATTTGTAACCTTATCTGAATAAATGATTTTGAATGTAGAATTTTGAACTTTACATAAGCTTATGACTGGAGTAGAGTGTGGCTTTTGTTGAAGAAGTAAAAAAGCATGAAAATCTGCAAAATATTTTAATTTTTACTTCGGAAAATGGCTCGCTTCCAGTTTCTTTTTGCAAGCGCCGCTCGTTCCTATATAAAATGCTACTACTTCCTGATACCCATTTTTAACTAGTATCGTTTTGTATATTGTATTTTCCATTATTTTCAAACCATAATATGAAATATTTGTAGTAGACATAGTAGTGGAACGACATAGTTTAAAAAAATACTTTAGTAGTCCACTTTTATAACGCAAAACATTCACTTATTAACCATTGCAATAGCAGACAGTAATTCGAATTCAAACTTCATTGCTGACACGATATATAAAGAGTTTGTAAAGTCAAAAAGTTGTAAAAAAACTTTTACATCCATTTAAGTTGAAACCTAAGTTAACACTTCTATAAAGCTACAAAAACAATTAATATTAAAAACTTACCAAACTCCTAAACTATCACACAATCACTAACACATCAAACACTAATACAATCTAACCACTAAACCGGCACTTATACCGTCACTTACACCAAATAGTTCACTAATGGTAAATGTAATTGCAACTTTTCCAAACGTCTACGAACACCGTAGCAGTCGTAACGGCGGCGGCGCTACGTCGCGCAGCTACGGACACCAAACTGCGACTGTGCGTAGCGCAGTCCGCCCTCTGTCGGTTTATGTCACAGCGTCAGGATAAAAGAAGTACTCGGTAGGATAACTCTTTTACTCTAATTTCAAATGGAGTTTACATGACGGACACATAACGTGTATTTTCTAAGCTTATACTCCGTTTATTTGTATGGGGATTACGATGTCAGATTTTACCATTATTTGTATAAGCAGTAAACACAGCTGATTGATGTTTGTGTATGACCGGAGCCATCAGTTCATTAGATGGTCCCGCAGAATACCAGCGTCGTGGCACTCTGTGCCTGTGCCTCTCTGTAAGCTGAGCAGATAGAGAGGGCTTTCTGGATTTGTTTTTTAAGTGCCTTGTTTTTGTGTGTTGTTGTATTTGTGCCAAATAAACTTTTATTCATGCATTCATTTAAAACTTGTATTAAAGCAGCCTGATTGTGGTCGTCATAACAACTACCTATGTAAGTAAAATGGTTGTGTTCCTACAGCTAGGCATAAGATGACCAGTTCAGTATGTGCCAACATTGTTTCAATTTTCAAACATTTTACTAATTGTACAGATTCTTGCTAAAAGAGTGTGTTGCTGGTGTCGCATTTGGGGTAAATAATGTACGTGTTTTTTGGTGGTCACTTATGTGACTATTAAAACTATTTGACCAATTCCAATATGGTCTCTTACAACCGCTCGCTCGGTAATAGTTGATTGCGTGATCTATGATAAATTGTTTTCTTTTTTAGTTTCCGAATGCTTTAAAATGAAGTCCTTTAGAAATAATCTAACATGAAATTACAGTGTGCCTCATTTTGCAAGTACTATGTATATGTAATGTATTCGAAACGGGTATTTGTATGATAAAATATCCAAAACGCGATTCTAATGAGGAATTCGAACATTGTCTTGACAGAAGGGTGAAATGCTAATGGAGACATATACATAAGTAAGAGCTCAATACGCTTTCGATAACTCAAAGTTTGCGTCCAGACAAACAGAAACTTATATGCTAGCAAGACTATTAATATATTAATCGTCAATAAAATTTAACTATGTTTGCAGTGCAGTAACCAGTAATTTTCATTTACAATCCAGACGCCCTGGGAAACTACATGATGGCTGAGTGAAAAGTCGAAAAAATGCCGTGTGTCAGTGCCGTGTGCCTTAAAAACTTCAGCATAAATAAAGGTAGGAGTTCGATGGCGCAGTGGTTAACACGCTCGGTCTGCGATTACTGAAGTTAAATAACTTTCGCAATAGCCGGTTATCGGATGGGTGATCAAAAATATCCGCCTCGAGCTCCTCCGCGCTTCGGAAGGCTCGTTAAGCCGTTGGTTCCGGCCGCATTAGCAGTCGTAACAATCACAAACCGCATTGGGCCCGCATGGTGGGTTTTGGCCCGTTCTCCCTGTGGTGTTTTGCTTCCATAGGAAAAGCTCGTGCTCCAGCAGTGGGGACATAAAATGAGCTGATGAAGATGAAGAGAAGGGTAGGAAATTAAGAGAGAAGAATCGTCTAAAACACAAAAAAGGGTTATTGTCTCTATATACCTATCCCTATGTATATGTAGGATAGATAGACAATTAGGGACTCTTTGGTCTTCCTAGCCGACTAATTGTCAAGACACGTACAAATATGATTAAGGATACCTCAGAACAATTACTAGGAGAGTGAAATGTCAAATTTCACTCTCCTAGACAGAGTAACAAATCTCTACTAAGTCTGTGCAGGATAAAAAGTATCAAATTAACTGGCACTACAATGTAAAGAAAAAGAAGTAAAATTTACTACAATGTAGATTTTAATTTTTTTTTTAATCATTAAACAGGCATTATTTCAAGCAATCGCAGACGTAGTGCTGACTATTGCGCCATCGAGTTCCTCCTTTCCATGAGGAAAGGGCAACATCCTTCAATAATGATTATTGAAGGATGTTGCCCTTCCTTCCATCCAACGTTATTAACATATATATGCATTGATCTTCTGAGCTGAAAAGATACTATACTCTCTTAGTTTCCACTATTCACCATAGTGTGGGAAATACGCGTTTTTTTTTTTGTAGCCGCGAATAATTTCTTGGCTCGAGACTTAGCTTGATTTAATGCATAGGAGATTTATTGCTCCGGATAAGCCGGTGAAGATTGTAAATTTCTAATATTTTAGCTTTTAAATGTACGATGGGTAGTTTAGACAGAGCTTCCCCTATCTACGATAAATTATTAAATGTAAAATAAAATTTATTGTCTTTGGTAGAATTGCGAACTCTCTATTACTATTTTTCGTCTTTAAAAACCTATTGATATAAAACATGCTTTTTTTCCCATCCTGTATTATGCTTTTGTGGATAATAAAGATTATTTATTTACTTATTATTTATTTAAAAAAAAAGTATGATATAAAATTTAAATATTTTTTTTTATATTGATTGTCTACAAACGAGCCATTGCATTGCATTATTTATAATTTGTTTATAAATATACATAGTAAAGTAAATAGCCTTAACTGTCCCACTGCTGGGCAAAGGCCTCCATCATTGAAATCAAGTCTTCACTACAATTGGTGGGTGTTGGCGCCATCACCACGCCAAATACGTGTTGGTGATCACAAACCCGGGCTAAGCATCGAAAAAGCCACCGAGGCGTTCAAAGATAAGAATTTTCAGTGTCAGAAATAAGTTATCAGCGACTTTGATTAAGGAGACCTAGTAACTGATATCATAGCGTGAGAATTTGTCACCGTTTCAAAATCGCACCCCTGACAGTTTATTTGAAACTTAATTTGCGAACTAAGTCTCGCTGTACCGAATATCTGCACCATACAAAATTACTTAATTACTCATAACGAGTTTAACGACGTCAATTTGAATTCGTGAAAACGGAACATCTTCAAAATGGCTGGACACTGGAGTAAACTTCTCTCTTCTCTTGTTAAATTGTAAAGATACTTTTTGCAGGTAATTATTTAAAAATTCTTGACCATTATAGCTCTATATTAAATAATGCAATAAAAATTATCGTTATCGTTAACGTTATTCCACCCAATCCTCTAAATGCCACTACACATTTACAGAATACACTAAACATGCACACTCACTTAGGCCCAAGACACCGTACTTGTAGAAGAAGGGTATGACGAGCCGGTTCACACGCGCTCTATACTAGGTACGGACATGTACCAGGGGGCCTACCGCCTAACTCTATCGCTATCGATCTCGCTATCGCGCTCTATACTTTATGGCGTCATCTTGTCATTTCGAAAGCGATATAAAAGCAATATTGAAAGCTATAGGCTATAGCTTTCGATATTGCTTTCATATTGCTTTCATATCGCTTTCGAAATGACAAAATTACGCCATAAACTATAGAGCGCGATAGCGAGAGTGATGGCGATAGAGTTAGGCGGTCGGGGGGCTGGGCGCTTCTCCCCACCCTCGCGACCCGATCAATCCAAGCCTAGTTTTTTTAGTGTCTTTAGAGGCGTTCTCGTGTTGTTCCGCTCCTGATCCGACCGAAACCCCTCGAAGAATCTCGCAGGGTACGAAAACGCACTAGTGCGTGATGCCGTTCCCTCCAGAAAACCTCGGACTATGCCTCGGGCGATGCTCTAATTTGTAGTGGACTGTATTTTTTATTGGCATTATACTAGGCTAGGCGCTGTTTTGAACTGCGAGGGATGGCGACAAGGGCAATGGGTAAAAATTTTGATGGAAAAGGAGGGAATACTATGAGCACCAAGCGGCAATAGGCACCACGTGTGCGGCAGGCGGGCGAGCAGTCTGAACCGGCACCAGGTTGGTGGCCGGTGGATGAACATAGCTGGAACACGGACCTGGACTGCCAGCGTGTGGTCTCTCACAGTTTTTAACACTCGTAATGCGGTAATAGCTATGAGACGACCAAAAATGGAGATCTCCTTTAAGCGCGTGCGGCCATATTTTCAAAACGTAGTCTTTGCACAAATTTTCGATTGCAGCCGCAGCGAGCTCGTTGGCGTGCGGCGTTTGCGGTCTCGCTCTTGTGCACGAGAAAGGTATGTATTGGAGGGAGATGGGTAAAGGAAGCTAGTACAGCGCCAATCAAACTACTTTTATCAAATAAGAAAATATCATGTAACTATTTTTACGCGGCAAATTTAAAGTCACCAACCGGCGCAATCATTTCGTTTCACACGGCGTGAGGAGCCCTTTAAGTTTCTCGCAGCCCCCAAAAAAGTCCGGTGACGCTGAACTCTTTGAGAAAAAGGATGTCGAATAAAACTAAAGATAAAAATAAAGAAAAAGAAGTCGTCTACCCCAAAGGTTAATGCTACTTATCATCTTCAGCTCACAGATATTTCACACACCGTTTAACATTTAATAATTGACAATTAAAGGACAAACAACTACGAAGATGTTATTCCGTATTCCAGACAGGTAAAGAGTGGCTAAGTCCCTTGACGCTGTAAATGCCATCTAAGACCACCACACAAAGTAAGTAAAGTAAATAGCCTAAACTGTCCCACTGCTGGGCAAAGGCATCCATCATTGAAATCAAGTCATCACTACTGTCGGCGCGCGAGGGGCGTTCGGCCGCTCTCAGCGACACGACGGGGTAGCGGCGGGCGGTGGGACCACTATGTTGATCTCAAGGGGATCTTGGAGTGAAAAGCGGACTGTATTTTAAAGTATTATAATACTATTTGTTACAATTAATTCGTGTGACCGCACAAAGGTAAAATCGGCCGGTGCCTAAGCTGTCGCAAAGTTAAGTGTCGCAGTGTGCGGCGGGCCAGGGGTCCGAAGCTGTTCCCACCGCCCGCCGCTACCCCGTCGTGTCACTGAGAGCGGCCGAACGCCCCTCGCGCGCCGACACTACAATTGATGGGTAATGGCTTAATCACCACGCTTGATGCAGAGCCCGGGTTTGTGATAACCAACCAGGTTATCACAAACCCGAAATACCCGAAACACTTTGCCCAACCTGGGAATTGAACCCGGGACCTTCGGGTATCGGGCCAATCGCTTTGCCACTCGCCCACTGAGGCATTAGAGAGAGAAAGAAATTAGTTATGGTTTGACAAAAGTAAATAATTATGGTTTAAAGTATGTTTTTGTTTTCTGCAGCTCAACGACTAATCATATTTTGTAATGTAAAGATATTTTTGACCATCAATTCATTGAATCCTGTAGAGATTTGAAAAAAGTCAAAGCGTTGAAATAATTCCACGAGCGGGATTCGAACCCGCACCCCATGACATGCTGGGTCAGGTGCACCACCAGCTATGCTATCGTGGCTCAATCCAACTCGCCCAAATTAATCAACACTATCTACTTTTACTTTGTAAGCCAAAGGAGTCCTATTCAATGACGACAACTACGAAACTTCAATGTCGAGTTGGATTGAGCCACGAGAGCATAGCTGGTGGTGCACCTGAACCGGCATGTCATGGGGTGCGGTTTGGAACCCGCTCGTGGAATTTTTTCAACGTTTTGTTTTTTTTTTTTTTTTCAAATTGTAATTTGTTCGCAACAATATTTGCCTATAATTATATATAAATAATTCTGTAGAGATGATAGAACACATCACAAATACTTAAAATCACAGTTAGGGCCTAGCTTTTTCTATTTAAGACGTCTACATACCTACATACTCCCACGTCCGTCTCCCAAAATAGAAATGGAAATAGAAAATATTTATTCGTAACCGCTTAAGCTATTATTAACAACAACATGGACAAAAGACTTAGAACTAGTAGTGTTGATTTGGTCTCCACTCAGCATAATGTCGAGATACCTGGTTGGCACCCCGACGCTGATCTTCCGTGGAAACGGAAAAAAAACCGGCTAAGTGCGATTCGGACTCGCGCACCAATGGTTTCGTACCATTATCTATAAAAACGGCAAAAAAAACCATGTCTGTTATATGGGAGCCCCCTTACATATTAATTTAAATCTGATTTTTAGTTCTATCTTTTATTTTATTTGTTGTTATAGATAGCGGCAACAGAAATACATCATATGTGAAAATTATGAGATACAGCCTGGTGACAGACGGACAGACGGACAGCGGAGTCTTAGCAATAGAGTTACCGTTTCACCCTTTGTGTACGGAACCCTAAAAAGGGGTAGACAGTGCATCAAGATCACCAATTTTGAGTAAACTCGCCGTTACTGACTTTGACGCCACATTTAGCATTACGGCTCCGAGGTGGAGGTAACATCAGTGATAGGTTGCTAGCTGATCGCCTGATGTGCGATCATCTTGGAACCCTTGTACCTCAGTCGGCTCTTACGACATCCACGAGAAGTTAGACAGCTGGTTCATTCTTTGCATGTCCCAGATCAGCATGGGACTGGTCATAAAACGTCTTCGCAGTGATGGTTTGACAGACTTTGCATACATTGTGAATTATTTATTTTACTAAAACGTCTACATAGTAATATATTTACCGTGCGTGACCGTATTTGCGTTTAAAGATTTCAATCTCACCTTTCTTAGACTGAGCAATGACCGCTTTCATCGCCATTTAGTTGAATGGCATTGTCAGTGGAATATAAAAAGAAACAATGCTGACAAATTGAGTACATCTCTCGTCTTTAGTGCGTGCCAAAATCCGGTTAACCCCTCAGAGTATATCAGAAAGCTACAAAAGGGAGTATACCTAACATGATAGAAAAGTAAGTGAAATTTTAGCAAGAAAACAG
Organism: Eudonia truncicolella; assembly: GCA_949315975.1. Taxonomy (NCBI): domain Eukaryota; kingdom Metazoa; phylum Arthropoda; class Insecta; order Lepidoptera; family Crambidae; genus Eudonia; species Eudonia truncicolella. The sequence continues at coordinate 3,596,619 of OX438848.1, read as the reverse complement.
TGTGTTTTGTATATAGAGATTGCATGAGATCTCCGTACGACTTTATCTATAAGGTAGGATGGCACCAGTTATCGACAGGAACTAGTGATCGACATTTTTTCATTTAATCGTTAAAAAAGGGGTCAGTATCTAATTTAAGTCTTTAGCAACAATTTAATACAAACGCACCATCTAAAATTTCAATTAAAATCTATAATATTTTTTTCCGATGAAAACTGTGTCAAACACTGTGCTTAAAGTGTCGAATACTGGTGCCAGTACCGTAATGTTGTGTGTGAGAGGGTATTTGTGTGTGTGTGTGTGTGTGTGTGAGTGTTTTTCCAATTCTTCTACCTTTTTTGGGTTGTTAAACCAAATTACAATTTGAAAAAAGACAAAGCGCTGAAAAAAATGCCAATTGGATTGAGCCATGATAGCATAGTTGGTAGTGCACCAGTAGGCCTACTCTTGAACGCAAACTCAATCTCAATACAATTCCAATGCGATTAATATGTATCGATATTGGGATAAGTTTCGCAATTTCGGAACGCCCCATCTCGATAATATTTTCTTCACTCAATTTCCACGCAATTGTTCCTTGACGCTTTACGTTCCTCTCCGCCCACAAACAAGCCGGGTGAAACTGAAAATGCTGTCAGAGGCAATCAGCAATCTCTCTCCAAAAAAAAACCGCACACATAGACCCACCCTCTCACGGACACGGAATCTCGGACCATCTCAAACCATGCGCAGCTGTTACAAGATGTCGTGTCCGTGAGAACACAAAGTAAGGAGACTGCAGAGGGTAAGCTTCATGCAAACGCGCTCGAGCAACGCACACATAGACAACCTCTCACGGCACGGCATCTCGCAACACCTGCGCTCGGACTGTTCCGCTCCCCAATCCGATCCCAAACCCCTCGGAGAATCTAGTAGGGCACGGGGACACGCACTAGTGCACGATGCCGTTCCCTCTAGAAAACCCCCGAAGGTGATTCGTTTCACACGGCTTGAGGGACCCTTAAAGTTTCTCGCCGCCCCCAAAAAAGCCCGGCGAATCTAAAAATGCCGTTTGAGGCAACCAGAAAACACTCTCAAAAAAAAATGCTCCGAGCTGATCCAAGATCTGTATCCATTACAAAAACAAAAAATGTTGAAAAAAATTCCACGAGCAGGATTTGAACCTGAAAGGCGCCAATTCAATGTCAACAACTACCGTCATTAATATTTGACTTTCAAATCATGGCATGTAATTTGTTTCGCAACAAAATTTGCGTTAAAATTACATAATCAAAACAAAAACATCTTTATCCATATGAAGCTTACCATCTGAAGTTTTCTTATTTCGTGCTCAGTCCCCAAAGAGCATTGTTGAAAGAATGTGTCATCCAGCAGATTGTATCCCGAAATCGATTTACTTTTGAATGCAAATAATCGAGATAGCTCGACCTTTGTTTGTTGTTCACTCGATTCTTGCACAATACCGATTGAGCGTGGAGCTATAGGTATTCTGTTTTCAATTCTCTGTTAAATCTGATATATCCGGATGGTGTTATTTAATCTCCTAACTGGGTTTGCTACTGAAGGATAAAACTTTAATTGACTAACAAAAAAATTAATAGATTATTAAGTAACGATAATATACACATATCTAAGTAAAAATTAAGTTATGATGTGTGGGATGCAAGGATCCACTTGAGGTAGCTATAGATGCGGAGTAAGTAAATAATTCGGGACCGCCTCTGTGGTCTAGTGGCTAAGACCACTGGGTTAGACCCAGAGGTCCCGGTTTCGATTCCCAGCGGGGGGCACATGTTTGTGTACTCGGTTTGGTTGGTGGTAGGGCCTGTTTGTCCACCTGGCTAGCTACCGCCATCTTATCTAAATATGTCGCCATAACATCAATGTTTGTGGCATTGTTGTGTTCCGGCAGCTAGAGATAAGATAGCCAGTACCTCACTAGTTGAGGATCCCGGGTGAAGTGCGCTTCCATCATTGGCCTTATCATCACTTAACATCAGGTGTGATCAAGGCACTGTGCTTACCCGTAAATATAAAAAAAAATAAGTTAGTAAGTTAGTTAGTAAGTAAGTAAGTAAAAATTAAGGGAATCGTGTCACATAGAAGAAGTAGAAATTAATCATAAAAAGTTCGCTGTTCTTGTAGTAACATGAATTTTAGTGTGTAAGCACTATTTTCCATAAATGGTACCTACGGTGCTAATGGTGCTAACATTCATCACCAGCTCATTTGTATGTCCCAACTGCTAGAACAGTGGCAGCTTTCATTATTCCCTATGGATGGAAAGGGAGAACAGGCTATAAACCACCACGCGGGCCCAGTGCGGATTGGTGGTGTTAACGACTGCTAATGCAGCCGGGTCCAACGGCTTAACGTGCCTTCTGAAGAACGGGCGAGCTTCTTTGGTGATACATGTTTGGTTACCCGTCCGATGACCGGCCTTTGCGAAAGTGGCTCAACTTTAACAATAGCAGACCGAGCGCGTTTACCACTGCGCCATCGAGCTATGGAACATTGGAACCTTGTAACCAGGCTGGGTACTTGTAACGACGATACACTATCTAAAACTAAGAGCATTAGGTTTAATGCTCTAAGATCTAAAAACATAAGGTTTCCCGTCAACGCATATAGAACAAAATATCAATATTATTGGAGAATAGAAACAACAGTACCTAGCAAAACTGTCCAATTACTCAATAATTCTTTGTCGCTTCAAATACAAGCTATGTACCTAGATAGAACGTCTCATTGAGTTTATACTTCGATACATCAAGCGTGTCCAATTTTAGTAAACAACTGATTGCTTTTTGTTTTTCATTCCTTTTCACAGCTTTCTAAGGCGTGAGAGAGAGAGAGGTGCTAGACATCGCTGCGGCTAACGTGTGCTTTTATCAATCGTGAAAACTAAGCAATACTCCAATGATCCTCCTAAAATGGTTTTAGGTTACAAGTTCTAGTTTTCGTGACGACTGCCTAGTGAAAATTTTTTTCGCCAATTCACATTAAGGTAAACTAAGAATTTTATGGCAATATTTAACTCTCCTCGTTTTTCACCAGGAGGCGCTGTTCCAATGCCATACAAATCTTGTTTTCGTTAACACGTTATCGAATGGTAAATTAAACTCATTCCTAGGCACCCAGTTCATCTATTCACTCAAGAAGGCATTTAATTCAAGTTACAGGGGGGAGATTTTTTTATCGGTGACTAATTCTCACACTATGATATCAATAAACGTGTGCTCCTTTTTCCCTTATTCAAGATATCCATCACAGGTAACTCATTTTTGTCACCGAAAATTCGCGAACGATATTTATCTTAACAAATTTTAAATATTGCACAAAATATTATATTTAATAGGGTATTTCATGTCACTTTAAATATCGAGTTCACCGGTGACATTCTGACCCCTGAGCGTGGTGTGTGAGTTTTTTTATACCTATCTCGGCAAATGACTCCACTCCACCTGATGTTAAGTGGAAATCAAGTCAGCACTATAATTTATGGGTATTTGCTTCATCACCACGCTTGCCTAATGCGAGTTGGTGACCACAAACCCGGGGTACCCATCGAAAAAATCCGAAACACACTGCCCGACCCGGGAATTGAACCCGGGACCTTCGGGTATTGGGCCGAGCACTCTACCACTCGGCCACCGAGGCGTCGATCACTACTTCATGTTGAACACCATGAATTGATGCCACTACACTTATTAGTTTCGATAGTTTTATTTTGTCTCCCTCGCACCATGAACGTGATTGCGAAGGTTGTAATCTCATTTAAGACTTAATAGACTTAAGAATACTGTGCTTATCTATTTGCTCATCTTAAACCTTATCTGCCTGCTTATAAGGCAGGGTTCGAATTGTAGCGGTACGTTTGTAAGACAGTCTAATTATTTAAAACTTAAGTGTTGTAACTCAAATCTCTTCAAGAAATCATCATCGTTAAAGCTTACTTACATAACTCAGTTGATAGGAGAGAGACCCCGCACAGAAAATGATTAATTTATATCTAATTAAAACCATAAAGACGGTTTTTTTTTAAACTAATTTAACAGCGCTACCTATTGCCTACTTCGGAGCAAGGACCAAATTAACAAACAACATATTTTAAGTAATAAGCTTTATTAAATATTTATAAAATTTATAAAATACAGTGAAAAAATTAAACGCCCACCCGACCCAGCCAGGAATCGAACCTGGGTCTTCCGCAATCCGGGCGGCTGCACTGACCGCTATGCTACCGGGAAGGCTGACGTAAGCGCTGAATTTTGTCACTGCTTTTTAATTGTTGAGTGTTAATAACGGCGCAGTGCCATCTATCCAACGGTCGTTGCAACCAATGGCCATGCAGATTCACCTTTGCAGATGAAATACCACAATAATTATTGTTAAGAACACAGACAGAGTTAAGCAGCGCAGTAAGCCACGCTACATGTAGACCGCAGTCGACACACTATGCCCACCTGATAGCAATAACTTATGTTTTATGTGTTAATAAAAATATTGATAGAAGCAGCATAGCTCAAGCAACAGGTTTGGTTATACTGCGCTGTCATGAACCCATAACACATGAGTAAACCCATGTGCCCATACCTAACACATGCATACAACCTTCCTCGGTGGATTAACAGGACTGATATTAATATGGTAAAGCGCATTAATAATAATCTTAATCAGAAAAAGGAAAGAAGCAACACAATTGAAGCAACAACACAATTAAAACACAGACTTAGTTATAAAAGGTAGAACCTTGCTAAGAGCACAGTGTTTAGTGGCTTCTATGGCAAAGGACTACTGACAAGTGCGCAGTAAGCCACACTACCATACTAGGCTTTCGCGATATTAATAATCAATAACCAATCTATTTTAAAATATGGTTTATTAACCCGTTGGATTTGTTATACTACTGACATGAACCCACACCTAACATGCATAGGTGGGACAACATGACTGGCGCTAGTGCCGCTAAAAAGCACTCAAAAACATTAAAATAGCAGTGAGAAAATTCAGCGCTTACGTCAGCCTTCCCGGTGGCATAGCGGTCAGTGCAGCCGCCCGGATTGCGGAGGACCCAGGTTCGATTCCTGGCTGGGTCGGGTGGGCGTTTAATTTTTTCACTGTATTTTATAAAAATTTTATGAATATTTGATAAACTTAAGTTAAAAGCACATAAATAATAATCTTGATTAAAAAAAAAGGAAGCAACACAATTCAAGCAACAACACATTGAAACGTAGAGTAAGTAATAAATGTGCCTTGTTAAGAACATAGTGGTGTTTTGGCCTCTGTCTGGTGAGACAGAGGCTTCTATGGCAAAGGACTGCTCACAAGCGCGCAGTAAGCCACGCTACATGCAGACCGCAGCCGACAACTACTAGGCCCTCGTGATATTCAAAGGGATTTGCAACATTCCCACTAATTGGTTTGCTAATGATAGCGTGTTCAGAATGGAACCGTCAATGGAAACAATTACGGTGAAACGTTTGTTTAATGCTTAACTCAAAGTTTTCAGTAACTGTACTTATATGAGATAGGTAGGTATGTGAAGGTCAATTTGTTGTGCAAAGTTATTATTAGTAATTTCGTTGCTTGCGTAAATACTGCCTTGCTTACTGACAACGGTATCCATCATTGAAATCAAGTCATCGCTACAATTGATGTGTATTGACATTATCACTATGCTTGCCAATTGCGGGTTGGCAGGCGGGATCACCTACTGTTGTCGATAAACTTTAATATCGGAAAATCAGAACCTCCGGGTGTGGGGCCGAGCACATTGCCACTCGGCCACTGACGCGTCTTTTTGACCGACTTCAAAAAAGGAGGTTCTTTGTTCGACGCGTATTTTTTTTTTATGTATGTCCAGCGATTTCTCAGTCATTTTTTTTTCCTTTAGTTGATGGCTTCGTGCGATTAGCACATTTAGCCAGTGTCAAAGTATTTTTTCTTACAAGTAATACATAAATATACAATATTTCCTTCTAGTATGATGATGATGAATGATAATAGAAATGAGAAGTGAGAAACGATATACCCCCCAACCCCTCGAGTATCTCAGTAAAAATGTGGGGCTTTACTAATTCCTCGGGCGGACTTCTTGAGAGAATTTGAAAAGTGACGTTGCACTGTTTTGTTACATTTGCCAACACTCATGCGCACTTACGAACACTTAACGGTTAATAATCCACCATTATTTCACATTAATATTCGACTTTTATTTTTCATCATCTTGTAACTGAGTGAAATCTCAAATATTATAGACAACGTACACTAGTGTTGGTCCAGTTAACCAAACGATATTCGACCGTAATTCACCACGTAAGTACCTATACATTGTTTATACAAAGTAATGTAAAACATATTATTATCAAAATTTTATTTACTCAACTCCTTCTCCATATAAACTTTAAATATACCAAATACCACACTCCTCCTTGCACGCAATGTCCATAAACAGTAGGGGCTACAACTCTATTAAATAAGCTAATAATTATATCTTCAACAACATAATAATTGTAGGTATCCACGTACGCAAACAAATTATCTGATCCTAACAAGCAACATCCAACTAGTTAATGTTTTTAATCACAAAATAATTTAAATTAAATATTAATTTACTGAACAAACAGTGCTGCAAGCACTGACCACCATTTTGCAATTACATCTTAATCACACCACGCTACTGCACACTAGATGGCGTTGCACAAAACGCGCCCCAACAATTGGATTCCGCCCGGTCCGTATATGAGCAGCGGTGGGCTTTATGGTCTGCAATAATTTATGGTTTGCAGTTAATTGCTCAGAGGGAGATATTATTCTGTTGATGTGGATGCGTCGATATGATCATGGAGTCACTTTAGTGCGTGTGTAGGTAGGTAGATATGTTAATAATTTGGTTGGATATGAGTTTGAATAAAATCCCATATTTACAATTGTTTAACGACGTACTTTAATATTTGAAATAACGATGAGTAACAATGGTCATAATAAAGACGCGATGAAATCGTATACATAAATATACCATCCCATAAAGGATCACATTGAGATTTATAGAATGCTTATAAAAATGTTTACTAAGAATAAACTGATAACAATTAAAAGAGCAAGATCCAATTTATCATCCCACAATTTTTATATTAAATTGTCTTTCAAAGTCAGATTTTATAAATAAGACCTTTTGAATCGCCCAAATATTTTTTAGCTGCTACCCGTTCCGGACGACTATTTTTTAGCTGTGGAGAAGAGACCACTGAGCAAGTAATCACTACGTGAAGAGACTGCACAAGTTTAATATAAGTATTTTATGTAACAATATTTACAAAAAAAGGAATGCCCGAGTCATTAAATCCGCTATGTAGGTACTGTACTGTTGCTAAAGTATAAATAAATATAGTAACAATAATCCTTCACAACATAATTGTTGCTCTTTTCTGGTTAATACCAGAAAAGAAGAGAAAAGCATTTAGAGGATCGGGCGGGGGGGGGGGCGTTCGCAACTGTTATGGGATCGTCGGGATCATCTAGGACGTGTTTAGGACGTTCAGATGTGTAATGTCTTGTTGGTGGAAGGCCCTCAACATTATAGTAAGTGGCCACCACAACAAGCGGGTTAGGGTGGTGGACAATATAAACAACTAAACGGAGTAGGTAGGTACAATAGTAACATCCCCGCTAGTGGTCGAACTCGGGGCGTCTGGATTTGTGCTAATAATATCCACAATTTTTTTGTAGATCCCTTGTACATACGTCACGACGATGACGTCGCGAGCATTACCATGTTTACATTTTTGACTAGTTTTGACTCTTATTCCATTGTATTAAGACTTATATTGTCACATATTCTACAAGAACAATTTACTTTAACACAGATCCAATATCTAGAAATACATTTGTGGATTTGAAGTTTAAATTAAATCGACTAAACTCCATTCCAGCAATACATTTCATGCAAATCTTATCGTGAAAAAACAGGGAAGTAAAAATAGTACCTTTTCCAGTCGAGTGAATCTTGAGGGTCTATGTATTTTCCGAGGTTAATCTAGCGTAAATTTACCTAGTGCTTAGTGGCCCTACCGCGTGTTTTCACTAACTCGCTAAAGACAGTGTTTACTAAGACTGTACAAATTACAAATGCTTCAGTTTTGTCTGAAACGTCAACAACAATGGCCTTATTCTGACAATAGGGATGTTGACAACAACAATAATTAATTCCAGAACATTAAATGAAAACACGTTACATTTATATATAAATTATATAACTTTTCAAGTTATTATTAATAAACAAACTGACGTCATAGTTTCCATTCCCATATAATTTCCATTGAAAAAAAAATCTATTGACAGTTGGTAAAAAGTTTATCTATTGACAAGTTAGTCAACTATCCAATTTGCTCATAGCCCATAGGTCAACTCCTTTTTTTTTTTTTTTTTTTTTTTTTTTTTTTTTTTTTTTTTTTTTTTTTTTTTTTTACCCAGGGAAGGTGTACCACCTACCACGAACCTTGAAGAGGCCCGCGGTTATGTGGGACTACCCGTCCGCCTTTCCACATCCCACTGACAAGGGGAGAGGCCCCAAGTCAGCTGCCAGGAGTAAATCCCGGCTGGGAGGGTGAGACGGAGGGGCTACCGCACTAAACCCTGGGGGACGCAATCCGAGAAGCAGAAGGCTAAGTGGCAGTCACGGGACCTGATCCACGAGGGAAATGACCGCGCGAGGGCCACCCTGTCGCCCATGTTCCCGCCTATAGCCATTGAGGTGCGCCCATTCGAATAGTGTTTCGAATGTGGAGCACGACAACAGCCACGCGCCGGAACATGGGCGAAAACGCGCACGCACAGAACATCGCATCTTTATGATGCAATAGCAACACAAAGAATACACACAACAACAATATATACAATTCCTAAAAATACCTACAGACTACTTAATACTAAAGTACTTGAAGTACAATATAGAACTGTGTGGTGTGGTACCCACACAGAGCTTCTCTTGCATAGGGATTATAACTTATTTCTAACTTATTTCCTAACACATATTAAATTAAAGAACAAATTTACATACTACACTAATTGAGTTTCGAAAAACTCTTCCTTCCAAACCCTCAATATATACAAATATATACAGACACACATAAAATTCTGGGATCTGGTGGCGCCAAAAGCATCAACCAGATCTCCTCCTTCCTTTGTCCCGCCTCACGCTCGTGAAGAGTTACGAGGGTGGGGACTTTATACTTTACAAATATATACATTTACTTTACACTCACATTAACATATTAGCACACATTTATTTACATTAACACTATTATTTATATTTACACTATTTTTATTTACAGGATCATCAGGGGAGCCATCGGACAGGAGCAGAGCTACGGCGGATGGAGGTCCGCGTATCGACGACGGCGTCTCCCAACTCTCCTTCTCCTAGCCAATGGAGCATTGGCGGCCTCTTCGCGAGCGCGCTCAGCCTCCTCCTTCAGGCTCATGCAGCTCTCTGCGAATTGAACCGCCGCGTCCCACGTTTCCTCATCCTCCAACATCGTCTTAACGAGATTGGGGAGAGATAAGTCGTCACTTCTTGCAGCAATCTGCAGAGTACGTCGCTGGGCAGAAAAGGCGCTGCACACTTGCAGTGTGTGCTGCGCAGTGTCTGCCCCCGCTCCGCACTGGTGACAGATTGGGCTTTCCTCTCGTCCTATCCTGAACAGATACTCACCGAAACAACCGTGTCCGGTGAGTATCTGTGTCAGGTGGAAAGAGATGCCACCATATGGCCTGCTTGTCCACTCCAGTATAATCGGGCGTAGGGCTTCGACCGTGCGGAGGCCAAATGTGGGGGAGCCTAACAGGTCCTGCCACTTCCACATCGCCATCTCGCACGCCTCTCGCCTCACCGCCTCCAGCTCAGCAGGAGCCGGACGTTCGCCGCTCATCCTCCTCTCCGCCCGGAACTCATGAACCTCGGTTAAAACCTTGGCTTCAAGGTCCCAGGGCACCATTCCCGCAATTGCCGTCGCGGCCTCGTACGAAATGGTACGGTACCCCCTTATTGCCCGAACTGCGACCACTTTCTGTGGCCGCCGCAGCAGTGCGACGTTCCTGGGCGTAAGGGCGTCCGACCATATCGGAGCTCCGTAAAGCGCCATGCTACGGAGTACTCCCGCGTACAGCCTGCGGCAGCTATCACCGGGGCCACCAACGTTGGGAAGCAGGCGGGACAGAGCCATCCCTGCCTTCACCACCCTCGGAGCCATCTCCTCTAGGTGCGGCCTAAACGTCCAGCGGCTGTCGAGTACCAGCCCCAGGTACTTCAGCCGGGACCCGACCCTTACTGGCACTCCGTCGACATCGATGTGGGCATTTCTGGGGGGGCCGCCCCGAGGACCATGAAACAGGATGGCCTCGGTTTTCGGCAGCGCCACCTCCAGCCCCAACAACCTTATCCTCGTCACTGTCAAAGTGGCAGCCACAGACGCAAGCCGCGCCGCCTCCTGGTAGTCACCGCCCCGTGCAGTGACTAGGGTGTCATCTGCGTAGCAGATGACGCCCGACCTGGGAAGGGAAACCCCTCTCAGGACCCAGTTGTATCCGAGGTTCCACAGGAGTGGCCCGAGGACCGACCCCTGTGGAACTCCGCACACCATCCTGTGCGCGCGAATGCGCGTCCCACCTGGTTCGAGGAAGAGGACGAACCTGTCCCTGAAGTAATCTCGGAGGACTCTCCGCAGATACCAGGGCACTCGGTGGAATTGCAGCGCTTGAATGACCACACTGAAGGGGAGGGTGTTGAACGCATTGGCGATGTCCAATGAAACCGCCAACACCCTTTCCCCTCTCTCTGTTGCCTCGTCCGTTGTCTTGCGAAGCGATTTGATCGCATCGACAGTCGATCTCTCCCTTCTGAACCCGTATTGGGTGTCCTCCAGGTTTGGCCCTACGTTCTCCAGGTGCTCGATGATGCGGGCGGCGAGCAAGCGCTCGAAGAGTTTGCCCACTTCATCTAGGAGGACGATCGGGCGGTAGGCGGAGGGAGAATCTACTGGCCGTCCTTCTTTTTTAAGTAGGACTAGTCGGCCCTGTTTCCAGATTCTCGGGAACCTCCCTTCCCGAAGGCAGGAATCCAGGAGCTCGACTAGCCTACTTCCGACATGGTCAAGGGCTAGGGACAGAACCCTGCCCGGCACGCCGTCAGGCCCTGGGGCCTTCTTCTTGCGGCTGAGGCGATCAACCACTAACTCCATCTCCTCGTCCGTTACATGAGGGATGGTGGACGGATCCACCTCCCCATCATGCTCCGGGGCGTTGAACGGGACCGCCTCAAACACCCGGTCCGGAAACAGGCCCTCGACTATACGGGTCAGGAGCTCCGGCTGGAACGATTCCGTGGGGGGCGCCGAACTACGTAGCCGATTCCTTACGGAACGGTACGGCCTTCCCCACGGGTCACGATCCAAGTCGGCCAGGAACTCCTCCCAAGCCGCCTTTTTCCCCTGTTTAATGCGGACCTTCAGGGCCCACCTTGCCTCGTTCAGACGGGCGAGGAGGTCTTCTTCCTCTTCGGGGGGATGCCTTCTGCGGCGGCATCTCTGGTACTGCCTGCGTGCGAGTATGGTGTCCTCCCGGAGGGACGCAATTTCCGCGGACCACCAATACACCGCACGCTGCTGTGGGCGGTCACCTACCCTGGGCATTGCGGCATCGCACACCCTGGTGAGAGCACTCCGGAGCATCTCCGCCTTCGCGTCGACGTCTAGATCTGCCGGGGGAGCCGGGAGCCATCCTTCCACCATCGCCGTTTCCACGGCGGCTTCCCTGTTTAGGCGCGTTAGTGCCCAGCGCCGAAACTTCTCCGACCTTACGCCCTGCTGAGCGGGGACAGTGATTTGGGGAGGAGAGGACAGCCTGATCCAGATGTACCTGTGATCGCTCATGGTCTCGGCGTCCTCCATCACTCTCCACTCGGACACGCGTGAGGCGATGGCGGGGGTCGCAAACGTTATGTCCACGATGGATTCCCCCTGCCACCTCACGCATGTACTCACGTTCCCCCTGTTGAGGAGCACCAGCCCCGCCTCAACGCCAAATTCCTCGACTTCTTCACCTCGCTGGTTGGTGACGGGAGATCCCCAGGTCGTGGATTTAGCGTTGAAGTCCCCTGCTACGATGGTCTGTAGCGGGGCTAGACGGCGCACTACTCCCAGCAGTGTGGCAATGAAGGCCTCAAACTCCGCGAAGGCACGGTTGGGCGAAAAGTAAACTCCGACCAGAGCGACTTCCCCCACTTGTGCGGCAACAAAGCCCGGTCCCCTCTCTCTGAGAGAGATTGGGGTTGCTTGCGAGGTTGTTATGGCCACGCTGGCCACGTTCCCGCCCACGTCACCGACCCAGTTGTCCCTCGCAGGGACCGTGTACGGCTCCGCCAGAATCGCTATGCCTATCCCCCACTCCGCCATATGCTGCACAAGTAAATCTTGTGCAGTGGCGCAGTGGTTGAGGTTCGCCTGGAGAATTGTGGCGTTACGGTGTGCTGGCATTTGGGGCCGGTTCCGTTACCTCCATGGCGCTGGTGGGCGCTGCACTTTTGGGGGGGGGCCTCCAGGGGGCCGCCTTGGCCTTCGGTTTTATGGGGGGGGGATTGCACCTTCTCCCACCCATGTAGTGGTCAGCCTTCAGCTTCGCCGCGGCGCAAACACTGCAGTACGGCTCCTCTGCCACGCACTCATCCGCACGGTGCCCCGGCGTACTGCACCGGAAGCACATGTCGCTCCGGTTTATTTCGGCAGTGCAGGTGTACCTGGTGTGACCCGTGCCCATGCACTGGAAACACCTAAGTGGGAGCGGGTCCATTACCACTACCTGCACTGTCGACCATCCGACCTGTATTCGCCCCTCTCGTGCCAGCATCTTTGCTGTCGCCACGGGGCACTTGAGCATCATGGAGTTGGAGCCCCACGGCCCCGGACGAATGTCTCCGAAAGAGAGCATGTGCTCCGGGCACTTGGTCAGCTCCAGGACTGCATCCTTGATCCACTGCTTCTCGATCGTCTCGTCGATCGCAGCGAATCGGATGTGCGCCTTGCGGAAAGGGCGGAACACCTCCGCGTCATCCCCAATGACCTCCTTCATCCTGGCCGCAAGCGCGTCGGCCTTGTCTCCACTGGTGGCCCCTGGGATCTCCAGTTTACGGCCTCCAGAGGCCGTGGTCCTCACCCGGAGCGACTTCAGCCCAAGGTCTGCCAGCTTTATCGTCCTGACGGCCTTCCCCAGGACCGAGGCGTAATTCTCGCCCCTCTCCTGAGCTTCCCTCTTAAGTGTCACTGTTATGACAGACGACCTTGGAGTAGTGAGCTTTGCGGCTTGCTGTCTTTGGAAAGACTGAGGAGCCGCACCCTTGGCCACTACCTCTTTGGTCGTCTTTTTTGACGCCTTACTCTGGGGGTTGGCAGCTTGCTGCTGCTTCTGTTTCCCCTTTTTTACCACCTCAACCCACTTGTTGGCTGGGGTGCTAGAAGCAGCAGCCAGACTAGGGGAGGGGGAACGCTCTCGGACTACCGGCTTTTTGGCTTGGGGCCTAGCCGGGGGGGGCACGTGGGGGGCGCTGGACGGGCCTGCCTGCACCTCCAGGGCGTCAGCGTGCTCGCGTGCCGCGAGGGCCCTGCTTTTGTCGCTGGACAATGGGGGCCTCATCAAGGGTTTAGGGGGGAGCCTGCTCTCAATCCCGTCAACTCGGGCGTTGAGCATATTGCCCAACGAGGAGAACAGTTCCCCCCTAAGTTCTTCGAACATAGAAGCGAGCATCGGCATCAGCTCCCGTTGCAGCGGGGTAGCCTCTGCCGACGCTGAGGGGGCTTTAATCACAGGGGTTTTGGCACGGGGGGCCCGACGCACGGGAGAAGGAGCTCTCGCACGGGAGGTCTCGTCGCGTTGCAAACGCGAGGTCTTGAGCTCGGCGCGGGCGTACCTGAGCTCCACCCTCATCCGCTCATTATCCGCCCTCAACCTTCTGGCCTCCTCTGACGGTGTCAGCTCTTGGAGGGCCCTCATGTTTCTTTGTAGAGCCGATGTAGCCGTGTTGAGGTTTCCGCGAACGGGACCTTGCAGGTTTCTGGACTTCTGCACCGACTCTACAATGGATGCCAGGTTACTTCGGGCCTCCTCCAACAGCGCATCCTTGCTAGCAAGGGCTTCTTCGTATTGGGCCTTCGCCCTCTCCTCCTGATCCTCCATTCGATTGAGGGAGGCGGATCGGCTACGGGGGGGGCCACGGGTGGGTTTTCGGAGGTACGCGTCCCTCCCCCTTCCCTGCTCCCCCGCCGCCGCTTCGTCTTCCTCAGTCCTCCTCCTCAGCTCCCTCCTAGCACCTGCCAGCCCGGCATAAACGCCAGTCCTTGGCGTGGTCCCTACCTTTCCCCCTCTTCGGGCCGTGGTCACCTTGGAAGGCGGTGCCATGAGCTCGGCATCGGTTCTTCGGTCGTACTCGTCCACATCGACGACCTCAGAATCGAGCTCAGTACGCTTCCTTTTCTCCGCCTTTTCCGCTTGCTCGTTCACGTACGCTCGGCACTCCTCCAGGGTATCGTTCACGAACCGGGTGGTCTCTTCGTCGATGGGCTCATCATCATCGAGGAACTCCATGTTCTCGGGCACGAGCTCAGTGACCGACTCTTCAAAAGAGTCAGTTTCCGATAAATTCGGCTCTCTTCCCAACTCTCTTTCCTCTCCTCTCTTCCTTCTTCCTCTTCCCTTCTCCTTATCTCCTCTTCCTTCCCCCCTCCTTCTAACGCAAGGCGCACTTTTGCCCCCCCCAGAGACGGTGGGGCAGCCTGAGCCCAAATCTCCGGCCTTAGCCGAGGAAGTGGTCCCAGGGAGGGATTCTCCCGCCTTACGGCGGGTACCCTCCTGGGGTAGTGATATTTGTAGATGCGCACTCATGTTATTGACATTGATGGGGTGTCACCCAGGCAATTTTCTAGGGTTGTCATCCCCCTGGCAATTTAAGGGCTGCCGTTCCCTAGTTAGGCCAACAAACTACCCATGCGACGCCCACTCGCCAAGGGCACCCTACATACTGTCGGGGTTGGGCGGTGCCGACAGGTTTTTACTGGTGCTCTCCAGGGTTTGATGGGTTTTCCTTCCCGCAGCCCGAATAGGCTTCCCCGGTCCCTAAGACCACCGCGTACCCACAACGCCAAAAGTGGGGTCGTTGCAGCAGCCAAAGGGATAACGGCTTGGGAGCCGGCGTTAGCCCCCGTTACACCTCTCTCACAGGTGTCCCCATTTCCCCCCCGTGCGACCTGAGAACCCTTAAGGGGCGGCCGTCTTTGTTGAACTCCTCTCAAAGCCGCTCAGAAGGAGCAGCGAGCAGTGCGACCCAAAGTAGGCACGCACCTAGGAGTTGTCGGTTTGTTAGCCGGTCAGTCTCACGCAAACTCCTCATTGGAGGAGAGTGTTGAGGCTGCCCGTTGCCCAGGGTGTACCACGAGGAGGTCAACCGACACACACCCCCCATAGGTCAACTCCTAAGTAAGGACACTTAAACGGTCACTTTTACATTATATATAAATAATAACTTTAGCAGTCACGTTAGGCTCCTAGTAAAATCACTCTAAAATTCTAAATAAATAAATATTAACATATTAGACAACATCACATACATTATTCTGATCCCAAAGTAAGTAGCTAAAGCACTTTTTTATGGAAATCAGAAACAGCGACGGTAACACAACCACTCAGACCGGACACAATATCGAAAATTTCGTTTGCGACATTGACCCGGCCGGAAATCGAACCCGGGACCTCAGAGTTAGCGCCGCGCTGCTCAAAGTCCGGCGTTCAAGCCACTCGGCTACGGAGGTCGTCAACTCTAGCTCGTAGCCACATGCAGTAATACGGTACAGTGAAACGTAGCTATCTGACTACGCTTCTTCATCACCAGCTCATGTTATGTCCACACTGCTAGGGCACGAGCTTTAAATAAACCACCACGCTTACCCATTGTGAATTTGCGGTTGTTAACGACTGCTAATGCAATCGAGACCAACGGGTTTACGTGCCTTCCGCAATACATGAACAATGTCACACAGAGTTAAGCCATTGAACTGAAAGTGCGTTTTTCAATCGCTATTCGATTACAGTTTTGTATGGCAAATTTTAACTTTTCTCGTTTGTCGCCATTAGGCGCTGCTTCAATGCCATACTATACGGATAGTAAACAAAACTTTTTTTTTTTGAGAGAGATTGCTGATTGCCTCTACGGCATTTTCAGCTTCACCGGGCTTTTTTGGGGGCGGCGAGGAACGTAAAAGGTCCCTCAAGCCGTGTGAAACGAATCACCTTCGGAGGTTATCTAGAGGGAACGGTATCGCGCACTAGTGCGCGTCCCCGTGCCCTACTAGATTCTCCGAAGGGTTCGGATCGGATCGGGGAGCGGAGCAACCCGAGGGCGCCTCTAAAGGCACGGACCTCGGCTCGGGTTGACCGGGCCGTGGAGGAGGAGAGAAGCGCCCAGGTACATGTCTGTACCTGGTGTAGAGCGAGTGTGAACCGGTTCTTCGTACCCTTGTTCTACGAGTACGGTGTCTTGGGCCTAAACTGGTGTGCATGTTTAGTGTATTCTGTAAATGTGTGCTGTCATTCAGAGGATCGGGTGGGGGGAAACAAAACTCACACTAGGTACCATAGGCACTGTAGCGTGTGTGAAACCATGGTAGGGCCTACGCGGGAAAGAATAAATCACACTTGAATCACGGGGGTTTATAAGGTGAAATTGCTCACTCAGTTGTTAGATGAAGATGTGAGACAATGCGATGAGCACAGATTTCTGTGTTCTGTGGGGATGCGTTTTGTATTTTTTTGATATTAACGGGTAAGCACAGTGCCTTGATCTCACCTGATGTTAAGTGATGATAAGGCCAATGATGGAAGCGCACTTCACCCGGAATCCTCAGCTAGTGAGGTACTGGCTATCTTATCTCTAGCTGCCGGAACACAACAATGCTACAAACATTGATGTTATGGCGACATATTTAGATAAGATGGTGGTAGCTAGCCAGGCGGACAAACAAGCCCTACCACCAACCAAACCGAGTACACAAACATGTACCCCCGCTGGGAATCGAACCCGGGACCTCTAAACCGGTGGTCTTAGCCACTAGACCACAGAGGCGGTTCAAAGAGGGTATTGTTACCACCGGTGATCTTGAAATTGTAAGTGATATGAAATATGTAAATAGCCCTCCGTGCTTTGGAAGGCATTTA
Source organism: Eudonia truncicolella (assembly GCA_949315975.1). Lineage (NCBI taxonomy): Eukaryota > Metazoa > Arthropoda > Insecta > Lepidoptera > Crambidae > Eudonia > Eudonia truncicolella. The sequence goes on along the minus strand of OX438848.1, from coordinate 3,579,360 downwards.
AAGCCGATGCGTTGGTCCCGGCTGCATTAGCAGTCGTTAACAACCGGGTTTTTTTTAGTTTGCTGAGTGCCTCAGACGGCATATTCAGCTTCACCGGGCTTTATTCATAGTAGAGATTGCGTATCGGCAAACGTAGTGTAGAACGCCCTCAGACTAGGTGGAGCGACGATCTTCGCAAGGTGGCTGGCAAGAGCTGGATGAGAGTGGCCGCGGATCGTGCTCAGTAGCGTGCACCTCGAGAGGCCTATGTCCAGCAGTGGACTAGTGTAGGCTGATGATCTGATGATCATTAAAAACAAGATAAACAATAAAAAAAAAGATTATCATCTGATGATTCAGATGATGATCTTTTTTTTAATTGTTTATGTCTTCTAAAACAGGTTTTTCAAACTTAACAGAAAATACCCACATTAACATTTGTAAAAAACTACTAGTTCATTTTTTTTTATATAGTTTCCTCGAAGGAAACGCACATTCACAAGGGATTTAACGTGTGTATTTTTAGAAATTTTGATATTTTGATCCGGTAAAAAAATTTCAAACTTAAATTTCAATCTCAAAGAAGTTAATCTATGTACAGACGCCTGCACATCAACCTACCCAAAACTGTCAAATTTCTTCAATACATTTTCAACTATACATCTTAGTAATAAAGTTCAAAGTCTATTGAGGAAATTTGACAGTTTGTGGCAGTGGTAGGTTGATGTGCAGGCGTGTGTACCTAGTTAATATTGTAATCATACAGAAACAAAATACACAAACATTGTTTTAAAGATAACATAGTCAGTCATCTTAAACTTTTGCACCATTAACATAAATAAACAAGTTACTTTTATCAAATTCACGATGATAGTGGCACATTTAATTATTTATCGATTAAGGCGAAGTTCCCAATTTAAAATTGTAGAGAATCATTAAGATTTATTTTTTTTCAGTCTCAAAAATACGTTGTTCCTACCTACAAACTTTCATTATGAATGTGAAAAAATAGTAAAAAACATTGGATAGTTACCAATTTATCAACCGCAACTTGAGCAGTCGCGTTGCAATTGTACAATTAACAACCGGTTGCTTTATTCGGTAATGAGCCTGCCGTAAGTGTAAGGCAAAAGACCTTGTACCTAGAAGAACCGGCAAAAGAACTCAGCTACGTCATTTCTTTTCTCCCTTTCTATTACAGCATCAAATATGGGAGAACTCCGTCCTTATCAAAGAAAGAAAGTGTTTCCGAAAGGGAACGAAACAACTTATGCTAAAGACGCTCAAATGGCTCGATCTCAACCCGCATTTTAACTTAACCTTATTAAATGTATTTTAGAATATTATGTAACTGGTGTAATAATGTTGGCAGAATAAAATAAATTAAACCGTCATGATTTGCTATAATAATAATAATAATTCCGACATATTATTTCTGGTTGTTGCTTGCTAACGGAGAGTATTTGCACAGACACAACCAAGTAGCCAGAATAATTCACACGCAAATTGCTCTTGGATATGGCCTTGTTGAATCGGAGGTGCCGTACTATAAATATGCACCTGCGCCAGTACTCGAAAATGGTCATGCAACGCTCTACTGGGATCGCTCTATCATTACGGACAGGACTATTGTCGCCAATAAGCCTGATATCGTGGTGGTTGACCGATCTCAGCGCCGGGCAATACTGGTTGATATCACCATACCTCATGATGAGAACCTCGTGAAAGCCGAGAAGAACAAGCTCAGTAAGTACCTTGACTTAGCTCACGAGGTGACCGCCATGTGGGATGTTGATTCAACCATTATTGTCCCGATAGTCGTTTCAGCGAACGGTCTGATAGCGAAGAGACTCGACCAACATCTTAAGAGACTCTCGCTTGATGGTTGGATCAAGGGTCATATTCAGAAAGCAGTACTTCTTGACACGGCACGTATTGTCAGGAGGTTCCTCACTCTGCAGCCCTGACCACCGGTAGCTTGGGCCCTGCCCCGCTGCTGATGGTACTCTAGAATTAGGTTTTTATAATGTTTTATTGTTTTATATTAAAATATTGTAAAATCTAGTTTTAAGAAAGAAAATAAATAAAGAGTATAATAATAATTGGGCGCTGCCGGAGGCAACCTAGGTTAAGTTTTATTGTAAATATGTTTTTATATAAAATATAGAAAAAAAAATTCTTACGTTTAATATTTAAATATTTTTCGCTGTGTAAATAAATTAGGTAGGTAAATGATTTTTAACGGCGTCTTATTCACCAACAGTTCATAATACCAGATATTTAAAAAATATCTAAATGTGCATTAAAAATTATCTTCAGCTTAAATAATTGTTTACAAGAATATGTCCTTGCACTTTTATTTAACGAACACAGATATTAAAGTTATCTCCGACTGAGATAGTGTTGTGAAGAGTGTCATTATTATAAAGTGTATTATTATTTGTCTAAATAATATTTAAATACAACAATGATTTACCAAATGATTCGTTTAAAACTTTTTTGTGCTGTTTTACTTTTCAATAACTTCGTTACGGTATCAACTTACGACTTATACCAAGGAAATGACTTTGGAGCTAGAATGTCTTATAAACAAGTTAAAAAACAGGGGTTGTTATTTTTCAAAAGGTATGAAACAGTAAATTTTGTTTACCCAGAAGGGACAAAGATAACAGGAATTGCTTGTGTTGATCTATCGCCTAGCAAGAAGGGCGTTGCGACTGTTAAAGAAGGTGGAATTAATAATAATAAGGTATTAATAGAATTCGAAAGTGAAAGAAGTGCAGGATTAAAATATTCTGTGGAAATTTATACATCGTCGTTAAAAAATATATTACTGAACGCCACTCGGATTTACTGACTGAATAGCAACATGTATTTCCGCAAACAGCTCTAATATTTAGATATTCAAAAATGTTTTATGAATGCTAATGCACATTTCAATAATTATTCAATTCAATTTCTTGTAAAATGGCTCTCGCTACGATTTAGCCAGTGTCTAGTTTTAGGGCAACTTATTAGTGTTTTGATTTTGTCCGTAACTTTGCTTAAAACTTCAATAGGCGTTGTGCTTGTACAAGCAAGAAAATGTCAAAAACTGAGACCCAATTTTGAAGATACAGGCAGTAACTGATTGATTCTGTTGATACCTGAAACAATGACAAATAACTAACTAATTGAGCGAGTTAGTGAAGCAGATAAAATTTATAATTTAATATTATTAGACATAATGTACGAACACAAGACATTCACAAAATCAGAATTTATATACGATAATATGGATTTAAAATTAGTAGGCCGCGGTATGTACGGAGGAAGGAGAGAGTATAAGGAGGGGTTATTTTTAGGGCAATAATAATTATTATTATTTTATTTTTTTTCAATAATTATATTTGGTGAACGCGACCTTAACACTGTTCATTGGGTAAAATTTCAACCAATCAAACAAGCCTGTGTCCAGCCATTTTTACAGCTGTCAAGTTAAACGTCAAAAGCAGAGAAAAGTTTTCGTATCGTTTATCATTTCACTTTTTTCACATTTAATAGAAAATTTTATTTGAAAATGTCGGAAAATGAGTACCACGATGCGTAAGAAGACTCAAGTATCGTTCGTAATACGCGATGAAGAGGAAAGGCGCCATAAAAATGGCGTTAGTTCACTGCAGCTTGACCCTATTCAGGGGAGGCTGTATTCCGCCGGCCGTGATGGAATTATACGTGTTTGGAACACAGCTACCGGTGTCCAAGACAGGTATATCCAAAGTATGGAGCACCACACAGATTGGGTGAACGACATTGTGTTGTGTTGTGGTGGGAAAAACCTAATAAGTGCATCCTCCGATACTACTGTCAAGGTATGGAACGCACCCAAAGGATTCTGCATGTCCACCTTACGTACTCACAAGGATTACGTGCGAACGCTGGCGTACGCTAAAGACAAAGAACAAGTTGCCAGCGCGGGCCTAGACCGCGCTATTTTCCTATGGGACGTCAATACTCTGACTGCACTCACAGCTAGCAATAATACTGTTACAACATCTAGTCTGGTTGGTAATAAAGAATCGATTTATAGCTTAGCTATGAACCCACCAGGCACCATCCTAGTAAGTGGTTCTACTGAGAAAGTTCTCAGGGTTTGGGACCCACGAAACTGTTCACGTCTGATGAAATTAAAAGGGCATGCAGACAATGTTAAAGCTCTGGTTGTGAGTCAAGATGGTTCTCAATGTGTGTCTGGCAGTTCGGATGGAACAATAAAATTGTGGTCGCTGTCACAACAAAGGTGCATATCAACTATTAGAGTTCATTCTGAAGCAGTGTGGGCACTGTTAGCTACCGAGAACTTCACTCATATCATATCTGGTGGACGGGACCGACTAGTCATTATCACAGAGCTACGGAATCCAGATAACTTTATGATTGTTTGTGAGGAGACCGCACCTATACTAAAGCTGTGTTTCACAGCAGATCAGCAAGGTGTGTGGGTTTCGACGTCTGAATCCGATATTAGGTGCTGGAAATTGCCACCGCGCAACTCCTTAAGCTCGGATATGTATAATCAGAACAATTACAATACAAACAATGTATATCAAACACAACCTATTCATCACATTCCCGGTGGTCCTGCTATCAAACACTACACAGTATTGAATGATAAAAGACACATACTGACCAAAGACACAGTCAACAGTGTAGCTTTATATGATGTCTTAAAAGCTTGCAAAGTTGAAGATTTAGGTGAAGTTGACTATGACGAAGAAGTAAAGAAACGCTTCAAAATGGTTTACGTACCAAATTGGTTTAATGTAGATTTGAAGACAGGTATGCTGACGATACACTTGGGGCAGGATGAGACTGATTGTTTGTGCGCATGGGTTAGTGCTAAAGAGGCTGGATTGACTACGGAGAATGATCAGAAGGTTAATTTCGGGGCTTTGCTACTTCAAGCTTTGTTGGAGCATTGGAATCACCCAAATAGGGTTAATGAAGCAGGCATGAAAGTGATTGGAAATAATTTCTTTAGTGTGCCCTTGCATACACCTTTAATCTTCAGCGAAGTTGGTGGCAGGACATTGTATAGACTACAGGTATGTATTGTAACCTCTTTTTATAAATGTGAGATAGTCTAGCTTTTTCTGTAATGAGTAATATTTATTCAGTAGCCAATTTTAGTTATCTCAACCTTTATGCTTTAGACAACACATTATACTGTCTTCGGTCCCAGTTCTGGTTGTATAATGCTAATCTGTAACAATCTGTGTATGCTGATCACAGGTGGCTGCTTCATTATTTGTCAATCTATTTACTATAGTTCTAGCCGACATCTATAACTGACTAAAGTCTGATTCAAAATTAAATTATACTAAAATGTAACTTATTTATATACTTCAACCGTAGCTACTAGATATAGGTAGGTAATTAATATAATAATATTTTATTTGTAATTATTATTTGTTTGCTTACTCACATAGGTTCCCCCTATAGTAAAGCACCTGTAAATTACATAGGCAATTTTATTTAATACTGACATTTTAAAAAATAGCAAAATCTGTATCATTACCAGTTCTCAATTTTTTTTTAGGTTGGCGACGCTGGTGGTGAGAATGAGGGCAACCTTTTGGTGGAAACAGTGCCATCGTGGGTAGTAGAAGTGGCAATAGAGATGTCTGCGCCCAATCTAAACAAACTGCCATTTTATTTGTTACCGCATTCCAGCTGCCAGAGCAAACAAGATCGACAGAAAAAGGTACTAAATTGTTTTTTGAGAGCTGGCAGCATCTTGGTCCTATAGTTTAGCACACTCAATGTCTAAAAGCCAAGCAGACTTTTAGCGTCGGCAATCGGCGATTTAGTTGCTTTTCAAAAGCTGCTTTTTTGAAGCATGCTGTGTTAATACAACTCACCTAACATATAAATAAACACAAGTCGCCTTTGGACGCTCGATGAAGCGACTTACCGCTAATCTCCGCACACTTTGATTGCGCAAAGTTTCAAAATTTCGATACCGTCGTACGCAGATCGTACGCGGTCACAAAATGGCCGATCGCCGATGTTTAAAATATTTGTATGCTATGGCCCTATGTTTAGAGGGCTTATAACACGTGATCCTTAATGCTAAATGTAATATTTTAAACTTCAACTAATTTGAAAGAAAATTCAGATCTTTTGACAAAAGCAAACAACAATTCAACTACATAAGCAAATTAAATTAATACGCATCACTAGATGTGGTTATGCAAACGTAAAATATACAGGGTGTTTTGTAATGCCTATATAATCCCAAATATAGCAGATAGGGTCCCGTGAATATTGCCCTGAACATTCGTGAAAATGTTTTTTACGAAGGAAAATTGCTAAGTAATGCCCTAGGCCCAGCCAATACATTGTTCTTGGTCGTCATTCGCCAATCTCATATAAAATGAAATGAAATATATTTATTAGAACACAGTATAAACTTATGTGAAACAAAACAATAAAATTCGTAACGTCATAATCATGACGATATTAATTATATAACTAAATAAATAAGCAAACAATTGCAGGACCGTTTAGTAGCAAACGACTTCATCCAATGTCGCAAAGTCGCTGAACACGTGGTAGAGAAGATAGTGGGTGGTGGAGACGCTAACGGCGCGAGCGCGGGCAGTGGGAAGGGCAGTGCCAACGAGGACAGCAGCAACGACGCGCCCGAGGAGCGGGTGGAGCTGCTGTGCTGCGACCAGGTAATTTTATACAGAGCTAACCTCTTTCAGACCTGGGGCCCTACCCTTACATTCAAGTCGCACAGAAACCGTCTATGGAACACGGCAAAGAAGATAAATAAGATATACGGCTGGTAGAGAAGATAGTGGGTGGTGGGGACGCCAGTGGCGCGAGCGCGGGCAGCGGCAACGACACGCCCGAGGAGCGGGTGGAGCTGCTGTGCTGCGACCAGGTAAGCTTTTAACTAACGATCACTTTGCTTTGCTGTTCAAAATTATACACTCGTATTTCTGTTGGAAGCATTTCATGGCATCTTCTTTTGTCAAGCGGTGAGGGAATCCAACTTTGCCAGTCTTAGGCCTTCTGTGTGCTACATTGAATCCTGGCCTGCCAAGTACGACGTAGAAGTCAAGACAGTAGATACCAATGGAAGGGTCATATTTGATACCCAGATCAATGTGTTCTTGAATACCAAATCCAAAGTTTTCTGTGGCTGAGAAGTTGTCACGTCTCAACTCATATTCTCTGACTTTAAGACCCCTCTCAAGGATCTCCTCAGCCTTACCACCTCGCACTATGCAGTGGACTGCAATCTTTTCATTACGACGGATACCAAAGGATCGCACCAGGCAAAGCTTCCTGATGTGCAAATTTCTCATAACATTTTTAGAGTTATCGCTAGGAGATCTTTTGTCCTTCTTGCTCCTTTTCGCGGGCTGCGGTGGCTCACGCCATGATCACTGTTTATCAAAAAAAAGCTTATAGGTACCTCACAAGTTATAGACCTCTTCATCATTATCAGCTCATTTTTATGTCCCCACTGCTGGGGCACGAGCCTTCCCTATGGATGGACAGGGAGAATGGACCATAAACCACCACGTAAGCCCAGTGCGGATTGGTGGTTATAATAGACCTCTTATTACACGTAAGTTCGCTACTGTTTTGAAACTAGGTAAGCTTACTTAGGGTAACCGGGCTTTCAGTCTGAAGGTTCCCAGGAAGTTTCTAGAGCGTGACCCCGTCCTCTACTAGACTCCGAGGCGTTCCGATCGGAATCGAGAGCGGTATAACCCGTACTAGCCTTTAGAGGCACCCGCCTCTAAAGGCTAGTACCTCGGCTCGGGTTAACTGAGTTGTGGGGGTAAGGAAAACGCCCAGGCAGCTAATAGCTAGCCGCTTAGACATTGAAGATAGCGGCAACGACGACGCGCCCGAGCGGGTGGAGCTGTTGTGCTGCGAGCAGGTAAGCTAATCCCGAGTTAACCTCTTTCAGACACGGGGCCCTAGCCTAACGCCAGGGCCATTATTGTGTCAGCGCAGCGTGTCCGATCTGGTGATCCGCCCCGCATCTTCCGCGGCGGAATTCCCACGAAACGTGGTCCTGGTGTTACAGTCTACGTCTCCCAGAACCTTACACAGAAATGAAAACACGGCAGAGAAGATAGAGGTAGTGGAGATGCTGGCTGGTAACTGCAGCGAAGCGCACGAGATGTTGAGGATCAACAGTTAATACCAGAGGTTTTCTAGAGCGTGACCCCGTCCCCTACTAGACTCTGAGGCGTTCAGATCGAAATCGAGAGCGGTACAACGAAACAGTGGGTATAACTTAAACAAAAAAATTACAAGAATATCTTAATTTGTTTTGTTATTTCACTACTCACATTTCTCATGGACTAATAATACTATTATTAGCATTATACCTATAATATCCAATTTATCAAATATCAATATCAATTGTTCAAATATCGCTTCCCTGCTCCCATTTTTAATGTTTTAATGCACTTTCCATTAAATTTCAGGTGCTCGACCCCAATATGGACTTACGAACGGTCCGTCATTTCATCTGGAAGTCAACTGTAGAGTTTACACTACACTACCGAGTGTTGAAGCAATGAAAGCGTATACTTGTATAATTGAAAAGGTATTTCGCTATCTGATTTCTGATTGAGTGATGTTAATATAATGCAGTCAGTCGTGAAAATTCCTTAAGTGGTCACAAATATAGTGCATTTAAAGAAAACTAACCTTGCTATCATTTGATTGAAGGATGTTTTTTGACTAACCCTGTAAACTTTGATTCCGACAAAAATATACTTAAACCTATACGGCTGTAAAATAAGCCATATGGGTTTAACATTATAGTCTATTTTTGGCAGAAATAAATATATGTAAAACTACAATGGCATTTAAGAAGAACTACTTTAATGTCAGACGATTAAAGAATGTTTTTGATCAGCGCATTGTGAATATTTTTTATTTAGGCAATAAGAGATTTCAAAGTTAACCGTATATAGCTTATTTTACTTATATGTAAAGATTCTTTGGCATTTTAGAAAACTTACTTTATTGTCAGACAAATAAAAAATGTTTTTGACCAGTGTTGTGAATATTTTTGTTTTGGGCAATAATAGGCTTTAAAGTTTACTGGATTCGACTTATTTCACTTTAATGTGACAATATTTTTGACCACTTAATTAATATATTGTTAAGAAACGTAAACAAATGCAAGTCAGTCGTAAGGATCAAAAAAAGGCATGCCAAAAGCGATGCGACTTTAATGTAATAAAAATAAGATTCACAATAACATCAACACGACTTTTGAGGTTATACAGTGTTAATATATTTGGTCATAGAACATAAAATTGATTTTTATTACTTTTATAAGATTATTGTCAGGTGACTTTTTCAATGAAGGCTTATGTGTGGGAAAAGTAGTTTGTATGTTGACAACAACAATAATAATTAATTCCAGAAAATTAAATGTAAAAAATTAAAGAAATGCCTCAGTGACCGATTGGCAAAGGTTCAATTCCCAGTTCGGGCAAAAGTGTGTATTCGAAATTTCGATGCATAGCCCGCGGTTTGTGATCACCAACCCGCAAGCGTGTTGACTAAGCCATTACCCATCAATTGTAGTGATTTCATTGATTGAGGCCTTTGTGGGCAAAGGGATAGTTATAGGCTGTTTACTAATTGAAATCACGTAACAGTTCTTTAAATCATTAACCAATTTTTTATTTGGCCTAGGCATGACTTCTGTGTCCTAAAAAGTTACTAATAAACACTCAATTGACGAAACAAAATAGTGACGTCATAGTTACTATACAATTTCTATTGACAAATCGTTTTGACAGTTGTTGAAAAGTGTCTCTATTGACTAACCAGCCAACTACTCAATTGTAACTCTTAATACAATGGAATAAGAGTCAACGTTTGTATGTGTTCACGACTGTTTTCGTATTTTTTTGTAATTTTTTTGTAGAATTGCTTAAAACCAAAGTTTTACTTTGTTTAAAAAAACCGGAACTCGAATATAATAATAAATATACCAAGCTATATAGTAGTATTCATGCGTATGCGAACATTGTAAATGTATGTATATGTAATACTGTAAAAAGTATGATCTGTCATGATTAAAAAAAAATTTAAATTAGCTATTATAGTGCCACTGTGATTAATTTAAACATACACACGCTTGCACATCAACGTATCCAAAAACTGTCAAATTACTTCAATAAATGATCAACCATATGCCACATATATAAAGTTCAAAGTCTATTGGGGAAATTTGTCAGTTTGTGGTAGCCTGATCTGCAGGCGTGTGTACCTAGTATACTCTCTTCCCGAATGTGTTATTGTAAAATTATAAATGAATATGAATATACTTTGGGCGCTTGGAAGCTTCTTGCAAAATGAATTCTATGTACATATTAATAAGGCAGTGGTTTTTCTATAAGTCTTGCCCGAAACATATGTATAACCTATGCTGAAATGAATATTATTTTTATTTTCGTTTGCCTACATTTTATAGTGTATGTCTGTCTATGTCTATGCCTCTGTCGTTTAGTGGTAAGACTATCGTATACTGGTCAGGATTCTGTTCCCTGTTGGTTTACCCGCCCGGGAATCGAACATGGGTCTGACACAGCTAGTCTGATGACTAGACCACTGATGCAGTATTGTTATGACAACAAAATAGTTCAATGTATTATTTTATCACCACAATTATTTAAGCTTCATTTATCCAATTTTTTTTTGTTTAAAAAATATATATTTACTTATAAATAAATTGTTTGCAGGCCTATGACGTTGAAACTTATCTTTGATTAAATTATCTTGTATTTTTTTCTGAATTTAACTCGACTCTTGATACTTATTGATTAAACTGAATACTATATAATGACTTCAACAAATGTACTTTTGACTACTTTAATACTAACCATTTTGTAATATGAAATGGACTTGAATGATTCCCCTATTTACTTTTTACTCTTAACGGAGACTCACTGCCGGAATCAGACACGTCAAATAACATAATCATTAACTCTGATTAACGTCTCTAACGAGGTAGAGAGTCCACCTAATTTTCATTATGCCTAATTTACTAATTTCACCAAATTTCAAATTGGCATGAGCTCATAATACCTAAATATCAAATTGTGTCATTCATAAAATGAACAAATGTCATAATGACATTGACCTAAAACGTCCCATGTCCGAAATGCCTAAAAATTGAAATGTGCATTTCAATTTTTAGGCATCAAATGCAGGCATCATACATCAGTGCTCAAATACCAAATCACAGATACGACAAAATTTCAAAATAACTGAAACTGAAAACTCCAGAAAAGCAAACTTCACAGTTTCATAATGCCCTTTTATTTTTTTGCATACAATAAAACTTTGTGTAGCAAACTTTTATTTAATTTTATTTGTCTAATTTGTATAATCAATCTTATATTAAAGAAGTGAATAAATATATCGATTTGAATAACAATTCATAATTTACATATTTAAAGACGACGACTTATGCAAAAGCAATAGGGTGTAAAATTAAAATTCATGTATACGTTTTAAAAACTTTATTAAATTTTACTTTAGTTATTAAATCAAGTTTACAACTAAAATGCAAATTAGACTTGTTTTGAATGCAGGCCTCTCCTCAATTCACAAACAATTTTTCAGAAATTTAATTGCCGTGATAAGTCTTTAATTTAATTCCCTTTTTTGAAGTTGGTACCGATTATCGTAATATATTTCATTCCGTTTTCGACTATTCATTATAAAAAGTGAGTTCTTTATACGGTAATTTTGCCATTTGGCTTCAGATTTCAGTTTAAACAAGAATCGAATTAATGTCGGCTTATGGGGCATACGAACGTTTAGGCGTCTGTGCCATCCCTCTACAGCATATATGGGCAACAACCGGCCCGCGGGCCGGATCCGGCCCACTGTAAGATACGATCCGGCCCGGGAGACATTTTGAAAAATCCAATTAAAAAAATATTACATTAGGTACTTATACTCACGGGAGTGACAGTGAGGCGGCAAACATCAAATCCTTTGATGTTTGCAGCCTCACTCTTTGATAATCGCCGCCACTCGGCACTATTTTATTCCAGATTATTCCTTCATTTTGCCTATATGGGTGGATGGCCCGAACGTTCAGTTAAAGTTCAGTTCTATAATATTTGAGCTATCGAGGTGATAACTACAACATATAATATAATAACAACATTGACTGACCGTATGGCTGGTTTTGAATAATTTTCCATAGCATTAGACGAGAGCACCGATTTGTCTGACACAGCTCAACTGGCTATATTTATTCGAGGTGTTGATAAGGAGTTCACTGTTACTGTGGAATTGCTTGCTTTACAGCCGCTTAAAGGAACCACTACAGGAGAGGATATTTTTATTGAAGTTCAAAAGGTATTCACATATTTTGGCTTGCCATGGTCAAAATTAATTGGAGTATGCACTCATGGTGCACCTTCTATGGTCGGCTTACGTAAAGGTTTCATCGGAATTTTGAATTAAAAAGCAATAGAATTAAATGTGCAAAAAGATGATTTGATAGTCCTTCATTGAATTATCCACCAACAGAACTTGTGTTCTAAGTCCATTCGACTCCAGAATGTTATGAATGTAGTAGTAAAAACCATCAACTTTATTCGATCCCGAGGGCTTAACCATCGTCAGTTCAAGGCGTTTTTGGATGAAATATCAGCTGAATATAACGACGAAACATACTATTGTGAAGTCAGATGGCTGAGCAAAGGAAAAATGTTGAAACGGTTTTACGAGCTTAGAAATGAGATAGCAGACTCTATGAAAATAAAAGATAAACCACTATCTGAATTAAGTGACCCAAAATGGATATGTGACTAAGCATTTCTGGTCGAACTTACAGGCTATTTGAAACTTCAAAAACAAGGACAGTAAATGATTTGTGCAGCCATTTGAAAGTGTTTCAGAACAAACTACGCTTGTGGGAGTAACAGATGCTGTCTGGTAACAGTTACCATTTCAACACGCTCTCTGCGTATGAAAATATTAATTATGCTCAATATGCTGAAGAACTCAAGTTACTGTCGGAACAATTTTCGAACAGATTTAGCGACTTCAAAAACATGGAAGACTTTCAGTTTATTTGCTACTCCTACAAAATGTAATGTACAAAATGCTCCAATACACTTACAAATGGAGTTGATCGAGATTCAAGAAAACTCTTAAAATCCAAATTTGAAGACGTAGAGTTTTATTTCTACAAAAAATACCTAGAAGAAGACAATTTTCCGCAGCTTAGAAAATTCGCAAGAAGATTGATTTGTGCGTTTGGCAGTACTTATAAATGCGAACAGTTCTTTTCATTGATAAAGTTAATAAATCAACACATCGTACAAGACTGAGTGACGATAATTTGGAAAATTCTTTACGTCTTTGTATCAGTGGAATTAATCCAAATATCGATGGATTAGTTTCCCAAATTCAAGCTCAAGTGATTTCGGTGTATTTAACTTTCGTAGTTTGTAACAATTGCAAATTTAACGATTTAATTATAATGTACCATTTTTTTAAATTTCATTTTGTTATTTTAATAAATTGCACTATATAACATTGTCGTATTATTTCATGTCTAATAATATCTATCGCAAAAAATATTATCACTACTTTAAAATGCACTAAGTACTTTTAAACGCGGCCCGCGAACGTATTTGCACGCTAAAGTTTGGCCCTCAACATGTCAAAGGTTGCCCATACCTACTCTACAGGGTTATTTGTGCGATGGCTGTCTTCACAGCTGATCAAGGAAGCACCCAGTCGAAGCCTTTGTCTTTCCATGTACCGTTTGAAAATTAACATGTTGTCATTGTCAGTATTCGAAGCCTTATCAAGTATTTCTAACCAGCAGTTATTAATTTCTCCTTCTGGTAATAAAGGTAAATTAGCACATAATTGTAAAATTTCCCGACCTGCTGTGGCGAAGATTTGTTTTAATTTCTAAAATTTGTGTTATGTCGAATATTAATGTGAAATAATGGTGGATTATTAACCCTTTTTTTCATTTTGATTTCGTTTTTTAATTGTGTCAATATAATATTGGTTTAATGATACGCGTGTGCTTGGGGAGACCGGACAAATGAGTACCACATTACAGTTGATATTTAGTTTCTCGTCATACGATTATTTATAGTCTATATTTTATCTATGTCAATGTGCTTAATTGTTTAATTAAAAATTTTCTGTTGATTGATATTGCAACTATTACATTATTACCATTAATATGTCTACTTTATGCAGTGCTTTGGCGACAAATATCAAAGATACTGACAGACGTACTTAGGAAAAACATACTAGGATACTCTCGGCTGTTCAATTTGCTAGTTTCGAGCAAACTTCTAAAAAACTACAACTCAAGAAATTTCGCGTTCCAAACAATTTTCCTACCCATGCTAGATAAAGTATAAATAAAATAGTAATTACTCTTTAATAGCATGCTTCTATGATAGCCATAAGCGAGTACTTATGTCTGTCAGTTATAGTATTGAGAAAAAAGTTTTGTTTTCATAGATTTTCATTGTTGTCAGTGCCTATTGCGAGATCTATTTGCCATTCGAACACGTTAACAAATTCTAGTTTTATATATTATATATGTATAGCAAGAGGAGCTCGATGGCGCAGTGGTTAACGCGTCCGGTCTGCTAGTACTGTGGTTAAGCAACTTTCGCAAAGGCCGGTCATCGGATGAGTGACCAACTCGACTTTATCATTTTGAGCTCCTCCGTGCTTCGGAAGGCACGTAAAGCCGTTGCTCCCGGCTGCATTAGCAGTCGTTTACAACCACCAACCCGCACTGAGGCCGCGTGGTGGTTTATGGGCCTCATCCATAGGGAAGGCTCGTGCCCCAGCAGTGGTGATATAAAATGAGCTGATGATGATAGCAATATTTTAAGTATTTTCGTTTATCACCAGGAGGCGTTGCTTCGATGAGATACAAATTCTCGTTTTGGTTAACGTGATCGAATTGTAAATAAAACTCGCACTATCCATCCAGTTATGCGATAGCATACATACATACATACATACATACATACATACATACATACATACATACATACATACATACATACATACATACATACATACATATAATCACGCCTCTTTCCCGTAGCAGTCTTATCGCACTATATCGTCATATACCACTACTGATTACTATCGTAGGGTTAGACTTTTCCATCCTCATTTTAAATTTGACTTTTCGTTGTTTTCAAAACTTACTGATGCGCCAATGTATGCAGTGATCTAAGACTACTATCTTATTTGATTGATTTAGTTACTTAATAGTTATCTAATAAGTAGACATTGTTATAATTTATCCGATTTGTGCTTGTATAGCGTGATCTTATCGAATTATAAATAAATAGGTGTCGTTAAAGTATTTGTTCTTTTATTATATTAATTATTAAATAAGTAATCGTCCCTCTTGTGTTTGTTGGCCGCTGCTGAAGACCAATGTGGTTGGTATGGTGATCAGCATAGCTGTGGATTCGGTAATTCAGAACCAATGAAATAACATTGAGACATAAGAACTGTGACTTCAACTTAGATTAATTACATGTCTAAATAATCTAAGGGCTTCAGCGTCAGCAACGCGTGATACCTTTGAAGTTGCAAGTGTCTATAGGCTGCTGCTACCGCTTTCCACCAAGGGGCCGTTTGATGGCCTATCATGTAAGCAAAGAAAATGCGGGTAAAGTGGATTTCAAGTTTACATTAACTATGTGTAAACTACATGGTCAATTGCATTATTTCGTGTCCGTTAAGCTAGCGTACACATGGTCTAATTCACGTTTGTTGTTATGCCTTAGTGCGTAATTTCTGCAAACATAAAATAATTAGTGCCTCTTTAGTTTAAGAAATAAAGACCTTTTTAGTGTGTACGCTGGCGTACACGTGATCGTTCTCGAAAACTACTTATATTATAACAATGAAATTTACACACACATTTAGTGCCTTATTAGTGCCCCCGCTATGCAAAATTTCATAAGGATTGCTCTCAAAGGAACGGAGATATTAAACAAGACTTGTGGATGACATTTCGAGCTGGCGTCTATACAGCGTACCCATATTAGTGCTTACAGAAAGCGAACTTCTCTTTTTATAATTATTGTTATATGTGTTATTAGTGTGTGAAATTCTGACTCTGTCAGTAGAAATAGTTTATGTGAATTCGCAGTGGAACTATGTAAAAAAATATGTAAAGTTCTATTCATACTAGAAATACAGACAAATTCATCATAAGTGTTTTCTCTACCTTTAATTAAAGTTGTTTATGAAATACTGAATTAAAATCAAAAACTAATAAAGCAGGAGATACGATCGTTAATTGTTGCAGTTTGCGCTCGATCTGCGATTGCTAAAGTAAAGCAACTATCGCAAAGGCCGGTCATCGGATGGGTAACTAAAAATTTATCATCTTGTGCTCCTCCGTTCTTCGAAAGTCACGTAAATCTGTTGGATACAGCTGCATTAGCATTCGTTAACAACCACCAATCCGCTCTGTCCCCGCGTGGTAGTGTAAAGGCTCAAATCAAATCAAATCAAATCAAATCATTTATTTACAAGAAACATGGTAAATACGTAGATGTTATAAAATTATAAAAAGTTCATTCATGATTCGCTAATTTAGCATGCAAATATCAATTAATTAATTATAATTAGGTACCTACTACAATGTCAATAAAAATTTAATACATGTCAAGTAAATTCAGCATAATAAATAACAAAAATAAACGAAAAACAAAATAAAAGTATAGGACCATTCTCAACTTTGATGTCTCAATCTAAACATACTATCAAAATATTCACCGACAGAATAAAAGCTCCTTCAATAATAATTTAGATGTTTGTTGTTGGATGGCTGCCGCATATAAAATAATAACATTTTAAACAAAAATACTATTTATAGTTCTTTTTGTGCATAATACTAACAAAAGTATTAATTTCAAGGAGCGATTTTGCATTTTCGTATCTCAAACAAACTTGTCAACTTTAATGAAACTTTATATTCAGGGAAATCTAAACAGAAAACATTAAAAAACGGTTGTTCAACTGATTGTATGCGATTTTAACTTTCCGTAATAGAAGACTTTAAATCGATTTGTTTTTTCTTTTTTCATAAAACTGTTTAGATCTCTGTTCCATAAGCAAATAAAGTTTCACTAAAATTACGTTATTGGTTTAAAATAATTAAAACTTTAGAGTACGTATGAGATACCAAAATGTAGAATAACTCTGAAGATTAATGATATAACTCGCACTCATGCACGTATACGAAAATTTAACTGTTAATAATCCGTCGTTTTCACGTTCATTCATATTCATTTTACTTAATTCAACAATATTGGAATTAAGAACTTTATAGACTTAAGCGCTAGAATGACATCACAGTATCACCAGCAGACTTGAGAGTGGTATTCAAAAGAAGTTTGAGAACTGCTAGTCGGCTAAACCAATAAACTTACTTAATAAAAATTTACGATATCTTTCTATGTAATATGATATGTCACTAATAATATTAGTTTTGTGTGCAATATGTATGACCACACATTTGTTCCTAGAACTTTACATATTTTTTTACATAGTTCCACTCCTAATTCACATATATATACTATTTCTACTGACAGTCAGAATTTCGCGCACTAATAATACATATTATAACAATTATAAAAAGAGATTTCGCTTTCTGTAAGCACTAATATGGGTAGGTACACACGCCTGCACATCAACCTACCACAAACTGTCAAATTTCCTCAATAGACTTTGAACTTTATTCCTTAACTATATGGTTGAAAAAGTATTGCAGAAATTTGACAGTTTTGGATAGGTTGATGTGCTGGCGTCTGTACGCTGTATGGAGCCAGCTCGAAATATCAGTCACAAGTCTTATTTATTTATCTCCGTTCCTTTAAGAGCAATCCTAATGCAATTTTGCTACTAAGGCACCAAATGTGTGTGTTTTGTTGCTATAATAAAAGTAGTTTTCGAGAACGATCACGTGTACGCCAGCTAGATCGTGATGCCAGCGTACACACTAAAGTCTTTATTTCATAACTAAAGAGGCAAACGGCTATAGGTACCCAGGTACCCAAAAGTGACAAAGCCTTAAACGGCCATGGGTACCCAAGTATCCAAAACGCGCTCAAGCGATTTTGCGTTCGTAAAATACTTCTTGTCTTTAAAATAAAGATTCAATTGCTTTGTCTTATTTTTTTATATAAGTTTGTGTAATTCAATTAAATAAAACGTTTTATTCACAATAATATAATAACCTAAAGTAACTAAAACTATTACGAAACTAAAATATGGCGTCAATAAATTCATCCGCGTCGCTATCGACTGGTAATGTACCCAAGAGACTGACGGCATTGCCACGTTGTATGGCAATGCTTAGCCTCTGGCCAAGGTAAAAGCCAGCCCTTGGGTCATGGGAAGTGTCAACCAGCCGTTTGGGAGATGTCATTAAACAAAACATGAGCACTCGGACCCCATGGCCCAAGAGAGTGTTAAATTGCCAACCTTTTTTACTAAAGGAACACTCCAATACGATCCGCCATTTAAAATGCAAGAGCGTTTGTAATCTGACAGCTGTCATCTGCTGTTTGTTTTTTTTTAAGTTTAGTTTGTTCCTTAAGGAACCGGCTAAGGTCATAGACCATGCTGCCATGTCATTAGTTTCTTAGTTTCATTGTAATACACAAATAAACAATATTATATTGATGATGATGTGATGAATGATAATAGAAATGGGAAGTGAGAAATGATATTACCCCCCAACCCCTCGAGTATCTCAGTAAAGATGTGGGGCTTTACTAAGTCCTCACGCAGACTTCTTGTGAGAATTTGAAAAGTAACATTGCACTGTTTTGTTTCATTTGCCAACACTCATGCACACTCACGAACACTTAACGGTTAATAATCCACCATTATTTCACATTAATATTCGACATAACACAAATTTTAGAAAATAAAACAAAACCGCAGACATGACTCTTCACTTTCCCGCCAAGAAGTCCATCTGCTGTTTGTCATAATGTGTTGTGTCAAAAATTATGTAAAAAATCATCACAAATTATTTTTCGCCGGGGTTAGGTGAGTATTTTATTACTTTTTATTTATTTTTTATTTATTTGTTGAATCTATAAACGCAAACATAAAACAACAGATGTAAAGTATGATTCATCCACTTCAATAAAAACACCACTTAAACGCCATTCCCACCGATACAGTCATAAATAACGTTTTTTGCAAACAATACCCAACGCGCCATTAGTGTCGAATAACATGGCCGTTTAAGGGGCCCGCATGAGCGCGCGCTGGCCGGATCAGCGGTTATTTTATGTTTGCAGTAATTACGCACTAAAAGATGGCATAACAACAAACGTGAACTAGACCATGTGTACGCTAGCTTAACGGACACATTATCTCGCATTCAACTGTGCCGAAATATCGGATTCTCACAAGTAATAAACATGGTTAGAATATTTTACATAAACATTGATTAGATGAGGAACCACCCGAGCAATTAAAAATATAGCAGTATATGCTGCAGTCAAGGGCACTATGATTGGGATCCTTTGTAAACCCGTGATGGGAAGGATGGCTCACGCCTGGTTGTTGCCACCTACTAACTAGTAAACCCCTTGATTTTTCACATATATATGCAGGTGTCTTGTGTGTACTACAAATTTCTTTTATTTGTTAATGATGATTATTTTTATGACATCGTTCATGATCTCGATGATAATTAGTATCATATAGACTAGATTCCTGTGCTCTCTTTAATTGAAGTAATAAGAAACAAAACAAAACGTCAATGTCAAAATAAAAAATAACCTCTGAACTGAGCATTATTTTTATGATAATTGGCAAAATACATCTCAAGTTAAGGAGATGTGAAAGCCATATTTAAAATTTAAAAAAATTCTTCAAAATATCACTTAAACATGAGCGGGCGACTGTTTATTCGCTCATTTTATTATAAACTGTCTCGAACTGCACAATTCAAAAATAGTATCCCGTCGTGTAACAGGTCATTTCTTGGGGTTTACATCAATTACTTCTCTACAGAGGCAGAAAGCAAATTTGTGGAAAAAAAACATTGTAATGTCGGTACAATAGGGCACGTAGATCACGGGAAGACCACCTTGACTGCTGCTATAACTAAAGTCTTAGCTAACGACGGCCTGGCTCAGTATGTATCCTACGACGAAATCGATAAAGCACCTGAAGAGAAAGCTAGAGGTAAGTGGCTACAAATATGTTCCCTTTTCAAATATTTCAATATCTTTTATACTAAATCTAACCTGAAGCAAAGTATTATATTCCGGCACTAGTTTAGGCTACAGAACCCTTTTCTGCACAATGCACCAAATGAGACAATTAAAATATCTTTAGCTTATCCATGCCTCAAATGGCTCATTAAGTCCGGTTTTTGTTGTAAGATGCCAGTTCTCTCAAAAGCAAACCACATTGGTCCTATGTGTAAGGTATAGGCAAATCTCTTTGATGGTGCTATTGTTTGCATCGGATACTAGAGCCTAGTAGTTTACATAAATTGATGATAATGATAATATTATTATTATGTAAGTAATCATAATTTAAGTTCTATCCTAAACATTTCAGGTATAACAATAAATGCCGCTCACGTTGGCTACAGCACGAAGTTAAGACACTATGCTCACACAGACTGCCCAGGACATGCAGACTATGTACGTAACATGATCTCTGGTGCATCGCAAATGGACGCAGCAATATTAGTTGTGGCAGCTAATGACGGTTGCATGCCGCAGACAAGAGAGCATTTGTTGCTGGCTAAACAAGTTGGAATAAAATATATACTGGTGTACATAAATAAGGCTGATATTGTGGATAACGAGGTAAAGTATATGTTTAATAGTTGGTCTTTTAAAGAATTACAGCTGCTGCGATAGTGATACCATCTTGATCATACTGTAGGAGTATGATCAAGATGGTTTGGTTAATATTGCAAGAACACCAAGATAGCTAATCAAATCGGAAGAGAAGTTTGTTTTAAAAAATAACTTGTGATTTAGTTATATGTATCACATAAAATTAATATAAATCTTTGATTTCAGCTTTTAGAATTAGTGGAAATAGAAATCAGAGAATTATTATCGGACTTTGGTTATGATGGCAACACTGTGCCTATAATATGTGGTTCTGCACTGAAAAGCTTGAATCTTGATGACTCTGAGTTTGGTTGGTAAATATATTTTATACATTATTTGACTTCACCTGATAGCATGTGATACCTAGGCTGAAGATGGAAGCACACTTTAGAAATTGCACAGATAACAAGCTTACTTGTCCATCAAAATAGATTGCTTATAACTTCAACAAGTAAAGCACACAAGGGACTAAAAGTAAAAAATTAAAAGAAAAAAAATCTGTTATTTTATAATAATAATAATAAAGCTCCTCCTAGTAGTAGTACATACTCCTTGACACGGCACGTATTGTCAGGAGGTTCCTCACTGCAGCCTTGACCACCGGTAGCTTGGACCCTGCCCCACTGCTGGCGGTACTCTAGAATTAGCTTTTTATGATGTTTTATTGTTTTTATATTAAAATATTGTTAAAATATAGTTTTAAGAATAAAAAAATAAAGTGTATAATAATAAAAAAGATTTACAGATTTTACAGACAGAAACTAAAAAAGAACTGGGTAAAAGTTTTCTCTTAGATTATTTTGTGAGTTGAGATATGTTTTAGTGATTAAATATTCACTAAAACATATCTCAACTCACGAACTATGGTAAAAGCTATGAACATATTCGCTATCCCTATTCTTTTGGGGTTATAAAATGGTCCAAAACCGATCTTCAAAACTTACAGAGATCAAAAATTCCACCCTAACAAAACAGCATAAACACCACCCAAAATCTTGCACACAATGTTTACGAGGGGAGGTCAATAAGTTCGCGGAATGGAGGGGTTGGTGGGGATAAATTTACTCGTCCAGGTAGGCACCAGTTAAGCACCTCATTAAGAGTATATATACCAAGTTTGAACCTAATCGGGTCATTAACTTTTGAGTTATCGACCTGCAAACAACTAAATCGGGAAGAAGTCAGCCAGTATGGAGAAAATTGAACACCGTGCCGTTATTAAGTTCCTTACCAAGCAAGGAAAATCCGCTCAGACGATTTTTCAAGAGCTGTTAGCGGTTTACGCCGACTCTGCCCCTGGTAAAACCATGGTTTACAAGTGGCATGGTCTTTTCAAACAAGGAAGGGAGTCCATTGAAGACGACCCCCGCTCCGGACGGCCAATTGAGGCCACCACACCGGAAATCGTCGAAAAAGTAGAAAAACTTGTATTAGAAGATGCCCGACTGAAGAAGAAGCAAAAAAGGAAGAAGAAAGGAAAAGCAAGAAGGAAAAAAGAAGAGGAAAACTGTCAAAAGGTGTGCTCCTTTTGCACGACAATGCACCCGTCCACACGTGCCATGTTGCGACGGCTGCTATTCACCGATGCGGCTTTGAACAATTAAACCACCCACCATACAGTCCAGACTTGGCCCCCAGTGACTATTATTTATTTCCAAAAATGAAGAAAGAGCTGCGTGGAAAGAAATTTGACGACGATGAAGAAGTCAAGTCGGCAATTTCGGCCTATTTTGACACCAAAGACAAATCATTTTTTTTCGATGGTATAAACAAGCTATTTGAGAGATCCGAAAAATGTATTAGGGTTAAAGGAGAATATATTGAAAAGGAAAAATAATTTGGTGTTTAATTTCAACCTCCTTCTCTCTCATTCCGCGAACTTATTGACCTCCCCTCGTAACTCTCCCACGAAAAATGTCAGGTAGAGGTCTTATAGACATTATACAACTTACAAAACAACCAAATGGTAACACTTAGAAAATTCTTTCACACAAAAACCGAAACATCACCCTTACACAATATTATCACGCAAGCAATAAAGACAGCAGAATGAAGATATAATCAACATAGAAGATAAAATAGTTAGCAGGACGCAAAAAGCCCTTCACAGTAGACACGCAAGTGATCTGAACCAACCATATGTCGACAAAGATGTGTCGAATGCCTGGCTCAGACATTGGCCTGATTCATGCTCGCTATCCAGGATCAAGTTATCTCAACTCGCAACTATCGCAAGCATATCACAAAAGACCTAGAACGAACAAACAATCTCTGTAGACACTGTAATAGCACATCCGAAACTATCCAGCACATAACCGGAGCTTGTAAGGCAATCGTTAACACAGAATATAAACACAAACACGATCAGGTTGCCGCAATTATATATCAAGACCTTGCACATAAATTAAAATTTATTGAACAGAAAACTTATTATAAATACACTCCACAGACAATTTTAGACTAAAGAATACAAGATACACTGGGATAGAACCATAATAACAGATTGTACCATTCACTACAATAGACCAGACATCACTTTACACAACTCAACAACTGGAGTCATACCTCGTACCTTACATAATAGTTTAAAAACACTAAACATTCATCAATGCACATACATACATACATGCAGAAGGCTGCAATTCTTAATACATGCAGGATTGTCCGAAAGTTTTTGTCTTCTGAACAGTAGTTGTCAACAGTAGATAAATTAAGTTTTTTTTTTATACTTAGCACGGCAAATGAGACCACACCACCTGATGTTAAGTGGAAATGGAGTCCAGACGCGGAGACAACTGGTGCAGCGTGAAAACAACGCAGCATCAGTCAACTTCACTATGCCGGCCCACAAGGTGCTTCTTCACGCCTCGTTTGGTAGACTATTCCATCTTTTGGAGGTGCGACAAAGAAGCGAGTCACCAAATTTCTTTGTGCGCGATGGGATATGAAAACACACTCACTAATAAACATTTAGCTTTCACACTCACTTTCGCACACCACCACGACAATACTAACACTTACTTGGCAAAAGACAACTATACTTGGCAAAAGCCCGTAGAGGAAGATAATATACCTCTTCCTTAAACAGAAAGAGAGAAGAAAATCTACGAATATAATAATAATATACTTACTTTTCAGGTACGCCATCAATTCGGAAACTGTTAGATACCTTGGATGATTACGTACCCCCCATAGAGAGAGATTTGCAGTCACCATTCCTTATGCCTATAGACAATGCTTTCACTGTGCCAGGGAGAGGGACGGTTGTCGTCGGCACCATAAAGAGGGGAACCATGAAGAAGAATGCTGAGGCTGACCTGATGGGTTTCAGTTATAACATTAAAACTACTCTGTCTGATATTCAGATTTTCAGGAAAAGCGTTAGTGAGGTAAGTTTGAGCACTTAATTTCAAGACAGCGCAGTCATTAGCCAAGCTTTCTATACCAAAAATATGCACTTCAACTTGGCCTTTCCTGATAATGGTGGAAGCGCACTTCACCCGGGATCCTCAACTTCTTATCTCTAGCTGCCGGAACACAACAATGCTACAAACATTAATGTTATGACGACATGTTTAGGTGGTAGCTAGGCAAGGCGGTCAACAAGCACTACTACTAACCAAACCGAGTACACAAAAATTTACCCTTTACTGGAAATATAACCCTGTACCTTTGCTCTCTAAATGAAATCAAACTTCAACTATAGATCATATTACTTGCCAGCGCAGCCGTAAGCGCAAGAGGGGTACAAATAATATATATAATATCGAAATTTAAAATACCTACGTGTAAAGTATCGATGTTTAAAATATCGAAAATTTAAAATTCGATTGTATCAAAATATCGAAAATCTAATTATCTACAAAAGTAACATCGTAAGACCAAAATATCTAAGTACAGAGTATCTTAATGTTTATTTAAGTATTAACATCGATATTTATTTATAATGTTAAGTTAAGTAGAACGCATTATATAATTTTACATGGACGAAAACCTTTGATCATTAGGTCTAATTTGGTTGTTTTGGCATAATTTCCCTTACAAAATCTTAGGTTAGAACTATGAACAAAACAAGGCACGAGCCGAGCGAGCGAAGCGAGCGTGCCGCAGCAGCGGCCGACGAGTGCTAGAAATTACTTGATTATATAAAAAATGGTTATAAAAACAAGGGAGAACAAGGGATTTCCAATTCCAATCTACCAACATTTTTTCCACTTATATTTTAACTAGTAGGTACTTAAATTAAATGTTGACATTTTGAACTTAGGTATAATATATCGATATTTTTAACCATTCGATATTTTAATCACTCGGTAAGTATTTCAATCTTAGACATTTTCCTCCTCCTCCTCGCATAGCCGCTAGATGGCGCGTAAACAATATTTTAAACGTAGGTATTTTAAATTTCGATATTGAAATATGTACCCCGCAAGTGCCTTTTTTACGTCGCTTGTAGAACTCTTTTTTGTAGGTAGACCTTTGAAGAAAGAGTTAGTTCACTGCTCTGATTGTAATTACAGGCGCTAGCCGGCGACAATGTAGGCGTTCTACTGAGAGGTATGAAAATCAAAGCTGTCGAAACGGGAATGTTACTCTGCGCTGCAAAGAGCTGCGTATTAAGCAACCATTATAAAGGGAAGATCTATTTCTTGACGAGGAGCGAGGGTGGCAGGAAGAAACCTGTGTTCTCGAGGTATTCGCAACAGATGTTTAGCGGCACATGGAATATCGCTTGCAGAATTGATTTGGGTAAGTGTTTATTTTATAAAATAAAAAACGTCTGAACTTTATAATGCAGCATAACTAGGTCTCGTACTGCAAAAAGTATGGATAGGATACCATACTAAGGAGTTTCTTGATATTAGTTACTTTGTTAATTGTGCAAAAAATTGTTTTATTTCCATTCACGGGCACTCCATCGCTCCAAATTTAATCATATTGGCTCCTATTTACCGACACTCCACTCCATCGCTCCAAATTTGACTCCTATTTACTAACACTAAACTCCATGGCTCCAAATTTAATCATATTGACTCCTACTTACTGACACTCCACTCCATCGCTCCAAAGGAGACTGCCCATTCTTGGTATCGTCCTTGTTCGAACTAGTGCGCGTCCCCGTGCCTTACTAGATTCTCCGAAGGGTTCAGATCGGACTAAAAAAACCGTTATTAGGCCAACAACCGAGAAATTAAGTCTATGCCAAAATAACTTCCCGATTTTAACTGTATATTTCTTGCGGAAGTAAAACAGTTTTGATACGTAACGTGCTTTTAATTTAGTTATTTTTATTTCAATTTTTTTACCTAAATAATTAAACTGAATTGGTGTGTAAAAAAAGGCGCTAAAATTTTTGGATATCATTTTGTGGAGGTAATAGGTTTAAAAAAACCCTCTCTTAGAGATTTTGAATTACTTTCAAAATATAATTTCTTTCCAATCATCATAATTTCGTGAGCGATTAGAATCGAATAGACGTTTTATAGAGTAAACGGCACTAATAAGAAAATTTGACAGAAAAATGACAAAAGAGACTGTTCCTCGAAACTGTCGCGAAGTACGTAGGAAACGATAGTTTGATGTTCATTGCCTGTTTACACAATACACTACACATGTATAGAGCTAAGTAAAGTCGCAATGTATGACGAATCATGCGACATACTCTAGATTTTCTCAAAACTGTCATAAAATCAAAATAAATCATTTTAAAATCAATTACGAATATTTGTATCATAAAATTACTTTCCGGCGGAAGTACTACATTGGCTACTTACAGATGAAGTGTTTTTACAATTTATAACAGAACGTTGAAGCATTTTTCGTGTTTTTGACAGATGTCCGTCTCCCTGGGTAAATATCGATCGCGGACTGAATATAAGCAGCGGTCAGTTGAGCACAAATGGGCTTATTCGAGACACTTGAAGTAGGTGTACTTGCGTGATCTATGTATAGGTCTGTGGTGGTATCGCTCAAAGCGTTGGATTTGAAAACATTCCAAAATCCATCTCTAATTTGAAGTGTTGGAGTGGCGCGTATGAAGTGCCCGTGAGTTCAGTGTGAAGGCCCGTGTGCCCGTTCAGTGTGAAGGCCCCCAGCCTTCACACTGAAAAAAGATTCGGGTATCCGTCAAATTATGTATTCGATGTGATATCAGTACTCGTATGTCCTATGAACTCTTCAGAAACAATTTCTCAATATTCTTATTATTACAGATCCATCTATGCAAATGATGATGCCCGGTGATCACGGTGACGTATACCTGACCTTGCTGGAAGGTATGGTGATGACTAAAGGCCAACCGTTCACCATTCGAGAGAACAAAGTCACCGTAGCCACGGGCATAGTTACCGCTACGTTGCCCTCAATAGAAGTGCCCAAAGGAAATTTAGGGAAACTAGTTATGACATACGATAGTTGAAGTTGTCTTGTAAATAGTGTTGTTCATAAATAAATAATATAAAGTTATAATTTTTTTTAAGTCTACTCTCGTACTGTTACCAAACCTAAAAATAATGATAATAAATAATAAATAGTGATATATAGGATTAAGCCCATGGAGAACACAAAAGGGTCAAAATATTACTATCAAATACAACTAAAATCGGAGCGTAGATCATGTACTCTGACAATCTGCAAGAGTGGATAGTATGATGGTGGCACAATATTTATATATATGAAGAATCAGAATTTTACGACACAGCAGTGCGCTTTAGTTTTAGGGCCTATTGAATCCACTTTTTCCTCATTCATGAGTTCTCATGCACATAAACAAGAGTTTATTAGGTGTTTTTTCCATTTTTACCAGAGAATTTTATAATTTTGATTTCTACTGCGCAGCGGCGGCGTGCGAACGTGAGCGCGACTGCCGAATGACTGGGGCTGGATCCCGATCCGATCCGAACCCTTCGGAGAATCTAGTAGGGCACGGGGACGCGCACTTGTGCGCGATGCCGTTCCCTCTAGATAACCTCTGAAGGTGATTCGTTTCACACGGCTTGAGGGACCCTTTACGTTCCTCGCCGCCCCCAAAAAGCCCGGTGAAGCTGAAAATGCCGCAGCGGCAATCAGCAATCTCTCTCCAAAAAAGACTGGGGCTGTGGCTCATCGGCTAGTGAGCGCCCGCCCGCGTTTTTAAAAACCATCGGCCGGAAATACGCACTTTGACACTGTCAGACCCATTGTTTCACCAACCTGCCCGATAAACTCAAATAATAACAGTTTTTACTTACTGAACAGCCGGCAACACCCATGAAGTCCAGTTATTGAAGAAAATACTTAATATCGATCAGTAAACTCGGTCATAGAACCTAAAATATGGAAAATAAAACTACAAACCATTTTTATTCATTATATATTTTTTGTCAGAAGGTAATTAATACAGTGCCAAAACAGTAACAAAACATTAGTAAGAAAAAGTCATGTTGCACCTAGCATGTACTACAGAATATTCAGATAAACAATATACCCTATACGGTTCGATAGGACAACATTTAACACTTACGTTTCACAACATTTGAACAAGACAGTTGGCATAACTATTTTTTTTTAATATAATTTGTGAACTAGATTCATAACACCGATACGCCTAATGGATATTGTATTCGCTACGATATCTAGTTTGGGCGGTTATGTGCTGTACTTATACCATCGTCTTAACTCTTTGCAAAATTCTGATAATGATGCTCTTAAATATAGCGAATGTATCGACGTCGGCATATAAAATTTAGTGATATACTTCACAAATATGAAATGTTTGAGCTCTGTTTAATTCATTGTAGACTAAAATTAGCATAATAGTAGTCATTAAAAAATATTACTATAGAGACAGTATATGGCCGCACAGTCACTTTGTCTCTTTCTAAAGACTGGTAATTTTTGCGAGAGTTTAGACCATCTCACTGTCTATAGTACAATCCTAGAAATAGCGTTTGGGACAGTAAAAGTTCTCAAAAGTTAAAACGTTATCCTTTTATACAACAAAATTAAATGTCGTTTAGTTACAGTTTGCTCATCAACTTAAATTGATAAAATTTGACAGCCGACGCCGAAAGGCGTCTCATAGATAGCATAAAACAAAAATACAAAGTAGCTCTTTAATCATTGCGGTAGAGTTCAATTTCAAACAACTCATTTCTAAAGCATCACTATCAGATATAAAAAGGGGGTAAACAAAGGCTCCATCCACAAATAACCACCCGCACTATAATACTGCAAGGAGCCGAACGCACCTACTAGTCACCGGTGACAAAGTTACCCTCCCAATAATAACCTGCTTTAAATCAGTCTGCCACAATATAGCTGGTACGCGCCGTGTATTACTAAAATAAAGGTTCAGTTATAATATATCGCCTTGAAACCAAACGGTGTTGCCACGGTACGAGACGTGTCAATTTTATCTATGGAATTGTATTTTTTTAGTGTAGTGTGTATTAAATGTGGTGTACGAATACGGATCTACTCGCATTTATTTTATATTATTTTATGCTGCCGCTAGGATGCCTTTACACCAAACCATCTATGGTTCATGATAAAATAATATATAAAAAAATAAACTCAAGTTATTTTTATAATATTTCAATGGAATTTTATTAAAAATAATGTCGCATTGTTTCACCGAACAAAGTAGTACATGTTATTGTTTTTGTAAAATAGAATCTTAGCCGCGACAGTTGAATGAGGAAAACCCTAGATCGGGCTCAGTGGCATACATTCGAAAAGAAAAGTCCAGCAGTGGACTGACACGGACTGATTATGACGAAGATGATGATATAGACTTTCATATAAAGAATTGACCACAGTCGTACTGAAGCGATACCGATCATATGCCAGGCAATATACTAGTACAAACTGCAACCTTGAACATTAATCACAATACTTGTATACATTGAACTAACACGGAGAGACAGAAGACATAATCATGTCAAAATATTAATTATCATTATACTTTATTATTTATCAATATTTATTTTTCTTTGTTTTCATACTTTTTTGTTGCATAATCCATCTATGTAAAATGCTATAGGTACCGTCAGCGTGTGAAACGAACTACACTTACAATATACGTCCTTGGTCCAATACAGAGCTGACTTGGCATCTTATGAAATACTATTATAGCTTCGTTAAACACTTTTTGGGCTTTTAATAAAATTTATTTAATGCTGTACCCGCTATTTTCGATATTGCACATCTCTACATCCACTCCGACTAATGTAATTATTTAGAAAAAATTGTAGTTTAAAATCTGGTACAAAGTTTAAAACAGCAATGTGTTTAAAAATATATGTTTTATAGATATTTTTTATTGACATTAGCGGAACGGAGTGAGTTATTGGATACGGTCAGCATAAAAACAATCAAAACAATGGTGATTTAAAAATATCTTAGCATTTAAGTAAAGTAAGTCTTAATACGTTAGCTTTGAGGCTATTTTTGTTCGAATCAAGAAGTTTGATAGTGTTGGTCGAAAAACATACCGTGTCGTTGTCAAAACATCTGATATATGCTAAATGTATACTTATAAGAAAAGTTAAGGCAATGTACTGAAGTTTTTTGAAGTGTACTAGTACTTGTTAGTATGTTGCGACCTTTTATAAAAAAGTTTTGATAAGTGAATTAACAGAAATAGGGAGAACGTTGAAAAAAGAAAGGCACATACATTTATTGTTTTAGTTGTCTCAATTTGTATGTATATTTGTGTCAAATAAACTTTTACTTATTCATTCACATAGCAGTTTTTGTTTTGACAACGACGATACTTTAATTCCATAAGAATAAGGTTTATTTTTCTTTGAATTTATAGATATATTCTATCTCGATGCTGTTGCGATCATTTGGTATGCTGACAGCACAAGAAAAAAGAAAACTCGTCTGTTATATAAAACATAAGATGAATATATGCAATACTATGACAATAGTACTTACCGTAATAACAATAGTACTATTGAAATGCAACTTTCAAATCATGATTATATTAGAACGAATATACAATAAGACAGAATAAAAAAGTACACAGAGTTGTTACGTCATACTTTACTTTCGTTAACACAACTAGATTTCCTCAACTTAACAAAGAGTATTGCTAATCTAAACAGTTTGTAATGCAAAGGAGAATATGCATGATTTTTTATTATTAATTAAATATTTAAAATAGCTGCTTACGACAGTAAAAAGGAATAAAAACCATAGATACAGTCAGCAACGATAGTAGTAGTAGATAAGTACTTTGTCGATGAACGATGTATTTGACAAGCGTTCGACAGTTGGAAGTTTTCGTTGCCGACCGTACTTGCATACGAATACTAATTAAATTAGCGATTGCACACATTATTGCGAAGGCGCTAGGTATAACAAATAATAATATTTTAAAAATAACTTAATCCAAAACTAATAAATAAATATCTTTGCGAGAAATAGTTCTTATCAAATAAGGTTCATTAGGCAGGTTCATTACATAATATAACGTGTGAGGAAATCTAGCTATATATCTTTAAGAACAATAAACTTTCGAACATCGAGACGTGCATTATCAAAAAACACACAAACCAGCACACCATGATACAATATTTTCGCAAAACCGTTACCACGGAATTAAGTTTTAATAAGCTCATAAAATTCGATATTCACCACAGACAGTACAATTTGTTTTTTTTTTACCTTTTCTTTAAGTATCTTATAAACTTCTAAGTAAGTATTCTTTTAAACGGACAGATCCAAAGTTATATATCAGATAGGACTAATGATTTTTTCCATTTCAACCATTTATTCAAGTGAATCGCATAAACATTGTTTGCGCCTACAAAGCCTTGCTAAAAACAACAAATAATCATGACAAGAAACAATGATATAATAAAAAAAACAGAATGCAGCTTTAAACATTGTCAATAACGGGCATTTTACAGTGGCAGTGTCGCTATAAGTTAGACATGAAAATGCTTAGTATACAAAATACGAGAAAAAGCGTCTACTTTTTTCACAGCTTTTGTATTATTGTTTAGTATTGTTTATTAAAACAATTACGAAATTAATCAATTACATACTTCATAATACCTATTTCGAAACTTGTTAGTTATTCGGCCGACCAAATACTGAATTCTTTTATGGCAAACATACAAATACAACTGTTGCAATGTCAAAACATCTTGCCTTAAACACTGATAAACGTTTCGAAAACGCTTTAAAACCGGAACACTAGTCGTTACTAGTGTATTATTCGGCTCAGTGTAACATTCTGGGCAATTAAGCTCCACTATCATATTCAAAATTGTAGATTTAATCGCCAAGTATGTTAGCACGAGCGGTAAGTTACAAAAACGGCATGGAAGGTAAATGTAGTGAGATTTCAAACTAGCGTCATTGGAAACAAAACTAAAAAAAAAACATAATCCTCATTTTATCCCATTACATTTGCCGAGTAGCGTAAACAACACACTGTCACTTAAAACTTAAATGATAAACGTAGAAAATACATTATTGGTGTCGGTATACAGCGTAGCATAGCACCCCATTAAAACTAACTATTTGATATTACGTATGCGCCCTATACAACGTATTGAAGGAGTGTAACGTCAATTCCTTGCCGTGTCGTCACAGAAGGGTTATGGAACAAACATTGAGAGCCCCGCGACCCGGCGCACCGAGGTCACCGCAAATCTTGTGCACCCAGTAACACAGTACGTCTAAAGTATGTAAAAATTAATTTACCAACACTTACCAACTATAAAAATATTTTAGAAATTCTCACTTACATTTAAGAGGAACTGGCAAAATAAATCCTGTATACCCATTAGCATCGACTCACCATTCAAATACAAAAACCAGATTTGGTCCACACGTATAAAAATTCATGATGCCATTCCTTACATATTGGACAGAAGTATCAACGGCGAGCGAGTAGCAAAAATATTAGTTACACTATGCACACTAAACGATGGCCCAAAATATATAGAATCCGCCAAATACCGAATAGCAATAAGAAATAAATTCCGTCGTAACTTTAAGGCGAAGCCTCGTACAAGCAATGTTAAAACTTAATTATCTAATAGAGTAAGTTAACAAACTGGTGGTAGGTCCACGGTAGTGGCGAATCACAAAGTTTCACATACAAAACAGGACTGACCACGGTTATTGTCCACGCTAAATCCACTATAAACACTAACGTTTGCAACTAATATTAAACATCCCATTGCATCTCACCGTCTACTCTTTAGCATTAAAACACAGTGAGTTCATTCAGAGTAGAGTTTTGTGCACTCAATGAGACATTGCAGTGGGTGGAGCTGACAAGTCCCACCGACTTTCTAACCATCACCGCGCGTCCCTGCTCGAAGGGCCGACACATATATTATGCTAATAAGTTACAATTTGTTCTAGACGAGGATCCTTTAAACCATGCAAGGTTAAACACGTAAACACGTAACTATTAGATTCGTAACTAAAAGCATTAGGATTGTATCCACCTAAACTAACGGCTCCGACATCGATCTATACACAACTAGCATCATTTAAAATAGATAAAAAACCAACTACGTTAGACAATCTTGCGGGAGCGACTATTATAAAAAGTGAGTTGTGAATTAACGTCTGCTGCGACGCCGCCGGTCGACGTCGTCGATGCCATTATAAATATTCATCCGTAAAATTATTATCAAATTCGATAAAGCTCTAATATTGATCCACATTTATATAAAATAACGTGATCAAACTATATTTTTTTACTCGTTACACATTTAATTGAGTCTGCTACAAGTGATAATTAAAACCGCTTCAATGTCTTCCGAAACAACTAAACCAGTCTTGCCAGTGATTGAGACTCCTAACGATTTCTAACAAGAAACAACTATCAGAGTAACCCTAGCGTAGTAGTGTCACACATATTTTGTACATACAGGATTTTAGGAGCAAAAATATAGGGATATAACAACGCAGCTTCAAAAGTTAGGCCCGCAAAGTTTGGCCATACAACTAACAGCCCACAGGGCACCAAGTACGAAAATATTCTGTGAACGTCGCTCTATATATTCACTATAATCTCAAACCTCTAAAACATTGACTATAAGTTATAAAAACGAAACAAAATAATTAACAATCGCTATATATGAAAAGATACATCATGCATATTTTATCTAACTACAAAATTCTAGCGTTCGTAAAGTTCTCTTAGGTAATCATGCGTTTTTTGTCCCAAGATTATTGTCAAAATAAATAGATAAAATTTATAAATATTAGCTATTTTATAGTAGTAGTAGTTTTCTATTAGGTAGTGTATTTTTACTTAAAACTGATGTTCAAATAGTTATTGAAACTTTGGTCATGAAAGTTGTTAACGGTTTTCAAATTTTCAAACCGTAAAACAAAAATTAAGACAATAATCTGGCAACACTTATTTGACCATAACGACGGCGCTACGCCAAAAAGACTCAATAGAAAACGTTTTATTTTACGAATTTTTAAAATCGACGCGAGTCCAACTCGCCATCAGCGCCACCAAACACCCACTGACTATTTTACTTAATTTTCAATTGTTGTATTTAATTTTTATACAAGTCATATTATATATTTTGCTAGCACCTTTTTTGCATCGCGCGCGCATACAGAATATGACGTGGCCACACCTGCGCCTGAAAAACACGCGCTCGAAACGTTTTAGTATATATAGAAAAAACACATATGTTATTAATTGTTCCGCAAATAGTTTGCGTCCGTGAATTGTTCGCGAACACGTTTAATTGTACGAATAGTATGCCTTTTCGATTCGAAGACGGAAAACAAAACTAAGGTTTTCACCATGATCTATATTTAGATATTTTGTCACAAGTTTTATAGCTCCAGAACTTTCTAGTCTTGAACTGTTTTGTTAACCTTCGGTACTCGTAGAATCAATTGGCTATTCGAAAATGCATGTGAAAGCCAGCTAACATACTTATTAAAAACATTTTATCTTTTATTATACTCGTATGAATTCATTGTATAAAACGTTAATAAGCGATCATGAGAATAATATGGTACGCTGTGAAGGCCACAGGCCAATAGCAAGTTGTGCTTCACCATAATATTAAGAAAAAAACTTATATTTTTTTTATACTACTTCGAAATTAAACTACGACTCACGGTGCGCGCGTTCGTGCGCAGGCAGAAACGCCAATAGACAGTGGGCGGGTCCAAAAGGTCGCAAGGACGTATCACTGATAAAACGTTTAGGATTTTTTTTTTAGAATCATTCACTTACACTAAAATACTCCACAGTAAGCGTTCATTATATTGGCTTTAAATTAAGTACTGAATAGTTTTGGTATAATAGAAAAGTTTTCACATATTAAAGGACTAAGTAAGGGACAATTCGTTACAATTATAATTAGGCTATATCACACATATATTCTTATAAAGATATGCTGTTACAAGCGTTGGTCACATAGAAATTCAGAAAACTTTTTTTTGTTTTATTATATTAGCTATCTTATGACAAGAGCTAAAAAATAACTTAAACATTAAATGTAGCATTTGATCATCAAAAAGGTTGAGTAAGCCTGGAAATAGCTCTTGGGGTTAAAATGTTTAGAGGAGGAAGCTTACACTATGTGAAATTCCAAATGTAGTAGGTATGGACGGAAGGAACGATATTTTTGAGCTAACTCAAAGGGCATTCATGAGCCAGCATTCTTACACAGACTGGGACGTTGACTTTCAAACTAATTCTACGTTTACCTCCATAATTCACAGCCATCAAACATTAAAGCTGATACACTTTCGTATATCTCTGTTTGTCGTAGGCCAATAACTTCCACAGTTAAGTCGAAATTTATTTTAAATTAAAAATTAAATTCTATGTATTTTACTAACAGTGAATATTCTTTTAAACATAAACACAAACTCACTTTCCAAGTATCAACATTTCGCAGCCATCACTCGATAGTTGGTTATACGTCGATGTGCGAATAATAATATCTTTTTATTCTTTCAATATATCCATTTTACAGAAAAAATAAACAACGTCCCAATCTCCCAGATCTAGTTTAAAAGAAGCTAGTTGTGGCACTTTCGACAGAAAATTCACCATTCTCTTAACAATAGCGTATCCTAATTTTGCAGGTTAAAGAACAAGCAAGCATTTCCTAATTCATAGCCTTTCTATTTTTGATTTCATCATCAACGGTATTCAAACTTAGTATATAAATTATGAGTAAATAAATCTATCTGACAGATCAAAACTAAATAAATAAAAAAATTAACAACCTATCACGTGAGCTGTATTGAAAATACGATATAAATATATAAACAATTTCATATAATCACTTCTTTGAATTTATTTCAGTCACTCAGGGTGTTTTTCTATTTTCAGATAAAACTTAAGCGTATAATACGGCCATTTAAGGGAAAGCGTATTGTCTTGTCTTTTCTAGGTATATTACAATTGAAAATTTCTTTTGGTGGGGTAATACGATATAATTTAGTATAAATTTTAAGCGAGTATAGAAAAGTTGGCTCTTAATATTATTATATTTACTTATACACATTATGATCGTGTGATCAGTGTCCAAATGTCATTACGTTGTTCCATTCAACAAAACAAGTTTACCCAAATAATAGGGGATTGATTTACGACCTATGTAGGATCTAATATGGACTTCCTATACTAAATCTGTCAGTTTATTTATTTAGTTGATCGCACTCCTTTGTATGAATAGATTTTCGGACTATTTCAGCCTATGGATCTTGGAAATAATTGTTTAGTTTTATAAAAGAAGCAACATATTATAACTTGAACATTGATTAAAAAACCACCTTGTATATTTTTCTCTATATACGAACATTTTGACTAAGAATATTGCAATATAATTATGCATTATTTAAAATAATTTCAATAAACTTTATCACGCCATCAATACAGCACACGCAAAATAATAATTTAATCAACGAATTGATTTCAAATCAAAATATAACTTTTTTCACAGTACGTTTCAAATTCATTTAGCAATTTCATCACTTAAAAAAGACGATTTATAATACTTATATAAAAAAAAAGAAAAAAAAATTGTTTCCGCGAAAAATAAGTGTTTATGTAAAGCGTCTGTAAGACAGAGATTTTGAGGTAATAGTTACAAGATAATATGGCAACTTCAGGGCTTTACTGGAAAAGGAACACCACATTCTAAAAACTACATTTAAAGATGGAGCTATCGGAACACTTTTACAGTTACAAGAGGAAGATGCTAACACTTACCTAGACGTTTATAGTACCTAGTTTCATTTTGCGATTGTAAACGATTGAAGTTACTAAAATTTAATGGAGTAGTTAGTATGAATATGTGAGTCACTAAATTTACCCTTTGACCACAATACTAAACATCGGTTATAGCTCGCGCCTATTACAGCAAAATTGTACACATTCCATCTAGGAAAATACTGTAAATATATTTTCTAAATATTAACATCCATCTACCCACTTTAAGGACGAAAAACTCATTGCATAAGCTGAGTCACATTTCAACCAACAAGATGAAAAATAATAATAATATAACTAATTACTAACATTTGCTAAGAATAAGAACTTCATTATTGTGCTATAAACATTTTTGTTAAAACGAATGAAAATACATATTATATATTCGTATCATCATATTAGCCTATGGGATTATACAAATAAACGTCATGACGTCAGCAGACCCGATGTAACTTTTTATTCTGGCCAAATTATGACGAGTACCGTAAATTAAATCTTATAACCTTGAAATAGGACTGAAATTCAACATGCTGATGCTCAGATCAATCTAGCCACTAAAACGTTAGGGCCCACTATAAATTTGACTACACACTAAATTCGTATGCTAAGTGCAAATTGATTGTACTAATATATTCTTTTGAACTTATCAAAATGGAAGCATTTATTACGCGTGGGGCTAGTTTGGAACTAACATCTAGGGCGTTGAAACGAACGGAGACTAATGATTTCGCTACTTTATTAGCTTGGTCAAATATTTGTCTTATTTTAACAATGAAAAACTTCCATTATTACGTATTTTCAATCAACAACCACTAACTGTTCAAATACAACAATACCTCCTCAATCTTTGTTACTATAAATTATATAGGAAAATGCATCAAGTGTTAATAAGTCAAACAATAAACCAGCCATTATAAAACCTATAAAAAAAAACATCAACATAAACAACTTCAATTTTGTACGAATTGCACGAACTTCATGTTATAAAATGCATGCACATCTCAATACAAAAGGCACTACCACCCACCGAGTACTAAAAATATAACATTACGACTCTCGTCAAGCCGTTAAAGACTATGAAGGTTTCATAACACGGAACAATGTTACAAAAAAACCATAATAAATCAAACATTTATCTCTTAAAACTAACATGAACTTAGGATGGAAGATTTACGCTAACATTAGTTTTGGTTTTAAACTGCAGTTATATTTGTGCACCATTCGAGGATAGACAAACTATTTGTTTAAATATTAACGCGTTATTAAAATATTTATAAAATACTAGAAGCAGTTTTACAAGGGTCCAATTACTTTGGGGACGACTTCGATCAAGTTAGCACTCCACTACTGAGCATTCCCATTTCATGCGAAAAATGTGACTAAAAAATAATAATAAAACTAATCTATCAGGTGTGAGGAACTGACTATCCAATAGTCCTACATTTGGCCGTAGAAATTGTGCTAAAGAACACAAGTGCGGCTCGAACCGTAACGACTCGCCGATAAGGTTCAAAATCGCACGCTGCACATATTTAAAATTAAGAATTGACGAAAACTAGCCGTTCAATCTAACGAAGCGATTCACACTTTACCAATCGTATAATCAATTCCTCCTTCAACCAACCCTCTAACGATCGCTTAACTACCTATAATTATACAAAATTCAATGAAACTATATTCAACCTGAATAAATAAAAAAGAGGTACACTTATTCGCTAGTAGTTTATAACTTCATTTTATATAAGTTTTATGTTATTATTTGCACGAAACGTGATATATTAAAATAGTGTCAACTAGTCATAGAAACATCACATTGTTAAGGGTTCCCGTATAAAGATGGTGTGAGCGAAACATTTACTAGTAACGTTTTGGTTGTTAATCAGTCGATATTAAAACGTAGCATTGTATATTATTGATTAATCCAATTAGGATTGCAATGACTAGAAGCTGCATTTTAAACTTTTATTTCACACTTTAACCGCAGATTAAAAATCCATACATACAGAAAATTTATTTATCTGGACAAATTTAAAACATAATATAGCTACTTTTTCTGGAAACATTATAAAGGCATTCAAAGTTCAGCATGGATTTTAACCTGTTGTCATACTGTCACATCCAGTGATACATACATATCCCTGTATTTTCATTAAGTTTGCATTAAGCGTTTGGAAATATTCATTTAGACATAACTTAAACATTTAACTAGTTAATTATTAATATATATAATTATAGATATTTATAACATCGAGACGAAACCGTAATAAATATATCGCTGTGACTACTTCGAAAGCGTCAATCGTGCAGACACATATCATAACTGAGTCAAAAAATATATCACGTGATTTTATACCAGAGACATCTATTGGGAAAATCGCTTACTATCTACCATTTAACATAATATATACTTTCGACACTTTACAAGTCGTATTGTGTTTGTAATAAGAGTCACAATCTGTCAAAAGTATATTATATACTTTATAGCGAACACGACGAAACCAGTCATCGAAGATAGTTCGATACATTGATATCCATAATAGACGCCCTGTTTCGAGCATCGATATCGTCATTTCGCTCACACCAATCCACCAATTTGGCAAGTACTAGTCGCTAGCTATGGCCGTCGCATAGACGGACAGACTTAATACTTTATTACATAAATCCAGCCAAGCACGATTATTTTTTACGCAGGATACCGGCATACGAACTAACCTAAACACATCTAGTCAGAATAACATCAAATATATATATTATAATAATCGTGGTCTCAGGTTTACCTGTGTAAGTATTTTACGAATACACTTTTTATAATTCTGATGAGTTACGTAAATGCATGGTAGTTTATTCTAAAAAGTGTAGTACGTAGTATTATTTTTAAAAAAAATTTTATTGTTGATATGATATATAGGATTGCAACGACCCCAAATTCTAGAGCTACGGTCTTAAAATCGGTAATGTTGGGTGTGGAAATATTTTTTGTTTTTTTTTATTTTAATTTTATTAAATTTTGACACAGAGATAACGAAGACCCCATTGACTAAATTCCCATTTAAATACACCTAAGAGTCTCATTCAAGAATAATTATTTAAAAAATAATTTTATTATTTTCAATATAAGTAATTATTTTTGTCATTAGTATCTATTAGGTTCAAACAATTTAAAAAGGAATTCAGTCGAAGTTAGATTAGGGTAATAAGGCTCGCTTACACACCAATATCGTATAAGGTCGTAAATATCTAAACGTTAAAATAAGAATGTGATATGAATCATCCTTCAGCTAAAAGCTTTATAGAACTATCCCCACACCAACATCACACCTGGAAACAGTAGAATAAAAGCCACCGACCTATATTGTTATAAAATTTTAACTGTTAATAAATGTTATATAATCATATCCAATCAGGACTCCGAAATGCATAGGCTAAATAACTTGACCCTAATCGAAATACAACTTTAGCGAGAGCGCCATAAAGTTTATACTTGCTTATTCAGTATTGACAAAATTGGCATTTTTTTTAAATAGTACTTATAAATTAATAGCTACAGCAAAATTGAGAACATTGAGTATAGACACGTAAAGACAGTTCGGTTAAAAGCCAGCTATTGAAATGCGCGCAGCAAGTTTTTCGACTTTGCCAATTTTCTATCTAAACACCGTGAATACAGGGCCCATTTTAGAACAGAAACCTTGGAAAGCTTTAAAAAAAGGAATCACAACATGTACGGAATACCAGCTGATAACTATAGGCTATTTTACATATTTTAGAAGTTAATATATATTTAGCCAAAATCGTCGAATTGTTTTCTTTCAGTCACCAAGTCGGCTTACTAGGTTTTTGCAAATTTACTAATTATAACAAGCATCAAGGTCTATAACGATTGATGTATTACTATATTTAATTGTTTTTTTTTGTTTCACAAAGCTATTACTTATTAAGAAACTGAAAATAGCACTTGGAAAGATGGCTTACGATTACGAGAAATGCCTCAAGTGCTATTTTTAGATTCGTTAGACATCGACCAACATATTGACATATTGAGATTTATATATATTTTTTTAAATTAGTTATTTGTGATAAAAGTTTTAATGCCTAAATTACATTTTCTAATTGTTTGACTTTCGGTTCTAATATTCAGTTGATAAGACAGAATTTATTTAGTTCCCTAATTCTAAACATTTAATAAATAGGTAAGTAGTAGTGTTAATTACAGAAGACCTTATAGGCCTTCAAAGGTTCCAACTTTGCAAACGATTTACTTGATGGACCCCGTGGCTAAGTAATGGTACGAGTGTCTGTTACAAGGGAACCATTGGTCTTAATTAAGGAACCTACGAGTAGCTTAACTGATAAACCGTTGGTCGTAATTTATGTATCTACTTTTTTATGGCAACTTTGTAAAGACTTTCCAAGGTTCCCACTTTTCCAACAGTTTAGTTAATAGGCCCCGTGGCTAAGTCATGGTACGGTTATCTAACACAGAGTAACCTTTAGTCTTTATTTAGGTAGGTACCTACTTTTATATGACAATTTCGTATAGACTTTCCAAGGTTCCCACTTTCCCCACAGTTTAGTTAATAGGCTCCGTGGCTAAGTAATGGTATGGTTATCTAACACAGAGGAACCGTTACTCGTAATTTAGGTTCCTACTTACGTAAAGACTTTCCAAGGTTTCCATTTACCCAAAAGTTTAGTTAATAGGCCCCGTGGCTAAGTAATAGCACATTTATCTAACACAGAGAAACCGTTAGTCGTAATTTAGGTTCCTACTTTTATATGACAATTTCGTATAGACTTTCCAAGGTTCCCACTTTCCGTAGTTTTAATAGGCCCCGTAGCCAAGTAATGGTAGGGTTATCTAACACAGAGGACCTAAATTGCGAAATTGCTAATTTAGGTACCTACTTTTATTTGACAATTTCGTATAGACTTTCCAGGGGTCCCAGTTTCCCAACGGTTTAGTTAATAGGCCCCTTAGCTAAGTTACGGTACGGTTATCTAACACAGAGGAACCGTTAGTCGTTATTTAGGTACCTACTTTTGTACGACAACTTCGTATAGACTTTCCAAGGTTCCCACTTTCCGAACGATCTAGTTAATAGGCCCCGTGGCCAAGTAATGGTACGGGTGTCGATTATGCATGAACCGATTGTCGTACCTCTGGTTCTTT
The DNA here is from genome assembly GCA_949315975.1 of Eudonia truncicolella. NCBI lineage: Eukaryota > Metazoa > Arthropoda > Insecta > Lepidoptera > Crambidae > Eudonia > Eudonia truncicolella. Next base: position 3,537,041 of record OX438848.1, on the reverse strand, counting down.
GCGTAGAAATCGTTGCGGTTGTTGACCTTTCTATTATAGTTGGTGGTTCTTCGTTGGTTGTTCTTTTCCTGAGGTTTGTCAACCTGCTTGTTGTTGGGTTTCTCAGTTTTGGCTTCCGGTTTCGCTGGTTCGGTGGCGGTTTTCTCCGGCTAAAAGTGTATAGGAAAAGTTTATAAAATAAGACTTCTCTTCTTTTTTACAGATAAAAGATAGACGTTTAAGTATAATTATGAAAAACGTTTGGACGATTCAAAAGTACTTATGTTTAAGTTTATTTGAATTTAAAAAAAATACTGAAGAAAATCGACAAATGCAGATGTCTTGATTATTTAAAAAAATCTTATCAAAGCAATTTTAGTCTTAGGTTTTGAGAAGTTCCTCGAATGTTACTATATCTATTATCTATTGCGGTTACAAGTTAGGCAATTTTCACAATGTCTGATCATCGGACTGGTAACCAAATTTCCTCGAGGGCACGCTAAGCTGTTGGTCTAGTGGATAAAACCTTACAAACCGCTTTGGGCCAGCCAACCTTATGAGTTAAGGTCTGTTCTTTTCATATTATGCTTTTCCCATGAGGTTTATAAGCTGATGATATATCTCCTATCTCTTACCTCTTTAGCCTCACTCTGTAAAGGTTTGGAAGTACTCTGTGCAGAGCTACTTGCCGAAGTCTCTTGTACCGGCTTCGGAGGCGTTACTTGTACTGAAGACTGGGACGGGATCTCGCTCTGTAACACAGTGAAATAATAAATAAATCAAGGTCGATTCGTCGACGACGGTTATATACATTTAAGTTATTGAGCCGCGAAATCAACATACTACTGATAGAAAGCTACCACCGTAGCCCATAGGCTCTTGCTTGACGACGAAGCTTAAATTCTTATGCCTTAATTTCCTGTTGGTTGGGTCGTCATCCAGGGAGGAGCTCGATGGCGCAGTGGTTAACGCGCTTGGTCTGCGATTGCTGACGTTAAGCAATTTCCTTAGTCCGGTCATCCGGTGGGTGACCAACAATATATCATGTCGAGGTCCTCCGTATTTCGGAAGGCACGTAAGGCCGTTAGTCCCAGCTGAAATAGCAGTCGTTAACAACCACCAATCCGCACTGGGCCCGCGTGGTGTAGGGAGGCTGGGCACTGAGGGCCGGGCTATACGTGGGCAGGCTATATATGAGGCTGTCTCAGCCACTGCAGTCTGTACTATACGTGGGCGGGTGTTATACACGGACAGCTGCGGGCTGGTACATACATGTGCAATATGTGGATACGTAGTGCTATACAAGGGCGGCTGCTTCCTCAGCCACTGCCGAAAGTCGACGGTGCTATACATATACAAAGGTATACATGGGCAAGCTATATCTGAGCAACAGTGCTATTTGTAAGTAGTGCTTACCGTGCAGGGAGGCGTGGGCGGCATCGCTAGAGTGACGGATCAGCCGCGTAGGATTTTGACACTGATGAGGTGCCAGGATGGGTACTGAGAAGTGAGTGGGCTTACAACTCCGCCATCAATGAGGACATTTAGTAGTCGACTTTAGAGTTGACGACCCGAGCACACCCCGCTACACACGACTTTAAAGTTTATACTGACACCCCTTACCAACCTAACGGTTACAAAAGTACATACATACATACATATAATCACGCTTCTTTCCCGTAGGGGTAGGCAGAGACCACTTCTTTCCACTTGCTACGATCCTTACATATTTGTTTCGCTTCGTCCACTTTCATTATTCCCTTCATACATGCTCTTCGGTTTAGGGTACTCTTGACCTGGCCGTTTTTCAAGACGTCCCTGATTTGATCTCGAAACGTAAAAAAAAGTACAAAAGTAGTGTCAGAATATCCATACGCAAGCACATGGGACCATCTGCGTCAGGTCATAACGCCGGATCAGGACGCACCGAAGCGCATTCTTCATCCGGTACTTTTAAGACTAGTGTCTCGAGCGAGTTGCTCCGTGGACACGTATAGTCCACTACCTAATATCCAGATAGGTTACCGGAGCTGTAAACTCGCTCGCTTCTCGTTGCACCATAAGCACAACTCGCAGTTCCACTGCTCGGGCCGTCAGCTCGATCCAATCAACGAGAAGTGAACGAGCATACAGCTCCGGTAACCTATCTACGTATCCGCTTAAACGGCCACTGAGTACTATCTATCCCAAAACGAAAACTGCAGATGGTCCCTTGTGCTTGCGTAAGGATGTCTAACTTACACCTAACTTTACAACCGTAAGGTTGGTGGGGGGGTGTCAGTATAAACATTAAAGTCGTGTGTAGCGGGGTGTGTGCTGCCCCTGTCGCTGCAGACTATTAAATGTGCTATATGTGGGCATGTATTATACAAGGGCGGTTGCTCTCTCTGCGGCTACAGGCTGGTGGATGTGCTATATGTGGGCATGTATTATTCAAGGGCGGTTGCTCTCTCTGCGACTACAGGCTGGTGGATGTGCTATATGTGGGCGGGTGTTATACATGGGCGGCTGCTGACAGGTATACATGGGCGAGCTATATATTGGGTCCTTACCTATGAAATTGACGTTTTTTTCTCACTTATTAATAGGTGTATTACGTCTAAAAGTCAATACCGGTTGTTAATATTATTATACACCTTTAATTAGGACTATGTTACTTAGGCTTCAGTAATAACATTTTTTTTATATTAGGAGACAAACGAGCAGGCGGGTAGATGAGAAGCAATCACCGCCGCCCATGGACATCCGCAAAACCAGAGGAATCGCAGTTGCGTTGCCGGCCTTTAAGGAAGGAATAGGCTCGTTTCTTGAAGATCCCTACGTCGTAATGGTCCGGAAATACCAAAAAAATCAATAAATAAAAAATTAAATTAAATTATTCATTTTGTGCCCTTATCGCCCAAATTTTTTTGATTGACCTTTTGTTTCATTGTAGCTTTGAAAGGACTTAATTTTTTTTCTCTTTTTAATGTCTGCTATATTTTAGCTAGTTAAACAAACTCGAAACACTACTCTACATTGTTTATAGTGTTAACATAAACAGATGCTAAGAAAATATAAAAAAAAAAAAAAAGTTGGTATGAACAATATAATTTTATAAAAAATCTTCATACAAAACGTAAATTTTATAGGTAAGGACCTAATATATGTAAATGAAAGTATTAGTCACCGTGCAGGGAGGCGTGGGCGGCGGCGCCAGAGCCACGGTGAGCGTGAGGTCGCACCACATGGCGCAGCGCGCGCGGCGGGCGGAAGCTCCGAGTTGTTTCACCGCCTCCGCTAGCTGCAGGATGGCTGCACGAACATACATAACAAATATTAATAGTTACATTCCATATATAAATTGTTTATTTCATTACACAATGATATTATTACATCGTTAACCGAAGTTAGCACGTGTTAAAAAAGACGACTGCGTCAGTAATTTTACCGAGACATTGGTTTCGCTGTAATAAATAATGTCGAGCGATACTTTTTAAGTACCTTACAAATAAACAAAGTTTACGCGAACACTACACATTGCAATGAAACAACTTATACATTTTAATTAATGTGTATACGTTTTGAACCCTTTGCAGGGTCCGTGGTCACAGGGAGACTGAGGTGTTGGTTGTCTCATAATTAGTTAGTAACTTGTATATCCTCATTTTAATTTAATCACGTGCTTTTGTTTTGTTTATATAATTTTTAACGCAAATTTTGTTGTGAAACAAATTACAAAAACACAAATGTTGAAAAAATTTCCACGAGCAGGAATTGAACCCTTCTGACATACCGGGTCAGGAGCTCTTTCAATTGAGCTATCGTGGTTCTAACCAGCCCGCCGAAATTATTCAACACTATTTACTTTTTACTTTGAAAGCCAAAGGCACCCATTCAATGTCAACAACTACCGTCATTAACATCTGATCATAATATTTTTACAAATACTAAAGATCAGTTAAGAAGTAGGCAAGCTATTTATAAAATGTTTTTTTTTGTTTACATAATTTTTAACGAAAATTTTGTTGCGAAACACACGTTGCGTTAATCACGTGCGTTCCGTTTTACGCAGAAAGAGCTTACCTACAGTATCTTCTGGTCTGGTGTTTGGGCTGGGATTTAATATTTTGTATGATGGGATCCCAGCCTGATGGTAAATTTCAACCATTTTCACTATTCGCCTCGCGCATCATCCTAGGGATGAATCGTTGTTCTCTAACGAGTATCTGAGGTTTATCTATCTGATATAATGGTTGGGTCCCTCTTGTCTAGGGCATGTTCGCTTATTTTCGTGCCATTCAAATAAATAAACAATATACTTCGATAGTTATTCAGTATTTGTCTTCTTTTACTCTAATTTGAAATATACTTTACATGACGAGAACAAAACAGCTTATTCCTTGTAAGGCACTAAGTGCCTTACAAATAAACAAAGAATAAGGCCCGAATAGTTATTCAGTGTTTTGTTCCTGTCATGTAAACGTCATTTCAAATTAGAATAAAAGAGACAAAACACGGAATAACTATACGGACCTTATTCTTTGTTTGTTTCCACCACGTCGAAAGACGCTCGCGCTCTTGGTTGAGGTCATAACATGAAACAGGTCATTCATATTTGTTGTAAACCCATTATATTATCAAATAGTATGCAAGTTTCAATGGTTAATAAAGATTATTTCTATTTCTATTTTAATGTATCGCGCGGCGCGGCGTGGTGAGCCAGTTTCTTTAGGCGCCGGGCCACTTGAACTACACCTACTGCACTGCGCTACTAGATGGTGATGGTGATGTGTTATTATAACAATAACATACATACATAAGTACAGTACTCACGGTCTTGGCGCATGTACCGCGCGGCGTGTGGAGCCAGCTCCCTTCGCCGGGCCGCTTACACTACGCCAGTACAGCGTATAACCCAGATGATGATGGTGATGATGATGATGGTGATGATGATGATGATGCGTTATTGCTATGTGCAGTACTCACGGTGTTGCCGCATGTACCGCGCGGCGTGTGGAGCCAGTTCCCCTCGTCAAGCCGCTTGCACCGCTGCTCTGCGCCAACACAGCATAGGCTAGATGATGATGGTGAAGATGGTGATGTTGATGATTCTGATGATGATAAATCTTATTGACAATAACATATTACTAACGGTCCTGCCGCATGTACCGCGTGGCGTGTGGAGCCAGTTCCCGTCGTCGAGCCGCTTGAACCGCGCCTACTGCACTGCGCCAACAAAGCATAGCACTTTCTACTTCGCTGTGGGGGGCTCTGTGAAACAAATATATTATTATTTGTTTATTTTATTTAAAAGCCTTTATTTATAGAAATACACTTTTTTTTTAACTAATAAGCCAATTATTTTGTAACTTTCTATGCTCAAGGGAAATACGAAGACAGACAGTAAAATTATTTTAATTATTTTAATTAAATTTATGCAATTTTAAGTCCAATCAAAAGTTTCAAATCGATTCAGCCAGGAGTTGAAAGAACTGGAATGGGGAATGGATTGGAGAAAAGACTTTGGGGACACTTTGGGGAGGTATAATTAATCTATATATTAGGGGTTAAAGTATGAAATTGCCGATTAGTACTGAAAAATTGAAATTCGTTTTTTTTAATTTAACATATTTATTTAATCAAATTAAATCCCATTATTATCGATACATTGCTGCCATCTAATAGGAAGGTCATTTATGCCTTTGCGATAGAACTCTCGTGATCTAGATTCGACAAACTGTGTAAAAGCATTTTGTACTGCCTCCTGAGAAGAAAACTTTTTATCACATAGAAAATTGTCCAAATCACGAAAAAAATGGTAGTCTGTTGGAGCAAGGTCTGGCGAATGCGGAGGGTGACGAATGGTTTCTAATTGCAGTTCCTGTAGAGTTAAAACGGTTTCTCGTGCTGTATGAGGTCTCGCGTTATCATGGAGCAATAATGGTGAAGATCGATTCATGAGTCGGGACTGTTTCACTGCTAGTTTTGCTATCATTGTTCGAAGTTCGGCACAGTAGACATCTGCCTTTATTGCTTGGCCAAATTGGAGAAAGCTATAGTGAATAACACCATGCTGAGACCACCAAACAGTTACCATTACCTTTTTATTGGTAAGCTTTGCTTTAGGACACTGTTGCGGCGTTTGACCTGGGGTCAGCCATTGCATTTTTCGCTTACGGTTATCGTAAAGAATCCACTTTTCATCACATGTCACAATTCGATCCAATATTCCTTCATTTCGGTATCGATTCAACAAGGCATCACAAGTTTCAATACGCGTTTCTTTCTGCAGATCAGTCAAATCATGAGGCACTCATTTCTCATATTTTTTATTTTATTGATTTGACGCAAATGAGTCAATATTGTTGGTAAGGTAACGTTAAACCATGCCGCTAATTCCTGGGTAGTTTGGCTCGGATTGGCTTCCACCATCTCTTTCAATTCATTGTTATTCACCTGTGTGGGCGGTCTTCCACGTGGTTCGTTCTTCAAATCAATGTTTCCATCACGAAAGCGTTTAAACCAAAATCGCGCGGTGCGTTCATTAGCAGTCCTCTCTCCAAACGCAACATTGATATTGCGAGCTGTTTCTGCCGCGTTAGTTCCGCGTCGGAACTCGTATTCAAAAATAACTCAAATTTTCGAAGTATCCATAAGCTGAATAAAAAAACAACTGAAAATCGATAATCGAATGTTGTCACATTTTTTAAAAGAAGAACTTCATAGGTACCATGTGAAAAAAGTTTCACTCAAAAATCTCAAACCATGAAGGTTCTATGTCAATTCGAAGTACCTAATACAATAAAACGGCAATTTCATACTTTAGCCCCTATTATTAATACGTGAAGCAAAAACTTTGTACCTTGAAAATTGCGCGGACGGAGGAGTATGAAATTTCGCACACTTATAGTTTATATAGAGAAGGTTATCCAAATGTTAATATTTTTTTTAATTATGCATAAAAATACATTACATTACAATAAAACAAACATTATACACACTACCATGTGTTTGACACACACGCATGTATTTGACACACAGGAGCGGCCGAAATTTGTCAACGTCTGTCAATGCCAAATCAAACCCTTATTCTATCTTTTTTAATTTGTCACTGCTTAGGATACAATCCGTGCAGCCTTAATGTCTTTTAATAAAAATTGTGGTTGAATATCGATTTCTGGGCGACCACTAGTAATCTATTAATGCCTTAAATGTTTTTATATTTTATTCAATTTGAAATTTTAGGCAAAGCTTTGAATAGGTACCGTAAAAAAATGATATCGATACTTCTCTCAAACGAAGATACCGGTAATAAAAAAATACAGGTAAGTATGCTTGGTATCGTTACCTGGGTCGCACTTTTACCGGTAAATTAAATAACTGCTTTACGCAGATTGGTTGGTTGATTGATTGATAACGAAAAAAGTAATGTTACCTGCCTTACCGGTACCATAATAACCTTAATAAAAAAAACGTTACTTACTGGTACTTATAGTGGGAATTTAGTAACTGTATCAAGACCTGATTTAAGGTTCTAAAAAATTTTATGTACCTATTATGTAGTATACACGAATGAAAAAAATACTTGGGTTTGATTTAGCCCAGCAGTAATACGAAATTGCCTAAATTAAGAACCAATCGTAAACACTCTTAGACCTTTATATAAGACTATACAACTTAGAAACTCACATCTCAGCCAGATTCTTGACATCCTCACGCCACGTGCTAGGGTCAAAGGTCGCCGGGTCGACGCCATTCTCCTTCTCCTTCTCGCTTGCGACGTTTTCCTGTCCTCGTTTGAGGACAGTGATCTTGGGGTCTTCAGACTTAACTGGCTTCTTGTTTTGTGCGACGCAAACGCTTGCTCGTAGCGTTTCCATTTTGCCCATGAGCGTTAATACCTGCAGAAATAAATATTTCCTATGAAAATAATTATATTTTTTTTATCATTACATTATCGTTTGGATAAGTCATCCAAAAGGGGCTAGTATGGAGAAGCCCGTTACAATAATAAGGTATTCCTTATTATTGTAATTGAAATTTTCCTGTGCGCGGTAGTAGAAACAAAACCAAAAAAATTAAGCATTTTTGAGATGATTTACTACAATAAACATATTTTTTACTTTATTATCATATAATAGGTCCTTACATATGAAATTGGCGTTTTGTCGTACTGGCCACTTTGATCTCAAATATCTCTTCTTTGGTTAGGGATTCCAATTTCAAATTTATACAGCTATTTATTCATACATTTTTATTTCGAAAACCGTAATTCATTTGTTTTGTCCTCGTTTGGTTTTTTCTTTGCGTCACGCAGTTTACAAAATGGAAAACTTGAAATATCGCGTTATTTACGAGTACGAGTTCCACCGTGGTACCAGTGCTGCAGAAACGGCTCGAAGGATTAATGATGTGTATGGCGGCGGTGTCGCAAAAGAAAACACAGTGCGTTTTTTGTTCCAACGTTTTCGTTCTGGAAATTTCGACCTGCAGAACAAGCCCCGTGGACGGCCGGAGACTAAAGTTGCTAATGAAGAATTGAAAGCTATTGTGGAAGCAGATCCATCGCAAACCACGTCCGAGTTAGCTGCAGGCTGCGGTGTTAGTGATAAAACTGTTTTAATCCACTTGAAGCAAATTGGAAAGGTGAAAAAGCTTGAAAGGTGGGTACCTCATGAATTGAGTGCAGCAAACCGACAAACGCGCGTCAACTGCTGCGTTACATTACTCAACCGGCACAATAATGAAGGGATTTTAAATCGGATCATTACCTGTGATGAAAAGTGGATCCTGTACGATAATCGGAAACGCTCATCGCAATGGCTGAATCCTGGCGAACCAGCCAAATCCTGCTCCAAGCGAAAATTGACTCAAAAAAAGTTACTTGTGAGCGTTTGGTGGACTAGTGCCGGTGTCGTTCACTACAGCTTTCTTAAATCTGGCCAGACGATTACAGCAGATATCTATTGTCAGCAACAAACCATGATGGAAAAGCTAGCTGCTAAACAACCGAGGTTGGTCAATCGCTCTAGGCCACTGCTGCTTCAGGACAACGCTAGACCACAAACTGCACAACAGACGGCTGCCAAATTAGAGGAGCTTCAATTGGAATGTCTAAGACATCCACCGTACTCCCCGGACCTGGCTCCAACAGATTACCATTTTTTTCAAAATTTGGATAACTTCTTGCAAGGGAAAAAATTCAACTCCGATGGGGCAGTCCAAAGCGCCTTCAAAGATTTCATTGATTCTCGTCCTAATGGTTTTTTTAGTAAAGGGATCAATGAACTACCTATGAGATGGCAAAAGTGCATAGATAGCAATGGTACATACTTTGATTAAATAAATATATTATTATAAAAAAAAAAGACTTTATGTTCCTCCCTTACAAAACGCCAATTTCATATGTAATGACCTAATATTATCTTATATTCTCTAGTCTCCCTTTAGTGTGTCGTCTTTACTATATATTTTTGTAGTCTTACCTTAAAGCATTGCTATATTACGCTTCATCACTAATGCAAAATGGTTGACCTTGGGCTGTATAGAAAATACTAATAAGGTTGAAAATAAAACTGCTACAATATTTCTGCTTTTAAAATAGGTAACAAATGTCAAATGTGGACCTTGTACTGTATGGGTAATATAATAATAGGGTTGAAAATCAATCAAAAATAAATGCGTTTCTTTCCACGGAAGTGTATCAAGAAACCTTTTTTTAACATAACTTTTTTCACTTTTACTATTTACCTTAGTCCCCTTAGCATGACCGGTCGGTCGCCTTTCTTGACAATTTTTTTATTTTACTCTCTAATCTCACCTTAGTATGTTCCCTCAACATGTCCACAGTGAGCCGGTCCACTCGGGTAGGGCAAGGCGGCAGCCGGGGCACGGGTATCGAGTTCGAGGACGAAACCGCTCGACCCGGGTAAGCGAGCGCCAGTCTCGCCTCCGTACGTTTCCTCTCTCGCTCCAACTGCCGCCATTGTTCATAGCACGCGTCGAGGCGAGCGTGGAGTATGCCGGATGATGTAGCCGCCCCTCTGTGGATGTTATGTTATGTATATGTTTCTGTTTTTTTTTATATTTCTTCGTTTAGTTGTAGTTTTAGTAGTTAACACCTCGGTGGCCAAGTGGCAAAGCGATCGGCCTGATACCCGAAGTCGCCGGGTTCCATTCCCAGATCAGATCACTTTTTTTTTAGTAGATGGCTTCGTGCGAATAGCACATTTAACTAATGTCAAAGTAATTTTTCTTACAAGTAATACATAAATATACAATATTTCCTTCCAGTATGATGATGATGAATGATAATAAAATTGAGAAGTGAGAAATGATATATCATTGGGGGGTATACCCCCCAACCCCTCGAGTATATCAGTAAAGATGTGGGGCTTTACTAATACCTCGGGCGGACTTTTTGAGAGAATTTGAAAAGTGAAGTTGCACTGTTTTGTTTGACATAACAAAAATTTTAGATTAAAAAACAAAACCGCAGACACGACACTTCATTTTCCCGCCAATAAGTCCTTCTGTTGTTTATGTAATGGGTAAGTATAATATGCAGTGAACGGAATAATGGGGGCTATTTTTTTATATATTTTATGGTTAAGCACAGTGCCTTGATATCACCTAATGTTAAGTGATGATAAGGCCAATGATGGAAGCGCACTTCACCCGGGATCCTCAACTAGTGAGGCACTGGCTATCTTAATATCTAGCTGCCAGAACACAACAATGCTACAAACATTGATGTTATGGCGACATATTTAGATAAGTAGCTAGCCGGGCGAACAAACAAGCCCTAAAAATTATCTTTATCTAAAGTTGCTGACAAGACAGGACTAAGAGCAGTTATACCACCAAAGTATCGTTGGTTTATTTTTATCGAATCCCGGATCCCTGGGATTAGTTTTAGTTTTTACCCGACTGCGACAGAAGGAGGGTTATGTTTTTCGAGTGTATGTATTTATGTATGTATGTGTCTGTTTCTTTGGCACGCCCTACATCCCAAACGGCATGTTGGATTTAAAGATATGAGGTGTCGTTAGATTTCCCACAGTCAAAACAAATCCCACAACAATCCCACAGTGGGAGTGACATAAACTATAAAAAAAAAGTAAAAACATTGGCCGGCAGTTAGCTATTAGTAGTCTTGACCCCCAATAAACTGTTAGATCGACCACACGATCAAAATTCTTTAAACAAGCTACAACGTCTACGGAATTTAAAGGATATGGGCAATTTTTCTATGGACGTAGACGTAGTTAATAATTTTTATTTACAGCAATAATGCAGACGCCCGGATTAATTTTTTCACTGTATTTTATAAATTTTATAAATACTTATTGCCATTATTAACGTTTTAATTTAGTTTGTTACGACACCTACGACTGTTCATAAAAGAAGCGACTGTTATAAGTAGACTATTTAATTCTAATTTTATTAGTAAATTAAACCTATATTAAAATTGGTATCAAATTCGGTGGTAATAACAGCTCAACATTATGTCGCGTCGTGAAGTTTTGGTAAACAAAAGTCTACCTATTTCGAACACTTATTATGATACATATCTATACCAATATTATAAAGAGGAAAGCTTTGTATTTTTGTATATTTGTTTGTAACGAATAAACTCAAGAACTACTGGACCGATTTAAAAAAATTCTATTACCATTAGAATGCTACAGTAGCGCTGAGTAACATAGGCTATACTAAAAAAGAAATGTCCACCCGTGCGAAGCCGGGACGGGCCGCTAGTTATAGATAAAATGACGAATATCAATTTAAAATGAACATTATCTATAGTCAAATCAGTCGGCAACACTTACCTCATGTTCCTCATGGCGTAGAAAGGCGCTAGCAATGGCAACTCCAACATAGGAGACGGCAGTACTGGCGGAGGCACGGGCGGACTTGGTCCTAGCAACGCGCCGAGACCTATAACATATATACATATTATAAATATAATTATATTATTAGATGTTACACATACAAGTTGTTTAGTAATATGTGAATAATCCCAAAACATAGCCATGCAACAATATACTAAGATTCCCGATGAGCGCTTGAAAAATGGTAGGCGACTTTGGGGCCACGGACCCACAATGACGTTTCTGACAATGACAGTAGCTAAATTTAGAGCTGTAGCAAACCGTATGTATTCGGTACTGAGTAACGGGTGCGCCATCTAGTAACGTAACGTTACACACGAATGCATTTCGTTACTTGCATTTTTCGTAGTATGGGTACCTACACTGTTTCAATTCACGCAAGTACCGTTTATGCGTGTATTGAAACGTTTGCTGATCGTATGTTTTACGCATGCGCGCGCTTATTCGGTGAATTTACGATGTTTGACATTAATAATAATCGACGCTTAATGGATTGCGATGTTATAATTTACATAAGTAGCTATATTATATTAGTTTGTTTTATGAATAATGTTACTAACTATTTAAAAGGTAAAAGCGAACCGCTTCTGCTTATACTGGTTAACACACACGCAGCGTTGCAGGCGATGTTCATGCCGCAACATGTGCTGAGTGGGGTCCTTTTCAGTTTCGCTTCTTCATTTTATGTTTTATTTTTGTTTATTAATTTTAATTTGAAACTGAATAAATATTTTGATTTTATTTGATTTATTGTGATATAACATAATAATAATATTAACATAATCTGTGACATACCAATATGATGCAATAAATAATTAGGAATATGACTATGACTATTATTGCTCACTCTAAAATTTTCAAAATAGTGAATCCATTGCAAATTTAGTAGATTCCGTCAACAGTTCACTTGTAGTTCTACACTATACCCATTACATCAAACTGAACTGAGAATAATTTAAACACAAGTCTGAAGTCTGGTTCAAAATACGGAAAAGTGAAAATATGCACCTTACGCAGCTTGGTATGTAATGTATAAGTATTTTTTTCTATAAATTAAGTAAATTACGAATATTGCGACGCCCGGCGCTCGCCGCGACGTCATACTGTACGCGTACGCAATACGACTCGATTCGTTGCTCTAACATAGCATAGCATGTTATGTGGTATCAGAAGTGATGAGTAATGTAACGATACGATAGTAACGAGAACTAATTGTTATAGTAACGAATACATACGGGTACACTTTTTTTTTTCGTTACTTTTACACCTAGTAAATATTAAGTACAAATATTTTGCAACCCTAATTTTATATTTATATGTAAGGATTTTAGATTTAACGTTTACAGTAAGCTGAAGTTGTTGATGCTATCCAATGTTTCTTCAGATTTTGTTAATCGAAATTTAAATGTATAGGCATGAGCAAACAGGACCAATTTCGAAATGCATTTTTGTTCCAGACCCTTTATCTAGTACATTATTGATCGAAGCATGCAAATAAGTACACCGTGATAACATGCAAAATCATATTTGCAAATCATATTCCATACAAAAACTAAAAATGATTTTATAATATTATTTTTGTTCATCCCTTCTGTTGTTGTTGGACCATGAGCTTGATGACCGAGAACAATGTATGGACCTAGGGTTGTCACTTTGCAATTTTTCTTTGTAACAAACATCCTCAAAACCTCGGCCATGTGGTGCTGTTCGAGATGTTCACTATGTTCCGGGGCTCTATACACAGTATCCTATCTACCATATTCGGGATTATACATTGTTGAAAATATTGCAGTACCTGTAAAAGGTAGCTAAGTTGTAAGCACCAAATACTTTTAAGACCTCTATGTACACTTAGTTAGCGATAAATACCTTTGACTTTGAATATTACCAGACTATGTATATTGCCCGTTTTGATGAGCGTGAGATGTGCCAAAACAAAACAAAGGTAAATAAATAAAGAAAAATTGTGTAACTTACCAAGGTTAAACGGAGTATTCTCATGTAGAAACGAGACGTCCACATTCAATTGGTTGGGCGGTGGTCGATTCCTCATCAGCATGCTCATTTGCCTCGCCAACTCCTGGTTCTGACGCATCAACGCCTGGTTATTACTACCCATAGGGTTCTCAAAGCTCTGCCTCTGCTCATTCAAACCGTTCGCCGGGAAGTTTTCTCGCGGCAAAACCACATTCATATCACGCCTTTGCATAAACTCATTCTGGTGGAACCCATTCGGTTTGAAGTTCATCGTGTTCGCACCAGAAACCGGCGTCGGCTGATTGGGAAACTCGAAGTTCTGTCCCATTGGGCTCCGTTCGCTCATCTGCGACATCATGTCGTAAAAGTTTTCACCGGAATAGTTTTTAGGTGGCATTTGTGGGTAACTCCTGTTGTAGAACATTTTGTCTTGCATTTTGTTGAAGTCCTCATTCTGATAGTGATTGTTCTCATGTAGCTTATAGTCCATATTGTTCTGCATAGGATTCTCTTCCCGCGAACGGTCTAAAGAGAGATTGAGATGATTCAAATAACTTAGCAGATCACCTTCTTGGTTATTTTCTTTGAAGCCGTTGGGGTATATTTGAGCGTTAGGAAACGGATTCTCATAGTTATTGTAGTTCATATCCAAATTAAGACTGTTCGGCCTGTTAAAGTTATTCATCTGATACATATTCGATTCCGGCAAAGAGTTTCTCTGGTTTGGTTCAAAAAAATTGTAATACTTCTCGTCGTATTTCGGACTCGAGAATTGGGCGCCGCCAATCTCTTGAGCCGCCAGCCTGAGTAAGTTGAGCTGTTCCGGCGTGACGTCAGATCCGGCGTCGGGCGCGTCAATGCCGAGCAGCGAGTTGACATCGTTGTCTGGGTAATTAACGAAGTTCGTGCCGGTGTAACCGTTTGGCATGAAGTTGTAGCCATTCTGTTCGGTTTGCGGGTAACTGTACAAATTGTTCGGATAGTTGAACGGTGGTGGGTAGGTGTTAGCATCGCTTTTGGGGTACTGGGTGGGTGTGGGTAGAGCGCTTACGGTTTTTTCCGGCAATTGGATAGAGCTGAAAAAGAAAAAGTGTACTGTGAAGTAACCTTCATCTCCCTTGCTGTTAAGTGATGTAAGGCTGAAGGTGGAAGCGCACTTCATCCGGAATCCTCAACTACTGATCTAGCTTTATCTTATCTCTTACTGTCGGAACACAGTATTGTATTACAGGAGGAGCTCGATAGCGCAATGGTTAACGCGCCCGGTCTGCGAGTGCTGAGGTTAAGCAACTTTCGCAAAGGCCGGTCATGGATGGGTGACCAAAAATTTATTATCTCGAACTCCTCCGTGCTTCGGAAGGCACGTAAAGCCGTTGGTCCCGGCTGCATCAGTAGTCGTTAACAACCACCAATCCGCACTGGGCCCGCGCGGTGGTTCATGGCCCGTTTTCCCTATTCCATCCATAGGGAAGGCTCGTGCCCCAGCAGTGGGAACATATATGAGCTGATGATGAAGGCTGAAGGTGGAAGCGCACTGCATCCGGAATCCTCGACTGCTGATCCAGTTTTATCTTATCTCTTACTGTCGGAACACAGTATTGCTACTAACATGAATGTTCTGTTGAACATATTTAGATAAGATGTTATAACTTGAACAAGCCTTATCACTTCAGTGATAAGTTATCACCAAACAAATCAAAATTATCACCAAATAGACCCCCCTTTGGTAATCGAACCCGGGACCTCTGAGTCTGAGACTGGTGGTCTTAACCACTAGACCACAGAAGCAGTTAAAAAGATTCATATCTGCTATAAGCTATAGGAAGTTGAATATTTATTTACCTGCTCCCTTCTGAGGGTCCAGTCTCATCAAGAATTTTGGTGATGAGATCCCGGACCATAGAGTTTTCTTCCATAATGCGTTCCGACTGCAAACAAAAGCAAATTATTATAATTGGAAATTATATTAATGGATACAAACATAGTGAATTGACAGATAATAGGGAAAATATGTGTCTATTTGATTGTAGTAAACAATATTTTATTATTTATTTCATTTTATTTTATTTATTTATTAAAAGTACAGAAGACAATTCTCAAAAAAAAATACAAGCCCGCCGCAAACGAAAACTATATCATTATTTGAGTAATATTATTAATAGTAATAACTTTTAGGAAATTTGTTTTCCTCCAGTAAGCTTAGTTGATTGGAAGAGATCTCTTAATAAATAAGTCCAGCTAAGTATGTTTTTTTTTTTGTTTTAGTACAATTTTCAAACGCCGAGTTTTCAATGTACGTTACTACGGAGTTACTGTGCGTGCGTGTCGCCGAGCGCAAGCAAAAGCAAGGAATCGTCACGAAAGTGTGAATCGGTTTAGTACTTCACTTTTGACAGAGTGCTTGTATATGAAGACTATCTTTCTATATGTAATTATAAGCTTAAAATATTAAAAATACAAATAATAGATTTTTACAACACAACAATAATAAGCAATATACATTTTTTTTAATAATGTGATCTTCATTTATAAGATTTATCTCAAGGCTCAGTTTATCTGTATCTCCTTGACTTTTAAACTAACATACAAACAAGTGCAACATAACAGCAATGCGGTTAGATTGTTATTGGCGGTTCAATGCCATCAAATTGAATGTATGTACAAGTGGTAGCACCTTGGAAGTTACACTTCAACTATAAATATTTTACTTGTTTATTTTTAATTTTGTGGTAAGTACTTTGAATGGTTAAGTAATTGTATACCTACTTGTAAATAAATAATCAATAAAGTAAACATGCACAATCAACAAAAACTGGAATCATATATGAATAGCATGCTAATTAATCTCCTGTATTATTATTAGGTGTGCTTTACAGAAAAACGTCACTTCAGTCTCTCCTTCTGAATGATACATTTTTCTAAGGAATCATTCTTATATGATTTAAGTTAAAATATTATTAATGAATGTATCAATATCCTTACCAATAATTGGCTATTCTTATATAGAAATCTATATGATTCACACATTAGTCGACAAAGTTTTTATTAACGACAAATGTGGACATGACATTTCAAAGTTTACTTTCATAGTGTTGATAATGACGATAATGAGTAAAGTTACGCATGTTTCACACTTAATAGGGAACACACAGTTCTAATTTATTTTCATCATCATAATTATCAGCCTCTTTTAACTTCTATTAGATTTGAAGACTATCATTAATTATAGTTTTAGAGGCTTGGTTTCTTACATCTCATTATGAATACATTTAAGAGATTTTAAGACTTGAGTAGCCAGTGAGATAAATAGATAGATAATACTTTTGCTGTTACAACGGTTTTATTACTTTAAGGCGATCTATTCCGAACAACCAGTTAAATGGAGAGAGCCAATAAACAGTTAGTGTGAAGGGAAAACAGAAACAATTGACATGAAACGAAAAAGACACAGAAAAAGGTGTTAAGTTTGATTGTTGTACCTATTATGTGCTTTATACCTATATATTTATACCTATACACCTATATCACAGCATGGGGGCAGGTCTACTATGTACTTTGCATCAGTAGTTTTAAAACCCATCAAAGGTTTACACAAACAACTGCTAACTTAAGAAAACAACCAAGACCAGCTCAATGTGCTTTTAGAATCAGATCACCCATCCTGTGACTCCGCATTGTGGATGTTGCTTAACTTGGCAGATCACAACACACAGGCACAAACTGTGGCTGATATAGCTCCTCTATAAAGGTACAGCCTTTAATAAAATTCACGAGTTCAATAGCCCAAACGATACAAGATTTACTAAGAGCTATGCAACATAAACATGAGTTACACATTGTCACATTATCAAAGTTTAATGTATGAGCCAAATGTAACAATTGTGTATATGTCACTGCTTTTAAAATCGTGAATTATTTATTTTTTGTTATGACAACAATGCTCAAACCAACCAACCTGCATTGGTATGGTAGAAATCATGCCATAACCAACTATTCTGGCTTGATTACCATTGAAAATGATGTAAATCTTAAAAAATAACTATGCTTTAGCAACAATTACTGCAAAACTTTCTTAGGCTAGCCGCACACACACAATAATATTGTCAATAAAGTACATATTGTCAATAATATTGTGTGTGTGCGGCCCGTATTGCGGTATTGTTCAATATTATTGTCGATTTCCAGAAATTCTGATCATGGGCCAACAATATCGGGAGGAGCCAGAGATATTGACAATAATATTGTCGTGTGGGGGGGGGGGGGGGGGTCGCGGTGATATTTTACTTGAAAAAAGATTTCAAGGCAGGCGGACGTTTGTTTTTTGTTCATTTAAATGCGCCAAAAGGACAATGGAGGACGAAAAAAGTGTAAATAATATTACTAATCTCACAGAAAAGCGATATTTGTTATTATTTATGAATGCATGGGAAACTTATCCAGAGCTATGGAAAACATTGCATTAAAGCAAAAATAAAAATTATGCGCTCGATAAAAAAAAATCTCTTCTGTAAGTCGTAGTTCATTTATTAGATTCAAATTATTTAACTCAGTGTTTTTTCTCATCCAGTCTTTAATATATCGTTTCATTCTTGATTGTTTTTTTTTTATTGAATAAAATAAGTGCAATAGTCAATGAAACAATTTTTTTCTTTTTGTCCACTTTAAACCGTGCTTACACGAATCAAGCTGCTAAGCAACTTAGTTACGAAAAATTTACAATAATATTACGTAGTGTGCGGTACCATATATTGATCAAGATTATTGACAATCTGGTAATGACAATATTATTGTGTGTGTGCGGCTAGCCAAAGGCTATTGTTGCATTGACTATTATTTTAATCCACTGGATGAGAAAAAACACTGAGTTAAATAATTTGAATCTAATAAATAAACTACGACTTACAGAAGAGAATTTTCTTTTTCTTATCGAGCGCTTGATTCTTTTTTGCTTTATTGCAATGTTTTCCATAGCTCTGGATAAGTTTCCCATGTATTCATAAATAATAACAAATATCGCTTTTCTGTGAGATTAGAATATTATTCACACTTTTTTCGTCCTCCATTGTCCTTTTGGCGCATTTAAGTGAACAAAAAACAAACATCTATCTGCCTTGAAATCTTTTTTCAACTGAAATATTGCCGCGCGCCCGCACACGAGAATATTATTGTCAATATCTCTGGCTCCTCCCGATATTGTTGACCCATGATCAAAATTTCTGGAAATCGACAATAATATTGAACAATACCGAAATACAAGCCGCACACACACAATATTATTGACAATATGTACTTTATTGACAATATTATTGTGTGTGTGCGGCTAGCCTTAGGTTCTTTAATTGTCAGCAGATTGTAGATCTCAATTGGAATAACAACACTCACAACCATATTGCAAAATGTTGATTCCGCATCTGTTTGTCAATTCTAATATAGATTTCAAAAATATTTGTGTGCATCTCTATCATGTTTTTATAATATGGTTCAGTCTGTCTGATTATAAATGTAAATAATCAATATCAAGTTCTTCAATATGGGTCATTGACAACCCAACAATATATTTTTTTTATTTAAGAAGTAAATGAGAACAATTATAGTTTGCACAATGCACCTGATAAGGTGTACTTGTATACAAATAATGTCTTTATTGAATCATTATTCAAGTGGAGTGCAAAAACTGCACAACAATAACATTATTCTACTAAGTGACAGGACATAGTTCACCATTGATAACTGTACAATTCCATTATTACGTCTGAGCCTAGTCCATGTAATGAAGGACATCTAAATAAACAAAAGTGCTTAGAGAAAGTAGGAACAACCTTTAACATATTGTTTGTCACTACATTATCTAATAAAATTCCATTAATATTCTGTTACTTGGTAGCAATAATGGCGTTGTGTAATATTTATCAGATTCCTTCGTTACCTTGTTATTCTGTCCTCTAACGTGCAAACTACATAATTCTAAAAATATTGTGTGCATTCTTCAGATGTCATCATTAAACTCGAGCAGAAAAAATCTCACAAACACTACACAGATTTATCACTGTAACTTCTTTAGCTTTAACAAACACATTGTAAGGTCCGTCGATGTTATTAACAAACTTTTTGATGTTAGGTACAACGTAAGGAATATTTTTTTTCCCGGATTTTAGGTGAGATTGACAGGTCACGACATTTACTACACCCATGAAAAAGACACAAGTTCACAACCAGTTCGCTACTTACCTGATCTGGTTCATTTTCGACGGTTTTGTACGCATTACCTATGTGACATATATCACTGAAGGCCATTTAAAATAAAAGTTATTCCTTGCCACGATACATACGAGCTTTTGGTGCTAAGCCATTTTTTGGATGACCTACATGTGTTTATGTATAGACTTGTACGTCCTACCTACCTACCTACCTACACTACTACATTGGCGACAGTGTTGCTGTACTTGCTTTCGAAGTTTGTCTTACAAATCTATTGATACAATTTTATTAATAACCAACTTACGTTTAGCTGATTAAGTTATTTAGGTATAATACACTTTTTGGTGTTAATTTTATTTTGTGAATTTCCCGCGTTTTGCATTAAATTTTTCTTCTTCTTTTTTTATTTATGGCTTAAAATTAAATTTTTATTAACTTTAACTTTTTAATTCATATTTTTTAATTATCGCCTGTCAACAACAATAATAAAAACTATCTATCATTAAAACTTTTGAAAGTAGGAGGGTAAGTAAATGCGGTAAATTCAGCTAGGTTGCTATAAAGTTCTTATTTTAAAGTTTATTAGCAGCCACCACAAATTTTAATTAAAACATTGTTTTAAAATGTTTTTTCTTTATCACAGACTCATATTCATCTATATTTCTTTGTAAAATAAAAAAATGTGATTGATAAATTCGTACATTATGGATTTATCAATCACTATTCACTTATTTTGTATACTGATCTCCAAATTTCAGTATGAAGACAGCACTAAATGATACTTAATGACGATTCACTTGATACTTTAACCTTCTTATTTTCTCGAAATTAACAAATATATTCAGTACCTTTTTCGTCTTGTGGCTAGATTACTTATTGAAACTATGAATACGTACCTACGAACAAAAGTAATTTTAATTCACATGATTGACATTGCTGGCTGAATTGGCTACGTATGTTGGATATTTTTGTCATTAATTTATATTTTATATTCCACAACTTTGTTTGCTTATATTAATTAACTAAAAAACTACGCATTTTTTAAAATAAATAAAAAAATGTATTACCTACTTAAATTAGTAAAAATACCATACATGGTATAATATATTAAACTGGTTGTGTAGAGGAAAACGTATAGTGATTACTTGCACGTGTGTAGAGGCACCTTATGCACTCTGTCATAAATACTGTACCATAGATTATAAACACAGCAACACACGCAGCTATAGATATCTACAGCTTCATGGCAACACAGCAGTCACAGCACACCCTTGTCAATTAGTTGTCAATGTGTTGATGTAAAACAATCAATAGATGGCAGATGGAACTGGTTCATAAGCTTCTGTCACTTGCCGCTAGATGGCACTAACTACTATGTTCTGTCGTATGCCTTAAATTGAATAGATGGCGTATTTAATTCGTTCATGAGCTTCCGTCATATGTCGCTAGATGGCCCTAACAACCTAAAACGTTTCAGAGTGTGCTTGCGTTTTGGATGGATTGGAGCATTAATATTACAACATCTTTTCTATGTCGTAGTAGAAGTTGATCTACTACATAAGCCTTATGTTACTACAAAAAATATTTTATAATAATATCATACCATTACCCGGTGGACTTCGTACCACTTTGACAGTTTCTTTGACAACAAAACAAACAAATCGTGATAATTTTGTGTTGAAAAGTTAAGTTGAAAAATAAAAAGTTTGTGGTGGACCACCCTTATGAAAAATACTTGACGACCGATTCTCATATCACATGAAATTTCATAAAAATCGATCTAGCCGTTTCGGAGGAGTATGGCAACTAACATTGTAAGCACGAGAATTTTATATAACTATTTAGTCCGACCATAAATACTATTACATAAAAACTTTTCTTTTTTCAATTTAATCATTTTGAATTTGGAACGCGTTTATTGTTTCGATTTCGCGCCATTTCACATATTTTTTGTGTTAATTACAATATGGAATCGGGTTTTAAAGAAAATAGGATTGCAGTGATCGCCTTGCGCAAAGTGGGTATGGAGCCATCGTCGGTCATATTCCAAACACTTCAAAAGCTTGGTATCAGCCGTATGTTCGTATATCGTACTATCAACAGATACCTACAACAACACTTCCTCTGTCAAAGACCATAAAAGATCGGGGCGGCCGCGTGCTATTAGAACTACAAAGGCTGTTAATTGCTGTTAAAGCCAGAATTCGTCGAAATCCCATTAGGAAGCAAAAAATCTTATCGCGAGAAATGAAGATTCCTGCTAGGACTCTGTCGCGTATTATAAAAGCTCGGTACTTATCGGCGATACACAGGACATGCCCTAAATCAATCTTTACAATTAAAGAGAGTGGAGTGATCAAAACGCCTTCTGTCGCGATCACGATACGCAGGTGAAGGGCACAGAAATATCCTCTTTACCGATGAAAAAAATGGTCGGAAAGGTACAACCTGGTCATCATCCTGCGTCAGTGATGGTTTGTTGGCCATTTTGAATAGAATATTGTTTTTATTTTTTGTTGAGGCTTTAATAAATATGTAGTACATATAAGTTTAAGTAATATTACATTACTTCATTTAAAAAAAAACATTTGTAACAGAACTTAAGGCCGGACTAGGTATATAGATAAAATAATAAGATTAATAATAGAATATATAGAGATTTTCTGACCGGCTGGCTTCATCATCATCATCAGCCTATACTAGTCCACAGCTGGACATAGGCCTCTCCGCATGCACGCCACTGAGCACGATCCGCGGCTACCCTCATCCAATTACTCTTTGCAGTCACCTTGCGAAGATCGTCGCTCCACCTAGTTTGAGGCCGGCTCTGGAATGTAAATCATAGTGACTGAGATTTTGCCAAATTCGTTCACTTCTTTTTTTTGCTTTAATTAAACTTTAGTAGGTAATAACCGGCTTAAGGTACCTATTGGCATTTATTTATATACCCACCATACTCGCATGTCGCAGAAGTCCTAATTGTTTTTTTTTTTATATACGTAGCTCGACAAATGACTCCACTCCACCTGATGTTAAGTGGAAATGGAGTCCAGACGCAAGGACAACTGGTGCGGCGTGAAAATAACGCAGCATCAGTCACCCCCACCCTGCCCACCTTTGAAGGACCCCATGTCATGTCATGTCATGTCATGTAACTTTGTTGTTTGACAGAGTTTTTTTTTTTTCAAATTTGTACGGCACTGAAGCAGATATTTGATGTAGACTGCTCTTCTGGATTCTTGCTCACTAGTGGTCCTCACCTTGCCGACCCGCAAGTTGCTTCTTCACACGTCGAGGACCCCATGTTGTAGGACATACATGTCATCATCATCAGATCATTTTATGTGCCCACTGCTGGGGCACGAGCCTTCCCTGTGGATGGTAATAATTAGGGAGAACGGGCCATAAACCACCACGCGTAAGTGCGGATTGGTGGTTGTAACGACTGCTGTGCTAATGCAGCCGGGGCCAACGGCTTAACGTGCCTTCCGAAGCACGGAGAAACTCGAGATGACAAATTTTTGGTCACCCATCCGATGACCGGCCTTGCGAAAGTTGCCATACACTAGAAAACTAGTACTAGAAAAGAATTTCATTTTTCTATTCAAATTTTATTATTATTATTGTGTTGCAGTAAACCACGGTATGAACGACCTAAGGCCTCTTTTTGAAGTGGGCAATTCGACCACCTATAAAAAATAAAAATTACTTTCTATGTAGTACAATGTTTAATTACTTACACGTAGAGTAGACCCGATTGAATTGCCCGACAACTAAAACTGTGTTCCAACAATTGGATCTAAACGGATTACAAATCACCCAACTGTGAGGGATCCCTTTGTCCTAACAGCACTGAACTGTATGCGGAGTGCAATTGTATCACAGCAGTGCATCGGATCTCCGTCTGGTCGATAGGTACCTATTACAACTACTCATCTAGGTGGGGCGGTGTGTCCCAAATAAAGACACCGTAGAAGGTTGCCGGTTCTTCTCAGTTGGTGGAAGGTCTCCCACCCTGTGTAGACAACTTACGATCCGGGCCTTAGTGACATTTTTACCTATGTGTTATTTTGTAGCCTACACTGAATAATTGATTTTGAATTTTGAAGATTCACACAAACTCACCCGACTCACTCGAGGAACGCACACCATATACAATCTCTGGCGGACACAGAAACTTTGCAACAGCTGCGTGCGCTCGCTCGGACTGTTCTGAGCTGTTCCGGGATTCGTGTCCGTGAGGGGCCTATGTGTGCGTGGCTCGAGCGCGGTGTCTGCTAAGCTTACCTTCTGGGTCTCTTTATTTTGTGTGTTCTGCATGCTGCATCTAAGCTTGATCAAAGCAAAAATAAACGTACACTCGCCTGCACATCAACCTACCACAAACTGTCAAATTTCCTCAATAGACTTTGAACTTTATAATTAAGGCATATGGTTGTCAATGTATTGAAGTTTGACAGTTTTGGATAGGTTGATGTGCAGGCGTGTGTACCTACAATATTTTAATTGCATTTTTGCAGAAAATTAATGAATCCTTTATTGTACAAAGAAATTATTACATTTAAACACACGTTACACAGGACATATCAAAGGTGAGCTTACCTCTAGAAGAGATCTCTTCCAGCCAACCCTAGTTGTGGTGTAATAAAAAAAAATGCGAGACTAAAAAAATTGTAAATAATACTATACTAACAAACAAAAACTTTTAAAACATTAAATTAAATAAAAAATATATTACTTATCAGAACACAGTGGCACCAGTGTCCAACAGGAACCAAAGATCGACACTTTATTCGTTCTTTTTTTCTTCTTTCTTTCTTTTAGTTGATGGCTTCGTGCGATTAGCACATTTAGCCAGTGCCAAAGTAATTTTTTTTACAAGTAATACATAAATAAACAATATTTCCTTCCTGTATGATGATAATGAATGATAATAGAAATGAGAAGTGAGAAAATAATATGTACCCCCAACCCCTCGAGTATTTTAGTAAAGACGTGGGGCTTTACTAAGTCCTCACGCGGACTTTTTGAGAGAATTTGAATAGTGAAATAAAACAGTGCAACGTCTGTTTTATTTCATTTGCCAACACTCGTGCACACTCACGAACACTTAATGGTCAATAATCCACCATTATTTCACATTAAAATTCGACATAACAAAAATTTTAGAAAATTAAACTAAACCGCAGACCTCTTCACTTTCCCGCCAAGAAGTGGTTACTTATCTTTATCCAGCATAAGAACCATCTCAGTAAATATATAATTATGTTACGAGTATTCTTTTTCAATTCGAACTCGGTTAGTTTTACTAGGGTCATAGGGTGCCTAGACTAGACTAGGCAGCGAGTGCAATTTCTTTTACCTGCATTCGATCGAGTTAAAAATTTACCATACAAATTCTAGTTTTCGTCAACGGTGATCGAATGGCGAATACAACTCGCACTACTTACAAGGCATTCACTAGACAGCCAAGCATCGTCGACTCCCAATAAAAACAAAAACAAACTGCAAAATAACGTATTTTCCGCTTACATACGCAATAATCAAACAATCAGCGGGTGTCATTAGCATTGCCGATTTTAGTCGTCGTTTCGAAGGTAAATTGGATAATGCGCGCAGCGGGTGGCGGTGCGGTGGTGACAGGTGACGTTTTGGCAGCCATGATGGCTACCAATAATGGCCGACGCTAGGTAGGTACCAAAGGCGCTCCGCAGACTGTGCAATTTAGTTGCAGATACTATCAACTTAGTTGAAGAAAATAACAACTTTTAAAAAGTTTTCGTTGTAAGTTGCCACCTATCTAATTACCTAGTAATTAATATAAAACAACTATTAAAAAGTTTTCGGTAACGCTTGCCAGTTTCAGCAACAAAAATAACTCTTTTATTTCGATTTTAAATCAACTTTTCTAATCCATGGTCAACAGTCAGTGTTTGACAGTTTGGGAAGCCAGCACACAACTAGGGTAACGGCACCCGTGTTCGACACTCGACAGAATTTTCGTCGCCACAAAATAACATAATTTTTTATTGAAAGGAGGTGTTCAATTTTGTGTGCAAAAAATGCCAACACCTTGTACACAATACCGAAAGATTGCAAATGTATGAAATAAGCTTATTCGAGATGATTATCTTCAAATAAATGAACAGTTTTCAAAATAGTGCAACGTCACTTTTCAAATTCTCTCAAGAAGTCCACGTGAGGACTTAGTAAAGCCTTACAGCTTTACTGAGATACTCGAGGGGTTGGGGGGGTATATCATTTCTCACTTCTCATTTCTATTATCATTCATCAATCATCATCATCATACAGGGAGGAAATATTGTTTATTTATGTATTACTTGTAATAAAAATTACTTTGACACTGACTAAATGTGCTAATCGCACGAAGCCATCACACTGTTATCCTATCCTGCCGCGCAATTTATTAACGCAGTAAAGGACATGTGAACAGTTTCAAGAAAATACATAGATCGTATTGTCAGCACCTCAAATACCACAAACGCAGTAAGTTGTACTTACTGCGTTCACAAATTGTGCGGCAGTATCACACTGTTACGATCACATTTCTATAAAATCACTCCCACAAATTATTGTATTTGAAGAAGGCGAGCCGATCACACTGTTGCAGATCACACTGTTACGACGACCCTACTTACGTCCCTTTTCTACGAAATCACTCCCACAAATTGTATATGTAGAAGGCGAGCGGAAAGATGTTACACATAAAAAAAAACGGCTAGTTGCAAGTTGCCTGTTGCCGCAAAACGGAGATCAAGGTTGCTCCGTCTGCGGAGCGCCAAAGAGAGTGAGTACCTACAATAATGCGAGCAGATATGAATTTGCAACGTATCAACTTCAGTCAAAGTGATAAGTATATTTTAGTTAGTAACAATTTAACTTAAAAACATGTAAAGTAGGATAATGGATAATACGTACAGCGTTGCTTACAGGTAACGTTTTGCTACCAATATGCCGCTACTAATAAAATACAAAATGTTTTTGTTTTGTTTATATAATTTTAACGCAAATTTTGTTGCCACACAAATTACAAAAACACAAATGTTGAAAAAATTTCCACGAGCAGGATTTGAACCTGCACCCTTCTGACATACCGGGTCAGGTGCTCTTCCAATTGAGCTATCGTGGTTCTAACCAGCCCGCCGAAATTATTCAACACTATTTATTTTTTACTTTGAAAGCCAAAGGCGCCAATTCAATGTCAAAAACTACCGTCATTAACACCTGACCCGGAAGACTTAAGAAGGAAGCTCTGACCTTGGAAAAGCACCTGACCCGGTATGTCAGAAGGGTGCAGGTTCAAATCCTGCTCGTAGAAATTTTTTCAACATTTGTGTTTTTGTAGAATACAAAATGTTTAACGCAAACTACTTTATTTTAATTTTTAAAGTATAAAGATGTCTTTACTCCGTTGTCACGGTGTTTAAATCACTAGAAGTATTGCTTGCCATGCAGGTGGACTTAAACGAACCCCTACGCCATCCAAACCGTACCGGGCTTTACGAAGGGAAGGCCGTCTGGTCACAGATCAAGTAATATTGTCCCTTAACCTGGAAAAGTTCGCGTGATGATCCAAACGGAGTAGTAGGTACACAAACCAGGGTGCCTAGTTCGAGTTTTGTTTACTAATTCATTCGATTACGTTTACGAAAATGAATATTTGTAGGTATGGCATTGAAGCAGCGCCTCCTGGCGACATACGAGAAGAGGTAATATTATGCCATACAAATTCTCGTTTTCGTTATCGTGATCGAATAGCGGATAAAACTGTGAACGTGGAATGAAGCTCGCACCGGGCTCCTAGGATGAGAGAAAGAGAGAGAGAGAGAGAGAGAGAGAGAGAGAGAAACATTTAATGACCACACACTAATATACATAAAAATAAAAACAAACAACAACATATGTTGTTGCGAACGAAGCGTGTCGCAACAACGCTGGTATTCTGGCGGAGCCTGCCGCCACCGGCGCGCGGTGCAGAACATAATAATAATAAACATACAAACATTTACTTACTTAAACATAAAATTTATGAAATTTATGTCTATGTATAGTTTCTCCCAGTTTAACAATTAGGAAATACCATATACAGACACAAATAAAAACACTCCAAACACATACAATACAATTCAAAACAAAAGATTGTGCCTAGTGCAAGTTGCATTTGACAAAAGAAATGCCCCTGCTGATTTTCTTACCGGCGCGGCGGCGGCATAATAACGCTCATAAGAGCTATGGCCTAAACTGAATAAATAAAAGGAGAAGATTTTTTTACTATGGGAGCTGGGCTTAAAATAAAAACTCAATTAACATAAGCAAATGATACATCAAATTAAAGAAAAAAATATTAGAATTACGATCAAAGTATTTATATTAATAAATAGACGCGCATTTTAATTTAATTCATATATAAAAATACATTTTCCTAGCAACAATAGAAGTAATGTTGCAATAATAAAAAAATATTATTGATATAGACGCGACAGCGGTCAGTGCGTTTTTCATTAAATTAAAAAAAAATATATGTCTACATATTATCTACATCTCATGTTTACAATCATCATACTTATACTATACTTTCCCTAACATATAAATAAACTAAAACTACATGCAAGATATATATCTGTTGTGCAAATGCGCAAGATTGATCGCTTATGGAGTAAGCAAGCACTTTTAAGGCACTTAAAGCTCAGAATTCCAACCAACATTCACATATTTTAGAAAGCTGCCCCTATGTATCCCTATGTATCATAGAGGTGCTGATTGTTAATGTAGATACCATAATATGCACGTCAGTGAAGCGATGAAATCAAAATAGAATTACTGAATTGGAAAACAACAAAAACGTTGTAATAAACAATAAAAAAATCCAAAATGCTCCAATAGTCTCGTCATGACATTAGCAGCTGGCTCAGCTGTCAGTTTATGTCAATCAACTGTCATAAAAGAACTCGGACATAGATCCTTTCGACGCATTTTTTTAAAATAATACATTTTTTTACAAAATAAAATGGGCATCTTTTAAAATCTGCAAATAGTGTAGAATGAAAGTATTAAATGTTTGTAGTATTAATCAACAGAAATAATCTCTGTTAAGTTTTCATTTAGTTTAAGCCCAAAAAAAATGTTGTCCTTTAATTTTGATTTTTTTTTTTAGTTTTGACATTTGATCTACCTATAGCAATAATTTTAGACTTCTTGGCGGGAAAGTGAAGATTCATGTCTGCGGTTTTGTTTTATTTTCTAAAATTTGTGTTATGTCGAATATTAATGCTAAATAATGGTGGATTATTAACAGTTAAGTGTTCGTTAGTGTGCATGAGTGTAAGCAAATGAAACAAAACAGCGCAACGTCACTTTTCAAATTCTATCAAGAAGTCTGCTTGAGGACTTAGTAAAGCTTTACTGAGATACTCGAGGGATTGGGGGGTAATATCATTTCTCACTTCCCATTTCTATTATCATTCATCATCATCGTACTGGAAACAAGACAGGAGCAGTAACAAAGAAGTAACTAATGAAATTAAGAAATTAATGCCATGGCAGCATGGTCTATGACCTTAGCCGGTTCCTCAGGGAACGAACTAAACTTTAAAAAAAAGCAATAATTTTACTCTCCTCGTATTCCACCAACAGACGCTGCTTCAATGCCATACAAATTTTCGCTTTCGGTGTTAATCAAACGATGAGAATATTTCATTAAAATTGGCTCCAAAACTAAGTAACCCTAGTAACTTTTGTTACCAAAGTATGTCATGCAGTTTTGAATTTGGTCATCCACGCACACTTGCAAAATCAACAGTACAGCTTTACTAACCTATCCTAATAATAATAATAAAGTCTTGACCTGACTGATTCATTATTTTATCGTACTTATTTATTCTTCTTCTGAACCAACTCAAACGATATTTAAAAAAATAAACCCGATTTCGGTTTAAGTAACATTCTCTTTGTAAACAATAATCCTGGCCGCAGTTCAACGGTTTGAAAAACAAAAGGCGATTCGAATAAAGAATTCAATAGAAATCAAATCAAGAGTCCGTCGGCTGCGGGTGCGAGCGGGATGGTGATAGCTGGATGCGAACGGGCGCGAAAGAGTCGCGCGCAACGCTAATCCTATTGGCTTATACCGGCCGACGTTTGCCGCGATTGGTCGCCGTGCCTTATTGAACTGTCACTGAAGACCGCGGTTTAGGGGGCGAACGGTAATTCGGGGGTAAACGGGGGGAGAGAAAAGTGAGGGTGGCGGGCGGAGCGGGCGGGTGGAAAAGCCGTTTCACAGAACGGAGTTTGGCGATTGACTTGTGGATAGTTTTCAGGGGTCCCTTTGAAGGATTACGTTGTAGGGGCTTGTAGACAGCTTTCCGAGTGTTTTATTTTGTACTTACGTACGCTATGAATGTTTTGGACCTTTTTATAGTAAGTAAAGGGCTTTTACTTACAAAACAGCTACAATGATAAAATAATGGTTTGCTGTCACTCGCTTAGTTCCCTCAGATTTTAGAAACAAAGTTTAGATAAAAAAAGTTTTATTTTCTTTAAACATTAACAACGTTGAAATGTTGTTATAAGAACGTGAACTGCTTGGTATACCTAGGCATTCTTGTTACTAGACAACCTTGGCAATCGACGTTTCGACGCTATAACTAAAACCATCACCATCTTATCTTCTAAGTCTTTCGCCGTTTAGCTTTTTAGTTATGGGCGTCCCGTACAGCATTAGTAGCATTGTTTTGATTCGTCAGTTAGTAAAACAGCCAGTTTCTCAGCCTCAGTGGTTGTTATGACCAGTTATCGTCAGGTAAAAGATGAAGGTCAGGTAAGAAAAGAATTTTAAAACAGATCCATGGAATGGGAAGCGCTTCATAAGTAGGTATATAGGCCCCTCATGAAAAATGAATTTGGTTTGAAAATCGTTTTACAGCAGATCATGGGGGACCATTCTCAATTCCGTTCTAAGAAACCTCTAATTTCGTTGTTCACTTTGCGTTTTCTTTGTTTGTTTTATGACATTCGGGAAAGTTGCCCAAATGGGATGTACCCCGCCAATCACCAATATAATGACAAAAAACAATAGAGAACAAAATTACATTCAAACATTGCCGGCATGAAATCCTAGGTATATATTTTTTTTTAAAAACTAATATTTTATCAAGAATTTAACACTAACAATCAAATTAAATCAAAATCAAATCAAATTGAAAATTGAAAATTTGTTAATGTAATAAGTTCTCTACTCCTCTATTTGTGGAAGAAAGCCCAAGATCTTTTGCAGGTTTGTACTAGTGAAGCAAAGCTACTAGCTAAGTTGAAGTAAGTATATCAATTTATTAAACTTATAAAAGTATTGTTATTGTAATTATAACTCATCGGGGATAGTTCACAAGCGCGTAAGTAGAATTGGAGAGAAAACCTTCGTTAGTTACCCTATAACTATGTATAGTGTTTACTGCTAGTCTAAAATAAATTTGAGTTAAAACTAGATCTGACTAGACAAAACGCGTTTTGACAAAATTGCTCTGTTATAAATTTTTGACTTAGATCAAGTTCATCTAGCTTAATCTACGTGTAAAGTGAATCATGGATGACGCGTGTGACACACACGATTCTAATTGGTCGAGCAAATTAAAAAGTTAACTATGTTTTGTTATTTTTATTGTATTTAAAGTAATGTTGCCGATATGGCTCTATGATTTTCTTCGAAAATGTTTGTAAAGCAGTAAATTCTAGTTATTTAAAACGTAACGAAAGTACCCAGTATAAACTAGTTTCGACTAGTAAAAATGCGTTCTTACTAAATATGGGTTTTGACTGTAATATAGGTACTTACACTAATCTCGGGCTTTCTTCACTATTATCATCCGCCTATACCTAAACGTCATAAAGCTTGGCTCAACTCAATCATGGTAGGTACACAGGGAATATAGACAAATGGCCAAAGGTAGATATGCCCATTGGTAGAGTTTAACGACGGCGATCACAGAGTACAACTTACTACAGCCACCGGGATCAACGGTTTTACTGGCCTTCTTCGGAACACAGAGAAGCTTCATTCATTCATTAGAATAATTATTATTAACAAAATTATTCCCATGTTTTTGTTGTGTGTGAATCCAGTTAATAATAATTATTCTAATGTTAGTGACTGCGATGATAGTTTAAAAAGTTCATTCATTCACTTCTTAGTTAACCATTAAGCTGCATTAAACAATTTGTTCAAGTTCGAACGCACAACTTGCTGCGCCTTCGAGTTATTCGTCTATGTATGTACACACGGCTGCACATCAACCTACCCAAAACTGTCAAATTTATTCAATACATTGCCAACCTTAAGCCGTACACATAAAGTTCAAAGTCTATTGAGGAAATTTGACAGTTTGTGGTAGGTTGATGTGCAGGCGTCTGTACATAACTGAAATTATATGTCAATTGTCATACCGCGGCGCGGTACCCATAGGCTGTCATCCAATGAAATCGTCAGAAGCTCTATGACTTTTCCTCTCTGACGTCACTTTTGGCGGGAACACGCCAAAACGCCACGCCCTACTCGTTCTTATTGGGCGAAATATCAAACGTCATTGGCTGTATAGGTATTTCTTTTTTAATACCTACAGTTTTGTTTAGAAGAAGGAAATCAAAGGGAAAGTTCCTTTGGGTATTATTTTACCACAGTAAAAATTAAACTTAAATAAAGATGAGTAAAATAAGGACTTCTTGGCGGGAAAGTGAAGAGTCATGTCTGCGGTTTTGTTTTATTTTCTAAAATTTGTGTTATATCAAATATTAATGTGAAATAATGGTGGATTATTAACCGTTAAGTGGTCGTGAGTGTGCATGAGTGTTGGCAAATGAAACAAAACAGTGCAACTTTACTTTTCAAATTCTCTCAAGAAGTCCGCCGAGGAATTAGTAAAGCCCCACATCTTTACTGAGATACTCGAGGGGTTGGGGGGTATATCATTTCTCACTTCTCATTTTTATTATCATTCATCATCATACTGACTGGAAGGAAATATTATATATTTATGTATTACTTGTAACAAAAATTACTTTGACACTGGCTAAATGTGCTAATCGCACGAAGCCATCAACTAAAAGAAAGAAAGAGTAAAATAAAAGACAGCAGATACTGTCATTTTATAACGATATTTTGTGTGTTTCTTTTGAATATGTCAAACCTTTTTTTAAACTTAGCATCGTATAATATAAACCTACACTATATTTTTTATTTCCCGGGTAGCTAAGTTAGGCTTTATTTGAATAGAAATACATTAACATAGTGCAGTATAAGTCAGACCGTCTGACAATTATTAGAATAAAATGTGAAATACACTGAAACTTTGAACCTTCTTTCCTAGAAGATTGCTTCCAGAAGAAGAAGATTCCATGCTTTAATGTAGATACATTTAAAATCAAACCAGGCTTAATAAGAATAAATTGCTGTTTTAAAATAATGAATCCATAAATTCTGTGTAGCACTTCAAAGTTTTATTAACAGCTTTTATTCAACATATAGACTGACAGAACAGCAATTCCGTTCTGTAATTGGAAACCAAAATACCTATTCGATTTCGCGCTTAAAATCTACGGCGTCATTATTCTAAACGGCGCGGGCAGAGGCAACAGCGCTGTAATGCCACAAATTAAAGCTTAAAACGGCCGCTTAACAGCTGACCCAGAAAGTATCTCCCCAGGCCCACCCTCTGTGAGCACACCAAGCTTCCGTTTGTCCCGGGATGTAGAGTTTTTACATGGTTGAAGACTTGAAGTTACATTGCAATAGAAATTCATTCAACACATCGCAAACCAGCATAATCTTTGTCTGAAGCGCAATTTTTACTTTATACCTTACAGACATATAATTTCAGGGATTCAATTCCCAGTTTAGATGTCACGTGTGTTTCAGAGTTGTTGGTGTGCTTATACCACAATAGACAAGTATGGTGATTAAGTCAATTAATGCCCATCAATTGTAGGGATGATGATTGATTTTCATGAGGCTTTTGCGATGGGCAAAGACTTTTGCTTGGGACAGTTAGGCTATAGGTACTTTATTGCTCATACATACATCATCATCATCATCTCAGCCAAAAGTCGTCCACTACTGGTCGTTGTGGAAAGCCTCCCCCAAGGCTTTCCACAACGACCGGTCTTGTGCTGCTCGCATCCAGCGGCTTCCCGCGACCTTCACCAGATTGTCGTTCCACCTTGTTGGAGGCCTGCCCACACTGCGCTTTCCGGAACGCGGTCATGCATAGTTTGTAATTATTTTAAAGCCAACCTCCTTCCTCTAAGATCCTACAGCGTTATTTCGAAAAAGTCATGTCCTATTAGGATAGATAAGGAGTATGGTTTCAGAGGAGTGTTAATGAAAAAAGTATAAGATTAATTATATCCCCCAAACTCATGGTGTGCAGACATCCTACCTCTCCCAGTCTACCCCACATCAGACGCGAAAAGCAATGGGGCGGGGCGGCCACGCCTTCGGCCGAGCTTACAGCAGCGGCGCCGCGTCAAAAGTGCCCCGGTCGCCGCGACAGACGCGGCTCTGCGCGATTAAAAAATATAAACGTCACGTCTCTTCCCGCGCTGTCATAGTTTAGCGGGAAATAAATTAATAAATTAGATTAAACCTTTTTTGATGTGTATAGTCTTGTAGATTCAGTCCTACAAGACAGTTTTATTTATTATGTTATAATGATTTTGATTTTTTAAAAGCTTTTGTTGGCCAAATAAAACCAGTGATACTTTTTTAATTTATAAAATGGAAATCGCTCAGACACCTTTACAATTAACTCAGGATCACCAAGACAGCAGGATGACAGGTAACTAGCAAATAAAAACTATAGGTATTGAAAGAAAAAAAATACCTACTACCTACTGTATAATAATCTCGAAGCGCAATGTATTCATTAAAGTATTAATGTATATTTTAAGTTTTTTTAATGGCAAAGGTATAACTACAAAAAACTCTTTTTAAATGTTTAACATTTATGGGTCAATTTTTAAATTATAATATTTATCAGCAGTCTTAATAATGCGTTAGCGTCTTAATAATGAACAAATGACTACCACGTTTCCTGCTATCGACAAAATTTAATTAATATTAAATTTAATTAAAATTATTTGGACAGGCTTGTTGTTGTTGTTGTTTAATATTATGCTGCTATAATATTTTTTTCTCTGTTTAATCAAAATATAGTTTGTAAAAGTTTTCCATGTTCGCAAATAAAAAAAATGGTAAAATTTATAGATTGCCCATAATTTGCCAGAATATAAATAGTTATGACGTTCTATTAAATTATAATGTATCTGTACAATTCTAGCAAGCACTCTAGCAATTCTAGCAAGTTACATACAAGTCCGGTGAAGCTGAAAATGCCGTCTGAAAAAACAATCTAGCAAGTTTGTTTCACCTTCACCGTTTTTAACGATGGCCGCTCTATGCGGCTTTCGACACAGTTTAAAAAATATTGTAGATAAAATCGTACACTGATTTATTATCAAGCATTTTGATTTGTAACTTCATAGGTACTTTGTTATAGGAAGAAAAAAATACGCATAACACACGATGTCGGTAGGTTCTGTAAAAACATAACACGACATAGCGAGACAAAACACGGAATAACTATTCGGACCTTGTTCTTTGTTTATTTGTAAGGGGGTAATAATAGTACTGCATATTCATTAGGCATAGGTATCTGGTTCTCCTAGTCGTTTTTTGTAATTCTAATGCAATACTGTACTGGTAGGCATGTTAATAAGGACTTCACATCAAAACTAACCATAGTTTCATTGTCAGCGGGTGTAGGTAGGTGTAGTTAGGATATCGTTGACAAATTGGTAGGAATCCTTCACAAGCTGTTGTGTTACCTCTAAGTGGTGAAAGAATCTTAGCTACATGCCGGGCCAACTGGTAAGTTGGTGAATCGATCTGGCTTACAATAGGGCGTAGCGGAGCCTCGGGTTTGTGAATTTTCGGCAATCCATACAGTTTTGGTGGTTTAGGGCAGGAAGGAATTAAATAGTTAGCGTCCATATTTAACGTTTCGGAGTGTTGTTTGACAAGATCACTAGTTTTCTTAAGTATTTTGTTGGTTTGGTCGCACTTAACGCGTTTGTACGTCTTGTCATCCGATAAAAATATTGCTATTTTTTCGTTATAAACAGACGTATCCATTACTAGGTTCTTCTAGGCAGGTTCTTTAAAGCGAAATATTGGTCACGAGGAAGGTTGGATTTCGGCTATTTGCTACGGCGCAAGACAGACGATATGTCTTGACGAATTGCCTCAGCATCAGCTATCCTAACGATGCCTAACCTTGTTTTTGCTAACCATGCTTAGTTAAAAATAACGTTAGGTCAGACGCCTGCATATCAACCTACCCAAAACTGTCAAATTTCTTCAATACATTTTCAACCGTATACCTTAGTAGTAAAATTCAAAGTCTATTGAGGAAATTTGACATTTTGTGGTAGGTTGATGTGCAGGCGTGTGTACATATGCCATGTTAGGTAAAGGTCACGCTAGCATGACATGAAGGTTACCTAAAATATATGGTACCTATTTTAGTAAAAACCGAACGTAAAGTAATCGAACCTATAATCGGAACCTAAAATTATTGTTAAAGGAAATAACTTTTAAAACGATCATGGTCACTTATTCGAGATTCTTGCTATATGATAACTACAAAAAAATATATAAAAATAAGGTAAGAATCCCGTTAATAATTGTAAAACTGTGTAAAGACAAAATATAGCTACCTGAAAGTTTTATTTAAAACACCCAGATACAAACACTCTATCCACGTCCCAAGCACTAATAAAAATACCTAATATTCAAAACGTGAACCTGTTCCGTCGCGAAAATGAAATTTCAGATTCCATCTCGGACATTGACTGCTCAGTATTCAGAACGCGTTCTGACCGGGTAAAGTGGCAAATCATGGAGAGGCTGAAAATCAGTCAAATAGACACGGAGTTAGTGACTGACGAGACCTGCATAGTAATGCTCGGAATATTCTCTGAATTTAGACGCCGCCGCCGCCGCCGCGCCGCCATTTGCATTCTATGTTAGAGGGGATGGGAAGGTACCTATTTTTATTGCTAGAAGCTTTGGTGGTCCGTTAGGTAGTTAGATAGTATTCAAGAGCTTTTAAATAGAAATAAAAGTAGGTATTTCCAGTAAGCACAACAAAAAAGTTTTTATAAGTAAACTCATCTCTCAAAAGTATTTTGAACAGATTGACTATCCAAAAATACGTACATTCGAGATGCAACCTGTGCTGACACCGTAGCTCCCTCGCATGTTCGCGCCACTTCTCTTTATGTGGGGGCTGCTGCGGTAAGCGCTGAAAATCGCAAACGGCACAAATACGCGAACCTGGATCGTAATTATTAATTTGTTCCGTTTGCGGTGGAAACAATGGGTCCATAGGGGCCGGAGGCAAGGCAGCTTGTTAAAGAGCTAAGTGCTCGCCTTATTGAGGCCTCCGGTGACAAGAAGACTGGCAGCTACCTCTGCCAGCGTATTAGCTTGGCAATCCATAGGGGCAATGTTGCCAGCATTCTTGGGACCGTTCCCATGAGCCCACAGTTGGAATACATGTTTTATTTAAAGATTAGTTTTTAATTTTCTATTTTTTTTTTCTGTTTTTTTTTAAAGTTTAGTTGAGTTATGTTTCTTTTTGTTGTGTATATATTACTTATGCTTTAAGTACCTAATAAATACTTACGTAATAAATTACAAAAGTGCTTAAATCAATTTGTTATGTACCAGATTTATGTAGCCTGCGGGACATGCACAATTACACATACGTCCAAGAGTCCGTACGAAAACTCCGTTCATACGCGCTTTTATACCAGGTACTGATATGTGCCTGGGCATTTTTCCCCTCTCCTATGTAGGGATGCGCAATCTGGGTCGTCGATCCGATTTTTAGATCGTAATGGATCGTAACGCCCACCACGATTCGATCCGCGGATCGGATCGCGTGCCGTCGGTCCGATCTTCAGGAAATCGATCTGGATCGGATGCAAATAAGTAAGACACAATTAATTTTAGATCTTTATTAGGTAAACCTATGTGAACCTTGTACACAAGTACATTGAAGGTTTAAAAGAAAAACAATGTGAAATTGTAATTAAGAGAACTTAAGAAAATTATAATAATTTAACAGCTGTATCAATGTACCCGCAAAGGTTGCCGCGAAAATCAAAATGTAAACAAAGATAGAACACATTCGTAACAAATAAACATAAGTATGTACGCACTTTTTTTTTAGACAAACCGCGTTTTAATTCATACTATCCAAGCGATCCGATATTTCAAGTTTTGTATCGATCCGGCAAAAAATCGTATGTCTCAATCCCGTCCGAAAATCGCTGTATCGTATGCATGCCGATCTGATATATTAATATATTTATAATTGTATAGTTTCAATATCAACTCCTATACTAAACATAGTGACGTACACATGAAATGAGACAAAACTTGTAATGCCACTGTTCAGGTTACAGAAGGTTCTTGGTTCTTTCTTGGGGCAAGGTATACACTGTTACAATAAAATACCAAGTACTGTACTAGATTTACCTTTAGATAAGTTTAAAAAACATGTGAAGTCTTTATTACTTATAAAAGGTTATTCTACAGTCAAAGAATATTTAGATGATAAAACAGCCTGGTTATAATGAAAAACACATACTCTATTTGAATTATTATAATAAAATTAATTTATATAATTTTTATACTGATATGATAGCCTTTATTAGCAGTGTCCTACAGATAACAAACAGCGTTGAGTTAAATAGATCATTAAGTTTTTATTTAGAGTATCTTGAGTATGTCATGCTCTCTTTATTTGTCTCTGCGTGTGCGTCGGGTCGTTACGTTCCCTAAAATATGGTTGAGCGAAGCGATGGCTGATTCTCATATGTCATACTCGTGAACAGGTGCTGCCTGTGGAGGCTGGTCTGCTCTTGCCTACTTATTCTTAAGCCTTATTAAGCCAGTTTTAAGTAGTATTATTAATTATTATTAACTAAGAATTGTACGGTAGATTAAGTTAAAATGGAGTCACACACCACGGAAAGAACTCGGGTAAAACTCAATCAGAAAGAAACAAATCAGAAAATACAAATGACAGAAAGTCTTAAATGAAGAAGTCCTGCGACGAGTTAGCCACCTTTGCAGACCTTTGCACACTGTCAAGCTGAGAAAATATCTGGGCCGTCGTGTGCTTAAGCGCGGCAGCTATACGAACTCTTGCAACTAATCATGATAGGAAAAGTAGCTGGAAAGAGATGACGTGGTCGCAGAAGAAAGCCGAGATTATCAAGAGCCACTGAACTATTTCGCCTCGCTAAGTACAGGGCCCAATATGAAGAACTGACTGTCAACCTTGGAAAGGCACACTAAGAAGCAGAAGCTATACGGACTTCAAACATTCCCTTCCACCAAAGCTCCTTTATATATTTTGTCTTTGATACAATCATGATTCAAAGCAGCACTGAAGCAATCCGTGGAAGCATTCGCCGCCGTCTCGGTGGTCGCTTAAACACGGATCGGGTCGAGGGGTGAAATTAATCAGGCCGGCTCAAGGGCTTGCCGCGTCAAAAGAAAACCAAATAAAACGGCAAGCGACAAAGTTTCCGGGCGGATGTAGTAGGGAGCAGAGGTGGAACGGAGTCGTCTCTAAAATCTTATTATATGACAAGCAATGTGGGGTTTCTTTTTTTGTGTCTGGACTTAGACGTGTGTATGGATATTGTGTATGGAATAACTGGACAGTTAAGTGGCCATTGGTGACACATAGTGGATCTGTCAGGCGTCTGTTATGGTGGAGACCGATGGGATGACCGAAGCGTTTCATCATCACGTAACATGTTCGATGCGAGCATTCGTATGGTCAGTACAGTGAGCCGAGCAGCTCGCCGCCAGCTCCATCGTGTTACCGGTCAGACAGCAATGACGTATCATGCTCGCCGCGAATGGTACGTTACGGTTACGTTACGATGTTCGCTCCGGTCAGTCACCACCATTAAAGTCAACTTAATTGTGGTTTTGGTCGTAGCTTTTCGTGGTAATTTTGTATAGTTATACCTTAAAACTTTACATTGGATATGCTATTAGTTTTCTTATCTGATAATTAAGTGACAATGAGGTCCAGGGTCGAGGGAGATTCCCAACGATTGAGGAACTGGCTGACTCATCTCTACCAATTAAAACACTACAATGCTTCTGACATTGTTTTATGGCGAAAGAAGCTGAAGAGAGTACATAATATGGTGGTAGCTAGTTAAAAAACAAAGGCAATTATATACAGCTATTGATTATCAAGCAGCTCTAGCTATTTATAGTTCACTCTTCATTTGTATAATCTTTCGTTTGATAGCAAAAAACACTAAAAAACAATGAATTGGCGCCTTTGGCTTTCAAAGTAAAAAATAAATAGTGTTGAATAATTTCAGCGGGCTGGTTAGAACCACGATAGCTAAGTTGGAGGAGCACCTGACCCGGTATGTCAGAAGGGTGCAGATTCAAATCCTGCTCGTGGAAATTTTTCAACATTTGTGTTTTTGTAATTTGTTTCGCAACAAAATTTGCGTTAAAATTATATAAACAAAACAAAAACATTTTACTAAAAAACAGTTTCCAACATTATGTCCAAAATCAAACCAAACGTAAACGTTGATAATTTATTTTATTCCTAAACACTGACTTTGACCGAATGATATTATTCTTCTCTATTCTGAACACACAAATCTTGTCACATGACAGCTCCACGCCACTTCTGTTCCACTTTAAGTGCCGTACTCCGGGAGACAAACATTGATTTATCTTGATACCGGGATTTACCTCGCCCCCCTCCCCCTGACTTCCAATTTCGCAAACGGAACTTTTTATGTGTCTTACCAAATTCCCTTTTACGTCCCATTCTATTTCCTGAATGTATCGGGCCAACGCGCGACGTTATGTAACATAACATGGCATGTGGGTAATGTGGAATATTTTTTATGTGAAAAATGGTTTTCTATTTTTCAAGTGTGTTCTATTCTTTTTATATATTTTATTACAACGGGAAGCTCTTGGGTTTGAGATGAGAGAGAGATAGAGAAAGACTAAATTTTTATTTAAGTAAACATTTAAATAAGTACTTTTGAATGATGTAGGATGAGTTCACTCCATCCGATGTTAAGGCGCTCTATTTCCGTTTTTGATCGATTTCGATTGATTGTACCGCCACCTCCATCAAATACAACCAAAATGTGCCCCAGCAGTGGGGACATAAAAAAGAGCTGATGATGATGATGATGAAACCTATTTCAGGTATTAATTTTTGCAATTTCAAGCCTC
The DNA here is from genome assembly GCA_949315975.1 of Eudonia truncicolella. Taxonomy (NCBI): domain Eukaryota; kingdom Metazoa; phylum Arthropoda; class Insecta; order Lepidoptera; family Crambidae; genus Eudonia; species Eudonia truncicolella. The sequence goes on along the minus strand of OX438848.1, from coordinate 3,495,638 downwards.
CTCGTCATCATTAGAAAAAAATAATTGTAAAATCTAATTTGTAATTTAATTTTTTCTCCCGTCTCATCCCAATCCCACATAACGGGATCACAATATCAAAACGGCCATAATCCCGGCACGAGACGCGAGCCACATGCGACCCGCCCGCCGGCCCCCAGGGTACAATTGGGATCATATTGATTTTATATTGTTCACATATTGTGAGCGGTTGTTTGATTTTATAACCGTTCGTGCGGGATTCCGAAGTGCCTAGCTAGTGCGAGGTTTGTTCACCATTTAATACGTGAGTCCATTAGGGCATGCAAAATCGAAAGAAACAATAAAACCGGTTTATATTCCGATTTCGGATTGATAAAACCGATTTTTTGTTTTTTTTGTGTAGGTATTACAGTTTTTGGTGGTTTTATTTATTTAATAGTTTTATTCAATAAAAACAATATAGACTGATATTAACTGTCACTTTTTAGTTAATATTTTTAGACGGAGACACAATACTTTAAAAAACGTATTTAGCCAATTGTTTAGCTTTAAACACTGTTTTGTAGTAAAGGGTTTGAGCTTAGAATTGTTTTAAATTTTAAAGCCAAAAATTAAAAACTAGAAATTATAGCAATTGTAACTCAATGTTATGTATGAGCATGTGATTCATGGGACAGGGAAAATATTAAGATAACATGTTCCTTGATCAAAAAAAGGAATCGAATCCGGAACCTCTGGAATTAGAAAAGAAGATTAGGATTTTAACCGCCTCTGTGTTCTAGTGGCTTAGACCCAGAGGTCCCGGGTTCGATTCCCATTGGGGGGTACATGTTTGAGTATTCGGTGGTAGACCTGTACTATTAAGTATTCTGTGGTAGGGCTTGTTTGTCCGCCTGGCTAGCTACCACCATCTTATCCAAATATGTTGCCAAAACATCAATGTTTGTAGCATTGTTGTAATCCAGCAGCTACACTGGACCGCAAAGAAAAAGGGTCAGTCCAGAAAACCTTCAAAAGCACCTGACCTAGCTTTATGAAATAAAGACTTAATTAAAAAATATTTAATGCCACATGAAATAATATATAAAACCTTTTTATTTATTTTTGATAATTGTATAAAAACTGAAAATCAAAATAAAAGTATTTTTTGAATTTAGTACCAAAAAATTCAAATCAATTGTTTCGCATTTGTTTTACTTTTGACATAAAAATGCTATAAATATGGTGTCTCTGCCTTATACATTTTATTATTCTGAAGTGGTTAAACCCGTGAAGAATGTACCAGGGTCCTGACAATGCTTGAAGATTGGGCGCAGTCAGCGAAATACAGCGAGAACTGTTGGTGTGACTCTTTCTACAGTTCAGCGAGTACTCTAGCGTTTCCACGAAACTGGATCCAATCTCCGAAGACCAGGAACAGGCCGAATAAGATGCAAAAAGGTCAACTAAGCCCCAAACCGAATAACGCACAGACTAAAAAGCATTAGTCGCCGAAACGGAATTGAATCTGTGTCCGATGGCACCGCTCCGCGAATCGTCACGGGGTGCGGCCTCTGCTGGCGACAACTCGCCCTTATCAAATTATCTTATAGCCATAGGCTTAAAATCTCGCAGACATGACTGTTAATTTTTTTAATAAAAGAAAAACAGAATATTTATAATGTCACTTTCGAATTGTGATTTTGCACTTGCGACTTGCAATTCAGAGCGCAGTATTAAATTTGTGTAAATAAGACATTATTGAATGCTTTGATTTAAAATAAAATAGCTTTTAAAATATTACTAAAAAAATACTGCTAGAAAACATAATGAACTAATAAATACGACAATATTATGAAAAAGTAGGCTTATTTTGGCTAACGGTGTATCTATACGAGAAGTCACTCAGTTAAATAAAAATATATTCATTTAACATGCCATCTGTTAACCAAAACATATTAAAGCGATTTCGGCTTTTATAAAACGAAGCAAGCAAAAACCAAGTTATAAACTGCATTCACTTGTTAAAACTAAGATATAAAAATATATAATTCGACTTGCAATCTCTTTGAATCGTCTTATCTAAACATAACATGGCTCTTCTATATTTTAACAAACTTCCAAAACGATTAAAATAACAACAAGGCTTCAACAAAATGAATCCTAATACTATTATTGTATTCGATGTATATTTTTTTGTATTTTGTTTTGCTTTGCCAATTCTACGCGATTCGCAACCCCACCGCTGCCTACGTGTTGTGACTGCTCCTGACACTTAATATAGGTAAATAAATAAACACAATAAAGCCATTGTGATTGTGAATCACCAATTATCGCTAACTAGCTGTGACGACTGTAATTCACTTTGTCTACAATTGATTCGATGGGATTCTGGGCAGCGTACGTGACGCGGATCCGCAATGAAAGGTTTTTGATTATAAATTGTTTGACATTTTTCGTAGAAATGGTGGTAGTGTTCTTTTGAAGCCGATAATTATCATCATCAGCTTATTTTTATGACCCCCACTGCTGGGACTCGAGCCTTATCTATGGATGGATAGGGCAGAACGGGCCATAGAACACCACGCGGGCCCAGTGCGATTTGGTGGTTGTTAACGACTGCTAATACATCCGGGACCAACAGCTTTACGTGCCTTTTGAAGCACGGAGATTTTAAGATGATACATTTTTGGTCACCCATCCGATTACCGGTCTATGCGAAAGTTCCTAAACCTCAGCGCTCGCAGACCGGGAGAGTTAACCTCTACGCTATCGAGCTCCTCCTCCTTTTGAAGACGAATTGCTGTTCACAGTGAAGACGTCTTCCGATTTCCACTATCTAGCATTTTGTAAAAAAACAGGCACTTCCCTCTCTTATAGAAATTGAATAAAAAAAAAATGCGAGAAGTTCAAAGCAACAAAAGCAAAAGCATAGGTATTGTGGGGGGTCCGGGCTTACCAATAATTTATTCATAATCTTATGGGACAACACAAAAATAAAACGTCTCTTTTGTTCATTATTGTTTTTGCAAATTTTTGGTTTATTATGTCAAAAAATATATGCTTTGTGCTACATAGTCAAAAATTAATTATTCAGGAAGATAATTTATTTGAACGAAAGTTATATCTCTATAAAACTCTAATTTATCTTAAAAGCGTCAATAATTCCTCCATCACGTCAATAAAAGTTATCGCCAACTAACTGTTAAACCACATCAAATCTTATATTCCCTCTTTGATCGTTACACGCTTACCAATCACTTAATTGATTTGTCACATTAGAGAACACTATATTTTAACATCACTTGGTACCATACCCAGACATAAATAAAGTCGAAAATGCAACGACATTTCGTTCTTTAAACATGTTGAGGGGTCCTTCAGGGGAGTGTATTGGGTACCATACATTATGCCATAGCAAAGTGGCAATTCTATTAAAAGGGGTGAATTTCTAATTGGTAATTTTATTAGCCTTATCGTCATTAAATGTTTATACATTTAAATCTTAAAAATTAAATCACCATACAAGATGCGACGTTAAAAAAAATTTTTTTTTTGTAATTTAAAACTTTTAAGAGTTTTTTTATATCATAAAGGCGTAATATCGGACATAAGACAGAAAATGTAAATTATTGGTATGCTTTTTAAGAGTATGCCGCCAGCACGCACGATGGAATGTTACGTAAAGCTCGCGTGCCGAATGATTCGATACCAAAGCATTCGGCACGCGAGCTCTGGTACCATAAAAAACATAAAACGCAGTAACATAAAAGCTTTAAAACAAACCACCTGTAGTCTCATTTCCTCTTTCAGATGACAACACGTCGCCGCTTCGATGGTCTCCACCGACGTCAGCAGCGTTGGTGGCAGCAGCATTAGCACCACCAGCACTTAGGCCCTGGCTGCCAGACCCTCCTTCCAAGAAGTCCAACCATTTGGGTAAGAAAGGGAAATCATAGACAGTAATAACAAAAAGGTTTGAACATATTGTTCTGTTATGAACATATTGGGGGCCTAACTTAACGTAAAAAAATAACAAATGTATAGACGCATAATGGCCTAAATCAAACAAGTACATATGTTGTGACAACAAAAATACAATTATTAATAATTTTAATCGAACGAAACCCTTTACCGTCTTGAGATGCAAGGCTCTGACTTTGCCATCCTTACCTGGTTGAACACCTACAATTCGACCCACTGGCCAACACAAAGGAGACACATTATCCTCTTATGTAATGTAATGTATGTGGTGTTGTCTAATTTTGTTTGTTGTTTGTTGTTGTTTGTTTGTTTTAACAAAACTAAAGAACCTATCTTAATATTAGGAGACTTATTCCTCCACTTAGGTCTACTCTACGGCATAAATAAATACTCGGAATCCTTAATCACTGAGGAACCGTGCGAACTCAAAACAAGCCCTACCAACAACCAAACCGAGTACAATCATGCATGCAGCCCGCTGGGAATCGGGACCCGGGATTTCTGGGTCTAAGACCAGTATCCTTAATTGTTAAACCACAGTAGGTTAAAATGTCAGAATAAGGCACAAACACACTATTCATACACACTAGGCGGCAGTATTGTAAACCTTTTATAAAAATAGTAGAGTCCAGATCCAGCCCTGTTACTTTCAGGTATAGCTTCCCCATGGCGTTGAACTACTTCTCTTGACCAACTAGGTAAGTTTCCTATACTTCATGTAACACGTTCTATTGTCTCCCAAAGGTCTGGTGTGCGTGGTATGCGGGGACACGAGCTCCGGCAAGCACTACGGTATCCTCGCCTGCAACGGCTGCAGTGGATTCTTCAAACGCTCCGTCAGGAGAAAACTTATCTACAGGTTGGTGAATAGTTATCATCCGTCGGTCTGGGTGCCAAGTGCGAGTTTCATTCGCTATTCCATCGCGTTAACGAAAACGAGAATTTGTATAGCTAAATTTTAACTCTTCTCGTATGTCGCCAGGAGGCGCTGTTTCAATGGCATACTGATTTTTGTTTTCGTAAACGTTATTAATCCAATGACTAAGGATAGTAAACAATACCTACACTAGGCACACAGTTTATTTATCGGCTGACTGAAACGGAAAACAGTGCGGTCTGCTTGGTCTTGATGGAGAGCGGTCACTGCTATCTTGACGTTCAAATCAAATCAAAGCAAATCATTATCACAGTTACTCATAAGTACACTTTGAGATTCAAAAGTCATACCCCAGGATGATCTTGTTACTCTATGTTGTTACTTGTTTAAAAGTATACCTTTATATTTTTTAGTTTTGTAATAGTTTTAGTTACTTTAGGTTATTATATTATTGTCCACCAGTTAAATATTATATTACATTTTATATTATTAATGTTTAATGTTAAAATACCTTAATTAATTGATTTATTTATACATGAATGCACAAAAACGGACATCAGACAGAAAAACTACAACAAAAACCATTAAAAATTATATTTTTTATGTAGTTACTATTATTTAATCGGGTGCATAATTAACAGACTAGATGATGTTTTTTTTGTTTATATAATTTAACGCAAATTTTGTCGCGAAACAAAGTACAAAAACACAAATGTTGAAACAGCCTTTGGTTTTCAAAGTAAAAAAGTAAATAGGGTTGAATAATTTCGGCGGGCTGGTTAGAACCACGATAGCTCAATTGGAAGAGCACCTGACCCGGTATGTCAGAAGGATACAGGTTGAAATCCTGCTCCTTTTTTCAACATTTTTATTTTTGTAAGACTAGATGATGACGATAAGACTTCTATAAAACAATAGCTTCATAATTCACAAGTCCCATACCTCTCTATTGAGTTACGCAAACTTAACATAGAACGCTTTTATGTAGAGCAGGTCGTATAAACACAATATTTAATGCTCCATTTCTTAATTTTAAATAACCGAAACGTTCCAATGTAACTAATAATGTCAAACACCAATGAGGTCACATATGTGGCACAGAAAACTCAGTACACTGTTTGTTATACCAGGTGATCAAACATAATGAATGATGCTGAAATGGTGACTGTAGCTCTCTCTGGACCATTTGATTCGGCAATATTTTAATAGTGCTGCTTTTGTTCATCGTCATCATCATCAAGATTTTATTTGGAGTATCTTGAGTGTGTCATGCTCTCTTTATAGTCCCTGCGGTGGTGGCGTGTGCGTGGGGTCGTTACTTTCCCTAAAATATGGTTAAGCGAAGCGATGGCTGATTCATATGTCATACTCGTGAACGGGTGCCGCTTGTGGAGGCTGGTCTGCTCTTGCATACTTATCTTATTTTTAGTATTATTCACTGTAGTGTGACTTTGTTTTTCTTAAACAATTTTTGACTTTGACTAGAGTACTGTAGTGGTACTGTATGACATTGTGGAAATTGAAACTTTTACCTAATGTAAATTTGTTAACTTAGTTTTTTTTTTTTGTGTTTTTTTTACTGACTTACCGATGGTAATTTTGTTTTTTTTTAAATTTTGAATCATCATCATCGTCATCGTCATCATCATCTCATCCAAAACACGTCCACACCGACCGGTTCTTTGCTGCTCGCATCCAGCGGCTTCCCGCGACCTTTACCAGATCGGCGGTCCACCGTGTTGTTCATGACATTCGCATAAACGTCAATCAGTTTTCATAATACGTCCCACTGTTGGGCTCCAGTCGCTGCCACATAAACAGGTAGCACATAACCAAACGCTTCCGATATCACTGAAACGCAAAGATTACAGTTACAGATAGCCTGTATCATCCTATTGTTGTGCAAAGGCCATTCCCGCCACTCTTCACGATTTTTAAATTGCATTGCGAAATGCAACTAGACTGTTTTTAAATTGTCAATTTACGTTCAAAATAAATACTTAGTGATATACAAACTAAAAATACCTAGGACTTGAAAAAACATGACTTTCCTATGCTATAGATTCATAGGCCAATATTTTAGTCTTCATAAGTTGGCTGCTAAAATCGTGATGCTGGCTTTTAACGAATGCTACCACTTCTCTCAAAACCCACTAAGCAGACACGAGTTGATAACAACTGCTTAGATGACTGCAAACTTTTGACAACTGGTTTTTTTTGAGAAAGTTTGCTGTTGGTCTGAGACGTCCTTTGCAATTAATTTCATTTGACTTTTCGGGTAGCGGCGAGAAAGTTAACAAACACCGTCAGAGGTTTTCTAGAGGGAACGGCATCACACAAGCGTATCCCTAGTCCCTACTAGATTCTCCGAGGAATTCGGATCTGATTGGAGATAACTGGTTCCAAGGCTTAAGGCGACACATTGAAAAAAAATCATCAACTTTTGTCACTGCATATTTAGATAACTAAATCCAATAATTTTTGAAAATTTTTTTTTAGATTCTGTTACAGGTTAACTATCCACAGCCACAAGTCCACAGCCCGTACAATTTCTTTACTTTTTTGTGAGGTAGGAGGTAGGGTTTGGAGCCTACAAAAGTGGACTTGATAGAACAAACTAAAGGCTACAAAAACCTACTTGGACTTGGATATCTTACGATTTCATCTTATCTCACAAATCGAGGTGTCGTCTTACGTGCCTTTCGAATTACGAAAGAAAGCCATTGTAACAGTTACGTCACTTACAAGGTAACTCCCGAAGCTAGTCGCTACTCCATCAAACTCCTCATTGATAATACGAATCAAACATTAATAGTCATAGTATGAACAACTGTTTGGTTTTCAATCATGTTTTTGTAAATCATGTTTTTCGTACAAAGCAAATATTTGTACGTTATCAAACGGTTACAACAAGGACACAACTTACAACCTACCTACGTATTTTGTTTACTTCACATTGCCAAAATGCGAGTATTATTTATATGGTAATGAGAATTTATATGACAAAATTGTAACATACCTGTTGTCACAAGCACCTGGAGATCTTGAAGTGTCAATTAAATGCAGTATTCGATAACGTTAACAATAATGAGAATTTATAATACCATCAAAGAAGCGCCTCCCAGCAGGCGATTTTTGAAACTCTCCGGTACTGGCGGCGTGATCTTAAAAATGTGACATGAAATTTGGTAATTCATTTATTTATTAGTTCGTACTCAAATAAACATTCACAATGGTTACATTTTGGATCGCAATATGTACAGGTAAGCTTATCTTTAAAAAAAAACTTTTTAAAAACAAGCTTTTTTATTACTTGTTAATAAAAAAAAGAACTAAAAAAAGTTAAAAATAATTTTATTTAAACCTGTTACTAAGAAAAAAAATATAAATAAAAGCGTGTTACATTATTATTGCAAAAGAAAAATAATGAAGGTGTAATGTTTGTTACCTAGCTTGGTACCAGTTACTTTGAATACAAGTAATAAAGAGCCCTCTTAATTATTGTCATACTGTTACAATTAGTCACCAGTTCAAAAATCGCTTCCCTGAAAAGCATTCGTGATGAAAGTCGGGTCATTGTCCTCCATTGACATGCTATTTGGCACAAACGATAGGGCGAGTTTTTTTCACAATCGATCACGTTTACGAAAAGTGAGCTTTCCGTGGACATGTTCAAGTAACATGATCGAATGGCAAATGAAACCTGCACAAGGCACTCCGAAGTTCTGTACTATTTAATTTTGATGTATTTAAAAAGGTATTTAATATATATTTGACATATTTATATGTTTGTTTGTATGTATAACCATGTATTTATGTTTATGTAATATAAATAATAATAAATAATAAATAAATATTTAGACAACATCACATACATTGTTCTGATCCCAAGGTAAGTAGCTAAAGCACTCGTTTCATGGAAATCAGAAACAACGCCGGTACCACAACCACCCAGACCCGACACAATATTGAAAAGTTCGTTTTCGACATTGACCCGACCGGGAATCGAACCCGGGACCTCAGAGTTAGCGCCGCCTAAAGTCCGGCGTGCAAGCCACTCGGCTACGGAGGTCGTCACTAATAATAATATGTAATATATTATTACAGTACACTTTTTTTTTCAAAGCCTCCATTTTATTTGATATCAATCCTCTCCGTCCCTAGATTGCCTGGAAGATATCACTTTTGGTGATATCGATAAGGCGGCCCATTGTACGATATCGATAAGGCGGCCCATTGTACGATATCGATAAGGCGGCCCATTGTACGACTCCAATTTTTGATTTTCTTTGTTTAACATGTTTTTTGTTATGTGTACCATAAAGTATTGTATTCTACTATTCTATTAAAGTTAACAATATGTATGTGTTTCGTACAACGAATATAAGAAAATGGGACAACCAAAATTTTTAGCATGACGGACGTCACCTTTGCGTTACTTTATAATTATACAGCGGCCCGCCCCGGCTTCACACGGGTGTACTTTCTTTTTTTTTAATATAGCCTATGTTACTCAGCGATAATGTAGCAATCTTTTGGTGAAAGATTTTTTTAAATTGGTTTAGTAGTTTTTGAGTTTATTCATTGCAAACATACATACATACAAAAATATAAAGCTTTTCTGTTCTTTATAATATTAGTATAATAGTGTATACTTTTAAACTTTCGCGTCGAGTCAGCCCGTGACCGCGGCCGTTGTAACTCGGTCGAAACGTCGGACCTTTTACGTTAATCCCCGTATAATTATTTTTGTTTTTACTTTATAACTATTTTGAATTTGTAAAACGTACACGGTTTTCGCATCTGGCGGTATCGTATCATCATAAGTTATACATTGACACAGTCATGGAAAATAAAAAATACTAAGAGTAACAAAATTCTAGCAACCTCTTTTGTTAATTTTAACAATAAGTACCAACCAACAAACTTTATTGTTGAAATAACTAACTAACTATCAGAGACACGTTTTTTAAAACGTCTTTGTGCCTGCCTATAGCGTTCTTAGTTTGCGCAGACAGAGCAACTTTAAATTTCGGTAACAGGGTTTCGGCAGTGTGAGTTTCGTTTGACGTTCGATCACGTTAAAGAAAACAAAAATTAGTTAGGCAGTGTGCTTCACTGGCGCCTCCTGGCGACATACGAGAAGGTTAAGTTTTTCCATACAAATTTTCGTTTTCGGAAACGTAATCAAATGAATACTGATAATAAATAGAACTCGCACTAGGCACTCTGGCAACTCGCAACTATCTGTTTCCATATCGGCTCCCGCCCACGACCGACTTTTTGTAGGACCGATAACAATCGGATCGATTTTTTCGCCAAGGTATTAGTACCGATTTTGAGACAGACTTTTTGTAGGACGTGTGCGTTGCAACGTAGAATTCCATACGTTTCATTTTCACAGACTAAATAATCGGTCACCGATTATCGGACGTGTTCATAGGTAGGTAAACTAAAGAAACTGCGCAGATTTAGCAAATCTAGATAGGAGTTGCGAATTTGCGATGCGACAACAGGGTGCCTTGTGTAAGTTTCATTTGACGTTCGATCACGTTAACAAAAACGAGTATTAGTAAGCGCCTCTTGGCGATATAGGTAAACGAGAAGAGTTAAAATTTTTAAAATTTTCGTAAAAGTATAATCGAATGAATACGGATAGTAAACACGAGGCACTCAGTATTCTAACTAGCAATTGTTAAATTTGTACAGACGCCTGCTCATCAACCTATCCAAAACTGTCAAATTTCTTCAATACATTTTCAATTATATTTTTGAGGAATACAGTTCAAATTCTATTGAAGAAATTTGACAGTTTGTAGTACGTTGATATGCTGGCGGGTGTACTAGTTGCGTCAAGTTGTTATGCTAGTTTCCCCAACTGGAAAAACACTGATTGTTGACTATGGATTTGAAAAGTTTATTTGGAATTGCAAAACCTTTATCAAAATCTTATAAAATATTGATAGTTTCTTCATCTAAGTTGATAGTTCCTCATATAAAGTTGCTCTATCTGTGGAGCACCAGAGCCACCCGACCGATCCGAGCCCCTCGGAGAAGCTAGTAGGTTCCCTCTAGAAAACCTCTGACGGGGCTTCGTTGCACACGGCTTGAGGAACCCTTTAAGTTTCTCACCACCCCCAAAAAGCCCGGTGATGCTGAAAATGCCCAGCGGCAATCAGCAAACTCTCAAAAAAAAAACAAGGCCAATGCGGCGTCATTATTACATAATATAATAAAATTATAAGCCCAATTTCATTACAGTCGGAGAGAAATCCAATCAATAATCAATAATCTGTTATCATATAATATTGCATCATTGTGGATGACTCGAAGTCGAAACATTTGCACTCACGCAAGTTAAAGACAGAAAGGTTGACAGACGAAAGGAAAATACACACAAACAGAATAATAATAGCAGTGTATTCAGCTGTGGCATATATTTTCGTGTTTTCCGTTTGTACCAAGCTGACTTTTAGTCGTCAATTTCTCGAAAAGTAACATATCACCTTCCCTATGGATGGAAACACCACAGGGACAACGGGCTATAAATCATCACGCGGGCCGGCCGGGACTGACGGTTTTACGTGCCTTAAGAAAGCACGGAGGAGCTTGAGATGATGATGATGATGATGATGATGATGATGATGATGATGATGATGATGATGATGATGATGATGATGATGATGATGATGAGGATGAGATGAGACCTTTTGGCCACCCATCCGATGACTGCCTTTACAAAAATTGCGTTGTTATTGTTTTAGTCGTCAATTTTTGTTTATTAACGGGATTCTTACCATGTTTATTATTTGTGGGTATCCGATATTGCACGCGCCATGATCACGGAATTACTGATTGCGCCATGGTCAGTAATTCCGTGATTATGGCGCATGCAACTGTGCCGAAATATCGGGTACTCACAAATAATAAATATGGTAAGAATACCGTTAATAATTAACCTATTGCAAATGACCATGATAGTTTAAATAGTTATAATTTTTGCTTAGTTGGCATAATCTTTTAGGGCAATTTTTTTATTGAGGCGGTAATGACTAACTTGCTTAATAACGTGCCTAATGTAAATTCATTCACTGTGGAAGTGGGACTGATTAAGCAGTAAGCTACGCTTTTTGTCAAACATCGCTCTTCAACAAAGTTCTATAATACCTATTGGTATTTTGTAGATGATCATCATCATCATCATCATCATCATCAGCTCATTTTTTTATGTCCCCACTGCTGGGGCACGAGCCTTCCTTACGGATGGATAGGGAGAACGGGCCGTAAACCACCACGCGGCCTAGTGCGGGTTGGTGGTTGTTAACGACTGCTAATGCAGCCAGGACCGACGGCTTTACGTGCCTTCCGAAGCACGGAGGAGCTCGAGATGATACATTTTTGGTCACCCATCCGATGACCGGCCTTTACGAAAGTTGCTTAACCTCAGCATTAGCAGACCGGGCGCGTTAACCACTGCGCCATCGAGCTCCTCTTGTAGATTATTTGTAGATCATCGATTCTTTATCAATCATCAGTCAATTGTTTGTTCGCACGTCGCCGTTGCCGTCACAATCATAATAGGGTCTTCATTTTTAGTACTTAGGTATAAACATTTTTTTATATATATATCTGTCATCATAATTTTCCTTCAAATGAGTGCAGTGCTTCAGCAAGTGCAGAACATTGCATCTGTAGTTGTACCCTTCCGCACAACACATAAATGATATAAAATCTTAACGATCCCAGTCTAGTCTACCTGTGTACAGCTGACTATCTAGCTATTAAAAAAAAAACTAAACCTAACTAGGTACTCCATTCGGGATATTTTGACATCAAACGCTACAAACTACAAATATTTACAATTTTTTTTAATACAATTTATAAATATAAGTACAATTCTTCTTTCTATCGATTAAGTGATCGATAATGGTCAGGAAAACGCGCAAACCATATTTTAACAAAGCAAATTGTTTTTAAATCAATTATAGTCCGAAATTAAAAGGCCACGTCATACATCTACCTTCTATTGATACAAATACACTTGACACTTAAAAACTTTACCTCAAATCACCCCCTAAACCAGTACAAAGATATTAAATCAAAAGCGTCCCTCCACCAATCCGTATAATCCTTATCAAAAACTGCAACATGCTTGTAGTGGGTCTCATCTGTACCGGCCAAAAATGACAATGGAAAAAGCCGGGCATACCCACTTGTACCCACTTAATCCATGGTGGACATATTTCTAATTCTTACTACATCTGTGACCTGATAATGGTGTGGACATGGGAGTAGCGATTTGGCGATTAGTTAGTCAGCTTGCTTGCTAACATTGCTGCTTGAAGCTTGTCACTTGGGATTTTATGTTTGTTTCTCAATTATATTTGAAACGTTTTACCGCTCATCTGATGGTTTATGACGATACAAGGCCAAAGAATTCGACCAGAATCCTTAAACGCTCAGGAACTGCCTGGCTGGGTGTATAAATGCTCCAAAGCACTTGAAGCTCGAGAAAATTTGGTGAACCTTCAGGTGACTGTGCAAGCAAGATCTGCAAGATTTTTTAAGGCGGCAAACGAGACCAGCCTCCTAACGGAATAGGTCATCACCGCCTATGAACATCTGGAAATACCACAGAATGAAGCCAAAGTTACTAGTTAACCTTATGTAAAATATTACCAGTCAGTTTATAAGAACGCTCGCACCAAATACGCCCCGCTCATCGCTATAGCTTCTAACCAAGCTCCTTCCATAACCTTCCCCGATCGAGGGTATTTAAATGCGATGTGAATTTAATTTGCGTTTTTTTTTATAGCGGGGTGTTTTGGCTCCCTGTTCACTGTTTAGTGTGTGGGGTCCGTTATAATACGCTTTGGCAGACGAGAAAATAATATTTGTCTTTGTAAACAGGGAAATGGACTGATTTGATGTTCTTTAAGGTGCATCTGAGTTAGGGATTATTTTGTATGATTTAACTACTTTGTAGTTACTTTCCTAAGAAATGAAAGATGTGAGTTTTGAAATTAACTTTACCAATAAACTCTTCACTTAAACATCTTTAGAATTTTTGTTTATAATAGTTAAAAAAAGTCAATCATTAATATAAAAAAAATGTGACAACATCACATACATTGTTCTGATTCCAAGGTAAGTAGCTAAAGCACTCGTTTGATGGAAATCAGAGACAACGACGGCATCACAACCACCCAGACCCGACCCCATTGAATCACCCAAAAAATTTACAAAAAAGTCCCGCGTGCAGACCACGTGCGTTATCACGTGGTAGTAATGTACTTAGGTACTCTTTTTAACAGTGGAGTGGCAGACCTAACAGGATATATTTTTTATTTTATTTTTGAAGAAAGTAACAATAAATAAATGTAAGTACGTCAAAGTTTTGTCAACTACTAGTATATACAATGTAAATAGCAATTTCTAAAACTTTTTGACTATTCTAACAAGTTAACAAAGGTAACAAAGAATTCTCCATAAAAATTTTGTTTGACACAATAAAGTTTATTCTTGACGTTTTCCTATCTCTCTTCTTTCACCCCTTGACATAGACAAAATTCATTAACGTATTGTAAGTACTTAATATGTAGTCTCGATATGTTTTATTTTGGCTTACTTTTTTAATAGTTAAGCGCAAAAGTAGCAATTCTCAATAGGACTATAATTCTGTACCTTCACTCAACAAAAATAACAGATAAGACATGATAAGAATTACTAAATAATTTCCACCAGTTGCTACCAAAAAGATCCCCTGATAATATAACGGAACCCACACAAGAGCGTAATATTAAAAACCGTTTAACATTTGGCCCACCCCAAGTGGCGTTCCAATTAATTCGCCACGCACCCCTGATGTTATTAATTTATTGTGCACGGACCCTTATCGATGTATCAAGTGTGACATGTGTAGCTTCTTTAGAGTACACAAATAGGTTTAATTCGTGCATTTTTTGTGAAAGGATTCATAACAGATGTGTGAATTAGCGATTTCTGATTTAAGTGAAGTTTTTTAATTAAGAAACAATTATAATTACCTGCACTTTGATGAAAATTTATGCTGTATTACAAATTATATTAACTGGCATTTATTTACTGACGAAACCACCATAAAGTCGATAATATTCTATTAACTAATTTAAAAAATAGGATTACATGAGTGTTGCCTTCATTTATTTTATTTATTTATTTAATCTTTATTCCACAACATAATAAAATAAAGTACAAAAGGCGGACTTAATGCCAAATGACATTTTCTACCAGTCGACCTAAGGGCTAGGCAGGCTATAGGAAAAATTGGTAAGCGGTCCGACAAAGAACGTAAATGAAACATAATATACTACATAAATTTATAAGAACTGAAATGTACAGTCACGAGCAAAAACATGTAAATAATTGTAACTTTTATTACGATGGAATAAGAGACAAAGTGTTTACATATCGGTGCTCGTGACTGTACATATTGTACATATTAAAATGTTTTTGTTTTGATTATATAATGTTAACGCAAATTTTGTTAGAATCACGATAGCTCAATTGGAAGAGCACCTGACCCGGTATGTCAGAAGGGTGCAGGTTCAAATCCTGCTCATGGAAATTTTTTCAACATTTGTGTTTTTGTACATATTAAGTTTATTAAATTAAGTGATAATGATATATATAATATACATTATTATATTTTTTTTTAAATAAAAATTGAGTACAAGAACGTACTTAAACATAACAGAAGAAAAGATGATGGGAGTATCTTGATCTTAATTAGAACTATACTTTCAAGCGACTCAAAATAATAATATAAATAGTAATAAATATATTTAGTAATATTATTTTACCGTGCATCGACTGTACCTAGGTAATCTGTCAGAGTAGCTGTACATATTTAAAATAAACAATTAATAACTATTACTTAATAAACTAAAAAAATATAGAATAGGAATTGGGAAGCCACTACTCAAAGAGAATCAAAAGAACACAGGCCATACTTAAGAAAAGCAATCAAATCTGGAACTTTGCCCCAAATCCGCACAAGGAAAAATACCCAATCAGACCGTAGGTACCGTGAATGCTACAATCTGCTGGCGTAGAAACTAATAAAGATTAAAGATATTTCATTACTAGTAATCCCGTCCTGTAATAGGCTTATGGGTAAGTTGACATTTGTTGCACTTGCCAAAATGTATTGATTAGGAAAAGTTCGGGACCCAGGAACAGTCCCTGCGTTACTCCACTTAAGCTTTTCAATAATGCTTGGGTGGATGCTGTATTTTGGTGGTGGATATATTATGGATAATATAAAGAAGATTATTAAGACGATTTTATTCATCGTTACTTATTTTTTATGTTAATCTAATGTGCGTTAAATTCTTCATCGCTTTTTGTCAGACAAACATGTAGGTATACAGTTTTATATAAATTATTTTTAAATATTAGCGTAATTTAAATGCAGTATATTTACGAATATACTGCATTTAATTGTTACATTTATTTTAATTCTGACGAGTACATTCGTGATAAAAGATGTTTCATTTCAACGAGCAGTGTTCGGGTAAGCTTTAGGAAGCAATATTAGTATTATAATTTCAAAATTAAAAACAATATACCTACTTAGTACATATGTTAATCTGTTGTTGAATCCGATTGGATTGCGATGCGAATTTAATGATTTAATCTTTGTTTCTGGCGGCAAATAACATTAATGGATCTACATCAAGTACACTTCAAATTGGAGCACAACAAGTTACAGGGTATAATTGCATGGAAACTAAAGCTTTAGAGCAGGCAATGCGTGCATGATACCCGTCCGTGGGTTGCGGTGGACGCTTTCCATCAGGCTCTAAAAACTTTTATCAAAAAAGAGTTTACCAGAAAAGAGTTTCCGTGCTTCGGAAAGCACGTAAAGCCGTTGGTCTTGGCTGCGTTAGCAGTCGTTAACAACCACCGCACCACACTGGGCCTGCGTACTGGTTTATGTCCTGTTCTCCCTGTGGTGTTTCCAACCATTGGGATGGCTCGTGCCGTGCCGTGCCCCAGCAGCGATGACATATTATCAGCTGGTGATGGTGTTAATTTTCTCTCTCTACAGATGTCAAGCCGGCACCGGGCGTTGTGTGGTGGACAAAGCGCATCGCAACCAGTGTCAGGCGTGCAGACTGAAGAAATGTCTGGCTATGGGCATGAACAAAGACGGTAAGCTTGATCACTTCATTATCTATACTATCCTAAAAAGGCTTCTCGAGATTCACCGGTGAGGTGAATTCACGTGAACTTGTTACCTTATCTTATGTATCCTTGTAATATGGCCTACGACCTACGAGATTCACCAAAAAAAAGTCAATTCCTGTCATAATTAAAGAAGAAGAAAAGGTGACAGCCTAAAGTTCAGTTCAGACAGTAAATGGTGCATTGACTCTGTATTCGCTCTACATGCCCTATCTAAGCTGTTTGTTGATAGAAAGTTCCATTATGTGAAGCATTTGATTTGATCGATTTTTCAAATATTACTTTTTTATTTTTAAGTGCTAATTGCTGCACATAAGCTGAATTAAATATTTATAAAATACAGTGAAAAAACTAAATGCCTACCCGACCCAGCCAGGAATCGAACCTGGGTCTTCCGCAATCTGGACGACTGCACTGACCATTATGCTACCGGGACTTTAATTTTTTCACTGTATATTATAAATATTTTGTTCAATTATTTTTACAAAAAAAATGTTATTTTTTTGTCTAAAATATGTTTTAAAAAGGTTATTCCACATTCGTCGTAGAAGAATCTCGTCACACCTAGAAATAAGTCGAATTTCGTCACACCTAATGAAATTTAAAAAGCAACTTCGTTTTATAAAATATGAATAGGAGATGTGAAACACTGGCCCAATATTGTTACCGGCAGTAGGTTAAGAACGAGGCACCTGATATATTAATTTATTTTTATTAAGTAAATTGATTCTTATTTAACCTTTGTTCTGCAAACGATTAGTTTGCCTCGTCACACACAACCAATAACGTTACGCCCTACCGACTACGTGTGCGATAGACAACCGCGCAGATTTGTTAGATCTAGCGGTGTTATGACGTGTTTATGACATGTTTGCCTAAGTGTGGATGGATCAGGGGAGTGTGGGAACAGGCGGTGAGATAGAGTTGAATGGAGGCTGACCGTTTCGCAATACGGTGAGATGGGCTAATAAAATATTTAACCATTCAATTAAATGGACTTCGTATGACTATTTAAGTTGTTATTGACTTAGAAGTTTAGTCTAAACAATTTTTATAGTTTTTTTTATTTTATAGTTTTACGTCATTAAGTACCTGTGAAGGCTTATGTTGAATAAGTTATTTGACTTTGACTTTGACTTTGTAATTGAAGCCCACTTGGCTCAGTGCCTTGTGCAAACTTTATTTGCCATACGATCAGCACATTAACGAAAACGAGAAAATGTATGGAATTGTATCCATACTAATTTTCGTTTTCGTTAGTGATTTTTCGGAAAGCGGAAAGAATTATGGGTTGAAAAAAGGATTTGAAAATTAGTGGGTCGAAAAAGGAATAGATTTTGGGTTGAAAGCGGAATTATACTGAAGTGGGATGAAAACTGATACACTAATATTTTATCATATCCGGATTAGGATCAACGATCCTACGAGTTGATATTTGCGTGTGATTGCCAATTAAATGCTTACCTACTATTCCTAAATTACACTTTTTGAGCATTACTTTTTGCGAAATTTTAAAACGTATTCAATGCAATATAGTACTACTTATATCGCCCCTCGCATAACTTATTATAGCGGACTGTCTAAACAAAGCACACATTTACAATAATGTTTAGAAAGTCCGCTTCAATAAGTAATAGTGATAGTTCGAAAACTATTAGCTGGAAATCGCTTGTTCTGAAAAAGTACCAAAAGTGAGACAAGACAGTTAGTTATACGAGCGACGATATGTGTTCATAAATCTCTTAATTGCAACGCGAGTCAACCCCCTTTTGAAGGAGGTCATCTCACCTATTTGGTGTGAACAAATAGTAAGGGTTAAAATTTAAAAAAAAAACCTTTTTAGACAACACGCGTCTGTCGCGTGCCGACGACCGCGCCGTATACAAATTAAGGCTTAAGGAACCCTAAAATATGTTATTCAATTTTTCGAGTTAAGTCGTGCATACGTTTGTTAGTTTAGTTCAATTGGTTCCGTATGAATGGCTTTGCTGGTACCAAATTTGTTTTAATGGTTTTGAGATTTTGTTTTTTTTTACATATCTTTTTTTTTTACAAAAATGTAGGATATAGATTCGGCAAGTCTTTTTGAAGTGTGAATGTAACTAGACTCAATTTCATTTCTTTTATTAATGACTAACCGTGGACCCCGTGGAAAGAAAATTTTATTACTTTTGAACAAACTGTAAGTAAATAAGTATAAAATTGTTATTATTTTCCTTGTTGATGAAAGTCATTTTAGTTTCATCCCTTTGTTTTGATGAATACTCGCAAAGTTTGATTATACATTAAACTGTGTGACGACTCACACTATGCTGTTAACAAAAATAAATCTTTTTTATTACGTTTCAATTCATTTTAGTATCGTTCGTTTGATGTTGGATATTATTCGAAAATCATCTCCCTGAAGAAATCCTTACTAACTTAGTTATTTGTTTATTAACCATGTAACCGTTACGTTAAAAAAAGTATATAGCGACCTACCATCCAACTTTCTTGAGGAAAAAAACTTACTGTAGGTACCTACATGCTTTTACTATGGAACCCGTAATTATGGGCGCAGAAGACTAGTCTTCAAGACTCTAAAGAATCTTGTAGGGAACGCAAACACGCTTGCGTGATTCATTCCCTCTAGAAACGCAGTGTAAAGCCAACAGCAAAGTCTCTCAAAAAAAAAAGATTTACTGGGGTATTCAGTCAGGTAACGAGAGTAGATAGCATGAGGGTGACCCTAAAGATTTGGCCCTCGGCTCATGTAGGGGCGCACTTATTTTGTAATCAGAGTCACCGAGAATTGTATAGCTGATTTGCAGTAGAGAAACATTTTAGCACATGACAAAGCTATTTTTTTTATAAAAATTGGACAAGAAATTAAAACGATGACGTTACTTCACTGTTTTGTTTAGTTATTTATGGCGCAGAAGACTAGTCTTCAAGACTATAAAGAATCTTGTAGGGAACGCAAACACGCTTGCGTGATTCATTCCTTCTAGAAACGCAATGTAAAGCCAACAGCAAAATCTCTCAAAAAAAAAAGATTTACTGGGATATTCAGTCAGGTAACGACAGTAGATAGCACGAGGCTGACCTTAAAGATTTAGATCTCGGCTCGTGTAGGGGCGCACTCATTTTGTAATCAGAGTGGCTGAAACGATAATTGGATAGCTCACTGGCAGTAGAGAAACCTTTTAACACATGTCAAAGCTATTTTTTTTAAAGAAATTGGACAAGAAATTAAAACGATGACTACTTTGACTACGATGATTACTTCACTGTTTTGTTTAGTTAATTGAGTATTTACTCAACTTTACTAAATTCATACTAAGCCAAAAAAAATAGGTTAATGTTTAAAGAGCTGTTACTTTTTATTTTTTAATTTTGTTGACCCAGGGGAAAAATCTACTTACAGATTCAACCTTGCGGAAGATCCGGGGTTGGCCTTGTCTTATTATAAAATATTAAGACACACCCGGTTAATAATCTATGGGGATGCATTTTGCCTGGGGGCGTGATGTCATGTCATTTATACATTTAATGTTATGGAATAAATTATTGTTGTTGTCAACTTCCGTATTTGCTTGGCATTGAAGCAGCGCTTCATTACAAGCGAGGAGAGTTATAGAAAATCTTGTTTTCGTTAGCGTAATCAAATTACGAACCAAACTAAACTTGTTCTTGAATCCCTGCCCCTTGCTACTACGAACGTACGAATGATTGATAATTGTGATGGCTACTTCCCGTAACACATTTGGTTTGGGCTACACCCACTTGCCAGAATTTCATTTGCCATAATTTCATCTGCTATACTGGTCAACAGACATAATATTGTTTCTCATAATTTCATATATCACACTGATTGTTTACTATATTAGTCACGTGCTAGAAACTTTGTTTCCCATAAAGTCAATTTCAATAACATCATTTGTTATCATCATTGTAAGCCGTAATTATCATATGCCATAACATCATTTGCCATCGAAATTGTTTTTAGAAAAAAATAATAAAATCGGTTTAAACTAAACGATCAATAGGTTTAGGTTTGGTTAGGTTAGGTTAGGTTAAAATAGAACATGAAAAACAACGCACGAGTCGAGCGAGTGAGCGAGCGAGCGTGCCGCGTCATAGGCCGGCGAAGTGCCAGAAAGCCAATCGCTTTCTAGGACAAAGGCGTTAGGTTAATTTTGTACGGAAGCGATTAATTTAGTAAGTATGGCGTTGAAATATTCTGTTAAATAATATTATTGAAATTAATAAAATGGATAACAATACGTATGGCACTCGTACTATCTTATCTCTAGCTGCCGGAACACAACAATGCTACAAACATTGATGTTATGGCGACATATTTAGATAAGATGGTGGTAGCTAGCCAGGCGGACAAATAATCGCTACCACCAACCAAACTGAATACACAAACATGTACCCCCCGCTGGGTATCGAACCCGGTACCTCTGGGTCTAAACCGGTGGTCTTAGCCACTAGACCACAGAGGCGGTTAAACTGTTTTAAATGAGGTTTACCAAACCGGAAGTTTGCCAATCGGTAAGTAACCTTTGCGTCACGGCTGCGGTAAAAACAAGTTCGACAAACGCTGTGCATAATTTACAGATTTGAACACGTACCCAGTTCCCACAGACCGCAAACCCTTTGCGCATAATGCCCTTAAGCCTTATCTAATAAGTTGAGTTTCGGCTTCAGCCACGCCCCCGTTATAATGAGCGGCACATTCTCGCAAATAAAGATAATTAAGCAAAAACTACAAAGCCACTGCCTTGGGCGTCCGCACTTCGCATTCAAATAAGCACCCCTTGTTACGGAGATGTTTAACCGCGACTTTGTGCCCAAATCTGTTCAAAACGCCTTTTCAATTTTCGCCATCATTAAATCTAAATCGTCTGCGTGGAACACGTTCAGTAGAAGCTGTTTACTGAACAATTAACAGGTATCTTGGGGATTTTGGCGTTATAATATCTGTGAAGTCGTTAAACGTTTTATTGTTTGACTAATTGAGACTTTTAATTAGAATTTATGTATTTTCTTTGTGTAATTGCTAGCTTTTACTCATAGTTTTGGTTAAGTACCTAAAAGTCCGAAGGAAATAAAATGTTTTACCGAGAAAAAAAAGGTCCAGAGTGTTTTACCCGTTTATCAGATTTCAACCGTTTCAGCGTATTTGAAGAACAAACATCGATTAGTGATAATATTAGTGTCAATAATATTGATTTATGTTTAATAAGTTATTTTTTTATTATAAATAAAAACTTGCGAGCGCAAATCAACTTAAACATTCCAAAACAAACACAACATTATGAAAGTTGCAACGAGCACAATAAATAACAAATGGAAAAGTTGATTATTAACTTGCGTAGAACAATGCAAATCACCGGGACGCAGCACTCCATTCGCCTAACAAAAATCCCGGCAATCAAACTTGAAAGTCGAATTTCCATTTCCACGATTACCATAACGCGAGTGCGCCCAACAATGAAACGTTGATCCAATTTAACACGAAAAGAAAGTGTCAAAAAGACGTTCCGGGGGAAGTAATGAGGGCAGAACGCTGCCCTGGAGCAACCCGAGGGTGGCTTTATTACTTTAAGCTTTGTATTATTTTGCTCCCGACTCTTCTGTGAAAAGGAACGCTTAATTCGGTTACACTTTGAGATGTCGAAGCGACGATCTAATTATCCTCGGTAGCTTGTGGCTCACTTTGTCAAAAGCCTTAGCGTGCTCAGGTAACGGAATTCATCAGGGAGTCTCACTTGTTTCAGATGATTCATATGGACGGACGACGTTATAAACAAACTTCTAAATGAAGGATTATTTGTTTGGAACGATTTATTTGATGATATTATCATGGGAATCACATTTGTGTTTGGAATTATGTTGTTTTTGAAGTGGATTTGTTTGCTTTTGTCCCAAATATTGTTTTGAAGTAGCTCTGTCATGGCAAAAATAAATAATATATCTTAGTTATTAAAACACCTAGCTTCACAGAATCACGTAAAGACTAAATGATTACAAATTCATTGTCAAGGACATTATGCCAAGATTTAGAAAATTATTCCAAGTTATGCCAAGTACAGTGGGAAGAATATTTCGGTGAACGCTCAAAATCCAAAGGTTTATTTGGTACAAACCAATCCAATGTCAACCTCTACGAGTACCTTGGTTTGTAAATACAAGATTAAATAGAAGTAACATTATGTTACTATTTAGAATTAGATCCGGTCACTAGGGAGAGGAGGGAGAGGGAATCAGTCTTATACAAATTTAACATTAAACGTCTAGATGGTGGCATTATTCAAAGCCTTTTACATACCTAACCCAAATTCCCAGGTTACTATATCTTTGTGTAGTTTAATAAAGTTTTGCAGTCTTCTTATATTAATAGAGTTACCTAAGTCAATAGTTTAGCTATAATGGGATTGACATGCCAAGTGGCAAAAGTCTCTTAAAAATAAAGATTTAAAAAAAAAAACAAAAATTCTTTATTTATGAAATCTTTTATTTGCGATAACATTTTCATTTGCGGGAGTTGTTAAAATGTTAAAATGTTATAATATTTGTTTAGCGCTTAAACATGCTAATGTATGTAAAAACAATGTGATATAGAATATAAATGAAGTCAATTAATTTATCCTTGACGAAACAACAAATACAATTATTTACTTCTAATATTCATATTCATTTAATCACTAGTAATTTATAACATAAGTACTATTTATATCAGTTGTTTGTGTATAAGCAGCTCGTTTTACATCATTATTATGTCGAATGTATCAAAATATTATGTCAGTGGGAAAACCGGCCCAAAACTTGACACTGGCTAAGACGTAGCGAGATACTGAACAAGAAATTAATAATGCTCAGTCTGATATTAGACAGTAATATCATCACAAAATATTTATTGAGATTTTGCTGATCGCCACTGGGTATTTTCAGCTTCACCGGGCTGTTTGGGGGCGACGAGTAACTTAAAGGGTTCTTCAAGTCGGGTGAAACGAAGCGCCGTCATAGGTTTTCTAGAGGGAACAACATCACTTACTATAGTGCGTGTCCCCGCGCCCTACTAGATTCTCTGAGGGGTTCGGATCGGGAACGGAACAACCCGAGGCGCCTCTAAAGGCTAGGGCCTCCGCTCGGGTTCACCGGGTCATATGGGGGTGGGGAGAAGCGCCCAAGCACATGTCTGTACCTGGTGTAGAGTGGCCGTCGTCGTACCCTTGTTCTACGAGTATGATGTCTTTGGCCTAAACTAGTGTGCATGTTTAGTGTATTCTGTAAATGTGTAGTAACATTTAGAGGATCGGGCGGGGTCACTATATATGCGTCCAACAGTCCCACTATTGGGCTGAGGCCTTCCCACGTGACTATAACATACATAACACGCGGATCCATTACGGTTTTAGTGGGTTTTTACGACTCCTACATAATAACAATGGGCGGGCTTAAGGATTTGAAATAAAAACTATATAAATAAAAATAAATAGCTGTTCGTTGGTAACCGCTTCACTTGAAATTTTGCACATGGACAGACCATGACCTGAACTAGGACATAGGATATTTCTTAACCGTTAACAGTTTCTTGTGGGATAGCGCTGTCCTCGCGAACGAAGTTGCGGGCAACAGCTAGTAAATAGGCTCATCCTATTCGTGATGCCGGTAGATCGCTGCATTATTTAAGCTGTTGTGATGACATACAGTTATAGTACTTTTTTTCATTTTCTTCTTCAGCCTGCCTCACCTTGTGCACGTCATCTCTCTCTCTGTTGGTACCCATTCCAAACTCAGTTCTTTCCTGTGACTCTATCGATGTCATCTCTATTCGTACATGGAGCCGGTTACCTTCCTATTGTTTCTATATCCAGTTCTTGGTCGCCATATATTGCCACACTATGTTTATAGCAATAACTAGATATCTTCATTACGGTAAGCAAAACATTTTAATACCCTCTGAATGAGATGAGTATGGATGACTACTACGGCTAGAGAAGTTAAGTTTACTTAAGTATAAGGATAACATAGTTGGTAGTACACCTGACCCGGCATGTCATTCAAATTCAAATTCCGCTCGTGGAATTTTTTCAACACTTTGACTATTTTCAAATGTAATTAGTTCGCTACAAAATTTGTGTAAAATTATATGTAACCATAATCATAAAACTTTTAAGTATTTCATCACCCCTAAAATTTGGTAACCCTGTATAGGTTGCGGCCAACAGTAATCCCTTTCCAAAAGCAAAACATTAAGCCAATAGCGATAGATCAATATTTTGAAATTAGTCTCAACAGTACCTATTGGAGTTCATTTAAAGTACCATTAGAAGAGTAGAAAGCAGAGAATTAAAGATTCATTTGTAAAATTAAATGCTAATGGGCTGACTTTGGGTTTTAATCCCCGACTGTACCTTCTTCGTTCTGCCTAAACTCGGACGTAAAGCGTACAGTCGTGATATAAACTGTTGTAAATAAATATTGTTATTTATTAGACAACTATTTTGTAAATTTTTATTATGTGAGTGAGAGCGATGAAATTGAAAATGATCCTGAACAAATGAGCACACTTTAAATAATGGATTAAGGTAAGTACGATACATAAAATAGTATGTCATCGTTAAAATTTTGTGCAAAAACATGTATTGTATGTACTTACTTAACTATGGTTTAGGGTACCATTTCTGCTTGAGAGTGCATGTTTATTATTCTTAATTTTTTTCAATTGTGGTAATATCTGCTATAAAAAATTGAGTAAATATGCTATTAAAATACATTTTTTACATTATTTTCTTCACCAAACCCTTTTTTTTTTGCTATTATTTATTGAGTCAATAAAGAAATGCGGCCCAATTTACGAGTTTTAATCATAAATTAGAAGATATGATATTTCAGTGTGCGAGTGTACTTTAAATCCGACGTCGCGTACCCTAACACTTAACTGTTTATACCGGAGTTAAAGCTACAGTAACAGACACTGATTAATGCGATTTTAATCCCACCATAAACCCCCTAAATCCGGCCCTGTATTAATGGCCGGCTCACCCGTTAAGGTCACAAGTTCCCGCCCCGTCCAACCGAAATTAAACTCTATCTCTTTAAAGTACATCAGTATTTCGAACAACGCTAAACCATGAAGGATGACTTCGAATCCAGGGGATATTTAAATTCGGATTTCTAACTTTTAAGACTGACAAGTGTGAATTCAAATGCAAAAGGCTTAGAGTTGCGTTTTCAACTGTCAGAGTATAAGCATCGTATCCAGTGGCTAATGAAATATGGTCTTTAATAACGCTTGTGTACAGTTCAAGTCTGATTGCTCCGTTGGCATCAATAACCGTTAAGCCAAATCAGTCTGACAGAAGTCGTTTTCATGCACCCATTAGGTTTTTGCAAAGTGTAAGCGAGATGAAAGTTTTCCATGAATTTCGCTTTAAAGAGATTACGGTTCAGCAAAGGCTTGCAGTGCACCTGATCTAAGTTGTGATTAAATTTTTCAATTATTTGGGGTCCATCTGCGTTGGTACAAGACTCAAGATTCATGTGATTAGCATTTTTGTAGGATACATAAGTTTTTGTCAAACTGAAGAAATTCGATGCTTGCCACAAAAAAACATTCAATATACTATACGATACATATTATGGTTTATATATTGCACAGTAAAATTAACATAGATATCTATTTAAAGCCATTTTAACAACACAATGAGGTGTCGACTTTTTGTAATTATTGCCTGCAATCATTTTATTTCTTTTGCAATTTGCAATATTGCAAACTTTTTAACTCCTGTAATCGAATCTTAGGCAAGTTACCGATACGAAACCTAGGTAGGAAGTACCCAAACAAAGCATCTTTCAAGCAGTTCACAGAAAAAATATAACTATATCCATTTTCAAATTCAAAACCTCAATCACCTCAAAAATCACCGACCCACCTTTTAAAAATACTGTCATCCCTTTCGCTCCACACCCGTAGCACGTAGCCATGTACAGCTGTCTCTTTCCCTCGACGCCGGGAATGAGACCTCAAAGATGGCTGCGGCTGGAAATGGGAGGGGCGATCTGATTTATAGTAGGGGGTGGGGGTAGAAACTACTGCTGTGTGAGTATTAGTTATTCTTGTGCGGATTGCCTTGATTTAACTTTGGTTTAGGCATTGCTTTAAATGCTACGCCGCCGTTTTCAATTTGATTTGCAAATTTTATTTCATTTTTGTCAAGTTTTATATCAACAATGATTATTCCAATCATCGATCGCACTTCCAGGTTCAATTTACCTAGAACAAAAAATAAAATATTAGAGATTTTTATTTGCATTATACCTAAATGTTACATGAGACCTCAAGAACTTTTGTGTAATGGCCGATCTTCCAACTTCAGTACAAAGATGGCACTAAATGATGATGATGATATAAGTATATCATCTATCTATACATATAATAAAGCTAAAGAGGGTCGAAAGTCTGTACATGGAAGATATTCGAAAAAAAGTTGGCTGGGGATACTTAGAATCGATAACAGAACACGTTCCAAGTTTTTAGATTTTTTGTCTGTTTGTCTGTTTATTTGACCGCGCATCATGTGAAAATGGCTTAACGGATTTGGATGCAACTTTGCACATAGACAGACCATGACCCGCCCTCCGACCGCCTAACTCTATCGCCATCGCTCTCGCTATCGCGCTCTATAGTTTGTGGCGTCGTCTTGTCATTTTGAAAGCTATATAAAAGCAATATGAAAGCAATATCGAAAGCTATAGCCTATAGCTTTCGATATTGCTTTTATATAGCTTTCGAAATGACAAGATGACGCCATAAACTATAGAGCGCGATAGCGATAGAGTTAGGCGGTAGGCCTCCCGGACTAGGACATTGGATACTTTTTATCCCGGTAACAGGTTTTTGTGGGATAGTGTAGTCTTCGCGGGCGACAACTAGTTGTGAATACTTTAACAACTTATTTTGTAAGTAAGTAAGTTAAATACTGCTGCACACATACACATATACACTGCTGGGCAAGGCATCCATCATTGAAATCAAGTCATCGCTACAATTT
Source organism: Eudonia truncicolella (assembly GCA_949315975.1). Classification (NCBI taxonomy): domain Eukaryota; kingdom Metazoa; phylum Arthropoda; class Insecta; order Lepidoptera; family Crambidae; genus Eudonia; species Eudonia truncicolella. The sequence goes on along the minus strand of OX438848.1, from coordinate 3,467,543 downwards.
ATGGTGGATATAACCTTAGTCACCTTCTTGCCTAATGCGGGTTGGTGATCGATCACAAACCCGTGCTATGAATTGGAAAACCCGAAACACACCACATCGCCCTGAGAATTGGATCTAGGACCTCTGGTCTGTGCTCTGATTATATGATTGAGCGTTTAGCCACAAGCCACAAGGCCACTGGAGTCTAGTAGTAGTAGTGTTAGCCTATCACTGTCCCACTGCTGCGAAAAGGTCCCCATCAAGTCATCACTACAATGAAACAAGGGCGCTGAGGCGTTACTTTAGATAAATAAATTGAGATTTTGATAATACCTAATTAAGTGATGCCGGTTTCATTCTAAAATCTCACATACATATGTAAAGTGAGATTTTGATAATACCTAATCAAATGATTACTGCCCGTAATATAGACAAATTACTTTCTTATATGACAAATAAGTACCTACCTAGTAAGTATATGATATTACCACATAACATGGTAAATATAACTCGGTATACATTCAAAGCAATAAAAGAAATGGAAAGAGAAGGTCGAAAGCGAAAACATGGCGATAAAAAGGTTTTATGTTCAAGCTATTACGACAGTAATACCGTGAGAGGTTTGAGTCGCATAACGGCGCACTTATAAGATCCATATTGATGTATTATTGTCAGCTTCGGCTCGATTGAAAAATAGGTTATAGTTGTATCATCTACTTACTTAGAATAAAGTTTTATCTAAGATGCTCATAACCACAATAACCTTGAAAACTAAACGAAAAATACCACATAATAATATATGGTAGCTAAAAAAATCCGCTGCACTGCAAAAATTATAACATTTGTAGTTGAATTAACGTTTCCAAATTATTTATCTAAAGTAGTAATAGTAAATAGCCTATAGCTGTGAATGATCAATTGATATTTATTGATATTTATGCATGCTTTCTCCAATATTAAAATGAAAACAATTGCGATTAAACTGCTTCGGGATTATTTGCTGATGAATAAAATTAAACATTAAAGATTCAAACACTGATTATTTATGTAGCAAATTTAGCAACTTGTCAAATCATTGTATATCATCATCATCATCATCATCAGCTCATTTTATGTCCCCACTGCTGGGGCTAGATCCTTCCTTGTGGATGGCTAGGGCGAACGGGCCATAAACCACCACGCGGGCCCAGTTCGGATTGGTGGTTGTTAACTGCTAATGCAGCCGGGACCAACGGCTTAACGTGCCTTCCAAAGCACAGAGGAGCTCGAGATGATAAGTTTTTTGGTCACCCATCCGATGACCGGCCTTTGCGAAAGTTGCTTAACTTCAGCAAGCGTAGACCGAGCGTGTTAGCCACTGCGTCATCGTGCTCCTCGATCATTGTACATTGACCCTCTATTTACGTATTATAATAATCAGCACACTGATACAGCATAAATGTCACGTCAATAACCTTCATTGACAACTTGGCGACCTTCACTGGCGACTTGAGCGTTTTTTAAATACCTATTTGCTTAACGACGGCATCTTTTTTTTATAAGGAATCGGGGTTTTTCCTTCTTTTGTTAATTTTGAGTATATTTATTAAAGGGAAATAATTTATTTGTTTTACAAAATAAATATTTGGTCAGCAGAATTATACAATCGGTCAGCATATAACAAGTCAGTAATGTCATGCTGTGTACACTCCTTTTGGATTACCGTCTAGCTAGTAAAGTTAACCAAATATGTTACTGTACTCATGCATTGATTGTAATCTGTTTGTGTACCTATAGAAATAAATAAATAAATAAATAAATAAATAAGAAATACTTACTGTTGGTTAGGATAAGTTAATTTTTTTTTTACGGAACCACCATTCACGGAAGGGGTGAGCGGCATAAGACTGCTGTTCAGAATGATATAAGTTGCAGACTGATTTAGAAATATTTGTTGACCATAGGTTGCTGCCCAACTAGCATTTTTTTTGCTAAGAAAAATACGAATACTTTGCTAACCGTTTAAATAACACCCTTTATTAAATGTTTCTCTTTTTATTTCACACTACGGACGGGCGAGTGATAGTCCTTCATCTCCTGTTGATGTGTGGCGATAAAGCTGAAGACGGAACGGCACTTCACCCGGAATCAACATGATCTGAGGAACTGGTTATCTTACACTAATTGTCGTAATACAACAATACTCGGTACCGTCATTGTTGTCATGGCGATAGACTTAGGGCCTGTTTCACAATGTCTGATTAGGAGATACTTGGCAGATAAAGTGACAGTTTTGTATGGACTATCTGTCAAGTAAACGCTAATGGGAACTTACTTGTAGGTCGTGAAACAGGCCCTTAGACAATTCAACAGATGCGACTAAGGGCCTTACAAATAAACAAAGAACAAGGACCGAATAGTTATTACGTGTTTTGTTCCTGTCATGTAAACGTCATTTCAAATGAGAGTAAAAGAGACAAAACACGGAATAACTATTCGGAGCTTACTCTTTGTTTATTTGTAAGGCACTACAACTATAGTGGTTAAACAAGTTTGACCGCAAACTCGCCGTAAAGCAAGGGAAACATAGTTAATTATAGATAGATAGAAAACATTTATTACAAAAACCACAGACACATACACACGTAAAACAATGATACAATGGCAATAAGCAAAACATGTTTTTCAAAATAAGCCTACACTTATAATGCTCTAAGAGCCTACATTATTTGGCAAGGTCAGCGATACATTCAACGCTGATTTTCAGCCACAACCACTAGGAAAGTCTGGAGACAGTAATACCAGCTCCACCATCAGCTTAAAACTTTACAAAAGTTTATACTTTACTTACTTTTAAAATATGTCTTCACAACACGTATATAGGTAGCGTTGTTGTATTCTGTTAAATACTTAGTAAAATTTACGTAAAACATGATGAGTGCGCGTTTTGTTTGTCATTCGATCACGTTAACGAAACTAAGAATTTGAATGATTGAATGAATTAAAATTTTGGCAAACTATTATTCTCGTTTTCTCAACGTGGTCGAAAGGTATCACAAAAATGTTTGTCTGAACTTAATTGCACATTTGCACCTACCATGTTATTTTTGCACCACCCTATGGTAGACTGGTAGAGATTGCCTCAGGCAGGCATTAAGTCCGCCATATAATTTATCAAATCTAAAATCTAAATTCTTCATTTTATTTAAAGACTTACATAAATTATCTAGTTAGCGGAGCCTCCTTTAGGCTTAATCGCCTGTTTCAGGATTTATGTTGCAAAAGTTTTAAAATAAATAAATAAATAAAACACGTACGGCTAGGCACCATCCTCTATAACATAACGACTTGATTATTATTTACGTAAAACAGAACAAGTGCGCGTTTTATTTGTCATTCGATCGTGTTAACTAAAACGAGAATTTTATTGATCCGAAGGTCACAAAGACCTAAAATTTTGCCAATCAAACTCTCGTTTGCGTTAACGTGATCGAATGGTAAATGAAACTCGAACGAGGCACCTTGTTCAAAGAGTTTTTAACGCAACCTATTAAAGTATAGTGTCACTACACGTCTACTATTATATATAATATACATATCTGCGTGTCTCCCCGTACGGTATCTGCGAAGTTAAGCAGTAAAAGGTGGCTGTTCGACTCCTTAGCAATAAAATCAAATGGAAGGTTCTCCCCCTCTCCCTGTTTAGGGCGGTGGGCGGGAGCGGTTGGTGGCCGCTAAGAAATATAAAGGCATTTTTTCAAATGTAGACGACAGTTGAGTTGGTACTTGGTACTTTTAAACGTTGCTTGGTTAAACCGTTTATAGTATGTGTGCTTGTAGTGCGGCTAAGAAATATTACTATTTCCAAAACTATTACTGTGATAAAAAAAACTAGAGTTTTGTAGGTTTAGTTTTACTTAGATTATAGAAATATGGAATAGAAAAGGTCAAAATGTCACTAAAAACGGTCTCATAAAAGACTGTGCTTCGATCATATCGTCGCTCACCATATTGAGTGAAATAAACTTGGCTATATTAGGGAGTTTTCTGGAATTAAAGATCAAAACGAACTATCATTTTCGCCTTACTGCTGGGTAAAAGTAACTAAAACTTGCGTAGTTATAACGTTTAAAAAAACTACATACTCTAAACAAAATAAGAAAAATACTTTTATTGTGCATTGAAAGTAACATATAACGCAACAAAAATGTTATCCTAAAGTTAAAAAAAAAAGTCTCGATCTCGTAAAATTGTTTTATGTCTTGTCTTTACCTCATTCTGCGCCACAGCAACGGTTTCTCTGGGGGCAAAGTCGCAGACTGCAGGGGTCGACTGAGAGACTATTACTTTATTTTTGCGGACGGTACGTACGTACGTGACAGTGCCGCATCTAAGCGCTCGTCGTGGTCTACCAGTAGGGTTGGCAGAAAAACAGAAAATATAAACACCTTCTTTTTTTTAATAAATTTATATTTCATAATAGACGTTGCTTTCTCACTGAATACGCGGTGAGACTCCTTCGTATAAGTACTTAGAGAGTGTGACAACGGATTAAATGAAAGGTAAAGTCAAATTGCCGTCAATTTGCAAAAAGTGGTAATAAATCGTCAAATTACTAGGAATACTATCATCGGTGTATCTACATCTATCGGTGAGAACCTATTAGTGGTTTTATGTGTATCACTTGATGACCCTATTTAAATTTTGTTAAACTTGGTTTTCCTAAGATGATAAAAAAAAAATACAAAATAGTCTATAATTGCCCCACTGCTGGGCAAAGGCCTCCATCATTAAAACCAAGTCATCGCTACAATTGATGGGTAATGTCTTAATCACCACGCTTGCCAAATGCGTATCGGTGACCCCGCCCGATCCTCTAAATGCCACTACACATTTACAGAATACACTAAACATGTACACTAGTTTAGGCTCAAGACACAGTACTCGTAAAACAAGGGTCCGAAGAACCGGTTCACACGCGCTCTACACCAGGTACATACATGTACCTGGGCGCTTCTCTCCTCCACCACGGCCCGGTCAACCCGAGCCGAGGTCCGAGCCTTTAGTGGCGCCCGCGGGTTGTTCCGCTCCCCGATCCGATCTGAACCCTTCGGAGAATCTAGTAGGGCACGGGGACGCGCACTAGCGCGCGATGCCGTTCCCTCTAGAAAACCTACGAAGGTGATTCGTTTCACACGGCTTGAGGGACCCTTTACGTTCCTCGCCGCCCCCAAACAAGCCCGGTGAAGCTGAAAATGCCGTCCCAGGCAATCAGCAATCTCTCTCCAAAAAAAAGAAAGGGTTGGTGATCACAAAACCGGGCTATGCATCGCAAAAGTTGAAGTTTCAGTTTGCCCGACCTTGGAATTGAACCCGGGACCATCGGGTATCGGGCCGAGCGCTCTGCCACTCGGCCACCGAGGCGTTAATACTAACTAACTGACACATTAAAGCACAAACTCCAAACAGCAGTTCTTCTAATGATGCATTACTGCAGTTGCACATACTGTCCGCAAATCCTGAATAAGTGGCGGTAACCATCATAGTAATTATCGATTCCCAACAGGCGAACCCTCTTGATAGTGTTGATACCTGTTACGGGGTTCCATTGCAATTCTTTTTGACGTGACAACGTCTTATAAATTGGTTTGCCGGGTGACACTTCAAGAAACTGCGTTACGCTCCGCTCACGTTATGCGCTCACAATGAGAGCGAGTGAGAGGCACGCGTCCCTTCCACTCGGGCATGGTTAGCCCGCCTAAGAGCGAGAGAGACAGACATAAAAAGTGAAAGGTAAATACGTATGTATGTGTAAAGGTAAAAATAAAATTTTGTTAATATGAAATTCAGTGCGAGATTCTTTGTATAAATTAATGTTTTAAATATAATTCTTTGTATAAATAAATGTTTTAATTTGTTACTATTATTTCATCCTTCTTCCTACTATACGAATGAATATTCACATTAAAATTATTTTACCACTCAAAGTCGTTGTCACGTAAAACTTTCGCCCGTATATCGACTTTACAGGCAACCAATTTTTTTTTTTTTTAAAATCTCATTTCTAAACAAGAGCAAGAGGACAAAACGAAAGAAAAAACAAATTGGTTGACAACCAGTGAAAAATGTATTAGAGATGCCACAAATATTCGGCCTATTCGGCTACTGTTTTAAATATTTGGTATTTGGCCGAATACCGAATACCAAATTATAGTAAGAAATATTCAAAAAGATATATTATTTCAATCACAAATGGTTAATCTTCATACATATACTTATATATATAATACTCAACAAAAATCTCATAATATTCCCAAATGGGTCCCAAATGGGAAGATTCCTTTCTGTAGTTTTTGGTAAACAAACAGTGATAGTTTAACACAAAATTAAACAAATGACGGGTGTCGTGACGCGATCTACATGGAAATGAAACAAATACGCCCGCCCACTCCGTCGCTTCCGCACGTACCGCACTGAGACAAGTCGTAATCGTAACCTGTCGCGCGCGAAATGCACATCTTTTGCCAAACATTCGACCGCCGAATATTCGGCGCTCCGGCCAAGTGCGTAGCCGAATATTCGGTATTCGGTATTCGGCCAAATCACTATTCGTGGCATCTTTAGCCGCAGTCCGCATCCATCCACCACCCGCCACCCGCCATCCAAGTCGTCGGTCCATCGCGCAGCAGGGCGTCCTGTCCTACACTGCGTTTGCCTAAAAATAAAGGAGTATTTAATCTATAACAATACCAGTTCAGTTAAAAATTTACTGCATATTCATCATACCTGGAAGTTAGTAATAAACTTTTAGGGCTTTCATCTTTCAAATTTGACAACCCTAAACGCTACATATTCCTCACTCTCTAGGGATAATGTCACTATCAATCATATTTTTTCCCAAAAAACACTGGGTGTATCTCAAATAGATACCTATTTAGTTATCAGAAAATAACAATGTATATTTAAGTCAAATACTTTCCATTCCATGCTAGACGTGCAAAATAATGAATCAGCTGTCTCTTACCGTGCATGTCGTAGGAGCCGACTTAAGGGACAAGAGTTCTAAGATGCTCACACATCAGGCGATCGGCTAGCAAACTATCACTGATATTATCTATTCCGCCTCGGAGCGCAACTTTGAATAGGTATGCTAAATGTGGCCTCGAGGTCTCTATCGTTGATCTTCAAAATTGGTGATTTAGAAAATTTGAATTAAAAAATAAATAATGCAAAAAGTGTTTTTACGCAAAAATCTTTGGGGAGATGTGGTATATTTTCAATGATATGTACTTTAAACTTCGTCATTTTCACAAGAAAATTCTGTTAAAGTTTGTTTAAATTACCTTCACAGTATAGTCCATTATACCTTCTACTTCGAGCAGCTTCATAGTTGTCGCTAACAGCCCGTTTCTTTCCAGCCGTGCAGAACGAACGACAGCCTCGGAACACTGCCACCATACGACCGGAGACATTAAGAGATATGGACCAAGAGAGAGCCTTGAGGGAGGCCGCAGTTGCCGTCGGAGTTTTTGGGTAAGTGCCTGTAAAATGAAACTGAAATGATATACATATTGTTAGTTTCACAAACTGGTACAGTCGAGTTCATAAATATATGAGAAAATTGAAAGTTTTAGTTTGTCTTACTACAAAACCCGCTAGTCTGGCCCCATTCTTAGTTATATGGTCAAAATGTTCGCGAAAGTCTAATCTGTGGTCCACAATAACTCCCAAGTGACGCATACTTAAAACTTCGCTAATCGGTACACCATTAATGCAGTATGTCACATTGCTGATACTTCTACACCTAGTGAACTTTATGTGAAAGCATTTTGACGGGTTTAAATATATTTGGTATTTGTTACACTAGTGATTTAGGTTGTTGAGGAAACTTGTGGTATCATCGCACGACTGTATCATTCTGTAAATCTGTATGTCGTCAACGATCATTTTAAACTTGGAAGATATTGTAGCGCGGAGGTCGTTTATACAAATCAAAAATAATAGTGTGCCAAGGTGGAACCTTGGGGTACTCCTGACGGTATCTTTTTGACTGAAGACTTAAAACCGCGTCCAACAACGAGCTGGGACCGATTCTGGAGGTAAGATTCACACCACCTAAGTAAAGAGCCGCAAATGTCCGCATGACCGAGCTTTTGGACAAGTATTGTGTGGTTTACCTTAGAAAAGTCTGTGTATACTGCGTGTACTGAAAATTTATTCTCGAACGCCTCTGTTACATCGCTGACAGCCAAATAAATTGGAGGTAGTTGATCTCACTGGCAGAACCCAAACTGTAGGCAGTCAATTAACGGTTTAAATTTAAAGTACTTTTTGAACCAATGGTTCAAAAAGCTTTCCCATGGAAGACAAAATAGATATAGGCCTATAATAAGAAACATCATTCAGGTCGCCTTACTTATGAATTGCGGTAATATGGGCAATTTTCCATCTTGCAGGAAATGTACCGGAGGTCAAAGACTTGTTCAAAATTAGTTCGGCTAACTGCGCGGCATATTCCTTAAGAAATAAAGGCAGTATATTGTCTGGACCCACTGGTCCACTGGACCACTCTTGTTTGTGACAATGTGCTGGAGGGCTTCAAGAATAGCTGGTTTCGATAGATTTAGTGACCCTAGGGATGCGTGACTATTTCCAGAATCATCAGTTGACACAATAGAAGAAGAACACTCATTGTAAGTAGAATTGAAATATTCTGAAAACAAATTGCTAATCTGCTGTCCACCTTCAACTTTCTGACTATCGAGAAACATTTCATCTAGAATTTCATTACTCTTGGATCTGAAGGATTTAATGAATGTCCCAAAATATTTAGGGTTCTTTTTAATTTCTGACTTAGCATTTGACTTGAATTTGGACAAACAATTGGTAAAAATTTTAGCACAGCGGTTGTGTAGCATGGTTAGTGGTTAGTTAATCGGTCTCGGGGGTCGTCATATTTTTTAAATCGACTGTGAAATCTTGCCTTTTCTTTGAGAGCACATATCAGAGAGCGACTAAACCAGCAGGGATAATTACTACTGTTTTTATGGTTGAAGGAGTGTGTTTAAAAATTATTGGAGTAATGAGATCATAAAAGATATCGACAATTTCATCTACTGTAAGTAGGTTTTAGGTGTCCATTCCAGGGAACTTTGTCTAGATCAGTTCTTATATCCGTGAAATTAGCTTTAGCAAAGTTTAAGAAACTCGATCTGTTGTGTTTGATATGAAATTAAATTAAACTACCACACGGGCCCAGTGCGGGGCTGTGGTTGCTAAGGACTGCTTATGCATGCGGGACCAACGGCTTTACTTGCCTTTCGAAGCATGGAATCGCCCGATCCTCTAAATGCAACTACACATTTACATAATATACTAAACATGCACACTAGCTTAGGCTCAAGACACCGTACTCATAGAACAAGCGCACGACGGTGACGACCCGGTTCTCATGCGCTCTATACCAGGTACTGACATGTACCTGGGCGCATCTTCCCACCGCCACGACCCGGTCAACAAGGAAGCTAGGCTAGGAAGCCTATAGAGGCCCCGTCGGGTTGTTCCGCTCCCGATCCGATCCGAATCCCTCGGAGAATCTAGTAGGGAAAGGGGACACACACTAGTGCGTGATCCCATTCCCTCTAGAAAACCTCTGACGGCGCTTCGTTTTATACGGCTTAAGGAATCCTATAAAGTTTCTCGCCGCCCCCAAAAAAGTCCGGCGACGCTGAAAATTCCGAATAAAACAATAAGCACATTCTCTAAAAAAATTTTGTACGAAATTGATTAGTTAGGTGACTGGTTAATTAACAGAAAAACTTTTTATCAACTGACAAATTTACGATTTCCTTTAATACCTTGATGGATGGCGTGCGTTTTTCACGAAATTTCTTGTCTCGAACTACAGTGTTGTGGAATCAGCTCTCGGCGGGGACCGTTACGACTTAGGGATCTTCAAGAAACGAGCCTATTCCTTCCTTAAAGGCCGGCAACGCGTTTGCGCTTCCTCTGGTTTTGCGGGTGTTCACGGGCGGCGGTGATTACTATCCATCAGTTGACACACCTGCTCGTTTGCTCCTTCTTTTATATAAAAAAAAACAAAAAATAATAGAAATTGTAGAAATCGTCACTATTTTGTTCCGTTAATTGAGTGTTTATTAACAACATCTTAGGTTACAGAAATTCATGCTTAGGTCAAATTATTTTTTTATAGAACTGTCATGTGATTTCATTTGACGTTTAATGTTATGGAATTACAAAAACACAAATGTTGAAAAAAATTCCACGAGCAGATTTTAAACCTGCACCCTTCTGACATACCGGGTCAGGTGCTCTTCCAATTGAGCTATCGTGGTTCTAACCAGCCCACCGAAATGGAATTAGTTATTATTGTTGTCAACATCCCTATTATCAGCATCATCATTATCTCAGCCGAAAGAGGTATCGCTGGACAAAGGCCTCCCCCAAGGATCTCCACAACGACCGGTTCTGTGCTGCTCGCATCCAGCGGCTACCCGCGACCTTCACCAGATCGTCGGTCCACCTTGTTGGAGGCCTGTCTACATTACGTTTTTCAGTGCGCGGTCGCCACTCAAAAACTGTTCTGCCTCAGCGGCCATCAGTTTTACGAGCGGTGTGCCCTGCCCATGCCACTTGAGCTTAGAAATTGACTTAATAACGTCATAGATAAATAACTAAGTCGTCATCACACTGCACAGAGAATCGCGTATACTGTGCCAAAACATTAAGTAGTTACTTAAAACAAGAAACATGTCAATGCTCCCATTAATAATTAGATTTATCTATAAACTCTCTTCTGTGATTTAATTCTACTACAATCAATTACAACTCAACATGGTTATAAGTAGTTTGAATTATTAAAGATCCGAATCACTAAAGATTGGAGTTTCCTGGTTAGTAAACTAAAATATAAAAACTTGTAAATTTATGTAAATTTAAAATAGAGGCCACCTACAAATCAACATCTCTAACATAAATTATGATTGTGGTATAGAAAAACAGAATTCATCCTCTTTATATGAATAGAAGTGGTATCCTTTTTACTTATACGGGTTTAACCGCCTCTGTGGTCTAGTGGTTAAGATCACCGGTTTAGACCCAGCGGGGGTAGGTACATGTTTGTGTACTCGGTTAGGGTTTGTTTATCCGCTTGGCTAGCTACCACCATCTTATCTAAATATGTCGCCATAACATCAATGTTTGTAGCATTGTTGTGTTCTGGCAGCTAGAGATAAGATAGCCAGTGCCTCAGTAGTTGAGGATCCCGGGTGAAGTGCGCTTCCATCATTGGCATTATCATCACTTACCATCAGGTGAGATCAAGGCACTGTGCTTCCCCGTAAAATATTAAAAAAAAAACAATAACATTGAGGGGTTCTGATAATACGAATATACTGCAAGCAACATAATGTAGAATAGTTATGCCCTCTATTCGATTTTTCGTTCATCTTTTTTTTAATTATCGTTTCAAAAACGAGTATCGCACTCTGATTAAACAACGTAGCAATCCACTCGACATTATAACTGTTCCTCAAAGAGTCAGGCTATAAAGGTTCCTCAGCGAGCCACCTTCCGCGTCGCCACACAGTGTCAAAGAAAACCCCCACAAAGACACACAGACCGTTTCCAAGAGAGATGTCAAAGTGGGAAGCCAAAATTGCGTCTGTGGAAAATTGAATATATACTCTTTGGAGAACGGACACGCAGTATTCTGAAAAAAGTTTAATGCTACCTCTTTTGCTGTTTTTAAATTAAACACACACTGTTTCTTTAAATTATTCTAAAATTCTTGTTTGTTATTGTTATCTTTTTAATCCTAAGTTAGTGCTCCCGCCCACGTCCCATAACAGGTGACCGATTTTTTAGTCAGTGAAAATGAAACGTATGGAATTTCTATGATGCAACGTACCCGTCCTACCTTCAAAAAATCGGTCACAAAATCGGTACTATAACCCCTATAACCTCGGCGAAAAAATTGGTTCGATTATAATTAAAATGAAATAATTTTAAGTGTATTTATTCAGATAACACAGATCCATGGGTTAGTAGGTTTTACTTATGAATATGTTAGTAATTTTTTTTTATCGGTTCTACAAAAATTCGGTCGTGGGCTGGGCTAGCTTTGATAGGAACATAGCTGTTAGGTTGGTTAAATAGTTTGCCTGTAAAAAGGTAGACCACATTTAAAAGGTACTCTAATAACCTTATTTTGTTTTAATCAAGACAATTAAATGGTGTCATTTACACTTTCGTTCTTACTTTCTTTAGCACTTATACCAATAATCACAATGAGTGGTTTGACTGTTTCGCTTTTACAAAGCGATAAAAAAACAATATCTGCTTCCCAAGAATCCAATAACAGGCCAAAAAACTACAAAAACCATTCAAGCTGCTATCTTAAAAAAATTAAACTACCCAAACAAAATATCCCCAATTCGTACCTCTTCATATCTCAACGTAAGTATGGGCACATTTGGCATTCAAATCTGTCCAATCGCGGTAGTGCTTACTGCTGTATCGGTAAATCATTCGCATGCCGCATGCAAATTTAATATTTATAGTTTTTACCGAGTTATGGTAAATGCTTTTTGGGGTGACGACTTGCGGGTGTGTGTATTATGGAATATGTATTTTGGAATTGGCAAGCAAATAGCTTTATAAAGTTTTATTACTTTTACAATACTAGAATATTTTACTTTTATTAGGGTTTCATATTACTAATTACTGTATTCCCCTTACCAATCACATAATAATCTTAGTTATAATAGTTCCCAATACCACTGTCTGGCAGATTTCTAAACTAAACGTGTGTTTCGGTTTTTCCGGTGCATAGCTCGGGTAGTGTTAAACCTATACCCATCAATCGTAGCGGTGACTTGATTTCAATAATATCTCTTCATCTTTGGACATTATTACCTAAAGGCTATTTACTTTCATCATTATTATCATCATAATCATCCGCTCATTTTATGTCTGCTCCTCGAATTTAATTAATAACTTTACTTTTTAGTTTATCGGGCTATGCATCCTACTTTTATTTAACCTTTCAAGAGATTTGCGAGATACGTCCTACAAACAATTAAATTCTATTGTGTCTGTATTCACAGCAGACGATAGGTTAAACATTAATTGATAATTTTCCAGGCTTTAATTTTCTTTTAGTTTTCTTGGTTATGCATCAAAAGCTCAAATATTTAAACTCCTTGTTTTCAATTAATCATTGATAGCGTCAATAGCTACCCCACATCTAAGTATAGCCAGTCCGTAATTGATCGAGTCGAGGTCGATAGTCGATACTGGCACAAATCGCCAGTGGCTGACCACTCAGTCATCCGTTAGCTGTGGGTCGTGGCCTTTGACCAGCCAACGTAGTTGAGGCTTGACGTCGACAGGGGGCCCGGTCTATTTATGGAGATTCCGTGAAAGCCTTTTATCACTTTATTAAGTGGTGGGTAACCTTTCCACTTGAGTGCGGTTTAGGTTTCGCTGACGACAAACCCTTGAGCCTTTTAATGATGTCGTGTAGTGTAGGTATAGTCAATCGTCTGTGGTTAAGTGAATCGAAGTAGCAACGGCTGTTTAGTTTGAACAGTCGACTCATTTTAAAAATCGGTTGATGTCCTTATGTGGGAAGCACTGTGAACAGCAATGGAAGTTTATCAGGTGATGATCAAAAAAAGGCCAATAGCAAGTATCAAAAAAAACATCAACGAAATCTAGTTTAGAGTAAATCTCAATCGTTATACTCTCAATAGTATTTGAAATAGCTAGCTTCCAAAATTAAAAAAACATAGTTTAATAAAATAAATGGAGAAAATTTTGGTGCTTTCGTGTTTTCAATTTAAGAAAATCTCATTAAAAAATTAAAATAATAGGAATTGTAGTTTGTTCTGTCGAGCTAAGCATTCGTCGTTGAGTAGGTAGGTACAAAGTCACGCAGAACGTGGCAAACTAGGTATAGATATTGTCTTCTATGTTTTCTTTATGATACTGAGCTGATAAAAAGCAGCCTCTACAGTCCATGGAACCACAGGTTGAAGCTTCATGTGTCTATGTATTGTTATTTCCCTGGATCTAGTATCTATCCTTCAAACCGGGATACAGTATTGTTTTTGCCGTGAGCAATGATATTGCAATTCTGTGTCTCCGTTTGAAGGATTCTAGATTAATAAAATTACAGGGCATACCTAGAGGCATAATAGTTCCAGGGCAGAAATAGGTATTAGGGTGGTCATTCACTTGGATTCTGGACAAAATCCTACCGTCAATTATGGTAAAAATTACAAATAATCTTTTTGTTTCAGGCCTCCCGTATCGTTGGCTATGGCGTTATCACCCGGGCGCTATCCCCTCCTATCACCGCACTACGCGACTCTGCCACCTCAACCACCGCCGCCGGTGCAACCAGACTCATCTCGAGACAACGATGACAACGGCAACCATAACACAGACAGCGATGGTGAGTCTTCCATGATCGCAGCCACCGCCACCGCCGACGCGTCAGCTATTTGAGCTGACTCAAATAGCTTGACTCCTCTCGAGAAAACGACTACAAGCTGCTTTTGTGTGAGGAAAACCCCAATAGAATTGTCCCCTTTTCCCTGCGGTGTAAAATGGAGTAATCCTATTGGTACACTTATCTACCTTGCACAGCTACAGGTGGCAAAGCGGCCTAACGGCATAACCTTTCACAAGCATAGTGGCTCCAGTTCAAAACTCAAAAACAATTGAGCGCTGATTGAAGTTTATGCGTTTGGATACTGATCGCAAACAGCAATAGTTCCTTAGAAGAATACTTACCTAGGTATAAGAAATTACCTTTGTCTCTTGGTTTACAGATGACAGCATCGATGTGACGAACGAAGAAGACTCAACGTCATACTCCCCTCCGTCTGTAACGAGCTACACGCAGAACTGTGTCCCCTATAGGTAAACGTAATGCATAATGTATTTTCTTCTTTAAGAAGAAGGTTTTAGTTGCTATTATTTATATTAGAGGTAGAAATTCCACCTCTACCTAGGCAATAATTTTTCCTACTTGAGCTTGAAATTTTTTGGCTCAGAAGAGTTCTACGTTCCACATGGTGAATCAATCGCCGAGATTTTTAGAGTGAACGTTAAGTTCTTGAATTACTGACGATAAGGTCGTTATCCTCAACCATAACCTTAGACATTCAATATTTCGAGACAATAACGTGCTGCTAACACTATTGTTATAACGACAGGCTTCGACGACAATGATATAATAATTCCTAGCATCAAACAAACTGAGTAATATCTTTGTTGAAGTTTTTTTTAAATAAGATTCTTTTTTTTAGACCACTAGGTGTGGAAAGTGCAGCGGAAACCGCTGCTAGATTGCTGTTCATGGCTGTCAAATGGGCCAAGAATCTGCCATCGTTCGCAAGCCTCGCCTTCAGAGATCAGGTAATATTTAGCATATATTTATTGTTTTCTAAAGTTTACATGGACACTACACATTTATTGACTACTTTTTATGAAGTTTTAATGAATTTTCATTCATAAAATGGTTTAGGTTCATTCATACACTTTAAAAATTGCGGAGTAAATGCAGAGTGTATTGACAAATTGCGACCAATGGGCGACCACTAGTAAACAAAATCGACATATCTCCATACGTCTTCAGGTGATCCTGCTAGAAGAGGCGTGGTCCGAGCTGTTCCTTCTCAACGCGATACAGTGGAGCCTGCCACTGGACACCGCGTGCGCAACGCTCTTCGGCAGCGACCAGGCAGACCACGGTTGGTTTTATTACAAACTCATCGTTTTTACTTTTTATTTACAAGTGCTAATTGCTGCACTGAAGCTAAATTAAATATTTATAAAAATTTAATTCAGCGCTTACGTCAGCCTTCCCGGTAGCATAGCGGTCAGTGCAGCCGCCCGGATTGCGGAAGACCCAGGTTCGATTCCTGGCTGGGTCGGGTGGGCGTTTAATTTTTTCACTGTATAAATATTAATTTAGTTTCAGTGCAGCAATTAGCATTTGAAAATAAAAAGTAAAACGTTTAACGGCTTTCCGGAAGGCATTCTGACTCCCTTAATAGCTCGAGTTGATAATTGTTTGGTCTATCTCTTGAACAGCCTTTACGAAAGCTATTTCAGCAATAACAGACTGAGCGCGTCTACTGAATTGCAGTATTGAATATCGAAATGTATGTGATAGAGGTATTAGCTCCGGCTTAGCTCTGTAGACAAAGGGTTAATTTTATTATACGATTTGGTTATGACTCTGTCATGATGACGGCTCTGCCGCTCTGCCATATGTTAAAAACTAGTTAAAAATCAATAAGCGAACATAATCTGCTAATAGCAAAATGGTCGCTACATATAGTTCTTCAGTACCTAGTTGATAATTACAGGTGAAAGTTTATTATTAGCATACATTTGGTTATGTTATGTAAATGAATCATGCTATAATTATAATTTAGCTTGTTGTTTTACCTACTACCTCTCATTGTTCCTGTCCTATGCCACAAAGCTCGTCTGGAAGAGATCGCTTTAAGCGGATAACACCGCCTTTGTCCACCTCTGTACAATATTTTTTTGTTATTCCTTTTCTATATGTGAGAGTGAGCAATGAAGTTTGTTATAACATATCTTTCTACAGGTGATGTGCGCTTCCATCTTCGGCGTAGGTGAATGGAAAGCCAAGCGCATATTTTTAGGGTTTAGGGTTAGGGTTATAGGAAATAAAACAGAAGCAGAGTCCAGCTGCATGGAAAGGTAGTGAGAAAAAGTGCCTCACAGCCGTCCTCACCTTGCCGCCCGCAAGCTGCTCCTTTTCACCTCGTTTAAAGGAACCCATGTTGGAGGAAGGAGGAAATACGTGTTCTAGAAGGGAATTCCATTGGTGCAGCGTTGTATGTTTATCATTAGTTTTCAATGTTATTGCAATAACATAGGGTCCACAGTATGGTGGCATCAAGGTTAAACCGCTCAGTGTTCGTGTGCGCAGAGGGCGCGGGCTCGGCGGCGCTGCGGCGGCTGCGCGAGGTGCTGCTGCGGTACCGCGCCGTCATGGTGGACCCCGCGGAGTTCGCCTGCATGAAGGCCATCGTGCTGTTCAAGTCAGGTGGGTGGGACCAGACCTCCTATCATAGCTTCAAGTACGGGTAGGTAGCGAGGCCTGTTCAAGTCTGATGGGTGGTGAATCCGAGGATCATGCTGAAAACGGAACAGCACCCTCCTTTCATAGCTTATGGTACAGAGGTGACGATGGAACAACCAACTCTCTCCTCTAGGTCTTTAAGCGGAACAAAGCCTGCTTTCATAGCTGTATTAGGTTTAATTATATACCTAAGGTAGTGAGACGATAGTGACCCGGCTAAGTTCGCCTACGTTGCCAGGAATGCGATGCACAATCTCCTTTCATAGCTAATAAAACAAAACCTACGTGGCGTTCGGATCGGAAGTACTAACTAACTGTGCTAACTAGAAGATGGTAAACCCACCGAAAAGGTTCAAGTCAGGTATCTAAATATTAGAACAAAACCTCCTTTTATAACTGTATGTGGCGGCGTCACCTACCGCATACGCCGCACATAATCGACACGAAGCAAACACCTTCTCAACCGTGTCAACAGATGGCGCCACAAACGCATACCAACGACGTCGCCATACTACGACGATAAATTGTATGGAAAGCCTGCATCGCGGTAGTGAAGTTTCACCATCTCCTTCGCTATATATAGCACCTCCAACTAACATCCATTGGACCTCGGTCCCCGAGCTATACCACCCAGCTCGGAGGAAGATCTTCCCTTTATCTTATTGTGGCGCCCCCCGTACCATTGGCTTCCTACAGTACAAAAGCTTTTTAAGTAACTTAAGGTAGCGAGGCGAGGATGAACCAAAAGCCGAAGTCCCTCCTCTAGCCTTACGGTTGGAACTTTTGATCCCATACAAATTGGAGTTAAACTGGTTAAACTGTCAATTGTCTTCGTCAACAGAGACCCGCGGCTTGAAGGACCCGCTCCAGATCGAGAACCTTCAGGATCAAGCGCAAGTAATGCTCATGAGCCACGCGCGCACCGCTCACGGCGCCGCGCCCGCCAGGTATGTACATTCGTATTATCATCACTGCTGGGCACGTGCCTTCCCTATGGATGGATAAGGAAAACGGGCCGTAAACCACCCACGCGGCCCCAGTGCGGTGCGGTGCATGTTAACGACTGCTAATGCAGCCGGGTACAACGGCTTTACGTATTTCCGAAGCACGGAGGGGCCCGAGGTGATTAACTTTTGGTCACCCATCCAATGACCGGCCTTTGCGAGAGTGGCCGAAATTCAGCAATCGCAAACCGAGTGCGTTCAATCGATCTCGCATTCGTTAAAATTGTGGTTCAACTCGTCTGTATTCATCCGACTCCCGATCCGATCCGAACCCTTCGGAGAATCTAGTAGGGCACGGGGACGCGCACTAGTGCGCGATGCCGTTCCCTCTAGATAACCTCTGAAGGTGATTCGTTTCACACGGCTTGAGGGACCCTTTACGTTCCTCGCCGCCCCCAAAAAAGCCCGGTGAAGCTGAAAATGCCGCAGCGGCAATCAGCAATCTCTCTCAAAAAAAAAAAATCACCCGACTCGGCGCGAGTTTTGCGTAAGTTAACAAACCTACGCAAAAGTCGCGTACTTAGCTCAAACACTATCAAAGCTTGATCAGGGTGTCTATTGCGAATTGAAGTCTCTTTTTAGACAACGCAAAATGAGACCCCGACTATGAGCTGTTTTAGCAGTATTATTGCAGTTGTGGAAAAGAGACGCGTTTACATTCGCCGCTACAAGCGTCCCGTTTTCACAACTGCAATAATACAATAATAATGCTATAAGGGCTCGTGGTTACCCCCCTGGTGCTAATCACAAACCAGTTTGTGATTGGTTGCGTCGTGTACGGACTGCCATTAAAATATTAGTGCTGTGATGCCATTTTAGATACTGAACTAGAAGTAAACTTGGTATCATTGACAATACAGGTTCGGCCGGTTGCTGCTGCTGCTGCCGCTACTCAGGTTGGTAGCTCCTCATCAGCTGGAGGCAGAGTTCTTCGCGAAGACCATAGGCCGGACGCCCATGGAGAAAGTGTTGGCTGACATGTATAAGAATTAGAAGTTTAGCTTAATAGTTTTTATCTAGTTCGATGTATTTAGCATTGTTTGACATGTTGATGATTTTCTATAATCCTTTTTTTGTTTCGAATGTCTATTTATCGTTATTATCGTATTGAAACCAGGGGCCCGATCGCCTAACTGATTGCTTTGGCTACGTGTATAGTTTATGACGTCATCTTGTCATCTAGCTAATAGGTATAAGCATATATCCATAGCTATAGCCTATAGCTTTCGATATTGCTTTCATAGGCGGTACGAAATGACAAGATGACGTCATAAACTATACACGTAGCCAAAGCGATCGGTTTGGCGGTCGGGGGGCAGTTTGTTCGACTCAAATACCCGGAAGTTAACACTAGTTTTCATCACTAAAAGTGATGTGAGTTGAGTTTCATAAAAAAGTTACTGTCTTGGAAGCAGGCTGTTTGAATTCAAATGTTGCTATAGGCATAATTTTTTGCAGACCCCTATTTCTTAATGATTAAATGAAATAGTGTGCCGATCACCACTGGCCCCTGTCGAACAACGATCAGCCACGTGCGAACAACAAGTCGAAATTAGAACACTGTTTGCAAAATCAACTTGAATGTCCCCGATCCGATCCGAACCCCTCGGAGAATCTAGTAGGGCACGGGGACACGCATTAGTGCGCGATGCCGTTCCCTCTATAAAACCTCCGAAGGTGATTCGTGTTTCACACGGCTTGAGGAACCCTTTAAGTTTCTCGCCGCCCCCAAAAAGCTCGGTGAAGATGAAAATGCCGCGTGAGGCAATCGGCAAGCTTTCTCAAAAAAAAAAACTTCAATGTCGACGACTTCTCAGATTCCGGACAAAACAGAACATATCCCAATTTTATTTTATTTTATTTTTACGTTAAACATTTAATTAAATTTCCAGTTATTATTAGACTGCATTATAATAATAACCCAAATCCTATAACAATTTGTACAAAAAAGCCAAACTATGTTATAATAAATAGATTATAAAACACACGGCTAATTAAGCATTTATTTAATTAATAAGGTTGTAAATAATTAATATAACGAAAATAACGGCCTCAGAGTGTTGTATTGTGATTAAATCTTGTGTCTCACGCTTAAATATGTATTGTATAGTGCCTACTCGTATAGGTAAAAAATAAATGTCAGTAGCAATGCAAATCATGTGTGATATAGGTATAATTATAAATGTAGAAAAACTTATAAGTTAGACGTACACCTAATTAATTTTAGTATTAGTAGATTTATAAACCAGTTTTTCAATTTGTTTGATTTATTATTGTTGTCCATCCATTCAGAAAGCTGATTTCAATTAAACTCAATTTGTAAGATTAATTTCCGACATAGAGAGTTCTATACACCTTTATCCTACCTACCTATATAAAATTAAATTTGCTTGTTTTTTAATTTTTATCGTATCTTAATGAACTATCAAGTTTAAAAAAAAATGTCGTACTTATCTGCAATGAAACACCTAAAGCTGAAGCTTCATAATACTTACCTAAATGTAACAACTAAATGCAATTGTAAATATTACGCTTTAGTACTTAGGTTAGGCTATCAATGTGCCTAGTGCAAGTTTTTTTTAACTATATATATTTAATACGGTATTTATATTGATCCTATTAAATAAAGCTACAATTGGCAACCACTAAAGTAACGCCATCTAGTGTTTGGTTTTCCAAGTTCACCTCTAGATGGCGTTGGTTCAATCTCATACAAATTAGAATACACTAAAACTTGATCAAATAGTGGAAAAGTGCTGGTTTTATCCCATTTTTTGATCACACTAACTAAAACCAAAATATGTATGGCATTGAAGCAACGCCTCCTATGTGTGGCAACGAAGTGAGTTGCAATTTTGTTTGTCATGCATTTTTTTATGAAGAGTACCCGATCCGATCCGAACCCTTCGGAGAATCTAGTAGGGCACGGGGACGCGCACTAGTGCGCGATGCCGTTCCCTCTAGAAAACCTCCGAAGGTGATTCGTTTCACACGGCTTGAGGGACCCTTTACGTTCCTCGCCGCCCCCAAAAAAAGCCCGGTGAAGCTGAAAATGCCGCAGCGGCAATCAGCAATCTCTCTCAAAAAAAAAAAAATATGAAGAGTTTTTTTTATGTGATCGAGTAGTGAATCAAACTCGTAAACAGCAACAAGCATTATATTACAAAGTTGCTTTAGACATTCTAGTCTGATACGATATTTTCGAATAAGGTACGCATTTAAATATTGAAACAAATCGATGATTGAAACCAATAAGTTATATTGTTACTAAAAAATATTTTAGAAAGGATATTTAACATGGCGTTATAAATGTATAATTTTTGTTAATGAATCCTGAGATGTTATTGTTGTATGTGTAAGAAAACTGTATATAGTATATACTTATGTAACTAGCTTTTGCTCGCGCCTT
The DNA here is from genome assembly GCA_949315975.1 of Eudonia truncicolella. Taxonomy (NCBI): domain Eukaryota; kingdom Metazoa; phylum Arthropoda; class Insecta; order Lepidoptera; family Crambidae; genus Eudonia; species Eudonia truncicolella. The sequence continues at coordinate 3,446,020 of OX438848.1, read as the reverse complement.
TGCTCACATGGGCCACACGACTTGTAATTGTCTTAATAAAAGCCTGACACACTTCATAATTTTTAACCAAGCTAAATACCGAAGGATTCAACTTTTATAATGACAGATTTCCATACAAACTTTCCACCCCTATTTCACCTCTCTAAGGGAGGTTTTTAAAAAATAAACAATATAACATATTATATACTTATAACATATTATCCTACTAATATTATAAACGCGAAAGTTTGTAAGTATGGATGGATGTTTGTTACTCTTTCACGTAAAAACTACTGAATGGATTTTAATGAAACTTTCCTCATATACAGACCATGACGCAGACCAGCATATAGTATACTTTTTTTTTTACTGTAGTCTTCGCAAACGAAGTCGCGGGCAACAAGTAGTATTTTAATATAACACGTCATTCCTTATTTTTATTGAAAAATTTAAAAATCGATTAAATTATTAATTATAAGAGTTAATACTTTAAAAATAACGATTTCCCCAAAAAAACCTTCTTCTCTTTTTTACTGCTTTAAAGGAAAATAAACAAAATCCCTGAGACACGTCATTCTTTTTTTCTTTTTTAAAAGTCAAATACCAATTTTCATGTATTTTACTTCAAAACTGACGGACTTTCATACAAACCATACTGTCCGATTCAATATTGTTTTTTTTTCTTTTAGTTGATGGCTTCCTGCAGTTAGCACATTTAACCAGTGTCAAAGTTAATTGTTACAAGATAAAGTAATAAATAGATAATATTTCTTTTGTAATAATAAATAATATATGATGATGATAAATGATAATAGTAATAAGAAGTGAGAAATGATATCACCCCCCAACCCCTCGAGTATCTTAGTAAAAATGTGGGGGCTTTACTAAGTCCTCACGCGGACTTCTTGAGAGAATTTGAAAAGTGATGTTGGTGCACTGTTTTGTTTCATTTGATAACACTCATGCACACTCACGAACACTTAACGGTTATTTATCCACCATTATTTCACATTATTAATATTCGCCATACAGAACAAAACAAAACTGCTGACATGACTTTGTACTTTCCCGCCCCAATAATGATAAGTGCCATATTTTTCATCTTGCTAACCAGTCAGCTATGTCCAAAGAGTTCGTAGGTAACAAGGACTTCGACTGAGTATAAATATTTTTAAGAGTTGACCTATTAAAACAAAAATGTTCACATAAAAACCAGAATACAAACACTTTTCCAGTAGGTACTTATTTCATTCAAAATAAAAATAAAAATGTCTTTAAATTATTTATACCTACTCAGTTAGGTACATTAAGGTTGGGATCGAAGGCAATTTATTTACTACATATTGTTTTCTAAAGTTTACGCGAACACTACACATTGAAATGAAACAACAGCAGCAGGGTAAGGGAGACTCCCTGTGACCACGGACCCTGCAATGGGTTCGAAACGTCAGGATAAACATTAATTAAAACTAATGTGTAAAATAAACGCGAGTAGATCCGTAAAAGTTGTTTCATTTCAATTATTTACTACAAATAATTATTTATCTTTTTTAAAATTTATTTATGGAAACCTTTATTGTATTTGTATCACATAAAAAATAACGTTAACCAAAATGTTGCCAAATAATATAGTTAGTAAGTTATTCGTGTAACCAAGTAAATAGTTGTATATAATAACATTTTCAATAATCATAATGTTTGTTGATTGATACCTACTTATGTGTAATTATTTACTGTATATTTTGCCTAATATTTATGAAACTGCCAATATGTAGTCGTTCTAGATTATCATTTAACACTAATAAATGTAAAAATAAATGTATTACTTTCGTTTTAATGCATGTGAAAATATTTGTACACCTACCTACCTATCGAAAACTGACAAATTTCTGTTGTGACAAAATGTTAACCATATTGGATAAAACATAAAGCTCAAAGTCTATTGAGCAAGTTTGACAGTTTGTAGTAGTCTGGTGCAGGCGTGCATTGAAGGCTTCTTCAACTTGCGGGTCGGCAAGGTGAGGACGGCTACTGAGGCATAATCCTGCTCCACTCTGGCCCTTCTTTACCATTGGGCACTCTGTTATCCTGTGACCCTGGGCAAGTGCCCAGGCCCCGCAATCGATGGGGCCCCCTTGTTCCTGCCAGATCACTAACCGATATTACCGATAAATATATTTGTTTTGCGAAACAAGAATTATTAACTTATTGACTTTTTTTGCTTTTTAATTTAAATAAACCAGGGGCCTTACAGTGAGAACTCTATCTGGCTGCAAATAAATAAAAATACCAGATGAATAAATCTAGAGTTTTACTTATCTACTCCTTTTGCCTGTTTTACTAAAATCTAGCGTAGCATAAGGACCCCATTATCCGTAAGTGCCCAGGGCCGCCAATAGGTTAAAGACCAGAGAGGGCCGTCTTCCACTAGCTGTGGAGCATCTCGATTCTCGACTCCACTTCGGGGTTTCAGGGTGCGCTTCAGGGTAGTATAAGCTTTGTTTACTATCCGTATTCATTCGATTATGTTTACGAAGACAAAAATTAGTATGGCATTGAAGCAGCGCCTCCTGGCGTCATACAAGAAGAGTTAACGTTTTGCCATACAAATTCTCGTTATCGATAACGTGATCGAATGGCGAATGAAACTCGCACTTGGCACCCAGACGCCTGCACATCAAGCTATCCAAAACATTGAATGGGCGCCTTTGGCTTTCAAAGTAAAAAAGTAAATAGTGTTGAATAATTTCGGCGGGCTGGTTAGAACCTCGATAGCTAAATTGGAAGAGCACCTGACCCAGTATGTCACAAGGGTGCAGGTTCAAATCTTGCTCGTGGCTTTTCTCGTATGCCGCCAGCAGGAGGCGCTGCTTCGATACGATACTATTTTTCGTTTTCGTAAACGTAATCGAATAAATACGAATAGTAAACAAAATTCACACTAGGCACCCTGGTAATACCTAACTAATGTGGTATGTAGTTTTTAGATATCATTACTTTTACGTATTGTTCATGCAGTTTCTGGGTATCTGTTTTAAATTTCAAGACAACCATGGCCTTGTGAAAGGACCAAGCTAACCTACACTAGTCCTTTTAATGTGTATGGCCTATTCAGCGCCTAGCACCAGTGACTTAAACACATGTAAATTTTCGAAATTCCGCGCGGCACCCCCTTAATAGGAAGGAAGGAAATATAATACCTTTCCATTGGGAAGGAAAGATATTGGGTATTTATGCTTCATCATCAATCATGTTTACTTGAAAACAAAACGACTATATGTATCCACTTAACCTCAATGAGCCATCGTGGTGGGTTATGGCCCATTATATGTTTTGTCCTATTGGTCACGTGGGAAGACCTACGCCTTACTGGGCATATTACACTTGTGATAAATATAGACAGACATAATTTCAGACAGTGTTAATGTTGATGAACCTTACATCCCTAGTTTTTAGTTACTAGATTAGGTAATACTTTAAGGGATACCTCATCAGAACTTTTATTGAAGCCACAATTCTGAAGTGGTGAATAAAAATCAGCTCTTCCTAGCCAGTTAAAAGTATTACAGTTGCCTCATTTACAGAGATTCAAATCACTAAATAAGACTGCTGAAGATAAATTTCATACACACTTCACTTCTTCGGAGGAGCTCGATGGCGCAGTGGTTAACGCGCCCGGTCTGCGAGTGCTGGCTGAGGTTAGCAACTTTCGTAAAGGCCGGTCATCGAATGGGTGACCAAAAATGTATCATCTCGAGCTCCTCCGTGCTTCGGAAGGCACGTAAAGCCGTTGGTCCCAAATGCATCAGCAGTCGTTGGCAACCACCAACCCGCAGAGGGCCCGCGGTGGTGTATGATCCGTGATGGTGCATAGGGAAGGCTCGTGCTCCAGCAGTGGGGACAAAAAAATGAGCTAATGATGATGATGATGATGACACTTCACACTAGACCCTATCGGACACGGAGTCTCACAACAGCTGCGCTCGTTATGTTCCAAGCTGTTTTTGTTATTTGTATGAAGCTTACCTTCTTCATTCTGCTGTCTCAATATTTTGTGTTCACACTAAGAGTTAAAGACGTACGGTTTTTCATTTAGAAATGTGAACGGGGCTTAGTAAGACTTACCGAAAATTATTATAAACCGGTATAGGATACTAGCTAAAGCAGTATAGTACTCAGTATTGCCATTCTGAGAACTCCAAATGTTTTTTCTGTATCTGAAGTAGGACGAATGATGCGGTAATACCATAAAATAAGCTGACTGCAAAAGGTAAGCTTCACACGTACGGTTTTTTTTTGTTTTTTTTTTGGAGAGAGATTGCTGATTGCCTCAGACGGCATTTTCAGCTTCACCGGGCTTGTTTGGGCTCGGCGAGGAACGTAAAGGGTCCCTCAAGCCGTGTGAAACGAATCACTTTCGTTGGTTTTCTAGATGTTTTTTTTTGGAGAGAGATTGCTGATTGCCTCAGGCGGCATTTTCAGCTTCACCAGGCTTGTTTGGGGGCGGCGAGGAACGTAAAGGGTCCCTCAAGCCGTGTGACCGGTTTTCTAGAGGGAACGGCATCGCGCACTAGTGCGCGTCCCCGTGCCCTACTACGTGCTTGAGCAACGCAAACATAGATACGGAAGGTACCCTCACAAGGTACGGAATCTCGGAACAGCTCTGAACAGTCCGGGCGCTGCTGTTGCGAGATTCCGTTACAGATTAAATAATAGTTACTATCTATTGATAAAAAATTCAAAATTCAAAATCATTTATTCAGTTTAGGCTACAAGTAGCTCTTGTGAATATGCCGTCACTGCACTATGCCATCGGTTCGTAAGTCTACTCTGGGCGGGAGATCTTGTACTGAGAAGAACCGGCAAGAAACTCAGCAAGTGTCCAGCTCTTATAGCGTCAAAAATATAGAAAAATGCCCTATCATAGCCTGCAGGCTGGTTGGCAGGATAGGCATATAGGTTGCCAATGTGCGCGTTGCTCGAGTGCGTTTGCATGAAGCTTACATTCTGCAGTCTCCTTATTTTGTGATAATACGTAGGTATTGGGACATGTTGTAGGTACTACTGGGTATTACCAAAATTCGGTAAACAAGATTGGAACAATTTATTACTCTATGACCAGAAAGCGCAGACTTATTTTTTTTTTGCAATTTGTATTAACTTAAAACCTGCTTTTACGTACCTACCTACATGAGGTTTTATTTGTGGTTAAGTGCAAATCAGGTGCATATTGGGTGCAAGTTACGAGCATACAATCTTTTGAAAAGCTTTTTACGGCATGAGGACTTCTTGGCGGAAAAGTGAAGAGTAATGTCCGCGGCTTTGTTTTATTTTCTAAAATGTGTGATAGGTCGAATATTAATGTGAAATAATGGTGGATTACCTATTATCCGTTAAGTGTTCGCGAGCGTGCATGAGTGTTGGCAAATGAAACAAAACAGTACAAAGTCTATTTTCAAATTCTCACAAGAAGTCCGCGTGAGGTTTTCCACATTTTATTCTAAAATATATTAAAAGTCACTAAATCACAATTTACGTGTCCTACATTTATGTTACCCTATTATGGAAACCCAATAATTTGTGTATTTTTAACTCAAATGAATCAACAATATCCAATGCAAGGTCTTATGAACATTTAACTGTGTAAATACATTGTAGTACAAACAAACTTTATTTGTTTTTATTTTTACAGATAAATTGTTAACTTAATTATGACAATAATAAGTTCCAAAAACACAAATGTTGAAAAAATTTCCACGAGCAGGATTTGAACCTGCACCCTTCTGACATACCGGGTCAGGTGCTCTTCCAATTGAGCTATCGTGGTTCTAACCAGCCCGCCGAAATTATTCAACACTATTTATTTTTTACTTTGAAAGCCAAAGCCTATTCAATATGTAATTTGTTTCGCAACAAAATTTGCGACAAAATTTTAATAATAAGTTCATAAAAATCGTCACCATTTTTTTCATATTACTCAAAGGTAAGACGGCCATTGTCAATCATACAAAATCGGCAAATTTAGTCGGCCTTACCCAAATATTTTTTATTACCTACTTTAAGTAGGTACCTACCTACTTGTAAGAAAATTACTTTCGACACTGGCTAAATGTGCTAACATTAGCTCAAAACAGAAGGGATTGGCGTAACATGGAGGAGGACTATGCCCAGCAGTGGGTAGATACGGGCTGAAAATGAGGATGATGATGATGAAATTGATGAAATGTGCTAACCGCACGAAGATAGGCATCACCAAAAAGAAACAAAAAGTTAGGATCCGTGTTAGAAAAAGTTAGGAACCTATTGATTCTTGGTAAGAACTGCCAATTAAAAAAAACAGAATTTTTACACCTATGACGTATAGGTGTGAGATAAAAGTACGAGTAGGTATCTTCCCAACTCCTAGACCATAGATAGACTATGTATAATATTGTCGGAGACGGCGCGGCGGCGGCGCGGCGGCGCATATAGAAAAAGGTTGGCTCTGACTGAGCAGGGCTTGCACTTGCAACCAAAATACAGGTATCATATCGGTAAATACCTGTATTTTTTGGATACCGATTCTTCAATGAGTACCGGTATTGTGCCTCAAAAATACCGGTACCTACCTGCGACGTTGCTAGTCTGTTTATCACGTGATATGCAGAGCACTGCAGCCGGCCGGGTGGCCGCGCGAAATGAACTTATACAGGCAAACTAACGATACGAGAGCGCAATAATGCATGCAGTTAGCTAATCCAAGGGTCACTCATTTATCTATTAACAATGCAGAGGTAGAGTGCTCGGCCCGATACCCGAAGGTCCCGGGTTCAATTCCCAGGTCGGGCAAAATGTATTTCGGATTTTTTCGATGCATAGCCCGGGTTTGTGATTACCCGCATTTGGCAAGCGTGGTGATGCCTTGATTTCAATGATGGAGGCCTTTGCAGCAGTGGGACAATTATAGGCTGTTTACTTACTACTTACCGGTACTCATTTGTTAACCTGTATTATTAAAACCGGTATCAAATCGTTACCGGTACTTTATTAAAGTCAAAGATACCGGTTACTAAAAATACCGGTATTCCAAGCCCTGGCTGAGGGCTTAGTGTGTTATATCTGGCCGTTCGATCACGTTAACGAAAACGAGAATTTGTATGGCAACATTTTAACTCTTCTCGTATGTCGCCAGGAGGCGCTGCTTCAAGGCCATACCAATTTTCGTTTTCGTAAACGTAATGTGATAAATACGGATAGAACAACCCGAAAGCGCCTCTAAAGGCTAGGACCTCGACTCGGGTTGACCGGGTAGTTTCAAGGATTTTCGCGGGCGTGTGACCAACAAATTTACAATCTACAAGTTTTACTACAATCGGATGAATAGTACCTACCTATAGGAATGCATACAGGATAAACAAATTAACATATTTAAAGGAGTTAAAATTGCCATACAATTTCTCATTATTCGTAACATGATTGATGGCAAATAAAACTCGCACTTGACACCATGAGTGCGAGTTTTATTTACCATTCATTTAATTAAACTCTCCTTGTTTATAATAACAATAAGCATTTCGTTAACGTGATCGAATTGCGAATGAAAGTCGCACAGCACCCTGGTGGCACAAATATATACTCATTTTATGTCCCCACTGCTGGGGCACGAGCCTTCCCTATGGATGGATAGGGAGAACTGGCCATAAACCACCACGCGGCCCCAGTGCGGATTGGTGGTTGTTAACGACTGCTAATGCAGCCGGGACCAACAGCTAAACGTGCCTTCCGAAACACGGAGAAGCTCGAGATTATAATTTTTTTTTTTTTTTTTTTTTATACTTAGCACGGCAAATGACTCCACACCACCTGATGTTAAGTGGAAATGGAGTCCAGACGCGAAGACAACTGGTGCAGCGTGAAAACAACGCAGCATCAGTCAACCTCACTCTGCCGGCCCACAAGGTGCTTCTTCACGCCTCGTTTGAAGGACCCCATATCATAGGAAAGAGGGAAAACATGTGCTGGTAGACTATTCCATCTTTTGGAGGTGCGACAAAGAAACGAGTCACCAAATTTCTTTGTGCGCGATGGGATATGTGTGACAGTGAAGCGGTGACACCGGAGAGCAGCACGTGTACTCCTATGGAGGAAGGGAGAAGGTGGGATAAGGTCAAAGAGTTCTTCAGAGCACTCGCCGTGATATAAGCGATAGAAGACGCTGAGTGACGCTATATCTCTACGCAATTGCAGGTGTTCGAGAGTATTAGTTACCTCTGCATTGCCGATAATACGTACAGCGCGACGCTGCAATCCGTCTAATCCGTCTATCGAGAAGATACTTTGCGGAACCGTCCCAGATGTGCGAGCAATTTTGGTCACCCATCCGATGACCGGCCTTTGCGAATGTTGCTTAACCACTGCGCCATCGAGCTCTTCATTCAATATATAGGTACGTATTTGCAAAACAAAACCAGAAATTTGATCTTAATATTTTATTAAGTATATATACATCACGAGATTCACATTAGTCTTTTGAAAATAGCATTACACAAACAAACACATTATCAAGTAATCTCTCATAAAATATTAAATGCTAACATAAACGAATCTTGCAATTTTCACATGCAAAAATATACTTTATATTTTTAACAATAAGAATTAGTTTAGGAAGTCTCATAATATGTACATAAAGAGCTGACCTCTGATCTTTGATAAGAATTAATGTTGAAATCGCTGGACATACCGCCGGCCGTTTTAACGAGGAAGGTTATAATTTAAAATAGGTATTCATAACAGAACATGTCACAGGTTAAATAAAAAATAAAAAATATTAATAGAAATAGTAATAAAATAGAATTTGGTCACAAGATAGTTAAACAATACAGCCACGATAGCATAGTTGATGGTACACCTGACCCGGCGTGACATTGGGCACGCGATCGATACCCGCTTGTAGAGATTTTTGTTTTTTAAATAATTATTTGTGTTCTATTAATAATAAAGAGGTAACGTTTGTGACTTTGTTTCTTTGTATGTCGGGGCTAATCTCTGGAACTACTGGTTCAATTCAAAAAATCTTTCACTGATAGAATACTATATTATTAAACGTTGTGGGTAACACAAGACTATATTTAAACTTTGAAATCAACGTGGACAATGTCACGGGCAAACTGCTAGTTTTTAATATAATTATGTGAACACAAAAATTTTTTCGAGTCATTCTAAAAAAATATTTATTCTAGACCAAAACTTATAGCCCAGACTTATAGCCCATTCAATTGAAACTGAAAAATGTCTATAATTTGTGACAGCAATGACACTATTACCTTTATATTTAACTAGCGGCCCGTCCCTGCTTAGAACGGGACTTTTTTTTTTAATATAGCCTATATTACTCATCGCTAATGTAGCATTCTAACCGTGAAAGAATTTTTACACATCAAATCTAATTGTTATGTCTATTAAAATACCATTTTCAATAACTACCCGTCTATTATATTTTCACCATTACTCTGACATCCTATATTAATCAACTAGAATTATTGTTTTGCAATTAGATTTGTGACCTTTTAGATTGAAATTGAAAAGTAAAATGTTTCTTTAAGTAAGTACCTACCTAATAATTTGTGACTATATTGTAGGCATGAGATTCCTTAATTTGTGATTAAACTGATACATTATAAAACAGATTTTATACAAGGTTAAAACTTAAACGGGAACAAATACAACTATCAATTATCAACTTCACTAACATTAAAAATACATATAAATAGCATATTGTTATGTATTTTAAAAAATTCACTTAAAATATGTAATGATTTTGTAATAAAATAATAAAGTTTACTACCTATAATACAGAATAAGAGATCAAAATGAAAATGTTTAAACTCAAATTCTGGATTAAAGTATAATTATTTTATCACAACACTCCCTAAATCAGGATAACCACCTTATCCACTCTAAATTCATTGATTTCCGAGTAGGTATATGTTATTTGACATTAATTGCTTAACATGTTTTTAAAAATGCACATCTTTAACTTAACAACCTTCCAAAACATGTTGGATAAAACAAGAATTGTATGCTCATTAAGTATCTAAAGGATTTAATATTATTACAACAAAAAAAGAATGGTGTAACATCACAGACAAATTGAATTTAAATTGACGTATTAATATCAAGTTTGGATAACTATACCCTGTTTTATCTAAATATTTAAAACAGCGAAGGCACCTGATAGAAACCTCCAAAAACAATTGAATTGGTTTTTTTTTCTATGATCATATAACTAAAGGGTCTGTTAGCTTCAAACGTTATAACTCCAAAGCGATTGCTGAATTCCGCAATGGTAACTCCACTGGCCGTAGTACCTTTTTCTGTAACCTCTATCTCAGCTTTATGTGTTAGTTTTGACACATACACAGGAACACGTGATATAAATGGCAGCGTTGCCTTTGACGGATCAAAAAGATCTGGAACTCCCAAGTTTTGAGACAAAATAGAAGTGTAGTCAATGTTTGATTCAATTTTAAAACGAGGCAAATAGCAGTTCACCTCATCATCACCATAGTCTTCACGTGCAGTTCTCAATTCTTGGAACATTCTATCAAGTGTGTAATTATTGAAATTGACAAACATATCTGCAATCGAATAACCAGGGTGTGGTAACATTATGATCATTGAGAGGCGGTTTTCTATACCATAAGGCAACTCTATTAGTCTAGCTTTCAATTCAGGGATATTTGAAAACGGATATGTGAGTTTATTGTACATCATGTTGACTTCCCCAATTTTTTTACCATCGCTACTGTAAAATGGAGCCTTGGCTGTTTTAGAGGCATCAAAAGGCATTGTCCACTCTCCTTTGAAATACACAGCACTGGTCATAACCATCTTTGAGTCTATAAAAGTGTTGCTATCAACTAAATTTTTAATTTTCCCCTGCGTTGCTTGGGAAATGGCATTGTTAACTTTGGATGCAGCATAATCGGCCTGTTTAAAATCTAGTGGCACCATTTCAGTGTCGTAGTTTCTTTTGATTACGTCAACAAAGTCTTGTAAAGGAAGACTGCCACTATCGACAAATATAGCATTAATTCTAGCAAGACTAACAGTATATGTTTTGATTGAGAGCCACTGAAATATGTTACTGAACTCCATTCGCAGCGTATCACGGTTCCTTGTTGTGACCCGTATAAGACTGTTGATTTGGTTTAACGTGTTACCTGCAGCCCCTTCTGCAGCGACCGCCAAAACAGTCCACACAGTAAATGGCGATATAATTAAATTGGAAGCTTTCGGCTGCAGCAACGAGGTGTGATACAAGAGTTCAATGGAAAAATTTCCGATTCTCTCAGACAAACCATGATGTAGATTCTCATTGGGTCTAGGCGAATTGTTTTGTCCATAACACAGAGATGTTGTTAGAAACACAAATATCACCACGTAGATGCGCATGATGGTTTTTATTAATAGTTTTATCACAACACACTGCACACATAAATTGATGTTAAATCGGCAAGATTCTCAATGTAAACATGTATTCGTCATAGTGTCACAAGTCGACTGCGGTCCGCCGACGACGAGGCGCGCAAACGAGGAAAACTGACCGGTTTGTAGCTTTACAGGCGCCTTTGAGTATTATCGTCGTCGTCGCCACTAATTGTATTTCGTTTATCCTATACGTTTATCTGTGTCTGTGCAGAAAAATTGGTTCCACCTACGTCATATGTCTCATTAGTTAATTATTTTTAAACTGGCTTTCACATCTCTTGTGGTGTCACATGCAATCAATCAATTTTAGGGCTAGTTTTAGGGCAGGTTAATTTAGTGTTTTGCATCGATTTAAATGGTGTTTTGATTTATTTTTTTAAGTGTCACAATCACAACTCACATTCACAGGCTTAGATTAAAACAAAAAAGGTCACAGGTGTCACAATACATTAATCCTATTTACAAAAAAATACTGCTATGAATATTATCGCAGTGCGCCTGCTAGCCATATCTTAAACGGAGCCATATTTCAAAATGAATGAATACGTTACGTAGTAAGAATCCTTTGGTTTGGTATCCGTATTTCATATAATCATTAGATAATTATCAAGAACAACTTTTTTGACAGTGACAGTTGGTTAATTTTTTTTTTGAGAGATTGCTTATTGCATTTTCAGCTTCACCGGGCTTGTTTGGGGGCGGCGAGGAACGTAAAGGGTCCCTCAAGCCGTGTGAAACGAATCATCTTCGGAGGTTTTCTACAGGGAACGGCATCGCGCACTAATGCGAGTCCCCGTGCCCTACTAGATTCTCCGAAGGGTTCGGATCGGATCGGGGAGCAGAACAACCCGAGGGGGCCTTTAAAGGCTCGGACCTCGGCTCGGGTTGACCGGGCCGTGGAGGAGGAGAGAAGCGCCCAGGTACATATCTGTACCTAGTGTAGAGCGCGTGTGAACCGGTTCTTCGTACACTTGTTCTACGAGTACGGTGTCTTGGGCCTAAACTAGTGTGCATGGTTAGTATATTCTGTAAATGTGTAGTGGCATTTAGATGATCGGGCGGGCGGTTGGTTCATATGGTCTTGCTTGATACATAAATGCGTCACATGCGTTCTAAAAATCCAATAAACAGCGATTCTGAGCGTCCCGAATTCTTTCGGTCTTTTGAAACATAAATTTTTTAACTTCATCACGCTTAATCAGGTAGGTATTAATGATTGTAGGTAACTAATAGAAACTAATATTAAACTAAAAGCTACCTAGCTAACTTAAAGTGGCTTGAAATGAAACTACTCGCTATTATTTCACGACACGACACACACACACGATTTAATTAATAAATAAATAAATAAATAAATAAATAATTAATTAAATTTTATCCTGACGTGTCCAACCCTTTGCAGGGTTCGTGGTAACAGGGAGACTAAGGTGTTACTCGTCTTCTAATTAGTTCTCGTCTCGTAATTACACCAAAACAAAACCTATAATTTTTGTCATCAAATCGAAGATATTGGAATCCTCACAGATTCCAACTGGCCTCCACCAAGGGCAATTAATTTTATATTTAAAAAAATACTTGCTGTTATACTATCCTTAGTCGAGAGACGGTCGTCAAGAGACGGGATCACTATGTCCCATTCAAAGTCCGGTGACGCTAAAAAAATACCGCTACAAAGCCATCAACAAACTCTCTTTTAAAAAAAACTGTGCCCTTCGATAAAACTAGATTCTTCAGGCTCTGTCTTTTTTTAGAAAGAGATGCTGTTGGCCTCCTTTGCAGCGTAACTGGACGTTTAGTAAGCGGCAAGGAACTGAAAGAGTTCTTGAAACTGTGTGATCGATACATCTATCATCGATTGAGAGCGCAACAACCCTGAGTACGCCTCTTAAACAAAAAATCTCGACTCGGGCTGACTGAGTCGTGGGGTTGGGGAAAAGCGAGGGGGTGTGACGAGTTGGAAAACGAACTCTTTTAAAGACAGAGTAGGGCTACCACCATCTTATCTAAGTCTCGCCCGAATCGAACCGGGGCGGTCGCGGCGCGCCGGCGGCCCACCATGTGGATTAATATTTTTATTAATCTGTGCCACTAGAGTGCAAAGTCGGTTAATTACATTTTACGCGCACGTCAATGAATGCGGGTGGCTTTCAGTGACGCTGTAAGCAAAACAAATAACATTATCCTTAACTTTGTTTTGTGTGTTTCCCCATTCACGGCATTTTGCGTACCTAATAAACAACAAATGAGCAGGAAAATGTTGCACTTATAAGTTAAGAAAAGGACAGTCCGCGACAAAACACAGTACTAAGTAAGAAATAAAATCTTTATTAGTGGGCAATGAAACAAGTTTTTAAGTAACAACGGTTAAATCGAGAAAGTTCAAACAAAGATCAAAGTTACTACGAGTTACAGTTAGCAGGGCAATTCCACGGGTGTTTAGTCAGTAGAAGTCTGATATAATTTCTCTTAGCCGCCCTGAGTGATCTAAACGATGCATGTAACATTCACCTCGGCCCCGGTTTAAAGGATGTCATTATTTTCCGGCGCAAAAAAGTGATTTTCTCACTGCAACAAATGGTGCAGGTTGTAGGACAGTAGGTACAGGATAGAAATAGAAAAAATATTTATTTGGTACAATTACATATACACATTCAAAACACAGAAACATGCACAAGTAAAATTAAACAATGTTATGTTAAAATAAAATGGATTTAACTCGGGGAAATTTTCGTTGCATGATTTTTTACGATTTTAAGTGTAATTTGACAGCTCAGCAGAGCCTCGTTCGGGTTCAATCTGCTTTTAGCGAGGGAAGCACCATGCAAGACGACTATTTATAGCTGGTTTGCAAAATTCAAACACGGTTGTGTCAATCTCCATGATGAAATTCGTGAAGGTCGCCCGTGCACCGCTGTGAATAACGAAAACATCGATGCTGTGCGCCGTATGATCGAAACAGACAGGCATGTGACTTACCATAAGATCCGGACATCTTTGGACATAGGCATGAGTCAAATACAGTCAATTCTACACAAACATTTGGTTGTGAGAAAGCTGTGTTCTCGATGGATCCCACACAATTTGACCGATGCTCAAAAAACGGACCGCATCACTTGGTGCCATGCTATGCTTGCCAGATACAACGAAGGGGCTTCAAATTTGGTGTGGGACATAGTAACAGGTGACGAAACATGGATGGACAGGACAGCTATGATCCCAAAACGAAGCAGCAATCGAGCGTATGGGTCTATAGAGATGAGCCGAAACCAACCAAAGTGGCGCGCGTGAAAAGTTCCTCGAAGCGGATGATTGCTTATTTTTTTAATAAATCTAGACACGTGGCTACTGTTGCTGAAATTATTGGCAAACTCCGTGAAAATAACGGTAAACGCCGTATCATCTTGCACCACGACAATGCAAGTTCCCACACGGCCAGACAGACAAATGTGTCTATGAAGGCGAAAAAAGTACAACTTATGAGTCATCCAGCATACAGTACTGATCTGGCACCGTGTGATTTTTTTCTGTTCCCAAAAATCAAAAACGAACTACGCGATCAACGATTTTCATCATCAGAAGAGGCTGTCGAAGAGTATGAAAATCATGTATACATGTTACCACGGAAGAGTGGCACAAATGTTTTCAAAATTGGTTCAATCGTTCAATTCGTATGAAAAAGTGCATTGACGCAAAGGGAGAATATTTTGATAAACAATAAATTCATTTTTGACCATTAATAGTATTTTTTTATTATTGATTCCGGAAACTTTTAGTGTGCCCCACGTATTAACGTAGCATTTTATGTACCTACATAAAAGTATAAAGAGACATTCGTCGCTGTCGTCGTCGCGTCGTTGTCGTGAGTTTCTAGAAACCTAAGAGTGAAACGCTGAGGTACTTATACCACCTGTTTTCTGGTTAAGGAAAATAAAAGAGAGAATTTAAAATCATGTATACATGTTACCACGGAAGAGTGGCACAAATGTTTTCAAAATTGGTACAATCGTATGAAAAAGTGCATTGACGCAAAGGGAGAATATTTTGATACACAAAAAATTCATTTTTGACCATTAATAGTATTTTTTTATTATTGAATCAGGAAACATTTAGTGTGCCCCACGTATTAACGTAGCATTTTATGTACCTACATAAAAGTATAAAGAGACATTCGTCGCTGTCGTCTCGCGTCATTGTCGTGAGTTTCTAGAAACCTAAACGTAAAACGCTGGGGTACTTATACCACCTGTTTTCAGGTTAAGGAAAATAAAAGAGAGAATTTATTTTAGTTAAAAACAATAACCTAGGGATTCAAATTAAAAATAAAAATTTTAGACCTTACCCCTAGTAACGAAGAGAAGGGGTGCCCCCTTCCTCCTTCCACCATAGAAGTAATTCTGTTGTCTGTTAAAAAAAACGTGACTAATGGCGTGGTCTAATGTTCATTAAGTTCTATTTCACATAACTTTTTTCGTCAATTAACAGACTAAATATTTTTATGCATCGACGATGTGCAAATTTAAAATACATGAAAGAAACTAGTTCAAGTTCCACACAAGTCGTATCGTTTTTTATTTGTTTTCTTACATTATCTCCGTTTTCTAATGCAAAACAAAGCAAATAAAAATAATGAAACCGCTGTATGGACATAAATTCTTTTGCATTATCAATAATGAGAGAACTTTAAAACAAAAACGGAGTTTTAAGGTTTTATAAAAAAAATATCTTAAAAACGAATGCACTCCGCACCTTCATATTTTGGTAAATTATATCTATCACAAAAAAAATTAACCAAATATTTGGTGTTGCTTGTCGTAAGGCTGAGCCCGTGTCAATCATTCTCAAACTAAAAAACGACAACTGACGACTTGAAATAACAACAAAGTTTTGAATAGGTATAAATAACTACCTAGTGGTATTCTGTATTGATGACCCAGACCTTAACGTCGTTATCTAGTTAGAATAACAGACCTAAAAATTAAAAACTTAAGACTTTGTTCAACTTGTTGCAACTTGTTTATTATTGACTTGCAAATAGTAGAACTCATAATTTATTCAACAAAAACATATCTAAGCATAGTTTTCAATTAAAGACAGCCACGGCATGCGTTGTGGACTTAAATCATTAATAAAACTAATCTAATTAATCTAAAATCAAATAAAATATTAATTACAGTGAAACTATAGATACTAAAGATGCCGCTAATAATTCTTACCTGTTCTTTATTTCAAAGTAAAGAAGAATATCGTTCGAATAAATTCGTTTTGTTCATTACACTTTAGATCGCGACTATACCCTTTGCATTAAAATAATACCTTATATCTAGAAAAGTAACGAATATGGCGAACTGAATTTTTATATGATGTATCGACTAATTATCGACTAATTCGCTATGCAATTAGATTTGCGCTACGTGGTCCCATTCCCGAGATACAGGTGGCCCTGGCAGATAGAGCTGTGCTGACGCCACGGCCACAAATAACAGCTAATAACTTTTAAACGCGACACCGACTAATTCTGAAACTTGGCGACTAATTCTCCATGCAAACAGATCTTCGCTACGTGGTTCCATTCTCGAGCCCTAAAAAACTCTTAATAACTTTTAAACGCGAGACCGACTAATTCTGAAACTTGGCGACTAATTACGATTAATTCTCCATGCATCCAGACCTTCGCTACGTGGTTCCATTCTCGAGATACAGGCGTGGCCCAGCTGTACTGACGTGAGTACAGCTGGGCCACAAATAACCCCTTATAACTTTTAAACGCGAGACCGACTAATTCTGTTACTTGGCGACTAATTTCGACTAATTCCTGGCATAGTCAAAAAGTTTGTTTTCCACTGTGGCCCAGCTGTACTGACGCACACTTCGACATGGAACCAGTGACCGACATTTTTTGACAGGGGTCAGCAACTAATTTAGACAGAGAACAATTGAATGAAATGAAAATGAAAAATGTCTTTATTGCAACAAACACCAATTTACAATACATTTTGCCCTGGCTACTGTAAAAAATTAAACTTGTGGAACAGAAGCCAGTTCCTTCCTTTCGACAAAACTCAATTGAAAGAACGAAAGAAAGAAAGAAAAACATTTATTGACCTCACAATAATAATTACAAAAACAAAAACAAAAACAAAATAAGAACGTAAAGAATTAAAATATAAAAACACTTTAATTGTTATAGTCGAGAAACAATAATCTTTAACTAATAAAGTATAGTAGTATTATAGAAGCAGTATAGTATGAGTGCTGGTTGATGTTAGAGTTGGATTAATGCTCTAATATGTAAGAGCACAAGAGGTCCTCAGTAGTTGCATAGTCATAAGTTTGAAGCCAGTTTATTATTTTATTTTTAACTAGTTGACCCGGCGGACTTCGTACCGCTTTGACAGTTTCCATGACAACAAAACAAACAAATCATTTTGTATTGGAAAATTAAATTGTCGTCTTTAGTCAATGATATTAGGTATAATTGATTTTAGTATTTTCCGCTACTTATTAGGTATTTATGTTTCTCACCGTTTCAACCTTCCCTGAACTTCCACCAATATTTCAAAATCAAAACTAGCCAAATCGGATCACGAGTTTTAGCGAGACAAACGAACAGCAATTGATTTATATATATATATTATATCTAGATATATATAGATTATATCATTATTGAGCGTTTTACTTGTATAAACTATATGAATACAGAATACATCCAGTAAAACAATGAAATTTTTTTTTTGGTGGTGACTGTTTTTTGCTAGCTTTTGACTTTATCATCATCAGCTCATTTTAAACAATAATTATAAATATATATATTTTTTAAACACAATGGGTAAACAAACTGTTAAAATTTATTATTGTTTTACTGGAAATAATGTATGCTTCAGCCCACTTTGAGTAGGCATCTACTACAACAATAAACATTTTACCTAGAAATGGGCCTAGGAAATCGGCATGTAATCTTTCCTATACATTATTTGATTGGTTCCAAACACACTTACATACCTTCAGATTCGTAGAGAAAGTAACAGTAACAGTAACAGTGAGACTGAAGCGTACAGAAGTCTACTTATTTTTGAAGTAAGCCAGTTTTTTTTTTTTTGAGAGATATTGCTGATTGCCTTTACGGCATTTTCAGCTTCACCGGGCTTTTTTGGGGGCGGCGAGGAACGTAAAGGGTCCCTCAAGCCGTGTGAAACGAATCACCTTCGGAGGTTTTCTAGAGGGAACGGCATCGCGCACTAGTGCGCGTCTCCGTGCCCTACTAGATTCTCCGAAGGGTTCGGATCGGATCGGGGAGCGGAGCAACCCGAGGGCGCCTCTAAAGGCACGGACCTCGGCTCGGGTTGACCGGGCCGTGGAGAAGCGCCCAGGTACATGCCTGTACCTGGTGTAGAACGAGTGTGAACCGGTTCTTCGTACCCTTGTTCTACGAGTACGGTGTCTTGGGCCTAAACTGGTGTGCATGTTTAGTGTATTCTGTAAATGTGTGGTGTCATTTAGAGGATCGGGCGGGGGAGTAAGCCAGTGCATGAAAAAAAAAAAAAAATATATATATATATCTGTCAGTAGTTTGTTTGCGAAATAAAAAAAAATAAAAAAGGGGAAAAAAAAAGATAAAAAATACAAGTACGTCATTGTTTATTCTATATTATATTTTCTATTGTAATATTGAATTTAAATGGTGAGATGTCAAATGTTACAAATCATAATGCGACTACTGTAAAGCTCGTTATTTTTTTTATTTATCCATTGAATGTACTAATTACAATACATAAATTATTTTAAAAAACTAACATGCTTAACATTTACTTTCAAGTATTAATTATTTAATTGAATTAATCATCATTCAAGGATCTCTTTTTAAGTAAAGGCCTCCTCTCTAATGATCCAATTCTCTCTATCTGTGGCTTTATTTATCCAATTATTTCCTGCAATTCTTTTTATTTCATCTTCCCATCTCTCTAATGATCTACCTCTATGCCTTCTCCCTGCTGGTCCACTCCAAACTATGGCAAATTTATGCCCATTTGTTACTCTTAATTCTTACTATTTTGTCCAGCCCCTTTCCACTTTTGTTTTGTTATAATCAAATAATTATCCAAGTGTTCTTAACATGATAATTAAATTATCCTTTCGAACCCTGTGAATCGAAAGCGTATCTCTGTTCCCTACTAGATTCTCCGAGGGGTTTTTATCGGACCACCGCCAAGTTGGTACTCTACTTAATGAAACAACACAATTCTAATCGTCAACATCTTTATTTTCTCCCAATACATACTCACTATGACCTTCAACTAGAATTCTGCCAATAGTCTTAACCAACCTAACATTGAATTGGGCCAAGTTCACATGGTCATCGTACTCCATAGTTTGAAGATCCCTGTCTATGTGGTACTGGAATGTGTTCCATAGCATCTCTCTAGCTTTCAATATTTGGGTAGCTTGACTGAAAAGGAAAAGATGAAATTTCAAAATTATTATTTTAGGTCATTAAAATCATCATATTTTTTAAGTTTGCTGTATGCCTCTAACGGCGAGATGGCGAGAAACTTAAAGGGTTCCTCAAGTCGTGTGAAGTGAAGTGTTACTCAAAGAGGCACCATCAGAGGTTTTTTTTAGAGGGAACGGCATCACGTACTTGGCAGGTCCCCGTTCCCCCCCCCCCCCCCCCCCCCCCCCCCGATGTTTACACCACAGCGGGCCGTAAACTACCACGCGGGCCCAGTTAACGAATGCTAATGCAGCCGGGACCAACGGCTTTACGTGTTTTCCAAAGCACGGAGATATTTTTGGTCAGTCAAAATAATCTTTTATTTTACAAATAAATTTAAACACACGTTACACAGGACATACAAAGGTGAGCTTGAAGAGATCTCTTCCAGCCAACCCTAGCTGTGGTGTAAAAAATAAGCAAGTATGTGGGACTAATAAGTTGTAAAATAATACTATAGTAACATAAACATATTTAAACTAGTTTTACCTAAGACCTACCTAATTTATTACATACGTTTAAAAAAAGGATTATTTTTTGACACATTAAAGCGAATTGCTTAAAGAACGACTTTTTTTAAAGCAATTCGGATTAATGTGGCAAAAATAATAGTTTTTTTTTTAAATTGTTTTAAACATTTTTTTTTAGCAAATGTCCGTCAATATTTTCAAGTAGTAGGTATTATGATTAGCTCGTGAAAGGATAAAAAAATCATACCTAGAAGGAAGTTTAACACGTATCCTATGCTTCGGCAGACTTAGTGTTGTCATACTGTCGCCTTGATTGTCACTCTGTGGAAATAAAACATTTATAAATGAGCAAATACTTAACTTTTTCACAAGTTGAAAATATGATGTCCTTAGTATTATTAAATTGCCCCTTCACTAGTTTCTGTTAAAAATATTAAGTAGAATAACAGGTATGATTAATATTTTATAACATTAAATGGAAACAAAAATAAATCTTGATAAGGTAGTAAAATATTTATAAAATACATTGAAAAAATTAAATGCCTACCCGACCCAGCCAGGAATCGAACCTGGGTCTTCCGCAATCCGGGCGGCTGCACTGACCGCTATGCTACCGGGAAGGCTGACGTAAGCACTTAATTTTTTTACTGCTTTTTGGTTTTTTTTTTACTGTTTTTTAGCGGCAGAGTTCCATCTATCCAACGGTTATTGCAACCGATGGCTATGCAGATTCATCTGTACAGATGAAATATCACAAATTTTGATAACACATCGCTATAGTAAATTTCACATTTTTATTTTTAAGTGCTAATTGCTGCACTGTAGTTAAAAATTTAATATTTATAAAATACAGTGAAAAAATTGAATGCCTATCAGGAAGGCTGACGTAACGGTCAGTGCAGCCGCCCGGATTGCGGAAGTCCCAGGGAGGTTCGATTCCTGGCTGGGTCGGGTAGGCATTTAATTTTTTCACTGTATTTTATAAATATTTAATTTTTAGCTTCAATGCAGCAATTAGCACTTAAAAACAAAAAAGTAAAATTGAATAGGTAATATATAAAAATAAAAGTCCCGACTGACTGAAGAATGACCATCACCTACGTTTCCTGTTATATTTTTAGTATTGAATCTTACTCTAATTATTTTTTAAATTGTATGTTTATGCCCTTATAAAATGTTTTAAAAGTCTGTAATTCTGTAATAATTACAACAGTTTAGTGTACAGTCAGTAATTAAAGTTAAGTTGAACTCTTAACTACATTGCTAAAGCGAATAAAGTAACTAACAATAGCTTCCAGTACAGTTATTTATGGAAAAATATTTTAGAACACTTTAGTGTAACTTTCATTGCTGACCGTACCATCATTTCATATAAGGGTTAAGCGCTTCCCAGCTAATCAATAAAATAAAAACGTTACTTCACTATGTACATTTTCCCTGAAGAATAGCAACGAACTATGCAGCGGTATCACAGACGTCTTGTATACGACTAAGGCGCGTCGCTCGAGCGAATGTTGTCCCAACAGTTGGTTATTTTATCATGTAGGCTGGCTTCTACTGGCTTCCTAGCTGTGAGTTAAATATAATAACAAAAAGAACTTACCGTTACTTCACTATGTACATTTCCCCTGCAGAATAGTAACGCGCTATGCGGCGGTATCACAGACGTCTTGTATACGACTAAGGCGCGTCGCTCGAGCGAATGTTGTCCCAACAGTTGGTTATTTCATCGTGTAGGCTGGCTTCTACTGGCTTCCTAGCTGTGAGCTAAATATAATAACAAAAAGAACTTACCGTTACTTCACTATGTACATTTCCCCTGCAGAATAGTAACGCGCTATGCGGCGGTATCACAGACGTCTTGTATACGACTAGGGCGCGTCGCTCGAGCGAATGTTGTCCGCCGTAGTAAGCTAATAGTTGAGTGTGGTTGCCGCGTTTGGATACAGCGTGGTTAACGCTTTCGCTTCCTATGTGAGCGCGTTCGCCTTTGCTGGAAGGGATGTAACTTATTATATTACTTATTCATAAAAACTTGTGGACGCCTAGTGGTCGAAATACGACCGTAATTCACAAAATATGCAATGCACGGCTTGATGATACCGTTACCAAATTCCCACTATAAGTACCGATAAGTAACGTTATTTCTATGAAGGTAATTCGGTACCGGAAATGCAGGTAACGTTATCGAGAGTATCGTTACTTTTTTCTTAATTATTGCGCTTTAGCCAATCTGCATAGCGAGCGGTTAGTTAATTTACCGGTAAAAATGCCACCCAGGTACCGATACCAAGCATACCGTTACTTTTTTTTATCGGTATTGTCGTTTAACAGAAGTATCGATAACAATTTTTTACAGTATTCAAAGCCCTAGTGCAATGTTTACACTATTTATTTGTAACACATATTATACATACTTAAATTATATGTTTCGCAACTCCTTCTCCATAGAAACTTTAACTATACCAATTCTCACACTCCTCTGTGCGCGCAATGTGCTTTAAAAGGGTCACAAGGTTTTCTCTTTACATACGAACTAGCGGCCCGTCCCGTCTTCGCACGGGTGGACAGTTCTTTTTTAAAATAGCCTGTGTTACTCAGCGCTAATGTAGCATTCTAATGGTGAAAGAACTTTTAAAATAGGTCCAGTAGTTTTTGAGTTTATTCGTTACAAACAAAAATACAAAGCTTTCCTCTTTATAATTAATATTATATCGAGGAAAACTTTGTATTTTTGTATGTAATGACTGACTAATGTATATACTAGCCGTTACCCGCCCGCTACGCTGTGCGAAAATTTGTGAATAAAATTAAAAAAAAAAAAATTATAGCCTATCATTTGCACAATGTCATGTTCTTACTACATACAAATTATCATCAAGATCGGTCGAGTCGTTCTTAAGTTATAAGAGGACATAGAGACAGACAAAAAATTCAAAAATCGTAGAATTGGTGTCAGTGAGTCATAAAACGAGTATTAATCCCAAAGCCTACATATTTATATAGTAGTATAGATATATAGATTAATACAGGTTTTCTATTAATCAACGCAAGACAGTAAGTCATGAAAACTATGAAAAACCTTTCTGTTCTGTTAATGGCAGTGTAAATCAAAAAAACTGAGACTAACACAAGCTGTGACCTGTGTTCGAATCAGGGTTTTTGTTATTGGGACATCTGTTTATATACTAGTTTGTTCCCGCGACTTCGTTCGCGAAGACTACACTATCTTCACAGGAACTTGTTACCGGGATAAAAAGTATCCTATGTCCTAGTCCGGGTCATGGTCTGTCTATGTGCAAAGTTTCATCCAAATTCGTTCGGCCGTTCTCGAGTTTTGCGCTTAGCAACATTCATTTTTATTTAAATAGATTTGCGTATAATAACGTACAAATTAAAAAAAACAGAAAACCTGTTAAAACATGGTGCACACATGATTTTAAATGATTGTATTTATTAAATTTTCAAAACTAAATTTCAAGTATTTTTTAATAGTGAAAAATACTTGGATGATACGTTAGTTAATATATGTACGGCACAAAATTTAATAAATTATGAGAAAAATCAGCTAATCAAATCCAGAGAGGATTCTGCTCTAGTAGAGATGGAGCTTTAGTAGGATAGGATAAGACCGAATATGTGCAAAACATTTTCCAAAATATTAGTTTGATAGCTTCCACTTACGAAGTAAACAGTTCAACGACTGTTGCCAGTTTTCCCTTTGTCTTCACCTGTTTCTTAGTAGTCAAGAGTGAGTTAGACCCCGCCAGCAGTACCGCTGCGGTGATCTCATCTATGTCGGAGAAGCGGGTAAGCTCGGTAGGGTCCGGGTTCCGTTCCAGGAAACCGGATTTGATAAGTTGTTCTAAGTGGATGTTTGATAGAGCTGCGGAGAGAAGAGAATCTTTATTATTTATTATTTTTATTGGGTTTTCTAAAGGAGAAATTACTCAGTATTACTCGGTCACAAAAACTAAGTCGAGATACGTTTAAGACTATTTTTAATTGTGTTCGTTCCTTTTTACTTTAAAGTTAAGGCAAATAAATATATGAACTATTTGCAGAAAGGTAATTAAATATTAAAAGCATGTATGTATATTCTAAATTAAAATATCTTAGCAATAACTAGAATTCAACCCAGGAGATCAAGTAAGGAATCACATTTTTAAAAATATTTATACATTATTGTATACGTTTAATCTATTTTCATAATTTTTACTTTTTTTTTATTTTCAAGTGCTAATTGCTGCACTGAAGCTAAATTAAATATTTATAAAATACAGTGAAAAAATTAAACGCTCACCCGATCCAGCCAGGAATCGAACCTGGATCTTCCGCAATCCGGGCGGCTGCACTGACCGCTATGCTACAGGGAAGGCTGACGTAAGCGCTGAATTTTGTCACTGCTTTTTAATGGTTTTAGAGTGCTTTTTTAGCAGCACAGCGCCATCTATCCAACGGTCGTTGCAACCGATGGCCATGCAGACGTTGACGTTGTATCTATGATGATATTATACTACTTATTAGAAAAGGCTTACCAATTAAATACATACAGAAAATTTATATAAACTTATCAGAAATTATAAAGTAGTAAAATATTTTTAAAGAAATACTTTTAATTACTTATACAGAAATTATTAAATTATAACAGAATTGTATACAAAATTAGTTAAAAAAAAAACCATACTTACTCCTAACATAGCCAAGGCGGTCTCCCCTCAGCCCATGCGTGCTACACCAGGCGTCACTCGCTTGCCGGCCATTTTGTTTGCTGACATGTTCGAACTCGCCTTGTATCGCGTGAAGTGCCGCGTGATCCGACGTCTTGTTGTATTTACGTTTGATCTCGCGGATCTCTGAGATAATAAATAATTAATATTATTTAATTGTAAGTTATAGGTGGATAAACATTTGTAATTGTTGTACTAACTGACGAATATGTAATTAACGTTTTGTATTGTAGTTTTAGAATAAATACTTACATAATTTTATTAAATTTTTTAGAATTAAAAAAATCTTTGAAGCTTATCACAAAACGATGGCTAAAGTTACTTTTTAGCTAATATTATTATTAAACAGACACAATATTTTAGACACGTATTTAGCCATTGTTTAACTTTAAACACTGTTTACGGACGAGCTCAATGGCGCAGAGGAGCTCGATGGCGCAGTGGTTAACGGGCCCGGTCTGCGAATGCTGAGGTTAAGCAATATTCGCAAAGGCCGGTCATCGGATGGGTGACCAAAAATTTATCATCTCTCGCTCCTCCGTGTTTCGGGGACACGTATAGCCGTTGGTCTCGGCTGCATTAGCAATCGTTAACCACCAATCCGCACTGGGCCTGCGTGGTGGTTTACGGCCTGTTCTCCCTATCCATCCATAGAGACCCCCGCCCGATCCTCTAAATGACAGCACACATTTACAGAATACACTAAACATGCACACCAGTTTAGGCCCAAGACACCGTACTCGTAGAACAAGGGTACGAAGAACCGGTTCACACTCGCTCTACACCAGGTACAGACATGTACCTGGTCGGTTCTCTCCTCCTCCACGGCCCGGTCAACCCGAGCCGAGGTCCGTGCCTTTAGAGGCGCCCTCGGGTTGCTCCGCTCCCCGATCCGATCCGAACCCTTCGGAGAATCTAGTAGGGCACGGGGACGCGCACTAGTGCGCGATGCCGTTCCCTCTAGATAACCTCTGAAGGTGATTCGTTTCACACGGCTTGAGGGACCCTTTACGTTCCTCGCCGCCCCCTAAAAGCCCGGTGAAGCTGAAAATGCCGCAGCGGCAATCAGCAATCTCTCCAAAAAAAAAAAAAAATCCATAGAGAAGGGTCGTGCCCAGCAGTGGACATAAAATGAGCTGATGATGATGATGAAACACTTTCACCTTGTAGTACAAGGGTATGAACTCAAATTAATAGTTAAAAAAAAAACAGCAAATCCATACCGTCCCTCCTATCGGCCGCATCAACGAACAACTCCAAGTTGTCAGCGCAGTGCGTTACCACGTTAGCAGTGGCCAGCGCGTTGCCCGCCACCGCCGACATCAGCATGCAACATCCCAGCCGGGGCGGTAGCGTCATACTGGCTAGCAGGCTGCCCAGACGGGTTAGACGTTCGGATGGGGTGAGAGCGCCTGGTAAAGATTGTAAGTAAGTGAATAGTTAGTAAGTAAAATAGGTAGGTAGACGGGTAGGTAAGTCAGTAAGTAGGTAGATAAATAATTAAGTATGTAGGTAGTCTACTTATCTTTTTTTATATATATATTAACGGGTAAGCACAGTGCCTTGATCTCAGCTGATATTAAGTGATGATAAGGCAAATGATGGAGCGCACTTCACCCGGGATCCTCAACTAGTGAGGTACTGGCTATCTTATCTCTAGCTGCCGGAATTTACTAATACACAAATGTTGAAAATGTTTTCCACAAGCAAGATTTGAACCTGCACCCTTCTGACATACCGTGTCAGGTGCTCTTCCAATTGAGCTATCGTGGTTCTAACCAGCCCGCCGAAATTATTCAACACTCTTTACTTTTTACTTTGAAAGTCAAAGGCACCCACCCAATTTCAACAACTACCGTCATTAACACCCGATCATAATATTTTTACAAATACTAAAGATCAGATAAGAAGTAGGCAAGCTATTTATGAAATGTTTTTGATTTGCGTTAAAATTATATAAACAAATAAAAACATTTTAAGTAAGGAAAATAAATTATTAGATAATGGTAGGTAAGTTAGGTTAGGGTTATACATATTCATGGGATGAATATGTATCTATTTTTTTATGTGTTGTGTGTGTTCTTATTAAATGCATACTTTTTTAAGTTGGATTTTAGATTTTTTTTTTTAGGTAATAACGAAATTCGAATGTTATGCACTGATGAACTTACCCAAATCAATGAGATCATTGACAGCGAACTCTATAGCCCTCTTGCTAGGCGGTTTCGGCAGTTGTGATAAGAAATCTTCGGCCTTATCTTCTGGGGCGTAGGTCTTACAATCCAACACCGTCTGTTCTAACGGTATCCTCAAGATTTCAGGCGTCAAATGTGGCAAAAACTCAGCTGCTCTCTCCTCACTGTACAATCTGTAGCAATTGCCTGGACAAATGAATAGGGTTTTCGTTTTACAATAATAATAATAATAATAATACCAACATCTTAAGAGGCTCTCGCTTGATGGTTGGATCAAGGGTCAGATTCAGAAGGCAGTACTCCTTGACACGGCACGTATTGTCAGGAGGTTCCTCACTCTGCAGCCCTGACCACCGGTAGCTTGGGCCCTGCCCCGCTGCTGGTGGTACTCTAGAATTAGGTTTTTATAATGTTTTATTGTTTTTATATTAAAATATTGTAAAAATCTAGTTTTAAGAAAGAAAATAAATAAAGAGAATAATAATAGTATTTATTTAACACAAAATTTTATCAATTTTTTATTGCACAAATAAATTACTTCTATTACTATGACTTACGTAATAAGTATTTGACAAAAATATAAGTAAATAACATAATCGTATTAGAAGCAGTGTTAGTAGTTAGTAGTAATAATAAGGGTAGCTAGTACCACAGAATACATAATAGTACAAGTACAGAGAATCCACTCCGCAAAGTCATTTAAATAAATAGCGACTCTTGCTAAGACACAATAAAGTTCAATTCTGGTAGCACACCGCTCCCTTACCTACATTTATATTCACCTAGAAGTTGCCTCTCTTTCTATCGCGTAGCTCTTATCTCTTTTAACGACTTCAGGGTTGTCTTCTTTTAAATAATAATTAATCTGAATACTTAATTTATTACAAGTTATTGTGTTTATAATGCGTACTTAAATGTGAATAAATTACGTTTCAAATAAATAATAATAATTTCGATTAATTGTTCTTTCTTTTATTTAGACACCCGTAAACACAACAGTATCTAAGATCGCTTAGTAGTCATTGTTCGGTGCACAAAAATCATAAATGATCGTTCGTTTTACGCGCGACGAGGCGGCGCGACGCGTACAGCGAGCGGCGGCCCAGCGCACCTGCACGCGGAGTCACACCCCCTGCTAGTACTAGTAATAGGGGTAGTACTAGTGCTAGTACTAGTAATAGGGGTAGTACTAGTGCTAGTACTACGAGTACTAGCAGCAGTAGTAGTAATAGTATTGGTAGTGAACAAACCTGGTCTCATCCGTCCCGCCCTGCCGGCTCTCTGTTTTGCCGCCGCTTGCGACACCCACACAGTTTCCAAACTAGCTGTGCCTACAACCGAAACATAACTATTATATTCCTGTTGGGAATGAAGTTTTTTATTGTCATCCAAAAGACGTCTACTGTTGGAAAAAGGCCTGCCTAATAATACCGCATCATCATCCACTTTTTTCCACCGCTGGACAAAGGTGGCATATTTTAAAAAGTATCTTGCGTCCTAGTCCGGGTCATGGTGTGTCTATGTCCAAAGTTTGCACAAAAATCCGTTCAGCAATTTTCACATGATGCGCGGTCAAATAAATAGACAAAAATTCTAAAAACTGTTGGATACTTAGAATCAATAACAGAACACGTGTTCTGAATCAATAACAGAACACGTGTTCTGTTATTGATTCTAAGTATTCAACAGTTTTTAGAATTTTTGCCTGTCAATCAAATCCCACAATCAATTTTTTTCGAATATTTTCCATGTATTTTCAACCATCTTTAGCTTTATTATATGTATAGATAGGTAATTGTAGAATTTAATGGGAAGATCGGTCATCCGTAACCCTTAATTCGAATATTCACGATGTAGTTTTCAACTAGGTACCTATATAATACTAATATTATAAAGACGAACAAGTAAATTTTTTTCGAAATGATACCGTCGTTGTTCCAATTTCCATAACACAAGTGCTTACGCTACTGTCAGAGCAATGTATGCGATGTTTTCTAATATATTTTTAATGCTATATTTACATCGAAACTGCCTTCCATCCAGCTAGAGATATGATAGCGCCTCAGTAGTTGAGGATTCCGGCTGAAGTGCGCCTCCACCTTCGGCTTTATCGTCATCGTCCGTAAGGAAAAGCATGAAATAATAGTAATCAGAAATGTGTCACCTGTTCCTTCCTTCGTCCTATTCTCTTTATGGACTCCAGTGTCTATGACGTACACCACATCGGGTATAGTGATGGAAGTCTCCGCTATGTTAGTGGCCAGTACTATCTTGCGAATGCCGGGGGGAGGTATAGCAAACATCTTACTTTGATCTGTTGTTGATAATCTGAAAAAAGGATTGAAGTATTCTCTTTTAAATTATGTACACTACTGTACAAATGCATTTTTTTTAATAAACTTGTGAAAGGAGGCGGCTTCTTTTCGGTAAAAAGTTTCCACCGTAGGGTTTACGAAGTCATGGCTTTGAATTGACGTTCAAAAACACTTGTAAAAGTTCATCTTGAATTTAAAAAAAAAAATTTACTTATCTTTGATATAACTACAAAACATTAAAAAAAAAACAAAAAAAAATTATGAAAAATAATTTGTGTATCGCCAACCAACTGATAAAATAAGTTGTAATATGTACACAACAACACTACATAGATATTGAACATAATAATAAAATAAAATAAAATGAAAATGCGTTTATTTTAGTAATCTTAGATACAACACATTACTGAGACATCCCATTAAGTAATCGAAAGATATTTGTATTGGGAATGACCCGTTACTTAAGAAATTAAGCAGTTTGTGGGCGTGTGTGTGTGTGTGAGTATGTGCAAACATTATGTTATTTACTTTTTAAAATGTATTAAGTATAGTGATAATACAATATAAAACTACCAAAAACATTGAATTGAAAAAAGAAACTATAAATAGATAAAAGATTCGAAACGTCAGAAAAAAACAATAAAATGCGAAAATAATAATAAAGCGTTTCAAACCTATACATTTTCATTTCAATGTGTATTTTAGCGCCAATGCGTAGTGTTCTTTAAAAAACAATATCCCAAAACATACCTAGAATGTACTGGAAGTATCATATGAGTACTAGATTGTCCATAGTGTTCTCTTAAGAGCTGGTTGGTCGCCTTTATATCTGCCCAGCCGGGTAGGAACACTAAAATGGCGCCTTCCGGTTCTTTTTTATCAACTGATTTTATAACTTCCACCACCTAGAATAAGCGAAAGCTACGTCACATTTTGTATTACTAATGTGGTCTTAAGAGCCATTTCACATTATGGTATCTCTATTCATAAATTTAACCTTTCGTCTACTTAGTGTCAGATTCGTCCTACAAATAATTAAAATTCTATTGTATCTGTCACAGCAGACGACACTTTTAACAATGAAATAAAATAATTTTGTTTATTGGTCATAAACTCACAATAAGTACTATAGCAGCATAGCGGTCAGTGCAGCCGCCCGGATTGCGGAAGACCCAGGTTCGATTCCTGGCTAGGTCGGGTGGGCTTTTAATTTTTTCACTGTATTTTATAAAACTATTTAAGTTTATGAAATTTAAAGTAACACATATTATACATATTGTTTTATCTTTCTGAACTCCGTTTGCATATGAACACAAAATAAGGAGACTTCAGAAGGTAAGCTTCATACAAACGCGCTCGAGCAACGTGCACATAGACAAACTCTCGCGGGCACGGAATCTCGTAACAACTGCGCTCGGAGTGTTCTGAGCAGTTCCGAGATCCGAGTGCGTGCGAGGCATCTATGTTGTTGCTCGAGCGCGGTATGTATTAAGTTTACCTTTTATATAAGAAACTTTTTATTTTGTGATATGAACTTAAACTATGCCAAATCTCACACTATAATGAGCACGTAACATGTAAACAATGTAACTCTTAATTACAACGGAATAAGAGTCAAAACTAGTCAAAAGTGTTTACATGACGTATTAATATATAGATGAAAGTTACCTCTTGACAATAAACCCTAGGTCTCCCATCCTCCTTCACACAATTATCACCCGTTTTGCGCAGCTGTAAGCCATACTTTTGTTTGATGTCGTCCAAATGAAACACTTGTACTGGATACGCTCGGCCCGGCACTTCTATAACGGGACAGTCTTTGAAATAGCTGAAAGCAAGAACAGATATTTAGTTTAAATATGAGTAATAGAGCTTACGAAATAAGGTGAACTTTTAAGCAAAGAGTGGTCATATAGGACTATGGCAGTCAAAGTTAAAGAGGAGCTCGATGGCGCAGTGGTTAACGCGTCCGGTCTGCGATTGCTGACGTTAAGCAACTTTCGCAAAGGCCAGTCATCGGATGGGTGACCAAAAATATATCATCTCGAGCTTCTCCGTAATTCGGAAGGCACGTAAAGCCGTTGGTCCCGGCTGCATTAGCAGTCGTTAACAACCACCAATCGCACTGGGCCCGCGTGGTGGTTTTTGGCCCGTTCTCCTTATCCATCCATAAGGAAGGCTCGTGCCCCAGCAGTGGGGACATTATGAGCTGGTGATGGTGGTGGTGATGCCAGTCAAAGTATGGAAGCAAATATACGGGTAGTTTATTTTCGAAAATCAAAAAATACATTTTGGACTTAATCAAAATCAACACTTCTCACTATTGTTTAAAGGTTCGGGTTTCCATTACCAAAAATCACTGTGTATAAATGGGTGTAGCTAAAAAAAATTAAATCAGTTAATAATAATTTAAAAAAATCCGTCTCTTGTCAATACATAATTTTCTAAAGTGGCGCTCACTATCAGCTGATAGTTGATGAAAGTTCATTTCAACAGCAATAGCTTAATAATACTAATGACACCAAAAACATTTCATCATCATCATCAGCTCATTTTAAGTCCCCACTGCTGGGGCCAAAAAAAAAAACATTTACCCCTCCAAAAGTGGGTAAAAGCACAGTACCTTGTAAACACATACATGTCTAAAGTAGCGCTCATTACGACCACTTTCAGCTGATGGTTGATGTCTAAAGCTCTTTTCAACAACCTTAATTATCTGTATTGACGTCACTTTATACTATGTGTGATGTAATTGTACCAAATAAAGATTTTTTTCTATTTCTATTTAAAAATAAAGATGTGTAAAATAAATAACATACATAACCTTGTAAATACGTCAATGTCTAAAGTGGCGCACATTACGACCACTTTAAGCTGATGGTTGATGTTTAAACCTTATCAACAGCAGTAACTTAATACTGTATTGATCACACAAAATATGGATGTAGAAATACATGAATACACTACCTTGTAAACACGTCGATGTCTAAAGTGGCGCTCATTACGACCACTTTCAGCTGAAGGTTGATGTCTAAAGCTCTTTTCAGCAGCAGTAGCGTAATGTCAGTATTGACATCTCGCTCATGAGCTTCGTCTATGATGACGTGGGTACAGCCTTCTAGACCTTAAAACAAACAGACAGATAGATAAATCTTCGCACATAAATTATAAAAATACGTTATCAAGTTATATATAATTTTACACAAACTTTGTTGCGAACAAATTACTATTTGAAAAACAAGTGTTGAAAAAATCTTCACGAGCGGGATTTGAATGCAGACAATCAACATGAAGAGCCACGATAGCATAGTTGGTAGCGCACCTGACTCATGTTATGGTGCGGGTCCAAATCCCACTCGTAGTTTTTTTTTCAACAATTTGGTTTTTTAATACGTAATTATGGTTAAACATTTTTATTTTCTTATATGAATTTACAAATTCACTTACAAAGTTAACATAATATTCAAACTTAGTTTTATGAAAGCAAACATACCTTAGAGGTCAAAGTCAAAGTTAAAGTCGTCAAAAGGTAGCTTTAGATGACCGGCCAGTAAAATCGTGTCGTTGCGTAAAAGAGGAATGTTGTAAGTATAGACATTGGCACAGCAACACAACGTCCGTATATTGAACTAACAATTGACAGACAATTTCATAGAACCTATGACTGTTAATGCATGACATGCCACGATTTCTATAGAAGTTCGTAAGCGAAAATTTATAGAACTCGCTAGCGTAAAAGAGAAATATTGTATGGATATTAATATAGCGCCACAACATCCGCAAATGGAACTAACGATAGACAGACATCATTACATTACATAGAATGTTTGAGTTTACCGTGACATAAAATAAATACGATACTATTACGATTTGCAATACAACAGAAGTTCCCGTTAGTTTTGGAACGCTCGTCTTTTTAACTCCTACAAAAAAAATATTGTATGATGTCCTTGTTTGTCACTATGACTGTGACGTGTCTTTTCGACAAGTTAAGTTTAACAGGACTTTATTAATCATCATCATCAGCTCATAGCCTTCCCTATGGATGGATAGGGAGAACGGGCCTAAAACCACCACGGGGCCTGATAGATTGGTGGATGTTAACGACTGCTAATGCAGCCGGGACCAACGGCTTTACGTGCCTTCCGAAGCACGGAAGAGCTCGAGATGATAAATTTTTGGCCACCCATCCGATGACCGCCCTTTGCGAAAGTTGCTTAACCTCAGCAATCGCAGACCGGGCGCGTTAACTACTATATGCTATCGAGCTCTTTATTAATAGCACAATTAATTTTCAATGGAAAGGAACTTAGAACTGGTATAATACCTGGATTGTCCTGCAATCGCCTCAGTAGTACTCCAGAAGTGCAGTACAGAATAGATCCGGCGGGCGGCCGCGGGGGCTTAGACTGTAGCCGCACTTGGTAGCCGATTGTTTCTCCTACCTGCATACAAAATTAAAAAAAAGAACATTTAAAAACAACTTATACCTCTCGATTTAAGTGTTTTAATTCCAACTCTAATAACTTACTTTTTTAAGCATACTTTGAATTAAATTTTATATTTTCTCCGCATTTAGTATTTTAAATAACCAATATTGATAAAATTACAAATTAATTAAAAAAAACTGCAAAATAGACGCTGGCGTAAAAAAAACAAATATTTGGGTTACATGGCCAGCTGTTCTCATGTTCAATTGCCCGGGATGGACATACCTACCTCTTCCCCGAGATCTCGAGCGACTGTTCTTGCTAGATCGATTGCGGCAACTCTCCTCGGCTGCGAAACAATGGCGGCGGTGTTCGCACCACAATGCCGCAAGATGGCGGCGGGCGCGCGCGTCGATTTCCCGCACCCCGCAGCGCCAACCAATATGGCCACCCGAGACTTGTCCAAAGTCTTCGCTATTTCGTCTCTGTAACACAGAATTAAGGATATTGTATCACCATATTAATAATACAATATCTTACCAATCTTTAAAATTATAAATAACTAGTAGCCCGCTTGCAACTTCGCCCGCTTCAATTCAAAAGTTTTCAACCCTATTTTTTGTACATTGTCCTGACAATTATGAACACAATAAAAAATAAATCCGCCAAATCACAGTCGTACCGTTCTCAAGTAATGCATATATACATGACGCAATTGAATTTTATTAGTACTTATAGATAAAATTAATATAAATGTTTCTTTGGAATAAATTACATTTTAATTTTTTTTTTAGCGTAAGATTTTACATATTATTTTAATCTGACATTTTGATTTTTTTACAGTGACCGTGGTCTCCCTGCTTGAACCGGATTGTTTGAACCATTTCAATGTACATGATTCGCGTAAACTTTGAAAACAAATTCAATGTTTATTTCTAGATTATTTCTACTAATATGTGAAGATCTTTTTTATCGTTCAGTATGCTTCAACGAGACTTGTAGATCAACAATTGTCAGCAAAAGACAAAATATGTCAAATTAAGAAAGTAAACTTCAATACATTTGTTAAAGCGTGTGAAAACGTGGTTCAACCTAGTAGCTCCGTTAGACTACTGACATACAGTCTCGAGCATTAACATGTAAACATTGTAACTTTTAATAACATGGAATAAGAGTCAAAACTAGTCAAAAGTAAATACATGTTAACAAGGGTTGTACGCAAGCGTATTAGAAGGGTTTTGACGCTGTAAAACAAAGGGGGAAAGGAAATAGCTTTGCTGAGTTTCTTGCCGGTTCTTCTCTGTACAAGGTCTCCCGCCCTGTGTAGACTTACGAACCGATGGCATAGTGACATTCATAAGTGCTAATTAGTAGCCTCAACTGAATAGATGATTTTGAATTTTGTATTTTGAAGAAGGCTATTTATGAATGTGTTAGCGCAATAATTAGCTAGCACGCATGGGGCCAAACTCATCAACTGTCTACGTCATCATCAGAAGAGGAAAGTTTGGCAGCGCGCCAACGAAACCGAGAGTGCTCGGGAAAGTGCACACGCACCGCACCGTTCGATAAAACGTCACTGTGACGTGCGCTGACGTTTTAAACGTCACGGTGACGTATCAACGTCAGTTGAAAGCGAGAGTGGACTTTCGATTTCTATGATCACTCTCGGTTTCGATGCGCTGTGACGTAGGTTGTAGGAGAATAATGCGCAAACGCTATTGGTAAATCTATCAATGGTATTGGGTTTCACATTAACGTTTACTATTTAGTGTTTAATGAGTCTTTGATAGGTAGTTTAATAACGTCGTTTAAGTAATTACTTAAATAATTAGGCCTTTTCCTGTATGGGGATAAAATGGGCTGATAAATGCAATAAGAATAACTTATTAAACCAGAAGACCGGCACGGCGGCGATTTAATAACCGATGATAATGAGTGATGGACTTTTTTATATTTTACAGGTAACCACAGTGCCTTGATCTCACCTGATGTTAAGTGATGATAAAGCCAATGATGGAAGCGCACTTCACCCGGGATCCTCAAACTAGTGAGGCACGGCTATCTTATCTTTAGCTGCCAGAACACAACAATGCTAGAAACATTGATGTTACGGCGACATATTTAGATAAGATGGTGGTAGCTAGCCAGGCGGACAAACAAGCCCTACCACACCAACCGAACCGAGTACACAAACATGTACCCCCCCCCCCCCCCCCCCCTTAGGAATCGAACCCGTACCCGTACCGTACCGAGGCCTCTGGGTCTAACCGGTGGTCTTAACCACTAGACCACAGAGGCGGTTAAATTGATTGATTGGTAAATGATATTTCCCCAAACCCTTCGAGTTCCAGTAAGATAGCGGGACTTTGCTGAGACCTCAAGATTATAAAACGTGTCGTTGCACTGTTACGTTTCATTAGCGATTACTCATGCACGTATAATTATTAAACGTTCACATTCGGTAAAACACAAGATATTAAGGTATATTTAGTATCAAAGAGAACGTGTTTACAATCAGTCCGATCGATAAATTCATAACACACTATAGTTTCTACAATATCATTTAAAGGGCAAAAATCATGAAAACGAGTGGCGGCGTTTAGTTGATATCTTATATTTTATCTAAATTATTGTACCTCTGATTTTGCCTAAACAATCGCCAATGTCTAAACCACAAATCGTCCGTCTCACATTTTCGAATTATCGAGCGGTTTTTTAAATTAACCCGTTAAATTCCCCATACAAAATTAGTATGGCCGCGCGGCATCAAATAAATATGGACGAAGACATTTCAAATAAAATATATGACACTTGTCCCTTATAACCTAACTGCAAACATGACTTTCCCAGCAAAACTCTAATAGCATCGATGACGTCACAGCATCAAAATTCTCGTTCTACATCGAAAAGCGATAGTAAACAAATGAACTTTCGATGAAAAACATTCGGCGTTACTTTTCACTTCGCCTAACGAGGTCGAATCGCCTCGCTTCGAAGGCATTGAGGTCACACAGCGCTCTCTAAACCATATTTTCGGTGCACTTTCGTTGGCAAACGATGATGTTTAGAAAGGAAGAGTGGCGCTTATGACGTTCTCGCGATGCATTTAGTGGAAGCGAAATCGAAAGTGAAGTTTGCGTTCCAATTGAAGTAAAAAAGAGTTTGCATATCGATAGTGACGATCTACATATAAAAAAACCGGTCATGTTATCACTTTGATCAATAATGTACTAGACTCCCGATGAGCGCTTCAAAGACGGTAGGCGAGATTTGATGCTAAATATGCTGACATCATAAATGCATCTATTTTCGGTAGATTATCCGATTGTGCTTTGACAAAACCAGTTTCTGTTATCGTCCTAGATTGACTACTAATATATATTCACAAGTAATCACACAGGAATACAGTATTAAACAATTTTTCTCACTAACACCAACACAGTATGAATATCGACGCCGATAAATGGACGCCGATGGTGACGCGTTTTGTAAGTTTACATTTCCTTCCCTTATTTTTCACTTTTTATATAATATTTTCTGGGTTTAAATAATATCTAAATAAAAAAAATACCTTTTAAGTATAATATATATAGACAATAAAGAATATAGGAAAAAATATTTGAGACAAATTTAAATTCTATGCATATTCCCTATTATGCTATCCAATGTTTTATCAGATTTTGTTAATTAAATATAATTAATGAAATAAATAAACTAATAATTATGTATTACCTATTTGTGAGATATATTGTGTTTTCATGCGATGGCCAAGTCAATTTGTTTATTTAAAACATAAAAGATTATTAATATTGATATGGTCACTATAAGATGTTAAGAGGTTAGCTACTTACGTAATAACTTAAGACAGAAGAAGGTCCCTTAAGTAGGGACTAAATAAATTAACCGACTTGGTATTACATGGATCTCACAACTATTTACGGTAGAAGCACTGAGTTGCGAGACCAGGGGCCCGACCGCCTAACCGATTGCTTTGGCTACGTGTGTAGTTTATGACGTCATCTTGTCATCTAGCTAATAGGTATAGGCATATATCTATAGCCTTTAGCTTTCGATA
The DNA here is from genome assembly GCA_949315975.1 of Eudonia truncicolella. Classification (NCBI taxonomy): domain Eukaryota; kingdom Metazoa; phylum Arthropoda; class Insecta; order Lepidoptera; family Crambidae; genus Eudonia; species Eudonia truncicolella. Next base: position 3,407,866 of record OX438848.1, on the reverse strand, counting down.
TTGCTTTCATAGGCGGTACGAAATGACAAGATGACGTCATAAACTATACACGTAACCAAAGCGATCGGTTAGGCGGTCGGGGGGCTGGTTTTTTTTACAAGTTTGTTTTTGATGGCTATAGATTTCGAATAACAGGACCACTTTCGAGATGTATTTTTGTTCTTTTATCTAGTACATAATTGATGATATGAAAAATTTATATTCAGCGTCACACAGTAATACATTGAATAAAATAAAAATAAAATACAATTACAAAATGCAAAGTGACACAGAAAAGGTATCCATCCACTCAGCATTTGTCAGAACACCAAAGGTGTCGGACGCTTATCTTCCGTGGAAACCTAAAAACCATTCGGTTTTTAGGTTTCCACATCATTTATCATCATTTATCTTTCAGAATATGGTTGATCATGATTTTTACAACTACGAATTTCTCATGTGTTCATGTTTCTCGAGTATTCTACCGTTTTCAAGCGCCGCCGCCGCAGATTTTGTTTGTATATTATTCCGTAGTTTATGGCTTTATATAGACAGGATTTTTTAAATATTTTTTTAATACTGTCTTTATTATAATTATTAACATTCATAAAATGGGTTATTAGTTTGAATAAATGTAGCTAAGAGGAATAGGGTTGTTGATTTTGAAACTTTCCATTTTGGACTTTAAACAGCTTAAATTGAGTATTTTTTTGTATATTATCTACTAACTTAATGGATTTCTATTTTCCTTAAGCATAGGAGTTTCAATAATGTTGGCTTACAGTATTGTTTTCTAAAGTTTACGCGAACACTACACATTGAAATGAAACAACTTTTACGGATCTACTCGCGTTTATTTCCCTGTGACCACGGACCCTGCAAAGGGTTCGAAACGTCAGGATAAATATAAATAATAAACGCGAGTAGATCCGTAAAAGTTGTTTCATTTCAATTGGCTTACAAGTTTGAAAACTATTGAAGTTTGTATGCGATATCAAAATATATACCTAAAGGTTAACTAGAAAAAATAAAATATGAATATTTTATGAAACTACTATTATATCACTTTCGTTTATGAATTTGGATCGACCTAATATAGTTCTTAATGTTTAATGGTTGTTTATAGGTATTTTGACGTCGTTTATGTAGTTTCATTATGAAATAGGCCTTTTTCCCGTATATAATAGAATAGACTAATAAAATAATGCAATAAAAACAACTTGCTAACACAAGCTCCAAGTAAAATGGTCTTTAAAACAATGGTGTATAAACTGTTTCTACAGGAATCAACACCCACGTAAGAGACTCCTATTATCTTTTCTTCTGTTATATTTAAGTATGTTTGTTTAGTCTATTTTTATTTCAGTTTTTTTATAGTATGTATATTATATTTTATCACCTAATTTAATAAACTTAATATGTTTATTTTAGTTCTTATAAATGTATGTAGTATATGTTTCATTTACGTTCTTTGTCGCACCGCTTACCAATTTTTCTGCCTAGCCCTTAGGTCGACTGGTCGAATGCCATTTGGCATTAAGTCCGCTATTTGTACTTTATTTTATTGTGCAATAAGGATTAAATAAATTGTCCAACGAAGAAGTCATTATAATTTACCTAAAGCCCGGTAAAGCTGAAATGCCCAATGGCAATCAGAAAACTCTCTCAAAAACAAAGTGTAATTTACTTAAATCTTATTAATTAAATTAAATTCAATCATTTATTGCTCTGCATAAATATATATGAGTTGTTACAATAAAAATAAAAATGGCTAATGCCGATTTGTAACACCCTACTTTAAGGGTGTGTATTAATAATTATAAAAAAGTAAGTAAACAGCCTATATACTGTCCCACTGCTGGGCAAAGGCCTCCATTATTGAAATCAAGTCATCACTACAATTGATGGGTATTGGCTTACTCACCACGCTTGACAAGTGCGGGTTCGTGATCACAAACCCGGGCTATGCATCGAAAAATCTGAAACACACTCTGCCCGACCTGGGAATTGAACCCGGGACCTTCGGGTATCGGGCCGGAGCATTCATTATAGTACTTATTGAAATATAAGTAGAAATTTTTACTAAAAAAATAAACACACACAATTAAAATGCTACCTTACACCTAAGAATAAGTACCGACCGACCTATAATCCGCGCCCCATTTCCACTAAGTTCCCAGTCCCGGTCAAGGTCATTCCGGTCCCGGTACGGGGTCACGTTTCGGGGTCGCGCGCGCGTTTCTAGGACTCAAGGTCGGCCGCTCCTCGATTGAGGACAATGGGGTCGCGACGTTGCTAATGTGGAACAGTCGTTGGGATCGGGAGCGGGGCAAGGTCACCGTTCTCGAGGTCATGTCGCTCAAGGACTGAGAGGAGTGAGTATTTGTTAACCGGTCTTATGCGGCGAGCACTGATCAGAGATCTAAACAATTTAAATTCGAATGTGTCTGTATTTGCAGCAGTTGTATTTTATGGCTATCAACAGCGAAAGTGTCCTTTTATGATAGGGCATTTTCCAATGTTGACACTGTAAGGGAGAAAAGAAATGCCCTTGCTGATTTTCTTGCCGGTTCTTCTTAGCACAAGGTCTCCCGTACAAAGTAGAATTACAAACCGATGGCATAATGACGTTCATAAGAGCTATTTGTAGCTTAAACTGAATAAATGATTTTGGATTATGAATTTATTGAATTTTGTCGATTTTGGGTGACAAAACGATTAAAAAGTAGTTAATAATTAAAACTTACTGTAACTTTTTTGAGGAGCTCGATGGCGTAGTGTTTAAACGTCCGGTCTGCGATTGCTAAGGTTAAGCAACTTTTGCAAACTTTTTATATATTTATTTTAATTATCTTTATGGTTGACATTTCTTTGTAATGTATTTTATTAATTTTAATGCTGATTTTACTTTAATATTTTATTAATTAATTAATAATTTGTATATATAATATAATATAATAATTTGTATATTTATTTATGTAAGTATATTTATAATATATCTTTTTATTTTATTCCTATTTTTATTTTAAAATTTTTACCATTATGATAAATTTAATTAAATATATTCACATTTAAAATACTTATATTTGTAAAATTTATTTATAGGAACGCACTTATTCACTTCACTGTAAACCATGAGGAAATCTAATCTAATCTTGCATTAACAATATTAATTAAAAAAAATGTTAAATGTCAAATTAAATTTTAATTTCTTTAGTTTCCAGTTTTTGTAGTCTCACTATCGCATAGCTCGTTCTCACTTCACTATTTATTCTGTCTTCAGCCCGATGTGTGTATTCACTCAATGACTGATGCGATGCGTATGATTTGTATAGTGCACAAATTGTAACGTAAAATATAAAGCTACCTACCCGTAATTTATTTGTTAATTGAATTTATGTTGTAAGTAATGTATTGTATGGGCTGGTTAGAACCACGACAGCTCAATTGGAAGAGCACCTGACCCGGTATGTCAGAAGGGTTTTTGTAATTGTAATTTTTTTTTCGCAACAAAATTTGCGTTAAACTTATATAAACAAAACAAAAACATTTTATAAATAGCTTGCCTACTTCTTAACTGATCTTTAGTATTTGTAAAAACATTATGATCAGATGTTAATGACGGTAGTTGTTGACGTTGAATTGGCGCCTTTGGCTTTCAAAGTAAAAAAGTAAATAGTGTTGAATAATTTCGGCGGGCTGGTTAGAACCACGATAGCTCAATTGGAAGAGCACCTGACCCGGTATGTCAGAAGGGTGCAGGTTCAAATCCTGCTCGTGGAAACTTTTTCAACATTTGTGTTTTTGTAATTTGTTTCGCAACATAATTTGCGTTAAAATTATATAAACAAAACAAAAACATTTTAATGTACTAATGTTTTTTTTCCCTTAATGTTGATGTGACTTCTTCTAACTATTTAATAATGTAATGCGTGTGTTACCTACATTATAAGATAAATGTCATAGGAAGTGACTAGCATCTATGATATCTTGTATTTAGTCCTATAAAAATTGTTATCATTGTTTTAAGTCATATATGTATTTTTTTTGTGAATAACGTATTATTATTATACCCTTTATTTATTTTCTTGCTTAAAACTAGATTTTTACAATATTTTAATATAAAAACAATAAAATATTATAAAAACCTAATTCTAGAGTACCACCAGCAGCGGGGCAGTGCCCAAGCTACCGGAGGTCAGGGCTGCAGTGAGGAACCTCCTGACTATTGTCAGTGCCGTGTCAAGGAGTACTGCTTTCTGAATCTGACCCTTGATCCAACCATCAAGCGAGAGCCTCGTAAGATGTTGGTCGAGGCTCTTCGCTATCAGACCGTTCGCTGAAACGACTATCGGGACAATGATCGTCGAATCAACGTTCCACATGGCGGTCACCTCGTGAGCTAAGTCAAGGTACACACGCCTGCACATCAACCTACCACAAACTGTCAAATTTCTTCCATAGACTTTGAACTTTATGCCTTAACAATATGGTTGAAAATGTATTGAAGAAATTTGACAGTTTTGGTTAGCTGGATGTGCAGGCGTCTGTACTTGCTGAGTATTAAAATATATATTATTATTATTATTTATACCAATATAAACATACAAATATTAAAAAGCACAATATGTCAGAGATATTAAGGTTGTTTGTTACTTACTAAAATTGCAAAGTGACAACCCTAGGATTAGCTAATACATTGTTCTTGGTCGACAACCTCATGATCCAAACGAAACAGATGTCAAAACATGCAAGGGTTGAACAAAAAATTATGTAATAAAATAAATTTGAGGAAATGGAAATGTAAATCTTCATAAATATGATTTTGTATGTTACCACGGTGGTATATACCTGTCTGCATGACTATGATTCGGGATTATACATATATTACCGAACATGTAGAAATAGAAAACATGCATTGGCAGTATGAATGGGTGGTAGGCAAAATATTTTATTTTAATTCATGAGTGCTTATTTTGTAAGATAGGTATATAGATATATAGATAGATAATTCTTTTATAGCAACAAAATAGTAAGTTAACTTAGATAAATATTTATAATAATCTAATTTAAATGTTTTAACTGTTACAAGTTGTTACTAGAAAAAATCAACCAGCTTCTGGAAGCTCGAGTGGGAGGGAATGGAACCCACGACCTTTGGATAACCGGTCCAATGCTCCATTGACCCTATCGACCGTTGGATAACAGCTAAGCTACTGGGGCCTCAGTAAAAAAAATATCTTGTTTTAAATGTTTTAAAACTAGGCACCTCTTGCCGCTTTTGCTTCTTGGTCTTCACACACTAACATAATAGGACTCCGTTGAATATCAGCGTTGCAGCTGATGTTCATGCTACATCATCAAGGAACCCTAATTTTCGGTTTCACTCTTAACCCTGTTCTTGGCATTGTAAATTATTTGAGACATTTAACTTACAAAAAATTTCGAGTAGTGAAAAACACATTTTATACAAAATATAAGCCAAGTATAGGGTTAATATTTTATTTTCGAAATGAAACCGATAACCTATTGATGCCCTCTACACTAAGATTTAGTCACGCTCAGACATTTTCAAAAAGTTAAAGTCAAAGTCAATTTTTTTTTATTCAAATGAACTAACGAAAATTGCTTTTGAATCGTCCATAAATTTTTTACCTATTATCCATTCAGGACATTTAGCTGTGGAGAAGAATGGGCGCAAGAAACTCCACAGCTTTAATAGAAGTAAAAAGGCACCAAAACCGCCCATTGTCCTTTTTGGTCACCTATCCGATGACCGGCCTTATAAGAAAGTTGTTTAACCTTAGCAATCGCAGACCGGGCCGTTAATCACACTTCCTCAAAGTATCATTAGATTTTAGAAAAAAATAATTTCATGTTGTTCAAAATATAAAATTCAAAAGCATTTATTCAGTTTAGGCTACAAATAGCTCTTATGAACGTCATTATGCGATCGGTTCGTAAGTCTACTTCACTCGTACGTTATAAAACAAACTGACCTGTAACTATCAATGGGCAGCGGCGCTATCTCCTCGTCGTATCGTTCAAACTTCTGTCTCAGCTGTCGATCGCGTCGCTGTAAAATCGCGGATGTCGGTCGCTGCACACTCCTGCTGTAGACGGGATGGATGTGCGATTTGCTGTCTGTGTAAACGACAGAGCAGTTATAATCACAGCATATTTTTTTTTAATAGTCCTGTAGCTTATGCCTTTATATACAGGGTGGGGCAAAAGTAAAGTCATAAAGTGAATGCTGCCATTTTGTTCGAAATGAAAAAAATGTGCTCTGTTTTTATACAAAAAGTTTATTTAAAGGTGTAAAATTGATGTCATTAAGTTTTTAAAATTAAATCGGTCAAATGACCACCTCCAGAGTTAATTTTGCATAGTTGCTCGCAAGACATCTGGCCCCAAATTGGTAATTTCTTCTTCAATGTTGGTTTACGAAACTTGCAATGTTTGCTTGCTTGTTGCGGTAAACGCGAGATTTCAAATAGCGCCAAAGAATGAAGTCTGGCGCCGTCAGATCTGGCGATCTGGATGGCCAGTTCAAATCGCCAAGACGGGAGATCACATGGCCCGCAAATTGGTCAAATAGGCAGTAACAATAATTCCGCGTTCTTCAGTTGTGTGGCGGCGTCACCTACCGCATACGCCGCACATTAATCGACACGAAGCAAACACCTTCTCAACCGTGTCAACAGATGGCGCCACAAACGCATACCAACGACGTCGCCATACTAAGACGATAAATGCGATAAATGGTATGGGAAGCCTGCATCGCGATAGCGAAGTTTCACTATCTCCTTCGCTATATATAGCACCTCCAACTAACATTCGTTGGACCTCGGTCCCCGAGCCATACCACACAGCTCGGAGGAAGATCTTCACTTTGGCCTTCCTCATTGTGGCGCACCATCCTACTACTATCATCCTACAGTTGTCTATCGCTCCATTGCTTATGGTCAATTAATTCTCTATCTGTCTACAATATAAATGTCAAAGCATAATGACATTTGACGCCATTAATACTAGCACATTTACATTATGCCATTACTTTTGCCCCACCCGTTATATAACTAGCTGACCGGCGGATTTCACAAACAACGCGGCAACAAAACAAACAAATCATTCGTCCGCTTAAGAACACCCGTATCCCACGAAGACCCCTTTGAAGCAGCGCCACCTACCGGGTCCAATTGTAAATCTAAACCATTCTCGAATCCATTTGAACACACACAAAAAAAACATCCAAATCGGTCCAGCCTTTTAGTAGGAGTTCAGTCGCACAAAAAATTTATATATATATAAAGATTTCTGTAAATTTTATTTATGTAGTTGCATGTAATCTTCACCTAGAATTGTATTGACATCAAGTCAAGCTAAAATCTATTTTAATAATATTTTATATGTTGGTAATAAATAAATCAATAAAATATATGATTGTACCGACTGATCCCGATCCCGGCTGCATTAGCACAGGTTAATACCACCAATCCGCCGTTCTCCCTAACCATCTATAGGAAGACATAAATTGAGCTGGTGATGATGAATCCTGTTAACCCGTACAGAAAATAATATCCTTGTTTATTGGTATGGGTTCAAACTCTAAGTGCCTTACAAATAAACAAAGAATAAGCTCCCAATAGTTATTCCGTGATTTGTTTCTTTTACTCTAATTTAACATTTTAAATTAGAGTAAAAGAGACAAAACACGGAGCGTCATTATTACGTTTACATGACGTGAACAAAAATACTCTAGGTGTCTTACAAATAAACAACGAATAAAGCCCGAATAGTTATTCCGTGTTTTGTTCCTGTCATGTTAACGTCATTTCAAATTAAGAGTAAAAGAGACAAAACACAGAATAACTATTCCGACCTTATTCTTTGTTTATTTGTAAGACCCGTAAACAAAGAATATGCTTCGAGTTATTCCGTGTTTTGTTTCTTTTACTCTAATTGAAATGACGTTTACATGACAGGAACAAAACACGGAATAACTATTCGGACCTTATTCGTTGCTTATTTATAAGGCACTAAAACTCCGGACAGGAAAGAGGAACGGAAAAACCGCCACATAACTTCGGCCCCTTTAGGTTTCGAAGTATCCCAATAAGGAGGATTCGCAGGGTTAAAAAAAAGTATGGGTTCACGTCAGTAGTCCAACGGAGCTATGGGGATCGAACAACGATATCTCGGATTCAACCCGAGCCGAGCATACGGCTACCGACTTCTTGTTTGGAGTTACTAATGGCCTCAGGTGGCCTTTTTGGAGTCACCGGATTTGGCGGCATTTATTTCAAATTATTAATTGCCTCTTTTAGATAAAAAATGTTCTGAGCACTACAGCTGCAATTTACAACTTTATTGACAGTCGTTTTCTTAACAAAACAATATTCAAAGTACTTGCCTAAGAAATCTAGTTGTGCCGAATCAGCTTCATCATCAGAGTACTCATCTGTAACAAACAGGAACATTATTAACTATTAAATTTGTGATATTTCATCTGCAAAGATGAATCTGCATAGCCATCGGTTTCAACAACCGTTGGATAGATGGCGCACTGTGCCGCTATTAGCACTCAAAAGATAATAATTAAAAAGCAGTGACAAAATTCAGCGCTCACGTCATCCTTCCCGGTAGCATAGCGGTCAGTGCAGCCGCTCGGATTGCGGAAGACCCAGGTTCGATTCTTGGCTGGGGCTTTTAATTTTTTCACTGTATTTTATAAATTTTATAAATATTTAATTTAGCTTCAGTGCAGCAAGCACTTAAAAAATAAAAAGTAAAAATTTATTATTAAGTAACTAAATAGTATTTAATATATATAAAGCTCCAAGAACACAAGTCACTTAACAGGCTTTTAAAGACATCTGAAAGACTTACAGATTAAATATGTGCTTTGGCTCAACTCTCTGATTAGTTTGCATTAACTTAATTATTTAGTTCTAAAATAAAAGTATCTTATGTTATTTTAAATATCCCTCATCTCCTGATGTGTATTGTGATGATTTGACATAATATATTAATAGTTCTTTACAAATTTTTATTTAAATTTTAATATTAATTCTCATTCTCATTTCTCATTTTATTCTATATATAAATTGTAGTCTTCATCTATAATTGTATTAAAGTCAAGCTAAAATCTATTTTAATAATGTTTTATTTAAGAAATCAATGATGTTTTATATGTTGGTGATCATTTTAATGAATAAATAAATAAAAAAAACTCGTTGAATATTTTGAGTAGTTGGTGACTTATTTATTATGTGAGGGTAGTTACTTCACAGTGACGTAATACCGCTGGCTACAGCGTAAATCACAAACTACTAGAAAAATTCAACAGGCCTCGTTAGCTCAGCTGTCAGACCATTGGACCGGTTATCCAAAGGTCGTGGGTTCGATTCCCAATCGAGCTTCCTGAGACGGGTTGAATTTTTCTAGTAAAATTTTATCTTGAAATCCCTTTATCAATAAATAAATAAACACTACAGAGTGCCCAGTTCCATAAGAATCCCACCACAGATAGTTAAAAGTCAAATAGATACATACCTTCGTCCAAAGTGGAATCCCTGAGTAGCGCTGAAGCCTGCACTGCTTTCTTTGAGGCGTCTCTAAACGTCGATTCGTAGATTTGTTCTAAAAAAATTAACAAATTTAATTTTATTACTTTAAGTTCAAAATTCAAAATCATTTGTGAATGTCACTAAGCCAATAGTTCATAAGTCTACTCTGGGGAGATCTGGGGAGATCTTGTACTGAGAGGAACAGGCAACTTAGCAAGTGTCCAGCTATTTTCTCCCTTACAGCGTCAAAAATATTGGAAAATGCCCTATCATATGCCATGACATAGCAGGACACTTTCCATTACAAATAAACACAAAAAATATAATATAATATATTCAATTTCCACAATGTCATACAGTACCACTACAGTACTCTAGTCAAAGTCAAAAATTGTTTAAGAAAAACAAAGTCACACTATAGTGAATAATACTAAAAATAAGATAAGTATGCAAGAGCAGACCAGCCTCCACAGGCGGCACCCGTTCACGAGTATGACATATGAATCAGCCATCGCTTCGCTCAACCATATTTTAGGGAAAGTAACGACCCGACGCACACGCCACCACCGCAGAGACAATAAAGAGAGCATGACACATTCAAGATACTCTAAATAAAAAAATATAGAATACACATAGGATCAAGAGAAGATTGGAGCATAGACATTGATGGCGTCATTTGCTATACAGACGGCTCCAGAAAAGAATCGACAAAGCTCTCCGTATCCGGCGTGCACATTCGATGCGCAGATGGAACGGAGATGAACGAATCGATACCGCTAGGAAAATTCGCCGGCGACGGTAAAGGCACTAGGCAGAGAAGAGACAACATCAGCAATCGTTAAAGAATGTAAGGAATCACTAAGAAGGCTGGCCGAGAGAGCGGACCTGACAATAGCGTGGGTCCCCGGACACAAGGGAAACATGGGAAACGAACAGGCCGACGAACTAGCCAGAAAGGGAGCAGAGGAAAGCTTGGTGGGACCGGAACCCCGGCTGCCAATAGCGCACAACATCACCAAGGGAGTAATCAGCCACAGTATCACAGCAGAAACCAACCGAAGATGGAGATCCTCGACTGGCATGAGACAGTCGAAGATCTTCATTAAGGGAATGGACAAGAAAAAGACCAGCAAGCTGATGGGACTCTCTAGAGAAAACATGAGGCTGGTCATAGAGATCATAACAGGATACTGTCGACTGAACAGACATCTGACAGTGATTGGAGTGAAAAATGACCCCATATGCCCAGAGTGCACAGAAAGTGAGGAAACCAGCCTCCACCTACTAGCTGAGTGCCCTATGTACTCACTGATAAGATGGGAGCTCTGGGGGTCGGATACACTAGATATAGAGGACCTGAAGGATCTGAAGGTGGAGCAGATCGCAAGATTCACCAAAGAAACCAAAAGATTCGACGGGGCGCCGTGAAAGCTGGATAAACCCAAGCTCCCCCAAAGGGGAGAACGGGAAAAAGGATAAAGTGGCCCGCAGACAACGCGGGTGGATCGTCCGTTCGGCTAGCGACGTCCCCACGAGAAATAATAATAAATAAAAACTTAATGATCTATTTAACGCAACGCTGTTTGTTATCTGTGTACGGCACAGTTGATAAAGGCTATCATATCAGTATAAAAATTATACAAATTAATTTTATTATATTGATTCAAATAGAATGTGTGTTTTTTTATTATAACTAGGCTGTTTTATCATCTAAATATTCTTTGACTGTATAATAACCTTTTTTAAGTAATAAAGATTTCACATGTTTTTTAAACTTATCTAAAGGTAAACCTTGCCCCAAGAAAGAACCAAGAACCTTCTGTAACCTGAACAGTGGCATTACAAGTTTTGTCTTATTTTTTAGTATTGAAATTGTGTATGTCACCATGTTTAGAAAACGAGTTGATATTGCAACATACATAAACTATACAATTATAAATAAATTGAGATGCAACTGTCAGGACAACAATCTCCTTAAAAAGATTAATTAAGGAAGTTTGTGATCCTAGTTTATAGATTGTTCTTATTGCTTGTTTCTGTAAAATGAATAAAGTTTCAATATCAGCCGCTGTTCCCCACTGACATGACACTATGAAAATAACTAAAATAAACTGTTCTAGCAGTTTCAACGTCTGTTAACGGCCAAATTTTTTTAATGGCATAAAGCAGCAGAACTGAGTTACCCGGCCAATTTCGATATATGAGGATTCCATTGCAGTTTTGAGTCAAGGGTTATGCCTTAAAAAAACTAGAATCTACCAAATCTAATTGATCACCGTTTATTCTAATATCGGTTGGTTCATTTGTGACATTTCGTAATATTTTAATACATTTTGGTACAAGGTATACAAGGTGGTATGTGTTAACTAAGTTCACTGAAATAAACAAAATTCTACATAAATTTTACTTTTTTATTTTAAGTGCTAATTGCTGCACTGAAGCTAAATTAAATATTCATAAAATTTTATAAAATACAGTGAAAAAAAAATTAAACGCCCACCCGACCCAGCCAGGACTCGAACCTGGGTCTTCCGTAATCCGGGCGGCTGCACTGACCGCTATGCTACCGGGAAGGCTGACGTAAGCGCTGAATTTTGTCACTGCTATTTTAATATTTTTGAGTGCTATTAAGCGGCACTAGCGCCATCTATCCAAACGGTTGTTGCGACCGATGGCCATGCAGCGCATGCGCATTCAGCGCTTACGTCAGCCTTCCCGGTAGCATAGCGGTCAGTGCAGCCGCCCGGATTGCGGAAGACCCAGGTTCGAGTCCTGGCTGGGTCGGGTGGGCGTTTAATTTTTTCACTGTATTTTATAAAAAAAATTTATGAATATTTAAAATTCTACATACTTATCTCACTCTCATATTCGTTCCAAATCTTCTCTATTCTTTCCATTGATCGGTCACTGATAGTGATTTCTATTGGCAAATTCATTGTGCTTCTGAGATTATCTAGAACTTTCTGGTCATACATCGGGTGGCCTTTACTGTTGACATGTTTGTTTATATAGAGCCAATGGAGGGCCATGGTAGCAGCTGTTTCAGCCGCTTGCCGTTTCGATAACGCTTTACTGGAAAACATAAAGAAATATAAATATATTCCACTAGTAGATAGTTTGTAAGCTGCCAGTTTACTACATACACCAAAGCAGTTTCGTTTTTCTATTCATCATAATCATCAACTTGATCTATCTGCAGTCAGCTGTAACCATATTGATTGTTCATTTCTGTATTAATTCGGATTATCCTGTGATAACCACCACTGCTGCTGGGCTGGTTAAAACCACGATAGCTCAATTGGAAAAGCACCTGACCCGGTATGTCAGAAGGGTGCAGGTTCAAATCCTGCTTGTGTTGGCTAACCTAATAATAATAAAAAAAATTACCTTTCAAACTTAATTTTCTCAGGCCATATAAATGTGTAGGAACAGAGCCAATCTCCTTGCACTATTTTCTTTTTCTTGCCTTTTGCTGCAGTAGTGATTTGCTTGTAGTGTATATCATATATCTTCTGTGGGGTTTTGGTGGTTAATTCATGAAGCGTCACTCTCGGTTGCGGGAAAAGTTGTGATAAGCCTTTTAAATCTGCAATTGAAAAAGTATAAATACTTAGAGGTACATTAAACTTGTATTGATTCCAATAAGAAATAACAGAGAAGCAGTCTAAACTATCCAAAATATGATATCTTAATTTATTTATTTGCTACAAATAAAAGAGCCAGAACAGTAAATACAGTGAAACACAGTAACACTTGTATGCTCATTTGTATAACTCTACAGGCATGTGCAGACATGTTGAGCAATACCATGAATACACCATTGAAAAAAATATCATATCATCTTCACTATGCATGCATAGGTTTTCCTATATGAACAATATTAACAGGCTATAACTCACCATACTGGCCCAATATAGTTTAGTGGGTAAATATGATGTATGTTATAGAAATAATATCTAATACCACAATCATCATAATCAGCCTACACTATTTATGTTGGAATATAAATTTGATAGAATTTTGTCTATGGAATTTTATGTAATTAATGGCTGGCATTCAGCCTATGACTTTAAAAGCAATAGCTATTAGAATATGTTTGAATATATAATATAAATATGTCAAAGGAAAAATTGATGACTTCTATTTAGACTTTTGTATCGTTCGGAGTGTGATTTATTAAATCATGTAATTGTTAAAGACTTTGAGATGTTTTATTGAAGAAAGGATCCCAGTCCATATACATAAGAACATTACACAAGGGTAAGATTCTAACACATCTACAACATTTAGTCCACAGCTTGACAAAGGCCTCTCCAAGTGCACACTACTACGCACAATCTGCGGCTGATCTCATTCAACTCTTGCCAACTACCTTGCGAGGCTATCACTTTACCTAGTTAGAGGGCATTACTTCTAAGTATTACAATCATAAGCAGCACATTTTAAATCGCCACTGCTGGAGCACGAGTCTTCCTTATGGATGGAAACACCACAGGGAGAACAGTAGACCATAAACCACCAAGCAGGCTCAATGTGGACTGGCATTTGCTAACATCCAAATTGTTAATCCAAAAATATAACAATACCTTCTTCATATTTGTTTTTCTGCAACTCTGTAACATCTCCATTTATTAAGCTGTTTGAGTATAGTTTTCTATGCTCTAACACATAAGATCTTCTTATGTTGGTATTTAAACAAGTGCATTTATTTTCTCTGTTGACAGCGGCTATGCCTGAAAAGTAGTTATTGATTATTAGGCAAGTCAAATAGCTTGGTTACAAAGTCTATTGTGCAAATTAAAATAAAATATAAATTTGTATGCATATTATTACGCCAGATACAATCCGATCGGGCAGGGAATGGGACATGCACTAGTGCGTGATGCTATTCTCTCTAGATAACATCTGACGGTGTTTCGTAACAAAACACGGCTTGAGGAACCCTTTAGGTTTCTCGCCGCCCCAAAAACGTCCAGCGACGCCCCCTGACCTGAGGCAATCAGCTAACCCCTAAAAAGTTATTACGTAAGTTGACTTAATGTGCACTGTGGACATTAAAGTCCCACCGCACAATAATAAATATATATCTATTAATACTCTAATTACCTAAGTATTAGAACTTTTTTTAGAGGTTATGGCATTTTAACTTACCGCTATAGTTTCGTATTGATGAGACAAAATTGTTGCTCAATGAATCGTATAATAAATAATTTCTCCAGATATTTGATCTTGCTACTAAACATCTTGATAGGAACATGATTGTGGGTCACAGATTCTAATTTCTTCTATTCTCCTCTCTACTGTTACTTGTTTGTAATAAAGTTAATTTGTAAAAGATAAAGGCTTACGAATCGAGGTTTCGGTCAATGTTTTACACAGTAATATTATAGATATTGTTTTATCTTGCGGTTCTTCCCCTAGCAAAAGAAAACAAAGTTTAATTAAATGTTTCGCAAAGTTTTTACAATCTTTATTAGCAGTACTTTTTTTTTTTTTAACTATTCGTGACCATGGATACTAGTCCTTCAGTCAAAAACTTAATTTATACGATTTTCTTCTGTCTTGTTTTCTATATGATGATGATGAATGTAAATAGAAATGAGAAGTGAGAAATGATAGACCCCCCAACCCTCGAGTATCTCAGTAAAGGTGTGGGGCTTTACTAAGTCCTCGGGCAGACTTCTTGAGAATTTGAAAAGTGACGTTGCACTGTTTTGTTTCATTTGCCAACACTCATGCACACTTACGAACACTTAACGGTTAATAATCCACCATTATTTCACATTAATATTCGACATAACACAAATTTTAGAAAATAAAACAAAACCGCAGACATGATTTTTCACTTTCCCGCCAAGAAGTCCCTATTAGCAGTACGTCAAAACAATGATACCACTTTTGAAGTCGAAATTTTGCCATTTTTTAAAATGTATTTTTAAAAGATATATTTTAATTTTTTAAAGATATAAATATGGAAACAACAGCAATTTATAAATGTTGTTAGTTGTAACATTTGTATGCGTCAAATATAGAAACCATTTTAAAATTTATAGATATTCAATTTAAAAAAACAATTTTTAAAGTTGATGAATATCGAAGCACCAGCACTTTATTAATTTTGTCAGTTGTTATAACATTTGTATGCGTCAAATACAGAAACCATTTTAAAATTTAAAGATCTTCTTACAAAACTATGCCTACATAAGTTATTGTTCTTTTCAAATTTTAAGTGACATAACTTATTAGTTTAGCCTCTGTCTGCCAAGGCAAATATTGATTAGGTATATTAACAAGTTTATTCCTACCGGATGATCACCTCTTATAGATGTACCCCCTAATGCGATACTTTTAAAAATTATAATAATCATGAAAGTTCAATGAGGCGCCCTACGCAACGCCCTAATTATTATAGTCTTGTAGCTTACAGATTTACATATAAGACGCTTACAAGATTAGATTGATTACATTAATTCAATACAATAATACTTCAATGCAACAATACTATTTTTAGGGTTTAAACGATATGGCCATATGATAACTATACGATAGTATCGTTGTGTATATTACGATAGCGATCTCTAACTTTCATTACTTGCAAGAGTTATAATTGTGCCATAATGGCAAATCATGCTGCAATAAGGTCACACTGTTCATAAATACGTCATTCTGACAGGCTAACATTCTATTTTTTTCCATTTAACCTATTCAAGGAAGGCAAAAGTGCCAAACCCATGCATCCATGCTTTTAGTAATTTATATTTGTTTTGATCGATGATGATGATCGTTTTCCATAAATCCTGAAACTCTTCGTAATTTCTAACCAGGCCAAATACCGAAATTTAAGGAATGACAGATGTCCATACCAACTTTCCACCCCTATTTCACCTCTCTAGGTTTTTCAAAAAATGCAAAAACATGTCATTCTTTATTTTTGTTAAAAATCTAAAGATCGTTTGAAATATTCATTTTGATAGTTATTACTTTGAAAATAACGATTTCCCCAAAAAAAACCTTTTTCCCTTTTTTACTCATTTAAAGAAAAATAAACAAAATTCCTGAGACAGGTCATTCTTTCATTCTTTTCAAGAACCTAAATACCAATTTTCATGTATTTAACTTCAAAACATACGATCTCTACCTAGTTTGTGTTCAAAACTCACTTCTTGGCGGGAAAGTGAAAAGTCATGTCTGCGGTTTTGTTTTATTTTCTAAAATTATTCTAAGGATTATTAACCGTTAAGTGTTCTTTAGTGCGCATGAGTGTTGCAAATGAAACAAAACAGTGCAATTTCACTTTTCAAATTCTCTCAAGAAGTCCGCCCGAGGAATTAGTAAAGCGCCACATCTTTACTGAGATACTCGAGGGGTTGTATCATTTCTCACTTCTCATTTCTATTATCATTCATCATCATCATCATACTGGAAGGGAATTTTGTTTAATTATGTATTACTTGTAAGAAAAATTACTTTGACCCCCTTAGGGTGTGATTTCCGTAAAATCCTTTCTTAGTGGCTGATTACATCACCCAATTAACATACAGTCAAAATTTTATCTAATTAGCTTCAGTACGGAACCCTAAAAAGACAAATCGTAACTGATTGTGATTGATCCTGGCTTTCAGATTGACTTTTCAAGGCTGAACCAAACCGACGGAAGTGACTAGGTTAAAAAAAAACTCCTTGCTCACGGTCATGTCGGCATGTTATAGTCGAAAGTGTGCGCAGGACAAAACTTTAACAGCCTCTGTGATTTATTGGTTAAACCTCCGTTCTTAGAGATTCGATTAGCGGGACGTACATATAATAAGCCTAAGTTTAGTTAAGTTAACATACATGTATGTTTTTGATTTTTTCTCTGTTTTGTTTTTTTTTTCTCTTTTATATTTTTGTTTTATGTAAAGTCGAAGTTAAGAATATTTGCGTCTCTACAAATAAGCTAATTATTGCATTCATATTTATTACAAAATATCTATGTATTTTACCTAGCATATAAGTTCATTTTAGTCTGTATACCTACACGTGAATTACGTGGTGGGATGTGTTACCATTTATAGTACACTAGCGGCCCGCTCGCGACTTCGTCCGCTTGAGTGAATACTCGTATCCTATAGAACCCTAAAGCAGCGCCACCTACCGGGTCCAATTATATGCATGTATTATACATATAAACCTTCCTCTTGAATCACTCTATCTATTAAAAAAAACCTCATCAAAATCCGTTGCGTACTTTTAAAGATCTAAGCATACATAGGGACAGACAGACAATGGGAAGCGACATTGTTTTATACTATGTAGTGATAGGTAAGTCTATTGTAAGCCAATTTATGTAACACATTTGTTTGTAATCCCTAAAATAGATAAAAATAATTTAATAAATATAATTGTGCTCGGTTTGGTCGGTTTAATTACAAGAAGAATCCCAATGATCAAGGGTATCATTGATAGCAGCTCGCTTCGGCACGTCCTGATCTGGCGTTATGACCTGACGCAGGTCCCTTGTGCTTGCGCAAGGGTGTCTGACACCTTTTACTTTATAACAACTAGGTTGGTGGGGGGTGTCAGTATAAACTTTAAAGTCGTATGTAGCGGGGGTGTACCTTTATTCTTCTTCGTAGTATTTTTTTTGAGGATACCATTTTCGTACATTGAGTGGCAATGTATAAATTATTTTTATTTATACAACACATCGCATTATTTGCTACTCAAACAAAGACGCAAGGTTGATCATAAAACACGCTAATTATATTGAACCTGCAAAGTCATTTATTAGATACCTATTTAACAGAAACTAGTTTTGCATAATTATTAACACCGAAGTGGCAGCGGTCGGCAGCGCAGAAATTAGTAATTTCACCGTCATTATAAGCTTTACCTCTTATATATAACGCATATTATCGCTTGAAAACAGTGTCGCCCGCCATCGCTTTGATCGGCCACTTGTCAGCTCGTATCTAACCCGACTTTTTCTAGCGATAATATGCGATGTTAAAATAAAAATAGAGTTTCGGTATCGCCTCTGCACCGAATCTGCTGCGCGAGCACGGATCTTTAATCGACCGATCAAGTGACATTAGACGATAAAATTTGACAGTTCAAGTCGACAAATTAACATAGGCAGCATGGGACTTGCTTTATCGACCCTGCATAAAGACCCTGTTTTTTTGTGTTTTAATTAAATATGTATAGTTTTCAGATTTTTCCCTGTATTTGTAGTATAAGACGATATTACTTACCAAACTTCATAGTTCTAGGTCAACGGCAAATACCCTATGAATTTTGATTCCCTTGAGAGTGTCGAAATATACGTTTTTTGCGACATAAACGACCGTATCTTAATTTTTCGTTAACTTAAAAGTTTGATCAACGAAGTGATCCTGTAATATTTAAGGGTGCGTACATAAACCCTGCTGCTTAAATATCACCATTAAATGTGGTAAAAAAAAAGTTTTTTTTACTTATGTGTAATGTTAGCATTTTGTACAACCCTATTTTGTTATTGATTGACAAGCGCAAGCGCAGTGCCGGATGAGTGACCTTTGACACGGGGCACGCTTGTACACTCCTGCCGCCCGTCTCCCCCACCGCGCCGCGCTAGGCGCGATCTCAGGCCGTCCGCGCCCGCACTTTATGTCTAAAAAATATAAATTTCTCAGCTACTTATTACTTGTGAAAAAACAGTTATCACCAAACATGTAGGCTGCTCATTACATACACATGTCATACATCTATTGTTTGTTTTTTGTATTTTTTCTAACTTAAATATAAAAAAAATACTACTTACTCACGTATAATTACAATACTCCTATACTCGTACAGTTTAATTCTATTTATGTACGCCTCCGTGACACCAACTATTGTGCATGTATATTCTAAGCCTATTGTAATTCCTTATTGAAACTAGAAAACAAACGTTTTAATTATTTCAAGAATTCAATTACTGTTCAAAATAATTGTTTATAATGTAATTGTCAGAGTATCATCATCAATGACATCATATTATCATTTCCTGATCACAGAGTGCTAAATCGAGTATTAAATTTAAAGCTGTAGATATAAGTCAGGCTCACAGTTTCATAGTCAGACTACCACAAACTGTCAAATGTCCTCAATAGACTTACTTTATGTAGATATATTGCATATTTATTTATTTATGGTACACAGCACAGATCATAGCTAAAACTTGAATAGGGTATGTAATCTATATCTATATCTATACTACTAATATTATAAAGAAGAGGAAAGCTTTGTATTTTTGTATGTTTGTAACGAATAAACTCAAAAACTACTAAACCGATTTAAAAAAATATTTTACCATTAGAATGCTATATTAACGTGTAAATGTTCACCCGTTCGAAGCCGGGACGGGCCGCTAGTAATCATCATCATCATCATTTATGTCCCCACTGCTGGGGCACGAGCCTTCCCTATGGATGGATAGGGAGAACGGACAATAAACCGCCACGCGGGCCCAGGACGGAGTGGTGGTTGTTAACGACTGCTAATGCAGCCGGGACCAACGGCTTAACGTGCCTTCCGAAGCAAGGAGGGGCACGAGATGATAAATTTTTGGTTACCCATCCGATGACCAGCCTTTGCGAAAGTTGCTTAACCTCAGCACTCGCAGACCGGCACCGGCACCGGCCGGACCGGCTTAAAGGCACGGCTAACGTGTTTAATATTTTCTAAGCTATTCAAGTATTTTAATTGGTAACAATTATGTTTTGGCACAATGGGCTAGAGTGAGTGTGGGCGTGAGCAATGACTATGTGCTACCTATTGTTCTTGTTAAGATCTTAGTCCAGCCATACGTACGCTGATGATGAGGACTCTTTAAAGCGACACACTGAACAAATGCACCAACGTTAATCGAATAGTTTAAGACAATATGAGACATGATGACTAACGAATCTGACATTTTGACATAGGTAAATTCATGGCTTTATCTTGAATTGGCCTGCTCAAATACACGAACGATTGTATAATTTGACTCGATCATAATTATTTTCAAAAATACCTCTAGAAATCACTATTTTTGAAATTACAACGAAATTAAATTTATATGCTTGCAACCACTTAAATACATTGATAACATCAATGTTCGTAATTTAGTAGCTGCATATATAACTTAACCAATATTTTTTTTAAATATTTTAACATTTGTTCATTTTTAAGCGGTCTCAATCGTCGCGGGCGCTACGTATTTTCGACCTTATGACAGCGTCATAATAAGTTCACGTTCACGAACCGAGGTGTCATTTCGAACTTCTAAAAGAAGTTTTTGCAGTGGTGGCTTCACAATTGCCTATTAATTTTCCCATTTTTACCCGACTGCAAAGGAAGGGTATTGTTTTTCGCGCGTATCTTGTATGTATGTAATATTCTTTATTACCTCATTTATCTCCAGAACCGCTGAACGGATTTACATAATTGAGGTATCGTTAGATTCGTCTTAGCTGCCCAAGTGTTCTTAGATAGGTGACGTTAAAAAAACAAACATGGCGGCTGTGCGACGCCATTGGACTTGGTAAAAAAAATATTTTTTTTTTCGAATGTGTACTACATATGGCTATCAAATTAGAGGCCTCAACACAAGGATTTCAAAAAGGTATATCATTATTATCATTACCGTAATACTAAAAATATAATACTTTATCAATCTAAGATTATAACAATTATGTCAACCACATGATGTAAACTCTTTAAATGAATTGAACCGATAACGTAATTTGTCAACTAAAAAGACATAAATAAAATAAAAAAAAAACATGCGTAAAAAATTATAACTAAATAGAAAATCAACTGAAAAGGCCGGAACAAGAAAAATATTCAATAATTACATAAAGCAAGCGAAATAAATCTAAACAGTATCAAACATAAGTACTTTATATTATAATTAAAAATATCAATACGTTAGTCCTTCGAAATTTTATGCAACACTAGCTGACCCGGCGGACTTCGTACCGCTTTGACAGTTTCCATGACAACAAAACAAACAAAACCTGCTTACCTTTTTGTTTTTTTAACAATTTTATTTTTTCTGTGTACATTTGTTATTTTTCTTTGTGTATTGTTGTTTTCTTTCTCAATAGCTTAGCCTTACATTACTTGTTAAGTTATATGTATGTAAATGTTTCTATTGCATAGTGTTTGCAACTCAATGTTAGGTGTTTAATTTAGTTTGTAAATTAAATACCATTAAATTGTAATTGTTTATAAACTGTAATTATTGTTTATAAATTGTAATTAAAATTAAATAGTTTGTAATTATGGAACTAAGTAAGTGTTATATGTTATGTTATAGTGATATGCCAATTAATAAATAATTAACTAATTAGGAAGGCGTAATTCTATTAATAGTCAGCTTTTGCACCAATAACATCATTTCTGTAGATTTTCCATGAAAACTCCAAAGCTTATTTTTTCAAACCTGCAATACAACTTTTAATGAAACTTCTATGGATGGATTTACGAGTACATAAGGATAATTCAGAGAACTAGAAAGTTAGTAGAAAATATTTAAAATTGTTATTATTTTTTTAAATATTTTCGGGTAAGCACAGTGCCTTGATCTCACCTGATGTTAAGTGATGTAAGGCCAATGATGAAAGCGCACTTCACCCGGGATCCTCAACTAGTGAGGTACTGGCTATCTACCTCTAGCTGCCGGAACACAACAATGCTACAAACATTGATGTTATGGCGACATATTTAGATAAGATGGTGGTAGCTAGCCAGGCGGACAAACAAGCCCTACCACCAACCAAACCGAGTACACAAACATGTACCCCCCGCTGGGAATCGAACCTGGGACCTCTGGGTCTAAACCGGTGGTCTTAGCCACTAGACCACAGAGGCGGTTAATGATTTTATGAATGGTTTTATGATGATAGAAAGTTTTATATTGCATAAATTTTGTTGATTATATGTTTTTTAAATGTAGCTAGTAGAATAGCTTTCTAGATCCAGATAGGTATAATATAAAATCCCTCAGGGTGCCTAGTGTGAGTTTTAATTACTATCCGTATTCATTCGATTACGTTTACGAAAAAGAAAATTAGTATGGCATTGAAGCAGCGCCTCCTGGCGACATACGAGAAGAGTTAATATTTTGCCATACAAATTCTCGTTTTTTTTTTTTAATACTTAGCACGGCAAATGACTCCACACCACCTGATGTTAAGTGGAAATGGAGTCCAGACGCGAAGACAACTGGTGCAGCGTGAAAACAACGCAGCATCAGTCAACTTCACTCTGCCGGTCCACAAGGTGCTTCTTCACGCCTCGTTTGAAGGACCCCATATCATAGGAAATCGTCGTTTTCATTAACGTTATAGAATGGTGAATGAAACTCGCACTAGGCACCCTGTACCCTCTGTGCTATTACTATTAAGGCACTGAACACTCTGAAATGTGCTTATTTATGCATGTTTTATATAAAAAATATACCTACAACATACAGAATTATGAAATGTCCTCAATAGAAACCAATCCAGTTACCTCTAAACAGTATCTATTCACAAGATTATCTTATACGTGACTTTTACGTAATTCTTATTAGAGAAACGCCTATTGTTATATTTTTTAATAAAAAATCTAGATTTAAAATAAATAGCGTTTTTCAAGTTTTTTTACCTACTAGAATCCAGTGGGTCACGTACTATTTGCATCGGGGAGAGTGCGCTGTGTCATGGTTGTCAAAGCCTTAAGCTAAGCTAAGTTACTTACCACACCACCGGGGTTGAAAAACTGAGATCTCACGACAACAATAAAATAACTCTAATGGAAAAGCAATCAGTGTACGAAATGGGTTCGAGTCCAACCAGACACAGTAATTACTGTTGTTCTTCGCATTGCAAAGTTAAAAAAAAACCATTTACTATAATATTTATGCGGTATATATTTATCACTTTTCATTGGCCGAGTGATAAGCTCGAATGTTCAGAAGTAAACAAAATATTATAAATAGCCACACTATCTATGCATACTTACATAACGGTTTGCAATCGCGTCACTAATTTAATATTAAATACTTACAACCAACATTTAATTGTAAATTAATCACCTAAAAATAATTTAACAGGACAATAAAACTATAAAATGTGTCACACACACACTTATATTATTTGTTACTAAATACTGTGTTACACAAAAAACAGTCTTATATTCAAAATTTCAATTTGAGTAATAGGCACGTTTGATTCAAAAATTTTACTTAAAATAGTGAAGGCTTGGAATAAATGCCTCCGAATATCATTGTCATTGTTGTCTTTTCCATTAAAAAGTATATGAAGGGCCTGTTAGCATGGAAGCTTGGTGCTGAGATTCTGTCAGCGAAATACGCCTCAGTCGTCGCTGAGGCAACCGTTCCTGACTCCGTAACTTCTATATCAGCTTTGTGCACGATTGCAGATACGAACAGATCCTCATTTGTTATCTTGTCGAAGCTAGCTGTGTCCGGCTGGAAGATGTCATACACACCCATGGCGTTTAAAGGCTTGTTCAGAACCACATTCGTGCTTATTTGGAACCTTGGAATCTTCACGTCAATTTCCTCATCGCCAAATTCCTCTACGTCCTCTTCGAGCTGTTTAAATATATCCGTCAAAGGGACAACAGATAACTTTCTGTATGCGTCTTGAACTTTGACATTGGGGTAAGGTATTAAAAACAACATGCAATACTTCCCGTCGTCGCCGTATGGCATTTCTAGGGCGAACGCTTCCATTGGTCTGATGTTTGAGAATGCAAATACAGACTTTTGGTACATCATGTTCACGCGACCTATGTTTCTCTTGTTCTCGTCGAAGAAATCTTCCTCTTTTGTGTCCGTTTTGTTGAAAGGCATCTTCCAAAGGCCTTTGAACGAAATGACATTTGCCAATACCATCCTCGACTCCGTAAAGTCTTCCGAGTGCATAACATTTCTCACGTTGGCGCCGGACTTTTGTATCTTGTCGTTAGCAATGTCCGCCGTATTTGGGTTTTGAAAGTCTAAAACGTCGACACTCGCTTTGAAATCCGTTTCGAGTGTGCGACGGAAGTCTGGGTACACTCTAAAATCGTTGTCTAGAAACACAAAGTTGGTGCTTGTCAACGAGACTCCTTTGCTTGTAGGATTCAGGACGACTGACGTCAGATCTCTGTAGCCTTTTACCAAAGCTTTTCTATCGTTGGGTAGAAGAAAAGCGCGCGCCAATTCAGAGTAGCTGTTCTTTGTGGCTCCCAACGCCACTCCGGTCATCAGCGTCCATATTCCGAAGGGGGAAATGACAACATGTCTATCGGTCTCCAGCTGTGTGTGATACACCAGTTCCAAACTAAAGTTTCGAGGTCGTTCACTGAATTCAACTGCACAATAACATGAGGCGATAAAGCATAAAAAAACACTGACGGTCCGCATTGTGGCCTCGACCGTGTCCCGTAACGTACTAAGCAATTATCATGCGAAACGAGAAACTTACTAATTTATAAATGAGCACAGTCAATGCATTGTAGAACATAGCGGTAAACAAATAGAGATAATTTTGCATTATTAATGTGTTTGTTTGTTATAGTGGTAGTAGCGTCATTTTGTTATGTGTAGGACCGGTTTTAAAATCGTGATCAGCGTTGAAACCCAGGTGAACTCAGTGTGCAAGCGGATGGTTTTCAAAGTTTTCCTTTTTAAATTTCTCTTTAAAATTATTTTGTATTGTGGGTTTTGGTTTGCTTTTGGTGGTATAACTTATATCCTTGATGTAACTATAAGGAAATAGTTGTTCTATAATTATTGGAATAAATACGTATGAATAGGGCTGACTACCATTTTTCGGTGAAAAAATGTTTGTTTTAGTTACAGACCGAGAACGTATAAGTGTGTCAATACACACTAGTGGCGTTTCAATAAACGCCACTAGATATGATTGATATGATGAAGATATATATGTTATAGCATAATCAAAAAAAGTCTTTAGCTTAATGTCAAAACAATTTTGGTAATTTTATCTATGTACAAACGCCTGCACATCAACCTATCCAAAACTGTCAAATTTCTTCAATACATTTTCAACCATATAACTTAGTCATAATGTTCAAAGTCTGTTGAGGAAATTTGACAGTTTGTGGTAGGTTGATGTGCAGGCGTGTGTACATAGATAAAATTACCAAAAAGATACAATAAAATAAAATGAGAATTAAAATTAAGATTAAAAATTAATAAAATAAATTTGAAATTTGAAATTTGAAAAATGATGTAAATATATCGTTCAAACAACTAGGTACCTATGTATTTTCAAACGGCTATAGCTTATGGACTGTCAGGCTTATGTATTGTGTATTTATTATTGTGCTAAAACTTGATACATGTTAAAACTTGTTTCCATGACAACAAAACAAACAAATCAGTACATGTACACCTACAATACCTTTATGAAAAAGGTCTTTGCATAATTTTGATAGCCATAATGTTGTATGATGAGCAATTATATCAATTTTCAGTTCCACACAAGGTTTTCCTTTGTTGTTTTCCTTGATTTGGCATTGATTAATTTTAGCAGTTCCTTCCTAGGTCAGGATAAAAACAGTCGACATTTGAATGTTTTATTTTGACAGAGAGCATTTAAAAAATATTTTAAACGTGTCGTATAGTTCCTCCCCAGCGGCCATCAGTCCTGCGAGCGATGTGCCCTGCGTGCCCACTGCTACTTGAGCTTAGCGACTCTTCGGCCTAACAAGGTGGACCGACGATTTCGTTACCGCGATTGAATGATTTCAAATAGTAAATAAAACGCACACAAGACAATCAGGTATTCATAGAAAAAAAAAACGAAGCTTTATTATCGCGTTATATTAATAATGAATAACTCGAACGTGTATTGATAAAAAAACCTGCATTTATGTTAACGTTTTGAGTAACGTTTGTATGTTTACTTACAGTGATTCATTGAATAGATAATAATCCAATTTCCATTGAATGTTAAAGGGTCTGCAAGACCTATATCCGTTTCAATTACTCACGATCATGAATAATCTAATCTTCTTCCTTATTTGAAGGCATCTGGTTATCTGGTCTGTTTCTATGTAAGCTTCCGTGAATTGAATCGATGAGTACCTTGCGTTTTTGACAAACTTAAAAAAGGCATATGTTATTGCATTGCAATATCTCGACCGGATTAAAGTCCGGATGATAAGGTGGCAAACGTAAGATTTACTGCCGTACTCAGAGACGTCAATTAAGTTTTAATGACAATTAAGTCTCTTTCTGTCACTTTCTTATGTATAGTGCTAAATAGAGAAGGAAAGACATTTAATTGTCATTAAAAATTAATTGACGTCTCTGAGTACGGCAGTGAGTGTCCGTGCAAAAGCACGGAAAAGCACAGACCGCATCATGCAAGAGCATGATGGATTGCAAATTGTGAAAATCTTTCTTTGTGATGTTTTATTGTATTATACGAATCCGGCTTGAGTAATTTTGGATCGTGGGGTATATTATGTTGCTGTAACCAGGCTATCATTTGCGATTTTGCTGTATTTGAATTGGGAGGAGAATTTATTATGGTATGGCGCATTACCTATTACTTACAATCCTCCTTACACGTTTAAATTTCTTCATTCTGTAAACCCCCGCCCGATCCTCTAAATGACAGCACACATTTACAGAATACACTAAACATGCACACCAGTTTAGGCCCAAGACACCGTACTCGTAGAACAAGGGTACGAAGAACCGGTTCACACTCGCTTACACCAGGTACAGACATGTACCTGGGCGGTTCTCTCCTCCTCCACGGCCCGGTCAACCCGAGCCGAGGTCCGTGCCTTTAGAGGCGCCCTCGGGTTGCTCCAATCCGAACCCTTCGGAGAATCTAGTAGGGCACGGGGACGCGCACTTGTGCGCGATGCCGTTCCCTCTAGATAACCTCTGAAGGTGATTCGTTTCACACGGCTTGAGGGATCCTTTACGTTCCTCGCCGCCCCCAAAAAAGCCCGGTGAAGCTGAAAATGCCGCAGCGGCAATCAGCAATCTCTCTCAAAAAAAAATAAAAAAATAAAAAATCATTCTGTAAAAGGGTTTATTGTTAGATAAGGTAAGATAAGATAACATAAGACACATTTTTATTGTAAATACATAGCAGGTGTTAAGCATATAATAATGGGAACAAACAATTTACCCTAATCGGGCATGCAATTTTTAGTAGGTAGGTAGGTACATGCTACATAGAAACAGCCACTATGCAGTTTTTGTACCGAAATATTCAGTCAAACTGTAAAACGCCTTATCTATAAGCCATCTTTTTAATTTAATTTTAAAACAGCTTGAATTTACTGAGGCTCTTTGATCTGTGGGCAGATGATTATATTATATTATATATTATGATATTTGGATACCAGTTACATAGGCACTCTTGTGATACAGGGCATTATTAATATTTGGTAAATATAAGTCATTATGCATATCTCTTCCGCAAATTACAATTTTTTGTGCTTTTACGTTTAAAATACTGAATATTGCTTTTTATAAAAAACTTATTTATTAATGATACATTAATGGTCCAATGGCATGGTTATTATGTACTATGGTATTATTAAAAAAACACAATACTTTATAATATCCAATTTATTACCTTATAATAAATTTGATGGAGAGTTATATCAGCTCTGTATGATTCCAAAAAACGGTAGCGACAATACTGTTCCGTTTTGAATCCAAAGACCAGCTGACTCATTAGCTGCGCCGCTTGCATGGCTTGTAACTAATTTGCTTTTCTTAGGAATGACATTGATATTTAAGTTTATATCGATATTAAGTTGAAATTAGAAGTGTTATTTTTTAAATAAATTACTTTTTTAAAATTGTTTTTGTAATGTCTTACGATTGTTTCCGATGTTTTCCGAAGCAAATGATTTATCTTTTTACTCGTATATAAATAAACTGACATGGTTGACCCTTATATCTTGGGTAATTCTAATAAGCAGTACCTACCGACCTATAGTCGTGATATTACGATTTTATTATTCACTCTTTATAGTTCATATTTAGGTAGGGTTGTATATAACAATAACAATATACATATAACAACAACAATAAACGTCTACGTCTAACGTCTTAATAGTTATTGACTTTGTTTAGAAATAAAATGTAACTTTTTAATAATATTTTACAAAAACATATAACAATTTTCATCATCTGAACAAAGGCTGATAAAGTTCATTAAAATACGTATATAGGTATAATTATGCACTGTGAGAAATATACAGCGTATTATAGCGCAAATTTATACGAGTAGTACACATGCCTAAATCAATTAATTTTTTAACAAAAAAAAATACGAGTGGCGTTTACACCATATGAGGTATTTACTCATGTGGTTTACACACCTTCAGATAAGAAAAAAAAGTTAGTGACACAATTTAAGAGATAAAGTGACACATTTAGGTAGGTATATAAACTGACAATGTTAAAATACAAAATTATTAAATACATTATATTTTTGATTAATACTAATACTTCATTATCTATATTAATAAAAATCATTTGCCACATGTATGTCAGAGCAACACTTAAGAACGGCTCGACCGATTTGGCTGATTTATTATTGTTTTTTTTTATTATTTACGGGTAAGCACAGTGCCTTGATCTCACCTGATGTTAAGTGATGATAAGGCCAATGATGGAAGCGCACTTCACCTGGGATCCTCAACTAGTGAGGTACTGGCTATCTTATCTCTAGCTGCCGGAACACAACAATGCTACAAACATTGATGTTATGGCGACATATTATTTAGATAAGATGGTGGTAGCTAGCCAGGCGGACAAACAAGCCCTACCACCAACCAAACCGAGTACACAAACATGTACCCCCCGCTGGGAATCGAACCCAGGATCTCTGGGTCTAAACCGGTGGTCTTAGCCACTAGTCTGTAATTGTCAGAAAAAGGTTTGTATAAAAAGCTTTATAATGTTTATTTTTTAAGTAATAATTTTTTTATCATCATCAGCATCATCATCATCAGCTCATTTCATGTCCCCACTGCTGGGGTACGAGCCTTCCCTATGGATGGATAGGGAGAACGGGCCATAAACCACCACGCGGGCCCAGTGCGGGTTGTTGTTTGGTAACGACTGCTAATGCAGCCGGGACCAACAGCTTTACATGTCTTCCGAAGCACGGAGGAGCTCGAGATGATACATTTTTGGTCACCCATCCGATGACCAGGCTTTGCGAAAGTTGCTTAACCTCAGCACTCGCAGACCGGGCGCATTAATCACCGCGCCATCGATGCAAGCATTTTTGTATAGTTTAAGAATGGGACAATCATAATAGCATAGTGTCGTCATAGCGTAGAAACCAATATTAAAAGCATCACGAAGTGCATTATACACATTTGAATTCTGAACTCAATATTAATGAATACTATGAAAAGCGCCAACGCCAGGGTAAAGCCACGGCAAAGAGTACGCACTCGTCAAAGTCTCACCAAATACGTTGTTAGTCGCCAGTCATCCTTTAAGCCTTGATTTAAATACAATAGAAGTGGCATACTGTAATAAAAATGAATCATTACAAGTTCTAATAATAGTCATACCAACGTGTGTCATTGAAATGTGTCATCAGGCAAACGGCAATCGAAATAATAATGATGAAGCGACTTGACATTATCACAGGTAGGGTAAAGCTACCAAAGAGCACTTACGCGCAAATAAAGAGTACATATTATATTTAAATGTAACTAGCGGCCCGTCCTTGCTTCGCACGGGTGGACATTTTTTTAAATATAGCCTATGTTACTTAGCGCTAATGTAGCATTCTGATGGTGAAAAAACTTTTTAAATCGGTCCAGTAGTTTTTGAGTTTATTCGTTACAAAAATACATACAAAAACACAAAGCTTTTCTTTACCTTTGATTGATTCCATGCACGTCACTGACGTCCCAGTCCCAGTCCCGGATTGACATTGGTGGTCAATATAGCTTCGGAAAGATTGACCAGTGGTGCCTGACAATATATTTGCAAATCGTCTGTATAGAAGTGGTAAGAAGTAGAAAGCCTTTCTGGAATAGTGTTAATGAAAGTTGCAAACAGAAGAGGACACAATACGCCACCTTGAGGGACACCAGCCGTCGAGTCACACCATGAAGAGAATTTCTCTTCAAGACGAACTCGCTGCCTTCGCCCGTTCAGATAACTTTGAAACCAATCAGTTGCCGTTGGAGATATATTAAATGATTGAAGTAAACCTAAAAGAATTTCAAAGTTAACGGTGTTGAAGGCATTGCTGAAATCAAGCAGAGTTAGCACAGTTAAGTGGCCGTTTTCCATTCCAAGGCGGATGTCGTCGGTGATCTTAACCAAAGTAGTGACGGTGCTGTGGCCTGGACGGAAGCCGGATTGGAATGGGTCAAGGAGATTATGACTAGAAAAGAACTCACTGATTTGGTTGTGAACAAGGCGCTCGAAGACTTTGTATAGAAAAGGAAGAATGGAAATGGGTCGGTATTTAGTAATAGATTTAGGGTTACTTTTTTTGGTTAGAGGAATTATTTGAGCGTCTTTCCAAGAGGATGGAAATACTGCATTAGAAATAGAACTGTTAAAAAGGAATGTTAAAACCGGAAGGATGGATCGGTACTAACATATTGCGGTTAATACCGTCGCCACCCACCGCATTGGAAGTTATTGATAACAAGCTCTTCTTAACATCGCAATCCGATAGTTCATGTTATTAACGGTAATCGGAATCGAGGGGGCTAATATATCTACAGCTGCCGACAAGACAAGACTAAGAGCACCTTCACACTAGCATTTGTCCAGCGTAGGCGTTCGATGAACGTATGCGCAGCGCAGACGCTGCGACAAAGCGACGCGTGCGTCGCGTTGTCGCAACGTTTCCTCTGCAGTTAATTGAACGCTGCGCTAGCGCGGCGCAGACGTCACATAATTTCGTTGTCGTTTCGGTATTATCATTAACAAAATGGATTCCGACAAGGAAACACTATTGATGGCTTTAAATTTTGATGTCAAAAGTACTTTCTGTTGTTGAACTCATTTTTTACGTCTTATTACTTCGGGCGCTTGTCTACGATTGAACGAATTAACTCGTGCGAACAGAATTGTACATGACACCGCAATAACGCGGCGCATGCGCAGCGCTAGCGCATCGTTCAATTAACTGCAGAGGGTTGCACGCGTCGCGTTGTCGTAGCGTCTGCGCTGCGCAAACGTTCATCGAACGCCTACGCTGGACAAACGCTAGAGTGAAGGCAGTCTTAGAGTGGTTAAAATCACTAAAATCGTATTATCGAATCCCGGATCCCGGAAATAGTTTTACTTCTACTTATAGTCGTAGTACACATATTACTCGTATTATTGTATTTTATAGCAAATCCAACGTCCGCGATAAAAAATAATAATTTTGGACTAGCTAAGAATATTTTATTTTATGTTCCAGAGTTTGATAGGAACTTAGGAGCTCTTCATCGCCAAAAATAATATAGAATTTCGTTGCAATTTTATCAGACGATAATAGGTAAGAAGCAGGTGGTCTGTGAGGACTTGAGGAGCTCGATGGCGCTGTGGTTATAGCGCTGGGTATACGTTTCAATTCAACATCATTTTTTTTATATGTGGACGTTAGAATTTTCCTAAAATATAACAATACGAGTCTAGTGGCAGTGTTCGACAGGAACCAGTGATTGACATTTTTCCCTTTAATTATTAAAGATCGGGGAAAACTGATTTTTAGTCTTTAGCAATAATTAAATACAGGGTGTCTAGTGTGAGTTTTGTTTACAATCCATTCGATTCCGTTTACGAAAACAAAAATTAGTATGGCATTGAAGCAGCGCCTCCTGGCGACATACGAGAAGAGTCAAAATTCTTGTTTTCGTTAACGTGACCGAATGACGAACAAAACTCGCACTAGACACCATGACCACCTGCTAGCGGTCAACCGTAAAAGCGTAAAATTTCAATGAAAATCTATAATTATTATTTGGCGCCAAAAATTCTGTCAAACACTGTTTTTAATGTGTCGAACACTGGTGCCATTACCCTAATTACATGTTAGTATAAACTACTAAGAAGTAATATTATTTCCGGGTTTCGATAAATACAAATAAACAACATTTTGGTGGTTTTAACCACTTTAAGTATTGTCCTTTTCTTTTCTTTCTTTTAGTTGATGGTTTCGTTGCATTTAGCCAGTGTCAAAGTAATTTTTCTTACAAGTAATACATAAATATACAATATTTCCTTCCAGTCAGCATGATGATGAATGATGATGAACGATAATAAAAATGAGAAGTGAGAAATGATATACCCCCCAACCCCTCAAGTATCCCGGTAAAGATGTGGGGCTTTACTAATTCCTCGGCGGACTTCTTGAGAGAATTTGAAAAGTAAAGTTGCACTGTTTTGTTTCATTTGCCAACACCCATGCACACTTACGAACACTTAACGGTTAATAATCCACCATTATTTCACATTAATATTCGACATAACACAAATTTTTGAAAATAAAACAAAACCGCAGACATGACTTTTCACTTTCCCGCCAAGAAGTCAAGTATTGTCCTGTCGGCAACAAGGTAAATTTGCTTTCTCTATTCCGCAGGTTTGTTACCGAAAAAAGCAACCAGTTGCTAATTGTACAATTGCAACGCGACTGCTCTGGTTGCAGTTGATAAATTTATATTACGGACACTAATTGCTCAATGATCGCTCGCTTAGTACATTTGCGATTAAAATTAATGTAAGTAATACAAAAACCACGATAGCTCAATTGGAAGAGCACCTGACCCGGTATGTCAGAAGGGTGCAGGTTCAAATCCTGCTCGTGGAAATTTTTTCAACATTGTGTTTTTGTAATTTGTATCGCAACAAAATTTGCGTTGAAATTATATAAACAAAACAAAAACATTTTAGTTTACATACATTGAGCGATTTGTGTCCTTAATACCAATTTATCAACTGCAACTAGAGCAGTCGCGTCTAAGTTGTACAATTAACAACTGGTTGCTTTTTTCGGTAATAAGCCTGCCAGGGACTGCTAATAAGAGAACTAAAAGTTAGCTAGTTATAAACTCCGATCAATATAAGGCAATTTTCTTAGCGGTTAGAATCGTGTGTCGTGACTTCGTGATACGTTTAACCACATCTTACCCATCATAAAAGCTTCTGGGAAACAAGGAATGCAAATGTTATTATCCTTTAAACCAGGGATTCCCAAACTATTTTGGGCAAGATACCCCGTTTCCAAAATGAACTGATACCTTACACGCCCATACCCAAGTTACTTTAAAAATTATATCCCTAGTTTTTTTCGTATTGATACAAAATACTTACCAATTTAAAAACTTTGATGTTGGTTAGGTAAACTTATACTTCCTACTATAATATTAGTCGTTGGTACACGTAACACATATCTTGACCGTTTCAAATATGGACTTGTGTTAATTAATTGGGGTCGATTTCTAGACCTCGTCGACCCCCAAAATCAGTTTTTGCTTCCATCATTGTTGTAGAAATAGAAATATCATTTATTGCCAATAACACACGCCTGCACATCAACCTAGCACAAACTGTCAAATTCCCTCAATAGAGTTTGAACTTTATAATTAAGTCATATGGTTGACATTGTATTGAAGAAATTTGACAGTTTTGGATAGGTTGATGGGCAGGCGTCTATACCTACTGTGAACAAATTGTGCAGCTATTAGGAAGGTACTAACTTAATCACCACATAAATAGAGCTCGTGAAAAAATTCTACCTTTCCGATTAACCATGACCAGCTGCAAAACTGCCATATCTGCTACTTTCCTCCCTGAGACTATTATTATGTTTAAGTAGGTTTATTTATATGTTTATCATTATCATCATTTTCATTATTATTATTATTTTGCTTTATTTATAAAATACACATTATTCTAGTATGTTTCCATAATTTCACCTCTGATCTTAAAGTTTATTAGCTCTCTCCATCCGACTGGTTGTCTGGAAGAAATCGCTTGAAAGCGATAAGACCGCCAAATTGTAACTTTGTAATTATTTTTATTTTTTTTTCTTTTGTTCATGTTTATGTTTTTTAGTGTTGCAATAAAAGTATTATCTATCTATCTATCTATCTATCTAAATAATGTTATAGTGGCTAATTGGAAACGCACCTGACCCGGTACGTCAGAAGTAGTCAGAACCCAGTAGATGCGGGTTCAACCTCTGCTCGTGGACATTTTCTACAACAATTTTCCCTATTGTAATATTGCTCTCAACATAATTTGCGTAAAATTATACTTAAATGAGTATCATTTTATTTATTTATATATTTTTCAAAAACCCTGTAATGCGACATCTTATAATATATAAAATTCTCGTGTCACGGTGTATGTACGTTATTGAACTCCTCTGAAACGGCTCGACCGATTTTCGTGAATCTTAGCGTGCATATCGGCTAGGGTGGAGAATCGGACAACATCTATTTTTCATCCCCCTAAATGTTAAGGGTGGTCCACCCCTAAATTTTTCCAATACAAAATGATTTGTTTGTAGTGTTGTCATGGAAACTGTCAAAGCGGTACGAAGTCCGCCGGGTCAGCTAGTATAATATAGTAATAATAGGTATTATTATATTATACTATATCAGCCATAGCTGTCCCACTCCTGGGCAAAGGCCTCCCCACACTTTTTCCACACCTTCCGGTCCCCTGCAACATCACGTTATTCCTTCATGAACCTATAAATGTCGTCCCGCCATCTTCGTTTTGGTCTACCTGGTCACCTTTTCGCATAATATGTATAATAAAAAATATAATAGTCTTAATTAATAATAACTAAGCATATTTGAGAACGTATCTGGAGCCTCCGTTTAAACATACAATACAAAGTCTGTAAGTCTATAAGTAACGCACTTTTCCTTTAAATTTATCTTTTCGTAAATACTTAAGTCCATTTTGGTTTAGGTCGTTGAATAGATAAATAAACACAAAAAAAGAACCAGAAAAATTGGT
This sequence comes from Eudonia truncicolella, assembly GCA_949315975.1. Lineage (NCBI taxonomy): Eukaryota > Metazoa > Arthropoda > Insecta > Lepidoptera > Crambidae > Eudonia > Eudonia truncicolella. The sequence continues at coordinate 3,372,334 of OX438848.1, read as the reverse complement.
ACGCAAACAATTCTGAACCGAAAACAAAAATAAAAAACAATTTGCGGCTTCTGAGTTTCTTGACACCGAGCCAAGCGTTTTTCTTATAAGTATTACAAATAAATATGCTACACAATTTCATCGACGTATTTAAAAAAAATAAAAAGATAATAATGTAGATAGATACTCTTTAAAATAACTTTGTTTTTATTCTATCGAGTAAATTGTATAATACTGCATTTTGAAAACAATAATATTGTTGCAAATATAGTTTATTGGAACCTCATTTAAATTAACCTAAGCTTACATTAGATCAAAAACTACAAAAAATATTTAATGTGAATTTAAACTAAGAGATATACTTATAATTGTGAGACATTTTAATACTCCACGTTTAAATTGATTGTCATATAGGAATTGAACCACGCTTTCTCGCATTCAAATTGAGCATCTATTCGTTACCGTGCTTGGAGTTTCTCTGAGGGATATGATCGGGACGAGGTTATTTGACAGAAAACCAAAGTCGTCGACATGGCTATGATGGCTCCAAGGATGGGCTCACAGGATTAGCAAGCAGAAGTGGCAGCGGCCCACCATATTAGCCACAGAACCGATAACCGATGGGGTAAACGAGTTCTTGAGTGGAGACCGCGTTTCAGCATACATAGTGTAGGACGCCCTCAGACTAGGAGGAGCGACGATCTTCGCAAGGTGGCTGGTAAGAGCTCAATGAGAGTAGCCACGGATCGTGCTCAGTGGCGTGCACGCGTAGAGGCCTATGTCCAGCTGTGGACTAGTATAGGCTGATGATGATGATGATAACCTATGCGTTCGGCTACCGACGTTGCTTCAAATGTTATAGTATTCCAGAATGTCTATATAACAAACAATATCAATTATTGACCATTGGCATTAGTATCAATATGTAGTTCAAAAGATAAAATATTGAGCTTTTCGGGAAAAGCAGACCTTTGTAGGAGATAGAAAGGGCGCTTATTATTATTTTTAGTACTTAAAACTTCTTTAGTTCTTGGTGGAATTTGCACATACTCTCTCTTCTCCCAAAAAGGGGATAGACATTTCGTAGAAATCAATAATTTTGAGCATACTCGCCATTAGAGTCCGTCGACTCCACATTTAGCATAAACAAAGTAGGGCTCCGATGTAGAATAGATAATATGAGTAATGGGTTGCTAGCCGATCGACTGATGTGCGAGCATCTTGGAACCCTCGTCCTTTAGTCGGCTCTTACGACATGCTCGGGAAGTTAAGCAGCTCATAACGTCCAGCATGGGATAATGACGAGTTAACGTGACCAAATGCCGAATGAAATGAAGGCACCTCAGCCTTAACTTTATAAGGAATTGGGCACTCAGCTTTATACTAGCTTTCTGCGGAATCATTTGCTTACCAATGTTAAAAAAAACATATTTTTTTTTTTTTTTTTTTTAACCAATCGTTAATACGGATTTATGTTCGTTATTTATATATTATTTTAATGTTATGTCATTCGTGTATCGTTTATTTTTATTTATTTTTTATATATATAAATTTAGAACGCAAGTGTGATGAATGATTGTTTTTTTGAAAAGATCGGTCCTCAAAATAAATAATTTGGAAATTAACACAGAATTCAATCATGATACATGTATACCTAATAATACACACCTAATATATAAATAAATAAATACTGTTCAGTTTTCCAATTAAAATTGATAATATGTTTTTTAAGTAAAATTTTAAACACTGAAAAAAGACGACAACCTCAGGCGGGAATCGAACCACGCACCTTCCGCATTCCGGGCGGCTGCCTTATGTTATATATGTTTTTTTTTCTGGTTCACCAGCTTCCCTATACAATGATGATGAAGGAAGGAATCAGGTTAAAGGGCTAGGAGATACTTAGGTGCACAAACGTACGCGCACAAACATAAAGTACTCTATGGTGTGCACGCTCGTCCTCCCCTCCTTAATTAAGTGGAACGGAAGACCGCTACACGAGCCTTCTCTATAGATGGATGGGAGAACGGGCCAAAAACTACCACGTGGATTCAGTGCGGGTTGGTGATTCTTAACGACTGCCAGTGCCAATGCAGCCGGGACCAACGTTTTTCAACTTTTTTCATTTAATCATTAAAAATAGGGTTTAACGACTGATTTTTGACTTAAGTAACTACTAATACAGATCAGGTGCTTCTTAGATCTGCCCTCGTAATTGATAACACAGTAACTTCCGTTAGTGTGTTCATTACTATATGTATAACCTTTTTAAAGTTCAATAGCACAAATACGGTCGCTGTGGAGATCCTTGGGGGAGGCCTTTGTCCATCAGTGGACGTCTTTTGGCTGAGACAATGACGATGATGAAGAAAATTCAATCAACACACCAACTTAAGTTACTGTGTTATATGGAGCTGTCATCCAGTAACATTTCAATGACATTCTAATAACACGATTTTTAGCGACAAAAACTATCTACGAAATCTAATGACTATTTTTTGCCCGTATCTAATTATGTTAAGCGGTCTATAGAGCGAGTGAGGCGTGACGTCATTCATAATGTCTGGTAAAACCCGCATGCTTGGGATCTACATTAAAACAATGATAACGATTCATCGTTATAGGGTTGCCAGGTTTAGCTGGACATGTCCTATGAATTATTTTCTAGACCGGTTTGTCCGGCTGTTAGACTTTGTCTGTGTATATCATCAGTAACATCATCATCGTTATCATCTCAGCCAAAAGACGTCCACTGCTGGACAAAGGCCTTCCTCAAGGATCTCCACAACGACCGGTTTTGTGCTGCTGCATCCAGCGGATACCCGCGAGCTTCAACGACGCGATCGTCGTTGAAGCTCGCGGGTAGCCGTGGTCTCACTAAGGGCCTTATAAGAAGGCTCAAGGTCACTCAAAGAGCAATGGAGCTATGCTTGGGGTTTCTCTGCGTGATTGAATTAGAAATGAGGAGATCCGTAGACGGACAAAGGTTACCGACATAGCCCGAAGAGTTGCTAAGCTCAAATGGCATTGGGCAAGGCACATCGCTCGCAGGACTGATGGTCGCTAGGGTAGAACAGTTCTCGAGTGGCGACCGCGTACCGGAAACGCAGTGTGGACAGGCCTCCAATAAGGGGACTGACAATCTTTTTTTTATACCTAGCTCGTCAAATGACTCCACTCCAGTGGAAACGGAGTCCAGACGCAATCTCGTGAAGGTCAAAAGAATATGTCTCTTTTACGGTAGAAGTTAATTTTGGCTTTGAAAAATGTCCGGATTTTAGGGCAAAATGTTAATGTTAGTCACCGTACACAATTTATTGCGCCCTTAATTACAATAATTTAAAGTTAAGAAGTCTTTAAAAAAAGTCTATTACACATTTTTTTTGTACCTTTCCCAAAATAGTATTCACAAAAACTTTAATGCAATATTTCCTTCAGTCTTATAGTTTGTAACACCACCTATCTACTACAAAATAATAACTACTTATCATTCGATATTTTTTTTTGAGAGAGATTGCTGATTGCCGCTGCGGCATTTTCAGCTTCACCGGGCTTTTTGGGGGCGGCGAGGAACGTAAAGGGTCCCTCAAGCCGTGTGAAACGAATCACCTTCAGAGGTTATCTAGAGGGAACGGCATCGCGCACAAGTGCGCGTCCCCGTGCCCTACTAGATTCTCCGAAGGGTTCGGATCGGATCGGGGAGCGGAGCAACCCGAGGGCGCCTCTAAAGGCACGGACCTCGGCTCGGGTTGACCGGGCCGTGGAGGAGGAGAGAACCGACCAGGTACATGTCTGTACCTGGTATAGAGCGTGTGTGAACCGGTTCTTCGTACCCTTGTTCTACGAGTACGGTGTCTTGGGCCTAAACTGGTGTGCATGTTTAGTGTATTCTGTAAATGTGTGCTGTCATTTAGAGGATCGGGCGGGGGTTTAGAGGATCGGGCGGGGGTCATTCGATATGCATTTGCATTATTTATGCATTTTTATGTATGCAATTCAATTATTATATACATAAAAAAACATATACTTATACAGACGAATTTGTCAACCTTCTCCTTTAGTGTTAGAAGAACTGATTGTTAAAAATTAATCTTTAAACCAAATCATACGTGGAAATTAACTATTTATAAAGGCAGTACCTATCCATTTTTTATTTTGGAGAGTTTGCTGGTAACTGCAGGCGGCCTTTTTTGCATTACCGGACTTTGTGGCCCGCAGGCTAATTACCGAACTTGAAGTGACAGCCGCAATCGCTACCAAAAAAATTATCGCTACCAAAACACATATTCGTATGACAGTACGTAGGACGCTACGATAGCGCCACGAGCGAGCGATTGACGAACTAAAAGTGCATGACGGCCTTCGATCATCATCTCGAAAGTGGGCCTGTTTGCTCATAACTATACATTTAAATTTCGAATAACAAAATCCAATAAAGATTAATTAAGGTTGTGAAATATTTGTACCTAGTTAATATTTATTGTCATCGCCACAAACGTCATTGTGGTTACATAATAGTAACTATTAAGTAGTCTGTGATTGTGGCTCGGCAGGCTTATTAACGATCTTTAAGTGACAGTCGCAGTCGCAACAACTTACAATTTATCAAATGTTTTTGTTTTGTTTATATAATTTTAACGCAAATTTTGTTGCGAAACAAATTACAAAAACACAAATGTTGAAAAAATTTCCACGAGCAGTATTTGAACCTGCACCCTTCTGACATACCGGGTCAGGTGCTCTTCCAATTGAGCTATCGTGGTGCTAACCAGCCCGCCGAAATTATTCAACACTATTTACTTTTTACTTTGAAAGCCAAAGGCACCCATTCAATGTCAACAACTACCGTCATTAACACCCGACAAATACTAAAGATCATTTAAGAAGTAGGCAAGCTATTTATAAAATGTTTTTGTTAGCTAGCTATATGTTAGGGAAGATGAGCCATCGATCAAGCAGTAAAGAAACATAACATAACTTACTACAGTAAAGAAAAAAAAAAACGAAGAAAACTTTTTTTACTTTATTTATTTGTTTATTAGGAAAACCAACAAGACAAACACTGATACAAGCAAAAATTGTAGAAACAAACGTAAACTTAAAGCTAAGTGTCCTCTTAATTACAGGTTGCCACGGCATGCAATGTGGACTATAATTAATTACATTTAAAAAAAACTAATTTATTTATTTATAATATTGTAAAGGAATCATTACATATAAGTTTATAATGCATCCCTTACAGGGCCAACTGATGCAACAAAAATAAACTAAATGAATAATTGAGTCTTATATAAAATAAAAAATCGAAAATCGTTCAGTCGTTCAGTCACTAATTTGGTGCCATTTCAAATGATTTTAATATTTCCGATAATGTCCGATCTTCTATAACTTGACTAAAGACAAAATAAAAACTTTAAATTAAATTGTCCTCCAGCTCTCCTCTTTGGGTAGCCAAGCTAACAGCCTTCTTGTCACCGGAGGCTTCAACAAGGCGAGCACTCAACTCTTTAACAAGCTGCTTGGCCTCCAGTCCCCATGGACCCAATGTCTCCTATGTGTCCAATGTCTCTACCTATTTGGCAATGGCTAATAAATAAAATAATGACCAAGTCAATTACTTGCAATTTTAGTTGCACACTGGCTTTTCGTACACCCAAGTGTACTGCATCGCGACTAGGGTGGTGGCAACAGTCTGCAACAGGAACCAAAGATCGACATTTTTTTCTTTAGTCTTTAATAAAAACCGGCCAAGTGCGAGTCGGACTCGCGCACGGTGGGTTCCGTACCATTATCTATAAAAATATTTCAAGTTTCCAATTAAGACCGTGCAAAAAATTGTAAAAAAAATCACGTTTGTTGTAGGAAGCTTAAATATTAATTTAATTTTAATTTAATTATTTATTTTTAAAGTGAATAATATAACTCAATATTCTGTGAATATTTCAAGCGACTACCTGTTGCCGTTATCAATATCGAGCAAAAACGAGCAAAAAAATTACGTTTGTTGTATGGGAGCCCCCTTATATATTTATTTTATTCTGTTTTTCAGTATTTGTTGTTATAGCGGCAACAGAAGAACAGAAATACATCATCTGTGAAAATTTCTACTGTCCCTGTTTTACCATTTGGGTACGGAACCCTAAAAAGAAGTCAGCATTATATTTATTTGTTTCGTTTGCGGTGGAAACATTGGGTCCATGTGGGCCGGAGGCCAAGCAGCTGGTTGAAGAGTTGCGTGCTCGCATTGTTGAAGTCTCCGGTGACAATTATTATTTACTGTAGTTTGACTTGGTTTTTCTTAACCAATTTTTTTAGAGTACTGTAGTGGTACTGTGGTAGTGTAGTGGTAGTTTTGTTTATTTTGTGATATTTTTTTTTCACACGTTGTGGTTGTCTTCTATAATTTTGTGTTTATTTGTAATGGAAAGTGTCCTGCTATGATATTTACCAATATTTTTGACGCTGTAAGGGAGAAAAGAGCTGGACACTTGCTGAGTTTCTTGCCGGTTCTTTTCAGTACAAGATCTCCCGCCCAGAGTAGACTTACGAACCGATGGCATAGTAACATTCACAAGAGTTACTTGTAGCCTAAACTGAATAAATGATTTTGAATTTTAAACAAGAAGGCTGGCAGCTACCACTGCCAACGTATTAGCTTGGCTATCCAAAGATGGGAGCTCACAGCTGGAGGGCATTTTTTATTTATAGTTTTTATTTTGTCTTTACTTAAGTTGTCTTCGTTTTTTTTGTTTTAATGTAGTAAGTAATGTTATGTTTCTATTTACTGTTAATTATTAATGCTAGATAAATAAACTAATTAGGTCTCCCGCGAGTAGACTTGCGAACAGATCGCATAATGACGTTCATAAGAGCTATTTGTAGCCTAAACTGAATAAATGATTTTGAATTTTGATTTTAATTTTAATTTAGGAAACAGGGTGACTAGCCCAGTTATAGTTTTATTTGCCATTAGACCACGAGAATTTGTATGGCAAATTTTACCTCTCCTCGTTTGTCACCAGGAGAAGCAGCTTTCATATATTGATTTAGTTAAAAACTTAAAACTAACAACACAAAACCAATTACAAGTCCTCACATTTAGTCGTACCATACAAATTCTCGATTTCGATAACGTGTTCGAATGTCAAATAAAGAACGCATCAGTTACTAGAGCACGATTCTGCTATTAAAAACGACCACAATCCTGTCTCAACTCAATAGATTTCGACAATTTACCCATAATTTAAATACAAAACCTAGCTACCGACACTCTTTGAGACGCTATTGATTTAGCAAACTTGTCAACTCGCTCAATTCTCTAAATGTATAACTACATATTCATATGCACACTCGCGAGCAAGACACCGTACCACTCGTAGAATAAGGGTACGACAACCTGGTTCACACGCGCTCTATACCACATCACACATCACATCACCAGCAAATTGTTTGTGCCCACTACTGTTGCATGAGCCATCCCTATGGTTGGATTGGGAGAACAGGCCATAAAACAATACGCGGGCCCATTGCGGATTGGTGGTTGTTAACGACTGCTAATGCAGCCGGACATTGCAACATTAGCAATCGTAGACCGGGCGCGTTAACCACTTCGCTATCGAGCTCCTCGAGCGCTATACTAGATACAGACAATGTAACTTGGCGGTTCTCCCTACTCCCACGACCCGGTCTACCTGTGCCGAGTTCCTATCTTTTGGTGGCACGCCATGGGATTGTTCCGCTCCCGATCCGATCCCAGCCCCTCGAGGAATCTAGTAGGGAACGGGGACACGCACTAGTGCATGATGCCATTCCATCTAGAAACCTCTGACGGTGTTTCTTTAGGCTCGAGGAACCCTTTTATATTCACGCCGCCCCCAAAATGACCGGAGACGGTGACAATGCCATCCGTAGCAATCAGCACGCTCTCTCCAAAAAAAAAGACTTGCCAAGCCACTCCACTACTACTCGTACTACCCGTAATGTTAATGTTATTAAGGTAACCAATCAGGTTTCATTAATTGATGCACATATCAAAATTAAGGAAACTATTTATTCGTTCACACAGCAGCATGACATAATGCAGTCTTATTCGCATAGTTTTAAGGTTTATTTTTATACAAGGGGTAAAAAATTTCGACAACGACTTTTTCTATGGCCGATATACAATTAAAATTATGTTTGTTACGTTTCAGTACACTGTCGGTTTCGAGTAAATGCCACCGAATATCACTGTCATAGAACTCTTCTCCATCATGAAGTAGATGAAAGGTCTGTTCGCAAGGAATCCGGCAGAAGAGATTTTGTCCACAAAATTCGCTGTGGTCGACGCAGACGCGACAGTTCCAGACTCAGTCACTTCTATATCAGCTTTGTGCACAATCGCCGACACGAATATATCTTCATTAGCAACCTTGTCAAACCTCGCACGATCCGTCTCAAATATATCGAACACACCCATATTGTTGAGCGGCTTATTAATTATAATGTTCGTGCTGATGTGGAACCTTGGGATTCTAACCTCTATTTCTTGCTCGTCAAAGTATTCATTGTCTCGCCTTAGCTGTTCAAATATATCCTTTATGCTGATACGAGCCAACTTCTTATATGCTTCCACAACTTTGACACCCGGGTATGGTAACAGAAACAGCATGCTATACTTCCCATCTTTACCGTAAGGCATTTCGAGTGCGAATGACTCCATCCCTCTGACATTTGAGAATGAGAATACCGAGTTCTGGTACATCATATTCACGCGGCCGATAGGGTTCTTGTCCTCGTCGTAGAACATTTCTTGTTTAGTCTCCGATTTGTTAAAGGGGGATGCCCAAAGGCCTCTAAACGAGAGAACGTTAGCCAATATCATCCTGGATTGGGCGAAGTCATCCGAATGTAACACGTTTCTAACGTTGGCACCCGTTCGTTCTATCTTGCTATTGGCTACGTCTGCTGAATTGGGATCTTTGAAGTCCAATACTTCGACAGTAGCACCGAAATCCGATTCTATTGTGCGACGAAACTCAGGGAACACTCTGAAGTTACTGTCCAGAAACACAAAGTTTGTGCTAGTTAAGGTGACACCTTTCGTTTTCGGATTCAAAACAGTTGACGTCAGCTCTTTATATCCCTTCACTAGTGCTTTTGTGTCCTTCGGCAGGAGGAAGGCTCTCGCCAGCTGATCGTAACTGTTCCCGGCGGCACCCAACGCCACTCCGGTCATCAGCGTCCATATTCCGAACGGGGATATGACCACATGACCGTCGGTCTCCAGTTGCGTGTAATGCACTAGTTCTATGCTAAAGTTCCGAGGTCGGTCACTGAATTGAATAGCACAATAACATGACGCGACGCATGACAGGAAAAATACGCCGGCTCGCATTGTGACCACGACCGTGTCCCGTAATTTACTGAGCAGTTATCATAAGAGACCTCAAAGTAACTTATAGCCGGAGCCATAACATCGGGCCACCAATCAATTCTGTAGCGTAATCGTTAGGAGAGAAGATTGCTTTTGTATTGTGTACCGGGCAACGTGTATAGTCGCTGCAGCTTTAGTGGACCGGTTTACATCTTCTGATTTCTGCGATACGGTTTCCAAACTTTATGTTTATTAGTGATGTTTGGAATCGAAAATGTACCGCTTCCTTTTACGGTATGTAAACGTCACATAATTGATTCACTGGTTGACGTTGTTGGGTTTCCTGTTATAAATATATATTTATTTTATTTACGAGCGCTCAGCACCTCGGTGACTGAGTGGTAAAGCACTCGGCTTGATACACGAAGGTCCTGGGTTCAAGTCCCAGGTGGTACAACGTGAGTGTCAGATTTTTTGATGCACAACCTGGGTTTGTGACCACCAACCCGCAAGTGTGGGGATCAAGTCAATAGCGATGACAGGATTTCATTGAAAGTAGCCTTTGCCCAGCAGTGGGACATTAGTTATATTGTATATCTGGGGGCACGGTAGGGGGCACCCCCCTATAACTTCGTTGTGGATAAAACTAGAAGCCTGAATTTAAGTAACTAAGCAGCCATTGTATAAACACGGTATATTCCAAATTTAATTAAATTTGAACCAGTAGTTTAAGAATTTAACTAGTCAAAGTGTCTTAATTTTGTCACTCACTGACTGACTGACTGACCGATCATCAAAACTTTGGCACTTCTAGTAGACATAGAAGCTTTAAATGTAGTATACAGTTAGTGTTTAGTGTATACACCAAGAAGAAACTATTTATTTTTGCAATTTCGGTCCAGTGTTCTAGATATGCTAACTGCATAAAGAACTTTGTAATCCCATATAAATATATAGGATTACAAAGTTACATTTGCAGTGAATGAATTAGTGTACCTGTATATGTATTGTTAGAGAAAATTTCTACGCCAGAGGGCGTGGCTACAGACTGACGTCACGGCGGTGTGTCTGGTGGGGAAGAATGGTGGGGAATCGCGCTTTAACTCGAGCACGGACAGCGGACCTGCTCTTCCTTCCACCAACAAAACGGTTCATGTCTAGGCGTCCTAAGCACGTCCTAGATGACCCCGACGATCCCATAACGGTTGCGAACGCCCCCCCGCCCGATCCTCTAAATGACAGCACACATTTACAGAATACACTAAACATGCACACCAGTTTAGGCCCAAGACACCGTACTCGTAGAACAAGGGTACGAAGAACCGGTTCACACTCGCTCTACACCAGGTACAGACATGTACCTGGTCGGTTCTCTCCTCCTCCACGGCCCGGTCAACCCGAGCCGAGGTCCGTGCCTTTAGAGGCGCCCTCGGGTTGCTCCGCTCCCCGATCCGATCCGAACCCTTCGGAGAATCTAGTAGGGCACGGGGACGCGCACTTGTGCGCGATGCCGTTCCCTCTAGATAACCTCTGAAGGTGATTCGTTTCACACGGCTTGAGGGACCCTTTACGTTCCTCGCCGCCCCCAAAAAGCCCGGTGAAGCTGAAAATGCCGCAGCGGCAATCAGCAATCTCTCTCCAAAAAAAAAAAAAGGACCTGCTCTTTTTTACTGCTGCCTCGGGACCGATCGGACGTTGCTAACTCGCTACTAATTTATTGCTTAGATTTCCTTAGAATTATTTCATTTTGTAATTATTTCCTATAATTAAAGTTGTTGTTCTCGTTGTTATATTTTTTTAAATCAATCTCATCATATCGTTAAAAGTATAATATAATGGAATAATAGGTGTATGGTACCGGAAGGGAAAAAGTAGGACTATCTACAAAAAGAAATGAGATGCCATCAAAAACAAACTCGGCTCGATACCCGGGGATCAAGCAGATAGCAATGACAGGATTTTTATGATGGAAGCCTTTGTCCAGCAGTGGGACAATAGTATATTATAGTAATTACATATTGCTAGGCTAGGCTATTTAATAGGACTTTATCTTGTTGGTTTTATAACTTGCTAGTGTGTTGGAAACATTTTCCGTTAACCTGCATGTGTTTGTAATAAATAAATAAATTCATTTTGGACTTCGTCCGCGTGAACTGAACACCCGCATCCCGTGATGGTTTTACCAACATAGGAGCCTTCGCGGGCGCATGCGCACAGACCTACCAAAATGTCATTGCAATTGGTATAGGTAGGTATCGGTATAGGGACTCAAAGAAACATTAATCATTTCATAATACCGCGACTTCGTCCACGTGGTTTTTAATTTTCCGTACAAAATTTGATTCTCAAATAAAAAAAGGAGACCTATTGATCAAATTAAAATATTGCCTATGTTACCCAATGTACCTATAATGACCTAAGTATATGCTATTGCAAGGAATGTAGCATTCTATTATAAAAATATTTTTTCTGAAGTTAAGCAATTTTCGTAAAGATTTGCCAACGGATGGGTAACCAAAATTTTAATATCTCGAGCTCCTCCGTGCTTCGGAAGGCACGTAAAGCCGTTGGTCCCGGTTGCTAACAGTCTTTGACAACTACTAATCCGCACTGGGCCCGCGTGGTAGTTTACCTCAGCAAGTACCGCCTCTGTGGTCTAGTGGCTAATACCACCAGTTTAGACCCAGAGGTCCTGGGTTCGATTCCCAGCGGGGGGTACATGTTTGTGTACACGGTTTGGTTGGTGGTAGGGCTTGTTTGTCCGCCTGGTTAGCTACCACCATCTTATCTAATTAAGTCGCCATAACATCAATGTTTGTAGCATTGTTGTGTTCCGGCAGCTAGAGATAAGATAGCCAGTACCTCACTAGTTGAGGATCCCGGGTGAAGTGCGCTTATTGGCCTTATCATCACTTAACATAAGGTGGGAGCAAAGCACTGTGCTTACCCGTTATTAAAAAAAAATCAGGAACATTAAAAAAATTAGCTAGCGTTGAAAACGTCCACACTGTCATGTATTGGTAGACTGTATTTTTTTCATACTCTTAATGTCAAAATCATGCTACCGACACACTATTGAGACGTTATTGACTTGTTAAGTGAGTACTATATCCGTGTCACTTCTTTATGTTTTTAAAATTTTAACTAAATATTTTATTTTAGACGTAATGTGTAACCAGCAAGCGCCATTTTTAAATAAATAAATAAAAAAAAATTGTTTATTCAAGAAATTGTGATTACAATTTTATGCTGAGACTTCCTAGTGAGCAATCAGAGACACTGTCTTTGTTTTGAGAATTACTCGTTACTTCCCTATCAGGTAGATATTAGGTGCGTTCCGTATCTTTTGGCCTGGCTGTAAGCTGTGTAATACTGTAAGCTCTTTCTGCGTAAAACGGAACGCACCTGACTAAATTTAAATGAGGGTATACAAGCTACTAACAAATTATGAGACGACCAACACCTCAGTCTCCCTGTGACCACGGACCCTGCAAAGGGTTCGAAATGTCAGGATAAACATTAATTAAAAGTAATGTGTAAAATAAACGCGAGTAGATCCGTAAAAGTTGTTTCATTTCAATGTGTAGTGTTCGCTTAAACTTTTGAAAACAATAAAACATAGATATTAATAATTTACAACCAAAGTTCCTATACTCTTCTCAATTTTACCTACATTTTGTGCTATGTCTATATTGCTATTTTATTAGTGAAGGAGCTTACTAATATGTTTTTTTTATCTAATAAGATTACTGATTTCTTCAGACGGTCTTTTCAGCGGTACCAGACTTTTTTAGGGGTGGCGAGAAACTAAAAGGGTTCCTAAAGCCATTCGGATTATTTTAGTACTTAACTTTTAGTTTTTTTAAATCATACGATTGAAACACCGTCAGAGGGATTCTGGAGGGAATGGTAACCACGCAAGCGTGTCTTCTTTCCCTACTAGATTCTCCGAGGGGTTCAGATCGAGAGCAACCCGAGTTTGCCGCTAAAGACTAGGACCTCGGCTCGGGTTGACTGGACTTAGGGAACAGTAAGGTGCGTCGCTCACGGAGATAATAAGAGTTGCATACCCTTTCCGCATGAAAAATTACCAAAAGGTTAAGATTAAGGGTTAATTGTTTTATTAGGTATTCATTCACATACCAGTAGCCTTTACTATAACGGTGACAATCCGACAAATTTGTCGAGTTGTCACTACAAGTCCTGTATTAAGAACGCGACAAATTTGTAAAAATGTAACTGGTAACACACAGTAGTCGGTTTGTCCACCTGTCGTCCCCGTCCCTATAAAACTTTACAAATGTAAAGACGCCTGTCGGATTTCGCCGACAAATACTATGTTGCAAATGTGTAAATAGCCATCACCAATTTGTCATGGTAACTGACAATATTGTTATTTATATTAAGTGTCGAGAATTAATGCGGGTAGGTGTATAATTATAACAATTACTCGGTTATTTCATAGTCAATATTCAATATTTCAATATTCAATATTTTGTAGTTTCTATTCTCGACATTGCACTTTACCCCATGTCAGATTGTCGTGACATGTCTACAAATTTGTCAACTTGTCAGTACAATCAATGGCTTGGCCTTTAGAGCAAACTAGCTGACCCGGCGGCGGACTTCGTACCGCTTTGACAGTTTCCATGACAACAAAGCAAACAAATAATTTTGTTTTTTTTAAAGTGTAGTTCGTTCCTTGAGGAACCGGCTAAGGTCATAGACCATGCTGCCATGTCATTAGTTTCTTAATTATATTCGTTCGTTCTATCTTCTTAGGTAATACATAAATAAAGAATACTGATGATGATGAATGATAATGGAAAATAATATGTGAGAGTGAGTGAGAAATAATATACCCCCCAACCCCTTGAGTATCTCAGTAAAGATGTGGGGCTTTACTAAGTCCTCACGCAGACTTCTTGAGAGAATTTGAAAAGTGACGTTGTACTGTTTTGTTTCATTTGCCAACACTCATGCACACTCACGAACACTTAACGGTTAATAATCCACCATTATTTCACATTAATATCCGACATAACACAAATTTTAGAAAATAAAACAAAACCGCAGACATGACTCTTCACTTTCCCGTCAAGAAGTCCAAATAATTTTGTATTGGAAAACAAATGTCACAAAGAAAAAGTCTGTCAAAATTTCAATAAAAAAGTATAAAAAACAACCAAATAGGTTCTATTCCCAACGTCAAATCCAAGACCTATGTACTTAGTAAATTGTGGAACCAAATATAGAGCAAAGGTATGAGTTTCATTCCCGAGGGAATATCGGCATAAAAACTCCTATGTGTTAATCCAGCTTATAAACTATCATATGTACGCCGAATTTCATCCAAATCCATCCATCCATTGCAGCGTGAAGAAGCAACAAATATACATACATACACACAAACTTTCGCATTTATAATATTATAGTGTGATTTTACAAGTTTTTTGTGACAAATTGTCACCTGTCACTTGTCACGTGAAAATGTTTATAGAACAGATTTAAGTACAACTGTCATGACATTTCAACAAATATGTCAGTTTTCCATCATTACAATTTTGTCACCCGGAATTTTTATAGGACAGGAAATTGTAAAATTCTATATTGTCTTCTGTCACCTGTCACCTGCCACGTTTATAGTACAGGGCCCAGGTGAACAGGGACACACACTAGTGCATGTTGCCATTCCCTCTAGAAGCCTTCTGACGGTGTTACGATCACTAGGCTCGAAGAACTCTTTAAGCGCTTAAAAGACAAACCGAAGGACATTAACAAAGTCTAAAAAAAGTCTTTGTCGCACCTCCAAAAGATGGAATAGTCTACCAGCACATGTTTTCCCTCTTTCCTATGATATGGGGTCCTTTAAACGAGGCGTGAAGAAGCACCTTGTGGGCCGGCAGAGTGAGGTTGACTGATGCTGCGTTGTTTTCACGCTGCACCAGTTGTCTTCGGGTCTGGACTCCATTTCCACTTAAAATCAGGTGGTGTGGAGTCATTTGCCGTGCTAAGTAAAAAAAAAAAAAAAAAAGAAAAGAAAAAAAAAAAAACCGCTCAGCATACTTGCACAGCTATGGTGGAAAAGCAGCCCGGTAGTGACATCCGAAACATGTAGACACAAAGTATTTGTATAAAGAGTTTTTGGTGCATGGACCGACATAATTTATGGTGGACCTAAAGACCTAAGGATAATGGAGGTATGGTACAAATGACTTCTATTTTTATACGTTTTGCGAATACTAACCCGTGTAAACGTGTTTAATAAAAGTAATAATATCACAGCTTGCATTGGTTAATAGGAATGTGTTGCATTTATAAATTCCATAACGAAATAATCACTTTGCCCTTAACCTCTTTTGAAAGGTATAAGTACGAGCATACCTTTACTTAGAAGAATACAGTTCACACATGAATTTTCGAAACAAAAAGGTGAGAAAATATCTCAAACATTTTACATTAAAACTTGGTCTTGAACTTATTTTTTTTATTTCACAATAAAGAAGCGCTTGGCTCTCATCTTACCTGATGGTAAATGATGGCAAGGCCGAAGATGGAATCACTTCACCCGATATTTGTGGAACTGGCAATCTCATCTCTAATTGGGTAGTTGAGTAGTTAGTCAAAAGATAAACTTTTAACAACTGTCAAATCGATATTTTAAAAAGAAATTGTACGGGAATGTGAAACTATGACGTCACTATTGTGTACCGTCAATTGAGTGTAATTAAAACTTTTAGGTTACAAATTAGATTAAATTTTTAGGTCATAAATTACATCGTAATTATTTCATTACAATGACATCACGATGATGATGTCATCTTCATCGTGATGTCATCTAAACGTATAATGTTTAATTAATTATAATTATTGCTGTTGTCAACTTCAATCAACCTTCTTAATAAAAAAACCTACAGACCTATTTCATCATCATCATTATCAGCTCATTTTATGTCCCCACTGCTGGGGCACGACCGCACGAGCCTTCCCTATAGATAGATGGATAGGGAGAACGGGCCATAAACCACCACGCGGGCCCATTGAGGATTGGTGGTTGTTAACGACTGCTAATGCAGCCGGAACCAACGGCTTAACGTGCCTTCCGAAGGAGGAGCTCGAGATGATAAATGTTTGGTCACCGATCCGATGACCGGCCTTTGCGAAAGTTGCGGGCGCCCATCGAGGTGCTCCATAAGGTGAACCAAAATTCAAAATATTTATTTTATACGTTTGATGTTCTGGAATTATAATTATTTTTGTTGTCAACTTCAATTAACCTTCTATAAAAAAAACCTACAGACCTATTTACGGAATATAAATATATGTATTTATGCAAGCCTATATAATTATATAATACCTATATAATTTAGTTTTTTTTAAACATTTTAGGCGGGCATCAGGTATTTAAAATACTTACTTACTAGAAAATAAAAATTATTTATTGATCAAGCATTTTTAAAAGGGTGTTATTTAAACGGTTAGCAAAGTATTCGTGTTTTTGTTAGCAAAAAAATGCTAGTTGGGCAGCAAAAAAGCTAGTTGGGCAGCAAATATTTCTAAATAAGTCCTGCAACTTATATCATTCTGAACAGCAGTCTTATGCCGCTTCCCCCTTCCGTGACTGGCCCTCGCTACGCTGCGCTTCGCTCGGGAATTTTTTTTTTACAATAATTTGAAAATGCCTTTCTATCAAACGAAACTTTCCATTACAAATAAAGACATAAAATATTCAAAAAAACACAAAACAAAAAAAAATAAAAATAAAAATATAATAATAATATATAATAATAAATAATATATGAGACAACATCACATACATTGTTCTGATCCCAAGGTAAGTAGCTAAAGCACTCGTTTCATGGAAATCAGAAACAACGACGGTACCACAACCACCCAGACCCGACACAATATCGAAAAGTACATTTTTCTTCGACATTGACCCGACCGGGAATCGAACACGGGACCTCAGAGTTAGCGCCGCCCAAATTCCGGCGTGCAAGCCACTCGGCTACGGAGGTCGTCGTCGGAGGAGGAGGAGGATGATGGAAGGAAGAAATAAAAAATAAATAAAACAGTTATAATTGATTATCGTAGTGGCCCCAATGTTAGACCTAGTAACCCAATGTTCGACACACCGCTTTTCTTGCCAAAACACTGAAATTTTAATTGGATGCCAGCAAGGATGGCATCCAATTAAAAGTACTTTAAATTAAAAATCCAGGTGGTCTGTATTAAATTGTTGGTAAAGTCAAAAATCAGTTGCTGACCCGAATTTTCCGCCAACTTTGCTCATCCAATAATCATGTTCTCGCCACTCCTTTGCATCATTCAGGATTCGTTGCAGATTCCCTCACGGTTCAGGCCATTCGATCATGGAAAGCTCTCCCCGAAAAAGTCAGACAAGCTCCAAGAAAATTGGTCTTTAAAACAATGGTGTATTAACTGTTTGTTTCTACAGGAATCAACACCCACGTAAGAGATTCCCATAATCTTTTCTTCTGTTATGTTTAAGTATGTTTATGTACTTAGTCATTTCTCATAGTAATGTATATTATATTATTATAATTTAATTTTATAAACTATTTTTTTCTGTCTAGCCCTTAGGTCGACTGGTAGAGAATGCCATTTAGCTTTAGGACCGCCTTTTGTACTTTATTTTATTTTATTGTGCAATAAAGATTAAATACTTATTAATAAAAAAAAATTAAATAGTTATTAGCAAAAGGAGTTGATTATTGGTTTCTGTCAACACTGGCGATGGCGCCAATACCCCGGTTAAAATATAACAAGTTGTGAACCATATACATAGCTGTTATTTTGTTAAGTGTGTTGTCGATGAAACAAATTTTTCTTTTTTCATTGTCATATTGCATCATGTTGTACAAAGATTTTATAAAAACAGTATTAAGTCTCAAACATGGCCCTGCAAGGGCATTGCAAAAAAAAAACTTAATCTTGATTAACACGAATTCTTGAGACCGGCTCTTTTCGCTTTCGTTAACATGTTCGAATGGGTTCTCATTACCATTGTAGCACACTGCACTCCCCCTCGGAGGGGGAGGGGAAAGTCCCTAATAACCCAAATAACCATCAGCGTCACCCCGTGCGCATTTGTATGCCTAATGCATTTTATATACAAACTCTCTCTCTTTCTTTCTTGTATATTCTTCTGTATAGATAAAAGGAATTGCATAACGTCCCATGCATAACCTTGGAACTTTAGGCCCTAACAAAATACATCCCGTAAGTATATTGGTGCATTGTTCTTTGTTTCGCACGCTTAGAATCAAGGTCTGCGCACGCGCACCGATTGTTTTATTTCCTACATTTGAGTTTGGTTTAAAAACATTTATTTATTTATTGAAAAACCAACAGCATTTCATTATATACATCATTAGCGCATTTTATGTCCCCACTGCTGCGGTACGAGCCTTCCCGAATCCACGGCAACGAGATGGCGGATGCACTTGTCAGGGAGGGCTCGGAGACCCAGCTCATTGGTTCTGAGCCGTTCGTGGCACTTGCACCAAATACCATTAACAAGGCCTTAAAAGATTACATCGAAAACAGGCACGGCATCGTATGGAAAGAGCAGTCGGGTATGAAACATTCCAAATCCTTCCTTGGCGAAAACTCCTTAGGATGGAGTAAGTACATATGCGGAGGCAGTAGAAGGCAGGCCCGACTAACCATCGGTGTCTTGACTATGCCACAAAACAAATGCTTCACAGAATGCACCTTTCAACAAATAGTTTGTGTAGGGCGTGTGGAGAGGAAACGGAGTCAATGCAGCACCTACTGTGTGACTGCGACTCTCTGGCTAGGAAAAGAATGGGACTCCTGGGGTCGGCCTATCCGACACCGGAGGACTTCAGGCTCTTCGCTCTTAAGGACGTTGCCAAACGTATGGCATCTATCTTTATAAAGGAAGAAGAGTGAAAGGATGGGGGTTTTTTTTTTTTGAGAGAGATTGCTGGTTGCCTTTACGGCATTTTCAGCTTCACCGGGTTTTTTTGGAAAAGGCGAGAAACGTAAAGGGTTCCTCAAGCCGTGTGAAACGAATCACCTTCAGAGGTTATCTAGAGGGAACGGCATCGTGCACTAGTGCGCGTCCCCGTGCCCTACTAGATTCTCCGAAGGGTTCGGATCGGATCGGGGAGCGGAGCAACCCGAGGGCACCTCTAAAGGCACGGACCTCGGCTTGGGTTGACCGGGCCGTGGAGGAGGAGAGAAGCGCCCAGGTACATGTCTGTACCTGGTGTAGAGCTAGTGTGAACCGGTTCTTCGTACCCTTGTTCTACGAGTACGGTGTCTTGGGCCTAAACTGGTGTGCATGTTTAGTGTATTCTGTAAATGTGTGCTGTCGTTTAGAGGATCGGGGTTGCACAAAAGATCCCGATGGGTCGAAGTGTTACTGCGAGAGGGAAACCTCAGCAGGCCCCACTAAGATAAGACAAGACGGGGCATTTAATATTATGGTATGGAAAATTGTATAACGAAGGAATACTTAAATAGATGATTTATTTTTTATTGTAATTGGCTTCGTATTCCTATAATGATAGTTGTAAGTGGTGTAATAAATTAATTATAAATAAATAAATGATGAAAGAAGTTGAAATGTTCGATTCACTAAAATTTAATTAAATAACTTTTTAACGAAGTCCAGCATGACCTAGCAATTAGATATACTTCGTTAAAAAAGGTGTTACTGATTCTGTTATAATATATTTTAATTAAAATTTAACCTCGATCTCTGATATCTGCCTGTATTTATAATAATTATATTAATTATATTTTAAGTTTACGCGAACACTACACATTGAAATGAAACAATGTTTACAGATCTACTCGCGTTTTTTTTATTTGTACATTAGTTTTAATTAATGTTTATCCTGACGTTTCGAACCTTTTGCAGGATCCGTGGTCACAGGGAGACTGAGGTGTTGGTCGTCTCACAATTAGTTGGTAGCTTGCAAGGAATAGATAATTATTTAACTGTTCTGTTGTAGCTTGTATACTCTCATTTTAATTTAATCACGTGCGTGTCGTTTTACGCAAACCAAAAGGTACAGTAAGCCTTTTGGTTTGGCCAGTATGGTGTCGGGGCTGGGATTTAATATTTTGTATGATGGGATCCTCTAGGCTCTAGGGTCCATGCGAACATAGAGGGGCCCAACTATTACATCAGATACGATAAACCTCAAATACTCGCTAGAGAACAACGATTCATCCCTAGGATACGCGAGGCTATTGAAATTAAAAAAAAACATATCCCGATTTCAATATAGAAGATGGTTGGAATTTACCACCAGCCAGTACAGCGGTGAACAGCACGCGTACTCCTTTGGGAGAAGGGAGAAGGTGGGATGAGGTCAAAGAGTTCTTCAGAGCTATCGAATGGCTCATAAAACTAGCTCTAGGCACCCGTTAAAACCCACTTTATTGCGAATATATCGAATAGAGATCGCGTCCACATTTGATACGGTCAAGATAGGTACATTGTTAACTAGATAAACGTCACCATTACACTTTTATTATTCACTAGCGGATCGCTTGCGACTTCGTCTGCTTAAGTGAACAAACGTATTTGCATTTTGGTTGTAAAAAAAAATCTATTGCAGCGCTAACTACCGGATCCGGGACGAACACACGCATACAAAGAGTTTCATCAAAATCGGTCCAGCCGTTTACGAGGAGTTCAGTGACTTACACACGTACCGAAGAATTATATATGTATATTCAGCGGACTTCGTACCGCTTTGACAGTTTCTATGACAACATAACAAACAAATCGCGTGAAAGTGTATCAAACAACAAAGGACTTCTTGGCGGGAAAGTGAAGAGTCATGTCTGCGGTTTTGTTTTATTTTCTAAAATTTGTGTTATGTTGAATATTAATGTGAAATAATGGCGGATTATTAACCGTTAAGTGTTCGTGAGTGCGCATGAGTGTTGGCAATTTAAACAAAACAGTGCAACGTCACTTTTCAAATTCTCTCAAGAAGTCTGCGTGAGGACTTAGTAAAGCCCCACATCTTTACTGAGGGGTTGGGGGGTATATCATTTTTCACTTCTCATTTTTATTATCATTCATCATCATCATACTGACTGGGAAATATTGTATATTTATGTATTACTTGTAAGAAAAATTACTTTGACACTGACTAAATGGGCTCATCGCACGAAGCCATCACTAAAAAAAAAAATCTAACAAACAAACTCACTGTCGCATTTATAATATTATTTAGGATAATATTATATAACGTAACCATCTATATTTGTAGTGCGTTGAATCCAATCGTGTGTTTCATTTGATACGGTTACATACACAATTTGGCGAAGTCACGAAATATCCGAATAAGCATGTTACATACCTATTGTATGGGTTGGCTGGTTGACTCAGCTTCGTGTTGCGATCGCGAAATATAAGCAATGTTCGCTTAAGTCGACAGGGTGACCAAATTAAAGTGGACCAAGTTTCCTTGGACTATCTTATTATCATTTTTAATTGGCTTCCAAACGGCGTTTTAGCGTTACCAGATTTTGTGGGGACGGAGAAACTTAAAGGGTTCCTTAAACTGTTTGATCGAATTACCGTCATAGGGTTGCTAGATTGAATGGCATCACATAAACATGTCCCCTATCCCTACTAGATTCTCCAAGGGGTTCGGATCGGATCGGGAGCGGAACATCCCGAGGGTGCCTCTAAAGCCAAGGATCTTGGCTCGGATTGACCCGCTAATGGTAGGAAATTTTTTTCTCCCTTCATCAACCGGGACCAACGACATGCTTTCCAAAGCACATAGGAGCCCGCAGTATTTTAATTTGGGCATCCATCTTACGTAAAAAGGTAGGGAAGATTGGCATTCGACTGGCGACCGGCATAGCGAAGGTTCCTTACCTTACACGATTGCGATCAAGCGAACCCGAATGCGAAAGCTGCTCTGCCATTAAGCCGTAACTTGCTTTATTTAAGGGGGAAATATATAAACGTTTTCGACCCACTACGACTAGGACCACCCAAGCTAAGGTGATAGCCTTTACCTAGATCAACAATTTTTGACTTTTATTAGAGTACTGTAGTGGTACTGTGGTGTTACCTGAGGTAAATTAGATTTTTTATTTTGTTTTTTTTTACATGTGGTTGTCTTCTATATTTTTTTTTGTTTATTTGTGATGGAAAGTGTCCTGCTATGATAGGGCATTTCCCAATATTTTTGACGCTGAAGTTGGACACTTGCTGAGTTTCTTGCCGGTTCTTCTCATTACAAGATCTCCCGTCCAGATTAGACTTACGAACCGATGGCATAGTGACATTCACAAGAGCTACGTGTAGCCTAAACTGAATAAATGAATTTGAATTGAATTTGAAATTTGAATTTTGAATTTAGAAGCTCTCGTATTCTTCCGCTTTCGATTACGATCCAAACGCCTCGAAGAAGTAGTAAGAGAGTAGGGGACCCCTCTAGTAGAGGACGCGGGACATACTTGCACTCTTGGAGGATGCTAGATCACTATAACTTTAGGAAACTTGATCTTCTCAGCGCCCCTAAAATCCCGTGATACTGGTAAAGCCACGTGTGACCAAAAGCCATCTTTAAAAACAAAGGCGGTCACCACCAGTCTCAGACTCAGATGTCTCGGGTTGTATTCCCAGCGGGCGTACATGTTTATTTACTCGGTTTGGTTAGTTGTAGGGTTTGTTTGTCCGCCTGGCAAGCTACCACCATCTTTTCTAAATATGTCGCCATAACACAAATGCTTGTAGCATTTTTGTGTTGCGGCAGCTAGAGATAAGATAGCCAGTGCCTCAGTAGTTGAGGATTCCGGGTAAAGTGCATTTCCGCCTTCGCCTCATCATTATCAATCAACATTAGGTGAGATGAAGGCCAATTGGTTACTTAATGGAGGGAAGGGGTAGGAATGGCGACTTTTTTGCCTTGAATGCGCACTTGCGTTTTCTTTGCATTGAACTCAACAAGATTGTTGGAGCCCCATTTAGATATGAGGTCCAATACCCGTTTGAGCTCAATGACAAGATTTACTCGTTTCTTTTCAGTCTCGACCTGCCCAGCCGCTGGGTGACCGTTATACCCACCGTGCACTGTACATTGCTATGCAGATGATAATACTATCATCTACTATTATTGCTATGCAGATGATAGTACTATCATCTGCATAGCACTGAATATTTCCAAGTGGAAGCATATCTTTGATATGTAAAAGGAACAGCGTAGGGGATAGAACGGACACCTGAGTGACACCGGCGTTCAATGACATGAACCGCGAAGCTCATCCGTCTGAGAGTACTCGGATCCTATGCTCATGTAGGAAGCCAGCGACCCAGTTGCAGAACTGAGCAGCCAGACACTATGCCGGGAGCTTAGAGAGAAGGGCTTTGTGCCAGACCCGATCAAAAGCCTTGGCTATGTCAAGGCTAACAGCACCGACTCGCCACGCTTATCAATAGCCTCACCCCAGAGATGTGTAACGAACGCTAGAAGGTCGTGTTCGTGTGTAATCGCCTTAAGTGTATTAAAAGTAAAAGCCAAGGACAAGGTTAATGAACTTCAATCGACTGCGATAGATATGGTTACGATATCCCACAAACCAAGAAATATCAACCACTATATTAATATCGACAGTGCGGTTAAAACTTTTGATAAGTATTTTTATCGTGAACGATTTGATACTTGTTAAGGTAGTTTGAAACGGCAGAATAAAATAAGCGTAATAATCGTAGGATAAGGAGCTCGATGGTGCAGTGATTAACGCGCCCGGTCTGCGATTACTGAGGTTAAGCAACTTTCGCAAAGGCCGGTCATCGGATGGGTGACCAAAATGTATTATCTCGAGCTCCTCCGTGCTTCGAAAGGCACGTAAAGCCGATGGTCCCGGCACCATTAGCAATCGTTACAACCACCAATCCGCACTGGGCCCGCGTGGTTTGTGGCCCATTCTCCATATCCATCCATAGGGAAGGCTCGTGCCCCAGCAGTGGGGATATAAAATGAGCGGATGATAATGAATTAGTCATATTGGCACTAATATCCGACACAGCAAAAAAAAACCTAGGTATATTTACATTAAAGGGTGCGCCGATCAAAAAATGCCAAAAATGCAGTCACGGTTAAGTAGATATAATTGAAAATACTATCGAATTAAATAAACAAAATATATATTTAGTATCGAAGGAAACGTGTTTACAATTACTCCGATCTATAAATTCATAACAGTCTATAGGTTTTTTAAAGTTGGGCAGAAATCATGAAAACGAGAGGCGGCGTTAAGTTGATATCTTATAGTTTATCTAAATTATTGTACCTCTGATTTTGTCTAAATAATCACCAATGGTCTAAACTACAAATCGTTGGTCTCCATTTTCGATTTATCGAGCGTTTTAAAATTAAAAACGAATCACCCTCGGAGAGTTAGTTTTCATTCACACAGAAAATTTCATCCAAATCGGTCCAGCCATTTAGAAGGAGTTCAGTGAAATTCACACGCACAGAAGATTTATTTATACACGAAGACTTATTTATCGGTAATCAGGACCTACTGATTGCAATATCATTAACTTAGTCTGAATCAGTAGGTCCTAAATTCCTGCACACGGATAAAAAGTCTTCGTGTATAAAGATAAACGCAACGCAAGAGGATTTGAGTTAAAATTGTGTCATTTAAATTCTCGTTTTCGTTGACGTGATTAAATGGCAAACAAAATTCGCACTAAGCAACTGGGCCACAGATTTATAAGTTCGCAAAAGTGAGGCAGGACAAGAGAAAAAATAAAATAAACAAAAAGAGTATTAAAAAAACCGGCCAAGTGCGAGTCGGACTCGCGCACGAAGGGTTCCGTACCATCTTTATAAACGGAAAAAATCATGTCTGTTAAATATTTATTTTAATCTGAAATAAATCATCTGTGAAAATTTCAACTGTCTAACTATCACGGTTCATGAGATACAGCCTGGTGACAGACGGACAGACAGACGGACGGACGGACGGACAGTGGAGTATAGGGTTCCCGTTTTACCCTTCGGGTACGGAACCCTAAAAAGAGAGTAGTATGAAGTTAAGAATAAATAACCCATAACGATGAAACTCAATTAAGATGACAACCTGTACCTAAACAGAAAATTAAGTCATAGAAAAAGAGTAGTGATTAATTCTAACAACTCAGTAGGTTACCAACGAAAAAACAGACGGAAAATATGCTTTATAAAGTAGTTATTTAATTAGCGTGTATTAAAATAGGTACCTAGTAAGTAATAGGTAATAACTAAGACCATAAAATTAAATGGATAGGTACGTGTACATGTTTATTTAACTGAATCTTTGTTTTTATACACCTTTAATAGTTTTATAGTTGAAATAAAAGATTTTAGAGTTGTTCTTAAGATTTTCATTATTATATTGTTTTTAAGATATTTTTAATAGCGCATTAATACAAATCTAAAAAAAGATGACAACTTATTGATCATACCTACTTATAAAATACGAACCCAGTATGGCATTTGCGTCAGCAGTTGAGGATTCCTATTCATATAAAAAATATGTATTCTTATTTCAAAAAATAAAAATTACAAAGTATTTTATTTCTACACTGAACAAAAAAATCAAATTGCTATGTGTCAAAGTCAACTGTCAATCGGTGAACACAAAGAAGGCGGCGCACGCGCAAGCGCATTGACATGACATTATATACCTACCTACGTCATATTCAGTAATTGCACAGACAAGGCAGAGTAAATAAATATTAGTTAAAAACGTTAAAAATAAACAAACTGTTTTTATTTTATTTTTCACTATAGTCCATGCTATTTCTAAGCATATTCTACCAGATAGAGTGGAAACAACGAATACTGGTTATTAATTACGATAGCATAGTTGGTAGTGCACCTGACCCGGCATGTCATGGGGTGCGGGTTCGAATCCCGCTCTTGGTATTTTTTCAACACTTAGTCTTTTTTCAAATTGGAATACTGGTGACTATCTTTCAAGTAACAGTTTTTATCTGCCTGATACTAGATACTTACAAAGGAATATAAAATACTTTTTTAATTAATGTGAAATAATGGTAGACTATAAAACGTCTATCTCTATTAAACTTATTAGCTCGATGGCGCAGTGGTTAACGCGCCCGGTCTGCGAGTGTTGTGGTTAAGCAACTTTCGCAAAGGCCGGTCATCGGGTGGGTGACCAAAACTTTATCATCTCGAGCTCCTCCGTGCTTCGGAAGGCACGTAAAGCCGCTGGCCCCGGCTACGGCTGCATTAGCAGTCGTTAACAACCACCAATTTGCACTGGGCTCGCGTGGTGGTTTATGGCCTGTTCTCCCTATCCATCCATAGGGACGGCTCGTACCCTTACAGTGGGGACATAAAATAAGCTCATGATGATGATTAAACGTTATAACTTAATTGAAAATCGGGGGCCTCCACCACGGGGGCGTCACACACCGGGGGCCTAACACACTAACCCAAGTGTTCGTGGATGTGCATGCGTGTTGGATGTGCAAATAAAACAAAACAGTGCCACGTCACTCTTCAAATTCTCTCAAGAAGTCTGCATGAGATTTCAGTAAAGTCCTACATCTTTACTAACACTCCAAAGGATGGATATCGTATCATGCCACATTAATCAATCATCAATTCATCACTCATCATTATCTATTACAAACAAAAATACACCTTTACAATATCTCCATAACTTTGACTCTGGCTAAATATATAAACCGTATCATTAATTAGGAAATAAGAACGTATGAGGGTTTTATATTTAATGTTAATAATAGACAATTAACAAAGATAATGATGGAGATATTAGCCTAATATCATATTAGTCAAGCTTAACAAAAACCAAGTGGTCAAAACAAGTTGCTTAATGCAAACACAAAAAGTATCCACCCGGATACAGGCGATTTTTGTGGTTGCATTCATATTGTAGCTAAGTTGCCATCTGACATACACAGACAGACAGAGATACACGAAATACATAAGTTCGCACGCTACGAAAACGTGGTTCATGATCATGTAATACAATTAAGTTATTCATAGAAATAAAGTAAAGGCCTATAAAACTATTTTGAACTTAAAACAAAAAACCGGACAAGTGCGAGTCGGACTCGCCCACCGAGGGTTCCGTACAAACAAATTTATGTGTATATATTTTATAGTTCAGTAATCGAGTCTCGAACTTTTCCCGACTGTTAGGTTACTACATACAGCATAGTTATTAGGTACCTATACATATAAAAGAGGGAAAAGGTATTTCTTTTTTCATTCCTCGTCATAAATCGAAAACTATTATACATCATAAAAATAATTAAAAATCTGTTTAAGCTTTTTTTTTTAGAGAGTTTGCTGATTGGCTCTACGGCATTTTCAGCTTCACCGGGCTTTTTTGGGGGCGGCGAGGAACATAAAGGGTCCCTCAAGCCGTGTGAAACAAATCTCCTTCGGAGGTTATCTAGAGGGAACGGCATCGCGCACTAGTGCACGTCCCCGTGCCCTACTAGATTCTCCGAAGGGTTCGGATCGGATCGGTCTGTTTAAGCTTGTGCAAAAGCAGCCCTTTCATACGATACCCCACATGACACGGTTAACTTACTTCAAAATGTTGATCCCCGTTCCTTGCAAGTTTTTTTTGTGATTTAATTAAATACGTATAGTTTTCAAACTTTTCCCTGTATTTGTAGTATAACACGATATTACTTGCCAAACTTCATAGTTCTAGGTCAACGGCAAGTACCCTATGAATTTTGATTCTCTTGAGAGTGTCGAAATATACGTTTTTTGCGACATAAACGGCCGTATCTTCTTTTTTCGTTAACTTAGAAGTTTGATTTTTTACAGCTTCAAGGGACCGCAGATCTGAGTATATGGTTTTAATTTCAACTCGATACCTCCACTCATTCCCGAGATAAAGGGTCTTGACAGATAGACAGATAGACAAACAGACAGACGGACAACAAAGTGATCCTATAAGGGTTCTGTTTTTTCCTTTTGCGGTACGGAACCCTAAAAAGGCTTTATACAAGAACGGCTTGTCAAATCATTGATATCAAGTCATCGCTACAATTGATGGTATTGGCGTAATCGTTACGCCTGCCAAATGCGGGTTGGTGATCAACAGTGATCAGAATGAAGGGGTAGCCCCCTCTACATTTACCTGATGTTGCCGTTGCAAATTCATTGGGTTATTATTTAATTAGTCTATCATTATCATCAGCTCATTTTTATGTCCACACCGCTGGGGCCCGAGCCTTTCTTTTAGATGGATAAGGAGAACGGGCCATAAACCACCACGCGGGCCCAGTGCGGATTAAATAATTTGTCTATAATTAATCAATTGCTATATGTATGTAGGTATGTCAGAGCATCACCTTGACAACGGCTCGACGATTTGGAATTTACGATTTTGAACACAGTAAACAATAGTTAGTGGAGGAGCTCAATGGCGCAGTGGTTAACGCACGCGGTCTGCGAGTGCTGAGGTTAAGCAACTTTCGCAAAGGCCGGTCATCGGATGGGTGACCAAAAATTTATCATCTCGAGCTCCTCCGCGCTTCGGAAGGCACGTTAAGCCGTTGGTCCCGGCTGCATTAGCAGTCGTTAACAGCCACCAATCCGCACTGTGCCCGCGTGGTGGTTTGTGGCCCATTCTCCCTATCCATCCATAGGGAAGGCTCGTGCCCCAGCAGTGGGGACATAAATGAGCTGATGATGATGATGAAACAATAGTTTACTGTGTTCGTGATTGTCAGAATAAGGTTAGTATGAATAAAATTTTTCTCATCCGTCACACATTTTTTTGAGCCAGTAAAACCATTTCGGGATCCGGCATTTTCACTGAATCGGACAATGTCGTGAACTCAACCGTAAATACCTATTGGTGTAAGAAGATTGATGGCGCAGATTAATCACTTCTTAACAGGTTTCTGATAAACTTTAAACAGACACTCATTAGTCGAATTATAAATGTAAGTATACATTTCTCATAGACGTTTTGCTAAATTTAACTATGAGGTAAACAATGAAACAAGTTATAAATCTTTAAGATACTTAACGTGATTTATTTACTTTCATTTTTTAACTAATGTGGCATATCAATTTGAATTTACAATTTTTATTTATTGTTAGAATACCAACTGCATTATTATTATTCATAAATAATATATTTAATGGTGAAAAATAATATTTTAAATATCTTATTATTGTAACTACATAGATTTTTTCTGCATTTACAATGTTATTTACTTGAGAATAAAAACAACTAAATACACTTGAAAATACTGACTGCCTCAGATGGGGCCAGAACCCAAGGCTTACTACTACAGGCCATCTTACTCTTGTTAACCCATTCAGAAATCGAAAGCTCGTGTTACGTATGAGTTCACGTCAGTAGTTCAACGGAGGAATAAGGATTGAACGACGATTTCGCGCATTCCACCTTAGCATCTATCCGTTCGGTTACCGACAAACCTCATCAAACCATTAACATTTCTATTACAATCACGTAACCTTTTAACATATTTCAATGTCAATGACACTCACTTAATCGCTTACTACTTGTGTATTAGAACGTTAGTACATCGCTACTGTAACTGCAACAAGCGATTCAAATTAACTATAACATTATACGTTTCAAACCACTGAAGGTTCACCATAAATGCCAGCGAATAAAATAACACGAGAACTCCTCTCCATAATGAAAAACACAAATTCACGATTAGCTTCGAACTTTTGTCCTAATATTCTGTTCTCGATAACCGCGACAGTCGAAGACGCTGCAACAGTGCCTTCTTCAGTCACCTCGATCTCCACATTCTGCACTGTCTTAGACACGAATAATGGTGTATCAGACACGCCAGGCAACTGCGCTTTAGTCGAATCGAAAATAGAATAAATACCGGAATACTGGAGCGGTGCAATCAGGTCTTGTTTCGTTGACAGCTTAAATCGAGGTATATGACACTCGATGTCAGCACCACCCGAACTTGATGTTCTCAACTCATTCATCCAATCCAAGGAGTTTTTCGCCAAATTCTTTATCAACCTCTTAATTGGTACACCATTGAATGGCAACAGAATCACCATGGAGTACTGACCGTTTTTCCCGTACGTCATCTCCAGAACTTCAGCCTCAATTTGCTGTGAATACGCTAAACTGTGTGGCGCTTTCTGGGACATCATATTGACTGTCCCAATCATCTTCCCTTGATAATTGTAGAAGGCTTTTTCTTTTGTTTGCAAAGGGTCGAACGGATGAGTCCACGGTGCTTTGAAGTAGAGTGCGTCCACTATCACCATTCTTAAGTTTTCTAAAGCGTCTGGGGTGATGGCGTCTGTTATCAAACCTTCAGTCGCGAGGCAGACGTAATAGTTTATGTCGTGTGCTAATTTAGTTGTATTACTCGGGTCTACCGCGTATATTTCGGTGTTGTAAGTTGCCGCCGCTTGACAGAATTCAGGATGAACTTCTAACGAGCAGTCGGTGAACATTGCGGAGCTTCCTTTTAATATGATGTCCTTTCTGTCAGTCCTCAGGAGGTTGCTTACAGCCATGTGCAACGCTTGTGTTCGTCTCAGCTCCCTTGGCAACCTCAATCCGTTCATCAGCTCCATAAACGTGTTCCCCGACGATCCTTCTGCCAGCAGCGAGAAGATACTCCATACAGATAGTGGGGATAATGCAACATTTTTCGCACCAAAGTTCTCTTGATATGCGTAAGTGTTTTCCAGCAGTTGCAAAGCGAATTGGTTTATGAACGTAAAGTCG
Source organism: Eudonia truncicolella (assembly GCA_949315975.1). NCBI lineage: Eukaryota > Metazoa > Arthropoda > Insecta > Lepidoptera > Crambidae > Eudonia > Eudonia truncicolella. The sequence goes on along the minus strand of OX438848.1, from coordinate 3,341,217 downwards.
TTGTTTGCGGGCGCGGCGGCAGCCAGCGCGGTCGCTAAGATCGCGAATGTAATAGCCTTCCACATTTTGCACGACTAAATTGTGGAGGCTTGTGCGCAATACTGATGGCAAATGGCGATGCTATCAATTTCAATGGTTTTCTCACGTATGCTGCTCACAATGGGTATCATTTAAATGGTTAGGCAACGTCCACCTCGCAGGTTTAGTAGGTACTAAGGGCTTATATGCGCATCTTTACAATCGGTTGGAACCGCTCAAGCAGAATGACGGATCGTTAATCGATTAGGTGTTTTATGATGGTGATGGTGTTCAAAGGATCTAAATTAGTTTTGAAGTAATTAGAGGTTGTTATGTTTTATTGTGTGGTCGTTAATTGAGTTGTTTATAATATTCTTGTAAATGGTTTTTATCTTTTATCGGAAGATACTTTATGGCATTGTCTAAATTTAGATTATTACTAAGTAGTACATATGTATTGTATTTTTTTATATAATAAATATACATGTTAATTAAATGAAATTTATTATATAAATATATATATTAAATTAGTACTCGTTAAAAAAATTGTGTTCAAAAAATTGTGTTCTTTATGCGTCAGACACATAAAGAAAGGGAAAAAATAAATGCCCTTGCTGAGTTGCTTGCCGGTTCTTTTCAGTACATGGTCTCCCGCCGTAAACACATAAATGGGGAAGGAGACGTCCCATCGCAAATCAACATACAAAATCATCTCAGATTATGTAGGTAACATTTTCCAATTATCGCCACGTACTAAAACCATAGCAATGTCATGTCGTAATGATACCAAAAATCAGTTATGTTATGAGAAACTGTGTTACTCATAAAAGTAAAAATTATAGGAAGGAAGCAATGTGTCGTCCAAGCAGCCGCCTCCATACCAGACAAATTAAGTTTCTTTCACCAGGTAAGTGACGATAAGTCTATACGCTAAAAGCCGAATCCGCAGGCTTATTACCAAAAAAAACCAACCAGTTGTTAATTGTAGTACAATTAACAAAAACACAAAATGTTGAAAAAATTTCCACGAGCAGCATTTGAACCTGCACCCTTCTGACGTACCGTTCAAATCCTGCTTTTGCTCAAATCCTGCTGCAATTTTGTAGTACAATTGTAACTGCTGCTGCTAATTAAACCTAATGCATAAAATAAACGCGAGCAGATCCGCAAAAGTAGTTTAATTTAAATGTGTAGTGTTCGCGTTAATTTTAGAATTCAATATTCATGTTAAAATTTTTGGTAATTTTATATTATTATAGCTAAAAAGTGTTCAAATAAAGCACGCAGTACTAATTTCAATTACTTCCCTAGGACATATGGGAATCCACGGCAACGAGATGGCGGATGTACTTGCTAGGGAGGGCTCAGAGACCCAGCTTATTGGTCCTGAGCCGTTCGTGGCACTTGCACAAAGTACCATTAACAAGGCCTTAAAAGATTACATCGAAAACAGGCACGGCATCGAATGGAAAGACCAGCCGGGTATGAAACCTAATCCTTCCTAGGCAAAAACGCCTTAGGACGGAGTAAGTTCATATGCGGAGGCAGCAGAAGGCAAGCCTGATTAACCATCGGTGCCTTGACAGGGCACTATGCCACAAAACAAAGCTTCACACAATGCACCTTTCAACAAATAGTTTGTGTAGGGCATGTGGAGAGGAAACGGAATCAATGCAGCACCTACTGCGTGACTGCGACTCTCTGGCTAGGAAAAGAATGGGACTCCTGGTCCGCCTATCCGCAACTGGAGGACTTCAAGCTCTTCGCTCTTAAGGACGTTGCCAAACTTATGGCATCTACCTTTACAGAGGAGGAAGGGTGAAAGGATGGGGTTGCACAAAAGATCCCAATGGGTCGAAGTGTTACTGGGAGAGGGAAACCTCAGCAGGCCCCATCAAGATGAGATAAGATAAGATAAGATCTGTATTAAAAAAATCATTCTTTTTACGTCTAAAACCAGCATGGGATACGTATGTAAAGTGAAAGAAAATCTTTAAAAACAATATCAAGTTCTCAAAATTACTACCATTTGATTGCAGCTACGACATCGTGGGATCCAGATAACAGTCTAATAAATGGACAGTCTTATTAGACCGGACTTTGGGATAAGATTTATACCTATGAGAGATTTCTATACCAATCGTATGACAAGATAAAGCACGATAATTATAGACTGCACATTTTTCACACACACATAGGAGGAGCTCGATGATGCAGCGCTAAGTTAGGCAACTTTCGCAAAGGCCGGTCGTCGGATGGGTGACCAAAAGTCTTTGTGACCTTAAACTATTCCTTTTATTAATTTTATTATTAATTGTCTGTTATTTGTATTGTGTATAATAGTGTAAGCAATAAAGTGTTTATCATCTATGTCTATCATGTCCCTATCTGTCATGTCTCTATCATGTATGTCTTCTCTGTGCTGCGGAGGGCACGTAAAGCCGTTGGTCCCAGCTACCTTAGCATTCGTTAACAACTAGCAATCCGCTCTGTTTATGGCCCAGTGCCGTTGGTGGTACGTGTACGTGCCTTCCGAAGCACGGAGAAGCTCGAGATGATACAGTTTTGATCACCCACTGATGACCGGCCTTTGCAAAAGTGGCCTAACTTTAGCAATCGCAGACAGCGCACATTAGCCATTCGCCATTGAGGTCCTAGAATTTATGTAGTTCATTTATCGCTTAATTTGAAATCTATTTGAAATTGGGCTTCACTGTCTGACTTAGTCAAGAGAAAATCTTTTAACCAAAACTGTCAAAACAATTTGTTTTAATAGAAATTGTATGGGAATGAAAACTATGACGTCACATTTTTTTCGGTCAGTTGAGTGTTTGTTTATAACTTTTTAGGTTACAGAAATGTATGCTTAAGTCAAATACAAAATAGGTAAATGTGTTACGTGATTTCATTTATACGTTAAATGTTCTGGAATTAATAATTGTAATTGTCAACAATATAGTAAATGTTTTTGGGAGCTCATGGTTATGGGTTAATGTTCTTTTCCTTTGAACCCCTCGACCGATCCTCTAAATGCCACTAAACATACAGAATACACTAAACATGCACACTACTTTAGGCCCAAGACAACGTACTCACTCCGTACTGTAGAACACGGGTACGACGAGCCGGTTCCCACGCGCTCTATACCAGGTACAGACATTCTACCTGGGCGCTTCACGCCGCCCCAAAAAAGGCGGTGAAGCTAAAAAAAAAACATTGAACATTTCCGTCTGTCACAATGTGTCCATGAGCTCCTCACGTATTCGTCGATGAAAGAAAGTAAAAGCCTAAATATAACTCCAAGGATTTGCTGTTCAGTACAAGGTCTACCTTTGCTTATAAAGAAACATCTTGACATTCAAAAAACATTTACAAGACATGCTAAATGACATTTGGCTATACAGGCTTTGTAGGGTCGGGACTTAGATACAAAGTGTTATCTCTTATTTAATTTTTTTTACATACAATTGCATAAATCATACAAAAATACAATTAGGAATAATATAAATCAGTAAAGTTTCCACATAAACCAACAATACACAATAGCAACTAAAAAAAACACAGGATATTAGGTGTAATATAACGACTAAGGCCCGATTTTTTTTCTTCTTCTTTTATATATGGCATGATTTATGTCTACTGCTGAACAGAATTCCGCCAATATTACGTAGGTAGCCAATACACGGCATGATTCGTGTGGAATAAATTATAATTTTGCGTATTTTAGCAAATTTACCAATAACAAGGACAACACAACATGCTTCAGATTAGTTATTAAATAAATACAATACACACACACACACACATACACACATGAGTTATTTATAACTTGATTTTGTTTCCTGACAAAAATGATATATTTTTTTTTAAAAAGGTGGAGAATTCACCATACTGTAAATGCATTTAAAATTAGTGGGACGGGGAATATTTTGAGTTAAGTGATCGTAGAGGGAGGACGAAAATTTTGGTTGTTGAGTTCAGCCTTCATCTAACCCACAATCACAAAGGGAGCTATCGTGTACCCTGATCTTTGCAAGATGAACTGGTGTGCAAGCGTGTCCAATTCATAGGCGGCAGATGGTAGAAACAATATGCTTATTGTGAAGTTTATGCCTAAAAAACCATGGTCTACTGGGGATGTGCTGTTGGATGTCAAAATAATATCTACCCGAATGGTTTCTCGTGGTTTGCCAATCAGAATGCCAAGATTTAAAAGGTAACTGTGTTCGAGAGGAAAAAGGTCGTGGCGATCGACTTAAAACTAGTGAAATAATATTATGTAGGTACCAAAACGAGTACATTAAAATAATTCTCCACTGGGAATCGAACCCGGGACCACAAGGTATAAGACCCTACGCCTTAGCACCTGCACCCGTGATGTCAAAGGGAATTTTGGAAAATTAGGCTCTATTTCTTGACCACATCATAAAGAGACTCTGTGATACATTACGATTTATGGATATAATAAGTATATGGACTCTACCGTAAAGGCTCTATTTTTATCTTTTAAATTCCAGGATGCCTAGTGCATGTTCCATTCGCCATTCGATCACGTTACGGATTGAAGCCGCGCCTCATGGCGACCTACGAGAAGACTTAAAATATTGCCATACAAATTCTCGTTTTCGTCAACGTGATCGAGTGGCGAATGAAACTAGGCACCCAGATATATTTACGGGTTGAATGCTAAAAATGGTGGTAAAATCTCCATAGCTCAAATAACAATATCGTGTGTCTGTGTTTGGTAATGTTTTAACAGTTTTCAATTTCAATTTCAATTTATTTGACTCCAAAATGTTACATAGTTGTTAATGGATTAGAATTATTGACACAATATTGGACCCTGTTGGGCACAACAATTTAGAAGAGAAGATGACGCCATTTGTACACTCGCCTGCACATCAACCTACCACAAACTGTCAAATTTCCTCAATAGACTTTGAACTTTATGGCTAACGGTAATGGTAGTTATATGGTTGATATTGTATTGAAGAAATTTGACAGTTTTGTCGTTCAAATATTCATTAACTGAGTAGTAATTTTTATTTAATAATAGTGTTATGTTTTGTTTTGGTGCAGGCATGATTCAGCAGCCAGCCCTAACTATGTTATTATAACAAGCAATTTGTTAATCGATAGATACAATGTGTCGCAAATGCTACAATCACTACAAAACCCAATAGAGTGTCGTCAATTTCAATAGACTGTCTAAAAAGCCTTCTAAGTGCTGCAAATTGCAACAAGCAATTCGTATTATTCTGTTGTTACATACTATCAAGGAGTAATATAAGTATTATATATCCACAAAATATTTATGCAATTTTTATACAGGGATTAAAAAACCCTTAGGGTCAGAAAGCCAACTTGCTGAACGTCTTTAAAGCAAAATTGTACCTTTTTAAAATAAAAATAGTGGGTTACTGGTGCCACAGCAATCATCAACATCATCATCATCAGCTCATTTTATGTCCCCACCGCTGGGGCACGAGCCTTCCCTATGGATGGATAGGGAGATATGGCCCTAAACCACCACGCGGGACCCAGTGCGGATCGGTGGTTGTTAACGACTGCTAATGTTAATGCAGCCGGGATCAACTTTACGTGCCTTCCGGAGCACGAAGGAGCTCGAGGTGATAAATTTTTGGTCCCCGTCTGATGACCGGCTTTTGCAAAAGTTGTTTTACCTTAGCAATTGCAGACCGGGCAATTTAAACTAAGACTACATTTTATCTATTTAAATAAAATGGAAGGGTATAGGCACCAGGGTGTTCGACAGGAACTATTGATCGACACATTTTTTTTACCGCCTCTGTGGTCTAGTGGTTAAGACCACCGGCTTAGAACCAGAGGTCCTGAGTTCGATTCCCAGCGGGGTACATTTTTACGTACTCGGTTTGGTTGGTGGTAGGGCGTGTTTGTCCGCCATGCTAGCTACCACCATCTTATCTAAATATGTCGCCGTAAGTATTGTGCTCCGGCAGCTGGAGATAAAATAGCCAGTGATGAGGATCCCGGGTGAAGTGCGCTATCATCATTGGCCTTATCATCTTATTTATTACTTTCAGACCACCTGCTTCCTAACTGTCTTCCAGTAAAATATCAATGAAATTCTATGTTATTTTTTGATGACAAAAACTGGTGTGAACACTAGGTTACTACGTTGAACACTAGTAACAATGATAGGTAACTTTTTATTTTATTCGAATTGATTTTAGTTTGTTTTCTATATTTTTGTTTTATAAAAGGTTTGATCATTTTGATTCCAGAATGTGGTAGGATTACCCCTGGGGTCTAGATGTTGTTCAGCGGCGGTCATCAGCCAGTGTCCTTGCGTCTCATATTACACTCTGGTAATCAAACCATTAACATCAGTCCCGCCTCTTGTTAAAGTTGAATAAAAATAACGTTTTTCAAAACAACATCGCATACGAGCTAGTATAGAAACAAATCTGCATAAACAGTGATCGCATAACTTTCAAACAATTTTTAGAGTTTGCATAAATATTTGACACCATACGGGCTTAGTGCAGCACTTAAAGTCAATGACCCAATGGCGAATAGGTACACACGGCGGCAGATCAACCTACCCAAAACTGTCTTTCTACAATAAATTTTTAACTTTATCATAAGGATCAATATTCGTTGGAGAAATTTGACAGGTTTAGGTAGGTTGATCTGCCGCCGTATGTACCATGAAATAACTCCATGATACAATCAGTGTGCTCAGTGCGAATTTTATTTGTCATTTAATCACATAACGAAAATGTGAATTTCTATGGAAAGTTTTATACTTATCTCGTTTGTCACCAGGAGGCGCTGTTTCCATGCTATACACATTCTCGTTTTCGTTAACGTTCTTATCTTATCTTATCTAAGTGGGGCTTGCTGAGGTTTCCCTCTCCCAGTAGCACTTCGACCCAACGGTATCTCTTGTGCAACCCCATTCTTTCACTCTTCTTCTTCTCTAAAGAAAGATGATAGCTTTAGGTTCGTTAACGTTACCTAATTCCGATCCAAACTAACCCCTAAACGGTTTCTCTCTAAAAACCTCTGCAAATGAATGAATTAATGAATAAGAGTTTTGTACTGGTGAATAAATCGCGCACACAGTGCAGCCTGTGTAGGCCTTCACACACTCTCATGCTTCCTTATTGCTGTTTAATTATCATAACAATTATCATTATTTTTTCCTTTTTTTTAAATGTTATCTTTTCATTGTTTCTTTCTGTAATGTCTGTGTGATCGTCAATAAATAATTTCTAGTTCTGATTCTTATTCATGTCAAACTAATGTTAGACTAATGCGAGTAGGTAGATTGTATGACATTTTACATTTTAGTTTTTCGAATTTGTTCGTAACAATAAGCTATTGTTTTCAAATAGTTCAATAAACTAGTGGCCGCCCAGTGGTCGAAATCCGACCGTAATTTTATTAAGGCTGCACGGATTGTATCCTAAGCAATGAAAAATTAAAAAAGATAGAATGTGAGTTTGGATTGGCATTGACAGATTTCGGCCGCTCCTCTTCCATTTTCGTTTTTTTTAAATAATAGTATATATGCGTGTGTGTCAAATACATGGTAATGTGTGTTATGTTTGTTTTATTGATTTAATGTATTTTTTATGCATAATTTAAAAAAAAATGTTAACATTAACATAAGTACTATAACCCCCTTACAAATAAACAAAGAATAAGGTCTGAATAGTTATTCCGTGTTTTGTCTCTTTTACTCTAATTTGAAATGACATTTACATGACAGGAACAAAACACGGAATTACTATTCAGACCTTATTCTTTGTTTATTTGTAAGGGGGTTATAGTACGAAATTTCATACTCCTCCGTCCGCGCAATTTTCGTAAATAGGGGTACCTACCTACCTACAAAGTTTTTGCTTCACGTATTAATATATAGATGTCGAAGGTAATAAGCACAGAGCGCCCTCTACTAAGAGTTGAAAGGTTTACTAGACTTCAATGACCTCTGCCCGTGGTAAGCGTCACTTCACGTTGTTTATACTGGTTGCTCGTCGAAATCATAGATGGCGCTACTAGTAGAAAATTAAATACCTATGGGCTTTAAACAACATCAGTCACAATGAAAATAGAATATTATTTTCATCTCATTTCACATTCAATATTTTACTTAATGTACCTACATTTTTTATAAATATTTTGTTTTTCAGAATATTTTTACGCGAAAGTTAATTCTTCACACCTCGTTATAGGACCCCATGTTGTAGGAAGGAGGAACTACCTTTCATCATCATCATCATCATCAGCTCATTTTATGTCCCCACTGCTGGGGCACGAGCCTTCCCTATGGGTGGATAGGGAAAACGGGCCATAAACCACCACGCGAGCCCAGTGCGGATTAGTGGTTGTTAACGACTGCTAATGCAGGGACCACCGGCTAACGTGCAGTGTTTACCCGTGGTCCCGGTGGGACGATCCATTACTGGGTCTATGGGTAATTTTAATTACCCGTGGTTCCATGGCACTAGGGATTACATTTGTATGAATATTTCGACTTCTGATTATATCGATATTATTTTAAATACAACCGTGAACCTACTAACTTAATTTTATGTGGAGACTATATTAGCATACTGTTTATAAAAATGAATCGTCTCTTTGGAGACAAAATATAAAATATATACTATATTATACAATTATTCTCTTTATTTATTTCATTTCTTAGCGTAGGTTTGTTATAATATTATTATAAAAATAAAATACAAAAGCACATACATAACATAAAAATATTATAAAAAACCTAGCCTAGGATGCCGCCGGCGATGGGACAGAGCTCAAGCTGCAGATGGTTAAAAAAATAATATATAAAATATAAAAACATCAGTTGGATACATATTAGAAATGATGATAGTTTATGAGTCATTAATAATTAGTGTATCGGTTATGAACTCATCATTTTCAATATTGGTTCTAGAATGAGTACCTGCCTATGTTTTGTTCCTAAGGATGGAATTATTTTATTTGATTGAGTAAACTTTGTGTGTTACTGATGGTTTTCATTTTGTACCGATACAGTCAGAAGTCCGAGGTACAATCCCTAGCGCCATGGAACCACGGGTAATTAAAATTACCCATGGACCCGGTAATGGGCAGACCCACCGGGACCACGGGTAAACAGTGCTAACGTACCTTCCGATGCACGGAGGAGCTCGAGATGATAAGTTTTTGGTAACCCATCCGATGGACGGCTTTTGCGACAGTTGCTTAACCTTAGCAATCGACCTTTATCTTACTTTGGACTTTGGTTTTAGAAACGGTTGTAGAAATATTTATTTTGTAAACAAGTTGTTTACGTACTATGAATTGAAGTAGTGCTGTTACCGCGATTATATCTCGGTTAATTAACATACTGTGTGGATATGACAGTTGGTAAACATACGGGCACATAGTTCGCTCCTGCATAGACGAAATGAATGAAAAATAATCGACTAAGTGCTAAGTGCGATTTTATTTACCATTCGAGCACGTTAACGAAAACGAGATTGGTAGGTATGGAATAATTATTATTGTAACATTCCTTGATTTTCACAAGACTCTTCAATAGGTACCATACAATTTCTAGTTTTCGTCAACATGATCGAATGGCAAAAAAATCTCGCACTGGGCGACCTGCATTATTCAACAATTGATCATGTTAACAACGAGGATTTGTATAATTAGTAATTTGTTGTACACAAGCTTGCACATCAACCTACAAACTGTCAAGTTTCCTCAATAGACTTTGAACTTTAATACTAAGTTGTATGGTTGAAAAAGTAGTGAAGAAGTTTGACAGTTTTGAGTAGGTTGATGTGCAGGCGTCTGTACTAGGTGACAAACGAACGCGAGTTATAAATTTACCATCCATGTTCTCCTTGAATGCTCGGACTATAGTCCTATAAATTGATGAGTTTGTTATAGCGAATAGGCGTCTGTATTGCGATTGTGGAGGTGTAGCAACCCACAATTAGAAAAAGGAACAGAAAACGATCAGGAAGAAAAAGAAAAAAGAACAGGAAAAAAAAGAAAAAGGAACAGGGAATCATTCGGACTTGGCGGGAAAGTGAAGTGTCCTGCATGCAAAATTATCTAAAAATTTCTGTTTTTTTTTTAAATAATATTAATGTGAAATAATGGACAGTTAACACAATTTGCTAAGATATCTTCATATAACCGACAGACGTTTCGACGAGTGTCACGTTAAAATGTTTGTCTACATGTGTGTAATCCCGAAACATGGCCATGCAACCAAATATAAATAACACCGTGATAACATGCAAAATCATATTTATGTATATTCGGGATTATACAGGTATTACCAAACAACCTGTATAATGGAACGCGGAGCCGTTTGGTGTTAGACTGCTGCCGTGTGTTAACAAACAAACGAACACAGTGCAACCGTGCGGCTGTCGTCCGACAACAAACAAAGTCAAAGGAGGTTCAAATTGAAAGGAGCCTTAAATGGCCTAAGCCTTGTTAATAATGATGACTTATAAAAACAGCTTGCATGAATTAGCTCCCGTGTTCGTTCATCCGCTCGCATGTAACTTACAATGCATGATTGTGCGTCGCTCTTGATAATTAAACCATAACACGACGAGCACGTCGCTACTACAACCTATATCAGGCTAGTAAAGGCAGAATTTGTTTACTTACTCCTCACCCATATTTTAAAAAAAAAGAAGATATTTGGTGTTCTATATATATTATATTGTATATTTAGACAACATCACATACATTGTTCTGATCCCAAGGTAAGTAGCTAAAGCTCTCGTTTCATGGAAATCAGAAACAACGACGGTACCACAACCACCCAGACCCGACACAATATCGAAAAGTTCGTTTTCGACATTGACCCGACCTAAATGATATGATTTGACGGCTACGGAGGTCGTCAAATCATATCATTACCATTAACTAATTATTGTTTCACCGAAGGGTATTTACTGCATCAGAATCAGGCAACACGCGAGTTATTAGCCTATTTAAGTCCACTGCTGGACATAGGCTACTCCGCGTGCATGTTTGTAATATTGTTGTGTTCCGGCAGCTAGAGATAAGATAGCCAGTGCCTCAGTAGTTAAGGATCCCGGGGAAGTTCGCTTCCACCAACGGCCTTATCATCACTCAACATCATGTGAGATGAGGGTACTGCGCTTACCCGTAAGACACTTATAAAAATAATTAAAAAAAACATCACTAAATAATAAATAATAAAAATAAAGGGTCAGATACTGAAGGCGGTACTCTTGTACAGTGCGCGGATAGTCCGAAGGTTCCTGTCTCTGCAGCCCTAACCACCGGCAACTTGAGCCCTGCCCCGTTGCCGGCGGCACCCTAGGCTAGGTTTTTTATAATATTTTTATGTTTTGTATGTGCTTTTGTATTTTACTTTTATATTAATATTATAACAAACCAAGGCTAAGAAAGAAAAATAAAGAGTATAATAATAATAATAATAAAATTTCCTACACTCACACCAATTATCTAGCCCAAGAGAAGCTTCGTTATGAAACTCGTTAAATGGTTACTAGAACACGGATAAACATACTTAAAATACTTAAATACATACTTATTATACATAGACAACACCCAGACCCAAGACAATTTAGAAAAACCATAATTTCTAAATTGACCCGACCGGGGATCGAACCGGGACCTCAGAGATGGCGACACCATGAAAACCGGTGTACAAACCACTCGACCAAGGAGGTCGTCACTGAGCACGATTCGCCGCTACTCTCATCCAGCTCTTGCCAGCCACCTTGCGGAGATCGTCGCTCCACCTAGTCTGAGAGCGTCCTACAGTACGTTTGCCGATACGCGGTCTTCACTCAAGAACTCGTTTACCCCAACGGTTATCGGTTCTGCGGCTTATATTAAACACAATCAAGTAGTTAAGCATTGAAAGTTTCATTGTTTTTAGCAAAAACTCTGGAGAGAAAAAAAATATTCAGAATGTGAGCTTAATACATACCTACTTCCTTACCGTTTGTAACAAGCTTACACTCTGAATTCTCCTTTTTTGCGTCTTTACCAAAAAAAACTGATTAAATGCAATATCTTTATCTATTTTTTCTATTAACTGTTAAAAATTATTAGAAACTAGCTTTTGCTCGCGGCTTCGCTCTCGTAGGCTACATGACGTATGATTGTTTGTAATAAAAGCCAAACTTATTAAAGGTACGTTCATAAAAATTACAGATTTCCATAAAAACTTTCCACCCCTATTTCACCTCTCTAGGGGTTTCCTAGGGGTTTCCTTCCACCTCTCTAGGGGGGCGTAGGAGGTTTTTCGAAAAATGCTAAAACACGTCGTTCTTTATTTTTGTTGAAAAATCTAAAGGTCGATTTAAATATTCATTTTAATAGTTATTACTTTAAAAATAACGATTTTCCCAAAAAACATTTTTCCCTTTTATACTCAATAAAAGAAAAATAAACAAAATTCCTGAGACATGTCATTCTTTAATTGTTTTCAAGAATCCAAATACTTACCAACTTTCATGTATTTTACTTCAAAACTGTTTACTCAAATCACTCCCTATTAGGGTGTGATTTCCGAAAAATCCTTTCTTAGTGGCTGGTTACGTCACCTACAGTCCAAATTTTATCTAATTAGCTTCAGCGGCTTAGGCTCGGCGATGATGATAGTTACGAAAGCCCCCTTTAGAAAGAAAGAAAGAAAAAAACATTTATTGACTCTCACACAGACACAAAGACATGAAATACAAGACAAAAAAAAATGTAAATAAATAATTAACAAAAAAGTAACAAATAAAAAGAATACAAGTGTGAGGAGCCAATCAGGACCCCATCTCAGCATATGTCGCTACAGTGTGACAAAGTCACATCGCACCTTAAACTTTAAATCATATTTTAGGTATTTAATTAAATTATTGTAATTTTAAGTTTGGTTAAATTTGTTAGTTTAGATAAATTTATAAGTATTAGTCCACATCGCATGCCGTGGCTGTCTATAAATTGAAAACTGTACTTAGATTAAATTTGGTATTTACCCTATACCTACTGTTCGTTTGGTGGTGCATGTTTTTGTTGACTGCCCAATAATTAACGAATAAAAATTTCGTATTTTCATTTTATTAAAGGTATAGACAGAAAGATTGATTAAAATTTAATAAAATAAAAATAAAACAAAATTCCAAATGAGCTGGACAACAAAAACCTAGGTAGGTATATCGATCGTGGGAGCGAACAGATGATTTTGGCGTCACAAAACACTTCAAAGGTCTTGTTATGGTAGTGAAGGTAATTCCTTTGCGTCTGTGATGTTAATCCACAAAAAACATTTCAGAGAGAAAGATAACTAGCTCACTATTGGTAGTTTACAAGTTAGGTGCCAAGATAATTTTTCTTTGACTATTTTAGTTACGCCTCTCGCCTGGGCCAGTAGATAAGCGCTTGGCGCGATAACTGGAGGTCCTGGGTTCAACTGCAGCCCCCCAACCGCCTAACTCGATTGCTTTGGCTATAGCTATAGTTTATGACGTCATCTTGTCATTTCGTACCGCCTATGAAAGTAATATCGAAAGCTATAGTTTTTTTTTTGAGAGAGATTGCTGATTGCCTTATGCGGTATTTTCAGCTTCACCGGGCTTTTTTGGGGGCGGCGAGGAACGTAAAGGGTCCCTCAAGCCGTGTGAAACGAATCACCTTCGGAGGTTTTCTAGAGGGAACGGCATCGCGCACTAGTGCGCGTCCCCGTGCCCTACTATATTCTCCGAAGGGTTCGGATCGGATCGGGGATGGAAAGCTATAGGCTTATATAGGCTTATATATACTATATCTAGGTAGGCGGTCGGGCCCTAGGTCGGGCAAAGTATTTTTCTGATTATTCAATGCATAGCCCGGGTTATGATCACCAACTCGCATCGAATTTGGTAGGCGTGGTGATTTAGCCAATACCCATCAATTAAATAAATAATAAAATAAAAAATAAAAAAAATATTCTGTAAGCGTTCTCTAATTATCTATATATTAAATACGTGAAGCAAAAACTTTGTACCCCTTTTTACGAAAATTGCGTGGACGGAGGAGTATGAAATTCCGCACACTTATAGTTTATAGAGAAGGTTATCCGAATGTAAACATTTTTTTAAAATTATGCATAAATAGTAGATTGTACACCAAGGGGATAAAGCACTGTATTATGTCACGGGCGCGATATTGAATCCTGAGCGTAACGAAGGACTCCAGATATAACTCCCGAGCGAAGCGAGGGGGCTTTGAGTTAATTCCCGAGCGAAGCGAGGGAATTAAAATGGAGTCCTGAGAGCAGTGAAGGATTTAAGCGCGCCCAAGGCACAATCAGTTTTATCCCTGAGGAATATACTCTACTTTTCTCACCTTTTGCGAGACAATAAAAACCAAAGCTACTAGAAAGTATTTTTCCTTCGACTTCTCTGGTAGCAGGTTATTAACAATACCTAAGGCGTCTAATTTAATGGATTCCGGAGTTAAATCACTTTCGTCACTCGACATTTTCTTAATGTTTTATTCTATCTTCTTTTGCAGTTTTGTCTGATACTGATTGCACCGTATTGAAATACTCGCGGCTTTTGTTTTAGGTATTGATTTTTTTTCGTTCGGCTTGCCGTGGCGTGGCCAGCTTGATTTTCGAATAAGTTCGATTTTCAAATAAATGAGGCGCGGCGCGCGCCGCCGTCCACCTCCTCGCCGTCGGCCACCAGCAGCTGCAGCAGCCGCGCGCCGCGCGATTTTGACGAAATTAGACTTTAAATGCATAACAATAAGAACTAAGAGAAGTGAGATTCACATTACTGCCCGGCGGGTTATAATGAAATTCAGTACAACATTACACCTCGGCAAAAGACAAGGGCTATAATGATTTACTTTGAGTAAGGTTTGCATGATATATAATGAGGCATTGTCGAGCAGGTCGTGTGAAAAATACATTACATCCATTACATCAATAAAACAAACATTACACACACTACCATGTATTTGACACACAGGAGCGGCCGAAATCTGTCAATGTCTGTCAATGCCAAACCAATCTCACGTTCTATCTTTTTTAATTTGTCATTTCTTAGGATACAATCCGTGCAGCCTTAATATCTTTTAATAAAAATTACGGTCGAATATCGACCACTAGTTTTATTAAATTAACTAACACAGTTTTATATTGTATCACCAACTACATTAATTAATCTATATTAATTACAAATATATATTACATTACGGTGCCAATTGAATTCTAGCATCAGGTTTCATAAACATGACGCTATTTTAACACAGCCGTGAGCCACTTAAATGTTTTTAAATTTTTTTGTTAACTCCTTTTAGTGTTTAAATAAAGTGTTTTTCTTCTTCTTTTTAAATTTTGAATGTATCACAACGATGATGATGATGATGATGATGAATCCTTGTGAACCCTCATCAGGTACATAGGGCTCGCAGTAGGGACTTCCATGCGTCGCGGCCTTGTGCTGTGGCTTCAAGGTCCCGCCAGTTGCAACCAATCGCTGCGATCTCATTCTTGACCGACCGCCTCCAGGTAGTGCAGGGTCGGCCTGGTCTTCTGCTACCAGCGGCGTGCCACTCCGACGCTTGCTTGGATAGATTGCTATCCGGCCTTCGCAGCATATGCCCGATCCAGCGACATTCTCTTAAAAGGATCTACCGGTCAATCGGCTTTTGGTAAGTCAGTCAACATATTACTAACTATTTACAATCGTTAAAAAAAAGTAAAACAACAGTGTAACAGAAATACAAAGTGGCATAAAAAGTTAGCCACAGCAATAATTATGAAACGGTTAAAAATAAATGACGGATAATTAACTATATTAATAAATCGCGTGGCGCTTTAAAGTGTCGGTGCTTTGTTTCAGTTTCCAGTTTAATGAAGCATGAGTTATTATGCCGCGCCATAATTAATTGTGCGCCCG
Source organism: Eudonia truncicolella (assembly GCA_949315975.1). Lineage (NCBI taxonomy): Eukaryota > Metazoa > Arthropoda > Insecta > Lepidoptera > Crambidae > Eudonia > Eudonia truncicolella. The sequence continues at coordinate 3,325,255 of OX438848.1, read as the reverse complement.
TACCACTTCCGGTACTTCCGTCGGACATTTTGTTAAAGTTGGGCCCGCCATGTTGTTTTACTGCGAACTTCGCGTTAGATCATCGTCAACTGGCTTGAATTAGATATGAGGTTGGGTAAACTAATTAAGCATTCCATGAGCATGAGATTTAAAAAAAATACTGCTACGGGATTGTCGTTATACATAATGTTTGGTGATAAATGTATAATACCAAAACAGCTCAAAAAAAATAACCTAAATCTTTTATTCATGGTTTAGGCTACAAGTTACCTCTTATGAATTTCACTATGCTATCGGTTCGTAAGACTACACAGGGCTACCCTATACTGAAAAGAACCGGCAAAAAAACTCAGTAAGAGCGTTTCTTTACTCCCTATGCAACGAAGTAGAGGACAAACCGATACTATGTAAAATCATATTTACGTAGAATTAATTACTCTTCAATGCGAAAACTGAAATTTATTTAATTACCTTATTTTTGTCACAACACCTACATTTTTTGACTTCTGTTTTTTTTTCTTTTAGTTGATGGCTTCGTGCGATTAGCACATTTAGCCAGTGTCAAAGTAATTTTTCTTACATTTTACAATATTTCCTTCCAGTCAGTATAATGATGATAAATGATAATAAAAATGAGAAGTGAGAAATGATATACCCCCCAACCCCTCGAGTATCTCAGTAAAGATGTGGGGCTTTACTAAGTCCTCACGCAGACTTCTTGAGAGAATTTGAATAGTGACGTTGCACTGTTTTGTTTCATTTGCCAACACTCATGCACACTCACGAATACTTAACGGTTAATAATCCACGAAAACTTAACGGTTAATAATCCACCATTATTTCACATTAATATTCGACATAACACAAATTTTTGAAAATAAAACAAAACCGCAGACATGACTCTTCACTTTTCCGCCAAGAAGTGACTTCTGTTTTTTTGGACCATGTGGTTTTTTTTTCTTTAGTTTATGGCATCGTGCGATTAGCACATTTAGCCAGTGTCAAAGTAATTTTACTTACAAGTAATACATAAATATACAATATTTCCTTCCAGTATGATGATGATGAATGATAACAGAAATGAGAAGTGAGAAATGATATACCCCCAACCCCTCGAGTATCTTAGTAAAGATGTGGGCTTTACTAATTCCTCGGGCGTACTTCTTGAGAGAATTTGAAAAGTGAAGTTTCACTGTTATGTTACATTTGCCAACACTCATGCGTACTTACGAACACTTAACGGTTAATAATCCACCATTATTTCACACTAATATTTGACATAACACAAATTTTAGAAAATAAAACAAAACCGCAGACATGACTCTTCACTTTCCCGTCAAGAAGTCGACCATGTGGTTCACGACCAAAAACAATGTATCAGCTGGACTTAGGGTTGTCACTTTGCAATTGTCCTTTGTAACAATCAACTTTAACATCTTGGCCATGATGCTTTTGGTTTTGCAAGCTTCCTTGATTTTTTTTTGGAGAGAGATTGCTGATTGCCTCTGGCATGCCTGACGGCATTTTCAGTTTCACCGGGCTTCGGGGGCGGCGAGGAACGTAAAGAAACTTAAAGGGTTCCTCAAGCCGTGTGAACCGAATCACCTTCGGAGGTTTTCTAGAGGGAACGGCATCGGGCACTAGTGCGCGTCCCCGTGCCCTACTAGATTCTCCGAAGGGTTCGGATCGGATCGGCAGCTCCCTTGAGCTGTGGTGGCTGCTTTTTATTAGGCGGGTCGTATGGTCGTTTGACGGGTCAATAACATAACAAAAAAAAAAACAAGAAGTGTGTCGTGTCTTTGAGTTCAAAGCGAAATTCCATTACAGAATCATACGAGTAGTGCTCCTCAAAACCCTTAGGGACAACTCGAAACATACTCACTCAATATACTCAAGTACATGTTTGTGTACTCGGTTTGGTTGGCGGTAGGGCTTGTTTGTCCACCTGGCGAGTTACCATACCACCATCTTATCTAAATGTCGCCGTAACATCGACGTTGATAGCATTGTTCTATTCCAACAGCTAGAGATAAGATAGCCAGTGGCTTAGTTGTTAAGGATTCCGGGTGAAGTGCGCTTCCACCTTATTATCACTTAACATCAGGTGGAGATGTAGGCCAAGTGCTTACCAATAAGGATTTTAAAAAAAGAGAATAATAACGAGTGTTTGCTTTGCATAGAAAATATACATACAAACTTTACAGACCCATTTTCCCTTGTTTCACCTTAGCGTAACCACGTAATAAGCAGACTGCAGAAAGCAAGCTTTATACATATAGACAATAACTACAGGCAAGGAATCTCGCAACAGCAACAGCTTTGCTCGGACGGGGCGGCGAGAAACTTAAAGGGCTCCTCAAGCCGTGTGAAACGAAGCATCACATGTCCCCGTGCCCTACTAGATTCTCCGAAGGGTTCGGATCGGGTGGGGGATCTATTTTTGAATCGCACGTATGACATTGTGTTGTCGCATGCGACTTAAGTCACACTCGTCTTCCAAGTCGCATGACGCCGATTTTCCGTATTTTTGAATCGTTCGTTTCCGGTGCTGCCAACATAATACGAAATGTTGGATGTTATCCGTTCCACGCAGAATTTAGAGAAAACCGGTAACAACCGCAATGAAAACGGAACGTAATGTCCATGTTTCTATTGACTGTTAAAAAAAACCTTTGCTTTTTAATAGAAAATACTATCAATGACATAAACAAACGAGTGACATGACATTGACACAAGGCATTGATTTTGATGGTTGCTCTATCAATCGCTTTGTGTCGCTCGACTGCAACGAGTGAGTGAGGGCACTCGTTGCGGTCGAGCGATTCAAAAATATAGAAAGTCAAATGTCGAACGAAAATCAGTAGAAACCAAGCGCTCGACTCGAGGCGAAGGAATCAAAATAGAGCCCTGGGACGCTCGCAGACTGCTCCGAGATCCGTGTCCCTGCAAGGGGTCTATGTGTGCATTGCTCAAACGCGGTGTGTGAAGTTTACCTTCTGCAATCTCCTTATTTTGTGCCGTTACGCAGTGTTTAGTTTGAGAGTGTTTTTAGGTCATCGCTACATGCGGCGGAGTGCTGAGCCTCAAAAGAGGTTTCCCTTAGCGTAAACTTACTATCATGTTTCAACTTGAACAGAAGCGGCGAGCGTGTGCAGTTCTTCTTTTAAATTGAATTTTAAACTTTGTGAAATTGTACAATTACATTATACTCGTATGAAGGTAAGTTATGTTTTGTTACTAAAGTTTGTTCTGACACGCCTTTCTGCAAACGGTCGTAAGTTGCATTTTATAGTTTTTCAGCTTTGCGGTTTGTGCTATATTATTTTTTTCCAATAGTTTCTGTCACCCTTTCTGCAAACTTTCTTTTTTTTTTCAGTTTTTTCAGATATTTGCGGTTTGATACTACATATTTTTTACTACAGTTCCCTTTTTTTTTTTGTAAACGGGTCATTCTTCCTTAGGATGTCATACAGCAAAAACGAAATTTTACACGTCCACACCTGTTTCATAACATTTTATACTAACTGTTGTTGTTGGTAGTCAAGATATTTTAGTAAGTAGTTTTATTAGTAGTTTTATTTATTAAGTTTACTTGAATAGAGTATAAATTATTTTATTTCATCATTGTATATTCCTTATTCATAATAAAGCTTAATTAAAATAATTTATTTGGTTAAAAAAAGTAGGAACTTCGTAAGCTCAAAATCGCATTTAAAAACTGCTTTAATTTATTAAATGATTCCAACACCATCTTAACTGCAAGATTGGTCTTGAAAAATTGGATATCGTTTTTCCACCACAAGCTTTGGGAATTACTCCACAGACTTGATATTCATAGAAGGCTCCTCAAGTCTGCCTGAATATCGATGAGACAGACGGTTTCTTTACCTCAGCGAATACAGAAGGCATTACACCACTCACGACAGATTTGTTATTGGAACGATCTTAAAATCTGCGCAGTAAGTGTTGAATTAGCGTGCCCTTTATTCTGTTTTACATTGCTCTTCTTTCTAAGATTTAGGTCATACTTAAGTTGCGAGTGTAATGTAAATTAGTTATCTATTAAGATGGTTGGAAGATGGGCTAATTTAATGAGTGGATTTTAATCCAGCGACGCTTTTTTGCTTGGCTTAATTCCGGTGACAGGGGAGATGCGGCGGTTGTAATGGCAATATCTCCTCCACAATGGGACTTCCCCCCTGGGACACCAGTAATCCAGTGACTTAAACTTAATTTTACTTAAGACGCGATGTTTTCTACAATGTTTACTACATATTTCACAGTTTTATATCAGTTAGTTATTTGTCTGTAAATTTCCCTAAAATAAAAAAAAAATAAAAATAAAAAATCACTTAACATCAGGTGAAATCAAGGCACTGTGCTTACCCGTAAAATATCTATATTAAAAAGAAAACACTTATTACAACCACTAACAAAAGAGTTATCTTTCGTAACTGGTTGTAATAAAACGATATATTTTTTTTGTTTACAATGTATATACAAGTTATTCTTAATTTCTTTTCAAAAAGCGACATACCAATTTCCATGTGCAGACGCCTGCACATCAACATATCCAAAACTGTCAAATTTCTTCAGTAAATGTTCAACCATATGCTATATACATAAAGTTTAAAGTCTGTTGAGGAAATTTGACAGTTTGTGGTAGTCTGGTGTGTAGTATTTCACTTCAAAACAGTTGATCTACTGTTCAAAATTCATCTCACTAGCTCAGCGATGATATTGATAAATCAGTCTGTCAGGACAAGTCATTATATGTATATGTACCTACCTATAGATTATTTCCCATATATTTTTTACAATTACAATTACAATTTAAATTGGTTTCATAAAAATGACTTTAGCGCTTCCATTACCGTGACATTTAGAACATAGCGTAAGTCTATCAGTGAAAACCGACAAAATAACTTCAACAATGCCCCAAAAAGTTTGTCAGTCCATACACCAAACATTGCGTAGTACAAGTACTAAAAAGACCTGTAAAGATTCTCCAACGTTCTTTTTAATAAACTGCAATAATAGTTCCGTAACAAAAGACGTAGGCGTTCAAGCTGAACGAACCCAGACGATTCGGCACTGCGAGTAAGCACTCCAGATATCTTATCCCATTGTCAACAGGACGAATCAGTTGGTAATTGAACAAGAATCTGTAACAATTCCCCGGCGGGAGCGCGGATCTTCCTCCATTATCAGGATTACGGGGAGGAATCTTTATGTGAATTGGGATTGTGCTATGTGCAAGCTTTAATATTAGTACCTATTTTTGTAATCAGATATAGCAAAAAAATGAAAAAAAGGCAAAAAAAGGACTAAAAGGATAAAAAGGCAAAAAAAAAGGCAAAAAAAATTCTTCGCGGTCGGGGGACCGCTTCGAGGAATACTTTCTTATTTATAAGGTTTGCCATGAAAATTTCAGTTTTATTAAACAAGCAGTTTTGATTTTTTATTTATAGTCATTGAGTGAATGAGTGACATTTCACTTTTATAAATACATATAAATAAATACGCCGATAAATAAGCGCGACATAAGCTTGCCCTTTAGCAAAAATTTTAGGGCCTAGATCCACGACGACTATGTCCAGTGTCGTCCCTTGCAGTTTGTCGACTGTCACGGCCCAACATAACATTAGTGGTAGCATGCGCCGCTCAACTTTACCGTGACCCCTTAATGCGTCAAATTCGACAGTACTAGGGTCATGTACTGTAGGGTCATGTAGTACATCACTGTACTAGACCGACGGTGTAGCCGCGTGCGTATGGTTTTATCATCGAATTCTACAAAGATGGCTCGAGGTAATTCTCCAGTTTCTAGTTGTTCACGGCGCGGCGGCGGGCGTAGCGATGCCATCTGGGTTATAATAAAAATCAAATACTTCTGGCAACCACTACAAAACTACTAAAACAGAAAACTACAAATACTAGTAATAGTAACACCAAAAAAAAACTACTAAAACACAACTGAAAAAAATAAAATATACTACTAGAACTAGAAAGAAATTAGATATATAAAAAAAAAATTCTACCGATGAATCTGCTATGATAAAATTGTTTAGCTATAGCTAGCTTATTTAAACTAATAAATCTTAAATCCGATCAAGATATACAATATAGGATTCCGAAGCTAAAAACGAACGAATCAAATCTGAACTACGAAGCACTACGATCAACGAAACACCTTTCAAACGACAACCGTAAGATGGAATTGTGCGAGGGTCATCTGGCGAAAATCTTAACACCGCGATTCAGAAAACTGCGTCACAACGCCATTTATTATTGATTTTACTTATATTTGTTCTGGCGTTTCGAACGAACCCTTTGCACGATCCATGGTGACAGGGAGACTAAGGTGTTGGTCAGTTGAAAGCCTTTACACATTTCGAAATTCTAAGTTCATTGTTTTTCCATAATAGTTGTGCGAGTAAAATACGGAAACAAAACTGTGTTGTAAGGTTGAAGCTACTACTTTACCATTAACCTCACCATTTTGTCAACAGGAAGAATCAGTTGGTAATTGAACAAGAATCTGTAACAATTCGCCGGCGGGAGCGCGCGGATCTTCCTCCATTATCAGGATTCCGTAATCCTGATAATGGAGGAAGGAAGGAGGAATCTTTATGTGAATTGGGATTGTGCAATGTGCATGCTTTAATGTTGAAACATTTTTTTGAGGTTATAAGCAGAAAATGAATATTGTTACACTTGACCACAAATATATGCACCTCGCTTCTTAACGTTTCGCTATTATTTACACTTTCAAAGTAAATTTTTTTTCTAACCAATGAATTCTGATTCATTTTCAAAAGTTTCTGCACATAATGAAAATAATAATGAGATCTAACAAACGTTTCTTTCGTTTTTTTTCGTTTCAGAACATAATATGCGATTTAAAGTCGATAGTGAAACTTGATGACGCAGTAGTTAACGCGCTCGTTCTGAAACGACGGTGCGTGGACATATTTTTTTAAAAATATTTTACCTGGCAAGTGACTCCATTGCACTTGATTTAAGATCAAGTGAAAATGGAGTCCAGACGCGAAGAAAACTGGTGGTTCGTGAAAATCAATTTATCATAAATATATTTTAGTTATTATATTATACTTTTTTAAGGTTTTTAGTATTAATGTTTTCATATCAATTATTTAAGTAAACAGCAATAATATAGTGTAACTTGACTTAGAAGTAAATAAAAGACATAAATTACTTTGGAAGGCACGTAAAGCTGTTGGTTTCGACTGCATCAGCTCTCGTGCCCCAGCAGTGGTGACATAAAATAAGCTGGTGATGATGATGGTTTAAAGTCCACTACAGAAAGATAAAAATTACCCATGATTTAAGTTGAAAAACCTATTTTTAACATGTTTCCTCTACCCCCCGCCCGATCCTCTAAATGACAGCACACATTTACAGAATACACTAAACATGCACACCAGTTTAGGCCCAAGACACCGTACTCGTAGAACAAGGGTACGAAGAACCGGTTCACACTCGCTCTACACCAGGTACAGACATGTACCTGGTCGGTTCTCTCCTCCTCCACGGCCCGGTCAACCCGAGCCGAGGTCCGTGCCTTTAGAGGCGCCCTCGGGTTGCTCCGCTCCCCGATCCGATCCGAACCCTTCGGAGAATCTAGTAGGGCACGGGGACGCGCACTTGTGCGCGATGCCGTTCCCTCTAGATAACCTCTGAAGGTGATTCGTTTCACACGGCTTGAGGGACCCTTTACGTTCCTCGCCGCCCCCAAAAAGCCCGGTAAAGCTGAAAATGCCGCAGCGGCAATCAGCAATCTCTCTCCAAAAAAAAAAATAAAATGTTTCCTCTAAGAAAGTGCGTCGCAATCTTTACGGCACAAGCCTATACCAATGTCGGCATTATGCAGATTAGATGTCTGCTTGTCTTGTACAATCGAACGAGAATCCGCTCCGTACCGTCGTGAATCAACTCGATATGCTAAATCCGTATTTTGCATTCGAGTTACAATCGGTAGGGTGTTTTATAATATTGAAATGAAACAACTTTTACGGATCTACTCGCGTTTATTTTACACATTAGTTTTAATTAATGTTTATCCTGACGTTTCGAACCCTTTGCAGGGTCCGTGGTCACAGGGAGACTGAGACCTTCATTTCAATGTGTAGTGTTCGCGAAAACTTTAGAAAACAATATGTTTTATAATATTTTTTTGACACGAGATTTACGCTAATGGCTGCCAGTAACAAAAATCAGTTAAAAGAAACTGTGTTACTAACAAAAATAAAATAAAGAGTTAATAATGTTTAATTTTTACGTAATTTTGAGGGAACAAAAATTTTGGGTGTACGTGAGGAGCGCACTGGAAGTCGAACACGAGACACGAAGGTATCCTACCAAGGAGTGTTGTGGAATCGATAAAATTATTTAAAATCTTGTACAGAAACACAATATCAAACAACTTTCGTCTATTGCATAGAGATAATATTTTGTAGTTAAGTAATGAGTCACTATATAGTTCTTCTACAACGTTATTACGATAGTTGAGAGACCTAACAAATCTTTTTTGCACTTTTTCTATTATATGTAATTAAATTTTTACTTTTTTATTTTCAAGTGCTAATTGCTGCACTGAAGCTAAATCAAATAGAGCCCCTGCTCTTTGTCTAGTGTGAGTTTTATTTGCTGTCCGTATTCATTCGATTACGTTTACGAGTACCGAATTTAGTATGGCATTGAAGCAGCGCCTGCTGGCGACATACGAGAGGAGGTAAATTTTTGCCATACAAATTCTCGTTTTCGTTTACGTGATCGAATGGCGAATGAAACTTGGCACCCTGTCATTACAGCGTACCCGGACGTTTTGTGGGCAGCGTGAAACTTAAAGAGCACCCGTGTTCGACACAAACCACTAATCAACATGTTCTTTCTATAATCATTACAAATAGGGGTCAGTAACTGATATCAGTCTTTAGCAACAATTTGATACAGACCACCTGCTTCTTATCCGTTATCTCGTAAAATTTCAATGAAAAGGTTTATAATATTTTGGCGACGATAACTGCGTCGGAGACTGGGCTTACAATGTCAAACACTGGTGCCGATATAAAGAAAGAAGAAAGAAGAAAGAAAGAAGAAAGAAAGAAAGAAGAAAGAAAGAAGAAAGAAAGAAGAAAGAAAAACATTTATTGTCAAACACACACATACACACAAAATACAATAAAGTCAAACAAAGCAAAAAGTAATAAGAATAAAAAGGAAAACAAGAAAAACAATAAAAAATACAATTTAATGAAAATATAAACAAAAAGCAGTGTGTGAGGCCAACAAAGACCCTGTCTCAGCATAATACAATACAATATGACAAGTTCAAGCCATCTGCTCGAAATATTCTCAGAGGAGTTCGCCTGGCTACCTACCACCATCTTAACTAAATAACATCATTGTTTGAAAGAGATAAGATTAGCCAGTGTCTCACTAGTTGAGGATCTCGGGTGAAGTGCGCTTCCATCATTGGCCTTATCATCACTTAACATCAGGTTAATCAAGGCACTGCGCTTACCCGCAATATAAAAATAAAAAACAGAGCGAGCCTTACAGTAGTCGCATATGATGTTTAACATTTGACATCTCACCTTAGTAATAAGCAATTTTAACATTATATTCTTAGAAAAATGGGTCAAGTATTACATAATTTTATAACTATAAAATAAATGCAGTAATTAATTTATTATCTTAAGTAATTTAGCCAATTTCAAGTATTTTTTTATTTTTATGTGGTAAGGGTACAATTTTACGGTAGATAGAAATGATGGTGTCATCGCTTCACTGTCACACATATCCCATCGCGCACAAAGAAATTTGGTGACTCGTTTCTTTGTCGCACCTCCAAAATATGGAATAGTCTACCAGGGGGCCTACCGCCTAACACTATTGATATCGCTCTCGCTATCGCGCTCTATAGTTTATGGCGTAATCTTGCCATTTCGAAAGCTATATAAAAGCAATATCGAAAGCTATAGGCTATAACTTTCGATATTGCTTTCTTAATGCTTTCATATCGCTTTAGAAATTACAAAATGACGCCATAAACTATAGAGCGCGATAGCGAGAGCGATGTCGATAGATTTAGGCGGTTGGGGGGCAGGACATGTTTTCCCTCTTTCCTATGATATGGGGTCCTTCAAACGAATCGTGAAGAAGCACCTTGTGGGCCGGCAGAGTAAAGTTGACTGATGCTGCGTTGTTTTCACGCAGCACCAATTTTATTCGCGTCTGGACTCCATTTCCACTTAGCATCAGGTGGTGTGGAGTCATTTGCCGTGCTAAGTATAAAAAAAAATGGAGCCTCACAACACGTGTTATTACAGGAAGAACTCGGGTGACACTCCTAAATGCAGTAAATACTCATTTGAAGACATTTTACATATCAGAATGATCTTTGATAGTCAAATGACACAATATGTCACATATAATAATAATATGTCATGTTCATAATATCGATTTTAAATTTATAAAACGGCGCGCTTCCCTGAATTCCTGTTACACTGTTACACATACTTCCGTCCCATTTCACGAAATCACTCCCACAAACACAAATTTCTAACATCATGTGACGGACGGAAGTAGGTGTACCAGTGTGACAGGAAGTCGGGGAGGCGCGCAAGCGCGCGCCATTTTGTAAATTTAAAACCGATATTAAGAACATGACATATTATTGTTATGTATGACATATTGTGTCATTATGTATGACATATTGTGTCATTATGTATGACATATTGTGTCATTTGATTGTGTCATTTGATTATCAAAGGTCATTCCGATATGTCTAATGTCTTCTGATGAGTATTTACTGTACAGATTTTATTGTTATAAAATGATACATACCTGACCCATTTTTTTCAGAATATAATGGTAAAATTGCTTATTACTAAGGTGAGATGTCAATGTTACACATCATAAGCGACCTGTAAGCCTCGCTCGTTTTTTTTATTGATTTATTTAGTACCTACAATAATATTCTTTAGAGATAACAAGTAATGAATGCTGTAGGCCTGCACATATTTTATTATGTCATTTTTAAAGGCAAAGATTTGTTACCTACTTTTAGGTGTTTGGCTGTAAGCTTACCTTAATAAATAAATTAATAAATGAATAAGTTAGGTTTTGCATTACTTAATTCAGATGCTCCTCCTAACGCTTACTACTGCCATGGACTAATAATATACTACTTCTAATATTTGTAAGGAGCATGTTTCGATCAAGTTTAGAGATTTCTACCAACAAACCATTTTAATACATAATCCTAAAAAAATTACATATTTTTGTTTTTGTATCGGTTATCTTAACGCCTAAAGGCTTTTACTCTTTAAGCCAAAGATTCGATTATCGATATCTGTCAACATACGATTATGGGCGCTTAGTATGTTAATACTAAAGTTGTTACAGCGCTTTCCATAACGAAGGAAACAATAATCAAATACCTACTCGATTACAAGCTGTGTTTAGTTTCCATGCATTTTAACCGCCTCCACAGGTCCCAGGTTCGATTCCCAGCGCGTACATGTTTCTGTACTCGGTTTGGATGGTGGTAGGGCTTGTTTATCCGCCAGGCTAGCTACCACCATCTTATCTAAATATGTTGCCATAACATCAATGTGTGTAGCATTGTTGTGTTCCGGCAGCTAGAGATAAGTTAGCCAATTCCCCACTAGTTGAGGATCGCGGGTGAAGTGCGCTTCCATCATTGGCCTATCATCACTAAACATCAGGTGAGATCAAGGCACTGTGATTACTCGCAAAATATTAAAAAAAAATTAAAGAAATGTCGTAAGAGCTGACTAAGAGACAAGGGTTCCAAGATGCTCGCACATGAGGCGATCGGCTAGCAACCTATCACTGATGTTATCTTTTCCTCCTTGGAGCCCTACTTTGATAATGCTAAATGTTGGGCATATCTACCTCTTTTTGGAAAAAAGGACGTGAGAGCATGTTACATATATGTTAAATTTAAGAAAAATATATGAGATACTCAAATACCGGACAAATTGCAACGCTTTTGAGTTTGATTGATGAAAGGATAAAACGTGGTTACAAAATTTACGTTAACGTTATATCTGTTATACGTGCCTGTAATAATCAAAGGCAATAATAACTATGATTACTCGTATTACAGTAACATGTACTAAATATGATTGTGTTAACTTTTTATTTATGTTAAAAGAAGGCAAACGAGCTGGCGGGTCACCTGATGGAAAGTAATCACCGCCGCCCATGGACATCCGCAAAACCAAAGCAATCGCAGATGCGTTGCCGGCCCCGGAGAAAGAGCCGGATCCTGAGGTGGGAGCAGGAATTGGGAGGGGGAGGGGTGAGAGATGGGCCTCCGGTACCTTCACTCACCGGACGAAACACAACAGCAACGAGTGCCATTGCCTCACGCCGACACTCTGTGAGAGGGTGGTATTACGCCGGGCGAGCCGGCCCATTTCGTGCTGCAACGCAGCGTGGCTCTACCACTCAGACAGTGTCACTCATTTAGCATCACCCAGGGGTCACGTGTAGGGTCTCAAGGGTAAACCTTCGGATGCGAGTAACTTTCACCCCTAACTTTCAAGTCCAACGTAAATATTCTCTTAAAATATCTTTGTTTTACTCGACTTAGAAGATAATTTATCAGTTATCATTTTCATTGTTCATTATTATTTCGGCCACGAGAGTGTCTACTCTTTAAAGTGTTTTTCATATTTTCCTTTCGTTAAATACTTATTTGTGTTTGAATTCTATTAAGCTACTCGTAGTAAGGATATTAAAATTCAAATTGAAAATCATTTTTTCTGTTTAGATTAGCTCTTTTGAATGTCACTATGCCATCGGTTCGTAATTCTACACAGGGCGGGCGACCTTATACTGAGAACAACCAGAAAGAAACTCTGCAGGGGTATTTCTTTTCTTCCTGTCTTTCACATGTTGGAGAATGCCCTCCCTGTCATAGAAGGCCACTTTCCATTTCCATCACAAACCATAACAAAATTTAAAAAAAAAATTCAAGTCAGGCACCAATTAAGATTTAAACAATGCCATACAATAGGTAGGAAAGGTCTAAACCAGAAGTGGAAGAAAACAAAAAAAACAATGTGAAACTATACGTCATAATTAAAATAAGTAAGTAAGTAAATAAGTCATAATTAAAATAAGGAGTAGACTCTGGTCTACTCCAGCATAGTGTGCACGCGGTTTTCTGATTCTGATCAGAAGACCGCGTGCACACTATGCAAAGTCAAACATTCTCACCCATGCATGGCCGTTGTACGTACAGTACACCCGAAAATCATTTACAATTATTTGCCGTCCCAAATGCGCGGTAACAAAATTTCCCAAACAGATTTACGCGTTTCAAAATTAAATGTAAATGCGGCGTTGTTTATCGCAAATTAAATTTCCATAGCAATCCACAGTGGACTCGCTCGACCAGCGGAGTTGTCTCCACGCAACTTTTTCGACGAATTTGCGATAGTGCTTTGTTCAATTTAGATTAGTTCCCGGCTAGCAGGTGTTCATTGCATTTATTAAATGGACTACAGCTTTGTTGACTATTGTTTTGTTGAAAAGTTATGACAAAATAAATAACTGACCTACACAATAATGACCTGACCTGCTCAATACTTTGCCTTGATAATATACCTTTGAGTTGTGAACTCCTCCTCCGTTCTTCGGTAGGCACATAAAGCAGTTTGTCCCGGCTGCATTATAAGTCGCTAACAACCACTAATCCGCACTGGGCCCGCATGGTGGTTTATGGAACGTCCATCCATAGGGAAGGCTCGTGCCCCAGCAGTGGGGACACAAAATTAGCTGATAATGATGACGATGAAACCACTGACACGTAAAAAATTTAAAAATCAGGGTGCGAGGATATATATCAATGGATTTTTTGATATAAATCATTGATATATATAAATTTTTTGAGCTTCAAAAAATTAAAACATGTACCCCCCGCTGGGAATCGAGCCCGGGACCTCTGGGTCTAAACCGGTGGTGTTATCCACTACACTACAGAGGCGGTTCTGTTTACCAGTTAGGTAAGGAATCATAATTTTATACAGTATAAATACGAATAAGTAAACCAATTCAAATATTATGATTTCTATGATATATGATATATGATTATAATACCCACTTTTTCTTTGCTATCACAACCATTATGTCACTCACTTTTGTTCAAAACATAAGTGAGTTTAAAAAATACTTATCTGTAATAAAGAGGTAACGTTTGTGGTGATGTTGGTTTGTTTGTCGGGGCTAATCTCTGGAACTGCTGGTCCAATCCCAAAAAATATTTTACTGATAGAATGCTACATACATTGTGGGTAATATAGGCTATATTTTATTTTAATAAAAATTAGTCTTCAGCTCGAAATTTTTAAATTTGTAAATTAAATCGGTAAAAAGAGAATTGCTTAGCTGCTTCATCGGCGTACGCTGACCAAACGGATAAAATAATGTAGTACTACAAAAATGTTATTGATCAGTTGATGAAAACAAAATTCAGTAACACAGTATACCCAGCTTTTATAGTACCTACAGCCACAAAAACGTTATTTATCTAACTAATGTTATGGAGAGGTGATGTTTGTAAATTTGGATTTAAGAGGTAATATCTAAAACTACAAATCCAATTTGAAAAATCTTTCACCAATATTTTAAGTGAAATTTCAGAGTGGATATTGGCTATAATTTATGTTCATAAACAATAGTTTACACTTTCAAATCTTAACATTTGTAAAATGTTTTTGTTTTGTGTGTGTAATTTTAACGCAAATTTTTGTTGCGAAACAAATCACAAAAACACAATGAATGTTGAAAAAATATCCACGAGCAGGGTTTGTACCTACACCCTTCTGACATACCTACATATATTTACAAATCCTGCTCGTGGAATTCTTTTCAACATTTGTGTTTTTTTTAATTAACATTTATAATTAAAGTCGGAAAAAAGATGTACAACTTGGCTGCTTTATCGTCGTGCGACTGAACAGTTGAGTATACATAATGATGTATCACAAAATAATTATTCATGAGAAGATCTAAAAAAAACTCTGGTGGGTCTGCTGGGTAGCGAATTGAGAAAAGGGTGCATTTCCCATAAACAACTTTTTTGGCTTTACCCGAGTGTTATCATAGTTTTTCTACCAAAACAAGAAACAATAAACTTTATTAATAGAGAAGCGTTATAACATAGAACATTGAAAAATATTGTAAAACCAATAACTAAAATATGTGGAAAATGTAAGTAGGTACTAGGTAATATAGTACTGGACGCGGTGCGCCCAGTCCTTAACTCCTGGACCAAGCGCAAACATGGAGCGCTAACATTTCGTCTGGTGCAGGTACTGTCAGAACACGGATGTTAATTGGCGCGTTCGCTCGCTGGCTATCATTCATTAGCTAGCTAGCATTGCTATGTGATGGGTAATACCATCTTGGGGGAAATTGAAGTCTCACATAACCGCCGTGTTTTTGCAAATGCGGTATTATGCGGAATGCATGCAAAAGAAACAGTTTCTATGACTATTTTTTGATTTGTGAAACGTAGTATTGATTTTTGTACGTAAAAAAAATAAAAAAATAAAAAGTAAAAATACGAAATCTACGTGGACGAAGTCGCGGGCAAAGTGCTAGTGTTTATATAAAGTGAGTAGATGCCTGTAAGTATTTCATTCGAATGTGTTCCTAGTGTATGCCTGAACTTTATAAAACGAAAAGCTTCTCTATATAAGCGTTCGAAATAAAACATTTTAAAAGCGTTCGTCGAGCGAGACCTAGAAAACATGGCGTAATATTCCGCGTCCATTTTGTTTTTGCACAGTTTCCGTTGTGCCCGGCTCGGAGGCAGCGCGCGATAACGTTCCACTGACGTTTGAAATGAACTTTCGAATTTAGTCATTGTTCTGAGATTTAAAAACTATTTCGTTTTTATTTTTTTAACAACTTATTAACTTGTGTTTTGTTTAACTTAACGTTACTTTATTTTGATATAATTATAGTAGAAAATGCATTAGGCATAGGTATGTACATATCGTCACCTGCAGGTTCACTTGGGGTAACTGACAAAACACGATGTACCAGGAATAGCTTTTAGTTTTTTTTTTCGTCTTTAATTGAACATAACTTTTTTTTATTTAACCTTTTCTTAATTTGTTTTTATTGACATGCTTAGAAAACAGCGGATTTCAGGTTAAAATGGAAACAATAAAGAAATATATCCTATTTTCGGAAATAGACACCAAACTTTTTTTAAACTCTTGAAAATTTTTTGGGATAGCTCAGGTCAAATTGCTGTAAAGACAGTTGTATATAACATTATTTAATTTTTTATATTTAAATAAATAATCAAAATAATCAAATGATTACTGTACATTTCAGTTAAAGTACATAAAATTGTAGAGAATAATGAAATAATATAAACCTCTTGCCTTATACGCTAATTTTACTTAGACCCTAAAATGTGATGGTTTAGAGAATTTTATGATAAAAATTAAAACAAAATTAAATAAAAACACTGTATTAATAAAAAGTAATCATCAACTCTAAAAAACAGTAAGTTACCAAACTAGCTAAGCAGATTAAGCAGAGTAGTCTTCTTCGTCCTATATTTTCGTAGCATATGGTAGATTAATGAAATCCCTATGATGCCTGATAGGAATAACGCCATCATTGCATAATTTTGTTAAATCTTCATACTTTACTTCTGATATGGGCAATCTTTTTGTATATTGTCTTGAAATACTTTTCGTAGTCTTATTTCTAACGTGTCACTCGAAGTAGACTGTTGATTGATATCACCATCATCTCAACCAAAAGACGTCCACTGCTGGACAAATGCCTGATTGATATCCCTTTCCTTAACTTTTCCTTTCCCTTTTCCTTTACCCGTGCCTTTAATTACACCTTTTTCTTTTGGCTTTGAATCTTTTTCGCTTAATTTTTTTTTCAAAGTAGTCGCATTAGTTTTTATAGAATGTTTAGTATTAATAGTTTTACATCCTTTTTTTTCATTGTAGCAATACTGATTTTTGATGTGTCTAATATTTCCTTTTTGTCGAGCCGATTCTATATAACTTGGCCATTGTGTAGGGTTTCAAACAATAAATTAAAAACCGGCCAAGTGCATGTCGGGCCACGCGCAGTGTAGGGTCCCGTAGCCCATCTCAATAATGCGGACTCTGAGAAGAGGGCTTTTATGAACATTTATTTAGCAATGGCTCATATACTTAAATGTAGATACTACCAGTTTCACACACCTGACAACGTTATTTAAGTAGTTCCCAATGAGGAATTTGTACTGCGCCAAGTAGATTTTATAAGTTGGTCGACTGTTACTCATAAACTTGTAAAGTCTACTTAGCTGTGATAGCGAAACTATAAGGGTTCCTTGTTGACTACGGAACCCTAAAAATGAAAGGGCAATGCTTTTTCAGTCAGATACATACACCAATTTTATTTTTTACCATAATAGAAATACACTAATTTTACTTGCAGAAATGAATGAAATGTCTGTTACCTTAAAATTTTGATGAAAGTATGAACAATACATACCCAAAATAAGTAGTGTATCTGCATTTTTTAAAAGGTTAGGGCATTTTTAAATATATCATTCGAAAGAGCAGAAAAATCTAAAAATAACTGTATATTTAACTCATTTTACGTATTTTGTCAATTACCCCAAATGAACCTGCAGGTGCAGAATTATGACTAGACTAGGTTACGTGGGACTCTGGACTTTCATAGACACAAAATAACAAATTTTTATGCGTTCTTACATTTTTTGACTAAAACACAATTAATGACTAGTTTATGTAAAACAGTAAGTTTTAATATAATAAAAAAAAAACACAAATGTTGAAAAAATTTCCACGAGCAGGATTTGAACCTGCACCCTTTTGACATACATAACAAAATTTGCGTTAAAATTATATAAACAAAACAAAAACATTTTATTATAGTATTCTACCCTCGTTGAGCTCTGTCAAGTACACGAAAACGTTATAAAAAAATAAACCTTTTTTTTTATATTACCTTAAAAATTGTGTTTTTGCAGTTATCCTTTCTACTCTTTGAAGCATTAAGTTCATATCAACGTCATATAAAACATTTTAAGCCTAAAACAATACCAATGAGCTGTCTAAATAAATCCATTGAGGACGTACGTCCTCAATGGATGGCACGTGCCTTCTTTCGGTATAAGCCGAACGAATAAAAACGTCAAACCTGTCAAATTATCAATTCCGTGTAGCGATCGAATACAAAAACGTCAGGTCGAATAAGGCTGTAATATGCCACAATCATTAGGGCTGTCGTTTACCTGAATGTAGTTTATTTCCTAGACTTATGTAGTATGTAATGTTAATAAGTTTTTTATGTTAATAAGCAAGCAACGAGCCTAATAAGATAAAGTATCGGGAGTAAAATAGAAAAAAAAAATTATACATTTTGGTCGAATTAATATTGATGTTTTGTATGGAACAGCTGAATTTTGTTTTCGAGTTAGGGAATTGGTCCAATAGTAAGAGTTGTTCGTTTGTATCACAGGAGTCATCTCAGAAGGTTTGAACGGACGAGACTTTAAGTTTCTTTGCTGTAGGTACACGAAATATCCGGTTACGCTGTAATGACCATAGGCGACCATCAGAAATCTCTTGCCAAAAAAATATATAAAGTACCCCACCGATTGTAACTCGAATGCAAAAAATAATGATTAAAGAAAAACAATTCGGTCACTAACACTGGTGCTACTATCCTTTGGTGGCGAATGAAAATATAATTAACAGGCGTGTGGCAACCCTGCCGTACTATCCCCGCAGTATTGTTACTGACCTATTTCTGCGAACATTAATTGTCATCTACAGTTCGGGAACATATTGCTCTGTGGCCAGAAATAATTATGTGTGGAATTCAAACAGACACAATGCTACCGGGAGCGACGAAGCCGCACAGACAGGGGATATGCATCAAATGAATCGATAATCGATTTTGGGTAATGTTCATTTCAATTTTGTATGTCTAAGTTATTAGTTATATTTGAGAAGTTTATTTTTTATCGCGGCAACCGTTAACTGGGCCTTGTTGTTGCTGCAACTGGCAATCTTTAATAAAAAACTTTTTAAAAGTTAATAGTTTTAATCAACTCGTTTTCGTTAACGTGATCGTTCGAATGACAAAAAACGCGCACTCGGTCGGCGAAGTGGACGAGAATTTCTTATTTTCGTTGCCGTGATCGAATCATCATCAAATCAATCAATCGTCATAATGATAGTAGTAGTAAGTAGCCTATCCTCTGGCATATGGGCATTTTGCCCTTGGCAAATGCCTCCATCATTGAAGTCAGGTCATCGCTAATGAATAGGGATAGGCTTAATGAACACGCTTGGCAAATGCCGGTTGGTGATTACGAACTCGGGATATGCGTTCGGAAAACATGAAACACTCTATTGCCCGACTTGAAATTTGAAGCTAGGACCTCCGGATATCAGGCCGAGCGCTGGACCGCTGCATTGCCCAACCTGGAATTAAAAGCCCGGACCTGCTGACATCGGACCGAGTGATTTACCACGCGGCCAACGAGGCGTCAGTTAATAAAATAGCATTACAGTATTTTAATTCACTTGAATTCCTTTCCATTCTACGCAATTTCATTCTAAGGGCCTCTTTCACCATCTACAAGTTAATTCCTGGGATTTAGAGCGTCGGCTGTGTCTCAAAATAAGAACGCGATTGAGCAACGCTCACATAGACAACCTCTCACGGACGCGGAAACACCAAAAAAGTTGCATTTGGACTATTCCAAGCTGTTCCGAGATTCGTGTCTATGACACGGTCTATGTGTGCGTTGCTCGAGCGCGTTTGGTACATAAGCAGTCTCCTTATTTCGCGCGCTCCGGCTAGTCTCCGCCATTACGTTCCATTAAAAACAAGTGAGTAGCGCATCCACAGGCCGTCGCTCGGCGTCGGATCGCGTGCGTGTGACGTCGCAATCGCAAATTGTCCTCTATTCAGTTGTGGAATTACAGGCGCCCGCCCGCGCCGTGCCTTGCTCCCAACTAATTTCCAGCGCGCAACGCCGACACGGAATTACGTACGAATTATTCATAGAACCTGTATGATGACAGCCTATGCTTCGGACAAATTGCTGTTATATTGTAAAAGGTCGCGGGCGCGGAATTTGCATGATTAAATGTTTTCGTGCGTATTTGTGTACAGCGGTTCACTGGTCTGTTAAATTTTATGTGTACGAGTATGTTCCAAATAATTTTAAAAGCCGTTGGTACTTGACGTCGTTGGAGTTCGATGAAGCAGTGGTAGATAAACTCGGTCTCCGATTGCAGAAGAAAGAAAGAAAGAAATCATTATCATCGTCAGGTCATCGGATGAGTGACCAATACCAATGTTTCGAAGAGAACGTAAAGCCTTCGGTTGGTTGGTTCAGCTTGCAATCCGCAATGGGCTCGCGTGATGGTTTGTGGCCCTTTCTCCTTGCAATGTTTCTATTCATAGGGAAGACTCGTGCTCCAGTACTAACCATGAGCTGGTTCATGTCCTCACATAAACCAATTCATGGTGATGATAATGACCCAAAAAACTGAAAGAACAATAAAGCAATAATTTTGTAAATGTTTGCAGGGACCCGGTAGCTCGTTTCCAAGCAGTTCGTTGGATTAATTATTTTCCCTCGACGCACAATAGATGGCGTTGTTGCATGTTTTGCGGTAACTTGCAAATGGCGGCGCGCTGTGCGTCAAAATTGAGTTATTGTTCTGTTACTCCATTATTCGGCGGTTGCAACTAGAAATCTTTGCTACCACAGGTTGTATGGAACGGAAGTGGCACCATCAATTGACAAATTTGTGGGACTACCTTGCCAGTTGTTGTTTCGACCTTATACATAGACAGCTTATGCTTAATCGAATGGTTAAGGCGCTGAACACTCAGAAGTACTCAGTATACGACATACAATACCGAATCATAAATCATAAATCATAAAATCTTTATTTGCGTAAA
Organism: Eudonia truncicolella; assembly: GCA_949315975.1. Taxonomy (NCBI): domain Eukaryota; kingdom Metazoa; phylum Arthropoda; class Insecta; order Lepidoptera; family Crambidae; genus Eudonia; species Eudonia truncicolella. The sequence continues at coordinate 3,304,213 of OX438848.1, read as the reverse complement.
ACATGGTAACAATGATGTAATTATTGGAGGATAGCAACATACATGTTTTATCGATCTGTCGATATACAAATATTTTGTCGTCGTGCTTTTGAAATTAATTAGGTACTTATTTATAATTCATATAATTTACTAAAAATAAAAATTACAATATTTACTTAGATTAGATGTGTCAATAACAATTTGTAAAATTATATAATAAAATTAAGATAAAAGTAAATTATATTAAAACATTCATTATTTATTTATTTAGGATCAAAGCCATCGTCACAGAGAAATAATAAGATGTCAACAATATTTCTATCAGTCATATTTTAATTAATTAATTCTATTCAGATGTTTTTTTTTTATTTAAGATTTCCCTTACGACAAAAGTTAATAAATTCATTTATGTCATAAAAGCAATTTTTCACAAGGATTCCAAAAACAGTCTTTTTAAAGAGATTAAATGGATTAAGAGATAAAAAAATATATGTTAAAAAAAAAATATAATTTTGCAACAATGCTATTGTTTCCAAAATGCGGAATAATTAAATTTCCTCGATAAAAATATATCCTAAGTCATCTCTAAACAGTATCTATTTGCATGATTATCATGACCTATATTTATATCTTTGTAATAGTTATTAGAAAAACACTATGGTTTTATTTTTTTAAATAAAGATCTTGATTTTTAAATAAAAAGCGTTTTACAAGATTTTTGACTTGAATCCAGTGGATCACGCACTATTTATATCCCTTTTGCTTGTATGCAGATCGACAGTGAGCGCTGTTTCACAGTTGTCAGTGCCTTAACGTTAAAACTGTTCACCAATTGTAAAATTGTATACACCGTTTTGTAGCAAGGCAATTATTAGATTCTTTATAAGCTACAATAAACAACCAATTTGCCATTCCTGTCTTTCAAAAACAAAACACGTAAGAACGAAAGAGACAGGTACAAATCAACATGCCACTTTACCTCCACCGATAATTCTTTAAGGGAAAAGTATAAAGCCGATATTGAATAGACACTTCGTCAAAGGGGAGATACAGACAGACAGATAATTGGAGTGGATATTGCGATCGCTAATGACGTCATCCATTTGCCTTTCAATTTTTTCCTGCCTTTCATCGGTCCGTTGCGGATTGCCGGAACTGTATGTATGTAGGATCAAATACGTCTGTGGATGCCATTTCATGTTGAAGGTGATGGGTTTGTGTTTTCTCCTAGTATATAGACTAGTTGAAAGTCGTTTAGCGTAAAAAGAGAGTACCCTCGGTAATAAATAATAAACAAACATCATTTATTTCCAGTCCTTTTACCTCATAAACGTTAGTAACAATTTCCTTAACCTATTGTTAGTATTAAATATTTTTTAAACAAAACCAGCCAAGTGCGAGTTGGGCCACGCGCAGTGTAGGGTTCGTAGCCCATCTCAATAATGCGGACTCTGAGAAGAGGGCTTTTATGAACATTTATTTAACGATGGCTCATATACGTAAATGTAGATACTACCGGTTTCACACACCTGACAACGTTATTTAAGTATTTCCTATTGAGGAATTTGTACTACGCCAAGTACATTTTATAAGTTGGTCGACTGTTACTCGTAAACTTGTAAAGCCTACTTAGCTGTGATAGTTTTACTTTTAACTTCGTCATATACCTATACAACTACCGTGAATTTTTTCACGTATCCAAAAACAACCATTTGGCTGGCAGGGGGGGAGGACACTTGACTCTAACAAAATTTTGCACTTTAAAGCTTAATAGCTCACAAACGGATGCCTCAATCAAAACCTGTTGCTATCCAACGACACACCAAACTGTGGGGTAGACAAGAAAAAAAAAATTACATCCCCACTTCACGTGTAGGGGAGGTAACCTAAAAATCAATATTTTTTATTCCGATATTGATATATTTACAACATCCAAAACTATGTTCAAAACTGCAGTTCATAACCTTAAGTTAAGTTAAAAGAGTGTTTTAATTGAATCTTTAAATTATTTTAATGTATACTACAATTAATAACCAACGGTCATAATCAATTCGAGCGTCCATATAAACTAACTACAATATTACATTCACACGCACTTAGACAGATCAGATTCACACCTATTCTGTAAGGGGTATAATTTAAACGCTCATCAGAAATATTTTTTAGTCCCACTGCTGGGCAAAGGCCTCCATCATTGAAATCAAGTCTTCACTACAATTGATGGTGTAGTATTTGTGTATCTATCTAATAGATATAGTTCATTGTCTCATGTGCACAAGTAGCATGACAGCTGTCAGTCTGTCGAGTGAGAGCGACAGGATTGCAGGTTACTTGGTACGACAGTGAGCCAGTGTATCGGTATTCTACAGATGGGTAATGATGACCCTAAGAGCATTAAATGCGGGTTGGTGTGGTGATCACAAACCCTATGTAACGAAAAATGCGAAACGCACTTTGCCCAACCTGGGAATTGAACACAGGAGCGTTTTGCCACTCGACCACCGAGGCGTTTAACTAATTTACAATGTAAAACAGTTTACAGTGTAAAACACGTAATATTAATCAATTTGCAGGGTAAACGTTTGCGCTGTAGTGCGGTATCTTACCAGAGCGTAGTAAGCACTGGGGCGTTTCGTTACTTGGGGCGTACATACTACTGAGTTTTACCCTACATACCTAGAATGAGCTAAAAGTTAGTGCTTTTCAATTGATACTTTTGCACCTTCGGCCTTATCTTTGTCTACCATCAGGTGAAATGATTTAACGAAGTGCTCGATCATTTACATAACCTTATTAAAAATATTTAACTTTAATGTTGTTTTCTATGATATTTTATTATATTTAGCTGTTATATACAATATTATATTTAGCTGTTCCATATGTGCTGTACGCTTGTGTATTCACTGTCCCGTTAATATCGCAAAACTGAATTGGGACGGATTTCAAAAGCAACTTAATAATTGTGTATGTCGCAGAGTGATGAAACGTCAAAGAAATGGATACGGCATGTCACATGCCGTACGGCCGTGCCGTACCGTGCGGCATATGCAATTGAGCATACTATTAAAAGGCAATTATTAATATCAAATTATATATTTGGCGTGGTGGTAAATAGGTGGTAATGCTTAGAATCCAACTTTATTCCGACTACCCTAATATCCATTTCTGCCGTTAACTAGCATTTTTTGTACAGTTGTGATCAGGTTTGTAGGGTTTATAAAATCCAGTGAAATTACAGGGCATATTTTTTACCTCCATTGATACCACGCTCGCTGTAATCTCCGCTCGCAGCGCCAACACTGTATTTAAGATTTTGCTATAAAAAATACTACAGAGTAGAAGTTGTGCTCACAGAATAGAAGCTCACACTCGCGCTCACCATATTACACTGGTATAGAAGCGTTTTCTTAAGTCTAAAGCCTCTTCTTAAAACTCTTTAAATATTTATTAATGAGCTCGAGCAAGCTGCGCGCTCTCTTCTTCCAGTCACAGCTGATGTGTACTAATCACTAGTGATTTGACGAGGCGTCTATTTGTCTATCTGGGAACGAACTCACCAGTTGAAATCATCTGGACACCAGGCCTCCCATCAACAGTATACAAAAAGTTTAGTTTGTAGATATACTATATAATAAACAAAAGCGTCTTCTTAAGTCTTAAGCCTCTTCTTAAAACTCTTTAAGTATTTAAAATGATTTTCCTACCTCCATTGAAACTTCGCTCACTTTAATGGAGTGTAGCGTGCGAGCTCTATTCTTCGAGCAGTTACAGCTGATGTGTACAGATTGCTGCTTGTTAGGCGAGGCTTCTATCTGTCGAACTGTCACTTATACACTAGGCCCTCCCATCCACTCACCAACCAGCAAGGTGGCAAATCCTACCTATACCATTCGTAGATGGTAGGTGACTCACCTATGAATAAGGATTCTTCTTTCTGCGTTCACTTAGCGCCAACACTATGTTTCAGAACCTGCTTAAATAAGCAGTAGTTTAGTATAGAAGTTATGCAGAGGACGCTTCTATACAATCGCACTTGTAGTGTAGGTATAGAAGCGTCTCCCTCAAATTCTTTAAATATTTATAAATAATTTTCCTACCTCCATTGGAACCACGCTCGTTGTAATTAAGTGCAGCGTGCGAGCTCTATTCTTCCAGCAGTTACAGCTGACGTGTACAAATTGCCGCTTGTTCGTCCGCACCAGTTTTCCACTAACTGCAATTAACTGTAGCAAAGTTTTTTAGTCTTAGTAACAGGTTGTGGGATTTGTTATCGTTTAGGTGAAGTTCGTTATTTGTGTTCAATAGGTCAAGTGTGGAATTCCACTTCAAACAATCTTTTTTCAGTAACAGTACCTCGATTCTGCTATTTTTGTAGACGTATGATAACTATGAAGTATTTTAATGTTTAGACGTCTTAGGATGTGCGATAGATATTCAGCCATCACCAGCTCTTTTTATATCCCCACAGCTGGGTCAGCCTTCCCTATGAGTGGATAGTAAGAACAGGTCATAAACCATAGCCAAGCCAGAGCAGATTGGTAGTTGTTAACAAGTGCTGCTGCAGCCGGAACCAGCGGCTATACGTGCCTTCCGAAGCACTGAGGAGATCGAGATGGTACATTTTTAGTCACTTACACCATGGCCTTTGCGAGAGTTGCTTAACCTTAGAAACCGCACCGGGCGCGTTAGCCATGCTCCATTGATCTCCTAGAGTTTATGTCGTTCATTTATAGCTTGAATATTTTTATGTCTACACAAATATATCCTATAATCTCCTTACATACCACAAGCCTAATCAATTGGTTCGAAAACATAATATAAGTTAGTGTTACGCAACGTTATCTCCCCACTAAATTATTATTCAGTTTTCAGATTTGTTTGCCAATAAATTAGGAAGTTTCAGTGAAGACGAGCAAACTTCTTGAATATCATTAATTTTAACGAACCCACAATCCTACGTATTAATCAGTGTGCGATGAACTTGTAGAGTTTGTCTTGACTCATACAATCGACCTCGCATTGAACAGAAACCTTACCAACATACTGACCATAAAATAACACCTTATTCCTTAGAAAGAAATACTATTTTCCATTGTTAAGGTACTGAGATATAAGTTGATACTCGTATAAGAAAATTCAACGAAACCTCTCTTAAGTTTCATGGAATTCTGCTGTTGTAAGCAGATCTCATGATGAAGGATTTTAGTTTTTTTTTGTTTTATCTCTGTGAAGACGACGAAACTTTAAAGTTCCTGTGCGATTTTCATTAGCTATTTGGTCACTTTAACGAAAACGGTAATATGTTGTGCTGTAGTGGCCAACCACTTAATCCAAGTTAATAACGGTTTAGGCCTAGTGATCCCATGTTAAATTCCCGGATTAAAGACATTATTATTGTATCGTTTTGGTAGGATGAATTAAGTTCACATGGAAAGAAAAAAGAAAATACAGTGATTGACTTCACAACAAAATAAAAAGAAAAACAAAGAACAAATAAAAAAAAAACATATATTGAAAAATATAAATAAGAAAGAAATAGGTATCATAAAATATTGAAATAAATACAAAAATGAATAATGAAGAATAAAAAAAATAAAACAAACAATAATTATTAACCAAATTTTGACTTTATTTCTAAATGGCTAGCTTGTAACTTACCAACTAACTATATCAGAGGGCTACACAATTCTATTTAAGTCCATCCACCTTCAGCCATACAGCCAAAGCGCTTTTCCGTAAAGGAAAATATAAGCTATAAGTCTTTTCAAAAAAGATACTTATGTTTTTTCATTAAAAACCAATTTCTTTTAAAGCTACCACTCTCACGGGCAAAAGCTAAATATTGTCTTTTGTGAATCTCAAATAAATGTGACGATCAGGCACAAACCTTAGAGGAACTACTGAATTTGTAGAAACTACCTTTTAGACCCGAGGAATACAGACACGGACTGGGAAGGAAACTATTTTCTTCTTAATGCTTTTTTTCTTAAATTTATGCGAACACTTAACTTTGAAATGTAAGATTTTATACGTATCTTCTTGTGTTGATTTTAAATTTAAGTCTGCGGTCAACGTGAGTCCCTGAAAAGTTTTCGAAATATCAGGATAAATATTATGAAAAGACTCTCAAATTCGGCAACGCATATGCAGCTCCTGGATGCTGCAGAAGTCCAAAGGCGGTGATGACCATTTCCCTCTTGAAAATACATAATATTAAACATAGGTATTACTGTTTTTTTACTTTTTTCCTATTGTCTATTGTCTGTGTTAAAATAAATGTTTTTCTTCTTCAACTATAATTATATTTACGCCTCGGTGGTCGAATGGCAAAGCGCTCGGCCCGATACCTTAAGGTTCTAGGTTCAATTCCCAGGTCAGGCAATGTTTTTCCGGTTTTTCAATGTAGAGTCCGGGTTTATGACTTGTTTATGGTTGCGACTTGATCAAATGTAGTGAATTGTATGACTTGATTTCAATGATGGAGGCCTTAGCCCAGCAGTGGGAGAGTAAATAGATATTGACTATTTACTTTACATTTAATTATATTTTTTTTACGACTCTTTATTTTACTACTTACACTGTAATAACAAGCAAAATGTGAAAGATTTTTTTTAACGAAACTATTTATTTATTTATTCTTTATTAAAATAAAGTACAAAAGGCGGACTTAATGCCAAATGGCATTCTGTACCAGTCGACCTAAGGGCTAGGCAGAAAAATTGGTAAGCGATGCGACAAAGAACGTAAATGAAACTAAATTTATAAGAACTGAAATATACATATTAAGTTTATTAAATTAAGTGAACTGATAATAATATAATGTACATACCATAAAAAAAACTTAAATAACAATAGACTACATGAACATATTTAAACATAACAGAAGAAAAGATGATGGCAATCTTTTACGTGGGTGTTGATTCCTGTAAAAACAGTTTATACACCATTGTTTTAAAGACTATTTCACTTGGAGCTTGTCTGACTTTTTCGGGGAGAGCGTTTCATAATTGAATGGCCTGAACCGTGAAGGAATTTGCAACGAATCCGGAATGATGCAAAGGAGTAGCGAGAAGGTGATTATTTGATGAGCGAAGTTGGCGGGCATGAGTATAGGTAAGGAAACTGAAACTACATTTTAAGTAAGAAGGAGAATTAGGATTATTTAGAATAGAAAATAAAGTTGTTAGAATTCTGAACATACGACGTTGCGGGATGTTCAGCCATTTAAGCAGAAGACGATAGGGAGATATTTGGTCGTATTTGCGTAAACCAAAAATAAAGCGTATTGAGTTATTGAGAAGACGATCCAATTTATTAAGAAGGTCCTCATTTAAATCAAAAATTTGGAGAATAAGGGCTTGTACAAGCAAAACTTTGTTTTTGTGAGGCAGGAAGTTCTTAAGCCGGTAGAGAGAACGTAGCGCAGCGGTTACTTTCCGGCTTACTTCGGTGACTTGAGAAGACCAACTGAGTGTGCTGTCAATTTGCAAACCAAGGTCTTTGACGCAGGAGCAGAAAGGAATATCAACACCGTTATAAGTGACAGGTGAGGCAGCAGATACATTAAGTTTAAACAGCTGACGTTGACTACCAATAATTATGGCCTGGCACTTCATAGGTTTCACCGTTACTTCATACTGCCTCGACCAATCACTTACACTCCACAGATCGGCCGTCAAAGCAGCTACAGTGGCGTCAATGTCAGTAACATGACTATCGCGATACAATTGCAGTTCGTCTGCATACAAATGGTGAGAACAGCGAATAAGAGGAGTTAAAGAGTTAATAAAAAGGGAAAAAAGAAGCGGGGACAGGATACCTCCTTGTGGTACACCAGTTAAGAGAGTTCTCCATTTCGAGAATTTGCGATCAACTCTAACGGCTTGCTCACGATTGCGATGATAAGCCGAGAACCAATCCAGAGCCGTCGATGAAATACTAAGATGGAATAGCATGGCGAGAACAAGTCATGGTCAACCGTGTTGAAAGCAATGGAGAAGTCAATAAGGACCAACACTGTGACCCTGCCGCGCTCCATACTCTTTCTGGCATCCTCAGTCACTTAAAGCAGAGCTGTACTGGTACTGTGAGCAGTGCGAAAACCGAATTGCAATTCAGAGAGAAGAGAGTTCTTATGCACATATAACTAACTACTCTTTGTCATAGTCCTAAACACCCTCAATCTGGCCCTGTCCGTCACAGAGCCGACGCACAAATTGGATTTATCACGGCGAGTGGCGGCGACATTGTAAATAAACTCGACTCGGCTCCCGGAGTCCGGGATTCCATTCCCGAGTACGTGACAAGAACAGATACGACACGTCGTCGGCTTTTGTACTAGTTCACGTGTATGTATGTATGCAATTCGATTTGAATGACGGATTTGTCGATACTAGCAAATGTATGTACAATATGTAATGTAATAAAAGCTTACCTTGAATGTATGTTTGTTGAGAATTTGTTACTGAATCAATTTCAGACATTTCTTTTCGGGTATCATTAGACGGTTGGTAGAATTTTTGTTTGTGAGCAGAAAAATGTCAAGGTAAGCCAAAACAGTTGTTGATAAGATTGCAGCCTGATTTTTATTTATTGCGAACAAAATTGTATACTAGCCAAATGATTGAACCTTAGTTTTTGTTGCTAACAAAATAATTTGATCTCTCTTTTTTCTTATTAACTAAATAAAGTTTAGGTAAATTGCATTCACAGCTTTGCTGAACAGTCGAGACAAACAAAATCGAAAGTTATTATTGCTTTGAGTTATGTTATATTTTGTTTGTTTCGACTGTTTATGTGGATTAACTGGTATTACCACCGGTTTTAAGTCCAAAGGTGCTAGCTTTGGCCAGTCGTGAAACACAATAAAAACTATATATAAATAGGGCCAAGGTCAAGATCAAGGTCAAGGTCAAATTGCAATTTGAAAATCTTGGTAAAAATTCACGCGCGGGTTTCGTACCCCCACCTTCTGTGCAGTTACGCTATCGTGGCTCTCCAAACCCTTTTTTTTTTGGAGAGAGTTTGCTGATAGCCTCATACGCCATTTTCAGCTTCACCGGGCTTTTTGGGGGCGGCGAAAAACTTAAAGGGTTCCTCAAGCCGTGTGAAACAAATAACCTTCGGAGGTTTTCTAGAGGGAACGGCATCACGCACTAGTGCGTGTCCCCGTGCCCTACTAGATTCTCCGAGGGGTTCAGATCGGAACTCCAAGGGGTTCGGATGGGAACCCTGCCCAACCCGTGTAAATTTATCAACAATATCTACTTTTACTATGGAAGCGTTTGTCAGAGGGTACTGGTTTAAGCCAAGTATTTTTAACACTAGATGGTTTGCTTTCAATTCTGCGCTGATGATAAGCGAAGATGAAGTCAAAGATAAAACACACAAACCTAGTAAAAAGGCATATATGTAGAAAACAAACAAACACCTTCTCCCTTCCTCCATAGGAGTACACGTGCTGCCGTCCGGAGTCACCGCTTCACTGTCTCAAATTAATTTCATCGCGCACAATGAAATTTTGGTGACTCGTTTCTTTATTGCACCTCTAAAATATGGAATAATTTACCAGCATACGTTGTCCCTCCGGTCCTTTAAACGAGGCGTGAAGAGGCACCTTGTGAGCTGGCAGAGTGAGGGTAACTGAAGCTGCATTGTTTTCACGCAGCACCAGTTGTCGTCGCATCTGGATTCCATATTCACAAGACAAGTGGCGCAAAAGCCTAGTTGAAATGATAAGCGTAATTCTGTTTAGGTTACCCTCCTGCAAAACGTAAATTGTGCTTTCATGATTTACGCGTCAAGTTGGGCATTAAAGGCCCATTTGCTGCGCTATGTCTCACGGTAAATAACAATGAAACAAGCGTTTGCTTCGAGCCAGTTGCTAGCCTTGAACGTCTGAGGTATATTTCTCAATACATTAAACATGTTTTATGATAATTTCGACTCACCTTTAAAAAAAAAAGTAGGTACCTAAGTTAGTAGCAAGTAAGTAGTAACGCCTCGGTGGCTGAGTGGCAGAGCGCTCGGTCCGATACTCGAAGGTCCCGGGTTCAATTCCCAGGTCAGGCAATATGTATTTCGGATTTTTCGATGCATAGCCCGGGTTTGTGATCACCAACCTACTTGGCAAGCGTGGTGAGTAAGCCAATACCCATCAGTTGTAACGATGGCTTGATTTCAATGATGGAGACGTTTGCCCAGCAGTGGGACTGTTATAGACTGTTTACTTTACTTTACTAAGTAAGAATAGCCTATACACCGTTCTTTTTACCGTCTTAGATCCGCAGGTGGGTTGACCAGACCATGAAACTGAACAACTTTCCCCAAGAAACATAGGTCAAAAAACGAGTTTTTGTTTTATTTTCTCATACAAACCATGCTCGGTCAATAGAGGCTTTGTATGGGAAAATAAAAAAAAGCCATTTGCAGGATCTAAGACGGTTAAAAATGAACGGTGTATGCTGCCCCACTGCTGGGCAAAGGTTTCCATCATTAAAATCAAGTCATAGCTACAATTGATGGAGATCTAGTGGCATTGTTATGTACCGTTAGAGATAAAATTGCCGGTTGAGAAGTCTGGTTGAAATGCGCCTCGACCTTCGGCCTAGCATCAGGTAAGATGGAAGCCAAGAGCATATTCGTAAGAAAAAAGATATAAGTATTGAAAACTTCCTAAACCTCTATAAGTCTTTTAATCCCCGACTTAAAACTGTGATACATATCACCATCTCGCTTCTCATATAATCCGAACATCACAGAATTTCTTGCGCCAGTATACACTAGCAAATCACACATAGCATTTGCGGTATGCCCCAAGTATGAGCAATACTACAATCCGATCTCATAGACAATGTACAAGGAATGTCGGCTCAGCCACCGCAGTACGGTAGTGGCCAGCATCATAATTTCTCTAGGGACCGCCACATACTCGTATGTAACCGAAATACGGGTATTATGTATAGACTAGTGGTAATAAAATTCTATTATTGGAACAATACACAATACGAAGATGAAATTTAATTCTTGGAGGGATAAGCTAAGCCTCAGTTACCAATACACATAGAAATTGGTTTTTCAAAATTGATTTCGATCGGGTTCGACCCTATAAGTAACTCTGACGTGAACCTGTACCTAACACAAGCATATTAGCTTTCTGGATGGGTTGACGTGACTGTGATTAATGTGTCAATAGCAATATTTGGTAGAAAAAGCTCGACGAGAGGAGGAGAGGGCTACCCCACGTCACGGGCATAACTATTCCTACCTACCGAGTGCCATTTGTTCCTTTTTTAATTGCAAGAAAAACGCATTGCATTGCACACTTGCGGGTCTGTGGCAATCCGCAAGTTATGTGCTGATAATTATTATCCCCTGCTTCCTTCCCAACTCCGAGAAATTCGACGGTGTGCCCTGTCGAATTTCTCGGATGGCATATTATGTATATCTACCCACTAAAAACTCCGTACCATGCACTTTCAGAGGTGGTTCGGGAACATGAACAGTAGACACCGAGATACCCTATCGTAAATACACCTAATAGTGCGACATACGTGGATAAATCCCGATCCTTCATCTTGGTACCTCGCACTAAATGCACACGCACAACTACAATAATTTTTTTTTCTATTGCTACTTTTAGAAGTCGAAAGAACATGGGATGTATTGTGCGTATTCGCACGTGTTCGTACGGGGAACACCCAAATATTTCGAAATGTTTTTATTCCAAATTTCGAAATTCCGATTTTCATTAATCCAAACTTTATAACTTCGAATAAATAAAATTTAGATTTCATTAATAAGATTCGTAATTTTCAATCATCGAAGTTTTGTTTTAACTACAGCTGTCGGTTAGGTTAGGTTAGCCTTGTGACCCCGTGTTACGATTCCTTAGTGGAAAGGCCCGCGGTCTTCACTGTATCGCAGTTTGGTCTCCAGAGGTTAGTGGGTATCACCCTCCGTCTCACCCTTCCAGGTCTTGGGCTCTTCCCTTGACAGCCGACTATCTCCGGATAGTCGATGGGTTGTGGAAAGGTGGATGGGCGACTCCCACATAACTATCAGGCCGCCTCAGGGCCGGGTACTCTTAACGAGTTCTTTTAGGTTAACTTTTATTTATTTACTTTTTATTTTACGGGTAAGCACAGTGCCTTAATCTCACCTGATATAAAGTGATGATAAGACTAATAATGGAAGCGCACTTCACCCGGGAACCTCAACTAGTGAGGCACTGGCTATCTTAAAATTACCTTAAAATTTACATTAAGTTGTAGATGTAAATTTTGCCTTAATCTAAAAAGTCTAATTCAAAAATTATGCTTTTTTTTTAGCTTTTTTATATTAATCATGGTTGACTTTTAACCCTAAAAACATTATCAACTCTAGCTCCTTTGTACTTCGGGAGCACGTAAGTTCGTCCCAGCTGTATTAGCAGCCGGTAACAACCCCAACCCGTACTGGGCCCGCGTGGTGGTGATATGATCCGTTCTCCCTGTGGTGATTCCATCCATAAGCCATCCATAGGGAAGCCTCATGCCCTAGCAGTGGGGACATAAAATGTGATGGGTGATGTGATTAATAGAACCTCTATTTCTTAAACATAATATTGTATTGTTCTAGTAAATAAACTAAAACATGCCGATTCAAACGCACACCCCCCCCACATAACGGACACCGAACTGACGTAGCAACGTTGCAACAATCCCGGCAGAAATCCTGGGAGAGTCGAACGAAGCTACACACGAATCTAAACTGTAACATTAAAGAGATACAGACCATATTCCTCTGTATGCTTCAAGATGGTTGCGCAACTTCTAAACGCCTAACTCGAGTCAGACTCCCGAATTTCCGTGTATGAATAAATTAATATCATTACCTTCCTCATGGAAACTGATGTGAGTAGTTAGAAGTATCTGCTACGATTTCCCGAATGATTTGAGTTGGGAGTTTTTGAAGCGGAGTTTACGCCTCAGCCCAATAGTTGGAGCGACTTGCGACGCGGCAAGCGAATTTCTACTCAAACATTGCGCTTTATACTCAAAAAAGTTTTTGTAACAAAACTGTGTGTCAAAATGTCTACCACAAAAAAGCGCAGCTGCACACCACGACGAACGCTGATACCGTATCTGTGAGAGGTTTGTATGAAGCTTACCTACAGCGTCCTAATTTTGTGTCTTTTCTTTACCCTGTGACGGTGTTTTAATCGTCAAGTTTAAGGAACCCTTTAAGTTTCTTGCCGCCCCCTGAATGTCCAGTGACGCTGTATGTCCATATTATGGCCATAGGTGATCAACAACAATTACTTTTCAAAGAAAATTATCAGTTTAATTTTGAAAATCGGAAACTAAGTACATGACATTACCGGCTCATTTTATGTACCTATTCCTAAGGCACAAGCCTACCCCATGAATGTATAGGCAGAACGGGCCATATACCACCACGCGGGCCCAGTGCAGGTTGGTGGATGTTAACGATTGCTACTGCTACCGGGACCAACGGCTTTACGTGCCTTCCGAAGCACGGAGGAGATCGAGATAATGAATTTTTTGTCACCCATCCGATAACCGGTCGTTGCGAAAGTTGCTGACTGACTGAGCGCGTTAACTAACAAAATACTAACTAACTAAGTACATAGTGTTAAGATATAACAGAATAAGCAATGAACGACCTAAAAGCAACATAGCTTGGACAACCTTTACACAGCTAGGTTAGGTTGACGTGCAAACTTGAACACTAACTTTGCATATTATGCGGCCAGTTCGACGTTGACACGAATTGCCTATCCCAGATATGACCCAGATTCCTGATTTTGAAACGCTTGCATGGCGTGAAATATTAGTAGAATGGAACACTAGCTTACAAAAATAATCAAATGAGAATGAGAAATGGGATGGGCATAAAGATAACGCAATACTTGGGGTTACAAACACGATAGATATGGGTTTCATTCTAACTTTGCCAATCCCTGCTTGCGTTTATTTTACTAATACAGCAGTTTCGATTTATCACGAAGAAGGTTGTCAAAATAATGATCATAAATAACAATTTCTAAGCATGTCAGAGACTCCTGTTGATGGCGCAGTGGTCCACGTGTTCGGCTTTTCGATTGCTGAAGTTAAGCAACTCTCGCAAAGGCCGGTCATTGGATAGGTGATCAATTTATCATCACGACGACCTCCCAGTAGTGGGGAAAGAAAATGAGTAGGAGATAAACTTTTATTATTATTATCGAAGACAGTATTACATAAAGTCAACATTTCCTGGTCGAATGGCATAGCGCTCGGGCCGATACACGAAGGTCCTAGGTTCAATTCCCAGGCCGGGCAAAGTGTATTTGCGATTTTTCAATACATAGCCCGGGGTTGTGTTGAACAACCCACATTTGGCAAGCATGGGGGCGACACTTAAAAAAAATACATCTACTTTTATTGAAAGTTGTAGGAGTATGACATAACCAACGAATCTGAAATTTTAATATAGATAACTTCATGCCTTTGTCTTTAAAAACCCTTGCTCAAAAACACGATTGTGCAATTTTGGCTCGATTGTAATTCTTTACGAAAACACCTCTAAAAAATCATTAATGCTATAATTACAATGAAATTATTTAATCTATATGTTTTGAAATCACTCAAACACATTGATAACATCAATATTAATAAAAATATTTTTTTAGATTCTCCGGTCTTTGTGGTCTCAATTGTCGTAGGCGGTACGTCTAACAGAATCTAAAAACTATTATAATAAAATTACTGATTTTAGTTATCAAATATATTAATGACATCATCCGACGAGCTCTTGTCACCGTCGGCGTTCCAGCTCATGTTTTATTTACTGACATCTCCAAACGGCTGGTTGACACTTCCCATGACCCAAGGGCTGGCTATTACCTTGGCCAGAGGCTAAGCATTGCCAATGCCGCCAGTCTCTTGGGTACATTACCAGTCGACAGCGACGCGGAGGAATTTTTTGACGCCATATTTTAGTTTCGTAATAGTTTAAGTTACTTTAGGTTATTATATTATTGTGAATTCTATTATTATTTACTTGTAAAACATGCAGCAACATAATTACAAATATAAAGGTATAAATGTTCAAGACATAAAAAGTGTTTTTTTTCAAGTGTCGCCTTAAGCCATTACCCAGAAATTGTTGCGATGACTTGATTTCAATGATAACCTTTGCCCAGCCATGGGACAGTTTAAAAGCTGTTACTTCACGACAGTAAGTTTGCTGTCTCAGTATATTTCATCCTGCGGCTATAGTCACGATCCAATTTTCAATATTTCAGACGTGACTTTTAAAGCGGTATTCAATTTCGTTGAGTTTGCGCGGTGCGAGATAGTATTTTTAAAGTGTTTGTCTTTTGAAAAGTTGTTATGACCACAGTAGGATGTGTAGGTACGTACGTGGTGAGGTGAGTAGTAATCTATAGTTTTTGGTCATCATCATTAGTCTAGAAACATACTACTGCTGGTCTCAGCACATAGTGTTCGACACTGTAAGCCCAGCGTTCGACAGAGTTTTCGTCGTTAAAAACTAACATAGATTTTCATTGAAATATATGACAGCAAGGAAACCGGTTTTTTTTTAATACTTAGCACGGCAAATTACTCCACACCACCTGATGTTAAGTGGAAATGGAGTCCAGACGCGAAGACAACTGGTGCAGCGTGAAAACAACGCAGCATCAGTCAACTTCACTCTGCCGGCCCACAAGGTGCTTCTTCACGCCTCGTTTGAAGGACCCCATATCATAGGAAAGAGGGAAAACGTGTGCTGGTAGACTATTCCACCTTTTGGAGGTGCGATAAAGAAACGAGTCACCAAATGTTTTTGTGCGCGATGGGATATAGAGATATGGGATTATATATTTTCCGATTTCGGAATTAGTCCCATAGATTTTTTATTTAAAATTATGGTTTGTATTAGTTAATGAGTCGTCCTACTATATTGAAGTAGATAAAGAAAGAAAGAAAGAAAAAACATTTATTGACTCTCACACAGACACAAAGACATGAAATACAAGAAAAAAAAATAAAAAATAAAAATAAATGCTTAAACAGGTTCACAGTCCAAGCCAAATCCAAGATATAAGATAAGATAAGGGGGGTAAGATATGCCCCCAAGTCCAAGTAGGTTTTTGTAGTTTATAGTTTGTTCTATCAAGTCCACTTTTGTAGGCTTCAAACCCTATGAGTCCCACCTCACAAAAAGTAAAGAAAGTGTACGGGCGAACAGCATATGAGCTGTGGACGAGTAATTGAGTGAAATTTGTTTGATGTTGGTATTTTTCAAAGCATTCTTGTCGAACCTTCAGAGTGGTAAAGTGTACGGGTGAACAGCCTACATATGGGCATATGTGGACTGGTGGCTGTGGATAGTTATAACCCATATGTGGGCTGTGGACAGTGAACCTGTTAGGGTCCAGATCCCTTAACCGTCGAGTGCTTCAAATGTATGGAGCACGCCCAGACTTCCTCGGGCTTACCTACATTTTTACTGGGAGGCGTTGCCGGGGTGAACGCCGGGTTGAATGCCGGACGGAGGTCACGATCACCCAAACATCAATTTTAGAGGAAGTATAGTGATTTGTGCTTCCGTGGGCACGTATAGCCGTTGGTTCTGGCTGCATTAGCAGTCGTTAGCAACCAGCAATCTACACTGGGCCCGCGTGGTGTCTAGCGGCCCGTTCTCCCTATCTATTTATAGGGAAGGCTCGTGCTCCAGCAGTGGGGATATATAAATGAGCTAGTGATGACAGTAGTTTGTAGTGGGGATGCTTTACCCGAGTTTCTGTCGAGGTCTTCCGAGCTGGACGGGGAGGTGGAAGCTAGGGGACAGCCTCTCCGCATGTCACCAGACACGGTGGTATGCAGCAATGCGGTTTCCACAGGTATAAAAAAAGGCTCGTCATATATTGGGAAACCCACCTGACTATTACAATAAAATACCAAGTACTGTACTAGATTTACCTTTAGATAAGTTTAAAAAACATGTGAAATCTATATTACTTTTAAAAGGTTATTATACAGTCAAAGAATATTTAGATGATAAAACAGCTTGGTTATAATGAAAAACACATACTCTATTTGAATTAATATAATAAAATTAATTTATATAATTTTTATACTGATATGATAGCCTTTATCAGCAGTGTCCTACAGATAACAAACAGCGTTGCGTTAAATAGATCATTAAGTTTTTATTTAGAGTATCTTGAGTATGTCACGCTCTCTTTATTTGTCTCTGCGGTGGTGGCGTGTGCGTCGGGTCGTTACGTTCCCTAAAATATGGTTGAGCGAAGCGATGGCTGATTCATTTGTCATACTCGTGAACGGGTGCTGCCTGTGGAGGCTGGTCTGCTCTTGCATACTTATCTTATTTTTAATATTATTTACTGTAGTTTGACTTGGTTTTTATTAACCAATTTTTTTTTTTTTTTAGAGTACTGTAGTGGTACTGTATGACATTGTGGAAATTAAAACTTTTACCTGATGTAAATTTGTTAACTTAGTTTTTATTTTTTTTATTTTGTGATATTTTTGTTTTTTATTTACATGTTGTGGTTGTCTTCTATAATTTTGTGTTTATTTGTAATGGAAAGTGTCCTGCTATGATAGGGCATTTTCCAATATTTTTGACGCTGTAAGGGAGAAAAGAGCTGGACACTTGCTGAGTTTCTTGCCGGTTCTTCTCAGTACAAGATCTCCCGCCCAGAGTAGACTTACGAACCGATGGCATAGTGACATTCACAAGAGCTACTTGTAGCCTAAACTGAATAAATGATTTTGAATTTTGAATTTTTTTGAACTGACAAAATGCGGGCTTATGAATTTTCAAGAGTGCCTTCTAACAAGAACAACTTGTGTTCCAAGAGTATGAGATAGTGGTAGCTAATCAGGCGGACTTAAAACCAGCTGAATCTATTGATAAACCAAGTATAACAACATGTAGTCTCTGCTGGGAATCGAATAGGGAAACGCCTGATTCTGAAACCGACGCCACAAATTAAAGCGACGCTCTAACTACCAGACTATAGAGGTGGGTACAAAATTAAGTCAAGTATTTATAATAGCAATAAAACAATTTTTTTATTGCATTGCAGTTTTTTACTGAAGGCAATAATTTAAACTGAAACGAGCCCTCTCATAAAAGTACCTACATTCATTTGAGTAGATAAAAACCGGGCAAGTGCGTGTCGGGCCACGCGCAGTGTAGGGTTCCGTAGCCCATCTCAATAATGCGGACTCTGAGAAGTGGGCTTTTATGAACATTTATTTAACGATGGCTCATATACTTAAATGTAGATAGTACTGGTTTCACAAGCATAATAGCTCACAAACGGATGCCTCAATAAAAAAACTGTTTTCACAAACCCGCTATATTTTTGAAATTGCTAGCCAATGACACCCCACACTTAGAGGTAAAAAAATTACATCCCCACTTCACCTGTAGGGGCGGTAACCTAAAAAAAAATATTTTAAAAAATTTTACTTTACCACTTTGTCGGTGTGATTCATATGTATATCCATGCCAAATTACAGCCAGACAAACAGACAGACGGACATGGCGAAACTATAAGGGTTCCTTGTTGAGTACGGAACCCTAAAAATGACCCGTGAATGACGAATAAAATAATTCGCGGCAGCTTTATTTTCATTCACTGCAAAGATTGAAGTTGACATTGCAATTTCAACTTTAGTGCACAGGCAATATGAGCGAGAGTTATATCCGGGGAGGGCATAATGTTAGTAGTAAGCATTACCACACATCTTTCATGAGATACAGAGATGGTGGAGTGTATAGAGTACTTATTAATATACAGAGAGTGCATTATTTTTTTGTTGTGACTTTACCTACTTCCTACTATCCTACTTCCTATTTTTTTTTTGTTATGACTTTACTTACTTCCTACCTCGGTGACCGCGTGGTCAAGCACTAAATAAAGGTCTCTGGTTCAATTTCCAGGTCAGGCAAAGTGTGTATCGGATTTTTTCTTTCGATGCATAGCGCGGGTTTGTGATCACCAATCCGCATTTGGCAAGCGTGGTGATTAAGCCATTATCCATCAATTGTAGTGATGAATTGGTTTCAATAGCGGAGGCCTTTGCCCAGCTGTGGGACAGTCATAGGCTATACTTTTTACCAACTTGTTTTAGAATCAGGAGATGAAATAAAACACGCATTTTTTAGCGTTTTATAAGGTCACATATACTTCAAAAGGTTGACAACGTATTTCCAACATTATTTGGGGTCGGAAAGATATGTTTTCGTTTGAGTATGAGTGAGTATGAATGAGTGAGTAATCATTTCTTTGGCATATTTATCATCTTTTATACTGTATTTTATAAAATTTTATAAATATTTAATTTAGCTTCAGTGCAGCAATTAGCACTTGAAAATAAAAAGTAAAATTTATCTTTTACACAGACAATCTTTGTTAATTTCTGTCTTCCTTTTCTTCCCACATAGCATAGACTTTAATGCTCATCACCTTTTCTCGTCATATCCTTAACTCTATCAACTCTCCTCATTATGACCTCGATATGTGGGCGTTTCAGCTTTCAGGTAATATGGAGGAGGATTGAGGAAGAAATGGAGTAATTTATTATAATAGAAGACAAAATTAAATTAAGATGGGACAAAAATACGAATATCATAAATACATTTAGTTGAAAACCATTATGTAAAGACGCCTGCACATCAACCTATCTGACTGTCAATTTTCTTCAATACATTTTCAACCATATCCTTTAGGCATAAAGTTAAAGTCTATTGAGTAAAGAAGATTGGCAAGCGTGGTACTACCCATTAAAATAGGAGATATAGGATATTGATTTTTTCATATTTTATACTCAATACTTGTTTACTTATTTTTCATTTGATAAAGATTTTCTTCAACTGTTTAGAGTATTAAAAATTTAAGCTTTTTTATCTATTAAATAATGACAACTAAACGCATAACTGAGCAGCAATAACAAAACGCAAAGGACCCCATAAGAGGGACGTTCTGTACTTTAGGGCCTTTTATTTATTACGTTAGGGTGCGATTCAAATATCGCCCCCAGACGTAATAATGTTTAATATTTAAATTAACAATCTCTGTCATAAAATTAGCCTGTACATTGCAACCGCACATCCAGGAAGTTTTGCTTATCTGCCGACTGACAACAAATACGTGGGGCATTTTACCTGAAGTCATATTTTAAAGCCATGAAAATATTTCAGCATTTTCCGGCAGTCATATCGGCTGCCTTGCAAATACACAGCTTAAGCACGATTCAGGGTAGACCGAGCCTTTACCGACGCAACTCAAAGTTCGACAACCATTAGATAGTGTGCGCTTCTATTTTATTCATGTCTTTTGGTAATCATCGCACTTCCGAATGCAACGAAATATTAGTTTCCATGTCCATTCAATATTAGATTTATCTTTTATAATAATTTAAACAACAACGTTCTTTATTGTTGTTTTGTTTTGAATTTTCGCGTAGAGATAGATAGAGCTTTAAAACCTTAGACTAAAACAAAAAGGGAAGATACGGCATGCTCTTACTTGTAGTCAATCAAAATGCTCTTACTTGTAGTCAATCAAAATGCTCTTACTTGTAGTCGTTGCTTATGTAGTCGAGTAGGACTACTCGACTACATAAGCAACGACTCACACACGCACACCTATAAAGTGTAAATCGAGCGAGCGAGATAGAGCAGTAAGTTTCAACGTCAGCGCGAGGGAGTCAGCGAGTGGCGCGTAAATAGTCAGAGTGATTTTGCGGGGGAGTCACGACCCTCAGTAATGAGGAACACGACTTGAGGAGGAGGACATCTTATCAGCTACTTTTTTCCCACTGCAGGACAAAGGCCTTTCCTCCCTCCTTCATTACCTTCGCCTGCACGCGGTCCCCTGCTGTTCAACGGAAGAAGCTAGCAAACCGACCATGGCGGTACATTCATAACCACGGTCGGAACACCGATCAGAAGATGCTTAGTCGGCCTGAGGGCCCAAATACCTCCTAAAAAGCACCTCCACCAACACGCATTGGATAAACGCAGTGGAATGAAATTGCCTAAGCCCCGATGATTTCCCCTTGTTATAAAATAAATGTATAATAAGGTTAAGAAGTAGTAAGAATTCTTTAAAGTCTCTAATAGAAATCTGACGACAACCGAAACACGAGTTTGCCGAGAGAAATTAAGAAAATACATGCACTGGACATATTATTTGGTCTGAAAATAAAAAATATTTCAGTAGTCGTAGCAAGTATTAATTACAAAGCCTATAGTATAAATAAATAAATATATACTTTCGTTAACGACTATGCAACGTGGTGCAAGTGTTCGTGGTAGAAGCGCGAACACGTATTCGAGTTACGAATTACGATCATGAAAGCATCTCGAACAGCTTGAGGTCGGATTGTTTCAAAGTCAAAGTCAAAGTCAAAAGCAAAGTCAAAGTCAAAGTCAAATCATTTATGCAACATAAGCTTTCACAGGCATTTATTATTGACGTCTATTCGTATTGTCGTCCTATGGACGGCAAAACAATAAAATCAAAAAAATAATTAATAACTAAAAAGTGTTATTGGCTTAAATAACCTATTTAATCTTGTTTGTAGTTTGTAGTTAGTTTGTAGTTCTTTATATTCTGATGCGGGCTTTACGTTTCCACGTTTTTCATGCAAAGCCTACATTAAAATTTATCAATTTGTTTTCCATTTGTGGCGCGGAACAAAGTTATCGCAATTTGTTTTTTTTTTGTGTTTGATTTATGTTACAAAAAATCTGTTGCTGTTTTCACAATCACTTTCAGTGTCACAGGTTTAAATATTCAAGTCAGCAGTCACAGCACTTGGAAAAAAGTCATATGGACATCGTTATAATTTTTTAAATTACTTATCTACTTCAATATAGTAGGACGACTCAGGCTCACGCCTATTTATTAACTAATACAAACCATAATTTTTAGTAAAAAATTCTATGGGACTAATTCCGAAATCGGAAAATATATAATATATCCCATCGCGCACAAAGAAATTTGGTGACTCGTTTCTTTGTCGCACCTCCAAAAGATGGAATAGTCTACCAGCACACGTTTTCCTTCTTCCTATGATATGGGGTCCTTCAAACGAGGCGTGAAGAAGCACATTGTGGGCCGGCAGAGTGAAGTTGACTGATGCTGCGTTGTTTTCACGCTGCACCAGTTGTCTTCGTGTCTGGACTCCATTTCCACTCAACAATTCAGGTGGTGTGGAGTCATTTGCCGTGCTAAGTATAAAAAAAAGAAGCTGAACCATACATTATGAAAATACCCAACTCAATCAAAATGCATGGAACAGCTTTTTTATAACACGTTTAGAGATTCAGAAAGTTTTTAAAAATAATAGGTAGAAACTAACCTTTATGCTTTTCTAGAAATAAAAAATATATGGGGTGTATTTATTTATTTATTTATTTAAACTTGAGCAACATAAATGATTTAATGCCTGAGGCATTCTCTACCAGTCAACCATAGGGTGGTGCAGAGATAACATTGGTAGGTGCAATTAAGATATATGATTGCAAGTACCTATGTAATACATACATAAATATTATACATACATAAACATACATAAAATACATAATTCTAATAGGACGTTATTGAGATGATTCTGCCATGGTTCCATCAAACAAGAGCTCACAGACTTTCTTTTTAAAAGCATCACGACTCGTAGCCATTATGATTTTGATTTTCTGATTTTGGTTTGGCTAAAGTATATTTTTTGAGATAACGGACTGTAAAGGATTCGAAACGTACATATGAAATCTGAAGTTTAAAATTAAAATGAGTTGGTTTCATTACATATTTTTTGGGGTAGTCTAATGCTATTCATATCAATAGAGCTTTTATTGCCCAGAAAAGATGTGTGAGAGCAAATTGCGGTGTTCCTTCGATGACGTGTTTTACTTAACTTACATTGACATATTTGTATATTTACGAAATGTGTGTATTTGTACAGCAAAATAGTAACCTCTTTAAAAAGACTTGTCAAAATCCAAGAAACCGTAGAAATCCGAACGGATTAGCATTATAATGACACCCCTAAAAACAATGCAATACAGCTAAAGCTGTTTAACCATGTGTTTAAAGATTTATAACAATATACCTGATGGATTTCACGAGCAGGATTTGAACCTGCACCCTTCTGACATACCGGGTCAGGTGCTCCCGGTATGTCAGAAGGGTGCAGGTTCAAATCCTGCTCGTGAAATCCATCAGGAAATTTTTTCAACATTTGTGTTTTTGTAATTGTTGCGCAACAAAATTTGCGTTAAAATTATATAAACAAAACAAAAACATTTTATACCTGATGGATTTAAATTTTTTAATAGCTATTCATTTAAGTCTGCCTTGATAACTGACGCAAACATTTTATGATATTAAAGAATTTGTTAATATTAAGAATTAGTTATTGTGATTGTCGCTAAGGTATTGTTAGAAATATGCTTTTTATTCGAAAGAATTATTGTTTGTTTAATAAGATTTATTCATGAATTATTGATAAAGTATAATAGTAAAATATAAGAACTTAATATTATTAGAATCGGTGACCAGTGTGATGGCCGCCCGCTGGCAACACTAGCGCGGTGGAGCGGCCATGACACTTGTCACTTTTTACTGCGGCAGCGTCGGTGCAAGGTGTGTCTTTGTAATCTGAGTGAAAAATAAATGATTCCAAGTAGATACTAATCTCTTATTTTATTAGTTCAGAAGTGGGATAGTAATTGTACGCCCGCACAGGTACGTTTTTAACGGAAAACAGGTAAGATGCATGTGTAATTTTGTTATTCACGGTGAACATTAAAAATTTTTCAAATTCATTAGTGTTATTGATACAAGGAAAGAGTGATGCATACCAAAAGATGTTTAAACAATTCCAATTATAGTACAATACTGAAGTATCAATTTTAAGCTAAAATTATAGCATTTACAACGTGTCATACTGATTACATTTTGTTTATCTAACAAAGTTAGTAACGTTAGTACAATGCTTACATCTTATTAGTGTACAAT
This sequence comes from Eudonia truncicolella, assembly GCA_949315975.1. Classification (NCBI taxonomy): domain Eukaryota; kingdom Metazoa; phylum Arthropoda; class Insecta; order Lepidoptera; family Crambidae; genus Eudonia; species Eudonia truncicolella. The sequence continues at coordinate 3,280,182 of OX438848.1, read as the reverse complement.
CGAGTATATAAAGTAGGTTAAGCCAGTTTGAACACACAACATATCTTACACGATTGTTATAGATATGTTTATACTGTAAAGTAGTAAAAGGAAATATTTAAAGATATTTAAAAAAAAAACTATTCATTATTTTGAGCTTGTTTAATATGTGATATATTTAACGGTTTTACTTTATTTATAAAGCTTTATTGTTATGATAACATAAACTTGCATAAGTGCCGTTAGTAGTCAAGAACATATTCATATTTGTAAACTAAGTTGTGGTATTTATATCTCAGCAGTTTCACGAAGATCATGATTCGTTGTGTAAAAACTAATTTTGGTCAATAATTTTAGTAAAAACGAGTAAAATGATAACATTATTTTACAGATGATATGTCAATCGGTTTTCCTTATATATTTTTTTTGTATTTATCCTATAGTTATCCTTCCTATATTAATACTTACACTTTCTAAACGGTAGGTACGTCAAGACTGGTCCTTCATAATTATTTTGGTTTAATACAAATATTATTTTGGTTTAATAAATCTACTTACGTTGCAGTTAGCAGTGTGTGAGTTGTCAGTATGTCCAATCGTTGCTATACACCACCTTTAGATACTGGAAAGCATTATAATTCTTCTCGTATAGGTCGTAGTCGGAAACGGAAACGTTGCGATACCCGCACGACGTCACGATCGAAATGACCGTGAGTCGTTCGATGACGGGCCATCACGGCGCTCTCGCCGTAACCGCCGTGATCGATTTCATGCTAGGCGTCATTCGTCGACTAGTATTACGGATCGAAGCTCATCTCGTGGACGCAGCAGACGGAGGCGTAGATTTTATAGGAAATCTAGTTCTGGGAGTTCACGATCCCGCACACCTGAGCGACGACGTCGCCACAAGTATCGTAGTCCATCAACTAGGAATTCTCCTTTATCAAAGCAAGGACATAGTAGTAGGCTCGATGCATATTCTCGAAATAAAAATCATCGTGGCCCCACTGAAAATACTGTACGTTCCCATAATAAACAACAAACTGTCCCTGAATCTAAACCTGAAGAATCACTTATACAGGCATTAGTAACGGCTTTGAATAATAGAGGAAATGCACCGGTTGCTGTGAACACGCATATAGTACAAGGCACTCAGAGTGTAATATCGGAATTTGATCCATGTAGTAAATCGCAAACCATGAAAGACTGGCTTGCTAAAATAAATGAGTCTGCTGTAGTGTATGGGTGGACAGAGCAACAAACCATTTTTTACGCGACACCTAAATTAAGAGGTCTGGCTAAGAAGTGGTACGATGGGCTCACTTCGGTTAATTTCAGTTGGACAGAATGGCAAGAAAAATTATTAAAGGCTTTTCCGTGTGATGAGAACTACGGAGATTTGTTGTCTGAGATGTTAAATCGTAAAAGCAGAAGAAACGAAACATTAGTTGAATACTATTTTGATAAAATCATGTTAATAAATCGTTGTCGATTACAAGGTAGGGACGCGGTAGATTGTATTACGCACGGCATTTACGATTACAATATCAGGTCAAATGTACAAGGAGCTCGCTATGATAACCCTGAACATGTCCTGAATTATTTTCGGAATCTCCCTATAAAAACAAATTTTGAATCGATTAATAATCGGCGACAACTATCGGATGCACAACACAATTCTGATCTATTAGTAAGAAGACCAATAGATTTATCTCAAGATCGTCGGAGCAAAAATAATGTAGATTCGTTATCTAATAAGAGGACTATTAATAATAGTGTTACTTGTTACAATTGCGGTGAAGTTGGACATACTGTGTTAAGATGTAATAAAGAGATTATTAAATGCAATAAATGTAAACGTCATGGTCATATAGAAGCAAATTGTGCTTTTAATTCCAGTAGGTCCAACGACACTAATATTGTACGAAGTACAGATAAACCCGCGGTGACTAAGTCAGTATTAAACATAAATGAAAGTATCGATAACAACAGAAAATATTATAAGCAAGTCCAGGTTAATAATGTTGAAGTAAGTGGATATATAGATTTTGGTAGTGAATGTACGCTCATCAGTGAAAAGCAGTGTCAGAATTTAGGTATAAAATTAGAATCGGGTAATTTACCTGCTTTACGTGGGTTCGGTAATAGTACTATCACACCAAGGGGTAGGGCACAAATTCATATTGTAGTGGATTTAGTTGACGTTCAATTAGCTGCATATGCTGTACCCGCAGCTTTGTTACCAGCCGATATCTTAATTGGGCAATCACTTACTGAAATCCCTTCAGTTAGGGCCTACAAGACGGACAAACAGCTGACTTTATATCAGGTAACGGCAAACAAAGCAAATTCCGTTGTATTGAAACTGGCTAAAGACTATAAAATTCAAAAGGACACCATAGTTGAGGTTAATTGCACATCAAGTTATACCGGTTTTGTAAGTATTATTTCGGATAGTAGACTGCAAAATGGGTCGGAGTATTTAATTTTACCAGGTCTTTATCCGTTTAATAATGGCACGGGGCGTATAGTTGTCATTAGCATAAGTGATGGAGAAGTGTTTTTATCTAGGAATGATATCTTGGCTAGAGGAATAAGTGTACCACAGTCAGTGTTACCTACGGAAAGTACCGATTTAAGTTATGTAATGAATGTTAGACGACTTGTTTCCGAACTTACCTTGTTAAAGAGTGAAAATATAAACGTTGATTCTAACCTAGGTTTGGAGGTGAAGACAAAATTGACAGATTTGTTGAATCAATATCGAGACTGTTTTGCGTTAACATCTAGCGAATTAGGCAAAACCAAAGTAACAGAAATGCGTATTAAATTAAGTGATCCTACTCCTGTAACGTATCGGCCTTATCGTCTTTCTCTTTCAGAAAGAGAAAATGTAAAGCGTATAATTAATGACCTTTTATCAAATAATATCATACGCGAATCGGACTCAGAATATTCCAGTCCAATCATACTTGTTGCTAAGAAAAACGGAGAGCAGCGTCTTTGTGTTGATTTTAGGGCGTTAAATACGAAAACTATTAAAGACAAGTACCCAATGCCGACCATTGAAGATCAGATAGATAGTTTGCAAGGCCAGAGATTCTTCACAACATTGGATTTGACCCAAGGTTACCATCAAATACCAATGGCTGAGGAGTCTAAGCATCTGACAGCGTTCGTCACGCCAGATGGGCACTTCGAATACAATCGAATGCCGTTTGGCTTGACGAACGCGCCAGCTGTTTTTCAAAGGATGATTCATTCTTTGTTAAATAAAAATAAAGTGCAAGGGGTGGTTGCTTACATGGATGATATTGTTATAGGTTCGAAAACTATTGATGAAGGCATTGAAAAATTAGAGTGTGTTTTAGAACTACTACGTGAGGCTAATTTAACTTTGAATGTCGCGAAATGTCATTTCTTTAAAACTAAAATAGAGTACTTGGGTTTTGAAATATCCGAAAATGGAGTAGGACCAGGTGCCAGAAAGACTGATGCAGTAGCGGCTTTTCCAACCCCTCGAAACGTTCACGAGGTCAGACAATTCGTTGGACTGGCCAGTTTCTTTAGAAAGTTCGTTCAGAATTTTGCAGCTATAGCCCGACCATTAACTTCGTTGACCAAAGCTAATCTCAGCTGGAAGTGGGGAGATGAACAGATTAACGCGTTCTCAAAAATTAAGGAAATACTCACGACAAGACCAGTTTTGATCATATATAATCCAAATAATTTGACTGAGTTACATACGGACGCCAGTAAGTTAGGAATAGGTGGGGTGTTGTTACAGCGTGAACACGAAAAGGCACCTTTAAAAGCAGTGGCGTATTTTAGTCGGCAAACGACTGCAGAAGAGCAGCATTTCCACTCATTTGAACTAGAGACGCTTGCGGTTGTAATGTCTTTAAATCGGTTCCGGGTGTATCTTTTGGGAATCCCATTTAAGGTAATCACCGATTGCAATGCACTTAGGACAACATTGACGAAACGCGATCTTGTACCGCGAATAGCTCGATGGTGGTTATTGGTTCAAGATTACAATTTTACTGTTGAGTATCGTCCAGGTACCCAGTTGCAACACGCGGATTGTTTAAGCCGTAACCCATTACCATGTACTAATGATGACCCTACGGAAATAGTAATTTTGAGCATTCAGGACGAAAATTCACTGTCAACTGTACAACTAAGTGACCCTCAATTAAAGCTGATAAAATGTGTATTAGACAAGAACTGTAGCGAGGCTAAAGACGTAAGCAACAATTTTGCCCTAAAGGATGGAAAAATCTTTAGAAAGGTGGGGTCTGAGTTAAAATTTGCAATTCCACGTGACGCGCGATGGAAAATTTGTCAACTTTGTCATGATGAAAGTGGTCATTTCTCTTTTGACAAAACAATAGAAAAGATGCGTAGAGATTACTGGTTCCCCGGGATGACGCATTTCGTTCGGAAGTATGTTCGTGCATGTATTCCTTGTGCCTATGCGAAGGAGCCTGCTGGAAAGAAACAAGGTTACCTCCATCCCATTCCCAAACCGAGCGTACCTTTTGAATGTGTTCACATAGACCATTTAGGACCATTCGTTCGTAGCAAAGGTGGTAATTCATATATTTTAGGAGTCATCGATGCATTTACAAAATTTATAATTTTACGTGCCGTGCGGAATACGAAAAGTAAGACAAGTATTCAAGTATTGCGTGAGGTTATTGCTCTATTTGGTTCACCTAAGGTGGTTATCTCTGACAGAGGAACCAGCTTTACATCCAGTGAATTTGCAAAATTTATGGAATCTAACCAAATTAAACATATAAAGAACTCTGTAGCCACTCCTCGGGCCAATGGCCAAATAGAGCGATATAATCGTTCAATACTAGGTTCGTTAAAAGCTTTAACTATTGATACGAACGACCGAAATTGGGATTCTAATCTAAATAAAGTCCAGTGGAGCTTAAACAATACCCTAAATAAATCGATAGGTAGGACACCAGCGCAGGTTGTTTTCGGGAAAGAGACGGTTAACTTGGCCGAGAATCATTTACACGACATATCTGATAACTTAGCATTGACTGAAAATATCGACGATGTGCGTAGGAAAGCGTCAGCAAAAATAGAAAAACAGCAACAGTCAATGAAGACTCGATTTGACAAAAAGAGATGCATTGCTAAAAGTTACAACTTAGGAGAATTAGTTATGGTGTTGAAGCACAATCACATTGTTGGTGATAGCAACAAATTGGTACCTCCGTATAGTGGACCGTATAAGGTATCCGCCGTGCTAGGGAACGACCGTTATGAAGTGACCAGTATTGACGGATTTTCGACTAGGAAATATAAAAATGTGTATTCAGCCGATAAAATGAAGCGTTGGATACAGTTTAAAGCGCATTCAGAGTCAGATAGTATTAGTGACGTATCTGACGCAGAATACGTAGGCAATGTTGGTTAGCACGAAGTCCTTATCCTTATGATTTATCCATACTTACCCACATGTAGATTTGTGTAACCTACTCCTATCCTACAATACAAACCGAAATAAGCAGGCAAACCACGCAGAGACTGATACACCCTGTGTGTGTACACAGTAACCCGATCAGCAATCAACAACACGGGATGAGGCTGATACACCCTGTGTGTGTACGCAGTAACCCGATCAGTAATCAACAACACGGGATGAGGCTGATACACCCTGTGTGTGTACGCAGTAACCCGATCAGTAATCAACAACACGGGATGAGGCTGATACACCCTGTGTGTGTACGCAGTAACCCGATATCTTAATATTATAATGGGATGAGGCAGATACACCCTGTGCGTGTATGCGGTAACCCACACAAATTTTATTGGAAAGAGGCCGATGCACCCTGAAATCGTGCACGGCAACCCAATATGATTATATTCAGTGTATATTACTTTTCCTAAGCAGACCGACATGACCTATCTGTGTTTGAGCGTGACCGGTGTGGTAAATGGACCATAGTGTCAAATAAGATACAGGAAAACATTTGTTAACGTTTTGTGTTGATTCACTTAATCACACCGTTGCATATGCAAATGTAAGTAGACGTATCCTACTGTAGTGAATAATAAACTTTTCATCGTTTGAATAGTTTAAGACTATTGTAGTCTGAAAATTCGTGACTTTGTTAGGGAATAACTAACTTGATCAGCTTAATTGTCAATTATCAATATCAGTAGTTAATCAAATTTTGATTAACTTTGAAATTTGAAATATGAAATATTTGAATTTTGAAATATTTTGATGAAAATTAATCGATACATTAATGTATATAGATATATTTTTATATTGCTTATTGTTATATGCATAATTGAAGACAGTTAAATGAGGCCATTTAACAATTAAGGATGGCCGAAATATTTGATCAATTTCTAAGTATTACTGTAATAAGTGTACACTATTAAATATTCTATTAAAACAAGTAAGTAGTAAAAATATTATAATGTATGTGCAATCATGTAGTTGAATAAAATATGTCATGAATTAAATTTGTATAAATTAATTATATAACTATAATATAACTAACTGTTGTTAAAATCAGACAACTATATTGTTCAATATTGTATTAATAATTCATTTAAATAAATTTAATATAGTATAATAACTGTCAGTAAAATGTTAACATGTAAAAATCAGAATGATTATCTAAGTGTATGCCTGTGGACAGGCATATGTCAGAATGGCCGACTGTTAGAAATATGCTTTTTATTCGAAAGAATTATTGTTTGTTTAATAAGATTTATTCATGAATTATTGATAAAGTATAATAGTAAAATATAAGAACTTAATATTATTAGAATCGGTGACCAGTGTGATGGCCGCCCGCTGGCAACACTAGCGCGGTGGAGCGGCCATGACACTTGTCACTTTTTACTGCGGCAGCGTCGGTGCAAGGTGTGTCTTTGTAATCTGAGTGAAAAATAAATGATTCCAAGTAGATACTAATCTCTTATTTTATTAGTATACTATATGTTTAATTTAATGTAATCATTAATATTTGCATGATTGCATGTCATTTTGTTTCACTTTGTTGTTATACCATGTTTTTAAGCGAATAAATTATTTATTTATTTGAAATTAATAACAATGAGGCATCGCAAACAAAACAAAACGCTGTCTGACAGCTTAATAATCACTTAATTGATAACTTTGACACCAAAACCAATGACGCGGTAGTCGGTAGTATCGTGTGATGTGTATGTCGTATAAAGTGCCATCTTATTTTTCTAACAATATTTTCCTGTGTACGTAACGTGCTTGTGCTCTCAGTACATTAACCCTCAACTTCTATATATCATACCACTATGCGATATCTAGGGTTGGCAGATACGTCAAGTTAAAAGTATAGTTAATGTTTACAACTATGTAACAAAATTATGCACTTATGATTAACTTTATCTTAATTAGCGTAACTTTCATGTAAAACAATTTTTTTTTTATATCTTTGTGTAAAGAACATCTAGTATTTAGACGGTTTTAAGTAACATTCGTCGAGCCAAATTTTTCTCTATGATGACGTATTCCAAACCAGTTCTAGAAACGTTGTGATTTAAAATGCCTAAATATTTGTGTTTAAAAATGCTTTAGAAAGTTAGCGTTCTTTAACGAAAACACTTTTTAATTTTCCTTTTATCGGCCATTTCATGGGCTTTTCCAAATCAAAATGGCCGACAACCCTGGGTCTTGCCGTAAGTCTTTTATCGTGCCGCCTTCCGCGTGGCCGCGTTTATGACTAGCTAACAGCTAATCTGTTTCACTTTACCGCAGCCTGCAGGTTTTATCTTAAAATGCACCGGCAACGGTGCAGATTGAAATAGATTGCGTTTATTTAAATCTCCGCTTTTGGAGTCACATTTTTTGTGAAAATGTTTATTTATGGTTGAAAGTTTTCAAGATTTAAAGTTGAAAAATGTTAGCTTGTAAACTTGACTTTCAAGCATTACTTTTTAGAAAAGACTTTGCTGTCGGCCGCTTATTGCCTTTACAAAGATACTGAACTTATGATATAAGGGACGGCTATACTTACGGCTTTTTCAAGCTGAACCATCCTTGGAGATTTCCAAGAGTGGCTTCCTGCTTGCAAGCGCATCCCCGTTCCTTACTCAATTATCCGAGACCTTCGAGTACTTAAATCAAAGCGGAACAACCCGAGGGCACCTCTAAAAACTAGGACATCGGCTCGGGTCGACTCTGTCGTAAGGGGGAGGAAAATCGTCCAAGCACAAATGTCTGTACCTGGTGTAGCGCGCGACTGAACCGGGTTTACATACTCGAGGGTGTCTCTTAAAGCTTAGGTTGACCGTGAAGACGGAAAGAGGTCATGCACATGCACATGCTTACATTTACTTTATTAAGGAAACATACAGATTACAAAAACACAATGTTGAAAAAATTTTCACGAGCAGGATTTGAACATACAGGTTTATATCACACATATAAACAATTAAAAGCATTGTCATTAAAAGTTACCTCTGCTAACTTGTACAGAAACAACGACGAACAACAGTGCGAAAGAAAAAAAAAAATCAAATACTTACATCAAAACTAATAAACAATTTTAACATCAAAATCAGGTTTCTCTTAAACGTCTACGAAAACGATGTGATTAAAAGTACTATTGAATTAATTAAGGACTCTTACAAGTAATATAATTATTGCGTCTATAATTTGACTTACAAATTGGTACAAAAAAATAATACTTACATACAAACGCTAACGTGCTTCTCCCAAAACGGGGTAGACAGAGCATTTGATAACGCCGTTGTAATAGATTACATCGGTGACCGGTTTCTCCGATCGCCTGACGAGCGAGCATCTTGGTAACCTTGTCGCTTAGTCTGCTCTTAAGACATGCGAGTGAAGTTAGGCAGCTAATACGCTCTTTTCAAGTCTCAGCTTGGGATTTAAAAAACTTATAAAAATAGTAACAATTATAACTAAAACTTAATACAGTGTATGGCCAAACATATTGTACAGTAAATAATCACCGATGTATTATTTGTCATATCAAATATGACATAATTATCGTTGACAATAAATTGCTTATCTCGGATTAGTAAACACATAACGCAACGTTATATTATCTCGGCTTTAGTTTAAGTGTGTTGCGGACGCGTGTTACTTAGTGAATTACAAAAATATGGGCAAAATGGAAAAAGTGAAAAGTGAGAAATCCGGCAAAAAAGAAAGTGGTACGAAAAAGTCGGCAAAAGCGAGTACAAATGTAACAAGTTGCACTACTTATGTAAGTATAACTTTTTTTTTAAATATTCTACGGGTAAGCACAGTGCCTTGATCTCACCTGATATTAAGTGATGATAAGGCCAATAATGGAAGCGCACTTCACCCAGGATCCTTAGCTAGCCAGGCGGACAAACAAGCCTTACCACCAACCAAACCGAGTACACAAACATGTACCTACCCCCCAGTATCTGCTGCCCAATAGCATTGTTTTGCATTGTAGTATTCCAGTTTGATTAGAACTAGATCCAGTAAAATTACAGGTCACTCACTCAACCACGGAGGCGGAACTTAATGCATATAAATAAGTTTTTTATAATTTGTAGATGAGTATGTTTACAATATGTAAAAAAACCCTGTCCGATCGCAAAGGGCCACCAATAAGTATACAAATAACCATAACAAAAAAAATATTTAAAAATTTAAAAAGCAAGTTTTTTGTACCGAAATTGCTCAAATTACCCCCAAAATCTAGCTAATTTTATAAATGTGAGCACATTTTCCATCAATGGCTGCGGCGCCAAAGATCCTACCCACCGAAGTGCCGACAAAAGTATTGCCTTGATTTTTTTCGGGGTATTTTTTTTCACTTATTTTATTTAAAAAAATACTCAAATAGAACTGAATCTCGATATCTAACAACAGCGTTACGGATCGGACAGGGTTTTTTTTTACATATTGTACATTATAGTCATTTTCACCCCTTTAATAGTACAGCGAAAATAATAGTATTATTTTTTTTACATAAAAAAAAACACTTTTTATTTAATAAATAATGAACACAACTAGAAAACATTGATAATGCGTGATTATTTTGTCTAATAATTTGGAAATAACACATTATCTTTGGATTTTTATTATCATACTATTTGATTGATTACACCTGACGTGTCTCTAAGTTATTAATAGCAATAACATTTAACATTTTAAATTTAACAAAATTGCAAATGAAAGTTTTGTTATTTGTCATAAAATGTATTAATAATTGAAATCAAGTCATCGCTACATTGATGGGTATTGATGAGTAATAGTAATTAAATATAGGTATTATTAACCTTTTTTACAGGTTATGATGGCCCCTTCAATCAATCATGTACTAGATAAAGGATCCGAAACAAAAATGTAGGATCTCGAAAGTGGTCCATCATACCTATACATTTAAATTTCGAATAACAAAATCTAAAAAAAACATTGGATAACATCAACAAATTCAGCTTACTATGAACCTTGATTCTAAAAAATAGAGATTAATCAAGATTAAGAAGTATCCAGTAAGTACATACTTGATCGAAGGATGGCCCGTATACAAAATACCTATAGTCTACCATACACAAGCCTGCAAGTACAACAACACTACTTACTGTCAAATTTTTTCAATAGATTTTGAACTTTATGTGTATTATGGCATTATGATAAACGTTTGTTGAAAAAACTGTACAGTTTTGGATAGTCTGATGTGCAAGCGTCTGTACATACTCGTCTTGAATAAACTTTTTGTTATTAATATCATGTATATTATGATTATTTACATATAATTTTACGCAAATATTGTTGCGAACAAATAACAATTATTTGAATTAATTTTTTCAAATTGTAATTTGTTCGCAACAATATTTGCGTAAAGTTATACTTAAATCATATTAGTAATGAACGTCTTGATGGCCGAGTGGCAAAGCGCTCGGCCCGATACCCGAAGGTCCCGGGTTCAATTCCCAGTTCGGGCAAAATATGTATAGGATTATCGATGCGTAGCCCGTGTTTGTGATCACCAACCTACATTTGGCAAGCGTGGTGATTAAGCCAATACCCATCAATTGCAGCGATGACTTGATTTCAATGATGGATGCGTTTGCCCAGCAGTGGGATAGTATGTAGGCTATTTTTCTAATCACCATACTTGCCAAATACGGGTTAGTGATCATTAATCCGGATAGTGCATCAAAATCTAAAACAGTTGCCAGTAATGGGAATTGAACTCAAGACCATCGGATATCGGGCCTCGATTGTTATTGTTGATATCAACCATCACTAACTCGTTTTATGTTCCCACTGCTGGAGAATGAGTCTACCTTATTGTTGGATAGGGAGAACGGGGCATAAACCACCACGCGGGCCCAGTGCGGTGCGGTTGTTGTTGACAACTGCTAATGCAGCCGGGACCAACGGCTTTAGCATGCCTTCCTAAGCACGAAGGAGCTCGAAATTAAAAATTTTTGCGAAGGTTGTTTAACTTCAGCAATCCCAAACCAGCTCGATAGCCAGAGCACCATCAAGCTTCTCTTACTTGTATAAAATACCATTTTTTTTACAGTGCTGCTCCATACTGTCGTTTCTCATCCTTATATCAGTTGCATGGATTACATACAAAGTGCATGATGCGGTATCATATGTACCGCCTATGCCAAATGTCGACATGGACGCGTGGTGGGGTCCTAACGACACGAAAGCGGTTCAAGACACGACGATACGACCGTACAGGGTTGTCTTCAGTGAAGCTGTAAGTGAACCTTTTTACAAGAATACATACGAGTAGGTACATACATATTCTCACGTCCTTCTGATGTGCGATCATCTTGGAACCCTTGTCCCTTAGTCGGCTCATAAGACATGCAAGAGAAGTTAGGCCGCTAGTACATTACTTTCATGTCGCAGACCAGCATGGGAGAAATTAATTAAAGATTATTATTAATGCGGTAATAGCATATTCATAATATTTTTGTTAACTAATCTAGAAGAGGCTAGTTAATACGGGTATCAAGTCAGTAATCTATTAATAGCGCTGAACCTTGATCTCTTGCATCCAACCTGCCCCCCTAGACAAGTGGCATAACTATAATAGAATAAGTCAACGATTCGTATAAATGACGTTTATGTCAATCCCATGCAATAATCATTCTGTTTCATTTCTATTCTATTAACGTTAAGGCTCTTGTCTAGGGGGGCTGAGCACCTATTCGATGGCCTCCTTTCCTGTGATTTTGTCTAATGCTTGTCTTTAAACTTAAATTGCCTTCATCTCACCTTATGTTAAACGCTTTATGGTTTACTAGCACTTTGCCCGTGACTACGTTCACGTGGATTTCGTATTTTTTCTTTGTAGATGATAGCAGACTTAAGAATAAGATTCGACAACTACCGAAGACTTAAGAAGACTAAGTCTTTCGTAGATGCGGCGTGGACTTACGGAGTCAACTCAGAAGCTTTCGGCCAATTTTTCGCGTACTGGATATTCAAGTACAAATTCAACCGACGCGAGAGGTTCTTGAATCAGTTTGATCACTTCAAGACCAATATACAAGGGTTGGACATACATTTTATCCATGTCAAGCCAAAAGTGGATGCAAATGTTAAAGTAAGATGTTTTTCAAGAAATTTTGTAGTACCATAACATTATACTCTATTTGAATCAATATTATAGATAGCCTCTATCAGCAATGTCCTACAGTTAACAAACAGCGTTGCGTTAAATAGATCATTAAGTTTTTATTTAGAGTATCTTGAGTGTGTCATGCTCTCTTTATTGTCTCTGCGATGGTGGGGTGTGCGTCGGGTCATTACGTTCCCTAAAATATGGTTGAGCGAAGCGATGGCTGATTCATATGTCATGCTCGTGAACGGATGCCGCCTGCGGAGGCTGGTCTGCAAGAGCATACTTATCTTATTTTTAGTATTATTTACTGTAGTTTGACTTTGTTTTTTTTAAACAATTTTTGACTTTTATTAGAGTACTGTAGTGGTACTGTATGACATTGTGGAAATTGAAACTTTTACTAGAGGTAAATTATTTAACTTCGATTTTTTATTTTGTTTTTTTATGTGGTTGTCTTCTATATTGATTTGTGATGGAAAGTGTCCTGCTATGATAGGGCATTTTTCAAATTTTTGACGCTGTAAGGGAGAAAAGAGCTGGACACTTGCCGAGTTTCTTGCTGGTTCTTCTCAGTACAAGATCTCCCGCCCAGAGTAGACTTACGAACCGATGGCATAGTGACATTCACAAGAGCTACTTGTAGCCTACCCTGAATAAATGATTTTAAATTTGAATTGAATTAACAAATGTACCTATACCGTAGCGTCGGTCGGTCAGGCACCCACCTTCGGGCTAGGAATAAACCTGTATCTCGAATGATGGGAAGCCATCGTAACCAACGCATAGGGTACCAGTCCTTTTTATGTCCCCACTGCTGGGCAAAGGACTCTATCATCGAAACCAAGTCATTGCTGCACTAGATGGGTATTGGCTTAATCACTATGATTGTCAAATGCAGGTTGACTCTTTACTACGAATTACTTATTTTCTGTATGTCGGACAAATTCTGGGCAAAGATTGCCACACTACGGGTCCCAAGAAACGAACGACGACAACGTGGAAGGCCTAGACGGAGATGGCAGGATGAGATGGACTCCCACAGGAAGAATTGGCACGACCGTCAGGAGGCCTTTGTCCTGCAGTGGGAAAGTAATGGCTGATAGTAATAATAATAATACTTAATTTTCAGGTCGTTCCATTACTCCTTTTGCATGGATGGCCAGGGTCTATCAGAGAGTTCTACGAAGCGATACCACTGCTGACCACACCTCGTCCTGGATACGATTTCGTGTTTGAAGTCATCGCACCCAGTCTTCCAGGGTTTGGATACTCAGAGGTGAAGTTTATGTTTTATAAGTCTCTGTGTTAAAGTGGTTAGGACCTCAGACCTAGAGGTCCGATCTCAACTGGGGGATCGTGTTTGTTCTCAGGCTTATCAGGAAATTCGTAAGGGTGATTTTCATAGTCAGAATTTGATAAAGAAGTGCCAGTAAAACAAGCAATCAAAGAGTATTAATTGTTTATTGGAAAGTTGGAGTAAATACGACTATGCGGCCGTTCACCAAGCCGCTGGTCTGAGCAAGTCAAGGCTCTGACGGGACTTCTTGTGACTTCCGCCCTTAGATACGCTTAAGATCAAGTAGTTATAATAATAAATAGTAAACACCTCTATGATAGTCTAACATGACGGGCACGACCTTCAGTAATGGAGAAAGCGATGAATAAGTAGAAGAAATGTTCAATGTTTTGTTAATACTCTTTCCAAAATTTGCAGGCAGCAGTCAGACCAGGTCTATCAAGTACCCCAATGGCTGTCATAATGAAGAAACTGATGCACAGACTCGGCTTTGAACAGTATTACGTCCAAGGTGGTGACTTGGGCCGCAACGTTGGCCTAAGCATGGCCACTCTCTTCCCCAACGAAGTCCTCGGGTTCCATACAAACTTGCCCCTCAACGTCGCCAAGATACCGATCCTTGTATGGGTGTTGGGAAGCCTGTGTCCAAGTCTCGTGGAAACAGTCTTTGCGGACAGATTATACCCTTTGGATGAGAAGTTGAATTTTTACATTGAGGAGTCTGGTTATTTTCATTTGCAGAGTACTAAACCCGATACTATTGGTAAGTGGTCTTCAACATTCGATCGTTGTTTGTTCTAAGAGCTCCTTCATACTTCGCGTTGTTTCAGCATAGGCGTTCGATAAGCTTAGTGAAGCGCGGACACTATGACATTGCGGCGCACATGCCGCCGCCGCTTTAGGCTGTTTCTCCACTGTGCCACCAAATGAATGATGAGGCAAATGAAACAATTCTATTGGATTTTTGCAAAGCGTAACCTTTAGCTGACACTCACAGCTCTGGTGGTAAGCCATCCATAATGCTTGCACGTTACATATACTCTACGCAGCGTACGTAAGTACTGTACTTATGGAGAGCAATAAATGATTGAATTGAATTGAATCGTGTCTTCATCCGTGTACTGCGTGACACGAGCAGCGTTAACGCGACACGACGTATGCGTTGCGGTGTCGGCGTTTGCGCTGCGCATGCGTTTACCAATCATCTACGCTATAGAAACGCTAGTGTGAAGGGGTTCTAAAGATTACTTTCTAATTACTATTCTCGTGTTATATAGTTGATTGATAGTTGATTTCTGATGCTTCCAGGGGTTGCTCTTAAAGAATCACCGGCAGGATTAGCTGCGTATATCCTAGAAAAATTTGTAGCCGGTACTAATCCGGAGTACAAGTTCAAGGAAGATGGTGGCTTGGAAGCGTGGGATACCGACGCTCTCCTAGACAACATAATGATATACTGGGCTTCTGGTAGTATCGGTACGTCTTTCAGGCTTTACAAGGAGAATACTAGAAACAAAGAAATAGAATTTGCCATGGAAAGGTAAGACTTAAAGTACCTGGTATTAAAAGTAAATAGCTTAAACTGTACAGACGCCAGAACTTATACAAATTTATTCAATACATTCTCAATCATATCATTGAGGCATAAAGATCGAAGTCTATTGAGGAAATTTGACAGTTTGCGGTAGGTTGATGTGCAGGCGTGTGTACCACGACTGAATAAAAATTAAATGCGAAGGTGGGTTGGTGATCACAAAATGGAACCCAGGACCTCCTGATGCTTGGCTAACCGAGACGATTCAAAACTGTTTTTTTTATAGTTATTTTAAACTTAAGCTTCTGTGTAATCAGACATTTTAATATGCTTAGTTATAAAGTTTATCTTTAGTTGTCATTTTATTTTTTTTTTTTTCATATTTGTTTATCATTATTATTTTCTTCTGAGACTTGATTGTAAAAAGTAGACAGATCACATTATCAATATTCGTACTTAACCTATTTCCTTTTTCTTTTCAGTATACCTACAGAGGTTCCAGCTTGGGCACTGGGGCTTAAGCACGAGATATTCTATATGCCAGAGTTTATGCTGAAACGGAAGTATCCAAACCTCCTTGGTACCACCACCTTAGAGATTGGCGGCCATTTTGCCGCGTTAGAAAAACCTGATATATTCACCGATGACGTTTTTAAAGCTGTTAAAAGTTTTATTGAGTTCAGCAAATCAAAGTGATATTAAAAATATTCACCCATATATTTTAATATAGTTTTATTTATCGTACATTTACAAATAAAATTAAGTAATTCTAGTAATTTTAGTTTTGTAAAAAAAAGTATGTAATGTTATTGTTGTTTCGTCGTTTTATATATCCCTTTAGGTACTTTTATATTGACTTCCTTCCTTTCATCAAAAGTCAGTTATGATTTTTTAATATAGGTAATAAATCAATACCTATAATCAATAGGTATTGATTTACGAAGTTGATTGATATTCAAAATTTCAAAACATGTTGAATGATAATAGAAATGAGAAGTGAGAAATGATATACCCCCAACCCCTCGAGTATCTCAGTAAAGATGTGGGGCTTTACTAAGTCCTCGGGCGGACTTCTTGAGAGAATTTGAAAAGTGACGTTGCACTGTTTTGTTTCATTTGCCAACACTCATTCAACACTCACGAACATTTAACGGTTAATAATCCACCATTATTTCACATTAATATTCGACATAACACAAATTTTAGAAAATGAAACAAAACCGGCAACTGGACTCTCCACTTTCCCGCCAAGAACAATGTTATCCTTGTTTGTAATTATAATAAAGACTTTTAAACTTCAAAATTTTTGAGCATTTGTTTATTAGTATTTAAACAAATGCTCAAAAAGAATACACACTAAAAGCTGAACAAAAATTACGCAAAATCGTCTAGAGATTCAACATTTTTTTTCCTATTGAGCATTTGCTATCTGAAAAACACGCCGAACGCGTTTTTCACAGCGCCATGTTTTAAAAAAGAAAAAAGAAACAGGCAGAGGTAAGTCGCGGACGACGGCACGGCAAATCGAGTTACTCAATTTAGCGATGCTGACTCGATTCTAACCGATTACTGCGCATCGAGATGGAGTTGTATTCGCGTGTTTTCATTCAGTAAAACGATTTTGGTAGACATTAATTGATGTGGAGTATTTAGAGAATGAGGATGGGAATGTAGAGTGCAAGGCAGGATAAAAGAGTATACATACAACAAAAACAATACTTAATACTTTACTGCAGTGGCAGGCAAATTAGGCATTGACGTACGAACGTAAAAATTTGGGCAAAGGAGAAGTCTAGGCACACATAAATGAGTCCGTCAATGTCTAAACCTACTTTTCTCAAAATATTAAAATAATAGAAACAAAATAATAGACACCTAATATGTACGAGTAGAACATCTACGAGTAAACTAATAGAAGAACGCACGCACCGCTATTTAGTTAATCTGTTTCATTTTTCTATAAACAGCGTTTTATAATGAAACAACTTTTACGGATATACTCGCGTTTATTTTACACATAAGTTTTAATTAATGTTTATCCTGACGTTTGTTGTTGTTTCATTTCAATGTGTAGTGTTCGCGTAATTTTTAGAAAACAATAAGCGTTTTATAACTTTACAGCATACAGCTTTACAGCTTTACAGTTCGAAATTTAAATAAAGTTCTTAATAGGTGACCCGCTCTCTTTTTAAAAATCAAACGAGAAGTATCAAAATTTTTGACATTTAACACTCTCATAAATTCAGTATGAGATTAGTAGAAAGGTTTGTCAGACCCTCTCTGTCACAGACAGGGAGGGTCTGACACTACTCACACATCTTAGTGCATGGTTCTAGACCGTGCGCTAAGATGGAGCTCGAGGTGCTCGAGGTTTTTCGGTACACTTTATACTCGTACGAGTATTGGCCGTTTTGAATTCTTTGCAGGAAAGGTGGTCATTAATAGACTAACGGTTTACAGTGTATCTTTGGACAGTTAACAGAAACAAGTTATTGTCAAATTAAGGCTTATCTTATTTTATACTCGCATACACAGTTCGATTAGAATTATTAAAGTAAGTAAGTAAGTAAAATGTTTTTGTTTTTGTTTATATAATTTTAACGCAAATTTTGTTAAAAATTTTGTTTTTGTTGTGTGTGTTTCAAAGTAAAAAGTAAATAGTGTTGAATAATTTCGGCGGGCTGGTTAGAACCACGATAGCTCAATTGGAAGAGCACCTGACCCGGTAGGTCAGAAGAGCAGGTTCAAATCCTGCTCGTGGAATTTTTTTCAGCATTTGTGTTTTTGAAAATTTTTTTAAGTAAGTAGGTAATTAGCCTTACTGACCCACCTTTTAACCCCTTATTGAAATCAAGCCATTGCTTGGTACCGTTCACCACACTTGCCAAATGCATAGCCCGGGTTTGTGATCACCGACCTGTTTCCCGATCCGATCCGAACCCTTCGGAGAATCTAGTAGGGCACGGGGACGGGGACGAGGACGAGGACGAGGGGACGGGGGGGTTATTTGCCGCGATGCGTATAAAAAAAAACGCACACATAGACTAACTCACGAACAGGGAATCTCACAACAGTTAACAGGTTGACCGCCGTCGGGCCCAGACACAATAAAAATTCAATTGTTTGTCGGTCAAATGGCGTTTAAGGCAGAGTCAACGAGAGTGCGGCAACTTCATACAAGCTCTCCGAAACGCACGCACACAAGCTCGTAGTTCACCTACATTAGCACACAGAAAAAAACATGCGAAAGGAGTACGCGACGACGACGCGGGCTGACCCCGCAAACGCGGATCGGGCAGCGTATGTTGCTGTAGTAACGGAGAATAACAAGTATGTCACTGAGCGCTGCCGATCAGTATACAAGTATTTTTCTTGGTTTGGGTGTCGCGATTGCGAGTTTTGTTGCATATAGGTCTATATAGGCCTGTTGTGTATGAGGATGTCTCAACACACAACTATAATCCTAGTTTGTCCTTTTTTACTTTGCCGACAGATATAACAAGGGAAGTTTACAATATAAAAGGCACCCAAATTCACACATTATTTAATTAACTATGTGTGACTCAACCCTAGCCGGTAGGCAGCTCGGTACGTCGATTCAAGGTCACGGCACTGTTGCCGCACTTTCGTTCACTCTGTTTAAGGAGATACGACTCCGAGGGCGCAGCTGTTGCGAGATGTCCGCGAGAGGTTGTCTACGTGTGCGTTGCTCGAGCGCGTTTGTTTGAAACTTTCCTTCTGCAGTCTCCTTATTTTGTACCATAGGGTTTTATCTCTCGGTTTTTGCATAAAAAATGTCCGCTCCAGCTGTCTAGACGTCGGACCGCGTGGTTCCCTGCTGTAACTCGATTGTTTGAGCTCGCCGTCTCTATCCTACCTGTATGTAGCTAGGTGTTGATAGGATTTATATTACCTGGTCTGTATATTGCAACGATCTTTGTAATGTGGCTAGCAAGAGCTGGATGAGAGTAGTCGCGGACCGTGCTCAGTGACGTGCACAAGGAGAGGCCTATGTCCAGCAATAGACATATATGATGAAGATTGTTATTTTTTTTTTTTTTTTGTTTACCCAGGAAAAAATCTGCTCGCAGATTCCGTAGATCCGGGGATTGCCTTGTCCTTTTTCTAAAAAAGGATTAAGACAGACCCGGTAAAACAACCTGGGGTTCGCCTTTAGCCTTTAAAAGGGCTGCGAAGGCTACCGGAACGCACGCCCCCCGAAGGTCGGGAGGCGCGGGTGAAGATTGTGACTCTTTAGTTAATATATGGGTTTTTATAAAATGTTAATGCAATTTATACCACGTATTCTATACACCACCTTTAACCACTTTTGATATATAAAAATTTGAACAACAGAACCGTTAGGCATTGGTATTGTCAAACTATATTTTTGGATTTCCAAAAGTCTTAAAAGAAAAATGCAACTTTGCTCCCAAAGCGCCTTATATGAGAGGAACCCATCTAAGAGACTGGCTATCCTTAAATCTCTAACTGTCACAAAACAAAAATTCTAATAACATTGATGTTATGAATAGAAATTATTTAATTCAGGAAACGAATAAATTGCAGATAGTATACATAAGTTACATAGAGGGCCATATTATATATGATAAAATGGTGGTAGCTGGCCAGGTGAACTTACAAGTCCCACCTTAAATACACGAACAAACATGTTACAATCATACCTACCTACCTATATAAAATTATGTGCTCACAACTATGGGTTTAAACTGATAGACGGTAGACGGTAGACGGTAGAGCCAAGCTGCGTTGCAGCACGAAATACCACCCTCTCATAGAATATCGGCGTGACACAATGACACTCGTTGCTGTTGTGTTTCGTCCGGTGAGTGAAAGTACCGGAGGCCCATCTCTCACCCCTCTCCCCTTCCAATTCCGACTTCCTCCTCAAGATCCAACTCCTTCCTCAAGGCCGGCAACGCATCTACGATTTCTTTGTTTTTGCGGGTGGGTGTCCATGGGTGGCGGTAATTACTTTCCATCATTGAAATGAAACAACTTTTACGGTTCTACTCGCGTTTATTTTACATATTAGTTTTAATTAATGTTTATCCTGACGTTTCGAAGCTACAAGCTACTAACTAATTATGAGACGACCAATACCTCAGTCTCCCTGTGACCACGGACCCTGCAAAGGGTTCAAAACGTCAGGATAAACATTAATTAAAACTAATGTGTAAAATAAACGCGAGTAGATCCGTAAAAGTTGTTTCATTTCAATGTGTAGTGTTCGCGTAAACTTTAGAAAACAATATACTTTCCATCAGATGACCCGCCTGCTCGTTTGCCTCCTTTTAATGTAAAAAAAGACGGGAACGGAGCGTTTATATAAAGTGCTTTTATTGTTAATGGCTATCGAGCCTGTGACCTTTAAGATCGGTGGCTTTTACCTCTAGACCACAGACGTGATTATAAAATGACTTACAGCATCCAGATGGGATTACAAGAACGTCTACTTATCTCTGAACGACAGCCAGACGGCGTTACACAGCATATTTATATAATCCTTACAGCGGCCTCCGTCAAGGAAATAATACCACTGCCTCTGGAATTATAATTTCGCCGAATTAATTCCTATACATTTTTCAGACGGGCAACACCGCACGGTCCGTAGGGTTGTAAAGTGGCTTTTTGGTTATTTTTTTTCTTATTTAATGGCATGTGCGGTTTGTAAAATATTCTTTGATTTACAATAATATTAAATAAGATGATTGTACAGATGATAAATTTTATAGATGTTCATTTAGAGATACCTTAACCCTTAGTTACTCGCACGGGGTCCCCACTGACCCCAATTTATTTTGAAGATTTTATACATTTTTGGCACATTTCAGTCAATGATTCTAGGGAAATTATTGCACCGTCCTCTCTTGGCTGATGATGGGGAGGATCAAAGTTTGTTTTGTTTGCCACTAAAATGTCTTTAGGGCGGATTAGGAAGCTACTGTAGGTGGGAGTACTTCCCGACATACCGAAGTTTGAATTTTTGGCGTTTAAAGTGGCGTTGACCCCATGCGAGTAGTTAATGGATAATTAAATGTTTAATGATAAATTATATTCCCCCCAAACGCTTTAAGTGTCAGTAAAGATGTGGGACTTTTCCGAGATCTCACGCGGACTCCGTGAGAGAATTGTAATCTGACGTAGCACCAGTTTTGCTTCATTTGCCGAAAGCTAATGCACATTCACGAATACTGTTAATAATCCAGCATTACTTTCTTGTTTTTCGCTTTCGGCAGCCCTACAAGGGACAAAATTATGACAGACTCAAAACTGGATCCAAGACGGATTACGGCATTTTGTTTTGGGGTTTATTTAAATTTATATAGACGGTTGTAGCCGTTTCGGTACACGAGACGGAATGCGGGATTATCATAGTTTATTCTTCGTGCTCGCTGAGACAAATAAACTTTTTAACAGCAAAAAGTTTTATGCTTCTTCCTTCTTTTATTTGGAATAGGTTTAAACCTTCTCTGAGTTATCAATCTTTTTGTTTATTATTTTAATAAAATAAATGTTTGTTATTTATAATCGACGACCGATTTTTTATTCGGTGAAATTAAACGTATGGAGTTCTATGTTGCAATGCACACGTCCTTCAAAAAATCGGTCACAAAATCGGTGATAAAACTCGGCAAAAAATCGGTCCCGATGGTCGGTCCTACAAAAACTCAGTCGTGGGCTCCCGCATATTTCAGGTGTTTCCTTGCCTCGGCTAAGGGCCAAAGTGAGCCTGGTCAAAACGTGTATCAGATTTTTAGGCGCGTAGACCGGGTTTGTGATCACCAACCCGCATTTGGTAAGCGTGATGTAAATAAAAGTGAATAGCCTATAGCTGTCCGCTGCTAGGCAAGCGCCTCCCATCATTGAAATCAATTCATCACTACAATTGATGGGTAAAAGCTTAATCACCACGCTTGCCAAATGCGGGTTGGTTAACACAAACCCGGAGTACGCATAGAAAAATCCGAAACACAGTTTGCCAGACCTGGGAACCGAACCCGGGACCTTCGGGCATCGGACCGAGCGCTTTGCCACTCGACCACCGAGGTTTTTACGTCGAGGCTATCGTGATGTTGCTACATTGTATAAAACAAAGTCGCTTCCCGCTGTCTGTCTGTCTGAGCGGCTAAACGGATTCGGATAAAACTTTGCACATAGATAGACCATGACCCGGACTAGGACATATTATACTTTTTATCTCGGTAACAGGTCCCGAACGAAGTCGCGGGCGACAACTAATAATATATAAATAAGTATATGTAATTAAAACTAATGTTATGTTAATTCCGTTAACTTTGTTATCTATTTAAAAAGTTTGCGAAATAAACGGTTCCCCTATGTTTAATTTCACAAACAAATATTTTTACAAACACCATATTTGTAAAAATGGCGTCTACAAAATTGTTATAAATAATTATTTTTACAAACCACTTGTTAAATATTCATAAAATTTTATAAAATACAGTGAAAAAATTAAACGCCCACCCGACCCAGCCAGGAATCGAACCTGGGTCTTCCGCAATCCGGGCGGCTGCACTGACCGCTACGCTACCGGGAAGGCTGACTTAAGCGCTGAATTTTGTCACTGCTATTTTAATGTTTTTTGAGTGCTTTTTAGCGGCACTAGCGCCATCTATCTAAACGGTCGTTGCAACCGATGGCCATGCAGATTCATCTTTGCAGATGAAATACCACAAATTTGATAACACAACGCTATAGTAAATTTTACTTTTTTTATTTTCAAGTGCTAAAACTTGTTTTTTTATATTATATTGTATTATTATATATTGTATTATAATATATAGTATTATTTTCGTAAATTGTTCAATTTACAAACTAATCAGCAACTTGTTGTTCGATTGTTCATTCAGTTTAACAAAAAATGTTTTATGTATTATGTTGTAAGTAATAAATTTGACATAGATGATTAAAAAAATATTATTTGGAAATATTACTCTTGGGTTGTTAGCCATTTGGGTCGATCAATTGGAATTTTTAAATACATTTGAGTTCTTAATAAAAAATATCATGCGATTTGTGAAGTTTGTTTCTATACAAAGTATAACAAAAAGGGTGTGTTCATGCAATGGTTAGTGAAATCCCCGCCCGATCCTCTAAATGACACCCCGCCCGATCCTCTAAATGACAGCACACATTTACAGAATACACTAAACATGCACACCAGTTTAGGCCCAAGACACCGTACTCGTAGAACAAGGGTACGAAGAACCGGTTCACACTCGCTCTACACCAGGTACAGACATGTACCTGGGCGGTTCTCTCCTCCTCCACGGCCCGGTCAACCCGAGCCGAGGTCCGTGCCTTTAGAGGCGCCCTCGGGTTGCTCCGCTCCCCGATCCGATCCGAACCCTTCCGAGAATCTAGTAGGGCACGGGGACGCGCACTTGTGCGCGATGCCGTTCCCTCTAGATAACCTCTGAAGGTGATTCGTTTCACACGGCTTGAGGGACCCTTTACGTTCCTCGCCGCCCAAAAAAGCCCGGTGAAGCTGAAAATGCCGCAGCGGCAATCAGCAATCTCTCTCTCAAAAAAAAAAAGGTTAGTGAAATATTCATTATAAAAGTCAGACGCGCATAAGCAAGCAGCAGTGGCCATTAATGTTAGTACACGGAGGTTACTAAACCACTAGGGCTGAGACTTGTTTATTTTGAAGTGACGTCACAATAGAAATATTAAATTAAAAATTGTATAACACATTAAAGTTAATAATCATGACTTAATATCATGATGACTTATTATACTTAAAAGATCTAGATCGGATACACTTTGGATCTTTTCATTTTGACTACACCTTTCTGTTACACGTTGTATAAACTTAATAGTATGTTTTTGTTTTGTTTATATAATTTTAACGCAAATTAAAATAGGGTGCAGGTTCGAATCCTGCTCGTGGATTTTTTTTCAACATTTGTGTTTTTGTAATTTGTTTCGCAACAAAGTTTACGTTAAAATTATATAAACAAAACGAAAACATTTTATAAATAGCTTGCCTACTTCTTAACTGATCTTTAGTATTTGTAAAAATATTATGATCGGGTGTTGGTGACGGTAGTTGTTGACATTGAATGGGTGCCTTTGGCTTTCAAAGTAAAATGTAAATACTGTTGAATAATTTCGGCGGGCTGGTTAGAACCACTATAGCTCAAATGGAAGAGCACCTGACCCGGTATGTCAGAAGGGTGCAGGTTCAAATCCTGCTCGTGGAATTTTTTTTCATCATTTGTGTTTTTATTACTTAAAAGTAAGTTGATAACCTAACGTTTTAATTGACCATAGGCTCACTGGCTCGCTGTTTCTGTTATTTGCTTTGTCTTCTAATAGTATAATTATAATATTTGGATTTGAAAGAAGAAGAACCACCATTTACGCTTGGTTCGTGGCTCTCGGAGTATTTGGGAGTCAAATGAGGTGCTCCCTGCTCGCTGTTTCACGGTGTAGAGTGTCCGTATATTGTACGTTTTGTATACAAAAGAAAGTAGCTTAAATACCGCTATTAGCACTCAAAAATTAAAAAGCAGTGACAAAATTCAGTGCAGCCGCCCGGATTGCGGAAGACCCAGCTTCGATTCCTGGCTGGGTCGGGTGGGCGTTTAATCTTTTTACTGTTAATCTTTTTACTGTATTTTATAAATTTTATAAATATTTAATTTAGCAGCAATTAGCACTTAAAGATCAAAAGTAAAAATGTAGCTTAGATACTTTATTTGTCGGTTTACTAATGTTCAATCAAACCACTCTTTTCATTTTCGAATTTTATTGCCAACTTACACTTTTACACAACCACAAAATTGGGTCTTTAAACGTTGGTTTAATGCTTTAAGCTTTAAACAGCATACAGTTCTTTTGCTATCTGCCTCGTTTGGCGGTCAGCAGGTGGGCCACCTCTGCATAATTGTCAAGTAAGGCTATTGGTGGAATCGTTGGCGCGAACGGTAAGCAACATCGTGGCCTGACGTTATAGTCAAATGAGTAACTTTCACTGAGAATTTAAAATAATAAAATTAGTACAATTCATATTGTTTTCTAAAGTTTACGCGAACACTACACAATTTCAATAACAATCAATTCGGTTCTTTATGACTTTTAATACAGTAATTCAATGATCAAACTAAAATAAATGTAATTGGAATGAATTTAACGGGATTCTATAACATTAAAATAAAAATAATAATAATATTTATCAGTAAACTTTATAGTAAGCACACACATCTACATCTACACAACCACACATCACATACGATAACATACATAAATAGACCTGTATATGCACGCACACCTAAGACATCGCTCACAAACATACACTATACACACACATAGTTATTTTAATGAAACAGTAATTCACTTACCTTACACGACATAGTTTTAGAAATACGTGGCTTACTCTGTAAATACTGTCTGTACCTCAATGCATGCTGAGTTCACCTTTAAGTAGTTGTACATTAAGTATATGTCACTATTAATGTAAACCACATAATTGTTATAATGTAACAACTGTTGGTGATCCAATAAATAAAAAAATAAAAAAAAAAATCTTCGGGCGCACCGGCCTCCCGACCACCTAACCGATTGCTTTGGCTACGTGTATAGTTTATGACGTCATCTTGTCATTTCATACCGCCTATGAAAGCAATATCTATAGCTGTAGGCTATAGCTTTCGATATTTGCCTATACCTATTAGCTAGATGACAAGATGACGTCATAAACTATACACGTAGCCAAAGCGATCGGTTAGGCGGTCGTGCCCGGTCTTACCGACAAAGTGGTGGCCATGACCGAAATCGGTCGGAGTAATCATCATCATCATCAATGATTTTTTTTATCCCTTCCGGATAAGTACTTGGCTTTCTACTTACCTGATGTTAAGTGCCGGGTGAAAGCGCACTTCACCCACTCAACCACTGAGGAATTGGTTTATCGTATCTGTAACTGCCGAAACAAAACAATGCGATTAACATTGATGTTCTAGCGACATTATTTAGTTTTTTTTGTAATATTATCTGAAGTAACGACGATATAATATGTAATTGAGTTAAAATTATTTATATTATTAGACAATTATTGTGATCTATGCATATAATAAAGCTAAAGAGGGTCGAAAGTCTGTACATGGAAGATATTCGAAAAATAGTTGGCTGGGGATACTTAGAATCGATAACAGAACACGTTCCAACAGTTTTTAGAGTTTTTGTCTGTTTATTTGACCGCGCATCACGTGAAAATTGCTGAACGGATTTGGATGAAACTTTGCACATAGACAGACCATGACCCGGACTAGGATATAGGATACTTTTTACTCCGGTAACAGGTTCCTGTGGGATAGTGTAGTGTTCGCGAACGAAGTCGCGGGCGACAACTAGTAATCAATATTTTTATAGAAATAATACCTTTTTTACATTTCCTCAATAGAATTTAAACTATCTCATATGATCGAACATTTATTGAAGATATTTGTCAGTTTTGGATAGGTTGACGTGCAGGCGTCCGTACTTAATTTCTAAAATCCACAATGACCACTTCATACGTAAGTACTTTAAATAATTATATTCAATTTATTTTTAAATTAAATTATGTTGAGCTAAAAATTGTATGCAAAGTACTCATCCACTTTTGGTTCTTAAATAGGATTTATGCCGATTGGGTTAAGTTACAGTTACCAGTATAAAACCGCACTTAGAATGAAAATAAGCATAAGTGTTTGTTGCAGTGAAATAAATAACTAAAGAAATGAGACATGTCCTTGCATTCTACAATTGCATGGTGTCAAGAGCCCCCATAGAATTACAAAGTAGATGTTTTGCGGCACGCGCGTAGTAATGACTGGCTCTTGTGATAATGAGACATTTAAAAACTTTTGCCACTACAAATATCACTGTTATAATGAGTTTGGTTAATAAAATACCTAATTATAGACATGGGAATGATCATGGTCGGTCATATTATGTATTTAAGGAGTTCTGATTGCCTTTTCTGTGCTTCGGAAGGCACGTCAAACCGTTGGTTCCGGATACAGCTGCCGTCTTTAACAACCACCGCACCGCACTGGGCCCGCGTGGCCGTTATGGCCCGTTCTCCCTGTGGTGTTTCTAGCCATAGCGAAAGCTCGTGCTCTAGCAATCAGCATTGCCTTTTACTGCTTCAATAGGCATCGACTAGCCCATACGGATTGCAATCTTGCAAGTTAATCACCTTTTTTATTTTTAAATACAACTTACGGGTAAACACATGGCCTTTATCTCACCAGATGAAAGTGGAAGCGCACTTCACCTGGAATCCTAAAATACTGAGGCACTGGCTATCTCATCTTTAACTGCCGAAACACAAAAATGTTGCAAACATTGATGTTATGGCGACATATTTAGATAAGACGGTGGTAGCTAGCCAGGCAGGTAAACAAGACCTACCACTAATCAAACCGAGTACACAAACATTTTCCCCCTCTGGGAATCGTACCCGGGACCTCTGGGTCTAAACTCGTGGTCATAACCACTAGACCACAGAGGCGACTTTACAAAGCCGGTTCTTCGGATGTCTACCATGCTTGGCCAAGTGGTGCCTATACGGATTTAAAAAATCAATATCAATGTCAGCGTCATTAAATCGCCATATAAAAAAAACAACATTACATTTAGCAAGTCATGTGACTTGTAAAATGTATCGTTTTTTTAACTTACTTATGCATGTGCATAAGTACTGCATACTTACAAAAACGACTAATAAAATACCTATATTTAAATATAAATTGGTAAAACCAAATTTTGAAAAATGACCATCAAAAATATTTTTATTAAAAAAAAAAGGGTCCGGAAAGACAAAGTGTTGAAAAAATTCCACGAGCGGGATTCGAACCCGCACCCCATGACACGCCGGGTCAGGTGCACTGCCAACTATGCTATCGTGGCTCAATCCTACTCGCCAAAATTAATCAACACTATCTACTTTTACTTTATAAGCCAAAGGAGCCAATATTCAATGTCGACAACTACCGCAAGTAAACGATAATTTTACGCAATAATTGTTGCGAACAAGTTACAATTTGAAAAAAGACAAAGTGTTGAAAAAATTCCTCGAGCGATAATAAATAATAAAATGTAACATTTAAATTATTTAAAGTAACAATAATGCTTAACTTTCTAAATACAATTTTCTATTTATTTATTTAATTGTCAATAATATTAATATGTCAGAACCTATATACAGGCCGGGATTGTACAGACGCCAGCACATCAACCTATCCAAAACTGTCAAATTTCTTCAATACATTTTCAACCATATCGATATGGCATAAAGTTCAAAGTCTATTGAGGAAAGGAGAAGATTTTTTTACTATGGGAGCTGGGCTTAAAATAAAAACTCAATTAACATAAGCAAATGATACATCAAATTAAAGAAAAAAATATTAGAATTACGATCAAAGTATTTATATTAATAAATAGACGCGCATTTTTATTTAATTCATATACAAAAATACATTTTTCTAGCAACAATAGAAGTAAAGTTGCAATAATAAAAAAAATATTATTGACATAGACGTGACAGCGGTCAGTGCGTTTTTCATTCATTCATTAAATAAATAAAAAATACATGTCTACATCCCATGTTTACGATCATCATACTGATACTTTACTTTTCCTAACATATAAATAAAGTAAAACTAAATCCAATCCAATCCAAATCATTTATTGCATTCACGTAGTATAAAGGTGGTTATGATAACATTTTTGAAACTCAAACATGAACCCTGTTAGGGTATTGCAATTTTGCTATTTACAATAGGTAAGTATTTTCACAAATAATTTTAATGAATAATAACATAACATAACATTATAAGAAACAGGAGGTGGATCGCCATAGTAATAGTAATATAATAATAGTTGTAACAATTGTCTAGGTATCTGTTAAGTATTCACTTACGGAGTAATAACATTTTTTAATATAAGGAATAATTTTAATTTATTTTGAAATGATGAGTGCCTTTGCTCGGTTTTTATTTGTTCTGGGAGTTTGTTAAAGATTTTAACGGATTTTTACGGCTTTTAACTACATGTAAGATGTATATATCTGTTGTGCAAATTTGCAAATGCGCAAGATTGATCGCTTATGTTTTTTTTTTTTTTTTGGAGAGAGATTGCTGATTGCCGCTGCGGCATTTTCAGCTTCACCGGGCTTTTTGGGGGCGGCGAGGAACGTAAAGGGTCCCTCAAGCCGTGTGAAACGAATCACCTTCAGAGGTTATCTAGAGGGAACGGCATCGCGCACAAGTGCGCGTCCCCGTGCCCTACTAGATTCTCCGAAGGGTTCGGATCGGATCGGGGAACGGAGCAACCCGAGGGCGCCTCTAAAGGCACGGACCTCGGCTCGGGTTGACCGGGCCGTGGAGGAGGAGAGAACCGACCAGGTACATGTCTGTACCTGGTGTAGAGCGAGTGTGAACCGGTTCTTCGTACCCTTGTTCTACGAGTACGGTGTCTTGGGCCTAAACTGGTGTGCATGTTTAGTGTATTCTGTAAATGTGTGCTGTCATTTAGAGGATCGGACGGGGGGGCGTTCGCAACCGTTATGGGATCGTCGGGGTCATCTAGGACGTGCTTAGGACGCCTAGACATAAACCGTTTTGTTGGTGGAAGGCTTCCAACATTATAGTTGGCGGCCGCCACAACAAGCGGGTTAGGGTTGATCGCTTATGGAGTAAGCAAGCACTTTTAAGGCGCTTAAAGTTCAGAATTCCAACCAACATTCACATATTTTAGAAAGCTGCCCCTATGTATCCCTATGTATCATAGAGTTGCTGATTGTTAATGTAGATACCATAATATGCACGTCAGTGAAGCGATGAAATCAAAATAGAATTACTGAATTGGAAAACAACAAAAACGTTGTAATAAACAATAAAAAAATTCAAAAATGCTCCAATAGTCTCGTCATGACATTAGCAAATGGCTCAGCTGTCAGTTTATGTCAATCAACTGTCATAAAAGAACTTGGACATAGTTCCTTTCGACGCATTTTTTTAAAATAATCCATTTTTTTACAAAATAAAATGGGCATCTTTTAAAATCTGCAAATAGTGTAGAATGAAAGTATTAACTGTTTATAGTATGAACAACAGATACTCGTATGACCTCTGTTAAATTTTCATTTATTTTAAGCCCAAAAAAAATGTTGTCCTTTGACAGTTTGTGGTAAGTTGATGTGCAGGCGTGTGTACGTTACATCTACAGCTCCATGGGTTGTACAACCGAAGCCAATCAGCTTTAAAACTACCTAGCTTACTTAACCTTTAATTACCGACTTCTCAGTGAAATTTCCGGAGTATTGCCCCTCAATATTTGGCAGCGTAACGTTCGCTTACCCCGCAAATCTGAGGCTTATGAATAATACGATATAATTCGCCTCGCTCAGTGACGGCCTGCCTGTAATTTACTAAGATAGAATCGCTTTTGGTACTACCGGTTAGGTGAAGGCATTTGATACAGATACAATAAAAAAAGAGAGCTTTAGTTAGGTACACAACGCACACGCCTGCACATCAGACTACCACAAACTGTCAAATTACCTCAATAGACTTTGAACTTTATGTAAATGGCATATGGTTGAAATGTTATTGAAGAAATTTAACAATACAGGCAGAATAGTTACTTATGGCGTGCGCGTGACAAATTTAACTTACTTAGCAAGCAGTTTGAACTAGACCTCTTCTATACCAGTGTACCATCAGCGAGGCGGATGTTGAGCGAGCGGTTCTTCGAACCCACATGATATCCTTTAGTAGATATTCTGTTGCGGTAATACCAACTCGTTAATAGTTTGAGCGAGGTTAATAATGCGTTGCTTAGTGCTTCTAGTTTTAATTATTAAGTAACTTCTATCGGTGAGAATCTATTAGTGGTTTTTATGTGTAACACTTGATGACCTTATTTCAATTTTGTAAACCTTGGTTTTCGTAAGATAATATAATAAAATAAAAGAAAAGAAAAGAAAAGAAAATAAAAGAAAATAAATAAAATAAAATATGTTGATGTGCAGGCGTCTAATACGTATGCGTATTAAAAAATACGAAGCTTTTTTTGGCTGGCCTGTGGTAAGATCTCGGCGATCTTTGGTATTTTGACACCTGATGAGAGAGAGAGAGATGTGATGAGACCTTCATCGTGACACCTCTTTATGATCTTTAGGAATTTCGCCCGACAAACTTTGCTATAATTATTTTATTTTTGTTAAATTATATATTAAATTAATATAACTTTTCTTCATGGAAACCAGCCACTAGAGGGGTGCACAATTAAGTCGCTCTCCGTCCAACCCAAAAAGGGACCAGCTTGTGTCTTACAGAGATGGAACTGCTTCGTATCATTACAGTATATATATATAAGAGATTCCTCTATCTCCCTCTTGGGTTCCTAAACCAAAGATTGTCTGGAAGAGATCGCTTAAAGCGATAAGACCGCCTTTGCCCATGCTAGCTTTAAGATTTTATGTATGTACCTGTTTTTTGTTTTAATTTGTGTGAGCAATAAAGTATTTATCTATCTATCTATCAGCTAAAGCACTACAGAAA
Source organism: Eudonia truncicolella (assembly GCA_949315975.1). Taxonomy (NCBI): domain Eukaryota; kingdom Metazoa; phylum Arthropoda; class Insecta; order Lepidoptera; family Crambidae; genus Eudonia; species Eudonia truncicolella. The sequence goes on along the minus strand of OX438848.1, from coordinate 3,248,151 downwards.
CTAGACCTTTTTGTTGAGATAAATACTTACGCGCCAATTGAGCGTTAGGGTTGTCCTCCTATCGACGTGCTGGCGTCTGTACGTAGTTTCTTTATTGCTTTACTGTGGTATCACTAAACTACTCGTACGACCTTTTTTGTCGCACATGCCACATATTTATGCTTATGTAGGGTTTTTTATTTTTTTATTTATTTATTTATTTATTTATTTATTAGGAAAGCTTACATAGCTTAAATAATAGTTTATATTTCTATTGTAGAAAGTTAATTACAAGCTCTCACATATAGAAATTATGTCTGTGGTTTTCAAATAAATGTATTATTATTGTATCTATCTTCGGAAAAGTTAAATCGTTGGCGTTTTCAACTTAACAAGTAAATAAAAAAATTTTTTTACTTAATAATAATTGAATTAGGCGCAGCGTCTAATAAATCTGCGTCAACGCGAAAACCTTGTATACGCTGACGTCATCTCAGATACATATTCGATTCGACGATTAACATTAACGCGAATGCTACAATATGTAAATTGATTTATAACCGGATATTAATGTCTACGGAACAAGCAACTCTTTCATTATTGAGCGAATATTTACGATGCTTTAACATATTTATTCGGTAAAGTATAATATTGGTACTTTGTTGCTTATATTGTCTAGTGGTTAGACTAACGGGTTTAGACTCTGTGGTCCCAAGTTCAATTACAAAATAAGGTGACTACAGAAAGTAGGGTAAGTTTCATAGAAACGCGCTCGAGCAACACACACATAGACCCCTTGCACGTACACGGATCTCGTTAGTTAGACCACAGATGAACTTCTTGAATTGTTAAAGTGCTCAACTATCGTCGCGTCTCCACGTGTTATCTATGTTGATTAGCTCACATCGCAGAGGTAACTAATACTCTCGAACACCTGCAATTGCGTAGAGATATAGCGTCACTCAGCGTCTTCTATCGCTTATATCACGGCGAGTGCTCTGAAGAACTCTTTGACCTTATCCCACCTTCTCCCTTCCTCCATAGGAGTACACGTGCTGCTCTCCGGTGTCACCGCTTCACTGTCACACATATCCCATCGCGCACAAAAAAATTTGGTGACTCGTTTCTTTGTCGCACCTCCAAAAGATGGAATAGTCTACCAGCACATGTTTTCCCTCTTTCCTATGATATGGGGTCCTTCAAACGAGGCGTGAAGAAGCACCTTGTGGGCCGGCAGAGTGAGGTTGACTGATGCTGCGTTGTTTTCACGCTGCACCAGTTGTCTTCGCGTCTGGACTCCATTTCCACTTAACATCAGGTGGTGTGGAGTCATTTGCCGTGCTAAGTATAAAAAAAAAAAAAAAAAATCAACTTAGATAAATCTCTGCGATACAAATAGCACAAACCCTCTTGTATCGTTTTTGTTAATTGTACTTCGGGATAACTCTCGTGGACCCGTTGGGAATTCATATATGAAAGTTTTAAAATATATTTTAAAATTTCATGAACACAGTAGGAATAGAAGAACAATAGAGCCGTGGACCTTTGGGAATAAGCCCTCGAAACATCTCGAGACAGTCCGGACGCAGCTGTTGCGAGATTTCGCCTCCGTGAGAGGTTGTCCATGTGTGCGTTGCTCGACCGCGTTTGTATGAATCTTACCTTACCTTCTGTAGTCTTCATATTTATTATGTGGTTCAACCCTCGGGGGTAGGTGCGTATTTGTAGGTATTACTCAGTTTGCTTAGTGGTAGAACCTTTTTTCAGTCCGCAATATTGTTTATTTTATAATTTTGTTAAAAACACTTAAAAGTCATTCGAAGCAATGCAAACATTTAAAAAAAATATATTATTATCTAATTCATTTCCGTCCAGTGGTCAAAATATTATTGAGCAGCAGCACAAAACTGGTCGCTGTGGAGATCCTTGGGAAAGGCATTTCTTTTGTAGTGAACATCTTTTGGCTGATTGGAATGATGATGATGAAATAATTGTAAAACTATCATTTTACCTTTCCATCTCCACTATGCGCGCAATATGAATTTTTTTTCACGTATTAATATATAAATATATGATCTCAAACACGATTTGTGATTAATAGACAATTATATAATTATAATAACATTGCACGTATAATTCATTAAGGCGATTTGCAGACGGGGCGGGGCGGGGCAGTCTTTTTGACCGCGAAGCAATGAAGACCGCGTCAGTCCGTCGATGCCCGCAGCTGCCCTCGCCGCGAACACAAAGCACACGATGGACGGAGGCAGTTAGTTCCATAGATAAGAATAGGTTTGACTGAGCTAGCCGCCCCGCGCCGCCGCGTAGTAACGCGGCGGCGCGGGGTAACACATACTAGTTTGTATGCAGTAGCATACAAACTAGTATGTGTGATCCAAGGCGGGCAGCCACGGACATGCCGCCGCCGGCGCGGTCTTTTTGCCCTCTGTGTGCGTTGGTAGTATAGTATTACCTTTGCGCTATCGTTCGCGGTCAAATTGACCGGCCCGGCACGCCCCGCCGTCTGCAAAGCGCCTTACAGCATCAAGAGAACCCTATAAAGCGTACATTAAAAAAAAACGCGATCGTCGTAAAATAACGCAATAAAAAAGAACAATGCGAACAAAATCGTAATTCACTTGTTTGGAACACTTTCAATGTCGCCGACAAATTCCCGAATCGGGATAATTCAATTCTGTAACAAAAGAAGGTACGCACGTTCGTGAGTATTTTGTTTTTTTTAGAGGCGAAAGAATGAGATTATCGCTGTCAGTCCCAGCTGTTAGTCGACATCTTTCAGGAACGGCCTGTACTTGAATAATCTGAGCGAGAATAAAAAAAAGAGGAGCGTTCTATTTCTTTATTTTATCTGTGGAAATTTTTAATGATCAGGGAAACGACCCTAATTTGGAGAGTCCCCGAGATAGTACGTTGCGGCGCTGACTTGGGCCTTTTGTAATTTGGCTTATTTTTAAGCCGGAATTAACAGATTTTTTTCCTTTTTCGGATGCTACAGACTCAACCTCAACTTTATTGGTAATGAGCGAGCGTGTATTCTTTCTAAAGTTATGTACTTATTTACATCAACTTGAAACTTTTCTTCTCGTTGAGTGGATACTTACGCTGAGAGAATGGGCACGATACTAAGCTACTTTTCTTTTGAACCGACTTCCATCTTGTATTATTTTAAATGTTTGGCGTGTACTAATCTCAGTAAAAGGGAAATCTTCGGAAGACCAGCGTCGTAACATTACTAAATGCTAAGAACGGACGCGCTTCCTAAGGGCGGACGCTTGTCGCGTTCCATATCCGATCTCTTTCGCGGGAAATCTGTACGCGTGACTTTTTGTTTTTTAAACTTTTCTTTTCGAATGACTAGTGCAACGATTGGGATTGCAAAAAGGTTGGCTGCGCGTACTTTAAGAAGATGCCCTTTCAGTATCATGTACCTTCAATAATGAATGTTTTATTTGTATGAATGTTATTTTGTGATAACTACTGAGTAAATGATTTTCTATTTCTATTTCGATTTCTATGTATTTCTATTTCTATCTAATCATTATTATGGTATGGACGATTTATTCTATCATAGTAACGCCAGTTACTGTCAATGTAAAAACTGAGTAAACTTTCAATGAAATTCTATATTATTTTTTGGCGACGAATATTGGTGTCAAACCAATTTGAAACACAACACTTGTGTGTTATTTACTTAAGCTAATTTAAATATTTATAAACTACCTACAGTGAAAAAATTAAATGCCTTAAATGCTACCGGCAAGCCTTTCCGGTAGCATAATGGTCAGTGCAGCCGCCCGGATTGCGGAAGATCCAGGTTCGATTCCTGGATGGGTCGGGTAGGCATTTAATTTTTTCACTGTATTTTGTAAATATTTATAATTTTGTAGATTATCATTTTGTAGATGAGTAAGCGTTTTAATTTTTCTATAAATTCTTTGTAAATCATACTTCTATACTAATACTATAAAGAGGAAACCTTTGTATTTTTGTATGTATGTATGTATGTTTGTAACGAATAAACTCAAAAACTACTGGACCGATTAAAAAAATATTTCACCGTTAGAATGCTACATTAGCGCTGAGTAACATAGGCTATATTTAAAAAAAATGTCCAGCCGTGCGAAGCCGGGACGGGCCGCGGGATTATGGACCTCAATCCCGCAGGCTTGTGGGATTGCGATTTTGATGCGGGATTGGATTCCCTTGTTGCGTCCAGTTTACGCGCGAACTAGCGTAATAGCGAGTGCACGTATCTAGGGAAATGGATCGGCAAAAATTTTATACGTAATCGCGCGTCAAACGCTTCTTCTGGGCGCAGTAATAGCAAAGACAATTCGCTGCGAATTCGCCCTTTCCGGACAAGCTCTAAGTATCCCTCACTAAGAATTGAACACGCGACCTCTAATTTTGAGACCAATGATTGTGTTAACACCACAGAAGCAGTCAAAGTTAAAATCCATTTAATTATGTTATTAAGAATCAACGAGACTTCTTGACGGGAAAGTGAAGAGTCATGTCTGCGGTTACGTTTTATTTTCAAAAATTTGTGTTATGTCGAATATTAATGTGAAATAATGGTGGATTATTAACCGTTAAGTGTTCGTAAGTGTGCATGAGTGTTGACAAATGCAACAAAACAGTGCAACTTTACTTTTCAAATTCTCTCAAGAAGTCCGCCGAGGAATTAGTAGAGCCCCACATCTTTACCGAGATACTCGAGCGGTTGGTGGGTATATCATTTCTCACTTCTCATTTTTATTATCATTCATCATCATACTGACTAGAAGGAAATATTGTATATTAATGTATTACTTGTAAGAAAAATTACTTTGACACTGGCTAAATGTGCTAATCAACAACTAAAAGAAAGAAAAGAAGAATCAACGAACAACATAATTTACCGTGTGATTTTTACAGAATACCTGAAACAAGAATGGCTACAGAAGATTCTGCATAAATTATGAACTAAAGGAGCCGAAACGCAATGCCCCAAAGGATTTGGTGTAGCGAGTAATTAAAGTTTAATAATTTCATGAAGAAGCAAGCTTGCATAATTAAGTTGGCCTGAAACGGAAGGTAAACAGTAATTAAGGAATCGATAGATCTCACTAAGTAGGTATGTACAAAGGCAAGTCATCGGATGGGTTTTTACACCTTTCTCACAAAAATGTACCTCTGTTAAGCCCCAATAAGAAACTCCCAACCATACCATGAGCGAGGATGGAAAATGACCTCGTTGGACACGCGGAATACGGTTGCTCGCTTCTTCACTACTGTGTGCATACACCTTATTATTTTGTTTGTTGTAGCTCTCTTCTACGGTAAAAATTTTTTTGTCCTAAAAAAGAATTTCCCGATATTATTTTCCCGCGTACCGCTTCAACAAAGCGCGGCATCTCTTCAGTCTCAGGTTCATTAGACGAGCATTCAAACGTTGTCCTGTTTTTCTTCGATATGCCCGAAGCCCTAAGTCTTCATTTAACACCCTTTTCACCGTGGTTCTGCTTAACCCCATCTGAAGGGCCAACAGTTTCTGCTTACGTTTGGGATTTCTTTGAATTCGCGCCTTCACAGCTTTTATCACTGCTGGAGTCCTAACAGACCGAGGGCGACCACTTCTTTACCTGTCATCTACACTAGAGTCTTCATTGTATCGTTTGATGGTACGATAAACGAATCGTTTGGTTAATTTCAAATTTTTCAGTATGTCAAAAATTTAAATTGGCGCGTAACCGCAACGATGCAACGCAATAACTGCAACACGGTCTTCTTTAAGCGTCACTCCATATTTAAAAATGAGTAAAATTCTAAAAAGTATACATTTTTATTTTCATGAACAATTCTAAATTTGAATTCAATAAACTTTTTTGTGGCCAGCATTCTAAAAGAAAAGTTTTTACTGTGTGACAATACTTATGACCTGACTGTGTATATATAAAAAAAAGATAAATTTACTATAGCGTTGTGTTACCAAATTTATGGTATTTCATCTGCAAAGGTGAATCTGCATGGCCATCGGTTGCAATGACCGTTGAATAGATGGCGCACTGTTCCGCTATTAGCACTCAAAAATTAAAAAGCAGTGACAAAATTCAGCGCTTACGTCTTCGCGCTTTCCCGGTAGCATAGCGGCCAGTGCAGCCGCCCGGATTGCGGAAGACCCAGGTTCGATTTCTGGCTGGGTCGGGCGTTTAATTTTTTCACTGTATTTAAAAAAAATTATAAATATTTATATCAAAGTAATAAAATTACTAATTATTATTGTGTTGTACAATACATCGACAGAACCGTGCTTTTTTAGCATGAACACAATAATTACATCATCATCATCTCAGCCGAAAGACGTCCACTGCTGGACAAAGGCCTCCCCCAAGAATGAATAAAATACATACTGTTATCAAATTTCCAAAAAGTTTCGCTTTGTTTTACGTGATGGTGAACTTTAACCGGAATCCTCAACTACTGACGAGCTGGCTACCTTACCTCTCTTACTCATGGAACTTGACTACATCTAAAGTGTGTTCGTCCAATCAGCCTGTCTCTACGTGAACTAATCAGACCACTTCGCTTACAAGGTGTCACCGTATTGATTAGTTACATAGATTCAGTTAAAGACTACAGTGCTGCTGCGTAATAATGGCCAGTTGTAGAATGAGTAACTTTAGCGTGCTGTGTATTTCCTTAGGAGCTCGATGGTGCAGTGGTTAACGTGCAAAAGAAGCTTATTCGTATAATTTTCAACATTCAAGATACAGAAAGTTGTAAACCGTTTTTTGAAAAATATAAAATACTTACTTTGCCCTGTATATATATTCTAGAATTATGCAAATTTGTAAAAAGATACCCTGAATTTTATAAACGAAGAGAGGATTTAAACTTAAAATATACACTGCGATACAAAAATAAATTAGCACTTCCTATCTCCTGCCTAAAAATACACGCATCAGGACCTCTAATAATGTCCATTAAAATATATAATAAATTGCCCGAAACAATAAAAAAATAACAATAGAAAAAACTTTTGCAAAACAATTATTAAATAATAAAAACTACTACTCCCTACAGGAATTTTTGGATGATAAAAACCTCGAATAATATTTATATCATATTAAAGTTGTTAATTTATAATGTTAATTGTTAATGTATAAGCTAAATATATGGATTTATCTATACATGATTTATATAAATATAATAAACTAAAAAATAAAAAAATTGTGAATACGAGCATAAGGTGACTCCTCGCCTCTCCTATTTGCCGTGCCCTACAGGGTCCATAAATGTACCTACTTATATTTATAACATCTTTGTAACTTATGGAGTGCAATAAAGATATGAATATGAATATGAATATGAATATGCTCTGCAATTGCTAAGGTTAAGCAACTTTCGCAAAGGCCGACCGAATATGTATCATCTTGAGCTCTCCGTGTTTCGGAAGGCACGTTAAGCCGTTGGTCCCGACTGCATTAGCAATCGTTAACCAACACCAATCCGCACTGGACCCGCGCGGTGGTTTGGCCCGTTCTCCCTATCCATCCATAGGGAAGGCTCTTGCCCCAGCAGTGGGGACATAAAATGAGCTGGTGATACATTTCCTTTGATAAACTTGATGAAGCAGTTGGTAGATCGTTTGGCTGCTCATAAATATCCACCCGCAATAACTTCAGTAGGTACACGCCTGCACATCAACCTATCCAAAACTGTCAAACTTCTCTAATCGATATTGATCTTTACACCCTAATAATAAGGTTCAAAATTTATTAAAGAAATTTTGACATTTTGTGGTAGGTTGATCTGCTGCCGTCTGTACATCTATATACAAATCATCATCAATACTGATTTATCATCGCCGAGCCGAAACCGCTGAAGCTAATTAGATGAAATTTGAACTGTAATTTAATTGACTGTCGTAACCAGCCAGTGAGAAACGATTTTACGGAAATCCTACCCTAAAAGGGTCAAATAGAGGGTAACAGTTTGTATGAAAGTCCGCTAGTTTTGAATTGGAATACATGAAAATTGGTATTTGGCTTACTAAAAAGACATTAAGGGCCTGTTTCACAATGTCTGATTAGGAGATACTTGGCAGATAAAGTGACAGCTTTGTATGGACTATCTGTCAAGTAAACGCTAATGGGAACTTACTTGTAGATCGTGAAACAGGCCCTAAGAATGACTTGTCTGTGATAAAGGCACATGAAACTGTGCCTAAATATCGTATACTTACATCCAACAAAAAAACATGAAATAATTAAATATTAGACATTACATACATTGTTCTGATCCCAAGGTAAGTAGCTAAAGCACTTGTTTTATGGAAATCAGAAACAACGACGGTACCACAACCACTCAGACCCGACACAATATCAAGAAGTTCGTTTTCGACATTGACCCGACCGGGAATCGAACCCGGGACCTCAGAGTTAGCGGCGCCGCCCGAAGTCAAAACCTACTCAAAACATTAGAATTTATCAAGGAAACTTTAAAACCATATACATGCGTTATTAACACACCTGCTCCTAAAATTCTCCCGGGCCTTGAGTAACGAGGCGTCACTCAGAGTTAAAAGTTAGTGAAGAAACTTTTTCTTAAGAGACTTGTATGCGGTGGAGACGGGATATTTACGCTGTCTTAGAGTATAATAATAAAATACGAATGTTGCTAGCTACTTACCTGTTTGAAAAAAGAAAAAAGCGTTGAAAACATTCCACGAGCGGGATTCAAACCTGCACCCCATGAAATGCCGGGTCAGGTGCACTACCAAATATGCTATACTATACTGCTGTTGTTTCATAGCCTTAAAACAAAAACATCAGTCAAATGGTACCATTTCACACCGTCCTCACTACGAGTAAACAAACACTCGTATTTATTATGGCTAACGAACTATTGACGGGAACTTGACAAGAGTTAGTTAACAACTTCTGGGAAGAGACACGTGAAAGGACCGCTACGCGTGACATGACACACGAGCCTCGGTTAGTAATAACATAGTAATACAAAAATAAACTGCATTTCAAGAAAAAAAGTCACCGAATTATTAGTCGATAAATGTTATTACTCCACGCAGGATTTCTTTAATGATAACTTATTATGATAAAATAAAATATTACTTAAAATTGTTTTTAATCTGTTTTATTAATATTATGAATAATTTTTTATTTTTTTAATGTTAAGATTTTATTTAATTATTTTTTTGATTTTATTATTATTTTAATTTGATACTTTTAATTATTTTTACTTTGACATTCAACTTTATGAAATTTTCTATTTTAATTAATTTTCTTTGAAATATGTATATTACATCTACATCCAATGAGGGTAAAATGTGAAAGGACCTGTACCATTTATACATCTTTTTATTGTACTCACATGATGCAAATAAATAATTTGAATTTGTATTTGAATTTGAATACATAGATGATAATTAGGAAATGACAAAGTGTTGAAAGAGTTCCACAAGTGGGTTTCGATAATGCACCCCATGACTTGCCGGGTCAGATGCACTACCAACTATGCTGTCATGGCTCAATCCAAATCGCCGAAATTAAATTGTTAGATAGTGTTGATTAATGGAAATAAATTGATTTTTTTCAACACTTTGTCAAATTATGTACTTATTAACATAAGAATAAACATATGTGATAATTAAAAGCACTCGATAGTATAAAACAAAGTCGCTTCTCGCTGTCCTTATGTATGTATGTATGCTTAGATCTTTAAAACTACGCAACGGATTTTGATGCGGTTTTTTTTAATAGATAGAGTGATTCAAGAGGAAGGTTTATATGTATAAATACATGCATAATATAGTAGAGAAACACTGATAATTTTAGAGGTTTCACATTTTTTTGCGCTTAGGATTGCAAACGCTGGCTGAACCCTACGAGATAGATCAAAATAATGTACTACAGTATTGTACACCTTAAAAAGGTCTACAAAAAAGTCCGCGATGGTATATAATATGTACATATGTACGTGTACATATAATATGTCATGGATAACCCACAATAATATTTTTTTATCTTTTACTTTTTACGGAAATTATGGCTAATTTACGAAGCGATTTTAAACAATACAGCATTAATCCTTATCCTATTACCTTAATTACATTGTGCATTTAATATAGATTAATATGGCCCTTTACAACATGTAATTTAAAAGAATATTTTTGAAGATATTACAGATTTAATATGCAGGGAGATAGGGGTTGCATGTATCAGCATTGCACCCGTGCGAATCCGGGGCGGGTCGCAAGTCACTTCCTACTACTATTATAAAGGCGAAAGTTTGTAAGTATGGATGTATGGATGTTTGTTACTCTTTCACGTAAAAACTACTGAATGGATTTGGATAAAATTCAGCATACAAATAGTTTATAACCTGCATTAACACATAGGATAGTTTTTATCCCGGTAACAGTTTCCTGTGGGATAGTGTAGTCTTCGCGAACGAAGTCGCGGGCGACAACTAGTTATAACTATAAAATAAATGCAATAAATACTCATTAGAAGACATTTGACATATAAAAATGACCTTTGGTAGTCAAATGACACATTATAATAATAATATGTCATGTTCATATCGATTTTAAATATACGAAATGGCTTGCCCGCTTTCCCTACTTCCGTCACATTTCACGAAATCACTCCCACAAATTGTATAAATAGAAAGCGAGCAGAAAGATGTTACACATCAAAGAATAGACTGTGAGAGGCCAAAAGGTAGCTGTCTCAGCGATACTTCTTATTTTTTTTTATCGTGACCTTTTTTTAAATCCTGTACAACTCTAATGATCTGATAGTCGGCCGTAAAGTGAGTTCCAAATCTCGGGGTCTATTGCGAGGTCCGGTACTATTCCCAGAATCGACTGAAAACCCGGCGGTGTACCCTGGGGGAGACGTGGCGGACTCGGTGCCTTTGATAGTTAGAGATGGTGGCAGCGGGGGCAACCGGCAGAGGGCTCTTGACTCGGGTGACACTGCCACACCTACCGTTACATCAGTTGTAGATACGGTTGATAGTCGACGTTATCCAACAAGAATCCGTAGACCACCGGAGAGATTAGGGTTTAAAATATAGCCGGTGTCCTTACCTTGTCATCTTATTTTATTATGCACATTACGTTACTTGGTTTATGAAATCGTCGCCACTGTAATAAATGAAACAACGGTAGTTCGGTACGGTGTCTATATTTGAACTGGCTTAGCAACAGTTATAAATGCCAAATAGAATAAACGAATATCCACATATAACAGGTATAATATCTGCTCCGTTGGTAAATCAAAATAACAAAACTAACCTTTCGGTTGATCGCTTAATAAGATTATGTGGGTTTTCCAGTAGATTTAGGTTAAATCATTAGTTACTTTATCATTCCCATTTTATCCCACTAAAGGGCAAAGTTAAATTGTAGAGTTGAACTACAACAATTGTTAAAGTTATATTTTAACTATCAAAAATTTAATCTTTAGTTATATGTAAATAAAAATGTGTCTATAGAAATCTATATCTTTTATCTATACTATATAAATAAAGAGGTAAAGTGAGAGACTTAGTTTGTTTGTTTGTTTATTTGTTTGTTTGTTTGTTTGTTTGTTTGTTTGTTTGTTTGTTTGTTTGTTTGTTTGTTTGTTTGTTTGTTTGTTTGTTTGTTTGTTTGAGGAGGCTAATCTCTGGAACTAATGGACCAATTTCAAAAATTCTTTCACTGATAGAATTGATAGAATGCTACATTTCTCGCGGGTAACATAACATGCTATATTTTAACTTGAAAAAAGTTTTTCTCAAACCCGCGCGGGTTTGAGACTTAAAACTTCGTCCACGTGGACGAAGAGGCGGGTAAAACGCTAGTAATTCATATTTTTTTTAAATTTAAGTATACTTGTTTTCTAAAGTTAACGCGAACACTACACATTGAAATGAAACAACTTTTACGGAAAAAAAATCCTAATTTTAATGGAGAAGATGGTTGGAATCTACCACCAGCCTGGGATCCCATCTACAAAATATTAAATCCCAGCCCCAACACCATACTGCCAGACCAAAAGATACTGTAAGCTCCTTCTGCGTAAAACGGAACGCACCTTATTAAATTTAAATGAGGGTATACTAGCTACTAACTAATTATGAGACGACCAACACCTTAGTCTCCCTGTGACCACGGGCCCTACAAAAGGTTCGAAACGTCAGGATAATAATGTGTAAAAAAAAAACGCGAGTAGATCCGTAAAAGTTGTTTCATTTCAAGTATACTTATTTATTCGGTGAAAATGAACTTACAAGCTAGTAAAAGATTGACACAGTAAGAACTAATATACGATTTGCGCGAACGCATCAACAATAAAAAAAATCGTATTAGTTGATAAAAATGAACACTACAACAAGCAACAAAAACATCAACTATACATAATGAAAGGAACCTAGATTACACGCCTACAAAGAAAAGCTTGTCGATTCCCATTCTCTTATGAAACAATAAGCAATTGTAAGCTAAATCCTTGTGAATGAAAGAAACACTATACCAAGTATTTGTCGTGCAATTGTAGGATTTGAATAAGATATCCGATACCCATTTGCATTGAAACGAAACTCGCGATTCAATTCTGATAAAAGGTTTCGAATCCAGCCGGTAGTACTTGATAATGTATGGGTTGAGGGAAATTTATTTGGCACATCTTTTTGGGAGGTTGGTAGTGTATCCGTTTGCGATTCTGCATCCTTAGCAACTTTGTCAGGTCAGTTAAGAGACTAACCTAACTTAGTTCTCAAATTTTTATCTAAACTGGTCACCACGCCTGTTTTTTTTTAATTGTTACGGGGTAGCACTTGATCAATTTCACCTGGGCCGCAGGTGAAAGCACACTTCACCTAGATCCAGAACAAGGCACTGTCTAGATAGACATCTTATCTATCTTATCTATGATATCTTATCTTTAACTGTCGGAACACAAATGCTACTGCCCTACCACCAATCAAACAGAGCACAAACAAGTAGGGGGTACTTGGCTTGGGGGGCTATCTATAAAAAAAAACTTTATCGATTTGCGGGAAACACACCACTATTTCTATCAAGTCCCATCACAATTTAAACCACTAGACTAAAGAGGCGGTTATCATTATCATAATCAGCTTTATCGACTGTTCGGGAAACACAACACTATCTACAATGTTCCATCACTATTTCTACATCTATTCTATGTTCTAATGCGACTTCGAACATGTCTTTTCAGATTACTTCGGCTAGCTACACGCCACTAATTTATCCGGCAGCTGTATACAACGCAATCAAAACTTATCAGATGATAACATAGGGGCACAGTTTGGATTGGTTTCCAACTTCATCAGTAATGATAATACGAAAGTGTTTCTTTTTACATCATCAGGATAATATTTATGTCCTACTGCTGGGCGCTCGATAGTGCAGTGGTTAACGCGCCCGGTCTGCGAGTGTTGAGGTTAAGTTTTTTTTTTTTACTTAGCACGGTAAATGACTCCACACCACCTGATGTTAAATGGAAATAGAGTCAAGACAACTGGCGCAGCGTGAAAACAACGCAGCATCAGTCAACTTCACTCTACCGGCCCACAAGGTGCTTAAGTGCAGGGTAACTTTCGGAAAGGCTAGTCATCGGATGGGTGACCAAAAACTTTTAATCGTGACTTTCTCCGTGCTTCGGAAGGCACGTAAACCCATTGGTCCCGGCTGCATACGCAGTCGTTAACAACTACCGATCTGCACTGGGCCTGTGCGTGGTGGTTTATGGCTCGTTCGCCCTATCCATCCATAGGGAAGGCTCGTGCCCCAGCAGTGGGGACATAAAATGAGCTTATGATGATGATTATGACTTCTGGGCTTTAGGTTTTGACATGAACAGCACATAGGAGATAAATCACATCACTTCAAATCAAGTAATTTATTTTTCACACTTTTACGTATAGAAGAGTTAAAAAAAACATTAAGGTATTATTAAGGTGAGCAGTGGATCAGTGGCAAAAAAATCTCCGGCTCAGCATGGGCCACGGCATTAGCAAAGCTATCGTCTTGACGATGATTTTCAAACGAAGATTAGACTATGTGGGTATTAAGTATTAGGGGTTAAAGTATGAAATTGACGATTTGTACTGAAAAAAAATTATCAAAATAATTATTATCGATACATTGCTGTCATCTAATAGGAAGGTCATTTATGCCTTTGCGATAGCACTCTCGTGATCTAGATTCGACAAACTGTGTGAAAGCATTTAGTACTGCCTCCTGAGAAGAAAACTTTTTATCACGTAGAAAATTGTCCAAATCACGAAAAAAATGGTAGTCCGTTGGAGCAAGGTCTGGCGAATACGGAGGGTGACGAATGGTTTCTAATTGCAGTTCCTGTAGAGTTAAAACGGTTTCTCGTACTGTATGAGGTCTCGCGTTATCATGGAGCAATAATGGTGAAGATCGATTCATGAGTCGGGGCTGTTTCACTGCTAGTTTTGTTATCATTGTTCGAAGTTCGGCACAGTAGACATCTGCTGTTATTGCTTGACCAGATCGGAGAAAGCTATAGTGAATAACACCATGCTGAGACCACCAAACAGTTACCATTACCTTTTTATTGGTAAGCTTTGCTTTAGGACACTGTTGCGGCGTTTGACCTGGGGTCAGCCATTGCATTTTTCGCTTACGGTTATCGTAAAGAATTCACTTTTCATCACATGTCACAATTCGATCCAATATTCCTTCATTTCTGTATCGATTCAACAAGGCAACACAAGTTTCAACACGCGTTTCTTTCTGCAGATCAGTCAAATCATGAGGCACCTATTTCTCATATTTTTTTATTTTATTGATTTGACGCAAATGAGTCAATATTATTGGTAAGGTAACGTTAAACCATGCCGCTAATTCCTGGGTAGTTTGGCTCGGATCGGCTTCCGCCATCTCTTTCAATTCATTGTTATTCACCTGTGTGGGCGGTCTTCCACGTGGTTCGTTCTTCAAATCAAAGTTTCCATCACGAAAGCGTTTAAACCAAAATCGCACGGTGCGTTCATTAGCAGTCCTCCCTCCAAACGCAACATTGATATTGCGAGCTGTTTCTGCCGCGTTAGTTCCGCGTCGGAACTCGTATTCAAAAATAACTCTAATTTTCGAAATATCCATCTTTCTTGTCTAAGCTGAATAAAAAAACTAACTGAAAGTCGATAATCGAAAGTTGCACATTTAAAAAAAGAAGAACTTCATAGGTATCATGTGAAAAAAGTTTCACTCAAAAATTCTCAAACCATGAAGGTTCTATGTCAGTTCGAAGTACCTAATACATACAATAAAACGGCAATTTCATACTTTAATTCCCCTATTATTATTATTAGTAAATTTTTCTGTCTATGTCTATTTCAGCCAGAATTATTGGCTTAGCGTGTCTTTCTGAGTACAGAGGAACTCGCTTTAATTATTATTATAAATTATAAAACAGACAGCTCTAACAACAGTTGTAACAACAATTGTAACAACAATTGTTTCTAGTTACTAGAAAGTTATATATATTTTTTATTGAAAATATGTCTTAGTACTGCTAGCTACAAATGTGGATTTTAAACTGATTTATTTTTTGGGCTGATACTGCATTTCTAACGCATTTTTTGTTTAATTTAATTTAATTATATTATAAGAACAGCTAACATGACGTACAAATATGTCTCAAGTCAGTTAATATTGTCAAAATTAACATAGCCAATTATAAAAAAAAAACACAAAGTTGAAAAAAATTTTCCACGAGCAGGATTTGAACCTGCACCCTTCTGACATACCGGGTCAGGTGCTCTTCCACTTGACAAACAAAACTTGCGTTAAAATTATATAAACAAAACAAAAACATTTCATAGCCAATTATATATATCTAAATTAAAAAAGAATCACAGACATAGTTTAATTAAGTTATATTAATTTTATGATGTATTTAATTGTGTGGGTCGCCCATCCGGTAAACCAGTAATGCGAAAGTTTTCTTACTTGCTTGATCGCAACCCAAACACTAAAAGATAATACCTACAGATACAATTTTAATAGAATTTCCTATATATTTAAATTCGATCACTTATCCACCCATAACTGTTCCAACGGAATAGTTCTTTGCAGTTTTAAATAAACATTTAACAAAAAAATCATATTCATGTTTAAACTAAAGCAGTCGGGACTTTTGTTTTTTATAAAAGAAGCAACTCGGCAAAGCGTAAACAGAAGCAAAGGGTTGTCGTAAAAATAAAACATTAGTTGTATAATATGCTCCGATCCTGGCACAGCACTTGAATCCCTAATAAACCGACTAATTAACGAGGCGTATTCAGAGCATGCGGTTGTACGAGCACCATGTTACATTTTAAAATGTACGGATTACAAGTAGTGTTTTTTTTGTTTTTTTTTTTGACAAATACTTAATTGGGGAGCTCGATGTCGCAGTGGTTGACGCGACATCTAGCTCTGCGATTTCTAGGTAGGTGACTAAAAAAGTATCATGTAGAGCTCTTCCGTGCTAGGGAAGGCACGTAAATTCGTTGGTCCCGGCAGAATTAGCAGTCAGTCACAACCACTAATCGCACTGGGCCCGTTTGATGGTTTATGGTCTGTTCTCCCTGTGGTGTTTCCATCCATAGGGAAGGCTCCAGTTCCCAGTAGTGTGTACATACAATTAGTGAAAAAGAAGTATCTATTTTTGTTGGCAACTTAATATTTACATGTTTTATACACTTGTAAAAACACATCTTTAAAAACGATTTCTTCTTCAACATCGTCATCGTAAGAGGTCCAATAAAAATATTTATAATAATATGATAATAATGCGTAAAATTATACTTTTGACGACATAATTTTGCTAATGCGCGATTTCTCTGTTAATGGTGTATTTTCTATTACCGTTGATGAATGGAAAATATGGATTAAAAACATAGTAAGTAAGTAGAAATAAATATTTGAAAAATGAAAAAAGACAAAGTGTTAAAAAAATTCCACGAGCGGGACTCGAATCCGCACCCCACGACATGCCGGGTCAGGTGCACCGCTAACCATGCCATCGTGGCTCAACAACAACAAAATTTTCGTAAAATTTTATGTTAACAATCAGAAGAAAATATACTAGCCCAACTGTCACCAAGTCCTCCATCCTTGAAGTCAAGTCATCGCTGCAATTCATAGGTATTGACTTAACCACGATGGGTGATCACAAACCTGGGCTATGTATCGTAAAGTTTAAGATACATTTTGCCCTATCTGGAAACTGAACACGGATATCCAAGCGCTATATTCATCAGCCATTGGTGCCTTCATAAGACATACTCATTTTTTATTTAAGTCATGGTCACACTAGCGATGACTCTAGTGTGCAATTAGCGTGTACTTGTTGACAGATTACGGATGCTTAATTGTCTCTTTTACTCTTTAGTTGGCCTATGAGTTAGAGCGAGATAAAAACAGTTTACACGGGAAGCATCATTTCGTAGAGTTTTCTATGCAACGCCGGGAAAGGTTTGTTTTTTGAATCTAGTCTAGTAGAAAAATGTGGCAACTGTTGGAAAAATATTCGCTTTCACATTTAGCGTGTTTCATTTAAAGCGAGCTGACTGAAAAGCTACAAACATTTTGTGTTAGAAAATTAAGTTTTTTTTAATAATTTGTTTTTGCATTGCTTTAGTTATATCAAACTAATATTACGAATTTTTGTACTAACATAGCTTATAAGATTATTGTTACTTTATGGACCCTGCCCGAAATAAACGATTTTTATTTTTATTAAATTTTTACTTTTTATTTTTTAAGTGCTTGCTGCACTAAGCTAAGCTAAGCTTAATTAAATATTTGTAAATTTAAAAAAAAAACAGTGAAAAAATTCAACGCCCTCCCGACCCAGCCAGAATCGAACCTGGGTCTTCCGCAATCCGGGCGGCTGCACTGACCGCTATTGCTACCGGGGAGGCTGACGTAACCGCTGAATTTTGTCACTGCTTTTTAATTTTTGAGTGCTAATAACGGCACAGTACGCCATCTATCCAACGGTCATTGCAACCGATGGCCATGCAGATTCACGTTTGCAGATTTAATTTAGCTTCAGTGCAGCAATTAGCACTTTAAAATAAAAAGTAAAATTTAATATTGTTTTTAGAAAATCTTTGTACGTGATGCAATAAGTATCTATATGACTATAACTATGGCAATACAATATTAAAATAAAATTTAAGTTAATCATTATCATCATTAATTGGTCAGTTCACTGATTTAAATTTATAATGAGTACGTATATATGTATATTATGCTGAGTGTGAGCCATTTAAGGGCTTATTTATGTGGAAATGAATATATGCTTATTATTTATTGTTTTTAGTTAGAAAAAGTTAATTTAGAATAAAATGTTCATTGTTTAATAAAAAAGTAGCCTCTGCAGCACCACCACAACCGGTCGTTGTGGAGATCTTTGAGGGAGACATTTTTGTGGACGTCTTTCGGCTGAAATGATGACGAATATGAATAAAGTTGATTAGAGAGAATATTAAATGATTTATAAAATTCCCTAAAACATCTTAAAACCTTACGAGTAAAAGTAAAAGTGACGTCGCACAGTTAATTCATGATTTATAAATATATTTGCCAATATTGTTGGTCTTGGTGATCAATTCAATTAAAGCATCTTCAATCCATTTCAGCACACACCCCGCTACACACGACTTTAAAGTTTATGCTGACACCCCTCACCAACCTTACGGTTATTAAGGTGTCAGACATCCTTGCGCAAGCACAAGGGACCATCTGCGTCAGGTCATAACGCCGGATCAGGACGCGCCGAAGCGCATTTTTCATCCGGCACTTCTACAGCTAACCACATAGCCACCACGAGTCCAACCCATGTCCGGGACCTACCGGAGACGCCCGCAAAGGCATAACCGGCCGGGGGCCTAGGATCCGGAACTCCCGTGGTACCCTTGAAAAGACAGCTGGACCCGTAGTTCCAACTGCCATACCCTACCTATCAGGGTCAGTAGATAGATCCATTTCAGCAATTAAAATCACGTATACCCAATTTCAAACAATATATCCTAGCAATTATTATTTATTTATTTAATCAGTACGGCTAATGCCCAATTACACCAATTAACACATAATTCAATAATAAAATAAAATAAATATTAAAATTAAATGCAACATTACAATAAATATAATAAAATATACAATTATGATCACGACTTTCATGTAATACGCCATATTGAACTTAATCATTCTCAATGAGCACGCCAAATTAAATCCAGGAAATATTCCATTACGCAAATACGAATATGACAGGTTATCTGGTACATCAGCTGTAAGCGACAGTCCTCCTTCAAATAGGCCACCTCCTTGGGGACATGTCTTTCGAGACTTCCCAGGAATACATTTCGAGTGAATGGCGATTGTGAGAATTTATTTGCACACGGGACAAATTATAGATTTTGTAAAATGGTGGAATCGGTGCAGAAATGTAGCGTCGAATTAAATTTTACTACGAACTTGTAAAGGCGTTTTCCTTACAATTTGCTTTTGATCTGTATTTCAACACTTGTAATATTGATCGTTGAATAGCAAATGTTACAATGCAGAGATACCGTCTTATTTTGCGAAATTTTAAATAGAGAATTCTAAAAAAATTGTGTTCCATTTGCGGTGGACAATGGGTCCATGGGGGCCGATGCAAGGTAGTTTGTTAAGGCGAGACGCGCCTTATTGACACCTCCGGTGACAACAAGGCTAGCTCTGCCATCTGTTTTAGTCTGGCAATCCAAAGAGGTAATTTTGCCATCATTCTTCATGTCTCCATGAGTCCACAGTTGGAGGACATCTTTTATTTGTAAATATTTATTTTTAATTTGTTATTATATTTTATATTATAATTTATTAATTAACCGTAATATATATTATTTAACCACAATAATGAACTAGTGGTTCAACCATCGGTCTTAGAGTTGTATTTCGAGGGTTCGATTCATAACAAAAAGTACATATACAAGTTAGTGTAGGTACTAGGTTCGCTTATTTTTATAATTATATCTTATATTTAAGTTAACAAAATAGACCTTCAATAAATGAAGAGGTCCTATGATATTCAAAGGAACGATTAAAGACGCAAATGATTCGGCGGAAACCAACCAAGATCTCCCACAAACTTTGATTACGTCGAGCAATAACGCCGAGAATTCCGAAACATGTATTTTGGAGACTCTGATTGACTTTTTAACTCAGTTGGATGCCTGTACTAATTATTTCGTCATTACTATAAAATTATTTTATTTGTATTTTCAGTTTCTTGCTTCTATCGTTTGGTTGACTTCTTTGGCCTAGTGGTTAGATCAGTCTCTTACCCGGATGCAGCGGGTTTAATACCCAGCCGTTCATTGTATTAAATTTTAGTTGGTGGAAATTTGTTGTTCTAGGTGGTTTGTTTTAACATAAACCGCATCTGTAGACCTTTCAGACCCAGAAATCCCGGGTTCCATTCCAAGCGGGGGGTACATATTTATACTGAATTTGGGTGGCGTTCGGACCGGTTTGAAAGAACGGCTTGCTATCTACCACCTTCTTATAGAAGTATGTTGCCAACAAGATTGTTAGTAACATTTTGGTGTTTTAGTTAAGTAATGAGATAGCCATTTCCTCAGCAGTTCAGAAATCCAGCAGTACGCTTTGTAGCCTTACCGTCCCTTGCCATCAGAAGAAATAATGAATCAGCACTTCTCCATTGTGGATTTTTTAAATGTTTACAACAACCGAACTTGACAGCAACTTCACAACAACCGAACTGTTACTCAGTTTAAAGATTTATTAAAAGTTTTTCTCAAACTTGACGACCCATCCATGGATGGACAATTGCAAAATTTACTTTACTTTAACGATCGTAAACGCGGAAAGGCCAATGTCCAGCATCGGACTAATGTAGGCCAGTGATGATGATGATGGTGATGATGGTGATGGTGGTGATTATGGTGATGAGGGTGATGAGGATGATGATAGTGGTGATGGTGATGATGGCGATGAGGGTGATGATGGTGATGAGGGTGATGATTGTGATGAGGGTGATGATGGTGATGGTGGTGGTGATGGTAATGATAGTGATGATAGTGATGATGGTGATCACGGTGATCATAATAAACCCGCACGCTTTAACTACTGCGCCAACGAACTCATAGCAAAAATACTTTAGCAAGCACAATTTGAACGACTAAATTGACGCCAACCGCGTTCATTAGAGTAATGCGAATCATTTGCCATTCAGAAAATATTGAATATTCTACCCAAAAAAATATACAAATATACTACACAATGAAATCACCAAATCATACAAAATGGTGAACCATTAATTTCCAATTTGCACCTTAATAATAAGCGTGCAAAGACAAATAGCTTCTGGAAGTGATTACGTACCCTATTATGTAGGCATTATTCTCCAGAATTAAGTGGTAGTAATTCGGCATACCAACTCAGTTGTACTCGTAGCTATCACCATTAATATAGGATAACCAGTTCTTCAGCAGTTGAGGATTCCCAGTGAAGTGCGCTTCCACCTTCTGCCTTAACGTTGCTTAGCATTGAAATAAAATTTAAGCCCGTGCCCTCTCGTTTAATATATAAAATAATAACTCCTCATACCTAATAGGGAAACGCTGGACTTTATCAAATATCCACTTTCAAACTTTCCAGACGACGATGCTTGGTGACTACTTACTGCCGTTGATACTCAGTGGCAGCGTCTGTAGCATCGGGTACAAAATGTATGCCTGTGATAGGTACAGATGCCTGCACATCAACCTATCCGAAACTGTCAAATTTCTTCAATAAATCTTCAACCATATGCCCCAGTAATAAAGTTCAAAGTCTATTGAGGAAATTTGACAGTTTGTGGTAGGTTGATGTGCAGTTGTCTGTACCTATACTAAGTAGATTGCGTTAAACATCCACAGAATATGACACAAAAGCTTAATAAATGCTGAGACAGGGCCCATTAACTTCACACTTTTTGTGTTCTTTTCACTACTCTTTTGTGTGCGTAGTGGCGGAAGTTCACGGTAGTACACTTTGCACTCAAAACGCTTTGAACGTGCCTCAGCGAGTGACGTCACGCGCCCCGCCCCTTCACTGATAGACATCCAATAAGAGCAAACGGCACGTGCTGTTTGTTTATGTTTACTTGCATTATCAGTTGCAATTTGCATTTCGTGAAGTGTCAACGCGTTCGTTCCCGATTTTCGTTTTATCTCTCATTACGACAGTGTTTTGTTCCTGAACTCTGAATATCTAGCCATAACGTTGACCATTGCTTGTTTTACTGGACTGTTGATTGCTCCATTGTTGATCTGTGCTGTGCCTTACGGACTCTAAAGATACCCCGCAATTTATTACCGGAAGAAAGAAACCAAATTCTGCTTCTCTACAGGCAAGGACGAAACATTTCTCAAATTTCTCGAGAGTTGAATGTTACGGTAAGAATAAATTTTCTTTTATGCTTAAATTTATAAACTGCGTAAATATAGTATTGTATTTAAATATACTGAACTGAAATATCGTAAAAAAAATACTATTCTGTAATGTAACTTACTGATGGGAGGTTTATAATTTATTTACACACATTTTTAAATTTATTTAACTATAAACTCACAAAACTATACTTTCTTAGGAATAAAAAAAACGCAGTAAAAATGCAATATTCTATTACACCTATAAAGTAAAACGCAAATATGTTAATTAAAGTTTATTATTTTAAATTCAGGCACGGCGGCAGGGGTGCCACGGTCTTTATAAATCCTGTCGCTGCATTATTAAATTATGCACTTTATCTCTTAAGAAATATTTTTTTATAGTCTTATTAATTGTTTTAAAATTGTATTTATTTATTTATTTTAAAATACTGTATACTTTAAAATACTTATTGTTTACTTAGGTATTGAAAGTGAACTATGGAAAACAAAATTAACAATAAAATTATAATTAGAATTATTAATAAACGGAAAATAAAACAATCGACAGTGGACTTAAAACCGTATAAATTTAGTTATACATCCTTTTTTTATTAATGTTTTCTAATCATTTTAATGTATATTATTAGTTTCATTAAAACTGGCTTGCAACTTTGCAAATGGCTCTTAAATTAAATGAAAGCCTTGTGAATGTTTGCTTAAGCAAAACATTATTCTTTATTTATTATGGCTTAAAATTAGAGATTAAACTCTTTTGCTACTTAAAGTAAGCGTTTATAAAAAAATCTCATTTTTCTTATTATAAGAGATGACAAAGCTTACTATGTGTGATAAGGCGCAGGAGCAGGACATTTAGGCCATATTACGAGACGTTGCCAGCCCGCTGACACACTGCGTCGCCGCGCGGTAAACGCGATGCGGTGTTGATTGCAGCGCGGACTGGCAACGTAGCGTAGAGAGCGCGTCGCGCCGTGACGAGCGAGCGGCGCGCGTTGTTCGGGCTGGCAGCGACTTGATTCACAATAATTCGTTCTTTCATTTTCATTTTTATACAACAAAACAATTTAAGACCAAAAGTGGGCAATCTTCTTTGAAATAAGGATACAGAAGCAAAACTAATAGTAATTAATAACAAACCAAATATATTTGATTTATAAGGTCCCCATAAACGTTATTAAAATAATCAAAAGTTTGTTCTTATTTTAAAATAACTTTAATATTGTCAACTGAAATGACCATGATGCGCTCCCACCAGTGATACAGTTTAAAAAGCGAATTAAGCTGTTAATTGTTGTTACTGTTAAATAATGTTTGCGTTTTTTTTTTGGTGCAGAGAGCCACCGTGAGGCGATGGGTTCAGCGCGACGGTGACGAGGGATCGATCGCCGACCGTCCACGAACTCAACCTGCAAGAATCTTAACGGAAGACGGAGTTCATTACATGAAGAGTGTATACGAGCGTGAACCATTCACGAAAACTTCAAGGTTCGCAATTGAATTTGATTGCTCGATGAGGGCGATCAGAAATGCCCTACATCGCGTCGGGATACACCATAGGCGTCCGGCCAAAAAAATTATATTAACAGAGACTGAACAACTATTTACGAAGAACCCTGTATAAAATTAGTGATTTAATAATATTATAGATTTTTGGTGCAAAAATAAAAGTAGCAATAGCATGAAATCCGTTTTATTTTTTATTTAGTTATAATCTAGGTAGTATGTATTTATACGATTGTAATTGACAATGTAGAACACAACCTATACAGCAAGTAGTAAATTTGTATTTTTTACTTCACTTAATTAACGCACGTTTTTTGCAACAGTGCGAAATACAAAAAATAATTTAGCTTTTATTAAATAAAATAGAATATTTGAGTAAACAGTTTGCACCAATATTATATCTATATAGCTCGCACGGTCGCGCCCATCACTGCAGCGAAAACACAAAACAAATATTTCCTACGAAAGAAGAAGGCCTTTGGGGTGTGAAAATGTTATTGTTTTTATGAATGAAACGAGAGCTACCGTGTGTACGCGCGGTGGGCGGAGCCCACTCGAACTGCCGGAATCGAGCGCAAGCGACTATCGCCTAAAGGTGGTCGACCGGGAACTTCTTCGACTGTATGTGTTGTGAATAAATGTTTTCTTCTTTCTTCTAATTCTTCTTTAAATTCCGTTTAATATCTTGTTAAGATATCTATCTATCACCTAGCCGATCAAACAATAACAAAATTAATATATGGCATATCCAGTAGACTTATATCGGCGCGACAGCGAAATAACAGTAAACTCCATAGTTCGCGTGGCGAATTGAAATTTTCGGTAAATAGTAGGCCGGCCCGTCCCCAATTGGACGTTTCAATGCAAATCACGAGCATTTATCAGCTGGCATTAGTATTGAATTGTGTTGAAATTTTCAATGGCCATTTTGTGTATCGCTCCATTTTGTGTATTTTTATTTCTTTCTATCCCATGCTGGTCTGGAACGTGAAAATAATTTGTCAGCTGCTTAACTTCCCATGCATAGCGTTAACGGACAAGAGTTCCAAGATGCTCGCACATCGGGCGATCGGCTAGCAACCATCACTGATGTTATCTGTTCCACTTTGGAGCCCTACTTTGATTATGCTATTTATGTGGCGTTGAGGTCACTAACGGCGAGTTTTTGATGCTTTGTCGACACCTTTTTGGGAGAGGACGTGAGAGTATGTATGTACAAGCATAAGCTTCGAATAGTTACGACGTGTCTTGTCTCTTTCACTCGGATGGATTCTGATTGGATGTTAAGAATCTTCAGTCAAAATCTGCCCAGAATCCATCCAGGGCTAAATAGCGGCGACAGCAACGACCCTTATGAATTCTGCCGCTATACAGTATTGTTTTGCATAGCTTTATTCCGTTTAGGGATTAAGGGTTCTAGAAACAGTAAAATTAAAAGCCATAGAGGCAAAATTAAAATTATCAAAAATTTGATTTAGTAATAGTTTTTACTGAGGTAAGTAAGTAAGTAAGTAAGTAACTTTTACTTACTATAACAGATTACTTGTCTGTAATAGATTGTACAATTAGATCATAATAATATATTTCTTACTAACGAGCTGACCTTAGTGACCACGTCAGCCCGTGACCACGGCCGGTGTAACTCGTTCAAAACGTCGGGTATAAAAAAGGTATGATACCTTTACTAACTAACTTTGCGTTAATACCCGGATAAACTCTTGCAGAGCTGTTTAATAATAATAAATAACTCATGATAGTGATAGCCGGATTTGGAAAATATCAGTTGAAACGCAATCCCTTGTCACGGTCCCGGTTACAGCGAACTCGAACGCTGGGAGGCTGATAGTACAAAACTGACAGCAGATATATCTAAATTGGATTTTGTAGTTCACGTTGGTTTAACTCAGAGCTGTCTTGTGCATGTTTTGTTGATTATTTGATTACAAAAACAAAAACGAGAATTCTACTAAAAACAAGAAAACAAACAAGTTGCTTTGACAATGTGATTTAAATATAATTTTAATTAATACGTATAATAAAGCTAAAGAGGGTCGAAAGTCTGTACATGGAAGATATTCGAAGAGAAGTTGGCTGGGGATACTAAGAATCGATAACAGAACACGTTCGAACAGTTTTTAGAATTTTTGTATGTTATTAAGAGTCTGTTTTTTTTAAGAGTCTTATTAAGAGTCTGTTTTTTTTAATTTATTTTTTTATATTGACTCGTCATAGTGACCACATCAGGATGGCCAGGCAGGCCTGATGGTCTGTTTATCTGTTTGTCTGTTTATTTGACCATGCATCACGTGAAAATGGCTGAACGGATTTATGATCTGGACTAGGACATAGGAAACTTTTTACCCCGGTAACGGGTTCCTGTGGGATAGTGTAGTCTTCGCGAACGAAGTCGCGGGCGACAACTAGTGGACTAATAATATAATAGGGTGAAACTGTCAATGTACTATCACAGCAAAATATAAATCCGCTACAAATAGTTATGTACGTTTTAACTATTACATTCTGAGTTAGTAAGCCCATGGTCGTCTGTCTTAATAAAGTGTTTGTGTTGTGTTTGACGACCTCCGTAGCCGAGTGGCTTGCACGCCGGACTTTGGGCGGCGCTAACTCTGAGGTTCCGGGTTCGATTCCCGGTCGGGTCAATGTCGAAAACGAACTTTTCGATATTGTGTCGGCTCTGGGTGGTTGTGGTACCGTCGTCGTTTCCGATTTCCATGAAACGAGTGCTTTAGCTACTTACCTTGGGATCAGAACAATGTATGTGATGTTGTCTAAAATATCTTTTTTTGTTTGTGCAATTAAATAATAGTTATGTATTTTAAGAAGTAAAAATGATTGTGGCTATTGTTGACAAACCATATAATTAAATAAATCCGTGGCACCGTTTGCAAGATTTTGAAAATATAAGTTGAAACACAAATCCCTTGTCACGGATTCAGTTACGCTGTCGTTGTACTCATCCTTCGCCTATCGCTATGGGTTGAGCCGTTGGGAGGCTGATAGCAGCAAACTGACAGCAGATATATCTAAATTGGTTTTTTTTTGCCTAGAGCGAGTTTCATTTACATTCTATTACGTTAAGTGAGTAAGTAATTATTCAGCCTCAAGACAATAAAAAACAAATACATTTTAATAAAAAAAAATTCATGAAAATTTTAAAATATAAAAATTTTGGTATTTTTTTTATTTTAGCTATCAACAAAGGAGGTAATCCACTTTGAGCACCCGCCTAAATAGCACTTGCACGAATAGCACCTGGCCTAGTCCACATTCGGCACCTATTGATATTTTTGCCAGGTGCTATTAGTGGATTAAAATGTAAGTACTGGCCCAAATTATCTATACAATTTCGCCATTTTGATGGCAGTTTGTTTTTTTTTATACTTAGCACGGCAAATGACTCCACACCACCTGATGTTAAGTGGAAATGGAGTCCAGACGCGAAGGCAACTGGTGCAGCGTTAAAACAACGCAGCATCAGTCAACTTCACTCTGCCGGCCCACAAGGTGCTTCTTCACGCCTCGTTTGAAGAACCCCATATCATAGGAAAGAGGGAAAACGTGTGCTGGTAGACTATTCCATCTTTCGGAGGTGCGACAAAGAAATGAGTCACCAAATTCCTTTGTGCGCGATGGGATGTGTGTGACAGTGAAGCGATGACTCCGGAGAGCAGCACGTGTACTCCTATGGAGGAAGGGAGAAAGTGGGATAAGGTCAAAGAGTTCTTCAGAGCACTCGCCGTGATATAAGCGATCGAGCCATGAAGCTTTGCATCGGATAGTCCAAAATACATTTTTCCTAACCTAAGAATTGATCGGCCACCGAGGCGATCTACTAGCAACTGAAATGTAAATCTGCTACTACAAACAGTTTTGCACCCGCCATCCCTAGATATCGACTGTCAGCCGTTAGCTTATCGAACCGGGCAGTAGACGTCCGAGTTGGTCCCCGGCGAGTTGCGCCGATATTGTTTGCTCTGTAAGCCACTGTCGGACTCGGATCTGGAATCTCAATGAACGCTTCTACTATCAAACTTATCAAACTTCAACTGAATATTGTAAAGTTAGATAACCGATTTTAGATTTATCTATATCTTTATCTACGTCTATAATATCTATACTATTGATGAGGAGGTAAAGTTTGTGACATTGTTTTTTGTTTAAGGAGGGTTATCTTTGGAAATACTGATCCAATTCCAATAATTCTTTCACTGATAGAATGCTAATTTTATTGCGGGTAACAACGTTGTTGTTTGCTAGAAGATCACCCGTTGGCCGTTTCGGTCGAAACCCGTATTGGCGATCGTGAATTATGGAGTGTTATTCTAGGTAGTGAGCAAGTTGTTTAAAAAAAAAAGTTTTTGCTTAACTCACGCGGACGAAGTCGTGAGTTAAGTGCTAGTTGAATTTGCTTTGCTTGCTTTTGAATCGTCCAAAAGCGGTTTACCTACTCAGGGATTACCCATACCCATTAAAGACGTGTTTTAGCTGTAAAGAAGAATGGGAAACTGCACAGTTATTAAAGTAACTAGTAACAATTGTACAAAAAAGAGATCATTTCAAAATTTATTATAGATCGGAATAAATTTCAGTTAAATATGCATATTGTTCCTTACACAAAAAGAGAATCTAATGTAATAGTTACTTTAACACCTAAACCGCCTCTGTGGTCTAGTGGCTAAGACCACCGGTTTAGACCCAGAGGTCCCGGGTTCGATTCCAAGCGGGGGGGGGGGGGGGGGGGGGGTAATAGTTTGTGTACTCGGTTTGGTTGGTGGTAGGGCTTGTTTTTTCCGCCTGGCTAGCTACCACCATCTTATCTAAATATGTCGACAAAACATCAATGTTTGTAGCATTGTTGTGTTCCGGCAGCTAGAAATAAGATAGCCAGTACCTCACTAGTTGAGAATCCCGGGTGAAGTGCGCTTCCATCATTGCCCTTATCATCACTTAACATCAAGTGAGATCAAGACACTGTGCTTACCTGTAAATACATATTATTAAAAAAAAAAACCTACAAAATGGGGGTTCAATTTAATTTCTTGTTTGATGGCTCTCGCTATGATTTAGCCAGTCTCTAGTTTTAAGGCAGGTGATTAGTATTTTATCTTTGGCCCGTAACTCTTCTTAAAACGTAAACAGAAGCTGTCTAAAACCGAGACTAAATTTTGAAGATATACTAACTACCGACCAAAATTTGGTTATGAAATGTCATACTAATAAGACAACAAGTCACTGCCAACTGTTTTTATTGTTTTTTTGACGAACACTAAGGTAAAATAAATATACTGTTCTTCACCAATAAAAAACGAAACTGTCCACAGTGTCACCCGCCGTTTATAATCGTACCTGGGACTTTTGTCTGATACCAGCAATACTACTAAAACGTTTAAATTGTAAATGTTCTCGCTCCAATCGAAAGCCCTAAGCGAAACTTCTTTCGCCCGCCTAAGCCTTTATACTACGGCTCCGTAAATGCGACTGATATCTCCCACAATGCCTTAACTCCCAACACACTTAGTGCAAAGTGGGCCTCAATTTAGATAAAAGGTTTCAAACATTTGTACCAATTCTGTATTTGCTATGTTCTCTACTTTTGTTTTATTACCAACGTGAAGGTACTTTCGCTAAAGATACATTTACATTTCACTGCATGTAATGGATGCGATCTCGTCAGTCAAGCCACTTTTGTAGTGCAGTGTCATCTGAGTGCCTATTGTGAGTTTTTACTATCCGTGTTCATTCGTTTACGTAGGAAACGAAAATTTGTATGGAAAAATATTAACTGTTCTCGTATGTCGCGCTGCTTCAATACCATACTGATTCTCGTTTTCATTAACGTGATCGAATGTCAAAGGTTGCTCCACTTTTCAGAGGGTACTACGACCGTTTGATATTATTTGATTATTTGAACAAAACAACACTTTTTCGCGATGTTGTAGCTTTTCCTTATTATTTTATCTTAGTTTTATTTATCGTGTCGCGTTTGTAAATTGATTTAAGATAATTGTTGCTCGGCTGCAACTCACGCGGTGTACCTCAAACGGCGAAAGTATGAGGATCTGACTGGGGATCTCATATTTGAGCCGTTTGGGGTAGAGACATTAGGTACATGGGGCCAGGGTGGTCACAAACTCGGGAGCACTCGGGAGTGGTCTCCGCTAATTTAAAAAGTTGTCTCGACTACAGAGCTAACAGTGACCTGGGACAGTGAACGAGCCAATGCTGTTAGCTTTCTGGGTACTGCTCTGCCTGATAGGGATGAATTCTGAATCTGGGGTAATTTTTAGGGTTCCGCAGTCAACAAGAAACCCTTATAGTTTCGTCGTGTCCGTCTGTCTGTATGTCTGTCCCCAGCCTCATAGACTTTTAATACTAGAAAGCTGTAATTTGGCATGGATATACATATTAATCATGCCGACAAAGTGGTGAAGTAAAATTTAGAAAAGTTTTTTTTTTGGTTACTTCCCCTACACGTGAAATGGGGATGTAATTTATTTTTCTACCCCATAGTGTGGGGTGTCGTTGGAATATTTCGGGTGTGTGAAAACAGTTTTTTGATTGAGGCATCCGTTTGTGAACTATTAAGCTTTAAAGTGCAAAATTTTGTTAAAGTCAAGTGTCGCCCCCCCTGCCAGCCAAATGGTTGTTTTTGGATACATGAAAAAATTCACGGTAGTTATATAATGACGAAGTTAAAAGGAAAACTATCACATGTACTTGGCGCAGTACAAATTCATCATTGGGAATTGTCAGGTGTGAGAAACCGGTAGTATCTACATTTAGTAGATGAGCGATCGTTAAATAAATGTTCATAAAAGCCCTCTTCTCAGAGTCCGCATTGGGCTACGGAACCCTACACTGCGCGTGGCCCGACACGCACTTGGCCGGTATTTTTAATTTATAAATTGTATTACATAGTTTTAAGAGTTTAGTTTCAGGTAGTTCCATTTACTTTTTAAATGTTTATGATTAAATTTGTTTGACTTGTAAAAAAATGGTTTAGAATCTAGAATGTATAAAATCCGAAGAAAAAATGCTGACTACAAAACTTCAACACTACACAAAGATAACGTAACAACCAAATTTTTTGTTATGTAAAATGGTTATGTTAATTACTTTAGTAATGCCAATATCAAAACTGGTAACTGTTATTGACAGGTTGCCTCTCCCTTCGTTTATTTTTTATATAAAGAAAAAGAAAGAAAACATTTGTTGATATTCACTCATGCATACGATTCACAAAAAATATCAATAATAAAATAAAACACAGCACAAA
The DNA here is from genome assembly GCA_949315975.1 of Eudonia truncicolella. Taxonomy (NCBI): domain Eukaryota; kingdom Metazoa; phylum Arthropoda; class Insecta; order Lepidoptera; family Crambidae; genus Eudonia; species Eudonia truncicolella. The sequence goes on along the minus strand of OX438848.1, from coordinate 3,216,878 downwards.
ACAAAGTGAATACAAAAAATAAGAATAACAGAAAAAAGTTTAAAAATAAACAAAAAAAGGGAAGTGTGTGAGGCCAACAAGGACCCTGTCTCAGCATAATACCCCCACGACACTCAAGATGGGCCGAGTGCAGTGGGATTAGATTTATTATTATTTATTTATTCTTTATTTATTAATATTATACAATCTGTCCGGGGAAGTAGTAATCAAACTTTAATAGCGTGATCTATGAACAATTTTATCGATAAAAATACCTCAAATCAATGTTCTGACTGAAAAATAAATTGACCCTCGTTCTTTTCTTTCCTCTGTTTTTTTTTTTACTTAAATCAATCGTTACTCTCTTAAAATGTATATGGCCCATGTGTGTTTGCTACTTCTACTAATAGGTAATCTTGTTAGCTATCGAAAGATACTAAATATTTGCTTATCAGTGTCAAGGTGCCCATGCCATCGCTTTTTTTAAAGGTAGAGGTAAAGAAAAACTTAAAGGTGAGAGGCGGGTCAGACCCCTGATTTGAGGTATCTTTATCGATAAAATTATCCATAGAAAGCTCTTAAAGTTTCATTACTACTTGCCCGGACAGATTGTATATATTAACTAGATTCTTATCATTTTCATTAGTGTTTTCGAGTGTCATCTGTCTGTCTTTATGTTTTACACGCTACACAAATATACCTGGCAGGCATACCGATGTATTGTTTTGTATCGGTGGCTGGTAATTAATTAATGATTGCCCTGAGTGAGGCGCAAGGCTCGGCTGGCGCTATCGGCGACAACAATGGTCCTATTGTCTATAATCCCGAGTATCTCTTAATGCATCGTGGGTTTAATAGGACGTGCGACTGGTGTAGGTGCAACCTAACTTAAAGCTTATTAAACGACAAATTAGGTACAAACTCTAGTTGAAGTAAAATGAAATTAAATAAAATGAAATAAATGACAGGAAATAAAATGAAATGAAATAAAATACCAGACGCGCCGAAGCGCGTTTGTGGGGGTGCGGAGAATGTCACGGTACTAATACCTATTTAAATGGCGGTCCGTACACGGCGCAACTTATCGCAAACGCGTCATGCCATGACTATGAATTCTAGAAACTGTGTTGTTTTCAGTTAGGCTTTTTTGTTGTTTAGGTAGAAAAAATTATACTATTACAAATTCTTAAGTTTAAATATTCATAAGTTTTAAGTTGAATGTGAGGAAAAGGAAGATCAAATAAAAGATGGATATATTGTGTCAAAGAAAGTAGTGAATGTTGGAATGGAGTGAATGTTAGATAAACTCAAAGTCAAGACACTGGTCAAAGTCGAAATAGGTCCATAAAGTTATTCTTTTTTTTATTTTATTTTAATTTAGTTTTGTTTATTTTGTTTCATTCCAAAAACTCGCACTTCAACCAGTCGTACAACCTACGGTGATCTCGCGAACGGGTTCGAACGGACGAGGGAAGAGCCATATTGTGTAAAGGGATGAAACTTGGTGCGAGTCAACAAATGCCCATTGTTTTGCATCCCTCTTGGTTTCCGATGCTTTGTGGTAAGCGACTGGGGTAAGAGGGAACTTGTAAACAACCTATGTACCTAGATGTTGGAGTGATTGTGAATCACTTGTATTAATCGTGACTTTTGATCTTTTTTGTAAAGGAATATCGAAGGGGTTACGTAACTACTACAGTAGTTAATTGTATGTAGGTATGTCATCATCATCAGTCTATATTAGCCTACAGCTAGACATAGGCCTCTCCGCGTGCACGCCACTGAGCACAATTCGCGGCTACTCTACAAATAGTAGTATTGTATACATTAATTTTGTAGTTTTTTTTTATAACAATAAATTATCTTATCTCATCTTACCAATAGGAAACCATCCAGCTTTTGCCAGCCACCTTGCGAACTCCACCTTACCTGGGAGCGTCCTACCCTACGTTTTTTTCGACACGTGGTCTCCAGTTTTCCACTCAAAAAATTGTTTGCCACAACGGCTATCGGTTGTTATTGTATGTATAGTATACTAATTGCGTGTTAGTTGTAAGCACAGTCATTCTGACCACTACCGACACACGTTCACACACCATCTGCGAAATATTTAACGATGACATTAAATTCCACATTCATAGAGTTTTCGCCCATAATTTCCAGTATTAATTTAGCATTTTGCAGTGCAACTGAAACTTCTGTAAAAGTTATGAATGAAAGAAACGCCGGCGACGCGCAACTGCAACTACGCTTTAACTGGTCCATTGTGGAAGTTGGTCGCAGTTGTGTGTGGGTGTGGAATATAGCTATGGTGTAAATGGTTTCTACTACAGTCCAAGTTTCTTACCGAGTTCTCGCCTCGCAGAAGCGAGTATCGCTTGTCCGGCCACCAAAGAGTCATCTCATCATCATCACATATCTATCATACATTTACATAGCCGGCCCAGATCCTGTATTTGTGTGGATTTTTGTGTGCCTGTGTTTTTTTTAAATCAATTTCGTATGCTGTCCGCGTCTTTTATAATTAAGTAATATACTTACCGATTCTTTTTATTGTTATTGACTATGGAGGCTGCATGTTACCTGCAGCCACTGCGTCATAAACCATTTTTCTTAACGTCAAGTTATGTTGGTCAATGTGCGTTACTTAAAATCAATTTTTTTATTGTATGTTAGAGACAAACAATTTTTTTTATTTATTTATTTTAATGTCCTTACTGCTGGGGCAAAAGCCTTCTCTTTGAATGGGACGAACCACCACGCGAGCCGTGTGTGGAGTGGATTGATGGTTTTTAACAACTGCTAATGCAGCCGGGATAATGGCGTTACGTGCCCCCCAAGACATGGGGAACTTCTATCGCTTATATCACGGCGAGTGCTCTGAAGAACTCTTTGACCTTATCCCACCTTCTCCCTTCCTCCATAGGAGTACACGTGCTGCTCTCCGGTGTCACCGCTTCACTGTCACACATATCCCATCGCGCACAAAGAAATTTGGTGACTCGTTTCTTAGTCGCACCTCCAAAAGATGGAATAGTCTACCAGCACATGTTTTCCCTCTTTCCTATGATATGGGGTCCTTCAAACGAGGCGTGAAGAAGCACCTTGTGGGCCGGCAGAGTGAGGTTGACTGATGCTGCGTTGTTTTCACGCTGCACCAGTTGTCTTCGCGTCTGGACTCCATTTCCACTTAACATCAGGTGGTGTGGAGTCATTTGCCGTGCTAAGTATAAAAAAAAAAAAAGCTTGTGACGATAAGAGTTTTGGTCACCCATCCGATTGAAAGCGTACCCATTCAAGAATACGCTTCGGCGTGCCCCGATCTGTCGTTTTGACCGGACGTAGATGGTCTCCCTTAAGCGAGTTGGTTTACTTGCGCAAGGTCGTCTGAGAAGTTTTTGTAACCTAACGGTTGGTAGGGGGTGTGAGTATAAACTTTAAAGTCGTGTATAGCAGGGTTGGTCACTCATCCGATGATTGGCCTTTACGAAAGCTGTTTAGCTTCAGCAATCGCGATTGCAGTATAGTCTACCTACACACGTTTTCGCTCCTTCCTATGACATGGGGTCTTTCAAACGAGGCGTGAAGAGGCACCTAGCAGGCCGGCAGGGTGAGAATGACTGATGCTGCGTTGTTTTCACGCTACACCAGCTGTGTTCGTTTTAGGACTCCATTTCCACTTTAGCGTTATTTGTTTTAGATTTCAAACTTATCTTATTTTTAATATTATTTACTGTAGTTTGACTTGGTTTTTCTTAATCAATTTTTTTTTTTTAGAGTACTGTAGTGGTACTGTATAACATTGTGGAAATTGAAACTTTTACCTGATGTAAATTTGTTAACTTAGTTTTTTTTTTATTTTGTGATGTATTTTTTTTATTTACATGTTGTGGTTGTCTTCTATAATTTTGTGTTTATTTGTAATGGAAAGTGCCTGCTATGATAGGGCATTTTCCAATATTTTTGACGCTGTAAGGGAGAAAAGAGCTGGACACTTGCTGAGTTTCTTGCCGGTTCTTCTCAGTACAAGATCTCCCGCCCAGAGTAGACTTACGAACCGATGGCATAGTGACATTCACAAGAGCTACTTGTAGCCTAAACTGAATAAATGATTTTGAATTTTGAATTTTCAAATAAATTTATTGCAAGCCACAAGTTAAAAAGAAGTTACAATATAATATGGTGCAAGTGACAACCTGCAAAAAGGCACAGCAACTTAATTGGCAACTAACTACTTAAATTAACTTTAAATTAAACTTGCTTAAAAAACTTAATTAATGGATTAACAATGTACATATGTTTATCACTGCACCATTATCGGTCTCCTTCTATCTGTGTTGTACATCTCAGGCAGGTATAATTTAACGTTACCGCATTAAACTTTCACCGCAGCGAGGCGGCGTAATCGCGTAGTGACAAGTTTCGAAGTGACAGTGCTTAACCAACTCGCAGTGCAACAACAGGTACGCGTTTCTATAAAAGGTTCTCTAAAACTGGTTTGGAACGATTTACTATTGCATTAAATGTTTATTCATTAACATAAGTAAGTATAAAGAGAGTTATAGGTTAGTTACTTTCATTTACTTTACTCTAAGTCTAGAAGTAAATATCCCACACTGTAAGTATAAGGCGCGGGACACACAGAAAAGACGTAAGACGCGGGCGGGGCACAGACAGGGCGCAGACGGGGCGCCGGCACTGTTGCAACTTTTTAAAACAGAAAAGTCGAGGCACGGACGTGACATTCGCTGGGCGCCGCGTGTGACAGCGACGCGCGAGTCCCGCCCGGCACCCGCACCCCGCCCGCTCTCCTCACTCGCCCGCTCGCGCCCGTGCCTTGTCCTTTCTGTATGTTTTACAATAGGGCGCAGACGAGTAAACGTCGTGCCCGCGCCTTGTCTTTTCTATATGTTTTGCGTTGCGACGCTTCTATACATTTTATATGCGGAAGAGACATATGTCCGCGCTCCGTCCGTGTCTTACGTCTTTTCTGTGTGTCTAGTGCTTTAGAAAATACGATAATATTCACAAACCCAAGATGCTTAAGTAGTACCCCTTAATATAAATGAAATTGTATATTTTGATACCGACAATAAAAACAAAAAAAGATTGTGGAGAAAAATAAATTACTTACTTACTTACTTGCTTACTATCCCTTAGCCGAGCAAAGGCTATTAATTATTATTATCGCTACAGCAATAAGAATTGGCTTATTCACCACGGTTGCCAAATGCAATTTGGTGATCGCAAACCTGGGCTATGCATCGCATTATCCGAAAAACATTTTGCCCAATTTAATATTGGACCGAGCGGCACACGGCAATGGCCGGAATGTTACATACAACTATGTAATAAAATATTCCATTCCAATTCATCGTTCCCTCAATGCTGAGGATCGTGGCCATTACGTCTGGTGGTGGAGACAAGTGGTCTTCAACTGCTCCTGTCACCTGCGGCGTGGATAGACTCGTGTAGCCTTTTATGTTCCTTGGTGATAATATAAGCTCAGCCAGCGGACGGTCTACCTCGAACTCTCTTACCCTCCCTTTTCTCGTCATTGTTTGCTTTCGTTGTGCGATGTATCCGAAGAAAGTAATTTATTTATATATTCCAATAGGACAACCAACGAGACATACATTAAAACAGGTAATAATTTTCATTTTTATCTTAATACTAAATGCTGTCTCGATTATAAGTCGCCACGACATGCACTGGTAAGATGTAGTAGGAAGAAAAACTAATAATAATAAAACAAAAAAAAGAACAGTAATTATAAATAACTAAAGACATAAATTTATAAAGTTATTCATAATATATAAAACTTAATATTAGGACTACTTATTTTATTAGTTATGAAACAGCAGAGTTCAAAATTAGGCTCTTGTATTCTTGCAATTACGACGTCAATACGACCTCGGCAAATTGTTGACAAGTTGTACCGAGTTCTTCCAAGATGGACTGGTTGATTCTAAACGCCGTCCAAAAAATGCATAGAGGTCTTCGCCAGTACCACATCTCGAAAGCATCGATTCTATTTGAGATGTTCCTTTATATGGAACTGGACTATATTAGTGGAACTCAGTGCTTGCCATAGTGAACCCAAGCCCATCGCCGAAGCAGAAAAGGGATAGCTAGCATTTACTATGGTATAGTGTGTAATAATACCTGTACGGCGGTCGTCATCCAGACGGGTTCTAAGCATAATCCAACAACCAGCATTTTGTATATAACGCAATACCTAATTAATTTGTTTCCATAATCTAAGATGAAAAATATTTGAACTTGCTCATAACAAACCCTTAACTTCACAAAACTGAAACTAAAAACCACCAGCACAGTGAGCGTAATTTTATAGAAAGTACATAGCAAGTTCTAAAGTGGTCACCGATACTGCTACGGCGCTACGTCATAGCAATGGGTATAACTTGCAGCTGTCGTAACGAGTGACCGCTACGAGGACAGTCTCATCGTAAATATAACGCGAGAACTTTATTTTACTTGTGTTTTGTTTTGGGCTTTTAAGCATTATATTATTGAGCGGGAAACAAAAATACGGCCCGTTATAAAATGTGGGAACGCAGCCAATGGAACCAAAAGTAGCACGCACGGTTGAAGTCCGTCCTTGAAACTTTGACACTAATGTCTCTAAGCCCTGTTATGCCACTAAATCTAGTACTTTTCAAACCGGCGGAAACTGGTATTAAGATAATTGCTATAATAACAAAGTCTTGTTTCATTACACTACTCATAAACTGAAACTAAGAAACGCATGGCAGTGAGCGTAACTGTATAGGAAGTACGTAGCAAGTTCTAAAGTGGTCACCGATACTGCTACGGCGCTACACGTCGTAGCAGCGAGTATAACTTGCAGCTGTCGTACGAGGACAGTCTCAGCGTCGTAGACACAACGCGGAAATTTTAAGAGTGTTCCGTTTTTCATCTGCTAATTGCTATGGACACACTTTGAAATGTCCTACTCACGTTTATGTCCGAGACCCGGGGAACACGATGGCGCACTGACTAAAGCGCTTGGTCTGCGATTGCTTATGTTAATCAAGTTTCGCAAACCATCAGATTAGTTACCAAAAATTGATCATCCTGAGCTTCTGCGTAGTGCAGAAGGCACAAAAATGGTTGGTCCCGGCTGCATTAACAGTCGTTAACAACCACCAATTCACACGGGCTTGCGAGTTGGTTTATGACCCGTTTTCCCTGTGGTGGTTTCCATCCGTAGGGAAGGCTCTTGCCCCAGCAATGGGGCAAAAAATGAGCTGGTAATGATGTGATGAACCGATACCCAGCATTGCGAAAGTTTCTTAACTTGCAAAATCGCAACCACTCTAATCAGGCAGCGCTAACAAGCTTTCTACAGCTTTATAGAGAGTAGACATCTGCTGAGAAAATTTTCTATAATTTCTATTCCACTTGAACTCATGTATCTTGAAATAAAAAGTCGCGGCCCATCTCTGGGCGTTCTATACAACCTCATTCCAAATGTCGACTTCACCCAATCAATCGTCAACATCAAAATTCAGGCGCTGTCATCAAAAAAAATACGTCCATTCGTATGGTTCGAACGTACGTTTTTTATCTCCCTCTTTCACCTTCAAAAGCCTATAAGTCTGTCGCGATCGCTCCTGTCAACTGTATGGACATGCGTGACTTTCGGTACAAATGTTCGGATTTGTTTTAAGAAACTGCTTGCGCAATAAAATTCATTGAGCTTTATGCTTTGTAAGCATACGGTCGTATGGATCTCGCGTGTTGCTTTTATACGATTTACAAAATGGCTACCGTGCCCTTGGTTACCATAATATTTATTTTTATTTCATTTCAGGTTACAGTGGTCCATTTAAAAACTAATTTGACTTCAACATAATATTTTGTATAATACTATTTTTATCAGGAATGTTTGTGTTTTTGCGAAGCTTATGTGCGTTCGTAATATATACGGATTACTCAAAACACAAATAAATATTGATAATTTGGAAAAAGTGTTGAAAAAGATTCCAAGAGCGGAATTGGAACCCGCACTTTCCAAACACATAACGGATCAGGTGCACTACAAACTATGCTGTCGTGGTAGTTTTAAATATTTATACTTTTTCTAAACTGTACTAATTTGTTCGCATTAAAGTTTGCGTAAAATTATATGATATATTATAAATATGCATAAATAGAATTTAGTATCCATGTAGACGGTATGTCAGAAGGGTGCAGGTTCAAATCCTGCTCGTGCAATTTTTTTCAACATTTGTGTTTTTGTAATTTGTTTCGCAACATAATTTGCGTTAAAATTATATAAACAAAACAAATATATTTTATAAATAGCTGGCCTACTTCTTAACTGATCTTTAGTATTTGTAAAAATATTATGATCAGATGTTAATGACGGTAGTTGTTGACATTGAATTGGCGCCTTTGGTTTTCAAAGTAAAAAAGTAAATAGTGTTGAATAATTTCGGCGGGCTGGTTAGAACCACGATAGCTCAATTGGAAGAGCACCTGACCCGGTATGTCAGAAGGGTACAGGTTCAAATCCTGTTCGTGAAAATTTTTCAACATTTGTGTTCTTGTAATCCATGTAGACATCAAGTCTTGCAAAATCAAATGTATTTATTCGATATCGGCTACAAAAATACAGACGGTAGTCAGGTTATAAGCTCATAGAGACTTTGTACTGACTTTGCAAAGGCTGTTCTTTTCGCATTTCAATAATTGTAAAATATCTGCCTGTCATACATAGATAAAAATATTATTTTATATAAAACGTTTACCAAATCAGATGGCTGACAACTGCATCTATACCTATACACATGCACACATGCACGTAAGCATTAATGCACGCATGCACTCACGCATGAACGTATACACGTACGCATGCATCAACGCATTACGCGAGTATTTTACTAACAACAAACAAAAGCGAAGATCGATGGCGCTGCGCAGGTTTGCGCATTTGAATTGCGATCTTGATTGGTGACCCATGCACATTGTAATCTCTGACCAATTAGTCTACTATTGTTTATTTCTAACATTTGCCTCTAATTTATGGATAAGCAGAAGACAAACAATGTACTGTACATTACTGTATATTATAGTTCCAATAATTATGTTTGTAATCTTTTTCAATGATGCGTTTTTATTTTCTGTGTAATATAGGAAGAGGCTAACCTCTATATTCTGTCTATAACAGTATCACCATAATCTATTTAGATAGGCTGTGGTAACATACAGACAGATCAGGTGAAGAGTATTTTTCAGTTTTTTTATTCGATTGATACAGCTCGTGTTTGTGTTCAACAACCATTTGGCAAACGTGATTTCAAGCCAATCCATCCGATATAGCTAAGACTATATTATAATGATAGACGCCTTTGCTCATCAATGAGACAATATTATTACTATATACTCTATATCTGAATATATACTCTATATCTGAATATATACTCTATATCTATATATATAAGAACTGATTCTTAAATGAATCTAGCACATTTAAATACGAACCAATACCGCAAAGTTAGTTCTTAAACTTTATACTGAAACACTTTTTGAAACACGTTTAGCACCACAATAAACTACAACGGAGTTGCAAACTGCTAAATCTATTGGAATCCTTTAAACCCAACGCAGCGAGCGCTAAACCAATTTAGGATTGCTTAAATTGTTTTTCCTAAGTCTTCTCGTCTAGCGTTGCAGGCGGCTTTGCTCTCTCGCAATTTGTATGCATTTGAACGTAGTATGCTTGCTATTCGTACATTTTGAACGAGTCAACATTTTGAAGGAAGCGTCTGTTGCTCTTAGGAAAGCAATTAAGTCCATTTAAATTTGTTGTTTTGTAAGACAACTTTTTAAGTATCTATTTTTAGGTATACGCAAAATGATGGTAGGTTTATATAATATTTAATAATTATTGTACAAAGAAAACATATCTGAAACACATGTTGAAATTATCATTAGAAAAGATATCTTCCAGCCAACACTACATGTGGTGAAAAAAGAAAGTGTTTATACACGTGAACCCCACTGAAATTTTTACAGTAGTAAGTAGGTTTCTGTAACTGTAACATAACTAATATGATTATTATATAAATAATGCATATATTACCTAAGATTATACAAAGTCGAATTCAAAGCGTCATTCTATTATTTTCTTGATACTCTTACTTCTAGACTGGTAGTAAACGCTGCAGGATATAAGTTCGCCTATTGCAATTCTTTACCAATAATTTATAGATACATTTTAAAACTTTAACCTAACATGTTTTTTCTAGATATCATGATATTTCCAGATTCCACTAAAATATCTCCTAGATTTCATAGTGCATCCCGACTTGGCAGTGTCTCCAAATCTGAATGAAATTCGTATTAAATTAATACTTATCTGAACCTTTGGTAGATTTCTAGGTGTATGCAAACTTGACGCTATTTTTAAAGATAGCTAGGCTTACACCTAAATTGAATTCGTATTGAATCCGTTTACTCAGATAATTAATATATAAAATGTAACATCTCGAGCTCCTACGTGCTTCGGAAGGCAGTGCTCCGTTGGTCCCGGCTGCATTAGCAGTCGTCAACAACCACCAATCCGCACTGGGCCCGCGTGGTATATCCCGTTCTCCCTATCCATCCATAGGGAAGGCTCGTGCTCCAGCAGTGGGGACATAAAACATGAGCTGATGATGATGAATCATCATCATCATGATGATGATGATGGTAATAAAAATAATAGATACGTTATAATTCCAGGTTCCACTAAAATATCTCGGCCTCTAATAGATTTCTTAGTGCTCGCAAATTCGGGCTCTAAATCTGAATTGAATTCGTATGGAATCCTCACTCTGTATTCGGATGAGGTGCCTCTCGCCGCTTATTCGATTTGTTGCTACTACGAGATTTGAGTTTCTAAGACTTCCATGGAACGTTAATGTGGGAATAGAATGGATATTACATCAAAGTATTGGGGCGCAGTATTGTGCAGATTCGGTCCTTTACCTAATCAGAAGTAAGATTTTTGCACTTGGCCTTTGTCTTACCCGATCTTATGTTATGATAAGGGCGAAGGTGGAAGCGCACTTCGCCTGGAATGCACAACTACTAAGGCACTGGCTATCTTATCTCTAGCAATCGTAACACAAGATACTACTAACACTGATGTTATGGCGACATTGTTAGATAAGATGGTAGTAGCTAGTCAGGTAGACTTAAAACATGCCCTACCACCAAGTAAAGTTACTAGTACAAACATGTACCCCCTCTGGGAATCGAACACGGGACCTCTGGGTCTGAAACCGGTGGTCTTAACTAATACACTACAGAGGCGGCAACGACTGCTAATGCAGCCAGAACCAAAAGCTTAACTTGCCTTTCGAAGCACAGACGGACTTCCATTCATCGTCATCATCATCTCAGCCAAAAGACGTCCACCGCTGGACAATGGCCTCCCCCAAGGATCTCCACAGCGACCGATTTTGTACTGCGGTTTCCCGCGACCTTCACCAGATCGTCGGTCCACCTTGTTGTTTACATGCTTCCATTGTCAAATACTAAAGAAAATATACAACGGATTATGTTGCATTCCTCACTCCAAGTTTTTCGTATCCAGACGCGGAAACTACTCACTGCTCCGTAACTCGATATCAGAACAAAATGAACTAATAACAACAGCGCCAGTTAAACAAAGGCGTAGCTATGGGTTGGGGTAGTGTAATTGCTCTTTAATTTTGAAAGGAGTTTTAGATAGAGCCTCTCTCTAAAAATACCTTTAATAACAACTGAGAAGTGTCGCTTGGAATATTAACAATTTTAACCAAAATGTATATTTTTTTTCGTGTGCGATTTTTGATTAAAAATAATTTATCATCAGCTCATTTTATGTCCCCACAGCTGGGGCACGAGCCTTCTCTATGGATATATAGGGAGAACGGGCCATAAACCACCACGAGGGCCTAGTGCGGATTGGTGGTTGTTAACGACTGCTAATGCAACCGGTACCAACGGCTTTACATGCCTTCTGAAGCACGGAGGAGAGAGATAATAAATTATAGACTATACTTAATGTCAATTATTATAAGTGAATCGTACTTGTGACTCGTGTTTAAAGTCTATATCGACAAACTATACAGGAAACTCAATCACAAACGGTATTATCATTATCACTACATAGTATAAAACAAAGTCGCTTCCCGCTGTCCCTATGTATGTATGTATGTATGCTTAGATCTTTAAAACTACGCAACGGATTTTTTTCTATAGATAGAGTGATTCAAGAGGAAGGTTTATATATATAAATACATGCATAATATAGTAGAAAAACACTGATAATTTTAGAGGTTTCACATTTTTTTGCGCTTACATTGCAAACGCTGGCTGAACCCTACGAGATAGATCAAAATAATGTACTACAGTATTATACACCTTAAAAAGGTCTACAAAAAAGTCCGCGATGATATATGTCTATCTCTTAGGGATAACCCACAATAATAATTTTTTATCTATTACTTTTTATGACAAATAATGGCTTAGTTACGATGCGATTTTAAGCAATACAGCATAAATCCTTATCCTATTAAGTACCTTAAATACATTGTGCATTTAATATAGATCAGGATAGGCTCTTTACATCATGTAATTTAAATGAATATTTTCGAAGATATTAAAGATTTAAAATGCAGGGACACAGCGGTTGCGTGTATCAGCATTGCACCCGTGCAAAGCCGGGGCGGTTAGTTAGTAAATAAGTTACCAATTTAGTGAATATCCCAATTAGCAAGTTTAATGTTATTTTTAACGCTTCGGAGGCCGATGAATAGCCCGGTCTTGGGATCACCAACCCGCATTTGGCAAGAATGCTGATTACGCCAATAACCATCAGTTTTAGTAATAATTTGATTCCAATGATGGATCTCTTTCCCTAGCAATGGGTTAATATGTAGGCCATTTACTTTACCTACTACATTTTTTTTTATTGCAAAACACAGTGACAATCAAATATCACTTAACTGTTTGCCCTTAACTCAGCCCTATTCCACTTGGAAGTCTCAAGAGTCTCATAACGCTTATAAAAGTGTAAGTATATATACTTCGTAACAACCTCAATATTGATTTCAAACGAATGTGTTGTAACATGTAGTAGATTCCAAACATGACTTTTTTATATATTAGGGGGAGCAATTGACTTCACTCCACCTCATGTTAAGCGGAAATGGAGTTTAAATGTGTAGGCCTAATGTGGCATAGTCATGTGCTCATGTTATACTAAGAAGGGAACAAGAATTTGTGGTGTAAAATAATTCGCAGTTCTTAAATAACTACTCGATGTACTCGATTATCTCTTTATAGGCTCTATGGCGCAGTGGTTAACGCGCCCGGTCTGCAAATGCTCAGGTTAAGCAACTTTCGCAAAGGCCGGTCATTGGATGGGTGACCAACAGTTTATAGAAGAAGTTAATAACTTTGACATTGACAATGTGCAAACCGCAAAAAAACATTAAAAATATTACTTCTTATCCATACGACACGACGAAAGAAAAAAACAGAAGAAATTAATACATTTATTTGCACACACTAAGTACAACATAAAATAATTTCATGTAAACATATTGAAAAAACAAAAGTACATTCTTATTATAAACATAAGCAAAAGACAAAGTATGGCCAACTAAGCCCCAGCCTCAGCACATGCTACAGCGACATCAGGCCGCTGCAACGCTGATATTCTGGAGGGGCCTAATCGGTGACGTCACAACAAAAAACAAAACACAAATAAACAAAGATGATGTTGGTTAAAAATATAAAAAAACAAGTGAGCCTTACTACTGTAACATACTACTACTGTTGCATATGATGTGTAACATTTGACATCTCATCTTCGTAATAAGCCATTTTAACATTATATTCTGAAAAAAATGGGTCTGGTATGTATTACATCATTGTATAACTAATAAAACACTCATTAGAAGATATTTGACATATCAAAATGACTTTTGATAGTCAAATGTCACTTATAATAATAATATGTCATGTTCATAATATCCATTTAAAGCGATATGGCGCACAAAATGGCGCGCGCTTGCGCGCTTCCTCGACTTCCTGTTACACTGTTACAACATACTTCCGTCCCATTTCACGAAATCACTTCCACAAATTGCTTATAGAAAGCGAGCGGAAAGGTGTTACACATCAAAAAATAACTTTACGCAGCACTATCTTGCTGTTTGCCTTTCCGAACTATTAAAAAAAAGAATGCACTATGGACGGCGGCAACAAACAAAGTAACAAGATGGCGGCGATTGTTTACAATAATTACTTAGTACAATTACAAATGTCACATTTACATAAATTCCACGTCACAACACGTGGCAGCACATAGAAAGACAGCACAGACTACTTAAAATAGTAAACAAGCTTGTGGCAGACTATTCGAACATAGATCGAACGGTAGCTACAAAACAGAGCAAAATAAATAAAGAATGTTCGTTTTAAGGGTGCCGGAATTCCCGACAAGTAATGCCTATATTACTTGTTTATCAACAGCTTCTTGGTTCTAATTATTTTATGGTAAGATATGTTACTTTTCCTTATTTGTGAGCTGTAAGTCAAGTTAGATTTGTAATTCATGAGTTCTGTCGTCGGCCAGGCCGAAGTTAAATCGAGTTTCGCTCGTCTGCCTGGACACTTACCTATTTTGCTTACAAATTGTAAGCTGGGGTTTGAATTGCATGCTTTTTAATAAAGTCTTTAAGTTTTTTGTATAGAATAAGGAAAATAGAAATCGATTGTAGATGTTTACTGCCCATTGTCTTAGTAGCATGGTTTTGATAAATACAATATAAAAAGTACGATTTGTGAACCGTAAGTAAAGCAACTTTCGCAAAGGCCGGTCATCGGATGGGTGACCAAAAATGTATCATTTCGAGCTCCTCCGTGCTTTGGAAAGCACGTAAAGCCGTTGGTCTCGGCTGCATTAACAGTCGTTAACAACCACCAATCCGCACTGGGTCTGCGTGGAGGTTTATGGCCCGTGCTCCCTATCTATCCATAGGGAAGGCTCGTGCCCCAGCAGTGGGGACATAAAATGAGCTGATGATGATGATGATGAAACATTAAAAGTATTTGTTATAACACATGTTTTTCATAAATAATTTTAAAACATATATGAAAAACATGGTGAGGATAACTTCACTAATTTGTGTGATGCAAGTGACCATGATAGTTTAAAAAGTTTTAAATATTTATAAAATTTATAAAATACAGTGAAAAAATTGAACGCCCATCCGACCCAGCCAGGCTGGCTTTCCTAGCTTTCCTGGCTGGATCGGGTGGGGTGGCCTTTCACCAGTATTTGGAGTCATCGGTGAATATTTTGACACCGAAAATTCTCGAAAGCTAATGTAATTAAACAAATTGTAGGATTAAAGTAAAAAAAAACGAACGCACATTTGACATCTCACCTTAGTAATAAGCAATTTTAACATTATATTTTGAGAAAAATGGGGCAGGTATTACATCATTTTATAACTATAAAATAAATGCAGTAAATACTCATTAGAAGACATTTGACATATCAAAA
This sequence comes from Eudonia truncicolella, assembly GCA_949315975.1. Taxonomy (NCBI): domain Eukaryota; kingdom Metazoa; phylum Arthropoda; class Insecta; order Lepidoptera; family Crambidae; genus Eudonia; species Eudonia truncicolella. Next base: position 3,201,325 of record OX438848.1, on the reverse strand, counting down.
TGACCTTTGATAGTTAAATGACACAATATGTCACATATAATAATAACATGTCATAATACCGATTTTAAATTTACAAAATCGCGCTTGCGCGCTACCCCGACTTCCTGTAACACTGTTAGACTTACTTCCGTCACATTTCACGAAATCACTCCCACAAATAGTATATACCTATAGAAAGCAAGTGGAAAGATGTTACACATAAAAAATATCTGTTTTTTATTCACTTTTAATTTTAAGATCGGTAAAGTTTATATCTCTCAACCACAAATAATAATATCTAATAATAATTGTAATTCAAAATACTTTTACACTTATTGTTAACAAATAAGTACAAATCTAATACTAAATAAATACAAAAAAACGAGCGAGCCTTACAGTAGTCGCATATGATATGTAACATTTGACATCTCACCTTAGTGATAAGCAATTTTAACGGTACATTCTGAAAAAATGGGTACCTGACCCTGATTACATCATTTTATAAAACGATAAAATAAATGCATCTCATTAGAAGACATTTGACATATCAAACTAAACTTTGATAGTCAAATGACACAATATGTCACTTAAAATAATAATATGTCATGTTCATAACATCGACTTCAAATTTACAAAAGTGCGCGCTGCCCCGACTTCCTGTCACACTGTTACACCTACTTCCGTCACATTTCACGAAATCACTCACAAAATGTATGTATAGAAAGCGAGCGGAAAGATGTTACACATCAAAAATATAATATATAAATAACATTAATACTATTTTCCGAACGTGGATGCTATAAACATAAAAAGTGACTGAACTAATTAATATGTAAAAGAGGTTACTTCGCAAAGGCGAACGGTACGTAACAAGTCAAAATAGAAAAACAAAAAGGTTTTGGTTTGTAACATTTTCTACACCAGTTAGTCCATTAGCCATTTATAAAGCAGAAAAAAGGACTGAGAAAGTTAATCGTTTCTCGTTTGCTCCCTCCATTTCATGAATAAACATTTTCAGCCTGACAATGACTGGGCATGGGCAGCTTGATTGAACTTTCACCTTGTTGCCCGGATTTGTTACGTAATAATTATTAGCCTATAAATGTTCAAACGCTGGCTGGGTACAATTTTGGTGGCCTTAAAATCGGTCACCGTTATTGCCGCGTCTGTCATATTTAGTTATAAGTGTTGTAACTACTTATATTTGAAAAAGATTAACATAGTCCTAGTACGGGTGAAATATACCTAGGTATATAGTCTAAATATACAAACTACTTACACCTAGGTAGGTAAATAAACTTATTATTCATTAAAAATTGTATATAATTGAAGATTTCTTTAAAACACTAGTTTCGCCGCGTAACAAAGCGCGCTCAGCTCATTAATCAGATAGATTAGGTTCACTTCCCAGATCTAGCGAAGTATTTTGGATGTTTCAATGTACGGCTTGTGATCACCAACCCGCATTTCTCATAGGCACGCAGCGTAGATAAGAACGTATGATTATAATGAAATCAATGATTATATTTAGGGGTTCATTCCCTGACTGATCTGAGAGTGATATAATTTAAATATAATTTTTGTTTTTATAAAACTTTGTAATTCAAAGAAAATTAAATATTTTTAAATGTTTGGAATAAATAAATTCATTGATATCCAACGTGGCAATGCTGCTAGCTTACTGGGCACACTGCCTGATGGGGATGATTTGAGGCAATTTTTATTATTTATAGTTAGAAGTACTTATAGTATATAGTTTTTATAAGTTTAATTTTCAGTGGTTTTATTTACATGTTTTTGTCGTTGAATCAATGAATGAATTTTTATTTTGTTTCGACGAACTGTAGATTGAACCTGCGACCAGTACCTAAGCGTAAGTGAATTTAACATCCAATAACTAATTCGAAATAAATCTTATATTCATTAATCCGTATGATTTATTTACATTTTATATCGCTTTAAATGTAAATTGAACTAAAATTTCACATGTACCGATCTCTAAATGTAATATGTTACGTCGCGATTTCCAAGTAAGACTGCGTCCATAATATGGGTAAGAATAATATTGCCTTAAATTTGCAGTCACGATGGGGGCTGGCATGTAAAATAAAATTATAAGAGACCCATTAATTATAATAAAAAAAAAGCCCGCTTGGCTAGCTACCTTCATCTTTTTAAAGTCTGTCGCCATTCAAAAACTGTTGGCTGCTTTGTTATTTTATGTAATCATGGTGTGTTTTTGTGATTAAAAGTAGATTTGCTTCTGCGTGTACTTCAGTTAGTTAACGTAATAATGGGTTTTATCGCTCGGGCTCGTGCCCCAGTGGGGACATAAAATGAGTTGATGATGTTGATGATGACTAAATTTTATAATGAGTCGTTATAAATGTTCATCATTTGGTTTTATTGTTTTTAATTTTATAACTTGAAAAATATGCTTTGTGCACATTTTTGTGGAATTCTGACGTACGTTTTAATTTTACTGTATAACTGTTTAATCGTGTTCTGTAGTGATTCGGTTTTGTGTACCTACTTAATAAATATTCCGCAAAAATGTATATAAAGAAAATATTATATTAAATTCAATCATTTATTGCTCTCTACGAGGTGTTACAATATTGGTTATTATTATATCCGTCCTTCAACATGGGGTCCTTTACAAGTTGCGAAGAAGCAACTTGCTAGTCGGCTGGTTGAGAACGGCTAGTGATGCGCAATCCTGCTCCACTAGCCGTCTTCGCATCGGGACTCTGCTCCTACCTAATATCAGGTATAGAAAAGTCATTTGTTTTCACTATTTAAAAAAAATATTTTCCTGCAAACACTGTGACGTCGCCCTAACAGCAATATGAGGCAGACGCTCATAATTCCCATCGCGAGTTAAATCTCATCTTTGTACAAATCAAATATTTAGCTAAGACGAGACGGGTGGTATCACCGTTTGAGCATTTCGCTGGAATGTGTTTATATTGTCGTTTGCTTGCGTGAATTCAGGAAGATAGACGCGTTTATCATTTTCGCTTTATTATTACGCATTTTAACAGACGGTTTGGCAGTTTGGCAACAGATTGGTCCTATCCATGATTGGATATAAATAAAAATGAATCACTAAAATATAAATAAAAATGAATCACTAAAATGTATGGTACGCGCATAACTTCCGATCGACTGCACAAAATGGGATAATTCTTTATTTTGTGTTTGTTATTATCAGAACAAGTTTTGTAAAGAATAAAATTAAAAGAAAAAATAAATATATTTTTTTACTAAAAAACGTCAATTTAATTTTCCAATACAAAATGTTCCTAGCTGTGAAACATTTGATGTCTTTGTTTGTTTTGTTGTCATAGTAACTGTCAAAGCGGTACGAAGTCCGCCGGGTCATTTAGTCTTTAGTATTAAAAATCAATTGCCACATGTATCTCAGAGCATCACTTGAGAACGGCTCGACCGACATGGCTGATAAATTTTTGGTTGTCTTTGTAGTTGTCAGGACAAGGTTTGTATAAAAAACGTCACGGGATACGGGTGTTCACGCGGATGATATCGCGGGCGGGCTAGTTGATAATAAATATAATAAAAGACTAGCCGTCAATAACAAACAACGGAAACTTTGAACAGAATTAGGTGTCATTAAAACAGAAAAAAATATATGTACGAACGAGTTCGTAACAATAATTACGTTAGTACTTAAGACCTGAGGCTAGTCTAGCCTATAAAACTATTATTTGTTATTGCGAATGATATTTAATTGTTTATAATTTAATGCAAATCATATTTTATTATTATATTTTAAGTTTTTATTATCGCTAATTGTATTAATTTAATCAAATTGTATTTTATGTACGTAATTACTTAAATGTATATTCATTATAATTGTTATTTTTTGGTATGTCCTCAGTTAATTACCCTAAAGGCTAGGTATTGTATTATTTTATGTAAATTGTAATGTAATGTTTAATCAGAAATAATTTTTGATATTCTATAATGTTCTCAATCTATTGCCTTGGGCGTGCCTGTTATGATCGACCTGAGTTGTAAAATAAATAAATAAATAATAATATAAATAATATAATGTAAAAAACTACTGTTAATCTCTAAAGAAAAGCTGACAAGTAATTTAGCTAACAACCACCATCTTGGACACTAAAACACAGTTTAACAATGAAAATTCAGGCAATCAAAACCACATCAGCGAAGATATCGTTGTAGTATTTGTCAACGTCACTCAATGTTACGAGACTATAGTCAAACCAAAATAACTTTGAACTTCCGTAACAATAAAAGCAACCCCACTCAACCCTTAACACGTCCCACTAAAGTCTAAAATCCCACGAACGTGTTGCTACCGGTCAGCAAAGCCAAATTTGCCTGAAAAGTACAAGAGAAGTCGATTTAAGTTACGTGAAACTTCTTAATGATTTCATGAATTACAAATCAAAACTTCGACCTGGCAAAACATTTTCCTGACATTTCCCCCGACTTGAATTAGGTAGAAACCACACTTTGCTTAATGAAACGTGTAATGGAAAAGGCCTTTTGAAAAGAATATAGAATGGAGCAGATGCAAGTACGTAGGTACTTTCGATTTCTTGAATAAAACATGATATTCAATTCAACATCCAGTGTGGAAACCTTTGATGGGTTCTGGTTTTCCTATAAGAGAAAACCAGGTAACAACCTTACTACATTAGCCCATTTTTTATATTTCACAACGAGGAACAGCTTAGTTTTCAATCTCAATCTAACTTGACGGTGATTGATGATAAAGCTGGTGAAGAAAGAGCACTTCAACTGGTACCATTGACTACTGAGAAACTGGCTATCTTATCTCTAGATGTTGGAGCACGGCAAGCTTTTAATGATGTTAAGGCTGGGATAAGGTGGCAGGCACTCTTGAAACCTCAACACTAACCAACTGAGCACAATACTATCATTCTAAAACCACTGCTTGCAAGATTGTGGGCAGCTTTTACGCTCTCACCTCACACAAGCTACTACCACCCTATATTCGGAGGCATATTCAGATTAAACGCTCTCATCATCATCATCATTATCATCACCAACTCCTTTTATGTCCCCACTGCTGGGACACGAGCATATGGATAGAAACACCGCAGGGATAACGGGCCATAAACCACCACGCGGTCTCAGTGCGGTTTGGAACAATAGTCTTAAGTGCTTCATGTGTCATCTTGACGCTCTTAGTATGTGTAGAATGCTTGAAGTAATCGAGGAACAAAGATCTTTCGTGAATCTGCGATATCTACCTGCTAACGAGCATCCCGAATAGTTATTACGACTATCCCTGTCGTGATAGCGTAATAACGAGTTTACGGTCCATTTGATGATGGTGATCCATCACTACTGCTACTCGAGGTTTATAGGGGTCAAATACTATATATATTTTTACCAAGGTAAGTAGCTAAAGCACTCGTTTTATGGAAATCAGAAACAACGACGGTACCACAAACACCCAGACCCGACACAATATCGGAAAAATCGTTTTCGACATTGACCCGACCGGGAATCGAACCCGGGACCTCGGAGTTAGCGCCGCCCAAAGTCCGGCGTGCAAGCCACTCGGCTACGGAGGTCGACTATGATAAATATTATTTTTAAACTATTGCACCCAACTCATAAATATTCTTGGGCAAAAACTGTTATAAAATGAAAATATCCGCAATCTGATGAGTAGGTTAGAAGGAGCTAAAGGCGTAGTAGTAGCGATCTTGCAAATTAAGGAATGGACCGTATATAACAGAATAGGTGAACAAAAAAAAAATGAATTACTAGCTATGAAAGGTGTATTTATATGTTGCCCACAAATGTTGTGGTAAGCGTCGTTAAAACACACCAGCTAAGTTAAAACACACACAGCCAAAACGCTGAATTGGTGTCAGTGAGCCATAAAACGAATGAAAAATTGTCAGAAAAATTGCATGTACCAGACATAGCCTACAGATTTATATAGTAGTATAGATAGAAAATGAATTTAAAAAAACTCAGCTGTTTCAAATTCAATTCAAATTCAAAAATCATTTATTCAGTTTAGGCTACAAGTAGCTCTTATGAATGTCACTATGCCATCGGTTCGTAAGTCTACTCTGGGCGGGAGATCTTGTACTGAGAAGAACCGGCAAGAAACTCAGCAAGTGTCCAGCTCTTTTCTCCCTTACAGCGTCAAAAATATTGGAAAATGCCCTATTTTAGCAGGACACTTTCCATCACAAATAAACACATAAAAATAAAAAAAAATATAGAAGACCACATGTAAAAAAACAAAATTAAAAATCTAAATTAACAAATTTACCTCAGGTAAAAGTTCCAATTTCCACAATGTCATACAGTACCACTACAGTACTCTAATAAAAGTCAAAAATTGTTTAAGAAAAACAAAAGTCAAATTATAGTAAGTAATATTAAAAATAAGATAAGTATGCAAGAGCAGACCAGCCTCCACAGGCGGCACCCGTTCACGAGTATGACATATGAATCAGCCATCGCTTCGCTCAACCATATTTTAGGGAACGTAACGACCCGACGCACACGCCACCACCGCAGAGACAATAAAGAGAGCATGACACACTCAAGATACTCTAAATAAAAGCCTAATGATCTATTTAACGCAATGCTGTTTGTTAACTGTAGGACACTGCTGATAAAGGCTATGATATCAGTTTAAAAGTTATATAAATTAATATTCTTTGACTGTATAATAAATAATCTTTTATAATATAAAAGTGTAACTACTGACAATGTGAAATAACATGTGCAGGCGAGCAGACTAAGATGACCACACATTATTATCATTAAAATAATCATCAATTTTATAGTAGCCTTTTTTCATTAGACCTTGTTTTATTTCTGTCTTAAACTTGTGTAGTGGCAATTCCGTTAGAGTGAAAGGCACTTTATTGTATATTTTTATACATTTCCCAACAAATGAATTACCGACCTTATTGAGTCTAAGTTTTGGAACGGCAAGTTTGTTTTTATTTCTTGTGTTAAAATTATGGGTGTTACTTTTTTTTTCGAATTTATCTAAATTTTTATAAACATAAATTATATTTTCATAAATATACTGTGAAGCTACAGTTAAAATATTTATCTGCTTAAATAACTCTCTCAGCGTATCACGGGGCTTAAGGCTATAAATAGCTCGAATGGCTCTTTTCTGTAGCACAAAAATGGTTTCAATGTCAGCCGCTGAGCCCCACAATAAAATACCATATGACATGACGCTGTGAAAGTAACTAAAGTAAACCAATCTTGCCGTTTCTACATCAGTAAGTGACCTTATTTTTCTAACCGCATAGGCAGCTGAGCTAAGTCTTCCTGCCAGGGCAGAAATATGAGAACCCCATTGTAATTTGTGATCCAAAGTAACACCCAGGAAAACTGTCAAGTTAACTATTTCAACTATGTCATCATTCATAGTGATACTGGTATTAACCTGCTTTACATTGGGCATCGTGAATTTAACACATTTAGTTTTTTTTGCATTAAGCAGCAGATTATTGGTGGTAAACCAATGTAATATTTGAGAGAGAGTATTACTTACGTCGTCAAATATTGCTCTATGTCTATCAATTTTAAAAATCAATGAGGTGTCATCAGCAAATAATACTATCTCACAAAGATCTTCGGTGTAGTAAGGTAGATCATTTACGTAAATGAGAAATAAAAGAGGTCCTAATATTGAACCCTGGGGCACCCCCATAAGTAACGGAGCGCCAGAAGAATCGGTACCGTTAATATTAACTTTTTGAACTCTGCCAGTGAGGTATGATTTCAATAAGGTAAGTGAGTTGTCTGAGACACCATAATGTTCCATTTTTAACAATAAAGTCTCGTGATCGACACAGTCGAAAGCTTTCGATAAATCACAAAAGATACCTATCGCATCCTGTTTCTGTTCCCATGCATCGAAAATATGCTTAATGAGTGCAACTCCCGCGTCGGTTGTATTTCTACCTTTAGTAAAACCGAATTGTTTGTTATGAAGTAACTGGTTATCTGTAAAATGTGACAGTAATTGATTAAAAATAACTTTTTCAAAAATTTTACTAAGAGCCGGAAGTATGGATATAGGCCGAAAATTAGATGGGTCACTTTTATCGCCTGTTTTAAATAACGGTATAATTTTACTGTGCTTCATTAAGTCTGGAAATACACCTTCATCAACGCATTTATTAAATATTATTGCTAAATTAGACGCGATAGAAGATATTATAGATTTTAATATATCAGTGGAGATACCCCAAAGATCCTCAGTCTTTTTTATATTAAGTTGTCTAAAAGCTTTTATTATTATATCGGAATCAATATAGTGAAAATTAAATGGAATATTACATATTTTTACACTCGACACAAGAAGAATCTGGGCAAGATGTTTAGAAGAATTTAATTTACTTGATGTAATGAGTGGAATTTTTGAGAAAAATGTTTCAAACGCGCCTGCCACTTCCGTATCACCATTGATGTAAGCATTATCGACTTTGAGTTCAAGTATACGATCACGAGACCTTACTTTACAAGTTTCTTTATTAATGACGTTCCAAGTGGCTTTTATTTTATTTTTTGAATTCACAATCTTTGCTCGAATGTAGTTAGCCTTTGCTATGGAACAAACTTTTTTGAACATTTTTGAATAATTTTTAACATATTCAATTACACTTGGATCCTTAGAATTTGCCTTTATATTATATAGTTGATACAACCTATTTCTACTCTTATAGATGCCAACTGTGGCCCAATCACTGAATTTAGATTTAGTCTTATCTATTTTGATTAATTTTTGAGTAAAGTTGTTATTAAACTCTTTTTTGATTAAATCAAATAGGTTGTCATATAAAATGTTCGCATTATAATTGTTACATGGTATTTGTGACACTTTATCATTAACATTCTTCTTAAATCTGTCTAATCGATTAGTGGTCACTGGCCTGTACAAAATATTCGTTGAAGGACGATCATATTGGTGCTCAAATCTAACTATCTGACCACTGTGATCAGAATTTATAAAATTTATTACTGATTTCTCAATAACATTACAATTAGAAAAAATATTATCTAAACAGGTAGCTGATGTGGCTGTAACTCTTGTAGGTTCATCAAAAAGATTTTGCAAATTAAATGATTTGAAAAGATTAAGAAACCTTACCGAGTTCTGTGAGTCATCTAAAATATTTATATTAAAGTCACCACATACAACTATCCTCTTTTTACATTTGCATACCTTTTGCAAGGCTTCTTCCATAATGGACTCAAATAAGTGGTAATTACCAGAGGGAGGCCTATACACACAAACAATAACATACTGCTCAAGCTCCGCACATGATAGTTCAATATTTCGTTCAACTGAGAGAGATACTATGTCTTTACGCTCCTTTGATTGTAATGTATTGTTTAATAATATCAGTGACCCACCTCTTATAGCAGACTCTCTTGTGAACGAACTAATGACTTTATAATTATCAATGCTTACTAATAGTTCGCATTGTTTTAACCAGTGTTCGCTTAAGCATAAGACATGTACATTTTTTTCATTTATATATAATTCCAATTCTAATTCTTTTCCAGAAAAGCCCTGAATGTTTTGATGAATAATGTTCATAAAGGTGGACCTTTCATTTTTCTTAATATTTAAGTCGCAAGAGTTTTCCTCTATTGTCTGAGATATCAATTTAAATTATTGTAAACAGATTGATTTGGAACAGATTCCAAAGTACAATTAACAATGTCAATGTTCTGCCCAATAGGGGCAGATAGGGTAGCCAAATTTTTGGCTGAGTATTCAATATAATATGATAGCGATAATGCTATCTGTCTCTTAAGATATTTATTAAGATAAAATTTATCCTTTGTCAAATATAATTTATTATCTAAATACTTATTCAAGTCAATTAAATGAAATTTACTCGTATTATTAAATGTCAGAGTATGTAATGTCAGATTTATTTTATGCCTTATATTGTTTTCAGTCTGTGGCAAGCTTTGGCTATAAGGAAGTGTGAACAAAACAACATTTTTAACATTTAATGAATACAAAAAATCAAAACATTTTAACAGTTTCATCTTGTCCATACTTCCTCTGTGTCCCACTAAAATCAATAGTGTGGTGTTTTCATTGAATTTGTAATTCATAATTTTTTTGATAATATCATGATAAGTTAAACCAGGCGTACAATAATTAGTAACAGATTGTCCCAAATACGTACTTAATAATTGGCCCATGGATTTCCCAAGTTCATCACTAAACATGATTGTCTCAGATTTTACAATGTTATTCTGAGTGAAGGAACTATTGGTATTTTTATTTTTATTTTTATTTGATACGGATGAAGGACTTTGGTGATGATGAGTGAACAAGGACTCACAGACTGCCTGAGGGCTGCTAGATGAGCTATTTGTGTCTGACTGGTCACAATTAGACTGAATGAGGTACTTTAAAGCAAGCATGTGTTCCTCGCACTCATTTTTAGCACTGTTATACTTATTTGTCATTAATTCTAAGGATTTGTGAAGGTTACATATCTCAATTTCCATTTTCTTTATGTCACTATCATATTCGGTAATATTATTTTCTAATAGTAATGAATACATATCAAGTTCATCGCCAAGTTGCCTTCTCTCTTTAATATACATAACTTTTTTGTACATACATTTTTGCCTCTTAATAAGTTTTTTAGTTTTGGCTATGTACTTATTAATTTTAACATACTTTTTAAATTTGTTTCTACTGCACTGAACAATCCCCACCTCAGTATTTAAATCTAAGGTTTTTATAGTGTCATCACTTGTCAGATCAATTGTTAAAATGGGTTCCGAGATTTGTGCAGTAGAAACCAGGCTGGGCGCACTACCAACTAACTCATCAAACAAGCTGTGGCTATGGGAAGTCATGGTGTCTCGTTTCTCCGCCTCCAGGGTGGTAATGTGGCGGTGGGCTTCTTGCAGCTCCTGCTCCAGGACCGACATGCGCTTGAGGCCCTGCTCGTACTCGTCATTGCATTCCCTGAACCCAACCAGTATGCTATGCAACTTGTCCCGCTCATCTACTACTAACCTATGCTCAGTGTGCAGCTCAGCCATTTGTTTTTTCAAAACATCATATTTTTGTAACGAATCCAATAGTTCCGTCTCGTTGTCATCTCTTTCGCTATGCAATTGTTCAACCAACCCCTTGGAAACCTCTAATTCCTTCAAAGCCAAGTCGAGTTTTCTCAATGTAACATCGAGCTTACTCTCTTCTTGGCGAGCTGAGGTCATGCTACGCGTAGTGATCGGCATTTTAATAAATTAGAAGAGAAAAAGAAAAACACCAAAAAGTTGTTCGAACAAAGTATGAGAGGTTAAAAAGTAAATTACAAAGTAACCTCAACACGAAAATTATCGAATATTACTTTAAATATATAAAAATAACGGTACTGTCTAATGATTATTATAATTATGTAAAATTTACCACACAATGATATTTAAAAGAGATGACAAAGATTTACAATAACAAAAAATGCCGTGTCATTGACAGCTCGCCGGCCGGTACGTACGATACCTGCAATTCACTAATTCACACACAATACACAGTTTTATGCACAGATTATCATGCAAAATCACTTAGAATATACCTAAATTTTGTTTCGTGATGAATTTAGGGCCAAATATAAGATTAATTAATAAAATTAGTAAATAAATTCGAGACAAAATGCAATCAGCTGTTAGCCGTAGTGTTGCCACAGAGAAAAAAAAAATCTATTTCGCTTTGATTCTTAAATATATATTATTCTAATGGGCTCTACCGTACTTCACCTTCATTAGCCGAATCTCCAATGGAGCAATTAAGGCAAAACTGAGACAGTGAAATATACTTATTGCGTTAATTTTCAGGTTTCCGCAATCAAAGAACCCTTATAATTTAGTCATTTTTATCCGGTCTACCCTGGATCAGGGGTTTAAAACGTTAAACGTTATGTAAATTGTGAATGTTATTTTTACAATTTTCTATTGGAGAAAAATTTAACTTGTATTATTTATTTATTATTTATTTATTTTATTTTTATTGATTACCTGATGTAAATTTGCTAACTTAGATATTTTTATTTCTTTTATTTTGTTTGTTTTTATGTTGTGGTGATTTTTTATTCTTTTATATTTTGTGTGTTTCTTCTATTAAAAAGCATTTTCCAATATTTTGACGCTGTAATGAAGAAAATAAATGCCCTTGCTGATTTTCTTGCTGGTTCTTCTCTGTACAAGGTCTCCCGCCCTGTCTAGACTTACGAACCGATGGCATAGTGACATTCTAATGAGCTATTCATAGCCTAAACTGAATATACCTATGATTTTTAATATTGTTTTAATTTTGTTGGTAAAAAATAGAATACATAGCTAAAGACACTACAGGTATTTTATTCTCTTTTATCTTTCGAAACTTAGTGATTTCGGTGCGAAATTGTAGCCTAAAGACTAATCTAGTATTCTAGTTTTGACTTAATTACAATCAGTAGGTATAGGTATTCAACTGTATGTTCAATACATATTCTGTATGTAATAGAAGTATTGCATAAAACCTGAACGAAACTAATGAAGGTTTTCGAGTTCTGTAAAACTAACATTCTAACGACGAAAGTCCAGTGGGTGTTGCCAGTGATGACAAACGGGACTGAGCCGTGGTCGCTCACTATGGGCCTCATAAGAAGGCTCAAGGTCACTCAAAGAGCAATGGAGAGGGCTATGCTCGGGGTTTCTCTGCGTGATCAATTCAGAAATGAGGAGATCCGCAGAATAACAAATTTTACCAACATAGCCCGAAGACTTGCTAAGCTCAAGAGGCAGAGGGCAGGGCACATTGCTCGCAGAACTGATGGCCGCTGGGGCGGAACAGTCCTTGACTGGCGACTGCGTTTCGGAAAGCGCAGTGTGGGTAGGCCTCCAACAAGGTGGACCGACGATCTGGTGAAGGTCTCGGGAAGCCGCTGGATGCGAGCAGCACAAAACCGGTCGTTGTGGAGATCCATGGGGGAGGCCTTTGTCCAGCAGTGGACGTCTTTTGGCTGAGATGATGATACTGATGATTATACCACAAACAATGGTTTATCGTAATAAAGATTTTAACTACGCATAAGTGGAAAGCTTATTGTATTAAAGACATGGCTGCTTTCACATGCGAGCATCGTAAGAATCGAGGAAAAGATAAGTCGTGGGTTTGAGTCTGTGTCGCCTTTAAAGATATAATAATACCTAAAACGCTAAAATATTTTTTTACTTTAAATTTAAAAAGGCATTCCCCGTTTTGAAATGAATAACAGAATAAAAAGCAAATAATTTATTGCGTCAATCCAATTTCCTGTGTCAAATTCCAATGGAATTCGATCAACAATTCGTTAAAATTGCGTCTATTCCGAACGGTAATTCTGACGTGGAAATCGAATACAAATCAGAATAAATCTCCGAAAATTTATAATTTGATTAGCGGCTGTATCGCGCCAAAACGCGGTCACGTGGTTACGTGGTGAGGACACGCTGGCGAGAGAGGCGATTCAATAAATAATTTTAAAAATGCACGAATTACTAATCCATATATGGATAGGAAGATCAAGTTTCTTAACAAAAGCATAAATAATAGAATCATAAGATAAGTTCTTCATCAGCTCGTTTTATGTCCCCACTGTTGGGGCACGAGCCTTCCCTATGGATGGATAGGAAGAACGGGCTATAAACCACCAAGCGGGCCCAGTGCAGATTGGTGGTTGTTAACGACTGCTAATGCAGCCTGGACCAAAGTCTTTACGTGACTTCCGAAGCACGGAGGAGCTCGAGATGATAAAGTTTTGTTCGCACATCCGATGACCGGCCTTTGCGAAAGTTGCTGTACCTCAGCACTTGCAAACCAGGAGCGTTAACCACTGCGCCATCGAGCTCGCCATAACATAACTTAACCAACAAAAACAAATTATATTAAATACCAACCGATAAATAACAGATGTCCTTCAACTCATGGGAACGGTCTGAAGAATGCTGGCAACATTGCCTCTCTAAATTGATAGGCGTTGGCAGAAGTATCTGCCAGCCTTTACGTCAACGGAGGCTTCAACCGGTTAGATAGTAATAGCCTACAACTGTCCCGAAATCAAGTCATCACTACAATTGATTCGTTAATGGCATAGTCACTACGCTTGCCAAATGCGGGTTGGCTATCACAAACATGGGCTATGCACCGAAAAATCCGAGCACACTTTGCCCGACCTAGGAATTGAACCCGGGACTTCCGGATATCGGTTTACTGTTTTTTACTGGAGTTTCCTTCTAATCGAATCATAGCTATACGATGTTTCTTGGCGGCAGAAATTATCCAGTCGAATTCTGGGCAAATTTCTACTATGGTAGCGGCACTATTGTTCGATACTTAAGCCCAATGATTGACAAAGATTCGTCGCCAAAAAAATAATTATTTTAAATTTAAATATTAGGAAGCAGGTTAGCTGTATTCAATTGTTGCTAATTGTTCTTTTGACTTTACTACGGAGAGTGTGCCGGGGAGCTCTTCGAGCTCATACCACCATCGCCCTTTTACCATCGAACCTCCAGACGTACTGCAGGACATCATCCCCACCTAGTAGAAGTTCCACTAAGTCGCACTAAGCGCTTCATGTCATCATTTATGCTGCGCACTGGCAAGGAGTGGAAGCCTCTGCTATCGTCTGTGTTCCCAGCGAAGCGCAGCGTAGCGATTGTCTGGAATTTCGAGGTTATTTTTTTTTATTAGACAACAGGAAGCAAAATTTACCAAACTGAAACTCGAGGCATAAAATATTGGTATTATCTATCTGGTGACAATTAAACATATTTGGTCTGAAATGCAGTTAAAAGGTGTTCATATATTTTTAAGGCATTTAAAAAATATATAAATTGTATTATTTTTGTAATATTTTAGGAAACACAATTTGGTGATCATTTATCAATTTCGGAAAGCGTTTTGAATTTTATTGGTAGTGAAATTGATACATCTTTGGTAGGCGTTTAAACACAGGCCTTAAAAAAAGGCTAAAACCTTTCCACCTTATGTTGGCTGGAAGGGATCTCTTTTAGAGATAAGTCCACCTTTGCTCACCATTTTTTGTAAACTGTTCTCTGTATGTGTGTTTTTTGTGCAATAAAGAATATATATATATATAAAATCATTTGCTGATCGACTTTTTTTTTTTCATTTGATCATTAAAAATAGGTTTAAATGATTTAATGAAAAAAAAGTCAATCACTGGTTCCTGTCGAGCATTGGTGGTCACTACCCCACCATGAAAAGTCTTGACTATGCATTTCAGTTGTTCCATTTGTCCGTGTCGGCAAACAACGTATATAGGCAAGTTACCTATTACAGCCGATTACACCAAAAATAGTTTCATTAAAACACGTTTACAAAAACATTAAAACACCCCCATAATAACGCTATGTGTAACAAACGTATTTTACCGTTTTCTGTATCTACACACAATAGCAAAACGCGCACGTAATGCATTTGGTCATTACCATTAGTGAACTGCTAATATTGCTACTAATGTCTTAATAACTATACGACACAAGCTTGTGTTACGCTACTGACATTTACACACAAAACCGGTAGCTCTGCAATCATAATCACTAGCAAATTTTATGTCCCCACTGCTGGGGCACAAGCTTTCCTTGAGGATGGAATACCGCAGGGAGAACGGGCCATAAACCACCACGCGGGCAGAGTGCGGTGCGTTGGTTATTCTGTAGTCGTATGAAACTGAATAAAAACTGTTTACAGCGTTAGAAAAACAAAAGACAACGAAAACAAATGATCCTTCCTCCTTCCGTCCATGGAAACGCACCCTAACGTGTCCCAACAGAACGCCATTCGCATTCGCAGCCAGTGTCGCACCGGTAGTTGGGGAGGGCGGACGCTTGTCGCGTTCCATATCCGAACTCTTTCGCGGGAAATCTGTACGAGTGACTTTTTGTTTTTTAAACTTTTCTTTTCGAATGACTAGTGCAACGATTGGGATTGCTAAAAGGTTGGCTGCGCGTACTTTAAGAAGGTGAGATGCGTTTTTTAACTTTTAATATTATTTTTATACATCGCATATTAAACACGTCCCATTGTTGGGCTCGGCTCCAAATATGAACAATAACCACATAGGTAGTTTTTAGGATCATAATGCAAGTCGCTAACCATTTTGCGAAAGGGAACAATTAGTATATCGTGCCTTCCGGAGGCCGGCAACGCATCTGCGATTCCTCTGGTTTTGCGGATGTCCATGGGCGGCGGTGATTGCTTCCCATCAGGTGACCCGCCTGCTCGTTTGCCTCCTTCTAATATAAAAAAAAATATTTTTGTAATTAAATTATTATTCTTAAATTTTTTACAAATTATTACATATTTTTTACATGTATATCAGTACATCATATATATCAAATTATCATACTCAAATTTATATTATTTCGTTGCTTCTAAACATTTTGCAAACTGCTCTCCTAAAATTCTATCATTGTTGTGTATGTATCAGAAATGGTATTGTGATTTGAAAAACATAAGCTCTGTAAATTTCTCTATAGCGTTTTAACAAACAAAAAGAAAATATTTTTTTTGTTCTCTCAAAAAATCAAATAAACATTATCTACTAAGTGTAGGTAGGGTAAACATGCCGGTGAGCGACCACTTCAGCAACTTGTTGACTTCAGTGTTGATTTTTGTTATAATATTACTGTAATTTAATAATTTCTTATGTCTTCCTACAATAGTCGGGGGTACATGTTTGCGTACTGGGTTTAGTTGGTGGTAGGACTTGTATGTCCGCCTGGCTAGCGTCCACCATCTTATCTAAATATGTCGCCATAACATCAATGTTTGTAGCATTATTGTGTTCCGGCAGCTAGAGATAAGATAGCCAGTGTCTCAGTAGTTGAGGGTTCCGGATGAAGTGCGCTTCCACCTTTAGCCTTACCAAGTGAGATGAAGGCCAAAAAGGTTGCCGTGCCCGTTTATAAAAAAAATGAATATCACAGAAAATAGAAAAGCCGCCCATCCCATGCATAAACACAGTAAGAGACAAAACTAACATTCAATTCAGAGATTCGAGCTTATCCAAATTCAATTCGACCATTGGTGAATTGAATTCGCAATTTCGTACAGCCTCTCACATCTGTGAGGCTGTATAAATTGACCCGGAACAACTTCCTGATAATGGAACAAAGGATTTCAACTTGCTGATAACTTCTAAACTTAAACTTGCTTATCGCCACAGAGTGGTACAGAAAGGGAACTACATTCAAGTGGTATCTGCACCCGCATACCTACTAGCGATGCGGTTAAACGAATCGTCAGATATTGTCGGGGTACAGTTGAGAACAATAACGTTTGAGCACTATTGTACAGTCAGCAACGAACTGCAGAACACTTTAGCCAAAGTATATATAAAATAATAAATATAAATAAATATTTAGACAACATCACATACATTGTTCTGATCCCAAGGCAAGTAGCTAAAGCACTCGATTCATGGAAATTAGAAACAACGACGTTACCACAACCACCCAGACCCGACACAATATCGAAAAGTTAGTTTTCGACATTGACCCGGCCGGGAATCGAACCCGGGAGCCCAAAGTTCGGTGTGCACGCCACTCGGCTACGGAGGTCGTCAAAAAGTAAGTTCAAATTGGTGGGTTTTGCACCCGCATACTATTTGTTTGGTTAAACAAATTGTCAAATTGTATCAATATAAAAAAAAAATCAAAATTCAAAATCATATATTCAGTTTTGGCTACAAGTAGCTCTTGTGAATGTCACTATGCCATCGGTTCGTAAGTCTACTCCGGGCGGGAGATCTTGTAAAATGATAAAAATCGGCAAGAAACTCAGCAGTGTCCAGCTCTTTTCTCCCTTACAGCGTCAAAAATATTGGAAAATGCCCTATCATAGCAGGATACTTTCCATTACAAATAAACACAAAAAATGGTGCTGGTGACTGCGACGTGATTTAAATATGAACCTTCCTTACACCTTGACACAACCTATCTTTATACTTCTTTATATTGTTAAATCTGTTAAAAAGTCAAATATTGATCAACAACCGCCTCTGTGGTCTAGTGGTTAAGACCACCGGTTTAGACCCAGAGGTCCCGGAGTCGATTTCCAGCGGGGGGTACATGTTTGTGTACTCGGTTTGGTTGGTGGTAACACTTGTTTGTCCGCCTGGCTAGCCACCACCATCTTATCTTAATATTTATATATTTAATTATTTGGCACAACTACAGAATAAAATTCAATACATTCACAAAAGGTAAACTAATTTGAGTTCTAGTGGTTGTTGCGCACTGTGTTTAAATAGAATAACACCGTTTGCACTAAACTTATGAATCGCCTAAGTCTTTGCCTAACTATTACCCGGTCAAGTTAACTAGGCACTTGAGTGTAAGCGACGTTTTCGAGCCAAGCGCTGAGTTAACTTGACCGGGTAGTAGTTAAGCCAAGACTTAGGCGATTCATAAGTTTAGTGCAAACGGGTGTAAGTAGTATAACAAATGAAAATAATAAATACTTATACTTTTAACAAACAAAGTTTTAAAAGAGGGTTTATTTAAATGAAATAAGGACATAAATTCTTACAATATGATAAAAACAGTTAATATACTTTGAATACATCATTAATTTATATTAGTGATCCCGCGTGAAGTGTGCTTTTATCAATTAGCCTTATCATCACTTAACATCAGGTTAGATATCATCAGGTTAGATCTGGGCACTGTGCTTACCCGTTAAATATAAAAAAACAAACTTAACACTGGTAATTAATTTTATACAATAAGAAGACATGAGCAAAATAAATTAATTCACTCAATTGGGTTGCGTTTGCCGAATAAATTTTCCCTTCGCGATTCACGGTCGTTTGATTTAGAACAGAAGGCTTTTAGTTCTGAACACTTATGAAATTACTGTAGCGATAGTGAATTAATATTATGTATACTTTGTTCAACAATGCTCGCTGAAACTTGTTGTACTTATATTTTGTTATTAGGTATCGTATATAACATGATTGGGCACGCATAGAAGAAATTATGTACACATAGTTTCCCTTTTTAACATATTGCGTGCACAAACAACAGTGAGATTTGGCATATTTAAAGGGGAAATAACTTATTTGTATTACAAAATAAATATTTGGTCAGCAGAATTAAACAATCGGTCATCATAAGAAATCCTTACTATTGGTTAGGTTAAGTTATTTTTTTTCCCGAGCGAAGCGTAGCGTAGCGAGAGCCAGTCACGGAAGGGAGGAGCGGCATAAGCCTGCTGTTCAGAATGATATAAGTTGCAGACTGACTTAGAAATATTTGCTGACCATAAGTTGCTGCCCAACTAGCATTTTTTTGCTAACAAAAATACGAATACTTTGCTAACCGTTTAATAACACCTTATTTAAAGTGCATAGATAAATTGCAGGAGTGCAGAAATATAAAATTTATGATGTTACAAAAAAATTATAAATTTTCGAATTAAAATACAAAATGGAAATGATTTAAATCTGTCTGTCAAAGGATCAAAAGAATTGCCCTTGCTGAATTTCTTGCCAGTTCTTCTCAGTACAAGATCTCCCGCCTTATGTAGACTTAAGAACCGAAGAATTTATAAGAGATAGTTTGTTGCTAAACTGAATTAAGGATATTAAATTGCTGGGTCAGCAGTTTAGCCCGTAGTCGTAGCGGCGTAGCAAATACCGTAGCCGCAGACGCCCGCCAGTCGTATCCCTACACGCTCCCGTATTTTAAAAAGGAGGGAACGCGGAAAATATCATATTGTGGTTCTAGGGTTAAGTTACTTACTAACTTACTCCGATGCCTGCACCAAAACTGTGTTAAAGTAAGTTAAACTATTATAACTGTTATACCATGTAATCCAGCACTCCATTGTAGAGTTAAAGTGATACTTGTAACGAATTCAACAATGAATTATGCAAGTTCTCTCTGCTGAACAAACAATACAAACTTTGTGATAATTAATATTATTTAAGTCCGTCGGAATACAATAAGCGAGGCACAATAATAATTCATGCGGGTAGTGGGTAATTTTATCTAGATTAGGGTACGGGGTGTATGGAGCGATGGGTCGATAGCGAGGAGGGTGGGATCACCTCCTGGCTTACACAGGTCCACACTGGACACGGCTGCTTCGGCAGTTATCAGTAAATATTAGACAACATCACATATATTGTTCTGATCCCAAGATATGTAGCTAAAGCACTCATTTTATGGAAATCGGAAACAACGACGGTACCACATCCACCCAGACCCGACTTGTGTCGGGTCTGGGTGGATGGATAGATATCGATATTGTTATCGAAAAGATCATTTTCGACATTGACCCGACCGGGAATCGAACCCGGGACCTCAGAGTTAGCGCCGCCCAAAGTTCCACGTGCAAGCCACTCGGCTACAGAGGTCGTATAAATCAGTGTACCTACTCTAGCCTTTACAGGCGCCCTCGGGTTGTTCCCCTTGTTGTTGGTTTGGTTGAACCCCTCGGAGAATCTAGTAGGGAATGGGGACACACCCTAGTGCGTGATGTCATTCCTTTTGGAAAATCGCTGACGGTATTTCGTTTCACACGGCTTGAGGAATCCTTTATCACACTAATATTATAAATGTGAAAGTTTGTGTGTATGTGTGTATATTTGTTGCTTCCTCACGCTGCAACGGATGGATGGATTTGGATGAAATTCGGCATACAGATAGTTTATAACCTGGATTAACACATAGAAGATCAAGTGTAGTTTTTAACCCGATATTCTCACTGGAATTAAACTCATACCCTTTCTCTATATTTGAATAGTTTTAAACTAAACCAGTGTTTTAAATTTTTTGAATATGTATTTTCCCCTAAAATCATTAAATCGACGATTTTTTGATACTGTCGTCATGCCTATTGATGGGTAATGGCTTAATAACCAGCCAAATTCGTGTGACAAGTGTCATATATTTTATTTGAAATGTCTTCGTCTATAATTACTAGCAGTTTGCCCGCGACTTCGTCCACGTGGATTTTTTTCGTATAGAATAAATACTACGTATCCTTAATTTAAAAAAAATAGAACAATTATAGAGACTGTTTCTTTTGCATGCATTCCGCATACGTTTGCAAAAACACGGCGGTTATGTGAGACTCCCTCAAGATGGTACGTGGGTGAGGAGGGTTACCCAAACTCAGGATGGATAATAAGGCTTTAACCAATAAAGTTTTAACTTGCTCCCAAGTCGTACACTCTTGTAGGCAATGCTGAGTAGTATCTGTGACAGTACTTCAAAAAACATCGGTGTCCTGACAGTACCTGCACCATTTAATGTTAGCGCTCCATGTTTGCGCTTAGTCCAGGAGTTAAGGACGCACCGCGTCCAATCCTATATTAGTATCTACTTGTATTTTCCATATCATTTCCAGAACCAAACCACCAAATGAGATGCTGTAAAGAACAAATTTTATCTTCATAAAATTCCTCGGGTGATGAAACTATTTATTTTAGTAAAGATTATTATATTGTGCCTAATAAATACAGTTTAAAAACACCATGAAAAATGAAATGATTTGTTAAAATGAAAAACGTTATTGTGGTTTAAATATAAAAGCTTAAGTATATCGTGCCGCTGACATTTTTTAGATCTACTGATGGCTAATATTTTTGTTGTACATAATTATCATGTATATACAACCGTTTGGTCAGCGCACGCTGACAAAGCAGCCAAGTTGACTGAAGTTATTCAGACTTCATAAGGAAATTTTAAGATTTAGAAGTGTAAACTATTGTTTATCAAAATAAATTACAACCGATGTCCACCCTGAAATTTCATTCTAAATATTGGAACAATATTTTTTTAAATTGGATAAGTAGTTTCGGAGATTACCTCCTAAATCCAAATTTATGAACTTTATCTCTTCGTAACATTTGGGTTGATAAATAACGCTAATATAAAAGCTACCTAGGTACCTATATCGCGTCGCTGACTTTTTTTTTCATCAACTGATGCATATAATTTTTGTAGTACATCATTGTCATGTATAATACTTACCCATCCGTTTGATCAGCGTATGCCGATGAAGCGGCTAAGCAGCGCTTTTTTTATCGACTTGGCTTCCAAATATAGAGATTTCGAGCTGAAAATTAATTTTAATCAAAATAAAACAAAGCCTATATTACCCGCAAGGTATGTAGCATTATATTAGTGAAAGAATTTTTAGAATTGGACCAGTATTTCCAGAGATTAGCCCCGACAAACAAACAAACAAACAAACAAACAAACAAACAAACATTATCACAAACGTTTCCTCTTTATTAATATTAAAGATTATATAAATGCCGCGCGGCCATACTAATTTTGTATGGGGAATTTAACGTGTTAATTTGAAAAATAATAATTTAAATAACCGCTCGATAAATCGAAAATATCCCCATCTCTTCCCGTGGGTGTCGTAGAAGGCGACTATGGGACCATTTCAGGGATGGGCAGCAGCGTCTCTCTGTGATTATTCTCACCTTACTGCGATCGCCAACCCGCCTGCCAAGCGTGGCGATTATGGCAAATTCCCCTCAAAATGAGTTTATCCTTGACGGAGGCCTTTGTCCAGCAGTGGACGTCTTTTTGGCTGAGATGATGATGAAATCGAAAATGTGCGATGGACGATTTGTAGTTAAGACATTGGTGATGGCTTAGACATAATAAGAGGTATATTATAATTATATAATTTAGATAAAAAAAACTATAGTGTGTTATACATGAATTTATGGGTCGGACTAATTGTACGTACTTTTGATACTTAATATATATTTTGCTTATATAATACGATAGTTTTTATTTCATCATATACCTATCAACTTAACCTCTTCATCATCATAATCCCCATCCTGTATTAGTCTACTATTTAGACATAATATGCCTCTAAAACTTCTCATCCTGTAGGTCGTTATTTTTTTGTAGTAAGGAGGGACAAAGATGCGCAATGGCTGCTAGTCATTTAAAAATGAAAAGAAAAGAAAATTGATCAATATGATTAAAATTAAAAGTGTGTGTGTGTGAGTGTGTGTGTGTGTGTGTGTGTGTGTGTGAGAGTGTGTGTGTGTGTGTGTGTGAGTGTGTGTGTGTGTGTGTGTGTGTTTGTGTGTGAGTGTGTGTGTGTGTGTGAGTGTGTGTGTGTGTGTGTGTGTGTGAGTGTGTGTGTGTGTGTGTGTGTGTGTGTGTGTGTGTAAGAGAGTGTGTGTGTGTGAGTGTGTGTGTGTGTGTGTGTGCGTGTGTGTGTGTGTGTGTGTGTGTGTTTGTGTGCGTGTGTGTGTGTGTTTGTGTGAGTGTGTGTGTGTGGGGTGATTGATGTTGATAAAAATACGTAAATAATAATGGCCTCCTCTTTTAATGAAGTCGGTTACAAATGCCGTTAGTTGGTAAACGCATCAATTGAGAACGGCTGAACGAATTCGAACAAAGTTTTGTACATAGACAGACCATGACTCGGACTAGAACATAGGATACTTTTTAACCCGATAAAAGGTTCCAGTTGTACAGAGTAGTGAATAAAAACAACATCATTGGTTGTCTCCAATAAGCGGAATGTTACTTGTAAGTCACGAAACACGCCCTAATAGGTTAACGCTCCGCCAATTCGATGTTGTCCCAAATTGTACGTCGCGAGATACCTTTCAAATGAATGGGATCCCATTTCATATGACATCGGCTTTCATGAAATAATGGTATGTCTAAAAATAATAATATTATACAATGTTGCTTACGTCGTATGTAACTTAAAGGATATTATGTGTGTGGTTGGATGTTATTATTTTGTTGTTGTTGTAGGAAATTCAAGGTCTTTTTATATTCGATATGACAAGTTACGCCCGTGTTTTTGTATTTTTTTAGGGTTATTAGATACAAACATCTTATGTTTCATTATAACGGGTCACTTGATAAATTCATCACTACTTAGTATAAATAAAGTCGCGTCCCGCTGTCCCTATGTATGTATGTATGTATGCTTAGATCTTTAAAACTACGCAACGGATTTCGATGCGGTTTTTTTTTAATAGATAGAGTGATTCAAGAGGAAGGTTTATATGTATAAATACATGCATAATTTAGTAGAGAACTAATAATTTTAAAGGTGTCACATTTTTTTGCGCTTACATTTGCAAACGCTGGCTGTCCAAAAAACGGAACAAATAACCAACTTCGTAAGCTCGAAGCAGCCAGAAATATTAATTTAAGAAATAATATATTTTTTAATTAATCTATGGTTTACGACGATGCCTAGTTAAGTAAGACACTAAGTATGGATGGATGTTTGTTACTCTTTCACGTAAAAACTACTGAATGGATTTTAATGAAACTTTCCTCATACACAGGCCATGACCCAGACCAGCATATAGGATACTTTTTTTTTTGCTGTAGTCTTCGCGAACGAAGTCGCGGGCAACAAATAGTTACGAATAAAATACAATAAACAAAATAAGGACGCGCGTACGAGCTGAGATCACGTTGATAGATCCCTCCTCCATTGCCGTCAGTATGCTTAGTAACGGTACCAGTGTTCGAAACTAAGCCCAGCGTTCGACAGAGTTTTTCGTCGCCCAAAAGGGAAATATTACGGGATAACAGCAAGGACGGTATTTAATTGATGCTAAAGACTATAATCAATTGCTGACCCCTATTTTTAATGATCAAAGGACAAAAATGTCGATCAATGGTTACTGTCGAACTCTGATGCCACTACATTACTAAATTTAAAAAAATTTAAAAAAAAAACTAGTTACATCACTTATAATCTGTTACTTTTTGATGTGTAACATCTTTCCGCTCGCCTTCTATATATACAATAAGTGGGAGTGATTTCGTTGGAAGTAACAGTAACAGTGTGACTCCTGTCACACTGTTACGTCGGAAGCGCGCAAGCACGCGCCATTTTGTAAGTTTAAAACCAATACTAAGAACAAGAAATATTATTATTATATGTGACATGTTGTGTCATCATTTTTATATGTCAAGTGTCTTCTAATGAGTATTTACTGCATTCTCTTTATGATTTGTAAAAAGGAAGCGCGCGCCATTTTGTAAATTTAAAATCGATACCATGAACAAGACATATTATTATTATATGTGACATATTGTGTCATCATTTTGATATGTCAAATGTCTTATAATGAGTATTTACTGCATTCTCTTTATGATTTCTATTTTCTATTGTAATATTGATTTCAACCATTTCGTGGTAATAGATTTATAAACTATATTAATAAATATTTACTGTTGATAAATGAGTCTCAATAAAGTGCAGATCATTGATAAAAAATCCAAGTATGTCAAATGTCTTCTAATGAGTATTTAACTACAGCATTCTCTTTATGATTTGTAAAAAAATATTCTATATTCTATTTTCTATTGTAATATTGATTTCAAAAGGTGAGATGTCAAATGTTACACATCATATGCAACTACTGTAAGGCTCGTTAGTTTTTTTTTTACTCCATTTCAGAAAAAAAAAACAAAAGAAACATTACTTAATTCAAGACAAAAAATAAAAATCATGTAAATAAAAAATGTCCTCCAGCTGTGGGCTCCGAGAAACGATCCCAAGAATGCTGACAACATTACCTCTTTGTCAGTGGCGGTACCTTCATATAGCCGAAAAGCCCGGCTTGAATCGCACTGAATTACTATCACGTAACATTTTTTACGAATGTTAATTTTCTTTGTCATCATTTAAATAATCAATTTTAAATAAATAAAAGTCGATTAATAAGTCGCTAAACTCAAATCTAGAACAATAACTTAGAGGTAGTGGAGAAACCGAACGAGTCTTTTCGTCTCACTCGCACCTCCTGGCTTGCAAGTTGGCTTCGCGAAATTTATATATCCGTCTCAACTAACATCAACAAAAGTACTACTAATAAACATTACACTGATGTACGTATCTATAGATTCTATGAAACATTTACAATTTGAACGAAGCTAGCTTGCCAATGAAGCTGACAACGCATGTGAGTAGGCAGTGATATGGTACCAGACATAAAAATTACAAGACGTTAGACGTTTTTTGTCAATTTCCTTTCCTAAAATCGCAAAACCTGCCACAGGAGTATTAAATTGGTATAAAGTGAGTTACTAATTATATTATTAATATTACGCTTTTTTCTTGTAATTTTTTTATAGTATTTTAATTTTCCGCCTGGTATCACTCTCACGAGCCATTTTAGTTTTATTGTTGTTAACTTCACTTTTGTTTAGGTACCTACGTTTGACTTTGATTGATAGTTATTAAAGCTCACCCTGAGGACTTCTTGGCGCGAAAGTGAAGAGTCATGTCTGCGGTTTTGTTTTAATTTCTAAAATTTGTGTTATGTCGAATATTAATGTGAAATAATGGTGGATTATTAACCGTTAAGTGTTCGTGAGTGTGCATGAGTGTTGGCAAATGAAACAAAACAGCGCAACGTCACTTTTCAAATTCTCTCAAGAAGTCTGCGTGAGGGCTTAGTAAAGCCCCACATCTTTACTGAGATACTCGAGGGGTTGGGGGGTATATCATTTCTCACTTCTCATTTTTATTATCATTCATCATCATCATACTGACTGGAAGGAAATATTGTATATTTATGTATTACTTGTATGAAAAATTACTTTGACACTGGCTAAATGTGCTAATCGCACGAAGCCATCAACTAAAAGAAAAAAAAAAGCTCACCCTTGTATATGTTTTTTATAATGTAATTTATTCTGTAATTTCTATGTACAATAAAGGATTTATAGTTTTATTAGTTGTCAGCTGTTTTTCAAAATTCGTAAAGTTGTGGTGATACAAAATGAATGTGTTAAAAGTGCAATTCTACGCTTGATATTGTTCCTCGTGAAGGACTTTAATGTGTACAAGAGTTGATCGGCGAGGGAAAGATAATTTGTTTGGTTTTTTCACATTAATCTACTCCAGATTTGTGAATTTCGCATACTAGCACTACTAGTGCTAGCCACTGCGCCATCGAACTCTTCAATCCAGTCTTCCTAACATTCCAATTGGGCTCTCTATTTATTAGGGTTTCTATAGTTGCCATTCTTTTTACCCTTTACCAAATTATAGTGGCCAACACATTATTCACGTCAAATCATAAATATAGTGTCACCTCGCGCGCGGGCGGCAATAAATCATCGCGAACATATTTAGTGTCCGAGCTGTAATTTCCCACGAGACTCTTCGCCGCTCCGGCCATTCCAATGTCATTATCTGCTTTCAGCGGCGTTTCATCCAGAACTGTTTTACCACCTGTTAGCTGTGAAGCGGTTTTTATAAAACTTTTTATGGGAACAATAACTGTGCCATGATAGTTCTATTTTTAAATATCAGCAATCATGAGTGTTTTTTTTTTGCGTTACGGGTAAGTTCTTGGCCGTGTTTTCACCAGCCCCCCTAGACAAGTGGCATTACGCTAACAGAATAGAAGAAATTAAATAAACGAAAAGTATTAATGACGTTTATGTCAATCCCATACAATAATCATTCTATTTAATTTCTGTTCGGTTAGCGTAATGCCACTTGTCTAGGGGGCTGATGTTAAGTGATGCTAAGCCGAAGGTAGAGCGCACTTCACCTGTAATCCCTAACTACTGAAGCACTGGCTATCTTATCTCTAGCTGCCGAGACACAACAAATTCTACAAACATTAATGTTAAGGTGACATTTAGATAAGATGGTGGTAGCTAGCCAGGCGGACAAACAAGCCCTATCACCAACCAAACCGCGTACGAACATTTCCCCCGCTGGGAATCGAACCCGGGACCTCTGGGTCTGAGTTCGACTGTCTTATTACTAGACAACAGAAACTGTTAAAGTTATGATTACTTGCCTTATTTTGATATTATGACATTTGTTATTACATGAACTACGGAGAATCCGCTAAACTTTCATGATTGAAACACGATGCGGACGTTTCAAAATAGGAGAATCGAGGCTTACAGGTAGGATGTCATAACCGTGGCAGGAACACATTTTTTCTTCATAGATAGAGCCTTGGGGAAATCATAAGACGAAGGCTAAGTACATATGTAACGATTTATGGATATGTTATTAAATTATTTTTGGGACATTCAAAATATCTTATTAAATATTGCAAAAGATAAAATTTGAAACCGTAACCGTAAAGATTAGAAATAGAAACCTTTTATGATGCTTCACATATATGTTATTTTAAAAAAATGCTATTATTTTCTGAATTTAAATGTTGAATGATAACAAAATGAATGATTAAAGTTTCCCACGTTTTTTACGAGCTGGGTTTGAATCTGTTTGAACTGCATCTGTTTGAACCTTACCTTACTGAATTCTGATAATCTAATCTGGTAATCTAATCATCTGGTTAGGTAACAATGCACGCATGTTTACGTGGTTGTATTCTTTGTAAGACAAAGCGAGTCTTTAACTGATATTATGAATTTGCAAATATCATGGGTCATGTCTTTGATTTTATACATGTCTTTTTGTCTAAAAGCAAGTACTTGATCGCAATTTCACCTAACGATGATGCAGCCTACGATGATGCAGCCTACGAAGAAGCTTAACACCCTTTTTTTGAAAAGTCCAGGTTGTACTTATTCCCGCGTCCAGTTCGCCGAATATTAAAAGGAGATGTTGGAATCAGCTCATGTGATTCTATCGCACACTCCCTGAAGTGAATCCGAAAACAAAACGACAAATTCTCATTTACTATTCAAAACGTCTTGGCCAACTTTAGTCAATTCTATAGAATTAAATTGTTGAATATAATTTTTAATTTTTTACTATTTTTTTTTAATATTTTTAAAACAACCCAATTCCTGTTTTGTCATTCTATAGAGTTCTAGAGCATGCGAAATTTTATTTTCACAAACGCTAGTATGTATCTTTGCTGGCGACTTGTAAATTTATTCATAGATAACACATTCTAGATAAGGTTGCTGTTCAACTCATGTGCTTATACAAATAATTTTGAATTCGACATTATCAAAAAGTTTTGATTTGTTTAGTTTATAATCTATTTTTTTCGATTAATAATAGTTCTCTTTTCATATATTAATAAAAGTTATGTTAACCCATCTTGATTGGGATTGAACCACGACATTTCGCATTCAATCCGAGCATCTATCCCTTCATCCATTAACAAAATTATCCGTCAATTGAAGAGGAGGCGTAGTGGTTAACGCTCCCGGTCTACCATCGTTGAAGTCAAGAAATTCCGAGCGACCTCCTCCGTGCTTCGGAAGGCGCGTAAAGCCGTTGGTCCCGGCTAGTTTAGCAGTCGTTAACAACTGCACCGCACTGGGCCCTCGTGGTGGTTTATGGCCCGTTCTCTCTGTGGTGTTTCCATCCATAGGGAAGGCTAGTACCCCAACAGTAGGGACTTTAAAATGGGCTGGTGGTGAGTGATCCGTTCGGTTACTAGTTCACTCAATCTGCACTCTTCACTCACTTCAATGAATTGGTCCATAACATATATTATGTATGCTATATATGCTGTGAATACAGACACAATAGAATGTGAATTGTATAGGCCACTGATTAGTGTCCGCCGCAGATGAGAGGTTAAATGATAAAACAGTACCACAAACAGCCAAGAAGTCTTTGAAGCCCTCATTATCCTACTTCGATCATTTCCTCCTTCCCTCGCGCGATTTCGATCTTTCCAAAACAGGTATTTTTCAGTTTTATATTTCGGCGGGTGAAATCTAATCATCTTTTGTAAAGAGGTATTCGTCTTGCAAATTTATTCATGATACCTGATACCATGGCTGCCTGATTTTATTACTGCGTTTACAAGCGCTCTTCTTTCAAGTTTAGCTTTGGAAATTGGGAACGACGCTTTTAACAAAGGCAAAAAACCGTATTGATAGGATACAAGGTTGAATGAGAGAAATCGTTTTCCAATCCCACATTGCTGATTCCCCAATCCCCATAACTTCAATAAGCATAACAGCTTTACGGATGGGTAAAAAGTTATATAATTAAACAGCAGTTTGCCCGCGACTTTGTCCACCTCGATTTCGTTTTTTTTTTCAAAAATCATTTTAAAGAGATCTTTTATTAAAACAAAATATAGCGTATGTTACCCACAAGGTATTTAGCACTTTATTAGTAAAATAATTTTTGGAATTGAACCAGCAGTTCTATATATTAGCCCCGACAAAGAAACAAATATAGTCACAAACATTACCTCTTTATTGATAGTATTGATTAGCGGCCTTCTCGTCCGGTGAATAAACACCCGCACCCCGTGATGGTTTTAAAAAATTGATCCTAGAACCCTATTGTAGCGCCACCTATCGGGTTGAATTGTAAATCAAAACCATCCACATGCCTATTTAAACACACACACACAAGTTTCATTAAAATCGGTCTAACCGTTCAGGAGGAACTCAATGACACACACGCGCGTACGAAATTAAACGTAAAATCTAAAAAACTTCTTTGAAGTTGGAGAAAAGAAATACCCTCGCTGAGTTTCTTAGATTAAAGTCTGCCGCCCTGTATGACGTAGTGAAATTCACAAGTGTAGCCGAAACTGAATTAAACGTTTTTTCAAAATGTTGTTGCAACCTTTAGGATCGAAATCGTGTTCATACACGACACAAAAAGTTTTGACGCTTTGATTAAACCGCGAGACGGTTCGTAGTGGAATAGTCGGGCATTTTTGTTCAGCAACCCAGCTTTTGCATTTGTTAGGAGTTCGATAGTTTTGTTTTTAGCTCGGCATTTGTTTGGAGCTAAATTATAAGTTTAATATGATGTATGTATGAAGTTATAAGTTTATGAAGAAGCTTGAAATAAAGATTATCAGAATATAAGAAAAGTTAGCATAATAAACCAGCGTCATCTCCAATTTCCTGGTTTCTCGGATCAGGTCACTATGATACTAACTATAAAGAATTTCAATTAGTATTGTGACAGAAGTAGGTGTAACAGTGTGACAGGAAGTCGGGGAAGCGCGAGCCATTTTGTAAATTTAAAATCGATATATTATTATAAACATATTACAAAAACACAATGTTGAAAAAATTTCCACGAGCAGGATTTGAACCTGCACCCTTCTGACATACCGGGTCAGGTGCTCTTCCAATTGAGCTATTGTGGTTCTAACCAGCCCGCCGAAATTATTCAACACTATTTACTTTTTTACTTTGAAAGCCAAAGGCGCCAATTCAATGTCAACAACTACCGTCATTAACATCTGATCATAATATTTTTACAAATACTAAAGATCAGTTAAGAAGTAGGCTAGCTATTTATAAAATGTTTTTAATTTGTTTATATAATTTTAACGCAAATTTTGTTGCGAAACAAATTACAAAAACACAATATTGAAAAAATTTTTTCAACAGGTATGTCAGAAGGGTGCAGGTTCAAATCCTGCTCGTGGAAATTTTTTCGACATTGTGTTTTTGTAATTTGTTTTGCAACAAAATTTGCGTTAAAATTATACAAACAAATTAAAAACATTTTATAAATAGCTAGCCTACTTCTTAACTGATCTTTAGTATTTGTAAAAATATTATGATCAGATGTTAATGACGGTAGTTGTTGACATTGAATTGGCGCCTTTGGCTTTCAAAGTAAAAAAGTAAATAGTGTTGAATAATTTCGGCGGGCTGGTTAGAACCACAATAGCTCAATTGGAAGAGCACCTGACCCGGTATGTCAGAAGGGTGCAGGTTCAAATCCTGCTCGTGGAAATTTTTTCAACATTGTGTTTTTGTAATTTGTTTCGCAACAAAATTTGCGTTAAAATTATATAAACAAATTAAAAACATTTTATTATAAACATGACATAATTATTATTAATCTAATAAGCTATTTCTTAAAAAAAAATATATAATATAATAACTATCTATTAGTATTTAATTCATGTTTACGCAAGTATTAACGAATATATTATTTTAATTACTAACTCATTTATTTTTCATTTAGGCAGCTTTCTATGGATAAAATACTTTCGCAAAGGCTGGTCATCGGATGGGTAACCAAAAATGTATTATATCGAGCTCCTTCATGCATCGGAAGGCATGAGAAGCCATTGTCCCGGCGACATTAGTAGTTATTAACAACCACCAATCCGCGCTGGACCCGCGTGGTGGTTTATGGCCCGTTCCATATGAAAGGCTCGCGCCACAGCAGCGGTGACGTAATATGAGCAGGTGATGTGATGTGATGCATTATTTCAATGTGTACCAACTTTTTACTGTGATATCCAATTGAGCCTAGAACCTGCATAGTGTAGGCACAACTCTTAATTGGTAAAGTTAGACTTTGTCGTTTCACCGGCCGCTTTCGCTACGCTCGAATCGCTCTCCCGCTGACGAGATATGATCCAGTTTAACCTGTATATACTTTTGCCCAGCTAAAAACCTGATTTGAAGTTTGGTTCTTAGGAATCTAAGTTAAGGCCTAACAGTAGAACGTTGATGATGGTGATGGTGATGATGAAAATGGCAAAATATTTTTTTTTTCTTAAACGCTCTGCTATCCTCTACATTGACTTAGTCTTTCTCTTTGTGCCTACCTACAAAAAAAAAGCAATCAATATTAACAACAAATTGATTTTTAAAAACTTTATTTCATTATAATAATAAAAAATGAATATTTATCATGTGGTTATACCTACTAAAAACATAAATAAATAATAAAGTCAAAAGTTAAGTTACACAATGAGGATATGAAACAAATACTTTGTACTTCACCATCATCATCATCATCAGCTCATTTTAATCTCCCCACTGCTGGGGCACGAGCCTTCCCTATGGATGGGTAGAGAGAACGGGTCATAAACCACCACGCGAGCCCAGTGCGGATTGGTGGTTGTTAACGACTGCTAATGCAGCCGGGACCAACGACTTTACGTGCCTTCCGAAGCATGGACGAGCTCGAGATGGAAAATTTTTGGTCACCCATCCGATGACCGGCCTTTGCGAAAGTGGCGCGTTAACCACTGCGCCATCGAGCTTCTTTACTTTGTACAATCTACATTTTAATCCTTTCCCAGCCTACGAATACATATTACAATCTATGCTTTAACCAATTCCCAGTGAGCTGTTTGAGCCACGCTACAATTGAATTGCTTTTTTTTCATTTTAAAACTGTTCACGGTACCAAAAATTGTTGTTTGTTTCAGGTGGATGTAAACAATGAAGTTTGTGCGGTTAATCGTGATTGCTGTTATCACCTATGCGGGTAAGTTGGCTTTTGTTCTTTTCAATTATTATTTAGGGCCACATGCAGCAAAATTATAAAAAAATCACGATTTTATTAAACCTAGATAGAACCGGAGGGACCCCTTCTAGCCCCCTCTTACTACTCTCCCACCGCAGACGCATAGTTTCAAAGATATATGCAATAAAGAAATTTTGAGGTTAAGAATCTATAAAAGTTACATTATTGTACGTAAAGGGGAATTAGCTCCCCCCATCCGTGACTAACCCTCGCTACGCTGCGCTCGGGAAAAAAAATTAACTTTACCTAACTTGCACTTCACTCAATTCTTCAGGCAAAACTGCGGAATCCGAGGACTCGGACTTCGAAGACGCCACGGTATAGTCACGATTTCACTGCAAGGAGAATAAACAGTAACTGACGGCTGACAGTTGGCAGCAAAATGGCGTCATATTTGCGTTTCGTTATACCGCAGTAAAACCGACAAACACAATTTTACTATAAAAAAATTGCCAAATATCGTAAGTTTAATACTTTAACATAAGTACGCATATTTTTTTGAATTAAATTATGAGATAATTGTTTGTGAGTTTTAAGTAATTTAATAATGAATTAAAAATAAAAACGTAACATTCACGGCTCTACAAATTCATTACCTTTGTTTAAACGCAACTAAAAAGTACAATAAAAATCAAATCTGTCAAACTGGAGTTCATCAGGGCGAAAAAAAATGATTTTCATATTTCTTTTTCAAAGAAACTACGAATATTCCCGAAGTGAAACTTTGCACAAATTACTTCTTTAATACAGATCTTTCAATAAAAAAATTACGAACATTCTACTTTGGTTGCGCTAATGTACAGTTTAGCCTGTTGTTCATTAACAGTGCCAGGCATTTTTATAAACTATAAGAATATAAATACCCAAAATTGCGTGTGTTATAAAAGATGTAATATTCTACAGGCGGTAGAATCATGAGCTCCAATAACATAATATCTGGTTCATTGGGGAGACAGCATTTCTTTTCCTACAAACATAAAATAAAATAAAATATTAGTATTTTTAGGTTAGTTGATTAGGCGGATTATATCAATTAAAATAAAAAAAGAATTTTTAAAATCGGTTTTCAAATGACGGAGAAATCGCTAGACATACAGCACACTGTCCTACAATTTTTATAGTGTTAACATAAATAGATGCTAAGAAAATTTAAGAAACGTTAGTATGAAAAATATAAATTTACAAAAAATCTTCATACAAAACGTCATTTTCATAGGTAAGGACCTAATATTAAGCTTGCCTTCTGGTTCTTTTTATTATATGGCACTTTTTTCGGACTCAATCTTTAATATTACATGAGATGAAGGCCAAGTACACATTTAAATGCTTACAAATAAACAAAGAATAAGGTCCGAATAGTAATTCCGTATTTTGTTCGTGTCATGTAAACGTCATTTCAAATTAGAGTACCGAGACAAAACACGGAATAACTATTCGACCCTATTTCTTTGTTTATTTGTAAGGCTCGTAGAAGAAAACCAATGAACTACTAAATACAAGCTGATGTCTAGTGTAGTCTATAATGAGTCGCAGCAGCACAGCTCCATACAACAAATAAATAACCTACATTCACAAACAAACAAGCTTAAATGCCATACAAAACAATCGACGCGCTCTATAAAGAAAAAAGGTGAAAAAATATTTTACATTTTTCCTACCGACACGCGAGCTTAATCCGCATACCCGACTTCATTCACTCACTGGCGTGTCCATTCACTCATTCATTCACGCCTCCGCTCATTTTATATTTCCCACAATGCAACGCTCTTTTCATTCGAATTCCAGTAATGAGTATGAACTTGTTTTCACAATGAAATACAAAAGGGCCTTAAACCTTTAGGCAGTCGCTCCAAATATTTGCACTATGCAGACTGGGTAAATTTATTTAAAATTACTTAAATGTTTATACTTACTATAAACAATTTATTTTTTATTTCTTCTGTTGCAAGATATAATTTTACTAGAAAAAATTAGCTAGCCTCAGGAAGCTCTAGTAGGAATCGAAACCACGACTCTTGGATAACCGGTTCAATACTCAGCTACTGAGATCTTAAATATTGTAGGAATGCATTAAAAATAATTAGTCCGCCATCCTGGGTGTGCCGCCATTTTCGATTTAGAATGACGTTACACACTTAACCATGCATTGTTATCCGAACTGAACATTCAATCGCTTGAAGATATCTGCGTCAAAATTGAGTTGCAAGATTCCACCCGAACAAACATACATACATACATTTATACATACATATATCTACATTGCAAGTTAAATAAAAGCTTGTAAAAAAATACTATGTAATCATTTCTACTATAAATGACCTCACCCATAAATTATAGCTTTTGAAACTACTTGAAGTTCTTCCAGAAGAAGGCTTTATTTACTTATGACATCATTATACTTACCAAAATACATATATAATAACCTATTTTAATAGAAGATTATTATGAAAGACCAGTTCAAAGTCGCTTAGCGAGCGATGGAGCGAGCGTTGCTTGGGTTGTCTGGCGGATAGAATCCGCAACGAAGTTATTCGACAGAGAACTAAGCTCGCAGAATCGGCACCTTGAATTAGAAGTGGGCCGGTCATGTGTGCAGAATAACCGATGATCGTTGGAGCAGACATGTCCTAGAGTGGAGACCGCGTTTAGGCAAACGCAGTGTAGGTCGTCCTGCTGTGCGGTGGACCAACGACGTGAAAAAGATGGTGGGTGGTGGATGGATGCGGACTGCGCAGCACCGGCATGGTTGGCGCTTTTTAGGGGAAGCTTACGTTCAGCAGTGGACGGCAATAGGCTGAAGTGATGAATGACTTATTAACAATTTAATAATAATCCTGGTAACCCCATAATCACCAGCTCATGTTATGTCCTGCTGGGGCACGCCCCTTCCCTATGGATGGATCAACGGTGGACGGGACCAACGGCTCCACCGTGCCTTCCGAAACGGGTAGGTGTTCGAGATGAAAAACTTTTGGTCATCCATCTAATGACCGGCCTTTGCGAAAGTTGCTTAACCTTATTAATCGCAGATCGGGCGCATCAACCAATGCGCCATCGAGCTCCTCAATAACGCATGCTTTCAGCTAATTAGCTTGTGTTAGGTATGGGTTTACGGCAGTAATTGCTTCACAATTTCTCGCATTCAATACATTAGACTTGTAACGTTTTGCAAAACCAGGAATAGCCTTGTTTTAGTCTATCAGTCGATTAACGGTGTAACGTTGTCGTTGAAATTTACTCTACGTTATCTGATAAATATTTATTAGTAATATGATATCTGATTAAATATTTGTCTGTGGATCTCCTGAGTTTTAATGGCCACCAGGCCACAACGGCATAAGCGACCAGCTAAGTTGCACTTTAATTAAGCTGATTGTATGCTTACATTTCGCCTATGATTGTCATGCCTATGATTTGATTATGCAACGCGATTCGTTGTTTTGTTTGTTATCTATATACATATAATGACTTAAAATGTTTTTGTTTTGTTAATATAATTTTTAACGCAAATTTTGTTGCAAAACAAATTACAAAATCACAAATGTTGAAAAAAAAAAATTACAAAAAAAAAATCCTGCTCGTGGAAATTTTTTTTCGTTTGTTCGCATGAATCCAACTTTCTCAGGATTCCAACTTTTGTGCCATTAACATTTGTGATTTTATATAATGACTTGTCCTGACTGACTGATTCATCATCACCGAGCCGTAACCGCTAAAGCTAATTAGATGAAATTTGGACTGTAGGTTAATTGAGTGACGTAACCAGCCGCTAAGAAAGGATTTTACGGAAATCATACACTAAAGGGGTAAAATAGTGGATGAAAGTTTGTATGCAAGTCCGTCAGTTTTGAATTAAAATACATGAAAATTGGTATTTGGCTGTTAGGAAAGATAATTATAAAGAATGACGTGTCATGAAGAATGAATATAAGGAAATAAGTTTTTTTTGGTTATCATTAAAGTAAGAACTACAAAAATAAATAATTTTTTCGATGTATAGATTTTTCAATAAAAATAAAGAATGACGTGTTTTAGTATTTTTCGAAAAACCTCCCCTAGAGAGGTTAAATAGGGAAGGAAAGATTGAAGTATCAAATTATGTCCTTTTCAAAGTTAAGTCCTTGAATTTCGGTATCTGGCCATGTTAAAATTATGAAATGTTGCACGATTATTCCTACAGATACTTACATTTATAAGTTTGGCTTTTATTAAAATCAATTACAAGTCGTGTAGCCCACGTGAGCTAAGCTGCGAGCTAAAGCTAGTTACTTATAAAACGGTGGGTAGAATAGTTAGTCCTTTAAGCTCGGCTGTTTTGGTTATTATTCAATAACAATGAGATAAAAAGGTTTTTTAAATTTTTTAGCATTCTCTATTCGTGGTTGCTAATATGCGTCAATTAAAACAAAGTTAAAAAACTAAACTAAGTTAGGGAAAAGCAAACATTTCTTTTTTGAAAAAAGAACACACAGCCTGATTAGATTCCGGCGCAAAGATAAACAAAAGAGAATCGGGAAACAAAACGTAAATAAGTCAATTATGGAACTAATTAAACGCAGCGAGTTCAGTCCGACGCATTATTAGCGAGAACCTTCTAAATTAACCGGGATCGAACGAATGACCGGATAAAAGAACGAACGGAACGAATTAATGAGTTATTCGCAATCATTGAACGGAAAGAACGGTTCCTAGAGATTCTCTCATTTTAAATTCTGAAAGTAATTTGTTCGTGAATTGACGTTTTATTTCGCTTTTGTGACTATTGAAAAAAAATTAACGTTACTACCCACGTAAATTATTTTTTGCTTTTAAAAGGACTTTTTAAGATTACCGCTTACTACGTATCGCGTACCTAGCAAATAAAATGTCTCTATAAGGAAAATGAAAGATATAAAATTGAACGCGGTGGTGGACGAGTGGCAAAGCGCTTGGCTTGATATTGCAGATATCAAGCCAAGCCCTTTTTTTTTTTTTTTTTGACGGAGTGGAAATCTGCTAACAGACGCATCAGCGGGCAAAAGGGGTCCCGCTGTCCCGCTGGCTGTACGAGGCTCTTGCTAAGACTCTGTTCCAGGGCCGAAGCCCTAGAGAAAACGAGTATAGGCCGACTCGGTAAAACCACTCCGATGTCCTCTCGTCACCTTGGAACCAGCAAACCAGCGATCATCGCGTCGTCCTCATCTGAGGAGGACGCATCGAACGCCGGCATGCCGGAGCCTGACGAGGTCATGGGAACCCTTTCGGACACTTCCACAACCCCGTCGGTTTGCTCGCCCAGATGGGCGAGCCCCTCTCCCGCCCCTGGTGGGGGGCGGGTGACCACCCTCGAAAACGATGGGCGGACACACCTGACCCGTCCTTACAGACGGGTCGCCGACGCGCCGGGACATACGGAGCGTCGGCCCTCAGTGGGGACCCGTGCAATGCACGGTCAAAGCCCCCCCTAGAGCTCGGACCGCGCTGGTTCCCCACAGGAGGCGTCTGCGGCGGCACGGATCTGCCAGAGGGCCATGCCCCCCGGCCCGTTCCGCGCCCTCCGCTGACCACCTCCCCAGGACCCCTCGCCACCGAGCATGGACAGAACCACGGTCGGCAGAGAGAGGTCCGCGCCAATCACAGCGACCAATGCGGAGCGCAGGACATCGAACGCAGAGCACACCACTAGGGCGCGCTGTGCCGCGTCCCCCGCCGCCCCGCAACGGTGGCACCGCGGGGTCAGCCCTCTCCCGATCCGGTGCAAACAGCGTCCGAACAAACCATGTCCAGACAGTATCCGCATCAGATGGTACGCGAGCGACTCTCGTGCTCCCTCAAGAGCAGAGCGCCTCCCTTGGGGGCCAGGCGACCACCGCCGGCCCCCTTCTCCGCTCTCTGCCGCTGCTTTCGCTGGTAGATGAAAAGACACAACAAATCGCGAAGCCCGCCTGCCCTTCTTTGGTGACCCGGACCCCGA
This sequence comes from Eudonia truncicolella, assembly GCA_949315975.1. Lineage (NCBI taxonomy): Eukaryota > Metazoa > Arthropoda > Insecta > Lepidoptera > Crambidae > Eudonia > Eudonia truncicolella. The sequence goes on along the minus strand of OX438848.1, from coordinate 3,162,113 downwards.
CTCAGCTTCCGACTCCGACCACGAATCTGACCCGACTCGGACTCCGACCCTCACAAACACTTCCCAACCCTCGACACTCGGCACTCGATGCTCGACACTCGACGCTCGACGTTCGATACCCGAAGTCGTGTCCTACAACAAAAACAAAAAAAAAAAAAAAAAAAAAAACCCACAAAGACGGCGCTCAGAAGGAGCGCCGCCGAGACTCCTCTCAAAGGTGCTCAGAAGGTGCAGCGAGTTGAGCGGCCCAGAGTAGGCACGCACACAGGAGAGGCAGGGCCCCAAAAGGGGGCTCCTGCCTTGCCAGATGTTAGCCGACTGGGTCCAACTTTCTCCACGGAGACCGTTGGAACCACTCGTTGCCCAGGATGCACCACGTGGAGGTATCTGACTCGCACCCCATCAAGCCAAGCCCTGGGTTCAATTCCCAAGACGTGTGTGTTTCAGATTTTTTTATGCATAACCCGAATTTGCGCAGGCGGGCGGGGTGATTAAGCCAACCCTATTGTAGTGATGATTCGATTTCAGTGATGAAAGGTTTACTACTTAAGCTCTTCTTCGTCACCATCGTCGCTCCTGGAAAGAAGTTGAGCTGAGCAGCTCAACTGCAAGGCCACTAGCTTCCCTATGGATGAATAAGGAGAACGGGCTATAAACCACCAAGCGGGCCCAGTGCGGTGATTGTTAACGACTGCTAATGCAGCCGGGACCAATGGCTTTACGTGCCTTCCTGCAAGGAGGAGGTGGAGATGATAAATAATTAGTCGCCCATCCGAAGACCAGCCTTTGCGAAAGTTGCTTAACCTTAGCAATTGCAGACCGGCTGTATTATACGATGGCGATGGGTAATAGATCATACGCCTTATTTAGTAAACAAATCTAAAGTTGAATGTTCGTTTCAAACAAAGTGTTCGACAACATCCTGTTTACTTTAATAATAATTGTTATATATAAGAAGCTTCAATCTAATTAATCTTGTACAATTAAGTAACAAACTTTAACTTAAACTTTGATATTCAAATATTCGCCTCACTATCATAATGTCTCGGTGGCCGAGTGGCAAAGCGCTCGCCTCGATTCTCGAAGGTCCCGGGTTCATTTCCCAGGTCGGGCAAAGTGTGTTTCGTATTTTTTGATGCATAGCCCGGGTTGATTACCAACCCGCATTTGGTGAGCGTGGTGATTAAGCCATTACCCATCATTTCTAATGATGACTTGATTAAGCCCTACCCACCAACCAAATCAAGTACACAAACATTTACCCCCCGCTGAAAATCGAGCCCGGACCTCTGAGTCTAAACCGGTGGTCTTAACCACTAGACCAAAGAGGCGATTAAAATATATATTATATAGCTATTAAAGAAGATGACTCAGATGAGATTCGAATCTACAACCATTTGCTATCCACCTGGATCTTAAAACCTAGCTACTGAGCCACTGGCTTTCAGGAACTTCGATTCACAAACAAATTGACTTAATTTTTTTTAAAGTCTATCTGGTAAAGCTACTTTGAAATTATTTTTGAAATGGAAAATAAAGATAGGTATATTAAATACATTCTGTACAAGCCCTTGGTTTACTCATACACTGACTTGATTGATTTATCTTGATTTGGACTTGATTGTAAAATAACAACACTCGGAAAGTAAACTCTTGATTTATTATAGAAATTTAAACAATGTGTACACACAAAGAAAGTCGGCTTTTAACTGTATTCAATAAAAATAAAATAATTATTTACTGCTCGCCTTATAATACTGTACTTTGTACACATTCAATATTCTGAATTCTTCGATGATCCTCACTAAATTCCGAATCATATTCTATTTAAATTTCAAAAGTAATTCAATATATTGGTGTATATCCGCAAGTTGGCTGGCAAGAGCTGGATGAGAGTAGTCGCGGATCGTGCTCAGTGGCGTGCACGCGGAGAGGCCTTTGTACAGCTGTGGACGTGTGTAGGCTGATGATGATTAATATTGGCAAAAAAAACGTCAAAAGATATATTGGCAGAGGAAGGCATTCCTGGCTTAAACCTCCGTGAATGGTTGGGCTGTGGCACCGGCTCATTGTTCCGGGCAACTGTGAACAGGGTGGACATGGCTATGATGTTGTCTAACCTTCGCTGAGAAGAGGAATGCTTAGAAAAATGACGATATTGGCCACACGATACTTTGCTCTGCTACTTTACTAATTTATGATTTAAATCTCTGATTTAAATCCGGAATTTCGTGAGCCCATTCTTCTCCACAGCTAAAAAATAGTCGTCCTGAATGGGTAGGTTAGGAATTCAAAATCAATTTTCTTATGTTTATTTGAATAAAAAAATTACACTTTGACTTCGATTTTGAAATTAATAATGAATTACCACTTGGTAATTCATTATTAATTTCTAATAATTTCTTTGGCTACTTAGCCATGGTAAAAATAAATAAAAAATATTTTCGATATTTACATATAATGTTATGCAAATATTGTTGTGAACAAATATTTAATTTAACATTTTTTTAAGACCTGCTTGCAAAATCGATAAATATACACAAATAAACAGCATTATTTGGTTGTGTACATGAACGATATCGTACACTTACATTGAAACGTTGACAAAATCTAAAAATTATGCTTGCCCCAAGGCAGGGCAGTGTGAACGCCCAAGGTCCGTTATAGCAAAGAGGAAATAACGCAATATCCCGTTGTAGTTGAAAACGAAGGAGGATTTATTGTTCTCTCCAATCTTTGCGTTCAGCTGTGAAGTTGCGATGAGTTGCAAAAACGCTCTAAGGAAATAATGGACTTAACTTTTTCCAACGATTTTCCATGATGATTACATTAAAACAAACAAGTGATGACTAAATGATAAAATTTACCCCAAAATAGTAGTGAAAATAACAATATTACCCACCTATATTGCTTTAATCTTTCTTTGCAGGATCTACGTTACATTCTGAAAGAGATTTCCTATGAACCGCTTGCAAAACGAACCGGTATATACTGTGTAGATACAGATAGACAAATTTGCGCCGTTCAACTATGAATGGGGCTAGTTAGGTGGGATGTACGTTCATTAGATCATATTGTGCGGTTGCCAGATACAGAAAGTTTATCACCAAATAGTTTCTACTGATGCTGCTGTGAATATCACAGGTTATGTTTTCATAGATCATAGATACATAAAGTAAATAGACTATCCCAATGCTGGGCGAACGCCTCCTTCTTTGAAATCAAGTCATCACTACAATTGATGGGTAATGGCTTAATCAATACGGTTACCAAATGTGGGTTTGTTGCAAACCCGGGCGCAACGAAAAAACTGAAACATACTTCGTCCGACCTGGGGAGTTAACCCGGGACCTTCGAGTAGATACATGACAATACATATGTACATACTTTTAGACTGGTCTACTTGAGGTAGGCAGAGACCACTTCCTGCCACTTGCTAGGATTATTACATACTTTTGCTTTATCTACTCTCATTAAATTTTTTATACATGCTCGCCGGTACTCTTGATTTGGCATTACTTTAAAATATCCTCGATTTGGTCAAAAAACTTCCACTTAAGTCTAGCCTAGGTTCCGCCTAATAGCCTTACTAAAAATTTCCGCTTTTTATATAATTTTCTCTATCATAATGTTCAATAGAGACACACTCAGAAACAAATAAAAATAATGATGAACTGACTTTCAAACCATTTAGCTTTAAGCTTTAAGCTTTGCTTATGTAAAAAGCAAAAGTTAATGACAATAATATTTTTATAAAACGTACTACACAACCTTTAGCCAAAAATAGCTGATAAAAATATCTTACAAAAGCAGTTAAGTTACGCAGATAATAGATTAGTTAAAAAAATAAAAAGGAAGGATACTTTTTAACCTTTTCGCTTTTTAACCTTTAAGCTATGTCCTTAAATAGACCCTTCTAATAATGCTTCATCATTATCACAAAGACCTTTTTGATACTTTAAATTATGGTACAAAAGGAATAACCATCAATTATGTTGGTTCATTGTATAGAATAAACCATAAATAAAAGACTTAAGTTCCAGAACAATTAAAAGCGCTAATACCACAGAATAATATACCTCGTAATTTTGATGATTGTTTCTAAAACTAAATAAGAAATTATTAAATTAAAGTAATTGAAAGAAAACTATTCATTTTATAGTTGTTTTTAGTTTAGACTTAAATATGTATGTCGCCATAACATCAATGTATGTTGCATTGTTGTGTTAACCTTAAGCAATAATGTGTAATAATGCCACTGTTCAGGTTACAGAAGGTTATTGGTTCTTTTTTGGGGCAAGGTATACACTATTACAATAAAATACCAAGTACTGTACTAGATTTACCTTTAGATACGTTTTGTTGTGAACATTACTTATATAAGGTTATTATACATTCAAAGAATTATTTAGATGATAGGCCTGGTTATAATAAAAAACACATTATACTCTATTTGAATCAATATAATAAAATTAATTTATATAATTTTTATACTGATATGATAGCCTTTATCAGCAGTGTCCTACAGATAACAAACAGATTAAGTTATTATTTAGAGTATCTTGAGTGTGTCATGCTGTCTTTATTGTCTCTGCGGTAATGGCGTGTGCGTCGGGTCGTTACGTTCCCTAAAATATGGTTGAGCGAAGCGATGGCTGATTCATATGTCATACTCGTGAACGGGTGCCGCCTGTGGAGGCTGGTCTGCTCTTGCATACTTATGTTATTTTTAGTATTATTCACTATAGTTTGACTTTGTTTTTCTTAAACAATTTTTAACTTTTACTAGAGTACTGTAGTGGTACTGTATGACATTGTGGTAATTGAAACTTTTACCAGATGTTTTGTTAACTTAGATTTTTTATTTTGTTTCTTTTTTTACATGTTGTAGTTGTCTTCTATTTTTTTGTGTTTATTTGTAATGGAAAGTGTCTTGCCATGATAGGGCTTTTTCCAATATTTTTGACGCTGTAAGGGAGAAAAGAGCTGGATACTTGCTGAGTTTCTTGCCGGTTCTTCTCAGTACAAGATCCCCCCCCCAGAGTAGACTTACGAACTGTAGTGACACATTGTGTGTAACATTGTATGGGTATTGCGTCATACCCAGAGTTGGGATTACGGCTCCTGCGCGAGCCGCCCCAGTCCTACAGTCGCGTTCCTGTACGCTTGTGTACAGCCTTTGTTAATAAATTCTTTACCCGAAGTTACGTTTGATTCATCTCCCCGGGTTAACCCCGAACACGCAGAGACCTCAAACTCAACCTTCTGATATTGCCGATCACATAAACTCTATAACGGTAAAGAACCGATGGCATAGTGACATTCACAAGAGCTACTTGTAGCCTAAACTGAATAAATGTTTTTGATTTTTTTAAATTTTGAATTGAATTTTTTGTATTCATATTTTTTTATAAAATTACGGTTTTATTAATTTTATTGCGTTCAATTATTTTGATGACGACAACGACGACTCTCGACGACATGGCGTCGGAACAGACTGTCCGCATTCCACCCATTACCAATTGAGTGCAATTAAAACCGATGCTTCTTTATTACTCTTTTTCAAAAGAGTATTTGTTTCTTTTTAAATAGCCAGACTGTAAACCTTCTTTGTAAGTAACAAAGAGTCCCCAATGTCGATAGGTGGGGCATGACCACGAATCAACGGGGACAAAGGTAAATGCCTCAGGATATTTGCCCCATTACACTGTAGAGGCTTAGAACATTATAATGCTCTAAGTGTAGAGGGCATATACCAAGTGCGTAAAGAAATAGAGTACGTCCTACTCGTTTTCTGTATATTTTTGTTAAAATGTTGAATGAAAAATGTAATACTACCGATGGGTATGTTGTGAGATATTGTATTCTGAATACTACGCTGATAACTAACTTGGGTGTGCTTTAATGGGCAAGGAGCGATAATATTTATATAATCGATATGCAAACATTGTTATGAACAAATTATAACAAGTGAAAAACTGGGTCAGACGCTCTACTAATTATTGGTAGTGTACATTACCAATAATTACAGGTTCCGGTCTGACAGAAGGTAAGCCTAATTATTTTGGCCTACCGTGGCGATGCGACCTTTGAAGAATAATTAAGAACATAGCTAAGATAGCTTAACATATTGTTTTACATGTTGTTGTCCTTTATAATTTGTTAGTTTATTTGTAAGTGAAAGTGTATTTTCCAACGTTTTGACGCTGTAAAAGAAAGGGAGAAAAGTAATGCCCTTGCTGAGTTTCTTGCCGGTTATTCTCAGTACAAGGTCTCGAACCGATGGCATAGTGACATTCATAAGTGCTTATTTGTAGCCTAAACTAAATAAATAATTTCCAATTTTGATTTTTAACGTATTCACTTTCCACTTTACTTCACTGCAAGTAGTAGTCGCAACGTACTTCACTGTAGTCGCAACACCAGAGTTTTGCAATTCCGCCGATGCCATAATTCTCGTCACTTAATCACCATATTTTTTCGCCTGCATATCGACACCCAGCTGCTTAATTTCAGATGCATGGAGCACCACCATTAGAGTGCGTCTCGAGCGTTCCACAAACTGTTTTGCATTATTTATTTATAAATAATTCACGCAAAACCGTATCTTCTGACAAACCGGGTCAGGCGCTCTACCAATTATTGGTGGTGCACCTGACCCGGGCTGACAGAAGGTAAGTCTAATTATTGGGCTACCGTGGCGATGTCTAACACTATTGATAATATCTTAAGGGTAATAGCTAGAATAGCTAAAAGTATTCATTCATTATATTCTTTCCACTTAACTGCAAGCGCATTCCTTTAGTTGCAACACCAGCGTTTTCCAATTCCGCCGATGCCATCACTCTCGGTACTAAAGCACCGTATTTTTTCGCCCGCATCTCGACACCCAGCTGTTTAATTCCAGATGCATGGCGCACCGTTAATATTTATGAACCACCACCAGTCGAGTGCGTCTCGAGCGTTCGACAAACTGTTTTGCATTATCATAGTTTAAAAAGTCCTTCGATGGCTAGGTTTGATAGTGTGATAGTGTTTTGCGTGAATAATAAAATTCTTCTTTTGTTTTGGTTTTTACTTCGTTTGGTTTCGGGACTTTTGTATATTATTGTTCATATCGAATCATTGCCTTAATTTTCTATATATCCTAATAGAGAGGGTGTGTTAGGAAATTATACTTATTTTGTAATTATTGGTATAAGACTTATATAGTCATACGGTATTAAAATTCTTTTAATATAAAGTTAGTTTCATGCATGTAACATTATTAATTTACAAGATACATAGGATTTGGTCGCTGACCCGTATTATTTGTCCACGAGTGTATAAAGTAATTCCTAGCATCTTAGTTTATTCAAAGTCTTTTTAATATACAATGTGGTAGGAATCCTTTTAAAAACGGCTCAACAAGACTCTTCGCCCAACTTTTGCCGCAGAGAATATAGAGAGCTGAAGTAAAAATAAATTAGTTTCGCAAACTTGGCTACGCATGGGCGCGAATGGGAAAAATAAATCCCCGACCAGTTGACACAATCAGAACACCAACTTGTTAGTTAGTAAGTAAGTAAGGACCCCACGAAGAAGAGAGAACGGACTATAAATCACAACACAGGCCCATTGCGGATTGGTGCTTGTTAACAACTGCTAATGCTGGGACCAAAGGTACGTGCTTTAGGAAGCACGGAGAAGCTCGAAATGATACATTTTTGTAAAAGTATTCGCAAAAGTTGCTTAATATCAGCAATCGTAGACTGAGCGCGTCTACCACTGTGCTATCAAAATCGTCATTGAAACCTTCAATTGGTGGAAGTTGGCTTAATCACCACGCTTGCAAAATGCAGGTTGGTGATCACAATCACGAGCCCAGTTCACGAATCCGAAACACTTTTGCCTGACTTGGGAAATAAACGCAGGACCTCCGGTCATCGGGCCCAGCGCTTCACCACTCGACCACCGCAGCGAAAACTTGTTTGTGTAAGAAAATAAGAAAAAAAAAACACATCTTTAAATTTTTGATGCAAACTACTACGCTTGTAGCAAAAATTTTAAATTACTGTAGTTCAAGAACGGGTTTAAAATGAGACGCTATTCCCGTCCACATAAGATTAAAAGTCGCATAGAAACGTAGACTGCAGCGCTCATACTTGTTAACTCCAAGTGCTGATTGGATGTCGATCTAGCAAATGAAAACCCAATGCTATTATTGGAATTAGAGAAAGAAATTATAGCGACCTTGTTCCAGCTTAACATTTGGACTTCTTGACGGGAAAGTGAAGAGTCATGTCTGCGGTTTTGTTTTATTTTCTAAAATTTGGGTTATGTGGAATATTAATGTGAATTAATGGTGAATGATTGACCGTTAAGTGTTCATGAACGTGCATGGCAAATAAAACAAAAAAGTGCAACGTCACTTTTCAAGTTCTCTTAAGATGTCCGCGTGAGATCCTTGTCAGTCTTATTAAAACCCCAAATCTTTACTGAGATACTCAAGGGGTCTATCGTTTCCCACTTCTCATTACTTTCATTATTGTCATTCATCATCATCATATAACATATGCCATCAACTAAAAGATAAAAGAAATAACGGTTTAGCACTAATTATTATTCCTTCTTTAAACTGAAAATAGTATTTACATTTAACTTGGCAAAAAAATGAACCTTTTTTTTAAAGTTAGTTATGTAATGAAACCAGTGTTCAACAGGAACCAGCTATCGACGTTTTATACGTTAGTCATTAAAAAAAGGGTCGGCAACTGATTTTTGACTTTAGCAATTATTAAATACAGACCACCCTAGCCCTTTAACAGGAAATGGGAAGTATATTCCCACCACATTTTGAACTTGCGATAAGATTGAAAACAATGAAATATTCAAACATGTATGTCTAATGTGTATGTATGTCTTATTAAGGGCTAGTTGTTATCCCGTAAAGTTTCAATAAAATTCTATGTTATTTTTTGCGACGGAAACAAGTGTAGTGTGTGCGCTTTAGTGCCATTGCAATAATGCTTATTAAGTTTTCGTATTCTGATTTTTAAAAAAAACAGCTTTTACGAATATTAGACAACATCACATTCATTGTTCTAATCCCAAGTAAGTAGCTAAAGCACTTGTATTATTGAAATCAGAATCAGCGACGGTACCGCAACCACCAGACACGGCACAACATCGAAAAGTTCGTTTTCGACATTGACCCAACCGGCAATCGAACCCGGGACCTAAGAGTTAGCGCCGCCCAAAGTCTAGCGGGCAAGCCACTCGGCTACGGAGGTCGTCGATTGTATACTTGTAATATATTTGTAGGTATTATTTACAACGCATCGGAGCGACAAGATAGTGCTGGTTTGTCCCAAGTTAAACATTATATATCGTAATACCCGATTTTATAATGTATATCCCGGGTTTGTGATCAACTAACCGTATTTATTTATCAAGCGTGCAGACATTTAATTTTGTAGCTTTGACTGTTTCATCATCATCATCATCATCATCATCATCATCTTTTCAACTCTCAACCAAAAGATGTCTACTGCTTGATAAAGGCCTACCCCAAGGATCTGATGACATTTGATTAACCAAACCATTATATTTTGCCACCAGTAATAGACTGACCCGTGACCATTTGCCAAAACTAAGAAAAAAATGAAACCCTCAAAGGGCGTTTGTTTGCATCCCGATCATACAAATTTGTTATCAACACTTCTCTTTTTTTCTGTACTAAGCTAAGCGTACCATGCAGTTTCTACATAGATCACACTAAAAGTTTCCGAAATTGGCCACTTACATAAACAATTTTTAAAAAGTTATTACTACATTTGAAATGGAACTCTTTAGCCGTGGAATACAATTTGTTTCATCTGATTGTTAATTGTTTTCACATTGTGGCGTCATTTAAAAAATTGCGTGATTACAATAAAATGGATTTAACTCGGGAAACATTTTCGTTGCATGATTTTTTACGATTTTAAGTGTAATTTGACAGCTCAGCAGAGCCTCGTTCGGCTTCAATCTGCTTTTGGCGAAGAAGCACCATGCAAGACGACTATTTATAGCTAGTTTGCAGAATTCAAACGCGGTCGTGTCAATCTCCATGATGAAATTCGTGAAGGTCGCTCGTGCACCACTGTGAATAACAAAAACATCGATGCTGTGCGCCATGGAACTACCATGAGATCCGGATATCTTTGGACATAGGCATGATTTAAATACAGTCAATCCTGCACAAACATTTGGGTGTGAAAAAGCTGTGTTCTCGATGGATCCCACACAATTTGACCGATGCTTTAAAAACGGACCGCATCACTTGGTGCCATGCTATGCTTGCCAGATACAACGAAGGGGCTTCAAATTTGGTGTGGGACATATTAACAGGTGACGAAACATGGATTTACAGCTATGATCCCAAAACGAAGCACTAATCGAGCGTATGGGTCTATAGAGATGAGCCGAAACCAACCCAAGTGGCGCGCGTGAAAACTTCCTCGAAGCGGATGATTGCTTCTTTTTTAATAAAACTGGACACGTGGCTACTGTTGCTTTAGAAAATCGTCGTACCGTGAATAGTGACTGGTACACGACCATTTGTTTACCGGAAATTATTGGCAAACTCCGTGAAAATAACAGTAAACGCCGTATCATCTTGCACCACGACAATGCAAGTTCCCATACGGCCAGACAGACATATGAGTTTTTGAAAGCGAAAAAGGTACAACTTATGAGTCATCCAGCATACAGTCCTGACCTGGCACCGTGTGATTTTTTCTGTTCTCAAAAATCAAGAACCAATTACGCGATCAACGGTTTTCATCACCAGAAGAGGCTATCTACCGAAGAGTATGAAAAACTTGTATCTGACGTCACCACGGAGGAGTGGCACAAATGTTTTCAAAATTTGTTCAATCGTATGAAAAAGTGCATTGACGCAAAGGGAGAATATTTTGACACGGATAATATAAAATCTTGTCTACATCATTAAGGCTTGCCTACTCATTATTTTAACTTACAGCACCATTAAACGACGTAGGTAGGTAGATACAAACTCACCGTTTCGTTTTATTCGCCCACGAAAAGAAAGAAAGAAAAGAAAATTAATTAACGAATTGAATACCCTAGTAATTAAAAGAAAAAGCTGTTCATTCAAATATTTGACGGCGATAGAATAATAATGTGTTTGAATTAAATAAAGCAGAACTGGAATACAATTATTATTATTAATGACGGACTGTGAGGAATAAATTTCATATAAAAAAGACTTGATGGAGTTTTCAATTACTTTTTATGGCACGTCGTGTATTTTATGGTCAAAGCGACAATTTCTGTAATAAGGTTCAGCCAGTTCGGAATTTAGATTGTTTTATACGCTAAATTAGATATCGTTCTGTCTAAGGAAGGGTACAAAAGGTATCCCCCTAGGATAGGTAACAATTGTCATAGGTAGGCATAGAGGTTAACAAAGAATTAAGTATACTAAACTTCAACTGTAGTAATTCGACTGTTCTGTGACTGCTAATGCGGCTTAGCGTACCTTGCCTCACGAAAAAGATGATAAATTTTTGGTCACCCATCCGATGACCATAGCCTTTGCGATAATTGCTTAACCTTAGCAATCGCAAACCGATTGCGTTATCCACTGCTCCTTTTTAGTTAGTTAACGTATTCGAATCGTTATTAGGGGTTATTCGATCTCTTTAACTTAAAACGGGTTATTGTACATTTGGCACAACGTAAATTCATCACAGAAAATTGTATGTGTAAATTTGTCAGACTTTTTTTTATGAAGTAAATTTGTCATAATTTAGTTTGGACCTGTGACGAACTTTACTTATATTGTGGCAAATGTACAATAACACGTTTTTAGATAAAGAGATCGAATGCCAAAAAAAACACTCGTACTGGCACCCTGACTCCGGATCTAAGTTAAAATCGATAGTAACCCATTTGACACAGTCTCGAGGTCATTGTGATAGAAAAAAAGAAGATTCATCAATCGCCTACCCGTTCCCAATCTTGTTTGGGGCGCCGAAATATTATGTCTTTCGCAACTTCCATTCCCCTTGAACTGACGTCATTTTAACATTCACTCTTTTCTTTGCTATATCTTAGAGGAGCACATCTGCACAAAGGCCAGTCATCAAATGACCCCCCCCATTAAAATATCGGAAGGCACGTAAAGCTCCAGCTGCATTCGCCGTCGATAACCACCACTGCACCGCACTTTGCCCTGATTCCCATCCGTCAATCGAGTCGATTTTAAACTCGTTCAAACGAAGCTCCAACCCACCGTATTCAGATCTGCCGTATACGGTAATTTGGAACTTCGTACGAATAACTTTAAAATCGGATGTTAATATGAAAATGGTTTCGACGACTAAGTCGCTACGATATCGTTACGGTTTTTGTTACGAGAATCGGGAGGCTGGGCCCACGTGGTGATTTATGGCCCTCTTTCTCTGTGGTGTTTCCATCCATATGGAAGGCTCGTGCCCCAGCAGTGGGGACCTAAAATGAGCTGGTGATGATGATAATAACTGCCATTTCATCATACATTATTAATTTTTTTTTTGTCCACAAAACTGGTTGCAACGTTGTACAGACGCCAGCACATCGACCTATCCAAAACTGTAAAATTTCTTCAATACATTTTAAACCATATCGTTATGGCACAAAGTTCAAAGTCTATTGAGGAAATTTGACAGTTTGTGGTAGGTTGATGTGCAGGCGTGTGTACATGTTACATTTTAGTATTTTATTATATTATATTTCACATAAATTTCGGTTGCACTTAGTACACTAATAAGGAAAAAAAAAACAAAGCTCAAAATAATCCGTCAAAAGTCCCATCATTTATCTGTTAACGATTTCACAATTACTCTAAGTGTTTCTCAAATTCTATCTCCCAAATTGTCTTGGCAGTTACATTACCTTCGTATGCGCAGGGCAACTCCAATATGCAAGAGTACGATCTCTGTATTACAGTATGTAGGGAAAGAGGTCCCTTGACGGCGTCTCAGAAAACGATATAACATATACTTTTGAATTCACCAAAAAGGTGGTTTAAGAACTTCAAGTGTGAAACAAATGCATAACTACAGTTTCATAGTTTTCTTTTCAGTGTTTTAATAAAAAAGTTACTTCTTATGTGCAATAGATTTATTATCCGAGTAAGTACATATATATTAAAACTTTTTTTTAAGTTTCTAAAGCACTTCAAAAATGATTGTTAAAAAAGGGACACAATAAACTTTTTAGTTTTTACATTTCTACATTGATAAATAATAATGAAACTTACAAATTACTTATTACTATTTTAATATACTTATAGATTATTTTTACATTACTTTCATTTTATTTTGTAATAACTGTGTTGTCAGTCGATTTTGTATGTTTACTTATGCAGAAGCCTGTCTCATCTTACGAATGTAACAAGAAAGCTCCCTTGACATTCACTTCATGTCATACCCTACTTGTAAAACAAGATGGGATCCATTCAATTTTAGTGAATTCATTTTTAAATGGCGAACAGGGTAGGTATAAAAAGTTTCTGTTCGGCAACAATTCTATTTTAGTCTCTGCTCCTGATTAAAAAAACTTTGGTTCTTGTTACGGATAAAATACTCTTTATAAATATTTTCTTTTTCTTATATTTTTTTTAGTTGTCAACATTCTTTTGTTTGTGTTTCTTTCTTTTCTTGTCATTGCCGTTGCTGAATATAATTATTTTTTATATTGCTGATAGTGTTAATACATTTGAACGGGTTGGACTAGAGCCACGATAGCGTAAACATAGCGGAAGCGCACCTTACCCAGATTTTCAGATAATGCGAGTTCGAATCTCGCTCGTGGAATTTTTTTCAACACTTTTCCAAATTATAATAATACGTTTTGCCTGGTTTTTATACCGATAACAACAACAACATACAGAAAATATGAGACATAGACGATATATGGTCGACACCGTTACGCATTACAGAAATACGAGACAATAAAGAAATGGGGACGATAAAAACCATAGAAATAAAAATAATAAAAATACAAGTATTCAGAAAAAAAAATAGTTTTAATATTTACAGCGCAATCCTAAGCAGTAACATTTGTTGTTATAACCATAAGTTAAATTCAATTACGTTTGGAAACTATTTCCATATTTCGCGAAAACTCAATCAATGCAAATATTGACATTGACATGACATTGGCAGCTGACAGATCAGTTTTTTAATTTTTAGTCCACTGGTTTGAGAAGCCAAAGGCGTGTTGAAATACACGCTAGAATTAAGCAAATAAACATTTATATTTATTAACAACTATACATAATTTTCCAATTAATCATAATATAAGTTACCTACATCACTAAAGACAAAATAAAACCTATAAATAAAAAATGTCCTCCAGCTGTGGCTATTTTTCCATATTTTATAGAATAAGTAATTATTATTTTATATAGAGACATTGTATACCCTCTCGATACGACCCGAACGCCTCGAGGAATCTGGTAGGGGATGGGGACGCGTGATGCGTGGGGATGCGTAATACCCTTTAAAAATCCTCTAAAGATGTTTAATAACACTGCTTGAGGAACCCTTTCAGTTTGTCACCGCCCACAAATCTTCCGGTTACGTTATAAAAACCATAGGCTCATAAACTCTCTCCAAAAAAAAAAAACAAAATTATAACCATAAAGGTATATTAATAGACACTTTAGTGATAACATACTTAAAAGGAGAAACAGTCAAGTATAATCGTAACGCTTAAGTTTGCAGCATCTCGGTCTTAAAACCAAATTTTTAAAGCCAATCTTTGGTTTAAACTACGGGGCTAATGATATGTCTATTAGATTACCAAAAACATACAATAAGTTTTATTCAGATATTGATATATTTGCAACATCCAAAACTATGTTCAAAACTGCAGTTCATAAGCTTAAGTTAAGTTAAAAGAGTGTTTTAATCTTTCAAATATTTAAATGTATACTACAATTAATAACCCTCGGTCATGATCAATTCGAGCGTCCATGTAAACCAACTACAATATTACACTCACACGCACTAATACACATCGACACAACACAATCAGATTCACACCTATTCTGTAAGTTATCATTCGACAAAATTTTAATCTACCTACCTATTTTAATTTTTAAACTACCTACCTGCGTTCATTAATTATGTCAACATTTTTTAGTAACATAATATGTTTCTGTAATTGGCTTATGTTTAAGTAACATCTTCTGTATCTTGTGTTTAGATAAATGCTGTTGAAACATTGTTGAATAAATAAATAAATAAATAAATAAATTAAGAAACCAAGAAGGTTAATTAGTTCAATTGTTTTTTTCTTTCTATAAAAGTACACACGCCAAATTGTCAAATTTAATGTTCAACATAGTCAAAGTCTATTGTGGAAATTTGACAATTTGTGATAGTAGTGCAGGCGTGTGTACCACAGATTAAGTAATAGGTAGTATGCCTTACCTTAAATGTACACTTCGTGCTCCAACGAAATATTAGAAGCGTGTTACCGTACTCAAACGCGAGTCTCGCTCGCTATATCCCTGTTATAGCTACAATGAGTATACAACTAAGTTCAACCTTTGGTATAAAGTTTAAGCAACCAAGGAGGATCATATTCAATTGGTTTATTTTTAAATAAAATTTACCGAAATAGGCCTTATTAAAATATATACTTATGCTCAAAACAATTGTTAGAAACATGTTACCATACAGCACCCTCAAACGCGAGTCCCGCTCGCCATTCCCCCCCCCCCCCCCCCTGTTTTTGCCTACAAAGAGTACAACTAAGTTTCTTTGTGAAGTCAAAGTGTTTTACTACAAACGCTTTAACGACAGGAAGCGTGTTCGCATCCGGAGCTCCACAGATAGCGTAATGATACTTGCACAATCCTCGGTTGATTATGGGCGAGTTACAAGCGAATGTAACTTTTATGCTACAGTGCTTAAGGTTGAGAAATCATGTAAGTGTTATAAGTAGTTATAAGAAATACTCGTATTGTAATAAAATTTTGATTTTTCTATTTTAGTTATATGCTCTTACAAATAGTTGACCCGAATTGAGGTTGTAGCTATTAGAGACTTTTCCGGATTCTATGTACCTTTTTCTTGGAGAGAGATTGCTGATTGCCTCAGACGGCATTTTCAGCTTCACCGGTTTGGGGATGGCGAGGAACGTAAAGGGTCCCTCAAGCCGTGTGAAACGAATCACCTTCGGAGGTTTTCTAGAGGGAACGGCATCGCGCACTAGTGCGCGTCCCCG
Source organism: Eudonia truncicolella (assembly GCA_949315975.1). Taxonomy (NCBI): domain Eukaryota; kingdom Metazoa; phylum Arthropoda; class Insecta; order Lepidoptera; family Crambidae; genus Eudonia; species Eudonia truncicolella. The sequence continues at coordinate 3,145,847 of OX438848.1, read as the reverse complement.
TGCCCTACTAGATTCTCCGAAGGGTTCGGATCGGATCGGGTCTATGTACCTATAATATACAGACATAGATAGATTACTGAGTTTAAGTAAACTAATCGTACTGTATACTTAATGCGAACAGCACAAAACCGGTCGTCGTAGAGATCCTTGGGGGAGGCTTTTGTCCAGCAGTGGACGTCTTTTGGCTGGAGGATGAGTGGACGTCTTTTGGCTGGAGGATGAGTGGACGTCTTTTGGCTGGAGGATGATGATGTTGATGAATCGTACTGTACTAACTGATGACACTGTTATAGAGTGTGTCTTTTTCATCCATGTTCGCAACAATGTTAGTTGCAAACTCTATGATGGAGATCTTGTACCGAGAAGCAGCCTCAAGATACTGGCCAATAGCATCAATTATTTTTTTTCTCCGGTTGTCAATGGTTGATCATGCAACATGACTGTGAGTTATGCAAGTTTCATTTAAATTTGGAAATCTTTCTTCCTTTTTTCTTTTAAAGTGTTAAACTAACACTTTCTTTAAATACGCCCTTTGATTTGATATCTAATATAAGAATATACAACAAACGAAAGAGTAACTAAGTACTGTTAAGAAACTATTATTATATTAGTCATGATTTATTTGACAATATAAAACCTTAACTTCCTTATTATTTTTTTAGATTAAAACTTCCTTTGGAGATTGAAAAGTTATGTCATATATATAAGAATAAACAACAAACGAAAGAGTAACTAAGAACTGCTAAAAAAACTATTTTAAATTATTCATGATTTATTTGATAATATAAAATCTTAACTTCCCTATTTTTTTAGATTAAAACTTCCTTTGGAGATAGAAAAGTTATGTCATAAATATATACCTAATAATTTACCAAATAGTAACAAACAACAATACACAAACATAACCTCTTATTCACGATTGTGTCTAACATCTATTCAAACCTTTCACAAATAAAGGTATAATTGAATATGCATCGTTCGGTGCGAGGTCGATTGACACCAACTGAAATATTCAACAGCAATAAACGGGTATGCCGGTGTAAATGGAATTGTACGGTGATGTTCTCTCAGTGTGCGTTCACTGAGACTGAAGGCTGTATCAAGTGACGGTGGAGCTGTGAATTTAAAGTAATATAAGATACAAAAACACAAAAATGTTGAAAAAATTTCCACGAGCAGGATTTGACCTGCACTCTTCTGACATACCGGGTCAGGTTCTCTTCCAATTGAGCTATCGTGGTTCTAACCAGCCCGCCGAAATTATTCAACACTTATTTACTTTTTTACTTTGAAAGCCAAAGGCGCCAATTCAATGTCAACAACTACCGTCATTAACATCTGATCATAATATTTTTACAAATACTAAAGATCAGTTAAGAAGTAGGCAAGCTATTTATAAAATGTTTTTGTTTTGTTTATATAATAGCTCAATTGGAAGAGCACCTGACCCGGTATGTCAGAAGGGTGCAGGTTCAAATCCTGCTCGTGAAATTTTTTTCAACATTTGTGTTTTTGTAATTTGTTTCGCAACGCGTTAAAATTACATAAACAAAACAAAAACATTTTATAATATAAGATAATTTTGAGATAAAATATTAATATAATGAAACTTATCCCGGCAACATGACATTGTGTCCTTTTTTTTAAAACATGTAAAATAATTTATGTATACACCGGGGCCTAGGGCGACCCCGGGTAATGTGGGACTTTACTCCTCTTCCTTCGTCCAGCTATTAAAAGCTCGACGAGAGGAGGGGAGGTATACCCACTAAAAACCTAGTACAGTCAACAACAAAGGTAACTGATGATTGGTCAAGTTTCAAAATATGAAATGAGTATAAAAATCAAAACTTATTAAACGCATATAGAAAAACCTTCAAGTATCTACTAGTACCTGTAGACTTTGACTGTAGTTGTATAGAAAATACCGACTTACACTATCGAAATTTAATTTTGAAATCTAGTATACATCATCTACTTTTGCTGTTGACTGTACCATCCCTTCTCCTACAGAGATGGCTAGGGATCACAAATCGCAAGCACCTTGTTCATGCAAATTGTTTCCTAACGCACGTCAAGTATTTATATTGAACTGTCTAAATAAAGATGTTATTTTAGATACTATGTAGTAAATATCTTAAGGAGTTACTTACATTGTACTATTAAGTAAAAGAACAAAATATTTATTTATTTCTTCTATTATTAATATTCTTTCTAAGAATTAGGTAGGCTATCCAAGACCTTTACTTTTTTATATAGATAGCGTATATATACATCCCCTTAGCTATCTGATATGTCTATCACTAATTAAAAGTATTGAAACCGGATAATTATGAAAACAATATAATTTATATTATAATTTGAAAATTGTAATAAGATATATCAAGTGACAAGTAACTCGATATTTAGAGCTGCTCTCTAAAACCAGCAACATCCTTGTCTAGTTAATATTACACAGCGTTGCTCTTACACGAGGTCCAAAACCCAACATAAAGTTTTCAGATGAAACGAGGCACCTCCATTTTACTTTAAAAATGGAAGTTGTGAACTTTATCTGTCCAAACTACAACATAATTTGCCTTTGGGATAACTTAGAATTTCTTGCCTTTTTTCGATTTCCGTTTATTGTTACATAACTACGTACACACGCCTGCTCATCAACCTACCACAAACTGTCAAATTTCACTCAATACACTTTGAACCTTATCTCTAAGTTATATGGTTGAAAATTAATTGAAGAAATTTGACAGTTTTGGATAGGTTGACGCGCAGGCGTCTGTACATAGCTCATACAAAATATATGACTGACAAAACCTATATTTTAATGTACGTGATGCCTAAGTGCTATGTTTCATTTTTTTTAAATAATTAAACAAATTTTTAAAATAATCATAATAGTTTACATTATATATACAACTGCATAAAACTATTGAAATGAAACAACTTTTACGGATCTACTCGCGTTTATTTTACACATTAGTTTTAATTAATGTTTATCCTTAAAATGAAACATGAAACAACTTTTACGGATCTACTCGCGTTTATTTTACACATTAGTTTTAATTAATGTCTCCCTGTGACCACGGACCCTGCAAAGGGTTCGAAACGTCAGGATAAACATTAATTAAAACTAATGTGTAAAATAAACGCGAGTAGATCCGTAAAAGTTGTTTCATTTCAATGTGTAGTGTTCGCGTGAACTTTAGGAAACAATATGCATAAAATTATATAAACCCAGCACAGAACTTGAGGTCAAAAAGTACTAATATGTCCTTACTATGTAGGTAACAGTACCTAGGTATACACAGGTATATGCGCTTCGTACGAATTTTAAAACTGTTTTTATTTTATCGTGTCTGTATTCTGTGAACAATAAAGTATTGTATTCTATTTTATTCGACACATATATCTGAGTTATACATACATACGGACATAGAAATGTCTTACGAGGTTACAGAAAATTCTACGCCCTCTGCAACTGCTATTATGTCAAAGCCTTCTCCTTTTTATCTTCGGGGAACTAGACTCGGACTGAGATCACACCACCACACCTAGCATCCTTATGCTCAGCATCCTCCCAGCATCCTTATGCACCCTTGTGCACCCTTGTGCACCCTTATGCTGTCAACATACCGCCTATACACACGAACATCAACACATTTATACACTATATACACTTATACCTATACACTCAAACATTCATTAACACATCCCCCACTCAGAGGATCTTTTTCTTATTATTATGTTTCTTTTTGGTTTTTTTTTATTGTTATCTTATCGTTAAGAATAGTGTGTTCCTAAGTCCGCGGATTAGGGCACTGGTGACCTGTGGCTTACGGGTTTTTTTACAAAACCTATCGCAGGCATCAGTCTCACACAAGGGGTACCTACGGGTTACATTTGTTTAATTAAGTTCTTGTATGTACCAAAACTTTGTACCTTGTGATGAGAAAAATAAGTACGTTGAATATTGAATATTTTTTATTCGGACAGCTAAGGAGTGGAACTCCCTTTCTGCGGATCTGTTTCCTGACCCGTACGATCACGATTTCCGATTTTGAGGTGGCTATAATATGTCCAGTGGTGAACTGTGAATCGCTCTAAACGAGGCAATGGTTGCATTGGCTGAACATGTCTGCACAATCAGGAACCACATTCGAATCGGATGGTGTTTAAATAGTTTTATACGTGATCGAGCGCCATGAAAGGGACTGGCCTGGAAATTTCAGCGTTCCCTAAACCACTAAATTGCTAAAACCACTGGGTCTAACAGGCAGCGGTTTGAACTGAGCAATGTTGATCGTTCTTTGGTCAGTCAGTCAGGTTTTTTTTAATGAAAGGTGTGGTAAAAATTAAAAGATCCAAAGTGTATCCGATCTAGATCTTGTAGGTGTTGTTACTAAGACCACAGAATAAGTACTACCCTAAGACATAATTAACTTTAATTTTTCATGCAATTGTAAATTAAATATTTATATTAGTGAAGGCATGCGCGTCAGGCGCGCATACGCAAGCAGCAGTAATCAAAAATGTAGGTACACAGAGGTTACGAAATCACTAGGGCTGTGAATTGTTTATTTAGGTATGACGTCACAATAGAAATATTCAATTAAAAATTGCATAGCAGATTAAAGTAAATAATTATTATCTTCGACGACCTCCGTAGCCGAGTAGCTTGCACGCTGGACTTTGGGCGGCGCTAACTCTGAGGTCCCGGGTTCGATTCCCGGTCGGGTCAATGTCGAAAACGAACTTTTCGAGATTGTGTCGGGTCTGGGTGGTTGTGGTACCGTCGTTGTTTCTGATTTCCGTAAAACGAGTGCTTTAGCTACTTATCTTGGGATCAGAACAATGTATGTGATGTTGTCTAATATTGTCTTATTGTCTTATTGTCTTATATCTTAGTAACTCTGTACAGATACAAGATCTAGATCGAATTGGGGTCTATTAATTTTCACCACAGTTATTAAAAGACACTAGACCCTGTCCAGATGGGTGAAGGTCGTTTCTAGTTTGGATCTTAGATTAATTGGTAATTATTACGATTGCGACTGTCACTTCAATATCGGTAATTAGCCTGCCGAGCTGTCCCGAGATCCGTGTCCGTGCAAGGGGTCTATGTGTGCGTTGCTCGAGCGCGGTGTGTGTTAAGCTTACCTTCCCCCGATCCGTTCCGAATTCCTCGGAGAATCTAGTAGGGTACGGGGACACGCCTTAGTGCGTGATGCCGCTCCCTCTAGAAAACCTCCGAAGGTGATTCGTTTCTCACGGCTTGAGGAACCCTTTAAGTTTCTCGGCGCCCCCAAAAAAGCCCGGTAAAGCTGAAAATGCCGTTTGAGGCAATCAGCAAAATCTCTCCAAAAAAAAACGAACTTCGGGTTCCTCATTATTTTGTGTCTGCACTCACGTTAAATAAAACCGTTGACTGACCAACCACAGGCCGTCCGTCGTCCGTTTGTTAGTGACCTTTTGTGGTTGTGGCAGCACTTTGGATAGCAATCAATTACTGCTGTGATTGGAGCTGTCCTTACCAAAAAATACTGTGGTTAATGTAAGTAGAAATTATCTGTTATGAAAGGTTAAAATAAGATGTACTTTGCACCCAAGCTTTGATTGGCTATATAACCAGTAACGGTGATTTACTTAACGAGGAGCTCGATGGCGCAGTGGTTAACGCGCCCGGTCTGCGATTTCTAAGGTTAAACAACTTTCGCAAAGGCCGGTCATCGGATGGTTGATCAAAATGTATCATCTCGAGCTCCTCCGTGACTCGGAAGGCACGTAAAGCCGTTGGTCCCGGCCGCATTAGCGGTCATTAACAACCACCAATCCGCACTGGGCCCGCGTGATCCCGTTCTCCCTTTCCTATTCATCCATAGGAAAGGCTCATGCCCCAGCAGTAAAAAAAAGAGCTGGTGATGACTTAACTATACTCATGCAGATGGCTTTAGAACCCTATCACCAATAAAATAGAGATACATTTCAAGTGGTAGGTCCCAATATTTGTGTGTACCATAGAATCTACCAATTAATAACAACAGCGCTATGAGTTTGACGTCTAAATTGTTAATTGTTATTGACGTACGATTAATTTAGTTGCCGTCAGTCACGAACAGAATGTTTTACTATGAAATAACAGTTGAATACGTATATTGAAGTTATTTATTATAGTTACCACAATGCGTGTGCTCTTATACGTCATATACATTTTACCATTAAAATAATAATATGGCCTTTTAACCCTATTCTTGACATAGTGGATTATTTGGGACCCATAACTTACAAAAAATTTCGAGTAGTGAAAACAGAACACATTTTATAAAAATAAAACTCTGCCAAGTATAGTGTTAATAATTTACCGTGTTAAAATTTAAGGTACCTACTTAAATATCATTTTAAAAGCTTTTATAGTTAAGACTAGCGTAATAAAGTGTTTCTTACCTCACGATTTTTATGTACAGACGCCTGCACATCAACCTATACAAAACTGTCAAATTTATTCAATAAATTTTCGACCATATAACTCAGTAATAAAGTTCAAAGTCTATTGAGAAAATTCGACAGTTTGTGGCAGGTTGATGTGCAGGCGTGTGTACAAACTTTCATGTCCAGCAGTGGTAACAAATTAGTAGGTATAAATAAAAAAATCCACGAGCGGGACACGAACCCGAATCCTTTAACAATCCGGGTAAAGTATGTGAATAGAAGGAGTAAAGGTGAAGTATGAGATTTGGTATGGTCGCTGCTTCTCCATATAACAGAAGGAGTCCTGAAACATAAAATTTGTGTAAAATTACATTCTAGATTTTTTTATTGCTAAACACGGAAAAAAAACCCTATGAGGTGCGGATTTGGATTACGCTCGTGGAAATTTTGTCAAATCTTTTTTTTCAAACTGAAATTTATTGCAACAAAGTTTTGCGTAAAATTATATTATAACCATAATAGTTTTTATATTTTGTGAACTACCATGGCTGAATTGCGACCACAAGGCGACCAGTAGTATCCATAATAATAAACATAATTTTTAAAACAAAACAAAACGCACTGTTGGTTTCGATTAGTTACGAATTACTTGCTCGTCTATTAAACTGAACTTTAAAATAAATACCACGTGCGTAGGTAAGTAGCTTACACTATGTTTTCATGTGGCTGGTTGTAAATGACAGGGCGATATATGCGAATGGAATCTAATTATTGGATACTAATTATGGATTCGGGTCTTTGTTTCCTTTGTCAGGCGGTGGGCGTGTGTGGGGAAATCGGTATTAGGTTAGTGTGAAATAATTGTTTACACTGACAATGATAATATGGATGAAATACAGGAGTGTAAATATTAGGTCTACCATCATCATCATCACCAGCTCATGTCCCCACTATTGGGACACGAGCCTTTCCTATGGATGGATAGGAAGAACGGGCCATAAACCACCACGCAGGCCCAATGCGGTTTGGTGGTTGTTAACAACTGCTAATACAACAGGGACCAACGGCTTTACGTGCCTTCCGAAGCATGGAGAAATCCTTACCTGTGAAATTTACGTTTTTTCTCACTCATTAATAAGTGTATTACTTCTTAAACTCAAAACCGGATATCAATATTATTATACACATTTAATTTAGAATAAGTTACTTAAGCTTCAGTAGTAACAATGATTTTTAACTTTTTGTCTTAATGGCCCATTTTTTTTTATTGACTTCTTTTTTTGATAAGAGAATTGGCCTTTTGTTTCATTGTAGCTTTTAGCTAGTTAAACAGACACACTGCCCTACAATTTTATAGTGTTAACATAAATAGATGCAAAGAAAATTTAAAAAACGTCAGTATGAAAAATATAATTTTATAAAAATATTTATAATATTTATACAATATATAATATTTATTGAAAATGGCAATTTCATAGGTAAGGACCTAATATTACAGCAAAAGATTTTTTAGACGAAATTAAGCAATAATTTAAAATTATACTTTTTTATTCTTGTTGTTAGAAAACTGGTCTTCGACACGGTCATGGGTCATTCTGTTCGTAGTAGTGTATACATTATTGAACTCGGTTTGTTTGGTGGTAGCTTGTTTTAGGTCCGCTTGGCTAGCTACCATAGTTAGGGATAACAGCCAGTTCTTCAGTAGTGGATGATGCCGGTGTCACAGACTCGGAAGGAAGAAGTCACTTACCATCTAAACTAATATAATAATTGAAATGAAACGACGTTTACGGATCGGCTCGCGTTTATTTTACACGTTACGTTTAATTTGTATCCTGACGTTTGGAACCCTTTGCAGGGTCCGTGGTCACGGAAGACTGAGGTGTTGGTCGTCTCATAATTAGTTAGTAGCTTGTATACCCTCATTTAAATTTCATCAGGTGCGTTCCGTTTTACGCAGAAAGAGCTTACAGTATGTTTTGGTTGTTCATTTCAATGTGTTGTGGTCGCGTAAACTTTAGAAAACAATAATATACTAAAGCAGAAGAGTTTATTTTTTGTTTGAACGCGCTAATCTCTAGAATTACCAGGCCCAATTTTTGTAGAAGGCTATAGGCTATTTCATTATTTACATAAATAATCCTGTTTCTTCTAAAAAATATTGCCGGCGGGTGCAACCGTGGGGCACGGCTAGTTAGTAGATATAAAGGCATTGTGAAGTAGATAAACAAGTTATATGCGAACGATATAGCGAATGGGCAGCTAATAAGAAGAAACAAATAGCCTCTTAATCCTATCAGTGTTGTCATGTCCCATGCTTCGGAGAGAGCTATTACACTCGATGCGCAATCAGAACTTCTTGGAACCGTCCCAAGATATAAACAATTCAGTTGAGACATTATTTACGTCTCAACAACATTAGATGTGAACTGTTTCATAGCTCCCGCTGTATTCAACGTTTAGTTAATCGCGTTGCTAGGGCTGTAACAGAGGATAATTTTATTTAACCCTCTTTAAACCACGTGGGGTCTAATCACGGCTAATCGATTTTTTTAATAAATTTTGTTGTAACAATGATTGAAGCAAAAGCAACACCTCTGATGTTGCTGTCGCCCATGGGCGGCGGTGATCGCCCACCATTAGGAACGCCTGCTCGCTTGCAAACCTTTAATAAAAAATAAAACGCAAACTAATTAGTTACCTAGGTAGGTTTAACAGCGCTACTTTTGTACCTGATGTTTCAACCGAGTTGCACCGGCCGTGGTCACGGGCTGACTGTAAGTATAATGGCCGTGGCCGTGGTCACGGGCTGATCCGACAACATATATAGCTTTTTTATTTGAAGAGAGTTTGCCGAATGCAACAGAAAGCATTTTCAGCGTCCCCGTACTCAGCACTGCAAGGCTTAACTTATAAGTGGTTAACGGGCGCTTAAGGCTCTTTAAACCGTTTTAAAAAGTATCTGATAAAACAGAAAATATGAAGAACTGCTTTCCAATGTTAATATTTGATTAATTAGCATTGTGCTGGTGCCAGTAATATTTGTATTATATTATGTGATATTATAAAACATTTATAACAAACCATTGTTTTTTAACCCAAAACAGACAAAAAAACAAAAAGTATGTATTAAAAAATCGTGACAGGATACTTCAATAAGATATGGGATAAGACATACCCTTTTTAATAAACTGCTATTGAACATGTCCTCTTATTGAAGCATGACCCTTGTTCAAACAACTGACTGACAGAGCCAACCCTGCGTTAACTAAATTTGCGGAACAACTCAACCAACTGTTATACCGTTCAAAAATACGACAACATTAACCATCACCGTTTGCTTGTTAAATTTGAAACTTGATCTTTTATTGATAAGAGTTATTTTGGCTGAAAACTTAAGTGTGTTCTGAATAATAGGGTTGCGTAACTAAGTTATTTGAATAGTTACAATTCGATATAACTTTTCGGTACAATTCTAAGTAGTATCAGTAAGCCCTACTGAATGATTAATTGCGATTATTATTTTGTATAATCATATCTTAAGACAGTTTATATTTGACGGGATGTTACATGTCCATTTATTTATTAAATTCATAAAGAGCTGTATAGTTTCAAAAGACGACATTAAAAGTCTTCACTATCTTCTTTTTCATAGTATTAAGTTAACATTAATTAACGTAATTGGTGACATAGCTGTGTCAATTAAAAAAAAACAATGTTTACACTTATTAAGAAATATTTTTTAAGTTAATATTGAACGGAATGTACCAGATTAATAATAGTTATCTGTAGTATTTACAATTATTATTTTTTTAGTACACTGAAGAACTAGCTACGTCACGTCTAAATGTCAAAACACAGTTATAGAATTCGTTTGTCACACCATCAACAAATGGAATGCTCTGCACAGGACACGTCTTCACTCTTTTATACTACATGGGTCGGCAAGGTTAGAGCAGTCCTCTCATCTTTTTTTTATATTAAAAGGAGGCAAACGAGCAGGCGGGTCACCTGATGGAAAGTAATCACCGCCGGCCATGGACACCATCAAATTTTGTAAGTTAAATTTGATCCACTTCCCGGTTACCGATTGAGCTGAAATTTTGCATGCATGTGTAAATCGGATGACAATGCAAAATTATTATGACATGGAGCTAATCTGATGATGAAACCGAAAGGTGGCTATAGAAACTCTTGTTAAACGACACAACCCTATCGCGTTTGGGCTCGTATGATATATACGAGTACTATGGTGCTAGATGGTAACCAGGGTCTGATGATGGAGCTAGAAGTTGGCCACAGGAACTCGGTAATTAAACAACACAACACCATCGAGTTTGGGCTCGTATGATTCGTCTTGACGAGTACTTTGTTGCTGGATATGTCATATTGTTAACGTTAAGCCTCAGGGTATCAGGGCGAACCCTGTTGTACTAATGCCTTTATCCCCCTACAAAAATACTAAAAAGTTAAAAATTAAACTAAAGTTTAAAAAAAAAGCTTTTAATAAACAAGGTTTTTTAAAAAATACTCTCTCCCAGCGCTCCCAGCACACGTATATCCTCTTTCTTACAATATGGGACGAGGTGTGAAAAAGCAACTTGCGAGTCGGCAAAGCGAGGACGGCTAGAGAGGCACAATTCTGCTCCACTAGCTGTCTTCGCGTCTGAATTCAACTTCTGCTTAGCATCAGGTGGTACGGAGTTATTTGCCTACTCGTCTATACAAAATGATCATAATATTACGTTGGTTGCAAGACCAGCATTAAACTTTTTTAATGTCTTATTTTATTTAGAGGCGTCAAAAATGTTAGCCACGTCGTTATCACCTTAATGTGTAACTTACTCTGCTAATACAAACAATAACGTCTATAACTAACTACTCACGAAGCAAATCAAAATACTTACATATAACTAAACGCTTAAAACTATCTAATACAATTTGTAAATAGAAAAATTGCCCCAGATCATCACCAAGAACTTACACTATAAAGAGTCATACATAAAGTTCATTAGACTGGAAAGGGACTCGGAGATGTCATAAACAGTCCACCAAGCATTTAGCATTCTTGAACTTAGTATACTTGTAAATGCCCCTAAATCATACCTAGCTGTAAATATTATTTTTTTGCATCATTGAGTCCTTTTCCCATCGATAAGCATTATACTGAGTTGGAGTCGATTTGGGAAAAAACATAGGTACCTATGTAATTTGTTTCATGTGTTTTGTCTTAAAACAATACTTTTTTCTTTCTAACAAAGTCAAAGGAACTTATTTTTCAAATAAATTCAAATATAAATAACTGTTGATTCGTCTGAATACTTGTTTACCTACTACCAATTTAGGTCATTTATCTTGTCTAGAATGAACACAAGAAACCGCACAACTATTAGCTTGCTTTCTCTTATTGAACCTGTAATTAATGTAACTATGATAAAGAAGGCTTGACCGTCTCCTTCGTTCATATATCGTCCGCCATTTTATAAAACACCGCAAATGAGAGGTAACCCAGCCATTACACGAAGTGCCTGCCCAGCTCAACACTAACTTATCAGGGAGTTCGCCGGATTCTTTCTCTAAGTGGTTCCGGCACTAAAACTGGGCTATTAATGCTTTAAACGTACCGAGCTTTAGTTTTCGAACAGTGGAAGTTTCACTAACGAACTTCGTTTTGATAAACTAGGTGTTTTTATGTTTTAGTTACAAAAAGCGTTTAATTATTCTACACAGTCAGACGTATTGTGATTTTTGAATAACGTTTAATTATTCTACACAATATACACTATGTGATTATAAGAAAACTTTCGCTTGTTCGTACAGCCCACAGAGGCTACATAGTCTGTGGTACAGCCGAGTTCATTAATATACTCGTATACCCTCAGAATAATAGCTAATAGCTTTAGTTATTACTAGTTGTCGCCCGCAACTTCCGGGATAAAAAGTATCCTATATCCTAGTCCGGGTCATGGTCTGTCTATGTGCAAAGTTTCATCCAAATCTGAACGGCCATTTTCACGTGATGCGCGGTCAAATAAACAGACAAACAGACAAAAATTCTATTAACTGTTGGAACGTGTTCTGTTATCGATACTAAGTATCCCCAGCCAACTTATTTTTCGAATATCTTCCATGTACAGCTTTATGATATGTTTAGATAGATAGATATGTATAGATAGATTCTGAGCGTATACCACTCTTGTACCGTGTCAAAGTCAACTTACAGTGCATCTACGAGATGTCTCTCGGCAAACTTCGTGTTTCGGCTGTCGGTCGTTGTACTTCCATCAGTTAAAGGGTCTTACAAATAAACAAAGAATAAGGTCCGAATAGTTATTTCGTGTTTCGTATCTTTTACTCTAATTTGAAATGAAGTTTATGACAGGAACAAAACACGGAATGATTATTCGGACCTTATTCATTGTTTATTTGTAAGGGGCATAGAGTATTATAGAGTTGCTACTACTTATTATTAATTTATAAATGTTAGAATGAGGGCAAGTACTTTTGTGGCATATGTAATTGATTTACGATTTATATATTTATAAAATACAGTGAAAAAATTAAATGCCTACCCGACCCAGCCAGGAATTGAACCTGAGTCTTCCGCATTTCGGGCGGCTGCACTGACCATTATGTTACCGGGAAGGCTGACGTAAGCACTGAATTTTTTCACTGCTTTTTGATTGTTGACTGCTTTTTAGCAGAGTGCCATCAGGTTATTGTAACCGATGGCTATGCAGATTCATCTTTACAGATCAAATACCACAAATTTGATAACACAACGCTATACTCGTAGTAGAATAGTATTTAATTCAGCTTCAGTGCAGCAATCAGCACTTAAAAATATAAAAGTAAAGTTTACGATTTATAGTTTTACAGCTCTATGTAGTTCACACGAAAATCAAAAACAAAACAACAATAAAGTACGTTGTTCTGAATTCAAGTTGTTATAATTGTAATTCACGATACATATAATAATTGATGGACATGAAAATTAATGTTCGGTTGCATTCGGAAATATGATGATCACCAAGAGACATTAAGAAAATATAATAGCTATATTTATTATTCTAATATTTAAGCACCGTACGAGTATTGCCAATTCTACAATCTATTATTGAATTTATATTTATGTAAAAATAATATATATTGCTTAAAATTTTCTTCGATTATTTTTTGACAGTTTTGTTCATGAATGACTGACAAAGAATGCGTGATAAGGTCAAGTCAAAAAAGTATGAAATCCACCTTTTAATTTCTTAGGCAACAAAGCACATAAATAACTTATACATCTTTAAATGCTCGGATAAAGTCTGTATTACCCAATCAAATAAAAATGCAACTTGTAATAACAAAAATATAAGTAACTAATAACACATTAAACTGGCTGTAAATGCTGGCTTAAAATGTTGCCTTGGAATCGAAGATCGGCCTCCAAACGCGTAAAATTGTCTCGGCAAAGGTCAATAACAGAAGCAAAGCGAATAGCAGCCCTAAGAAAAGTGAGTAAAATAATCATGAAAAAGGCCTAAAACAAAAACAAAGCTAGAAAATAATGCTGAACCGAGAAATAAGGTGTAAGATATAGAACGAAACGAAATGGAGTGAAACTAAGGGGTGTTCGAGAAAGCTTTACAAAGGCTCGTTCACACGGAACTATCGGGTTATTGGAACCAATTGACGGCAAAGATCTTTTATTCGGAAGCAATGAATCCTTAGATTAAAACGTTCTGAGTCTTTAATTATTTTGATTATTTTTTATCGACTGGTAAAAAATGCCTTGGGGTAAAACAACTTTTACGGATACTCGCGTTTATTTTACTCATTGATTTAGATTGTTTTATCCTGAGTTCGAACCCCTTGCAGGGTCCGTGGTCACAGGGAGACTGAGAGCTTATTTAAATGTGTGGTGCTCGCGTAAACTTTCGAAAAGAATATTCTTTTCGAAACTTTCCGAGGATAGTTTAAGGTGGATTTAAATCCACCTTTTCATTTTTTGCTTTAAATTCATAACTTATTTGTCTTTTAATCCAATCCAAAGCAAACAGTAAGCAAAATAATAATGAAAAGGGCCTTAAAATAAAATTAAAACTTAACGAAGGAATAAAGTGAAAGCTATAGAACAAAACGAAATGGAGTGAAACTAAGGGGTGTTCGAGTAAGCTCTATAAAGGCTCGTTCATACGGAACTATCGGGGTATTGGAACCGTTTGACGGCTCGAAATCTTTTCTTCGGAAGCAATGAATCTTTAGATTAAAACGTACTTTGAATATCAAGGAGACAGTATCTTTGGAATTCATACTTCAACGCGAGGCGTAGGGAGCGCTTTTCTATTGAACTCTTTGGTGATGTTTCTGTTGTTAGTCACATAGAAAAAGGGTAGGTGTAAGTTCAATATTGTTGATTGTTTTTTTTTTGTTGAGGGAGAAAATAAATGATTTTGCTCTTTTGCCGGTTCTACTCAATACAAAGTGGACTAACGAAGGCACGCTTTGGAATTACTTTATTTTTGTAGCTTTAACTATATAAAAATATACTGAATGTTATTTGTTTCCTTTAACAAAAGAGGATGACTTGTCAACATATCATATAAAAGTCATATCATTTGTTAATGAGTGTCGATAAGGCATAGCTCGAAGTAAACTGCAGTTGTAGCATTTTGGGATTCGATTAATTAATTTAATATAAAGACGTGAACATTCAAAAATTGCCTGAACATACAATTTCGCTGCCACGTAGCTATCATTTATTTAACACAAAATACACCGATTGA
The DNA here is from genome assembly GCA_949315975.1 of Eudonia truncicolella. Classification (NCBI taxonomy): domain Eukaryota; kingdom Metazoa; phylum Arthropoda; class Insecta; order Lepidoptera; family Crambidae; genus Eudonia; species Eudonia truncicolella. The sequence goes on along the minus strand of OX438848.1, from coordinate 3,130,647 downwards.
AATAAGATTTTAAGCCAAATGGTTATCCACATTACACATCATGTTTATATTAGCGTATGTACGCTATAAATTGTGTTACATCTTAAAATTTCAGGCATATCATAATAACCACCTTTTTCACTACTAGTCAGTTGGATTAAATACGATTTGATGCAAAATACAGGTCGGATATAACCACAATGGCGTTGTAGATATCGCGCCTGACTCGGTTTGTGCGGTGCACATTCAAATCCCGCTTGTAGAATTAACGTATCACCATGTTTCCCGAAAAATAACTTTAATATTATTATTAAACATTATATCTATGTTTCTAAAATATTCCACCACAATTCCATACAAGTAATTATTTAAATTTGCATCACGCGCTTCTGAAGCCATCTTTATTGAAGGTCCGAAGCTTAATGGCGCCTTCCTTCCTTGCGTTAATGTCCGCCATTAGTACTGCCGGATCTCACTAACATTTCGCCCGCGGTACAGAAGTCGACAAGATCTTGGTATCCTCGTCCTAAATGATACTTTGTGACCTTGCTTTATGGTAGCATTCTGCCCAGAGCACGGCACACATATCTAATTTTTCCAGTTGGGTAGGAAGAATTGCACTTTCATCCAAGCTAAACGTGTGTACAACATTTAATCTCAATCGGTTGAACTACTTTAAAATTCAGTTGCAAGATTTGACCCTAACATAAGATAAGATAAGATAAACTTTATTATACTCCAAAAATAAAACATTTCACAAAAAAACTACATAAAAGTACACGTACAAAGGGCGGTCTTATCACATACATACATTGCAAGTTAGATAAAAGCTAGTAATAGGTATATTTCATCGTCCTCTTTAGGACAAAGGTCTCCTCTAAATATTTCAAAATTTGAATCTATAAAAACATAAAATATGATTACTTCTTTATCCAAAGAGGCAATGCTACTAGCTTACTGGATACTCTGCCTGATAGAGACGATCTGGGGCATTTTTTTTATGAATAGTAGTAGGTAGATATAGTTTTCGTTTGCACGACTTATGTCTAAAAAGAAAAACGTTCATAATTTCAAAATAGTCCAATCAGTAATTTGACCAGCCATAAAAATTACCAACTCTAGAAACAAGTGACCAGATATATGACCAACTATAATAACGTCCAGCCGCAAAATGTCTAACTATAGAAACAATCGACCAGATACATGACCAACTGTAATATTAAATAACGTACATCCATTAAAATGACCAATTGTACTCTTACTATTTCTCTAAACTCAAATCTACTTTGGTTATACAGCGTGTGTATTCCATACGATCCTAAATTTTAACATACGATAGATTTAAGCAGTATTAAGAGGTACAGTAATAAATTTTAACAAATACTTTCAATAATTAAGCGTAATGATTTTTTTAAAGTTTTCCCGGCCAGCAATGTAATGCAAATATTGAGTTGACAATTTTGACACTTTTATTAAAGTTCTTACGTAGACGACTTGGTTATTTGAATACATTGCGTGCCGAATGAATTTGTATAAAAAAAATGTTTTCTTTTGTTAACTTAATGTACCAATTTACGTTAATTAGGGTCTTATCTAACTGCCCTTAAAATATAGGATCGTATGTAATACACACGCTGTATAACAAAACTCTTTAGAGTGACACTGATAGTGACAGCTGGCCACTTGTATGAAGTATTGCTTGGTTTTATTCTCAGAACAATAATAGCTTTAGTTATTGTTCTGAGGTTTTATTGAATGTTGAAAGAAATGTTTTATGAATATTGCATTATGTCACATGAGACGGCTCTGCAGTTAGTAGGTTAGGTAACTTAAAAAAAATATTAAAAATAATTTACAAAAAAAACATGATTTACCAAAAAAAAAATACTGTCAAAGCTCGGTCATCCAGGTACTTTTTGTGTATTATGAGAAAATAATCTATCAGATATGATTATAAAATGAAAAACAGTATTTTTTTATTCCATGCAAAAAATCGGCGAAAGTCTGATATAGCATTCGATCGGTAATATGCGGAATATTTGAAATTACTGTCTAATAACGAGATTACAGCTCTGCAAATGAAAAAAAATCATACATTTGCGATTTTCGTACATTCAAACGAAAAAAGCGACTCAAGCGATCAGAGTGCATGTTAACACATTTACCCGGGTTACATACGTAATATCAAAAGATGCCATATCGAATATCGCGATATCGATAGCGGTGTATCGATTGGTTGCTGCATTACGCCACATCGAAAAGTACGTTAAATCGAAAATTGCCATATCGAACATTGAAGTGAATTTTCGATTTAGCAAGGATTGGTATGATGATACTGACTGCCTTGTTCTATATACTGCTACTTTCGATATGACGTACTTTTCGATATGGCGTACCGTAGATGCAGCGAAACAATCGATACACCGTTGTCGATAAAGTGACATTCGATAAAGCGCTTTCGATATTACGTATGTAACCCCATTTACCCAAACGTCTAATGTTCTACTACCGCATTGTTTTTCGTACTTATATTTTGTCAAAGGTAAAAATTACTAACTTTTATAGTTTAAAGGCGTATGATTTATTACAAAAACACAATGTTGAAAAAATTTCCACGAGCAGGATTTGAACCTGCACCCTTCTGACATACCGGGTCAGGTGCTCTTCCAATTGAGCTATCGTGGTTCTAACCAGCCCGCCGAAATTATTCAACACTATTTACTTTTTTACTTTGAAAGCCAAAGGCGCCAATTCAATGTTAACAACTACCGTCATTAACACCCGATCATAATATTTTTACAAATACTAAAGATCAGTTAAGAAGTAGGCTAGCTATTTATAAAATGTTTTTAATTTGTTTATATAATTTTAACGCAAATTTTTGTTGCGAAACAAATTACAAAAACACAATGTTGAAAAAATTTCCACGAGCAGGATTTGAACCTGCACCCTTCTGACATACCGGGTCAGGTGCTCTTCCAATTGAGCTATCGTGGTTCTAACCAGCCCGCCGAACATTGTGTTTTTGTAATTTGTTTCGCAACAAAAATTTGCGTTAAAATTATATAAACAAATTAAAAACATCGTATGATTTATTTTATTTTAGATTGCTAGATTTTTAAGTTTAATGGACGTTGTTGACTAATTAATGGATAAGTAATAAAAATAGGTTTTGTATTTGTTAGATGACTAATTAAATAATATGTAGCCTAAACATTAAACCAGAAAGCAGAGACTCTGTCTCGCCGTTTTGTCAGTTTAGTTCGGTGCTTCCCTTAACAGTTTCTCACAGGTCAAAGCTAGACATTTTCAGATGGTTCGGGCCGGGTAAAGTAAAATACTAGATCAGTTGTCCTTTAGTGGTTCGGCATAGTATATGCCGTCATAAATTTTTATATGTGTATTTACAATTAAAGCTGCGGAAGTTTATAAATTTATTGGGTTCCGGTATTTTTGACCATATTAATTAGGTAATTTTTTAGTTAGGACAAGGTTGTCATTAGACATTTTTATGATTAATCGGTAAATTTTATCATTTTGACACGCGTTTGTACATTTGTCTAATTAGACAATTTTATCATTTACTATATTTATCATTCGACATTTCTAGGGTTGGGAAATATTATTACTGATAGTTTTTACGTTTGGACAATTTTATTGTAGGACATTTTTATAGTTGGACTATATTAATTCTGGTAATTTTTATATTTGGGCAATATTATCATTGGACATTTGTATGGTGAAAGTTTATTCAAAAAAAGGTGATATTACAAATAAATAATAATAGAATTCACAATAATATAACCTAAAGTAACTAAAACTATTACGAAACAAAAAATCGCCAAAAAATTCCTCCGCGTCGCTGTCATGTGCTGATAATGTACCCAAGAGACTGGCGGCATTGCCACGTTGTATGGCAATGCTTAGCCTCTGGCCAAGGTAAAAGCCAGCCCTTGGGTCATGGGAAGTGTCAACCAGCCGTTTGGAGATGTCAGTTTGTACGGTTGAATAATTTTATCACATGGACATGCCTTTGGACATTCGTATTTTTGGACGTTTTTATTTTTAGACATAGTCGTGCAAATGATAGTTTATGAGATTAGTATGCAGTAGTGTACTTAAATATGTTTTTAAGTTTATTAAATAATGCGACTCACAATGACAAATTACCATTTAGAATAGAATGGAAAAACATTTATTAAAACATCCAAAAACACAAAAAGCAAAAAAAAGCAGACAGTATACACACAAGCGAAAAAAAATAGATTAAACAGAAAGAGTAATAAAGAAAACAAACAAACAAACAAAGAGTGTTTTAAGTTAATGATTTTTAATTTACGAAAGAAAACCAATATTTTAATTTAAATAAACTTACTCTCAGAAGTATTTTCAAACAGTCGTATTTATGCTACCCGTTATGAATCTGCAAGGAGTAAAAAAGAAAACGTTTGCTCAATACGCCCTTTCCCAATCCACATAACTAATGTATAAATCAAAACAGTATTTATGTACACTATGAATATGTTTATGCTAAGAGCAAAACTATTCCATAATTCACCGCAGTCCAGAGGCTATAAGATAAGAAAAATATATATCACCCCGCTATATTCCATCATGCCAAAGGGACTGCGCCTTAGAAATATTAACATTACGAACTGACGCGATAAGGGTTGAGAGTTATGCCCTTTTCGGTACACAAATAGAAGGGTAATGGTACGAATTTTCGCATTCCAGTGATACCTGAGCGCTTGTACAGACGCTTGCATATCAACCACCACAAACTGTCAAATCTCTTCAATAAATGTTCAACCATAAATGCCATATACATAAAGTTCAAAGTCTATTGAGGACATTTGACAGTTTGTTGTAGTCTGATGGGCATGCTTATATAAGCTAGGAGTTTTATGAAGGACCGAAAGAGAGTTTTTTGAAAGACCGAATTTTTATCGGGAGCTCATGTATGCAATGACAGCTCGTTACTCAACTCAATGTCTTTATAGTGTAATTATTGGGACTTCTTGGCGGGAAAATGAAGAGTCATGTCTGCGGTTTTGTTTTATTTTCTACAATTTGTGTTATGTCGAATATTAATGTGAAATAATGGTGGATTATTAACCGTTAAGTGTTCGTGAGTGTGCATGAGTGTTGGCAAATGAAACAAAACAGTGCAACGTCACTTTGCAAATTCTCTCAAGAAGTCTGCGTGAGGACTTAGTAAAGCCCCACATCTTTACTGAGATACTCGAAGGGTTGGGGGGGTATATTATTTCTCACTTCCCATTTCCATTATCATTCATCATCATCAATATTCTTTATATATGTATTACCAAAGAAGATAGAACGAACGAATAGGCTTGATGGATTTTAGCCGGAGCCGTAAAACAATAAACAAAAAAAAAAAAGTGTAATTATTTAGAGTCTCTGTGGGCTTGTGGTAAGTTTGCTGGTCTGACTCAGAGGTACCGGGTTCAATTCCCAGTGGGGGTACATTTGTATTACACAGGCGTACTTAAAACATGCCATAAAACTTTTTAAAACTAAAAACTTTTTAAAACTAACTAAACTAACTAACTAAAAACTTTAAAACTAACTAACTAAAACTTTTTTGTCCAAATTAACATAAACGTTAAGCACTTTTGAATCGATAAGGACGTTTTTTAGCTTTAAACAAGAAAGGGTTAAAAAAAATTAACAACTTCAAGTAGAAGTAAGAACATGTATAAAAAAAAATACTCGCCTGCACATCAACCAACCACAAACTGTCAAATTGTACAAAATCAGGCTCTTAATGTTGTAGTGAGAAGAACCGGCATGATATAAGGCCAGGTTATTACTTCTCTCTTTCTTTTAAAGTTAATATAAAGTGAAACGTCGCCCCTTTCATAGAAGGACGTTTAACATAAATTTGAAAAATGATCTTCACTTATTTTAACAAAAAAAAAAATTGAAACCAATCACTTATGCACAAAGTTGTATCTCCGTAACACAGGTCGCACAGGTGATACCATAATAGTGTATGTGAGAATATTGTACGTTTTTTTTACATCTCGTCCCTTTCATAAGACGCTGTGATGAAATACGGAGTCATCTTTGAGAAAATGAGAATTTCAGGGGCGTTATGAAATATTGGGATAACGTCGTTTCGTGGGTGATTATTTTTTTTCTGGAGCCAACTGTACCTGTTTGCTTATAAATTGTTACTTTGCATTCGCAATGGTACTTACATAATGGCGTACATACCTATATGTTTATTTTCGTAAATGTCGTTACTTCTATATTAAGTTGTAGTCTCTTTTTTCATAACTACTAAAATATGTCCTAAATGGGTTGGTACAGGTTTTTTTTTAAACTATTCTAAAGTGTTTATCAATTATATTTTTTTATATTTAATGCCTCAAAAGTGCAAAGTGTGATTCGGATTTTTTTCGATTGTTTTGCGAGTTAATGACTCCAGGTATGTGGCCATTAACTCGCAGTTGGCAACCGTGGTGATTCCCATCAATTGTAGTGATGACTTGATTTCAATGGTGGAGGACTTTGCCCAGCAGTGGTATGGTAATAGGTTATTTACTACTTTTCATACTACATCACCAATGTCAAAAATTAATTAATGGCGAAAAATTTATATAAAAGTGTCGAATGTCGAAAAGAATTGCAATAATATGTCGTTGATTTGTTTTCATTCCCAGCTGTGGCAATTGTCTTTTGTCAGGTGCTTTTGACTTTGACTGTTGACTGCCGCAAAACCAGACACAATAGAAAATTTATTGTTTGTCGGTCACCGGTGACACCACCACGGCGATTAAAGACTTAAGAAGACTATACATAAATCAAAGTTTTTATTTTGTGTGTTATTACAATAACAGATAAATAAAACAATTTGTTAATGATGTAAATGATGATTTATTAAAGAATAACCTTTCTTTCAATGTCCAGTGATTTGTTTCTTTTTTTTTTGAGAGAGATTGCTGATTGCCGCTACGGCATTTTCAGCTTCACCGGGCTTTAATTCCAGTGATTTGTGCTGCAATAAAAGCAATGTTGATCGCACTTCAGCCAGGTCTCCGCTTTTTATATAAACAGCTAACTCTTGTTACACGAGACACAAAGGCTATATATTACCGTGCATAGTTAGGTAATCTAATGTCACTCTTAACACAATGGAGTTAGAGTCAAAAGTGTTTACGCGTACAGCCCGTGACTACGCTTTAAACGAACCACAGAGTGTTAGTTAACAAAGGCAACAAGCACTCGGTCATTTTTCCGAAGCACAACATAAATCACTAGACTATTTTGTGGCGCAAAATGATCCCAGGATTAACCGGATAACCCGGGGATGGAGGTAAATACACTGTTACAGATTGTGGGATGAAATTTGTGAGTGCATTGAATTTTCGAAAGGGAATAGATGCGGTAGGTATAACTGAGCTTCAGTCACGTTTTGTAAAGAATTTTTGTTTTGTATTTTTTTTTTTATTTGTTGTCATGTTTCTGTCTCGCGGAAGTCGACGGCGCAGTGGTTAACGCGCCCAGTCTGCGATTTGTAAGGTTAAGATATTTTCGCAAAGGCCGGTCATCGGATGGGTGACCAAAAACATATCATCTCAAGTTAGCTTGAGAAAGCACGTAAAGCCGTTGGTACCGGCTGCAATAGCCGTCATTAACAATCACCAATCAGCATTGAGTGAAGGCACTGTGCTTACCCGCAAGATATATTTTAAAAAATCAGCCTCTGTGGTCTAGTGGTTAAGACCACTAATTTTTGACCGAGAGCTCCCGGGTTCGATTCCAAGCGTGTAAATAAAAATAAAAAATATTAAAATATTGCTATTTCTAATTGCAAGATCACCGGTGAGATAAGAAATCGACACCCTGACGTAATAATAAGATTACGTTAATTATTCTTCTCATCAAAGAAAACACAAACTTCCTCAATCCTTGAAACGTTAGATTGATTAGTATATTAAATTCAACGGTAGTTAGACTACTACTTTTTTTTTCTTTAGTTTATGGTTTCGTGCGATTAGCTCATTTAGCCAGTGTCAAAGTAATTTTTCTTACAAGTAATACATAAATATACAATATTTCCTTCCAGTATGATGATGATGAATGATAATAGAAATGAGAAGTGAGAAATGATATACCCCCCAACCCCTCGAGTATCTCAGTAAAGATGTGGGGCTTTACTAATTCCTCGGGCGAACTTCTTGAGAGAATTTGAAAAGTTAAGTTGCACTGTTTTGTTACATTTGCCAACACTCTTACGAACACTTAACGGTTAATAATCGACCACTATTTCACATTAATATTCGATATAACACAAATTTTAGAAAATAAAACAAAACCGCAGACGTGACTCTTCTTTTTCCCGCCAAGAAGCTTAGACCATTTCTTAAATGCTCCAAATTTGGTTGAAAAGGAAAGAAAAGCCTATTGCGTTCCTTGCCAGCTATTCTCAGCTTTTTGCTCTTCTAAAATCTCTTTTTTAATATCTTAGGCTAAATTAAGCTTCTGCTTCATCTCATCTGATGTTAAGTGATGATAAGGCCAATAATGGAAGCAAACATCACCTCGAAACCTCAACCCAGGCACTGGCTATCATATCTCTAGCAACACCAAACGCAATAATGCTACAAATATTGATGTTATGGCGCCATATTTTGATAAGATGATGGTCAGCTAGCCAGGCGGACAAACAAGCCCTACCACCAACCAAACCAAGAATACACACATGTACCCCTCGTTTGGGAATCCAACCCGGGACCTCTGGGTCTGAGACTTGTCTTAACCACTAGACCACAGAGGCGGTAAAAATTATATAGGAAAAAGTAATTCGACTTTTTAAACTTTGCCATTGTATTACTTTCGCATTTTTATACCGCTGAGAATCGAACCTTCTGGGTTTGTAATCATCACAATCATCACCAGCTCATAATGTCCCACTGCTGGGGCACAAGCCTTCCCAATGGATAGATGGGGAGCACGGGCCATAAACCACCACGCGGGCCCAGTGTTGTTGTCGGTTGTTAACGACTGCTAATGCAGACCAACGGCTTTACGTGCCTTCTAAAGCACGGAGACGCTCGAGATGATACAATTTGGTCACCCCTTCCGTTGACCGGCTTTTGCGAAAATTGCTTAAAGTCATTAGGTATATCGTTTTAACTCTGTTGAAACTCGCCTATGCCAATGATACCTATACAAAAACAGTATTATTATCTACATTGGAACAAGCCACGTCCAATTGTTTGCCAATTCTTTAACGCACAGTGGGCGTAGGCCACATTTGTCAAGTTCTTACATTTCAATTATCGGAGCTGTGTTTTGGGGACCAAATTATTTGGAATCAGTGGAGTCGTGTTTCTTATTTGCTGGGAAAATTAATTTTGGTGTGCGTAATAACGAATCGACTTTGATCTTGTTTTAATATTTTTTTGCAAAAATATCGAATGAGTGAATATTACTTTATTATTTAGTCAGATTGTTTCATTTATTTTTAAATTTTACACAAATCTACAATACAAAAATACAATATTTCTCAATTCGATTCACAGTCTTGTGATCTTTGTTAAAATGCATCAATACAAGCTTTGCTATGTATTTATTTATTTGTGTTGTTGTGTATAAAAAAAGAATTACTACACATATGCACGTAGCCTAATGTTTTTATGTATAATTAATTTCTATTGTTTTTTTTTGTTTTTATTTAAGCGTGGTGTCATTATTAGACTAAATGTATATTTTTCCTTAGCTGTTATTTAATGTTTTGAATTTTAATAAGTAAAATTTAAAGGACTTCTTGGCGGGAAAGTGAAGAGTCATGGCTGTGGATTTGTTTTATTTAATAAAAAATGTGTTATGTGAGAAATAGTGGTGGACTATATAACCCTTAAGTATTCGTGAACGTGCATCAGAGTTGGCTTATAAAACAAAACAGTTCAACGTCCCTTTTCAAATTCTCTCAGAATGTCCGTGTTAGGCCTTAGTAAAGTTCCACAACTTTACTGCGATACTCAAGAGGTTCGCGGGTATATCATTTCTCTTTCCTTATTACTATTTTATCATTAATCGTCGTATTATATTAACAAAAGATATTTTATCTGTTTTGTATAACTTGTAAGAAAATTACTTTGACACTGGCTATATGTACTAACAACACGAAACTATCAACTAAAAAAAAAAAAAGATATAAAGAATTTTAGGCTCATGTAGTGACTAGCGATGGGCGTTATTCAACTTAGATAGTTATACAACTATCTATTTGGCTGATCAACGATCACTAGTTATCCAACGACAAAAAAATATCAGTCAATTTTCCACAACGCTCTAAACTTCTATAACCGAGCGAATATGCACTTTATGTAAACGAGAAAACGATATATGGTTTGTTTACGCATGAGCGAATGAACGAAACTATATTTATGACGTTTGCATAAGTGTGATTATTCATATTTCACTGGCAACATAGCAATAAAGACAGTCCTAAGCCTGGTAAAGTACGAAGGAAAGTTAATTGAAAACGTTAACAGTAGTAGCTAACAACTCAAACCTAACAACATAAAATGTTAATATTCATACAGTTCGACGACGTTGTGGAAATAGATAGTTGTCAAAAATAGATAGTTTTAATAACGTTATTTACAAACGGATAACGTTTTCGTTTCGTGATTTCAAAAAACGATAACGACACATCTCTAGTAGTGACTCTGTTTATCAAAATAGTGACGCTCAGTTCTCTCATTCCGATTTTACAACTAAAACAATCGCATCGTTAGTTTAACCGACGCTAAACCGACCACATAACTTAGAACTGACCCGAGTCTAACTAAATTGTATCACAGCTTTAGCTCGGGTCACGTTTAGAACTGTAAACGCTTAAATGGACTAGCTAGAATTTATGTTCATTGTTAGTCGACTGAGAAGTTCAGTGGGACATACTGAAACAAGATACTCGGAGGACATCAGAGATGGTTTGTCTTTCACACTTATAGGTCCTCGATGAGCTGGTGTGTGTGGGGAATGACAGACAGCGACAGAACAACCTTATCTTAACATGCTAAGGCCAGTCGCTCTGCTGTAGGATCACCATCCAGTTTATCCAGTACAGTCTAAGCAGAATGCTACCATCAGATAAAGTAGTCAGATAACGTTATGCTTGCTATCGTTATCTGGATTGCATATTTATATTAACTAACCGTTCTACGTGGATTGACTGAAGCGCATACAAATAACGTTACGGTACTCTTCTAGATTTTTTTTTTTTTATATGTACGGGTAAGCACAGTGCCTTGATCTCACCTGATGTTAAGTGATGATAAGGCCAATGATGGAAGCGCACTTCACCCGGGATCCTCAACTAGTGAGGCACTGGCTATCTTATCTGTAGCTGCCGAAACACAACAATGCTACAAACATTGATGTTATGGCGACATATTTAGATAAGATGGTGGTAGCTAGCCAAGCGGACAAACAAGCCCTACCACCAACCAAACCGAGTACACAAACATGTACCCCCCGCTGGGAATCGAACCCGGATAACCTGGATAACGTTGCATTACCACTATTTCATTTTATTTTATTTATGCTGTGATGTTATTGTGTGCTGTAGGTGTGCCAAGACTTGTACCAATTGGTGATCTCCAGTACCACGGCACGGCGGCGCACGGAAGAAGGCTGCGAAAGCGTTGACGCGACTGGTTGGCTGGTCGGAGACGACTAAAAATCGTTGGGAATGGGGGAGACCTTTACCCAGCAGTAGGATATTGTAGGCTGTTAAAAAATAAACTTGCATTCATAGTCGCTCACTTTAATCAATAATAAAACAGTTACTATTGCTTAAAGTGAGTGAGTAATGTGCTATGCTTGTAATGTGTAATAAAATATAACTCACTACTTTAAAGTGTTGCTATTATGTGGGGACCTGTAATTGGCTTTTTGTTGCTATTTTTAGTTTCTACACTGTTTATTAGCTGTTGGTTTTCCAAATGAATAAATCAATAAATAAATAAGACAGCTATGACAAATTACAACAGAAATCAAATTATAGGTCCTCACTTATAAAAACAGAATTAATAACAATGTGATGCGTATAACAAGAAAAACACACACACTTTAATTTGTTAATTAAACTAACACTCAAAAGAAATAACTGGCTCACGAGCCGTTTCGCCAATGCATCGCTTGTGTCAGTTATCGCTTGTATCAATTTAACTTTTTAGAAATAACTTTACTTAACGACACCTATTGTGGGAATTTGGTAACGGTATTAAGCCCTAAAAGTGTTAGTAAACAGTCCTTGCGCGTAGGAACCATCCTACACACACCACCATCACACATCACACACCACCATCACACATCACACACCACCATCTACCCACACCAGTGGATGCCAAGATTAAAAAGCGTATTCAGACTTTTCTCAATTCGCAGCAAGTAACTGGAGTGTATCTTAATATGACGGTTGACAGTAATGTGCCTCATATTGGAATAATATAAGATAAGATGTGACATTTATGCGTCTTCATGTGCTTATGATGTGACATGAGTTTTATTTTTATACTTTGAGACATTTTTTTAATGTTCTTTTTTTAATATTTGAAGGGGAAGCCCTTGTTCTTCAACGTATCTGTTAGTAAGTAATGATGAGGCTGAAGATGGGATTGCACTTCGCATGTTATGAAGATAGTAACTTTACTATTGAAGATCGAGTTAAAGAGCATAATCACTAATTATATAAAATGAACACAATGGTAGTGGCGTTTATTCCCGGTCGTCCCCACCCTGTCGTCCCCACTGGGTACGAATGGGAAATAAAAGTTTCGTTCGTCCCCAGTGGTGACGATTGGAACTTTTTATTTCCCACTCGTTCCGCTATAGACCGAGAGTCAAACAAAATACATGGGGGTTTCAATAAGAGATTTCACGGATTGTTAAAATGCTTTAATTACGACTTTCTAAGCAGACTGAACAATGTTTTTGATTGAAAATAACTAGAAGACTGAAGTAATTAGTACAGTATTAACGAATTTACAATAATTCTTACAGTTCTAAGGTGCGTATCACGGATAATCAACTTATTTACAATTATTATTATTACAGGTAAAGTTCCTATAACAGTTCTTGAAAATTTAAGAAAACATTAAGTAAATAGGCAAACGTAAAGAAATATACCAATTAAAATACCTATTTTAAATAAATATTTTTTTTAAATATTTGAATCACTGTTTAGGTAGTCAGGTACTGCTCTCTAAGATGAACTTACTATCATCGGTAAATTGTAAGTATGGCAATGTAACAAACAATAGATATACTCAATGACTCACCCTCACCACTCTGGCTTATCGTATTGCATTGTATGCATGACCTTGAAATAGCCAATCAAAGCACCGCAACAAGTGTCGTTGATGCGCTTTTTGCTACCCGCAAATGGGTTTAATATTTTAGTTAGCAAACTTTGGTCATGATGGAAACAAGTGCAGCGAGTAGCTCAAGTGGCCAAACAGTGTTAGTGTATATTAAAAGAAAACACGGGACTGTTTTGCTTCATGGGGGTCACCAATATTACAAAAAAAGGCAACATAAAAGTGGCTTAATTGTGTGGGATTGCTGTCAACGCAAATTAAAGTGCAGAGGTCTTCTAAAAATCAAAGTAAGTGGGTTTCTTTCTATATAGATATACCAGTTACTAACTATTAATAGATACCAGATACTTTTAAAATATTATTTTATATAATAACGTTTCCTTTAACTAGTTTCTTCAACGGAGATAGGTGACTGTTTATTTAGGTAGGCAATTTGTTGTTTAATTTCATGTTGGACAACATATTTTTTGTATAATATAATTCATAACTATGATATAGGTAACTACATATATTCTGCACGTAAAATATTAGGAATTCGGTTTTAACAACCTTATCTGCATCACGACTGGTAGTGAATGCCTTATTGCCAATTGTAATTTCTTTTGTGCAATAAAGTATAAATAAATAAACAACCTAACAGAAACCGCAGGCCGGCAGCTAAATACCTATTGTCCTTTTAAATACATACATTTGGTTGCAGAATGATCAAATTATGGAAGAAAAGCCACATAAATGTTCCCCCGACTTCACAAAAAATGAAAAGGATGCTATAATATACAACCTAAAACAAAAATTGACTACGCCAAATTTTCCTAGTGTACCTAAAACATATAATGATTTAGTCGGAAGTTTAAAAGATGCAGACACGGAGCTACTACGAAAGATTCCAGAATTTGGTAGCTTGAAGAGTTCACTGTACAGATACCGAAACTCTGCCGCAAAATTACCAAAAATACAAAATAAAACCGTTGAACAAGTAAAAGTGCCACCTGATTACCAACATTTTCTTTTGGCGGATTATACACAAGATAACACAAGAATTATTGTGTTTTCTTCAGAGAGGGCAAGACAAATCCTATGCGAACTTACAGATTTCTATGCAGACGGTACATTTAAAAGTTGTTCTCCTCCCTTCGACCAGCTTTATACGATTCACGGGGACGTTGGAAGCACGCAAAATCACATCAATATAATGCCACTTGTTTATGCTCTCATGAGTAATCGGAAGTCAGAATCGTATGAAATATTATTTACTATAATAAAGGCACAAATTCCAGATTGGAATCCAATCAAGTTTAAGATGGATTTCGAACGAGGAGCCATGAAAGCAGTTACAAAAATTTTCCCGTCCGTTGTATTGAAGGGGTGTTATTATCACTATAACAAGGCGATTTGGGCTAAAGGTCGAGAACTCAAACTCATTAATGCAAAAAATGTCAACAAACGCATAGTGGCACTTAGTGCAGTTCTGCCTTTATTACCACAGACAGAGATAATGAACGGTTGGGCCTATATTACACGCCATGACAGCGAAGATCCTAATGTCATAAAATTCAGAACATATATGGAGAGGCAATGGTTAAAGGAGACATTTATACCAGTGTGGTGTGTATTTGGAGAAAAACAAAGAACAACAAACTTTGCAGAAGGATGGCATCACAAGTTAAACAGTGCTGTTGGAAAAAAAGCGCCCAATTTGATGCATTTACTGCATTCACTACAACAAGATGCATCTTTTTACACAGTTCAGTTTCGTCAAACACAAAATAATGAGAAACCAGCAAAAAAGAGAAACGAAAAATCAAAGCAAAGAGACGAATTTATACAAGATTCTCAAATTGAATTAATACAAGGTGATATTGGAGTCGGGCAATTTCTTGAAATGGTACGGAGTTGACAATGTTTAGTTATGTTTGTTTTTTTAAATCATTAGATTTTAAATGCTTGTTTTTAATAAGTCATAAGACTTTTTAAATGTTTGTTTTTTTAAATCGTTCAAAGTGAGATTTTTTTTATAGAACTGATTAGAATTTTTAAAAATTGTTATAGGAACATTACCTGTAATAATAATAATTGTAAATAAGTTGATTATCTGTGATACATAATTTTGCCATTAATATTATACATGTTAGATAAATATTTTTAATTTGTTGATTATCTGTGATACGCACTTTAAAACTGTAAGAATTATTATAAATAAGTTGATTATCCGTGATACGCACCTTAGAACTGTAAGAATTATTGTAAATTCGTTAATACTGTACTAATTACTTCAGTCTTCTAGTTATTTTCAATCAAAAACATTGTTCAGTCTGCTTAGAAAGTCGTAATTAAAGCATTTTAACAATCCGTGAAATCTCTTATTGAAACCCCCATGTATTTTGTTTGACTCTCGGTCTATAGCGGAACGAGTGGGAAATAAAAAGTTCCAATCGTCACCACTGGGGACGAACGAAACTTTTTTTTCCCATTCGTACCCAGTGGGGACGACAGGGTGGGGACGACCGGGAATAAACGCTTTGTAACTGTAATACTTATATTATATTTATACATATTTTATATTTATTTATATAACTGTAACATTCAAAAAGCAACTGGTACTGTAACTTTTCACTTTCCCTTATCTTATCATATCTTATTTTAGTGGGGCCTGCCGAGGTTTCCCTCTTGCAGTAACACCTCGACCCATCGGGATCTTTTGTGCAACCCCATCCTTTCACTCTTCCTCCTCTGTAAAGATAGAGGCCATAAGTTTGGCAACGTCTTTAAGAGCGAAGAGCCTGAAGTCCTCCGGTTTCGGATAGGCCGACCCCAAGAGTCCCATTCTTTTCCTAGCCAGAGAGTCGCAGTCACACAGTAGGTGCTGCATCGACTCCGTTTCCTCTCCACACGCCCTACACAAACTATATTCACTTTCCCTTACTACTATCTCTATACTTACAAAAAAAAAAGACATTCTAAATAAAACTAAAAAACATTAAAGTATCATAAATTTACCGAAATACTGCCCGACTGCTGGGCCTTTATCAATTAAGGCAACCACTTTAGTTAGGATAAGTATTGGTTTGATCGCTACGCTTGAAAAATGCGGGTTGCTGATCACGTATTGAACTTAGGACAAATGATATCGAGCTAAAGTCAAAGTATTTTTAAATAAACTTAAAAGTTAACTTAAAAACAAGTACACACGCCTGCAGATCAACCTATCCAAAACTGTTTTAGTGGGTTGCCCTATGGTTCATCAGAAGGAAACAATAAGACAGACGTTCAGTTCATTCACTTGTGTAATTCTCGTTTGCACATAGATATAACACAATATATAAAATGACTATAAAATATCTAAACAATAACTAATTAAATGACCTAGCGAGGCGGTGCTCTGTAGACGACTGCCGGGTCCCACCGCTACGCCGGCCGGGGTGCAGATTGCTGATCCGACATATTACAACAGTGTATGCCGCTACACTGTCACTTTTCTTCAATACATTGTCAACCATCGTCATTGTCATTGTTGTATATATTAGGCATAAAGTTCAAAGTCTATTGAGGAAATTTGACAGTTTGTGGGTAGGTTGATGTGCAGGCGTCTGTACTTTTAAATCGACATAAACATTTTTTCCTTCTAACAAAATTTCCTGAATTCAGGAAATCTTTCTTTTACCTATGGAAAAGAATAGATTTAACAAATTGCACAGATTTAATAAAAGCAACGACATTTACAAAAAGCCAGCGTTAATTAAAATTATAAACTAATCAAAAAGTATTTACTCCGTAACAATAGCAACTATGTACTAATCAAGGCAACTAGCTAGGTATACTTTTTGTATCACAAATTGCAATAAGTGAGCATTGCCCATTAGGTCAGCCCATAAGATCCAGGGGGCAAACGGCCTAATGGACCAGAAAGGGCCATTAGGGAAACAACATTGTATACGCAACGACGCACACTGGCAGAAGTTACTCCTTCAGTGTATCAAAATAATAGGACCAAAGAATATAGTGTAAGATTATTATTTTTATTTTTAAAACATTTCTTGGAAGATAAGTTGATCCTGGTTTCATAGATCCATGTTTGTAAAATATGTAAAAAAATTGCAGTTTTTTTTTATTATTATTTTTTTATATTTTACGGGTAAGCACAGTGCCTTGATCTCACCTGATGTTAGGTGATGATGATGGAAGCGCACTTCAC
This sequence comes from Eudonia truncicolella, assembly GCA_949315975.1. Classification (NCBI taxonomy): domain Eukaryota; kingdom Metazoa; phylum Arthropoda; class Insecta; order Lepidoptera; family Crambidae; genus Eudonia; species Eudonia truncicolella. Next base: position 3,113,115 of record OX438848.1, on the reverse strand, counting down.
CCGGGATCCTCAACTAGTGAGGTACTGGCTATCTTATCTCAAGCTGCCGGAACACAACAATGCTACAAACATTGATGTTATGGCGACATATTTAGATAAGATGGTGGTAGTTAACCAGGCGGACAAATAAGCCCTACCACCAACCAAACATGTACCCCCGCTGGGAATCGAACCCGGGACCTCTGGGTCTAAACCGGTGGTCTTAGCCACTAGACCACAGAGGCGGTTAATAGTTATTTACATTGTATAATATAGTCACAAGTAACCATAGCCAAAATTACCTACCTATACAATTCACGCTGCAAAAAGATAACTTTCAAATTAATATTTCATTAAATTAGACCATATTCGATTTCAGGTTATGTATATATTTAATAACTATGTTTTTAAGAGTATTTGCATTGAATTGATGCAGCTTTACTATATTCGATCACATAATTCTTCAGCTCCCATCTCCTTTATTATCAGACTTCACCATAATTTAGCTAAATATTTAAATGGCTCATACTGTACACATAGCATTTGACTTGGCTTGACTTGACCTGCTGACTTGTAAATCAGGTTCCTTTGAAACCTACTTCAGGCATCAGTCTCTCACAGATAGAACACAATTATTGGCCTTATCATCACTTAACATCAGGTGAGATCAAGGCACTGTGCTTTCCCGTAAATATAAAAAAAAACATTTTTGTCACCCATCTACAACGTGTAACAAAAAGGTGTGGTCAAAATCAAAAGATCCAAAGTGTGTCCGATGTGTATGTTACTAACTTGAATGTGTTAAGCAATTTTTAATTTAATATTTCTATTGTGACGTCACATCAAAATAAACAAGTCTCACTCAGCCTTAATGGTTTAGTAAAACATTTTGACGACCGCAATGGTCGAGTGGTTTGAGTTCGAATCACCTCAGTACACGTTGTTCACATCGCAACATTTGGTACTAATGACTTCTCTTACTATATTACTAATATCAGACACATATACAGTGCAGTATACACATGTATACAGCCACTAACCGTACATAATTATCGTCCGCCAATTGGACACTGGAACGGTCCGTTCGATAATTAAAATTAATTAAATTGAACGCTGGAGAACGGCTAGCGATTGTAACAAATGGTTTCCCAATGGCATACGAAGTTTGGACAGATTTGAGAGACTTTTCGTAGCTGTAATGAAATTGGAGGAGCTCGATGGCGCAGTAGTTAACGCGCCCGGTCTGAATGTTAAGCAATTTTCGCAAAGTCCAGTCATCGGATGGGTGACCAGAACTTTATAATCTCGAGCTCCTCCGTGCTTCGGAAGGCATATTAATCCGTTCGTCCCGGTTGCATTAGCAGTCGTTAACCACCACCAGTCCGCTCTAGGCCTGTGTAGTGGTTTATGGCTCGTTCTCGCTTTCCATCCATAGAGAAGGTTCGTGCTCCAGCAGTAGGGACATAATAAAGCTGGTGGAGCTGGTGATGAATGAAATTGGTGTGTTGTTAAAGTCGAAAATCCTCTGGTGTAAGTAAAGATAATGGGCTGTGAAATGCTGATACCGCTTCGTCTTCTTCTTTGTCCTAATCATTTCCTTTCATTATTTGAGGTCGGCTCTCCGCGTTCTGCGGTGCCAGGACAGCTGTCCTGGGTTGTCGAAACATTTATTTGGGCAATGTCCTCTACTTTTTTTATTATTTGGCTTCGGGGCATCTTATGACATGACTGAACCATCGTAGGCGGCTCTCGGTGAGTTTTTCTGGCATAGGCGCGACCTTGAAACTTTAACTTCCTCTGATGTGCTCGTTTCGCACTTTATCGAGTCGGGTTACACCTGCTGCCAATCTTAGCATCTTCATTTCATCTCACTTTCGTGCATTTTCTGTACGCGGGCTTTCTTTATGGCCGAGCACTCGGCACCGTACGTCATGGCTGGTCTGACTGCGGTCTTGTAGATCTTGCCTTTGGTTTTAATCGGCATTCTTGTGTCACATAAAACCCCCGTCAAAGCCCTCCACCTCTGCCATCTCACGCTAATTCTATGGGTAACATCTGCCTCAATGTTCTCGTCGGCTGTCAGCATCGCACCAAGATACTTTAATTGGGATACTTTTATTTATTTATTTATTTATTTATTTATTTCTATAGGTACACAAACAGATTACAATCAATGCATGAGTACAGTAACATATTTGGTTAACCTTACTAGCTAGACGGTAAACCAAAAGGAGTGTACACAGCATGACATTTTGGGTATAATTTGAAACGCAACAATGCTGGTCCTAAATGAAGGTATAGTTAAAACAATAATAATAATAATAATACAAAAAAGATTAAACAATATAAGGACATTGACACTTACAATAGTAAACGGAGTAAGGTGGCCGTCTATCTAACTGACTGACTCCGCTCCATCGGACAGACGGAGGAGGAGGCTGAGAAACATTTAGCCTTCATTACATCAGTGACCATTTTTTTAAATTGAGGAAACCTACTATAAACGTCCACATCCCTATCAAAGCGTAACAAATCATTAAAAACTCATTAAAATAAAAAATAAAATATAAAATAAAATAAAAGCATAAAATAAAATAAAATAAAATAAAATTTAAAATAAAATAAAAAACTAATAAAATAAAATAAAATTAAAATAAAATAAAATAAAAAAAAATAAAAAAAAATATAATAAAATAAAATAAAAAAATAAAATAAAAAAAATAAATAAATAAATAAAATCATTAAACTTTTGACAGTGAATAGAATAGAATAGAATAGAATAGAAAAGTTTTTATTAACTTACACACTTAATTATACAATAATACAACAATAAACGAAAACCAAAAATAAATGTTAGAACAGGCAGAAAAAAAATGAACAGATAATAAAATAGGTAGGCAGTGGATTCCCGCGGATGTGAATGGAGTTGGAGTTATTGGTATTACCACTAAATGCGCACTCCAGGTATTCAGTTTCACTTCTGCTGATTCGGAAGCCGTTGTTTTCCAGCGCGTGTTGCCACTTTTCGAAGGTAGTTAGGAGTAGTTCAGCATCTTTATCTATGAGGACTATGTCATCTGCGTATTATATAGACCATGGTAACGGAGACTGAATGTCCTTTGTTAAGTAATCCATTACCATGTTGAAGAGAAGTGAGCTTATCACGGGGTGCAGGTGTAACCATCATGCGGCACGGGTGATCACTCAAGCGGAAGAAGCCGCGAGCGGGCCGCTAGTATAGAATACAAGTAATTAAAAGTAAAAGTGAATAGCCTTTCTGTCCCACTGCTGGGTAAAGGCCTCCATAATTGAAATCAAGTCATCACTACAAATGATGGGTAATGATGACTTAATCACGAAATTCGGGCTATGCATCCTATTTGGGCATTCAATTATAAAATTACAGTTTTGTTTCACGATTACTTAATTAGTCAAGCGTGATCCAAAAAAGGTTGAAGTCCCAGTAGTAAAACAGCCCTTTATATCTACTGAGATATATTTTTTCAAAGACATATTGTACCTACTCGACGTTAGCAAGAACACTTTTGATGCCTTAACTCAAATTAAATAAGGAATTTTCCGTTTCATCTCATTACGCGAACGAAGTCGCGGTATATCCCTAGTGTATGACAAACAAATCCTTGCTGCGACCCAAATATTATAGGGCGGTATCATTATCCCGCTATTCGAGTCAAGAAATAATTATCGCGAATATTTCCTGTCTCAAACAGCCAAATTGCGCGCAAGCCTTTCATTTGAAGACAATACGGGGCCCGAAATAAATAAACGTTTTCACAACAAAATGACGCTTTTACTTTTATAGGGCTGCTGGCCTTGTTTGGCAGTTTGTTTTTTCCATATATTAGAAAATTGTTTTGCTGTTTCATCGATTGTGTGTTTCACCTGCGTCGATGTTTTAGCCTGAACGCGTTATCTGACTTCAACACCTTGAAGAACCTAGTAACAGCTCATTTTGTGTCCCCACTGCTGGGGCACGACCCTTCCGTATAGATGGATTCCCTATCCATACAGACCATGAACCACTACGCGGGCCCAATACGGTCTAATAGTTGATAACGACTGCTAATGCAGCCGGGACCAACGGTTTTACTTGCCTTCCGAAACACAGAGCTCGAGATGATAAGTTTCTGCTCACCCATCTGATGACCAACCTTTGCTAAAGTGACTTAACCTTACTAATCGCAGACCTGCGTTAACCACTGCGCCATCGAGCTCCTTTCTTGCATAGGCATGTATTTAAGCGCAGTCTCAACTGATGGTAAGTGATGATGTTATCTATATTGTAGCATACTTGCCTTAGAAACTATACACACAAACCTTCCTCTTTAAACCACTTCGTCTATTGGTGGAAACCGTATGACAATCTGTTAGGTAGTTTTTGAATTTATCGCGTACAGGCAGACAGACAAACGTAGTGAAGGTTGCGGGTAGCCGCTGGATCCGAGTAGCACAAAACTGGTCTTTGTGGAGATCCTTGAGATCCTTGATTTCTCAAGCAGTGTACGTCTTTTGGCTGAGATGATGATGATAATGGTGTAGTGATTGACGTAATCTTTGAATGTGAAAGATGAGTTGGCAAAGAACTGTTGAAATTACGAAATATATAACAAAAGAGCACAAAATAAGGTTTTTTTTTAATACTTAGCAAGGCAAATGACTCCACACCACCTGATGTTAGTCCAGACGCGAAGACAACTGGTGCAGCGTGAAAACAACGCAGCATCAGTCAACTTTACTCTGCCGGCCCACAAGGTGCTTCTTCACGCCTCGTTTGAAGGACCCCATATCATAGGAAAGAGGGAAAACGTGTGCTGGTAGACTATCCATCTCTTGGAGGTGCGACAAAGAAACGAGTCACCAAATTTCTTTGTGCGCGATGGGATATGTGTGACAGTGAAGCGATGACTCCGAAGAGCACGTGTACTCCTATGGGAGGGAGAAGGTGGGATAAGGTCAAAGAGTTCTTCAGAGCACTCGCCGTGATATAAGCGATAGAAAACGCTGAGTGACGCTATACCTCTACGCAATTGCAGGGGTTCGAGAGTATTAGTGGACCTCTGCATTGCCGATAATGCGTACAGCGCGACGCTGCAATCTGTCTAAGTCATCGAGAAGATACTGCAGAAAGCAAGCTTCATAGCAACGTGCTCGAGCAACGCACTCATAGACAACCTCATAGACACTCATAGGGCACGGAATCGCGCAATACCAGCGCTCAGACTGTTCGAGATCCGTGTCCGTAAAAAGGGGTATATGTGTGAGTTGCGCGGTATATATTAAGCTTACTTTCTGGGTCCTCCTTATTTTGTAACTGCGTCGACCCCAAACGAGGTTGGGAGAACCTTCTATTTTTTTATCACAATGACCTCGAGACTGTACCAAATGGGTTATATTAGCTATTGATTTTAACTGCGAGTTTTAGGTACCATATTTTTTTTTTCAAAATGTTATCTTTTATTTAACTACTAGCACTTTTCCCGCGACTTCGTCCAATTGGATTTCGCATGAAACATACAAATTTTAATACGTTGATTCTCGACAAAAAAAAAGAATATTTATTTAAAAATAAAATATAGCCTATGTTACCCACAACATTCTATCAGTGAAATAATTTTTGGAATTAGACCAGTAGTTCCAGAGATTAGCCCCGACATAATAACAAAGAAACAAAGTCACAAACGTTACCTCTTTATTATTAGTGTAGAAAAATACTTATTCTTTGTAACTAAATCTGTGATGTGTGTTTCTAGACCCTGTATAATCTACATTTTACAACAAATCTTAGTAAGAGCTGATTGAAACACCGCCAGGGGGTTTCTAGCATCACGCAAGCATACGCTTGCGCATACGGATGATCTAGCAGGAAACAGGAACTCCTGTTTCGTACTAGATCATCCGAGGACTTCGGATCGCACAACCCGAAGGCGCCGCTAAAAGCTAGGACCTCGGCTCGGGTTGACCGGATCGTAGGGGTTGGGAAGAAGCACTAGGTCTGTACCAGGTATGAGCGCATGTGAACCGGGTCGTCGTATCCTTGTTCTTAGAGTGCGGCCTACATTAGTGTGCATATTTGAGTGTGTAGTAGCATTTTGAAGATCGGGTGGGTTTACAATCTCCCCGCAATCACCTCCCGTTATCGTATGTCATCAAACGCCAATTATTGTTGAAACGTTTTCATTTTAAAAATAATAATCAACGCAGCCCTACTGGGGCACAATAAATTGCAATTTACGGCAGCATCTCGTTTAATGAGGCTTCATTCACTGGCTCAACGCGGTCGGAATTTTACACTGAAATTTCAATTTTCGTGGCCAAAGTAACAGCTTGTATTCAAAAGGTGAACAGGGCTGCATTTGTTGGGATGCCCCACGCCACTATGGCACTGAGATTTCATTTCTTGTCTAATTTAAAAATGCAGTTAATTATTAGGGGAATAGTTGCACTGAGATATTAAGTATTGTTCAAATGAAAGTAACTATCTAAAGTGAAATATCAATGTTTTAGTAAATTTGTAATTTTATTTTCTTAACAATAAAACACTTACACAAGAATGGTTAGTTCTTTCTAGCCATTTCTGAGAACACCTTCGTCGTTCGTCTTCGAAGTTTATTTAACTGAATTGAATTTATTAATTATTGTCAAGTACACACACGCAAGGTGGCTGGCAAGAGCTGGATGAGAGTACCCGCGGATCGTGCTCGGTGGCGTGTACATGGAGAGGCCTATGTACAGCAGTGGACTATTATAGGATGATGATGATGATGATGACACACACATAAGCTCCCGCCCGATCCTCTAAATGCCACTACACATTTACAGAATACACTAAACACGCACACTAGTTTAGGCCCAAGACACCGTACTCGTAGAACAAGGGTACGACGAACTAGTACATTACAGACAGTCATTGTACAGACGCCTGCACATCAACTTATCCAAAACTGTAAAATTTACTTCAATACATTTTCAACCATATCATTAGGGCATAAAGTTCAAAGTCTATTGAAGAAATTTGACAGTTTGTGGTAGGTTGATGTGCAGACGTGTGTACCTGGGCGTTTCTCTCCTCCACCATGGCCCGGTCAACCCGAGCCGAGGTCCAAACCTTTAGAGGCGCCCTCGGGTTGTTCCGCTCCCCGATCCGATCCGAACCCTTCGGACAATCTAGTAGGGCACGGGGACACGCCTTAGTGCGTGATGCCGTTCCCTCTAGAAAACCTCCGAAGGTGATTCGTTTCACACGGCTTGAGGAACCCTTTAAGTTTATTGCCGCCCCCATAAAGGCCGGTGAAGCTGAAAATGCTGTTTGATGCAAGCAGCAATCTCTCTCAAAAAAAAAAGAAAAAAACATTACATATATTATGATTTAGGACTAAGATCCTAACAGTAGATTAGTGCTGTTCTTGTGTAAAACTAAAACTATACTAACACCACAGAAAACATTATAGTACAAGTCTAACACTAAAGACCGCCCGTGACTTTGTCCACTTTTACACTGATATCGCGTGGTCACGAGGAAATTTTCGTAAAGTTTGTTTTATCCCGTGCGTGATAAAAAGCCTGCAAAATTGAGTTCTAGGTCCAGCGAGTGGTTAGGGCTGTGTTATTAGGAGGAGCTCGATGGCGCAGTGGTTAACACGCCCGGTCTACGAGTGCTAAGGTTAAGCAACTTTCGCAAAACCAAAAGTTTATCATCTTGAACTTCTCCGTGCTTCGGAAGGCACGTAAAGCCGTTGGTTCCGACTGCATTAGCAGTCGTTAACAACCCATCCATCCCGGGCCCGCGTGGTGGTTTATGGTGGAGACATATAAATGAGCTGATTGCAGGACCGCTCAAGCAGTTGCATAGTTCACTATGCAATCGCAGCTAAAAGCAGTTGATCCTGACTGCTTCAAGGCGGCAGCCGCTCTAAGGTTCTTTATCTAAATTAATTAAATATGTTTTATCATATCCTCAGTCCGTCCCTGTATGACATCAGGCTGAAACTGAGCTCTCGGTAAGACGAATGCTGACCCCAATTATTATTTGGAACTGTTTTTTTTTCAACGAAAATATGAAATACTTGTGTGTACGAGTAAAAGGTTGTAATGTCGTTCATTAAATGAATCTTACGTACTTTGTGATTTCTTAACTTATAATCCAATTATTTTGAATATTTTTCTTCGGAAAAACATGGAATTCTGATATATACTACCTACATATTTTTTGGTTTTATAAGGATTCCAAGCTAGCAACACATCACTGATAATATTTATTATCTGTTCCACCTCGGAGCCTTACTTTGTTCATGCTATATGTGACGTTCGGGTCACTGATGGCAAGTACGTATAGGTACAGACAGACGCTTTTACATCAACCTATCCAAAACTGTCAAATTTCTTCAATACATTTTCAACTACATGATTTAGGCATAATGTTCAAAGTCTATTGAAAAAAATTCACAGTTTGTGGTAGGTTTATGTAGTATATAAGTAATGTGCAGGCGTGTGTACTTAAAATTGGTGATTCCAATGTTTTGTCCACCCCTTTTTTTAAGAAGGACGTGAGCGTATGTGTCTATGTATGTATTTTTATGGATCATTATGAATGTTATACAAATAAATTATTTCATTACTTACTGAAAATAACCTTTCGTAATCTGGTTAGTAGCTTTTCCAACTTAGCAAACAAGAATCTTTCTATTGAAATTTTGATGTTTTTCAATTTCTATATCATATTAGCATCTGAGAAATGAGAGATGAATCGTAGTTTTCAGTATTTGAGGTTTGTCAAATCTTATATTAATATAATGGCTTCCTCAAGGGGATCAAAGGCATGTTCAGTTTAATTTCAGTATTAATTAATATTCGCAGTGAAATTGTTGACAATAGATCTATAATTATGAATTTTAAAAAAAGGTATTTATTTCTCTCAATCGTTGGAAGTTGAAAGAGACAGAATTGTACTTTAAATATACCTAATTAATGCTAACAGTGATGGGAAGCTTGAAGCCTTAGGGCAATTTTAATTAAGAATTTATCTGGCAGTTTTTACTTTTATAAAATACAGTTTCTTTATAAAATACAGTGGCTTTATGTTAATGTTCTCCGTGCTTCGGAAGGCACGTAAAGCCGTTGGTCCTGGCTGTATTAGCAGTCGTTAACAACCATCCCACCACGCCGCGTGGTGGTTTATGGCGTCTCCCTGTGGTGTTTCCATCCGTGGGGAACGCTCGTGCACCAGCAATAAGGACATGAAATAAGCTGGTCATAATGATGACTGTTAATTATTACTAGTGGTCGAAATTAGATCGTAATTTTTATAAAAAGCTGTTTACTAAATAATATTTTATTAAAGCTGCACAGATTGTATCATTAGCAATGGAAAATTAAAAAAGATAGAATGTGAGTTTGGATTGGCATTGACAGATTTTGGCCGCTCCTTTTCCATTTTTGAAATTTTTGAAAAATATATGAAACAATGTTTATTTTTAATGTAATTTTTATATATAATAAAAAAAAATTGTATATAAAAAGGAAGGAGTAATATTAGTAGACTTCTTGGCGGGAAAGTTAAGAGTCATGTCTGCGGTTTTGTTTTATTTTCAAAAATTTGTGTTATGTCGAATATTAATGTGAAATAATGGTGGATTATTAACCGTTAAGTGTCCGTTAGTGTGCATGAGTGTTGGGAAATGAAAACAGTGCAACTACTACTTTTCAAATTCTCTTAAGAAGTCCGCCTCGAGGAATTAGTAAAGCCCCACATCTTTACTGAGATACTCGAGGGGTTGGGGGTATATCATTTCTCACTTCTCATTTTTATTATCATTCATCGTCATACTGACTGGAAGGAAATATTGTATATTTATGTATTACTTGTAAGAAAAATTACTTTGACACTGGCTAAATGTGCTAATCGCATGAAGCCATCATCTAAAAGAAAGAAAAAAAAAGTAATATTAGTATGTATCTCCTTCTCTATATAAACTATAAGTGTTCGAAATTTCGTACTCCTCAGTTTGCGCAATTTTCGTAAAAAAGTGGAACAAAGTTTTTGCTTCACGTATTAATATATAGATCTTAGATAGTGTCTGAATTGCAAATTTACCATTTTAATTAAATAAATAAATAAACAATCTGGAAGGTGCAGATCCCCATAACGCCGGCAATTAGATTTTTAAAGTGTCTCCTGTTTTATGTACAGCCGTAAACGTTTAATTTGCCTTACTCGTTGTAAACTTTAATGAGTATTCATTTAGGAATGTCGTAAAGATAACATGCCAGGTTACTTGAATAACAAACACACTTATAAAAGGTATTTTTTTACCAAAACCGCCTACGGGTTATGGCATAACGCTAGTAAAATAGAATGGAATGGAATGATAAAAGTATGGGATTGACATAAAGCCTATCGAAAGTCATTAACTTTTATTTATAACAACTATGTACTTCGCAGATATAGACATGTTTTCAATGAAGGCCAATCCAACCGCAGACCTTAAAGCCGGTCTGTGAGGCAAACACAGAGTATCTGTTTCAGATAAAATTATTAAGTAAAAATAATGTACAGACGCCTGCACATCAACCTATCCACAACTGTCACATTTCATAAATATATTTTCAACCGTATTCCTTAGCAATAAAATTCAAAGTCTATTGAGGAAATTTGACAGTTTGTGGTAGGTTGATGTGCAGGCGTGTGTGCATATTATATTAGGCACTGAATATCTATGTATGTATGTATATCTAATTGTATTGTATGCCTGTAATGATCAATGTAAAAAACTAAAATAAAAAAAAGAAAAATAAATAAATAAAATGTTTTTGTTTTGTTTATATAACTTTAACGCAAATTTTATTGCGAAACAAATTATAAAAACAGAAAATGTTGAAAAAATTTCCACGAGTAGGATTTGAACCTGCACCCTTCTGACAAAACGGGTCAGGTGCTCTTCCAATTGAGCTATCGTGGTTCTAAACAGCCCGCCGAAATTATTCAACACTATTTACTTTTTACTTTGAAAGTCAAAGGCAAATTGCCAGCGGGGGTACATGTTTGTGTTCTCGGTTTGGTTGGTGGTAGGGCTTGTTTGTCCGCCTGGCTAGCTACCACCATCTTATTTAAATATGTCGCTATGACATCAATGTTTGTAGCATTGTTATGTTTCGGTAGATAGAGATAGATAGCCAGTGCCTTAGTAGTTGGGAATTCCGGGTGAATAGCCCTTCCACTTTACTTAGATTTTTAATTTTGTTTTTTCACATGTGGTTGTCTTCTATATTTTATTGTGTTTATTTGTGATGGAATGTGTCCTGCTATGATAGGGCATTTTCCAATATTTTTGACGCTGTAAGGGAGAAAAGAGCTGGACACTTGCTGAATTTCTTGCCGGTTCTTCTCAGTACAAGATCTCCCGCCCAGAGTAGACTTACGAACCGAGATGGCACAGTGACATTCACAAGAGCTACTTGTAGCCTAAACTGAATAAATGATTTTGAATTTGAATTTGACCTTTGCCCTTATCATCACTTACATCAGATGAGGTGAAGACCAAGTGCTTACCTGTAAGGAAAAAAAGGGCCTTGATAAGGGGCAATACTCTAGTAACAGAAATGGAATAGTGGTTGGCTTATGTCAATCTTATACGATAATCGTTAAATTCCATTTCTATTCTATTAGCGTCAATTAGTCAAGCCTTTCTGGTGAGTTGTTGCAAAGAAAAACTTTGCAACTGGGGATGCAAATGAATGCAAGTGTAGAGTCTCTCCGCAATCGATGGAAACTACACACTATTCCCCATTGCTCTGTTTCTTGGAGGCACTTAAAATATTTCAATTTAGTCGTCCATCCAATGAAAAGACATTGCGACAGTTGCTTAATTTTTACGACCTCAACCCGAAATTAGGCCGCTTTGCCAGCCGTCGAATTTGCTACATAAATTAACATAATTTCCAATGATAAAGTGCGCTCATGTAAGCGTGTAACTGTAATTTATCTTTATGTGAGGACATTTCTTCAAACCTTATTATTGACATAGATCACGTCATTATCTTAAACCTCGTAAGCCAGTCAAATTGTGGGTTTACCGTTATCTCTTAAAACAGGTCCACTATATAATTACAACTGGCAAAGTTTTATTTTGCAAAATGATTCCATATACCGTAATCGAGGAGTAAAGCTTTTTAAAACAATTACGGATATGAAAGGGAACCTCCAACGAACTATTATATTAATTTTAACACCGCCACAAATTAATATGATATATAATTTTTTTTTTTTGTTGCGAACACATTACAATTTAATAAATAAAATACCACAACGAATCAACAGTGTATTATTCCCCTTTTTTATGAAGAGCGTTTACTGATTGCCTCAATCGGCATTTTCAGCTTCACCGGGCTTTTCTGAGAGCGGCGAGAAACTTAAAGGGTTCCTCAAGCCGTGTGAAACGAAGCACCTTTGGAAGTTTTCTAGAGGGAACGGCATCACGCACTAATGCGTGTCCCCGTGCCCTACTAGAATCTCCGAGGGGTTCGGATCGGATGCTTAACGTATCGGTGTATCGGCACCGGCATGTTGCGGACATAATATTCTCGCCAACAATTGTTGACGCTCTGCGCATGATACGCGACGGTGTTGGTCGGTGACGGTACGGTCTTGTGGACACAGCCTTATAACTTTAAATACAAAGAATATTTTTTGCCGGCCACGTTCCTAGCACGTTCATGGTATGATACGGTCATGGGGCAAAGTGCTTTAGGAAGGCTTTCCACCAGAGGCTGTGTTACACATCTCTCCCGCTCTGGTGGAAAGGCAGCCTTATAATACAATACAACATGTAGTTTGATAAAAGCTAAAAATAAGAAGAAGATCTCTCTGACATTAACCGCCTCTATAGTCTAGTGGTCTCAGACCCAGAAGGCCCGTGTTCGATTCGCAGCGGGGTTACATGTTTGTGCACTCGGTTTAGTCGGTGGTAGAGCTTGTTTGTCCTCCTGGCCAGCCGCCATCATCTTATTTAAATATGTCGCCATAACATCAACGTTTTTGTAGCATTGATGTGTTTCGGCAGCTATAGATAAGATATATATAGCAAGTGCCTCAGAAGTTGAGGATTCCGGGTGAAGTGTGCTTCCACTATTGGCCTTATCATATCTTAACATCAGGTGAGATGAAAGCCAAATTCTTACCCTTAACAGGTTCCCTGTCCAAGAATTATATCAATTGGTTTTCAATTGTAATGTACCATATGTGGTTCATGGGACAGGGAATGGGTTAAATAAAAAAAAACTTTAGTTGTGTGCAAACCGCATCAATCCATAAGAAGGGTAATTAATCCCGTGTGTTGTGCAGCCCATTCAATTTCAATTACAGTCGACGTTTTGTGGTATGTCAAACGCAAAGAAAAGACATGTCGGTGAACGGCTGATGCCTGTCGCCGTCGAACTAACTAGAGCTCTAATTTTACGCTGGCTATGACGATAGACCTAACATGCAGTAGAGTTACCTATTATTGGAAACTGCGAGTTGTGCTCTTGAGAACTGAGCGATATTACAGCTCCGGTAACCTGTCTGGATATCAGGAAGTGGACTATACGTGTCCACGGGGCAATTCACTTGAGACACTAGTCTTAAGAGTTCCGGATGAAGAATGCGCTTCGGCGCGTCCTGATCTGGCGTTATGACCTGACGCAGATAGTCCCTTGTGCTTGCACAATGTTGTCAGACACTTAGGTACCTTATGACCTGACGGCTGGTGGGAGGTGTCAGTAGAAACTTTTAAGTTGTGTGTAGCGGGGTTGTTACCTTATATTGTAAGGGTATATTTTTTGGATAGAAAGACCTTTTTTAGTTTTTATTGAGTTATCTAAGCAACAAATAAAATCCTTGCTGCGCCGCCTTCTTGGTCCCGTACGAACGAAGTCCTGTGCAAGTATAATAGGCAATTAGGGGCTCGAACCGACTACGGCCGAAGAAACCCTGTAGTATTAGTAGTAGTTATCTAAGCTGATATCAGTTTTAAACCACAATGGGAATGAGTTTGGCCTTAATCGTAGTTCTTTTTTTATCTTGTATTTATCGTAAAGTGTGTATTAGTTAAGTGCCTATTTTTTTTTTCTTCTTCTTAATCTCAAGTGGCGTACATTAAAGATAGACTGAATTAGAACAGCATTACACTCAGAATCTGTCACTATCTTACAAGTACAAAAAGTTAATAATATTTAAAACAATGACCTGTCTGTTCGTTTCGTAAGTCTATGGTAAGGACCGGGGTAAAAACTCCTAGTGTGAATAGGCGCTCCGTTCCTTACCATTAAGCTAATGGCAACAAACCAACAGCTTTGTCCACATAGTACCTACCTACTACCTTGACAGCAGACATAACAATCTACCTAAACCTTTCATATGACCAGATGTATTTTTATTTCAACTTTAGTTCTTATTGAAACTTATTATTTAATGTATATATGAAAAAGTATTTTTTTAAACCAAATATTTAATGAAACTTTTTGTGCCATACTAATGAACAAAGAATAAGTTCCGCATAGTTATTCCGAGTTTTGTCTCTTTTACTCTAATTTGAAATGACGTTTGCATGACAGTAACAAAACCCGGAACTATTCGGAGCTTATATGTGTACTTTGTTTATGTGTAAGGCAGTTTATGTTTAAGGAAAATTAAGATATAATTATTATAAAACTAGCTAGTACAAAATATAAAAAAAAAGTTTGTTTACATGAATTTCAATACAGGTATTGTGGCGAAGGGATTTAAAAAAATATCTGCACAGAACATTGTTAGAGGTGTTCTCGTAATTAGCGTTGAATCTATGCAGGAATTCGATAGAAAGGAAAAATATTTATCGGTATTATTTTATTTTCTATTCGTGTTTTGTCGAATATTTTTGTGTGAAGTAATAGTGAATTATTAACCGTTAAGTATTCGTGAACGTGAATAATTGATGATAAGTGAAACGAATCAGTGAAATGAGAGAAAATAATGGCAATTTTCAAATTACTCGAGAGATTTAAGTAAAGTCTCGCATCACAAAATTCTCATGTCAGTCCTGTCAATGATAGTCGGTTACACTTTTGATTGACGTCTGACAAATGAATGTGCATTTTAATGTCTTGTAACAAGCTTGATTTTCTTCTTACATAGATTCCTAGCAGTATATCGTCACATCTTCATAAATACAGAAATTTACTTTATATGGTCAAAGTTTTTACAAAAGTCTAGTTAAGAAGTGGTAAAACGGCATTACGATAGTTTACCTATTAATCAATAGATGGCGTTAGTGTTATTCTAACATTTATAATATTTGCCTCCACTTTCGCGCAAAACAACGACTCTTTAGCCAGTTGTGCGATCATCCGCGAGGGGCACCCGTTTCAAGAACTGCGTTGCGTAGTTAATTTAGGTACAAGTTATTGTGTGTGAACAGTATTTGTATCGTAGCTGCAGCCCTGGCATTACTACGATGTCAGCGAGGCCGCGCGGCTGCGAATCAATAACAACTCTATAAGCGAGGCTATTAGGCACAATTTAGCACGCAGTGGTCGCTGATGCGTCGCGACGAAATGAAGTAGGCTATTAACGCGGTAGGTATACGATTTTTTGTAGGGAGTGATTTATCTGTTACTTAGTAACTATTAAGTAATCTGTGGCTCAACACTGTGAGTAAGCCCATTGGTTCGACACCAGTTTTCGTTGCCAAAACAGAATATAGAATTTCATTGAAAAGTTACTGGATTTAGCTTAAGTAAAAAATCAGTTGTTGACCCCCTATTTTTAATGATTTAATGATTATTTTACACATTAATTGAATGTAATTTTTATCCCGACTTTTCGAACCCTTTGCACGGTCCATAGCCACAGACTACTTTCTCTAATAAATATCGAAACGCAGATAGCGATTTAAAATTTTACTACTAAAACCAGTGTCAGGAAGCTCGAGTGGGAATCGAAGCAACGACTTTTGGATAACCGGCGCAATGCTCTGAACGCTGAGCTACCGAGACCACTCGAGCTTCCCGAGACTGTTTGATTTTTTATAATAAAAATTTCATCTTGCAACTACATATACCATTGTGAATACAAAAAAGTAAATAACTAAAACAGATTCCAATATCAGGACATACACATTTTAATGTAAAATTAAATATGCGATTAGAGCTCAGTTCGTTCACCCCTTTACATAAAATGACATCAGATTAATCAGAAGCGTCAACATTGATTAATTATATCGTTCGTACGATTAATTAATTTAACAAAAGCATCTTAGACAATTTCATTTCCGCAATATGAAAGAAATGATTAATTTTCTCCTTAATTAAGTTTATTATTTGAAATAAAACCCTTACTTTTAAGTTTGATGTCATGTTTACAGGGAGAACGGGCTTCGTAAAATCAGAATAAAATAATATGTTTAAAAAACTCTTTAATGCCTTAAATCAGTTGAAATAAAATTAAAATAATATCTTTTTGCGTTCTTATACCATCTTAAGGTGCTCTGCAGACACAGCAACTTTAGTTGAACAAAGGTTTTAAACTTTTTTTTTTCCTTTAGTTTAAGGCTTCGTGCGATTAGCACATTTAGCCAGTGTCAAAGTAATTTTTCTTACAAGTAATACATAATTATACAATATTTCCTTCCAGTATGATGATGATGAATGATAATAGAAATGAGAAATGATATACCCCCCGACCCCTCGAGTATCTCAGTAAAGATGTGGGGCTTTACTAATTCCTCGGGCGGACTTCTTGAGATAATTTGAAAAGTGAAGTTGCACTGTTTTGTTACATTTGCCAACACTCATGCGCACTTACGAACACTTAACGGTTAATAATCCAGCATTATTTCACATTAATATTCGATATTACACAAATTTTAGAAAATAAAAATAAACCGCAGCCATGACTCTTCACTTTCCAGTCAAGAAGTCAAACTTTTTATTTAAACTTGTAAAAAAAAGTTTTCTTTTTAAAGGTTGTTAGTTGCAGCTACAGTTTACGTTTGCCGCAATTCTAAATAAACTTTTCAAATCCATAGTCAACAGTCAGTGTTTTCATGTTTGGGAAAGTAGCAAATTGAAACAACTATGTAGTACAAATTGCAAGTTGCAGCAACTAAAAGTTGCAGCAACTAAAAAGCAACTAAAGGTTTTCGATCAACGAAACTCGCAACTACAGTTGCTATGGCAGCGCAGTTTCTTTAGGTTATTATGGGTACAGCTAGTTGCAAGTTGACTGTTGCCGCATTAGGTATGATGACAAATTTTGTAGTCCCGTCTTATATGTATACGTCCACTAATTAAAAAAAAATAATCAGAAACTATAAATAAAACGAAAGAAACTATATATAAATCACCCGTACCTCATGGTGGACTCCTATTGCCGCGCCACCTACCGGGTCCAATTGTAAATTTTAACCATTCTCGAATCCACTTGAACACACACAAAAAATTTCATCCAAATCGGTCCTGCCGTTTAGGAGTTCAATTACAAACTCACGCACAGAATGCTTATAAGTTTTAAAGCAAATTATTGCATTTTTCCTACCTACTTTGAATTATGCGTGAAAACGCTAGCAGGTTTCATTGCGTCCGCTTTACTGAGGCGTGACGTCACACGCCTTGGTAAACGTGAAAAACCAAGCTCCCATGAAACCAAGCAAACATGAAAAAATGGCCAAGCTCAACGAAAAAAGTCACCAGAATATTGACACGGTGACGTTTACTGAGGCGTGACGTCATTCGCTCAGATTGCTGTTTCAGTTAACATGGCCGATTGCAGTATTTTATACTTTTATTTTATCGAAAATCTTATTAACCTCATTGGTTATATTAAAACTAAATCATTATTTTAAATCTTTTATATTTGATATTTTAACACTGTCATCATGCATATTGCAAATCACAGGTGCTCTTGTTCCAGCGCCATGTGACCGACAAACAATAGAATTGCTATTGTGTCTGGGGCAGTCAATAGAATAGAAGTTCGACCGTAATTTTATTAAGTGTTGCCATCTCTGAGGTCCCGGGTTCGATCCCCAGTCGGGTCAATTTAGAAATTGTTGTTTTTCTAAATTGTCTCGGGTCTGGGTGTTTTCTATGTATAATAAGTGTGTATTTAAGTATTTTAAGTATGTTTATCCGTTGTCTAGTAACCATTTAACGAGTTCCAAACGAAGCTTCTCTTGGACTAAATAATTGCTGTGAGTGTAGGAAATTGTATTTATTTATTTAGTTATATTAACGCAAAACAGACTTTGGTTACATTAAATTGCGTCATACAGACCTATTGTTATAATAAACTCCTTCTTTTGTTAATTTTTCTTTTTTTTTCTTCCAGCTGATGCCGTAACAGTGAGCTTCGTTCGCAGGGAAGCCCACAAATATATCTTCAGACAATATAACAGGTAATAACTGGTTTCTTTTCTTTGTTAAGCTTATTATATTAGGATATAATTTGTTTTGCTCATTGTATATAGTTAATATGGGTAGGTACCTAACCTATTTATATAATTTAATGCGCATTTGTTTTGCTAAGTGTCATTATTTGTTCTTTGTTACTATACTATTGAATTTGGAATAGGTATCCTGTAATGATAAATTGTACGTAGTATTTATACGAGTATAGGTAGTTACCTATCCTACTCATAAACATTGTATTAAAAAAGTGTGTTCGTAATGGCGCCAAAAATATATTGTAAAATTCTAATTTTTATTAAAGAGTGTGATCGTTATGTCACTCTAAACCAAACCTTTTATGAATATTTAATTAATAATGCCTTTTACTCAGTTCTTGGAATTCAAATACGTATTAAGCTCAGCAAAGCTCACCTGTTACATGCTTGAGTGCCCTAGCTTAGGAGTAAATGGATTAAGTGTCAAAAAAGTGCGCCCGCGTAGTCATGCATTCAGCCGTCTACATGCATTCGTCCGGTTAGATGTTGCTGTTGGGTAATAATTGGGTAGTTGACTAATTAGTCAACATAGAAACTTTTTAACAACTGTCAAAAAGATAATATTTTTAATAGAAATTGTATGGGATTAGCAAACTATGACGTCACTATTTTTTTCCGTCAATTGAGCGTTTATTAATAACTTTTTAGGTTACAGAAATTCATGCTTAGGTCAAATAAAAAATTGGTTAATGTTATAAAGAACTGTTACGTGATTTCATTTATACGTTTATTGTTCTGGAATTAATTGTTGTTGTTGTCAACTACCCAATTGTATTCCTGACATTTAATTTCCTAATATTTAATATTTACTTTGTTTTTTGATTTTGATTTTTATTATTTTATTCTCTCAAATGACCTTGGAATGACCTTACAGTTTTAAATTATTGTGATTATATTTATAGTTATTTGACATTTTGTTATTGTATAGTAATTTCTATTGTTCTCCTAATTATTTTATTATTTTCGTAAGCCGATAAGGCAGATCGCAGTGAAATCTTCTAATCAATACAGTTAGACTTTATTGTCTCTGCGGTGGTGACATGTGCGTCGGGTCGTTACATTCCCTGGATATGGTTGAGTGACCGATCCGATCCGAACCCTTCGGTGAATCTAGTAGGGCACGGGGACGCGCACTAGTGCGCGATGCCGTTCCCTCTAGATAACCTCCGAAGGTGATTCGTTTCACACGGCTTGAGGGACCCTTTATGTTCCTCGCCGCCCCCAAAAAAGCCCGGTGAAGCGGAAAACGCCGAAGAGGCAATCAGCAATCTCTCTCAAAAAAAAAAATGGTTGAGTGAAGCGATGGTTGATTCATACGTCATACTCGTGAAAGGGTGCCGCGAGGCTGGTCTGCTCTTGCATACTATTTTTTTATTATTATTAATTAACTGTAGTTTAACTTTGTTTTTTCTTTTACCTTTATTAGTACTGTTTTTTTTTTTTTATACTTAGCACGGCAAATGACTCCACACCACCTGATGTTAAGTGGAAATGGAGTCCAGACGCGAAGACAACTGGAGCAGCGCGAAAACAACGCAGCATCAGTCAACCTCACTCTGCCGGCCCACAAGGTGCTTCTTCACGCCTCGTTTGAAGGACCCCATATCATAGGAAAGAGGGAAAACATGTGCTGGTAGACTATTCCATCTTTTGGAGGTGCGACAAAGAAACGAGTCACCAAATTTCTTTGTGTGCGATGGGATATGTGTGACAGTGAAGCGGTTATACCGGAGAGCAGCACGTGTACTCCTATGGAGGAAGGGAGAAGGTGGGATAAGGTTAAAGAGTTCTTCAGAGCACTCGCCGTGATATAAGCGATAGAAGAGGCTGAGTGACGCTATATCTCTACGCAATTGCAGGTATTCGAGAGTATTAGTTACCTCTGCATTGCCGATAATACGTACAGCGCGACGCTGCAATCCGTCTAAGGCATCGAGAAGATACTTTGCGGAACCGTCCCAGATGTGCGAGCAATGCTCCACGCAAGACCGTACCTGTGTCTTGTACAAAAGACACAACTGGTCAGGCGTAAAGAATCGCCGCACTCTGTTCAGGACACCGAGTTTTCGTGAGGCTGTTTTGATCACGGCTTCGATATAGTCCTTTTGATTCAGATCGCAGCGAATCGTCATACCGAGCATGTTGATATTGTTCTGCAGGCTTAGAGATGTGCCCTGAAGAGTTGGAAGAGGAAGGAATGGTGACTTTTTGGCCGTAAACGCACACACCTATGTTTTCTTGGCATTGAACTCAACCAGATTATTGGAGCCCCAATTAGATGAGGTCCAATACCCGATTGAGCTCATTGACAAGATTCACTCGTTTCTCTTCATTCTCGACCCGCCCAGCCGCAGGGTGACCGTTATACCCACCGTGCACTGTACTGTCATCTGCATAGCAATGAATATTTCCAAGTGGAAGCATATCATTGATATGCAGAAGAAACAGCGTGGGGGACAGAACGGAACCTTGAGGGACACCAGCATTCACTGACATGAGCCGTGATGCGTATTCATCAGACAGGACACGGATTCTTCGCTCATGCAGGAAGCCAGCGACCCAGTTGCAGAACTGAGCAGGCAGACCATATGCCGGAAGCTTGGAGAGAAGAGCTTTGTGCCAGACCCGATCAAATGCCTTGGCTATGTCGAGGCTAACAGCCACCGACTCACCACGCTTGTCAATAGCCTCACCCCAGAGATGTGCAACGTACGCTAGAAGATCACCCGTTGACCGCTTCGGCCGAAACCCGTATTGGCGATCGTGAATTATGGAGTGTTCTTCTAGGTAGTGGACAAGTTGTTTATTTAAAATGCGCTCCATGATTTTGCACAAAACTGAAGTTACGGCTATGGGGCGGTAATTCGAAGGATCTGACCGATCTCCTTTTTTGGGGACCGGTTGCACATTGGCCTCTCTCCAAGATTCCGGCACACAACCTGAAGAGAGCGAGAGACGGTATAGGCGCGTTAACACGGGGGACAACTCCGCTGCACACATTTTTAGGACTATTGGTGGGATGCCATCAGGGCCGGACATTAGCTTTCCGGACATCGATTGACTGCAACTCCGCACGGACATCACACTGCCTGATTTTAAAATCGGGCATTGTGTGGCCACAGTGAGAAATTGTAGGTGGCTGTGCATTGCAGTCATCGATTCGGGAGTTAGCCGCAAAAAGTTTGGCCAGGAGATCGACCTTCTCTTGCGGCTTGTGAGCTAAAGTTCCGTCAGGACATCTCAGTGGTGGCAGCGAGGGTTGGCAGAAGTTTGATTGCACGGCTTTGGCCTGACACCAGTAGCTACGGCTGCCCGTAGGATGCGTCAGCAGTTCTTGGCCGACCCGTGCAACGCGCTGGGCATCCGCTCTGATGTAGGCTCTTTTGCAGGACTTGGTGGCATTATTAAAGGCTGCTTTCAGCGTGCGGGTTTCGGGATCCCCAAGAGCTCTACCTCTGATCCAAGCGCGGTATGCCGCCTGCTTTTTATCAACAGCGTTGGCACACTCGCGGTTGAACCATCGGTTGCGCCTGCCTTTGCTGATGAGATAGGAGTGCGGAATATAGTATTCCATCCCTAAGACTATCTCATCAGCAACTGCAGTCGCACTAGCTGTATGACATTGTGCAAATTTTAACTGGTAACTGATGTAAATTTGCAAACTTAGATATTATTGTTATTTCTCTTTTGTTTTTTTGTTAACATGTTGTGATTGTCCTTAATAATAGGGGTTAAAGTATGTATATATATAAACTGACATAGAACCTTCATGGTTTAAGATTTTTGAGTGAAACTTTTTTCACATGGTACCTATGAAATTCTTCTATTAAAAATGTCCAACATTCGATTATCGACTTTCAGTTGTTTTTTTATTCAGCTTAGACAAGAAAGATGGATACTTCGAAAATTAGAGTTATTTTTGAATACGACTTCCGACGCGGAACTAACGCGGCAGAAACAGCTTGCAATATCAATGTTGCGTTTAGAGAGGGGACTGCTAATAAACGCACCGTGCGATTTTGAAGAAACTTTGATTTGAAGAACGAACCAAGTAGAAGACCGCCCACATAGGTGAATAACAATGAATTGAAAGAGATGGTGGAAGCCGATCCGAGCCAAACTACCCAGGAATTAGCGGCATGGTTTAACGTTACTTTACCAACAATATTGACTCATTTGCGTCAAATCAATAAAATAAAAAAATATGAGAAATGGGTGCCTCATGATTTGACTGATCTGCAGAAAGAAACGCGTGTTGAAACTTGTGTTGCCTTGTTGAATCGATACAGAAATAAAGGAATATTGGATCGAATTGTGACATGTGATGAAAAGTGGATTCTTTACGATAACCGTAAGCGAAAAATGCAATGGCTGACCCAGGTCATACGCCGCAACAGTGTCCTAAAGCAAAGTTTACCAATAAAAAGGTAATGGTAACTGTTTGGTGGTCTCAGCATGGTGTTATTCACTATAGCTTTCTCCGATCTGGTCAAGCAATAACGGCAGATGTCTACTGTGCCGAACTTCGAACATTGATAGCAAAACTAGCAGTGAAACAGCCCCGACTCATGAATCGATCTTCACCATTATTGCTCCATGATAATGCGAGACCTCATACAGCACGAGAAACCGTTTTAACTCTACAGGAACTGCAATTAGAAACCATTCGTCACCCTCCGTATTCGCCAGACCTTGCTCCAACGGACTACCATTTTTTTCGTGATTTGGACAATTTTCTACGTGGTAAAAAGTTTTCTTCTCACGAGGCAGTACAAAATGCTTTCACACAGTTTGTCGAATCAAGATCACGAGAGTTCTATCGCAAAGGCATAAATGACCTTCCTATTAGATGGCAGCAATGTATCGATAATAATGGTAATTATTTTGATTAAATAATTATGATAAATTAAAAAAAAACGAATTTAAATTTTTCAGTACAAATCGGCAATTTCATACTTTAACCCTTAAAAATATATTTTGTGTTTTTATTTGTGATGGAAAGTGTAATTTTATGATAGGGCATATTCCAATATTTTTGACGCAGTAAGGGAGAAAAGAGCTTGACACTTGCTGAGTTTCTTGCCGGTCCTTCTCAGTACAAGGTCTCCCGCCCAGAGTAGACTTACGAACCGATGGCATCATAACGTTCATAAGCTATTTGCTAAGCTATTTGATAAGCTATTTGTAGCCTAAACTGAATAAATAATTTTGAATTTTGATTTAACTGGAACTGTACCCTTCAATTGGAATACAACAACGCTGCTTGCCGTAAATCTAGTAGGATTTTGAACAGAATTTTTCACAAGGCAAAAAGTACGGTCAGCCAGTTTATCGTCTAAGGCCAAACTCTCATGTAGTAGAATGAAACAAAACATATATTATCCAAACATGTTGCCATAATATCAATGTTTGTGGCATTGTGCCCCGGCAGCAAGAGACAATATAGCCAGTGCCTCAGTAGTTTAGGATCCCGGGAGAAGTGTGCTACAAGCACTAGAGTACTAGCACTGATGAAAAGCATCCATCAGGACCGGACGCTTGTAGGCTCTATGTAAAAAACAAAAGAACCACAATTTCTGACAGTCGAATAAAAAAGTGCTTATCGACCGCCTTCGATGCGACCGCTTTAGTAGCTTTAAACTTTTATGTGCGCGACTGTAACGACTAAGGATGGGGTCGTAACGAGAAATTTCGGACGCCGCAGTTTAACGCTTTTTGAGGCCGTTTCGGGTTAAAAAGCTAACAATAAAAAGTGATTGTTTGAAACTTCTCGATTAAGGAGTTTTAATTGATTTGTGTAATAATGAGTTTCGGTGATTTGAACTAAGTACTCACCCGTGAAAATGTAAGGGGTTCTTTTTGGTTTGAGGTGGAGTTATTGAATCTCACTGGTCATCTTGAAATTAAAAAATTGTGTTCATCAAATCGATATACCTTTTATATACCATCGACTATTACTATTAGTGTCCAGCCTAATAGGTTTAGTATATAGAATACGTTTAGTTTAGTATGCCTTCACAAATCAGGTCATCTTATCAGCTAGATTGAGAGGCTTACAAGTAACATAATATATGCACACACTGGCAGAAATTTGTTCAGAATCGTCTTCTGAATAGACTTAAGTCATTTTATATAGAATTTTTCCATCTTAATAAAATAAAAAAACAAGTTACTCATTCCTGGAACAGTCTAAACAACTAATATTAAAACATTAAGTCAAGGAAATGTTTTTTAAATGAACTTCAATTTCGTTTGTTTTCACTCTTAACGAAGGAGTGACTGTATTTAACTTTTTTTTTGTTTAATTAATAATAATAATAATTTATTTTTCATATAAAATAACACATATAAACAGAACAGATAAATTCTTATAGATAAAAAATATTGAATTTTTTGCCCGAACTAGGAAAATCCTGTAATTCAGGCGATCATAGTGCTAGTATATTGAAAGAAAAAATAAAAATAGAATAAAAACACAATTCATCACTTACAATTAAATCCGGGTATATATCGGGTAGCCTAACTTTTTGTACTTCTAATTGGCAATGACACACAAACGGTTAGCCTAAATTTTTTTCGCATAATTTCACTCTTCATAATCATGTTTGGTCTAATTTCACTTCGCCTAACTTTTAATCGCCATATTGTTATTTACCAAATGCGACATTTGGCGGATCAATTCGCAATCCCTAAAGTTTGCAACTACTAAATAATAATTCACACAAAATTAAAAATCACAAGAGAATAAGAGCTATAAAAAAATATTTTTGTATAGAACTAGATTTCTGTAGTTTAAAAAAAATTTACCTCGAAATTCAAGAAGTCTTAAATTTCGAACCTATCACGTGACTTACAGTAGTAGGACAGCTAGTATTTTCGAAACTGAACAATAATAATTATTGTGTTATGTTTTGTATATTTTGGCACATTTAATATTAGATATGCTAAATTTCGAGCTTTTATATATTATGCGAAATCGTCGTAATGCCAAAATAACGTTATGCCAATATATTTTAGGGTATTTCACGTTATAGATCCTAAAATTAGGGCATTCAATTCTTAGACCAAATTATAATGGTGGCAAAACAATTGTTAGGCGAAACAATAATTAAACGTTTTAAGTTTAGGCTAATACGGTTTGGCCATGTAATATTAGGACTAAAATTTTTAGGCGAACCGAAGGGCACCCTTGAATCCACTTAGTATATGTATGATTAAAGTTTTAACAATTTAAAAGGAATCACAAGAGAAACATATTATTATAACTATAATAGTACTTAATTGTAGCCCATCTTATAAAAAAAATATAAGTTAGAAACCTTATTTTATTACTACAAGTAAGTAATTTCTCTGTATCTTCATAGGACATGATATGCAAAATATTTTTGTTCTTACAGTTGTTACAACTAAGGGGAAATATGTCACCGATTTTATTTAATCGGTTGTAGATAAAAGGACCTAGGAAAAAATAGAACCTTTCTGTGAAAGAATATTTGATGCATACTTTTTGAGTACAAACTATATCTTTCCATTTTTTCATTGTTAATTCAGTGCAAAGGGCTGCGTGCTGTTTTAAAACTATGTGCATTATAAATAATTGACGCACTGACAATAAGTTACATGACTTATATAAGAGGTTAGTAGGAAAGAGACAGGGACGGCAGGTCGACACCTTGAGGATCGCTCGCTGAGCTCTTTCTGTGGTTAGTAGTAAGTTATTTTAAAAGAAAAAAAACCTGAAAAATGTAAACTAATTAGTAGCCGACTCTCAACAAAATAGTTTCATAATGTGCTTTTATTATGCTATCATAGTGGCACCAGAATTCAACACTGTAAACCAGTTTTCCTTGCCAAAAAAATATTTACAATTTCAATGAAATTTTACTGACAACTATCAAACAGGTGGTCTGGTTGCTAAAGTAAAAAGAAAACGAGCGAGCCTTACAGTAGTCGCACATGATGTGTAACGTTTAACATCTCACCTTAGTAATATAAGCAATTTTATCATTATATTCTGAAAAAAATGGGTCAGGTATTACATCATTTTACAACTATAAAATAAATGCAGTAAATACTCATTAGAAGACATTTGACATATCAAAATGACCTTTGATAGTCAAATGACACAATATGTCACATATAATAATAGTATGTCATGTTCTTTAATATCGATTTTAAATTTAGAAAATGGCGCGCCCTTGCGCGCTTCTTTGACTTCCTGTCACACTGTTACACCTACTACCGTCACATTTCTCGAAATCACTCCCACAATTATTGTGTGTAGAAAGCGAGCGGAAAGATGTCACACATCAAAAATAGTTGCTGTTCCCTTTATTAAAGAATTACTCCCAGGAAAAAAGTGTCGATTTCTAGTTCCTGTTGAAGCCTGGTGCCACTCTATATGTTGCTTAGCATGGGGTGCGAAAACAGTATCAACCGTTATTACCGTGGGGTATATAGCATCCAGCCTAAAAAGAGGTCAACTATTAATTCAATCATTGGTTAATAGGTCTAGTGGTTAAGACCACCGGTCTAGACCCTGAGGTCCCGGGTTCAATTCCCAGCAGGGGAAGGGGGCAGTACATGTTTGTGAACTTGGTTTGGTTGGTGGTAGAGCTTGTTTGTCCGCCTGGCTAGCTACCCATCTTATATAAATATGTCACCATAATATAAATGCTTGTAGCATTGTTGTGTTCCGGCAGCAAGTGATAATATTATTATAGCCAGTGCCTCAGTAGGGTGAGATATACATCGGGTGAGATGAAAGCCAAGAGCCAACCCGTAAAATCTATTTAAAAAAATGCACCCTTTGCATCGCAAACCTAAACTTTTTACACCCAAACCTGACAGTTACAACCTGTTTTAAGTGTGAAACGGTTACATGGCGACGAAAGGCAGCATTATTAAATCCCCGAAGTCATGCTCCGAACTTTTATTTACTACAATAAAACCTTATTGCTGAGCTGTTTTAGATGCTGGGGTGTTATTTTTGAACCAACGTATAAATTCTCACAGTATAACATCAATTTCGAGTCCCATTTTCCAAAGAAGACCTTTTTATACCCTGGAAAATCTGCTTACAGACCGTCTCGACCGGATGGTGTGTCCTACCCACTATAAACCAGGGACATCCGTCAGCTTCTGAGTAGTCCTCAAGAACACTTCTAGAGGACTTTCCTCGACAAAGTGCTTCCAGAGAAGACCAAAGTCTTGTGGCCAAGTGGTAAAGCGTTTAGCCCGATAACCAGAGCTCCTGGGTTTAATTTCAATTTAGTTGTATTCCAAATTGTTAAATAGTTGGTAAGCATTATAATAAACCCGTGGAGCGCAAAGTGTTCTGTCAAACTGATATGCAATGTGTTCTACCACTAGAACACTTCGCGCTCCACGTTATTGGCACGATTTTAGACTCTGTCGGGCAAAGTGTGTTTCAGATTTTCAATGTAAATCTCGTGCTTTTGATAACCAACCCTCGTTTGGCAAGCGTGGTGATTATTTTAATACTCAATACCAATCACTAATAATTGTAGCGATGACTTGATTTCAAAATTTACTTATTTCTATTTAATAATAATATAATTTATTTTAGGCGTTTTTTCTTCTATTTGGGTTAGTATTATATATTATAGTGTGTATCTTTTAACGTGTATAAAAATAACTTTGACTCTGCCTAAAATATGTGCCAAACGTAAGAAGTCACAAATTAAGAAGAAAAATAACATCGTATTCGAGAGCTTATCATTCTCTTTTTTCTAAGGCGACTTTAGCCTCTTTTCAAATTAGACTTTCAACTTAAACAGTTTGTAACTGCGCCCTACTTTAAAGTGAATCGTGGGACAGTTACAAAATCTTATGACAGATTATCTGGTACTTATACAGGAATGGTAATGCCCCTCCTAATCGTTTTACATCTCGAACCATTGCCACATTATTCCCAAAGGTTTCGTTAACTTGGCTCCTTGCCTAGATAACACGAGTCAACGGCTCACTTAATGAGTCGAGATCTTACGCTAATTTATTGCTGAAAATATGAATAATCAGAATCGACAATATAGCTTCGATAGGTATTTAAAAATATATTTAAAAAAAAATCGAAAATCAAAGATACCTACTGACAAATGTGCATATAGCATGCATATGCTTATAGCATGCATGAAAGCTTGCTTAAAACTAGCATGCTTATGAGCTGTTTATATTAAACAAACTCCTTGATAAGCGTACTCAAATCAAACAATAGCACATAGCATTCGAAATTCAAATGATTGATGGTTTTTGTGATAGCGTTGTTGGAGGCTGGTCTGCTCTTGCAGTTTTTGACTCTTTCTCGAGTACTGTAGTGGTACTGTATGACATTGTAGAAATTGAAACCGGCACCTGATGTAAATTTGCTAACTTAGTTATTTTTTATTTTGTTTTTTACATGTCGTAGTTGTCTTTTTTATTTTGTGTGTTTATTTGTTATGGAAAGTGTGTGTGTATTGACTCGTCATAGTAACCACATTTTGCCTGATGGTAAGCAGCCGATGCAGTCCAAGATAATGAGAGCACTCCTCACCGTGGAACAAGCACGGTAACAAGCGCACCCATTCATGACGGCCTGCATAAATGCCGTTTCAGGCCCCGCTTAAAAGACCCCGGACTATAGGAACTGGGAAACACTTGCGCCGGGAAAGAATTCCAAAGCCGAATGGTCTTACAGAGGAACGACTTGCCAAATTTTTTGGTACGAGTTCTGTTGTATGTACAGTGTGATGGTGGTTCCTAAGACCAGCACGTGTAGTCCGGGAGAGGAAAGGAGAGTGCGGGATTAGAGCAAAAAGTTGTTCAGAACACTCTCAGTAGTAATTCCGGTAGATGACACAGAGAGAAGCAATGTCTCTACGCAGCTGGAGGTCCTCAAGAGAGGCTGTAACCTCAGCATCAATAATGATTGATGATTTTTTTTTATTTCAACGAAGTGGAGGGGGTTAATAGAGGCCTACACTAAACTGGTCTAAGAAGGCTTAAGATCATAATGATAATGATTTTAGAGCGTACTCGAAATTAGCATGCTTATAAGTAGTAATATTTTTAAGCAATGCTACAAAGTTATTGCTCAAATGGCATGTTTCCGTGCAAGAAATGAAACATGTCTGCCCGTACCTTTTATTTTCTTATACTGTTTTACTATCTGACTAGTGATTCATCGTAACCCTTTTGATGTTTGACCCTGGCTTTTTCTAGTGCGTTACCGACTTCAATACCATAGTTAATGAGATTTTTTTTTGTAAACTTAGTAATGCCCACTTAGTGATTGAACTCAGAACCTACGATGATAAGCTGAGCTCTAACCGCTCTGCCAACGAGTTTCAACTTGAATCAAGTTAAATTACTGCCATCATCTTTCCAAACACACTAAGGCAGTACATTAATCATGCCCAATAAAACCTTTGAAGGATTGGTAGCAGTACTTAATCCCTGATATTTTGTTTCAGTCAAGCGGACTACTCCGGGTCAGGGATTAGCGGGGACACACAGCGTCATGGTAAGTTATGGAGTTATATCCCCATGTACATGGGGGACATCCAAATGTACATGGCCTTGGACCGCAGTGCTGAGACACAAAATAAGGAGAAAATAGAAGGTAGGCTTAACATACGACGTGTAACAGAAAGGTGTGGTAAAAATTAAAAGATCCAAAGTGTACCCGATCTAGAACTTGTATGAGCTGTTACTAAGACATACTAATTATTAACTATAATTTGTCATGCAATTTTAAAATAAATATTTATATTAGTGAATTGAAATGAAACAACTTTTGCGGATCTACTCGCGTTTACTTTACACATTAGTTTTAATTAATGTTTATCCTGACGTTTCGAACCCTTTGCAGGGTCCGTGGTCACAGGGAGACTGAGGTGTTGGTCGTCTCGTAATTAGCTAGTAGCTTGTATACCCTCATTAAAATTTAATCAGGTGCGTTCCGTTTTACGCAGAAAGAGCTTACAGTATCTTTTGGTCTGGCAGTATGGTGTTGGGGCTGGGATTTAATATTTTGTATGATGGGATCCCAAGCTGGTGGTAGATTCCAGCCATCTTCTCTATTGAAATTAGGATGTTTTTTAATTTCAATTGCCTCGTGTATCATCCTAGGGATGAATCGTTGTTCTCTAGCGAGTATTTGTGGTTTATCAAATCTGATGTAATGGTTGGGCCCCTCAAGTGAATGTTCGCATACTGCAGACTTATTTTCGCGCCTTTGCTTGACGTCGGCTATATGTTCTTTAACGGGTTCCTACACTTCTCTTTGTTTGCCCGATGTAAGAGAGCCCACAGTCGCAGTCCAGTTTGTACACGCCTGCATCTTGAAGGGGTATGTTGCACTTGACAGGTCGTAAAAATTGGTCGATCTTCTTCGGCGGCTTGATGTAAGTGCTGATTGAAGCTCGCTTTAAGATATTATGTCCAATCTTGTCGCGTCAGGCGCGCATAAGCAAGCAGCAGTGGTCATAAATGTAAGTACACAGAGTTTACTAAACTACTAGGGCTGTGACTTAATTATTTTGATGTGACGTCACAACAAAAATATTTAAATAAAAATTGCATAACAAATTACAAAAACACAATGTTGAAAAAATTTCCACGAGCAGGATTTGAACCTGCACCCTTCTGACATACCGGGTCAAGTGCTCTTCCAATTGAGCTATCGTGGTTCTAACCAGCCCGCCGAAATTATTCAACACTATTTACTTTTTTACTTTGAAAGCCAAAGGCGCCAATTCAATATCAACAACTTCCGTCATTAACATCTGATCATAATATTTTTACAAATACTAAAGATCAGTTAAGAAGTAGGCTAGCTATTTATAAAATTATATAAACAAATTAAAAACATTTTATTGCATAACAAATTAAAGTTGACAATTTATATCTTAGTAACTCTGCATACAAGATCTAGATCGGATACAGTTTCGATGTTTTAATTTTTGCCACACCTTTCTGTTACACGTGGTATACCGCGCTTTAGCAACGCACAAATTGACCCTCTCACGGACACAGAGTCTATGACCATTTGAACCAGGCTAATAATTGTACAATGGCAACGCGACTAGTTGCGGTGGCTGTGGTCGGTTTATTTTAGAGCGCCCGCCGTCATGTACTTTTAGTTCGTCAATCGCTCGCTATCGTATAGTTCTACGTGCGTTTTAGTAGCGATACAATTGTAAATTGTCGTGATTGCGACTATCACTTAAAGATCGGTAATTAATAAACCTGTCGAGCGCAACTGTAATAATAATATAGTTAGTTACTTATGGCGTGCGCGTGACAAATTTAACTTACTTAGCAAGCAGTTTGAGCTGGACCTCTTCTATACCAGTGTACCATCAGCGAGGCGGATGTTGAGCGAGCGGTCCTTCGAACCCACACAATATTATTAACTAGATATTCTGTTGCGGTAATACCAACTCGTTAATAGTTTGAGCGAGGTTAATAATGCGTTGCTTAGTGCTTCTAGTTTTAATTATTATTAAGTAACTTCTATCGGTGAGAACCTATTAGTGGTTTTATGTGTATCACTTGATGACCCTATTTTAATTGAGTAAACCTTGGTTTTCCTAAGATGATAAAATAAAATAAAATAAAATAAAATAAAAATATTCCGTGACCGTGAGAGGTTGTCTATACGTGCGTTGCTCGAGCGCGTTTGTATAAACCTTACCTTTTGCGAACTCTATATTTTGTGGGTATGATGTAAACGGTTCTTCGTTACTTTTTATATAAATTGTTTTATATGGAAACTTCTCTGTTTGAGCTGTGACGTGCTTGGCTCGATATCTGAAGGTCCTGAATTCAATTCTTGGACAATTATCACGATAATTACCATGATAATAACAGTTGGTTGGGTTTTGACCGCTTCTGTGGTCTAGTGGTTAAGATCACCGGTTTAGACCCTGAATTCGCGGGTTCGATTCCCAGTGGAGGGTACATGTTTGTGTACTCGGTTTGGTTGGTGGTAGGGCTTATCTAAATGTGTCGCCATAACATCAATGTTTGTAGCATTGTTGTGTTGTGGCAGATAGAGATAAGATAGGCAGTACACACAGTAGCAGTACACTAGTTCAGGATCCCGGATGGAGTGCGCTTCCATCATTGGCCTTATCATCACTTAACATCAGATGAGATAAGGCACTGTGTTTACCCGTAAAATATTAAGAAATAGTTGGATAACTAGTTATCAATTAACAATAAAAAAAATGGTCCTTGCTAAGATTAACTGTATTCGATTGACGAAGGCTTATTACTATACCCAAAGGGTATCTGCAGCTTTTAGTTATGATTTTAAAATTCCTGTAGTTATTGCATCGACTGTCAAGTTCAAAAATACTTTAATTCATTAAAGTATTTTTGAAAATATCAAGCTGTGTTATTATCTCGATAATTTCAAACTCTGCCAGCTAACCACCACTCTAACTAGCTTTTTACTCAAGAAACTTATAAATGGTGCATTTAAATCCGACTTATCATTTTAATGCGTTCACTGGAAAAATATGTTCCATGTAACAATTTAAAACCTAAGTATTTTTTAGAAGTCTTTAGTCTGGAGCGGTTGAAGTTCTGAATTTAGGTATTAAAACTTTTTTGTGCAATGTCCTACTTGTTGTAACGGAAATTTAAAAGCCTACTCGTTATGAGCCAAGTTGGGAGTGTAAGTACGGTTTTAATATGACTTAGGAACAAAAAAATTTCCTTTGGCTATGGCTATGGAGAATAATTTAGACACTAAATGAAATGATATTAAATTTAATTAAAGTTAACGTGTTAGATAAGCACTTTCAAATCGTCTCTGAAGACTACAGATAATAAAAAAATGTTTCGAAAAAAGAAAATCGAATCTTAGATTATTTTTTATATTGTATTAGTAGGGAAATTACTAAAATATGCAAATGCGGCAAAAAGTATAATGCATAGATTAGCTACTTTTTACGAAATTGAGCAACACAAGTGAGTTTATGGAAAGACGGAGTAGTCTACCAGCACACGTTTTCCCTTCTTCCTATGACTTGGGGTCCTTTAAACGAGGCGTGAAGAGGCACCTTGTGAGCCGGCAGGGTAAGGGTGGCTGATGTTGCGTTGTTTGTACGCTGCACCAGTTATCTTCGAGTCTGGACTCTATTTAACATTAGGTGGAGTAGAGTCATGTGCCGTGCAAAATATAAAAAAAAGTTGCGGAAAAAAAAGTACCTACGTAAAGGTTTTAATGCGGTTTTAATCCCTCTAGATACACTCTAAGAATAAGTTAACGATACGTATAAATGACGTTAAAGTCAATACCATACAATAATCATTCTATTTCATTTCTATTCTATTAGCGTTATGCCATTTGTCTAGGGGGTAAGTTATAAGGCATAGAACATCCACGTTATGTTATAAACAAAGGCATTTACATTGGTTTATTTAATCGTTAATAGAATAACAAAGGCAGCTTCCTCTCGCCGAGTTAACCGAATAAAACCCTCAGTTTACAGCTAAGCGAAACTTCTAAACGCAGTTAACTGCAACAAACATTTTGGCACTCGGAAACTCGCCAACTTTCCGTTCACGGGAGTCTATTCAAACGTGGATACGTCAGTTGTGTACTTACAGATATACAGTGGCGAGCAAATAAATCGACCGATCCTACGTAATACTTATTTTTTTGTCAATTAAATACATTACTTAAAGTAAAGCAATAGCGTACAAAGTCTATCGCTAATGGGTAAAGGAAACCTCGTTGAAATCAAGTTATCACTACAGTGGGTGTTGGCTAAATCGCCACGCTTGTGAAATGCAGATTGGTTATCACAAACTCTGAATGCAATTAAAAATCTAAAACACACTCAGTAAACATATATTCGATCAAGGTATTGAACTCAGAAGCTAATGACACCATTATACATTATATACAGTTATTTATTAAGAACATTTACATAATTCACTTATAGGGAAAAACAATGCCAATTAAATATATAAAGAAACTGGAAATAGAGTTTGATTTCAAAAACAGAGCGCAAAATTACCGGTAATTCAGCAATTGAGAATGCACAACTGTTAAGCATGTGGTTTCTTTTTTTGACGCATCAAGAGTCCAATATAAAAGTCCCACCGGATAGCTCTAACGCACAAATCCAAAACTTTGTATAATTAACGGAATATGAGGCGAATGCCCCATAAAGAAACGGAGCGCTTTACAGCGGGGACCAAATTCAAACATCTGCAAAATCGGTAATACAGTTTTCTTCATCAAACGAGCTATAGAACGACATAATTCGAATATTGACAGTGTGAATTTATCATATTACGAGTAAAACCATTTTAGCATGAAACCAAAAGATTATATGAAGACAGAGGTTGATTTTATTGCACGCAACATTATTATAGGTTTTTTTGTTAATAACATTTACAAAAAAAAAAAACAAAAAATAAATAGCAGTTGTGGGTTTTGAATAGGGCCATTATAAGAGATATATTTACTTTTTTGTTTTATAATGCCGCCTTTTGAAAGGATTTAAATATTCATATTCCAGTTCAAGTCCTTTTACTAAATTCTTATAGACTTTCTCGTTAGAAGATACTAGAATATTGTTTGCCCATTATCAAAAAACAATTCATACTAATTGGCTCAGAGAAATAAGAATTTCTCTGAGCTAATTGGCATCTACGTATATAAGATACTGACCTCTTTAGTATGCGCTACTCAAGTTTATATTGAATTCAGCACCTCGACGAAGGATGAGAAACTACTTGTGTTACGAAACTATTATATTGCAATTTGTTTTCATTGTTTTGTTGTCTGCCAGTATCCGATAACTGAAATTTTTAAATATCGTAATTCTTATCAATTTTGCAAGTAGCGCTCACCTCTTTCATTTTTGTAAAGCTCCAATCAACTTTTTGATGGACGCTACCATATTTTCCCATCTAAAAACATGACTGAGAGCTTTAGAAATACGATCCGTTTTACGGTTCGGTGCAGTAAGCTTCTGCTTCTAATGCATTTTTGTATAACGCATTGAGGATTCGACCTCTTTTGCTGAAAATCCTCCTTTGACACACTGAAATGTTCGCAAAAAAAAAACAGCTTTTTAATCTGCACCTACTTAACACAGAGAAGGTTGCACGCTAGAAAACCTTTTTGAAATTCCCCCAACCAGTTCATTAAGTTTAGTAAAAAACTTTGTTTTGTGCAGTTTAAAGTTGAAATTGCGTTGGTTTATTAGTAAAGTTCAATATAGATTAGCAGTTCCGTACCAACTTCGGCTGTGTAGACCGCAGCGTGCAAAGTTTGAAGTGCATTGCAGAGTTGCAGTGCTGAGTTTCGTTTCTGCTCGTCTGGAATTGCTGAGATCCAGCCTTTTAAAAAGTTGTTTTTTTTTTCGAGTGCTTTCAAATAATTTTCCGCCGGGTTCGTTTCGGGGTTTTAAATGCTAAAGGAATTTAGTTTTAGCGCTCCGGGCAAACTGTAAGGAGTTTTTAAACTGCGATTTGTATGGATATGAACTGCTTTATTTTACTTTACTGCGGAGAAACTTCTAGCTTTCATATCTCTCGGTGGTAAGTGATAATGTGGGACTGTTGCCATTTTGAAATTGTAAATAGCATTGTTGTGTTCCGACATTTATGTATAAGATAGCCTTTGTTCCCTTGTGTAAAAGGATTAGATTAGGATAGGAGGCAAATAAAAAATGATAAATTATTAAAAACTTACCGAGTACCGAAAAGCGCAGTGGTCAGGCCTCGCAACAAGGTGGGCCGACGATCTGGTAACGGTCGCGGGAAGCCCCTGTATGTGAGCAACACAAAACCGGTCGTTGTTCAGATCCTTGGGGGAGGCCTTTGTCCAGCAATGGACGTCTTTTGGCTGAGATGATTAAAAAACTTTAGCATTTAAAAGTAGTACAACTAGTCATGTTTGAGGATTTTTATAATGATAGTAGTACGCTAGGCATTTGAATAAACTAAATGACCACAATCGTGTTTACATTAGCCACAATGCGAACGAACGTAAATATCGTAATTTTGTATTCGGTTTCGGTTCAAACACAACCAATCTCGGTGACCAATATCATTCGAGGAGCTCGATGGCGCAGTGGTTAACGCGCCCGATCTGCGAGTGCTGAGGTTAAGCAACTTTCGCAAGGGCCGGTCATCGGATGGGTGACCAAACATTTCATCTCGAGCTCCTCCGTGCTTCGACAGGCACGTAAAGCCGTTGGTCCCGGCTGCATTAACTATCGTTAACAACCGCCAATCCACACCGGGCCGGCGTGGTGGTTTATGACCCGTTCTCCCTTTCCATCCATAGCGAAGGCTCGTGCCCCAGCAGTGGGAACATAAAATGAGCTGATGATGATGATGATGATGATGATGATGATGATGATGAATACCATTCTGGTGACCATATTACTTGGTTTGCTAAATTAGCTACTCTTATAAAATTATATTATCATCCTACGAAAAAATATTCTAAGTTCTTCTTGGCAGGAAAGTAAAGAGTCAGTTAATGGATTTGGTTTATTTTCTTAAATTTATGTTAAACCGAATATTATTGTAAAATAATGGTGGATTATTAACCGTTAAGTGTTCG
The DNA here is from genome assembly GCA_949315975.1 of Eudonia truncicolella. Taxonomy (NCBI): domain Eukaryota; kingdom Metazoa; phylum Arthropoda; class Insecta; order Lepidoptera; family Crambidae; genus Eudonia; species Eudonia truncicolella. The sequence continues at coordinate 3,076,059 of OX438848.1, read as the reverse complement.
TGAACGTGCATGAGTGTTGGCAAATGAAACAAAAACAGTGCAACGTCACTTTTCAAATTCTCTCAAGAAGTCCGCGTATATAAGGTCTCAGTATAGCCCCACATCTTTACTGATACTCAAGGGGTTATTTGGGGGAAATATAGTGGTACTGTATGACATTGTGGAAATTGAAACTGGTAGCTATTTTAGTATTGTGTTTTTCACATGCTGTGGTTGTCTTTAATATTTTGTGTTTAATTGTAATGGAAGGTATCCTGCTATGTTAACGCATTTTCCAATATATTAACGCTGTAAGGTAGAAAAGAAACGTCCTTGCTGAGTTTCTTGCCGGTTCTTCTCAGTACAAGGTCTACCTCCCGCCCTGTACGAATCGATGGCATAGTGACATTCATAAGAGCTACTTGTAGCCTACACTCATTAAATGATTTTGAATTTTGAATTTTATCATTCATTAACATCTACAACAAAATTTGACAGTTTGACAAAATAGTCCAGTTTCATTTCCGTTCAGTTCCATTAAATTGTTGTCAAAGTCACAAATCTATTGATGTACCATTTTTCTAGTTTTTAAAGGTGTCAATTACAGGGTCCTGTCGAACACTAGTGACCCTAGTTCTTATCAAAATAAGATTTGTCTTCAATGATTTCTTTTAATTAATGGAATCAGACGTTACTTTGCGGAGGTTATTCCACTTGACTCCAAAGCCATTTATATTTTTTTTAAAATTAATAAATTTACTATTGTTTTGTGTTATCATAATTATAAATTTGTGGTATTTCATCTGCAAAGATGAATCTGCATGGCCATCGGTTGCAACGACCGTTGCATAGATGGCGCTCAGTGCCGCTAAAAAAGCACTCAAAAGACATTAAAAAGCAGTGACAAAATTCAGCGCTTACGTCAGCCTTCCCGGTAGCATAGCGGTCAGTGCAGTCGCCCGGATTGCGGAAGACCCAGGTTCGATTCCTGGCTGGGTCGGGTGGGCGTTTAATTTTTTCACTGTATTTTATAAAAAAATATAAATATTTAATTTAACTTCAGTGCAGCAATTAGCACTTGAAAATAAAAAGTAAACATTTCCAATGCCATTATTCTCAAAACTTCACCGTCCATACATTGTTTCCATTTCGGCTCCAAAATGATTTTAGGCATTCAATTTACATGTAGAAATATGTACGTAGTTAAATTCCACTTGACTCCAAAATAACTTTTGTAGAGTCAACAGCAAAATTGCATGATTTTAGTGTCGAGTCGGTTACAGCATGATATAAGTTAATTGACGGGACTCATTATTTGAGGATTCTGTGTTTTCTTTTCTATATTGAAGAGGGAAAGGACGTTTATTTTAAGCTAGATCATGTCAAATAAACAAATAAGTAAGGTCTTGCTTTCTGCGATTCGACATCAATGTTCGTGAGTTAAAATTGGATTTTTTTATTAAAAGATATATATTAGGCTATATAACACGCATGTAATCATCCATATTATACAACAATTCACTATTATAACTGTAATATAATTCTTAATTGAACTAATATCCCTGTGTGGTGCCGGGGATAAAGAATTGCACCACCCCATCTCTTCCCGTGGGTGTCGTAAAAGCCGACTAAGGGACCTTTCCATGATTTAAATATAAATAAAATATTCACTAAAAAGTGTTTTGGAGTTAAAGCGGAACATTTTTGGAGTTTAGTAGAATAAAACCCCTTTGCGGAAATCCATGGTACAATTGGAAAATTCCAATTACAAATTTTTTGATTTCTTATTCACCTAATAACAGATTTATGTAATCATAAAACTAGACTAAAGACTATCCAACTTTTTTTTTTTTTGAGAGAGATTGCTGATTGCCGCTGCGGCATTTTCAGCTTCACCGGGCTTTTTTGGGGGCGGCGAGGAACGTAAAGGGTCCCTCAAGCCGTGTGAAACGAATCACCTTCAAAGGTTATCTAGAGGGAACGGCATCACGCACAAGTGCGCGTCCCCGTGCCCTACTAGATTCTCCGAAGGGTTCGGATCGGATCGGGGAGTGGAGCAACCCGAGGGCGCCTCTAAAGGCACGGACCTCGGCTCGGGTTGACCGGGCCGTGGAGGAGGAGAGAACCGCCCAGGTACATGTCTGTACCTGGTGTAGAGCGAGTGTGAACCGGACCTTCGTACCCTTGTTCTACGAGTACGGTGTCTTGGGCCTAAACTGGTGTGCATGTTTAGTGTATTCTGTAAATGTGTAGTGGCATTTAGAGGATCGGGCGGGGACTATCCAACTGCTGGGCAAAGGCCCCCATAAATGAAATCAAGTTATCGCCCATCATCATCAGCTCATTTTATGTCCCCACTACTCAGTGCGGATTGGTGGTTGTTAACGAATTTATGTGCCTTCCGAAACACGGAGGAGATCGAGATGATAAATTTTTACAGCACTCGCAGACCGGGCGCGTCCACCACTGCGCCATCGAGGTCCTTAGTATGGGTATTAGCCACCTTTTCAAATTATGGGTATAATATGAAAGTTGAAAATGATAAAAATATGCTTGAAATGGTTTTCCTATGTTACAGGTACAAACGAAGATGATTCTTTGGCGCAATTGAGTCCCGAGTAAGTATGCTAGTAGAATAAGTAAGTCATTTTGTAATACTTTTTGGTATGAAATTTTTAATTATTTGGAAAGGTAATTAGCGCGGCAGGAACGTGCTTTATGATAACTTCTCGTCGTATTCGACGACGGCAACGGCTAATCTTACTTCTATTATACAGGATGTTTGGTAATACCTGTATAATTCCGCCCACATATGGCAAATATGGTACCGTTCATAGAACCCTGGAAAATTATTTGTATAACTGAAAAGCACCACATGGCCGAGATATTGAGGTTTTTTTTTTATTATGTAAAACTGTAAAGTGGTAACCCTAAATGAAGCTGATACGTTGTTCGTCAACCTCATGGTCAAACATAAACAGTAGTCGTCGTTGCAGGAATGAACAAAAAAATGTAACAAAATAAATTTGAGTTTTTATATGGAAAAACAATCTTCATAAATATGATTTTGCAGTTACCACGGTGTTAATTATACTTGGTTGCATGGCCATGTTTTGGGATTATACACATATTACCAAACACCCTATAGATTGTCTTTAGAGTAGAAGTAAGCGAACTCAGCGCTCGTTGTTTATGGTTCGAAGTCATACCCGTAGCAGAGAAGGCGTGGTACCTACTAAGCGTTTTAATTTAGTCCTCCCCTCCCCCCGTCGAGTTTTTTGTAGCTGAACGTGGGAAACAGGAGGAGAGTCCCACATAATCCGGGGTCTATTCATTCCTTCACTTTATCACTCATTTTTTTATTCATTATATCATTCATTCATTATTACATTTATTATTTTATTCATTCGTATCGGAACTATAAATAAACAGGAGGAGAGGTCCACATAATCCGGGGTCAATTCATTCCTTCATTCATTTTATCACTCATTTTTTTATTCATTCTATCATTATTACATTTATTATTTTATTCATTCGTTCATTACAATTTTAATTCAATCGTTCAGTCATTCTTTCGTTCATTCTTACATTCAATATTGAATTAAATTATTCTTTATTTATTTTAACACTAAACTTAATCTTTTATTCATTCATTCATTTATTCGTTCTTATTCTTTCCTGTCACTTAAATAAACTGTATGTCATCATTAAAGCCATGTGCTGGTACAACAACACAACAGTAACTGTACTGTACTAACAAAGCGCAAAACAAACTCTTACTTCAGCTTCGAAGTTCATAAAATAGTTGCGTTCAGTTGTAGAACTCGGACCAACATACGGTGCATTTCTGTTCAATGTTGAAGTTTGGAGTCAATACAAATACCTTTATCGGGAATAAACGTTTGTGAATAGTGCTTGTAACGTGTTACGCGATTAATTCAATTATTGTAAAAAAATCGTTGCGCTTTTGCATTGCGATCGTGTATGTTAAGCGTCATTCGCAATGCTGTGTCATTGGATGGGTGACCAAGTTTAAGCTCGATGAAAAGACTTCATGACTTAAATCAAGTCACCGTTATAATTGATGGGTATTGATTGGGTAGATCACTACGCTCCAGACTAATGCGGGTAATCTCAAAACATGGCTATGCTTCGAAAAATCTGAAACATGTTTGCCCGACTCATTATTATGTTTCTGAATTGAATATTTATAAAATTTATAAAATACAGTGGAAAATCCCAGCCAGGAATCGAACCTGGAGTGAATTTTGTCACTGCTTTTTAATTCTCTTGAGTGCTAATAGCGGCACAGTGCGCCATCTATCCAACCGTTATTGCAATCGATGGCTATGCGTTTAATTTTTCACTGCACTTTATAAATTTTATAAATATTTAATTAAGCTTCAGTGCAACAAGCACTTAAAAAAGTTAAAAAGTAAAAATTTTATTATGTTTCTGGTAATTTTCGGATATATTCGGGATCGCGTAATAAGTATCCGGACACCACCGAGCCGTATATTATTGGACGCAAGATGTTGGTTGAGAGTACCCCATACTGGATATACGCTGCACTTTTCACTTTTCAATTAGTACACAATCAATTATGTACTAATTTATCAATGACGCTACAACATCAAATAAAAATAAAATTATGGTGTCGAACGACTGTCACAAAGGTTCTATACAATTTAAAGCACCTACATAATTATAAAAACAAGTGAAACATGACTGTCTGAATCAAGTGAATCATTGTAATGTATGCATTGGTATCGTTAAAGTTAAGTTGTATTTGTGAAACCGGCTGCAATACATAGTTATAGCTATCTAACCGAGAGGAATGAATAGGCATGGTAGCGGTAACCGCTAACTGTAGTATTTAACGGGTAATTAATTATGGTGGAACCGGCACAATATGGCCGCGCGTTATAAGCTTGATTAAGATAAACGAATTAACATGTAGTGTTCTATTATATAAAATTCTAGTGTCACAGTGTTACTTCCCATACTCTCCGAAACACCTCTATCGATTTTTATGAAATTTTATATGTAAGTATATTCGGTAGGTCTGAGAATCTGTCGTAATCTATTTATCATATCCCTAAGTGATAAGGGTGGTCCACCCCAAACATTTTTTTTACAGTCTGTTTCACAATATATATTCCACGATTTGTTTTGTTGTCATAGAAACTGTCAAAGTGGTTCGAAGTCCGCCGGATCAGCTAGTATTAATATAAAAATAAATACAAATCTGTTGACGCGTTTAATACTAATTTATTTATGAAAGGCAGATACAGATTACAATTTAAAACATTTCAGTAAAAATTCATAACATTACTTCAAACTGTATTAATTGTATTGTTGTCTAAAGTTTACGCGAACACTACACATTGAAATGAAACAACTTTTACGGATCTACTCGCGTTTATTTTACACATTAGTTTTAATTAGGCAACACCTCAGTCTCCTTGTGACCACGGACCCTGCAAAGGGTTCGAAACGTCAGGATAAACATTAATTAAAACTAATGTGTAAAATAAACGCGAGTAGATCCGTAGAAGTTGTTTCATTTCAATAATAGAAAATAAATTAAATAGATTTTTTTTGTTAAGTGGAAATGGAGTTCAGACGCGAAGACAACTGGTGCAGCGTGTAAACAACGCAGCATCAGTCAACCTCACTCTGCCGGCCCACAAGGTTCACGAATCCTTTCATGGACCCCATATCATAGGAAAGTGGGAAAACGTGTGCTGATAGACTATTCCATCTTTTGGAGGTGCGACAATCCCGTGCGACGGTCCCGTACAATGATTATTGTACGGGATTCACATAAGTCAACGATACGATTTTCTATTAGCTTTACGCCACTAGGGGGCTGGCCTTTTAGCACGAAGAGTGGTGGGTGAAACAGCCAAAAGTCATCATAGTAAATAAATAGCCTCAGTAGTTGGGGATTCTTCTTCCACCTGCGCTTCCACCGTCGGCCATATCAGGAGAAATGAAGGCCAAGTAAAAAAAATGCCTATAACTGTCCCACTGCTGGGCAAAGGCCTCCATCATTGTCAATCCATCTACATCGAATCAAGTCATCGCTGCAAATTATGGATAATGGCCTAATGACCACGCTTGCCAAATGCGAGTTGGAGATTACAAACCATGCATCGAAAAAACCGAAACATTCTTTGTCCGACCCGGGAATTGAACCCCGGAACGTCGGGTATCGGGTCGAGCGCTTTACCAGTCGTCCACCGAGGTGTTCGGACAATACATGACAACACGAGGCATATACAATACCTATCACCAACTCCTCCTCCCCGTGTGACATCCTTCACCATGTATGTGACGCTTGATGATAGAGCGCCATCAGGACCAGTTGCCGGCGACGCGCAGAGCATCATCCACAGAAGTGCCCAATTCGGTGCGGATTTGATCAGACCAACGCATCGGGCTGCGACCGCGAGCTCTTCTTCCGTCTATTTTGCCGGTGACAATTAATTTCTCTTAATTCATCACTTCTCCTGGCAATGTGACCGTGGTACTTTAATATTCCCAAGAGGCATACGGATTTGATGTTTAATTGCTTGAGAATCGACACGTTGGTCCGATGAGCCGTCCAGGGTATCCGCAGCATTCTCCTCCAGCACCACATTTCGAACGCACCGCAGAACACGAAGGTACGCACCAGTCTCACTCTTTAGACCCTAGCGAAACGTTGCGGTCTTTCCACGTCTTTTGGGGCTGGGGCATAGCATTCCTATCATACTATAGCTATTACCAACTAAACTGTCTTCAACTATTAGAAATAGGTACACACGCCTGCACATCAACCTACCCAAAACTGACAAATTTCTTCAATACATTGTCAACCTTAAGCCTTAAATATAAAGTTCAAAGTCTATTGAGGAAATTTGACAGTTTGTGGTAGGTTGATGTGCAGGCGTGTGTACCTATTTCTAATAGTTGAAGACAGTTTAGTTGGTAATAGCTATAGTATGATAGGAATGCTATGCCCCAGCCCCAAAAGACGTGGAAAGACCGCAACGTTTCGCTAGGGTCTAAAGAGTGAGACTGGTGCGTACCTCTGTGCCTCTGTTGACTCAGAACTCCCATATCTGTCGTGTATTTGTTTACATAACTATGAACCACATATCAATGTCCCATAGTTAACGTTATAACCACTAACCGGTAAACACGTGAATTATGAATTGAGATGGAGCTTAATTTATGCGCGGCCATGCCATAATTAACGGGTAGTTAATTGTTGTCGAACTTACGCTGTAATCAGCGGGAATACTGAATTAATGAATGTAAATTTGTTTAATGGAGGAGTGAGGAACGTTAATGTTTTGCAGTAGGCCACCGAGACTGGATATTCGAAGGTCTTGGTTTCAATTCCCAGTCGGGCGATTTTAAAATTTCACCGTTTATCTCGAAATAAATTCATAAATATTAGACAACATCACATAAATTGCTCTGACTCCAAAGACAGTAGCTTAAGTACTGGAGTTCTGGATATCAGGGACAACGACGGCACCACAACCACCCAGACTCGAAGAAAATATAGAAAATGTTCGTTTTTCTACATTGACCCGACCAGTAATCGAATCCGGGACCTCGGAGATGACAACACCAGAAACCGGCGTGCGAGCCACTCGACTACGGAGGTCGTCAAAAAACCTACTCAAATTAAAAGTGACACATTCACTATTGAATCCTACTAATATTATAAACGCGAAAGTTTGTAAGTATGGATGGATGTTTGTTACTCTTTCACGTAAAAACTACTTAATTGGATTTTAACGAAACTTTCCTCATATACAGACCATGAGCCAGACCAGCATATAGGATACTTTTTTTTTTACTGTAGTCTTCGCGAATGAAGTCGCGGGCAACAACTAGTATAAATATATTTTCATTATAACTATTTAAACTATCATGGCAGTAATGTAATCAATAAAACGTGGGTAACCTAATAAATGAAAATGTTTATTTACCAAAAATTTATAGTAAGCCGTGTTACAGGAGCGTCCAATGACTCCTGAATGACTCCCACACTAGGCTAGGCCTAGCTCTGGGGATAAATTCTCTAGGGTTAGCAGGGTAACACTGTGGCTATTCGTCACTAACAATTATTGATTCACAGTATGATTCTGACAATAACAAAATTAATAAATTACCTAATTAACTATTGAACGGTGCAATGCGCAAATGTGGAGTGCATGTAAGTAATAATGAGTTAAGTGCGTGTGTATTTATTACTCTAATATTTTCATTTATAACAATTTGATTAATAAGACGCAATTGTTCAAGAATTTTCGGCGTCAAAATTGTACAGTGACTTTAAATAAGAGCGAGAAGAAGCAATCATAAATGATATCATGGCGTGAGAGTAAGTCACCGGCTCAAAAACCACCTCCAAAGTGTATTTAAAATTTTTCGATGCATAGCCCGGGTTTGTGATCACCAATCCGCTTTTGGCAAGCGCGGCGTTAAGCCAATGCCTATCAATTTTAGCGATGACTTCATTATAATGATTGAAGCTTTCCCCTAGTGGGGCAGAATATAGGCTAATTACTTAACTAAGTAAACACATTTATGTATTATACATACATACAATGCTACATTACGCAATAGCCAACACTATTATAGGTGCAATCAACTGCACGATTAGATGCACTGGGAGACTGGCACTATTGCGAGATCCATTCGCCATTCGATCACTAAAATTTGGGTGTCTATTAGAATACAGATTTTTTGATATCGAATTTCATTTTACCGAAAACTATTTCACGATTTTTAATATATTTTTATTTCAATTCATCAAAAGTAGTAAATCATCGCTGTTTTATATCATCGAAAAACCTTTTTTAAAAAAAATCTTTTAAAGTTGTTTCGATTACCAGAAAAACGGTATATCGAACTTACATTTCATAAAAGTATTAAGTTATCGATGAAAGTTTTCGTAAAAACATAATACAATATGTATCGGAACCCATAATACTTTTTCACTTAACAATTTTTTATCGCAGTAACGTTTCATCGAACGATGCATTCGCTTGTTGACGATAAATTGTGTTGCGGTCAGTTCATGCAGTGCATGCAAGCAAGCATACAGCATGCAAGGAAACATGCAGCATGCAAGCAAGCATACAGCATGCAAGCAAACATGCAGCATGCAGCAGGCATTGTTTCTGTCACGGCTCCGGCGATGCGGGGCTCCGGCGGTCCCACGCGAGCTTATCGTCGCAGATGGATGGAACGCTCACCGCCGCTTCGGCCGCCTCGCCCCTCCTCGCCTACGCGCTTTTATATTGCACTCTAGCGTATGGCAGACAAGACTACGTGGAGTCGGTTTTGCAGCGATTCGATTCTGTCAATGATTTGACTTTAGTAGCGCAATATTACAGAAATCACAACGTGTTACCTTTTTTAAACAATAGTAATAATTTAAAATTAATTACTGACATTGATGATGATAAGTATTGTATCCCGTAAAGTTAAGGACAAGGAAAATGAAAAACGTCGGGTTTAAAAGGTATGCTTGAATGAAAGAAATGCCTTAGTAAAGTAGTTTTGCATTAAACCCCGTTTAAATATGTGAACTTTTTAAGTATTTTGTATTTTCGATGTACAATGACTTAAGTGAAGTGAAATTTGATGTAACCGACTATTTTGCGAACTGAAACTTACGTGGAAACATAATTATAAGAAACGAAACATCGATCTAATAATATATCGATGAAATAAAAAAAACGAAAAAAAAAAAATACGATGAAGTGAGTTTAGTGATAAAAACTATTCGAGAAAATAAATATGCGATGTAATGAGATTCGCGGAATTGTTCATTAATGAATAAAAACATCGGTGAATAGTGTTATGGGAAATGAAATTCGATCTAATTAGTTGCGATAAAGTGACGGTTTCCCCTAAAATTTGTATAGTAAACTTTTAACTCTTCTCGTATGTCGCCAGGAGGCGCCGCTTCAATGCCATACTAATTTTCGTTTTCGTAAACGTAATCGAATGAATACGGATAGTCAACAAAACTTACACTAGTCACTCTGGATTAACAATAGTTCAATTCATAATTATCATCGTCAGCTTATATTAGTCCACTGCTGGGCCTAGGCTTCTCCAGGTGCACGCTACTGATCACGATCCGCGTAATAATAATAATAACATAGGCTCATCACTTTACTTTACTGAATTGATAGATTAGAGAGAAGACTGCGTTCGCGAAGACTACACTATCCCACAAGAACCTGTTACCGGGACAAAAAGTATCCTATGTCCGGGTCATGGTCTGTCTATGTGCAAAGTTTGCATAAAAATTTCGTTCAGCCATTTTCACGTGATGCGCGGCCAAATAAACAGACAAACAGATGAACAGACAAAAATTCTAAAAACGTGCTCTGTTATCGATTCGCCAACTTTTTTTCGAATATCTTCGATGTACAGACTTTCGACCCTCTTTAACTTCATAATATGTATAGATAGATAGATGACATTAGCATGTGCCAAACTTTAAGTTACGATTTCGTTAGACGTTCTTGCTAGCCCTATCGTAGTTACACTAGAGACCGACACTTGAATACCGTGTTCTACACCAGTTATCGTCACCAAAAATAATATCGAATATACAAGATAAAATTTTACTAGAAATAATTAACCGCTCAGCTGCTGAGGCCCCAGGGGTCAGAGCATTGGACCGGTTATCCAAAGGTCGTGGGTTCGATTCCCATTCGAGGAGCTTCCTGAGACGGGTTGATTATTTTGTAACTAGTAAAATTTTATCTTGTATCTATTAAATAGCATTGTGAATACAAAAAAATCAAAATAATATATATGTCGGCAGCGGGGAGGTTGGTTTGTGTAGGTAGGACGGTCGAGCAAACTCTGATTCGCCGATAACACCGTTCATCTTGGATCTTCAAAATAAAGACGCAGTCGTATTCCTTACAGTCACTTTAATGTTATTTTAATATCACAATTAAATTGTTTAGAAACACTTGCCCGATGCAAATGGATTTTAGAAACGAAGTGAGTTCTGCGCGTGCGTACGCTCCGACCGCTCTCGTTCAAATGTGTCCAGTCCGTTGTCGCGCCAAGCCAACTGCCGTTGACGTTTCGCGCACCATAGAGCATAGGCTGCGCAGACCACACTAAGTATAGACTATACTTGTCGTTTTTAAGCGATGCTAGCGCTATGTCGCCGATATATACATATATAGAATTTCATTGCAATTTTACTGGATGATAAGGTCAACACAAATATTAATAAAATTTACAGAAAAAAAAATAAAAACTAAAAATCTACTATAGCGTTGTGTTATCAAATTTATGGTATTTCATCTGCAAAGATGAATCTGCATAGCCATCGGTTGCAATAACCGTTGGATAGATGGCGCACTTTGTCGATATAAGCACTCAAAAAATTAAAAAGCAGTGACAAAATTCAGCGCTCACGTCAGCTTTCCCGGGCATAGCGGCCAGTGCAGCCGCCCGAATTGCGGAAGACCCGGGTACGATTCCTGGCTGGGTCGGGTGTGCGTTTAATTATTTCACTGTATTTAATAAATGTTTAATTTAGCTTCAGTGCACCAAGCACTTCGAAAATATAAAATAAAAATTCACCTAATGATTCTCTTTTCTATTGGTTAAAGGCAAAAAGCGTCGATCGCTGGTTCCTGTCAAACACTGGGTGCCACTTCCCTACAGTATTATATCAACTACCTATCTGCCCACTGTTCGTATGTCATGTGCGGTAATTAACGTCAAGCTGTCGCGCCATAAACACGTCAGCTATAAATTGTAATTGAGCTTGCATTATGCGTAGCCACGTCGCGGTCACGGGCGTCATATTAACTGCGATAGTTTACTGAACTAACGATGCCGCATAGCCCATTGTTTATAATGTTTAGATGTGAATAGAAACTTCATGATTCATTTAGATAAGCGTTGAAATATTATTAGTAACAGTAAGTTTAGCACGTACTTCTACAGAAACCATGGACGATGAATGACAGAGGTGTTATATGGACATTACAAGAGCGATGGCTGATTCATATGTCATACTCGTGAACGGAAGCCGCCTGTGGAGGCTGGTCTGCTCTTGCATACCTACTTATCTTATTTTTAGTATTTTTCTTAAACAATTTTTGACTTTTACTGCAGTACTATAGTGGTACTGTATGACATTGTGGAAATTGAATATTGATAGTTTTACCTGACGCAAATTTGTTAACTAGATTTTTATTTTTGTTTTTACATTGAAAAGGTTTTTTTTTTCGCCCCCATTTTCGCTGAAAGTGTGACTCGCCCGTGATACCCTGAAGTTTAAGGCCATGAGGACGTATGAGTGCTCAAAACACGCGGAATCCAAAGGGGTTTAAAATGATGTAAAAATATTTTGGAAAAGTCAAAAAATTTTTTTGGAAATTGAAAAAAACTGACTTTTTTGACCGATAAATCGTGTGTTTTCCCAGAAAATTCCCGAAATCTCGAGATTAAAAAAAGCACTTCGGTATTGAACTAAGGAACATTTTATCTTATTACTTACACTTTTTTTGATATTAGTGACAGTTGAGGCTGTAGAGGTGCCCTTAACCGCGAGGACGTATGAGAGCTCAAAAGACGCGGAATTTGAAGGGTTTTAAGATGATCTAAAAATATTTTGGAAAAGTTGGTTTTGAAAAAAAAAAAAATTTTGAGTAATCTATAATAAGTAGGTACATTTTCAATGCCCTTTCAAGTCGTGTAGAGCACGAGATCTGTGGATTTTTTTTACATGTTGTAGTTGTCGTTTATATTTTCTGTGATTATTTGTTATGGAAAGTAGACTTACGAACCGATGGCATAGTGACATTCACAAGAGCTGCTTGTAGCCTAAACCACATGAGTAAGGATTCCGTTTCATTACTCATGTGGCCTAAACTGAATAAATGATTTTGAATTTTGAATTTTGAATTAATAAAGCGCCTTACGTCCGTAAATGGAACTAACAAATTGACATATCGTGGTGGCACTAACTTGCGTAACTTTAAGCACAGAGTTCGACACAGTTTTCGATAGCATTACATAATAAAGAATTTCATTTATAGAAGTTCGTCGTTTTTCGCCCCAAAATCAACAAACATATCACGTAAATAATACATTATTCATCATCATCATCATCATCATCATCATCATCGTCATCATCAGTTTATGTATATTATGTCCCAGGTTTCGGGCAACGGGCCATAAACCACCACGCGGGACCTTGCGGATTGGTGGTTGTTAACAACTGCTAATACAGCCGGGAGCACCGGCTTTACGTGCCTCCCGAAGCACGAAGGAGCTTGAGATGATAAATATTTGGTCACCCATCCGATGACCGGCCTTTGCGAAAGCTGCTTAACTTCAGCACTCGCACTACGCCATCGAGCTCTATATAAAATTATATAATAATTTATTATAATATTTGAAATTCTACTTACATTATGCGTAGCCACGCCGCGGTCGCGAGCGTCATATTAACTGCGATAGTTTACTGAACTAACGACGCCGCATAGCTGTGAGTTGATGTTGTTAAAATGTTTTTTGTAGGGTTCAATCAACATCAATACAGGTAAACAGTTAATTTACTAACTTATTTATGGTACACAGAACCGATTATTTTAATAGCCAAAATATTGAGATAGGCATGCTGAGATGGTTTGGCCATGTCGAGAGAATGGATGAAGAACGATTGACGAAAAAAGTGTATAAGGCGAGTGTGAATGAAAGTGTTGGTAGGGGTAGACCTAGGCGGACGTTTCGAGATCAAATCAGGGACGTCTTGAAAAAAGGCCAGGTCAAGAGTACCCTAAACCGAAGAGCATGTATGAAGAGAATAATGAAAGTGGACGAAGCGAAACAAGTATGTAAGGATCGTAGCAAGTGGAAAGAAGAGGTCTCTGCCTACCCCTACGGGAAAGAGGCGTGATTATATGTATGTATGTATGTATGTATGTATGTTTATTATTTATAATATTATTAAGGGAAGGACAATTTTGCTACCTATAATTTCTTAAGCACATATTTCTTTTAAGTTCGGAGTAGGTGTGGGGAAAAATAAAATATGGTGCAATAGGACTCTTCGAAGTCAAAAAACAAAATGCAGATGATTTGAATCGGACTGAACATAAAAAAATTAAACTTGTTTTTCTCTTTTTCGTGGTACGTGGCTCTTCAGCCGAGAAATTAAACGGTTTTTTTATAATAAAAAAAATTAAGTCGTTTATTCAGTTTAGGCTACAAATAGCTCTAATGAACGTCATCATGCATCGGTTTGCAAGTCTACTCTGGGCGTTTAATGGGCCTTTAATTAATTATTCTCAATTTCAACTACTGGCCGACCATTAATCCAATAATTAGTGCGCACATTATAAATTTAGTTAGTAAGTTTAAAAGAATTGTATATGTATAAAAAACGCATACCCTAAAAGTAGTTTGTTTAAAATAAATCGGTTTGTTCTGCCATTTTAAATAATAAAAACGTTTTTCCCTAAAAAAAAATTATTATATTACAGCCATTCTTTTGTTACATAGAAGAATTAAAAAAAAAACGAATTTGTCTAGCTACTAGACAAAAGAGGCGATTGAACAAATTTATTCTTAAATATTGATACAATCTTTAACACAACCTTTTCTTTGTTTTTCAGAATAATTTCAAACATCAAGAGTGCAAGAAAAGAAAGTTATGATACAGAACAAAATTATAAAGGTATGGAAACACTAATTAAACAGTCAAACGAGACTAGACTAACCGACGATCAAGAAAATTTTGATGCTAGCTAGAATAGAATAAAACAATATTTATTGCTTTTGTAGTCGTACATAAAATAGTCGATCCATCAAAAGGCTTTGTAGTTTTCTCAAAATATCCGCCGAAATTCAAACTATGTAGTACTTCCTAAATGTATGAGTAGATAAACTTCCCCGCGCCCTTTGTTAATTTATTTCTTTTTCGCTTTAAACAGCTTTTTATATGCAAGCCAGTTCGAAACTTAAATAATTATAATCTTTTGATAAGTTGCCTCTTTGGCTGCCATGTTTTAGACTTAAAACTTTGTTATTTTTTTGAATAACAACACATTTTTGATGACTTCTTGGCGGGAAAGTGAAGAGTCATGTCTGCGGTTTTGTTTTAGTTTGTAAAATTTGTGTTATGTCGAATATTAATGTGAAATAATGGTGGATTATTAACCGTTAAGTGTTCGTAAGTGCGCATGAGTGTTGGCAAATGAAACAAAACTTCACTTTTCAAATTCTCTCAAGAAGTCCGCCCGAGGAATTAGTAAAGCCCCCACATCTTTACTGAGTTACTCGAGGGTTTGGAGGGTATATATATCATTTCTCACTTCTCATTTTTATTATCATTCATTATCATCATACTGACTGTATATAAATATTGTATATTTATGTATTACTTGTAAGAAAAATTACTTTAACACTGGCCAATGTGCTAATCGCACGAAGCCATCAACTAAAAGAAAGAAAAAAAGAAGATATTTTGTAAGTTTTCATAGTAATTTACGGCCAGTTTCTATAGTCTATCTATCGACCATTCTACTTACTATAGATATTGTGACATATCTTATACAACGTGTAACAGAAAGGTGTGTGGGTGTTACTAAGACACCATAATTAACTGTAATTTGTTATGCAATTTTTAATTAAATATCTCTATTGTGACGTCTCACCAAAATAAACAAGAAAGCCCTTTTTTCAGTAACCTAAGTGTACCTTCATTTATGATCACTGCGGCTTGCGTATGCGCACCTGACGCGCATGACTTCACTAATATAAATATTTAATTTACAATTGCATGACAAATTAAAGTCAATAATACTATTACATTTTAAGTATTGCTTTTTATTAATAATGTAGGTACAAATTGTTAACTCAAATCAAATTAACATTTTCGAATACACAATAATATAATAACCTAAAGTAACTACAACTATTGCGAAACTAAAATATGGCGTCAAAAAATTCCTCCGCGTCGCTGTCGACTGGTAATGTACCCAAGAGACTGGCGGCATTGCCACGTTGTATGGCAATGCTTATCCTCTGGCCAAGGTAAAAGCCAGCCCTTGGGTCATGGGAATAATAATAATAATAATAAATCAATAATTATGTCTTAGTAACAACACATACAATATCTAGATCGAATACACTTTGGATCTTTTCATTTTTACTACACCTTTCTGTAACACGTTGTGTACTGAATGGGTCTGAACCATATCTATAGTAAGCTTGAGTAGCTTAAGAAGTGACAGAGAGGTTATAGAAATCGGTCTTTAGTGTGCCTGCTAAGCACGACAGATTTGGATTTTTCCTTAAGTCATTTAAATTTTTTCAACGGAGAAAATTGACAAAAGAAAAGATGAATCCTATAATAATGAAAAATGCAATTATAAAGCGAAATTTGGGTTTAATATCAACATTTACAACATAAATTGTACCACCTCAAAAGACAAGCAAAACAATAAAACATAAAAAACATCAAAGTCAATTGTGACAAATTAAAAAGAGTAATATTTAAAACTATACAAAATATCATAAGAAGGGCGGCTTAAAATGAGTCCGCAACATCCATGCTATCTTCCAGCTCCATCATCAGACCCTGGTTACCATCTAGCACCAAAGTACTCCTCAAGACGAATCATACGAGCCCAAACTCAATGGGGTTGTGTCGTTAATTACCGAGTTACTATGGCCATCTTCTAGCTTCACTATCAGACCCTGGTTACCATCTAGCACCAAGGTACTCATGAAGATGGATTAAACGAGTCCAAACTCTATGGGGTTGTGTTGTTTAATTACCGAGTTCATATGGCTACCTTCCGGTTCCATCATCAGACCCTGGTTACCACCAAGCACCAAAGTACTCGTCAAGGCGAATCATACGAGCCCAAACTCGATGGGGTTGTGTCATTTAACAACCAAGTTCCTATGGCCACCTTCCGGTTTCATCATCAGATCTGCTCCATGTCACAATTATTTTGCATTGTCATCTAATTTACATATGCCTGCAAAATTTCAGCTCAATCGGTAACCGGGAAGTGGATCAAATTTATCTTGTAAGATTTCATCACACTTTCATTTTTCATTTCATCACAGACAAACATCGGGACAGGTGAAACTAAATAAAAGCTTGTAAAAAGGTTTCAACTCATTGTATGTCCCCACTGCTGGCGCACGAGCTTCCCCCCGATCCGATCCGAACCCCTCGGAGAATCTAGTAGCGAACGAGGACACATACTAGCAAGCTCTCTCAAGAAAAAAGAAAAACGAGCCTTCCCAATGGATGGATATGGAGAACGGGCCATAAACCACCACGCGGGCCAAGTGCGGATAGGTATATCTTAACGACTGCTAATGCAGCCGGGACCAACGTCTTTACGTACCGTCCATAGCATCGATGGCATAGTGACATTCACAAGAGCTACTTGTAGCCTAAACTGAATAAATGATTTTGAATTTTGAATTGAATTTTTGAATTTTGTCCGAAACACAAAGAAACTCGAGTCAAGATGATGGATTTTTGGTCACCCATTCGATGACCGGCTTTTAAAGTCGCTTAACTTTAGCAATCGCGAACTACGTTAGCCACAGCGCCATCGAGCTCTTCAAGTAATAGATTGTCCATCGCCTATTCCACTTCGACATACACAGCTTTATCAGACTATTTCTGCCTTAATGTCTTCATTTGGCAGCACGATGTAAGCTAAACGCCTCTGAGCTTGCCAAACGACTTTCACAGTAGGCAGTTATCTGTATTGGTTAGGATTTCTGTTGCATGATTTATCTATTAATTTGTTGTTCATATATTTAATATATTGGAAACTAGATCCTAAAGAGAACTAAAAAGCATAGGAACGGAGATATTGATAATTTTTTTTAGAGCTTTATCATTACCATCAGCATAAAGTAGTCTACTACTGGAGAGTGTCTATCTTCTGTCTTTAGAGCTTACATGGAACAAATTAAAGAGAAGGCCAACGCTGTCTCTTTGTCATCAACATCAGTTTATTTTATGTCCCCACTGCTGGGGCACGAGCCTTCCCTATGGATGGGTAGGGAGAACCGGTCGTAAACCATCACGCCAGCCCAATGCGGTGCGGTGGTTGGTGTTGTCTCTTTTACAGAAGTAAAAGAATTGACGATCTCCGTAGCCGAGTGACTTGAGCACCGGATTTTAGGCAGCACTAACTCTTAGGTCCCGGGTTCGATTCCCGGTTGGCGATCTTTTCGATAATGTGTCGGGTCTGGTTGGTGTACCGTCGTTGTTTCTGATTTCCATAAAACGAGTGCTTTAGCTACTTATCTTGGGATCAGAACAATGTATGTGATGTTGTCTAATATATATTAATTAGCTTGGGATAGGTATCAATGGTAAAGGCTACACCGACAAGAGTGTGGCTCTTAAGTTGAAGAAGAAGAATACATTTATTAGTTACTTTGCATTAAAACAATTAAGATTTAAGGCATAATTATAAAATAAAGTGATAAAATTGTTGCCTATCCAGCAGTTGCAATAATCGTTAAATAGATGTCACTACTGCCGCTAAAAAGCAATCAAAATCAATGTAGTGAAAAAATTCAGTGCTTACGTCAGCCTTCCCGGTAGCATATTGGTCAGTGCAGCCGCCCGGATTGCGGAAAACCCAGGTTCGATCCTGGCTGGGTCGGGTAGGCATTTAATTTTTTCACTATCATCATCATCATTGTCATCATCATCATCAGCCCCTCTCGACCCACTGTTGGGCATAGGCCTCTCTTCGCTCATGCCATTCGCCTTTTTTTTCACTATATTTTATAATTACTTAAAATTGACTTATTGGTTAAAAAAGTATACTTAAGATAATGACATCATTGTTGTTTCAGAAGTCAGCTTTATCAGACACAAGAGGGAACTGATATCCGGTAGTATCATGATAACGCAGCGCTTCAACGAGAAGATTGGCACTCCCGGGGAAGATGTAAGATTTCTTTAACATCATCATCGTCATAATCATCATCACCAGCTCATCAACGTCCCCACTGCAGGGACACAAGCTTTTCTTTAAAATGGATAGGAAGAATGGGCCACAAACCACCACGCGGGCCCAATACGGATTGGTGGTCGTTAACGACTGCTAATGCAGCCGGGACCAACGGTTTTACGTGCCTTCCGAAGCACGGAATAGCTCGAAATGATAAATTTTTTGGTCACCTATTCGATGACCGGCCTTTGCTTAACCTTAGTAATCGCAGACCGGGTGCGTTGACCACTGCGCCATCGAGCTCTTCTTCCTTAACAACATCGTAAGAAAAAGTTCTATTTATTGGATAAATTTAGACCCATAGTGATGAAATTTTAAATTACTGTAGGTAATATAACATGAAACAATTATATTTCGAATGAAAACTAAAGTCAAAATGCTGTCCCACAGTTAAAGGTATATAGGCTTAGAATTTAGATCAACTCATTGAAAAAGTTAGTGATGGAACAATCTTATTTTAATAGTGATGTTGAAAAGTTCGTTTAAATATTCTATAATTTAAATTGATTTGCATTGTCTAGTTTTTTTTAATGGAAAATGTCTGTATGATCTAATAGTGATTAAAATCTGTCTGTGTAAAATGTTTTTGTTTTGTTTATATAATTTTAACGAAATTTTGTTGCGAAACAAATTACAAAAACACAAATGTTGAAAAAATTCCACAAGCAGGATTGAACCTGCACCCCTCTGACATACCGGGTCAGGTGCTCATCCAATTGAGCTATCGTATTTCTAACCAGCCCGCCGAAATTATTGGACACTATTTACTTTGAAAGTCAAAGGCGCCCATTCCTGCTCGTGGAAATTTTTTCAACATTTGTATTTTTGTAATCTGTCTGTGTAAGTTTACAAATAAATAAATACATGGAACGTAAGTTTAAATATGTAAATGTTTCAGATAAGCTTGCAATGTACAGCAACGGCTGCCAGGCCACCAAGATTTATCTGGGAGAGAGATGGCGTCGTCATATCTTCGAATACCGAGACCAGGTAAAACGTCTTAGAGCGCCTACACACTGGCGTTTCTCCAGCGATCTGCGTTTCAGCGTTCGATATCATCATCATCCTAGTCCACTACTGGACATGGGCCTCTCCAAGTGCACGCCATTAAGCACGATCCGCGGCTACTCCCATTCAGGTTTTGCCAGCTACTTTGCTGAGATCGTCGCTCCATCCGCTTTCTTTAGATTTATATTGTTAGGCCGGCAAACGAGTTTACGATCCGCCTGATGAAAAGCGTCTATATCAGTCTAACTAAGGTCTCAAGAGCCCTCTTGCAAGAACTACCAAGGGTATGCACGTTGTCGACGGTTTCGCTTAAACTGTTGTGTTCCTTATCATTCTTATGAGGCATGATTATTTTTCCAGTCTGCACGGCCAGCTGTAATCTCACTATTTACTCCTTTTTTTGCACTAATCATCTTTCACTTAGTCGTTCCACCAAACTTTCTTTAGTCTTTCTTTTCACATTATACTTAGCCTTTAACTTTCACACTTATAACATTGTCACATGCTGTGCGCTCATTTGTATGCTTATATGTCTTGCAATTTAACCGGCAGGAGTACCTAGTAGATTTGTTTAATTTGTGTAAGTCCTTTATGTCTGGTGTGGTCATATAAGTGTATCTCATTCATATTACGCAGCGCTTGTCTCACTTATGAGTGGGTACTGGAGAAATGCTCGTGTGTAGGCTCCTCAACAACGGGCAGGCAACGCAAATTCCGCTATGTGTTGAAGTCGTAAATAAGGCGGTTGGATTATGAAGCTTTAAGTCTGCTCGTTTTTCCTTGCCATAAAAAGTTTTTGCGCTTCTAATGAAGACGCACGACAAGGTATAAGTTTTCATTAGATTTTTACATATTGTAATATACTTAGGGCTTTTCTGTAGATTATGTCACTGGTAGCTTTGAACTAAATAACTTTCTTACAATTTCTTTGAACTATTCTAATATTTATACGAAAGAGAAAAATAAAATGATGCATCGGGCGTTTGTTTTTTAAAATTTTTGAATTTAAATGTGTATGGTAAGCAGAAATGGAGTCAAGGTGCAAATACAGCTAGTGGAGTAGGATTATGCATCACTAGCTATCCTCATTTTGCTTCTTCATCGAACAGAAACATCGAACGAAAAATTGTATAGTGATAAATAAAAAATATTTTCTTATTTGTATAGGTATACCCTAGGCCAGATTATGTCACCTTCAGGCGTTGGAGTGATGTCTCATTTGAACATATCGAGGACAAGAGTGGAAGATGGAGGACTGTACTCTTGTACAGCTGCGGAAGGTGATAGTAGCGTCACGCATTCCGCCAGGGTTGATATTTATGGTAAGTGCTTTTTCTGGCTACCCTTTCTTTCTAGACACCCGCTGGATTACTTGTCTCTGGTTAAGCCTGCTATAACAGCAGCTAGCTTCCTAAAAGAACTGGCAAGGTACCAGGATGGGTACTGAGAAATGACTGGGCTTACAACTCCGCTACCAAAGAGGGCATTTTGGAAGTCGACTTTAAAGTTGACAACCCGAGCAGTGGAAATTGCGAGTTGTGCTCTTCGTACAACAAGAAGTGAGCGCGCGACAGATCCGGTTACCTATTTGCAAAGTAGATAGAGGACTATACGTGTTCACGGGGCAACACTCGTGAGACACTAGTCTTATGAGGTCCGAATGAATGAATGTGATTTGGCGCGTCCTAATCTAGCGTTATGCTCTGACGCAAATGACCTTGTGCGAAATGGTTTACTTGAGCAAGTTCGTATGGTATCTCCTGGTAGCCTAATTGGTCGGTAGAAGGTGCCAGTGTAAACTTTAAAGCAGTGCATATAAAGGTGATTTTTTTTCCTCTCTTTAACTACTCACCCTTGTAGATGGGGTGGTGGCAGTTGCAACTTCGAGCCCGGCTGATTTTATCTAAGAGACTGGACTAAAGGTATGAGTCCATGGGGCGACTCTCATGAGACAGATACTCTTATGACTGCTGGATGATGATTGCGCTTCGGCAGGTTCTAATATAGCGTTATGACGTCATAACTTGGCATGCGCAAGTAAAACTCGTGGAAGGTGCAGGAGTTTACATTGCGCAGGGATGTCTGGCACTTCTAGTATAACCTAAACGGTTGGTAGGAAATGACAGAACAAATAAAGTAAGCGAAAGGAGGTCGGATTGCCTTTTTCTACCTAATGGTAGTTATGACAACGGAAAGAGAGAGGCAAATTAGCACTGAAGATTCAAAAAACAATTTAGAACTCCTTATATTTTCTACAGGCCCACCATACATAAGAAACCTTCCGCCCGTGAAAGTACAAAGCGGGGAAGCATTAAAACTTAGATGCCCTTATTATGGATATCCTATAAGGTAAGTGCAAATCAAAATACAATAAAAAGTTATAATTTTTATTGTCTCAGGTCTAGTGGTTAAAAACATCACCACTAAGTCTCTGACGCAGAGGTCCCGGTTTTGATTCCCAGTTGGGTACATGTTTTTGTACTGGGTTTGGATAGCAGCAGGGCAGGTTTTAATTCCGCCTGTCTAGTATTGTTGTGTTCTAGCAGCTAGATATAAGATAGCTACTGCCTCAGTTATCAAGGATCCCGGGTGAAGTGCGCTTCCAATATTGACCTTATTATGACTTAACATCAGGTGAGATGAAGGCACTGTGCTTACCCGTAAGATATCAAAAAAAGGTAGCCTATGGTGACTTCCAAATCGGGCCAATTTTACCCCCCCGCTCGATCCTCTAAATGCCACTACACATTAACAGAATACACTAAACATGCACACTAGTTTAGGCCCAATACACCGTACTCGTAGAACAAGGTTATGACGAACCGGTTCACACGTGCTCTATACCAGGTATAGACATGTACTTGGGCGCTTCTCTTTCCCACCACGGCCCGGTCAATCCGAGCCGACACCGAGCCTTTAGGGGCGCCCTCGGGTTGTTTCGCTCCCCGATCCGATCCGAACCCTTCGGAGAATCACTAGTGGAGAGAACTAGCGGAGAATGCACGGGGAGACGGCGGTCACTAGTCTTAACAAGCCTAAATGAGTCAGCCATTAGTGCATTGCTTAGTTTTTGTTTGAGAGAGTTTGCTATTCAGCTTCACCGAGCTTTTTTGGGGGCGACGAGAAACTTAAAGGGTTCCTCATGCCGTGTGAAACGAAGCACTGTCAGAGGTTTTCTAGAGGGAACGGCATCACGCGGATGCGTGTCTCCGTGCCCTACTAGTTTCTCCGAGATGTATAGCTTAGTGTACTAAAGTATTTGTAAATGATAAAATACTTTTTGTTTTAATTATTTTTTGGCTTATATGTTTAATTGTATATAATATATGAGACAACATCACATACATTGTTCTGATTCCAAGGTAAGTAGCTAAAGCACTCGTTTCATGGAAATCAGAAACAACGACGGTACCACAACCACCCAGACCCGACACAACATCGAAAAGTTCGTTTTCGATATTGACCCGACCGGGAATCGAACCCGGGACCTCAGAGTTAGCGCCGCCCAATGTCCGGCGTGCAAGCCACTCGGCTATGGAGGTCGTCATATACATTAGGATAATCCTTCAGTCATGTAATTATAAAGCTGGATATACTTGTAGACAGCGAAAACAATTTCGTTATGTTTTTAAGAGCACTTCGATTCTTGAATGCAAACGAGCATGCTACATATTTAATTTACATCGGGTAAGCAGTCTTGTGGCCGAGTACCTTTTGAATGATACGTTCAATTCATGGAACATTTAAAATCACTTTTCATTGTAGGTAAAATTTTCTAGAAATTTCTTTTTTTAATACATATTTTTAACACAAGAACGGAGAAGTGCAGACTTCATTGCGGATGGTAAGTTAATAAGGCCGAAGGTGGAAGAGTACTTCAATCTGAATTCTTACGCACTAAAGAACTGGCTATCTCAACTCTAACTATCGGAACAAAAATAATGTTAAATATAGATGAGACTGATGTTGAGATGATGATAAGCTAGATGAACCTACAACAAGTACACTACCAACCAAATCAAATACAATTATGCATATTACTACTGAATCTAGTGGTCGAAACACAACAATGATAATATCATTTTTGTTATGTCATAAGATTATCTAAATCTGACACCACCTTCTCACCATCATGCTTCATTTCTTGTCACCAACTGGTGACAGCTAGCCAGCGGACACAGCGCGGGCTCTTACAACCAACTAAACTAAGTACAACATTATAAACACTCACTTACTGGGAAAGTAGACTCTTATTATCAGAGGCCAAGACTCAGTTTGGGTCGCTGAGCCAAGTTAGTAGTAGTAGTAGTAGTAGAATAGTAGAATAGAATAGAATAAGAATAATAATAAGAAAACATTTATTTGTGACTAGCTAAATACAATATATTTAATTCTCATTTTAATTTTTTATTTTATAATATAATATTATAAAGCTGAGAGTTTGTTTGGTTGAACGCGCTAATCTCAGAAACTAGGTACTGGTTCGAATTGAAAAATTATTTTTGTGTTGAATAGTCCATTTGTTGAGGAAGCTATTAGGCTATATCACATCACGCTATGACTAATAAGATGAGAATGGAGCAGCAATGAAAAATGTTGTAAAAACAAGAAAATATTTTTTTGAGAGCTAATTAGGTGAAATAAAAAATATAAGACAACATCACATACAATGTTCTGATCCCAAGTAAGTAGCTAAAGCACTCGTATTATGGAAATCAGAATCAACAATGGTATCACAACCACCCAGACCCGACAAAATATCGAAAAGTTCATTTTCGATATTGACCGGGAATCGAACCCAGATTTAGCGCCGCTCAAAGTCCTGCGTGTAAGCTACGGAGGTCGTCATAAAGTCATCAATAAAGTTACTTTTCAGTAAATTAGAATGGGAACACAAAGGAAAGAAGATCATCAGCACTTCTTTGTCCCAACACGGAAGATATAAAAGGACTTTTGGAACCGTGAAAAGAAAACGAAGAAAAAGACAAATATTTGAACCGGGTGAAGATGGGGTTCTGAATATTCCAAGAGTGATAAAGGAAGAAAATGGTGACATGTACACATGTATTGTTTATAGTCCTTCGGGAGAAATGGCCAGAAGGTACGTAATAACTAATTATAGATTAGAATACTTATATGAAAACACAGATAAAACTAACTAGATAACTAAAGCTAAATGCACTAAATAATTCCAAAATATAAGAAACTTCAAAGCTTACAAAGTTAAAACTGTACCGTAGATATTAGGATTACTTATAGAGTACAAACAATCGCTAAAATATATTTTTTAATAACATTTTGAAATCTTCAGTTATTAGTTTTATGTAGACCAAATCTCGGGCGATTTGCTATTTCATATTTTTACCAAACTATTAAAACTTTATCTGTTTGCTTTCGTAATTAGTTCCTATAGTCATCACAGAGTGAAAATTTCTTAGAAAACAAAATGTTTTTCCGGTAGAAAAGATATCATACAATAGTCTAATGTATTAAGCTGTTTGTGCATGATATAACAAACATATAGGTATAAACACGTTTATTCTTCTGAATTTATAATATTACTAGGATGTGTTTAATTTTTTTTAGATCTTTCGAGATCCAAGTGGTAGAAGCACCAGAGTTAGATGAACTTCGAGTGGGCACTGGTTTGAAAGAAGGTCAGATAGTGCAGATTACTTGTAACATCATCAGTGGAGACCCTCCTATTTATTTTTCATGGCTCAAAGATGGAAAGAAAATTCCTGCCAGTTTGAAGGTAAAGTATCAAAACAAGACATTTGCTGTTAACCATTAAACAAAATTAAATGGTATGAGAAATATCGGTCCCACAATTGAACCCTGCAAAACTCCTTTTGTTACAGATAACAGAGCGAAGTGCAGAGCTATTTAGTGTGCTGATAGTAAAGAGAGTTTCATTGGAACATTGCGGAAAATATACGTGCATTGCAACGAATCATGTTGGAAAAGTTAACCAGACTGCCGACCTCTATATAAATGGTGAGTTATTTTAGTTTTACACAACGTGAAAGCGCAGAGTTTGTTGGAGTTATTTTCTTGAAAAATATTATAAGTTACAGTATAAGCAAAGGAATGCCGAGATTCTAAGGATTCCTTGTTTCGTAGAACTAAACATTTTGTTTGGAATAAAACCTTTTGTATTTTAAATTATGTCTTACAAGGAGAATCGAGAAACTGGTTACCTATGTCACAATATTACCGATCCTTCTCTTTCTTTGTTTTATGGACCCCTGTGATGTGATCGCAAATTTCATCACGTATGTTGAAAATACACGGTATTAAATGTCGTAGTTTCATCGTTATTGACATGTAAAATTTTATATTAATAAATTTAGTAAAGTGGTATATAATTGGTTTTCCAAGTAACTTTAACAAAGTTGTAACATTTATGACATTTATGATATATATTTCTTTTATGCTTTCAGTGGCGCCAAAATGGATAGAGGAACCATCAAACACTTCTTTGTTACTCGGACAACGTGGCATTGTATATTGCAATGCAAATGGCTACCCCGCTCCTCAAGTGCACTGGATGAAAAGAGATAGTATGATAAACAAATCTTTATTTTACAATTTTCTTGCTGCTGTGTAAATATTAAGAAAATAAAAGTTTCGTCAAACGGAATCTTTGGTGCTTTAAATTAGTTATGAGTACTAGCTACTTTTTCAATGAGAAAAAATTTGTTGCCGCTTAAACTGTTTATTTTTATATAGCTTGATGAAACCTTTGAAATTAAATACTGTTACAAATGGGAGGATAAAGTTTAATCCAATTTTAGAGAAAATAAATAATTGTGAGAAGTGACGGGCATAAGGGAAGGCCATTGCCCACAGTGGGATGAAACAGACAGTAACAGTGAAGATATCCTCTTAGTTGTAGAAAAAAAATGTTTTCTTGTATTATCTCAGTACTTAAGATTTCACAAAATAACAAACAGTTAATAGTAAATGAGTCGATGATTGAAACACGAGTTCTTAATACGAGCGAGTAAACTTACAAAATTGTCCAGGTAAAAAGTTAAACTTACACTCGGATGAGTAAACAGAACAGAAACTTAAAAAAAGCTTCTTGAAACTGTTTGGGCATAAGTAATTTTGTGGCGTTAGTGCTTTCAGTAATTACAATTTGTTCTCAATACGTGTCCTTGAAGGTACGGCAACCTCAGCGTTCCAATACTTTGTAAATTCACGTCAGGTGTTTACGTTTCAGACAAGCGAAACTCCAAGTAAATTGGTTCGGCTGCTTTGACGAAGATTTATTACCGAAGCAATCAAAACTCTATCTCACTTACTAATAGTTGGAGTTTCGATTGCAAGTACCAATTTATCTTTTAATATTCAAGTTGACAAATTATTTGTATACTGGTTACCGACCGCCCCGCAGAATCGCGCCCGAGAAATTAGGTCTGTCATTCTTTACCGCGTGCTTCCAAGAACGATGTGTTTGTTCAGAATAAGCTAACCTGTATTACACATGAATAGTGTGGCTTTATATTGGTTTAACCCTTAACTACTTGCATGGGGTCAACGCCACTTTACTCGCCAAAAATTCAAATTTCGGTCTGTCGGGAAGTGCGACCACCTACAGTAGCTTCCTAATTCGCCCTAAAGATGATATTTTAGTGGCAAACAAAACAAACAGCCAAGAGAGGACGGTGCAATAATTGCCCTAGAATGATTGACTAAAATGTGCCAAAAATGCATAAAATGCACTAAATTCACGTGCAATGAGCACTCCGCCCCTCATTAGTTAATTAGTAATCTTCAAAATAAATTGGGGTCAGTGGGGACCCCGTACGAGTAATTGTGTAATTTCCTTCGTGCTAGTAACTAAACCCACTCTCTAAGCCCACGAATAACTTTTTATATGTATAATCAGTGTTATATCTTATATGGGTAATAGCACGATCATCCCATGTGCAATAGTTAACGTAAGAAAGCCAGAGCCCAGCAGTGGGATGATAATAACACTGATAATGATAGGTGCTCCCCGATCCGATCCGAACCCTTCGGAGAATCTAGTAGGACACGGGGACACGCACTAGTGCGTGATGCCGTTCCCTCTAGAAAACCTACGAAGGTGATTCGTTTCACACGGCTTGAGGGACCCTTTAAGTTTCTCGCCGCCCCCAAACAAGCCCGGTGAAGCTAAAAACGCCGTTTGAGGCAATCAGCAATCTCTCGCCAAAAAAAGAAAATGATGTTAATGATGATGATAATTTAAAAAAAGCAAAATTCTACAAAAACGCTTCGGTGGCCGAATGGCAATGCGCTTGACCCGATACCCGAAGGTACCGGGTTCAATTCCCAGGTTGGGCAAAGTGTGTTTCGGATGTTTGCCTGCATTTGGCAAGCGTGGTGATTAAGCAATCACCACCAAATGTAGTGATGACTTGATTTTAATGATGGCCTTTGCCCAGCTGTAGGACAGTTATAGACTAATTACTTTATTTTTAATTTTATTTTACATTCAATTTAAAGAGTAAATTGTAAGTGGTGTGTACGAGTTACGTACATGATTTTAGTTAATTAGGTTTTTGATTTGTTCATAGTTTTTCTATCACGTAGGCGCTATTCAATATTGCACTTTGGTCGCGACCTACTTTTTGTACAATGACATTAGACCAAACTTGCCGAATGCATACGTAATTACAGTTAGTGTTCAATTAGAGACCAATCTAGTAACTTGGGAGTTTAATTTTGACAACACCTTTTACCCCTTGGGACACTCAATCTGACTATTACATATACATTGACCTTGACGTAGCTAAACGTTACATGGTGTAAACGAAACCTTTGCAGCAACCTTAGGAATATGGCGACCGGTACTGGACCTCGCTGGTGGCGGGGTGATGAGCTACCCTAATGGAACACTCATCATCGAAGTTGTGTCACTAGCTGATGAAGGAATGTACGCTTGCAACGTGGAGAATGGTGTCGGTGATCCACTTAACAAGAATATATGGATCAGTGTTAATAGTAAGTTTTGAATTTTTTATAAGTTCATTGCCTTTGGACTTGTCGAAAGCCAATGGTAGGGGGTGGTGGGCCACATTGAGGAAAGATAAAGGGAAGATCTTCCTCCGAGCTGGGTGGTATAGCTCGGGGACCGAGGTCCAACGGATGTTAGTTGGAGGTGCTATATATAGCGAAGGAGATAGTGAAACTTCGCTATCGCGATGCAGGCTTCTCATACTATTTATCGTCTTAGTATGGCGACGTCGTTGGTATGCGTTTGTGGCGCCATCTGTTGACACGGTTGAGAAGGTGTTTGCTTCGTGTCGATTATGTGCGGCGTATGCGGTAGGTGACGCCGCCACAGACTGATTGTGTTGCTTGTTTGAAGAATTGTGGGCGATATAACTATAATTTGTAGAAGTAATCAGTTACATTTGAAGTAACTGATTGTTGTTGTCTAAATTAATTAATTCAACGAATACAAGAGTTTTGATATTGGGCATGTCAAAGGTTCTAGTGGACTTATGCTCGTTATCACAGATGACCACTAAGTCTTTGGTATTCCCTAAGCCATAATGGTGACAATTTTTTATTAAATTCATCTAGGTCATCTAAAATATTACAATATACTATTGTGTTGTTCTTATTATCTAAACAGTTATCATACCAATTGCGATACCAACATCGGTAGCCACAAATTACTAGAAAAAGTTGAGGTGTACACGTATTCATTATTCAAGTTTAAGTTTGCTCTGGTAACTGTTACGTAAGATGGCTAAGGTGACACCTAAAACTTAGGGGTCGTCGATGAGAATAGAGTCTCAATAGAATGAATAAGTATAAAAAACGTTTTGAGTGTAAATTCATACTAACTTGAACATTTTCTCTAGAGCCAGTGCACTTTGAATCCGTCGGTTCCAATCTCACAACTAAAGCTGGTCTGCCAGCTATCTTGACCTGCAGACCGTTGGGAGACAGTCCTATCAGAGTCAAGTGGAATTTGAATGGAAAACCTCTTGATTTTACGACTTCAAGGTACGTCTTTGTTTCATTGTTTGTCACGGGTATTGACTATAATGAAC
Organism: Eudonia truncicolella; assembly: GCA_949315975.1. Classification (NCBI taxonomy): domain Eukaryota; kingdom Metazoa; phylum Arthropoda; class Insecta; order Lepidoptera; family Crambidae; genus Eudonia; species Eudonia truncicolella. The sequence goes on along the minus strand of OX438848.1, from coordinate 3,045,947 downwards.
TATGTATTTTATTACTAAAATATTTAAGCGCATCTACGACGCAAACTTTGAGCAACAGTATCAATAAGTTACCTACAATTAAAATTTTTGCTTTATCGGTGTTATACGATCTCCTTCCCTTTCAGTACCAAATTATGAAAACTTTGACTGAATAAAATTTAGAAAACAACAAATACCGCCATCTCGTTGAAAAAGTTGAAACTAAACGACAACGGTGCGAAAGAAGGTTTGCTCTGTTTGCAAGCACGAGCAAAGCACTACCCCTATTTTTTCAGGAAATACACTGAAACTACTTAAGATGGCGCTGATAATTATATTCCATTCAAAAATTATACTTATTAATACGAAAGTCAATTATTTGATAATGCAGCAGGGGATGACTTTTGGCTAAGATGATAATAATGGTGATAATGGATAATATTAGAGAATAGCTCAAAATGTTGCGAGTTGTGATTTTGCACAAGAAAAAACTTTCGCTATCACGGTTCACTACATTGGTGAACAAATTCGTCCGTGCTTTTGGAGGCGTGTTATGTTGTTGTGGCTTCGGTTCTCGTCGTAAGATGGCAGTAATTACAACCCACTAGTCGCCTCAAGTGCAGTTTTTTGGCTAGAGGCTAGATGGTGTCATTTGTAGCAAACAGACGTTTGTAGGGTCGGCAAGGAGTGGGTGGCTAGTGATACACAATCTTAGTCCACTAGCCGTCTTCGAGTCTGAACTCCGTTTCTACTTAACATCAGGTAGAGGGGGTCATCTGCCTACTTTTACATATAAAGTGGCCGCGGATCGTATCGTGCTCAGTGGAGTGCACTTGGAGACGACTATGTCCAGCAGTGGACAAGTATAGACTGATGATTATGATAGCATATCAAAATTAAACAATACATCACTTTTATTGCTTTACAGGGTGACCGTATCAGAAACATTGACGCACAACGGCGTGAAAAGCGTCGTCAACGTGAATTACGTGGAGAGTCGCGACGGTGGCACGTACGAATGCAGAGCTAGCAACCCCTACGGTGTTTCCACGTATAACATTAATCTGAATATACTCGGTAAGTCACTTAGAGCACAAACACATACAAAAAAATATAAATTACGGAAGGGTCTGCTTTCTTTATCTATCTATCTATCTATCTATCTTGTCATCCAAAAAGGTTAATTTGTTTTGAGTCTTAATACTCGTACTATTTGATTGAAATTAAATTTTGATACACATAAAGATACCATTTTTCGATTTCAACTACCTCCTTGGCGAGTGGTTTGTACACCGGTTTTCATGGTGTCGCCATCTCTGAAGTCCCAGGTTCGGTCCCCGGTCGGGTCAATTTAGATTTTATTGTTTTTCTAAATTGTCTCGGGTCTGGGTGTTTATCCGTTGTCTAGTAACCATTTTACGAGTTTCATAAGATAATTGGTGTGAGTGTAGGAAAGTTTATTTTTAATTATCAAAAGATTATTTTAATGTTGACATATAGCCAAATTACACACTTTAAAAGTTGGTACAATAATAATTCTGGGCAGATAAAAACTATAAAAACTCTTGCAACTAAATAAAGCAATTCACACAATAGTTAAAAAGGCTACCTTCAAAATTACTAACCTATCAAAAATTAGTTAATTCATACTATCGCTTTAAAACTTTTGCGTTTTGTTGAAACACAAAGTTTTCCAACGAAGTTGTATGTCGGGTATTATTAGTTTGTGTTAAAATTCTTTGTGAATTGTTCTTAATTCACAATTCACAGAACCACCAACGCCACCTTTGGATCTACAAGTGGACACAGTAACAAGCAACTCTGCAAAGCTATCATGGAGGGACACTATCAGTGCCCACGTGCAATATTACACGGTGCAGTACACCACCACCGACTTTATGATGTGGGATTCAGCGAAGAGCATCAATATCACCAGGTAAGATACGTCAGTTGATAGATAGCGCGATGGCGCAGTATGGGCAGGCCTCCAACAAGATGGACTTTCGGCGCGCGAGGGGCGTTCGGCCGCTCTCAGCGACACGACGGCGTAGCGGCGGGCGGTGGGATCAGCTTCGGACCCCTGGCCCGCCGCACACCGCGTCGCTTAGCTTTGCGACAGCTTAGGCACCGGCCGATTTTACTTTTGTACGGACACACGAATTGCTTGTACCAATTAATATTATATCTCTTCAAATACAGTTCGCATTTCACTCCAAGATCCCCTTGAGATCAACATGGACCGATCTGGTAAAGGTCGCAGGAAACCGCTGGATGTGAGCAGCTCAAAACCGGTCGTTGTGGAGATCCTTGGGGGAGGCCTTTGTCCAGCATTGGACGTTTTGTGGCTGAGATGATAATGAGATGATAAAAATACGCCGCCATAGCATCACGCCTGTAAACCCCGTGGAGGTACGAAGAACCCAAACAGCAGCGAGCTACTCAGACCACGTCCAGCTAAGCCCAAGACACTGGGATTTTTTTAAGATATGTATTTTGCTGATTGCCACAGGCGGTATTTTCAGCTTCATCGGTTTTTTTGGGGGCCAGTATAGGAGAAACGTAATCTAGCAGGATTTAATTGAAAATATCAACATCTATTCATTGAAGAAACAGTATTGCCTGTTTGTACTAAGGCCCTTCTTGTCACTTCTGCATTTAAGGATTTTTTGTGGGTAACTCAAAATAATAAATAGAAATTTTTAAGTGGGTAGACAATATTCGTCGTACATTTACATTTCAAGCGATATTATTAAAGTATCAACCGTTATTACGATTTCTGATTACTTAAATACACAATATATCTTTCTGGTTTATTTTAGAATTGTGTACATCTTTGAGGTAAGTTCAAGTATATATTTGGAACTAACAATTAAACTATGATTAAATAACATCATTTCAAAGCAGAGCTAAAAATATATTTTTTTATACATAACAAAATTGTGCATATATTAAAACGCCCGTATTATACTGTAATTTTTTTGTTGTTTACTTAATATAGTACATAGGCTTAACTTTAAAGTACAGTTTACAAATTTTGCGCTTTTTTTCAGAATGCCTGCCGAAATAACAAAAAAACAAATTTTCGATATTTGGACTGCGTACGCAAAAAACGAGCGATTTAATGCTATTTTTGCGTTTATAAAAGATATATATCTTTACGTTGAGTTTTCTGAAGATGCTGTGAAGGAAATTAAGGACTTTTTATGAAAGTTGTGCAGCAAATTTGAGGAAAAATGGGCATCAAGCGGCAGACATCGTTAACGCTTTTTGAACAAAAATATAACATGGTTGAATGGATACATTGACTTGCCAGATAGTGTTTTGCGAGATGTACCGTCTTCATCTAGTAGAAACTAGAAACCTATATCTTAAAGAATATTCATGGTATAAAATACCAATGAGTGTACATAAAGTGTTATTTCATGGCCGAGAAGTCATAGCCTCATGTATTTTGCCTATCGGTCAGTTATCGGAAGAAGCGCAAGAGGCCAGAAATTAAAATAACAGAAGGGATAAAGAACTTTTCACTAGAAAAACATCACGAGTTGACACCAATACCGACCTACTCAATAGACTTCTGATTTCATTAAATCCCTTCATAGCAAGCCTGAGGCATATTCTGAAGAGAAAACGGTGTCCTCTCGAGTCTGATGTTCTAAAATTGCTCTATGTACCCGCCTCATATATGATAGTTAGCGAATTAAGTGATTAATTTGAATAAAAATAAATTTGTACCTACTGCATACGTTTTTTGTAATTTAATAACAGGTTTTGTAACTTCCTAGTATTATTATTTAATTATAGCACTTAATAACACTATTATAAAATAAAACTTTGGGTTAGCGCGATTAGGAATTAAATCCCGCTAGATTGCGTTTTCCCTACACTGTAGGGCGCCGAGAAAGTAAAAGGAAACCTTTAAGCCGTGCGATACGAAGCCCCGTCAGAGGTTTTCTAAAGGGAAAGGCATCACGCACGAGAGTGCGTCCCCGTACCCTACTAGATTCTCCGAGGGGTTCGGATCGGACTCAATCGGCCAAGACACCGTACTCGTAGAAAAAGTGTACGAAGACACTGTTCACAGGCGCTCTATACCAAGCCCCGTCCGATCCTCAAAATGCTGAAACATTTACACACAAAATTTGCACACTTCTGCTGTTGTAACAAAGGGCTAGTTAGCACATTCACAAACATCAATGTACAATTAATGTAACCATAGCACAATGGAATAAGAGTCAAAATTATATAACATGTTAATCTTTGTACTAGTTTTCTTAGTACGATCAAGTATAAGTATTTTGAATATGTCATGAATTTAACGTCATGACTCATGACCTAATTACAACGCAACATTATGTCGAAAGGCGGTAAATAGGCTGGTGATGATGATGATATATGTCAAAATTTGTTGATTAAGTTGTGTTTTCTTTCCAAATTTTAGACAAGATGGTGATCTGAGACAGAGCATAGAGCTGCGAGATCTACAAGCAGCGGTGGATTACAGAGTACGAGTAGCTTCCGGCAACCAAGTGGACATAAGTCCTTATACCCAACCTGTACATTTCACTACGCAGCAAGAAGGTTACTACCACATATTGCTTGTTACTGTAAAATCAGGTTACTTAAGAAGCTCCTAGTTCCTTTTAACGGTGTTCCTAGTTACCTAGGTATCTCAACCAAAGCTTTATCATGTTATGGTAACCAGAAGGAGATCGGGCCAAAAACCACCACGCGGGCTTAGTGCGAAGCGGTGGTTAATAACGTCTGCTAATACAGCCGGGACCAACGACCTTAGTGATATCCGGAGCAGGGAGGAACTCGAGATGATAGATTTTTGTCTGAAAAATTTACATATTCTCTTCGATGATCTACCGCGTCCTAACATTCTTTGTGTAAAATTATAATTTTTTCAGCGCCCTCATCAACTCCTCTAGGAGTGCAAGCCCAACAGACTGAAAACCCTGGAGAGTTGCTAGTCTCCTGGATCCCACCACCCCGGGAGAGCCACAACGGTCTCCTGCAAGGGTACCAAGTGAAAGCTGTACCTAGAATAAGCGGGGAATCAGGTAATTGGTGAAAGATTTTCTACGAAGAAGATTTTGCCGAAACTTTACTAAATTGTAATTTTTTCGCATATATATTGTGTTCCGATAAGAGTGTAAAAATTATAGTAACCTAAATAATATTTATGAAACAATTTCTTTTTGTCCGTAATTGATCGCTTCATGCGATAAGACCGCCAAAGTTCTAAGGTAGATTTATTTTTGAAAGTTTTTTCTATAAAATTTTTATTAATCTAAATAATTCAATGTTATTTCCTAATAAGTTTCAATGCCGAATTCGCTCATTTTCTGCAATGTTAGAGATAGGTACATTGCTAAATTATTCTAAAATTTTGGCAAAGCTATCTGACACTTATCGGGAAGTTGTAAAATGACTGTTATAAAGCTACTATGAGTACATTAATTCATTCCTGGTTTTGCAGTACCAAACGACACTCAAACAAAAGTCATAAAAGTAATATCAAGAAAAGGAAAACAGGAGACGACGCTCAGTGGACTATTGAAGAATACGAGGTAGTGTTTTACTCATTTTACTAGATCACCAACATTATCAGCTCTTGAATGTCTCACCTTCTTCTCATTAAAGAAGATTAATGTAACAATAAAATAATAAAATAAATATTTATAAACTGGTTTACTTTCATTGATGGAATCACGCGTTGTCGTCAGAAAATTATTTTATATATTTAAATTAAGTTTTATTGCTTTTTCGTGTTACTAGAAAAGAAACAAAAATACAAAGCAATTAAACTATAATAGTCGGTACTGTCCAAAAGAAGACAACGAAAGACGTGCCGTTCTTGTATCCGCTGTTGTAGCGATAGATCGTATTCGTAGCAAGGTAAAGCTGTAGGCGTGTAGCACTAGTTCGTAGCAGTATGTGTAGCATTGTAGACGGTATTCCTTTCACACAAGCGTTTTTGCAGCGTAGGCGTTCAGTACGCGTGCGCAGCGCAGATGCTGCGATAGCGCGACGCGTACACAGCTTTTAAGGCGAAAAATCTTGAATTTGCTAGCTCAAATACACGATAGTATAGTTTTGACTCGATCATAATTATTTAAAAAAAAAATCTTTAAAAAATCACTATTGTTGAAATAACAACATAATTATCTAATTTACATGCTTGGAAACCAGTCAAGTACATTGATAACATCAATATTCGTAATTTAGTAGCTGCATATTTTGATAACTAAATAAAACCATTTTTTAAAAATATTTTTTAGTTTCTGTTTATTTGCGGTCTCAATTGTCGAAGGCGCTAACGTATTTTCGACCTTATAAAAACGCAGTAAGGATCAGCTTTGTTCACAAATCGTGGTGTCGTCTTAAGTCTATATGTGATCACAGCCTGTACGTCACACCTAGGCACGCAGGGCAGGTTCAATAGTGACACGTTTATCAAACGCAAACGCAAGAGAAATTATAGTTTAGACGATTTTATACGTTCTGCGGTAAAAAAGCAGATTATTGATTTTATTATTTGTCTATTATTAAGGTATGCTGTGACTGTAAGTGCGTTCAACTCTGCTGGCAATGGACCGTTTTCTTTACCAGTTTATCAAACGACAAGGGAAGGAGGTAAAACATTTTACGTTTAAACTATTTGAAAAAACTTTTTCGTAGATTTTCTATATCTTTTTCTTCTACTCGTATATGACGAATAAGGTTATTCAAAATCGAATAAATAAACATCATCAAATAAGAACCCATTAAAGTTTGTTTCTACACTTTTACAAGTTGCCTAAAATTGGTTAATATTTTAGGTGGCCTCTCGGGGGCTTGGCGTTTCTCCCCCTACCCTACCCCTTCTAGCAAGTAGCCGTTAAAATAAGCGGGAAAAGTTTATCTGAAAATGAGCCTTGGAAAGTACGTGGGCCAAGAATAATTGCGACAATTAACAATTCCATTTATTTATTTTGCGTACTTATAAAAAAAAGAAAGAACTTAAATAAGACAAGAAAAAATAAATAATTCAAATAAATTAGTTAATTACTATTTAAAAATATATTACTATTTATTTTTCAGCACCTGAACAGCCACCATCTGAAGTGGAATGCCAAGGCGTGTCCTCATCATCACTTAGGATATCCTGGCAACCAATCACAGCACCCGGAGCATCATTATTAGGATATTCCGTTTTCTACGGCACAGAAGGTAAGAGCTCGTTGACATAATTAGCAACACTATGTATATTCTTCTTTCTTAGTGGCATTGCTCTGAATACGAGCGCTCATGATTTACGAGTAAAATATCCTATGACTCAAAGGACCAATTGGTCCTTCGAGCCGGATAGTATATTTTTTTCTTATTAGTTAGCTTAGATAAAAGCAGGCTAATATTACAAGGAGCTCAATAGTACAGTGAATAATGCGCTTGGTCTGCGATTGCTGAATTTAAGCAACTTTCTAAAAGGTTTATCATCAGGTGGGTTACCAAAAACTTTTCATCTCAAATTCCTCCATGCTTCGGAAGGTACGTGAAGCTGTTGATCTTCGCTGCATTAGCAGTCGTCAACGATCACCATTTTGCACTGGACCCGCGTGGTGGTTTACGGCCTATTCTCCATCCATGATATAAATTGAGCTGATGATGATGATTTTTAATATTTCCAAACCCGTGGCTTCAGATGGCTCGTGGCAGAACATTAGCGCGCCCCACACAGAGCTCTACATCCAAGCACTCCTGAAGTACACCAATTATACCGTGAAGGTGGCTGGTTTCTCCAATTATGGGATTGGGCCGTTCTCCTTCCCGATCGTCTGTACTACACTGCAGGATGGTAAGAATAAACTGACATAATATTATGAATAAGAGAATAAGAAACATTTATGGACCTGTACATAAACAAATACAAACAGACAAAAAAGATAAGAAAAAAAGAAAATAATAAAAAAAATAACATCCTAAAATATGAACTAACACAAGCACAAAAAAAAGAGAAAAAGAAAAGCTATGATGTGCAAGGTCGGGTAGGTAGCTGTCTCAGCAATGTTTATGTGGCAATACACAGAATGCTACAAAAGCGCTGGTTTTATACTGACTGATTTGACATAGCTAAATTAAGCGTCTTTTATAATGATTAACCGGATTATTATCTTGTTTTTGTTGCCTTTGGGCTTTTTCAATTTAGACGTTTGTTATTGAAGGCCTAAAACAGTCGTGCGGCTGTCGTGCGACTGGCGTTTATATGAAACCGCACGGTAGCGGTCCGACGCAAAACGTCTAAATTGAAAGAGCCCTCTGAGTATACGATGTTTCGGTACAGTCACATGCGCCTTCATCACAAAATTTTAAATTTTAATCGTAAACTCTAACCCCCTTAAAAATAAACAAAGAATAAGGTCCGAATAATTCCGTGTTTTGTCTCTTTTACTCTAATTTGAAATGACGTTTACATGACAGCAACAAAACACGGAATAACTATTCGGACCTTGTTCTTTGTTTATTTGTAAGGGGCTAACAAATAAACAAAGAATAAGGTCCGAATAGTTATTCCGTGTTTTGTCTCTTTTAGCCTAATTTGAAATGACGTTTACGTGACAGGAACAAAACACGGAATAACTATTCGGACCTTATTCTTTGTTTATTTGTAAGGCACTAAGACAACAACAAAAACATAGTAATGATCCCGTTAATTATTGTAGCGATAATAATTATGATGATACTAAATTTTATAAACGAAGCAAATATAATCCATAACTGGTTGAGAGAACTTTTTGTTTTAATAAAATTATATTTCATCTTCATCTTTTTCTCCATCTTCAACCGATTCGATAAAGACTACATATGCGCCAAATAATGTGTTTTAAGCGTTTGTTATAATCTTTGTATGTTATTTCGTTTTAGTGCCCGGTCCACCGTCAGCTATCAAGGTCGTGGTATCATCAGCAGCTTCCCTGCTAGTAAGCTGGAGAAGGCCTGATCAGCCTAATGGAGAGATATCACACTACACTGTCTACGTGAAGCCTGTGTCTAGGTAATATTTAGATTTTTTTTATATAACTGATCAGCAGTCACCTTTAAATCATGTATTTAATCTCTATGCCAATATATTATTATCTAATTTTTCTTTATTCGTTACGTATTTATAAAATATAGTAAAAGGCAGTAGGCAGGGCAGGCATCCTACGAGCGATACGTAGGACTGATGACCGCTGGGGCGGAACGGTCCTCGAGTGGCGACCACGTACCGGAAAGCGCAGTGTGGGCAGGCCTCCAACAAGGTGGATCGACGATTAGACCAAATTCGACAATTAAATACAAAAAAAGAAAACAACATTACATTAATTAAATTTAAAATATATACATTACATTACATCACACGACATAAAAGGAGACACCACATGGAAATAAAATTGAAAATTCAATATAATTATATTAATAATTAATTTTTACTTGATTTATCAAATTTAAAACTCTGAGCGAGTAGTCACTCACAGCTCAAAATATTAAATCTGATTATTTTTTTATATGATAGGTATTGTTGCCCAAAAATGTCAATCTCCGGGTATTTAGCAACCGTCTCATTGTAGGCTCTGCACATACGCACGATGGGGTTGTAATATGAAGTGTTGTTTTTGTACACATTGAGTGCAAAACCCTTAGGATGACGTGGGCGTATATTATTATCTAATTTTTCTTTATTCGTTACGTATTTATAAAATATAGTAAAAGGCAGTAGGCAGGGCAGGCATCCTACGAGCGATGCGTAGGACTGATGACCGCTGGGGCGGAACGGTCCTCGAGTGGCGACCACGTACCGGAAAGCGCAGTGTGGGCAGGCCTCCAACAAGGTGGATCGACGATTAGACCAAATTCGACAATTAAATACAAAAAAAGAAAACAACATTACATTAATTAAATTTAAAATATATACATTACATTACATCACACGACATAAAAGGAGACACCACATGGAAATAAAATTGAAAATTCAATATAATTATATTAATAATTAATTTTTACTTGATTTATCAAATTTAATACTCTGAGCGAGTAGTCACTCACAGCTCAAAATATTAAATCTGATTATTTTTTATATGATAGGTATTGTTGCCCAAAAATGTCAATCTCCGGGTATTTAGCAACCGTCTCATTGTAGGCTCTGCACATACGCACGATGGGGTTGTAATATGAGGTGTTGTTTTTGTACACATTGGGTGCAAAAACCTTAGGATGACGTGGGCGTATATTATTATCTAATTTTTCTTTATTCGTTACGTATTTATAAAATATAGTAAAAGGCAGTAGGCAGGGCAGGCATCCTACGAGCGATGCGTAGGACTGATGACCGCTGGGGCGGAACGGTCCTCGAGTGGCGACCACGTACCGGAAAGCGCAGTGTGGGCAGGCCTCCAACAAGGTGGATCGACGATTAGACCAAATTCGACAATTAAATACAAAAAAAGAAAACAACATTACATTAATTCAATTTAAAATATATACATTACATTACATCACACGACATAAAAGGAGACACCACATGGAAATAAAATTGAAAATTCAATATAATTATAATAATAATTAATTTTTACTTGATTTGTCAAATTTAATACTCTGAGCGAGTAGTCACTCACAGCTCAAAATATTAAATCTGATTATTTTTTATATGATAGGTATTGTTGCCCAAATATGTCAATCTCCGGGTATTTAGCAACCGTCTCATTGTAGGCTCTGCACATACGCACGATGGGGTTGTAGTATGAGGTGTTGTTTTTGTACACATTGAGTGCAAAAACCTTAGGATGACGTGGGCATCCTCAGACTTTGGGACATGAAGGGAAAGTACCTTAAATCTTTCACGTATCCCCAAAGGAAGTAATCCAATGGTGTTAAATCTGGCGATCTTGCCAGCCATCTAATCGGTCCATTTCAATCCAAGTAGGAAAACATTCAGAAACTCTGCTGCTCTCCGACTATTATGAGCCGGAGCTCCATCTAGTTGGAAAATTAAGTTTTCTTGCTCGGCCGCGGAAAGATTTCTTATCTCATCTCTTAAAATTTGAAGTATTTCTAAATACTTTTCTGTGTTCAAGGTTCCTTGGTAAAAATGAATTAAGAAAACCCGGTTTTTATAAATTCCGCACCAACAGTTGAGTGAAAAACGCACTTGGTTACTTGTTTCGGTGACTCGTAGGGGATTTTCTTTAGATCAAACACGATTATTGTGGCGGTTATACATACCGTTATTGCTAAAGTTAGATTCGTCTGTCCAAATAATATTATCCAAAAAATTTGGATCTTCGAGCAAGTGTGTCTGGATATTGCGACACAAATTTAGTCTCCTTTCTCTATCGCCCAGAAGTAATTTTTTAACCAATTGTCCTTCAACATAACTTTTGAAACCGCATTTTTTTTATATACGGTGTATTTGACTTTTTGAAATTCCAATTTCTTTTCACCTTCCCTCACTGAAATCTTCGGAAAAGCCGAAAAGTAAATTAAAATGTCAAGTTCTTCGTCGTTGATGGTATGGTTCTCTTGCTGTGGTTGTCTTGAGCGTTGATTAAAGCGTCCCAATGTTTCCAAATTATTTACGAGCCTTTTTAAAACGCGACGATACGGTGTTTGTCTTTCTGGATATTGTACGCTATACCACCGCAAACTTCGAGAGATGTCTTTATTATTCTTACTTCATATGCCATGTCCGCAATAAATTAACACAATAATACGCGTGTAAGCGAATGAAGCCTGAAACGTTTGTATGAGTTTTAAATTCGACGTAAAATATTAAATTTCAGCACTGGAGCGCCCCAAAGCTACCGCGTGGAAGCGAACCAGGAACAATCCAGACAACTGACATTTTCAATATCGGGACTGTCTTCCGGGAGGCAGTATGAGGTGTTTGTCAGAGCCCATACTGCGGCTGGAGAAGGAACACCCAGCAATAGGATACATACCGAGTTGTCTCCCAAAGGTAAACGTAACGTTTAATTTTTTTTTCAATATATTAGTAGGAGGCAAAAGAGCAGGCGGGTCACCTGATGGGAAGCAATCACCGCTGCCCATGGACACCTGCAAAATAAGAGGAATCACAGATGCGTTGCCAGCCTTTAATGAAGGAATAGGCTCGTTACTTGATGATCCCTACGTCGTAATGGTCCATAAATACCGCCGCCGAGAGCTGGTTCCACAGCACTGTAGTTCGTGGTAAAAAATTAGAAAGAAAGAAAGAAAGAAAGAAATTATTTATCGTATATTTTTTTTTAAACTCTAGTGCGGGCAACCAGTCTCCACACACTTAATTATGTTTACCAGTATGTATTCCCAATACATAGTTTTCCTGCATATTGATAAAATGTGCAGGAAAACAAAATACTTATATTTGATTGATTGGCTGGTTGATTTTTGTATCATCTTCATAAACCTTTTAAACGTCCTGTGTTGGGATTGGTTTGCTGTGAAACCCGCTAGCAACGAAAAGCCTGAGAATCTATCTATTCTTAACTTTTTTTATATACCTTACGGTTAATCTCAGTGCCTTCATCTCATCTGATTTTAAGTGATGATAAGGCCAGTGATGGAAGATGGTGGTATGGATGGTAGCTAGCCAGGCGGACAAACATAAGACCTACCACCAATCAAACCGAGTACAAACACATGTACCCCACGTTAAAAATTTCAATTTTATCTTCGGCATTTGACAAACTAGAGTTATTTTTGACGAAAACGGGAATTGGTATAGCAATTTTTAACTCTTCTCGTATGTTGCTATACTAATTTTCGTTTTCGTAAATGTAATCGAATGAATACGGTTAGTAAACAAAACTAAATTTACGCACCTAGCTTAAGTTTGCGAAAAGACAAGAATCTTCAATTTCATTAGTATTAGCATTCTGATTTTGATTATTAAATTTTGGTGTTGGTCCAGGTTCCGTAAATCTATCAATCTCTAGCAAACCTTATCTCTTTTCTTCTGCAGTGGTAGCCGGAGTAGCATCGTTGGGAGGCCCAATATCAGTAGGAGTTGGCAGTTCTCTCCTCCTGGTGTGCCAGTGCGTGGGAGTCCCACCACCACGCACCGTGTGGTACCACAAGTTTAATATCATCACCCACCACCCGAGGTTCACCAGGAACCATGATGACAGTTTGCTAATTAACAGTAAGTTTTGAATCACATAATGTTATTGTCTATGACCACAATCAAACGATAGTCGCACGAGGATAACCTGACCTCCCAGCAACCAATCAGCGAAGCCGAAACTGAATAGTCATCGGCGGTTTGCGCAGGACCCCGCCATTTATTCCATCGAAGACTCAGGCCCCTCTAGACGATTTTCAATATCATAACATTTAAATTGTATTCCTTTGGAAGTAAATTTGTAACTGGAAGAATCCGTTTTTATTTCTTGTTCCCATACTAAGCAGTTATAAAAACAATGTTAGAATTTACTGAGCCAATAATCATATTCCTGACTAAAAAAAAGTAATAGAGGAAGAAAGGGTACCACTAAAAAAGTACCACACCATAATGAAAATTTCCAAAAGGAAGCCATGCTGTGAATATTGTATGGAGCTTCGCAATAATATGTCTAGTCGTCAAGCAGACAGCAAAGTAAAAAAAGTGAACACCATAATTATGCGTTGAGTGCAATAAAGGAATGTGTCTTGAATGATGCTTGAATGTTTTAACAAAGTCCATTTAAATTTAATGTAAATTAGTAAATTGTTAAGTTGTAATATTTGGTTGATTAAAATATTCTCTCGACATAGATTATTTCATTTTATATAGAAACATCAATAAACCTTGTATACAAGACAAAAGATATGCCCAATATTTCAGTGCTGTACAAGCTATTTTTAATAGGTATACAATTTTGTCTAAACCTTTCTATATATTCAAATTATCCTGGTACTGGCTTATCATATGTATCATTATAATATTAGAAGCACATAAAATGGTTTCAAAATTAAAATTTTGCAAATTCCATAAAAACATCGTAGAGGTCAATAGCATTATGTATCGCATATTGTTTTCTAAAGTTTACGCGAACACTACACATTGAAATTAAACAACTTTTACGGATCTACTCGCGTTTATTTATTTATTAAAAAACCATCCTAATTTTAATAGAGACGATGGTTGGAATCTACCACCAGCCTGGGATCCCATCATACAAAATATTAAATCCCAGCCCCAACACCATACTGCCAGACCAAAAGATACTGTAAGCTCTTTCTGCGTAAAACGGAACGCACCTGATTAAATTTAAATGAGGGCTAGCAAGCTACTAACTTATTATGAGACGACCAACACCTCAGTCTCCCTGTGACCACGGACCCTGCAAAGGGTTCGAAACGTCAGGATAAACATTAATTAAAACTAATGTGTAAAATAAACGCGAGTAGATCCGTAAAAGTTGTTGCATTTCATTATGTATCGCACGATCTGAAAGTATTATGAATATTGTGTCGCACTGAATGTGTTAAACCAATCCCTTTCTTATTTTAATAATACTGAGCCGTCAAATAAGCTTAAGGCATGATATGGCCAACGCAGCTCATGGACGTTCACGACACCAAGAGTATCATCCACGTAACGCTGATCTTGAGGCTTATGCTCTTATACCTCTATGCCCTATTTCACTGTAATCTAGTACTTTGCAAACCAGAACACAATAATGTAAATCAATGCTGTTTGGTGGTAGAATTAGTGTGGTAGCCGTCCAGTCGGATCTTTGACAGATTACTACTACCTAGCAATCGGAGTGACTACACTTCCAATACATTTTTCATATTCAAGTTTGAGTTTGATTTAGAATTTGAAGTTTGATGCAAGTCTTTATAATCAGTGTATAATCTTCACATGTATCATCCTGAAGGTCTGAACCTATACAGGCGTTACCACATAAACTAATGCTTCTAAAAAGCTGTGCAGATTTCTGGTGAAATATGTGGAGGAATCTCAGAACTGTATCCCTTTCCAGATATAGATCAATCGCTGAGTGGCAACTACACATGTCTCGCGAAGAATCTCTACGGCTCCGACTCAGTTTCTTACGACGTCACCGTGCTACCAACTCCTGAACCACCGACCTTGAGGGTGATACCGCACAAGAACGCGCTTCATCTGCAATGGGATCCACCTAGAAAGATTGGTGGAAAGTCGCAGAAAATTAGTACGTATTTTTAAGCAGTTTGTTTTTAGGCATCGCAGGCCCAGGCCTTCCCACGTGGTCATAGCACACGGGAAAATTGTGCAATTACCCAACACCCTTGCCTAATGCGATTCAGTGGGTTTTAACGACTGCCAACAAACGGCAGCAATCAGGACCATCGGTTAAACGTGCCTGTGCTTGCAATTATCTGATTTGGTATTACCTAATCAAACACAAATGTCGCCGGTAATATAAGAAATAACAATATAAAAGTTAAAATAGACAACTAGCAAATGTAGTTCTCCCGATGTATAGGGTTTCAGGGAGACGTAATTAATTGATATGCCTCTGTGCTTATAGTTAATATCTTTATTTAAGTAACCGGCTCACAACTTCAATTGGCAAGAGCCAGGGGCAAAGAGAGCGATGTGAGGGTTTAAAGACACAAACTTCGGGCTTACCATAGATGACATATTACCTTATATTCACTAACAGTTCAGTGTCGCCACACAAGAGTAATTGTTCAGAATTTTAAAAAAACTTACTTACTTGCACCAGGTTACAATCTAACATGGAAGGAGGCAAATGGCTCCTGGCAGGACACATGGAGTAGTAAAGGCACGTCCCTCCTCGGCGCGCACGAACACACGCTGCGCGGGCTGAAGTGCGGCACCGGGTACTCCGTCCGGGTAACCGCCGCCAACAGCGTGGGCGCGTCGCAGCCGGCTTATATTGACGCTACCACTCTAGGAGGAGGTGATGATACAATTTTCTTCTCAGAGAACCTAGTGTAAGTTATGTTTGGCATTCGATCACGTTAACAGAAATTAAAATTTGTATGGCATTGAAGCTGTTCATCTATAAAAATGTAATGTGACATGCAATAAACAAATTTGAATTTGAATTTGAAGCAGCGCCTCCTGGCGACATACGAGAAGAGTTAAAATTTTTACTTACCAATCCTTGTTTTTGTAAACGTAATCGAATGAATACTGATAGTAAACAAAATTTACACTTGGCTTTCGGTTCAGTTCTTAGCAAATATTAGTTTTTGTTAGATTCTACGAGAGCTATGCCACCGACCGGTCTCGGATTGAAAGATCGAAAGAGAAGAAAAGAGAAGTTTCGATATTAAGTGAGAGGTACACAGAACTCACATTTGTTCTGTTGATGGTAAAATTTGTTTGAAATCTATCAGGCTCGTTACCAACATCATATGTTAGTCTGGAGCCGTAACAACAGCTTTAGTAGCATTGTTAGGTTCCTGCAGTTAAAGATAAGTTACTTCCTCAGTAGTGGAGGATTTCGGATATAGAGCGCTTTCTTCAATAGCTATTGTTACATGTATCATACTACATCCCATCACATACCATCAAGAAGAGCCATCATAAAGGCTAAGCGCTTCCTCTATGAAGTTTTAAATATTTTTTGTTTTTCTATTTTTTTGTTATCATATTTGGAACAGGCAGGGAGAATAAAGTTTTTCTTCTATTGCAGTTCCCTTATCACCCATAAGTACTGAATGGTTTTGGAGCAATGCAAGCCACGTCTTCATCCAGCTGAGTGGTTGGGACGACAACAGTTGCGAGATCACCAGGTTCGAAGTGGACTACAGAGAATATGGCAACAAAGTGTGGAAGAGAGCTGAGAATAAACTTGTAAGTATTCGTACTGAGGAGCTCGATGGCGCAGTGACTAGCGCATTTGGATTAGGATCTAGCAAGCTTAGCAACTCACATGGCCGGGTCAATGTGATCAAATTTAAAATAATAATGATCTTCTTCTTTTAGACAATTCAACTTTCTCGATGACAATATTTCATTGATATCAATTTTAAAATGTTTTTGTTTTGTTTATAAAATTTTAACGCAAATTTTGTTGCGAAACAAATTACAAAAACACAAATGTTGAAAAAAAAAACGGTTAATGACGGTAGTTGTTGACATTGAATTTATGTTGAATTTATGAAAGGCGCCAAAGTTGGCGCCTTTGGCTTTCAAAGTAAAAAAGTAAATAGTGTTATAATTTCGGCGGGCTGGTTAGAACCACGATAGCTCAATTGGAAGAGCACCTGACCCGGTATGTCAGAAAGGTGCAGGTTCAAACCCTGCTCGTGGAATTTATTTCAACATTTGTGTTTTTGATATCATTTTATTACTATTCTTTTTCAAATGCTTCAGTTTATTTACCTAATTATTAACGATTTTATTAAAATCACTAGTTGTTGCCCGCGACTTCGTTCGCAAAGACTAAAGTAAAAAAAAAAGTAAAAAAAAAGTATTATATATGCTGGTCTGGGTCATGGTCTGTATATGAGGAAAGTTTCATTAAAATCCATTCAGTAGTTTTTACGTGAAAGAGTAGCAAACACCCATCCATACTTACAAATTTTCGCGTTTATAATACTAGTAGGATGATAATAACTTCAGCTAAGAATATACGAAGCTGATGTGGCCATCAGCTTCGTATATTCTAGGCTGGAGCCTTCGTGATTGAAGAGACAGAAGAAGAATAAGAAACTCGTTATTTTCAATGAGCGACTTCTCATGTGATTATTTAATTACTCTAATGACAGTGTAAAAAGTGAAATACTTAATTACTTAAATTTTATTAAATAAGTAACTGTATTTCAGCCCCGCATCGATCCAGCGTGGAACCATTACATGCCACCGTCTCTCCTGAACCAGCCCAACTCTTTCGTTATCGGACACTTGGCGCCAGCACAGTGGTACCAGATCAGGGTGACTGCAGAGAACTCGGCGGGTGTATCGACATCTTTATACACTTACGCCACTACAACGTTGAATGGAGGTTTATGATTTTACATTTACCGTCAGCACAGTTGAATCACAGCGAACGTTTTGTCTTTGAATTCTGATTTTTTATGTGATGTATCAACTAATTCCCTAAGCAATGAGATCTTAGTTACATGGTTACATTCTCGAGATACGGGGTGGTGTGGCTCAGATGTACGTTGGTACATCATTAGTCACTACAGTGTTACATTCAAAATAATATGTAATATGTGTAGGTTACACTTTCTCTCCACCACACCGGTCTCAGAACCATTGTTCTTGATGTGGATTGGCAAAGGAGAGAGTAGTATAATATACTACAATATTTTTGTAGTCGATTTAGCTGGTAGTAGCCAATTATTGTTTAAACCCCAATTACCACTATTATATATAAGTTTGCATGTAAGTTCAAGATAATAATGGCTACTTTAAATACAAAAGACAGAATGAAAATAAAAATTAATAACTAATGAGTGCTTTGCTTTGCAATCGTAAATAAGTAATTAATGTTTTCAGAATCTATTGGGCCACCATCAGAGTTCTTCGACCTCAACATGCTTGTCATCATCTGCAGTTCAATATTACTGATGATATGTTCATTGACTTGCGTTTATATATTGGTCAAACGGCATAAGTAAGTTACTTTTATATTATATCTAGCACCTTTAGGTTGTAGTTTTTCGAGTTTAGTAAATTTCGTAATACACCCAGCATTGTGCAAAAATTTCGCACGCTTAGTCATTATTCCCGGTTGTAGATAACAGAACTTCATTCTTAACGATTAAAAACGTCTTAAGCCACCATTAAAACCAAATTTTGTTTTAAATTGTTTTAGGCACCATCGATTAACCGAGTATCGCAACTCATTGACAGCTGAAATCAAATCTGAAAGAAGTAACGTCACCGCGAACACACCGCAAAGTGTACCGACCGACGTTAACAATAGAGTCTATAGCACACCGGTGCATCTTACAGCTGATACGAAGCATG
Source organism: Eudonia truncicolella (assembly GCA_949315975.1). Lineage (NCBI taxonomy): Eukaryota > Metazoa > Arthropoda > Insecta > Lepidoptera > Crambidae > Eudonia > Eudonia truncicolella. Next base: position 3,027,022 of record OX438848.1, on the reverse strand, counting down.
GTAAGAATAAGGAAGATAATATTTTCAGGCGTTGAGATATAGCTGCTATTCAATAACACGTTATCAACTCATCACATTATCTTATTATTAATATCCATGAATTTTCCTTAGTTGGTTTATTGTTGTAATCTTAAATTGAAATAGGTATAAAGGCGCTTAGGTCGAGATCTGCTTAAAAGTTTTAAATAAATAACCATTACTTAATTTTACAGAATTATATGAAATCAGTCCTTACGCACAGTTTGCAATTGGATTCCGGACGTTCGGTCACGTAGACAACCAAGAAGTGCCAACTAGAGCTCACCTGCCGGGTAATAGCAAATCAAGATATGATAGTGGTATGTTTCGTTTGTCTATAAATATATATTTCATAGTTGTTTTTATTTTTTTGGTCTATTCTTTTGGTTTATTAAACTCGCCTTGTAGGTGATGATATCTGATTATTTTCCTTTAATGAAGTATCTACTGTCAGTGAAATTATGTTTATATAGATGATACTATAATTTCTTAAATTATTATGAGAAACATCTAGTATAGTGTGTAAAAAAGCATAGATTTATGGGTTTTGGTTTATTTTACAGAAACTAGTTTTCAAATGAGATCAGAGTCTGAAGAAAGCGATTGTGTATCAAGAACGACTACTTTAAAAAGTGTGCCAAGAAGTAAGTGTTGAACTTACAATAAAGTGCCCAATATTTTTTAGTTCTTAAATACTGTTAAAGAAACTTAACATTTCTAACACTATTATACCTTACTTGAATACTAATAAGCTTTTTACTTTTTACATTACTACATTTACAATAAATGTGATTTGAAGGTATCTATAATGGACTTTAAATCGCATACCTAAGTTCAGTTTCAGTCAAGATAAAATAGAGGTACAGAGGTATTATCTTATGCATAGAAAGTTTTATTAAAAATTGGCTTCTTGGTTTGAAAGAAATAGAAATATAAAGTTAGTATGGGATACTAAGATCTAAAATGGCTCTTAATGCTAATTGACGTCTTTTAGCGCGGCAGTATGAGAGAGACCTCAATAACCAGTCACCATAGATTATTGTAAAAAATATAGTATAACGTAACACAAGCATTGTATTTTCGTCTATTTCAGAAGGATGCAGGATGCCACACCATAGGTAGCTGAGCAGCTCATCTTAATTTTAGTATAATATTTAAAGGTTGTGTTCAATTAAACAATAGGAAGTAACATTTTTTAATCTCATCTACAATAGACTTTAATTATAATTTTAGTGAACATTATAGTATAAGTTTAATAAACATAGAAAAATTAATCGACGAGTGTGATGCCCTAACGTACAAGAACTACGAAGTGTAAATGATATATACCTTACTATTTGTAGACAATATGTTTAAAAACGTTAGGCTACCACACCAGTTATCGTTTTTATTGAAGAATGTAGTGGAACTTACAAAAAGAATTAAAATGAAACAAGTCAATAGTCATAGTTTCATGTTTTCGTTTATCCTACAGTTATCAATGCAGAAACTAAACGCTACATAACCTACGTAGCAGGCTCGTCTTGTTATTATTTATTATGTTTTTTTTTTCTTTTTACGTGTGAATGTTCTATTCGGGTATAAAATAATGTGTTTTTTTATTAAGACGATGTTCATCACCAGAGGTTATTGTAGAGAAATAGTGGTATAATTTGTCAATTTAAAAATCAAACGAAGTTGAAGTTAATAATTATTTAATAGTGATTTAGAATTTTGTTTTAGATAAATTAATTATCGCAAAGGAATCGGAACATAATCAATTCATTGAGAAAAATCGAAACCCATTATTGTAGCTGTTTAAATATTTTTATACATTTAAGCAAATTGTAAATAAAGTTATCAATTAAATGTATATTATAAATGTTAAGACAAACGAAGCGACAATTTATAGTTGTAATGCTACTATACTGAATTTGATTCAATCTTTAGATAATATCAGTCAATATTGTAAAGTTTTATAATGGAAATCTATTTATATGATACATTGTGTTGTTAATTTTAGATCTTCATTTTATTTTTAGTGTTTTTTTTTAAATACAATATTAAAAGCTATACCAAGTGGAAAGTAGTACCTTGTTTTTACTACATTTTGCTACCATCTCAATATTTGTAATTTTGTTATGGCTACTTATTTATAATAATTAAAATTTCTAAAATTCTTAAACATTTAGTTGATAAAAATCTAGTCATATTTATAATTTTTTAAGGTCAATCATTTATAAGTTTCATAATTATTTTGACCATTTTACTCGTAAAAAAATTAAGTGTGAAAAGGCCAAATACACCATTTTTAAATTATTATTAAACTAAATATTTGAAATTGAGCTGATGTCAAATTTAGCAGTGACAAAATTCAGCGCTTACGTCAGTCTTCCCGGTAGCATAGCGGTCAGTGCAGCCGCCCGGATTACGGAAAACCCAGGTTGGATTCCTGGCTGGGTCGGGTGGGCGTTTAATTTTTTCACTGTAATTTAAAAATTTTATAAATATTTGATGTCAAATTATCATAATTATGTATTGTGAACAAAATTATTATCTTCTAAAAGACTGATTGCTAATTATTTATTGTTTTGTAAATTAGTAATGTAATTTTCATTTCGATGAAGGAATATAAATGTTAGTCATACAGTTTGTAGTTTAATTTATTAAATTATTTTTTAAGTTATTATTTGTACTATAGGGAAAAGGACAGAATGAGATCCTAGATACACAATTTTATTGTAGAACCATTATAGAACCAAAATTCAGCTGTGTTGTCACAAACGGTGTTACAAAAACCCCTCTGTCCTTTAGGCCTTAGGAGGCTTTGTGATGACTCGATACTCAAACTTCAAGATTATATTATTGGATCAGACAAAGTGTTCGAATTTTTCAATGCATATCCCAATCAATTTGACGACCTCCGTAGCCGAGTGGCTTGCACGCCGGACTTTGAGCGGCGCTAACTCTGAGGTCCCGGGTTCGATTCCCGGTCGGGTCAATGTCGAAAAAGAAACTTTTCTATATTGTGTCGGGTCTGGGTGGTTGTGGTACCGTCGTTGTTTCTGATTTCCATGAAACGAGTGCTTTATCTACTTACCTTGGGATCAGAACAATGTATGTGATGTTGTCTCATATTATTATAATTATATCACGGGCTTGTAATCATTAATTCGCATTTAGCAAGCATGGTAAACATTACCGGTCGCGATGAGTTTTAAATGCAATGGTCGTGGACTGTGCCCAAAAAGGGACAGCATATTTTAGGTTACTTACTTCACTTTTTACATTACAAAACAGACCTGGGCTGTTATCAAGTTTTGGATTTCACTACATGGAAAACTTGTTGCCTTCACCTGTTAGTAAGTTACTTTAAGGCCCAAGGTAGCAGCGCAGTTCATCTGAAGTCCTCAATTACTGAAGCTTATTTAATTTTATCTCTTATTATCGGAACAAAATTGTTTCTAATATTAAGTTGCCATTATCAGTCAGCCAACTCACCAACCAATTTAAGTGCAATATACCCCTGCTGGGAATCGAACCCGCGGCCTAGTCAAACCTAGTCTGTTAGACGTAATCTAACAACTAAACCATGGAAACAGTTACAACAACAACCCAAATAACAAAGGAATCATGTTACTAGATATAGTACCTATATATATTTTGTCTATTCAAGTACAAATTCAAGAAACATAAATGCACGTTACATAATGGCACAATTCAAATAATAACTTAAGTGTGGAATCTCTTTGTACCAAAAAGGACATGTTTGAATCTTCACAACTTTTCTCATAAAAGCCTTTTTGCGCAACACTCGAACGAATTGAAGGGAGCGTCGATCCATGAAATTGGTAGGAAACTTGGTCACCAGACGATTAGGAATTTTGGAGGACAAAGTTGGAACTTCAGACTTAGGGTGAGACTCCATTGAGACGGAGCGGAGCTGAGCGGAGCTGAGCGGCGCACAGCTGTATAAAAATCAAATCCTCCCGCTCTCTACTCCTGGTTGGGCTTATTAATTTTAATATCTTAAATTAAATTCTTCCAAATAGTGTTGAATCGTCATAGGCCCCTATGCTTGATCTCGTTACCTTTGCAGTCTACGCGCGAAAAACGTATGCGCTAAAAGGCGCTTGAAGTGACAGTTTGTTTTTCTTGACGGGAAAGTGAAGAGTCATGTCTGCGTTATTGTTTTGTTTTCTAAGATATGTGTTTTGTGTTATGTGTGGTTATGTCGAATATAAATGTGAAATAATGGTGGACAATAAACCGTTAAGTGATCGTAAGCGTGTATGAGTGTTGGCAAATAAAACAGAACAGTGCAACGTCACTTTTCAAATTTTCTTAAGAAGTCTGCGTGAGGTCTTAGTAAAATCCCCAAATCTTTACTGAGATACTCAGGGGGTGGGGGGGTATATTATTTCTCACTTCTCATTACTATTATCATTTATCATCATTTATAATAACTTGTAAGAAAATTACTTTGAAATTGGCTAAATGTGCTAACCGCTCGAAGCCATTAACTAAAAGAAAGAAAAGAATATTTTTTCCCGCCTGTCCGTGCATAAACTCTTCACGTAATTTTTTGGTGAATGTTTGTTTCATGTTGCATGTTTAAATATATTTTTAAATATAGTTTCTATGTAAATAACTGCTGCTACGTTGGATTGAGAACTTTGGCGGTGCGCGTTCCAGAGCTGGTAGAACAAGGCCAGTGGGATCTCTCAGCAGCTTTCTATCAACGAACGACAATAATAATTGATTGCGTTGCACGTAAAAGGGTCTATGTGTATAAATTGTTTTACAGAGATAGAGCTGTTTTTGCTATTACATGCATTTATATTTGTATATAAATAAAAAGATATCACTTATAAAAGAAAAAAGATAAAAAGAAAGAAAATTAAGGTTTTGAAATAACACAACCTACAATAAAGTACAAAAAAAACTTTATAGCATGCTTCGTGGGCCAAGGCCAATTTCCAGAGATCTTGGGTTCACGTGTCGGGTAGGACAAAGTGTGTGTTCCTCAGATCATAATCTAAGGTGTGTTCATAAGTTGATCTTTGTAAAGTTAATTACTTCTATATATCACACAAGCTTATTTTTATGTCCGTGGGGATCTTAACATGAGCTGCTGGGGCACTAGCCTTCCCTATGAATGGATAAGGAGAAAGGGGCATGAACCACCACGCGGGCCCAGTGCGGATTGGTGGTTGTTAACGACTGCTGATGCAGCCGGGACCAACGGCTTTACGTGCCTTCCAAATCACCGAGGAGCTCGAGATGATACATTGTTGGTCACTTATCCGATGACCGGCCTTTGCGAAAGTTGCTTAACCTCAGCACTCGCTGAACGGGCGCGTCAACCACTATCATCAGCTTATCTATCCTACTAATATTATAAACGCGAAAGTTTGTAAGTATGGATGGATGTTTGTTACTCTTTCACGTAAAAACTGCTGAATGGATTTCAATGAAACTTTTCTCATATACAGACCATGACCCAGACCAGCATATAGGATACTTTTTCTTTTTTTTTACTGTAGTCTTCGCGAACGAAGTCGCGGGCAACAACTAGTTTCTAAAATATAGTGAAAAAATTAAATGCATACCCGATCCAGCAAGGAACCGAAACTGGGTCTTCCGCAATCCGGGCGGCTGCACTGACCATTATGCTACCGGGAAGCCTGACGTAAGCACTGAATTTTAACACTGCTTTGATTTTTGACTGTTTTTTATTGGCAGCAGCTGAAATGCAGCAAATAAGCACTAAAAAATAATCTCTATTTTTTCTACACAAAGCTATAAATGAGGTAAACACGAATTCGACAAAAACCAGAGCAATTCAAAACTGATTCGAAAACTGCCTGGTGCGTACAACCAATAGTAAACAGTCCCATTTCCAACTGTATTTTTTATGAGCAGCCATATTGTTTTAATACCGAATTGGATAGCAAATATTTAACTGTTTGTGTAAACATCGGCTGTAAGGGCGTGTCCACAGTAGCGGTTGAACAGCGACATCGCGTTATTTATAGATGTTTTTTTTGTCTAAAAATATAACTGAAAAATTAATAATAAATAATGAAATATAGGTATACTGCCTCAAAAATCACAATAGAAAACACACAAAAAAAGGAGCACAGGGTCAGGGGCAAAAGGGAATGGCTCAGCTTTCACTAAGATTTTCTTAGCGCTGGTTTTCAGCCGTTCTCCTTTCCCTGAGATGAAGAGCTGTAAATGAATGACTGTAAATGATCTGTTATTTAATATAATTGAAACGCGCCCACATAACATAGTAATCAAACATGAATCGAGAATAAATCAAAATCTCTATAGAATAGTAGGTAAATGTTAATGAAAACCAAGAAAAATATACCTAACTGTAGTTACTTTAACTGCGATCGTAAACAGGGCCGGTTGTTAAAACCACTAGCATTGCTTAAAGTACTACAATTATACTGAATTGCATGTTGAAAATATAGTTTTTACATGAATATTTGGTATTTGTACACATGTACAAACATTAGACAGGTCTTACAGTGACAGATTTACTTATAAGCGTCCCATCAAATTGTTTTATTAAAAAAAAGAAGGCGATTCTAAAAATGATGCACAAGTAGCAAGTGTAGTGGGTCATTAAAGGCTGAAAATAAATAAATAGAATAGTCTGTTTTATAGAATTCATACAATAAATTCTTTGCAAGGAAACAACACGCTGGTCGTTAATGAACACATGTCATATTTCCACATAATGTTTGTACGTATGTGATAATCACGCAATAGCGTGGACACGCCTTTATAAGAAATAAAACAAATGGTACATATTTACTAATTCATTTTGCTTTGGAAGTCTTTGTAGGTAGGTACGAGTTTTATAGCCCTCTCGGATATTTACTTACTAGTTTAGAAAGTCTCGTCAAAAAGGAAAGTTGTTTGTTTTTTAATTGGCTGAAGTGTTTTTCATTTAAATGCTTTTCTCTTTTACTTAAAACGGCTTAGGAACTCTCACGGAAATGGTGTTCCTGACGACTTGTACGAGTTGTCTGAAGTACGTAGGTCTGTGGTGAAAGTAACAATAAAACTGAAATATTAATTTAGCTTTTAAATTAAATAAATACCGCGATTCACAACAGTACGTGGTACAGCGCCGTCTAGTTAATACCAAGACTACTAATAAACCTGACACCTATACATGAAACTACCAGCAACTGTCAAAGTTCCTCAATAGACTTTGAACTTTATAATTAAGGCATATGGTTGAACATTTGTTGAAGAAATTTGTCAGTTTTGGATAGTCTGACGTGCAGACGTCTGGTACTTTGATATTTTCAACCGCGGAAGTATTTTTACGAGTATTTGTGCATCTTATGCTATTTAGTAGATTTGTAGCTGTCGCTTGTCACTGGCTGCATAATACAACAACATTATTTTATATAATTCACTGGCTTTTACTAAAAACCGCCTCTGTGGTCTAGTGGCTAAGACCACCGATTTAGACCTAGAGGTCCCGGGTTCGATTCCCAGCGGGGAGTACATGTTTGTGTACTCGGTTTGGTTGGTGGTAGGGTTTGTTTGTCCGCCTGGCTAGCTACCACCATCTTATCTAAATATGTCGCCATGACATCAATGTTTGTAGCATTGTTGTGTTCCGGCAGCTAGAGATAAGATAGCCAGTACCTCACTAATTGAGGATCCCGGGTGAAGTGCGCTTCCACCATTGGCCTTATCATCACTTAACATCAGGTGAGATCAAGGCACTCTGCTTACCCGTTAATATAAAAAAGTGGACTACTGGGTAAAGAGAGAAACATTAATTGACACACAAGCAAAAATAAAAAACATAACACAAGACTATATTGTCCTTCGATCAATGTCAATAAGACTGGACTTAGGTGTATACTGTGTATTTGCTATTCGATTTCGTTAATGGAAAATTGATTATTGAAGAAGTGCTTTCTACAAATGACTATAAAATACTACTAGACAACAGAAAACGTTTAAAAACACTACATTGACTACGTCACTGCAACAGAGTTCAGGACGCCATCTATGATTACCTGCGTGCACTAACATTTGAATTTAAAACGGCTTTCTGTATAAACTTGGATAGTGTTTCTAAACCAATAACAAAATAGAAAAAAAATCGAATTTCCTTTTATTACACAGCTATAACAGTTACAGAATAAATAAACCATGAAAAAAGTACTCCCAAGTCACAAGGGGCATACGCAACGGAGCGGCAAATTGGTTCCTCTCTGTTTAAATCGATGACCTAATTCAGACAGTCTGCACGGTGCCCTATATGGGAAGCAATGGGCTGTGTTGTCAAGTCTGAAACAAGCCATGAGGCATGAGAAAAAAAAAGAAAACTAAAGTTTTTTTGTTTTATTAAATTTACGCGAACGCCTCTATGGCCGAGTGGCAAAGCTCTCCGGAATATGCAGTAGTGCAATGATAAACTCGCTCGTTCTGCGATTGCTGAAGTTAAGTAACATTCTCAATGGCTGGTCTCCGAATGGGTGACTTATAATTTATCATACTTTGAGCTTAAACATTATCTGCATTAAGTCCTTAACAACCATAGCACTAAAAAAAAACATTCCGCCCGCGTGGTATTTTATGGTCGTTCTCCTTATCCATCTATTGAGAAGGCTCTTGCCCCAGCAGTGGGGACTTAAAATGAGCTGGTGATGATCCTTTCGTGATCGGCCATATTTGAAGCAAGCACTAACATATTATTTTTTATCTCAACCCTGCGGGATGAGGGTAGTTAGTGTTGCCTATTGCCCAATACAGCTTCTGTCGTAGACCGCGACAACTCCAACAACAATAGCATAAAGTTGAGCTTACAAACTGTTCTGTTCACCCTTTACCACGAAAACTCGAATGGAATACGAAGAATTTATTATAAGTATTATAAATTCATTTAAAATTATCCCTTTCTTATCGTCATTGTCGCAGCCGAAAGACGTTCGGTTTAATATACAAAGGCCTCCCGCAAGATCTCCACAACGACCGGTTTTGCGCTGCTCGCATCCAGCTGCTACAAACGACCTTCACCAGATCTTCGGTCTACCTTGTCGAAGGCCTGGCTACCCTGCGTTTTCTGGTTCGCAATCGCTACTCAAGAATTCAGCCCCCGAGATCCATTCGAAATTGGCCATCAGAAAAATGAAAACAGTTAGTTTCTCTCTGCGGAATCGAATCTGATCTGTAAAAGTAGAAATTTTGCACGTTCTATTGTAATTAATATAATGACGTGAAACTAATTAATTTAATAAAATTATATAATTAATGGAATCAGGCGTTATTTTGCGGAAATCCATGGTACAAAAACTGTAATTGAAATAATATGTAGTGTTAATTCCGCTAACTAATACTATTACTAAAGAGGTAACATTTGTAGTAATGTTTGTTTGTTTGTTAGTTTGTCGGGGCTAATCTCTGGAACTACTGGTCCAATCCCAAAAAATCTTTTACTGATAGAATGCTAAATACCTTGCGGGTAACATAGGATATATTTTATTTTAATAAAGATTAGTCTTCAGCTCGAAATCTTCAAATTTGTAAATGAAGTCGGTAAAAAAAGAGCTGCTTAGCTGCTTCATCGGCGTACGCTGAACGGATGGGTTTACATGAAAATAATGTACTACAAAAATGTATTATACCCAGCTTTTAAAGTACAGCCACAAAAACGGTTTTTATCTACACTAATGTTATGGAGAGGTGATGTTTGATTCGATTCGAAGGGTTATGGAGAAGTAAAGTAAGATTTTATTTTACTAAAAAGATTTTATAGGCTTTAATGACTAAAACTCTTGGTGTAGCAAGCGTCCTTATACTGCGGTGGCCGTTTTCGGAAACTTTTTGCTTAACGAATTTAATAAGCTAAAAAGGGAAGATTTCGAAATGTATGAATACGGTCACCCATCCGAATACAGCTCACAATTAATGACTGCAATCTTGCGATAGCAGCAGGATCATTGACCAGCAGGCCTAACGTGCCTTCAAAGTGCGGAAGAGCTTGAGATATTTTGGAGTTACCAAATTTGCAAGATCGTCGTTTTAAACACACATGCTTCTTTTCATAAGTACTTTTTTGTAAGTATATGTTTTACCCAATTTCAGTATAAACTCATTTCGATTTACCATTCGACTTTTGACTACGAGAACAATTGGTACGCACTACCCAACAGCAATCCGTTCAGTTTGCCAGGCAAACAAATAATTAATCTGCCAAGGGTATAGTTTAATTGCTTGTTTGAGTTTGTCTTCCAGTTTGTGTAATTCCAGCTTGATGAATCCCAAACTCTTTCGCTTTGTTTATTTTGAGAGTGTTGGTTGTACCAACCCGTTGCTACAATCAGTGCACATTATTTCTTGTCCTTATTTCTTGTGTTTCCTTTTGATATTTGTTTATTTGTTTTTATAACTGTTTTATTAGTATGAGTCGAATATGTATGAGTACTTTTATAGTTTAGGCTTTACAATTTTACGTAACATAATTTGAGCAATAGTGTGATTGCTATAAGATGCTAGGCAAGGGCCTCCAAATTGAAATCAAGTCATCGCTAAAATTGATGGGTATTGACTTAATCACTACGCTTGCCAAATGTGAGTGCCGTTTTTTCCGGTAAGATCGCATACCCGGGATATGCTTCGAAAAATCCGAAACACACTTTGCCGTTTGCCAGGCTGGGAGTGAACCCAGGACCTACGGATATCGGGCCATGCACTTTTCCAAAGCGTTAGGGATATAGTTAATAATTATAGAAAAAACTTTTTATCCTTCACCTTATCACGAATAAATCAACTTTGATAAGGCAACAAACATTATTTTGTGATCGATGATGATAATTTTGATACTTAATTTGTTCATTTAATTTTCATTTTGATACTTAATTTGATCATTCAGATTTTCTCACATATTGTAAATATGAAAAGCTATGTAATAAGATTAGCTTTAAAAGTTCTCTTATCCTCCCTCCTCATTAAAAACGTTAATTAGGTTATGAAACTTATACGATGTCATCTTATAGTTTAAGATTTGGTGTAGGTATGTTACAAAATTAGATAAATAAGCTTTGATATGTACTGGTACGCTTATCAAAATATGATGATAGATAAGTAAGCTTTGATATGTACTAGTATGCTTATCAAAACATGATGGTAGATAAGCAAGCCTTGATATGTACTGGTACGCTTATCAAAACATGATGGTAGATAAGTAAGCTTTGATATAAACTGGTATGCTTATCAAAACATGATAGCAGATAAGTAAGCTTTTATATGTACTGGTACACTTATCAAAACATGATGGTAGATATGTAAGCTTTGATATGTACTGGTACGCTTATCAAAACATGATGGTAGATAAGTAAGCTTTGATATGTACTAGTACGCTTATTAAAACATTATGGTGTACACATATTTTTGGATATGAAGATTCGGTTTTAATGTAACTGTAAATTATTATAGATTTCTATCTATTTTATGTCTTTTTGTGTAAATATCATCATCATTATCACAATATACCAATAAATGTTCTACAGCTTGGCAAGGTTCCCCAAACGGGCAAATGTAGGAAGATGGCCATAACCTACCAATTTGGCTAAACCAACGTTGATCGGTATGTTTTATCGACTGGGAGCATCGTCTTTACGTTCCTTTCAAGGTACGTAGAGCTCAAGAAAGCTTAGACTAGTGGCTTTCACTGGATCACTATCCGGTATTGTAAGAGTTGCTTAATTTGCACGATCGCAAGTCATACGCCCCCGCAGAGTAGGTGGAATGATGATATTCACAAGGTGGCTGACAAGAGCTGGATGAGAGTAGCCGCGGATCGTGCTCAGTGGACGCGGAGAGGCCTATATCTAGCAATGGACTAGTATCGGATGATGATTGAAGCCATGTTTGCTAGCCACTGCGTTTACGAGTTTCTCCATGTTAAAACAATAGCATTTATAGATAGATAAATAACCACTAATTGTTCACATACCCAAATAAAAAGTGCCAAAATCTATATGGTCATGATACGTTCTAATCAAATTGACTTTAATAGGTTACATTTAAATAAAGTAGGAGGATAATCTGATATGGGTTAGTTTTACAAACAAAATTGGTTTAAATGTATTTTTTTTAACTTAACTAATAACAATGAAATTAGAATTAAAATAGTTTATACAAAGTAAACAATAGTAAGGTGTGGTAAAAATGAAAAGATCCAAAGTGTATAAAATCTAGATTTTGTTTATTTTTTGGAGAGAGATCTGATTGCCTCAGACGGCATTTTCACCTTCACCGGGCTTGTTTGGGGGCGGCGAGGAACGTAAAGGATCCCTCATGCCCTCAAGAGGGAACGGCATCGCGCACTAGTGCGCGTCCCCGTGCCCTACTAGATTCTCCGAAGGGTTCGGATCGGATCGGGGAGCGGAACAACCCGAGGGCGCCTCTAAAGGCTCGGACCTCGGCTCGGGTTGACCGGGCCGTGGTAAAGGAGAGAAGCGCCCAAGTACATGTCTGTACCTGGTGTAGAGCGCGTGTGAACCGGTTCTTCGTACCCTTGTTCTACGAGTACGGTGTCTTAACCTAACTAGTGTGCATGTTTAGTGTATTCTGTAAATGTGTAGTGGCATTTAGAGGATCGGGCGGGCCTAGATCTTGTATGCAGAGTTACTTAGACTAATAAATTTAATGTGTTATGCAATTTTTAATTAAATATTTCTATTGTGCACATTGTCACATCAAAATAAACAAGTCACCTCCCAATGGGTTATCAAAATCTGTGTACTTACATTTATAATCACTGCTGCTTGCATAAGCGCGTCAGGCGTCATGACTTCACTAATATAAGTATTTAATTTACAATTGTATGACAAATTGAAGTTAATAATTATGTCTTAGTATTAACACATATTGGATCTAGATCGGATACACTTTGGATCTTTTAAGTTTTACCGCACCTTTCTGTTGCACGTTGTATAGCCAACCTCTTACTGTCTATATAAGGTGTCACTTGCTCTTGTAACGCCCCTTGCCAAAACTCCTGGACATGTCTTAAGTCCAGGCTTCTGCGATCAGCCGAACTCCGGAGAACCACGAGGAACGTTGGATGCATTTGTAGCAGACCCGCCTTCTTGAGAATTCGGAGAAGAATACATTACCCGAAAAAAGTAAGTTACTGTTTCACTTTTAATTATTAAGGATTTATATAATTTTACGCAAACTTTGTTGCATAAAAATTATAATTTGGAAAAGTGTTGAAAAAAAATCCACGAGCGGGATACGGACCCGTACCCTCCTCCTCCCGATAGCTGAAGTAAGATTAGTCATTTTAACACAATAAGCTTTAATGCAAGTGCTAGTTAAGCAACTTTCGCAAAGGCCGGTCATCGGATGAGTAACCAAAAGATTATCGTCTTGAACTTGAGCGTCGGATAACACGTAAAGTCGTTGGTCCTGGCTGCATAAACAGTCGTTAATAACCACCAATCCGCACTGGGCCCGCGTGATGGTTTATGGCCCATTCTCCCTATCCATCCATTGGGAAAGTTCGTTCTCTAGCAGTGGGGACTTAAAATGAGCTGATGAAAAGCTTCATTAGGTCAGCGATGTGAGAAGGGAAGCCAAGTCACAATATAAGGACACCCCTGAAGGTCTCCACGACATCCTCTCACGGACACGGAATAGTGCAACAGCTGTGCTCAGAATTTTCCGTGCTGTTCTGTGCCTATGTGAGAGTCTACGTGTGTGCTGCTCAAATGCGTTTGTTTGAATCAGTCTTTCTGCAGTCTCCTTATTTCGTTGCCAAGTGGGACAATTATGATATCTGTCTTACTCGACGAAAAAAATGTTCGCTTCAGGTACGCTACAATCCCAAAATCGTATGCTACGTTCCAAAGGTTTCGTCGGACTGCGTCTGCAGATACAAAACCAGAGGCACGGTCACCGGCAACAATTGCCTGATCTGTGCCCAAAACAGTATGTACAAAGCCGTCTACATGTGCGACGAGAGATCTTCGAACACCGATTGCAAGTATTGCGCTCAAGACATTGTTCGTAAATATTCAAAAAGTTGCTGCACTGAAAAGGTCTCCTCGAGCTGCTGTTCCAGTGGAGCTGATAGTCCAGAACTGTCTGGTCCAAAAAATGTGTGTCGCTTTACTGTAGACGCTTACTTTAAATGATGGGTGAATTAGAAGCGTTGTTTGTTGCTCGCTTATTACCGATCTATAAGTGACAGTTGTAATCGTAATAATTTGCAATTTACCAAAACTTTTGCTACCAAAACACATATTTTGTGTTATGAAACATACCGCGCCACAAGCGAGCGATTGACGAACTAAAAGTGTATGACGGCGCGCTCTAAATAAAACGACCGATTGTAGCAACCGCAGTTAGTAGCAGTCGCGTTGCCATTGTGCAATTAGCAACTGGTTGCTTCTTTTCGGTATAAACCTGCGGGTTTAATGCGAGTTATCGTGTTATACCGCTAGACTACTGACGTTACCCTTACGCTTCTAATAAGAAGCGTTAGCGTTACTGGATGGGTTAACAGGACTATATTGTTGATGTGTAAATAGTGCATTAATATTATTAATTCAAATACTTTATTGTTTTGTGCTGATTTGGTGGGGTAGTTACGTTTTTAAATATATTATAATGTTTTCAGACAATTTTAATTATAACAATTGTGTTTGTACCTAAATTTGTTGTTCTTTTTTTTTCACAAAATTCAAATTTAGACCTATTTCATATTTTCTTTCCTAATTGTAACGTAATTTAGTAAAATCGTTTAAAAATAATAAAAAGGTATCTATATTAATATTTATCTTTGTCCTTTTCTTTAACAGAAGATACCTGGTTATTTTAATATCTCAAAATAAAAATATAAATCATTAAAGCGACAAATATGATATCCTGATTAGGTTTCCCGGTCAAGCATTCGGTTTTTTTTGTATTAAGGATTTAGAACACCATATTAAATTATTTTTTTTTTCAGTTCGGAAAATCTTTGTCACACATTTTATTTGTAGGACATGCATTCAAGTTTCAAAACTCTTTATCAGGGAAACCTAATCAAGAAACCTTATTTATGCAGTCGCCCTTGCAAGTGAAGTCAAATTGTGAAGTCAAGTTTAGAAGTTAGATAGCGCAGCAGTGGCAAACGCGGCCTGTCTGCAGTTGCTGAAGTTAAACAACTTTGACAAAGGCGGTGTTCAGATGGGTGATCTATCTTGATATTATTTTCTAAAGTTTACGCGAACACTACACATTAAAATGAAACAACTTTTACGGATCTACTCGCGTTTATTCTACACATTACTTTTAATTAATGTTTATCCTGACCATTCGAACCCTTTGCAGGTTACAGCACCGGTATCTCCTAGGTTCTACAAGCAGAACGTAGATGATACTTTCACTATCCTACCAACTGATAAAGTACCTGCTTTTCTAGATCATCTTAACTCCATACATCCAAAAATACAATTCACAATGGAGTTAGAGGTAGATAGTAAGCTAGTTTTCTTGGATACTTTAATCATCAGGAATCTGGACCATAATTTGAGTCACACTGTGTATCGTAAAGTAACCCATACAGATGGGTACCTCAATGGTAAGTCTCACCACCATCCTAGACAGTTGGCTACTGTAGAGAAATCTTTGTTTTAGAGAGCACACGGCATCTGTGACACCCAACACCTGGCTGCTGAGCTTCAGCATGTCAAGCACGTACTACAGGATAATAAACTGAAAGTACCACGGCTTCGTCACAGAAAACGCATTAAACCAACCACAGTCGAGCGCCAACCTGCTCTACTTTCATATATGAAAGGTGTCACTGACAAGATTGGACATATCTTAAAGCGAGCTTCAATCAACACTTACTTCAAGTCGCCGAAGAAGATTAACCAATTTTAACGACCTGTCCAGTGCAACATACCCTTCAAGATGCAGGCGTGTACAAACTGAACTGCGACTGTGGGCTCTCTTACATCGGGCAAATAAAGAGAAGTGTAGGAACCCACGTAAAAGAACATATAGCCAACGTCAAGTATAGGCGCGAAAATAAGTCTGCAGTATGCGCACATTCCCTAGAGGGGATTAGCATTCGCTAGAGAACAACGATTCATCCCTAGGATGATACGCGAGGCTATTGGAATTAAAAAACATCCTAACTTCAATAGAGAAGATGGTTGGAATCTACCACCAGCCTGGGAGCCCATCACACAAAATATTAAATCCCAGTCCCAACACCTTACTGCCAGACCAAATACTGTAAGCTCTTTCTGCGTAAAACGGCTTGCTTAAGTATACAGACCGATTTGAACCATTTATTTACATACTACCAAGATAATCGAATCACAGTTAACGTTTCAAAATGTCAATGTGTGAGCTTTACGAGAAAACGGACACCACTGATCTACACTTATAACTTTAATGATATCCCTATTGAAAGAGTCAACATAATCCGTGATCTCGGTGTTTTTTTCGATAACAAGTTATTATTTCAAAACCACATTGATAATATTACTACTAAAGCTTTTAAAAACCTCGGTTTTGTGATTCGTGCCTGTAAGCCTTTTCGTGATCCAATCGCTATTAAATCCGTGTATTACGCATTTGTCAGAAGTACTTTAGAATATGCAAGCTGTGTATGGAATCCTCATTATGAAATATATAAAAATAATGTAGAAAAAATACAAAAGAGGTTTGTGCGGTATCTTAACTATCGCTTGCGTATTTCATCGTCATCTTATAAAGACAGTTGCGAACAACATAACATGCTGACCCTGGAAGGCAGGCGTTATCTTCTCGACATGTGTCTACTATACGATATCCTTAGTGATAATATTGATTGTCCTCAGCTGCTGAGTGGGATTGGATTCAATGCACCCACCTATCGCACACGCCATACCCCCTTGCTCAATGTTCCTCGTTCAGCCACTAACTATGGCAAAAATGGTGTCATAACGCGTATCGCCCGTACATATAATACCATGTATGCGGATGTCGACATATTTATTCACTCCAAAGCAAGTTTTAAAAAGCAAATTATAAACAAATTACTTACTAACTAAAACAGCAACGGGTTCCGTAGTGTATGTGAAGAAACTGTGACATACAGAATGATGTGACTTATCTATCTAATTTATTTAGTTTATTATTTTATTACTAATACTTTCATAAATTAATTTCTATAATATTAAATTAATAACTAAGTATATTATTACTATTTTTATGTATTTATAAATGAGTTTAGTAACTACACGGTGCGTATAAGTATTATTCTCTTTCTTTTTTATCTAAAAATACAGTTTAAAATTTATGTAAATATATTATTTTTGTTATTTATACATAAAAAGCAAATACGGATACACAACAATACCTCATTGTGTTAATCTTATGGGCTTCTGTTATGCTTATGTAGTAAATTTGTATAATTTAAACAGGGAAACCTATAATTGGCCATAATCTTTACCTACCTGAAAAATTGTATACGTTTTGTAACGCTGTTGGTTTTCTTAATAAAATAAATAAATAAATAAAATAAATAAAACGGAACACATTTGATTAAATTTAAATGAGGGTATACAAGCTACCAACTAATTATGAGACGACCAACACCTCAGTCTCCCTGTGACCACGGACCCTGCAAAGGGTTCGAAACGTCAGGATAAACATTAATTAAAAGTAAGGTGTAAAATAAACGCGAGTAGATCCGTAAAAGTTGTTTCATATCATTATCTTGAGTTGCTCCGTGCTTTAGGCACTTAAAGCCGTTTGTCCCGACTGCATAAGCAGTTGTTAACAAACATCGAACCACACTGGGCCCGCGTGGTGGTTTACGACCTGTTCTCGTTGAGTTGTTTACATCCACAGGGAAGGCTCATGCTCCCGCAGTGATGAAGCTAAGTTAGGTGACGGTTGCTGAAGTAACCTTTCTTAGTTTAGGGGTTAATAGAAATTTTAAAACCGTTACTGAAAGGGGCATTACTGGTATACATACACAGTTAGGTCATAAGTATTGTCACACAGTAAAAACTTTTCTTTTAGAATGCTGGCCACAAAAAAGTTTATTGAATTCGAATTTCGAATTGTTCATGAAAATAAAATATATACTTTTAAGAATTTTACTCATTTTTAAATATGGAGTGGACGCTTAAAGAAGACCAAGACGACGCTTAAGAAGCTTGTGTATATTGCGTACTCTTAGCAGATTGAGCTAAGCGTTCATTTGTAACAAACCATTGAGTATTCACAGCTTTCAAATTTTGTCACAATGAACAAAAGGAATAAGTTGTTTTAGCGTTTTCTTGTAACAAAATAATCGCTAGAATCATCATCATCATGACCATGCCAACAAACAGCTCAATTTATGTCCCCACTGCTGGGGCACGACCCTTCCCTATGGATGGATAGGGAGAATGGGTCAAACCACCACGCGGGCCCAGCGCGGTGCGATGGTTTTTGACTGCTAATGCAGCCGAGACCAACGGCCTTCCGAAGGACGAAGGGTTCGAGATGATGCCTTTTTGGTCACCCATCCTATGACCGGCCTTTGCAAAAGTAGCTTAATCTTATCAATCACGGACTGCGCTATTGAGCATCTCATCATTACAGTCAAAAGACGTCCACTGCTGGACAGAAGCCTCCCTCAACGCCCGGTTTGTGGTGCTAGCAAGAGTGCTCATTACTAATTAAGACTTAGGTTTATCTGCACCTTCTTTCTTTTCTCACGTGTAAGCACTTCGTGAAGGTCGTAAGGTGTAAGGTAAGATGTTGAGTGACGATAGGTGAAGGTGGAAGCGCACTTCACCTTTTCTTTCCTGAAAAGATCCTGAAAAATCTGCTCACAGACCGTCACAACCGTGTTGTTGCAGTGTGTGGGGATGGGCGTTGGTCTCCCCAATCCACTTAAAACCAGAGACATCCGTTAGCCGCTAGGCGGGACCCCAAGTACACGAAAGTCTTTGACTGTCCGCCAAAGCGCACTTCAATCGGGAACCCTCAACTACAGAGGCGCTGGCTATCTTATTAGTATCGGAACACAAAAATCAATGCTTCTAACGTAGAAATATACGTATTTATAGAGTCGAAGTGGATTCTATTACACCGTTCTTTATTCTTTGAGATTCGGCTGGAACGAATTCTGTGAAAATGACCTTCATTAAGGGTCATAAAACGAAACACTGTGTGTATATTTGGCTCCACATTTCGTTAATCTACACCCAAATATCAAAGACATAAAGGCGATGTCCCACTGCGGCGCACGCTGTGCACGGACACGCGGCCCATTTTCGCTGCGTGGGTCCTTTAGTGAGGAACTTGAGGGCGCAGTAATTAATGTCAGGTCTGCGATTGCAAAGGAAGAAAAAGAAGTAAAAATACATTTATTGGCACACATTAACAACAAAAATTAATTACATGTAAAAAATACTTACTTACAAAAAAAGAAACAAGGTGCAAAGTGCAAGGTAAACCTGATCATTAATCAGTAACGAGCATTCTTGCTAGCACCACAAACCGGGCGTTGTGCAGATCCTTGGGGAAGGTCTTCGTCCAGCAGTGGACGTCTTTTGACTGTAATGATGAGATTCTCGATGGCGCAAGGGTTAACGTGCTCGGTCTGCGATTGCAAACGTTAAGCAACTTTTACAAATGCCGGTCATCGGAGGCACGTAAAGCAGTTTGTCCCGGTGGCATTAGCCATAGCAACGACGTCAGCAACCACGAGTTCGTGCGTAGCGTGTTCGTAGGTTAGTGTTGCAGTGTTGCGTTACTTCTATGAAAATGCAGTTTCTTGCACCCATTCTACTTCACAGCTAAAAGATAGATGTCCTGTATGGGTAGTAGGTTTAAAAAAATAGGGCCAATCAAAAGTCCTTATTTTTAAGTTTGATTGTTTAAAATAAAATGGCTTTGACTTTGAGTGGAAGCATCATACATTTTCAAACAAACCGAAGCTAACGTGCGTAGCGTGACCGTACGTTGCAGTACTATTAGTTATTATGTGGTTGCAGTGGGGCATCACCTTAAGGGAAATGCTTGCAGCATTATTGTACCAATGTGCTCGCATTTTTATGATAATAGCCTGCTATAATCATTTGCTTCTCTTACTACGTCGACTTCGAACACAATAAGAGATTTTGTTAAATCAATAAAATATCAATAATATTATTAAATTCGCTTGATCCGATATCCCGGATATCGGTGGTTACCGGAGGTTTATACTCGTCGGACTTGATAGATTTAAAGCAGTTTCTTATCAAAGGAGCGTGAAACCCTAATTGTGCACCTGGCTCTAGAGCTTTAGAGTGTGCGGGTTTGAATCCCGCTCTTGGAAATAAACACTTTCTAATAATTATTTTTTTTAATTTTATAAAGCCGATGTCAAAGTCAAAGTCAAAACTTAAGACAAGTGCTTTCGAATCGTCTACACATTTTTTTACCTACTGCTGTTAGGTATGTTATGTTTAAAAAGGTATAATTAGTTTTATGTGTCATAAAATCTTTAGTCCAAAACGAAGGCAATTCAAATACTTCAACCCTAAAGCTGGCAATAGTATCGATCTTCAAAGCAATTAAGATTAGGCTACCCTGCGTTAATTACATTAAATAACATTAAAGATTTAATTAATTTTAATGGCACCCAAACGGGTTGTAACGTGAGATCGTAAACAATTTGTAAGTTAGGAAACAAAATAATAATATGCGGGTAGGATGTAGGTATAGTCACAAGCATTAATATGTGAACAATGCAACTCTTTTTTTTTAACATCTTACGGGTAAGCGCAGTGTTTACATCTTACTGATGTTAAGTGATGATAAGGCCAATAGTGGTAGCGCACTTCGGATCCTTAACTACTGGAGGCACCGGCTATCTTATCTCTAGAGATAAGACAACAATTAGTAACAAATAAAGGTTTCAACCAATGCGCGAGGTGTACTTGCGCAGTTCGAGTGAAATAATTGCAGTTGCAGCTAACTTCACAGCCAAGAAGTTTGCATTTACCTAACAATGATCTCACTGTCCTCAAATGCTTTAAAAATTCGATATTCATAGCATTTTATAAATTGAGAACAATAAGTAGATGCGTTCTTAGATTACAGAAATCATTTTCAATGTGACAAACATTAATGTTATGGCGACATATTTAGATATGATAGTGAACGCTAGCCAGGCGGAAAAACAAGCCCTACCACCAACCAAACCGAGTATACAAACATGTACCCTGGGAATACACTGGGAATCGAACACGGGACCTCTGAAACTAAGACCGGTAGTCTTAACCACTAGACCACAGAGGCGGATAAAACAATGGAATAAGAGTGAAACTAGTCAAAAGTGTTAACATTTTAATGCTCGTGACTGTACTCTTATAATGAAGGGTACTAACTAATTCGCTTTACAAAATTTGTTTAATTAGGTCTTTAATTGGCTAATTTTAGATAAGGTGTTTTATGTGATAATAACGTTGGATACATTATAGCAGTTAAAAAAATATTTTGTAATGAAAATTGCTTTTCGGAAGATAAATGTAAAAAATAACGTGTTTTTTTTATTATTTATTTTATTTTATTGAACGTGAAATTTATTTATTATTTATTTTAAGGAAAACTTACAGCTAAATAAAAGTATAACATGTAACTGTATTACTGAGGGCCATTTACAAGTTTCCACAGAAATTAATTAATTATTATAAGGACGGAAATTGTTGTTAAAAAGAACTATAACTAAACGCCATAAACAAAAAAAATCATCAAGGAATGAAAACGTAAGTTGGTAAAGGTAAACTTATCCCTGAAAGGGTACTCCTTTAATCTAAGGTTTAATGAGATGCATCATCATGACCTCATATTATGTCCCCACTGCTGGGGCACGAGTCTTTCCTACGGATGGATAAAGAGAACGGGCCATACACCACCACGCGGGCCCACTGCGGATTGGTAGTTGTTAACGACTAATAATGCAGCCGGGACCAACGGCTTTACGTGTCTTCCGAAGCACGGAGGAGCTCGAGATGATAAATTTATGGTCACCCATCCGACGACCGGCCTTTGTGAAAGTTGCACTCGCAGACCGGGCGCGTTAACCGCTGCGCCATTGAGCTCCTCAATGAGATGCATAAGTGCAAGAACTATGACTGTTATTTAGTTTTCATTATATTTAAATTACGTAAAAACAGCTAGGTAACAAATACAACTACAACACAAGTGTGTGTGTGTGTGTGTGTGTGTGTGTGTGTGTGTGTGTGTGTGTATGTGTGTGTGTGTGTGAGTGTGTGTGTGTGTGTGTGTGTGTGGTGTGTGTGTGTGTGTGTGTGTGTGTGTGTGTGTGTGTGTGTTATGGATGGTTAGTTATTATCACAAGTACATATCTTATCTATCAATATGAACAATTACACTTTCTACTTTCTCATGTTCCAATTTTAACCATTCAGTCAACATCTGTTTACATTTGTAACTTGTTTTAGTGTAAATATTTAAGATTTTATTAACATAATTATACAAATGACATGATTGATATGCACACTGATGTTTAGCAAAGTAGGTTTTACATTTATTTTTCTTGGCTACAATATCATTCCGTCGCTTTGCTAGGGTAACAGAGTCAATTTGAAGTGTTTTGTGCTTTTGTAAAATAGTGTGTAAAATATATAACTGACGAACAGTCAGTAAGTCAGTTAAAGAATAGAGAGTGCGAGTCGGGAATCTAAGTTTTTTGAAGAACATTACTTTAAAAGAATTCTCTGTGCGCGTTCTACTGCTAGGAATTTTTCCTTTGATGCACCACCCCAAATTGGAATACAGTATATAATAATTGACTGTGCCAAGGCAATATATACTTTTTTGATGTGTTCTTCACTAGCAGAATATCTCAGAGTTTTAAAAATCCAAATCAACTTCCTCATTCTACAACTAACTAGATCGATTTGGGAGTGCCATGTCAGTCTGTCATCCATCATGATACCAAGGTATCTTGAGTTAGCTACCTTGGTGATAAATGGGCAGTCACAGATATTGTCAGTATTTTTACAGTGGTGTATTTGAAGCTGATAATCAGCCAATGGCTGAGTTCTGCCGTTGATCGTAAAACACATAAAATTTGTTTTTGTGGTATTTAACGTTAGCAGATTATGTCGCAACCAAAGAGCTGTTGTGGAGAGTGCAGATTCCGCATCTCTTTTTATCGATTCCCACGTGTTACCCGTTACCACCATGGCAGTGTCGTCAGCGTAGGAAAAAAACTTGGTGTTGTTAAGCTTCATATTTGTTAATTCGTTTATGTAACTTTCTTCTCTGACCTATAAAGATGGGTTTCCTCTATGTTTACTATACGAACTTCTCGCATTCCGTGCTTCGGCAAATGGTCAAATTAAGACGCTACGCATTATCTTACATAAAAACCAGTACGGCAATTATTTGACGGTGTTTCAATCATGCGGCTTGAAGAACCCTTTAAGTTTCTTACCGCCGCCAAAAAAGTCTGGTGACGTTGAAAAGTTGCCAGAGTCCATCAGCAAACTCTCTCAAAAAAAAAACAGTGGAGCGTGCAATGTTGCACGAACATGTTTGCGAACGTACCCATTACCAGGAGCAGTTGCAGGAGCGCGATGTGCGAGAGGTTTACGAACATTGTAGATACCCACGATGAAATAGATATTTTTAACCAAGCAATCAAAAAAGCTTGAGCTTGAGTAGCTCGATGGCGCAGTGGTTGGCGCGCCCGGTACGCGATTGCATCTGCGGTCATCGGATGGGTGACCAAAAATTTATCATTCTCCGGCACGTAAAGCTATTGGTCCCGGCAGCAGTCGTTAGCAAACCACCAGTCCACACTGGGCCTGCGTGGTGGTTTATCCGCTCTCCTCATCCATCCATAGGGAAGGCTCGTACAGCAATGTGGACATAAAATTAGCCGATGTAATTATATGATGAACCAAAAAATAAAAATTTAAAAAACAAAACCTACAAAGAAGTTCTCCTCAAGCCTTTATTGACGTAGCGAAATACAAATGAATGATTGAGTTATCAAAACATCAAACCACACATCATAAATACGCAATTGGTCCTCACACTCCACATCAAACTGGTTCTTATATCCTCAGCTTTTGTTACATTTTCGATTGGCACCAACCTCCAAATTATACTGAAACAACTGGCACTTTTACCGCCGTCCAAACGCAACGAGTTCTATGACCAAACCGGTTCGCATCAATAGTTTTCTCATTTGCACTGCTATAGATGAACGAACTGAGCTATCAAAACTCACGTAGTGGCTAACGGAGACGGGGATATAGGGTGAGGTTAGACAAACGATTCTGAAGCTATTTCTTTTAATTCGACTAGGACGAGTCACTTGGCTTTCATGTTACTTAATGGTAAATGATGATAAGGTTGGGAATGGAAGTGCACCTCTTCTGGTCGTGCCCATCTTGGAAGACTTTAATAGAGTTACCAAGTTGTTTCATCGCCACTCTATCTTCAGCGTGTCTTAGGTCGGCAGTCACAGGGAGTCTCGTCAGAGCCTAGACATTGCCTACCAGGTAGTCGTGTTACTTTCCGTATCTGATACGTTTCTAGCACGGTCATGGTAATACGGTCTAATGGACAGAGACCTTAGTCTTTGCCTCCGACAATAACACCCGTATTTATAAACGAGTAAAAACTTTAGAAAACCGGTAAAGTAAGAAATGTCAAAAGTTAGAATTCAGCCAAGCCATAGTCACCAACACTCTTCTTTACTCAATCAATCTAGATTTCTCTAAGAATTCATAGTGACAAGCTTGTGAAAGCTAGTTTTGCGGTTATGTTCCGTGTGAAAGTTTGTGTTCTGTCTAAAATAATATAAAACGTATGAATAATAACTAATAGCTTTAGTTTTAGATCTGAGAATTAGAAAATAATAATATTTTTATTTAATTTAATAAGAAATAATTTTTCATTAGTTAGATAGTTAATAGGTATTCCTAGTGTAAGGGCTGTAAGTGTTGTAAGGGACAACAAATTGAAACAACAAGGTATTACTGTTCCCGAACCATGGTTGTCCAAAAACAAAATAGTAATGCAGTAACAATTTATACTTGAAATGAAACAACTTTTACGGATCTACTCGCGTTTATTTTACACATTAGTTTTAATTAATGTTTATCCTGACGTTTCAGTAATTTATACTGACGTTTCGGTAATTTATACTTGTTACTTTGCTTATGTAAGTAATGAACGTTACTTGTTTATAAAATGAAGTTTTCTTAGGCCTGATTTTTCAATCCTCAGGTAAGTGTTATCCAAAGAATAAGATTGTCATTGTGACATATTTTCTATAGAGAATCTGTCATTATGTCAAATTATACAATGAATAAACTTTAACTGACGATTGAAAAATCAGCCCTTAGTGACGTTTCTAAGGTGATTGCTAAGTAGCGAGCGAGTAATGGCTTGTTTATAAATAACGGTTGTAAGAGCCTTCATCTGCTCCCTGACTATGAGCTCAAAGCAGTATTATTGCAGTATACTGCTATAAGAGCTCATGGTTACCCCCCTGGATTTACCCTGCCCGATCCTCTTAATGCCACTACACATTTACAGAAAACACTAAACATGCACACTAGTTTAGGCCCAAGACACCGTACTCGTAGAACAAGGGTACGATGAACCGGTTCACACGCGCTCTACACCAGGTACAGACATGTACCTGGGCGCTTCTCTCCTCCACCACGGCCCGGTTAACCCGAGCCGAGGTCCGAGCCTTTAGAGGCGCCCTCGGGTTGTTCCGCTCCCCGATCCGATCCGAACCTTTCGGAGAATCTAGTAGGGCACGGGAACGCGCACTAGTGCGTGATGCCGTTCCCTCTAGAAAACTTCCGAAGGTGATTCGTTTCACACGGCTTGAGGGACCCTTTACGTTCCTCGCCGCCCCCAAACAAGCCGAAAGGTGAAGCTGAAAATGCCGTTTGAGGCAATCAGCAATCTCTATCAGAAAAAAAAGCCCCTGGGTCTCTCTTGCGCCATTCCCTGCCAGTCGTCCACGTAGAGCCGGCGAACTAAGCTGATAATGAAAAAACAAAATATTGAATCTCAATCATGCATCCACAGCCTTAACTCAAGTCGCAGCAAGCGATCCAACTTAGATTAGTCGGTCTGTTTGCCCAGCCGCGGTAATTACTCCGGGAAACATTCCCTAACTAACTGCGCGTTAACATTACATAGAACTTGTGTTTATTTACTTATTTGCGTTATGTATTACAAATAATATTGTTGTGGCGCTATCACTAAATATTGACTGTTTGTGGTTGAAGCATGATTGGAGTAAGCCTTATGGCAAATACGATGTGTTGTGATCGCGCAAATTCTGCTCGCAGTCCTTTTATATATACATATATTTTTTTGAAGAGAGTTTGCTGATAACCTCAGACGGCATTGTCAGCTACACCGGGCTTTTTTGGGGGCGGCGAGAAACTTAAAGGGTTCCTCAAGCTCGGAGGAGCTCAAGATGATAAATTTTGGGTCACCCATCTGATGACCGGCCTTTGCGAAAGTTGCATATCGTCAGGAATCGCAGACCGGACGCGTCAACCATTGCGCCATCGAGCTCCTGAACACCATGTGTCCACAACTATTTTGTAATGATGAGAAGAATCAGATTGCATGGTGACCACCCTAGTACGTGTTTCTGATGCTAAGCAGCATTTTGCATTGCCACATTGCTGGATTGAAAGGTAAATTAAGGTAGAGGGTAAGTAAGGTAAGGGATAAAAACTATACTATGTTGGTGGTAGGCACTGATAGGTAGCCAGGCGAACTCAAAGCAGGACTTGAATCTTACTTAAGTACCTCACCTTTAACCTTTTCGTGATTTACCACCAGGTAAGTTATCGCTTAAATGCTTAACCGCCTCTGTGATCTAGTTGCTAAGACCACTGGTTTAGACCCAGAGGTCCCGGGTTCGATTCCCAGCGGGGGGTACATGGTTGGTGGTAGGGCGTGTTTATCCGCCTGGCTAGCTACCCACCATCTTATCTAAATATGTCGCCATAACATCAATGTTCGTAGTATTGTTGTGTTCCGGCATCTAGAGTTAGGATATCCAGTGCCTCACTAGTTGAGGTACCCAAGTGACGTGCGCTTCCATCATTGGCATTATCATTACTTATCATCAGGCAAGATCAAGGCACCGTAAAATAAAAAAATATAAAAAAATAAACTTACAGTCGAGGCGAGTAGATATAATTAATTTGCCAAAAAAATACGTAATTGCAAAGAAATGATGTCAGCAATCTATCATACCGTTAATGATAACAATAGAAAATATACAATGCTCAAATACTAAGCAGATACACAAGAAATCGTTTGGTAGATACAAACACGACCATTAACAATACACTTTTAACTAGTTTTGACTCTTATTCCATTGTATTAAGAGTTACATTGTTTACGTGTTTATACTCGTGACTGTACCTTGTCTCCTACCTATGATAATTATGTGGCGAGAAATTCTCAGCATCCCGATTTATTTCGCATTATTTCTCTAACGAATGGTGCCGTCGGGACCTTGATAAATCAAATCTGGAGGAGTTGTGGCTGTTGCGAATATTATTATAATATTTTTCTTGATTAACTTACGAATAGTGTATAGTTACGGTTTATCTGCTGTAGCTTTGTTTTAAATGCATTGCAATAAGAGTTAAGTAGGTTCACAAATATACTAACTACCGTTGGGGCAAACGAAATCTTGAATAAAGACAGCTTTTTGGCGAGAATTTGCTGTTGACCTCAAATGTCCTATACAGCGCCACCTGACTTTTTGGTGCGACAAGAAAGTTAAAGAGTTCGAAGGGAAATATGAAATATGAACGTTATTATAGTTACAAACTTAAGTACAAATTCCTGAATTACTACCATTAAACATATGCCAACTAAAAAGTAGTTCACCTCCTCCTTTTTTAAATCCGTTAAAAAGAAGTTTGTTTTTTGTTAAAGTGATATTGCTTTTTTTAAAGATTGCTGATTGCCTCAGAGGGCTTTTTCAGCTTCACCAGGCTTGTTTGGGGGAGGCGAGGAACGTAAAGGGTCCCTCAAGCCGTGTGAAATGAATCACCTTCGGAGGTTTTCTAGAGGGAACGGCATCGCGCACTAGTTAGTCCGCGTCCCCGTGCCCTGCTAGATTCTCCGAAGGGTTTGGATCGGATCGGTCGTAAAATGATCTCTAAGCTTCGCGCCTATGCTTGACGTCGGCTAAGTGTTTTAGAAATTGGAAAATTAATAATTGGAAATAAAAATAAAAATTAAGTAATAAAACGAAATATTAATTATGTAAATATTATTTAACTAATAAAAAACTTCGTAAACAAATAAAAAGTTCTATTCTAATTGACAAATCCAAAAGACAATTAACGCGGTAAACGTTGTAAAGTTATATCAAACAATTTACCTTCGTAATCTGTACGACTAATTTGCTGTACAAACAGACATTGACAAAATCAACAGTCTTTGCGGTCTAGTTGCCAAGACATCGTTCTCAGAACCGACGACTCTAAAAAACATCCCACTATTAGATACATCATTTAATTCATTTATTTATTAAACATTTTTGTATGCAATGTCGCTTTCATAATGCCTGTTACATAACCTGTTAGGGCATTCCGAAATTAATAGAATAACAAACATTTATTCGGCTTTTAAACCCAAGGCTAACATGCAAAAACAACACATAATATTTATAAAATACAGTGAAAAAATGAAACGCCCACACAAAAAAAAAAAACTTTTTTTTTGGGTGGGCGTTTAATTTTTTTTTTCACAGGTTCGTTTCCTGGCTGAGAAATATAAATACTTAATTTAGCTTCAGTGCAGCAATTAGCACTTGAAAATAAAAAGTAAAACACAATATGATACAACTAAAAAATGTTACAACATATTAAATTAAAATTAAACCATATTTTCTTTTTAAAGTTTTAAGGTTAGGTTAGAAAGTTAAAGCGATGTGTTCCAGACAACGAACCAATCTAATGAGACATTTTGAAATTTTGTGATTGAAACGGTAACTCTCCAACCGAACAAATACTCGGAAATGTCTAACAATCGCCACCCATAATCAGGGCGACCGTAATTTTCCGTTCAAACAATCCTTTTGGTGAACAAATACAGGCTTAGAAGAGATCCTAAGGACGAAAGTAATTTGTTCTGGAGCTAACGAAGCAAGAATCTTGTCCGAAATCCTCTTAAACGCCTTGGTGAGCTAGTGGGTAAACCATCGGTCTCAGACCTAGAAGATCAAGATTGATTCACAGCGGTCGAGCTTCGAGAAGCTCTATGAGGCAATGGTTAACGTTAACTACCATTGCTAAAGTAGAACAACTTTCGCAATGGCCGGTAGTAAGATTGGTGACCAAAAATTTATTATCTTTAAGTCGTTGGTACCGGGCAACCCCGTCTGCATTTGCAGTCGTTAAAACCACTGTATCGCACGGGGCACGCGTGGTGGTTTATGACCCGTTCTCTTTGTAGTGTTTTCCATAAACGTTTGCTGGTGATGATAGAGCTTCTTAAGGCGGGTACAGATTGCTGTAACGTAACATGCAATGTAACATGAAAGGAGCATTTCATAAGTGTGGACGCAGCGCGCGCAAGAATCGAGCATGTACCTATTCGCATCTGTTTCCGGCATGCGCGCGGCGAACATAGCTGTCTGCCGAAAACACGCGAAGAGAATGGATTTCTCCAATATTCGCGCGCGTTCCGCAGTACAGACACACACAACCCGTCCACACTGGAACTCTGCGCACACTGCGCGCCCCTTTGTGTTCGGCGAAAAAACGGACAAATGACGGATCGCGGCGCGCACGAGTTGAAATGCTCTGTTCGTGCGCGTAGTGTGCACGGTTCGTGCGCGCAAGGCATCCACACTATGGGAATTCTGTTGTTACATTGCATGATACATTGCAACAATGTGTTGTTGCATGTTACATTTCGTAAGTCTGTACCCGCCTTTAGACTGCCAGTCTAGGTACAGCCATCTTACCAAATATGTCGCCATAACAACAATTTTTGTAGCATTGTTGTGTTCCAACGCCTCTGAGCCAGAGTGAACGAGAGTGCGGCAACAGTGCCGTGACCTTGACTCGACGTACCGAGCTGTACCTACCGGCTAGGGTTGAGTCACACATAGTTAATTTATTATTGTGTGAATTTGGGTGCCTTTTATATTGTAAACTTACCTTGTTATATCTGTCGGCAAAGTAAAAAGGACAAACTGGGATTATGGTTGTGTGTGTTGAGACATCCTCATACACAACAGGCCTATATAGACCTATATGCAACAAAACTCGCAATCGCGACACCCAAACCAAGAAAAATACGTGTATACTGATCGGCAGCGCTCAGTGACATACTTGTTATTCTCCGTTACTACAGCAATATACGCTGCCCGATCCGCGTTTGCGGGGATAGCCCGCGTCATCGCGTACTTCTTTCCCGTGCTTTTTTCTGTGTGCTAATGTAGGTGAACTACGAGCTTGTGTGCGTGCGTTTCGGAGCGCTTGTATGAAGTTGCCGTACTCTCGCTCACTCTGTCTGTGTCCTGAAGATAAATGACTTAACCACTAGTCACTACCTACCACTATTTCATCTAAGTTAGCATTGTTGTGTTTAGACAGAGACAAGATAACCAGCACCTCATTAGTTTAAAGTTCTTTTAAAAATGTACCATTGTCCTTATCATCTCTTACTATCAGGTAAGTTATTATAAGCTTAGTGCTTTCACGTTTAAAATTATTAAGTTTAAAAATAAACCCGTAATTTGTGCAACCGTAATTTGCTATTCGAAAAATCCTTTTCGCGAATAAACACAGGCTTGAGAGAGGCGCTAGTAATTTGTTCTGGAGTTAACGAAGCAGGAATCGCAATGAGCCGAGACAGTCCGCAATCTAGTTGGTCAGAGAAAAAGTAAAAGATGGAAAAATATGTGTATGTTTGTTTTTAAGTTTTTTATTTAAGAGAGTTGGCGAGAGAGTCCCGCGGACTTTTTTGAGGGAAAGGGCGAAACGTCGTGAAACGAAGTACCATTGAAGGTTTTCTAGAGGGAACGGCATCACGCACTAGTGCGTATCCCCGTGCCCTACTAGATTCTCCGGGAAGAACGTATCGGTTCGGGGTGTTGTTAAGTGTTTCTGATTATTTTTCCGTTAGTATTTAATGTAGTCTTCAAAAAAATGTAAGGGCTTTCGTCTCGCGTTTTAACACGGTATTTTAAAATCAACACAATACCTATGCTGTCACTATAATACCTATATTGTATAATGGGCAGCATACTGCCTATTACACAACATTCGAAGTTCAAAATGTGAAAATAAACGTTAACAATTTCATAAAAGCTTAATGAGACTTACCATATAAAGTATCCTACTAATATTATAAACGCGAAAGTTTGTAAGTATGGATGGATGTTTGTTACTCTTTCACGTAAAAACTACTGAATGGATTTTAATGAAACTTTCCTCATATACAGACCATGACCCAGACCAGCATATAGGATACTTTTTATTTTTACTTTAGTCTTCGCGAACGAAGTCGCGGGCAACAACTAGTACACACGCCTGCACATCAACTTACCCAAAACTGTAAAATTTCTTCAATACATTGTCAACCTTAAGCCTTGCACATAAAGTTCAAAGTCTATTGAGGAAATTTTACAGTTTGTGGTAGGTTGATGTGCAAGCGCCTGTACATTAATAATTAATTCTGATATTATCAACATTCTTCTGTGACTAGTAAACACGTTGATGCGTTTTGTTATGCGGTAAACGGCTATTCTGGCTTAAGTTGGTGTTATTTTTTTATTCAAACTATTATTTGTCGTTGAAAATCGCAGGACGATCTTTAGTAGGTGACGTATGCGAAGTTGTTAATAGATTATAATGTAATTTACTAATTATCCTGTTATAAATATGTAAAATTACAATTACAAATTTAGTAAAGTATATACCTATGCAACCTATGCTCTAAGTTGACCTCATTGGTTAAAAGAATATTAATTGTCAATGGTCTGACGATCAACCTATTAAGATGCCGCCAAAAAGGTTTATTTTACATTGCTGTGATCAAGTTTGAAGATTACTAGATACCTAGATAAAGTGAAATTACAGGGCATAAAAGCATAAGGCCTAAAGCTTCAGTTTGTTGTTGTTTTCTTCAGACCTTCAGTCACAATCCATGGTCTGCGGTGGCCGCTTTCCATCAGGCGGACCGTATGCTCGTTTGCCAGTTCATTATCGTAGAAAACCTCACAAAGACACCGCATAATTTTACACGTTGCTGCACAATGTGTGGGAGAGAATTGCGAATTCAACATTAATGAGCCGCATCCTTTTAGAAATACTAAACGGTAAAACCTACGAACATTTTCTCGCACTCGCCTTTTTATGTGATAATACGTAGGTATGACTCATGGCTCAGTAGCGCCATCTAGTTTGAGCGTTGTCAACTGTACAACGTGGAAGTTGTCCTTATTAAAAACATCGACGAAATATATTTAAATCCCGCACAGGTTTTAAGCCACTAAAATGAGTTGCATCCAACAATTTCCATCAAAACTGAAATGAAGTTAAGTCGAGCAAATTCGTACCAATTAAAACTTTTTCCGAATTAATGGATTATACACCTTAAGCCGCAGCAATAGAGTGGTGGTGGGCTGCTAAAAAGTCAGTATTTCGTGTTAAAATTTATCTTGATGCAAATAGGCCACAATCTGGAGAACATTCAAGAAGCGGATTATAAATTTGAAACGTTTATGCAAATATACTCATTCAACTCCCAAGTTTCGAGACTTAATTTAGACTGCGAATGAGTTTTAGCAAAAATTTCGGGCGTCTTCTTAGTAATTGCGTTTGTCATCAATGAGTTGTTTTGTTAAAGAGGCCTTACAAAGTACATAAATGTTTTGGTGTAACAGCTGGTTTGAGAAATCCTTTCCTTCTTTGTTCCACTCAACAGGGCACCGCTCTAACTCATGTGATGGTTAATGGTGAAATGATAGATGTAGTAGCAGTTCACCCGATTTTTTAAAATACTATACCATTACTGGCCCTTCGGAGAGACGTTGCGTCTCTCTGTATATTTTATCGCCTTTATCATGGCGAGTGCTCTGAGGAATAGTTCGGGTTGATCCCTGCCGCTGATTTCCTGCACCGCACTACACGCAATCGACTGTCTTTCCATCCTCACCATCTTGATGGATGGCGGTCTACTACTGTGCGTTTCTCACGTATTTTTCACCACGAACTACAGTGTTGTGGAACCAGCTCTCGGCGGCGGTATTTCTGGACCATTACGACGTAGGGATCTTCAAGAAACGAGCCTATTCCTTCCTTAAAGGCCGGTAACGCATCTGCGATTCCTCTGGTTTGCGGATGTCCATGGGCGGCGGTGATTGCTTCCCATCAGGTGACCCGCCTGCTCGTTTGCATCCTTAAAATATAAAAAAAAAACTATATTCACACATTGTAAAGATTCATAAGACTGGACTAGACCAGATAAGAATAGTTTCAAATAGGATAGAGCATAAATAAATGCAAGAAAAATGTATAGAAATAAGAAAGAAATAGAATAAGAAAGAAAGAATAGGGCACCTAGAGTGCAATAAAAATGGAAAAGTCTCTAGCAAAATTATATAGAATAGCATAGGAAATAGAGTACATAGGGCACAAACTGTGCAAAGAAAATGTAGGCATTAAGCCGCTCATAATATAGGAAAGCCGAAATAGAACGGCATAAAATAAGCCTGCATTTGGCATTTCATTTTTTGTAACATTTTACTACATTTTTTCTAAAAGATTTTTTATGTCAAATAAACGTTTCTTTCTTTCTTTCTTTTTTTCTTTCTTTAAGAAACACGTGTTAATTTCTAAGTTCTCAATAATAGGTAAATGTTAAAAATGTGCATACCTACGCTGTGATTATAGAAACGAATTTTTTACACAGCTAGTTAACTCAAGACAAAGTTAAGTCGCCCCCGCCACACAGCCACAAAAACCCACTACCATTTTTATACTATGACACTCGGCACAGGCAAAGAAGGAGATGAGTACAATTTGGCGTAGGAAAGGTAACAACACCTATAAAACACAACAAGTTACGAAATAACTTTTGACCCAAAAATATGAGCTGTAGGTACGGGTATCACTCAGAGCTATAAAGGGAGCTATTACGCACACCTGCTCGACGCCTGCCGCGAATAGCCTAGTGGCGAATAGATTTACTAGAAACGATTAGACTCTAAGCTACCAGATTTCGAATAAATTATTGATGTATGTGTATGTATATGATGTATAGAAAAAATATTGACGTACCTTACCTTTAAGAGATATTAAGAGGAATTATTGTTTTAAAGAGCTCAATGGCGCAGTGGTTAATGCGCCCGGTCTACGATTGCTACTGTTAAGCAACTTTCGCAAAGACCGGTCACCGGATGGGTGACCAAAAAGGAGGGTATCATTTCGAGCTCCTCCGTGCTTCCGAAGGCACGTTAAGCCGTCGGTCCCAGCTGCATTAGCAGTCGTTAACAGATACCAATTCGCACTGGGCCCGCGTGGTGGTTTGCGGTTTGTGGCCCGTTCTCCCTATCCAGTCATAGAGAAGGCTCGTGCCCCAGCATTAGGGTCATAAAAATGAGCTGGTGATTACTTTAAACTATTTTGGTTTATAACGTGAATAGTATTAAATAAATGATTTTCTATTTATGTACCTAAGATAAGATTATTAAAAAAAAAACATGTTTAAAAACGAATCTTGTTTGAATAACTAGGAAAAAACGCTTGTTTCCCGTTGTAATAAAATAAAAAGTGGAAACATATTTCACCCTCTTAAAACTGGCTCTCAGACTATTAGAACAATAAAACATTACAACTATTAAAACACGATAATGGTACTTACATTGTCTTTACATTACAATGCGACAGACGCCAATAAAGCGGCTAGAATGGTGGACATAAAACAATACCTACATCCAACCTAACCGAGTTGGTAGTATCAATATGTAAGATGTAATATTTTAAGATGATTGATTTCAATTGTCCTTTGTCCTGTTACAATTTATCTATATAAATAGACCTTACTGATCACTGTGTTATGTCTATTATTAAACATGCATGTATTTTTATATAGTTTGTTACGCTATTAAATTAAAATAAAATTAAAATAAATAATTGTCTATGTTCAGTTTAACCTCTTTGAATACATGTATTTAAAGTATCGCTTCCAGTATCTGTTATCTCAGTAAGTTTTTACTAATGTACTATCTACAAAGGTATGGTTCTGTCAACTTGGTTGTACTATAGTGATAGGTAAAAATTACTTATACAATTTTTTGTGACCAAAAACAAATTATTTACATTAATTTTCTTGCTTTAAATTAATTCATTAATTATTTTAATTATTGGCTTCGCGTTTAGCATTTAGGCAATTTTAAGTGTTTTTATTATAGTAATAAGGGTACAATTTGTACGGTACGTAGAAACTAAAATGGAGTCTCACAACACGTGTTATTACGGAAAGAACTCGAGTGAAATTGGGACCTGAAGACGTTAATAACTGTGAATGTCAAGCAATTTTTGTCGAAGTTGGATGGGTAACTAAATTGAATACTTTATAATCTTTCGTGCTTTTTTTTAGAATATATAGAGTTGGACCCGGTAGTTGTTGTCAAATGGTAGTCAATAACAAATTAAATTAGACAAGTGCATTATTGGTTAATACTTTTTGGATTATTTAAAACTATTTTTTTAGATATTTAAGCGAAATGTCGCGGCAGTTGCTGGTATATAAATAAATTTTAGTATGTTGATTGATAAAAGCATTATATATACAGCAATGCATAATTTAGCATCGCATATATAAAATCATATAATATTAATAAAGCGAAACCCCAAACATTATCTCTTGAATCAAAATTGCACTCCTCAATCAGACTCGGTAATCTACCACTCTCTAGGCTGTAATTTTGGATTCCCTTTGCTTCCCAATAAATCCTTACAAAGGCTCCCACAAGGATTAATGCTGGGACCACAATCACTCGTATTGCGTAACACAATCAAGTTCAAGACGTTTAAGGGTTTGATAATAATACTTTATGGTTTCATATTTCTGCCAGTTTTTACAAGGCTGTGGTTATGTAAAGTTTCTAAGACTTGTGTCATTTTGAACTTGTTTTACTACATATAAATACCATAATTCGTCGGTGGAAAGGTAAAACTGCTTAAACACCAAAAGGGCGTTCGTGGGAAATGCACTTTAAAGATTAATAAAATAAAAATAAAAAAATTTAAATTCAAAATCATTTATTCAGTTTAGGCTACAAGTAGCTCTTGTGAATGTCACTATGCCATCGGTTCGTAAGTCTACTCTGGGCGGGAGATCTTGTACTGAGAAGAACCGGCAAGAAACTCAGCAAGTGTCCAGCTCTTTTCTCCCTTACAGCGTCAAAAATATTGGAAAATGCCCTATCATAGCAGGACACTTTCCATTACAAATAAACATAAAATTATAGAAGACAACCACAACATGTAAAATAAAATATCACAAAATAAAAAAAAATAAGTTAACAAATTTACATCAGGTAAAAGTTTCAATTTCCACAATGTCATACAGTACCACTACAGTACTCTAAAAAAATTTGTTACAAAAAACCAAGTCAAACTACATTAAATAATATTAAAAATAAGATAAGTATGATAAGTATAATATTTAAAATACATTTCGTACCAATTTAATTTTGGCGCTTAAGCGGAAAGAACTCGAGTGAAATTGGGACCTGAAGACGTTAATAACTGTGAATGTCAAGCAATTTTTGTCGAAGTTGGATGGGTAACTAAATTGAATACTTTATAATCTTTCGTGCTTTTTTTTAGAATATATAGAGTTGGACCCGGTAGTTGTTGTCAAATGGTAGTCAATAACAAATTAAATTAGACAAGTGCATTATTGGTTAATACTTTTTGGATTATTTAAAACTATTTTTTTAGATATTTAAGCGAAATGTCGCGGCAGTTGCTGGTATATAAATAAATTTTAGTATGTTGATTGATAAAAGCATTATATATACAGCAATGCATAATTTAGCATCGCATATATAAAATCATATAATATTAATAAAGCGAAACCCCAAACATTATCTCTTGAATCAAAATTGCACTCCTCAATCAGACTCGGTAATCTACCACTCTCTAGGCTGTAATTTTGGATTCCCTTTGCTTCCCAATAAATCCTTACAAAGGCTCCCACAAGGATTAATGCTGGGACCACAATCACTCGTATTGCGTAACACAATCAAGTTCAAGACGTTTAAGGGTTTGATAATAATACTTTATGGTTTCATATTTCTGCCAGTTTTTACAAGGCTGTGGTTATGTAAAGTTTCTAAGACTTGTGTCATTTTGAACTTGTTTTACTACATATAAATACCATAATTCGTCGGTGGAAAGGTAAAACTGCTTAAACACCAAAAGGGCGTTCGTGGGAAATGCACTTTAAAGATTAATAAAATAAAAATAAAAAAATTTAAATTCAAAATCATTTATTCAGTTTAGGCTACAAGTAGCTCTTGTGAATGTCACTATGCCATCGGTTCGTAAGTCTACTCTGGGCGGGAGATCTTGTACTGAGAAGAACCGGCAAGAAACTCAGCAAGTGTCCAGCTCTTTTCTCCCTTACAGCGTCAAAAATATTGGAAAATGCCCTATCATAGCAGGACACTTTCCATTACAAATAAACATAAAATTATAGAAGACAACCACAACATGTAAAATAAAATATCACAAAATAAAAAAAAATAAGTTAACAAATTTACATCAGGTAAAAGTTTCAATTTCCACAATGTCATACAGTACCACTACAGTACTCTAAAAAAATTTGTTACAAAAAACCAAGTCAAACTACATTAAATAATATTAAAAATAAGATAAGTATGATAAGTATAATATTTAAAATACATTTCGTACCAATTTAATTTTGGCGCTTAAGCGGTTTTCTCTTTCCACCAACGAATAATACCACACTGTTAACTCAATAATATTGCTATTTTAAGTCTACTGGTGTGAATCTGTCATTAGTTTTCTGATGCATAACTGCATAGCTACTTTTGTTTTGATACTGTTGATTGACTTATGAAAATAAAATAAAAATAATAAATATGGTTATTGAATGTAGCTCCATAGCAGCTTGCAAGAGGACAGTGAACTACGATTAGTAGTTGCGTATAAGCGAATCTTTTTGTTTTTTGGCGAGAGATTGCTGATTGCCTCAAACGGCATTTTCAGCTTCACCGGGCTTTTTTGGGGGCGGCGACAAACTTAAAGGGTTTCTCAAGCCGTGTAAAACGAATCACCTTCGGAGGTTTTCTAGAGGGAAAGACATCACGCACTAATGCCCCGTGCCCTACTAGATTCTCCGAAGGGTTCGGATCGGATCGGGGTAAGCGAATCTGCTTCAAAATTCTACCTTTTGATAATTTTTTAATGTTTAGTTTTCGATAATTTTAATTTTGTTAACAATATCTATATTACTTTATTATTGTTGTCAAACACAAAACTAATAGTCGTTAATAAGACCAAAATAAATTTCCACATTTTAAACTGTTTATTTTTATTATAAACCAAAAAAATATGAAACTTCTCTGAAAATACAATTCTACTTTGATGGTACTCGAAAATATGAACGCGATTGTCTTTTTTCATAGTTTTCCGTTTAGTTACAAATATACCATTATTACTAAAATTATAACAAAGTTGGAAATGTCAGAACAGTATAGCACGGACTTCAAAAATTCGCAATCAAAAAAAGTTGTCATTTAATTTATTTTTGTAGTTGTTATAATATTGTGAAATTTTAACTCTCTATTTTTAATTTTAAGTTTATTTTTAACTTTTATGTGTTGTTTTTCATGTTTGTCCTGTGTTTAAAAGCCAAAATAAATGTTTTATTATTATTATTGTTGTTAATGGGAAGTTGCCTATTTGTGGTTTTCATATTTGTTCAAGTCTTAATGCTCAATCAGGTTACGTAATCCAGTAACGGCTCGTTTGAAAATCCCCTTGCTCCTCGACTCCTCACAAAGGATTCCGGATTAACTCCACAGCTTTGTATTCGGTAGAACCAGTTTATTGAATTAAAAGAAAGCGCTCCGTTGAAGGAATATCTAATAGTTTTTACCTTTTTTTACCTGACTGCGTCAGAAGGAGGGTTATTTTTTTCGAGTGTATGTATGTATGTTTATATATGTACATATGTTTGTCTATTTCTTTGGCACGCCCTACAGCCTATACTTAATAAAATAAAATAAAAGTAAAAAGTGTGAAATAAACCAAGTTATTAAAATAAAATTAAAAACCCGGCTGCTAAAACAACTATATAAAAAACAATAAAAATCTGACTAACATAAAAAATAACTGCAAAGAGAAAAATCTAAAAAGAAAAAAAAACGAGCTCTACGATCCCAGAATTCCATTTGAGCAATTTTGAATGCAACGTGAAATGTTTCCTTGTCCGATACCTATACTTAAATAATAAAATCTATAATAAATGAGTATTTAAAGTATAAATACATTCTCGACTCAGCATTATACCTCTCTGCAAAAGAGCAGTTATTCGCTGATTATTCTACCGATACCTTTCCACAATCGCATAATTCTCCGACAAATAAGTCCACTATGCAATAGTCATAGTCATAGTCAATAGTCAATAAATACTTTTGATCTTTAATATGCACTAAATAGATTACCCGTATAATAGAAATATGTTATTAAAATATTGCATTAATGTTGCATTATTTTTTTTTCTTTGATTTTATGTGGTGGATAATTAAATTTTTACTTTTTATTTTCAAATGCTAATTGCTGCACTGAAGCTAAATTAAATATTTGTAAAATTTTGTAAAATACAGTGAAATAATTAAACGCCCACCCGACCCAGCCAGGAATCGAACCTGGGTCTTCCGCAATCCGGGCGGCTGCACTGACCGCTATGCTACCAGGAAGGCTGACGTAAGCGCTGAACTTTGTCACTGCTTTCTAATGTTTTATCGTGCTTTTTTAGCAGCACGGAGCGCCATCTATCCAACGGTTGTTGCAACCGATGGCCATGCAGATTCATCTTTGTAGATGAAATACCACAAATAATATAATATGGATAATTGTTTTTTTAATAGTTGTTTTAGCAGTCGGGTTTTTTGTTTTATTTTAATTATATATCTTACTGGTAAGCAAAGTGCCTTCATCTCATCTGATGTTAAGTGATGATAAAGGCCAATGGTAGAAGCGCACTTAACCCGGGATCCTCAACTACTGTGGCACTGGTTATCTTAACTCTAGCTGCCGGAACACAACAATGCTGCAAACATTGATGTTAGGGCGACATATTAAGATAGGATGGTGATAGCTAGCCAGGCAGACAAACAAGTCCTACCACCAACCAAACCGAGTGCACAAACATGTACCCCCCGCTGGGAATTGAACCCAAGATCTCTAAGTCTAAACCGGTGGTCTTAACCACTAGACTACAGAGGCGGTTAACGTTAAATAACTGTCTAACTATCACGGTTCATGAGATACAGCCTGGTGACAGACGGACAGACAGACAGACAGACGGACGGACAGCGGAGTCTTAGTACTAGGGTCCAGTTTTACCCTTTGGGTACGAAACCCTAAAAAAACTTCAGTTGTATTGTAATACATATATATTTATATACATAATTATATACACAAATTTATCAACAGGTGCAATAACTTAGTAGAATCCTAAGGAACAATGTCCAACAATAAACAAGTAAGGGTTATTACTCTGTTTACTTGATTTATTACTCTGTTTCAGGTCAGCTGTCAGGCTGTGTCAGGTTTAACAGTAAAAAGTTAACGAGCGGGATTTAGATCCACACCTTCATACGTACTGGGTCAGATGTACTTTTTGTTTAAGATAAATTAAACAACTGCTTCTTGTTTCATTAGTTGGTTTTTATTACATGAATGAGGTACAATAAAGGACTAGCTTATAGTAATGGCGGGCGGCGCGCGGCGGCGCGGCGGCGGAATAGACCGTGGTCATCATGCTGGTGGTTATCATGCTATCGCGTCTAGAGAGTCACGATAGCATGATTGGTCTTCTGACCTACCCGTGCAAACTTATCAACACTATCGACTCTTAAATTGTAAGTCAAAGGAGCTTTGTTCAATGTCAACAACTTCATCATCAAGTTATCATGTGCCCAAGGATTAAAGTATACAATTCTAATTATACAAAAGCAAAATTCGCTACCAAATTTCCTCACCAAAATAATGTAAAGTTAATTTCTCTTCACACCACACATATGTGAACGGATCTGCTTTAATTATATAGAAGCTCAAAGTTAGAACTCAAGCCAGGATCACAGGTAGAATAAATTAATGTTGAGATGCCGTGAAAACACATTTCGTCACCCGAACTGCGAATAACAGCTCTGATTGGATATGGTATTTTGAATGCGATCTGTGTGAAAGTTAGTTGGTAAGCATGATGAAGAATGTCCGATGTAATTTCTCAACTGGCCAAGCTATCACACAGTACCATCTGGTGATGCTGTGAAAATATCAAAAAGGTACACTGGTTACCAGATGAGTGATAAAATATCTCGAGTTAAAATGTTTTTTTGTTTAGTTTATATAATTTTAACGCAAATTTTGTTACGAAACAAATTACAAAAACGCAAATGTTGAAAAAATTTCCACGAGCAGGATTTGAACCTGCACCCTTCTGACATACCGGCTCAGGTGCTCTTCCAATTGAGCTATCGTGGTTCTAACCAGCCCGCCGAAATTATTCAACACTATTTACTTTTTACTTTGAAAGCCAAAGGCGCCAATTCAATGTCAACAACTACCGTCATTATTTATTTATTATTATTATTATTATGTCATTATTTTTTTTTTTTTATATCTCGAGTTCCTTTGTGCTTCGGAATCGGATGGCACGCAAATCTAACACACATTTAAGGAATTAATAAGTTCTATGTACCCGTTAGTTGCATGCACGCATTTAGTCAAAGACAATTATTGACATGGGGATATTTGAAAACGCAAAGCTTGTGTCTTACCTTCGCTCTCAATACAGTATTACTGCAACATTATTGCAGTTGTGACTCGCATCTCATTTTCACAATTCCATCAAAACTAACACAACACTGCACTACAAAAAAAAGAGAACCCAGAAGGTAAGCTTGTAGCTTGGTGGCCATTAAAAACTAAGGAGATCCACAAGCAAATATTTAATCAGATAAAATTTTATAAATAAGCAGAAAAAACCTAAAAGGAGAAAAACAATAAATCAATATGCAAAAGTGTAAGCCAAAACGTCACTTACAATGATATTTCTTATAGGAATCAAATTACCTGTTTGTAGATACAGGTTTTTTAACCTGCATAACTGCACAATTATTACAAATCAATAATATTTACTTAAGTGTTTTTTATATATTTTAGCGTTTTTATTAACGCTTAAATATACTTAAGTAAAATTTAAACACTGAAAAAAGACGACAACCTCAGGCGGGAATCGAACCACGCACCTTCCGCATTCCGGGCGGCTGCCTTAACCACTTGGCTACCGAGGTCTGGCTTTCACCCGTCGAAATTTTTCAGTGCTTGATGCTTATGTTTTTTATATTATAGTAATTAATTATAGTAATTAATTATTTTATAGCTGCGTTATAGATAAGTGTCAAAAAGTAAAGAAAAGTGAAAGTAAAGTGCAGCTTCATCTTAACCGAATGTTCAAATATTTGTAAAAATATTTCTTTCGGATCTCAGAGGTGAAAACTTCTAAGATTGATGAAGCAATGTTGACTAAAAAACATAAGCATCAAGCACTGAAAAATTTCGACGGGTGAAAGCCAGACCTCGGTAGCCAAGTGGTTAAGGCAGCCGCCCGGAATGCGGAAGGTGCGTGGTTCGATTCCCGCCTGAGGTTGTCGTCTTTTTTCAGTGTTTAAATTTTACTTAAGTATATTTAAGCGTTAATAAAAACGCTAAAATATATAAAAAACACTTATCTATAACGCAGCTTCATCTTAACCGAATGTTCAAATATTTGTAAAAATATTTCTTTCGGATCTCAGAGGTGAAAACTTCTAAGATTGATGAAGCAATGTTGACTAAAAAACATAAGCATCAAGCACTGAAAAATTTCGACGGGTGAAAGCCAGACCTCGGTAGCCAAGTGGTTAAGGCAGCCGCCCGGAATGCGGAAGGTGCGTGGTTCGATTCCCGCCTGAGGTTGTCGTCTTTTTTCAGTGTTTAAATTTTACTTAATATTTACTTAATAATTTTGAGAGATCGTATTAAAATTTAATAAAAATTCATGACAATGACATGACATTCAAAATATTATTTTTCAGAAACGTACATATAAATTTGACGGATCTTATCTTATCTTATCTTAGTGGGGCCTGCTGAGGTTTCCCTTCTCCCAGTAACACTTCGACCCATCGGGATCTTTTGTGCAACCCCATCCTTTCACTCTTCCTCCTCTGTAAAGATAGATGCCATAAGTTTGGCAACGTCCTTAAGAGCGAAGAGCCTGAAGTCCTCCGGTTTCGGATAGG
Organism: Eudonia truncicolella; assembly: GCA_949315975.1. Taxonomy (NCBI): domain Eukaryota; kingdom Metazoa; phylum Arthropoda; class Insecta; order Lepidoptera; family Crambidae; genus Eudonia; species Eudonia truncicolella. The sequence goes on along the minus strand of OX438848.1, from coordinate 2,983,401 downwards.
CCGACCCCAGGAGTCCCATTCTTTTCCTAACCAGAGAGTCGCAGTCACACAGAAGGTGTTGCATTGACTCCGTTTCCTCTCCACATGCCCTACACAAACTAATACTAACTTTTACTACTACTAATTTGACAGATAGTTTTTAAAACTACCAAGGAGGCTATAAAATGCCAATCATAAAAATATTATGTAGAGTAAATTGCAACGACAACGTTACAAGCTTAATATATACCGCGCTCGAGCAACTAACACTTACAGACCCCTTTTTCAGCACGGAGTGCAGCTGTTGCAAGATTCCGTGTCCGTGATCGAGCGCGTTTATATAAAGCTTACTTTCTGCAGTCTCCTTAGTTTGTAGATTAAAGGCTTATGGTAAGTCATTCAGTACGGTGCGGGTGTTTTTTTTTTTCGGAGAGAGTTTGCTGATTGCCTCAGACGGCATTTTCAACTTCACCGGGCTTCTTTGGGGGCGGCGAGGAAAGTAAAGGGTCCCCCAAGCCGTGTGAAACGAATCACCTTCGGAGGTTTTCTAGAGGTAACGGCATCGCGCAGTTTTTTTTTTTTTTGAGAGAGATTGCTGATTGCCGCTGCGGCATTTTCAGCTTCACCGGGCTTTGGCATCGCGCAGTAGTGCGCGTCCCCGTGCCCTACTAGATTCTCCGAAGGGTTCGTATCGGATCGGGGAGCGGAACAACCCAAGGGCGCCTCTAAAGGCTCGGACTTCGGCTCGGGTTGACCGGGCCGTGGTGGAGGAAAGAAGCGCCCAGGTACATCTCTGTACGTGGTCTAGAGCGAGTGTGAACCGGTTCTTCGTACCCTTGTTCTACGAGTACGGTGTCTTGGGTCTAAACTATTGTGCATGTTTAGTGTATTCTGTAAATGTGTAGTGGCATTTAGAGGATCGGGCGGGTCAGTGCGGGTGCTGTGTAGGTGCGTGCATTTATATGTGACATCACGGCCTGCAACCACACCGCACATGAACTGCACGAGCCGGACCGTGATTACAACTGTATTTGGTGTGCTCCAGGCATGCTGCACACTGCAATACTTCAAGCTTTTTGTTTAAAGTTGGCGTTCAAAGTTTTTCTCTTTTTGTTTTATTACATTGCTAACTCCTATGCAGAACATAAAACAAAAACGTTCCAATGAAGTGCGATCGTTATTGAGCGACGCAGTAAAAATGCAGTTTTAACTGGAGAAATAAAAGTCTTGGCTGCGCGGAGGACAAAGGGAGCACGATCGAGAGGGTCGGTAAAGAACTATTGTACTCAATAGAACATCGAAGTTGTGTTTCTGCTAATGAAATTTTATTGAATCTTGTATATTCCGTGAAACTGATTGTCGTTGGTCTATGATTTATTGGGAAATTATTCACTTCATGAAATGTAAAGTCAACATGAAAAGTTTTGATAAATCCCACGTTAGGCTGAAAATGTATCAGCTGCTTAACTTCCCCTACATGTCGTAAGAGCCCACTTAGGGACAAGGGTTCCAAGATTCTTGCACATCAGGCGATTAGCTGGCAACCCATCACTGATGTCATCTATTCCACCTCGAAGCCTTACATTGTTTATGCTAAATGTGCCGTCGGGTCACTAATGGCAAGATACTTAATTGATGATTTCGATGCCTGCCCCTCTCATGATGATGATGATGATGATGAAAAAGGCCATGAGAATATGTATTATAACTGCACAAATTGGACAAAGAAATGTTATACCACGTTTGTCATGACGGGTCCAAATGTTTGCTTGCGGAAAAATATTACAAACAAAAAATTTCAACTTTTATAACACTAATTTCGGAGGACTGGCATCATCAAAACTCCATTCAACGCTCATATAATCTCGTAGGGAACTTGAAATTACCCTATCCAAGTGTGGTGGCTGCGTCCATATAGCCGGCTTAATCTGCATGTCGTTAGAGCCGCGTCTCTCGACTCATCCATAATTCAGATAATGAGGACATCACAGAGCTGTGGAGAGGACTACATTTTGGGGACGAGTTATTAGGTAGGGTAATGACCCTACCTAATAACTCAAAATGGTGCTGGTGCCATTGCACCAGCGTTTGACAATTGAAGCCCATAATTCGACATAATCTTCATCGCGAAAAACTATACCTTTAGTTTTTATTGAAATAATGCAGGATGTCCGTACCGCAAAGCGCAGTGTGGGCAGGCCTCCAACAAGGTGGACCGACGATCTGGTGAAGATCGCGGGGCGCCGCTGGATGCGAGCAACACAAAACCGGTCGTTGTGGAGATCCTTGAGGGAGGGCTTTGTCCAGCAGTGGACGTCTTTTGGCTGAGATGGTGATGATGATGATGAATGCAGGATGACAGCTATAGCAGCCGGTGGTCAGTATTAATATAAATAAATAGCTGCTAAAGACTAAACCAGTTTCTGACCACTATTTGTAACAATTAAAGTTAAAAAAAGTCAATCACTGGTTCTTGTCGAACACTGCCATTGACCTAGTTGCAGATGTTGTATTTATTTTATCTATCTTTAGCATTTTGGTTAGGTTGTGTAGTACCAGTGACCAAAACAAAACACGAACCCAGCGAAGCAGCAGCGTACGGCGAAGCGTAAGACTGTCCTTCAATCTGACGCTGGCTTATAAATAAATATGTGTTAGCTATCGGAAAATATTTCGTCAAAAATATCTGATTTCTAGTTTAATTGAGATCTGATTTTATTACACAGGGAGAGTTTGGTCTACAGGTTTGTTGTATTGATAAGGCTTACGTTAGAGGAGCAACCAGCTTACTAGATAAATACGTAAAGGTTGATTATTTAAAAATGTCTTAACCCTATTTTTTACAGAGTTATTTTTTGTGAAATTATAATAGGTCTTTTATCTATGTAATTCGAGATTCTACAACCGGCATTTTCAGATTTAAATATCTGTGGGTTGGCGCGCAATTCGAAATTCAAATAAATTTTATTCGAAAGCCTTGTTAATTTGATTTCAAATTCAGTCATTTGTTTTTAGATAGTTTTTTGTTATTGCGAAATTGTGGTAGTTTTTGGCGCCATGGATAAACTGACAAATTCGTACAGTTTTTGAATATGAGTTCCTACGTGGAAATACCGCTGCGCAAACAACACGAAACATTAACGACGTGTACGGGCCTAATACTGCTTGCATAAGGTCCATTATTGGTTCAATCGTTTTAAATCAGGAAATTTTGAGTTGAAGAAGGAGCCTCGCGGTCGGCCGGTAACCATTGTCGACAGAGACGAATTGAAGGCGACAGTGGAAGCGGATCCAACTCAATCTACGGCTGAGCTTGCTGCGGGCGTCGGAGTTAGTGTCAAAACAACATTGAAGCACTTGCGGCAAATCGGAAAAATAAAAAAGCTAGACAAGTGAGTGCCACACGAACTAAGCGACCAACAGCGAGACTTACGCGTCGAAGCATGCGTAGCACTACTGAATCGGCATAGAAACGAGGGAATTCTAATTCGAATTGTTAGCTGCGATGAAAAGTGGATCCTATACGACAACCGTAAGCGTTCATCTCAGTGGGTGGACCCGGGTACAGCACCTAATCAGTGCGCTAAAAAAAAGATTACTCATAGGAAGATGATCGTGACTGTCTGGTAGACCAGTGCCGGACTTGTACATCACAGCTTCTTACCGAATGGCACAACAGTGACGGCAGATGTTAAGTGTTTCAAATAATCCACTATGCCAAGAATAAGTAAGTAAATAAATAACTATAGCGTTGTGTTATCAAATTTGTGGTATTTCATCTGCAAAGATGAATCTGCATGGCCATCGGTTGCAACGACCGTTTGGATAGATGGCGCTAGTGCCGCTAAAAAGCACTCAAAAACATTAAAATAGCAGTGACAAAATTCAGCGCTTACGTCAGCCTTCCCGGTAGCATAGCGGTCAGTGCAGCCGCCCGGATTGCGGAAGACCCAGGTTCGATTCCTGGCTGGGTCGGGTGGGCGTTTAATTTTTTCACTGTATTTTATAAAATTTTATGAATATTTAATTTAGCTTCAGTGCAGCAATTAGCACTTGAAAATAAAAAAAAATAAAAAAGTAAAATAAATAAGCCTATACATTAGTCCATGCCTATATACCTATATATCTATACCTATATAGTTACAAAGCTGATCAAAGGCCTCCATCATTGAAATCAGGTCATCGCTACAACTGATGGGTATTGACTTAAGCGTGGTTATTAATTACTACGCTTGCCAAATACGGGTCGGTAATTACATACCCGGGATATGCATTGAAAAACTTAAATCACACTATACCGCCCTGTGAATTGAACCCGGCTATATAGATTGGTTATGTATGGGATTGACGCCATTTATACGTATCGTTGACTTTATGTCAATCCCGTACAATAACAAATCTATTTTATTTGTTCTTTTTTTTTATAACATAACACACACACACACACACACATACATCACGGGCTCCTCTGAAAATCAGCGTTGCAGTTTCTTGAAGCTGCAACTTATGCTGAGAGGAGTCCAGTTCGTCGTAGCTTTTTAATTTGAATATTTTGTATTAGTTTTATTGTTAGAACCTAAGCCTGCTACGCCGAATAAATTTTTTGAATTTGTATTTGTGTTTGTATTCTATTATCGTTTTCCCCCTTGTCTAGGGGGGCTAAACTTAAAGATATCGGGCCTATTGTCAGATAAGATTAAATAGTAGTATCGTGGTACCCCTAAGGATTTTTCGAAACCCCTGGTAGGTATCCTTATTTACTTGAGACATTTTAAATATTTTTATAATAATAAATAATGACATTCTACTCAATGTATTTCCGTGTGCCTCTCACCGGAGGAGACAAATCAGAGATGTTTGTATTGCGGTGCGCCTTCGATATTATTTAGCGAGAGCTGATGAGCTGTGACAATTACGTTGCTAAAGTTAATTGGAGTTGTTATTTCTTATTTTCTTTACAATTATTTAACGATCAGTTGTGAAGACCGTAACGGCAATGTTAGTGGCATTAGTTGCAATCCAGTTCCACTATGGTTGAGGATTCCGGGTGAAGTTCGCTTCTATCTATATACGGCCTTATCATTACTTAACATCAAATCACCTGGATTTAAAGACCAAGTGCGTACCAACAAAGAAAAAAAACAGCTACTTTATTAGTTCAAGTTCCTATTTTGCATTCTAAACTCTATTATGTACATTTATAGGATCTCTCAGAAATTATACACCACAGCTTCGGTTTTCAAAACTAATTTTATTTTTCTAAACTTATTCGGCTGCCAACAACATAATGACCGCTCCGCTTCCCCGAGTGAACCGACCAGATGGCTGCCACTAGTGTGGCCAGTGTCCAAAATAAAATACCTGCGTTAGTGTTGTCAGGATAATAAATTTAAATTCTTTTTTTTTTAAATCAAAGGAAACCTTACACATTAAACATGGTAACGTTAAAAACTATCCACAATATTAATTATCGTTCAATCATCATTTTCATCATCATCAGCTAATTTTATGTCCCCACTGCTGGGGCACGAGCCTTCCCTATGGATGGATAGGGAGAATGGGCCATAATCCACCACGCGGGCCATTGCGGTTTGGTGGTTGTTAACGACTGCTAATGCAGCCGTGACCAACTGCTTTACGTGCCGTCTGAAGCACGGAAGAGCCCGAGATGATACATTTTTGGTCAGGATGGACCGGCCTTTGCGAAAGTTGCTTAACCTCAGCACTCGCAGACCAGGCGCGATATTGCGCCATCGAGCTCCTCGTCCTCCGCCTGATCCTCCTGATCGTTCATAATTACAATAAAGGCTATATTAGCATTTATTGTAATAATTATAATAACAATAATAATACTTTACGAGAACCTCGTAAAGGCCGAGAAGGACAAGGCTAGCAAGTACCTTGACTTGGCTCACGAGGTAACCGCCATGTGGGATGTTGACTCGACAATCATTGTGCCGATAGTTGTGTCTGCGAACGGTCTGGTAGCGAAGAGTCTCGACCAACACCTTAAGAGACTCTCGCTTAATGGTTGGATCAAGGGCCAGATACAGAAGGCGGTACTCTTGGACACGGCGCGGATAGTCCGAAGGTTCCTGTCTCTGCAGCCCTAACCACCGGCAACTTGAGCCCTGCCCCGTTGCCGGCGGCACCCTAGGCTAGGTTTTTTTTTATAATATTTTTATGTTTTGTATGTACTTTTGTATTTTACTTTTATATTAATATTATAACAAACCTAGGCTAAGAAAGAAAATAAATAAAGAGTATAATACTTACGTATGATTTTGTATCGTATAAATATAGATAAACAAACTCTAGGTAAAAGTGTACTAAAACCGGGAGCTGAAAAATTTCGTCGGATATCCAAGGGATCCGTAGTTTTTAATTGGAAGAGCAGTCGCCGGGATTGCTGTGGCAATCTTACATACAAAACAACTTTCAAAAAACCGGTATCAGCGGATGTGTGACCATTTTGAAATATCTTGATCTCCTTTGAGAATGGATGAAGAACGATTGACGAAAAAAGTGTATAAGGCGAGTGTGAATGAAAGTGTTGGTAGGGGTAGACCTAGGCGGACGTTTCGAGATCAAATCAGGAACGTCTTGAAAAAAGGCCAGGTCAAGAGTACCCTAAACCGAAGAGCATGTATGAAGGGAATAATGAAAGTGGACGAAGCGAAACAAGTATGTAAGGATCGTAGCAAGTGGAAAGAAGTGGTCTCTGCCTACCCCTACGGGAAAGAGGCGTGATTATATGTATGTATGTATGTATTGATCTCCTTCGTGCTTCGTAAAACTTGTTTAGCTATATAATTTGACATTATACGTCTTCAATATCATTTTCACATCGCTTTCTCCTAATAGCTTTTCCTAACGAGTATTTTAAACTCAAAACGTATTCATCCGGATTGTTTTCTAATCGCAATTAAAGATAACAAACGTTAATTCAGTTAAAAACAAAATCTCCGAGCGATCATCCTACTAAGTAATTCAGGGTACGGCTGTTGAATGGAAGCGTTGATTGGTTCCGAGGAAATGAGATCTCCCCAACTTTAGTGTTTCTTGTTATATAGTTGGAATCCGGATTCACAGTTGTAATCTGTTGGATTTATCGATGCCCCTGTTTGTGCTTTCGATTTGGTATTGAACGTTGATATTTTTATGTGATTTATTTTCATAAGATTATTCAAGTGAAGTTTGATTTTTTTTTTAGTTCTGTACGGGTAATCACTTGGCCTTCATTTCACCTGATGTTAATTGATGGTAAGGCAGCGCACGTAAAGGGTCCCTCAAGCCGTGTGAAACGAATCACCTTCGGAGGTTTTCTAGAGGAAACAGCATCGCGCGTCGTGCTTTACTAGATTCTCCGAAGGGTTCGGATCGGATCGGGAGTGGCAGAGCGCTTGGCTCGATACCTGAAGGTGCCGGGTTCAATTCCCAGGTCGGGCAAAATGTATTTCCGATTTTTCGATGCATAGCTCGGGTTTGTGATCATCAACCCGCATTTGGCAAGCGTCACGATTAAGCCATTACGACTAAAACTTACTTACTACAATACTCTGGCACATAAGACAATACATTAGATATTGTATCAAAAACACACTAGAATATAAGCCAACGTAATGTAGGTTGGTCACAAAGCAGGATCGAGTCAAGAGAAAAAAAACACTAAAAAAACTGAGCTCGCAAAAACGTCCTCATAACGCTAGATCTGATGAGACACACCGCTGCTGTGTGCGGAGAACCAGTAACTTACTTAAACTATTTATTCTTTATTGCAAAAATACAGCAAAATGCGGACTTAATACCATGGTCACTTACATTAGAGTAATTTTAAATTTTTTATGTTTTTTGTGAGAGCAATGGCGAGAATAGTGACTTAAAAGGTGAGTGTATGCTCTCGTAGTTCAATTCCCATAGCTCCAATAAACTGGTGATGTGAAGCTATAGACTAAGCAAAATATATACAAGCATATAAGATTCTTGGATGGGTTAACGAGACTCGAAAAATACTATTAACAATTTGTAACATAGTAAAGTAAATCTTTAATAAATCATTTAAACAGTGTTAAAAAACTTTCCATTTGCGGGATATGAACCCTCACCTCATGACGTACCGAGTCAGGTGCACTACCAACTATGCTACTGTGGCTCTTTCCAACCCACCGAAATTAATCAACACTTAGTACCTACTCTTTACGTATGGAGAAATTTGGGGGAGACCCAGCAGTAGATCCTTATCTATTGAGTCACTAGTTATCTTATCTCTAGCTGCCGGAACACAACAATGCTACAAACGTTGATATAATTGCGACATATTTAGATAAGATGGTGGTAGCTAGCCAGGTGAATAAACAAGTCCTACCACCAACCAAACCGAGTACACAAACATGTACTCCTCGCTGGGAATCGAACCCGGGACATCTAGGTTAAACCGGTTGTCTTAATCACTAGACCATAGAAGCGGTTAAACATCAACATCATTAACTTTTAGAATAGAATAGAATAGAAACGTTTTTATTAACTTACACACTTAATTATAATACAACATAAATATAATAATACAACAATAAACGAAAAAAAAAAATATTAGAACAGGCAGTGTGAAGTTAAAGGTAATTAATTTAATTTTAATTTTAATTTTTTAATTTTAAAATAATTTTTAAAAATAATTAAAAAGCGTTTGCCGTTTTACTAAGCCGTAGGTAACGTCAAAGCCAAACTGAACTCCCTTTTAATATTTTCAATATTCTTTCTGATACCATAACATGGTTCCTGTCCACTCTGGCCCACTGACTGAGTGTTGCCTTAATTCTTGGGTACTTCCTCATTTAATTGATTACTTGTACCGTTAAATAGGGCAACAGATTTACAGGATTTTCATAAATATTTTAAGTGTCTACCGGACGGTTCGAGTTTTCGATCACCAACCCACATTTTGGAAGTCGTGGGTGGTAATTAAACCAATATCCAATTATTTATTGCGATGACATGATTTAAATGATCCCTTTGGGGCTGACCTGGAATCCAGCAGTAGGACAGTGTAGTATAGGCTATTAACTAACTGTTGGATCGTTCGTCAGCACAACGTACGCATTGAAAAGAAACTCTTTGTACGGATTTAAATGGTATTTAATTGATTTGATTTACTGAATCAATAAATTTATTCGTTTAGCATTTCTTGACACCATTACTAATTTCCTGGTAGAGAATGCCTTAGCTAGGCGGGAAAACACAAAATTAAAAGCAAAACCATCATTTATTTATTTTTATAATTTCAAAGTACACTAATAAAACAAAATTAAAAAGCCGTTGTTGAAATATCCAACGCCCCAATTTCTATATCAGAATCGCACTCCAAGCTTTAATCTTAAATAGGTTGTTTAAATTCCGCCGAGAGCCGATAACAAAGGCAATAAAATTGGCTTTGAAACGTCAAACGGTATGGTAATGCAAGGACCACCTCTTTAACATTCGGTGAACGCTGGCGATATTTCACGGTGAGATCTGCTCAAATTCAGATAAAGCCGCGCCGAGTGTGTGGCGAACGCTTCGGGAACAAAGAATTACCGATTTAGTTGTAAAACAGAGAAATGGTGCGGTAAATCAAGTTTAGTATAGATTGGACAAACAAACGTACAGACATACAAAGAAGACCCCATATCTTTAAAATTAAGACATAGCAATGGAGTATGAAATTGATAGTGGGGGTGGTATTCAATCGCGTTTATGATCTAACTATAAAGCATAACCAGTTTGTGTCCAGAAGACCCCGGTTCTTTTCCCGGATATGATTCAACATGTGGTCGGGTCAGTTAGTAGCAGGTTTTCATAGGACAGGGAGAGATCATTGACATAACAGTTAAAAAGTTTTCACCAATGATAGAAGCATTGTTACGTTCCAACAGTTAGAACTAAGATAGCCGCTATCTCAGCAGTTCAGAATTCCGGGTGAATTTCACTTCCACTTTTTTTTTTAAGTGTAATTAAAGTCAACTACTTACTCGGCAAAAAAATTAAAAAAAACATCCTTATTAACTTTGTTATAAGGTTTTTGCTATCTAGTGGCAGCAACTAGTCTTCTTTTAATATATACGTGTATATGTTATGCATGTACCAGAATACTACGCTCTCCCATAAATTATCCTACTAATAATATAAACGCGAAAGTTTGAAAGTTGAAAGTTCAAGTTGAAGTTGAAAGTTTGAAGAAAGTAAAAACTACTGAATGGATTTTAATGAAACTTTCTTCATATACAGACCATGACCCAGACCAGCATATAGGATACTTTTTTTTTTTGCTCTGTAGTCGTCGCGGGCAACAACTAGTACTAAATGAATATATTTCACTATTGTTTTTAACTAATTTCATAAACTACATTAAAGATTTTTATGAAATAATATAATGTAATAATATGTAGGTATAAGAGAGAGAGAGAGAGAGGGGGGGGGAGAGATAGAGAGAGATAAAGAGCGAGAGTGAATAAATGCGTGTGTCGTGTCTGTTTTTTCTGTTTCTGAAAGAAGAAAAAAAACGAAAGCGAGAATCTAAAGTTCAAAAGGGACTTCTTGGCGGGAAAGGGAAGAGTCACGTCTGCGGTTTTGTTTTATTTTCTAAATTTGTGTTATGTCGAATATTAATGTGAAATAATGGTGGATTATTAACCGTTAAGTGTTCGTGAGTGTGCTTGAGTGTTAGTTGGCAAATGAAACAAAACAGTGCAACGTCACTTTTCAAATTCTCTCAACAAGTCTGCGTGAGGACTTAGTAAAGCCCCACTGAGATACTCGAGGGTTTCGGGGGTCTATCATTTCTCACTTCTCATTTCTAATATCATTCATCATCATAAATATTGTTTATTTATGTATTACCTGTAAGAAAAATTACTTTGACATTGGCTAAATGTGCTAATCGCACGAAGCCAACGAAGACTAAAGGAAAAAAAAAGTTCAAAAGACATCGAAACGATATTCACGCACTGTTAGTTCCAGAATGAAAGACAAAGTTTCCAGTTACAGTAGAAAGCGGTTCAACTCGAACACTGAGGTACTTATAGTAAGTTCTATAAAACTTTCATCACTCCGACAGTTCGGGCACGTTCCATTTAAATACAAGAGCTGTTTCCATCCAAACTGTTCACACAAACACCTAAACGTCTGCAGCTTGCGGCTTACACAGGGACTCTTACTTGGTCCGCAACTTTAAATGCGTGATAAAAGCCAAAGTCAATCTTAACGCTAAACGAATAGGTGTTACATCACCTGAAGGAGATAAATTTGCTGATCCACTCACGGTAGTGGCTTTGAATTTTTTTGCTGCTGATAAAACGTTCGAGTTTAAACTTTATTGCTTGGCTAATAAAGACCGGAGTTGCGGTAAGCAATCAATTTGTAGATTCAAAGGTTTCTATTGAAGTGGTGATATTATTGAAAATAACACACGCCCGACTTGATAACGTTGGATGGGGAACATTATCGTCGGCTCTTTTTTTTTTCATTTCCAACGCGAATCATTTCAATCTTGCCTTTTGTCTTTGCTACTTTGTTTCTTTGCCATTTGTTTATTGTGTTCATATAAATCGGGAATCTTCTGGAAATACGACCGTGGAATTGTATTGAATGGGGTATTCAACTTGTACGATTTTTAGCATTCGTTGCGTTTTTATAAAAGTTTTAATGCTTGAATTATAATTTGACTATGTTATTCATAATAATAAGTCATCATCAAAGTCATAGTCACCACCATAAGTCATAGTCATCATAATAAGTCAAAACTTATTATTATACATAAGTACAATTATAATAACGTCTCGAAATGGTGCATTAGCTAAGCATATCTCGTTCTTATTATAACCATGTTCTCAAAAGGACACCCTTTCATCTAAATGAAGTTCATTACTGCGCGCGATACATAAATATTGTGTACTTATTCAGTTCTTAGATACAACATTTTAAGGACATACCTGCGGAAAATAAATTATATACCTATGAAAAAAGAGAAAGTGTTGAAAAAATTCCACGAGTGGGATTCGAACTCGCACCCCATGACATGCTGGGTCAGGTGCACTCCCAACTATGCTATCGTGGCTCAATCCAACTCGCCGAAATTTTATTAACACTGTCTACTAATACTCTGTAAGCCAAAGGATTCCTATTCAATGTCGACAACTACGTACAACTAGTTCATTGATGGAGTTGAATTGGATTTGGATTGAGCCACGATAGCATAGTTGGTAGCACTACCAACTATGCTATCGTGGCTCAATCCAAATCCAAAAAAAAATCCCAATCCCGCACCCTATGACATGCCGGGTTAGGTGCACGCCTAACCCGGCATGTCATGGGGTGCGGGTTCGAATCTCGCTCGTGGATATTTTTCAACAAATTGTTCGCAACAAAATTTATGTAAAATCATATATAACCATAATCACTTATATACCTATTTCAGGGCCGTTTATAGTAAATCGAATTACCTATTAATATTAAGTATGTAATTATCAGCATGAAAATTGAAAATGTAAATGCATAAAAATATTATATACATGTTCTAAGTAATAAGAGTAAAAATAAAACATGCTTTCATGTACCAAATTTTATAAGATTACCAAAATCCATGTTTTACATTATTAAATGAAGAAAATCCGTATGATAACTAACTAGTCAATTACTCCAACGAGCAGTAGTCTAAAGTAGAAATATTTCATATCTAAAGGTTAACGTCGCAGCGCAACATCAAAGCACAGATCAAAGATCGAAGAAATCTTTGAGATTCAAATTTGTGACAATATTTAAATCAGACTCCATTTGCGTTCATTCATCTTTAAAACTACGAAAGCTCTGTTATGCATCTAAATTAGTAACTACTCAAAGGTTGCCTGGAAGAGATCGCTTTAAGCGATAAGACCGCCTTTGCCCACCCCGATATAAAAACTTCATTGTTTGTTTTTACTTTTATGTGTGTGTGCAATAAAGAGTTTTATCTGTCTATCTATCTATCTATCTATCTATCTATCTATCTATCTATCTATCTATCTATCTATCTATCTATCTATCTATCTATCTATCTATCTATCTATCTATCTATCTATCTATCTATCTATCTATCTATCTATCTATCTATCTATCTATCTATCTATCTATCTATCTATCTATCTATCTATCTATCTATCTATCTATCTATCTATCTATCTATCTATCTATCTATCTATCTATCTATCTATCTATCTATCTATCTATCTATCTATCTATCTATCTATCTATCTATCTATCTATCTATCTATCTATCTATCTATCTATCTATCTATCTATCTATCTATCTATCTATCTATCTATCTATCTATCTATCTATCTATCTATCTATCTATCTATCTATCTATCTATCTATCTATCTATCTATCTATCTATCTATCTATCTATCTATCTATCTATCTATCTATCTATCTATCTATCTATCTATCTATCTATCTATCTATCTATCTATCTATCTATCTATCTATCTATCTATCTATCTATCTATCTATCTATCTATCTATCTATCTATCTATCTATCTATCTATCTATCTATCTATCTATCTATCTATCTATCTATCTATCTATCTATCTATCTATCTATCTATCTATCTATCTATCTATCTATCTATCTATCTATCTATCTATCTATCTATCTATCTATCTATCTATCTATCTATCTATCTATCTATCTATCTATCTATCTATCTATCTATCTATCTATCTATCTATCTATCTATCTATCTATCTACTTTTGACTATTCTCACGTCTGTTTTTTTAAACAGGGTACCTATTGTGAGCTGTGATTACTATCCGTATTCATTCAGGATTGTCAGAGTCACCATCAGACAATCCTGTAAAAGTCACTATTCAAATCATGAGTGCCGAAAGTGTCACCAGTGACACTCGAAGTAAAAGTCGAAAATAATTAACAAAATAGAAACATTTTGAAAGATCCATCACAAAATCCAAGAGAACTATGAACATAGCACACAAAAAACATAAAAAAATAACAATAAACATCTTAAAAATAATATTTACCTCTCCGGGAATCCATCGTGTCGGCATTTGCACAAATTCAAAACTTCAACTAATGTTAACGAAGACTAAAACACTCACGCGCGAGCCGCAGCCACCTTTTAAACATGGTACGTATTACAACTGTATGGTACTGTGGTATTACATCGTTTCATTTAACTGTCGTAGTTTTCACCCACACCAACAGATAGCGCGGAAAAATAAATAAATACAGAAGTGTCACAATTGACACCGGGGGTCTCAAGAGGCTACACAGAGCGCATAGTAACAAAAATAATAAGTAGGTATTCGTACAATAGTGCACATTCGTACAGTAGTGTTTAGCTAATAGGTAATGGGAAATAATTTATTTGTATTACAAAATAAATATTTGTTCAATAGAATTAAACAATCGGTCAATCCATTCGTACTCATTCATTCGTATCATTATTCGAATTACGATTACGAAAACTAAAATTAGTATATAATATAGCATTGAAGCAGCGCCTCCTGGCGATATACCAGAAGAAAACATTTTGCCATACAAATTCTCGTTTTTGATAATCTGATTGAATGGCGAACGAAACTCGCCCTAGGCACCCAGTAATGTGTAAGTAATGAAAATATTCTTTATGAACACCATAATATTGTCTAAGACATAAAGAAGTAGGTAAAGGTATAGCCTATATACTGTCCCACAGCTGGGCAAAGGCCTCCATCAGCTACAGTTGATGGGAATTGGTTAATCACCACGCTTGCCAAATGCGATTTGGTGATCACAAACCCGGGCTATGCATCATCAATCCGATATACACTTTGGCCCGACCTAGGAATTAAACTTAGGACCTTACTTTGAGGCAACTACGTGTTTCAACAACAATATTTGTTCATTTAAAATCTTACACAGCTATTAAAAGACGAATGTCGACTATACTTAAAGTTTTACGAACGCAAAATCGCTTGAGCTCGCTTGGGTACTTGGGTACCCAGTGGCCGTTCTAAGGATTTTTCGGTTTTGGGTAGTAGACTACCCATGGCCGTTTAAGCGGATAACCGCTGATCCAGCCAGCGCGCACCCCAGCGGGCCCCTTAAACGGCCATGTTATTCGACACTAATGGCGCGTTGGGTATTGTTTACAAAAACGTTATTTATTTGCGCATGAATCATACTTTACATCTGTTAGAGTGATGTTTGGATTAATAGATTCAATAAATAAATAAAAAATAAATAATAATTAAATTTTGAAATTTTTTGACTTTTTGCTTCAATAAAATACTTTCTCTTTCAATAGAAAACTTCGTGCCTCTTTTGCGCGCACGGAGAAGTTTTTAGATATTTTTTCTATTTTAATTGCTAAAAGGTAAATAATCACTCGGCCTTCATCATCACCATCTCAGCCAAAGGACGTCCACTGCTGGACGTCTGCCTCCCCCAAGGATCTCCACAACGACCGGTTTTGCTGGCTTCCCGCGGCCTTTACCAGATCGTCGGTCCACCTTGTTGGAGGCCTGCCCTTACTGCGCTTTCCAATAGTTACTAATTTAGATGGCCTTCATCTTGCCTTCTTATAAACGTTCATTTTGTTATATTAATGTATTAATTGTATGTTATATAAAACGTAACGTGTTTGACGAGAGCACCGTTAGTTGGATTACGTCATTTCCTTCGGGACAAACATGTTCTGGCTTCAATGAATTCTAAATGTGGTGCCGTTTAATTACTTAGGTACTGCTGGCTGGTAGGGCTTTGCTGTACGCGACAAATCAAATGCAATATTATTATCTCTCATTTAATTAAAACGTAAGGAATACGTAAGTAAGTAAATGGCTGTCCCACAGCTGGGCAAAGGCTGGGCAAAGGCATCATTGAAATCAAGTCGTCACTACAATTGATGGGCCAGGGCTTAAGTGATCACCAAACGCGGGTTGATTATCATATCACAAACCCGGGCATCGAAAAATCCAAAACACACTTTGCCCAGCGCGGCCTGATAATTCAACCCGGGACCTTTGGGTATCGGGCCAACCTTTTTGCCATTCGGTCACCGCGAACCTGAATAGACTACCTGTTCACGCCAAAACGTTACGAGCGAGGCATCGTAGAACGAAACGCAGCGGCCGCGCGTTCTTCCTCACTCCGCTCAGTCAACAGAAATGATATAACCGCGCGGCAGTCAGCACAACCCGAGTGAGTCGCATTCGATGGGCATACCGTGACGTCGTTCTGCATTTACACGCGCGCGCGCACACGTCGCAACTCAAGTGTTCCTACTCAACCTCGTGGAACTTTAGTGCGTGAAAACGTCCTACATCAGCTCACACCCTCAGCGGCGAGACGCCAACGTGGCCTGCACAGGATCCTCCATTCAAAGTAAGTCCTCCATAACACATCCTCCTCTTCAGCTCCATAATCCTTACCAGTCTGCCCACGTCGCTGTACCTGCATCGCCAGCCTCTGGTTACTTCGAGCCGTTGAAGATCAGCGACTTACTCAGCTCTTAATTAGGTACTCCAGTCAACTGCTCAGTCAGCCCTTAACCGATACACTGCCAATGTTACAAATCGAAATAAAAAACCGCCAGTTTGTAATCAAAATGCAGTCTAAAAATTGTTGCTTTGCCCGGATATGCGATCACCAGAGATCAGTTGATCACTGTCAAATTCAAATCGTAATTTGTTTGCAACAAAACTTTCGTAGATAGTAAACATCATCATCATCATCATCAGCTCATTTTATGTCCCCACTGCTGGGGCACGAGCCTTCCCTATGGATGGATAGGGAGAACGGGCCATGAACCACCACGCGGGCCCAGTGCGGATTGGTGGTTGTTAACGACTGCTAGTGCAGCACGGCTTTACGTGCCTTCCGAAGCACGGAGGAGCTCGAGATGATAAATGTTTGGTCACCCATCCGATGACAGACCTTTGCGAAAGTTGCTTAACCTCAGCACTCGCAGACCGATCGCGTTACCCACTGCGCCATCGAGCTCCTCAACAAAATAAACATAAAAATTCGTAATTATAAAAATAGCTTGCCTACTTCTTAACTGGTCTGTTTGTAAAAATATTAAGATTGGATGTTAATGACGTAGTTGTTGACATAGTAGAAAGTAGTTAGTTAGAACCACGATAGCTCAATTGGAAGAGCACCTGACCCGGTATGTCAGAAGGGTGCAGGTTCAAATCCTGCTCGTGGAAAAAAAATTTTTCAACATTGTGTTTTTTTAATTTGTTTCGCAACAAAATTTGCGTTAAAATTATATAAACAAAACAAAAACATTTTATAAATAGCTTGCCTACTTCTTAACTGATCTTTAGTATTTGTAAAAATATTATGATCGGGTGTTTATGACGGTAGTTGTTGACATTGAATGAGTGCCTTTGGCTTTCAAAGCAAAAAGTAAATAGTGTTGAATAATTTCGGCGGGCTGGTTAGAACCACGATATCTCAATTGGAAGAGCACCTGACCCGGTATGTCAGAAGGGTGCAGGTTCAAATCCTGCTCGTGGAAATTTTTTCAACATTGTGTTTTTGTAATTTGTTTCGCAACAAAATTTGCGTTAAAATTATATAAACAAAACAAAAACATTTTATAGTAGAAAGCTCCTTTGGCCTTCAAAGTAAGAGTAGGTAATGTTGACAGAGCCACGATAGCGTAGTTGGAAGCGCACCAGGAGGGTG
This sequence comes from Eudonia truncicolella, assembly GCA_949315975.1. NCBI lineage: Eukaryota > Metazoa > Arthropoda > Insecta > Lepidoptera > Crambidae > Eudonia > Eudonia truncicolella. The sequence goes on along the minus strand of OX438848.1, from coordinate 2,965,714 downwards.
CAGTTCGAATACCGATCGTAATTTAAAAAAAAAACTAATATTTTTATAAGCACGAAAGCTTTAAGGATTTGGTAATAAACGGAATAGTAAACGAGCTTTCAATATAAAGCCTTAAAACTCTTCAGCCTCCTTCGGTATACTTGACAAAAACAATTTGTTGTGAAGCCCAAGTTTCAATTGTGACCTTCAGTAATCGTTAAAATTTTGGCGGCTCGAAACTTTAGACTCATCTTTGCACAGTGTAAAAGTGATTAAGGTTTAAAGTAATTAACAAAGTTTGGGAGATGAAAATTTTATTTAAGTAAGGTTAGTATAATTTTGCCCCGTTAATGTTTTTATACTATTATAGACCATTCATTATATATATAATATAGTTCAGCATTAATCTAACCGATAATAATAATTTGAAAAAAGTCAAAATGTTAAAAAAAAACTCGAGCGGGATGTCATGGGGTGCGGGTTCAAATCCTTCAAAATTTTTTCAACACTCTGTCTTTTTTCAAATTGTAATTTGTTCGCAACCGCAACCGCCTCTGTGGTCTAGTGGCTAAGACCACCGGTTTAGACCCAGAGGTCCCGGGTTCGTTTCCCAGCGGGGGGTACATGTTTGTGTACTCGGCTTAGTTGGTGGTAGGGCTTGTTTGTCCGCCTGGCTAGCTACCACCACTATGTCGCCATAACATCAATGTTTGTAGCATTGTTGTGTTCCGGCAGCAAGAGATAAGATAGCCAGTATTGGCCTTATCATCACTTAACATCAGGTGAGATCAAGGCACTGTGCTTACCCGTAAATATAAAAAAAAACAATATTTACGTAAAATTGTATGTTTTATATGTTTTTAATTAATCACGAATATAATAACATGAACCTCCGCTGGGAATTAAACCCTCCCGGGCTACTCACTGGGACTCAAATTTTATCACCTACTTCCAACCAATCCAAATACACGTACCGCTGGGATTCGAACACAGGACCACTGGGACTAGTACAGAAAGATTTACATCTCGACCACGAAGGCGGTTTTCTCATTATAGAAGATAGATAATGTCAATCTCATTTTAATGTTGTTTTTTTAGCTACAACGGAAAGATTTCACCTTAACTGATGGTCCTCGTAAATAATAACTTCTTTTTTTGTAAAGAGCTTGTTTTCGGCTGCATCTGGCTTTTAGAGCGTTAGAAACTAAAGCCGCAATCCTCAAGCCGCAGTGGTGGAACATCCTCAGATGGTTTCTAGAGGAGATGGTATCATGCAAGCTGTCCCCATCCCCTACTAGATTTTCCGAGGCGTTCGGATCGAATAGACAGTGAAACAACCCGAGGGCACCTCTAGAGGCTAGGACTTCGGCTCGGGTTGATCAGGTCGTGAGAGAGGCAGCTCATTTTATGTCCCCACTGCTGGGACACGAGCCTTCCCTATGGATGCATAGGGAGTACGGGCCATTAACCACCACGCGGGCCCAGTGCGGATTAGTGGTTATTAACGACTGCTAACGCAGCCGGTACCAACAACTTAACGTGCCTTTCGAAGCACGGAAGAGTTCGAGATGATAAACTTTTGGTCACCCATCCGATGACCGGCCTTTGCGAAAGTTGCTTAACTTCAGAAATCGCAGACCGAGCACGTTAACCACAGCGCCATCGAGCTCCTCCTCATAGGAACAATTTACCCTAAATCATCGTTTACTGGGGTACTTTTTGTGAATAAAGTAAATTCAATTAATTATTTGTGTTTCCCCTCCTTCCTATGACATGGGGTCAAACAAAGCGTGAAATGGCAACTTGCGGGCTTGCAGGGAAAGGGTGACTGATGCTGCGTTGTTTTCCACTCTGCACTAATTGTAAATTTTTTGTATACTGATCTCCAAACTTCAGTATGAATATGGTACCTACTAAATGATGACGATGACCAGTTGTCCAGCAGTGTTGCATTTTCACTTAACATCAGGTGGAGTGGAACAATATGTGGGAATATCTAACAAAAAACATTTTATATTTAAACTAGCTGACCGGCCGGCGGACTTCGTACCGCTTTGACAGTTTCCATGACAACAAAACAAACAAATCATTCGTCCGCTTAAGAACACCCGTAGCCCATGATGAACCCGTATAGCAACGCCACCTATCGGGTCCAATTGTAAATCTAAGACATTCTCGAATCCACTTGAACGCACTCAAAAAATTACATCCAAATTGGTACAGTCGTTTAGAAGAACTTCAGTGACATACACACGCACAGAAGATTTATATATGTTACGGCTAACAGCCGAAGTGTAGCCGGCTAAAACTAGGTGTAGCCGCACTTCGGCTATTAGCCGTAACATATAATTATATAAAGATATCGTTTCCCAAAATCGTTTACGCCATCGCATTTCAACCCAATCTCAAAACAACTTATAAATTGTCTGCCCAACCATCGTTTGTGGCACCAACGACTTTTTGCCCACATTAAAACCTTGCATCCCACTAACTTGGAAAGCGGCCAAATGGCATTGATTTTAAATTTTTAAACCCACCACTGAAACAAGTCGCCGAATTGATGAGAATTTTAATATTCCATTTCGTATGCAGCTGGAGTACGATGCATTTTTGCCTGTAGCGTTTTTATAGGTATCACAGACGGTATATATGCAGATGAATGTTGGAAGCGAAAACAATAGCTATAAAACGCTTTTGTTGGCATACCTACAATAGTTTAAAGTGTTGGGTATATTTTTGATGAAAGTATTAATAAATTAATTATTAAGTGTTTTTTATATATTTTAGCGTTTTATTAACGCTTAAATATACTTAAGTAAAATTTAAACACTGAAAAAAGACGACAACCTCAGGCGGGAATCGAACCACGCACCTTCCGCATTCCGGGCGGCTGCCTTAACCACTTGACCAAGCCAAGTGGTTAAGGCATAATTAATTATTATTTATTAATTAGTTTTTTTCTGCGATTTCTCTGGTTTTGGTTTGATGGGCGGCGGTTATTGCTTCCCATTCCCACCCGCGTGCTCGTTTGCCTCCTTCTAATATATATATATAAAATAAAATTCAAGTTCAGTTTAGGCTACAAGTAGCTCTTATGAATGTCACTATGCCATCGGTTCGTAAGTCTACAAAGGGCGGGAGATTTCGTGCTGAGAAAATCCAGCAAGAAACTCAGCATTTCTGTTCTCCCTTACAGCGTTTAGTAATTACCCTAACTAGTAGCTACACAAATAGCACATTGTGACAGACAAATAAATAACTTTTTTTAAAATTATTTATTTATTACTACATAGTTGTTGCCCGCGACTTCGTTCGCGAATACTACAGTAAAAAAAAACGGGACCTTATTTGCTGGTCTGGGTCATGGTCTGTATATAAGGAAAGTTTAATTAAAATCCATTTAGTAGTTTTTACGTGAAAGAGTAACAAACATCCATCCATACTTACAAACTTTCGCGTTTATAATTTTAGTAGGATTATTTACATTTTACAGGCTTTGTACGTATAAATATCGTACAGTAACCGTTTAACGGGTTCACTATTTCAATTAAGCTGTACAGTAGCGTTGACTAAAGTTATTTAACCGACATGTGGTACAGTAGCTTTATAACGATAATCGTAACCTCTCAGGATCATAGAATGGCGTTTTATAGAGTTATTGTAGCATTAGATGGAATTCATAGGAAGCTGCTTGTTATATAATGGCTGTATAAAGGCTATTTACTTTACTAAAAGCCAATCCGTATTTTTTATATTTATTTATTACCACGATAAGAGGTGGAAGCGCACCTCACCCGGAATCTTCAACTACTGAGGAACTGGCTATCATAACTCGTACCGTCTGAACACACCAATGCTACTGACATCATTATTAAGTTATGGTGTCAGGTTTTATATGTTATTGTTTATCTAAACCGTTAAAAAACTAGTAACTGAGTTAACTGAGTTTCTTGCCAGATCTTCTCGGTCGAAGGCTCTCCCGAAATCCGAGCTGGTGGTAGATTCAGTAATTTAGTCTAAACATTTTTTTTTTTGTTTTTTGGATTTTATAGGTTTGACGTCAATAAGTGCATGTAAAGGCTTCGTCGTTGAAACTGGAATACTGCGTAACCAACAGTTGCTAATAATAAAAAAATATAATAATTATATAAAGTATTTATTTGTTCAAAATTACAAGTTCTAAAACTAACTTAAAACAAACTACGTCGAACAAAAAGGTAATGTGGCTCAGCATTAAACAGCTGATTTTCGCGCCTATGCTTAATAAGTCTGCGGTATGCGAACATTCCCTTGAGGGGCCCAACTATTACATCAGATTTGATAAACCACAAATACTCGCCAGAGAACAACGATTCATCCCTAGGACGATACGCGAGGCTATTGAAATTAAAAAACATCCTAATTTTAATAGAGAAGATGGTTGGAATCTACCACCAGCCTGGGATCCCATCATACAGAATATTAAATCCCAGCCCCAACACCATACTGCCAGACCAAAAGATACTGTAAGCTCTTTCTGCGTAAAACGGAACGCACCTGATTAAATTTAAATGAGGGTATACAAGCTACTAACTAATTATGAGACGACCAACACCTCAGTCTCCCTGAGACCACGGACCCTGCAAAGGGTTCGAAACGTCAGGATAAACATTAATAAAAACTAATGTGTAAAATAAACGCGAGTAGATCCGTAAAACTTGTTTCATTTCAATGTGTAGTGTTCGCGTAAACTTTAGAAAACAATACATATTTATAGTTTAATCAGACAAAGACGTAGTAATAAAGAACATAACAGGTTTTTTCGCTCTTCTGTCAAATTGGTCACTACCAAGCTCCGCGGTATTAACCACTGTTGGTTCCGCGATATTGCAGTATCAAAGTAAGTAAGTAAGTAAGTAAGTAAGTAAGTAATATTTATTTGCATAAAACACGGTACATTTCAGTTGTTACATGATTCTACTACGTACATGCGTGTTTTACCGACATATCGATAAGCAAACATAAAATCTCGTCATGCTCTAAAATAAAATATAACATAACATTTCTCTTCAAATACAATCAAATTATAAAATTATAAAAATTTGAAACAAATAGAAAAAAAATTAATAAATAAAAAAAAAAAATTGCTACTACAGGTCAATATTTTTAAATATCAATTATAATACAAGAAAACAACACAAATAATAATCAACGACGTTATGTTGAATAAATTATTTGACTTTGACTTTGAGTAAAGAATTTCATATTATTTTCACTCTTGAAATCACAACTGAATAGAAGTAGGATCCGCAAAGCTGCCAGATGTACCTAATAAAATTAACAAAAAACCTGTAGTAGCTAGGCACGGGTGGAATTTAGTATTCAGTGCCGTATGAAAGACCCTTTTGTGCATCGAAAAAGTGGGTCATTCTGTGTATACCCCAAATACACTCGCGTGCAAAATAATGATGTACCCAATGGTTAAGTGTAAAAAGAATGAATATTTTAAATTTAACTATGCGTTTATTTATTTAGGCACACAAAACAACGGGTTATTGTACATTTACGACAAAGTAAAGGAGAATGCCCATTTCAGTATGGAAATCCGTACCACCTTGCGTCAATCCGATTTCACTCTTCAGAGCTAGTAAATCTTATTCTCTTTTCAGTACCATTAAGCTTTTTTTTTTAATTTTTAACCGCATTTCTGAGTTATTATTATCACTATACGTTTTCCAATCCAAGAAAAACTGGTTTTTGTCCCGCTTTGACACCGACAGATTCATTTTTCAGCGTTCCAAAATGGACTATTAAACGTTTTAAGATTTTATTGGCTTATAAAAATATATCCACACCGTATTCTACACCAAAATAGTATGAGTAGATAATTTATTCATAAAATAGTTCTTAAAAATAATTATGATATTTATTGCGTATATTATCAATGTAGGTATCACTCTTTTGTATTGCGTGTGAAAAATTAAGAGTGATTCGGAACGTTAAAGAGTTATAGGGGAATGCATGGATGTACATGCAGGAATGACTCACTCGTTTTGTTACTATTTATTTATAAGTTTAAAATGTGGCCAAATATGATGTTAAAAAAATGAGTGATCATCATATAAAATAAAAATATGATTTTCAGTATTAATTTACTAGTGACGCAACATGGCACGGGATATGGGCATTCTCCTTTGTCACAGAAAAAAGTATGTGTAAACTTGCCACACTTCTATTTTTATAAAGTAAATTTGTCATATTATTGACAAACTTACACATATTTTTAATGCATGTGACAAATTTACTTTCATTGTATGAAGTGTACAAAACTTGACGTAACGAATTTACTTTGTGGCAAATGTACAATAACCCACAACAACTAACATTAATCCTTTAGAAACAAATAATATTTCATCACCTTAACAATAGCACATTCATATTTATGTAAAAAAAGAATAACAGCATACGTGGAGATGTGCTATAAATCACTATTACCCAACGCTGGTTGCCAAGTGTTGACGACATCTTACAATATTATAATAGTTTAATTACATAACGAATCTACAACATATCGCAAAAGCTCTAGATACAATATTTTTAATTTTTCATCACTAACCCGGTGACCAAATCTTTTGAAATTTAGTTTTTTATATCGCAATAATATTAAGTGACATTTTGTAAAATCAACAAATACGTATTTTTAATTTAATTATTAATCACTAGTTAAAAAATCAAATCTTGGAACCCTACTAATAAAGTTAAACCTAGCAACACTGAAACGCCAACATTATCTGGCCAGTGACATTATCGCAGTATTTATTACGTCATTTTCTTATTACTTTAGATAACATAAATGGCCCTCTAAGAAAATTATGGGCTACTGGAAATTGTTGAAAGGGAGAGTGGGAATAAGACGTAGAGGCACTTTGGGATATCGGTGGTTACAAGTAGCTAGATTAATGGAGCAGTTAAAGCACTTAACGGAACGAAACGGTTGTAGTAGTTAGGAACGCTTTTCAATGATTCATTTTTCTTTTATATGGTTACTGAGATTATGCAATAAAGCGCTTTAGGCAAGCGTATTTTGCTTTAAGAGTTTTTAAAATTTTATCATACTTGTTTCACGGATTTCGCATTTTTTTATTGGACACACTTGGTGAACTATGTCGTAGTACATGTATAAATAAAATTCAAAATTCAAAATCATTTATTCTGTTTAGGCTACAAGTAGCTCTTGTGAATGTCACTATGCCATCGGTTCGTAAGTCTTCTCTGGGCGGGAGATCTTGTACTGAGAAGAACCGGCAAGAAACTCAGCAAGTGTCCAGCTCTTTTCTCCCTTACAGCGTCAAAAATATTGGAAAATGCCCTATCATAGCAGGACACTTTCCATTATAAATAAACACAAAATTATAGAAGACAACCACAACATGTAAATAAAAAACAAAAATATCACAAAATAAAAAAAAAACTAAGTTAACAAATTTACATCAGGTAAAAGTTTCAATTTCCACAATGTCATACAGTACCACTATAATACTCTAAAAAAAAAAAATAATAAACCAAGTCAAACTACAGTAAATAATATTAAAAATAAGATAAGTATGCAAGAGCCGACCAGCCTCCACAGGCAGCACCCGTTCACGAGTATGACATATGAATCAGCCATCGCTTCGCTCAACCATATTTTAGGGAACGTACTTACTTAAAACTTAATGATGTTAGGTATATTGTGATATGACACGATGTCTTGCGCTAGATTGTATAATAATATCTATGTATGGCGATCGACAATTTGTTAATATTTTTTTTTAATACAAGTGCGTTGATAATCAGATTAATTTGTAAACTATTATCATTTAAATGTCGAGGGGTAGTAAAATAATCAGTTTAAGTGACGTTTGAGGTAGACATTTAAGGCTTACTTTAATGACACAGCTTAAATTTATTGCTAATTTTATGATGAAACATTCTGAAATAGGTATGAAGCTAATACAGTTTTTTATTACTTTCGATATCACGGTTAAAACCGCATATAAAAATAAAGAAGAAATAAAAGAGATATAAACCAACTAAATTATCGAACCTGACTACTATTGGCTACGGTCAGACATGAAGAGACGCATTGTGTAAGTTTTCAACATGCAACATGTGCTATCAAGCTTCAAGTGAAAAAATTAAGGCTTCAATAGTTTCATTCCTTTCCGTAATTACTTTTTTGCCAAAAAAAAAACACAAAAACTTTTTACGAAAAAGTTTGTAATAACAAGCTATGGTACTTCCAATGTCCGCTAGTGCACCGCGCCTGTTGACCAGCGGACGCGTGCAGTTCCCAATTAGCAGGCGGATTGTGTCCAGCGGTGACGTCACACTACTCTCGGATTGTGGTGCAACCAGCTCAGCGGATTGTCTCTCAGAAGTTTTAATGATCTATTTGTTCACAACTTGTCAAATACAGCAAGAATTTATTTAAAAAAAAATTGTATAGACTCATTAAAAGATTGGTACTGGTGTGTTTAAGTCATTACAGATTCAGTCGATAATCTTTGTTTGTCGACCAATCCGAGCCGTTTTCATTATCATGATGCCAACTAAAACGAAAATGTCAATAATTTGAGAGTGTTTTTTTACATATTATTTTATTATTTTTAGACATTAATTCAATGGAATGGATGAGGATGGTGGACCGTGAAGAGTAGCGTGCGAGGGAAGAGGGGTATAGTGCAGTGGGCGGTAGTGGGCTGATGATGATGATGATGATGATTAATGCAAATCGCTCTAAAACTCGTTTTCTACGCGGATTTCAGTAAATAATTAAATATGTCATTTTTTACACTAACACTTGCCTGCAAAAAAAGCAACCAAAGAACCCGTTTGCTTTGTATAGGAAAACGGCCAAAACGGGCACCATTCAGCTACATCAAACTTTTACTGTGTGCGTGTTTGATTGATTGTGAATACCAGTTTTAAGATTAAAAAAAGTTTAGGTAAAGTTTTGGTGGTTTACAGATTAAGATTCGTGAACCACCAATCGGAAAAGGAGAGGAGATGTGTCATTTACCGTAAACAACCAATAAGAGTTCATCTCCACGCTCTAACCACATGTCCCAAATCAGATCATAAATTCCGCATGTTCCACACAAGCGGAAGGTATTCGCACACCCTGTATATATCTGTCATGTCTGCCAGCAAATTAATTCGTCAGCGCCGCGTCAGCGGAAATGCACGGCTGTGAATGCTTGACCGCGTCACGGAGATAACATGTTGTTGCGCGACGGTGCTGCCTTTGAACGCTTAGTTGTTAGAAACAAGTTCACTTTTACATAACATACAAAGTCAAATTCAATATTTTTTTATACAAATAAAATTAAAGATACTATTGAATCGCCCAATCGTCGTACAGTGTGCTTCCCGCAACTTGCAGTTCAGTGTTGATCAGACTAAAATCACTTAAATTGGATAAATATTCTTATTTATTTTCTAATAGTTAACTTGTTGTACATTGCTGTATTTAATTAGCATGTGAAATATCATTTTATCAGCAGTTATCAGCCTATACAAGTCGACTGCTGGACATAGGCCTCTCCAAGTGCACGCCACTGGGCACGATCCGCGGCTACTCTCATCCAGCTCTTGCCAGCCACCTTGCGAAGATCGTCGCTCAATCTAGTCTGAGGGCATCCTACACTACATTTGCCGATACACGGTCTCCACTCAAGAAGGTAATCATTTGTTAAAGGCAATCTATGTTTTGTATGCCATACAATTCAAATTAATTTATTTATTTAATCTTTATTGCTCAATACAATAAAACAAAGTACAAAAGGCGGACTTAATGCCAAATGGCATTCTCTACCAGTCACCTAAGGGCTAGGCAGAAAAATTGGTAAGCGGTGCAACAAAGAACGTAAATGAAACATATACTACATAAATTTATAAGAACTGAAATATACATATTAAGTTTATTAAATTAAGTGATAATAATATAATATACATACCATAAAAAAAGGACGGACCACTAATCGGACGGACGACTACTAATGCAGCCGGGACCAATGGCTTTACGTGCCTTCCGAAGCACGGAGGAGCTCAAGATGATACATTTTTGGTCACCCATCCGATGACCAGCCTTTGCAAAAGTTGCTTAACCTCAGCACTCGCAGACCGGGCGCGTTTACCACTGCGCCATCGAGCTCCTCCATTCCAATATGAGTGACCATGATATTTCTGAAGTTATATAAATATAATTGTTAGGCAGAACGCATGCCAAAATTGTATTGTGTTATACATTATGTTGCTGGCATTATTAATTCCCGCCAAATAAATCGCAACACAGTTAATTCCTTATCGTTTAATTCAAGATTATTTATAAGAAAAACTCATATTTTGACAATAATAATTTAGAATATAAATATTTTATATTAGGGCTTGCCCAATATTTGAGCAAGTGAACTCGCAAGTTCCAATACTCCGGCACAGTTGTAGTTATATCATTGTAAAATCGACCTGCGCAGCCCCGACGATGCCAGACCACGAATTTGGTTTGCGGTTGCGTTATGACGGCTACCAAGCTCATCGATGTTCACTTGTTCTCTGTAAAACAACGCAAACAAGTTTGAGTAATTGTAACTTAATCGTCCTTTAACCGGCTTTGTGGTTTAGTGGTTCAGACCACCGGTCTCAGACCCAGAGGTCCCGGGTTCGATTCCCAGCGGGGGGTACATGTTTGTGTACTCGGTTTTGGTGGTAGGGTTTGTTTGTCCGCCGAGCTAGCTACTACCGTCTTACCTAAATATGTCGCCATAACGTCAATGTTTGTAGCATTGTTGTGTTCCGGCAGAGATAGCCAGTACCTCAGTAGTTGAGGGTTCCGGGTGAAGTGCGCTTCCATCTTCGGCCTATCGTCACTTAACATCAGGTGAGATGAAAGCGTGAAGTGCTTAACCGTAGGTATAGAAAATGATGGCGGCACGGAAGGAAAGTGCAGGAGTTTTAGTGGGTATACCTTCGTACCCCTTTGAGGTGGTCGAAGGCAGAGTAGCTGTAGACGGCTAAATCTAAGCCTCTTTGTTATACAGGTTAGTTCAAAGGATTCACCGAGTGATGTTTAATGTTCGTGGTTCCACGTTATTGTCTCCGTGACAAACAAGGGATTGTACTAGGTTTAAGTGGGTAGGCCTCCCATCCTCTTGTCGAGCTTTTCGTGACTGGAAGAGGGCAGGGGAGAGTCCCACATCTGTTGCTTCAGCCTTAATGTTGAATGAATAAAATATTTATTCCTTTATTTTTATTTTGGTACGATAATATATTATTAATGTGATCTTTAAGTGGCATCCCCCTGTCAATAACATCAAGGTGCCAATTGAAAACCAGCGTCAGGTTTCATGAGCCTGACATTACGCTGATTTGGCCACCTATTTTGACGCAACCGTGAGATCTATTTCCTATTGTTTCTTGTCTGTGTGTATATCAAATAAAAGTAATTTTATGTCACCTCTAACACAAAACTAGTTGTGTTAACACATTTAGGACATTAGTCTAGTATAAAATTTTACTAAACCTATTACGTTGTATGGTTAAGGTTCCACTGGCAATAAGTAGCTATGGAACGCTTCCTTAGGTTATAAAATAAAAACCTAAGGGGTGGATCTCTTATTGAGCTGTAGTTTAACTAATTATTTTAGATGAAATATGATATATGAGTGGACTGTATTTTTTAAGAGGTTTGGTTCAGCTCGGATCTACAACTAAGGTATTTAAGCCTCGTTCAGTAAAACCTAAGATTAATTAGAAAACACCAAAATATCATGGGCAAGGCACTTGTACTAAGATTTAAGGGAAGGGTAAGTATATGGATAAAACACTCACTGTTGCTGCAGATGAGATCCAGTTCACCACACTTCACAATTACCACAATCACAAGCAGGCCTGCTGTATTTAGTGTATCGAAATATCCAATTATAAGAATAAAGTGTTTTTGGAAGAAGATTAGCTTGATTTACTTAGATTTTAAAACACTGTCGTGTAGGCGAGGTCAGCCATTACATTATGTAGCACACAGGCGTGTTGCTTCAGCGACGGACAGAGACGTTCTTTTTTATTTGTCAGGAGAGGGTAGGAAGAACCTCGTACAAGTGCGTAGTATAAAAATATAATTAAAATGACGGTATGCTAAGTAATTTATGAACGAGACTCAACATACGTATTTGTAACATTGTTCAGATTAATGTCTGTTGTTAAAAAATAAATATACTTTTTTTTAATTTCTTCTTCTTTTTTCTAAAATAGATATCGTTTGCCGTTGGCTTTAAACGGCCTTCACAGCGTCACCAGGCTTAAGGTCGGTAACGAGCCTATTACAAGCGATCATGGGGCTGCTTCCCATCAGGCCAGCCGGCTCGCTTATCTGTCAGCTCAGTAACAAATAAAAAATCTGTATCCATAAGCAGTGCAATGTAATTGTATTTTGATAGAGAAAAAAATATTGATGGCATAGTGGTTAACGCGCCCGGTCAAACAACTTTCGCAAAGGCCGGTCGGATGGCTGACCTAGAGTTTATCATCTTGAGCTATTCCGTCCTTCGGAAGGCACGTTAAGCCGTTGGTCCTGGCTAATCCGCACTGGGCTCACGTGGTAATTTATGGCCCGTTCTCCTTAAACTATAGGGCAGGCTTGTGCCCCAGCAGTAGGAACATAAAATGGGCTGGTGATGATATACCTACCCATTCCTTCTAAAAATCAAATTGAAGAAACTTTTAAAACTTTCAAATCGTTAAAATTTAAATTGATTAAAACGCTTATCTCATAACCGCAGTCTGGCTCCAGACCCGAGCGTCATTTCCTCTTGGCATGGACTTCTTATAACATATCAGAACTTTGTATGTGAAAAAGCCCACTTCTATGCTAATTCAGGAGGCAAGTCACAGGTGCCACCCGTAATCAGCCAGCCGGCACTGAAACGACTTCCATACAGTTTCAACTAGCGTGTGTGCTGCAAATCTATATCAATGCAAATTGCGTTTTGTGTAGGGACTGCATAAAGTCAGTTTTTGTGGGACTTAGGGAAAAACTAGTTGTATTTAAGCTGTTTTTATCGAGACCTTGCAAATACTATGTCGTTGTGTTCCTTAAGCGTAACATTCTAGGTCTTTTCAATGCTAGAGTGACGACACTTTTGGTCTGGACAGTTACTAATTAGGTACCTAGTGGTCATTCTTGAGTTCTACTTAAAATTGTAAAAAATATAAGAAGGTTAATTTAGACTAGCAAATACAGACATGGCTGCAACGCCTAGTTCATCATCATCAGCTTATAATATCCTCACTCTGGGGCACGACCTTCCCTGTTGATGGATAGGGAGAACAGGCCATAAACCACCATGCGGGCCCAGTGCCGATGGTTTGAAGGACTAGATAATTGAACTTAATAATAAAATAGCGATTTGTTGTGCAATCACAGAATGTTTTTTTTACGTTAACAATATCTACTTTCTTTGGAAATACGTAAGATAAATGCCAATGCACGAGCTCTTTATTGATTAAATAAAAACTTAAAAGTATTTATATTGATTACATTATTATTACAGATTATATTTATATTGAGGCCTAAAGACGACAATGAGCTTACACAAAACGGGCGACTAGGTGTCCATTTAAGCAGCCGGTCGCCAGTTAATTTTTTGTAATTTATTATTAAACTGTCTTCTAAAACCCTTGCAGTCTGGTTACCAAAAGTGTAGGCAGCTGCGTCGAACCGCATCTGTGGCATCGGCAGCCATTACTGTCCGATAGTATTACGTGTACGACGTTATACCACGACGTATTATTACTATTGGTAGTTGTGAATTGATTGCGTAATAATAGTGCTCTTTTGTTTCATTAGTTTGCAACATCAGATAGCATCATTAAGCTCAAAGCTTTTCAAACCAGCACACGGGCTCAGTGCTGATTGGTGGTTAGTAATTTCTGCTAATACCGATCAACGGATTTATGTGCTTTCCAAAGCACGGGTGTAGTTTGCTAGTCAGAGGTGAAAACTTTGAATGGATAGATGCTCGGGTTGCTGCGAAAAATCGTAGTTCAATCTGCACAGCTCTGATAGACTACTGACGTGACATACTCAACACAAGTGTATTAGAACTTTGAATGAGTTGGCAGGACTATTATTAATATCCTTTGATAAAAACTCATATTTAGTAGAGCACATATCAATCCACACAGGGCCCGCGTGGTGGACTATGGTCCGTTCATCCATCCATCCTTAGGGAAAGCTCGTGCCCCAGCAGTTGGGGACATAAAATGAGGTGGTGATGATTTTGTCTCTGACAACCCACCTTTAAGTAAGTAAGAAATTTGTTTGTTTTCGACATTGACCGACCGGGAATCGAACCCGGGACCTCAGAGTTAGCACCGACCAAAGTCCGGCGTGCAAGCCACTCGGCTACGGAGGTCGTCAAAGTCGTTATAGATTTAATAGTTTAGATATTAGAAATATTGATTTAAGAAGGCCCTGAAATTACCTGAGTCGGTCTGACACTGAGCTGGCTATCGTGGAGGGCAGCCTTTTAAATGTATCTGAATATTGAGCTTATATTTTCGCCTCATCACCAGCTCAATTATGTTTCCGCTGCTGGGGCACAAACCTTCCCTATGTATGGATAAGGAGAACGGACCACGCGAGCTCAGTGCGGATTGGTGGTTGTTAACGACTGCTAATGCGGAACCAACGGCTTTACGTGCCTTCTAAAGCACGGCGGAGCTCGAGATGATACATATTTGATCGCCCATTCGATGACCGGCCTTTGCGAATGTTGACCTCAGCAAACCCAGATCGGGTGCGTAAACCGCTGCGCCATCGAGCTCCTCAATATTTTCGCCTTTATAGGTGACATATGTGAATTGTCACTTAATCTCATACGCGAAATGCCACACGGAAACTACTTACCCTCTCTTGTGATCAGAGTAAACCCTGCTAAAGGTCTGACAAGAGTAGTGTGTAGTGATTGGTCAATCCGCCGGTTGTATAGGAAAATGGGAAATACGAAACGCAAAAATGGTGATGCAACCAAAACGCATTAATTCCTACCCGCCCGGCGTGACACTCCATGGCAAACAATATGGTAGCGTGAGCCGCCTATGAATTTCAGTTTAGGTTTGTGGTCTGTTTGAACTGTGTCTCTCGCTTGCCAGCATTTAAAAAATATTGTTTTTCATCACAACAATAATTTGAAGACTACATACTGCGAATTGTTGTTCACAAGTTGTTGCTAGCTGTAGTTGCTAGACTGCTAAACAAGTTATTTTTTTTCTTAAGCACGCTTCGGAATAATGTTATTATTTTAAAACCTTGATAAAGATAAATCGAAATTGCTGCACTGGGCAAATACACGCGAGCAGCAGCTATCAATAAAAACGTGAAAATCCATATCAGGCGTGTTATTTAAAAATAGAACGAACTTTTTACTCCGAAACATGTTTACAACTTTTAAGTAATCAAATATTTTATTTAAATTTCGAACTTCGTTGAGAAATTTAAAAAAAACGAGCAAGCTTTACAGTAGTCGCACATAATAAGCAATTTTAACATTATATTCTGAAAAAAACTGGGTTAGGTATTACATCATTTTATAACTATAAAATAAATGCAGTAAATACTCATTAGAAGACATTTGACATATCAAAATGACCTTTGTTAGTCAAATGACACAATATGTCACATAATAATATATAAATAATATGTTATGTTCATAATATCGATTTAAAATTTACTAAATGGCGCGTGCTTGCGCGCCTCCCCAACTTCCTGTCACACTGTTACACCTACTTCCGTCACATTTCACGAAATCACTCCTACAAATTGTATATATAAAAAGCGAGCGAGATGTTACACATCAAAAAATAAGCCGTTCTAGTTGAGTACTGGTGGTAACGAGGCATTGAGTGGTGTCGCCTGCGTCAAATTAGGGTCACGAGGCATATCTAGACAGCCAGCTTTATGTCACCGCTGAAATCGATTAGCATAGTAATGCTACAACAACAATTATTGTTATCCACGGCTTATTTAAGTAAGACACTAACCCACATCATGGACTAATCCTAACTAATATTATAAATGCGAAAGTGATCCGATCCGAACCAAACCCCTCGGAGAATCTAGTAGGGCACGAAGACACGCACTAGTGCGTGATGCCGTTCCCTCTAGAAAACCTCCGCGGGTGATTCGTTTCACACGGCTTGAGAAACCCTTTAAGTTTCTAGCCGCCCCTAAAAAAGGCCGGTGAAGCAGAAAATGCAAAAGAAAATGAAAAAAAAGCGAAAGTGATTTGTGTGTTGGAATTAATAAATTAATAAATTTAAAATAATTTTTTTTTATTAGAAATGAACTTTAACAAGTGTTTTTAAACGTCATTTGAAAGCCATAGTTTCGTTAATCCCTACGATGGAGACCTTGTAAGAATGAGTGAATGAATGAAAGTTTATTTTACTAAAACACACAAGACAAAATATAAAACAACAACAAAATTACAACATAAACAAAGAAAACTTTAAACAAAAAGAAGAACAAAAATTCATTTTGTTAGATTTTTTTCTGTTAAAATTACTAAGCTGTTTCAATTCATTCATTTTCAGCTGTTTGTTTAAATCATCATCATCATGAAATTTTGTACAAAATATATTCTCAAGAGTATATGAAAGACATAGTATTGTTGTTATAAAAAAAAAACTTTTTTTTAGATACGCTTTCACGTGTAAACTATTTAACGATTTGTTTGTTTGTTATCATAGAAACTGTCAAAGCGGTACGAAGTCCGTCGGCTCAGTTAGTAATATGTATAAGGACTGACAATCGCTATCTGTTATTCGTATGATGTTATATGTATATTGATGAAGATTGCAATAATAATCCATTAGAAGCATCGACAGATTGCCGGATTGACGGATGGACGAATTGACGTAATGACGGATTGACGGATTGACAAATTGACGGATTGACGGCATGATGTAATGACGGATTACAAATTACGAACGAATTAAAACGAATAGCCGTCATTCATTCATGCATTGTTTTTCATTCATTAATAAATTCATTCATTTATTCATTCATTTATTCCTTTATTCATTCTCTCACTATATAATTAATTCGTAAGTTCATTCGTTCAATTATTTATTTATTAATAGGTTTATTCAGTGACCCGCCTGCTCGTTTGCCTCATCAATAATTTTCTCATACATTCATTTGATAAATTGCGGGACTTCCAGTTGATATCGCTGAAGTCGCATCGTATGTATTTTGACCTCATGTATTTGTATGAGATACTCAACTCCTATGTAGATTCCCCATTCTCGCTTTCTTTATTAAATTTCAACATACGATTTAAATCCCGAAATCCTAAATTGTTTATATTACAAGTCTACACAAATAACACATCTTTTTATAACCCAAATGTTAAAAACTATGTCGCTCTCAAGTATCCATGTCTGGATATATACCATCTCAAATCGCAACAATTTAGGAGACTAATTTGGATAACGTTCGCTAAAGTTTATATAATGTTAGTGTTTTTATTGTTTTTCTTTATTGTAATTTTTTAATTTTTTTATTTTATTGTAATTTAGTGTTATTCATTTTTTTATACAATTTTAATTATTTAATTTTTTTTTTTATACTTAGCACGGCAAATGACTCCACACCACCTGATGTTAAGTGGAAATGGAGTCCAGACGCGAAGACAACTGGTGACAACAATTTATTCATTATTTGATTTTAATTAGTTATTTTATATAATTTATATTTTAAATTATTATTAAGTTTTTTTATTTAATTAACTTAATGCACACTTTGATTTTTATCCCACCAATTGTTAAAATAAACTACTAAATGTATTGTATACACAAGGTTAAGAGTTGTAGTCTTGTTGTTTATCGTGTGGTATAATATTTCTTCGTAATTATGACTGTAATTTGTTTTGTGTACCTAATTATAAATAGATAAATTCCCTTATAAATTAATTCATTCATTCATTAATTCATTAAATCATTTACTAATTTATTCATTTATTTATTTATTCATATATTCACTCATTGATTCATTTATTCATTCATTGACGGATTGAATGATTAATTGTAGGATGGACTGGATGGATGAATGGATGGATGATTGAATGATTAATTGTAGGATGAATGGACTATTTGTAGGAATAACGGAATGACGGATAAGCTGTTTGACCGATACACGAATTGAAGGATTAACGGATTGGCGAATTAGTATTGTACAGTTTTTTATTACGGCTAGATAAGTTTAAGGTTTTACCCTTGCTGTTGCAAGTGTATGGACACTAGTAGTGTATTTATTTATTTATTTATTTATGGCAAAATCCAGTAACGCTGTAAATGCTGTTTGAGACCGAGAGCAAACTCTCTCTCGAAAAAAAGGGGCTGCGATGGCCGCTTTCATAAGGCGGGCAGTAAGCATATTTTTTATTAGAAATGGATTTACTTTTGACCCTTAATTCTTTACCGATGGAACAAAAAAAGGTCTACGATGAAGTAAGCTGAGTACTTAGTGCGAGTTTTAACCGCCATTCGATCACGATAACGTAAACGCGAATTCGTATGGCATTGAAGCAGCACCTTCTGGTGACAAACGAGAAAAGGAGAGAAATTGTTTTTTTTTTATTTATAAGATCTGCCAACATTTTTACACCAATTACCCATTCTCTAAAATACATTTTTTCTTAAACTATAGAGCAAAAACAATAACAGGCAAACACAGCATTTGTAATATATAAACGTTTTGCTACGCAATTTTATACTCAAATAATACTCGCACTAGATCATTTTATGCTTGTTCTTCCAAGTACCTACGATATAAAACTAACAAGTCATTATGCTTAATAGAGAAACACAGCGCGTTCACAGGATAATATCAAGTTATTTTATAATACGGAACTTGAGATCTCACTTAATTGGGCGTTAAACCAGCTGAGATGAGTCGCCGTAACTCAACACTTGTGGTAGTTAAGTTGTTGGTGTTGACACAAAATAGGATGCCAAAGAAGGTAAGCTTCATACACGAGCAACGCAATAAGCCCCTCTCAAGGACACGAAATCTCGCAACAGCTCGAGCAACAGTCCGAGCACAGCTCTTTTATTTTTTAGGAGATTTCAGCTTCACCGTATTTTTAGGGTGTGGCGAGAAACTTCAAGGGTTCCTCAAGCCGTGTGTAACGAATCACCTTCGGAGGTTTTCTAGAGGGAACGGCATCACACACTAATGCCTAAAGTTCTCCGAGGGGTTCAGATCGGATCGGGAGCGGAACAACCCACGGGCGCCTCTGTAGGCTCGGACCTCGGCTCGGATTGACCGGGCCTTCAAAAAAAAGGAGGAGGTTCACAATTCGACCGTATTTTTTTATGTTTGTTACCTCAGAACTTTCGACTGGGTGAACCGATTTTGAAGATTCTTTCTTTATTTGAAAGCTGGTTCCTTCCGCGTGGTCCCATTTTCCAAGATCGGTCCAGTTCTGATGATGGAACCCTTAAGGAATTCAGGGAACTCCTCAAATATTGTAGGCATACCTATAGCGATTTTGGTATTTTATTTTATTTGGTATAGATGTGAAATTAAGTATACGGCAGTCGCATAGTTTTTAAGAATATAAAATTGAGTATATGTAATAAAGGTTGATTGCAAGTACATTTGAATAAACTAAACTAGGCAATAATTTTTTAATTTCAAGTGCAATTTTATCAGTCTATTTTTTTTTTTGTTAATATTTTATATTGTAGTGTTGGAGAACAGCCTTATGGTCCTGTAGTCAGATTAACGGTTGAACGCGAAGGTGGTAGGTTCTTTATCCAGCAATGGTTTATTTTTTCATCACTAAGTCATTTACATCTCCCCATTGTTAGGGTAGCCTTCCCTATCTATGGATGAAAACACCACAGGGAGAACGGGCCATAAATAAAATCTTCTCGTAAATATTTAATGTTTAGAGTAGTGTAGTTACAATGTCAGAATATAAATATGTCAGTATACACCATGTTTTTAACCGTCTTAAACCGGCAAGTGGGTTGATCAGAACATGAACAAATTTCCCCATGTAACATAGGTCAAAAACGAGTTTTTTTCTTACTTTCTACAACCAAAACCAATAATCTAAAATAATGTGATCAAGCAAATTCTAGGTGCATCTTATACTTATACTACCGTGTACAAAATGCATATTTAGTCACCAAGTGTACTAGAACTTTGTACTCTCCTTGTATTAATGGTATAAGGTTCAAGTTTGCTCGACAAGGATTGTGTTTGAGAGCACTCCAATCAGCTTGTTTCCTTACTTAGATAGTCAGTAGTTCAACAAGTTATGCTAAGCCATTTCTGATTGCGTACCATTCAGTCTTGTTTTATAGTTAACAGCATAAGCCTCATTGTATCATATGATCTAAAGCTAAATTTACATATTCGGCTAACGCCTCGGTAGCCGAATGTTTTGTTTTCAATTCCCAGGTCCGGAAAAGTGTGTTTCGGATTGGCGATCCATAGCCCGGGTCTGTGATCACTGCAATTTGGCAACTGTATATAGTGATTAAGCCAAACTCATCTGTAGCGATGACTTGATTTCAATGATGGAAGCCTTTACCCAGCTGTGGGACCTTGAGTGAGACAGTATTTTGGGCTATTTACAATTCTTAAATGAAAGACAAAAAATAAATTTTAAAAATAACGCGCTAAATATTGGAACTTTTAAGTTTCAATGTGACATTAAACTGTTTAAGCTCTTTGTTAGAAAACAAATAAAAAAGTAATAAATAAATAAACAATAATTTGACACAACAAAATTATGAACACACCAAGAACAAATAAAAAGGCTAACATAGAAAAGCCATGTATTATTTGACATGTATTCCCAGTTGTCGTCCCGCGCACAGTAAAGTTGTACCTACCTACAGGTACGCAGGCTGCCTTTTAAGTTTCGAAAACAAAATAATGTTTTTTGATTAGTCGAATAGTTTTATTGTAGCGTCTGATCAAAGGTGGCAAGGCGGTTGAAAAATGGAAATATCAATGGAAAATATGCGTGCGATAATTTTCTTCAACTTTCAAAGGAGATTAACGCGACTTCAGTGCTTTGAGGAGATCACTTCTGTGTTTAGTGATGCAGCAGTCTTTGGACTGGTAGAACGCTGGTGTTTAGAATTTCAACGTAGGCACTCTCGCCTCAGTGACAAGTCACGTGAAGGTCCAAAAACCGCCATGACGCAAGAGAATGTCGACGCCTTGCGGCAGCTAATCGTCGAAGATCGTCATGTGACATACCATAATAGAGGCATCCATGGCCATTTCAGGGACTAGTATCTAAAAAATCCTGCACGAAGAACTTGGCGTAAGAAAGTTGATCTCTCGATGGATACCACATTTGCTTAGCGACGACCAAAAAAATAGCCCGTGTTAGATGGTGTCGCAAATCTCGGCACCGATTCAACCGAGGAGAGTCAAAACACGTTTATGATATGGTTACTGGTGACGAGTCTTGGATATATTTTACTTTTTTTTTTTTACTTTTTTTTTTTTATTTTCAAGTGCTAATTTCTGCACTGAAGCTAAATTAAATATTCATAAAATTTTATAAAATACAGTGAAAAAATTAAACGCCCACCCGACCCAGCCAGGAATCGAACCTGGGTCTTGGATATATGCTTACGATCCGGATTCCAAGCATCAGTCGTGGAAATGGAGTCCAGACGCGAAGACAACTGGTGCAGCGTGAAAACAACGCAGCATCAGTCAACTTCACTCTGCCGGCCCACAAGGTGCTTCTTCACGCTTTGAAGGACCCCATATAATAGGAAAGGGGGAAAACGTGTGCTGGTAGACTATTCCATCTTTTGAAGGTGCGACAAAGAAACGAGTCACCAAATTTCTTTGTGCGCGATAGGATATGTGTGACAGTGAAGCGATGACTCCGGAGAGCAGCACGTGTACTTCTATGGAAGAAGGGAGAAGGTGGGATAAGGTCAAAGAGTTCTTCAGAGCACTCGCCGTGATATAAGCGATAGAAGACGCTGAGTGACTACGCAATTGCAGGGGTTCGAGAGCAGTGACCTCTGCATTGCCGATAATGCGTACAGCGCGACGCTGCAATCTGTCTAAGGCATCGAGATGATACTTTGCGGAACCGTCCCAGATGTGCGAGCAATACTCCACGCAAGACCGTATCTGTGTCTTTGAAAAACAATAAATGGTAATAATTGTCTATACTTATTTCAAACGATACAACTTAAAAGGCAGCCCTCGTACATCCCGTTATAAAGATGATGAAATTGTCTTTAATATCATTAAGGGCCTCTTTCACCATCTACAAGTAAGTTCCCATTAACGTTTACTTAACAGATAGTCCATACAAAACTGTCACTTTATCTGCCAACTATTTCCTAATTAGACATTGTAAAACAGGCCCTAAGTCTAATTTAGTTTTAGAACTTACATGAATATAAAATTCGTTGATTTATATCTACTTTTAATACTATTTAATAAGCCGTGCTTTTTTAACCGTCTTAAACCTGCAGGTGATTTGATCAGACTATGTAACTGAACCACTTTCCCCAAACAACACAGGTAAAAAAACGAGTTTTTTTTACTTTACCATACAAAGCCTCTATTGCCCGAGTAGAATGTCATGGTGTTATAACTATGAATTAATTATCTTTATTATTTGCTGCCTATGCAAGCCGTGAACTACACTCTTTTTAAACTTACATAACAAATCATATTAAAATATATACTTATTATGCTCTATTCTTGGCGAAGTATATAATACATGCAAGTGTGCATAATTAATACATAGCCGTAAAATTTCCTAATAAAATATATATAAATATAATTTTTATGATGGTATCGCCTCTATGACCGAGTGGTAAAGCGCTCGACCCCATACCCGAAGGTCCAATTCTCAGGTCGGGCAAAGTGTTTTTCGGTTTTTTTAATGAATCAATCACCAACCCGCATTTGACAAGCATGGAAGCCATTTCCCATTAATAGTAGTATTGACTTGATTTCAATGATGGAACCCTTTGCTCAGCAGAGGAACACATAGGAGTTTTACTTTTTTGAATGTGCCTTAAACAAAAATAAACAATGTTTGTTTGTTCTTCAATCACGCCAGAACTTTGGAACGGATTTAGAAGAAAATCGTGTATACATTGAGAGATATCAAGGATTAACATATAGTATGTTGTTTATTTCGAAGAACCGTCTCATTGCTCCAAGAGTTACCTATTCGTGACATACCGAATTACACCTAGACAAATCGATTAGCGGTAACTGATCTTATTTCAGTTCTATTGACAAAACGACTGTTTTAAACCATATATAATATAAAAAAAATATTTGTCAATCTATTTAAAGTAGCTTACGTCACCAATCTTCAAAAGTAACGTATTAAGCGAAACAAAACGACGGAAAACAATTAAACACAACTCGTTAAGTCGTGGCGTGTGTTGGCGACGCTCCAGCTTATGGCGGCCGCGGTTGTTCCCGTCCAGACTGTGATACTCTATTAACACCAAAACTCAATCAGATAATTTTCAAATGCACACTTAAACAAACCCAAGACACCGTACTTGTATAATGTTATCATCACGAGTCTTGGCCTTATGGCCAATGATGGAAGCGCACTTTACCCGGGATCCTCAGCTAGAGAGGCACTGGCTATCTTATATCTAGCTGCCGGAACATAACAATGCTATTAGGGCGACATATTTAAATAAGATGGTGTTAGCTTACCAGGCGGACAAACAAGCCCTACCACCAACCAAACCGAGTACACAAACATGTACCGCTGGGAATCGAACCCGGGACCTCTGAGTCTCAGCTGGTGGTCTTAACAACTAGACCACAGAGGCGGTTAGGACAACCGGGGCACACGCTCTATATCCCAGGTACAGAAAAGTACCTGGGTGATTTTCCTTACCCCCACGATCCGGTCAACCCGAGCGGAGGTCCTAACCTTGAAAGGTACGCTTAGGTTGTTCTGCTCCCGATCCGATTCGAACTCTTTGAAGAATCAGGTCGAGGAAACGCTTGTGTGATGGCATATTCTCTAGAAACCATCTGAGGATGTTTCGATAAAACAGCTTGAGAGACCCTTTAGGTTTCTCACCGCCCACAGACAAGTCCGGTGACAACAAGGCCATAAGGAACCAACAGAAATAAACTCCTCTGTGGTCTATTGGTGAAGACCACCGGTCTCAGACCCAGAGGTTCCGTGTTTGATTCCCAGCCAGGGTAGATGTTTATGTTGGTACTCGGTTTGGTTGGTGGTAGGGTTTGTTTGTCCAGGTGGACTATGGATGATGGTGTATGGTGGTATACAGGTGGCTATGCACCACCATTTTATCTAACTATGTCGTCATACTATCAATGTACAATCCTCGAGTGGTGACCGCGTACCGGAAAGCGCAGTGTGGGCAGGCCTCCAACGTAAAAACCTTTTTTTGTTCCTGTGTCAGTATCTCAGTCGTTTAGGATTTCGGGTGAATTGCGTTTCCCCCTTCAACCTTATCATCACTTAAAATCATCTAAGACGAGAGCTAAGCGCTTACAAACTGGCCGGTCGTCTAATGTGAACAGTGGCGAAGACAATTTGATATAATGTGGATTGCATACTCAGAACCGGCTTCGTCGGTGCTGTGCCAATTTTTTCATTTGGTTATAAGATGAGACATAATTACAAATTGATCAACATTAATTGGTTTGTAAACCTATTTAGGGTTATGCCGAAACATTGGATACTATATTATTTTGACATAAGGTCGAACACTAATATTAAATACTTAAAAACAATTATGTTTAATGGAAAATGCCATATAAAAAAAAACTTCTTATACGGTGTAGAAGAGATTGAATGTTCCTACATTCAATCTTGGCGGGAAAGTGAAGAGTCAAGTCTGCGGATTTGTTTTAGTTTCTAAAATTTGTGTTATGTCGAATATTAATGTGAAATAATGGTGGATTATTAACCGTTAAGTGTACGTAAGTACGCATGAGTGTTGGCAAATGAAACAAAACACTGTAACTTCACTTTTCAAATTCTCTCAAGAAGTCCGCCCGAGGAATTAGTAAAGCCCCACATCTTTACTGAGATACTCGAGGGGTTGGGGGTTCATTTCTCACTTCTCGTTTCTATTATCATTCATCATCATCATACTAGAAGGAAATATTGTATATTTATGTATTACTTGTAACCAAAATTACTTGGACACTGGCTAAATGTGCTAATCGCACGAAGCCATCAACTAAAACAAAGAAAAAAAGAGATTGATTGTAAGAAAAGCTGTAACACCATAAATAGGCGTGAAATGCATTTACACATCGCAACTACAGTTAACATAGCATTGATAAATATAATAAATATAAAATGTAGTAAAAAAAAATTAATGTTTAATATTTTCACTATATTTTGTAATTATTTAATTCCGCTTAAGTGCAGCAAATTACACTTAAAAATAAAAAATAAAAATATAGCATTAATATGTACTTATAAAATGGGTTATATTAAGAAGAAATTAAGGGTACCACTATTTTTTTTGTGTTTAATCCTTTCTATGCAAGTATACAAACAACGTGTTATATTAAATCACAATAAATTTATACATTTGAAAATAAATATACCAAGAAAGATCGAGATATCTCTTTGGAAAATTCCGAATTCAATCTGGTATGCAGCTAAAAGCAGAATCAGTCAAGCTCTGTCGTCAAAGGTGCTACGGATTTTTATTGGAACGCGCTACGAGCTACGAGATTCTACGAGCGCTACGTTTTAGTGTAATGGAATCATCGTAGTATGAAATGCAATATCTTCGTAGTCTTTTCGTAAAGTTTTCGTATATGACAGTTTTTTACTTAAAAAGTGTTGTAAAAATTTTCACAAGCGGGATTTGAACCCGCATCATACCGGATCAGATGCACTACCTTTATGAAATTAATCAACACTATCTACTCTTATTTGTAAGCCAAAGGAGCCTTAAAATAATAATGATCTCTCTTCCTCTCTCCTACTAAGCTGTGCTGTGCTCGACAGGGTCCATAATCGATCCCATTGTAAAAACCTACCATCTTACCCCCGTATTAATAAACAAAGTGTAAGCTTGGAGTAGTTACTACGTGTTTTGTCCCCGTCCTGTAAACTTCATTTCATATAAGAGTAAAAGAGACAAAACACGGGGTAACTACTCCAAGCTTACACTTTGTTTATTAATGAGCCCCTTAGAGTGTAAACATTTTGGAATGCAATAAAGTATTGAGTATTTGACGACCTCCTTGGTCGAGTGATTTGTACACCGGTTTTCATGGCAGTTACATTTGGCATGCATTTTAAGTATGTTTATGCGTTGTCTAGTAACCATTTAACGAGTTTCATAACGAAGCTTCTCTTGGGCTAGATAGTGTGAGTGTAGGAAAGTTTATTTATTTATTTATTTATTGAGTATGGAGCCTTATTCAATGTCGACAACTACGTCTTCAACATCGTCCGTCATCAAAATAATTGAAAAAACAAATACAATAAAATTTTAATATTATTCAAAGTTCGTGTAACGTCGTCAAGATACAAAGACAAGCCATTTAAGAGGGAGAATGATTTTTGTGAAGCTGCCCGGGCCCCGACAAAAGCGGACTCCTTGACTAAGCGACAGATCCCATTTACATTAAGAACGCAATTAATTTGAGCAAAATAAAATATTCATTTCAAACGGCCCTTAAGAACCGTGGTCCTCTAAATTAATGCTGTATTATCGTTTGACTTGTGATTCAAAAATAAAATAAAAGAAAAACATTATTTAAAGCCTATATTTTTCCATGGCCCTGCCGCCATGTTTATTTTAATTCGGAGTTTTGATGGAAGTGTCGCTCATCCTTTGTTTATCGTTAGTTGGTTTCTGTTTTTCGTTGCTTTTTTAATTGTGAAGTGAGTGGATGTTTTTTTTTTAATTTTACACACGGTCTTACAAAACGGTGTAAATAATAATTGTAACTTGTATTTTTTGTTTTATTTTAATCATACTAATATTATAAAGAGGATAGCTTTGTATTTTTGTATTTTTATTTGTAACGAATAAACTCAAAAACTATTGGACCGATTTAAAAAAAATCTTTCAACATTAGAATGCTACATTAGCGCTGAGAAACATAGGCTATATTAAAAAAAAATCCACTCGTGCGAAGCCGGGACGGGCCGCTAGTTAATCATAAATATGATCTACTCATATATCACAGATCTGCTATAAATTGTACTTGTAAACCGAATATATTTTTAAAGGTACCTTAGTAATTGGAATTTTTGTTGGAGAATTCCATGACGTAGACATAGGATTGTGCCTCTCTAGCCGTCCTTACCTTGCCAACCCGCAGGTTTCTTCTTTTTTTAACACAACTCATCATCATCACCAGTTCATTTTATATCCCCACTGCTGGGGCACGAGCCTTCCCTATGGATGGATAGGGAGAACGGGCCACAAACCACCACGCGGGCCCAGTGCGTATCAGCGGTTATTAACGACTGCTGATGAAGCCTTTACGTTCTTTCCAGAAGATGGAGGAACGTGAGAAAAAAAAATTTTAGGCCACACAGCCGATGACCGGCTTTTGCGAAATTCTCTTGGGAGTAAACCACAGCACCATCGAGCTTCTAATTCATCATCATCATCAAAAACGCCCACTGCTGGAAAAAGGCCTCCCCAAGGATCTCCACAACTACCAGTTTTGTTTTCCTTCCTTCCTTCCTTTCAGCATCAGTTTTCAGCATTTCAGTGATGTCCACTGCTGGACGTAAGCCTCTCCAATTTATCTCCACATTGTGCGGTCTATGATCTTTCTGATCCTGGTCGGGCCTGCTGACATTTTAATATCATCAGACCATCTGTCCGGTGGTCTGCCAACACTTCTTTTTCCTGTTCGGGGCTCCTAATTGAGCACAACTAATATATAAAAAGGTCTGGCTACCGCCATTCTCCCTAATAGTATCGAGCTGCATCGAATCCCACAAAACTAATTCCATTATTCACTTTTATCTTTCTCCTTTCCGAAAAGGACAACCTTACTTTATGACTAAAAATAGATAAAATTTATTCATTGTAGCATCGAAACCCTCCGCCATATTGATTTGAGTTCCTCTCTACGATACTGATCAAGCGGGAGTTGTATTTCTGTAAAATGTTGGGTTAAAAGCTATATTCTCGTTTTAAATAGTAATAATCATAACTTAGAATAATAATAATAAACCTTTATTTGTTTCATTGTAGGGCCTATTGAATATCTTAATTAATAAATTTTATTTAATTGAAATAAGCCTGTGCAAGTAATAAACTTGCTGAGGAACTGGTTATCTTATCTCTAACAGTCAAAACACAACAATGCTGCTAGCATTGTTGTTATGGCGATCTATCAAAATATGTATACATAAAAATTTTAAAACGCTTTAATTTTTTTAACAAAAATGCAATTGTGATAATTTTGCGGTTAGTGTTAAATATTGGTGTTGGTGTACGTGTTCGCTTGCATCCGTAGCCGAGTGGCTTGCACGCCGGACTTTGGGCGGTGCTAACTCGTGAGGTCCCGGGTTCGATTCCCGGTCGGGTCAATGTCGAAAACGAACTTTTCGATATTGTGTCGGGTCTGGGTGGTTGTGGTACCGTCGTTGTTTCTGATTTCCATAAAACGAGTGTTTTATCTAGTTACCTTGGAATCAGAACAATGTACGTGATGTTCTCTCATATTTATATATCCATTAATTCTTCTGTATGTGCATATTTTTACAGGCTTGCGTACTGCATCCAAGTTTGATGAACGAGTGATTTAGCATAAATAATATTATTTTATATTATAGAACATATTATTTTCAATTGCATTTTTGTCTGATTTCCGCAAAGTAACGCCTGACTCGATTAATTACCATAAGCTTTGTCGTTATTTTTCCTACAGAACGGAACCCTGAAAGGTGTTGTTCCGCATCAGGGCGCATTGATACATACGGTACGTTTTTTTCCGTCCCCTCTGAATATCTCCGTTGTACCTTTTATTTCACGAGATATTTCAGTAACCCTGGCAGGCAGCTCTATGTTTTGATATTTCTTGATTTATCATATTCATAGTCATACTTGAGTGCACATGGAGATGTTACTGTATAATAATGAAATGTTTCAGATTTGTTACTTTTTTCTAAGAAAATTTATGTTTTTAGAAGAACAAAAGTTTGAGGAGCTCGATGGAGCACAGCAAATATAATGCAGTGGTATCTGGGATTGGTGACGTAAAACAACTTTCGCAAAGGCTGGTTATCAGATGGGTAGTGTAAATATAAAAACCAGCTATCTCAGACTGAGAGGTCGCAAACTCTAATTTGAGTGAGAATACAGAGTATAATTTTGCTCGGTTTGGTAAGTGATAGGGTTTGCTTTAAGTCCGTCCAATTTGTAGCCACCATACCACATGCATCATTGTGTTCCGACAAATATTAAAGATACAACAGCTAGGTAATGAGTCGAATTCATTACCGACAAGTGAGAGAGAGAGAGGAGAGTTACACTTTTTTTCTAAAGGAGATTGGCAGTCGCCCATGTAATTTCAGTATCGCATATAGGCTTAGCGTACCGTTAAATAAATATGTGGATTTTATTGCTTTAATATAAAGTAATAAAAAATGTAATCATAGTATTTACTTTAAAGTTGGGAATAAAATGTGAACTCCAATATCTAACCTCAAAATCATAACCTTCGTCGGGACGGACGCCATTTTGCTACGGCGCTTATACCACTAACGAATGAAAAATTATTTTTATACATAACGGGAAATAACTTGATCTTCATCTTGCCTAATGTTAAATGATGATAAGAATCTTCACCTAGCCTCAACAATTAGGAACAGGCATCTCATCTTTTAATGCCGGAATACAACATTCCTGTAGTTAAACATTATCCGAATTCATTACTGACGTTTGTAAGTTGTATGTAAGGTACCTTTACGGTTTAAATTATGAAAATGACAATGACAAAATAATTGGCAAGGTTGTCTCCTCCTGATTATTATTGTACCTAAGGCTCGTCTTCTTTGGAGATCGATACACTTCGTAACCGACAAATACTCCGATTTACCGGGTATAGGTACCTAGGTTAGGTAGGTACTCAATTATGGAATATTTGGTTCACAGTAAGTACTAATCTTCAACCTTTCAAGGTTTTTTTCTAAACTAGTAACCCCAATTATTACCGAAACAAAGATATAATTAGACAAAATGATGTTTGCTAATAAATCCTCTGATCCTAGGTTAAATACCTAGCTGCTAAAGCACTTGTATTATGGGGTGGTAATCGAATTCAGAATACATTTTTTTTAAAGTGTGTGTTGCCAATACATAAAAGAAAATAATCGATAACAAAAATTGATATCATAACAGGCATAAGAACATACTTAGGTCATCTATTCCTGTGATAGATGTCTATTTTTGACACTGTGCAACATAATGTTGGGAATATGTTTTGTGAAGACATTCTTCAATCTTTAATTCTTACCATTATTCAAAATAGACAATTGGTAAAATATTGATGATATCTATGATCGATAATCAACATCGATATTTGCTGAGTATGGCAACATAGGCTTTACTATGGTGGATGTGCGTTTTGTTTCTGCAACTAAATTGTTCACGATTGAATAGAAATTATTTTTTACGGTTTATTTAGTACTCCCAACAGCTATCAGAACATTTTGTCTTGGAAAATATTATTAGTATTTTGCCCTACATATTGCATATAGTTCGCTTTTAGTACGTTTAAAATTCACAATAATTCACATGATACCCAGTTCGCCAATCTCCTTTCAGAAATATTCTGTTCAACTATATTGCTAACAGTCACCTCATTGGTCTTAGCAACCATTCGCAGGTCGGAAACACTTTAGTGTTTTCTTATTTTTGGCAGGCATAACGCTATTAAAATAGAAATGGATTTATTTATAAGTAATTTATATGTATCATTGGTCTTTGTCATACGATGTTACTTATGTTGGTAATCCAATTATAATTGCCTCGGCTAAGATAGACTGTCCCCAACTTTTAGCTAAACTCTCGTTAAAAGTTCCTCAAAGAAATTTTAAGGAGTAACTCTACCTTCTGTTTACCAATACCAATTACAGGCAGAATAGTTACTTATGGCGTGCGCGTGACAAATTTAACTTACTTAGCAAGCAGTTTGAACTAGACCTCTTCTATACCAGTGTACCATCAGCGAGGCGGATGTTGAGCGAGCGGTTCTTCGAACCCACATGATATTCTTAACTAGATATTTTGTTGCGGTAATACCAACTCGTTAATAGTTTGAGCGAGGTTAATAATGCGTTGCTTAGTGCTTCTAGTAACTTCTATCGGTGAGAACCTATTAGTGGTTTTTATGTGTAACACTTGATGACCCTATTTCAATTTTGTAAACCTTGCTTTTCCTAAGATAATAAAATAAATAAATATTCATTAGGTTTCATTTCTATTTTATAAGCTTTTTTCTTCTGTGGTCTGGTTTTTTGATCGCCAACCCGCATTTGGCAAAGTTGATAAATTGAGCAACAGTTGTAGTGGTGACTTGAATTCAACGATGGAGGCATTCGCACAGTAGTTGAACAATATATAGGCTTCTACTTTTTTTTTAATACTAAAAGTGTGAAAAGAAATTTATGTTTCTGATTTAACGATTCCAAAAGTTGTTTAACTGCACGACCGTTATCCGTACGCTCTTACAGCTCCCCAAACGATCCCTTTCAGACCTATTTCCAAACATAAATAGTGGCACATCCCATGTATTCAGGAGTAGCCAAGCGTGAAAGCGCCTTTGCAGCCTTCGGTTCGTTCATATACCTAGGGATACCTCCATGTTGAAACCGAATTATACAAGATGATTTTTTTTTTTAACTTGTAACTACACATATATATATAAGGAATTACGTCTTTATCGATTGTTAAGTACACGCAAAGGTGTTCTTTCGACTGTGAGGTTGCCATCACCATCGAAAGAACACTTTTCACAGTGACGTAATACCGCTGGCTTGCAACTAAATCACAAAGATTTAACGAGTCTTCTTAGGTCTCGGTTGCTAAGCGGTCAGAAAATTAGACCGGTAATCCAAGGGATGACCCACGAGAGTTCGATTACCACTCGAGATTCTTAAGACGGGTTGATTTTTTCTAGTAAAAAAAATAATATTTTGTAACTACAATTATAGCATTGTAAATGAAAAATCGTGCGTTCATTTCAACTATTGACCCTATGTTCTTAATGTTACGGTAATGTAAGAGCTGACTTTTGCAAAATATAGGAAAATAAATAAAGACAAGTTTAACAGGCAATACATAGGCAGATCACCTACTACCACGGAATAAACGATGATGAACGAATGTTGAATAAAAGTGCGAGAGGAATAAAAGCCAGAACTAGTATGAATGAGTTCTCAGCAAACACTTACTCCGATTCTGTTGGAGGAAAAATATCGATGACTTCAAAAACCAGCATGCACGGTCCTATGAACATAATAAGTGAATATAGGTTTTAAATGATTTTTAAATATAATAATTCATTCACTCCTCATTAATATCTGCATCATCCTGTAGATGACTTGAAAAACTCACTCGAAAACGCGAATTCATTTCGAAAGTCGCACAAAATGGTGGAAATGACGCTTTGAAAATCATATACACGTAAGAGAATAAATACGGTACGATGGTGTTTTCTGTATTTCTCGTCGTAGTTACAGACGCCTGCACATCAACCTATCCAAAACCTATCCAAGACTTACTTATTGTTGAAATGCGTAAAATAGCCGGTACTACTCAACTATCAAGTCTGACAGCCCGTAATGACACGGGTGGTGCAACTCTGCCGAAAATAAATATTATTTGCAGAAAACATGGTGCATTTTTGTTCTTATAAAATATAATTTTTTTTTTTTATTTAAGCATATATTCAATCGTTAATTCTTACATCTATCTATCTATACAGAATTATAATAAAGCTATAGAGAATCGAAAGTCTGTACATGGAAGACATTCGACAAAAAGTTGTCTGGGGATACTTAGAATCGATAACAGAACACGTTCCAACAGTTTTTAGAATTTTTGTCTGTTTGTCTGTTTAACTGTTTATCTGTTTGTCTGTTTATTTGACCGCGCATCACGTGAAAATGGCTAAACGGATTTGGATGAAACTTTGCACATAGACAGACCTACGGATAAAGGATACTTTTTATCCCGGTAACAGGTCCCTGTGGGATAGTGTAGTCTTCGCGAATATAAGCTAGTCGGCAAATTTTTAAGTACAATTCATCTCTTTAATATTACTCGTATATAACTCTTTATATCAAACTCTCTTAGCGGCTTTGTTACTTCGAATGTCAAGTGAGTAAGGCTGTATGCACACCTGTTATTATTGAGACGGCGTAATAGGACATTTAGCCTTGTGCCAGACCTGTCACACTCCGCACTTTAGGTACATCGGCAAGCTTGTTTGGCTCTTAGTTTTTCTTTAAATTTTTTATAAGCAAGTATTTGACCGTTCTCGCCTGGTGGTAGGTGATGATGCGGCCTAGCATGTAGCATACTTGCCTAGATAATGCCTGTTCACCCTTGCTTTGAATGTGTCCAGGTTGTAAAACTTGACAACACAAACAGGCCGACAGGAGATAAGAGCTTAACCGCCCCTGTGACCTAGTGGTTAAGACCAGTCTTAGACCCAGAGGTCCCTGGTTTGATTCCCAGCGGAAAGGTACATGTTTTGTACCTACTTAGTAAGGTTGGTGGTAGGTCTTGTTTATCTGCCATAAACCACCACTAAGGCTCAGTGCGGATTGGCGGTTGTTAACGACTGCTAATGCGGCTGCATACATTCCCAGCTGAGAACAATGGCAACGTTGGGTCACCCATCCAATGATCAACCTTGTTATTATTTAAGTCATGTTCATGTTCATTTGTTTGTGTTTTTCTTTTTCTTTTCTTATGGTCTTTAATGTAATTTATTATTTTATTTTATTTTTTGTTCTTTAATTTTATTTCTTTTGTCTGTTCACTTGTACTACCCATAAATATTCAGGGCCTGTCAGAATAACAGCGCTACTGTGTCATTCTGAACATCCATGAATGACACAGCAGCTTATGCTGAGACAGGGCCCTTTAACTTCACACTGCCTACCTATTTTATTTTCTGTTCTTTTTTTTTCTGCCTGTTCTAATTTTTTTTTTTCGTTTATTGTTGTATTATTGCATAATTAAGTGTGTAAGTTAATAAAAACTTTTCTATTCTATTCTATTCTATTCTATTCTATTCTATTGTTTGCAAAAGTTGATTAAATACAATCAATATTAATTTACAGTGACCGAAATAATTGAACACACTGCACCTGCAACATAAAATTGAAAGTCTTAAAAAGCCCCGTACACAAAAAAATAACCCCATCTCTTTTAGACAAAGCCTTACCTTTCACAGGCCACGTACAAGGTTTACGGCATAAGTAAAGGGAGAAAGGGACGCAAAATAAAATCTTAAGTGCTTTCTTCGCTAATCCGGGAACAGTGACGATCGGTAATAAGCCCCTCACAAGGGCCCGGTCACTTCGGGTCTAGTTATATCTTTTAAACTAATGCGTTCCATTTTTTTATCGTGCTCCGGCAGCGGGGACATGCGTAACATTGAGCTAATGATGATGATAAAGATGTTTCATTTTAATTTAAATATTTAACGAGACAGAGAGAGAGAGGAGCTCATAGCGCAGATGTAAACGTAAGGTACGCGATTGTTGAAGTTAAGCAGCTTTTTCTAAAGCCGGTCATCGGATGGGTGACCAAAAATGTTGTCATCTTGAGCTTCTCGGTGCTTTGAAAGGCACGTCAAGCCATTGATTACATTAGCATTCCATAACAACCGCCAATCCACACTGGGCCGGCGGCGTGGTGGTTGGTCTCCCTGTGATTTACATTAAGCCCGTGTGGTGATTTGTGGCCCGTTCTCCTAGTGGTATTTCAAAGTATAAAGCTTATGCCCTAGCATTGGGGACTTAAAATGAGTTGGTGATGATGAGGATGATGATGATGATGTAACGAGGTTTTACGAAAGAGGTTTTATGAACACGTGGACCGAGTGGCAAAGTACTTGGCCCGATATCTAGAGCCCTTTAGCTCAACTCCCAGGGCCAAGTGTGTTTCGAATTTTTTCGAAGTATGACCCGGGTTGGTCAAGCGTGGTGGTTAATTCAACATTGGTCCGGCAGCGGTTAATAGTACGAGTAGTAAAGTGTTAATTTTTCACCTTATTATTTAAATCGTTGTTAAACTTGAAAACAAAATGGCTGCTTCGTTCAACCCGCCCTTGACTGCGATAAAAGTTTACGATCCGCGTTGTCCGCCCAATGGCGGGAAAAATAACGCAATACATAAGACTTCCGTCTGTTTCCTAGATCCGTGGACCTCCTTCAATATCATCATCACCAATTTATGTCCCCGCTGCTGCGTCACGAGCCTTCCCTATTAATAGATAGGGAAAACGGGCCATAAACAACCACGCGGGCCCGATTGTCGCTTGATAACGACTGCTGCTGCAGCCTGGACCAACGGCTGTACTTGCCTACTGAATCGCGGAGGAGCTCGATACGATATATTTTTGGTCGCCCATCCGATGACCGGTGTTTGCAAAAGTGGTTTAGCCTCCTCAATCGTAGACCGGCCGCGTTAACCACTGCACCATCGAGTTACTCACGATGCTAATTGTTTGATTATTATTATTTTGATTTTCACAGTTCTGAGCGTTGGCACTTCATAAGACTAGTTGACAAGCGACTGCAACTTATAGTAATAAGATTTAAAAAGTTTGATCGCCTAAAGTAGTAATATATTATAGTAGTTAAAACTAGGATTCTAATTAGGAATTTCTAGAGGAAACGGCATCACGCACTAAGGCGTGTCCCCGTGCCCTACTAGATTATCCGAAGGGTTCGGATCGAGTCGGGGAGTGGAACAACCCGAGGGCGCCTCTAAAGGCTCGAACCTCGGCTCAGGTTGACCGGGCCATGGTAGAGGAGAAAAACGCCCAGGTACATGTCTGTACCTGGTGTAGAGCGCGTGTGAACTGGTTCGTCGTACCCTCGTTCTACGAGTACGGTGTCTTAGGGCTAAATTAGTGTGCATGTTTAGTGTATTCTGTAAATGTGTAGTGGCATTTAGAGGATCGGGCGGGAGGACGTTCGCAACTGTAATGGGATTGTCGGGGTCATCTAGGACGTGTTTAGGACGCCTATATGTGAATCAGCGTGTTGGTGGAAGGCCTTCAACATTATAGTTGGCGGCCGCCACATTAAGCGGGTTAGGGTGGTGGGGGACTAAAGAGTGTATTAAAAAATATATATTAGTTAAATGTACCACAAAATAAAGAGACTGCAGAAAGCAAGCTTCACAAACGCGTTTGAGTAACGCACGCATGACCCTGTTACGGACACGGAATCTCAGAACAGCTCGGAACAGTCCTAGCGCAGCTGTTGCGATATTCCGTGTCCGTGCGAGGTTCTATGTGTGTGTTGCTCGAGCCGAGTCGAGTTTAACCGCCTCTGTGGTCCAGTGGCTAAGACCACCGGTTTAGACTCGGAGGCCCCGGGTTTGATTCCTAGCGGGGGGTACATGTTTGTGTACTCGGCTTAGTTGGTAGTAGGGCTTGTTTGCCCGTCTGGCTAGCTACCACCACATCTTATCTAAATATGTCGCCATAACATCAATGTTTGTAGCATTGTTTTGTTCCGGCAGCTAGAGTTAAGATAGCCAGTGCCTCACTAGTTGAGGATCCCGGGTAAAATGCGCTTCCATCATTGGCCTTATTATCACTTGACATCAGATGAGAAATCAAGGCACTGTGCTTACCCGTAAAAATAAGTATGTAGCTTACCTTGGACTGTTGCAAGCTATTGGGAGATTCCGTGCCCGTAACAGGGTATTTGCGTGTGTTGCTCGAGTGCGTTTGTATGATGCTTACTTTCTGCAAATTCCTTATATTGTGGCTGTACCAACTCAAACCAATCAATGTTAACCAAAACGCTTAATTAATTCACAGTTTCGATAGCTCGGCCGGGAGGCAGGCGGGCGGCGTGATTAAAATCGCGAATGAGTTTGAAACATTCCCCTCTAAACTAAACTTATTCAATTTTCGACACGGATTTTGTGGATTCCGCGAAAGATTAATATTCTCGAATTAGATCTGTTGCCGAGTGTTTCTTGAAAAATAAAAGTTAAGAAGAAATTTTTAATTTGGATGTAGGTGCTTGGATATTTCAGTAAAATCAATTTTTTTTATTTTCATAAATAAATTACCACGTCTCTAGTTAGACTTTAAAAATATTAGAAGTATTAGAAGTAAGTAAGGTATGTTATTTATTTTTATTTATTTTGCTTGTATTGTTTGGTTTTTTTTAAAAGAGTTTGCTGATGACCTTAATCGGCCTTTTCAGCTTCACCTGACTTTTTGAGGGCAGCGAGAAACTTAAAGGGTTCCACAAGCCGTGTGATCGAAACACCATCAGAGGGTTTATAGAAGGAATGGCATAACGAAAGCATGTTCCCTTTCCCTACTAGATTCTACGAAGTGTTGGGGTCGGATCGGGCGGTTTGGTTGGTGATAGAGGATAGTGTAGTTTCATAATCTAAGTCGGACGGGCTTACTAACATCGTTCTGATAAAAAAACACCTCGGTGGCTGAGTGGCTGAGCACTCAGCCTGATAACTGGAGGTGCTGGGTTCAATAACTCGATAGGGCAAAACGTGTTTTGGATTATCAGATGCATAGCCCAGGCATCAAACATGATCACCAACCCACATTTGGAAAGCGTCGTAATTAAGCCAATACCCGTAACGATGACTTGATTTCAATGTAGGAGGACTTTGCCTAGAATAGTGATTGTTTTTCTTCACTAAGGGCTTTGCCCAGTAGTAATTACTATACTCTTCCTATGTAAAACGCTACTTTTCAAAACAAATCTAATTCAAAATCATTTATTCAGTTTAGGCCACAAGTAGCTCTTGTGTATGTCACTATGCTATCGGTTTGTAAGTCTACTCTGGGCGGGAGATCTTGTACTGAGAAGAAACTCAGCAAGTGTCCAGCTCTCTTCTCCCTTACAGCGTCAAAAATATTGGAAAATGCCCTATCATAGCAGGACACTTTCCATCACAAATAAACACAAAAAAATATAGAAGACAACTACGTGTAAAATAAAAAATCTAAGTTAACAAATTAAATAGCAACTAATAACACATATTTGCACTTTTCTTTGTTAGCAAATAAATAACCCACTAGAATTAATTTGTAGTCGTGACGCGAGGGCCAATCAACTGGCTCTCCATAAAATCTATACAATCGCTAACATAGACAAGTCATTGTTTTAATAAATTATGTCCCGACGCCACTGTTGTAGGACACCCGAAGGTCGTCAGGTCATCCGGTGCAAGTCTGTAGACTCTTGACTTCGGAAACAATCAAATTCGATTGTGTCAGATGTATCACACACGCGGGCTGTTACACTGGTCTTTGGAACACGACGCAAATTTATTTATACACACTAAAAATAACAATAATAAATTAACAAAGAAATTAATATTATAATAGCTTTCTTAAGTTTTGTATTTCTAGAATTTCTGTAACACATCAATTTAATAAAGTTTTTTTAAGAAAAACAAATGGTTTTATTTCTAAATATTCAACTTTAATATCAATTTTCAAAAAGAGCACTGAAAAATAATGATATTGGCAAATATAAAGCAATTTCGATACTTTTATCACAACTCTGTATGTGTTTTTTTTTACTACCCGATTGAGTGAAAGTTATCTACAACTTATAAGGAATGGAAGTAACGCCATTTAGTTACAAGGTAACACAAGTTTGTTACGTATGTTAATAATTCTATACACTTTATTATCTATAGATAGCAATGACCTATTCATTGTTATAATAAAGTATGTCCCGACTACACTATTGTAGAACACCCGAAGTCTGTCCTAAGGTCGTCCGATGCAAGTCGGTCTGTAGACTAGGTACTGACTTCGGAAACAATTCGAATGCTACAGCGGACACGCGGGCTGTTATCGAATGGCACTATAATAGTTTTTGGAATACGATGCAAATTTATTTATTTACTTATACACACTGAAAATAACAATCATAATTAATAAACAAATTAATTTTGTTTTGCTCATTGGAAAAACAAATGGTGAAATTTCTAAATTTTCAATTTTAATAATATCTTTTTTCACAATCATTACGGAAAAATAATGACATTTGCAACGGTGAAGCTATTTAATTACTTTCATTTGTTTTCTTTCTTTTGTTATCATCATCGATCAAGTAAGAGTTAATTTCAACTTGCATGCAATCTAAGTAGCACCATTAAACCTTTACACTGTATTATCTATAGATAACTTAGACAGGTCAGCATTATAAGTGGTTATAATACATTATGTCCCTACGCTACTATTGTAGGACACCCGAAGTCTGTCCTTAGGTCGTCTGATGCAAGTCGGTCTGTAGACTACTGACTTCGGAAATAATCCGAATGCTACTGCGGGCACGCGGGCTGTTACCTAATGGCATTGTTTATTGGAAGTTTTTGACGAAATTCTATTTATTGGAAATTATGCGGACAGGGAACGAGTGGTACACAAGGCGGCTGTCAACGCGCTATAGCTAGAGGTTGCAAGTGCTTCAACCTCTATCTATAGCTATGCATGCATAGGTTTGGCTTTCGGATACTCTTACTTTGGCATTATTAACAAACACACAACACTAATAAGATAGTATGGTAAGATACGATAAAGTTTAATGCTGTATCAAACTTAGCCTAGATACAATAAAAAACTTAAGCTATACATTGAATTTTAAGTACACAATAAAATAAATTATGTAATACCTAAGCTAAGTAAAAACATTATAATGTCTTGAAATGAAACAACTTTTACGGACCTACTCGCGTTTATTTTACAAATTAGTTTTAATTAATGTTTATCCTGACGTTCATCATCCGTAAAAGTTGTTTCATTTCAATGTTTAGTGTTCGCGTAAACTTTAGAAAACAATATTATAATGCCTATTATATTATAAGCTTATTTTTTAAGTTTAGGACTAAAATCCACAAGTTTGTGTAGGTACACGTCAAATGCTCAAAGCTCATTATAAATAAATGGTAGAATTCAAAATATTGAAGTTACCTACATTATCTATATTTCAAGAAACTATTGAGTAACCATAAAATGTACAACGATAAAGCAATTAAAATTGGTAAAAAAAAAACTGTATATAATTACAATAGAAACGGCTTATTCTTATTCAAACGGAAAATTATGCATCAAGATGTTATATCATTTGCGTAAATTGACTTCGAAACTTTGCCCGTTAGGACGACACCAAATAATTCCGGCCAAGATAGCTATTTGCCGAACAAATACCGTGGGACGGGCCCCACAAACATTTGGACCAATCGTTGCCGATGTTTGGCCAACATTCAGGCTTCCTTTGTCCACCAGGGTGAAAGTTAGTGAATGATATAACTTTTTCACTTACATTCTTGGATAGAGTTTTAATGTTGTGATAGAAAAAGAAAGTTGGATATAAAAAGATTGGGAGTCAGCTTACACTTTTCTGTTGTCATTGGGGAGGTGAATTGTGTTTTCATATTTTTTTATGTTTTATAGAAACTCCTGTTTTGTTTCGAAATGCGGTAGAGGCATAATATAAGTATGTAAAATTAAATTAAATAGCCTGTATGCTGTCCCACAGCTGAGCGTAGGCCTCCGTCATTGAAATCAAGTCATCGATCGGTGGCCGAGTGGTAAAGCCCTCGGCCTGATATCCGAAGGTCATGGGTTCAATTCCTAGGTAGCGGTCGGGCAAAGT
This sequence comes from Eudonia truncicolella, assembly GCA_949315975.1. Classification (NCBI taxonomy): domain Eukaryota; kingdom Metazoa; phylum Arthropoda; class Insecta; order Lepidoptera; family Crambidae; genus Eudonia; species Eudonia truncicolella. The sequence goes on along the minus strand of OX438848.1, from coordinate 2,924,804 downwards.
GAATATCGGATTTTTAGATGCATAGCCCGGGTTAGTGGTCGCCAACCCGCATTTGGCAAGCGTGGTGATTAATCCATTACCCTACAATTGATTGCAATGATGGAGGCCTTTGCCCAGCAGTGGGAGAGTTATAATACTTCGGTCATTCTCACGACAAGGTGTTATTTGTATAATTTCAGTCACGATTTTTATTTCTCAATAAATTCTTTAAACCGGCAATTAAATTTGGAATAGACGTTAAACTATAAAAAAATATGTATTTGGCACTTCAATGTAGGTCTGTCTGGTTTTGGATTTATGGAGTAATAAAGTTTTGGGAGTGACATAAATTAGATTTGCGGTGACGGAAACTAGAAAATTGTTCAATAAAAATATATATTTTATTGTCATAAGACTCAAACAGAAAATAAACACTATACGGATCATTCTTGATTTTTTTCTCGCCTTCGTTGCTGTCTAAGCTTTGTTCCTCTAAAATCTCCTCTCGACTTCGTTTTGGCTTACCCATGTTTTCTGTAAATGATGTATGGATGGATGTACACACATTTATGGTATGTATACCAGAGGACAGTCAGTAGGCACCTGTTGTTAGGTGAAAACAACAAAAAATCTAATGTTATTAGGTATTTTATAATTTCCGTCAAGTTTGGTGTGACGGAAATTAGGGACACGACGGTATTTATGAGATAAAAATTAAAGATTAAAAATAAAAAATAAAAATTTAAACGCTCATCAGAAATATTTTTTAGACCCTAAGCCTAAGTACTAAATAAATTAAATGACTCCAAAAAAAATTAAATGCCTTTATAAAAAGGGTTCTAAAATATACTATAGTATGATCCAAAATAAATAAACACACATCACAATAATTTCCTATATTGTACAAATATTCTTTTTGCTTCCCAAAATGGATAAATGATCACCAAATATTTACACTATTATTCAAATGATTGATGATACTACTGGCTGCCCTACTCATGTAGGTCACGTGATAGGTTAGAAATTGATGTTATTTTTTTTTATTAGACGACAGAAAGCAAAAATTACCAAATTGAAACTCGAGGCATAAAATATTGGTATTATCTATTTGGTGACAATATAACATATTTGGTTTGAAATGCAGCTATAAGGTATTCATATAGTTTTAAGGCATTTAAAAAAAACATAAATTGTATCCTTTTTATAATATTTTAGGAAACACAATTTGGTGATTATTTATCCGTTTTGGTAAGCGTTTCGAATTTTATTGATAGTAAATGTATACATTTTCGGTAGGCGTTTAAACACAAGCCAAAATTAAATGGTAAGGAATACGATATTGCTTCAAGCGTGAGTTCAACAAAGAATTTTTGCATATAATAATCTTACTAGCAAAATTTGTATGCATTTCAAAACATTAAAAGAGCGAACGGAAATTAGAATAATAGTAAAGGGAAATAATTTATTTGTTTTACAAAATAAATGTTTAGCCAGCAAAATGATTATTTGGTCTGCAGAATTACACAATCGTTCAGCATAAGAAATCCTTACTGTTGGTTAGTTTAAGTTAATTTCTTTTTCCCGAGCGAAACGCAGCGTAGCGAGGTAATGACATAAGTTGCAGACTGATTTAGAAATATTTGCTGACCACAAGTTGCTGCCCAACTAGCTTTTTTACTGCCCAATTAGCATTTTTTTGCTAACAAAAATACGAATACTTTGCTGCCGTGCCGCACAACCTTTTGTGTTGTTGTTATTGTCGACATATTCATGTGTGTTTGCTGTCAATTTGTCGTTACTTACATGAAAACATTTGTTATTGCTTAGATAGAACTGTGTTCCACTGTTGTGTGTTAGTAGTAAATAATAAAATTGATGTTTCAATTGGAAAATACCGCAACGTTGCCCGATGTAAATTTGCAGGCGGCAATTAAAACCTCCCTGTCATTTGCACACCAAGAAATTGGTAGAATGCAATGGCTCAAATATGATAAAAATAACAACTGTACCTGTACCTGTATTTTCGCAAATAAAGATATTATGATTATGAATATGTTTCAATAACACAGTTCATTAGAATAAAACCTTTAAAATACATGTCTTACAATTGTCTTTCAAAAGTGCGCCTATTATTAGAACTGTCAACAGTAGAATGCAGTTTAGTAAAAAAAAAACTCTTCATTTCACCTTTAGCAAGAAAGTTGTTGCGTACATAAAAGCATTTCTTATAGCTTAGTTAAACTGTGTTATACTGCTGTGTTAGTAGTAAAGGATAGATGCATAAATAAATAATTTAGTGAACATCTCATACATTGTCCTGTTCCCAAGGTGAGTAGCTAAAACGCACAACCACCCAGACCCGACACAATATCGAAATTTGTTTTCGACATTGACCCGACCGGGAATCGAACCAGGGACGAGTTAGCGCCGCCCAAAGACCGGCGTGCAAGCCACTCGGATACGGAGATCATCAAATAAATTTAAAAAAAAATATTTTTATTTATTTATTTATTTATTTACGAACTTACAACTATCATTACAGGATACTCATTCCTAATGCGATAGTGTAGTTACTCATTATCTAACTATTTCTATAACATGTTATTTAGACATCCACCTTTTAGACTGGCTACGAAATAAACAAAATAATATTTTAGACCACTTGTTATTTAGACAAAACCTTTTAGATTGGCTACGAAGTAGACAAAACAATATTTAGACCACTTATAATTTAGACGAGTTGCTACCGTAGGCGACTTAAGTTTGCGACCGTTCGATACTAAATCCAAAGAACATACGTTGTGAATTCATTTGGAGAGCAGTTGAATATATCAATATCGTCAGCTACTTTATTAATAGTGCGCAGGGCTCGGGTAATTGGCGCTTCTTTCAAAATGTTAGTCCGCGCCCGCGGCACCTCGAGCAGTGGCGAGCGCCGCCTGCGCCGCACGTACCGGTCCGGCACACACAGCTTGACAGATTGCAACACTCCTTGGTTGAACAAATTGTCTATGTCTATAAACATTCCAGAGCTAAGTTCAAGGCTTTCCACATGAATAAGATCAGATAGGGATCATAAGCCATAACCAACAGAGTGAGCCCAATCCTGGTTGGTGGGTATTAACGACTGCCATCATACGACAACTACTGAAAGAGGATTAACAGGCTTCTCCCAAATCACGGAAGATGTCAAGATATTTAAATCGGTCACCCATCCGCTGACACAGCATGGAGACAGCTGTTTAACCTGAACGATCGAAACCCGAACGTTGATCCTGCTGTACTACAGTCTTTCTTTTGAAAATTCCTAGAGTATATTTTATGTCTCGGTGGCTGAGTGGCAAAGCGGTCAGTCCAGTATCCGTAAGTCTTAGGTTCAATTCCAAGGCTTGGCAAAGTGTATTCGGATGTCGCGATGGTTTGTGATAACCAACTCACATTTGGCAAGCGTGGTGATTACAATACTCATCAATAGAAGCGACTTCGATTTCAATGATAAAAGCACTAGTTGTTGCCCGCGACTTCGTTCGCGAAGATTACAGTAAAAAAAAGTAACCTATAAGCTGGTCTGGGTCAAGGTCTGTATATGAGGAAAGTTTCATTAAAATCCATTCAGTAGTTTTTACGTGAAAGAGTAACAAACATCAGTCCATACTTACAAACTTTCGCGTTTATAATATTAGTAGGATTTGCCCACCCACTGCTGGCAAATGCATACTATTGTATTACTTTGTTTATCATACTGGTAAGCACGTGGCCTTCATCACCTGATGATAAGTGATGATAAGGCCGAAGGTGGAAGCGCACTTCACCCGGAGTCCTCAACTGCAGAGACATTGGCTATCTTATCTGTAGATGCCGGAACACAACAATGCTACAAACATTGATGTGAAGTGATGTTACATAAGATGGTGGTAGCTAGCAAGGCGGACAAACAAGCCCTACACCAACCAAACCGAGTACACATACATGTACATCCCGCTGGGAATCGAACCCGGGACCTCTGCGTCTTAACCACTAGACCACAGAGGTGGTTAAAAATACTACACAGTATATAAAGCTATAATACCTAGGTACTTCATGTTGTTAGATATACAATTTATAGTGAACTCATCTTTTCGTTTGCTTCATGTTCATGTAGAAAGCTTGAGCTCAGTAGTAATTAAATGTATTGTAGGCTGATTCAATTCATTTCAGAACATCAGATTAACTGAAAAAATCGCATAGCCCTGATCGCATTTTCATTCTTTTCTTTATTTTTTTTTTCAAATTATATGTTTAAGCCAAACTTTGCCAAACCGAAAAACGGTTTATCGGCAGCGTTCTCGTGGACACTTAGTACGTTTTATAGAAAAAAATAACAATCACTTACATAATAATTAAAATTAACTTGCATAACTTCTTGATCGATATTTTTGTATGTATCTGGAATCATGTAGAAGTACACACGGCGGCAGATCAACCTACCCAAAACTGTAAAATTTCTACAATCAATTTTGAGCTTTACTGTTTGGTTATAAGCCGCCGTGTGTACTCTCCGTGAGCATAAGCCGTCAAATACGTTCCGCGTTAGCATCGTCACAAAGACGTCCACGTTTCTATAGACCGACTCGTGTCATTGTTCCCAGGTCGACTCAAACCGGCCAGAGGTTCCTGAAGTTTGCCAACCCATTACCAGTTTAGGTACCTACAGATAATCTATTTCGGTGCGGTGCTATATTAAACAATGGATTTTTATGTACACACCGCTTGCACATCAATCTACCACAACGTGTCATATTTCCTCAATAGATTTTACTTTTTTATTTTTAAGTGCCAATTGCTGCACTGAAGCTAAATTAAATATTTTAAAAAAATACAGTGAAAAAGTTAAATGCCTACCCGACGCAGCCAGGAATTGAACCTGGGTCTTCCGCAATCCGGGCTGAAGAAGCACTGATTTTTTTCAAGAAGGCTGACGTGAGCACTGAACTTTTTCACTGCTTTTTAATTTTTGAGCACTTTTTAGCGGCACAGTGCGCCATCTATCCAACGGTTATTCAACTGATGGCTATGCAGTTTCATCTTTACAGACGAAATACCACGAATTTGTTGACATAACGCTATAGTAAATTTTACTTTTTTTATTTTTAAGTGCTAATTGCTGCACTGAAGCTAAATTAAATATTTATAAAATACAGTGAAAAAATTAAATGCTTGCGGATTGCGGAAGACCCAGGTCGATTCCTGGCTAGGTCGGGTGGTCATTTAACTTTTTCACTGTATTTTATAAACATTTCCTAAATAGACTTTATGTTTATGGTATATGGTTGAACATTAATTGAATAATTTGACAGTTTTGGATAGGTTGGTGTGCATGCGTCTGTCTGTGTTTGCCTTGCGAATGGAAAAATCACAATTCAAATGAAGATAACTATAATTTATTCAAAAACAGTCATTTGTTTCGCTCATGACGTCAAGTGTCATGACAAAACTTTGTTGCTCTGCATAATAATTACGAAAAACATTTGTCATAATTGTTACAAACATTCGCCGGCAGCATTAGTCGTAGACACCTGGCAACAATAACATAGCGCGTTATATTTCGGGGCATTCTGTTTCCATTTGCCGGCAAGACTCCTCATTTGCGCCGCCATCTTTAATGTGCTTATATATTTACGTAACAAGTTTACGTACTAGAGCCATGCCATAAGCCTTAATGTGGAGCGAGATAAATATGGAAACCACACTGTGTTGTCAACAACAAACAATCTAAGCTCGGGATACCTTATCTTATCTCTTATGTTATTGGGGCTGCTGAGATTCCCCTCTCCCAGTAACACTTCGACCCATCGGAATATTTTGTGCAACCCCATCCTTTCACTCTTCTTCTTCTGTAAAGAAGAGCCTGAAGTCCTCCGGCTTCGGGTAGGCCGATCGCAGGAGTCCCATTCTTTTCCTAGCCAGAGAGTCGCAGTCACACAGTAGGTGCTGCATTGACATCGTTTCCTTTCCACACAAGCCCTACACAAGCTATTCGTTGATAGATGCATTCTGTGGAGCATTTGTATGATACCCACTTGCTATTGGTTGTCACTGAGCGAAAACAGAATGGATTGACCTCATAATTGTAACGTACACACACCTGCACATCAACCTACCCAAAACTGTCAAATTTCTTCAATACATTGTCAACCTTACTCCTTAAATATAAAGTTCAAAGTCCATTGAGGAAATTTGACAGTTTGTGGTAGGTTGATGTGCAGGCGTCTGTACATTTTTGGAGAGTTTGCTGATTAGTCTTTTCAGCGTCACCGGTCTTTTTTGGGGCGGCGAGAAACTAAAAGGGTTCCTCAAGTCGTGTCAACGATGTTCCGTGAACCGGAACATCGTTGACACATGCTGTACATGCTATGTTGGTTGGCTGTAGCATGTACCCAACATTGTCTAGAGTGTGCTTAACATATGGTATCGTGTGCTAAATTTTGTCTAGCGTTAACCAACTTTGTCTAGTGTGTACAAAATTTTGTCTAGCTTGGTCCAACTCTGTTTATCATATACTGAACATTGTCTAGCAAGTGTTTAACATTTTCTAGCACCTTCCTTATATTGTCTAGCGTGAAGTCATTTTGCCTAGCACCCACCCAACATTGTCTACCGTGTACCTAACATTAGTGTGTATTCATTTTTGTCTAGCGTGGGCTAAATTTCGTCAAGTGTGAACCCACATTTTCAAGCATGTAGTCCACATTGTCTAGCGTGTGCTTTACACTTTCTAGCGTGTGCTAAGTTTAGTCTAGCGTGAACCCAATTTGCACGTACCCTACATTGCCTAGCTTGAATCTACTTTGTCTACTGTCACCTTTGTGAATTCGAAAGTCATTTGATCGATTTTCATTTCAACGAACTTCATAGATCGATTGCTCCATTGAACGATGCCTTAGTACACAATCCTGCATATCAAACTGCCACAAACTGTCAAATTTCCTCAATATACTTTAAATTTTATGTTCATAGCATATGGTTGGTTATTAATTGAAGAAATTTAAAAGGGTTGGATGTGTTGATGTGCAGGCCTCTGTACTACGAGTACGAAGCTTTAAATACCTGATGTAACGATACATTGAAACCCCAATTTACCGATGCTCTTTGCAGCGACAATTACATATAACTGACAAGTTATTAGTCGATGTAATTGTCAACGATATATCGATCAGATGGCTATCGATTTAAACACAGAGGTGACCCCTTTGTATAGCACCTACCCAACATTACAATGTTGGGTAGGTGCTAGATAAAAATGGATACACGCTATTGCTACAGCAATGCTACAGCAATAGCGTGTATCCATTTTCCACAGTTCAGTAGAAGAAACCTTACTACATGTCTTAAAATCTAGGTATCCATCTATCCTTCAAAAGTGCCCCGGTAAATAGAACTATCAACTTCTCGTCTTCATTTTTACCTTTAGCTAGAAAATTTCTTGATCCTTTAATATTAACGCCTTACCACTAATGCGCGCGAAGCCTCACAATCCACTACATTAGGCGGGAAATCCTTGTAACATGTTGCCAACGTTAAAATTCTAAACCTCCCACCCCGCACGATGTCACACACAAATTACTATACGTCCATACAAGGATCAACTATAGCCAACTTTCTCAACAGTTGGAAAACACAAACGCATTGGAAAATCAACCTTGTATGAAGTAAATAATGACGTCACGGTGTTTCGCTTCCCGAAACGAGCGGGAACGAATGCGATTCTCATATCAAAGGGGATGGTACCCAATTCAGTGCGTTCGCGGACGCTGTACGGTACGGCCGCGTTAATAGTGGTTCAAGTTTCGAATGCGATCGAGCGTGTTCGAAAAGTTTTACGCGACGACGTTAGGTTGTTGTTTTGTTTTTTAATGTCAGTGTGCTGGATTAAAAACTGTTTTGTGACAAGTTGTTTGTTTCCTTTTACTTTTTTCATTGGCTTTAACTTTTTAAATTGGTGTTTTGAACTGTCAGCTGATTCGAAATGCATACTTTTTTAGATTGGATGACATGATTGTAGCTAGTGAGAGTGTATTTACCCGATTTTAAGGTAAGATTGTTTCTTTGTTAATTGAATAATAATACTTTTTTATACGCAGAAAGTTGAACATATCAAAATAGACAAAAATTAACATTCAACAATATTATAACCATAGTCATGTCACCTAAAAAAAGAATTTTCCGAAACATTCTTTTACCAGTTCATTTAAATAAAATTTTAATTTTATACTATTCGTTATATTTAAGTAGTATGCACACTAAACATAACAACAATAAAGTCCATATTCAATTTAAAGTAACAGTTCAAATTTATTATGTAAAACTAGTTTTTTCATAATGATACAAGAATTTAAATACTATATTCTACACCTTGTATACACTTGTAGATGTGGATTAAATAAAATAAGTAGAAAAATGCACTCGCTGCTTCGTTAAAGTAATTCATAAATATTGAAATTAGATCTCAAATAGGCAATGAAACATGATGTTGGCATAATAAATTAAAATAATATAACGACGCAAACCATAATGACAGGATAGTGTTATTTAAGTAACAAGTTGTAATCACAACATTAATAAAACAATAAACCTTTTTATCAAAAAAAAAAAGAAGCTTAATATGGCATTCAATTTAAAATTGGAATGCAAGTCTTTCTTTTCTTTTTTTCTTTTAGTTAATGGCTCCGTGCGATTAGCACATTTAGCCAGTGTCAAAGTAATTTTTCTTACAAGTAATGCATAATTAAACAATATTTCCTTCCAGTCAGTATGATGATGATGAATGATAATAAAAATGAGAAGTGAGAAATGATATACCCCCCAACCCCTCGAGTAACTCAGTAAAGATGTGGGGGCTTTACTAACTCCTCGGGTGGACTTCTTGAGAGAATTTGAAAAGTGAAGTTGTACTGTTTTGTTTCATTTGCCAACACTCTTGCGCACTTACGAACACTTAACGGTTAATAATCCACCATTATTTCACATTAATATTCGACATAACACAAATTTTAGAAACTAAAACAAAACCGCAGACATGACTCTTCACTTTCCCGCCAAGAAGTGGCTTTTAATGGCTTCGTACAAATATGGACACTTTATTGGGCTTTATTATTGATTGTTAATGCAAAAATGTTGGATATACTTAGCAAAGCCAACAAACAATCTTCATACACAGTATAGCACTACAAGGTGGAACTTCTTGGCGGGAAAGTGAAGAGTCACGAGCAAGTTGGCAAATGAAACAAAACAGTGCAACGTAACTTTTCAAATTCGCTCAAGAAGTCCGCGTGAGGACTTACTAACCCCACATCTTTTCTGAGATACTCGAGGGGTATATCATTTCTCACTTCTCATTTCTATTATCATTCATGATAATCATGCAGTAAGGAAAATATTGTTTATTTATGTATTACTTAAAAGAAAAATTACTTCGACACTGGCTAAATGTGCTAATCGAAACGAAGCCGTCAACTAAAGGAAAAAAAAGCACTACAGGCATCATTCAGGACTCGTTGCAAAATTCGTTCAAGCCATTCAATTATGAAAAGCTTTTCCCGAAAAAGTCAGACAAGCTCCAAGTAAATTGGTCTTTAAAACAATGGTGTATAAAACTGTTTCTACAGGAATCAACACCTACGTAAGAGATTCCCATAATCTTTTCTTCTGTTATGTTTATGTATGTTTATGTAGTCTATTTTTATTTAGGTTTCTTTAAAGTATGTATAGTATATTGTTATCATTTAATTTTTCGATTTAGAATATAGCTCGCGTTTGTTACCACCAACCCGCATTCAGCAATAATGGTGTTAACCAATACCTATGGATTTACAGTGTATAGACTAGTCAGTTACTTGGTATTTGTGGAATCTTTGTTTTTCTAGATTACCTAAATTTACTTGTACTATATTTATTCACCACAGATTTAAATTCGTTAATGCTCAACGATTTTTTTCTTTTTTGTGTTTTTTTTACATGTTGTGATTATCCTTTATATTTTGTGTTTTATTTGTGATGGAAAGTAAGGGAGAAAAGAGCTGGACACTTAATGAGTTTCTTGCCGGTTCTTCTTAGTACAAGATCTCCCGCCCAGAGTAGACTTACGAACCGATGGCATAATGAGGTTCATAAGAGCTATTTGTAGCCTAAACTGAATACATGATTTTGAATTTTGCTCCAAAGAATTTGAATCCAAAGCGTATCCGATTTAGATCTTGTATGTAGAGTTGCTAAGTCATAACTTTAATTCATGATCACTACATTTATGCGCGCCTGACATGCATGAATAGACTAGAATAGAATAGAATAGAATAGAAATATTTTTATTGACACTCACACAGAAATTCTTTAGAAACAATAAAAAAGGAAAAAAACATAATATACAAACTAAAACAAATAAAATAGAATTACCCTATCAAAATACACCCCCCCCCCCCCCCCTTCCCCCGATCCTCTAAATGCCCACTAAACATGCACACTAGTTTAGGCCCAAGACACCGTACTCGTAGAACAAGGGTACGATGAGCCGGTTCACACGCGCTCTATACCAGGTATAGACATGTGTACCTGGGCGCTTCTTCCCACGACCATGCCCCGTTCAACCCGAGCCGAGGTCCAAGCCTACAAGTCCCGCAGTCGGCCACACATAGTTTTATATGCCAAGATGTACCGGGTTTGATTCCCAGCGGAACTAAGTATTATTATCTTTAGTTTATGTAGATGTATTTTGACACAGACTAAATAAAAGTCTACGAGTTCTACAGCTGGGCACAGACTTTTACAAATCAACCGTATCATAAAAGCAAGTTATGCCATATCCAGATCATCCTTCCGTCCCGTCCAATACAGATAAAGCTTAAAAATCGCAATTCCGTCTTGGCATAAATCCGCAGAAGCACAAAATAGGACTGTAGAAGGTAAGCTTTATACAAACGCGCTCGAGCAACGCACACATACATATACGACCTCGGACGGACACGGAATCTCGCAACAGCTGCGCTCGGCAGGTTCGTCAATTGCTCGCTCGTGGCGCTATCGTAGCGTTATATAGCTTATAAAAAAGCTTGATAAGATAGGAATTCGTGGCCCGTTTCATACCCGTCTCACTGACTACCTCACTAACAAAGCCCAACAAGTAAAACTGAATGATATGACTTATAGTTCAATAGGCTCTACATTTCTATATGGTGTCCCACAAGGTAGCGTCCTTGGTCCTACCTTGTTCCTCATATACATCCATGACCTTAGTGAGGTAAAACTTGAAAATGGTACAACAATTTCAAATGCTGACGACACCGCTCTGCTCTTTCAGTGTGAATGCTGGGATTAAGTTTATAATAAAGCGGAGGGTGGTCTTAAAATAGTTACTAAATGATTAAGAAACAATTTATTGACATTAAATACTAGTAAAATTAATTAGGTATATAACTTTTTCCATACTCAACTCTTTACAGCTACATATTTTTGTAATAACTTTAATAATGCCTTTATTTGTAATTGTGCACCGCTAAAAGTTTCTACGGTAAAGTATCTGTGTATATATCTAGATCAACAATTAAATTGGCACCGACAAATTGAAAATTGTACCTCGCGTGTTAGGAAGTTACTATGGCTGTTCAAATATCCTAACATTGATATATTTCAGGTACTGTCGTTAGATTATAGTAGTTTAAATTAGATTTAACTAAGGGAAAATATATATTTACTTGTTAAATATTTTTCTTTTAACATAAAAATTATGTCTTTTATCATGTACTAGTTAGGACCTAGGAAGAGAAGACAGGTTTATTTAAAATGGATAACATACATACATACATATAATCACGCCTCTTTCCCGTAGGGGTAGGCAGAGACCACTTCTTTCCACTTGCTACGATCTTTTACATACTTGTTTCGCTTCGTCCACTTTCATTATTCCCTTCGTACATGCTCTTCGGTTTAGGGTACTCTTGACCTGGCCTTTTTTCAAGACGTCCCTGATTTGATCTCGAAACGTCCGCCTAGGTCTACCCCTACCAACAGTTTCATTCACACTCGCCTTATACACTTTTTTCGTCAATCGTTCTTCATCCATTCTCTCGACATGGACAAACCATCTCAGCATGCCTTTCTCAATTTTTGTCACTTCATCTTCTTTCAGACCACAACGTTTCCTTATCTCACTATTTCTTATCCTGTCACTCAGTTTAACTCCTATCATACTTCTTAACGCTCTCATCTCTACTGCATTTATTCTGCTTTCATGTTTCTTCTGCCATACCCAACTTTCACTTCCGTACATGAGTGTCGGAACCAACACCCCCCTATGCACAGCCAAATGAGCCTTGTTAGACACCTTCCGACTGTTCATAATCAAATGGCGTGCGCTTCCCAGATTGGTTGGTACCATCCGACGGCCAACTCTACCACCGCACGCTCATTCATCAAATCAAAAATGGCGCGCGCTTGCGCGATTCCCTGACTTCCTGTTACAAACGAAATCACTCCCACAAATTGCAAGAAAGCGAAAGGAAAGATGTTACACATCAAAAATAATGATGATGACGATTAATGATTGATGCTTACTCTCTATGTGTGCTTCGCTCGGGCTCGGTATGTATTAAGCTTACCTTCTGAGTCTCCTTATTTTGTGGCTGTAGCCTTAGAATATAAAACAGATTGACAATTCAAAGGATGTCGGAATGTGTGCGCGACGCCTTTGCTAAGCTGTTTCGCATTCGTCGATTGTTTTTGCTGATTTCTTTTCCTTATCCCCCCTTTCATGTTTGAGCGATCGAACTTAAGGGCTATAACCGTTTTCATAGAGATGGAGAAAAAGAAATGAGCCTCCTGAGATTCTTGCCAGCTCTTCTCGGTCGAAGGTTCTCCCAAAATCCGAACTGGTGGTAGATTCAGTAGTTTGGTCTAAACTAAAGGCCGGCAATGCATCTGCGATTCTTCTGGTTTTGCGGATGTCTATGGGCGGCGGTGATTGCTTCCCATCAGGTGACCCGCCTGCTCGTTTGTCTCCTAATATTAAAAAAAACTACTTTTTTTGTTTTTTTATTTATAGTTTTGGAGTCAATAAGTGCCTGCGAAGGCTTATCTATATTTATATATATATAAAAACCAATTGCTGTTCGTTTGTATCGCTAAAACTCGAGAATGGCCGGATCGATTTGGCTAATTTTGATTTTGAAATATTTGTGGAAGTTCAGGGTGAGAACGGTGAGAAACATAAATAAAATAATAAGTAACGGAAAATACTAAAAAGCGACAATTAAATTTTTCAATACAAAATGATTTATTTGTTTTGTTGTCATGGAAACTGTCAAAGCAGTACGATTTTCATTGAAATTTTACTGATGACAAGTAAGAATCAGATGGTCTGTATTTGTATTCAATTGTTGCTAAGACTAAAATATGTTGTTGACCCTTATTGACTTGTAACATCTTTCCTGTCGCTTTCTTGTCAAATTGTGATTGAAGGAGTGATTTCGTAAAATGAGACGGAAGTGTGTAACAGGAAGTTGGGGAAGCCAGATGTGTCACATTGCCATTTTGTAAACTCTGTAAAGTGTAATCCTAAAATCGATAATAGGAACATGACATATTATTATTATATGTGACATATTGTGTCATTTGACTATCAAAGATCATTTTGATATGTCAAATGTACTCTATAGGGTAGGTGAGCACTTAAATTACAGTGTTGTGTATAAAGTTTAAATTATTTAATGTAAAAAAAAAAATATAATTTTAAAATTGTTTATTACTAAAGTGAGATGTCAAATGTTACGCATCATATGCGACTACTGTTAGACTCGCTCGTTTTTATTATGGATAAAGGATAAGAATGTCGATCACTGTGTCCTGTTGAATAGCCACTACCTTAGGTACCTCAAGCATGCCTGCATTATAGGTGCTTAAACGAGACATTGTATTGCATTGAAACAGCTACTTCTGGTGACAAAGGAGGAAAGTAAAATGTAGCATTACTGTTACAAATTATTTGTATCACGTTTTTACCCGACTGCGTCAGAAGGAGGGTTATATTTTTCGAGTGTATGTATGTATGTATGTATGTCTGTTTCTTTGGCACGCCCTACAGCCCAAACGGCATGGTGGATTTTAACATATAAGGTGTCGTTAGATTTATTTTGACTGTGGGAGTGACATCACATAATACAAAAAAAAGTTAAAACATTGTCCGGGTTAGCTTTTAGTTAGTCTTGACCCCAAAAAAATGTTAGATCGACCACACGATCAAAATTCTTTAAACGAACTACAACGTCTACGGATTTTTTATATTTTTTTATGGACATAGATGTAGTTAATAATTTTCATTCACAGCAATGTTTTATGGTGTTTTGTTTACGGGAATATTAGCAGATTTTATTCCCATGTTTAAAAAACTCAAAGAACTTGTCAGTCAAAAGTACTAGACGTCAAGAGTTTCATTTCAGATTATTGACAATTGGTGTATACGCTATGACTTTGCTATTTAAAAGAGTAAGGCGTTTTAATATAATTATTTTATGTAGGTTTTGAAATGCGTTGTTTTTTACTTTACAAAACTAAAAAGTTTGAAGTAAACCAAATTATTAAAAAAAACACAAAAAACCTGACTGCTAAACAACTGTTTAAAAAACAAATTAAATACTCATAAAACCGGACTAGCATAAAAGCAGCCGTGGGTAGCTCAATTAAATCCGCACTCTCTTTGTTGTTTTATTATTTAAGTATCGGACTTAGGTATCGGACAAGGAAATATTTCACATTGCATTCAACATTGCTCAAATTGAATTCTGGAAACGTAGAGCTTGTTTTTTCTTTTCAGTTTTTTCTCTTCGCAGTTATTTTTTATGTTAGTACGGTTTTCACGAGTATATAATTGTTGTTGAGGAGCTCGATGGCGCAGTGGTTAACGCGCCCGGTCTGCGAGTGCTGAGGCACGTTAACAACCACCAACCCGCACTGAGCCTACTTGGTGGTTTATGGCCCGTTCTCCCTATCCATCCATAAGGCTCGTGCCCAGCAGTGGGGACATAAAATGAGCTGATGATGATGACGAAGATGATGATTGTTGCAAACAAATTACAATTTGAAAAAAGACAAAATAATGTTGTTGAAAAAATTCCACGAGCGGAATACAGAGTACCTATGAGTAGTGTTGATTAATTTCGGCGAGTTGAATTGAGCCACGATAGCATAGTTGGGTAGTGCACCTGACCCGCCATGTCAGGGGGTGTGCGTTTGAATTCCGCTCTAGGATTTTTTTTTAACACTTTGTTTTTTTTGTTACTTTTTTTTATTTTTGAATTGCGTGATACTATAAAAGTCCTATCTTTACTTTGACTATATAAAAAATGAATTTTAATTCATTTCTAATGCAATCTATTTTTACCAACAAGCCTTTCTTTTCCTTCTACGCATCATAACAATTACTGTTGCAAATAAACAGGCATTTATTTTTGTTGGAAGTAAAACTTTGATTTGTATTATGGACGGATCGATTCGGGAATCGATTATCGATCTTCAATTTGTTTAGTGGCATAATGGCCCCATCACTAGTTGCTTTTTTTTCTACCTACTTGTTTCGGGAAAACATTTATGGCGGGTTGATATTGTATCGTGTGTGAATAATTAAATAGATTTGAAGTAGTAATAAGGGCATTTGGAGCCGCGTTAGTTCAATTAAGTGTATTGTGCTATCTGGGTTGTGTGTGTGTGTAACGAATCGCATCGGGAGCGAAATTCGACATTCCATAGTCGAATGTTGGCGTCTTCGCTGCTGGAGAAAACAGGTATTTCCTCGGGGGAAAGTGCACTTCGGGATAGGTTGGGTGTGATTAGGGAGCTCAGGAGGACCCGGCCTTGGATTCAGGCCCATACGGGCATTTGGAGCCCGTAGAACCGGACGGGGATAGCATAGACTGTAAGTGAATTTTTAGTCATAACCTAATTTTAAGTGGTAGCAGATGTAAAAGTAATTACTGCTCAAGCCTGAGTAGTAATACGAAACATTTTTGGTAGCAGAGCGTGGTTAATACCGAACCTCTAGGTTAATCGGTGTAATTTTGTGTATTTTGTTAGTTCGTAATTAGGTTAAGTTCATTTCGTGTAAAATCGCACTTCCGGTACAGGTGCGGTTAAGTTGTAAGGTTGGTAGTACCGTTGTATTTGGGCTGGGACATTTCTCGGTACGTTAATTGATATTCAATTAAAAGTATCGATTAAAATAATCGATTCCGGGTTTTTTATTTATTCGATTTTTTAATTTTGTGTTTAGGTTTGCTTTAGTTTTAAATATATTTGATATTAACATGACATCGTCACGACAGGAGTTGGCTCAGCAGCTCCGGTGGTTCACCGGGCTGCTTGGGTTAATCGATCGGCCTAACCGGGAGGACGCTTTGGAGGCGCGTTCTACGGAAATGCAGGCTCGTTTTTTGTTGGCCGAGCGGTCGGTAACCGCCTTGTTGTCAACGGACCCGGTCGGGGAGAAGGAGGTAGAACTCCATACGCAGTATGTCAAGGATCTGGAGCACATCCAAGACATATACGATGAGGTCCTTCAGCGGGTTAAGGACTTCGAGCGATTGCGGGAGGGGAAGCCTATCGCGCGCCCCGCTTCGCTCCACACCCCTGGACCCAGCGCCATGGGAAGATTGGGTGCCCTGGAGGTCCCGCATTTCACCGGATGTATGCGGGACTGGGCTGGATTCCGGAACATGTTTGTGGCCTTGGTAGATACTCGGAAGGATTTCACCAAGGCCGAAAAGCTGGCATATCTCCGTTCCTTCCTAGACGGAGAACCCAGACAGCTCGTACAGCATCTGGAGCTGCAGGATGCGAGCTATGATACCGCAATGCAGCTGCTGGAGAGGCGGTACCAAAAACCGCGTCTACAGGCGGACGCGCACGTGACGCACCTGCTGGGCCTGCCGAAGGTCAACCACAGGGCACATCTGAGGGCGCAGCTAATCACCCCCCTCACAGTATCCTTAAACGGGTTACGGACGCTCGGACTGCCCGTGGGCCAGTGGTCCTTTCTGCTTCTGCACATCGTCCTGGCAAAGTTGTCGCGGGAGATGAGGGACGAGTTCGAGCGGCAGCGACTGGTCAACAAGGAGCTCAGCAACGTCCTGCCTACTCTGGAAGAACTTCTGGAGTTCCTGGAAGAAGAGGCTGGCCTGCTGGAAAACCAGCAAGCCACCCAGGAGGCTCCGAGAAGTACGCCGGCCCGCACTTCCGGAGTCTACGGCGCCCAGCCACCACGCACCCCGGGGAAGGGTCGCGGCCGGCTGGTGGCTGCGGCCGCCATCAACCCCGGTTCTGGATGCCGGGTTTGCGGACAGCAGCACCTGGAGCAGCAATTTCCAGGAATTATCGGCATCCCGATAAAGGACCGCCGAAACCTCGTTCGGACACGAGGGTTGTGTTACGCCTGCCTTGGAGGACATCGGTACAACGACTGTCCCCAAGCGAGGCCATGCGATGCGTGCGGCGGACCGCATCATCGATTACTGTGCACCCGTTATGGTGAGGGGTCAGCACCGGCTCGGGAGAGGAGATCTCCCACGGGTGGCGGATTGGGTCCTGGGACAACTCCGCCTCTGGAAAGACGGAGTCCGCCACGACCGCCACACCACACCGCACCATACACCCCGGCTCAGGTAAGTTGGGGACCGCCGGAACGGAGTCAGGTTCTGGCTACAACCGGGCACTCGGCGCGACCAGCACCAGGAGTTGGTGCCACCAGGGGCCACTGGGCACAGGGAGCCCCACCTCCGGACCCAACACCCGGATACTCGTACGCGTATCCTCCGCCGCCGTTACCGGAACAACGACGACCTGAGAACCGTCAACAGTTCTCACCGGTACTGCACGAGTACCCGAGGTTGGAATACCACCCACCCTATCACCGGTATGGTAGGGCAGCTGGATACGCACCACCCCGGATGGTGGCCTGCACGCGTCCGACTTACTGGCCGAGTCATCATGGTTCGACAGGGTCGGCTGCTGGCTCTGACGCGTGACTAGCCTGTGGTCGGGCTACGTCGGAACCGAGGACGGTTCTTTTGCCCATCGCGCAGGTACGCGTTTGGGGACCTAGGGGGGACTTCGTCCGGATACGAGCCCTCCTGGACACTGGGGCACAGGGCTGCTTAATTACTACGAGGGTAGCGAGGCGCCTACGTCTGGAGTGCGCGCCTCCCTCAGCTCCGATTCGGGGAGTCGGAGATACAGAAGTGGGGGGTCTGTCCGGTCAGACCCATATTCTCTTCTCTCCTGTGCATTCCGCTTCGATACAGATTGCGGCGGTCGCGACCGTACTCGACAATCTGCTGGGTTGGCATCCACCGACAGACATTCCGCGGGACGCAATGTCTGACACATCAGGTCTCATGCTGGCAGATCCTCATTTCAAGGAGCCGGCTCCGGTGGACCTCATATTGGGAGCGGATGTACTGGGCTGGATCCTTTTAGGGCCTCAGCGGATTCTGGGCCGCTCTTCGTTGGTAGCTATACCTACCATCTTTGGACACGTTTTAATGGGACCGGTTTTCGACCAGGAGACGCGGGATGTCTCACCTGTCGTCGCTACTACCTCCATCGCTAGGACGATGCAAAAATTCTGGGAACTGGAAGAGCCTCCCATGGTCTCCCGTCTGGATCCGGAGCATGTGGAGTGCGAAACCTTTTATAAGGATCACACACGTCGGATGGCGTCGGGTAGGATCGAAACTCGACTGCCCTTCATCGACTGTCCCCCTCTCTTGGGAAAATCGAGGGCGTTGGCAGAGAAACGACTCTTGTCCATGGAGCGTCGTATGTCTCGCGATCCGGTACTTCGGGAAAAGTATATCGAGTTCATGCGAGAATACGAGGCCTTGGGACATATGTCGCGGGCGACTGTCGACTGGACAACGACAGATCATTTTTTCTTGCCTCACCACGCGGTGTTGAAGGCCTCATCTGGAAAACTGCGGACAGTTTTCGACGGATCGGCACCGTCGTCGACTGGAGTTTCATTGAACCAATGTCTCCATTCTGGTCCGAAGTTACATCGGGACATTGTCGACATCATTTTAAATTTCCGAAGACACCAGGTGGTGATCGGTGCGGACATCCGGATGATGTTCCGCCAAACAGTAATACATCCTGCGGACAGGAGGTTTCAATTAATACTCTGGAGGGAACATACGGAGGATCCCATCACCGTCTACGAGCTCAACACCAACACGTACGGCCTGAAGTCGAGTCCCTTCATTGCCATCCGTTCCCTGCTGGAACTGGCGGAGCAGGAACGGGCTCGCTTTCCCCGGGCAGCCGCTGTACTGACACGGGACGTGTTCGTAGATGATATCTGCACAGGGGCAGCCTCTCTGGAGGAGGCGCTCATCATCAGGAATGAGCTGATCGGACTCCTCGCGGCTGGTGGTTATGAGTTGAGAAAATGGCTATCCAACGAGCCAATGCTTCTGGTTGGGATTCCGGAAGATCACCAACAGAATCCTCAGCTATTCGAGGACGCAGGGGACCCGAACTCTATCGCCGTCTTGGGAATTAAATATCAGCCGGTTCAAGATATTTTCACATTCCAACTGGGCCTGGAAACGTCAAGAGTTTGGTCGAAAAGGACGGTCCTTTCCACCATCGCTCGAATGTTTGATCCAAGTGGATGGATCAGCCCGTGCATTTTTTTGGCAAAGTGTTTATTACAAACGCTGTGGACACTCGGGGTCTCGTGGGATGAGCCACTGGTAGGGCCTCCCCTCGACACTTGGCTCGCTTTGATATCTACGATCGAGGCGATCAGTCAGGTTGCGTTACCGCGGCGGATCTTGCCGCGGGGCAAATACAGGGCAAGCCTACATGGCTTCTGTGATGCGTCAGAACGAGGGTATGCCGCAGTAGTGTATCTGCGAACGGTGGATTCGAAGGGTCGAGTCACCATCTCCTTGCTTCTGGCTAAAAGCAAGGTGGCACCCCTCAAAACTCGGCTGACAGTCCCGAAGCTGGAACTTTGTGGGGCGCATCTACTGGCCAAACTGTTGTGCCACGTACACAAAGAACTGTCGTTTACGGTGGACATCCGGACTGTCTACGCCTGGTCCGACAGTCAGGTAGCTCTGGCATGGCTACGCGCGGCACCTCACGTACTGGAAACATTTGTGGCCAATCGGGTATCTCAGGTACAGAACTCGGGTATCGAAATTTGTTGGAGGCACGTTCCCGGCACCTGGAATCCTGCCGATTGTGCCTCTCGGGGCTGCACCGCGCCGGAATTGGTGCAGCATGCCCTCTGGTGGGGTCCAGAGTGGTTAAAGGAGGGTGAGTCATCATGGCCGGTCACCATGATCGATGGCTCTCTAGGGCTGCTCCCTGGAATAAAAGTTTTGGCGACAACAAACGAATTAAAGCCAGATCCAAATTGGTTGACGGCTCGATACAGCAAACTGGATAAGCTGCTAGGTGTAACTTGCTGGATCCGGAGATTTATACATAACTGCCGCCATCCAGACAAGAGGCAGTTATCACCCGTGGCGGATGCTGAGGAACGCAGGAGTTCACTATTGGCCCTGATACGGCTGGTTCAAGCTGACCGGTTCGAGGACGAACTGAAGATTTTGCGCGTCGGTCGCGCAAAGCTCAAGGGAGCGATCTCCCGGCTCAACCCATTTCTGAATACGGATGGACTGTTACGCGTTGGAGGTCGCCTCAAAAATGCCGACCTGCCCTTCGGTAGCCGTCATCCTCTGTTACTACCCAAAGGAGGACCCTTGGTAGAGCTAGTGGTCTCGGATAGACACCTGAAAAACGCTCACGCGGGTTGTAATGCGTTACTGGCGATACTGCAACGGGAATTTTGGATTTTGTCCTCCCGGAGAGTGGTTCGCAGCATTCTATTTAAGTGTGTGGCTTGTTATCGGGTGAAGGCCTCCACTATGCAGCCGCAGATGGGGGATCTCCCTTCTGACCGGGTTTGTCAGACTACTAGGCCGTTCGACGGGGTCGGTACGGATTTTGCTGGACCCTTTTTGGTTAAAACCACAGCCTATCGTAACACTAGGGTCACGAAGGCGTACTTGTGTGTTTTTGTCTGTCTGGCTACTAAGGCCGTCCACCTGGAAGTGGTTTCGGCTCTCTCTACGGAAGCCTTTGTCGCCGCGCTGGATCGTTTTGTTTCGCGACGAGGTTTACCTTCTCTCATTCGGTCCGACAATGGTACCAACTACAGGGGCACTGCCAACTACTTGAAAGATGTGAACGATTTTCTGGGTAAAAATTGTAATAGCATAAGCCAAGCTCTCGCACAGCGGGGAATCACATGGCGATTTAGTGTGCCAGCCTGTCCCCACTGGGGCGGGATATTTGAAGCCGCGGTAAAATCGGCAAAAACCCACTTGCGCCGGGTAGTCGGGGAAACTACCCTCACTTATGAGGAACTTACAACTGTTTTTTGTAAGGTTGAGGCGGTGCTCAACTCGCGTCCGCTTTGTCCACTCTCCTCTGACGCAAATGACATGGAAGTTCTGACCCCTGGTCATTTTTTGGTCGGTCAGCCACTCACTGCCCTGCCTGAGTATCCTTGGAAGGATGAACGCAGACACCGGATGTCTCGTTTTCAAATGATACAACAAATGAGTCAGGACTTGTGGCGTCGTTGGTCACTGGAGTATCTGCATTTGTTGCAGCAGCGTGTAAAGTGGACAGACCGGACGTCGCCCCCTTCGGAGGGGGATCTGGTTTTATTAAAGGAGGCTAATTTGCCATCGTTATTTTGGAGGCGAGGTCGCATTTTAAAGTTAATCTGGGGCGCGGACGGGACTCCGCGCGTGGCGCAAGTGTTGGTTGATGGATCGGTGCTAAATCGCGCAGTCGCGACCTTAGCTCGATTACCGGTTGACTAGTTTAAGATTTCAGGCTAGAAAGCGGTACGTCTGCTTTGGGTGGCGGGATGTTGCAAATAAACAGGCATTTATTTTTGTTGGAAGTAAAACTTTGATTTGTATTATGGACGGATCGATTCGGGAATCGATTATCGATCTTCAATTTGTTTAGTGGCATAATGGCCCCATCACTAGTTGCTTTTTTTTCTACCTACTTGTTTCGGGAAAACATTTATGGCGGGTTGATATTGTATCGTGTGTGAATAATTAAATAGATTTGAAGTAGTAATAAGGGCATTTGGAGCCGCGTTAGTTCAATTAAGTGTATTGTGCTATCTGGGTTGTGTGTGTGTGTAACGAATCGCATCGGGAGCGAAATTCGACATTCCATAGTCGAATGTTGGCGTCTTCGCTGCTGGAGAAAACAGGTATTTCCTCGGGGGAAAGTGCACTTCGGGATAGGTTGGGTGTGATTAGGGAGCTCAGGAGGACCCGGCCTTGGATTCAGGCCCATACGGGCATTTGGAGCCCGTAGAACCGGACGGGGATAGCATAGACTGTAAGTGAATTTTTAGTCATAACCTAATTTTAAGTGGTAGCAGATGTAAAAGTAATTACTGCTCAAGCCTGAGTAGTAATACGAAACAATTACAAATTCTTGTTTTCGTCAACGTGTTTGAATGTATAATAGAATTCGCACTAAGCACCCTTACTAAATAATCTGTTCATCAACAGAGCACCCGAATCTTGAACCGTCCACAAGATAAATGAGGATTATTCAAAGCGGGTAATTCTAATATAGAGCACATCAAAAGTTTATAAATTCATTTGGAGAATCCCTTAGGAGCCTCTAGGTTTGACTTTTGAGTCTGCAATGATAGTACTGGCGTTTGGGAGGTTAATTGGAACGGAGGACGTTGGAAGTAAAATGTGTGCTTTTAAATTGTATTTGAATAGTAATTAGATGGGTCCTTTTGAATCGTATTAGCATTACCTTGACATGATACTGGTTTGTTTTTTTTTTCATATTCGACCTATGAATGTCCCATTACTTTAAATATATATCAATCAATAAATAATTAAACAAAAATAAATAAAAACAACTACTGCTCAATCAAATAACCCTCCCCGTGCTATTCCAGGTGCAAAGGTACCCAACACACTTGCCGCGTTTCCACGTTGAACAGCGATAGACAACCTATGCATCAGAAATGACTCGGAGCGAGGGTCAGGACCCCTCTCTCGTAGGCGGCGCCCCACTTCCCTGAAAAACAGTTTGGCCTTAGAACCCCAACAACTAGTTGTTTCTACTGCAAGAGGTACAACAAACAGTTTGTGAGTACCGAATACTTCTCGTGCTTTCTTTGAGCTGCCACTAAATAAATAATAAATTAACTTTTATATATAATTCTTCTGTATGTGTGTTTGTCACCTAACTTGGCTGGACCGATTTGGATGAAATTTTGTGTGTGTATTTCTATGGGTTTCTGGATGGTTTGATAACACAATTAGACCCGGTAGGTGGCGCTTCAACAAGAGTCCATCATGGGGTTACGGGGGTTCTCAAGCGGACGAAGTTGCGAGCAGGCCACTAGTATACTATAAATATAAACTAAATTACAATATAATTGTTTTTAAAAACGCTTGTTCACATTGAGAAACGCATCTTTAAAAATCTATACTCGCGTGTCATCATCATCAGCTCATTTTGTCCCCACTGTTGGGTTGGGTTGGGGCGCCTTCCCTATGGATGGATAGGGAGAACGGGCCATAAACCACCACGCGGGCCCAGTGCGGATTGGTGGTTATTAACGACTGCTTATACAGCCGGGACCAACGGCTTTACATGCCTTCCAAAGCATTGAATACTACTCATCTCATAATCATCATCATCTCGGCCAACAGACGTCCATTGCTGGACAAAGACCTCCCCCAAGAATAAGGAGAATTTGCCATAATCACCACGCTTGGCAGGTTAGCGATTGCAGTAGGTGAATCACAGAGAGACGCTGCTGCCCATCCTCTGCAATGGTCTCTCAGTTGCCTTCTACGACACCCACGGGGAGAGATGGAGTGGTGCAATTCTTTATGCCATACTTATAATACTCGTGTTAATTTAATATTTTATTCTGACATTTCTAATGCTTTCCGTGATCACAGGGAGATCTCTTTAAATGTTAAAATAGCGAACAAATAAAAACGGTTTAATTTCAACACGTTACTACAATCTACAATTTTCTTCACCAAATGACCGAAGGTTTCATTTGCAGAAAGCAGAAAGGGTCGATCTTTTTGTCTGCTACATGCCTGTATGTGCTACAGTAATTATCTATATTGTGCTATAAGTAATAATAACATAATATAATATTATTATTCTTTATATAATTATTCTCTACTAATACGATAAATTATAATGTTTTGTGTTTGTGTTTTAAAATTTATATATTATTGAATCTTTAAATGCAGATTGTTTTTTAAGCTGAATGATAATATTACGGTAGTTTAAGTTAAGTTAAATAAATAAATAAAAAATTTGGTAGATCACCCATCCCATTACAGACATTACGATAGGCCTAACTTAACTGGATAGATAGCAAGCTGCTGCGCTATCGAAATCTTTTAATATCACAAACCAAAAATAATCCAAAAGACATTGTTATAGCAAATCATCCCAAATACTCTGCAAACTAACTTAATGTAATCAACTTCTCTAGCTGAAATGAATCTGTCAAGAATAACCCGAGAATAGTGGGGCCCAGTGATGAATGATGCACCGCTAGGATAAAACTTTGGACCTGTTCAACCCTTACTCAATATTCGCACATCGGCGACAAAAGTGTCACAACCCAAAAAAAAAAAGGTTTTTGGTAAATTCACTTTTTTTTCATTTTCGGTAGTATAGTTTAGGTGTTTTATTGAAAAGGTTAAAATTTTATCGGATAAGAATAAAATAAGGTTTACCAAGAACTTGACTTTTTATAAAAAATAAAGTGAAAATAAGATTACAAAAACACAAATATTGAGAAAATTTCCACGAGCAGGATTTGAACCTGCACCCTTCTGACATAGAACCACGATAGCTCAATTGGAAGAGCACCTGACCCGGTATGTTAGAAGGGTGCAGGTTCAAATTTGTGGAAAAAATTTTTTCAGCATTTGTGTTTTTGTAATTTGTTTCGCAACAAAATTTGCTTTAAAATTATAAAAAGAAAACAAAAACATTTTGTGAAAATAAGAGCCATTTACTGCATTATTATAAAGAGACTATTTAAAATTTAAAAGTTCCGATTACACGTAATGTCATTATTACTTCATATATAAGACGTAACAACCAATACAAGCCAAGCACAAACAGTTTCATTTCACGGATTGTTACAGTCTTATCCGTTACTTTTATAATACTGATCGAAAATGATAATATTGATGACACAAGACAAATCATAGTAATGTGTCTGTTATTTCGTAAAATGAATCAAACGAAACGCGAAAGGCAATTGTAACCTTTGAGTGACTCGTTACACAGGTCGAAATAGCAAGTTCTACAAACTTCTCAAGCATGTGTCCGCTCTGTCAACATCATTTTTTTTACACACACCTGATGTTAAGTGATGATAAGGCCGAAGGTGGAAGCGCACTTCACCCGGAACCCTCCATTACTAAGGCACTGGCTATCTTATCCCTAGCTGCCGGAACACAACAGTTCTACAAACATCAATATTATGACAACATTTTTAGATAAGAAGGTGGTAGTTAGCCAGGCGGATAGACAAGTCCTACCACTAACCAAACCGAATACAAAAACCCCCCGCTGGGATTCGAACATGGGACTTCTAGGTCTAAACCGGTGGTCTTAACCACTAAACCTTAGAGGCGGTGTATAACTAATATGACTTTTATTAGCGCCACCGATTCAAAAAACTATGGCTACGTTAAGACGTTTTTTGAGAAGGAACCGAACTGTCTCATTGGGGTACTTGTCTCAGTTTTTTATTTTTATGTATTATGTCTCTCTCGTTGCCGATGTGCGAAACTCTCTCAACCCTCATCCACATATGAGAGCAGCAGAATACATTAATCTTGGGAAGCCAAAGATCTTACCTTCGCCTACGCAAATTGACAAGAATATGACACTTATAATTTTTATCTCTATTTTTAGTGATCTAAATTAAGATGAGTTTTTTGGTATGGTCATAACATTAAAGACATGTCGCTGAAAATAGCAGTTCTTTGTGATAGCTTTTAATGACTTTAGTGGTCTTTATTGATCTTCTCATAGTTAAAACTTTCTATTCTGTGAATAAATTATATTCATAGCAATTATCTAATAATATAATTTTAAATAAGAGACCTTGCAAGAAAACATGAAAATAATGCAATGTAAAAGAGTCGCCCTCGGGTTTCCGTACAAACTAATATAAAACTAATTCAGATTGAAGGACAATGTTAACTTTGCAGAAAAAAAAGTCAAATAAATTAAAAAATATATATTTGTCTATAATTGGCTGCCTGTTTGGCTGCAGCTACGAAATGTAATAGGGCACTATGTTTATCACACAAATTTAAATCGATACAATAATATTATAAATGCGAAAGTTGTGTGTATCTGTGTATATTTGTTGCTTCTTCACGCTGCAACGGATGGATGGATTTGGATGAAATTCGGCATTAAGATAGTTTATAACCTGGATTAACACATAGGATAGTTTTTATGCCGATATTCCCACGGGAATGAAACTAAAAAGGACAATTTTATTTTCCAATACAAAATGATTTGTTGGTTTTGTTGTCATGGCAACTGTCAAAGCGGTACGAAGTCCGCCGGGTCAGCTAGTGTTAAATACTTTTTGTTTAATTTTCTCTTTGTTTAAATTGTATTTTTTTTTGTTATTGTATATATTGTCTTGTGTGTTGTAGTCAAATAAACTTTCATTCATTCATTAATTTATTCTTGTTGTATCTTGTTCTTTCTGAATACTGACGTTTGTGAGACAAGTAATTTTATCACCTAACGAACAATGTAATTAAGAAACGTAAAAACCTAAGAGAAAACAATAAATATCTCACAAAGATCTTTAGCAATAGTTGGGAAAGGGAACCCTCCATTGTGTTGACCGAAAGAAACTACGGGTTCTACCTAAGTTATGTTCGTATCGTTCGATAAGGTTCCAAATAAGTACATTGTTATTCGTTCAAGCACCGTTATCACTGAGGATTAGCCGGCTGAAGTGGCTTTGTCAAGCCGCAACCCTCACACAATCGATTTGAAGTGGGTTATTGATTTTATCTTGTTTTTCCGTAATCTCAATGTTGGATACGGGCAATCAAAGCTTTTTCTAAAGAGGAATTAAGAAGGTTTCTTCGTCTCTTTCTGCCTTATGTTTTTTAAAACGTCTTTTTCTTCTAATCTCCTTTGTCAGCCATCACCTGTATAGTAGTAAAATTATGAGCAACGGTTGCTACATCACAAACGGACGACGACAACGTGAAAGACCACGGAGATGGTGGGATGAGTTAGACTCGAATAATTGGCACAAACTAGCTCGGGATAGAGATAGGTGGAAGAAGGGAGGGAAGGTCTTTGCCCTGCATTGTGAAAGTAATGGCTGATAATAATAACAAAAGGAAAACACAAAAACACAAATGTTGAAAAAATTTCCACGAGCAGGATTTGAACCTGCACCCTTCTGGCATATCGGGTCAGGTGCTCTCCCAATTGAGCTATCGTGGTTCTAACTAGCTCGCCGAAATTATTCAACACTATTTACTTTTTTACTTTGAAATGTCAACAACAATAATTTTTTTTTTCACCATTTGTTTTTGTAATTTGTGTCGTAACAAAATTTGCGTTAAAATTATATAAACAAAACAAAACATTTTAAAAGGAAAATAAATATAACAAAAGAGCAAACATGACAGTAATCTTCTATTTTTAATCCCATGACAACTCTTTTATCTTCCCCATTTTATAAGTAGGTACACACGGCGGTAGATTAACCTACCCAAAACTGACAAATTTGTACAATCAATTTTGAGCTTTATTCTTTTGTAATAAGGATCAATATTCATTGAAGAAATTTGTCAGGTTCGGGTAGGGTGATCTGCCGCCGTGTGTACAATGTGTAACATAAAGGTGTGGTGAAAATAAAAAGATCCAAAGTGTATCCGATCTAGATCTTGTATGTGTTGTTTTTTTTCCCTTAATTGATGGCTTCGTGCGATTAACACATTTAGCCAGTGTCAAAGTAATTTTGGTTACAAGTAATACATAAATATACAATATTTCCTTCCAGTATGATGATGATGCATGATAATAGAAATGAGAAATGAGAAATGATATACCCCCCAACCCCTCGAGTATCTCAGTAAAAATGTGGGGACTTTACTAATTCCTCGGGCGGACTTCTTGAGATAATTTGAAAAGTGGAGTTGCACTGTTTTGTTTCATTTGCCAACACTCATGCGCACTCACGAACACTTAACGGTTAGTAATCCACCATTATTTCACATTAATATTCGATATAACACAAATTTTAGAAAATAAAACAAAACCGCAGACATGACTCTTCACTTTCCCGCCAAGAAGTCCGTATGTGGTGTTAATGAGACATAATCATTAACTTTCATTTGTCATGTTATTGCTTCTTGTTTTATATAATATCATTGTGCAATAAAATTGTCAATTAAATATTTATACAGGATGTAATCGTTAAGTGTGCACAGGCGATAATTCCAAAACTATGAGAGATATCAAAAAACTTAAAACTGATAACGAAAGTACGTTATCTAATGAGTAATATGGCATCAATAACTTTTTAAAAATTAAACGAGAACTATTCAAAATTTTGACATTAAACACTCCCATACATTTAGTATGAGATTAGTAGAAAGGTTTTAGTTTTCTTATTTTAAGTGGTCTAGTACTCATTTTACCTTAATCATATTTTATGATTACGCATGATATGAATTATCATATACATATCATATACATTTGCGGAGTAATTATTAAATTACTCCGCAAATGCTAAGAAAAGTTCATTTAGAAACTGTAAAAAGAGCTCGTCATTGTATCGCTCAACAAGGACGTAATTTCGAACATCTACTTTGATTACAAAATTTTGTGCTTTTATACAAAGAAATAAATATTCAATTCAAAGATAATATTATTATTATTTTTGAAATACATTATTTTGTTATGTTAATAAAGCTAAATTAACCTTTTAAAACAAGGGAACTAAAACCTTTCTACTAATCTCATACTAAATGTATGGGAGTGTTTAATGTCAAAATTTTGGATAGTTCTCGTTTAATTTTTAAAAAGTTATTGATGCCATTTTAATCATTAGATAACGTACTTTCGTTATCAGTTTTAAGTTTTTTGATATCTCTCATAGTTTCGGAAAATTCGCCTGTGCACACTTAACGATTACACCCTGTATACCTAATTGAAGTCATGCGCGTCAGGCGCGCGTATGCAAACAGCAGTGATTATAATAAATGTACACAGAGGTTACCAAAACCATTAGGGCTGTGATTTGTTTATTTTGATGTGACGTGTAGGATGGTAATTGTAGTGGGTGCGCTCAATGAGGAAGGCCAAAGGGAAGATCTTCCTCCGAGCTGGGTGGCATAGCATTGGACCGAGGTCCAATTGAAGTTTTTTTTTTTTTTTTTGGAGAGAGATTGCTGATTGCCGCTGCGGCATTTTCAGCTTCACCGGGCTTTTTGGGGGCGGCGAGGAACGTAAAGGGTCCCTCAAGCCGTGTGAAACGAATCACCTTCAGAGGTTATCTAGAGGGAACGGCATCGCGCACAAGTGCGCGTCCCCGTGCCCTACTAGATTCTCCGAAGGGTTCGGATCGGATCGGGGAGCGGAGCAACCCGAGGGCGCCTCTAAAGGCACGGACCTCGGCTCGGGTTGACCGGGCCGTGGAGGAGGAGAGAACCGCCCAGGTACATGTCTGTACCTGGTGTAGAGCGAGTGTGAACCGGTTCTTCGTACCCTTGTTCTACGAGTACGGTGTCTTGTGTGCATGTTTAGTGTATTCTGTAAATGTATTGGGGGGGTCCAATGGATGTTAGTTGGAAGTGCTATATAAAAGCGAAGGAGATGGTGAAACTTTGCTATCGCGATGCAGGCTTCCCATACTATTTATCGTCGTAGTATGGCGACGTCGTTGGTAAGCGTTTTGTGGCGCCATCTTTTGACACGGTTGAGAAGGTGTTTGCTGCGTGTCGATTAATGTGCGGCGTATGCGGTAGGTGACGCCGCCACATGACGGCACAATATAAATATTTATGTTAAAATTGCGTAGTAACAACACGTAAGATCTAGTTCGGATACACTTTGGATCTTTTCATTTTTACCACACCTTTCCTGTTACGCGGTGTATATGACGCTTTATTAAATTTTGTGTTATCTATACGTGTCCGTATTGCGGATTAATGCAGATAAGTAGGTGTTAACAACTTCCAACAACAGCCTAAAGCTTAACACGCCTTTTGTAACCCGATCCGATGGGATCGGGTACAAACTTATCAGTTTACGGCGGGCGGCCAAATTTCGGATGTTTGAGTTTATTTAGTCAATTTGAATGGAAATCTTGTACAAGGGCGCCGCTGCTCATTTTCAAATGTCTTGTGGGAACGCAAAAAGCAAAGTTACAATGTATTTTGTCTTCTGAAGTTACATAACAATGGTTGCATACATAAGGCACGCTACATACGAATAAGTTTATATCGAATAGTCCCGTAAACTTATCCCAATACGCCTAATAATTTTATTCCCTTACCCACTTTAATTTAAAAAAAATGTATCAGGTACGCATTACGCCGTAAGCTGGTTTAAAGTAATTTATGACCAATAATAAGTTGTGTATTGTGTAGTGTATCAGTGTTTCACTGCTATATTGTGATTGTAGTTTAGTGTAGAAGTATAAATATGTGATTCAAAATAGGAAACCCAAACGCTTTTTGGGTAGGTTCTACATATACCAACGTAAGTTTTCTTAGTTACTTTTCGTTGTATGCGTCACTTTCTAACTTGAATTTAGATAAGTGAATAATGTATTCTTTCTAAAGAATAATGGTATTAATGACTGTGTGAACAAAGTATCAGTTATCATCACATACATATCACCAGTTCATTGTTATGTCCCCTCTGCTGGGACACAAGCCTTCCCATGGATGGATAGGGAGAACGGCCATTAAACTACTACGTAGGCCCAGATGGATTGATGGTTGTTACACGGCAACCAATGCAGCCGGGACCAATGGTTTTACGTGCCTTCCGAAGCACGGAGTAATTTGAGATGATACAGTTTTGGTCACCCATCCGATGACCGGTTCTTCCGAAAGTTGTTTAACGTCAGCACCGTCAGACCGGGCGCGTTCATCACTGCGCAATTTAGCTCCTCATCCGTAATAATCTTTAAAAATGAAATTCAAGTACATAAGTAACCCAACAATAATAATCGAAAATTACACTATACCAAGTCCGCCGTTCGCGACTACCCGACCAAATTCGGTAGGCACCCAAGATTCGGTGGATGTTAATTAGCAGGATAACCGCAGCACACGTTCGGCCGCCGGTCTCAGATTAAAGCCTGTAAAATCTCCAATTCAAATGGCGGTGCGGAATTCAAATGAAGGTACGCCCCTACTACGAACAGGTTTTATTGTTCCACCCGAAATGAGAGATGACTTCGGTGGCTGTAAATCGAACTGGTTCGGGGGTGGAGACGAAGACAATGAGTTAGCAATACAGTGTGTGGCTGTTAGCGTTTTGGAATTGAGGATATTTTAACGGGCGCTAGTGATGTCAGAGTTTATACACCTTTTTGATTAATAGGCCGCATCCTCGACATCTTCGGTGAGCGTGGCGGGAGCAGTTCTCTAGCTCTAGCTGCCAGAACACAACAATACTACAGATATGGATGTTATGGTGACATATTTAGATAGGACAACGGTAGCTAGCTAGGCGGACAAACAAGCCTTGCCACCAACCAAAGCTAGTACCTACACAAACATGTACACCCGCTGGGAACCGAACCCAAGATCTTTTGGGTCTGAGACTGGTGGTCTTAACCATAGAGGCGGTTAAAAATCGATTACGAGCGATGTGCCCGCCCTCTGCCGTCAAGACAGGCATTTTCACTCTCAACCCTGCCACTGCTCGAACCCCCACAATATTTAAAAAAATAATTATTATATTACTAGCGAAGCGCGGGTATAGAATTGTCGAGTCGGTAGTTAGTCGGTACTCAGTAGTAATGTAGAGTAAAGATTGTAAATGGCGAGTGCGCGTCGTTCTTAGGATTTCTGAATTCCAGTTTTTCCCAGCTACGTAATTTATTATTTTACTAATTAAGGTTTACCAAAAAATGTTTCTAAATGCACCGAACAATTAAATTTTGAGCATGGCGCAGTGGTAAACGCGCCCGATCTGCGAGTGCTGAGGTTAAGCTACTTTCGCGAAGGCCGGTCATCGGATGGGTGACCAAAAATGTATCATCTCAAGCTTCTCCGTGCTTCGGAACGCACGTTAAGCCGTTGGTCCCGGCTGCATTAGCAGTCGTTAACAACCACCAATCCGCACTGGGCCCGCGTGGTGGTTTATGGCCCGTTCTCCCTATCCATCCATAGGGAAGACTCGTGCCCCAGCAGTGGGCACATAAAATGAGCTGATGGTGATGATGATCAGCAGGGTGACAATGCTACGTTGTTTTCACGTCTGGTCTCCATTTCCACTTAACATCAAGCTGCTGCTAATATATAAAATATATATGAGTTCCAAAAAAACATAAAAAAGAACACTTGATGGAATTTAACTAGTACATGTACCTAATTTAAAATTAAAACGAAAACAAACATCTAAGTGATTGTTGTTTTCAAACCTTATACGCTTAGGACAGCTGCTCCGGATTAATCTAAATAACAGCTTTACGAATACCGTTGAGAGAGTCAAAGTGAACGTTGAATGAGTTACTATGTATTTATTCACCACCACTGCTGGGGCACGAGCCTTCCCTATGAATGGATAGGGAGAACGGGCAATAAACCACCACGCGGGCCCATTGCGGGTTGGTGGTGGTTGACGACTGCTAATGCAGCCGGGACCAACGGCTTTACACGCCTTCCGAAGAAGCTTGAGATGACAAATTTTTGGCCAGCCATCCGATGATTGGCCTTTGCGACAGTTGCTTAACTTCAGCAATAGCAGACCGGGCGCGTTAACCACTGCGCCTTCGAGTTTCTGAACTATGTGTTGCTTTAGTTAAGCCGGCCAAAGACTTCTGGTTACATTTCTCGGTCTCCACACCATCAGTCTTGTTTCAACGGTAATCGGACACTTTTACGGAGTTACTATCTACTTTATTCATAGATAGTTCCTCTTGATAGATGACTAAAAAAGAATGAGCATACTATTCTATTTAAATAGAGAGAAATAATACCTTTTAGAATCACACTGTATTAATAATTGTAAATTTCATGTTTTGGTAACTATATATATATATATATATATATATATATATTTTAAGCTGTGCAGTTGATTGTGCCGATTGTGTCTATTCTGCTTTACAGCTTATCGTCATGAATACGCCCAAACAATGATGCCGCTGATTCAAAAAAATCGACTTATAAAATAACAATACTTTAACTTTTGACTTTGAATTTTAATCGGTACTGTGACTTAAGTAACCCGCCTAATGCCAGGCGGAGTACTGACACGTCGACGTTCTATCAAATCGTGAATAAAGTGTCATACCAACTGAATCACGAATCTTATTAACACAATAACCGCAAGACACGTTGGGCTCGCCTCCACTGTCGGTTTTAGATTAAGCCTACGAATCCAAATCAAACAGGAGGATGGAATTTAAATGAACGGTAGCCCCTACCATTGGTTACTCTGTTGACTTTGACTTAGTAAAAGAGCCTCCTCAGGTTCTTGCAAGTTTTTCTCGTTGAATGACTTTTCCCACATCCAAAATGGTAGTTTTTTTTAATGATGAATATTAGGAATATTAACAGTTATAACCGCCTCTGTGGTCTAGTGGCTAAGACCACCGGTTTGGACCTAGAGGTCCCGGGTTCTATTCGGGAGTACAAGTTTGTGTACTCGGTTTGGTTGGTGGTACATGCCCATGTTTGTCCACCTGGCTAGCTACCACCATCTTATCTAAATATGTCATAACATCAATGTTTGTAGCATTGTTATGTTCCGGTAGCTAGAGATAAGATAGCCAGTACCTAACTAGTTGAGGATCCCGGGTGAAGTGCGCTTCCATCATTGGCCTTATCGTTACTTAACATCAGGTGAGATCAAGGCAATGTGCTTACCCGTTAATATAAAAAAGTGAAGGCTAATATTGAACAAATGATTGAATTTGACATAATATTGAGTGGTGACTTGAAACATTTTGCTATGTTACTTTAAAAACACGACAGAGATTTCATGTTGTTTTTGCAAGTTCGCAAGATTAGCGTTGTGTGTTTAATAACACGGGTTCACGTTAAATTATTTGAAAAAAAAACGCATAATATTAAAATTTTCGATATAGCCACCTCTACAAAAACGTTACAATGAAGATGTTATGTGTAGTAATGACCACTTTATTCAACACTTTATGTATAGGGATGTTACTATAACCCTGATCTGATCATCGCAACTTTCTCCCTATGTTAGAAAAACTCGATTTAGTGAAATCGAGAATCGATAGTAAACCTTCTGTAGAAAATTATACCTCCCGTATCAAATTAAAATTAAAGTTGGGAAAAACGCTTAACACTGAAAAGTAAATACGAAATTTATTTTTTATAATTCTAACATCATCAGTAGTTTTTTATCGTCCCACTAAAGTGATTATTAGTAGCAATTTTGTTTTATTATTAAGTTTCTAGAATTACTTATTAGTTCCATTTCTCAATTTCTTTTGACAGTTCTAGACTACGTAACATAATTATTTACCCTTCGAAAAGTTGTCTACGATTCGAACTTTGTATTTTCATTTAAAATAGGAAAGAATTACCCTCTAACAAAAATAACATTTTGTACTCTGTACCTATTTATTTGTGTCTGTTTTGTCTGCTATGAATATATTTAAAACAAGTTTTTATTAATCCGCTACTAAAACAATTATCAACAGCCCCTCTGTCTCTCTCTCTCTCTTTATTAATCCGCTACTAAAACAATTATTAACAGCCTCTCTCTCTCTCTCTCTCTCTCTCTCTCTCTCTCTCTCTCTCTCTCTCTCTAATAACCTAGAAAGCTAATATGTTTTTGTTGGACCCGGGTTCACGTCAGTAGTCTAACAAAGCTATGGGAATTTAGCCATGATTTCTCGCAGTCACCTCGATAATCTATCCGCTTGTCTACCGACACTTCTTACTATCTTTATTACATATAAATAATATATTACAAATCTCATAACAATTCGAAGACCCATAGTAGAGACTCCATCGACCAGAATTATGCCCCCGGGTGGAATTTTAGATGAGGACGGCGCGAATCGCTTCAGCAGCGTCTCACTCAAGATTTATACCGGATTTTGCATCGCCCCACTCGTTTGTAAAGACTTTCGGAAGACAATTGGCTATTGGCTGAATACGAATCGCCTTTAAACAGCGGTTAAGTTGATTTCGTTTTAATTCGCTTTTCCGATGGCTGTGGGAGGTATTCTTAGCCCGGCTTGCGATACCAAGCTAGCGAATGTATAGGGAAATAAACAGCCTACAAAATAATAAATGGAATTAGGAGAAGAAGAAGAAGATGATGATGATGAAGAAAAACATTTATTTTAACACAGACAAGAGACAATAGGAAATAGAAGACGTTAACAAAAAAGAAAAAACGTTTAATTTAACACAGGCAAGAGACAATAGGAAATAGAAGAGTTACCAAAAAAGAAAAAAACATTTATCTTAACACAGACAAAAGACAATAGGAAATAGAGGATTTAACAAAAAAGAAAAAACATTTATTTTAACACAGACAAGAGACAATAGGAAATAGAAGACGTTAACAAAAAAGTTATAAAAGAGACGTTACTTTGCGGAAATTCATGGCACACAAGAATGTTAATACTGCTAAATCACTCGTTCGTCAAGCATGGATGCAGTACGCAAGCACTACCCTCCCGCCCGCAAAAATATGCAAATGCAGAAGAATCAATGGGTGCAAGATGATGATTTCATTGAAAGAAAAAACATTTATTGGCTCTCACATACACAGACACAAAGACATGAAATACAAGACACAAAAAAATAAAATAAAAATAAAAATAAATAAATAATTAACAACTAAAAGAACACAAGTGTGAGGAGCCAATCAGGACCCCACCTCAGCATATGTCGCTACGGTGTGACAAAGCCACATCGCAACGGCGCTGGTATTCTGGCAGGGCCTGTACGAGGTGACGTTTCCTATATATCCATATCCTAATTAGACTAATAAATAAATAAAATATAAATATATATATGTGTATATAATTGAACTTATATAAATAAACCTATATACTCCATATATACTCATATATACTCATATATTTTTGCGGTATTTAATAACAGTACATATTACTTCAATTGCAATTTGTAAGCCTATAAAGATGGCGATTTTCTTTATATTTTCTATTATACCTCTTAATTGTAATGACGTAAGTAAGTATCATAACTGTCCCAAAGCTCTACTTCATTGAAATCAATTAATCGCTACAATAGGTGGGTATTAGCTTAATCGCTATGCTTGTGAAATGCAGGTTGGCGATCACAAATCAGAGGTATGCAACCAAAAAAACGAAACACATCTGTGTATTTGTGTAGCAAGGGATTAATGTAACTTTTCCACATTGTAAGGCCGTTGAGTTAAGGGTCCTGAAATTTATAATTATTATTTTTTTATTATATCCCCTCATAAAAAAAAGTGTTAAGGGGCGGCACCAAGGTTATTTTTTTGTAATAAAGCTAAATAAAAGAAAGTCGCTCCGCAAAACGAGGCTGCTCAGGTACCTCCATAAAAAAATTAAAAGAAAATTTTCGGTAGCGAAACTTGGAAAAGTCGACAAAGTAAGTGTTTAGCGAGAAACTTTGCTCAAACTCAAAGACATTTATTACTAAGCGTTGTTTTATTTGAATACTTTGAAATGGAGGCGTGTCAATAGAGAAAAAAAGCGAGTACTTACATACCTACCTACCTCCCGTAATTTCTCCTTTGTTGTTTGTTGCCGAGGACTTACGAGATTGTTTTTTTTTGCTGCGAATGCCTCAGTTTCTTTTTTTAATAAATGCCTCTCTGTATTCTTTATTGTTACGGTAATGCTAGAAAAAACAACATCTCGCATTGTTAAAAAGCTAACAAATAAATCGATTGAAATGAAAAACATTTATATGGACTCGCGTTTGTTTTGTTTATTTACCAAATAGTAGACAAACGACTATACCTGATGTTAACCATATCTATAAATATAAATATAAAATAATAAAATAAAAAATATATTTATTTATATTTTAACATTTTGACTATGTCCACATTTAAATCTATATAATGAAAATTTACTACTGCTTATTCTAACACTTAAGTTATATTTATAATATATATAAAACAAAAAAGAAAAAAAAAATTATAATAACTTATCTAAAATATATTATTAAAAATAGTCCCTTTAGGCAAGGTTCCGAAGATACTGGCAGCGTTCCCCCTTTGAATAGCTAGACTAATTCTTTGTCCGAGGTAGCTGCCAGCTCTTCGGTCTCCTGTGATGTAGACTAACCTTTTTGCTATTTCTTTAAAAAGCTTAAAATAAAAAATATAATAATAATATTTATCAGTAAACTTTATAGTCTTCATCTACACAATCACACATCACATACGATAACATACATAAACACACCTAAGACATCGCTCGCAAACATACACTATACACACACATATTTATTATAATGAAACAGTAATTCACTTACCTTACACAACATAGTTTTAGAGATTACTCTTAAAAGAGAGAGAGCTTACTCTGTAAATACTGTCTGTACCTCAATGTATGCTGAGTTCACCTTTAAGTAGTTGTACATTAAGTATATGTCACTATTAATGTAAACCACATAATTGTTATTATGTAACAACTGTTGGTGATCCAATAAAAATAAAAAAAAAACAAATTGAACTATATCTATACTAATATTGTAAAGAGGAAAGCTTTGTATTTTTGTATGCTTGCAACGAATAAACTCAAAAACTACTGGACCGATTTAAAAAATTCTTTCACCATTAGAATGCTACATTAGCGCTTAGTAACATAAGCTACCTATATAAAAAAAGAAATGTCCACCCGTGCGAAGCCGGGACGGGCCGCTAGTGTGTAAAATAAACGCGAGTAGCTCCGTAAAAGTATGTAGTTTCATTTGTTCGCGTAAACTTTGAGAACAATGTTTGTTGGGTTAAAATGTTGAAAAATACACAATCAATCTTTGGAAAGATAAATCCTTATTTTAGTTTTAAAATGATTGATCATCGGTTTTAGGCTAATTATAATAATGATGAGCATGAAAGTTCTCAGCAGGGTTTTACATAAACTTCTTAGATAGGTATCCTAACCATTAAATTATACCCGACCCTTTGACCGAGTAATAATGGAGAAGAGTGACAATGCCATGCAATTTCTAGTTTTCATTAACGTGGTCGTATGCCAAATGAAACCCGTGCTACACACTCAGTATACGCTCATAGTTTGCCAAACTAATATGATTCCCTTTTGAGGGCCGTCCCATTAGCCCGAGGGCAAAATAGAAATGTCACCGATCCCTTTAAAGATGTGATAAAATTTTAACTTAGTTAATTAGCCGGCTAGCGCCACTTTGACGGTGCCGGGGTCGGTAATGAGTTTCGGAGTTGGAGTGTTGTCGTGTCACGAAGGACATAGAGGCATGGACTTAGAGAGTGGGAGGTGGCTGCGAAGTGTCGCGCGTGTTTTATGATGATAATTGTGATAACGTTAACAACTTTTAAGAGCTAGTGCAGGATCATCACTTGTCCCAAAAACTATCGTCACTGTAATATGCTTATATGTTAGGTATATTTTGCATTCATAGATGTACTTATTGTTATGTTTGTATCAGTAGTATTTTAAGTATTTATTATTATTTATTGCTGTGTTAGTTATACTATAATAATTAATAGTGCACCGACGCGACGACAAGCCCACTTCAAACTCAAATATTTTTTTGTCCATCCAAAGGTTGTCTGGGAGAGATCACTCTTAGTGATAAACCGCCCTTTGTACGTGTATTTTTATGTAGTTTTTTTGTCAAATGTTTTATTTTTGGTGTACAATAAAGTTTATTTATCTTATCTTAACTTAGGTGCATTAATTAAAAATAAATAAAATAAAACTCCTACACTCACACCAATTATCTATCCCAAGAGAAGCTTCGTTATGAAACTCGTTAAATGACAATGGATAAACATACTAAAGATACTTAAATACATACTTATTATTCATAGAAAACACCCAGACGAGACAATTTGGAAAAACAATAATTACTAAATTGACCCTACCGGGGATCGAACCCGGGACCTCAGAGATGGCGACACCATGAAAACCGGTGTACAAACCACTCGACCAAGGAGGTCGTCACATAAAAGTAATATGTAAAATAAACGGGAGTAGATCCGTAAAAGTTTCATTTCAATTCACTTATCTTATTATTCTGAGAGCCTTGTGGGGCCTGCTTTTGTTTTGTAAAATTTTTAAAGAAAAATTTCCTCGTCTCTATGGTTGATCAAATCAGGTAACCTATTCAAACGTCTTCAAAAACCAGGTGCACCAAAAAACCTCTAGAAACCCAGTAAGGGTGTAAGACCACAACGGCTTGAGGAACCGGTAACGCCGTAAAGGCTAAACAAGGTTGTCAACAACAATCCCTTTAAAAATAAACATTAATTTTTAACATAACATAACTTTCTAGATTTCTGTTTTATCGCTATGGCTAAAGTAAAAGTCTATAGCCTAAGCCTGCCGCACTGCTAGGCTAAACAAACCGCGTCGTCCATCGGTTGGAAGATCTGAAAACGAAGCGCGCAAGAAAAGTTACATCTTTGAGTTTCTTGAAGAGATGTCGCGACCAAGGTCTCATTCCAGCGTGTGTCAAGATATCGCCCAAGAAATATTTAAGCGGAAGCGCCAAGATCTTAAAGATCTAAAAGAAATCAAGAAATTGACTAAAAAGTTTCATCAAAACTTTGAATTTTTTTTTTATATATTAACGGGTAAACACAGTGCCTTGATCTCACCTGATGCTAAGTGATGATAAGGCCAATGATGGAAGCGCACTTCACCCGGGATCCTCAACTAGTGAGGTACTGGCTATCTTATCTCTAGCTGCCGGAACACAACAATGCTACAAACATTGATGTTATGGCGACATATTTAGATAAGATGGCGGTAGCTAGCCAGGCGGACAAACAAGCCCTACTACCAACCAAACCGAGTACACAAACATGTACCCACCGCTGGGTATCGAACCCGGGACCTCTGGGTCTAAACCGGTGGTCTTAGCCACTAGACCACAGAGGCGGTTCAAATATTATACAGGATAATAATTTGTATGTCTCTTCAGTATCGGTCAATAATATCAATCACGCCTACACAGAATATGTGACCACAACATGAGATGTGAAATTATTGGGAAGTCTAGCTCAAATTCGTTGAATCGATCTCCGCCTGATGCAAATCTTTAGTAAACGACGCTATATAATATATCTTTAATCAACCGCGGAACACAGTGGAGTAGCGAAAAAAAAATGCCCAATAAAATCACATCAACATGAAATCACGCATTCTACAGTCGATTTACCACTGGCCAAGCTAGCATTGCGTTTATATCTCCAAACTAAAGCGGCATCGTTAAATACCACGTCCCACTATTAGGAAATAGTTTCAGAGTGTTTCATAGGAAACTATTCGCCATTCGCCGCCATCGCCCGCTCCGAAACGGCGCGTCACTATAAGTTTGCTAATTAGCAAAGTTCGAGAATTAGGTGTCGTCATTTAAAAGATTAACGTAAGTGTGTTAATGTTACGAAACCAACATAAAATCAAACTTATTGGACATTTTCAAGGCAAGGGTGAACAGGCATTGTCTAGGCAAGTATGCTACATCTTAGGCCGCATCATCACTTACCATCAGGTGAGATCGCGGTCAGATACTTGCCTTTAAAGAATTAAAAAAAAAACCATCATAGTGTTTTGATGTTTATTTGTCAGATAATTAAAAACAAGTGAATGAAACAAAACGTTAAAGAGTTAGTGATTTTTAAACTTTGTGGGAACTGAAATCAATCTATTATACTTACTAAACTAGTTTGGTAAGAAATAAAAAAATCCGTCCGTATGGATTTATGGTCTTGTGAATGTGATGGGTACGAGTATTATGAATGTTTGAATGGATGTCTTTAATAATTGTGTAAAGTTCTGTGGGTAGGGATAGGGATGAATGTGAGTCTACCTTTGTGATTTGTTGAACAAACAGTTATTTTACAATTCAATGCTAATAGTTTTGTGTGTGAGGAGCTCGATGGCGCAGTGCAACTCTCGCAAAGGCCGGTCATCGGATGGGTGATCAAAAATGTATCATCTTGAGTTCCTCCGTGATTCGGAAGGCACGTAAAACCGTTGATCCTGGCTGCATTAGTAGTCATTAACAACCACCAATCCGCACTGGACCCGCGTGGTGGTTTATTGCCCGTTCTCCCTATCCATAGGGAAGGCTCTTGCCCCAGCAGTGGGGACGTAAAATGAGCATGATAATGGTGAGGTTTGTGTAGTACTCATATAATAATAATAATAATAGATAGCTTGAGTCTATCCCCGCTGCCGGTGGCAACCTAGGTTAAGTTTTTTATAATATTTTATATTGT
Source organism: Eudonia truncicolella (assembly GCA_949315975.1). Classification (NCBI taxonomy): domain Eukaryota; kingdom Metazoa; phylum Arthropoda; class Insecta; order Lepidoptera; family Crambidae; genus Eudonia; species Eudonia truncicolella. Next base: position 2,883,023 of record OX438848.1, on the reverse strand, counting down.
AAATATGTTTTTATATAAAATATTGTAAAAAATGTTTTTTAAGAAATATATTTAATAAAGTGAATAATAATAATAAATAAATGTTGCCTTAAAAGAGACCCATCTCTAACATCTCCAGACTTCCGTATACCAAACCACTCGGATTTCTCACCCACAACATCTACACAACCTTTAATACACACAGCAACCAATCATAAAACATATGGTAATCCGAAACTTTGTTAATTAGCGAAGTTATCTCCCTAATAGTTTGTTATTTCACGGCTCGCGCCTAGTTTGCGGAAACTATTTATCACGGCGACCAATTAAACTGTCGGTAAAGATAAATTTGGTGATAGAAAACTGAACGCTGGACGGACTGGTAATTGAAATCTATAGCGTTTGTAACTACTAACGAAATCCTACGGTAAGCCAGCTGAAGTGGCAGTCAGTTGGCTGGTCACATCTGTCGCAGAACCGATGACCGTTCGGGTAGACGAGCTCTGGAGACCACGACTGGGTAGACGGCAAATTTGATGTGTAGAGTCGAAGATCGGGCTCAGTGGTATGCTTTGAGGGAGAACTATGTCCAGCAGTGGACGCCGGCGACTTCACCCGTTCTGACCTAGGTTAGGTGTGAAGGGCGTCTGTGGTCTGACCATCGGTCTTAGACTCGGGTTCGAATCCTCACTTGTGGGGTCAAAGGGATATCATATATGATTCTGCCCAAGGTCTGGTGACGCTGAAAATGCAGTTCTATGGATGGATAAGGAGAACGGGCAATAAACCACCCCTCGGGCCTAGTGCGGATTGGTGATTGTGGCTAATCCAGCCGAATTTAAAACCTACTGTTATGATTTTATTCCAAAGCTTAGTAACAACATTAATATAATCATCACCAGCCTTTTTCACCTTCATAAATTTAATCTGAACTCCATTGTGAACAATAGAACAAATTCCTGCCGACCAAAAAAGCTATAAGAATATTTTAGAAATTAACTAAATACTTCCTATTCCTATGTTTGATAATAAATCCCTACCAATATTGTTGCCATGCATAGCTATATGAAAACTACTAGATATTATGACTAAAAATGTTGACTAAAAAACATAAGCATCAAGCACTGAAAAATTTCGACGGGTGAAAGCCAGACCTCGGTAGCCAAGTGGTTAAGGCAGCCGCCCGGAATGCGGAAGGTGCGTGGTTCGATTCCCGCCTGAGGTTGTCGTCTTTTTTCAATGTTTAAATTTTACTTAGATATTATGATTTTAAATCGAAACCTAGTTTTAGGATCAACATCATCAATTTTTTTTTTGTTTTGTTTTATATAATTTTAACGCAAATTTTGTTGCAAAACAAATTACTAAAACACAAATGTTGAAAAAATTTCCACGAGCAGGATTCGAACCTGCACCCTTCCAACATACCGGGTCAGGTGCTCTTTCAATCGAGCTATAGTGGTTCTAACCAGCCCGCCGAAATTTTTCAACACTGTTTACTTTTTACTTTGAAAGCCAAGGGCACCCATTCAATGTCAACAACTACCGTCATTAATAACACGATCATAATATTTTTACAAATACTAAAGATCAGTTAAGAAGTAGGCAAGATATTTATAAAATGTTTTTGTTTTCTTTATATAATTTTAAAATTATATAAACAAAACAAAACATTTTATTAAAAAATATTTTATTGTTAATGACGGTAGTTGTTGACATTGAATGGGTGCCTTTGGCTTTCAAAGTCAAAAGTAAATAGTGTTGAATAATTTCGGTGGGCTGGTTAGAACCACGATAGCTCGATTGGCTGAGCACCTGACCCGGTATGTCGGAAGGGTGCAGGTTCGAATTCTGCTCGTGGAAATTTTTTCAACATTTGTGTTTTTGTAATCAACATCATCACCGGTCTTTCCACTTTTTCACCTTTCCCACATTAAATCTGGACACCACAACACTACAAGCATAACGTTCTGCTAAAGCAACCGGAAAAACCGGCTTTGCTTGCCTTCCGAAGTACGGAGATGAAACTTTGGTCACCCATCCAGTGACTGGCCTTTGAGAAAGTTGGTTAACTTCTACAATCGCAGACCGGGCGCGATACCTAAGCAAACGATAGAACAAATTCCTGCCGGCCAATTAAAGCAAACATTTTGCGAAACACACGCGCAGACCGCGGGCAACTTCCGAGCTATCTCACATCGCAAAACGTTCGGGTTTTAGATGGCGGCATCGGCAGAGTGAACAAGAGATAAAAATACAAGAAAAAAAAGAAGAAAATAAAGAAATTAGCAAAAATTGTCTAAGAATATTTTAGAAGTTAACAAAATATATAACTTATAACTTTGTTTGAAATTCAATCCTTACCAATACATGAAAACTACAATTATAATATATATTTTATTCCGAAGCCTAGCTATTACATCATCAATATCCATCAACGTTGACCAGCCTTTTCCCTTTTTCACACACAACACCACAAGCATGACTTTCTGCTAATGCAGCCGGGACCAATGGCTTTGCGTTTCTTACGAAGCACGGAGCAGCTCGAGATGAATCATTTTTGGTTACCCATCCGACGACTGGCCTTTGCAAAAGTTGCTTAACTTCGCAATCGCTGACCGGGCGCGATACCTAAGTAAACAATAGAACAAATTCCTGCCGGCCAATTTAAGCAAACATTTTGTGGAGCACACTCACAGATCGCGGGCAGCTTCCGAGCTATCTCACATCGCTAATCGGCCCGGTTATTGATGGCGCCCATCAATCTTGCTCAATGTCCGCAGCTCGGTTTTCACTTAACGACCATATTTGTTTTTACTGATGTACCCATTTCTATGTAAAGAGGGTTAATAGGGGCCGTTAGATTCTTGAATGGAGAGCCTAGCGCAAACAACTATTGTATTCGTATCGTAGCGTGAAATAGGGATGTAGGAAAAGTAAGTAGCCTATGACTGTCCCACTGTTGGGCAAAGGCCTACGTTATTAAAATCAAGCCATTACTACAATTGTCGGGTAATGGCTTAATCACTACGCTTGCCAAATACGGGTTGGTGATCACAGACCTGAATCATGCATGGAAAAATTCGAAACACACTTTGCCCGACCTGAGAACAAAACCCGGGACCTTCAGGTATGGGGCCAGGCTAGTTGCTAATTGCACAATGGCAACGCGACTGCTACTAGTTGTGGTTGCTACAAACGAATCGATCGGTTTATTTGAGAGCGCCGTCATGCACTTTTAGTTCGTCAGTCGCTCGCTTGTGGCGCTATCGTAGCGTTCCGTAATTCGAATATGTGTTTTGGTAGCGTCAAATTGTGCATTATCGCGATTGCGACTGTCATTTTCGATTAGAGATTAAAAATCGATTAATTATAATCGGTTAATGCGGAGATAATGACATTTTTTATTTATAACGATTTCGATTTTAGTTGTTTTTGTTTGTGATTAAATTTGTGAATAAGAATAAGAAACATTTATTGACCTGCACAAAAACAAATACAAACAGATGAGAAAAAATAAAACTAAAATTAAAATTATAAAAAAAGAACATCATGAAACAATTAACACAATCAAAAAAAATAAATAAAAAAGAGAAAAAATAATAAAATTAACTGTGATGTGCAAGGCCAACGGGTAGCTGTCTCAGCAATGCTTTTGTGGCACAGAATACCACAGAAGCGCTGGTTTTCAGACAGCTCCTTGAACGTGAGGTGGCGACACGTGGTGTAATAAAATACCATACATAAAAATACTAATAAGAAAATTATATACATAAAAATACTTACACATATATTAGAAAAAATATAAAATGGTTGCATGTTTATTATGCCTTTGCCTTGGCCATTGTCAAACATAAATAAAGAAAAAGACTAATAAAAATTAAAAAAGTCAAAAAGCTTATCGGTTTTAACCCTCTTTTTAATTTAACCTCGTAATAATGTTTTTGCCACGTGTGTTGGTTCTCGACGTGACAATGGAAAATAACTTACGTGAAGTACTTACAACAAAAACAAAAGAGAATCGCTCGGAGCCTTGACAATGTTTACTCATGCACAAATTCCACCACACGGTGAGAGACAAAAACCCTCCCTACACCCGCATCAACCCTCATCGTGAAGAAACCTTAAGTAAGCGTCCAGTTAACAAAGTTCTTGTCCCAACCGCGGTAAATTTTAAATTATTGCGATGGCGACTGTCACTTAAAGATCGGTAATAAGCCTGCCGAGCGCTTTGCCACCGAGAAAATTTCAAATGTTACAGAATGTCAAAAAAATCTATTACACCCTTAACCTCTTTCATCGAAACAAGAAATACTCCAAGCGTATTAAGGTTTACTTTAGGTTATAAAGCAAACTTTAGTGTACATTCCAAATCGCTATCCGATAAATTACGAGGTTGGCATGGGGCCAAATCTTCGTTGATCCCAAATCAATCCTTCAACTAAATGCAAAGGGGAAAGCTACGTATAATACGGCCTTCGTCCATATCGGCAAAGGCTATGTCGAACGCCAATAGATCGACAACGAATTGCCGAATGCACCAATAGTCGAACTTATGAAAATTCGATATTTTTTATACAGCATAGTAAAAGTGAAAAATTCTTAATTCAAGTTCACTTCAGGACATCATTTAGAATAATGAAAGCAAGAAACGGCACAGATAAATTTTTATTTCTTTATTTTTTATTTATTTATTAAGGGCAACCAACAAATCTTACACTATTCACATTGTTTAATCTTATGTACTATATTTAGGATAAGTGCAGATTCACTTACAGGCTGCCGCGACAAGCAAACGTGAGCAATACTATAAACTACAACTAAGACTATAACTAATATATAAGTAACGACAATATCGAAGTAACGACATTTTCAAAACAAATGAGTGATTACCAAGACAGTTAATTTATTTTTACAATTAGAATGATTATTGTACGGCATTGACATGAGTCAACGATACGTATAAATGACGTTTATGTGAGTCCCATAAAATAATAATTATACTATTTAATTTCTATTCTATTATGCAGTGGGGGTTTTTAGAGTGGTGGGAACTCTTAAACCCAGCCTTTTTATGGCGTCATGTTATTATGGCATGTGTTGCGTCTGTTTATTATTATTTAGACACTTGTTTTATGAAGCTTTCTATCAAATGCCTATATGAGTTTTTGCGATTTCGGTCTCATGTATTATTGACGATATGTGTTCTATAGCAACTTGTTATGGAATAATTGGCGTTCGACAATTTAGCTTTCACGAAACCTCCTCTAAGAGCCTATCTTGGTATCCTATAATTATAAATTTTCAGCATCAATGTTTTTCCAATTATTGAGATATCTAAAATCTACTAACTCACCACAAATTCCGTACTTTCCTTAAATCTAGAAAAAACTAAATTACAAAACCAATTTTGAAATTTAAAACAGCACAACCTTTTGCGATATTCAAATACAAAACCATTTGCATAATTCACCCTATTCCCTGGTGATAAAGCCTCTTCCGCACTACAACTTTGATGAAAGCGCAAAAACTACGGCAAACACAGTTCTAGATGCATATCGGATATGCGCTTTCCACTCTGCTGCGCGCGTACGCATGACTGGGTTATCATTACTTTTGAGTGATACGTCATGTTAGATTGAAATGTCGTGCGAGGGACGTTTTCCATAGACGCGGTGGACAGTTTGAATTCTTTATGGCAGAGCTTTATCTTTTCCGCCATTTTGAATTTGGCAGTGAATCAAGGGTGAGTTAGGTTGCATATTTTTCTAGTGACTCCTATACTCGAATAGGTATACAGTATTGGTCGAAAAGTTTGTAAAAAGTAGTAGGTGAAACAACTTTTGATGCTTAATTCTGTGGCTCCTGTGATGAGTGATTCAAGTCGAGTTGTACCCTTTTTGTGATGTTTACATAGAAATTATTAGAAAAAAATAACGATTTTTTTGGTCTAACTCACGTTCTTCTATCTGCTATAGTTTCGTAGTTAATTTTGTGTAAAGTGATATAACTGCTAACATTTTGGCAAAAAAAAAGTGAATATAGATATATGTCAAGTTGTCACCCCTATACTTAATTGATCCACTCATTGTTTTTCGTGATTCGTGGTATAAGTGCGATTATATTAATTTTCACATTTTATTTTTCAGTATATTTATCGTGATTATTGATATATCTAAAGTTAAATCACATTGAACCATTTTTTTTCAATACTGATTAAGGTACAATTCAACATGTATCTACAAATCCGAATATAAATTTATGCTTAATTTGTGATAAGTAATACATCTCGACTTACATCACTTCACACAAATAAATTTTAAAGTGTAAACGAATTTAAATTGAATTGTATCAAAAAATATATACCAAATCTAAAAAACATGCACTTAGAACAAGATGTGCTAAATGATACAAGTGCGCACATGATGAGAACGGCGGGGGTACGCGGGGCTGCGCGGAGGTGAAGTGACGCGGGGTCGGGGATGCGCGGGACCTGCTCGCCCTATTTAGTTTAGTGTCGCCACGGCCTTGAAGGAATGCAGTTACGTTCGAATTCGCCATGGATCGTCGCGTAAGTTGAGTTGTATCATTTTACGCGGAATTCCGTAGTACTTGATTTTTGTTTTATTGTTTAATTAAATCACTTGACACAAAATAAGTGACAGTTAAGGATAATTATGTTATCTTTTCTTGTACAATTTTGTTCCTATTACTTTGCTTGAACTGCTCAAAGTGAGTTTCCGCTTTTTTCGTGTAAGTAGGTATCTACTTATTCGATTAAGTTGTTCATTTATGTTTTTAAAGTTACGTATTACTTCCGCGCTATGATTCTAAGGGCGTGCGTTACGTTAAGCTATAAGTTGATATTGTATGCCCATTGCGTGCACGCGCGTGGTTGATTTTGTATGCCCGTCGCGTGCACGCGCACGGGTGATTTTGTATGGCCCGCGCGCGGGACCCGCTTAACGTAGCGGACGCCCTTAAGAGTTTTCTTACACTCATTGCTTAATTGAAATAGGTACCTACAAACCTTGTTTGTTGTTTCAGTTATCGTTTTCAAAATCTCGGATTGTTAAAATTATGAATTTAGCCACTAATTCCATGGCGAACATGAGTTCACAAGATGGCTACGATTATCATGTAAGAGAACCAATAAATGAATCGCTACCAGAAAAGTCTATAAAAAGTCCAGTCTCTGCTATTAACGAATACCAGAATCCAATATCATTAGAGAATTCAAAATCAACAGAAATGGTTATTGATAATAATAATCTTAAGGAAACAAATGAAACTGCTTCCAATAACCTGTTAGATGATTTGGAAGAAACAGATTCATCCGACGATGGTGATTTTGGATCATCTAGCAGCGATGATTATATTGCCGCTACTGATGAATCTTCCTCGTCCGCTAATGAAGAAATAACTCCGACTAAAAAGAGAAGAACGGCTACATCAGCGAGGAGAAACATATCGGTTCCTGAAACACCGTCGCCAATAAATGCGAGCACATCAGAGAATGCTTCTGCTGGTTGCTCTTTCTGGAAAAGTAACGGTATGAATAGTGATGGGAAAAAGAAAAAACCAAGAAAAAGTGAGAAAGAAAGAAGACAGGATAGAGTAAAGAGAAGACTTTTTCGCAACACTGGCATGGAATATACAACCGCATCAGGAAAAACGAAGAAAAGTCGTAAATTACGTGATCTAGACGACTGTCGTAAGAAGTGCAAAGAGAGGCTGCCATTTCATTTAAGGAAAAATCTTTTCGATACATATTGGAGTCTGGGAAATTATGAAAGTAGGACCGAATACATTGCGAAATGTATTGAAGTTTGCCGTAAGAAATCGTCAAAGTCTTCTCCAAAGAAAAAACGCAACGTCAGCTTTAGTTATTTTGTGAATAGTTCTGATCATACAAAACATCCGATTTGCAAAGGATGTTTTTTGAAGACTTTCGACGAAAGTCATAAATATCTTCAAACTGTTTGTGAAAAACTACGGAACAATGGCGGTCACCTTCCACCACGTGAGCGTCGAGTTGGTAAGTCAATTCCAGATTTCACACTAGAGGAAGTGAAAGCTCATATTGCTTGTTTCCCATGTATAGAAAGCCACTACGGCCGCAACAAAACCACTAAGAAGTTTTTGAATTCTGAGCTCAACTTACAAGTTCTTTATAATTTGTACAAACTGAAGATTGATACTCCGGTTAGCAAAACCATTTTTAAAAAGGTCTTTGATAGCATGAATTTGTCTTTCAAAAAGCCATCAGTAGATACTTGTTCAAAATGTGACTGCATAAATATGAAACTTAAGTATGCATCAGAGGCACAGGCTGCAAATTTGACCAAGACACTCAAAGAGCACCAAGAAGCATTTAAGGCTGCTTACGAAGAAAAAAGAAAAGATAAACAACTAACTCAGTCATGCGAAGATATAATGGTCGTAACATTCGATTTACAGCAGTGTTTGCCCACCCCCTACTTGCAAACGAACGTAGCATTTTACAAGAGACAGCTTTGGACATTCAATTTGACCATACATGATCTTAAAACGAACAAAGCTTTCTGTTACATGTGGCCGGAGTGTGATGGGAATAGAGGAGCGAACGACATAGCTTCATGTCTATACGATTTTATCATAAACCAATTGCCGCATTTAAACCCAAACGCCAAGAAGCTTATCATGTACTCTGATAGTTGCCCGGGTCAAAACAAGAATTCGATTGTTACAACAATGTTGATGCTGGTTGCTAAACTATCCCCACAATTACAATCTATTGAACATAAATATCTCGTACCCGGTCATACTCATATGGAAGCTGACACCGACCATGCGTTGATTGAGCGTAAAAAGAAGCAAACTAGTATGGATATTCACTTGCCAAGAGATTGGTACCAATTAGTGCGTACAGCTTCAAACAAAACAGCAAAATTATCTGTTATCGAGATGACTCTTCATATGTTTTATGATTTCAGCATGTTTTTAAAACTATGTTTTACTCTTAGAAAAACCAATGTAGCCAATGAAAAGTTTCTGTGGTGCGAAGTTCGATCTGTTTTGTACACCAAAGAAAACATTTCCCGTTTTTTATACAAAAAAGAATTCAAAGATCTTGAGTACATGACCATGGATTATTCTAAACGGGGTAAAGCGTACGATATGGTTACAATAAATACAGTACCGAAAGCCTACCACTCCTCAGTTGCTATTTCTACCGAAAAGAAGAAGGATCTATTAAGTTTGCTGTGCTTTATTCATGACAGTGCTCATGAGTTTTACAGAAGTCTGAGCTGCAAGAATGATGTCAAAGACACTTCTCCTGATAATGGTAATGATTCTGATGATGAGTAATTTCTAGTTCATCTGACCCCTATCTATAAAGATATTGTAATTTTTAATTTATTTGTTATAAAACGTTAGTCTACCAACTGGACGGTGTATTTTCAAAGGTTTTATTTTGATTTAAGAACCTAAGTACCTACTACTACTACTAGTACTATTTTGTAATTTTTATAAATTTACGACGAACTGCCCATCTTAAAGAGTGGAATAACTGCCAATAGCATAAGTAAACTATTAGATGTAAGCTATTAGATGTGCAATGTAAGTTTTAACGTGTTAGCAGTTTTGTTGTTTGTTATTTTTCTAGATTTATTAATATTATTATTAATACAATGGTTGTGATACTATGTTTTATACTGAGTAGATTTACATTACTTATTGTGATACCTGCGTAAGATTGATATGTGCCATTTCTTAGTATTTAAGTTTGAAGGTAATTACCTTTAATGCAACTTTTGTGTATTTATTAAGTTCCTATCGAGAGTAGTTAAGCTACATTCGTATTTTAAAATTAAGATGAAAAGATCTCAATTTACTTCTCTTAAGAATTTTGATAAAGGTGTGCCTTATTCGTAAGTTAATTATTAAGAAGTTTAATAAACGTTGATTATTTTACTGAAACTTGTATTTATTTACACAATAAATATTTATTTTACTGAGGGGGTATAACTTGACTTATATCATTTAACAAATATTTAAAATAACTAGGTTTTTAGCAAATTGATACAATTCTAGTAAATTATAAAATTAGGGGACTGATACCTAAGAAAAACTAATCTTTGGAGCAGTATCTTTATATTTTGTTCGAGCAACATTGAGCTAGGAACATATTCTAATGAGTTATTCGATTTTTTTACTTCATGTGTATTAGTTTACACGAAGACAACTTCTAATAAATAGTTACTTACAGAGTAATTTAACTGTACTTGTATTATTTATCACGTAATTTTAGCACATATTAGAAGTAAAAAAGGTACAAATCACAGGTTTTTCATGAATAGCCTTAAAACTATAATATTTATCATAAAAATGAAAATGCACAGTGAAAGTAAGTGTTTTTATCTACATAAAAAGATACTTAGATTTAACCTATTTCACTTAGTTCACGAACTATATTTTTTTAAATCTTGTTTTTGTTTTCCTGTAAAGTGTTAAGTTTTGACTTGTATCACCTATCACAGGAGCCACAGAATTATAATCGTTTAATGCGGAGTTCGATGACATAGCGGCTTATGCTGAGACAGGGCCCTTTAACTTCACACTGCCTACCTATTTTATTTTCTGTTCTTTTTTTTCTGCCTGTTCTAATTTATTTTTTTTCGTTTATTGTTGTATTATTGTATAATTAAGTGTGTAAGTTAATAAAAACTTTCTATTCTATTCTATTCTATTCAATGTGTGAGTTGCAATTTCAAACTCAGTTTGTCAATTTTTTTCGTATAAACTTTGATGGCCTTTGTGCTATGCTTTGTGTACTATTAATTTGTGTTATTATGAGCTTGTATATTGTAAAATAAAATAAAATAAATAAACATTCGCAAAGTCGACTCATCATTGTATAAATTAAATAATTCTATTTTTTCCGAGCATTATTATCATTGTTTCTCTGTTGTCATGAAATAGCAGTCACTGGACTATCGTAGTGGGAAATGGCCCCATCACCCTAATCTTGTAAGACAAGGTTAGGCCATATTTTTTCAGAGTGGTAGAGCCACGCTGCGTTGCAGCACGAAATGGGCTGGCTCGTCCAGCGTAATACCACCCTCTCACAGAATATCGGCGTGAAACAATGGCACTCTTTGCTGTTGTGTTTCATCCGGTGAGTGAAAGTACCGGAGGCCCATCGCTCACCCCTCCCCCCTCCCAATGGCCGGCAAGGCATCTGCGATTACTTTGGTTTTGCGGGTCTCCATGGGCGGCGGTGATTACTTTCCATCAGGTAACCCGCCTACTCGTTTGCCTCCTTTTAACATTAAAAATAATCTCTTATCTCCAATTTTTTCTTTTTTTTTGAGGGAGTTTGCAGATTGCCTCAACTGGCATTTTTAACGTCATTGGACTTTAGAGGGGGACTTAAAGAGTTTCGGTTCATCAAGACGTGTGAAGAGGATTTCTAGACGTAATGGCATCACGCACTATTGCGTCGTTTCTCACTAGATTCTCCGAGGGGTTCGGATCGGATCTCCAAATTAATTATAGGAATGTTAATCTATTTCGACCATGAGTAAGTAGGTGTACCCCATAACGACTTCCACCATAAAATATCAGCAATACAAAAGCTATGCACACTTTTATCAGAGACGTATATATTTGTCTTTAACAGTATGTACAGCGGTCAACACATCAAGATTTACGTTCTCTTATCAGTCTAGCTTATACTCTTAGGAATAAAGGTTAAAATTGCTCAAATCTGTTGCCCCCGATATATTATTTTTTGTACTTGTATCGTAATAAAGTGCCACCGTTGACCCGCGTTATGCTCGTCCAGTTTTATGTTTTATAAGACGACATAGTTTTATGTGGAGCCCAACTGTGCGAGTTTCTGGAATCACATAAAATTATATAGTTTGGGGAAGAAATAGAATTCTGTATTAGGTAGGTTAGGTACTATATATTTTTGCGGGTTATTGGTCCGTTGCTAAGTAAGATTATTGTTTTGAAACAATTTAACACATTGTTAGCTTATATCTTTTTTCCGTTATAGGTAAGCACTTGGCCTTAATCTCACCTTATGTTAAGTGAGGATAAGGCCAAAGATGGAAGCGGACGACACCGGAATCCTCAACCACTGAGGATTCGATATCTCATTTCGAGCTGCCGGATCACAAGAATGTTACTAAGATTTTATGGCGACATATTTAAATAACATGGCAGCTAACCAGGCGGACTTAAAACAAACCCTATATTTTATCATCTACCCTCCGCTGGTAATCGAACCCTCTTGTCTTAACCACAAGACCACAGAGGCAGTTATAATATCATGCAATATTCGTGCTACCCAACAGACATGCAACGATTTTCTTTTTAAGGGATATGACAGTGTGCCTTTTAAGACCAACATTAAAAAAGAAAAAATTAAAAAGTCTTAAGCCTTTAAAACTGAAGAGAGGATGCACTTACCCCTAGAGCCCTTGGAGACGTCGCCTCAAAGGGTGCCATCTTAAGTCGGACGTTGTAATTTGTTTTTAAGAAGTTTGAGACGGATTGAAGTCTCCCTAAAGACAGATGTGAACTTATATCTACAGCTTCATGGATGTGAATGAATACAGACAGAATACACTTGTGGTTGTGGTCTAGCCAAGAAGGTGCACACCTTCGTGTTTCTAGTCTAGCACATGTTACTCGTGTGGTTCTAGCACGGAATTCAAAAATTCTATGGTATGACGTTCGTCAATTGTAAGTTCCATTTACGGATGTTGTGGCGCTCTTTAAAATCCCATAAAATATTTCACTTTTACGCTAAATAACAAGGCATCCATAACAAACATTATGGTGTGAAAACAACTGAGTAGTATTTTTTTCCCTTTAGTTGATGGCTTCGTGCGATTAGCACATTTAGCCAGTGTCAAAGTAATTTTTCTTACAAGTAATACATAAATAAATATTTCCTTCCAGTATGATGATGATGAATGATAATAGAAATGAGAAGTGAGATATGATATACCCCCCCAACCCCTCGAGTATCTCAGTAAAGATGTGGGGCTTTACAATTCCTCGGGCGGACTTCTTGAGAGAATTTGAAAAGTGAAGTTGCACTGTTTTGTTTCATTTGCCAACACTCGTGCGCACTTACGAACACTTAACGGTTAATAGTCCACCATTATTTTACATTAATATTCGACATAACACAAATTTTAGAAATTATAAAAAAACTACAGTCATGACTCTTCACTTTCCCGCCAAGAAGTTAACTGAGTAGTTGATATTTTTATGTCTAGCATGCAACTGTTTTGATATTTGACCCAAAAAAGTTACAGTCAGTATTTCATAAATAAAAGCGTTCGACGTAAAATGGTCCAATCTGGAAGTTTATACCGCGACACGATGTTGCGTATAAACAAAAAGTACTCTAACACCAAGGTTGTAAGTTCGGAGGTCATAAAATACGACAAATTTATGTCGACCTCTTTAATTTGCTCAAGATTTTGTTTGGTAAAGAAAGTAAGTAAATAAATACCCCCTTAAATTGTTTTGTCTCTTTTTCTCAAATTCAGAATGACGTTTGTGTGACGTTGACAAAACAATATTTCACTGAATACTGCTTAAATATTTTTTATAACTAACCCACTGCTGGGCAAAGGCCTCCATAATTGAAATTACGTCATCGCTACAATTGATGGGTAATAGCTGAATCACCACGCTTGCCAAATGCGGGTTTGTGATCACAAGCCCTATGCATCGGAAAATCCGAATCACATTTTGCCTGAACTGGAAATTAAACCCGGGACCTTCGGCTAGCGTGCCGGGCTATTTACCACTCGGCCACCAAGCCATCACTTTCATTTTGTTTAAGTAGGGTTGTGGTACTATCACTTTAGGCCCAATGTCCGACATAACTTTCGCCGCGAAGACTTCTTCTTTTGCGGAAAGCCGTTGGTCCCGGCTGCGTAGCAGTCTTTAACAACCACCAATCCGCACTGGGCCTACGTGGTGGTTTATGGCCCGTTCTCCCTATCCATCCATAGGGAAGGCTCGTGCCCCAGCAGTGGGGACATAAAAATTAGCTAACGATGGACCAACGGCTTAACGTGCCTTCCGAAGCACGGAGGAGATCGAGATGATAAATTTTTGGTCACCCATCCGATGACCGGCCTTTGCGAAAGTTGCTTAACCTCAGCACTCGCAGACCGGGTGCGTTAACCACTGCGCCATCGACCTCCTTACTATAAAACAATAAAATAAAATAAAGCAAACGTACCCATCCAATGCGTGGGCTATGGGCCGATCTTCCAATGTGCTATTGTTATATAGAGGCCCAGCTATTGGTTTATGACCATGAGTTCCTTAACTTGCGGAGTTGCTTGCGGCTTCTACACGGTTTCCATCGTATGGCTTAAGAATCCATAGCTTAGATTTGACATTTACAACATACTTTGTAAAATATATCACTTTTAATATGTAGGTTAGTTGCTCCAGTGTTCGACACTTTAAGTCCAATTTTTGACACAATTTCCGTCGCTAAAATATAACATTGACTTTTATTAAAATTTGACGGGATGACAGCTAGAAAGCAGATGGTCTGTATTCAATTATCGTAAAAGTCACATAACAAATATAATAAAAATAAAATTGTGCTTATTTATCTTAAACATACAATGAAAAAATATCAATTTCATGAGATGGCCAAACAAGACTGACTGACTATTGACTGAGTAGTAAAAACAATATGGCGCATCCGCAGGCCACTCCCACCACTTATAACGTAAGCCCCTTCCTAGTGGCCGAAATAAGTTCCACGAGCCGTTGCGCTGTGGCCGCTATTCCACAGCTCATACAATCACGCTATAGCGCGTGAACGGCCACCGGCTAGTGGGCTAGATTACGCGATAAGTATCACGTGAATGGCACCAGACGTGTTAAGACAAAATGGTGTATGACTCAGTGTTTATGCATAACAATAAAAATAATATGTGTATATATAGCACTTAATTGTAAAAGAGACGAACAACATACAAAATTGCTCAAAAAAAAACTAACTGACCCGATTTCGATCACTATCCTGGTGACTATTGTGCCCTATTTTGATTTCGCTCCAACGTCAATGAACTCGATAATATAATACTAAATAGCTCTCTTTGAAAACAAATTACAGCACTAAGAGAGCTTCGGCTGTAATACTTTCAAAGATGTGGGGCCGTGTAGCGTTGCTCTCGAAAGCTTTGAGTGCATTTAACAGCGGCAACGGCTTAAGTTCTCTCCACCGACTGTTCCGACCTTAGACAGTGTTCAGAACGTTAGCGTTTCACAAAAGGAATATTAGAATGCTAAATGGATGCAGCTGAGCAAGAAAGAGCATACCCGTAGCGTAGATAACAGATTTATGCTTTATTTACGAAATACTGAGATTTAAGCTGTGTTAGGTATTAATCTAAACTCTATCGTGAGGAGCTCGATGGCGCAGTGGTTAATGCGCCCGGTCTGCGAGTGCTAAGGTTAAGCAGCTTTCGCAAAGGCCGGTCACCGGATGGGCGACCAAAGATTTATCATCTCGAGCTCCTCCGTGCTTTGGGAGGCACGTATAGCCGTTGGTCCCGGATGATCCCGTGATGATGAAGAAATTCAAATTATCTAGTCTTCGTCTGCGATGTCTGCACTTCGACTTTCTGTATCTTCATCAAATTATAAATTCTCAGATTAACTCTCCCAATTTACTCAGCAGCCATTAGCATAAACACAAGATAAATAAGCCGTCATCCTAAGGTTATTGAAAGGTAAGGTAGTGTTGTACACATTGAGTACAAAAGCATTGAATGTGTACAAAACAACACCTCATACTCCAACCCCACCGTGCGTATGTGCAAAGTCTACAATGAGACGGTTGCTAAATACCCGGAGATTGACATTTTTGGGCAACAATACCTATCATATAAATGATTTATCAGATTTAATATTTTGAGCTGTGAGTGACTACTCGTTTAGAGTATTAAATTTAATAAATCAAGTCAAAATTAATTTAATTCTAATTAAATTGAATTTTCAAATTTATTTCCATGTAGTGTCTCCCTTTTTGTCGTGTGATGTAATGTAATGTATAAATTTTAAATTTGATTATTGTAATGTTTTTTTTCTTTATTTAATTGTCGAATTGTGATCAAATTGTGTGCATTGTTTGGGGTTGCATCCTAGCTCAATGTTTTTGATATTATTTGTTGTAATGTAATTTTGGATGTGACCTGTTAATGATAAAAAATTAGATGATGCAAATTATGGGAAAGCTATCACTTTGGGAAATGTGAAAACTATAGTATTAAAGTACAGATACACGATTGTGTTCGTTTTGAAAAGAACTAAATCGTGGTCGTTAACATTAGTGTGGCATGGTGGATTTTAACATATGAGGTGTCGTTACATTTTTACCCGACTGCGTCAGAAGGAGGGTTATGTTGTTCGAGTGTATGTATGTATGTATGTAAGTATGTATGTATGTCTGTTTCTTTGGCACGCCCTACAGCTCAAACGGCAAGGTAGATTTTGACATATTATTATGACGTGTCGTTAGTGACATAGGGACAATCATCAATCTAGCGGTCGTGGCTAGCTCAATTAAATCTGCACTCTCTTTGGTGATTGTCCCCGCCTGCGTCAACATCAATATTCAATGTATTTATAAATACTCATTTATTATAGATTTGTTATTTAACTATAGGTATCGGACAAGGAAATATTTCACGTTGGTTACATTCGACATTACTCAAAATTAATTCGGGGATCGTAGAGCTTGTTTTTTTCCTTTCAGTTTTTTCTCTTTGCAGTTATTTTTTATGTTAGTCCGGTTTTTACGAGTATATAATTGTTTTTATATAGTTGTTTTAGCAGTCGGGTTTTTCTTTTATTTTAATAATTTGTTTAAATTGCGTTAGGGGTGACCCCGCGTTATGTGAGACTATCCTCTTCCTTTGTCCAGCTAAATACTAGATTCATAGGGGAAACCCACTAAAACCTAGTATCTACTATCCATTCTCTAACTCAAAGATGGATCTTGATCACGAATGGCAAGCACCAAGTTGGTTAGGTTCTTTCCACCAAATAATAAAAGCCAAGCCGAGCAAATTTGAATCCACAGTTAATTATTCCATAACAAGGACAAAGTTTGTGTGTGTTAACAACAGTGACAACATCAACAAAAATAAACAACGGAAACTTTTTTCTTCTTTTAGTTGATGGCTTCGCGGTTAGCACATTCAGCCAGTGTCAGAGTAATTTTCTTAAAAGTTAATATAAATAGATAATATAATATATTTTGTTATTATATGATGGTGATGAATGATAATAGTAATGAGTAGTGAGAAAAGATATACCCCTTGAGTATCTCAGTAAAGAACACTTAACGGTTAATAATCCACCATTCATCATCATCATTAACCCCTCTCGACCCCCTGCTGGGCATAGACCTCTCTTTGCTTATTATTTCACATTAATATTGAACATAACACAAATTTTAGAAAATAAAACAAATCCGCAGACATGACTTTTTACTATCCCGCCAAGAAGTCCAAGAAACTTATAATTCGAACATAGAAACACTGAAGCAAGAAAATAAAATAAAAATCTGTTAGAACCCTAAGAGTTAATAGCACTATCAATAAAAAAAAATCAAAGTTAAATAAAAACTTTTTGGCGGGTTAGTGAGGAGTCGTACGCAGATTTGTTTTTTTTTTCTAAAATTTGTGTTTTATCGAATATCGAATTGAAAAGGCGTGACGAAAGATTTTGAAATTTTCTTCCGTTATGTAGGTACACATTTACTATATACGAAAAAATTTATTTCGGTAATAAACTTAAGTTTAACGAAGTTAAAAGTAATTTTTCTAATATTTTTCCAATAGTGCGCGAAAACAGCTCGCAGGTGTCATGGCGTCGTCGGCTCTGACGTCACGCTTAGGTAAACATGTCAATGCAATGTCATTGTATGCGTAGCGAAGAAACTAAACCAAACATTAAATTAATTCGTGTGATAAAAATTATTTTTTAAAGTTATAAGTGGTGTACAGTACATCAGTGTAAAAACACGTCAATAAGAACACCCAACAAAGTGTTTGTACATGTTCCAAACAAGAAAATAATAAGAGTTAAGTGGTTAAAGCTCGTACGGCGAAATTTGAAGTGTGTCTATAGGGAAAATTATACTCGTTTAATCGGGTATTAACATGGTAATAACTCAACAAAGTAACAACTTACAACCTGTGAGGGAGCTAACCTCAAAATTAAACAATGACAAGTTTATTGAAAACTAACAAGAAAGTAAAATAAAATAAACTCGCATGAGTTCAAAACGAGTTTGATTATAAGTTATATCTATTAGTAAAGATAAATAAATACAAAATTTACTTACAAGGAAGTTTTTACGTTTCTAAACTCAGACGAGCAATATCTTTAATTGTTGCGATGAAATCGCCCAACATCAAGACATCAAACCTTGGCAACTCTGACCTAAATTTGAGCTGTTTGCATTAACAAAGCTGGGTTCCATTGTTATAGTCGGACTCGATAAATCACACGTAAACGAATAAAAAATCAATCCAAGTACGTAATCAGTAGTATTCACAACAACAACACACAGTGAAGGATAGAATTGACAGCGGAGTTCAAGTGAAAGTGTTCTGTGGCGGAGTTTACATAAGCGTGACGTCATGCGGTGTTTCAGTCAAAATGGCCGATCGCAGTATTTTAATGTTTTATTTTATTGAAAATCTTAAAAATCTCAATTTTTTTTAACAAAACTAAAACAGTGTTTTAAATTTTTTAAATATGTATTTTCCCCTAAAATCATACTGTCGTCATGCCTATTAAGAGGTAATATTAGTAAAAATTGCGTAATTCAATACGAGTAGGTATATACTGCGTCACTTGTTGTAAATGGTTTATTACCGCATTATAGTGGATTATTAACCGTTAACTGTTCGTGAACGTGCATGAGTGTGCAATTAAAAAAAAAACAGTAAACCGTCACTTTTCAAATACCCTCAAGAAGTCCGCGTGAGGTCTTAGTAAAACCCCATCTTTCCTTATCCTCACTTCTAATTACTATTATCATTAATCATCAGCATATATTATTAAAGGAAATATTATTTATATAAATAACTTGTAAGAAAATTACTTTGACACTGGCTAAATGCGCTAATCGCATGAAGCCATCAACTAAAAGAAAAAAAATGTATACAAATGTTTAGATAGTTTATATTATGGTAAAATGTATAATTTCATTAACAATAAACACAGTAAATGCTCAAATTTCTGGACACAGAAAGCAATCTAGAGATCGCTTAAAGCGATAAGACCGCCTTTGCCCATGCTAGCTTTAAGATTTTATGTATGTACCGGTTTTTTGTTTTAATTTGTGTGAGCAATAAAGTATTTATCTATCTATCTATCTAATGCCTGATTTCACCATTGACCCCTAAGTTTTAGGTGACCCCTAAGTCATGTTAGGTGACAGTTGTTGGAGCAAAACCATCATCTAAAATGGCTAAGGGATCACCTAAAACTTAGGGGTCTTTGGTGAAAATGGGCATAAGCCCGCATTTACAAACAATGCTACAAAGCCGCATGAGTCGACGTATTGGTTGGGGAATAAGTCTTTTTCGCATATAGTATGTATGAACTTGAAATAAAATCTCTTTGGCTAAAGTATTTGTATCTGGCTGGTTTTTGTGTAACATGAGCACAGCTCCTGTTTTCTAAAGTTGTCTTCTACATGTACGAGTAGTACAGACGCCAGCACATCAACCTACCTTAAACTGACAAATTTCTTCAATACATTTTCAATCATATGCCTGAGACATAAAGCTCAAGGTTTATGGTATTCTGTGCAGGCGTGTGTATACGGTACGGTGTACTACGGTATGATTCTGGAGGAACTCTCACTAGAGATCCCTGGAACCCTAGGGATATTCATTTTAGCAGCTACCAAGGGATCTAATAGCTACGATTCAACGGTAGCTCGGGTTTATGAACAACAACCATAGTTTTAATGTGCATAACACTTTTCGCCAAAGCGCTCGGCCCATCACCCGAAGGCCCTGGGTTCAATTTCCAGGTCGCGCAATGTGTGTTTCGGATCTATTTGGTGCATAGCCCGGGTTTGTGATCACCAACCCGCATTTGGAAATCGTGATGATTAAGCCATTACCCATCAGTTGTAGTGATGACTTGATTTCAATGTTGGAGGCCTTTGTCTGACAGCGGGACAGTTATTTGGCTATTTACTTACTTACTACTTTTATCAATTTTTTTTTTACAATAATTTTGTTTTTGTTACAGGGTGTTCATCTAAAATGGCAAGCAAGGCACTTCTCTGGATTGTGTCTATATCGGCCATAAACATAAATATCGGTAAGTGAAGACAATTTTGTACTTATTTACATACCTCACAATTCTTCTAACGCACTACATACCCAGTCACTATACATACACAGATAAAAAAAAATCCTTACGGGGATGCGTTTGGCCTACACTCGCCTGATGTTAAGTGATGATACGGCCGAAGGTGGAGGAGCACACCCGGAATCCTCAACCCTAAGGAGCTGGCTATGTATCTCTAGCTGTCGTAACACAACAATGGTACTAATAGCACATGAGTAAATATCCGAACAGAGTCCAAGCTCCCTTATAGAGCGCGCAAAATTTATACCTACTTTGGCGGGGTTGTCACATGAATGAGGATAAGATAAATGAAACAAAATATTTTATTTTATTTTTCATAAATTTATGAATTACTTACTCTAAATATTTTCTCTTTATCGTTTTTGGTTTTTAATAACTTATTTTTTTTTATTTTTCAGTTTAAATTTAACTCTAATCTGACTTAGTTTTTTTAAATACTGAATTGGAAAACTCTCACTGGCAGATCAAATGTACATAGTCATTATACAACTTCTAAGATTTCAGTGCCGATATTTAAAACATTTGCTTTATGTTCGAAATGTTCGTGAAACTACGTGAAATAGGCAATATATTTTTATATTTCTAGCATTGTTAATACACACTGTACAGTAATTATCCATATTTTACAGTAAACCA
This sequence comes from Eudonia truncicolella, assembly GCA_949315975.1. Taxonomy (NCBI): domain Eukaryota; kingdom Metazoa; phylum Arthropoda; class Insecta; order Lepidoptera; family Crambidae; genus Eudonia; species Eudonia truncicolella. The sequence continues at coordinate 2,861,963 of OX438848.1, read as the reverse complement.
CTCTAATTTAAATCATACACAACAAAACCTCAAATAATTAGAATATTTTACGAGCGATGACAGTTCACAACACGAAACAACGCGTTTAACACTCACAGTGACAGAGATTGCCTGCTGGCTGTGCCGGTGTAAACCGGTTTGTCCTCTCGCGGCGCGTACGTGAACCCGTCGGTCGGTAAGAGGTCACGCACACATAACCGTGCTATGGTAGTAAGTAGTGTGAAATATCAGTTATTAAATAGGCAATTATTTATTATTTAAAAAAAACTTATCATCTCTAGCTCCCTCCGTGCTTCGGAAGGCATGTTAAGCCGTTGGTCCCGGCTACATTAGCAGTAGTTAGCAACCACCAATCCGCACTGGGCCCGCGTGGCGGTTTAGGGCCCGTTCTCCCTACCCAATAGAGAAGGCTCGTGCCCCAGCTGTGAGGACATATAATGAGCTAATGATGATGATTTATTAATAGCAAATTTATTGAAAAAGAACTTTAATATTTATAACTGTTGGTCTATAATGTTTATTGTTATAATTATAATGTTAATGTTTATTCCAAATAAACATTGACTTTAAAAACTGAACAAAGTGTTTGTTTAGTTACTTTCTATGTTTCTGTTTAGTATTGTCAGCCAGAATCTGGTCAATCAAATTAATTGTATAATACGAAAGATATGTACCTATACGAATGACAAAGTTATGAATTGTTAAACAACTAATTTATCAAAATAACTAATCACGTCTCAGACCAAGAGGTCTTGCTCGCAGTCGATTCTCACCTCGTCCGTCGCTAGGAGGCACTGCTTCAATGCCATACAAATTCTCGTCTGATCATCATCATCGCAGCCAAAAGACGTCCCTGCTGGACAAAGGACCAAGGATCTCCACAACGATCGGTTTCGTGCTGCTTTCATCCAGCTGCCTCCTGCGACCTCGTTAAGAATTTTCGTTTATGGTAAACAAAACTGGTACTAGAAATTGAGATCGACTTTCTTACCTTCCGTTAGTAGGCTTATTACCGATAAAAGCAACCAGTTGTTAACAATGCGACTGCTCTAGTTACGGTTATTGGTATATATATTGGTATTATGGACACAAATCGATCAATGATCGCTCGCTTAGTGCATTTGCTATTTACAAGCTTTCATTTAGTTTCACCTGTCCCGATGTTTGTTTGTTTGTTAGTTTGTCTGTAATCAAATCTTGCAAGTTAAATTTGATCCACTTCCCGGTTACCGATTGAGCTGAAATTTTGCATGCATGTGTAAATCGGACAACAATGCAAAATATTATGAAATGAAGCTGATCTGATGATCTAACCGGAAGGTGGCCATAGGAACTCGGTAGTTAAACGATACAACCCCATCGAGTTTGTACTCGTTTGATCCGTCTTGACTAGTACTTTGGCGCTAGATGATAACCAGGATCATCAGACCTTCCAGCTTCATCATCAGATGAAGCTAGATGGTAACCAGGGTCATCAGATCTTCCAGCTTCATCATCAGATGAAGCTGGAAGATGGCCATAGGAACTCAGTAACTAAACGACAACCCCATCGAATTTGGGCTCGTTTGATTCGTCTTGACGAGTACTTTGGTGCTAGATGATACCCAGTGCCTGATGATGGAGCTGGAAGGTGGCCATAGGAACTCGGGAAAATAATAAATCGTTCGTTCGTTGCGTTTGTTATGAATGTGGATTCTGTCTTTGATGATGATGGATGCATGAGATGGATTAGAGATGGATGACCCAGTGCCAAGGTGAGCACGTGCCGAGGGCTAAATGGTATGAGGGTGTATAAATATATCATTCAAAAATACTAAAAATTACAAAAACACAAATGTTGAAAAATTTTCCACAAGCAGGATTTGAACCTGCACCCTTCTGACATACTGGGTCAGGTGCTCTTCCAATTGAGCTATCGTGGTTCTAACCAGCCCGCCGTTCAAATCGTGGAAATCCACGAGCAGGATTTTTTCAACATTTGTGTTTTTGTAATTTGTTTCGCAACAAAATTTGCGTTAAAATTATTAAACAAAACAAAAATATTTAAAATACTAAATAGTTAAAAAGAAAAAACTTTTTAAAAACAAACTTTTCTTACTTACTTGTTAGTAAAAAAAGAACTAAAAAGGTTAAAATAGTTTAATTTTTGCGTTTTTATCGCTGACCCAATTTTTTTATAAATAAAAGCGTGTTACGTTGTGATTGCAAAAGAAAAAAAATGAAGGTGTAATATGCTAAATGTTCTTTAATGTTCCATCAAAATGTAACACGCTTTTATTTATAAAAAATTTGGGTCATTAATAAAAACGCAAAGATTTTTAAATAAAATGATTTTTTTCTTTTTAGTTCTTTTTTTTAACAAGTAATAAAAGCTTGTTTTTAAAAAGATTTTTTTTCTTTTAATTTTTTTTTACTTGTAATTATTTTTTGTTGTACTTAGTGTGTTGTACTTAGTTTATTTCTTTCTTTCTTTCTTTCTTTCTTTCTTTCTAGCAGTTAACATACATTGAGCGATTGACAACTGGTTGCTTTTCTCGGTGATAAGCCTGCTGAGCGCCACATCGACTACCTACCGTCAATTAATTAAGATTGTAACTTTCACCAACTAAACACTAAACTTGGAATTTCTTAAATAATTGTTTTATAAAATTTGCATCAAGTCGTCCACTGCCGCAATGACAGCATTTCAATTTTGCTAGCCGAGCGCTCAAAGTTTTAATTACGCCACGAAATTAATTTCGGATCAAGTTTTACTCGCGGCCATTTTGAAATAATATACTTTTTGGCGCGCACTCTCCAACGCCAATTTGTGTATCCCATTGTGTGGAGCGCGTGGTATAATAACTGTTATTGGATCGCTAGTTAGTAATTATAAGCATTTTAAATTTTAATCATAACTTTTCAATTTTCAAATAGGTAAATATATCTCTTACTAGTAGATGGCATGGCGATATAATGAGATAAGATTATCATATCTAGCCAGGTGAACTTTAAACAAGCCCTACCTCTAACCAAACCGAGTACAATAAGGCACCACCCGCTGGGATCATAACCTATGACCTTAAAGTCTAAGACTTAAGAGTCTTAACCACTAGACCACATGTGAGGTTATAATAACTATTAATAAAATTGTAACAACACGTACGAAAAGTTTAAGGTTTCCTTAATATGTATATGAAACTACATAAATCTTTATGCACATACAGATCTCACATCAATAACACAGATTTATATTCGATTAGCGAATAAAATATAGGGTGTTGCCAAAATATATGTCGCGCAATATGTCAATGTCAAATTGTGAGGAGCGAAGAAATGTTATGGAGAAACAGCGTGAGGAATGTAAGGCATTTATCACTTTCAGATTTTATTGGGAGGTACACGTAAAGTTTGAGGTAGGGCCAACCCTAACCCAAATAGTAATAGTCATACCTTTCCACCCCAAGGTGGAAAGGTATGACTATAAATTTATAGAGAAAAGTTAGGTACTCCATTTGTTTACCGTTTCATACGACCACAGACTTAAGCGGCCATGGCAAAAAAAGGACTTTGTCATATCTGATTTTAGTTCTGTCAGGTTATATTTAATAGGTAATCTGTAAAACTAAACGCTAATAGATTCACAAAAAGTGTTTTATTGCTAAAAAAAGACTTCTCTCTTATTCTTGTAAATATTATTTAGCTCATTTTATTTATTGAAAAAAAAAAAAACAATTAAAATTCAACGTAAAAGAAATTCAAATAAAATCTTTTTTGCACAATGTTGCATAAAAATATATATATATATATATATAAAAAATATATATATTAGACAACATCACATACATTGTTCTGATCCCAAGTTAAGTAGCTAAATCACTCGTTTTTTATGGAAATCAAAAACAACGACGGTACCACAACCACCCAGACCCGACACAATATTTGAAAAGTTCGTTTTCGACATTGTGACCCGACCGAGAATCGAACCCGGGACCTCTGAGTTAGCGCCGCCCAAAGTCCGGCGTGCAAGCCACTCAGCTACGGAGGTCGTCAAGGTTTTAATATAGGTGAGCAGTGAAACAGTGACAAAAAAGTGTCCGGCTCAGCATGTGACACAGCATTACCGCCGTTGCCATGACGCAAATTTTTATCAATTTTCATTTCTTTTAATAATACATATTACATTGTTATCTTTATATGTTTTATAATCATATTTAGCAGTATTCTATGTTTATTTTTGCAATGTATGTATATAGCGGAAGGAGGCGAAAGGGAAAAAGTGGACTGTATTAAGGAATAAGAAGCAAAGTAAAACGTACAATTATAATTAATAGAAGACAAAATAAAACATACCAGGACAGCAACCAAGATGACAAAAAAAGAAGACAGAACATATTAAAAAATGACACTTAGAAAAAAGGAAAAAGTACAAAAACTAAAAAGAAGTATTTACTCCGTAACAATGTATGTATAGATATTCAAGTATTTATGATATTTATGATACATACATTTTTAAAACCTATAATATTATGTTTAGAATTGTTTGCTTAACTACCTTATTTAGAAAAAGTTCTGTCATAAAGTCAACTTTTTGTAAAGTTTACGCGAACACTAAACAACTTTTACGGATCTACTCGCGTTTATTTTACACATTACTTATTATATGTTCATCCTGACGTTTTGAACACTTTTATTTTAAAAATTGTTCACCCCACATGTTCATAAAAACTATTTAGGCATTATTTAGTTGAATATTGTTTTGTCAACGTCACACAAACGTCATTTTGAATATGAGAAAAACAAACAAAACAATGATTAATTAAATAATGCTTAAATAGTTTTTATGAATATGTTTTTATAAATTTCAATATTGTAAGCTAGTTGTAAATGTGCTGTGTACTATCCCTAATAATAAATAAATAAATTTAAAAATAAGTGCTTATATATATATTTTTTTTTTAATAATTTAGTTGCAGTTTTTTGTAGAATGGATGGACGAGTAACGTAGCTTTGGGGATTGGATCTCTCGCATTCAACTTCCATAGCATCCCAATCAAGTACCGAAGATTCTCTCTTACAAGTTCTAAAGCATAGATATCCCCTAGCATCAAGCTGGTCTGGGGCGTAAAAATAATGCATCAGCTGCCTAACTTCCCGTGCATCTCGTAAAAGCCGACTATAAGGGTTCCAAGATGCTATCACTGATCATCACTGATGCTATCTGGTCTAACTCGGAGTCTTATTTTGATTATTCTAAATGTAGCGGTGAGTTTACTCAAATATGGTGATTTCGATGATCTGTCTACCACTTTTTGGAAGAAGGATGTGAGAATATATGTTGAATTATGATTGTATTTAAGTAGGTATGTATGTATGTAAGTATGATATCATAGAAACTGATGGTAGAAACACACTATCAAAAGGAAAGTGGCCCTTTGATGTTTGGCCCGATTTATAATTCCATTAATTACAATACTATCTCGCCTTTTGAGGTACTGAGTGGTTTACCAGACATCTACTAGTAAAGGGATAAACTCGACGCTCTAGTAACATTTAGATATTTGTATTTAGTACACAATCTATGTATACACGAGGAGCTATGTCGACACTTAAGGAGCTCGATGGCGCAGTGGTTAACACGCCCGTTCTGCGAGTGCTGAGGTTAAGCAACTTTCGCAGAGGCCGGTAATCGGACGGGTGATCAACAATTTATCATCTCAAGCTCCTCCGTGCTTCAGAAGACACGTAAGGCCGTTGGTCCCAGCTGCATTAGCAGTCGTTAACAACCACCAATCCGCACTGGGCCCGCGCCGCGTGGTGGTTTATGGCAGTGGGGACATAATATGAGCTGATGATGATGGTGATGTCCACACGCCTGCATATTCAGAACTGTAAAATTTCTATCATCATCAGCTCATTTTTACACACTGGTCCACACCTTGTCTCTGTGTGAAACCCTTTGCAACTAAACGCGCACGATACAGAACTTTACCACTCACATCACGTTTTTTCTTTAAGATCCATTTACACTGAACTACACAGCCACTAGGTTGTGCATCAACCAGCTCCCAAGCCTGATTGTCAAGTAAAATTTCTTTAATAAATGTTAAACCATATGTCTGAGATTTTAAAAGTTCAAAGTCTGTTGAGGAAATTTGACAGTTTGTGGTAGATGTGCAGGCGTCTGTACATCAGATCAGATCAGAATAGAATAGACTAGAATAGACTTTGAACTTTATGTTTAAGGCTTAAGGTTGACAATGTATTGAAGAAATTTGTACATGCACGTGTACCACATACTACGTTTTTCAGAGGAGCTGCTGAAACGGAACTTATAGTAGTCGACTAACTGTTGCCCGCGACTTCGTTCGCGAGGACTCTTTACCACAGGAGCTAGTTAGCGGGATAAAAAGTACCATGTCCTAGTCTGTTGTTAATGATTCTCGTCTGACTGAATGTACTCGTTTCAAATTTTGACTTCAAAGGGGACTGGCAAATAATGCGATCGTTCAAAATGTACAAACTGGGTTTTATGAAATAGCGATTAAATTACAAATATGATATGTAAAAGACTGAAGTATACAATGCGAATAATGGGCGAATAATAGGGCCAATGAATGGCGCGCATCGCCTTATATGGTCTTCGGAGCGCGGGCGCGGGGAGTTGTGATGTCATCTGTCATCCATTGATCGCGGTTGCTCGGCGATCGCATCAGTAGCTAATAACTGCTATTTCCTCCACGGCTCGGTAGGTAGCTCTTAACCTTCGGAAGGATAGGGGGTGACTCATCACCTCACACGTTTAAAAAAGATGCGATAACTTTTTATACGTTCATTGAGGGTAGTAGTGTTTTGTTTTACACTCTCAAACTTTTTATTACAATGACTAGAAACAAAAGAAACAAACAATTACCAGCCAGCAAACATGCTTCCATTCGTCCCCGAATTGCAGCGAAAAGGAAATATTAAACAGAGAAAAAAGAAAGCGTCACTCGTAAACTCATTGGTCTATGTAAAATTTAATGAGGCCGACCACTACAAACAGTATATTTTTTTTTAAACGAGCCACAATTATTATCTGCGGTTTCGCGGTACGAAATATTGCACCATTGGTTGTACCGTACACTGGCTGTATACTGTTACAGTCCTTTGATCTCTTTTTAATGATAACCATGCGCCGTTGCCGTTCAGATACGCGTACGAAATAACGATAATGCTACCGTAGAAAGACGTACATTTTTGTGGTTTGTTTTTTCGTTCTTTTTATTTTAATTAGGTAGTACCACCTTCTTCGATAAAATCTTTTGGTTGTCTAAAGAAGGGCCTATCAAAAAGTACTCTGAACAAAACTGGGTACAGTTATAAAGGACAAAGTAATTTTAAAAAAAGTGACTCCTTGGTGGTCAATTGGCTAAGCTTTTCGCCCGATAACCAGATGTCCTGGGTTTGATTCCCAGGTCAGACAAAGTGTGTTTCACATTTTTCGATGCATAGCCCAGGTTTCTGATCAACAACATGTAATAATGACGTTAATACACATCAAAAAAAAAACAATTTTGGCGATTCTTTGACGTCAATTATGGAGGCCTTTTATAAGCCATTTTCTACTACACTAGAAATAGTTATTTGTGCAACAAGAGAGCAAAGTCGTGTTTTGCTGCGAGTGCGAGAATTTTGAATCCTGAGTGTGGCGAGGGGATTCAAAGGTGCTCTCGTGTAACACACATAACTTTTCACTTCAGCAGCGAGAACACTTTAGGAGATAAAATAATAAACAGGAAAAGATTGAAGTAACTGTTTATTGTGAATCTAAATAATTAACATTGTAGGTAGAATGTTTTGAATTTGTTTATATAATTTTAACACAAATTTTAGAACTTAGAACTTTTAGAATTTCAGAACAAAGGTTAGAACCACGATAGCTCAATTGGAAGAGCACCTGACCCGGTATGTCAGAAGGGTGCAGGTTCAAATCCTGCTCGTGGAAATTTTTTCAACATTATGTTTTTGTAAATTGTAGGTAGAGATACACTACATAGAGATACAAGTTTACACTTTAGAAAACAATATAACATTGGCTGTTTATGTGTACGGCCTTGTGCCGAGACAATGTCTACTTATTTTTACTATACAGACTTTCAGCAAACAACAACAAGTATACAGGCCAGCATATAGGTATTTTTTTTAAAATTTAACGTGTAAGCACAGTGCCTGATCTCACCTGATGTTAAGTGGTGTGGCCAATTGATGGAAGCGCACTTCACGAAGGCACTGGCTATGATATCTCTAGCTGCCGGAACACAAAAATGCTACAAACATTGATGTTATGACGACATATTTAGATAAGGAGTACACAAACATGTACCCCCAGTTGGGAGGTACTACTAGACCACAAATGTGGTATAGTATACCTACCGTCCAAATATTCGCTTTAGGTGTCCGTTTTATCTAATATATAAAATTCTCGTGTCACAGTTTTCGTTGCCATACTCCTCCGAAACGGCTTGACCGATTTTGATGAAATTTTTTGTGCTTATCCGGTATCTATGAGAATCGGCCAACATCTATTTTTCATCCCCCTAAATGTTAAGGGTGGTCCACCCCTAAATTTTTTTTGATTTTTGAAATTTTTCCAATACAAAATGATTTGTTTGTAGTGTTGTCATGGAAACTGTCAAAGCGGTACGAAGTCCGCCGGGGGCAGCTAGTATTATATAAGATAGAGCGTCTTTGCTAGGAACATCAAAGGTATTCGAGCGATGTCGTTTATAAACAACGTGATTACAAAATACCTCAGCGAAATGTCTTAAGTGAGGTGATAAAGTAATTGCCACACTATACTGGAAAGTTAGCTTTCCGCTATTAAGTTTTCACTTGAGTAATAAAATATTTGAGTAAGTTAAAATGTTTCGTCACATTTTTAAAACATCACTGCGCTCTCTTTAAGATAACCGGTTGAAACTTAGCTAGCTGCTTAGCTAACTTATACTCACTATTGTGTTAAAATCGGTTTAAAAAACAATCCAATCCTTTCAAACCCTGCTCGTGGAAATTTTTTCAACATTTGCGTTTTTGTAATTTGTTTCGCAACAAAATTTGCGTTAAAATTATTTAAACAAAACAAAAACATTTTAAAATCTGCTAAGTAATTATTTTGACCAGTAAATAAGTAAATAGTCTTTAACTGTCTCACTACTAGACAAGGGCCTCCATCGTTGAAATCAAGTCATCACTACAAATGATGGGTAATTCGGCCAACGAGCCGTTATTTTTACCAACAATAACAACATCGCCAATTTTGAGGTACTAAGGCTCATAGCACATATTTACTCATGTGCTCATAGGCAAAGAGCTTGAACTCGTTAAGGTTGTGAAAAGGGGAAACCTTGGTCATTTCGGTGACGTCACGAAAAATCAAAATTACATGAAGATGGAGATGGTAAACGCAATCCAACTAGTGTAAGTATCGTAAGCACAATATTTTTATTTTTTTTGAGAGAATTTGCTGATTGCCTCAGACAGCATTTTCAGTTTCACCGGACTTTTTTGGGGGCGGTGAGAAACTTAATAAAGGGTTCAAGCCGTGTGAAACAAATCACCTTCGTAGGTTTTCTAGAGAGAACGGTATCACGCACTAGTGCCTCTGTGCCCTACTGCATTCTCCGAGGGGTTCGGATCGGATCGGATAGCTCCTTTTCGGATATCTGCTTTTTAATCCGAAGCTATTATGCGTTAAACACCATTAAATTATTTCATGTTTTTTTTTTGTTTATATAATTTAAACGCAAATTTTGTTGCGAAACAAATTACAAAACACAAATGTTGAAAAAATTTCCACGAGCAGGATTTGAACCCGCACCCTTCTGACATACCGGGTCAGGTGCTCTTCCAATTGAGCTATCGTGGTTTTAACCAGCCCGCCGAAAGTAGTCGCAATGTAGCGTAAGCTTTTCTAAAATACTAAAATGGAACTTGTTTAATGCAACCAGTTTTGTAAACAAAATAAAAAAATGAAAAATCTTTACACCCGTTTGCACTAAACTTATAAATCGCCTAATTCTTTGCCTAACTACTACCCGGTCAAGTTAACTCGGCACCTGAGTGTAAGCGACGTTTTCTAGCCAGGTGCCGAGTTAACTTGACCGGGTAGTAGTTAAGCCAAGACTTAGGAGATTCATAAGTTTAGTGCAAACGGGTGTCTGATTTACAAATATCTTGACAGCGTTTTAAGTCCTCAATTTTGAAGTGCTCGTTTCTTTACACAAACCATTTATCGTAAACATCTTTATGGACCAGCGAACAAACTGGGACGAGTGTAAAACTTAACACAGCGTTTCAAGTAATATCAAGCTCGTTTTGCATCCGAACGACGGCACTCGGAAAGACATTTATCTTTTAGCGAGACGAATTAATTCCAGTAGAACTTCTGCAAACATTGGGATGTGCCATAGATTATTGCGACCTCTTTGTTGCCGTTTATGGTTACATATGGAGGATGACATTGTTCATAGAATAGAATAGAATAGAAAATATTTATTCTAAATCACTTGTGGATCACTATGCGGATTGCTAGCTACTAGCGACTGCTAATGCAGCCGAGATCAACGGCTTGACGTACCTTCTGAAGTATATAGAAGCTTGAGATGATACATTTTTGGTCACCCATCCGATAGCTGGCCTTTGCGAAAGTTGCTTAACCTTAACAACCGCACACTAGGCGCGAAACCAATACGCCATTGAGCTCCTGAAGGGTACAAGATCCAGTTAAGTTGCAGGGTAAAGAAGTATCTAATGTCAGGGGTTAGCAACGTGCGTGACACCCTAGTGCGTGACATCAAGCTTCCTTCAGATGTGTCTCGCGTATACTCGATTTTCAGCTCAAAAAGAACAGCATCTACTCATCCTTTTCCTCTCAAATGCAATGCACTTGTAGGCACAAAACGAACTCCCGAACTCAATGCATCACTCTGGATGCGAGTTCATGCATTTTAATGAGAGCCGTCGCATCGCCCGTATGCGAACAAACATTTGAATGCGTTCGGCCCCGCCAGGCCAGCGTCGACATTTTTATTCGGCATGTTGTTTTTGCTAGGGTATAAATTATTTGTTTTAACGTCAAAGAGCTTTGAATTATGACAGAAGCGTTATTAATTGCGATGCATGTGAATATGTCAGGAATCAGAATGTACACACGCCTGCACATCAACTTTCAAATAACTTTCAAATTTCTTTAATACATTGACAACCATATGCCTTAATCATAAAGTTCAAAGTCTATCGAGGAAATTTGACAGCTTGTGGTAGGTTGATGTGCAGGCGTGTGTACATTCTGATTCTTGACATATTCACATGCATCGCAGTTAATAACGCATCTGTCACAATACAAAGCTCTTTGACGTTAAAACAAATAATTTATACCAATTATTTATAATAATTTATATATTTATACGCGTCTTCTACAGAGAGAACGGGCCAATAACCACGCGGGCAGTTTGTAGTTTAGTAATGTTTCCATCCATAGGGAAGACGATTTTTATATCAAGAAGTGTTGATATAAAAATGAGCCGATGCATTAGCAGTCGTTAACAACCACCAATTTGCACCAAATATTCATTTAAAAACATAATTTTGTCCAAAAGAGCTTCTCTGCTCCTCTACAGTTCGGTGCACGGTTGCATTATGAAAAGCTCATTAGCCGTGTCAACCAAACTCTGTAACAAGCGTAGTTGGCGAGAATTACAGAGTTAATGGGGGAATTTCACTTGGATGACACTGCTTCTTCACTAAGTAGATACTATGCAAAGTAAGAGCATAAAGGGGTTATGAAAGATTTCTTCAAGTTGAATTAGTAATTAGCCTATGCGTACGCCTCGGTGGCCGAGTGGAGTGGCAGAGCGATCGGCCCGATGCCCGAAGGCCCCGGATTCAATTCCCAGGTCGGGCAAAATGAGAAAGAGAGAGAGAGAGAGAGAGAGAACGAAGTGTGTCGAACGCTGGTATTCTGGCGGAGCCTGCCGCCGCCGGCGCGCGGTGCTGAAATGTATTTCGGATTTTTCGTTGCATAGCGCGGGTTTGTGACCACCAACCCGCATTCGGCAAGCGTGGTCATTAAACCATTACCCATCAATTGTAGCAATTACTTGATTTCATTTATTGAGGCTATCAACTAGTCAGTTACACTTAAGAACATACCACTAGCTAAGCTGATTAAGAACAGGCGCTTTGCACCCAATACCCTCAATTATTAAGGAACTGACTATCTTACTTATCTATCACGAAACCGCTGGGAATCAAACCCAGGAGTTCTGGGTGTGAACACCAATGTTGGAACCACGACTAACAAAGAAAGTTTCTTTAGTATATCGAGCTGTTCCTTAGAGACAATCAGACCGAGCCTAATCAGGCCTGCCGAGCTGCGGGATCTTTTGTGCTACTCAACCTTTTATTCTTCTTCCTCTCTAAATATGGCCGCCATAAGTTTGGCAATCGAATGAGTCCTGTGACGTGTACCTACATTGTACGAGTACAATAAGTGTATAGGCTGCTGACTGAGATCGCCCGTGTCACTTGCCAGCCAAGCGCCGAGGTGAACGGACGTGCTCGCTGCGCTCCTACTCAACAGACTTACAGAGTTTCTTTGCAACCCTTGAAATGCCGGACACCACAAGCCTTGAGTTGAAAATGTTAGTTCATTAAAAAATTTAAAAAGAAATAGCGACGGTGTGAACTATAAGAGTGGAATGAACAAGGCAAATTAACTACCTATTAGGTGAACGACATAAGAAAGTACAAATCTTTTTAATTTCTTAAAGTAAAACTGTGTAGTGTGACACTCGTACGTCACAAGTCCCATTCTTTTCGTGATACATTTTTCAAGCCTCATTATCTCTATAATACTGAAGTTGTCTTGTTGTACTACTCGTTCGTAGTTCTAATGAGCTGTTTCATTATGCAATGGTGACGTCATTAGACATGCAAGTCGCAAGCGTGCTCATGATATTAACTTAGAGCTCCTGTTTTTTTTATCTGCCAGGAAGAAGCCGTCATCTTACCTGATGGTACGTTATAACTAAAGAAAAAATTAAAGTATACGAAACCATGAAGAAAATGAAAACGTCTTCCTAGTTTCTTGCCAGCTCTTCTCGGTATAAGGCTCTTCAAAAATCCGAACTGGTAGTTTATTCGGTATCTAGGTTTAAACTAAAATGAAACAACTTTTACGGATCTACTCGCGTTTATTTTACACAGTAGTTTTAATTAATGGACTGCGCCAGCCCCAGATCTCAGCCCCAGCCCCAGCAGCCAGATGTTAATGACGGTAGTTGTTGACATAGAATGGGTGCCTTTGGCTTTCAAAGTAAAAAAGTAAAATAGTGTTGAATAATTTCGGCGGGCTGGTTAGAACCACGATAGCTCAATTGGGAGAGCACCTAGCCCGGTATGTCAGAAGAGGGTGCTGGTTCTAATCCTGCTCGTGGTAATTTTTTCAACATTTGTTTTTTTTTAAATTAATATTTGCTTTTTTTTATAGTTTTGACCTCAAAAAGTGTTTCGAAGGCTTATATTAAATAACATTTTTTGTATTTGGTTTTGAAAATAAAAACTGTAGGTAGGTAGGTTTTAACGACAATAACCCGGGCCCGATTATTCCAAAGCACAGCAACTCACAGTTGACAATCGTCATATTTGGCAATTTTTTTTATACCAACTGAACTTATCTGTCACTGCATTAAACTCAAATTTAAATGTACGAAAGGTCCCACTCAACCGTGTGTACACAGAACGAGATACCCAATTTTACAAGATACCCAATTTTCTAGCATCTCCGCATTCCTTCTTTATGCAAACCCGGGAGTGTATGTATAATGTTTCCTAAAATAAATATTTACCTTTCCACCAAGCAATATATTTTTCATTGTTTACAGATGCTTCACTTGTCAACAACACACACCACTCATCTTTCGGTGGCACGCGCCTAGAATCCACCCCAATGGTGTCAAAGTAAGTGTAAACATAAACCTTTTGCTACTATAATTTAAAGTCCACTTTCCACAAATCCATTTCAGGTCATCGTCGGTCCATTTACATATCGTCGACATCCTAAGCCGGCACAGCAAATTGGATTTTCAACTTTATATCGGAGAGGCACGATTTAGTTTCCCTTGGATTTGTATATTGCAGAATTTCGTAGCTTCCACAGAAAGTTCGCGTCTAGTTCTGTATTATTATGGTGATAAGTGTGAATTTCATTTGAAGTTATGCAGGGGCTTGTTTTAATATTATAATGAGTGTGTGTGCGAATTGAAATAAAATAAGATGGGTCTGCACGTGAAAGGTCTGTATGAATTTGAAGCGGAACTCTTTTGCATACACTCTAAGGAAAATGCTTATCATATTTGCTGGAGTTTCTTTGTAAAAATCTTATGATATATTTTGAGGTGTATCGTAATGTGATTGCTAGTTAAAATTAAAGTCTTAAAAGAAATTAGAATTAGCTAGGTACTTTCCGTTATGTAAACTCTTCATTGTCTAAAACGAACTAAGTGTATGAAGTTAAAAAAAAACAGTCTATAAAGCTATAAACTGTTTATAACGAGAATTATTTATTTACCAATTAATGCTTGCCAAATGCGGGTTTATGGCTCGTTGTCCCCGTGGTATCTCCCATCCATAGGGAAGGCTCGTGCCCCAGCAGTGGGGACATCAAACGAGCTGGTGATGATGAATAATTGCGAGTTTTATTTGTCATTTGATCACGTGAACGAAAACGAGAATCTGTAGGCAACATTTTTATTCTGCTCATTTTCCACCAGCAGTCGTTGCTTCAATGCTAAACCAATTCTTATTTTTGGTTGCCCAGTACTCTTTGACTAACTATATAGTCAATAAATATCTATAAGGAATAATTAATCAAACTATAAAGTGAAACCGGATATCAGGCTGAGCGCATTGCCACTAGCCAACAAAGGGCATAGCAATAACGAAACGGAAAATAACGAACCAGCAATAAAGTTACTAAAAAAAAAACGAAAACAAAGTAATAACGCTAAATAAAAGTAAAGAGCGGTAGAAATCCTCACTAGGAAATCTTCGACGTCGCATGAACGTCTTGCGATGTGAAATATATTGCAATAAAGATATTGAATTGAACTGAATTGAATTTATTACAATAAAAATAAAAATTGCTCATGTAATCTTCTTGACAAAACAATATTAGGAAGAGTATAGTTAATAGCTTATGATTTTTTTTATAAATTACAGGTGTGTTCCCACCTATTTATTGTTAACGAGTAATTGGCGCGCAGCGACTCGTCTCGGTCGTTGGACGAGAATACTATTTTTTTTTTTTTGAGAGAGATTGCTGATTGCCGCTGCTGCATTTTCAGCTTCACCGGGCTTTTTTGGGGGCGGCGAGGAACGTAAAGGGTCCCTCAAGCCGTGTGAAACGAATCACCTTCAGAGGTTATCTAGAGGGAACGGCATCGCGCACTAGTGCGCGTCCCCGTGCCCTACTAGATTCTCCGAAGGGTTCGGATCGGATCGGAGAGAATAACTATCTTTCACGGGTGGTGTGCATTGTGTATAATAATTATCCCGGTTACTCCAAAATCTAAGGTCACGATTAGCCTAAGCTGAGGTCGTGACACTGGTAAGCACTTAGTCTTCACTTACCTGATGTTAAGTGATGATAAGGCAGAAAGTAGAAGCGCACTTCACCCAAAACCCTCAACTTCTGAAGCATCTCATCTCATCTGTGACTGGCGGAACACAACAATTCTACAAACATTGATGCTATATCGACATATGGCGGTCGCTAGCCCGTCGGACAAACAAGCCTTACCACCAACCAAACTGTGCACACAAATATCTACCTTCCGCTGGGAATCGAACCCGAGACTGAGACCGGTTGGTCATTAACCATTAGACCACAGAGACAGTTAAATGATACTACATAGGTACCAAGCGCTAATTTATAAAGTCCAGAGACTCCAAAAATGTCGCCAGATACAAATAGAAAACAATTTTATTTTAAAGTACTAACTTTCAACATTTTCCATCAACATCAATGTTTTACTAGTTTTAGTTTAATACACGTTATATTTATTGCTTTAAATAACGAAACGCAAAATAACGATTGTAATAATAACAAGTCAACAAAACGATAACAAAGTAATGTAGTGAAATAAAAGCAAATAGTGATAGAAATCCTCAATAGAAAATCTCAGATGTCGCATGAACGTCTTGCAATGTGAAAAATCACTGAGCCGTTCGTTGGTATGGAGTACAGTCACCAACATAAATATCTATGGACAAATTACAAAAATACAAATGTTGAAAAAACTTCCACGAACAGGATTTTAACCACCACCACCACTGCACCCTTCTGACATATTTAAACTCTTGTATTTCCGACATTTAGTATTTGTAAAAATATTATGATCAGATGTTAATGACGGTAGTTGTTGACATTGAATGGGCGCCTTTGGCTTTCAAAGTAAAAAAGTAAATAGTGTTGAATAATTTCAGCGGGCTGGTTAGAACCTCGATAGCTCAATTGGAAGAGCACCTGACCCGGTATCTCAGAAGGGTGCAGGTTCAAATCCTGCTCGTGGAAATTTTTTCAACATTTGTATTTTTGTAATTTGTTTCGCAACAAAATTTGCGTTAAAATTATATAAACAAAACAAAAACATTTTATCTATGGACAAATCGACAACTGTGTACCAGAAAAGTATTCAACAATTTCTTAGTGCACTAAATTCACAGGCCGTTTGTTGTTATAGCGTCAAAAATATCCTATAATAACATTAAACGAAAACATTATGAATAAGGTTAGTAAGATGTAAGATTAAAACAGAATATTACTATAAAAAATATTATTAATCTTTTATTAACAAAATTAACGTGCAAAAAAATTTAATGACTATGACTACGACAATGACAACTTAACCGCATCTGTGGTCTAGTGGTTAAGACCACCTGTCATAGACCCAGACGACCCGGGTTCGATTCCCAGCGGGGGAGTACATGTTTGTACTCGGTTTAGCTTGCTGCCACCATCTTATATAAATACATCGCCATAATATCAGTGTTGGTAATTGTTGTGTTCAGATAGAGATAAGAAAGCCATTTCTCCGGTAGGTATTTGAGGATTTCGGGTGAAGTGCGCTTCTTAACATCAAATGAGATGAAGGCCAATTGCTAACCAGTAACGCATAAAAAATCTAAGCTTAAATTTAAAGTGAACAGGACAACTTGTCTATGGCTCATCAACCTATTTATGCTTGTGACTGTACGGCGTTTGTATTTGCATTGAGTGCAGGACAGTAAGGCGATTGTAGACGCTCAATGTCTGATAGGATTTAAGTTGTAAGTGCGCAAATGGAAAGCTCCTATTCAAATAGTTTTAAGTCACAGTGCTCTATTTTAATTCAATGGATCTTTTTAAATAATAAGTTAAAGATTCAGTGT
Source organism: Eudonia truncicolella (assembly GCA_949315975.1). Taxonomy (NCBI): domain Eukaryota; kingdom Metazoa; phylum Arthropoda; class Insecta; order Lepidoptera; family Crambidae; genus Eudonia; species Eudonia truncicolella. Next base: position 2,844,512 of record OX438848.1, on the reverse strand, counting down.
AGTATGTGAAATAGCCTATATCTATAAACAGGCGAATGGGTTGTAGGTATCAAAAAACTTGCTCTAAATTGTAGTAAAGGAAATTTTGAGTTATCTTCATATAATTATAAGTAACGCACACCCATACAAGCTTACTACTACTACTTGACCGATTTCAGCCATTTTGATGATTATATAATTTAAAAATTAAAAAGAAAATAGGAGTTGCATGAAGCAGTGGTTAACACGCCCTGTCTGCGAATGCTGACATTATGCAACTTCCGCAAAGGCCGGTCATTGGATGGATGACCAAAAGTGTATCATTTTGAGCTCCTCTGTGCTCCGGAAGGCATGTAAAGCCGTTGGTCCCGGCTGCATTAGCCGTCGTCAACAACCATCACTGGGCCCGCGTAGTGGTTTATGGCCCGTTCTCTCTATCCATCCATAGGGAAGGATTGTGCCCCTGGGACATAAAATGAGATGATGAAAAATACAGTACAAGTGTTATGAAATCATTTGTATTAAGAATCTAATAAATTTATTTTTTCTCTTTCAGTTCGCTAAGCAGACCGGATTACAGCGGTGAGACAACACGTCTGTATTCTATTATAAATTAATAATAAGTAAATAAATAACACTTTATTATTTTTTTAAAAACTCATGCAAACACTACACATTGAATTGAAACAGTTTCAATCACGGGTTTTAATCGTGATCACATCCCTGTGTTTACATCTTTCATATTTCATATAGTTGCATCATGAATTTAAAGTCGTTATCACTAAAATCTTAAAAAGACTGCTTAATTAATACATTTTTTTGTAATGTATGGACGCTGATATTTTTTGAAGATTTCGGAGTTAGTCCAATACTACAAGTTGTTCCTATATATGAGTACTATCATCTGCTTAAGATAAAACAACCTCTTTAAACCCACGGTGTATATGTAGCGATATATATTTCGTCCTTCATAGTTAGTAAACATGACATCTCCATGACATACTTCGCTATCATTCCGCGTCCGCCACGTTTCCCTAGTAGACCAAATTTAATGCCCTAATATTCCGTCCCAGCATTGTGTTATGACAGATTTAATTATAACAATGTGTCGCATCTGCACAGTAGAGGGCACAATGACATTTATAGTATACGACACGATTGCGACACGACTGGGAATCCGAGGAAACGACCACTGGCGGTTTGCGGCATACTGCACGATTTTTCGGTTCAACGTCCATTTTATCTCCGTTGGTTGACTAAGATGATCCGAGCCCGGTGGTCCCAGCTCTAGACCACAGAGGCGGTACAATTGTGAATAATTAAATTATTTAGTCAGAATTTATTTACTTTATAAGAACAGCTTACGAATTATAAATATGTATTACAACAGTTTCACAAAGGTTTCACCAGCAGTCCAATATCCTTGCAGAAAAAGGTTACGGTTAAGGTTACAGGCTACAAAAAGTTAGCTCCAAGTTAGTCATCGTACTTTTGAGGGCGGCAAGATACTAAGATAGATAGAAGAGATAGAGATAGAGATAGAAGATAGAGATAGATAGAAGAAGATACAAAGGGTTCCAAACACGGACAGAAGTTTTCTAGAGGGAGTGCAATGGCACTAGTTGTGTATCTCCGTTCCCTATTAGATTCTCCGAGGGGGTATATCGGTTTATCGAAACTGATTCGTCCTACTGCTGGTCAAAGGCCTTCCCCAAAATCTCTCACCAGGCCTCGATGCCGCAATCTCTCTTCATTCAGCCATCCAGATCGACAAATAAAAATACAATAAATAAAATAAATAAAAATATAAATAATTTATCTCAAAGACGATATTATATTATGTTATAAAGTCAAGATCGTTACAATTTTATTTAGTTACAAAAAAACTACTTAACGATCGTGAAGTATAAAAGCCGTCAAGCTGGCCCCATCAGCAGAAATTAAGCGCGGATGTCAGATGAGTGACGCAAATGAAGGTAAACGCGGAAGGTTGCGTCGCCGTCGCGCCGCTGGCCGACAGATCCGGGTCGAACACGACTGTTCCGATAAATATACACATACCAGTATACTAAGCTACTAACATAATGATGAATATAGTGTTATTGGACGGAAGGGAAGAGACAGTAACCAAATAAAAGATAGGTAGATAGATAAACACTTTATTGCTTACACTATTATACAGAAAACAAATAACTGAAAATTTGAATACTGCTACAGAAAAAAGAAAATTAATTTGAATATAAAAGTAGGCAAAGGCGTTCTTATTGCTTAAAGCGATCTCTTCAGACAACCTTTGTGCATAGGACAAATAAGAAGACAATGAGAGGTAGTGTACCGGCAACTAGCAAAAGGTAAATGGTATGTGTGGGATGATATGAATGAAAAGAGAGTGACTGTCGAGGTGACGGCTGATAGAGGGAAGTGGAAGAAACTGTCACCGAACCCCAGTAACATGAGAGCAGGGCAGGAAAAAGAAGAATTTATTGACAACCAACTTATTATTGCCAAATATCAGTGCTGATACTGAATTGCCACGTGGCTTGCCAAGTGGCTTGCCACGTGGCTTGCCACGTCGTTATTGTTTTAACCACATGCCACATGGCTATTATGTATTCAACTTCAACTTTTGTTTACGTCACTTTTACATAGAACAATAAAGGCTCATTTTCTTTTTTTGGTAATGGCTCAAGGTTTTCCGGTGGGTTCGGCAAAGGAGTCGTGCTCACTGGAGCCTTGCTTATTATTATAATTTTTTATGATCTATATTTTATTTGTTTTTTTTGTCTGTATTATTTAAGTCATGTTCATGTTCATTTGTTTGTGTTTTTATTTTTCTTTTCTTATTGTCTTTAATGTAATTTATTATTTTATTTTATTTTTTGTTTGTTAATTTCTTTTCTTTTGTCTGTTCACCTGTACTACCTATAAATATTCAGGCCCTGTCAGAATAACAGCGCTACTGTGTCATTCTGAATATCCATGAATGACACAGCAGCTTATGCTGAGACAGGGCCCTTTAACTTCACACTGCCTTCTAATATTTTTTATTTTATTTTTCTCGTTTATTGTTGTATTATTATATTTATGTTGTATTATAATTAAGTGTGTAGTTAATAAAAACTTTTCTATTCTATTCTATTCTATTCTATTATTATGAGCAGTCCACTTGCAAGCCATGCTGTGTTAAAAAACACCAAGAAATCTAAATTAAACAATAAGCTACTACTACTACTAACTCTACTAGGTCTGCGTCACAGACCACGCTGGTCTGGGACGTGAAAGAATGCTTAAGATAACTAATATATGGTTGAGCGAAGCGATGGCTGATTCATATGTCATACTCGTGAACGGGTGCCGCCTGTGGAGGCTGGTCTGCTCTTGCATACTTATCTTAGTTTTGTTATTATTAACTATAGTTTAACTTTGTTTTTCATATACAAGTTTTGACCTTTATTAGTACTGTATGACATTGTAAAAAATTTCAATTGTTAGCTGATGTAAATTTAAAAACTTATTTTTTTGTCTCTTTTGTTTTTTTTAACATGTTCTGATTGTCCTTTATATTTTGTGTTTTTATTTGTAATGGAAAGTGTCCTTTTACGATAGGGCATTTTCCAATATGTTGACGCTGTAAGGGAGAAAAGTAATACCCTTGCCGAGTTTCTTGTCGGTTCTTCAAAGTACAAGATATCCCGCCCATCGTAGACTTACGAACCGATGGCATACCTAATGACGCTCATAAGAGCTATTTGTAGGCTAAACTGAATAAATGATTTTGAAACTTCACGTACATGTCGTTAGAGCTAACTAAAGGAGAAGAGTTCCAAGATACTCGCACATCGGGTGATGATCTACTATGATCACTGATGTTATCTTTTCCACCTCAGAGCCCTACTTTGATTATGCTAAATGTGGAGTCGAGGTCACAAATGGCAAGTTTACTCAGAATTGGTTATTTTGATGCTTTACGTGAGAAGCTTGTGAGAGAATGTAAATGTTACTATGAATGTTAATAATAAGGGCTATATTACCAAGAGATAGGGTTTAATATGTTCAAAACGTACCTAGTTATATCTTACAATTAGCAAATGTCGTATTTATACAACAATGAGATAAATCATTAGAAACAACACGATAATCTCCCATTACGAGATAGCGTATAACGAGACAAAAATACATTTACAACCCAGATCGTATTAAATTTGTAATCGGAATTAGGACTGGTGATATTGGAAATAGGATTTAACTAATTAATTTGTACCTGTAAAGCATTCATGTGTGTTGGAGAAGATTAAAATTAAACAAATTAAAAATGGCAATAAAAATAAATTTAAAGTACAATAAGTATACATACAGTTCGTATATTATTAATGCCCAAGGATAGGAGGATAGGATAGGAGAGTAAGTTCTCAGCACTGGCTCAAATATAATTTGTTAATGAGTACAAAATTGTGCTCATACATACATACTAATACACAATACAACTTCCACATGCGTTCACAAAAATGGTGCAACGACACCGAAAAGCGATTTGCTTTCATATTAGTGAGACGCTCGATTCTGCTACTTAAAACCGACCACAGTCGTGACTACCGATACTCTATGGAGACGTTATTGAATAAGCAGACTTGCAGCCCAGTTTGTAAGCAGTGTGCACATTACCGTCCTACCTCTTAAACTATTGGTATACAAAAATATTACTAGCATTGTTAGAAAGCATAGTTAGGAAACATAGCATGACCCGCACAATAAATTCGGGGCTCAGCGCACTGCACCGCCAGATTCTGTTCGTAATCCCTCAGTTCTGGCTAATGGCTTTGCATTGGGTGTGTACAAGTGCGAGCAACGTTATTCGGTTGCAGTGTTTGTTTTGACAGGTATTCAAATTCAAATAATAATAATAATTCAATTTTAGTTTCGTAATAGTTTTAGTTACTTTAGGTTATTTTATAATGTATTTCATTTTACTTATAATTCTTGTATATAACATTAATACATAATTCAAATTCAAATTATTTTAATAATAATTATAACAAAGATCCATCGGTTAGTAGTCACAAAGAAGCCTAAAGCTTTAGTACGCATAAGTAATATTTATTAAGGTTATTAATGTGCTATATACCTCATAGAGGCACTCTGTGCGAGCAACACCTAGTGGGGGTGCCGATGAAGGAACCCATGTCATGGAAGGAGGGAAAACGTGTGCTGGTATACTATTCCATCTTTTGAAAGTGCGACAAAGAAACGAGTCACCAAATTTCTTTGTACGCGATGGAATATTAAGCGATTCCTCGTGGCTGTGTTGAAAAATAGTTAAAAGATTCACTTCTAATATTTTTCTTTAATATACATACATACTTTCACGTCTAGGGGTAAGCAGAGACCACTTCCTGCCGCTTACATACTTCTTTCGCTTCATCTACTTTCATTGACTTCTTATTCATACAGTATGCTTGCTGGTTTAAAGTACTTTTGACCTGGCCTTTTGTTAAAATGTTCGCGAATTGGTCAAGAAACATCCGCCTAAGTTATCCCCGTCCCATTATGCCCATTCACATCAGATTCATATACTATTTTGGTCAATCTCTTCCCACACATTGAACACTTAAACAAACCATCTCAGCATCCATTTCACAATTTTGGTCACTACGTCTTCTTCCAACCCAATCATCTACAATATTGTATGTTAAATCTAAAAATAAAGTGAATATTACATGTTCGCATAAGTGTTACGTATGCGTAGGTGTGAGTAAGTGTTTTGAGCTTCAGCCAGACTTTTTCATAACATTTTTATTAGACAACCCTCTTTGACGAACCACGGTGGTTATATCAAGATGGTTGTACGAAGCAACGTTCAGACATTAATAATGAGCAATAAATTTACGGCTAAAGCTCGCCACTGCACACCGAATTTTGTTTGTAAACCTCAGTTCTGGGTAATGGCTTTGCAGTGTGCACATGTGGCCATTTTAATTGGCTGTGTCATATCAAAAAACCTTATAAATTTTTAACACAGTCATACCATAACCAAATTACCTATTTCTAAACGTAACAGAGCACTTGCTTACTTACTTACTTTTGAAAGTGGATCTTGACCTCCGACGCGACGTCGAGGTACGCCATTTTGTTCGGTCTTGTGCCAGTTTCGACCATTCAGCATGTTGAACTCATTTAGGTAAAACTGTACATTAGCGTAACCAAAATTTGGGGGTTTGGGGGAGGGGGAGGGGGCTCCTAGCCCCCCCCCCCCCTTACTACTCCCCACTGCTGCAGACGTATAGTTTCAGAGATATGCAATAAGAAAATTTTGAGGTTATAAATCTATAAGAGTTACATTATCATACGTTTAAGGGGAGATGTTGCTCCCCCCTTCCTTGACTGCGCTCCCCCCTTCCGTGACTGGCCCTCGCTACGTTGCACTTCGCTCGGAAAAAAAAAATTTACTTAACCTAACCAACAGTAAAGATTTCTGTATTTGAAGAAGAATTTGGAGGGGAAGCTTACCTCCCTTCTCCGACCTCACTCTTGTTTAACGTAAATTCAATGCAAAAAAAGTTACGGTAGTCACGATGTTCTATTTCTTATTAAACAGGAGTACGTAAAACGATCGCAATTGCAAGACGAATAAACAGTGACTGACGGCTGACAGTTGGCAGCAAAATGGCGTCGTATTTGCGTTTCGTTATACCGCAGAAAACAGACAAACACAATTTAACTATAAAACATTTTATCAAATACCGTAAATTTAATACCTTAATATAAGTACGCATATTTTTTTGAATTATGAGATATTGTTTGTGAGTTTTAAGTATGTAATTTTATTAAAAAATAAAAAATAAAAACGTAATATTCGTGGCTCTATAAACTCATTACCTTTGCTTGAACACAGCTAACAAGTACAACAAAAATCAAACCTTTTAAAATGGAGTCCATCAGGGCGAAAAAATATCGATTTTCATATTTTTTTTTAAAGAAACTACGAATGTTCCCGGTGTGAAACTTTGCACAATTTACTTCTTTTTTCAATAAAAAAATTAAAGACATTCAACTTTAGTTAATGATTCAATTTAGCCCTCATTTATAGAGCTTATACTTTATTTTCACACCTTGTGGTTTAGTGGTTAAACTACCGATCTTAGATGGAAAAGTCCCCGCGATTGATTCCCGATGGAGGGTACATCAAAGTAGATAAGTCTAAAACTATCATAACGTACGATTCGTACCTGAACTTACAATTCAAAGATATAATGTTGTCAGCATTCTTGGGACCGTTCCCATGAGCCCACAGTTGGAGGACATCTTTTATTTATGGCTAGTTTTCTTTTTGTTATATTAAGTTAAGTTTCTTTAATATATTATTATTAAGTTTTCTCGTAGATATTAATTAATCTTAATAGGAGTATAGTTAAATGTCATATTAGATGTTGCAGCTTAATCCAAGGACTTTAAAACTAGTACTCCATCGTGCCAAACTTTAGCTATGTAGATCAGCGCCCGCACAGCTGCATCGCATAGATTTACCTGAATCCGATAGCATTTGAATAATTCCCGTTCAACCTAAATGCTTTGTCTTTTACGGATATCTGTAAAATGTGAAAGTATTTTTAGTGTTCTTAATCATTCTGCTTATAATGAAGTATTGTCATAAGAATAAATGATAATAACTATTGTGTATCAGTAATGGGGCTGTTCGATTAACGTAGTAATTTCAAGTTCGCCATTTGTGTGTGCATTTTTTTAAATAAAAGTTTTGATAGTAAATCTACATTTGCTGTATAGTGGTGAGATTACCACCAGTCAGTCAGTCTTTGCCCCAGAGGAACCAAGTTCAACTCTTAGCAGGGGCTACCATTTGGTGTACTCGATTTGGTTGGTGGTAAGGCTATTTCGAGTGGCTGGTTTGCACACTATACCATCTCATATTAGTGAGAGAGTGACAATAACAACAATATTAGTAGCACTGTTGTGTGGCGAAAGTTACAGATAACATAGCCAACTTCTTAGTTTAGTAAGTGGCGTCGGGAGAAAATTGTGCTTTCATTATTGGTTTTATTGTCATTTATATCAGATGTAGGTCATGTGCTTCCCCGATGTAGAATAAAAAAATGCCACTTCTTTTAAGATTATTAGTTGTTTACAAACAAAAATAAAACAGAATACAAAAATATCAATCATGCGTTGAAAGTAGACTAAAGCTACGAGTAGAAAGGTTTTACTTAAAATGATAAATTTTATGCTACCTTAATTAACCATACTAGCTTTGAGATTCATTGTAACTCTTTTCCCTTGTGTGTGTGGGCAATTAAATGTTAATCTATTTATCTTTTCTTTATTTATTTTGAATACAAATTTTAAACCCAAATACACTCGTAGTTAATAGTAACAACAAATGATCAACTTAAATTTAATTTAATTTAATTTAATTTATTAAATATCCTATCGATACAAAGACCGTAATCCTACCTGTCTATATTAATATACTATGTACCAGTATATAGGCCACGGGAGCAGCTGCATCGCAGAGATTCGGCCGCCTAAATCCAATTGCATTTGCCTAATTCCCCCGCCCGATGCATGACGCCCGGCCAGGGGATTATAAACAAATCGTGCTCGCTTATCATGACCGTATGTGTACTTTTTCAAAAATGGAATACATTATTTTATTCAAATGAGAGATGGAAATCGGAGAAGTATAGTTTTTTTTATTTTACTCGATTTTATTCTGTAATTGTCTTTTGTATGAATGTACTATACTCCTAATGGTAAAATGGGTTAAAAAAATTGTTCCGTACACAGTACAGGGTTTGTTTTAAAATCGCAAAGTTCAAACCCAACATATTATCATATAAAAATGTCGCCTTAACAACAATTTTCGTTGTGTTTCAACAGTAAGAGATAAAATAGCCAGTTCCTCAGTAGTTGAGCATACCGGGTGAAGTGCACTGCCGCGGCCTTATCTTCACATAACATGACATCCAGGCCAAACTATTTCCCGTCAGAAATAAATAAAAAACAAAAAAGAACTGAGAAAACAAAAGACTTCATACTGTCAATCGCCTAATTGAATTATGAAAGACCTAATACAAGGAAGATATTTGTATCTGCATAATACATGCTTGCTTCCACGCATCACATTAGCTATGCCGTCTGTACCGGCGCTTCAGTGTAGAGCGCACCCAGCTTGAATATGTATGAACTGTCCTATCTTGTAGCTGGCACATACTTGTTTGGACTGTAAGGTTCACTCATTTGCATATTAAATTGCGTATGACCTAATTTTCGTGTCCGAAGCAAGAGTTTGAGAACTTTTTGATTGTTTTGCTTTTCGTTGTTAGACAGATGTTTCTGAATAAAAACTATTTTTTGATGTGGAAAGGAATATTGTAATGTAACATTATGGTTCTATAAACGCTGCTTAGGCTTTCCACAATAACAATGGCTGTTGAAGCTGTCTTGCATGTAAGTATACCGTTAGATGGCCCTGTACTGTAGACTGTATTTTCCTGCATCGCGACTTATTTATCATTTGATCGAATATTTTCTATTATTTATCTATTTTTAAGATAATGATCACTTAGTATAATATAAAAGATATAATATACGATAATTTTTCGGCGCTATTTGTCCGCTTTGTGTGTAATTTTTTATTATGCTTATTTTGTTGGTGCCGTAATAAAGAAAAAAAAAAATCTCATATTCCACCCAAGCATGTATCGCCACGCCCATAACTAACTGTTTTTTTTAGAAAAGAACACATATATACAACTATGTTTAGAAAATCCGCTACCATATGTTACAATAGTTTTCAAACTATCAGCTGGAAAACGTATGTAAGTACCTAAAAAATACCAAAAAATTTATAGGACAGTTATTTTTTTTTATGCGAGGGACGTACGATATCCGTTCCCCTACCGACGACGCCATAATATAGCAACGCGCACCTAAACAACCTCTTACGGACATGGAATCTTGCAACAGCTGGGATCTATTTTTGAATCGCACGTATGGCATTGTGTTGTCGCATGCAACTTAAGCCACACTCGTCTTCCAAGTCGCAAGCGTTCCATTTTTATTTTTTTCTTTCTTTTAGTTGATGGATTCGTGCGATTAGCACATTTAGCCAGTGTCAAAGTAATTTTTCTTACAAGTAATACATAAATATACAATATGATGATGATGAATGATAATAGAAATGAAGTGAGAAATGATATACCCCCAACCCCTCGAGTATCTCAGTAAAGATGTGGGGCTTTACTAAGTCCTCACGCAGACTTCTTGAGAGAATTTGAAAAGTGACGTTGCACTGTTTTGTTTCGTTTACCAACACTTATGCACACTCACGAACACTTAACGGTTAATAATCCACCAATATTTCACATGAATATTCGACATAACACAAATTTTAGAAATAAAACAAAACCGCAGACATGATTCTTCACTTTCCCGCCAAGAAGTCCCTTCCACCTTTATTATTCAATAAATTTAAGAATTATTTTATTTATTTCTTACTTTTTTAATTACTGCTGCTGTTACTGTCAGTCAGTTTTGCGCAGACTAAAATAGGTACGCTAAATCTATGGTTTTGCGCCTCGGCGTTTTGTTGTTGATGTTTGTTTGTGTCATTGTATATTCGTTTTGTTGTTAATATTATTCGTGTTATTTTGTTAGTGTTTTTTATTTTATTGATGTCTTTTTTTTCCTGTTTCGTGCCATGATGTCACTACTGTGTACAGCAGAATACCAGTGCAGCAGGCCCCGCTTGCTGCGTATGAGCTGTACACAGTGTTGGCATCGCATAACAGGGCACAATGTCAATTGTTATTATTTTAATTATTTTTGTTACATGTTGTATGTTTAATTGTGTGTTTTGTTATGTGATTCCAATAAATGTCTTTTATTCTTTTTTTGTTCTTTTTTATTCATGACGCCGATTTTCCGTAATTTTTAAATCGTTAGTTTCCGGTGCTGCCAGCGTAATACAAAATTTTGGATGTTATCCGTTCCACGCAGAATTTAGAGAAAACCGGTAACAACCGCAATGAAAACGGAACGTAATATCCATGTTTCTATTAGCTGTTAAAAAAAACTTTCTTTGCTTTTTAATAGAAAAGACTATCAATGACACAAACAAACGAGTAACATGACATTGACACAACGCATTGATTCTGACGGTTATTCTATCAATCGTTTTGTATTGCTTGTCTACAACGAGTGGGTGAGGACACTCGTTGCGGTCGAGCGATTCAAAAATATGGAAAGTCAAATGTCAAACGAAAATCAGTAGAAACCTAGCGCTCGACTCGAAGCGAAGGAATCAAAAATAGAGCCCCTATTCCGAGCTGCCCCCCTAGACAAGTGGCACAACTCTAACCCCCGTATTAATTAATTTATTTATTCATTTGTTTATTGGGCTAACCAACAAAGCAATTACACAAAAACTTACTAGAACATACATTGCATCTTACAAAAAATGAGTAATGCTTTATTTATAACAATTCAATTATAAATTTATTTATATTATAATCAATTTCAAGTAACAGACATCTCTTAGAGAAGAAATAATATAAAAATTTACTACAATTAAAATAAGTTAAATTAATTAAAATATATAAAGAAAGCGTAAACTTGGAGTAGTTACTCCGTGTTTTGTTCCCGTCATGTAAACTTCATTTCATATTAGAGTAAAAGAGACAAAACAGGGAGTAACTAATCCAAGCTTTAAGCTTATACTTTCTGTGGGTTTCCTTATTATATGCCATGATCGACAACCCTAGAGAGAACCCTTGAACTAGATCATATACTTTGAGGTTGCCTACAAAGAGATTTGATTATAACCAACCCTTTCTTGATGTACATTTGAAAGCTTTGCTATAATCTACTTTCCATATAGATAATTTGGAGGTCTAAGTTGATATATCTGTAGCACTCTAATAGTTTTTGTGAACTTATAAAATAATAATAATAAGTTTATTGTTCAATAACATCACAGAAACAATAAACAACATTAAAATTAACATTTAGATACAAAACACATATTTTTTTTTGTCATTTTAAGTCAGTGTAGAGTAATGTCGTAATATATTTATTATTAGTTCGTTATTAATTAACATAGTGGTATGTACCACTGCTGGGATTAAGCCCACATAATCTAGAAGGTATCATCATCATCATCATCAGCCTATTTATGTCCACTGTTGGACATAGGCCTCTCCGCGTGCTCAGTGGCACGATACGCGGCTACTCTCATCCAGCTCTTGCCAGCGACCTGGCGAAGATCAATACTTCATTATAATGTAAGGGTGTTCCTACGAATAAAGTGTAAAGCAAACAAAAAAATGTAAGGAGGAAGTCTTGAGACAAAGTTTCTCTCCAACCGGGTTTGTGACAGAAAAAGTTAGCAAAACTTACGTAAACACATACTCCACTGTACATATCGATATTTGTTATCTGCGGTCGAAGAAAGTAACAAACTTTTTTCATTATCCTCTTTCGTGTACTGTGTACATTATAAAAAGGCTGTTGGTTATATTTAATGTGATATTATATACTAGCTATTGTTCGCGGCTTTGCTCACGTGGGCTAAACAACTTGGGTTTATTCGTAAGAAAAGCCAAAGTTATTTAAGGTAAAAAGCGTGACGGTATAAGTAATAAAGGTTAGACAACTAAACATGTCGTCATTTAAACATTAAGATTTTCATTTTGTATCATTGAAAAGCCCATCCATGCGTGCTAGAGTTAGTAAAAGTGTCTGACACAAAACAACGTACTAGAGATTACTCTGTATAAGTAATTCTGGTCCGTTTTGAAACCTCCTGTAATCCCCAACTTCATTATACCCCATATCATTTTCCAAAAATCCTGAAACACGTCATAATTTTTAACCAAGCCAAATACCAAAATTTAAGGAATGACAGATTTCCATACAAACTTTCCACCTTTATTTCACCCCTCTAGGCGAGATTTTTCGAAAAATGCAAAAACACGTAATTTTTTTTTAAATGATATATCTATAGATCGATCAAATTATAATTTTTTATAGATATTACTATAAAAATAACGATTTCCTCAAAAAAATACCATCTTCCCTTTTTTACCCCTTTAAAGGAAAATAAACAAAAGTTAGTTAGTTATTTACATGTACTCTATGCCATAAAACTCATAATATAAGTATACCACTTATGTAAGAAACACATTTAAACAGAACACAATCACTGACAACATCTGCTCTTCAAAATAACCTGCCTGCCTGCAAGCAAACTGAGCGAAACTCGGGAACTCGGGAGTTAGCTATTGTTCAACGAGACCATATCTCATAACTGGACGACCAAACGTTTTGGGAATTGTAGAGACATAAAACATAAGACTTGAAATCATGTATTGGAAAAATCATGCAAATATACTTGTTAGTTATTGGCTACTTAATTTATTTATTTATTTATTTACTGTTTTAGGAATTGAAATGAAACAACTTTTACGGAGAAACTACCTGTGACCACGGACCCTGCAAAGGGTTCGAAACGTCAGGATAAAAATTAAAAAAGTAATGTGTAAAATAAATGTGTAGTGTTCACGTAAACTTTAGAAAACAATATATTTAAGGGATATTAATAGCTCATTTAGTTCACCTTATAAATTACTATAAGCTAATTATAAATCTTCACGTATATGTTTTAATATTATTATATGCAACATTTACGTAACGTTTACATGCGTATATACATGACATATAATAAACAAAACACACTACACAACAACACACAACCCACAACGTAGTCCAGCCTACGTCGGCCGTATTATCCAGGCATCGTTTCTCCAACTGTTTTTGTAATAATAAAGTTACCAGTATTTAGGTTGTGGTGGTATATCAAGATTCCGGTAGAAAGCAATATGCAAACGAGTGCTACCACGACCCACACCGAGTAAAATAATTTGCTCTCTCCTTCTAGGTTTAAACCGCTTTAACATCTAGGTAACAAAAGGCTTAAAAATTAAAAAAAAATCCAGCTCCGTATAATTTGAAATAAAGTACGAGTAAATAATAAATTATTAAAAATTAAAAAAAAAATTAAAAATTTGCTGGAAATCGTTCATATGGCCCGCTTGATGGCAAGCGGCCACCACAGCCTATGGATGTTAGCGAAAGCAAGAGTATGTCTTGCGCATTTGTTTTGTTACTTTATCCCACATACGTTTGCGAGTTGGTCGCCCTGTTTCCGCCCTTCTTGCTTTCTTGTTTACACGAATACCGCTATTATGAAAGTTGTTAACAATAATTCTAACGGGATCGTTTGTTTATTCGTACACAATTTCTGTTTGGAAATGAATAATTTTATTTAACTTTGAAATATCATTTCGGGATCACGGATATTTCCCGTTGTACACCAGGTTGTGTCGTGTTACTTTTGGTAAAAAAAATAGGTATGGTTATTTTTATATTCATTTCTGTGGTAATGTTAATTATTTTGTTTGAAGTTGCTTTTTATATCAATAATCTAATTTTCAAAGCCTCAACAACAATGTTGAAGTTCTTTGCAATTTTTTTTGTCCAAAATTAAAGCTAAACTTAGATTAAAAATATATTGTCCCTACAATTTATAATCAAAACTTTTACGAATACCAAATATATGGCTACGGACATTGGAAACGGTTTGAAACGATGAAAATCAATATGTAAAAAAAGCTTTATTATCGAATAAATTAAACCATAAAGTAAAACTTTGCCTGCATATCAAAAGTCGCAATGATAATTATCGCACATACAGCATTATAGCAGTTTGTTCTCATGAATAATCACTTAAGGGTATGTTATGCGAGAAACTAATATTCATTAGCAGATTGGGAGACCACTCGTATAAATATTTAGCGACGTACCTACTCTAATACATTAGATCGCGCGAGGCAAGCTTGAACTTGAATTATGTATTAATGTTTGGTGCAAGTAAAGAGAGTATACGTTTAAAATAGGGATGAATGTTTTGACAACCCCAGCTATATATACACACCCAGATATACACGACTTATAGCCTCCCCTCCCGATTCTCTAAATGCCGCCACTATTCATTTACAGAATACACTAAGCATGCACACTAGTTTAGACCCAAGACACTGTACTCGTAGAACAAGGGTACGACAAGCCGGTTCACACACGCTCTATACCAGGTACATCCGTGTCCCCGATCCGATTCAAACCCCTTGGAGAATAATAGGGCACGGGGACACGCAATAGTACGTCACGCCGTTCCTTCTAGAAAACCTCTGACGGTGCTTCGCTTCATTCGGCTTGAGGAACCCTTTAAGTTTCTTGCCGCCCCCAAAAAACCCGGTGAAGCTAAAAATGCCAAGTGGAAAATAATCAATCAGCAAACTGTCTAAAAAAATCGATTTAACACCCCCTACGTACCGTTAGGCTGTAAGGTGTCATACGAGCTTGCGCATCAATGTCATGTCATAACGCCAGATCAGGACATTCTTCATCCTTCATTCTGCATTCTTCATCCGGAACTCTTTAGACTGGTGTCTTAAGCAAGTTGGTCCGTGAACACGTATCCTACTCCATCCTACTTACACGTATACGACTGCTAATGCAGCCGGGACCGACAGCTGTACGTGCCTTCCAAAGCACGGAGGAGCTAGAGACGATAAATTTTTGGTCACCCATCCGATGACTGGCTTTTGCGAAAGTTGCTTAACCTCAGCACTCACAGACCGGGCGCGTTAACCACTGCGCCATCGAGCTCCTTCTTATTACGCTATTAAAAACGTCAGCGGCTGGAAAAAAGAATTATCTCATCACTTGCACCAAATGTTTTTTTATTTTGTACTTCTCCTACTTTTACATACGATGAATAACATATGAGCGAGTTTGGCGGGAAACAAAGCAGGCGAATCTGTAATTGTGATTGATTTGGGCTCAGAGACGATTAGTTAAGGGTTGATTATTGCTTTTTCGATACTTCGAGAAGAGAAGGAGATAAAAATATTTTGTGACTTTGCGAAAATTGTCAGCATTTTCTTTATTCCGCAATAACGCTTTTAGTAATGGTGACGTACGCAGTAATGCTTTCTTTATAATCGATCACTAATGTTAAGCTGACTTAGCCGCGGTTGATACCTGGGTGGGTAACCAACTTTGTCTGAACGTACTTCAGATGGCACGTCAAATCGTTGGTCCCCGTTGCTGCTAGAAGGTTGCAGGTTACAAGCCGTGTTAGGGACCTGAATGGACAGCCCCTAGCTGTCGTAATATTTCTGCGTCGCTACCATTATCATAGCTTGGAGAGGTTTTTATTTAAGAGGTTTACACAAACTAAAATATATATAACTGAAATATATAAATAAATAAATAAACACGTGGCGGTTTACGGCTCGTTCTCCCAATACATCCATAAGGAAGGCTCGTGCCCCAGCAGTGGGGACATAAAAATAGCTGTTGATGATGATGACACAAACAAAATTACAAACTTTACTTTTTCAGGCATTATATTTATATATAACACTCGTTAATAGATAATTTTACGAGTATTATAATAAGTATATTATTATATTATTATTATAAGTATCCTCTATCCATATATAGCACTTTTATCGTGCGCGGCAACTTTGAAAAAAAAACAAAATGGCGGCGGGTAGATATGCCACAAACTTCTATACCCTTTACTTTCTGTTTTCCACCCTTGATTAGAGAGACCCCACTCAAGTACGTTAAACCAATAAAACAGAAGCAATAAGTCACTACAGACTCCAGTTAGATTTAAGCACGACAAACATATAATCGACGGCGTAACGTAATACCCAATGTCTTAAGCTTTGTTCAAACAGAGGCGGTGGCGGTGCGATCGCGGTGGTGGTCTGCTTGCGCGGGTAGGTTTATTTTTTATTCGTTTATATCAAGCAACAATGGCCTATAGAAATATTAGTTCACACTAGCGCGGTGGTGAGTTTGCTGTGTGCCCGCGCGTCACCATAGACAATAGCGGCGGCGAAAATAGCGGGGCGAGCGGTTTGTTTCAAATCAGCAAATTATAAAAGATTCAAAAAGTCGTAACAAAGGAATTTAATAGGTCAACCACACATTAATTTAATTACACACATTAATTGTGAACAAGGGAAAGTGATCACTACAACAAATAAATGAACTATCACACTTTTCTAGGCCCGTTGATAATGAAAAAAATTGGTTGCCTGTAAAGTCGATATACGGGCGAAAGTTTTACGTGACAACGACTTTGAGTGGTAAAATAATTTTAATGTGAATATTCATTCGTATAGTAGGAAGAAGGATGAAATAATAGTAACAAATTAAAAATTAAAACATTTATTTATACAAAGAATTATATTTAAAACATTAATTTATACAAAGAATCTCGCACTGAATTTCATATTAACAAAATTTTATTTTTACCTTTACACATACATACGTATTTACCTTTCACTTTTTATGTCTGTCTAATTTTAAACTAATAATTTACTTAACACTATCAACATTTATCAATAGTATGACATAACCTATAAACTCAGTTTCTCAACTTTTGTGTCAATCTAACAATTAATCAATCAATCATAGTTTACGATAATGAAATATCAGTGTACAATTATTTACCTTTATTGTTGTAGTTGTTGTAAATGACGAATCTAAGCACTCCACATTTTCACTACAGACACAGCTGACGATACTTTAACCACACGTGTGAACTTGTATTATGACGCTTTCTTGTTTTTCCAACGCCAAGAACGTTCGAGAAAGACAAAGACAGAGACACAAGCATGCGCCGATTCAATGCGCCTAATTCTCTAGTGCTGCGCGCGCGGCAGACCGATCATAGTTGAGTGGGAGAGAGACGCAAGGCATTCGGCGGGCCTCTCTCTCGTTCGGTGACTCATCGTTACGTTACCGAGCGTTACACTTTTTCATAAGTGACTCCCAGCCGCAACCTAATTTAAGACGTTGTCACGTCAAAAAAAAAAGTTATACATAAAATAAATATCTTTCGGTCCTCCGACAAAAATAACAAATAGATAATAAGTAAACAGATAATATGTATTGACCTTTCGCTACACGAATTAATTAATCTTTCGCTGAGGTTTATTTCAAATTCTTCATATGATAATCATGTGATCGGATGACCACGACCGTGCCCACGACCGCAGACCGCCTCTGCTTGGGCGAGCCTATACTGTGTACTCGTAGCACAGATATGTACTCTGTGCTCGTAGTTCTGACAGATTTATTATATAACTTGAACGGAGCTTGAGCCGTTGACGAATTGTGTTTCAGATAACATCTGAGTGATCTGTAAGTGGAGAGATTTAGTTGGTTCCGGGAACGCAATATTATAACTAAGGGATTGTCGTGTATTGAAACCGTGTTTTGTTCTATTTACTACCAACATTCGGTTTATGTAATGTTAATTTTATTTAATCATATCAATCCAATTCGCTTTAGGGCTGCGTGATGGTTTATGGTTCGTTCTACCTGTGGTCTTTCCGTCCATAGGCTCATGTCCCAGTAGTGGGACAAAAGGAGCTGATAATGGTGTAACTTTAACTTTAACGTGGGAGCTTGATGGCGCAACGACGTTTTGCGTTTATGTTGCGATCTTGCAAGTTAAGCAATTTTCGCAATGCCGGGTCAGCCGATGGGTGAACAAATTATAAAATGTTATGGTCAGTGTTTATGATTTATTGGTGCATGCATGCAGTAGCAAAACCCATAAACCCGCGTTGGGTGGTTGTGGTGGATTATCGCCCGTAACTTCCTAATAATGGCATTATTCAGCATTGTTGTGTTCCGGCAGCTAGAGATAGCCAGTGCCTTAGTAGTTGAGGATCCGGGTGAAGTGCGCTTCCACCAATTGACCGTATCATCACTTAACATCAGGTGAGATCAAGGCGTTGTGCTTACCCGTAATATTAAACAAAAATATGCTATACACAGACCGAAATTTAAGCAAGAAGAAACATTACTCAAATTATTTTTATTTTTGTTCTCACATCTTTCACTCCAACTATACTCGTAATTACACGATTATAATTAAAGTTGCGACAGACAAGCGGAATAGCGACAGGACCCTTGTCACGGCTCTTAAGGCTACGTGTTGTCCCAGTACGGATGTCTCGACTTACTGCGGCGACCAAGGGTTGACAAAATGATATAAAACAAATTGAATTATGATGATTGGTGGAATCAAGCGTTAATTTGAAAACTAATGAAAATGGAATCAAGATAAAATCATTCATACATACATACTTTAACGTCCTCCTCCCCCCCCCCCCCCCCCCCGCCCGATCCCCACTCGCTCTACACCAGGTACAGACATGTACCTGGGCGGTTCTCTCCTCCTCCACGGCCCGGTCAACCCGAGCCGAGGTCCGTGCCTTTAGAAGCGCCCTCGGGTTGCTCCGCTCCCCAATCCGAACCGAACCCTTCGGAGAATCTAGTAGGGCACGGGGACGCGCACTAGTGCGCGATGCCGTTCCCTCTAGATAACCTCTGAAGGTGATTCGTTTCACACGGCTTGAGGGACCCTTTACGTTCCTCGCCGCCCCCAAAAAAATCCCGGTGAAGCTGAAAATGCCGCAGCGGCAACCAGCAATCTCTCTCAAAAAAAAAAAAAATGTCCTCCTCCCAACAATAAATAGACAGAGAAATTAAAATCGCCAATTTTGAGTAGGTTCGCCTTTAGTAGTCTTTTTGAGGAGCTCCATGGCGCAGTGGTTAACGCGGCCGGTCTGCGTTTGCTAAGGTTAAGCAACTTTCGCAGAGGCCGGTCATCGGATGGGTGACCAAAAGGGTATCATCTCGAGCTCCTCCGTATTTCGGAAGGAACGTAAAGCTGTTGGTCCCGGCTGCGTTAACAGTCGTTAACAACAACCAATCCACACTGCACCCGGGTTGTGGTTTATGGCCTGTTCTCCCTATCCATCCATAGGGAAGGCTCGTGCCCCAACAGTGGGGACATACAATGAGCTGATGATGAGGGATGATGATGGCCTTATTAAGCATAATCAAAATAGGGCTCCGAGGCACGAGGTGCAACAGATAACATCAGTGATGGGTTGCTAGCCGATCGCCTGATGTGCTAGTATCTGGAAACCCTTGTCCCTTAGTTGACTCTTACGACATTCACAGAAAGTTAGGTAGCTGATACATTCTTTTCACGTCGCAGACCAGCATGGGAGATATTTATGTAATTAAGATGAAGAATTAAGTGTGTAGTGTACACGTGTGTAGTGTAGTGTGTAAAAAGTTGAATGCCGTCCCAGTACGCCTATTCATTCTGTAAGAAGGAAGAATACATGAGGTCTCTCAAAAAAGGTGGGGAAGCAACTTGCGGGTTGCGGTTTTGCAATTTAAAGACGGCTCACAACACAATCTTGCTACGTCTGTCTTAGCATCTGGACATCGCTTCCACATACTAAGAGGTGGAGAGGAGTCATATCCCTACGTTTTCACGAACTTAGGAGTAGAGACATACAATACATTTCCTCTGGCTTGAGTAACTGCACTTTTCACGCTTTTTAACCGACTTCTAAAAAGGAGATAAGGTTATCAATTTTGTTTGCGCAAATTATCGTCTTTGCATCGATTTGATTTTTTTTTTATATATCTAAAAAGTTTTTCCCTTCATGGTCCCATTTTTAAAAGTAGAGAGAAGGCATATCTTGGCATATCCATTTCAAAACGAAATACGTCATGCGTTTCCCATGTAATTGAAAAGACCCTATGCATATGTGAACGATATTTATAACTAAGACAACTTATGAACCATATACTTACTAACTAAAACAGGAACGGGTTCCGTAGTGTATGTGAAGAAACTGTGACATACAGAATGATGTGACCTATCTATCTAATTTATTTAGTTTATTATTTTATTACTAATACTTTCATAAATTAATTTCTATAATATTAAATTAATAACTAAGTATATTATTACTATTTTTACGTATTTATAAATGAGTTTAGTAACTACACGGTGCGTATAAGTATTATTATCTTTCTTTTTTATCTAAAAATACAGTTTAAAATTTATGTAAATATATTATTTTTGTTATTTATACATAAAAAGCAAATACGGATACACAACAATACCTTATTGTGTTAATCTTATGGGCTTCTGTTATGCTTATGTAGTAAATTTGTATAATTTAAACAGGGAAACCTATAATTGGCCATAATCTTTAGCTACCTGAAAAATTGTATACGTTTTGTAACGCTGTTGGTTTTCTTAATAAAATAAATAAATAAATATTTCAAGCGAAGTGAAAAGTTTTTTTGTCTTTGTCTTTGTCTTTATGGTGTGAGTACCACAGGCTACACCAACGGTGAAATTACCCAATTCCGAGGGTTCTTTTATCAGCACCTCTGTTTTGCGCGACATGTGTCAACCCTGCCTCAGCTCGCCGGCTTAAGGCGTCGTCCGCGTGCGTATTGACCGCTTTATTTATAAATTGTTCTATTTCTAAAGCTGCTAGACAAATTGGTGATGCCTTGAAGAGGGTGTGATGGCGGAATCGCTGGGATGGCGCGAAATATCTTTTTCTTTGTGTATGTGTGGATTTTGGTTGGAGGCAGTGTCGTATCGTATACTGAGTGTTAGGAATTGTGCTTTGGAGCTTTTAAACCACATACGTATATTGTAAATTACGTGCATTTCATTAAAAAGGAAATAATCAAAATAATTTTTCGAAATTAACCCTTTTTAGGGTTCCGTAGTCAACAAGTGTCTGTCCCTGTCCCCAGCCTAGCTCATAGACTCTTAGTACTAGAAAGCTGTAATTGGGTATGATTGTACATATTAATGGAAATAATTTATTTGTATTACAAAATAAATATTTGGTCAGCAAATTTATTATTTGCTTGCACTTTTTAATAAATACAAAAAAAATATAGAGGACAACAACAACATGTAAAACAACAAAAAAATCTAAGTTAACAAATTTACATCTGGGTAACTAGGTTGTTTTATCATCTAAATATTCTTTGACTGTTTATTCACCTTTTATAAAGAAAGAAAGAAAGAAAGAAAGGAAAGAAAGAAAGAAAGAAAGAAAGAAAGAAAGAAAGAAAGAAAGAAAGAAAGAAAGAAAGAAAGAAAGAAATTATTTTTTGACGAACCTCACAGACATAACAGAAAAAAACAATGAATAAGAAAACATAAAAAAATTAATAATAAAACTAATAAAAAATAATAATTATATAACTATAGTTAATATAATTTTTAGTCTCATAGAATATAAAACAAATGTAAAAACTGCTCCAATATTGTCATTGGCACTAGGTTAAGAGCGAAGCACCCCAACACAAGTATTTACATTACTCTCTGGGGTTGTCTCACTACATATTATGTATTTTATTGCGAAATATAAAAAAAAATATTTTATTAAAAAAAAATATTTTTATTATTTATTTATATAACAATAAGGAAGAATGAGTGTGTGTGAAGGCCAAATAGGACCCTGCCTCAGCTTTGTGCCGTTGCGGTGCTGAGAAACAAGTAATAAAGACTTCACATGTTTTTAAACTTATCTAAAGGTAAATCTTGTATTTGGTATTTTATTGCAATATAACCTTGCCCCAAGAAAGAACCAATAACCTTCTGTAACATGACATGAATTGCATTATAAGTATTGTCTTATTTCTAGTATTGAAATTGTGTACGTCACCATGTTTAGTAATGGAGTTGATATTGCAACGTACGAAAACTATAAATATATTGAGATGCAACTGTCAGGACATCAATCTCCTTAAAAAGATTTCTTATGAAAGTTCGTGATCCGAGTCTATAGATTGTTCTTATTGCTCGTTTCGTAAAATGAATATATATTCAATATCAGCCGCTGTTCCCCACAGTAGGACGCCATACGACATGACACTATGAAAATAACCAAAAACAACTATTCTAGCAGTTTCAACGTCTGTTAACTGCCTAATTTTTCTAATGGCATAAGCAGCAAAACTGAGTTTACCGGCCAATTTCAATATATGAGGATTCCATTGCAGTTTTGAGTCAAGGGAAGTTGATTTTGATTTGATTTTGACTGTCATTAACATCCGATCATAATATTTTTACAAATACTAAAGATCAGTTAAGAAGTGGGCAAGCTATTTATAAAAGTTTTTTGTTTTGTTTATATAACTTTAAAGAAAACTTGTTGTGAAACGAATTACAAAAACATTGCGCATTAAAGCATTGTGTATTTCATTTTATATATTGTCTTCTTTCTAGCTATATATCACATTATATAAATGTACCTACATGTTCTTATATGCTTTGGTTTATTTAATGAATTTTCTCTCTTATTCTCTCTGACTACTAATAAAAGTCGACAAGTAATATATAAGTGACGTAACAATACATAATGTGTGTGTAATGTCCAAATTAAGATTCTATCTATCTAAATATTTATACGCCAAAAATAGAATAATGCTCCAACTATCTTGCTACTCAATGAGTTCCCCGTTATTTCTAGAAGCTTTCTCCCTCGTTATCTAACAACGTTTGATCTCATCTACAAAGCTGAGGCGCACTGAGGAATTATCCGTAGGTGTATCTATTTAATCAGCTTAATGTAGATTCTGTATGATTCGCATTTGCTTCTGTTGGAAAAGATTATTGTTACAAACTGGATTGCGCATGTGTGGAACATGGAACTGTTTGTTATTGGATGTATGAGTGCCTACCTATACGATATGTGTACAGTAAATACACACCCTGAACATGATTTGTTAATAATTGGGTAGTTGACAACAACAACAATTAATTCCAGAACAATAAACGTATAAATGCAATCACGTAACAGTTCCTTAAAACATTAATCAATTTTTTATTTGACCTAAGCATGAATTTCTGTAACCTAAAAAGTTATTAATAAAAACTCAATTGACGGAAAGAAATAGTGACGTCATAGTTTGCTAATCCCATACAATTTCCATTAAAAATAATCGTTTTAACAGTTGTTAAAAAGTTTCTATATTGACTAACCAGTCAACTACCCAATTGCCTATATAATACGTTATAATCACGATGACATTTAATACGATGACAGTAGATACAATATATTTTTTAATCTTCTGTGCGTGTGTATGTTATTGAACTCCTTCTAAACGGTTGGACCGATTTGGATGAAATTTTCTGTGTGTGTTCAAGTGGATTCGAGAATGGTTTAGATTTCCAATTGGACCCGGTAGGTGGCGCTGCTATAGGGGTCCATCATGTTATACGGGTATTCTTAAGCGGACGAATGATTTGTTTGTTTTGTTGTCATGGAAACTGTCAAAGCGGTACGAAGTCCGCCGCTCAGCTAGTGTATATGTATTTTCTTTACTAATAATTATAAAAAGTGAATAAGTTACAGTCAGTCTTTACAGTATATTAATCACGTTGATATTGTAACCTAATATAAACCTTGTTTTTATAATCTGAGATATAAACCTACCATATACCTACGCGATATGAAATAGTAGACACAATATGAGTACCTATTACAATATTTAATGCAATTTTTTTTGTTTCAGATACATTGTCAACCATCCAATTGTTCAAGGCTTCTATGATGCGACAAGCAAAAACGTGAGTAGCACTATTGATGGTTTGTTTTTCATCCATTTTTCTTATTTTACAACGCATAAAAAAATTGTTCTTTATATCATAATTGTTTTTTATTTAAAATGAACTTTTACAAGTGTTTTTGAACGTCAATTCAAAGCATGACTTCGTAAACCCTACGGCGGAGACCTTGTACCGAGAAGAAGCCGCAAGAATTTCGGCAAGGGCTGTTTGTTTCTCCTGTAGTGTTACAATACAAGTTTAGTTTATAGGTACAAAAAAAAATATATTTATGTCATTAACATTATCTTCCGATCCGATCCGAACCCTTCGGAGAATCTAGTAGGGCACGGGGACGCGCACTTGTGCGCGATGCCGTTCCCTCTAGATAACCTCTGAAGGTGATTCGTTTCACACGGCTTGAGGGATCCTTTACGTTCCTCGCCGCCCCCAAAAAGCCCGGTGAAGCTGAAAATGCCGCAGCGGCAATCAGCAATCTCTCTCAAAAAAAAAAAAACATTATCTTCCACTTTATAATAACCTTTGAGTCTTTTCAATCACCAATGATGTTAAGACACGATAAGATCTCATCCGGAATCAATCAATGAGGAGCTGGCTGTCTCAATAATGAGAATGAATAGGGACGGCTCGTGCCCCAGCACCAGCAGTGAGGACATAAAATGAGCTGATGATGTGATGATGATGTGTCTTATCTGTAACTGGATCACAACAATAAAAGAAAGGGAGAATAGGCATGAAAAAAAAAAAAACAAATAATGCCACCAAAATTGTTGTTACGTATTGATTTTCAAAGATCCAGACACTAAACATAGAAAATAATCGGAAAGAAAAAGAGTTGAAAAAAAGGTGTGAAATAAATGCCCTTGCTGCCGGTTTTTCTCAGTACAAGGTGTCCCGCTCTCTCTGAAAAAAAAAAACAAATAATGCTCCCAAAATTGTTGTTATGTATTGATTTTCAAAGATCCAGACACTAAACATAGAAAATAATCAGAAAGAAAAGAGTTGAAAAGAAAGTGTGAAACAAATGCCCTTGCTGCCGGTTTTTCTCAGTGCAAGGTATCCCGCTCTCTCTGAAAAAAAAAACAAATAATGCTCCCAAAATTGTTGTTACGTATTGATTTTCAAAGATCCAGACACTAAACATAGAAAATAATCAGAAAGAAAAGAGTTGAAAAGAAAGTGTGAAATAAATGCCCTTGCTGTCGGTTTTTCTCAGTGCAAGGTATCCCGCTCTCTCTGAAAAAAAAACAAATAATGCTCCTAAAATTGTTGTTATGTATTGATTTTCAAAGATCCAGACACTAAACATAGAAAATAATCAGAAAGAAAAGAGTTGAAAAGAAAGTGTGAAATAAATGCGCTTGCTGTCGGTTTTTCTCAGTGCAAGGTATCCCGCTCTCTCTGAAAAAAAAAAACAAATAATGCTCCCAAAATTGTTGTTATGTATTGATTTTCAAAGATCCAGACACTAAACATAGAAAATAATCAGAAAGAAAAGAGTTGAAAAGAAAGTGTGAAATAAATGCGCTTGCTGTCGGTTTTTCTCAGTACAAGGTATCCCGCTCTCTCTGAAAAAAAAAAACAAATAATGCTCCCAAAATCGTTGTTAAGTATTGATTTTCAAAGATCCAGACACTAAACATAGAAAATAATCAGAAAGAAAAGAGTTGAGAAGAAAGTTTAAAATAAATGCCCTTGCTGCCGGTTTTTCTCAGTACACGGTATCCCGCTCTGTCTAGACTTACGAACCGATGGTATAGTGACGTTCATTCAACTGTTTTAGCCTAAACTTAAAAAATGTTTTTGAATTTTTTGAAATTCGAATTGGAATTTTGAACTTTTTTGTTTGGAATGACCGCTGAAGAAGGATGGATAAGGGAAAAGCTTCTTTGGAGCACTCGCCAGCATGGTATAGTTTGTCGTTGGAAGGCGCCGATAGCAGCAACATCATTGGGACATAGTACAAAAGCGTTCGGGATTTTCAGTGTCGACCGTACGTCCTGCGGGACGAAATGAGTTTCAACTTATAATAAAATTGGCCTTTTATATTTCCTTTGAGACTAAACAAAATTCAATCAAGAATCTCAAATAGAAATTAGTTACAACTACATGAATAAAAGAAATAAAATAACTCCTAAAATGTTTTTGTTTTGTTTATATAATTTTTTACGCAAATTTCATGTCATTTGCATGTCAGATGGATGCTGGTTCAAAACCAGCTCGTGGAATTTTTTTCAACATTTGCGTTTTTGTAAAATAACTCCTTTTAAAAAAAATCAGGAATTTAATTATCAATCTCAAATAAAAACTACTTACAACTACGTATATTAAAGAAATAAATTAACCTTCTTTGAAACAACGTCCAGAATGCTAGAAAAAATAGTAAAAAAATATTCTTTCTTCCAATCGGCTAATGTACTAACGGAGAGCAAGCGGATTTCGACCTTAAGAGCGTAATGACAAGCAACAACTATTGTTAACATCCGCACGGTACACGTACATACGATTTAAGTCTATATTCGCACAAAGCGCACGGCAGAGCGCGAGCGTATGCACGGTACAGTATTGAGGAGAAAGGCTAATACAAGTTTTACTTATTTATTTATTTATTTATAATTTATGTACTTACAAACAGACAGAATGGAGAACATAGTAAGAATAGACAAGTACAAGGGCGCTTTTATGTTGTTTCCTCGTTCGTTATTGTTATCTTTTCAACAATTATCACATGTTTTTTATTGCAGTATTTATTAGTGAAGGAATACATTTTTATTGAACATGGGGTTTCATATAACAATGTATTGTAACAATGTAATGTATTTTTTTTTATGAACTGTAGTAGGTATTTTGTTTCTTTTCGAATTTTCTTTTTAAAGTGGATGAAAGGTTTTTAATTTGAGATTAAAGTTAAAAATTGACGAAAAGAAAATAAAAATATACATATATAGATACTATAACAACACACCTTACTGGTAAACACCACGTTGATGAAAAGGTGACATCATTAATTGAAATAAAACGAACACGAACCGAAGAGACAATCATTATAAAAATTACAGTCATCAACTTTGAGCTGTCACCAAAAAGTATATCAAAATCATAAAAAAGCAATAACAGCATAAAAAACTGTACAGAAAAACAAAATTAGCAAGGCAAAAACGAAACAACAAAAAAAGGAGTTTACCAGCAAGCGTGTGCGTGGTTACGATTACTTATTCAACATTTTCGCTCAGCGACTGTACCGCAATATCGCTGAGTGCTTCGGTTACCCTCGGCGCCTGACGCGACGCGTTTCGAGCTGCATGGAGCTACGGAACTAACCAAAAGAAAAGCTCAGACCTGGTGTTGCAATCCTTTAATTAAACTGATTTCTATATCTTCTTGTTTATTGTTTATTAAGGATTATCCAAATGAGCTAGCTATAGAAAATTAAAAAATTTAAAATTTGATTTGAAGCACCCCGAAGCAAGTATGGGTGTGCTTCGTGGAATACTTTAGGTGTGCTTCGTCTGGGTGTGCTTCGTTTGGGTGTGCTTCGTGGAATACCTCCTAACCCTACCCGATGCGGTAAATCTAAGCAAAATTATGGAGCTGGACATCTCTGTATGAGCTAGTTAGAACATTATGTCGGCTATTTATGAAATGAACACCAGCACATCTAGTATAATATACGTTTATTTTATAAATAATGTTACCAATTATTTGAAAGGGTAAAAGCGAGGTGCTTCTAGCCGCTTCTGCGTATGCTGGTTCACACACCCACAAAAAATAGGGCTCCGCAGAATATCAGCGTTGCAGGTGATGTTCATCCTTTTCAGTTTCGCTTCTTTATTTTATATTTTACTAGCGGCCCGCTCGCGACTTCGTCCGCTTGAGTGAATACCCGTATCCTATAGAACCCTAAAGCAGCGCCACCTACCGGGTCCATTTAAGTATTATACATATAAACCTTCCTCTTGACTCATTCTATCTATTAAAAAAACCTCATCAAATTCCGTTGCGTAGTTTTAAAGATCTAAGCATACATAGGGACAGACAGACAGCGGGAAGCGACTTTGTTTTATACTATGTAGTGATTTTTGTTTATTACTTTTAATTTGAAACTGATTTGATTTGATTTGATAGCATGTTAAAAAAAGTTCGCCAGCAAATGATACACAACAAATATAGCTAAATACTAAAACAGATAAACCACGTATTATGCTCATCAAGATATACACCCGTTTGCACTAAACTTATGAATCGCCTACGTCTTGGCTTAACTACTACCCGGTCAAGTTAACTCGGCACCTGGCTCGAAAACATCGCTTACACTCAGGTGCCGAGTTCGGGTGGGGGTTCAAACGGGTGTTAGGCAACCACGGCTAACACCGGAAGTACACAGGCCTGCCCATTAGACTACCACAAACTCTTTGGACTTTATTAAAGAAATTTGACAGTTTTGTATAGGTTGATGGTGCAGGCGTCTGTGCATAAAAAATACTTAACACATGTACGAATCATTTTCGCGTTTTCATTTCACACATTTATTTATTTTATTTTCTTTTATGGTAGTCTTTTAAACACAAATGTTGAAAAAATTTCCACGAAATTTCTTCCAATTTAGCTAACCAGCCCGCCGAAATTATTCAACATTTGTGTTTTTGTAATTTATTTCGCAACTAAATTTGCATTAAAATTATATAAATTATATTAGTTATTTATTGGTAAATGATGTTATTGTAGATAATTTATATTATGTTAAGGAAAATTTATTGTAAATGTTTGACTTACCTAGGTTGCGTTATGTAACAAAGGGTGAATAAATAAATGAAATGAAATGAAAATAAACAAAACAAAATTATTTTGTAGTTTATCGTGTTGATCGTCGCATAATTAATTTGTAAGTACAAATGTTATCAGATCAGTTATTGTTACCGGGTTAGGTAGGTAGGTAATCAATTAAAAACTTTTATGTTTTTTAATTTCAATAGTAATGCAAAAATAATCAATATAACGGTAAAAAATACCATACTTGCCTACATCATTTGAGAATCAAAAAACTTACCGTTAAATTTAACTGGTTTTTTGATTTCACCAAAAATTGTCGATCAACTTAGGCATTCAAAACATTCTTCATAAATGTAAAAACCTTTACTCGTTAAGACCCTGAGTGACGTTTACAAACTTGTGTTTTTTTAAAGATTATTGGAGTTTCACCCGAGTTATTCCCGTAATAACACGTGTTGAGAGACTCCATTTTAATTTCTATCTACCGTAAAATTGTACCTTTACTACTAATAATAAAAAATACTTGAAATTGGCTAAATGCTAAACTCAAAGCCATTAATTAAGATAATCAATAAATTAATTTATTATTAGTGATTACTTGACTAAAGGTTATTATTAGTACTATTATATATTATATATTCTATATATTAATATATATATTGTATATTATTATATATTCCGGATTCCTGTTAATCCAGAAAGCCAATACGCTTGTGTTGTTAATATGGGTTCACGTCAGTAGTCTAAAGGAGTAATATTATTATGTATCTCTCTCATTCAATGTGTAGGTATGGCTTCCTACGTATACGTATAAGTAGAATGCTGTATACTTAATTTTATTTTATCTTATTTATTAAGGACAACCAACAAAACAATCACATGTCACAATGCTTTTAGTCACAATTATATAAGGCTTGTGTTTAAACGCCTACCAAAAATGTATCAATTTTACTACCAATAAAATTCAAAACGCTTACCAAAATGAATAAATAATCACCAAATTGTGTTTCCTAAAATATTATAAAAAGAATACAATTTAAAATTTTATTAAATGCCTTAAAAATATATGAATACCTTTTAGCTGCATTTCAGACCAAATATGTTATATTGTCACCAATTAGATAATACCAATATTTTATGCCTCGAGTTTCAATTTGGTAAACTTTGCTTCCTGTTGTCTAATAAAAAAAAAGTTTGAAACCTATCACCTGACCTACAGGAGTAGGGCAGCTAGTATCCTCAATCATTTGAATAATAGTGTAAAAGTGATTGGTATCAATGTTACTGTTTCAGTAAAACAACATTTGGTGAGCATAAATCCATTCTGGCATGCAAAAAGAATATATATACAAAACGTAAAATTGTTCTGATGTGTGTTATTAGGGTATAAAAATTATTTTGGTGAGCACTTAAAATGTATCCATTATATAAATTCATTTTGTAGTGACGTCTTAGTTATAGGTTGCCACGACATGCGTAGTATGCAATCCTAAACTTTAATTTAAACTTAAATAATCAAAAATGTGAAAAGGCCACCACATTTTTAGCCCTACGATTTGTGTAAGTCTTGAGATCGAGTATTACTCACTATAGCGGGTGCCATGAAATCAGTCTACGAGGACCATTACAGTAAAGTAATTATAGATTTATTATAAGTTTCAGACTTACTGAAAATATCGATAATACCTACTTACATTAAAGCAAAAATCTAAATAGCTATACTTACAAGCGATTTCAAAGGCATTTTTCAATGTAAATCGCTAAAAACCTTACGATCTTCTGAATAAGATTTATATTCGAACACGTTTTTCCATCAAAACAAAAGCCACCGTTATGAGTATTGACGTTTTAATATATACATACATTACAAACAAACAAGAATGTCATGAGTTCAAAGTGAAATTTATGCCCTTTTAGTTCGGAATGATGTTGACTGTCACTCACACCGATTGGAACATTTCTGTACAATCACGAGCAATAACATACATGGTATACACTTTGTAATCATAATCATAATTCTTTGTAAACATTTTATCAAATTTGGTAAACTTTCAGCTGAAATGAGTACAGTCATGTACAAAAAGAAAACACAAGAATCGATAATATTGTTATATATTTTTAATCACAGGTACAATAGTCGGATTAGAGAAATACTTGTTGTTAGGCAGATTTGACTATGATTTAAATACTTTAAAAAAAACAGTACTATTTGACTTTTTCTTAAAAAAAATTACTTAAACTTAAAAATCAGTTCTTTTAATTCTTTTACAATAGGTATCTACATTATTATAGTTCTACTATAAAATAAGTTTTCAAAATCAACTGTAAAACATTAAGAAAAAACACAGTTTGATTTGAATATTTCTTAAAAAAATAACTTTTACTTAAAATCAGTTCTTTTACATTATTATAAGCCATCTACATTATTTTCACGCAAAATCTACTTTAAAATATATTAAATACACAATGATCACAAATTTGGTACATTAACATAAAAAATAGACTCCACTACAAACTAAACAATCAATAATAATAAGTCTCCAATTTCACTATTAAATTGACACTGACTGTACCGTACAAAAATAACAATACTAAATAGTTTACCAAATGGGATTAAATGTATGAAGAAATGAAATGTTTACCAAACGCAACTTTGTAGTAGGTATAGTTTGAGGTTTACGAAATGGGAAGTTTACCAAATGGGACGTAGCCGTTAATTTTTATGATGTTTTCATAATTTTATGCAATTTTTTTTTTCATTTTTGTTTTTGTATGTTGTGTGAGTATTCATGTTCAAATAAATACTGAGTGTTCTTCTTCTATTCTTCTCCACTCAGTAAAAACGCACCCTTACACTTCGGTGTGTAACACGGCCAATCTTATTTCACCTACTTACAGAACGGCGGCTCCTTCAGTACCAGGCATTGTGAACATACGTAGTAACGTGCGGAATTTTATCTGAATATTACGATTTTATATTTGCATTAGAATACAGAGATATGAAAGTATGTAACGCATTCAGTTTATTTTTTCTGTGGGAATGGAATGTTTGCGGAAGACACGCTTGATAATGTACCGTGAATTGTGGAAGGAGTTTCAGACCTTTTCGCTGGAATAATATCAGGCTTTTGTTTTTAGCTGATACGCCATGATACACGATATAAAATAACCACTTTGCCAAGATTGTTTATATTTTTATCACTATTTGATAGAAGTTTTTTAGATTAAAACTACTTTAGCTTGTGTATACTACCTCCTCTGTTGCTTAGTAGTGAGATCATCGAGCTAAGACTCAGAGGTCCTGGGTTTCGGTTGATGATAGATTTTTTTCTAAGTTCACCTACCTAACTAGCTAGCTACTAACTTACCAAGTTTATAAAATTATTATGAAGGGTACCTTCAAGAAGTACGCAATCGGATTCATCGCTATGTTCACTTATTTTACAATATCTCTCTGACTTGACACTGGCTGTATGCAAACTATCCAAGCTAATAAATAAGAAAGAAAAAAGATGTTTACTTAAAAATGTTCATGCTCTATTTTAACTTAAGCTTTGTAAATTCTTAATTTGAATTACAACCACACTCAGACTCTTAACCCAGTTGCAGGTTACATATAAAAACAGTGTGTATAATGGGATGATTAAATTCTCCCCCACGAGCAGGGCTACGCGCGCATAAATTGCATTCTGCATCTGGTACAAGGATTGCTACTCTCGCACACATTACGGTGGCAAATAGAAAAATTCCCCTGTAGCAATGCTATTTGCGACGCCACCGTGTTGACTTGGGAGTTATTATGCGGGACGCTTTTTAATAGCATACTCACTAGTGTTCAGTATTTTTCTTATAAAATTTGTAGCATTAAGAAGAAAGAGAGAGGGCTCGATGGTTCGACGACATCAGATGGATTTTCTTTTTTTTCTTTTATACATATTTCGGCAAATGACTCCACTCCACCTGATGTTAAGTGGAAACGGAGTCCTGGTGCAAGGAGAACTGGTGCAGCGTGAAAACAACGCAGCATCAGTCACCCTCGCCCTGCCGGCCAACAAGGTGCCTATTCACGCCTCGTTTGAAGGACCCCATGACATAGGAAGGAGGGAAAACGTGTGCTGGTAGACTGTTCCATCTTTTGGAAGGGCGACAAAGAAACGAGTCACCAAGTTTCTTTGTGCGCGATGGAATGTTCGAGACAGTACAGCGGGTAGGTTACCAAAACCGTATTATAACGAGCTCCTTTTTGCTTTGGAAGGCACGCAAAACAGTGGGTCCCGGCTGCATTAGCAGTCGTAACAACCACCAATCCGCACTGGGCCCTGTGGTGGTTTATGGCCCGTTCTCCCTATCCACCCATAGGGAAGGCTCGTGACCCAACAGTGGGGACATAAAATTAGCTGATGATGATGATGATGACTCACTCGTGTTCAGGATTTTTCTTGTAAAAGTTGTAGCACTAATGAAGAATAAGAGAAACCCATCGCTTGATGAAATCGGATGGGTTACCAAAAATGTATCATTTCGAGCTCCTTTGTGCTCGTAAAGGCACGTAAAGTCGTTGGTCCCAGCCGCACACATTAGCAGTGTAACAACCACCAATCCGCGCTGGGCCCGCGTGGTGGTTTATGGCCCATTCTCCCTGTGGTGTTTCCATCCATAGAGAAGAGTCTTCCCAGCAAAGGGGACATAAAATGAGCTTGTGAACATGAATAAAATAGCTAAGATGATTTGGGGGTCATGATATGGTCCCATAATACATGAGAGCACACTAAGGTCTCAATTCTACTATTTAAAATCGACCACAGTTGTGTCTTAGTACCCGATTCTGTATTTTTTTTCATGTCCAAAATTCTTTGTTGGCCGAGTGACAAAGCGCTCAGTGCCTGTAACAAAAAACAACGTATAAAATCATATCTTTTAAATTAAGTAAAAGGGGCTTCTTGGCGGGAAAGTGAAGAGTCATGCCTGGGGGGGCGATTCTCGCGCAATAGACATGATGTCGATTTAGAGATATGTCGAAATAAAATGGCGGAGGTCGATTGAAACAGAATTTTCGTATTCTCAAAATGTCACATTAGATAAATGTCTATGCCCAGCGCTCGACTTGCAACGAGTGGTCGGTAGCGTTAGAGATCGAACGTCGCACCGTGTGTTTAATCGGCTTGTCATATTATCTTTGTTTTGCATTCATTTTAAAGGAATTTTAATACGGTTTATATTGTTTGAAAATGTTGGGAGCAGAACT
The DNA here is from genome assembly GCA_949315975.1 of Eudonia truncicolella. NCBI lineage: Eukaryota > Metazoa > Arthropoda > Insecta > Lepidoptera > Crambidae > Eudonia > Eudonia truncicolella. Next base: position 2,809,947 of record OX438848.1, on the reverse strand, counting down.
TTTCATGAATTTATTCATGGAGAACATGGTGGAATTGGCGGAAAACGCTGCGGAGATTCCTCGTCGCCGAGCTGCATAGAGAGAGGAGCCATTCGAAATAAATGACAATTTTTTTAAGAACAACTTTAGACTATCAAAAGATCTCGTCATAAAGATTAGCATGTTCGAACCTCATATTAGACCAAAGACGCAATATGATGTTATGACGAAGGTAAATTATAATTATGTATTTATTTCCTAGCTTTTTAAAGAAATAGCAAAAAGGTTAGTCTACATCACAGGAGACCGAAGAGCTGGCAGCTACCTCGGACAAAGAATTAGTCTAGCTATTGAAAGGGGGAACGCTGCCAGTATCTTCGGTACCTTGCCTAAAGGGACTCCTTTTAATAATATATTTTAGATAGTTATTATATTATATATTTTTTTTAAGAAATAGCTTATTAGATTCAATTTTATCATTAATATTATGTATTTTCTAACCTCATATCATGTTATTTGTGACACATTATCGTTATTCATGAAACGCATAATAAGTACCAGTTATTTCTTTATCCTTTCCTTTATTCTTGCAGGTCCTTACTGCATTAAACTTCTTCGCCCAAGGCTCCTATCAAACACCAGACGGAGAGATAAAGACATTAAATATGTCACAGCCATCCGTGTTTATATATGTCACAGCCATATTTTTCTACCGCACTTCAATCACTTTTTTGGTGAATGAAGAAGAAAATTTTCCCTGCATCAGTTCGTCGTTTGCGTCTAACAACGCGATAGGTCGCGACTTCTATACACCCGTTGGGTATTGTTTTTTAATAAAACATTTGTTTCCACAATGATATTATAGGTAAGATAAACAAAGAAAATACCGCGCAATTAATTAATGGCTTGCGTTTAAACGCCTACCAAAAATGTATCAATTTTACTACCAACAAAATTCGAAACGCTTACCAAAACGGATAAATGAACACCAAATTGTGTTTCCTAAAATATTAAAAAAAGGATACAATTTATATTTTTATTAAATGTTTAAAAATATATGTCACTACTACTACATTACTATTTGTACTCGGTATTTATTTATTTATTTATTTTTGGCACGGTAACAAAATACAAATCAAAACATACAATTTTTTACATACAATGATATTTCTAAATTTGCATTTCAGTAACAACCGAGCACAACATTCAATTTAAATATATTAAAAAAAAAAGATATAAAGGTACCATTCTTAATTCAGTCTTATTTCATAGTAAGAAGCAAGCCAATATTTTCTGAACATTTGACACTATTTAAGAATGAATTTAATTTTTGATGAAATATATCAAGGTCCTCACATAAAACGTTAAATTTTCGACACATCCTTATCAATGGGCTATGATGTGATACATTGTTTCTAGCTAAAGGTATATAAAAAAGAAATTGTCTACGGTTGGATTTGGATGTATTGTGGGATACAATAGATTAGAAGTTGTACGAGGACTCAGCCTAGTTACTTATGTGTTCAAGTTATTGAGAGGGCGAGTGAATTTACAACCAAGCCGTGTTGCAGGCGATAGGGCTGTGCGTGCCAGATCGGTTCGTGTGGCGGCGACGACGGCCGCCTTTATTCGCGATTCCTCGGGCGCGAATTAATATTTTGACGTATTCTGTTGCACTTTGACCGAATTTACAAAGGCAACACTCTTTGTCCTATGTTATTTGTAAATTAAATTAAATTTATATATTATTCTAATACAAAAATTTTGTATTGTAATCATTTGTAATCAATTTATAATGTTATTATTATTATTGTTATTTTATTATCTTATATAGTTATGAATGTAATTTTTATTTAATATTCTTAGATTCTTTATTTTTGTAAGTGTTTTTGTAATTTCTATTTGTAAAACTAACTCTGCTATCGCATTAAGTACCCACCTGTAATGATAGTTATAAGTGTTATGATCAATAAATAAATTTAAAAAAATATATATTGTATATATAATACATATATATATATATATATATATAATAATAATAAAATAATATAAAATATATATATAATAATAAAACGTATGGGCAACAAAAAATATTTCAAAAAAATAATTTACTTGCGGTCACCCATCCAATAACCAATCATTACAAAGATAGCTTAGCATTAATGATCGCAGCGCTTAGAACCGTGCCGCTGATCTCCATACGCGCATAAATTGCATTCTGCAACCTACACAGTTTTCTACTCAGGCGTATAATGGAAAAATTCCGAGGCTTTGAATTATGTTTGTGCAAGGTTCCACGTTGACGGGTTATATTATACGGGGTTAGGGTAAATCTTTGGAACTATGACGAGGAGCTGATAGTTTAAGCTAATACTTTGTTGAACTTATAGCTTTTTTCATTTATACATAGTTTTTTGTAGATGTAGAAAGATATGAATCGTTTCAGACAAAAAACGAGATAGATAAAATTAATAATTCAAGCGGTATAAGTGGCGCCAATGTCCGACACAGGAACCAATGATCAACACTTGCTTTTCGTATAAAAATAAGATTTAAATTACTATTAAACTAGTTGTCGCCCGCGACTTCGTTCGCGAAGACTACACTATCCCACAGCAACCTGTTACCGGGATAAAAAGTATCCTATGTCCTAGTCCGGGTCATGGTATGTCTATGTGCAAAGTTTGCATAATTGATTGAAAATTGATTGATTGATTGATTGATTGAACAGACAAAAATTCTAAAAACTGTTGGAACGTGTTCTGTTATCGATTCTAATTCTAAGTATCCCCAGCCAACTTTTCTTCGAATATCTTCCATGTACAGACTTTCAAGCCCTCTTTAGCTTTATTATATATATATTATATGTATAGAATAAACACTTTATTAGTTGATATTACAAGTAAATAATAATAGAATTCACAATAATATAATAAACTAAAGTAACTAAAACTATTACGAAACTAAAATATGGCGTCAAAAAATTCCTCCGCGTCGCTGTCGACTGGTAATGTACCCAAGAGACTGGCGGCATTGCCACGTTGTATGGCAATCGGCTTTTGGCCAAGGTAAAAGCCAGCCCTTGGGTCATGGGAAGTGTCAACCAGCCGTTTGGAGATGTCAGTAAATAAAACATGAGCACTCGGACCCCATGGCCCGAGGGTTTCAACCCCAAACGGCTCGAAAATATAATTGCCGACAAGGTTATTATACTTTTGTTTATGTATAGATGACAGTGCTAGGAAACAGGTAGATAGTTGCTAAAGTCAAAAATCAGTTGCTGACCCCCTATTGCTCTATTTTCAATTATTAAAGCAAAACAGTGTCAATCACCAGTCACTGCACCATGATATTAGAAATAATATTACACACATTTAATATAAAATAGAACCATAACCTCTCGTCTGCGGCGAGCACTGGGTGCCTAATAGAGTAGAGTTTCATTCGCCATTCGATTACGCTAACGAAAACGAGAATTTGTGTGACGAAATTTTAACTCTTCTCGTATATCGCTAGGAGGCGCTGTTTCAATGCCATACTAGTTTTCGATTTCGTAAACGTAATCGAATGAATACGGTTAGTAAACAAAATTGACACGAGGCACCCTGATCAGTGCCCTAAACAATTGAAATTTTATTTTCTGTATGCACAGCAGAAGGCAGGTTTATATAAAATTAAAGATTAGCCGACTCACCAAACCAAGTGCCGCTGGCAATCACACCCAGGCCCGAGTCTAAGGCCGTATACAGAAAGGAAGCAGGCAGCCTGCGCCGATCTACCAGCGCTTATCGGCGCTGGTACACTCAGATAACAGCTACATAAAGCAAGTAGGTTGAAGCAGGGACTATTTTTTTTTGATGCCTTTTATCCATTTTGTCCCACACAGGTGGTTTACTGAATACTAAGGAAATCAACACGTCACTATCCCATTATTTTATACAAAAAAAAATGCGTGTTGTATGTAGTTTAGAACAAATGGCCTGAAATGGCGGTTATGGCGGTGCCAGCGCTGACCTGCGCGTGTCGAAGCTTGTTGGAAGCTGTCGGAGACGTTCGGCGCTTATCGGTACTGGTTTTGTGCATTGTATAGAAACTCGGCGCCTATTGCCTGCGCAGATTACCCGCGCAGGCCGATTCCGATAAGCGCTGGTAGATCGGCGCAGGCTGCCTGCTTTCTTTCTGTATACGGCCTTAGGCCTGTGTTTAACCACTAGACCTGATACGACTACGAAATAACGTTATCATTATTCAAATTTAATATCACGATATTTGTTGTCCCATTTCAACAAATCCAACTCAAGTGGGCATTTTGGCTTCCCAATAATCCTGTACGAATGTACGAATGTTCGTTGTTAATTGTAATCTCTTGTTTGATTTGTTACAGGAAAAACAGAAGCCCCAGTGTTTATGGTAAGTACATCACATTTGTGTCTCTAGTTAAAATGTTTAATACTCCGACTCAACTGAGCTATAAATGAATAAAAAATACACATAAATATTTTTTAATCCGTACATCTGTGAAATGGAATTGCCGAGATAGCTTTTATATTTTTATATTTTTGCTCTTCCAGTACTTTTATGGCTTAGTCAGATTAAATGCAATATTTACAATGTTTTATTCAGCTTAGTAGTTGTAGTAGTAAATAGGTTATGAATGTCCCGCTGCTGGGCTTTGCCCATAAGTGGGACATGGGAAATCGCGTCATCGCTACAACTGATGGGTAATGGCTTAATCATTACGCTTTCCAAATGCGTGTTGTTGATCACAAGCCAGGGCTACGCATCGAAAAATCCGAAACACACTTTGCCCGATCTGGGAATTGAACCTTCGGGTATCGAGCTGAGCGCTTTGTCACTTAGACTCCAAAGCGTTATATATTATGTATAGTATATAATAAAAACTCACTATCTACGTCATTGGTACGTGCAAGCAACGGCGGGAGATTTTGTATGCAAGAAGATCTGGCAGGAAACTCGCACCTGAGTGCGAGTTTATTCTTGCTAAGTCTAAAGCTCTGAAGCTTTACGAGCAAAGTGCGAGTTTTACGAGGCAAACTTTTGAATATCCTCATTTTCCACCAGGAGGCTATACAAATAATGCTATACAAATAATAGTTTTCATTACCGTAATCGAATGGCGAATAAAGCTCGCACAGACACCCTGTTCGCTTTTTGGGGAACTGCTCTCAGTCAATTCCATCATCACTAGCTCCAGCTAATTTTTATGTCCGCTCTGCTGGGGCACAACCCTTCCCTATGGATGGATAGGGAGAACGGGCCATTAACCCGTTGACCCAAAGTGGATTGGTGGTTATTAACGACCGCTAATGCAGCCGGGACCCGAAGCACGGAGAAGCTCGAGTTGATAAATTTTTGGTCACCCATCCGATGACCGGCTTTTGCGAAAGTTGAACTTCAGCAAGGCGCGTTAACCACTGCGCCATCGAACTTCTTTAGTTACTAAACCCAAATTATTTGATTGTGTTTAAAGAACATTTATTTCTTATTAAAAAGCATACAGTCACTTGCATAAGAAATTAATAAATTAATTGATTAAATGATTCAGTGTTAGTAGCTTGAAACGACGAACAGCACAAACTTCATGATAACAATTTAAGTACACACGCCTGCACATCAACCTACCACAAACCGTCAAATTTCCTCAATAGACTTTGAACTTTATGTGTTAACTATATGATTGAAAATGTATTGAAGAAATTTGTCAGTTTTGGATAGGTTTGAAATTTGGTGACTCGTTTCTTTGTCGCACCACCAAAAGATGGAATAGTCTACCAGCACATGTTTTCCCTCTTTCCTATGATATGGGGTCCTTCAAACGAGGCGTGAAGAAGCACCTTGTGCGCCGGCAGAGTGAAGTTGACTGATGCTGCGTTGTTTTCACGCTGCACCAGTTGTCTTCGCGTCTGGACTCCATTACCACTTAACATCAGGTGGTGTGGAGTCATTTGCCGTGCTAAGTATATAAAAAAAATGGTTGATGTGCGTTAGGGCGTGTGTACGTGAAGTGTACCGATGCGCATACATATTATTACATTAAAGCCAGAACTGAAAGTACCAGCAGACAGTCCGTTCGAAACTGCTGCACTGCTGCACTGGTTAGCTCGAAAACTTAGAGCAAAGTTAGCTTCCAAACTGTTTCTAGACGTGACACACACAGTACTGAGAAGTGACAAGCTTGACTTTGAAATACCAAAAATTGTATTGTATTACTTTCGTATCAATAACATTACAATAACATAGGGTTTACAATGGAACCAGTGATAAAATTTCAATTAAAGTCTGTGTTATTTTGCCGATAAAATCTGTGTCCAGCGCTGGGCTTAAAGTATCGGACTAAATGTCGGATCGGATTAAATGTAATAAAAATTTTTTTTTTTTTATTCATGTGTAGTGTTAACATTTTGTACAACCCTATTTGGTTATTGATTGACAAGCGCAAGCGCAGTGCCGGATGGATGAGTGACCTTTGACACGTGGCACGCTTGTACCCCCGCCGTCTACCCCGCACCGCGCTCTCGGGCCGCCCGCGCCCGCCCTTTTTGTCTAAAAAACATAAATTTCTCAGTACCTATAACTTGTGAAAAAAACAGTTATCACCAAACATATAGGCTGCTCAAATTTTATAGATTATTTTTTTTCAGGTTGTATATATTATTATATTTATATTATAATCGCCTCTGTGGTCTCGGCTTAGACCCAGGGGTCCCGGGTTCGATTCCCAGCGAGGGGTACATGTGCACTCGGTTTGGATGGTGGTAGGGCTTGTTTGTCCGCCTGGCTAGCTACCAACATCCATCATTGGCTCTACCATCTCTTAGATGAGATCAAGGCACTGTGATTAATCGTAAAATATATATTTTTTTTAATGTTGGACTACAATCCAGTTAACATAAACAAAGTTAAGTAACATTTACGAGATTTCCTATAACAACAAAAATGCAAGTGATATAAATAATTATGAAGTGATAATTTCGCTGGACATGTCAACCGCATGCCTCACGCGAGGTGGGCGCGGATCACAACGGAGTGAACCTCACATTATGCGAAAAGGCGACCAGGTAGACCGAGACAAAGATGGCGATGCGACTTTGATGGATTCATGAAGAATGGCGTGATGTTGCAGGGGACCGGAAGGTGTAGAAAAAATGTGGGGAGGCCTTTGCTCATGAGTGGGACAGCAGTACGCAAGAACCTTCCTTCCGCCCACAAAATATTCACATGGTAGAAGAATCAATGGATGCAAGCGAACATGCACACCAACACCGATACCCGACACGTGTTTCGTCCCTCCACGGCTTATCCTCAGGAGCTGTTGACAACAGCTGTTGCTTTTAACAAAATAATCAATACACTTATGCCTGATTTCACCATTGACCTCTAAGTTTTAGGTGACCCCTAAGCCATTTTAGGTGACGGTTTTGCTCCAACAACTGTCACCTAACGTGGCTTAGGGGACACCTAAAACTTAGAGGTCAATGGTGAAATCAGGCATTAATCTCTGTTTCAAAATATATTTTATAATTTTAAAGACTTAAAACACAACAAGTAGTAATGTTAAATAAGTAAGTAATCAGCCTAAAACTGTCCCACTGCTGAGCAAAGCCTAAATCATTAAATAGTCATCACTACAATTGATGGGTAATGGCTTATTCACCGCTCTTGCCAAACCCGGGCTATGCATCAAAATATCCGAAGCAAACTTTGCCCGACCTAGAAATTGAACCTGGGACATTCAGGTACCGGGCCGAACACTTTGCCAATCGACCACCGAGGCGTTAAAATACAACTACAACATGCCAATTAAAAGATTAGGAAAACGCTGTTTCGAAATATTATCGTTTTGATCACCCATCTTGGGACACGCCATTGCTAAAGCCGCTTAGCATTCACGATTGTAACTTACACATGCTGCCAATTTCATCAGAGTGCCAACAGCAATACAACCTTTTTGAGAACTCATTTACCTCATGGGTGCCCTGGATTATTTCCCACGGGAAATAAAGGTAAGTTGGCATCAAATTGACCTCCGCAAAACAAATAATTCGGGCAAGGTACCGTGAGAGGTTTTCGTGCTTTCGAGAAGTAGTAGTCCTTTTTTTTAACCGACTTCTAAAACGAGCCTCCTTTTTACAAGCTTTCATTTAGTTTCACCTGTCCCGATGTTTGTTTGTTTGTTAGTTTGTCTGTAATCAAATCTTGCAAGTTAAATTTGATCCACTTCCTGGTTACTGATTGAGCTGAAATTTTGCATGCGTGTGTAAATCAGATGACAATGCATAATTATTATGACATAGAGCTGATCTGATGATGGAACCGGAAGGTGGTCATAGAAACTCGGTAGTTAAACGACATAACCCCATCGAGTTTGGACTCGTTTGATCCGTCTTGACGAGTACTTTGGTTCTAAAGGGTAACCAGGGTCTGATGATGAAGCTGGAAGATGGCCATAGGAACTGAAATGAAAATAAGTTGGGCTGAATGGTATGAGGGTGTATAAACATATCATTAAAAAATACAAAAAAGTAAAAAAAAAAAAAAAAATTAAAAACAAGCTTTTATTTCTTGTTAATAAAATAATTTAATTCAAAAACCTTTGCGTTTTTATCACAGACCCAATTTTTTTATAAATAAAAGCGTGTTACATTTTGATGGAACATTAAAGAACAAAATAATTATTATAAAATTCTAGCATCAAAAATATGTGACAACTTGAAGCGAAAACATAAATATTTAGATCAACTTGCCCATAATAATAACACATATTAATTTATGCTCGTTTACGCGCAAGCTTAACATTCCTTAGGCACACAGGCGAAATTCGAAGCGTGACGTAAACATTTTTCAGTTCGACGCCGAGCTACCGATTTGGGGCAAACATTTTGGCATGACATTCCCGGCATCCAGGAATCTCCTGCGGAATGTGACCTTGTACACACACCTGGGTATCTGAAACTACTATGGCAAGGGGTAAGCAAAATAGTCTTAAATAGTAAATAAATCCTTATTTATGTTACGGAGTAAATACTCCTTTTGAAATTATATATTTTTTTATATTTTCCTTCTTTGTAATTGTCAACGTTCTTTTGTTTTGTTTGTCTGCAAACGAATGTAAGGGGTTATCATATTATGTAAATTTTTAATTGCATCAAAATAATTTATTACAGTTAAATTTTATGTAAAATTTATTCACTGGAAACATGGTAATACAATACTAAAGAAGCCTAGATACAATTATATTCAAGTCTTCGTTTCTAATTAGCAATTTATTTTGTAGTGTGGATGAATAATCTTGAAGACCTCGATGGCGCAGTGATTAACGCGCCCGGTCTGAGATCGCTAAGTTGAGTAACTTTCGCAAAGGCCGGTCATCGGATGGATGACCAAAAATGTATAATCTCGAGCTTCTCCGTGCTTCGGAAGGCACGTATAGACATTGGTCTCGGCTGCATTAGCAGTCGAATCCGCACTGGGCCCGCGTGGTAGTTTATGGCCCGTTCTCCCTTTCCATCTATGCGGAAGGCTCGTGCCCCAGCAGTGGGGACATAAAATGAGCTGATGATGAATATATCTTCACAAATAATTTAAGTATATTGTATAGACGTGTACCTAAGTGAAAAATGCAAAGATGCAAAGCACTCGGTACGATACTCGTAGATCCCGGGTTCAATTCCTGGGTCGGACAAAGTGTGTTTCGGTTTTTTCGATGCATAAACCGGGTTTGCGATCACCAACCCGCATTTGGCAAGCGTGATGATTAAGCCATCACTCATCAATTGTAGCGATGACTTAATTTCAATGATGGAGTCCTTTGCCTTACAGTGGGGTAATATATAGACTTACTTACTACTACTATTTAGCAGACGAAGGGATTAGATTTTTTTTTTTTTGAGACAGGTTGCTTATTGCCTCAGACATCATTTTCAGCTTCACCGGGCTTGTTTGGGGGCGGCAAGGAACGTAAGGGGGGAACGTTAAGGGTCGCTCAAGCCGTGTGAAACGAATCACCTTCAGAGGTTGTCTAGAGGGAACGGCATCGCGCACTAATGCGCGTCCCCGTGCCCTACTAGATTCTCCGAAGGGCTCGGATCGGATCGGGGAGCGGAGTAACCCGCCTCTAAAGGCTCGGACCTCGGCTCGAGTTGACCGGGCCGTGGAGGAGGAGAGAAGCGCCCAGGTACATGTCTGTACCTGGTGTAGAGCGCGTGTGAACCGGTTCTTCGTACCCTTGTTATACGAGTACGGTGTCTTTGGCCAAAACTAGTGTGCATGTTAAGTGTATTCTGTAAATGTGTAGTGGCATTTAGAGGATCGGGCGGGGGAATTAGATTAAACAGCCGTCAAACAAACAAGTTTCTTTTAACTCAAACCCACATACGCTACAGTTTAGAACTAAAGTGTGCTATCAAGTTGCTGAAACTCAGTCTCCAAGTAACTCCAAGTGCATTAAACTGAAACTAAACAGCGGCAGGCGTAGTTTTCTTTGAATTAGTTTCCGAACTCCATTGTACGAGTAAGTTTTTAGTAGGTTCGTCAGTCAGAATCTAAAGTCACCCGAAAACTTTCGCGTTTTTTCACTTATTACAATTTTGCTTTACTTACTAAGAAAGAAAGAAAGAAAAAACATTTATTGACTCTCACATACACAGACACAAAGACATGAAATACAAGACAAAAAAAATAAATATAAAAATAAATAAATAATTAACAAATTAGTAACAAATAAAAAGAATACAAGTGTGAGGAGCCAATCAGGACCCCACCTCAGCATAACGGTGTGACAAAATCACATCGCAACGGCGCTGGTATTCTGGCAGGGCTTGTGCGAGGTGACGTTTCAATCCTATTTTTTTTTTTATTTATTTATTACTCAAATTGAGACTAATAAATAAATAAATTAGAGAGGATATAAAATAAACAAAATATAAACATATGTATGTGTATATAATTGTACTTATATTATAAATAAACCTATATACTCCTAAATATACATATATTAAAAATGCACTTACATAAAAAACAAAATATACAAAATAAAAGACATCGTACACAATTAAAAAACCATAAACAAATAAAAAACTGGCGAGGCGGACTACACACTGAACGCAGCCACACTGTCACTGTCGTACTGGCAAGCACTTGTTTCACTTCACCTCGCAGGTGATATAAGATGGGCGCATTACGCCCGGTATCCTCTTCTGAGGTACTGGCTATCGTATCTCTCTGCCGGAACACAACAATGTTATTAACATTGATATAGCGACATCATACTAATATTATATCTTCATAATGGAAAAGGAAAGCTTTGTATATTTGTATTTTTGTTTGTAACGAATAAACTCAAAAACTACTGGACCGATTTAAAAAAATCTTTCACCATTGGAATGCTACATTAGCGCCGAGTAACATAGGCTATATTAAAAAAAATTACCACCGGTGCGAAGCCGGGACGGGCCGCTAGTATTTAGATAAGATGGCGGACGAACCAGCCTTACTACCAACCGAACCGAGTACACAAACATGTAGGTACCCTTCGAATCGAACCTGGGACCTCTCATCACTAGAACACAGAGGCGGTTGAAATATACATGTATGATTATTATCTTTATAGCTTCAGTCACAACAAAGTGATGTAAAATAAAATTTAATGAAGCTAAAGACTTTTTCATATAACTTACTGAGTAAGAGTAGTGTTGATAAATAACGAGCCACAATAGCATAGTTGGTAGTGCACCTGACACGGTATGTTTGAGGGTGCTGGTGCGAATGCTTTTCTAAATTGTGATTTGTACGCAACAAAATTTGCGTAAAATTACAAAATATTCATAGCTAGCTGACCCAGCGGACTTCGTACCGCTTTGTCAGTTTCTATGACAACGAAACAAACAAATCGTTTAATAGTTTACGCGTAAAAGCGTATCAAACAAACAAACAAACTCAATTTTTTTTAAATAATAAGTGAGGCGGTTCTTTTTAAAACTTGACTATTCCACTTTTTTTTGTTTGGTAACATTGAAATTTACACTCTGCGAAAATAAAATTGGGCCAAAACTTGATGATTACCCCAGAAAAAAAAGTCGTCAAAGTCGTCAAAACTAGATTTTTCCACGGCAAAATGACATTACCCATTTCAATTAAACATTTTTGGAACAAAGTATGATTAATCCTGAAGAAACTATTTCAGTTTAAATTGCATCTAAACATGTTTTATTCCTAGTACATTTAACTTTTTAATATGGCAAGCTGAAATTTTTGTTTTTGAACGATTGCACAACACTTGTACGTGGCGTTTGTTTGACTTTTTAGACACAAAAGTGACATGACTTTTGTGTCATGTATGACAGTTGACAATGACAATCATGACTCATGATTGTCACTGTCAACTGTCAACATTTTTTTCGGTACAACTCAAACTCAAGTCAGTAGCAGAGCGTAATAAAGTAATAAAGCATATAATAAAACTTGATTATTCCAATTAGCCGCGTCACAACTAGATTTTCAGATTGTGCAAAAACACAAAAAGTGACATAGTCAAGTTTTGAAGTATCAAGACGTATCCTATGTCTTTGATTATACTCTTGAGGATAAGGGCGGATTGCACAACCTCACCTAAACTCACTAAATAGGTTTGGCGCTAAACATGTTTACAGTATCAACATGTTTACAATATCATCCTGTCTCTTTCAACTTCCAACAAATGACAGTAATGGAATGACATTTTAAACCATCGATACATTATAACTCAATGTTTTAAACGTGCTTAGCGCTAAACTTATTTAGTGAGGCGTTGTGCTAGCCGCCCTAAGTGTACAAAAGTTGATAATGATCGGTTGAATAGTTTACCCGTAAAATCGTAACAACAATCGCATTTATAATATTAGTTTTTTTGCTTCATCGTCAGCTCATTTTATATGTCCCCACTGCTGGGGCACGAACCTTCCCTATAGACAGATTGGGAGAACGGGCCATAAAACCCCACGCGGGCCCAGTGCGGACTGGTGGTTGTTAACGACATCTAATGCAGCCGGGACCAACGTGCCTTCCGAAGCACAGAAGAGCTTGAGATGATAAATATTTGGTCACGCATCCGATGACCGGCCTTTGCGAAAGTTGCTTAACCTAAGCACTCGCATACCGGGCGCGTTACCACTGCCCCATTTATGCCCTATTACTTCAAAAGATAGAAAGCAGTACCTATTTCTATTTACTCTTCAAAGCAGAACCGCACTACAAATCAACGCTACGGCAGAAATATGTATTAGCGTAGTCTAGTCGGATTTGGGCCAAAATATCTACCACCAGACGAAATTAATTACGAATAAATAAGATTGTTACACTAGAACAACGTAAATTGCTCTCCTTGAATCGGATACCTGTCTGAATCCGGCGAAAGATTAATGTTGGGAACGGTTTTACCTTAAGGCAGTCTTATACTATAACCGACAAAGAAGAATTACTGAATTCGTAAGGGCATTCTGGTCCAAAAAGGTTGCTTTGCTTCCAGTGTGGAGTTTTTTGTTTTTGGCACAGCTGGAGAGACTGTATCACGGCCCATATTTCAATGGAATCGATGGCTTTTTCATAGTCCACAAACGCTAAGCAAAAAGGCTGGTTATACTTCTTCGGTCTTCTGTATAACCTGCCACAGCGTATATATGTGGTCTATGGTACTGAAGCCTTTTCGAAAACCGGCTTGTTCGATATAGGCTGGAAGTTATCAAACCTGCGTGCAAGACGATTCGTTATGACTCTCGATAACAGCTTGTAGACGTGGCACAGAAGTGTGATGGGTCTGTAGTTCTTCAGCAGGGTTTTATCGCCTTTTTTCAAGAACAGTACCACCATACCTACGTGCCACGTCTCTGGCGTTCTGCCTCCTAGTATGACGGAATAAAGCCTCTGAAGAGCTACGAGTACCGGTCTTCCACCTGCTTTCAGAAGCTACACTTGAGTTGAGTCCCATCACTCAATGCAATGCAAACAAATATTAATTTCCTTGTCAATTAAAGATGTATCGTGTACAGTCACGAGCATTAACACATGTTAAGTACACACTTATACACTTTTGACTAGTTTTGACTCTTTTTTTCTTTTAGTTGATGGCTTCGTGCGATGAGCACATTTAGCCAGAGTCAAAGTAATTTTTCTTACAAGTAATACATAAATAAACAATATTTCCTTCCTGTATGATGATGATGAATGATAATAGAAATGAGAAGTGAGAAATGATACATCCCCCAACCCCTCGAGTATCTCAGTAAAGGATGTAGGGCTTTACTAAGTCCTCACGCGGACTTCTTGAGAGAATTTGAAAAGTGCCGTTGCACTGTTTTGTTTCATTTGCCAACACTCATGCACACTCACGAACACTTAACGGTTAATAATCCACCATTATTTCACATTAATATTCGACATAACACAAATTTTAGAAAATAAAACAAAACCGCAGATATATCTTCACTTTCCCGCCAAGAAGTCCGTTTTGACTCTTATTCCATTGTAATACGAGTTACATTCTTTACATGTGAATGCTCGTGACTGTACAAATATAGAATAATCTTAATTTAGAATAACGTACTTTCTAAATTTTTTGTTTTTGATTTTCTTGTGAATTATTTAAAGTTGTAAAGCTATAAATCGTAAATCAACTACGTATGACTCAATAGTATTTCCACTCATTTTGAAATAACTCAATAATAAGTAAAAGATCTCAATAATAATTGCTGCTACTGCAACTCTATATTGTACTCTATAACTGATAGAAATCCGACGACAGCCGAACGACGAAGTTTGCCGTGTCCATTTTGTTTTTAGGTAACTATAAAATAATAGGACATTGAATAAATTAACGACTTACGAATAATAAAGATTATACTTGTCGGAACGTGGGCCTTATCAGAATCATTAGCATTTTCCATGTCGGCGTAGGTTAGCGGGCGAGGAGAAATTATCTAACAAACACGTGTTTTCTAATAGTTGTCTCTTTTAATTTAAATAAGCATTCACAAAAATGAACGCACTAAGCAGATCACAGCACATTTAAACTTAGGAAAACTATAACGTTCCGCAGAACCCGTGGCGTGTGCTACCGATGCAAACGGATAATGTTCTCTTCCCGTGGGACGGTCGCATACTGCCAGCGCTCTGCGTTATGTCAAGCGAACAATCATTGTCATTCGCTTATGTCACTTTTCCTGATTCAATTAATTAACAATGAGGTTTTATTGTAAATCATAGAAGCGCTGTCATACTTTTATCAATCAGACATATTGTATCTTATTTATTTATTTCTATAGAAGGTATTATTTACCCAACTCACTGTACTTTAAAGTATATTCAGCCCTTTCTCTAATTATGGGTTCTGCAGTGTACTAGGGTTGAGTGTGGCATTAGCCGCAACATTAAGCTTAGCGAATTCAGCCTTTCGGCTTTTTGTATAACTTTTTTTGTGAATGGTAACTTTAATGTTTATTTAAGCTTAGTTGTTACTTCTTTGTCCTTTTTACATGTTTTTCTAAATGTTAAAAGCAGTATTAATACTGCTTTTAACATGCCACAACATGAAGTGCCCAACCATTACATCAGATTTGATAAACCACAAATACTCGCTAGAGAGCAACTATTCATCCCTAGGACGATACGCGAGGCTATTGAAATTAAAAAAACATCCTAATTTCAATAGAGAAGATGGTTGGAATCCCATCATACAAAATATTAAATCCCAGCCCCAACACCATACTTGCCGACCAAAAGATACTTGCTTACAGTAGAAAAGTAGAAAATGCTTACACTTTCTGCGTAAAACAGAACGCCACCTGATTAAATTTAAATGAGGGTATACAAGCTACTAACTAATTATGAGACGACCAACACCTCAGTCCCCCTGTGACCACGGACCCTGCAAAGGGTTCAAAACGTCAGGACAAACATTAAAATCACTGAAGCGGCCATGGGCAGTTTAGTAACCAAATCGAAATGCCATAGAACGGCCATGGGTAGTATAGTAAACAAACGATCTTGCGTTCGTAAAGTTCTTCTTGTCGTTATAATAAAGATTGAACTCGTTCACCTTATTTTTTAAATAATTCTGTATTAAAATCCCAACCTTTTTTAGTTCAGCAACACTCCAATCCAATCCGCCATACTACAAGAGCGTTTGAAATCTGTCATCTGTCATCTCCCATAGTCATACTGTGCTGTGTCAAGGTGTGTTTTTGTGAAATAAACTGCTTTTTTTTATGTTATTGTAAAAATAAGTGTAATGCACACGCCTGCACATCAACCTACCACAAACTGACAAATTTCCTCAATAGACATTGAACTTTAGTACTATGCAATACGGTTGAAAATGTTTTGAAGAAATTTGACAATTTTGGATAGGTTGATGTGCAGGCGTCTGTACATTGTTAGAAAGCCTAATAAATTTCAATGTTATTAATGTGTTAATATAGCATCTTTAAAAACAAACAGTCGAAATAAAAAAGCAATAAATTAAAAAGAATTTTTTTTTACTAAATTGACATACGTCGCAATTATTTATCGCGCAAAGACAATGCAGCCTTCGATTGCGACAATCATTATGACGTGCGAGCGCGCTAACGAACTCGCAGACCCTTAATGAGGTGCGGCTTTGTGACTTCAACGCACCATTATAACGACATGCTGAATAATCGCTGAACAAGGGCTTGTGAATAATTACACTACGTCTAGATAACGATTCACTATCCATTTGCACAAAAATTTAAACTATAAAATATTTTGGCATAATTATGGTAATTTATACTAATGATCATCATCATCATCATCATCATCGGCTCATTTTATGTCCCCACTGCTGGGGCACGAGCCTTCCCTATGGATGGATAAGGAGAACGGGCCATGAACCACCACGCGGGCCCAGTGCGGATTGGTGGTTGTTAACGACTGCTAATGCAGCCGGGACCAACGGCTATTTTATGTATAAATGTCGTCATCCTACCACCACCACGACCACTTCGTCATCGAGCTCCTCAAAATATAAAATATGCTCAAACCCAACAAAGAAATACGGGTGATTATTCTTCCTTGGTAAAAATACAAAAACAAAGTTGAAATGACCCTTCGTATTTTCAACGCAACAAAATTTAATAGTACAACGTTTATTAAGCCGTCTTATCACCTGCAATATCAGGGAAGCCCTAAAATGTTTAATTACTTGCGTCGTTGCGAAGGATTACTTGTACACCAAGAGCTAGGGTGCAAGAATTTGTATATCACCTTCTGCATGTTTCCCGATCCGATTCGAACCTCTCGGAGAATCTAGTAGCGAACGGGTATGCCATTCCCTCTAGAAAACTTCTGACGATGTTTAGTTTCACACGAGGAACCCTTTAAGTTTCTTTGGCCACCCAAAAAGTCCGGTGACGGTGAAAATGCCGGCTGAGGCAATCGGCAAACTCTCCAAAGAAAACCTGATGCATTTATTTCTAAAAAATTTGATAGTTTTAGTATTTTTTACTCAATACTCAATACTTTTTTGCAAAACAATACCTACTGAGTTTATGGATGGGCACAAATATCAAGGTCAAATTTATAAAACTTGTCGGGCACGTATCTATAGGCATTGCATCCGTACCTATGTCAACTTTTTTTAACTGGACAAAAGAGTTATTTAATTGTTTACACATATTAGACTGTCATATGCACACAAATAAGGTCTTAAATAGGGTGTTACGTACATACATAAGCCTTGTAAGGGCATAGCAAAATTAGAATAAAAAGTTTTCGATGCTCTGTCTACCCCTTTTTGGGAGAAGGACATGAGAGTATGTTTATACTATCCAAATTGTCAAATTTCTTCAATACATTTTCAACCATTATACTTTATACATAAAGTTCAAAGTTTATTGAGGAAATTTAACAGTTTGTGGTAGGTTGATGTGCAGGCGTGAGTACGTATGATATCAATGTACCGTGGAACGTATTAAAAAAATTAAATGAACGTTCAAAGTACATCCTATCTCCAAAACTATGTTGAGCCTAAACCACATAGCGGTCGCGGTGGTATTAAACTTTGGCAATTATTAAGTCGCCAGAGGTATCTAAGTTAAGCCCGGCAATATCCATAGAGATTTATTAACACTGTGGCGTCTGATTAACTACGGTTAGTTTTAACGAGATACTTTAATCTAATGGGAAATAGTTTTTATGTTACTTGTATGTCTGCGGAGCGTACAATCTTTGTTGTAACAATATATTTGCATTTTTTTTTTTTTGTATATTTGAAGTCTAAGCTAAGTTTGCAAGCGAGCGATTGTCATTCGAAAATACAATAAATGCGTAACAATCGTATACTTAACAATAGCTTCAGTCAATAGGTCCGCGTGGAGGTTTATGGCCCGTTCTCCCTGTATTGTTTCCATCCATAGGAAAGGCTTTTTGTGGGAACATAAACAATTGTTGGTGATGGTGATGATGATGATGATGATAATCGATAAATTAAAAAAATGGCTAGTCGAAAATTGCTTTTACTCTGTCAATGAATACTTTGAAATTCATTTCACGTCTCATTGACGTTGTTGTAACTCAATCGAAATCTTTATTATTCTAAGATTATAATAGTTTAATTAGTAATTTTTAATCTCTTTACTTACCTAGTTTAAATTGAATGTTGCATGCCAGCTTCTGGTAAATTGCGTGAAACTTTTTTTTATCATAAGACCATTTGTACCGCATTTTATGCAAAATAAATTTTATTTCATTAAAAAAAAAATGGTTATTAGGCCAAGTGGCGTAGCACTCGGCCCTATATCCGGAGGTCCTAGGTTAAACTCTCGGTTCGGGTAGAGTGTGTATTGGATATTTTCGATGCGACCCGGGTTTGTGATCATCTACCCGTATTGGCAAGAAAGTAATTAAGCCAATAATACGGTGATAGCTAGCCAGGCGGACCTAAAACACCACCACCTACCAAACCGAGTACATACATACCCCCGCCGGGAAAAGTACCCGGGAACAAGACCCACTAAACCACAAAGACCACAAAGGCGATGATGACGAAAAAAAATGACGTAATACCTAGGTATTAAAGCTTTTATGAAACTTAATTTCATTCGGCAGCTATTCGTGGAGGCCGTTATTAAAATAAACTTTTGTAAAGCAAGGTATTTTTAATTAAATCCCGTTTATTGGGGCTGGATTTTATATAATTTGCTCTTGGCATAATTAATTTTATTATATAGTAATTGAAAATCTCATATTGATGGATACCTTTAATAATATGGGACTTCATGGTGGTAAAGAATATATCTACATGTTTGCAGTTTTCTATTATTTTCAAAAATATTTTTGCGTCTATAGTAAAGTGTAATAATGGTGGCTTTTTTATTTGTCCGTTAAGACACGTGACACTTTGGACATATTAGTGGAAACTTGCTAATGTCCCCTACCCCTCAAAAAACTGTACCAAGCACCATGTATGTAATGCTTCACTAAATGGAATTTATTGTGTCATTGTACCAAATAAAGATTTTTTTTCTATTTCTATTTATATTTAAAACCTCAATTACAATAAATAAAACATTTTTGAATTTAACTGCGATTACTGAAGTTAAAACAATTTTAGCAAAGGCCGATCATCGAATGGATGACCAAAAGTTTATCATCTCGAGCTCTTCCGTGCTTCAGAAGGCACGTAAAGCCGTTGGTCCCGGCTGTCGTCGTTAACAACCACCAATCCGCACTGTGCCCGCGTGGTGCCCGCCCGTTCTCCCTGTGTTGTTTCCATCCATAGGACAGGCTCGAGCCCCAGCAGAGACAAAAATGAGCTCGTGATGAATGACTTTTACCTTTTCGCATGGATTCTTATCATCATCGCCTTACAAACGACCCACACTGGTCCAATTCAGGCTAGTAACTAAATTTCTATTATATTATTGATACAAAAGTCCAACAGTGAAACCTTGTTTAATTAGTAAAATAAAGAGAAAGTTCATTGAGCAAGTTAAATATCAAACGAAACTTTCGGAATGGATTAAATTTGTGTTTGCATAAAACTGAAATTAATTTTTATTCTAAATCCGACTCTGCCGATATTTAGAATACCACAGATTTTTCTATTTTTTGATATGTAGTTTTCTGCTAGCCACAAATGGCATTTACAGTATCACCGAACTTTTTGAGGGGCGGGAAACCTAAAGGCTACCTCAAGTCGTGTAATCGAAACACCGTCAGAGGGTTTCATGAATGGCGCAAGCGTGCCCCCGTTCCCTACTAGATTCTCCGAGGCATTCGAGTGGGATCGGGAGCAAGATTATCATAATTTTAGTTGTTAATTCAGCTAGTTATTAATAGCAATGTTGTGTTTCGACAGTTATGTAAAAGAGCCAGTTCCTTAATGGTTGAGAATACCGTGTGAAGTGCGCTTCCATCTTGGCCCTTATCGTCACTTACCATCAGGTGGGATGAAGACCAAGCGCTTCTGCGTTCTTATACATAATAATTTATTAATAACTAGCTGACCGGCGGACTTCGTACCGCTTTGACAGTTTCCATGACAACAAAACATACAAAACGTTGACAGTTTGCATGACAACAAAACAAACAAATCATTCGTCCGCTTAAGAATTCCCGTATTCCATGATGGACCCCTATAGCAGCGCCACTTACTGAGTCTAAATGTTAATCTAAACCATTCTCGAATCCACTTGAATACACACAGAATATTTCATCCAAATCGGTCCAGCCGTTTAGAAGGAGTTCAGTGACATACACACGCACAGACGCACAGAAATTTATATATATAAAGATAATAATAATAATAATAATCATCCCGCATGACGAGAACCTCGTAAAGGCCGAGAAGGACAAGGCTAGCAAGTACCTTGACTTGGCTCACGAGGTAACCGCCATGTGGGATGTTGACTCGACAATCATTGTGCCGATAGTTGTGTCTGCGAACGGTCTGGTAGCGAAGAGTCTCGACCAACACCTTAAGAGACTCTCGCTTAATGGTTGGATCAAGGGCCAGATACAGAAGGCGGTACTCTTGGACACGGCGTCCGAAGGTTCCTGTCTCTGCAGCCCTAACCACCGGCAACTTGAGCCCTGCCCCGTTGCCGGCGGCACCCTAGGCTAGGTTTTTTATAATATTTTTATGTTTTGTATGTACTTTTGTATTTTACTTTTATATTAATATTATAACAAACCTAGGCTAAGAAAGAAAATAAATAAAGAGTATAATAATAATAATACCCGCTGCTGGTGGTACTCTAGAATTAGGTTTTTATAATGTTTTATTGTTTTTATATTAAAATATTGTAAAAATCTAGTTTTAAGAAAGAAAATAAATAAAGAGAATAATAATAATATTTCTTTAATGTTCCTTCACAAACATTACAAAATAGTATGAAGATCTTAAAATAATAAGTTACCTAATAATATAATTATATTGTTGAGAATCATTGAATAGACCAAAAAAAAATACACTGCGCGCATTGCATTAACCAGCGCAAAAAAAACGGATTAATTTTTTATTTTTTTTATTTTGCTATTTATTTCCCTATGTAACAGTACATTGCATTTGTACATACTCTCTGCCAAACTGTGTAATAGTTTGTCGGATATTCGTTATGCTGTTACGGAAATCGAAACTTAGTGGAAGATCGGCTGGGAATAATATTCTAATTCTTTTTTATGGTGAGAATCGCACACACGGATACGGGGGGCAGAAAGAACAAGATTCATCAAGAAGATCAAGAAGATTCATCAGTAATTCATCTCGTACAAGAGATCGCGCAAAATAGGTGGCAGTGGCGTCACCTTGTGTTGGAGGCCAAGACTCACTTTGGGTCGCTGAACCATCGGAGTAAGTAACTAATTTAGTACATTTTACGCTAACATTCGCTATATTTTTTGCAAAAAAGAAATATTTTTGGCTTATTCAGTAAAAGTAGAAAGTTTTGGTAAATTTTGGTGGGTTGGACAGAACCACGATAGCATTACCTTTATGCTGCACCTGACCAGCCATGTCATGGGGTGCGGGTTTTAATGTCACTCGTGGAAATTTTTTCAACTTTTTCAGACAAAATAAGAAACAAAAGTAACACACATTTTTTTACACGTTTGTTTTTTCCTAGATTCCTTCGAAGCCAGTCCTCGATGGCCGCCCTTATCTTATCTTATCTTATCTTATCTTATCTTAGTGGGCCTCCCGAGGTTTCCCTCTCAGTAACACTTCGACCCATCGGGATCTTTCTTTCACTTTTCTTTCTCTGTAAAGATAGATGCCATAAGTTTGGCAACGTCCTTAAAACTTAGGTTTTATTACAAGACCGGGTGAAGTGCGATTCGGTGTTTCAAATGCATAACAAGGGTTGGTGATGATGACCAACCACTAACTCACTTTAATCATTTTTTTATTGAAAAGGACTGACTTACTTAAACAAGCGCAACAATGAGCAAAAACATTACGCCACAAGACAAGGGGGGTATTAGGAAAAAAATATAAGTATCATTAATATTACAAAAACACAATGTTGAAAAAATTTCCACGAGCAGGATTTGAACCTGCACCCTTCTGACATACCGGGTCAGGTGCTCTTCCAATTGAGCTATCGTGGTTCTAACCAGCCCGCCGAAATTATTCAACACTATTTACTTTTTTACTTTGAAAGCCAAAGGCGCCAATCAATGTCAACAACTACCGTCATTAACATCTGATCATAATATTTTTACAAATACTAAAGATCAGTTAAGAAGTGGGCTAGCTATTTATAAAATGTTTTTAATTTGTTTATATAATTTTACAAAAAATTTGTTTACAAAATTTGCGTTAAAATTATATAAACAAATTAAAAACATATCATTAATATATTTGGTCACCTATTCGATGGATCGTTTCTTAGCGTACAGACGCCTGCACATCAACCTATCTAATACTGTCAAATTTCTTCAACACATTTTCAACCATATCACTTAGGTATAGAGTTCAAAGTCTATTGAGGAAATTTGACAGTTTGTGGTAGGTTGATGTGCAGGCGTGTGTTTACGCTTAAAAGCTAAAAGCGTAAAATACAAAACAAAAAGGAAACATTTTAAAACAACAGACATTAACGCTCATAAATTTCAGACAAAAGCTGAAGTTTCCTAGCAAAAAGCCAGATGCAAAAGCTCATTATGAATAGCACAGTTACATAAAACATAGTTTTGTATAGAAGCAGACTTGTTTTATAATGGAAACTTTTATGTAGCACGAAATCGGAGTACGTGCGAGTAACATATTATTTCAATGGTACGATTCTCGCTAGACAGACATTATTTTTAGTCCGATGTTTACATAGAGTTAAATAGCCAGTTAAAGAGGTGTTTCACAAAGAACAAAATTAAATGATCGAATATGTGTTAAAATGAGGATCTGGCGATATCACAAAGTCCCTAGCGATACCACTATATCACGGAAGATGTAAAATATTCTAATCTATTACGTATTCTCACTAGATGACTAATATAACAAAATACTACAATATTTTTGACTAAGTTAAGCAACATTCGCAAAGGCCGGTCATTGGATGGGTGGCCAAAAATGTATTATCTCGAGCTCATCCGTGTTCGAAAGGCATGTAAAGCCGTTGGTCCCGGCTGCATTAGCAGTCGTTAACAACCACTAATACGCTCTGGGCCCGCGTGGTGCTTTACGGCCTGTTCTCCCTATCCATCCATAGGGAAGGCTCGTGCCCCAGCAGTGGGGACATAAAGAAATGAGCTGATGATGATGATGATGATAACTACATCGTTTTACTTAAGCGCGTTTTTACCAACAATCTTTATGTTTATGTACCCTCTAAGCCATCTTAGGTAACAAATTTTCTCTGGCAACCGTCTAAAATGAAGGGGCCGTTTGATAAAATTGGGCATGAATCTAATAAAACTACGAGTACAATCAAGTAGGGAATAGGTGCATCTTATATAAATGCTGAGTACAGCATATTCGTAGTATATTGCAGTTACAAATCGTAGCTTTGTACACTGGTTGTTTAAATATAGCTAGGAGAAGTTTTCTTATAAAATACACCTACACCTTACACCTTGCCATCTTGTGTCTGTCACAATAACAACAATATTCGTAGCTAGCTTGTTGAGTTGTGAGTGACAGTTAGAGATTAGATAGGTCTACGACAGTCCCTTAGTAGCTTAGCATTCCGGGTGTGCAATGCGCTTCCATCTTCGGCCCTTGTTGATACAAGGGTAGCTGCTACGAGGGCCGAAGCTACGAGCCGTGCATTGTTCATAGTTATTGGACCTATTTAAATAATTGAAGTGGTTTTTGAAGACTACTAATGCATCCAGGACCAACGGCTTTACGTGCCTTCCGAAGTACGTAAAAGATCGTTATGATAAACTTTTGGGCACCCATTCTCTGGCCAGCCTTTGCGAAATTTGCTTAACCTCAGCAATTAAGCGATAAAGTTCTTTCAGAGAATAATAACAAAATCATGTAACTCCACTTTCACGCATAACATAAGCTCGTATTGAGCGCGCTTCGATTTCCGACTACCAGTGCTAACATTGGAACGAACCGGGGCAAAAAGATGTGACGTCACAGAGGCACAGCCCGTATTGGACCGTTTTCAATTTCCTACCCGTTTCCGATCCGTTGTTCTGTGCTAACGGTAACCATTAAAGGGGCGTCCTCTATTATTTATGGACAACTAAATCAAATACCATTGTGTTGTCATTGTTTAAAAATGGATTGAGCTCTCAAATTGAATTGGAAAATGACAAATGAAAGCGTTATATTTTTTTGTTTGTTTTGGTGACGGATGAATCCTTGATCATCCCCGCCCGATCCTCTAAATGCCACTACACATTTACAGAATACACTAAATATGCACACTAGTTTAGGCCCAAGACACCGTATTCGTAGAATAAGGGTACGACGAGATCGGTTCACACGCGCTCTATACCAGGTACAGATATGTACTTGAGATATGTGCTTGAGGAACCCTTATTTCTCGCCACCCCACAAAAAGCCCGGTGAAGCTGAAAATGCTGTCTGAGGCCATCAGCAAACTCTCCAAAATAAAAAAACCCTTGAACATAATCTCACCCGATGGTAATGGCTAAGGAGTTGAACTCCTTGCCTGCTGATGTGTAAACGCTATAACATGGGCCTCTTCAAAGCTAGAGTGAATGGGTTGTTTCTTGGTAAGCATAACCCACCGTAGGCCACATCTTTACTTAACATCAGGTGATCCAATTGTTACCTATTAGATATTAAAATGGTAATGTTAAGTGTCGATAAGGTTGAATATGAAAAGTAATTTCTCCCAGAAACCTCAACTACTTAAGTTAAAAAAAAATTAAAAAGAAATTGACAAAGTGTTAAAAAAATTCCACGAGTGGGATTCAAACCCGCACCCCATGACATGTCGGGTCAGGTGCACTACCAACCAGGCTACCTACGAAGGCTGACTAGCTGTCTTATCTCTAACTGTCATTGTCTCACATTGTTTTGTCTTCAACTAACGTTGCTGTCATGGCGTCAGACTTATACAATCTGTATTGGCATGCACTGTACAAACTTAAGGCGTGGATTCTACTTTCAAATAAAAATTATAAAAAAATATTTAAAAAAATTCTAACGCCTCGTAGTAACCTCGTAGTTGGTTACTTTGTGTTTTTTTCGTCATTTTTAGTGTTGAAAACCGACATATTTGTTTTTAGTCCTATTGATGTTCGAACTTTTGGCTACTCTACTGATTGTTATTTACTTACGACTAGTTTCACCTTTTTTAGCACCTGCAAAAATCGAAGACAATAAAATAAAAAAGGCTGCTATTTCTAAACTATTGAGCTTAGAATTTTTTTAGTATTTTTTTAGTATGTATATTTTCGTATAGAATCCACCCCTAAAGTTTGTACAGTGCATACCGATATAGATTGTATAAGGTGGTGGTAGCTAGGGCGACTTGAATCATTCGCAATCCATCACCAACTCAACCTGGCATAATATAACCTGGTATATACCACTCGCTGGGAATCGTACTCGAGAACTTGGTAGTTTAAGCACTAGACCCCAAGAGGCGATTAATACTCGTAATGAAAAATAGGTTGTACATTTCAAATTGTTATATGGCATTTGTAAACGAATAGTTTAATCAGCCCGTTAGTTGGTCGGCTAGCCAGTTAATTCAATGCCAGAGCCATTTCGGTTAGTTGAAACACGATAACGCGTAAATCGTTCAATTATTCCGCTGACCGAGAGCCATTTTAGTTTGGCTCAATCTAAGCTCGCTGTCACGTTAAAATTAAGTTACATTTAATTTTTTTGAGTGTGTGTGCTAACTTTTTTTTTTTGTACAGCCAGGTAGTCGATAATTTGACCGTAATTGACAAAATATATAATTTAACACATTATATTATCTTCTGCACTCCTTGAGTATGCCAAATCTCATACTCCTGCGTGCGCGCTTAATGTAATGTAATGTAATGTAATTAATGTAATGTGATATGTAATGTGCTTAAAAAGAGGTACAAAGCATTTTCTTCACGTATTAATAAATAGAAAGAATTTTAAATAGTGATAATGTTATCTGTGGAGACTGCGTTTCGGCAAACGTAGTATAGGACGCCTTCAAATTAGGTGGAGCGACGATCTCCGCAAGGTGGCTGGCAAGAGCTGGATGAGAGTAACCGCGGATCGTGCTCCGTGGCGTGCACGCGGAGAGGCCTATGTCCAGCAGTGGACTAGTACAGGCTGATGATGATGATGATGATGACTGTTATCAATAAAGTAAGTCTGTAGGGGACAAATCCATGATTGCACGCCGAGAAGTGTAGCTTTGACAATTTCAGTGAGGTGTATTACTGTCGCAAATACATATTAAAACTTTTTTAACATACTAACTACGTGATTGTATTATTTTAATGTAATCGAATAAAAGGAGAAGAAGCTCGATTATGCAGTGGTTAACGCGAAAAAAGTTAGTTAAAAAAGTTAAGGAACAAAAGCTGTTTTTATTTAAATTTCAAATAAAAAACTTTTCTGATTTTACACGCCATAATTACCTTATATTGAAACTTGGAATGTATTCAGCCTACTCAAATAAATTTACATTCAAGATATCTACAAACAGCCAAAGCAAATACCGTATTACTGTCTTGAACTGCGTAGAACTAGGCTCTAATTAGGGATGTTTGCTTAAGATGAGGGCCACGAAATATTTGGATGTCAACTCAGCTCAATCATGATTTATGAAAATATCAATTATCAATTATCATTATCTTATTAAGGCTCCTCTTCATTATTTTGAATTTTGCATTTACAATCTTTATATATGTATATAAATCTTCTGTGCGAGTGCGAGTTCAGTGATATACACAATATCACTGAACTCCTTCTAAACGGCTGGACCGATTTGGATGAAATTTTCTGTGTGTGTTGAAGTGGATTCGAGAATGGTTTAGATTTACAATTGGACCCGGTACATGGCGCTGCCATAAGGGTTCCATCATGGGATACGGGTGTTCTTACTTAAGCGGACGAATGATTTGTTTGTTTTGTCACTTCATTCTCAGTTCGCTTGTCGCGCAGGACGCACGTATCGCTCGTTCTGTCGCGCGCTCGGCCGCGTTCCGTTTGCTTTGTATTCGGTTTTTTTTTTACGGGTAAGCACAGTCCTTGATCTCACCTGATGTTAAGTGATGATAAGGCTAATGATGGAACCGCACTTCACCCGGGATCCTCAACTAATGAGGTACTGGCTATCTTATCTCTAGCTGCCGGAACACAACAATGCTACAAACATTGATGTTATGGCGACATATTTAGATAAGATGGTAGTAGCTAGCCAGGCGGACAAACAAGCCCTACCACCAACCAAACCGAGTACACAAACATGTACCCCCCGCTGGGAATCGAACTCGGGACCTCTGGGTCTAAACCGGTGGTCTTAGCCACTAGACCACAGAGGCGGTTCATTTTACTGTGTTCCGGTAAGGCTGCGGTGCACAGTACGTCGCGTATAGCGATCTCGACGCAATTTTCATTGCGGCAGCGCTCACCTCACCGTTTCACTACGACTGCTGTTGCTGAAAAACTACGCTTAGTAGCTGACTGGTGGATACCTAACGGTGACAACTAAACCAGTTTGGGCACTGACCTGGCTGCCCTCCTGGTCCTTTGGGGGATCTCCTACTAAACTCAGAACTTTTTACTAACACTAACCAGTTTAAGTACACACCCTACGGTGAATTGATTTTCACCGGATGACAACACCTAGGGCCATTCAGGCAGTAGGTTCCTTTCTAAAGGGAATTGTGTTTTTTTGGATAAGTATTTTTTTAACACTTTTCCAAAATGTAAATATTTTTTGTACTTCTTTTTACATAATATATAAATGTAATTTGTTCGCAACAAAATTTGCGTAAAAATTTATACAACCATAATAATATAAAAAATTAAATTGTTCGCAACATAATTTGCGTGAAACTCATTTTTGCAGTATTATTTTTGGATTAATATAAAAAAAAATTTACACTCATTTTTCTAAGTAACACTCCAATTTGATCTCGCGTTACGTTTGCACACACCTGCAATTTCAATAGGATGAAACGACCGCCGTTTACCTCGAGACCTCGAGGTCCTTCCCGGAAAAGCAATCTCACTTAGAGCGGGCCCTTTCTAGTTTCCCGCCTGTTTAGTGACCTACACATTTGGTGCTCATAGCAAATTGTCACTTACAAGTGTGTAGGTACCTAAACAAGCGCGTGTAGTGCGGTGCAATTAAAACGTTCACATTATCATTGATACTGGTTGAGAGTTGCTTTTTTCTTCTGTGACCTATAACGGCTGGTAGTAGTTAAGACATGTAGTGGTTAAGACCACCGGGCACAGACCTTGGGGTCCCGAGTTCGATTCACAGCAGGGGTACTTGTTTGTTTACTCTGTTTGGAAAGGCTAGTTTGACCGCCTGGCTAGCGACCAACATCTTATTCAAATATATCGCTATAACATAAATTTTGATAGCATTGTTTATTATCCGGCAGCTAGAGGTAATATAGCCAGAGCCTCAGTAGTTGAGAATTCCGGATGCCTTATTATCACTTAACATTAGGAGTGATAAAGCCAAGTGCTAACCCATGACAAAATTTAAAAAAAGCACTGGGTACAGGTACCCTTCCAATGAAACCGCTGCAATGCAAAACAATGCTGCTCGGTGGCAGAAATAGGTACCAGGGTGGTGTTGCTGGCCATCAAATCGGATTCTGGGTATACAAATTGCTCTCAGCGCGTATCTTTGCTGTGTTCTATCAGTTAGAGATAAGATAGCCATTTACCTTAGTAGTTGAAGGTTTCGGGTGTTGAAGTTTTCGTTTTCGGCAATATTGCCACTTATCATAAAGGGTTTTTTTTAGAGAGTTTGCTGATATCCACAGACGGCATACTCAGCTTCACCGTACTTTTTGAGGACAGCGAGAAACTTAAAGGGTTCCTCAAGCCGTGTGAAACGAACCACTATCAGAGGTTTTCTAGACGGAACGGCATCACGCACTAGTGCGTGTCTCTGTGCCCTACTAGATTCTCTAAGGGGTTCGGATCGAATCGGGTGATATTCATGAGGTGTAATGAAAGTCGAGCGCGATACATTCGGTTTTCTTTTTGATTATCAATCAGTTGCAAAATATGTTAGTATGTGAGTACTAGTTAGTCCACATGGCTACATTCCCTATATTCCAGTTAACATAATTATAAATATAATATTGATAAAATCTTGGTAGTATCAATATAGTCATGATTGCTATACTTACATTACTGCCATTTTGTCGGTAGTACATTTTACTATTACCACAATATGTTTTATTACCATAGACATATATCTCTACCTAAATGTCTATCAAAAATTCAATTTGAAATCTTCACACCCGCGGTACTTGCCCAGAACAATTCCTTAATTCGAGCAATCAATCATAACTTTGGTACCAGTCAAATTCCCCTTCGAGCGGAAACGAAGTAAATTATGAACGGTGCATAGACATATTGCTGTCATAAATAAAATTATGATATTTTTTTAGAACAAGTAATTACAAGATACAATTATCTGTACGTACTAATTTTCATTAATTTTTGGGGTTTTAGACAAAGTTAATTGATAAAAAAATATTGATTATAACTTTATAAAGTATTACGGTAATTTATTTAAAAATATTTATTGCAAGCAACACTGGTGGCAATCCTGTTAATAGTTATTCTTTATTAATTTAATATCACTTTTTTTACTAAGCACAATTTTGTTTATGTATTGAGTACACAAAGGTACTTAATAAAAACCCTTAGCTGAATTCTGATATTCATAAGATGAGTTCCGAATTAATAAACAGAATTTAAAAAAACTTATAAAATCATAATTTTAAAAACTATAATTAATGCGTAATATAATTAATTTAAAATCTAAAAATTGTTTGTTGTATTCAGTGAAATAAAATAAAAACATTTCTACGTCTTTATAGTTCTATGGAGCTAAAGTATCTCTTTTGCGGGACGAAATATTCCGGTGTAATAGATCAAAAATAATTACAGACCTCGACTCTTGTCTTGCGAAGCAATTTATGAAGTAAAGCTGAAATTAATAATATTCTAAACCGGGGTGCCAAGTCACACTTAATAAGGATCAAAATTCTATATTTAAATGGATATAAAAATAAATAAAAAATATTTTTAGCGTCCCTTTTACTGAGTTAGAGAATGCTTCACGGCATTAGGTTCGAAGTTTGTTGTATTTTTATTATAAAGACTATTAAATACAACTGGGGGACTCTTTCCAGACCCCTCAAGGGTGAAGGAGGGAAATCTCCTGCATTTTCAATCCATGCCGATGCCGCCAGGATGATCCGGGACCAACCAAACTTAAACCTAGAACACAAAAAAGTTGTCTAATGTGCTGTGCTTAGGATAGGGGAAAAAAGGCAGAGCACCCACTGCCCAAGAATGATAGAAGTATGAGGTATGAAAGTTGGAGAGGCAAAATTGATAGAAAAAG
Source organism: Eudonia truncicolella (assembly GCA_949315975.1). Classification (NCBI taxonomy): domain Eukaryota; kingdom Metazoa; phylum Arthropoda; class Insecta; order Lepidoptera; family Crambidae; genus Eudonia; species Eudonia truncicolella. Next base: position 2,778,934 of record OX438848.1, on the reverse strand, counting down.
TATGAAAGAGAAATAGTTTACAATAGCTCCGATCATGTTGGAGGAGGGAGTTATTAAAAAAATGTGTTGTGCTATAAGCTGCGGTTGCCGTCATGTAAATTCAAAAAGTTTATTTGGAACATTTTTATAGGGATACATTTATGACAGGCCTACATCAATTAATTAAATATCTATTGAGTCTGTTTTTATAGGAGTTAATGTGTTAAACATGTGAGATGTAATGCTCAGTGACTTGTCAACAATAAATACAAATAGACAACAAAAAAAAACAAAATTATAAAAGTGTGTCACTTTTTGTGGCCGCCACTACAACGAGCTCGTTACATTGAAGGGCTAAGCAAGGAAAGGGCCTTTCTTTTTCTCTGTAGAGACTCAATTTAAGACATTTTGCTTAGAAAGCCTTAGGGCTTAAGTTATCACTAACGTCCCGTCTTTTACTCTCATAAGTGTGAAGAGGGGTAGTTTAGGATTATGTAAACAGAGAAGCTTGGAGGCGCACTGGCTTGCGCATTTGAGTTGTAGTTAAAACTGCTTTCCGCTTTTTATTATAATTATACGATGAAATATTTTTTTTTTGTGCCTTTAAAAAAAAATTACAACAATACATACATTGTTCTGATCCCAAGGTAGTTAAAGCACGTGTTTTATGAAAATCAGAATTAACTACGGTACCACAACCACCCGGACCCGACACAATATCGAAAAGTTCGTTTTCAACCCAGGAACTCAGAGTTAACGCCGCCCAAAGACCAAGCCGCTCGGCTACAGAGGTCGTCAAAAGTCGTCACCTTTAAAAATGAATTAATCCAATTTAAAACCTACAACACACCTCTTTTTAGAATACAGCTAAATGGCAGATAAATAATAATGTAAGAGAATCTACAAAAACACTTCAATTGAAGAAACTTAATACTTTACTCAACTTCATAAAGTAATGAACACCTAACAGAAATAAAACAAACAACTCTCCGAGTTCGTAGAATGAAATAGAGAAGACATCAATTAAGTTATACCAATATTAATGTTAAAATAATCTACACAAATAAATAAAATTGGAGTGTACGTTTGTAATATTAAAATAACCGCTTGTTACTAAAGCATATGGATGTATACACGGTACATATACCAAAATAACACTTTTTACAATTTTTCTCTGTCTGTCTGTCTGTTTGTTCCGGCTGAATCTCTGAAACAGCTGGACTTTGACGGGACTTTCACTGGCAGATAGCTGATGTAATAAGGAGTAACTTAGGCTACTTTTATTTTAGAAATGTATTTATTTTTGTAAATATAATATTAATCTATACATATAAAATGCTTTGTCCTGAATGAATGACGGATCAACGCACAGCGTAAACCGGTTATCATAGAGACCTGAGACTTGTGTGTTCTTTGTATGACATAGGCATCCCATAAGATAGGATTTTCCAAAATTCTAAACGTGAAAACGTGATTTCTTGGTCCAATCTACTTCAAATTTAGCATAAACCTTTTTTAACAGAATTGATGGAAGACATGTTTCGTATTTTATTAAAATTCATCCCCTAATGGGGTTAAAAAGGAGTATTAAGTTATTTTGGCGGTGATTTGTTTCGAAGTTGATATCAATACTCTTTAGTGCTTTTGATTTAAGTTACATTTTATTTTGACACATGTTTTAAAAATCAATTCGATTTTATTCAAAAAAGGTTGAACTCACTTAAAAGCGCAAATAGTCTAATCTAATAAGTCTATAAAAATTTTAAATTGGAATGTCTCGAAAGTCACCGTACTATAGCAGAGCAGAGCGTACCTACCTCATTTAAAGGTTTCTAACATAATTTAAATCGATGGTTTCTAAGCTTAAAGAGGTTATGGACTTTTAGGACACGGCCTCATAAGGACGTAGAGTTCGAAATTTGAAATGGGAAGGCTAGAATTTCTCATCGGATTAAGCTTAGAATGAGACCTATAACCTTCAAATAAGAATGAATTTCAATGAGAATGGCTGGACCGATTTGGCTAATTTTGATTTTGAAATATTTGTAAATGTTCAGGGAAGGTTTAAACGGTGAGAAACATAAATAATAAGTAACGGAAAATACTAAAATCTATTTAATTTTCCAATATTTTTTTGTTTTGTTGTCATGAAAACTGCCAAGCGGTACGAAGTCCGCCGGGTCAGCTGGTAAATAATAAAAAATAACTATTTCGCGCGGACGAAGTCGCGGGCACAGCTAGTGTTAAAATAAATTACTCAGTTTAAAAGATGTACAATTACAATAAAAGTGGTTGTTTTCTTAAGTTTACACGAACCAACACCTGATGTGACCACACACTTTAAAAGCTTCGAAACGTCAGGATATAATCATCATTATAATCACCAGCTCATTTTATGTCCCCACTGAAGACACTGAAGGCACGAGCCTTCCTGGATGGATAGAGAGAACGGGACGTACACCACCACGCGGACCCAGTGCGGGACGCTGGTTGTTAACGACTGCTAATGCAGCCGGGACCTCCTTCGAGTCTTTCGGTCTCCTCGTGCCTCGAAAGCACGGAGGAGCCCGAGTTGATAAATTTTTGGTCACCCATCCGATGACAGGTCTTTGCGAAAGTTTAACCTTACAAATACACGAACCATCGCCTCAGTCTCCCTATGACCAGACCCTGTAAAAGCATCGAAACGACATGATAAAATAAATACATACATACATTTGTGATTTTGTAACATAGATACATACATTCACGTCCTCCCAAAAAGTGGTGGACTGAGCATCGAAATCACCAATTTGGAGTATACTCACCATTATTTAGTGACCCGACGTCACATTTAGCTCAAACAAAGTAGGGTTCCGTGATGGAATAGATAACATCAAAGATGTGTTGCTAGTCGATCGCCTGATGTGCGAGTGTCTTGGAACCCTTGTCCCTTAGTAGTATAATCACTATAGGTATATTAAAAATATACCTATATTACTATTAATAATTTACAGCTTAACGCTAAGAAAACAAAATGTATTAAATTTATATTACCAAATGTCAAATATGAACCAACCGATATTAAAATAAACGGTGATCAATTAGATTTGGTAGATTCTACAGTCTTTTTAGGCATAACCCTTGACTCAAAGCTTCAATGGAATCCTCATATATCGAAATTGGCCGGTAAACTCAGCTCTGCTGCTTATGCCATTAGAAAAATTAGGCAGTTAACAGACGTTGAAACTGCTAGAATGGTCTATTTTAGTTATTTTCACAGTGTCATGTCGTATGGCGTCCTACTGTGGGGAACAGCGGCTGATATTGAAACTATATTCATTTTACAGAAACGAGCAATAAGAACAATCTATAGACTCGGATCACGAACTTCCTTAAGAAATCTTTTTAAGGAGATTGGTGTCCTGACAGTTGCATCTCAATATATTTATAATTGTATAGTTTTTGTACGTTGCAATATCAACTCCTATACTAAACATGGTGACGTACACAATTTCAATACTAGGAATAAGACAAAACTTGTAATGCCACTGTTCAGGTTACAGAAGGTTCTTGGTTCTTTCTTGGGGCAAGGTATACACTATTACAATAAAATACCAAGTACTGTAGTAGATTTACCTTTAGATAAGTTTAAAAAACATGTGAAATCTATATTACTTTTAAAAGGTTATTATACAGTCAAAGAATATTTAGATGATAAAACAGCTTGGTTATAATGAAAAACATATACTCTATTTGAATTAATATAATAAAATTAATTTATATAATTTTTATACTGATATGATAGCCTTTATCAGCAGTGTCCTACAGATAACAAACAGCGTTGCGTTAAATAGATCATTAAGTTTTTATTTAGAGTATCTTGAGTATGTCATGCTCTCTTTATTTGTCTCTGCGGTGGTGGCGTGTGCGTCGGGTCGTTACGTTCCCTAAAATATGGTTGAGCGAAGCGATGGCTGATTCATACGTCATACTCGTGAACGGGTGCTGCCTGTGGAGGCTGGTCTGCTCTTGCATACTTATATTATTTTTAATATTATTTACTGTAGTTTGACTTGGTTTTTCTTAACCAAATTTTTTTTTTTTTGAGTACTGTAGTGGTACTGTATGACATTGTGGAAATTGAAACTTTTACCTGATGTAAATTTGTTAACTTAGTTTTTTTTTATTTTTTTTTTATTTTTGTGATATTTTTGTTTTTTATTTACATGTTGTGGTTGTCTTCTATAATTTTGTGTTTATTTGTAATGGAAAGTGTCCTGCTATGATAGGGCATTTTCCAATATTTTTGACGCTGTAAGGGAGAAAAGAGCTGGACACTTGCTGAGTTTCTTGCCGGTTCTTCTCAGTACAAGATCTCCCGCCCAGAGTAGACTTACGAACCGATGGCATAGTGACATTCACAAGAGCTACTTGTAGCCTAAACTGAATAAATGATTTTGAATTTTGAATTTTGAATTTTTTTTACCAGAATATAGATTTCATTTCAATATTGACTATAATGTTGTGTACCATTATCCCTATATTACGGGATGACAAATAACCCTGTAGGTAGATATATATATATATATATATATATATATATATATATATATTCAAAGCCGATCAAATTTTATGAAAGGTATAAGCTGTTTGAATAAAATTCTATTTACATAAAACCGATGTAAACGGACAATGTATTAAATCGTTTTTGTCCAAAAACCGGCACTGACAGACAAAATATAACTCTTATCGCACTGGTAATAAAATTCAAATCGGCTTATGAACTCTTTCCATTGTAATATGAGATAGCAATACAAATATACCGGTGATTTAGAGTACGATAATATTCTAAAGCCCTTTCCAATTTCGTACCCTCCATATAGGAGGTAAACTGTTTGAAAAATGTCGTATTATAAAGGTAAATTAAACATAATACTGTTTACAAGATAAAATTGTACTAGAAAAAATCTACTAGCCTGGTTGATTGAGGTTGTATTCATGTCAAAACCATAGTTTTGACACGAATTCTATTCGAGTCTATTGCATGGTTATTTAAACCATATACTTAAAAGATAGTGTGTTTTTTAGTTTATACCTTTAATACTTTAAAGATAGTTTGTTTTTAGTTTGTTTTTAGTTTGCTTTCTAATAGCTTAAATTTGTGCATGTCGAGGCAACCTTTAAGTATGACAGCGTTTTAAAATGTAACCAATGTGTACCTATCTATTGTAAATGTGAACAGCGTTAGTTTTTACCCGCAAAACCAAAGTAATCGCAGATGCGTTGCCGGCCTTGAGGAAAGAGTTGGATCTTGAGGAGGGAGTAGAAATTGGGAGGGGGGAGGGGCGAGAGAGTGGCCTCCGGTACTTTCACTCACCGGACGAAACACAGCAGCAACGAGTGCCATTGTTTCACGACGGTATTCTGTGAGAGGGTTACGCCGGGCGAGCCGGCCCATTTCGTGCTGCAACGCAGCGTGTCTCTACCACTCAGTTTGTTATGTTTGTTGTCCTTAAATAAATAAATAAATAAATAAATATCTTCGAATACATTTTTATTTTTAATTCGTTTCCTCTTTTTAACATTTTTAAGATTCTTCTTAAGAAACTTAAAAAAAGTACATAGTACAAAGTTTGAATATAATAATACCGTATTAACTCTCATTTTTAGTATATGATTATACCACGTGGATTTTGTTGTGCCTACATCTTAAGAGTAATGGTCTGGTCTGGTGTTACTCGTAAGACTTAATCAATCATACTAATATTATAAAGAGGAAAGCTTTGTATTTTTGTTTGTAACAAATTAACTCAAAAACCACTGGACCGATTTAAAAAAATCTTTCACCATTAGAATGCTACATTAGCACTGAGTAACATAGGCTATATTTAAAAATATGTCCACCCGTGCGAAGCCGGGACTAAATAAAACAGTTAATAGGATATAATGGTAATTAGGATTGGCAGAAGTCATCAATGAAGGTGGAGAAAGGGGGCATAAAACAGTCATTATTCTAAGACATTATTCCTTTTTTTACGGCAAAACACAGTGCCTTGATCTCACCTGATGTTAAGTGATGATATGGCCAATGATGGAAGCGCACTTCACCCGGGATTTTCAACTAGTGTGGCTATCTTATCTCTAGCTGCCGGAACACAACAATGCTACAAACATTGATGTTATGGCGACATATTTAGATAAGATGGTGGTAGCTAGCCAAATAAACGTAGCCGGGCAGACAAGCCCTTCCACCAACCAAACTGAGTACACAAACATGTACCCCCCGCTGGGAATCGAACCCGGGACCTCTGGGTCTAAGCCGGTGGACCACAAAGTCGGATAAAGATCCGAAGGAAGATCCTTCTTTCCTTTTAGAATGGTGTTGTCTAATGCTGGACTTATGCTTTTCCAATTTTCTTCCACATTGTGCGGTCTGTGACCTTTCTAATCCAGGTCGGGTCTGCTAATATTTTAATATCATCAGACTATTTGGCCGGTGGTCTACCACCACTTCTCCCTATTGGGTCCACGCCAGAACTCTCACACTCCATCTTCCATCGTCCTTGCAATGAATGTGCCCCGATCATCGCCATTTTAATTATGCTACTACTTTTACCAACTAGGTATCTCCTACTTGGATTCATACACCAAAGGTTGTCTGGAAGAGATCGCTTGTAGAAATGAGACCACCTTTGCCCATACTAGCTAAAAGATGTGTAACTGATTTTTTCATCTGTATGTGAGCAATATCAAATCTATCTGTCTAGTGGTTTAAGGTACTAGTTATAGGTTCGGACTTGTAGTCTTTTTCCACTTTTAAGTTTGGAATTCATTGTGTTATTGTAATCCAGTTTTTATCATTTCTATTAGCAACAGACACCGAGTCACTGATAAAAACGTTTCTAAAGTGGTGTGAGAAGGCCATGGTCTTGCGTTCTTTGCAATTGTTTTTGCAAAAGTTAAGCTACGTTGGTAGTGGTCAGTATTCGGATGGGTAGCATTAGTAGTAGCCGTAACATAGCTTGTTCCAGCAGCAGCTATCTTCAAAAGGTTAAAACGTTATTTTATTGAATTGAGGCTAAGACCATGAGTCCAACAGCTAGATCGTAGACCGCAGAACATTATAATAATGGAAGCAATTATTTCAACAACATTTATTAGACTATGAACAAAATTTGATTATTTACTTTGCCTCACAAACTTTGTATACAACAAAGAAATAATTAACAACCAAAAACATTACCGACGTCAATCAAAAACAGTTACCAAAATCCACTTCATCAAGAGATTATTAAAAGAGACTCGAGTTTCTATGGGTGCTTACACCGAAAATAACAGGACCGGGTTTTAATTACAAGCGAACGTCAACCCAATGACGGGTATGCAAATTTCAATTTACAGGCATAAAAATATGAGACTTCAGAAGGTGGGCTTGTATGAAACAAACGCGCTCGAGCAACTCGCATGTAGACTACTCACGAAATGGAATCTCACAACAGCTGGCTCGAACTGCTCCAAGCTGTTCCGAAATCCGCTTTTTTTTTTTTGGAGAGAGATTGCTGATTGCCGCTGCGGCATTTTCAGCTTCACCGGGCTTTTTGGGGGCGGCGAGGAACGTAAAGGGTCCCTCAAGCCGTGTGAAACGAATCACCTTCAGAGGTTATCTAGAGGGAACGGCATCGCGCACAAGTGCGCGTCCCCGTGCCCTACTAGATTCTCCGAAGGGTTCGGATCGGATCGGGGAGCGGAGCAACCCGAGGGCGCCTCTAAAGGCACGGACCTCGGCTCGGGTTGACCGGGCCGTGGAGGAGGAGAGAACCGACCAGGTACATGTCTGTACCTGGTGTAGAGCGAGTGTGAACCGGTTCTTCGTACCCTTGCCGAAATCCGCGTCCGTCAGAGGATCTATATGAGCGTTGCTCGAGCGCGGTATATGTCAAGCATACCTTCTGAATCTGCAAATTTCATTTTTTCTATATATACTTAGCACGGCAAATGACTCCATAAGGCGTGGCCAACGATGTCGGAGCGATAGAAGTGACCCCGATAAGAGTGGCTTTCCACTAGAGATATGCGAGGTAGCTAAACTGATTCATCTTCATCATCAGCTCATTTTAGGTCCCCACTGCTATAGCACGAGCCTTCTCTATGGATGGATAGGGATATACCACGCGGGCCCAGTGCGGTTTGGTGTTTGATGATGACTGATAATGCAGCCGGGACCAACGGCTTAACGTGCCTTCCGAAGCACGGAGGAGCTCGAAATACAAAAATGTTGGTCATACATTTTATGATTGGATTTTGCGAAAATCGCTTAACTATAGCAATCGCAAATCGGGCGCATTAACTACCGCGACCTCCTAAGCTGAGAACGAGGAACCAAACCACCGATTGGATTACACCATTTTGCACCGCGAGATAAAGGAAGCAATCTAATTGGTGGATTTTTTTCTCGCGCACCAACCTCGCACAGCTCTGGTGGAAACGCAGCCTTAGGGTCCATTTTGATTACCACTTTTCTGCATTTGTTTGAAAATGAGATTATTTTCGATACTGGTCTGAAACGTAAAAATAATGTATCAGCTGCCTGACTGGCCGTGCATGTTGTAAGATCTGATTAAGGAACAGGGGTTCCAAGATGCTCGCATATCAGGCGATCAGCTAGCACTACCGTTATCTATTCCACCTCGGAGCCGAATGTGGTGTCAAGGTCACTAACGGCGAGTTTACTCAACATTGGTGGTATTATGCTCTTTTTGGAAGAAACACGTGGGAGCTGTGTATGTATCAGGCCACTTGGCCACCGAAAAGATTGCTTGTGTCTTACGTAGAAATATGAAAAACTTCCAGGGTTGGATTAGACGCAATTACTCAGAAATGCATAAAGTTTCATTCCGCGCAAAAGAACTGGTTACTATGTAAATGCCATAAGCCGCCTAAAGCCAACTATAAAATTGTTGCGTGCTGCGTAAGCAGTATGTCTATTCCTTCAAAGTTTTGAAAAGCAGTTTCAATTCGAGTATGAAATAATTAACTTAACTGCAGAAATAAGTTTATTTATGTTTGAATAGTGTTAAAGCATTGTTGTTTCAACAGTTACAGGAAATTCAGCCTGTTCGTGATTGGTTAAGGATTCCGGCTAAACTGCGATTTAATCTTCACCTAACATCATGTGGAATGACGACCAAGAGCTTTATCACATCTTCACCAGCTCATTTATATGTTCCCACGGCTGGGGCACCAGCTTATCTTAGCAATCCCAGACCCAGCCCGTTTTCTTCTACGTTATTGTTCTGCATTGTTGTGAATTGAAAAGCCACGTCATGTTTATTGCAAACTCTATTGAATACTTCAACGAAGGCACTCAATAGAAAGCATGTACGGTATTGTTAGAGGTTCTCCAATATCTTCCCCATTTGGGGAGAAAACCAGTTTAATTCATAGAGAATTTCTATGAACATATTCTCGCGGTATAGCAAGGGTCTTTGTTCACATTTCCATATAAAATTGTCATAACAATACATTTTGGAAGCGCTGCATTGAATAGAATTGTACGAGGTATTGTCTATTACAGATTTAGGTACGTTCTGAAAGTTTATAGATGCAATCTGACAATATTGATTATTTTGGGAGATTCTATGAATATCAATTTGACGTTACAAAGATCATTGTATTCCTTAACTCCTGAACTGAGTATTAACTACTTTTGGTCTGCCAGGTGGAATCACAACTATTCAACCAGCGTTCCCCAATACGATCCGAACCTTCTCTTCTAGAAAACCTCTGACCGTGCTTCGTTTTACACGTCTTGAGGAAGCCTTTAAGTTTCTTGTCGCCCCCAAAAAAGCCCGTCATCATCATCATCATCGGCCTATCTTAGTCCACTGCTGGACATAGGCCTCCCCTAATGAGCGCCATAGCGCTCTCAAAATAAAACCAACCAGCGCTTACAGCAATGAGCTTATTCATTTTTATATTTCAGTCTTTGACCGACATGGTCAATTTGACAATATCGTAAGTGCGTAAGGGCTTTACGTGCCTTCCAAAGTTCGAAATAATACATTCCTGGTCACCCATCTGATGACCGGCCCTTGAAAAAATGCTTTACTTTAGCAATTGCAAACCATCTCATCCCAACCACCATCGAGCTCTTTGGTGTAACATATGAGTAATAGCTTGCGTCGTATCATCAGACACTTTCTAATAAACTTTTTAAATACATGAATTTCACATACACACCCACAGGTCTAATTGAGAACCTCCTTTCACGAAGTCAGTTAATATACAGTGATGACTCTCACATTCCTGCCAAAAGTGCTTCCAGTAAGTTTCGCGTCCCAAAATTCATGAGACATCAACCGAAAAGGCCCTTAAAACTCCCGGCTACAGAGTTTTTTATGAATAATACATTTTTAATTCGTCCTGATGCTATTGAAAAGTTTGGAACGGTGACGGTGGGTACTTAGCGCTTGTCGTCTAAAAGGAATATAAAATCGGGCATGTTTTTTAAATATTTTTTATATGCAACCTTTTTTCTAAAAAGATTTTTGTTTTTTTTTTATTATTTTATAAATGAGTAACACCTTTTCTCAGCTAATGTAAGCAATGGTAAAGAATCAGAGTTGCTGGTCTATCGACTTTTACAGGATACTCTTTGGGGAGTGTGTGACTGATCTGCACTTTCTTGTTCCTCCAGCCCCCTTCCGCTTCTTCTTGATAATGGATGCCGGTCGTCCTTATTTTTTACAGAAATCTCAAAAAACTAAAAACTCACTGCACTTCCCATTCGTGCCTTCAGGATGATCTGAGACCGTTACAATAAACACCGGAGTTCACTCCAGCAGAAAGACACGATACGATCCGATCCGAACCCCTCGGAGAATCTAGTAGGGAACGGGGACACGCACTAGTGCGTAATGCCATCCCCTCTAGAAAACCTCAACTTTTTTTTCTTTCACACAGTTTAGGGCTATCTCTCTCCACAAAAAAAAACATGCCAGAAAAAGAAAAAGTTTGGCTCTCCAGACGTCTTGAGGCTACCGACGGCTGATGATTCGCCGTTCTTAAACGTCACTCTATTAACGGAGGAATGAGGCATACCAACTGCTAGAAGGCGAGCGGTAAGATGTGGGGGGAGATGTGATGTGTGGGGTCGCGATAACGAAATACGTAGAAACAATAGGGTATATTTTAAGTGCTCACCAAAATAATTTTATACCCTAATATACACACATCAGAATAATTGTACGTTTTGTATATATATTCTTTTTGAATGCCAGGATGGATTAATGCTCACCAAATGTTGTTTTACTGAAACAGTAACATTGATACCAACAATTTTTACACTATTATTCAAATGATTGAGGATACTAGCTGCCCTACTCCTGTAGGTCACGTGATAGGTTAGAAATTCAAGACAATCGCGAAGCGCAGCATAGCGAGGTTATTTTTTTTTATTAGACAACAGGAAGCAAAATTTGCCAAATTGAAACTCGAGGCAGAAAATTTTGGTATTATCTATTTCTTGACAATATAACATATTTGGTCTGAAATGCAGTTAAAAGGTATTCATATATTTTTAAGACATTTAATAAAAATATAAATTGTATTTTTTTTATAACATTTTAAGAAATACAATTTGGTGATCATTTATCCATTTTGGTAAGTTGAATTTTATTGGTAGTAAAATTGATACATTTTTGGTAGGCGTTTAAACACAAGCCGAAACAATAATGCATTGTTAGCAGGAACCATGCATCGCGACTCGGGCCCCGCAGTCAGTCCGCTCCACCTGAAAGCAATGTACGTTTAAAGAAACACGCGAAATATATCCGGTTTACAATTCGGACTATTTAATTTACGCCAGCTGGGTAAAGGCCTCCCCTCTGCGTCACCACTCTACTCTATTCTGGGTCACCAATCCAGTGTGCTATACCTGGCAAAAAAAGGGTTATCTATTAAAAAACTCATAACGTTTTTAGGCAAAAACTGAAAATGCATAATGCCATAATCGTCACTTGCCATAAGTCTTTATAGCATAACTTCATAACGCATATCATCATATGGCCGAAATCTGTAAGGCATAATCATGGAAAGGCATAATTGCAATAATCATAAATAACAAAAGGCAGAACTTAAATTTGCCATAACATTTAAAAGGCATAATATTCAAAAGGCATGCATTTGATAACCATAAACTGACAAAATCTATATATTCTTGGAATAATACTTATTTACCATAATTTGCAACAAGCAAGCAAGCAAGCTAGCAGCATCCAAGCAAGCATGAAGCAAACAAGCCAGCAGGCAAGCAAGCTAGCAGCATGCAAGCAAGCATGAACCATGCAAGCAAGCTTGCAACATGCAGCAGGCATGGTTTCTGTCACGGCTCCGGCGCTGCGGGGCTCCGGCGGCGCTCCCACGCGAGCCGCCTCGCCCCTCCGCGCCTACGCGCTTCTAATCTACAATCTAGGGGTAGGACGGACAAGACTACGTGGAGTCGGATTTGCAGCGATTCGTTTCTGTCACTGACTTTTGTAGCACAACATTACTAAAACACAACGTATTAACTTTTTAAGACTGTATTTTAAATCAAATTAAGGTTAAAATGCTATTTGTATAATAAAATACTTAATTTAAGTTAGTAAAATTTATAGCGAGTGAATAATATACGTAATGTTGTTATAAGAAGTGTATTTAGTCCAAGTAAATGTTATATCCAATGAACGTTATATATCCTTTGAAATTAGTTCATTTGTCTTAAAACAACTTAAGATTATGTCAAAACAAAATTATGAATGTTAAACGGTTATGCATAGTTAAATTATGCGTTTTAAAATATGCTTAATAAAATTATGTCAAACAAAAATATAGATTTTAACGATTATGATTTTTTACATTATTACATTTACATTACATTACATTACATTTTACATTATGCCTTTCAACAACTCTGCGTTATTATGTTTATGCATAATAAAATATTATGCTTTCTGATGTTTATGATGTATGGCAATCGAAATTATGACAATAAACAGTATGCGTTTTAAAGTGTCACCCAAAAAAAGAGATCTATTTAAATATTTAAAAAAAAAACACATTTACTTATCTGAAAAATTATGTATTCTAATACTTGGCGGGGAAATAAAAAACCGTTTGTCGTGTATTTTTACAGAAAATCAGAGTGGGTTTTGTTGAACACCAATTATTATATTATATTTAACTTATTTTCTTTTCTTTTTGCTACAGGTACAAAATTAAGGCGAAACACATCAATTGATACAAAGTAAGTAATAACTAACATAATTGTTCGTTTACTTACTTACTTAATTACTTCACTGACTCAGCGACCCGAAGTGGGTTATATATTAGTATACGTTACGTTTATTATACGTTACGTTTTGAGAAGCTCGATGGCGCAGTGGTTAACGCGCCCGGTCTGCGAGTGTTGTGGTTAAGCAACTTTCGCAAAGGCCGGTCATCGGATAGGTGACCAATAATTTATAATCTCGAACTTCTCCGTGCTTCGGAAGGCACGTTAAGCCGTTGGTCTCAGCTGCATTAGCAGTCGTTAACAACCACCAATCCGCACTGGGCACGCGTGGTGGTTCTCCCCATCCATCCATAGGGAAGACTCGTGCCCCAGCAGTGGGGACACGTTTACAGTGTGTTTAAATTAATTCTTCACATTTCGCATAGTTTAAGCTCATCAAAAAAATTACGGTGGTGATAATATTCATACATAAAAAAATCTAACGGTTTCTTATAGTTTCTCTGTATGTCCTATTGACTCGGGACTTCTGCTACATGCTTTGGTATTATTATATGTTATATTATGAAGTCTTTTAACATAATTATCAGCCCCAATCAAGATGATCCCAATATATACATTCATACTTATCATAAAAACAAAATCATTTAAAAGTACACACGCCTGCACATCAACCTACCACAAACTGTCAAATTTCCCCAATAGACTTTGAACTTTATGTCTAATGCATATGGTTGACAATGTAAAGTGACAGTTTTGGATAGGTTGATCTGCAGGCGTGTGTACACAAGGGACTAAAGAATAATTTACCTATTACAGCCTAAGCAAATTTTTTGATATTAATATTAGGTGATTAATAGAATCAGGCGTTATTTTGCAGAAACCCATGGTACAAAAACGTAATTGTAATATTATGTTGTGTTAATTCCGCCAAAGCCACTCGTTTATGAAGCTTAGATGCAGTACGCATACTCCCGCCTGTAAAAAACTATGCTGAAGAATCAATGGATGCACACCAACACAGATACCACACTCCACGGGGCATCCTCGGGAGCTGTTGACTGGTCAAGAGCTCCGCACCGACTGTAAGCTTGATGAACCAGTGATTTTGCGGAATTAACACTTTAATATTATTTCAATTGCATTTATTGTGTGCCATGGATTTTCGCAAAGTAACACCTGTCCCATAAATTATTTTAATCTGAGTGTTTCTCTCACTGTTGGTCTGCAAGGCTCTTTAAAAAGCTTTAGGAAGTTTTTCATCTCTTGATATTATATTGTATGCGACATAAGTATTTATATTTCTTTTTTTTTTGCAATTGTTATTTAAATTTTTCATATTTAATATTTACTTCAATTCCCTTTTTATCATAATTATGGAGGTACTATCTTTTTTTTTTTTAAATCCTATTCACGTAATTGCATGCAGTCTTCACCTATAATTGTGTTGACATTAAGCTGAAATCTATTTTTGAAATGTTTTGTTTACGATGTTAAATATGTTGGTGATCATTTAAATAAATAAATAAATAAATAAATAAAAAGGACATACATAAAATATCAAATGTATCGACGTGAAATGACTATGAGTACGACGTATGCAGGTAATGCAGGTAAAAAATAGTATGCGAGCATTCGAATGTATATTTGGTATATCGAGACCAGTCTCGACCGACTTGTGGGCACCCTATGTAGCCACGTTCGGTACGGTAGAGAGGTAGAGAGGCACTTTAGCAGATTGCAAACCTGACCTCACCGCAGACAGAGTTTTGGTTGTAGGTACTAGAAGTGACACTTGCTTCTTATTAATAAAAAAAATATATATAAACTTTCCTACACTCACACCAATTATCCAGCCCAAGGGAAGCTTCTATTATGAAACTCGTTAAATGGTTACTAGACAACGGATAAACATACTTAAAATACTTAAATACGTACTTATTATACATAGAAAACACCCAGACCCGAGACAATTTAGAAAAACAATAATTTCTAAATTGACCCGACCGGGGATTGAACCCGGGACCTCAGAGATGGCGTCACCATGAAAACCGGTGTACAAACCACTCGACCAAGGACGTCGTCAAAATTAATGACTACTTCGTCCGCTTTGTCATCCGCGTACTTATTATTGTTATATTATTATTGTTGTATTATGATTACCAAATAAACGCTTTTATAGCGCGTGAATGGATATAATAAAACTTATTGTATCTCTTTTCCATACCAAAAAGGATTAGTCCTTTATAAAGGAAAACATAGGGCAAACTTTCGAGGTCTAAGGGTTTTAGGTTTTTGATGAGTCAGTGTGTGACTTGTGTGAGTGAGTGTAGGACTTTCCTTGTTTTATGTATTGAAAGCCAGAGCTAGACGTTACAGAATCCGAGTGAAACACGCTTCCATCGTAATAACATAAATGCTCGTTTTCACCGACGACCTTAAATTTTTGGAGGCAATTATTAGTTTAGTTTCATTTTTCCGGAGTTAAAGCGTTACCTAACGTGACTATGGAGTTATCTAAAACTTCGAGGAGAAGAGGTTCGGGTAATATGGTCATAAGTACGAGTATGTACACACGCATGCACATCAACCTACCACAAACTGTCAAATTTCCTCAATAAACTTTAAACTTTATACCTCAAAATTATGGTCGAATATGTATTGAAAAAATTTGACAGTTTTGGATAGGTTGATGTGCAGGCGTCTGTACGCTAAAACGTAACGACTTTAACAAAAACAGTTTTATCGGCTCAAAAAAATAAAGAGTAAAAAAATACGTAAAATTTTTTTTAACACAATAAAGCGACACAAATATAACATAAGCTTGATGGCGCAGTGATAGACTCGCTCAGTCTGCGAATGCTGAAGCTACGCAACGTTCGCAAAGGCTGGTCATCGCATGGTTAACCAAAAATATATCATCACAAGCTCCTCCGTGCTTCGGAAGGCACGTAAAGTCGATGGTCCCGGCTGCATTGGTTGTCTTCTATATTTTTTTTGTGAATATTTGTGATGGAAAGTGTCCGGCTGTGATAGGGCATTTTCCAATATTTTTGACGCTGTAAGGGAGAAAAGACCTGGACACTTGCTGAGTTTCTTGCCGGTTCTTCTCAGTACAGAACCTCCCGCCCAGAGTAGACTTACGAACCGATGGCATAGTCACAAGAGCTACTCGTAGCCTAAACTGAATAAATCATTATTGAATTGAATTGAATTGAATTGAGTTTCCAACCATCAATCCCCACTAGATCCTTGTGGGGGTTTATAGCCCGTTCTCGCTGTGGTGTTTCCATCCATAGAGAAAGCTCGTGACCCAGCCTGCCTACTATAAATATGAACTGGTGGTGATGAATGAAAAACATGGAAAGAGTCCCGTTTATAATTACTCTATTTCAAATGATCATGGTTGTCTAAAAAGTCACTTCCAGTACAACTTTAACTCCTGCCAATGCCAACATATTTACGACAGGTTGCCACGCCGGATCCCTAAGTAGGTGCTGAAAAATTCAGGCACGTAAGTAAGGTGCAAATTTTTAACGCGCACTAAAAAAATCCCGTTTAGGTACCTACTTGTAAAGTTTTGATGATTTTTTTAAAGATTTATAGATATGTTCGCTTTTAGTTATTTACGGCGAGAATATTCAATGATTCTTTCGAGTGAGCCACATAAGTATAACACTGGAAGGGCAGGCGGGGACCTTATGACCATTTTTAGAATTCAGCGTTAGATACTAAAACAGTATTCGTATGGGTGACCAAATACAAATATCTCGAGTTCTTAGGTATTTTGAAAGCCACTTTAAGCTGTTGGTTGTGGTTGTTAAGAAAAAAGTGTCTCTTGAGACGCAAATGAGTAAGAAAATGGAAAATTTTATCGGAAGTGGGTCCGTGAAATTAAATAAAGGAATAAAATCAGAAAATATACAATTCGATCATACAAAAAACATACATGCACCTCAGGCAATGACAATTAAAACTTGTCTCAAAAGGTTAAAACCCACTAACTCACTTTGGGCCAGCGTGATGGGTAACCCATACGTGCTTGTTTTTTATGATGAAAGGCCTACGCCCAGCAGTAAAATATTTATAGCCTAATTTATTAGATTATAGATATTTATAGGCACGACAGAGACGAACTCTAACAACTTATTATGATGGGAAAAGAAGCTGGAAAGAGAAGACCTGGGCGCAGAAGAAAGTCGTGGTTGCGGAATATTCGGGATTGGACGGGAATAGCGAGTACCAATAAACTTTTTCGCCTTGGCAAAGACAGAAAAAAATGGAAAATATGCAGAGCTGACTGCCAACCTTCACTAGTTGGAGAGGCACCCTTTTTTTGGACAGTGGAAAACTCGTCGCCCGAATACCACCGCGCCCCCCGGGAAGGCATGGATATTTTTTATTACGGGTAAGCACAGTGATCAGTTGATGATAAGTGATGATAAGGCCAATGATGGAAGCGCACTTCACCCGCGATCCTCAACTAGTGAGGCACTGGCTATCGTATCTCTAGCTGCCGGAATACAACAATGCTACAAACATTGATGTTATGGCGACATATTTAGATAACATGGTGGTAGCTAGCCAGGCGGACAAACAAGCCCTAGAACCCGGGACCTCTGGGTCTAAACCGGTGGTCTTAACCACTAGACCACACAGGCGATAAGAAGAAGAATAATAAGAAGAAGAAGAACAAGAAGAAGAAAAAGATGATGAAGAAGACGATAATGGTGGCACAGTTTTTGAGAAATAAAAACAAAAGCATGAGTGTCGGACGACGTATAGATAGTTAGTTACTCGCGTTCAATGCGAGAACTCGTGGTTGTATCCCATAGCTTCGTTAAACTAATGTGAACCCATACCTAACATAACCGGCCAAGTGCCTGTCGGGCCACGCGCAGTGTAGGTTCCGTAGCCCATCTCAATAATGCGGACTCTGAGAAGAAGGCTTTTATGAACATTTATTTAACGATGGCTCATATACTTAAATGTAGATACTACCGGTTTTACACACCTAACAACGATATTTAAGTAGTTCCCAATGAGGAATTTGTATTGCGCCAAGTACATTTTATAAATTGGTCGACTGTTACTCGTAAACTTGTAAGCCTACTTAGCTGTGATAGTTTTCCTTTTAACGTCGTCATATTATACAACTACCGTGAATTTCTTCACGTATCCAAAAACAACCATTTGGCTGGCAGGGGGGGGGAGGACACTTGACTCTAACATAATTTTGCACTTTAAAGCTTAATAGCTCACAAACGGATGCTTTAATCTAAAAACTGTTTTCACAAACCCGCTATATTTTTGAAATTGCTATCCAACGACACCCCACACTTAGGGGTAAACAAGAAAAAAAATTACATCCCCACTTCACATGTAGGGGAGGTAGCACAAAAAAAAATATTTTTCAAAATTTTACTATACCACTTTGAGTCTATGAGCTAGACTGGGGTCAGACAGACATACAGACAGACAGACAGACAGACAGAGAGACGGACATGGCGAAACTATAAAACTATTCCTTGTTGACTACGGAACCCTAACAAGCGTATTAACTTACTTATTGGGTTAACAGGACTGTTGTTGATGTGTTAATAGCGCATTAATAATAATGATTGTTTGAGGTATGGTATGTTGTTGCATTGTACATCGCTAGATGGCGTTGTACTGTACTGTCCTGAATCGCGGTTTAAAGATTTTTGATGCATGTCTTAAAATAAATGTAGGAGCGGTGATTCACTGCCCCTCGACCTACGGGGGGCGTGCGTTCCGGCAGCCTTCACAGCTTTTTTTAAGGCTAAAGGCGACCCCCAGGGTTTTTTACCGGGTCTGTCTTAATCCTTTTTTAGAAAAAGGACAAGGCAATCCCCGGATCTACGGAATCTGCGTGCAGATTTTTCCCTGGGCAAAAAAAAAAGTGATTCACAATCTTTAGTAGAAAACCAGATAAAAAATGATACATAGCAATGGTAAATAGTAATGGTAAATAATAATAGTAAATAGTAATTAATAAGAGGTAACGCTTGTGACTTTGTTTGTTTGTTTGTTTGTTTGTATGTCGGAGCTTATCTGTGGAACTACTGATCCAATTCCAAAAAATATTTCACTTATAAAATGGATGTACCATTTTATAATAAATAATACAATATTCTTGCGGGTAACGTAGGCTATTTTTTTTAATTTAATTAAAAAATCTTTATAACTTCTCAAATCTGCGCGGACGAAGAACCGGGTAAAGTGCTAGTAGTAAATAACATAATAGTTAAAATCATAGTATAGTGAGTATACATTAAAGTCAAGAAGAGAATTTTCAGTTCAACTAAGTTCACCAACCAAGGTGGCTAGTGTACATTATTAAAAAAATTAAATTGCAAACGTGGCGTCACTTTCCCGCCAAGATTTACCTACAACAAGCATTGTTCGTTTCCCGCGCTGTCATCATGATTAACTTTTTAATTTTTCACAGCCCCGGGTCAACGGGGACTGACCGTTGCACCCCGAGATTACTTTTTAAATGAAACATCAACAATTTTTGCTGTATCGCGCGAATCACAATGTCTATTGAAAAAAAGGTTTTAGTATATATTGTTATTGTAGACAAATTGCAACGTTTTATTCTTATAAGAAAAAAGGTATTGTTAAAAAGTATTCGTTCTTTCGTTCGCAGCGGTCTCGGGTTCGATGCCCAACGGGGGTCACATGTTTGTGTACTCGACTTGGTTGGTGGTTGGGCTTGTTTAAGTCCTCCTGGCTAGCTATCACCATGCGCCATAACATCACTGTTAGTAGCAATGTTGCGTTCAGACTGTTAGAGAAAAGACATCAGCCAGTACCTCAGTGATTGAATATTCCGGGTGAAGTGCGCTTTCACCTTCTGCCTTATCTTCACTCAACATCAGGTAAGATAAAAGCCAAGTGCAAAATATAAAAAAAGTCATATGACTTTATTATTTAGTGCAAAAATATAAAAAAGTCATATGACTTTTATTACATTTTGCACTTGGCCTAGGCCAACGGCTTAACTTATCTTCTAAAACACGGACGAGCAAAAGATTATAATTTGGTCACCCATCCGGTTACCGGTATTGTGGAAGTTGCTTAACTTGCAAGATTGCACTACCTCCTCTCTTCTCTATTTATTCACTATCACCAGTCTATTCTTGCCCATTCCGTTCCATTGCTATTTCTGATCCATCCCAGTCTACATCAAGTGTAAAAACACAGTACTATTGAAAACAGTACTTATAAAACCGATTTTCAAAAAAAACAGGAAACATTTTGAGCGTGATTTCGAGCCGAGCGCTTGGTCTCTACTGATTTTCGTTCGACATTTGACTGTCCATATTTTTTAATCGCTCGACCGCAACGAGTGCCCTTACCCACTCGTTGCAGTCGAGCGACACAAATCGATTGATAGAATAACTGTCAAAATCAATGCGTTGTGTCAATGTCATGTCACTCTTTTTTGTATTGTTTTACGGCTCCTGATGAAATCCATCAAGCCTATTCGTTCGTTTTATCTTCATAAGTAATACATAAATAAACAATATTGATGATGATGAATGATAATAGAAATGGGAAGTGAGAAATGAGATGACCCCCCCAACCCCTTGAGTATCTCAGTAAAGATGTGGGGCTTTTCTAAGTCCTCACGCAGACTTCTTGAAAGAATTTGAAAAGTGACGTTGCACTGTTTTGTTTCATTTGACAACACTCATGCACACTCACGAGCACTTAACGGTTAATAATCCACCATTATTTTACATGAATATTCGACATAACACAATTTTTTGAAAATAAAACAAAACTGCAGACGTGACTCTTCACTTTCCCGCCAAGAAGTCCTGTCATGTCACTCGTTTATTTGTGACATTGATAGCCTTTTCTATTAAAAAGCAAATGTGTTTTTTCATTGCGGTTGTTACCGGTTTTCTCTAAATTCTGCGTGGAACGGATAACATCCATCCAACATTTCGTATTATGTTGGCAGCACCGGAAACAAACGATTCAAAAATACGAAAAATCGGCGACGTGGAAGACGAGTGTGACTTAAGTTGCATGCGACAACACAATGTCATACGTGCGATTCAAAAATAGATCCCCAGTCTTCTGACGTCTCTATAATTCCATGTAACGTGGAATAGATATTTGCAAATGAAAATCTCGTACAGACATAGGTAACAAAATGGAAACCAGTATGAGATTGTCTGAAAAACACTTTCCTAGTTTAAATGTACAAACCGGGCCACTAAGATAATGTCATCCTAGAGTGGCTTAGGGGGAATATCATTAATCGCTACTCATTACTATTATCATTCATCATCATCATAATATTATCAAAGGAAATATTTTATTTATTATAACTTTGACACTGGCTAAATATGCGAACCACACGAAGCCATTAACTAATAAAATTAAAAAATAAAAGTCTTTGTTGTTTACTTAAAATTTTACGCAAATATTATTGCAAACAAATTACAATTTGAAAAAAGACAACGTGTTGAAAAAAATCCACGAGCGAGATTCGAACCCGCACCCCATGACATGCCGGGTCAGGTGCACTACCAACTCCGCCAGAGCCACGATAGCATAGTGGATTCCGCTCGTGGATTTTTTTCAACACTGTCTTTTTTTAAATAAAAGTCTTGTGCACGAATTTTGCGTCCTCAATCGGTAAATAATTGAGAGATTATTCCGCAGACATCGCCTACTGTTTTAATCTCGCCTGCGCCCGCCGTGTACCCGGCAATTTGCCGCTCCACTGATCTGGGTGATGCTATTATTTATCTGCTCAAATGACAGGACTCGATATTATGAAATGGTAAATAATATTGTACAACGAATAGTATTGAGTATTTCTGTGCATTGTTAAAGTAAGTTAATTCAAGGTAGTCTCTGTCTATTATAACTTTAACCACCTCTGTGGTCAAGTGGCTAAGACCACCGGTTTAGACCCAGAGGTCCCGGGTTCGATTCCCAGCGGGGGGTACATGTTTGTGTACCCGGTTTGGTTGGTGGTAGGGCTTGTTTATCCGCCTGGCTAGCTACCACCATCTTATCTAAATATGCCGCCATATCATCAATGTTTGTAGCATTGTTGTGTTCCGGCAGCTAGAGATAAGATAGCCAGAACCTCACTAGTTGAGGATCCCGGGTGAAGTGCGCTTCCATCATTGGCCTTATCATCACTTAAGTCACTTAACATCAGGTGAGATCAAGGCACTGTGCTTACCCATAAATATAAAAAAAAAATAACTAAACCTTCCCTCAAACTTTTGCCACTACACATCCAGTAATATTAATTATCAAATATAACCTGACTAATATTATAAATGCAAAAGTGAGTTTGTTTGTTGTTTGGTACGCTTTCACGCGTAAACTATTCGTCATGAAATTTTATACACATATTTTTTTGAGTTTGATACGATTTAACGATTTGTTCGTTTTGTTGTCATAGTAACTGTTAAACCGGTACGAAGTCCGCCGGGTCAGCTAGTAGGTACATTATATTATGCTTAACTGGAGCTAGAAATTTATTTGTAAAAAGGAACACAGATTTAAGTTTCAGAGACTGAGATTTACCATTATCACCATCACCAGCTCATTTTATATCCCCACTGCCCACTGCTGGGGTACGGGCCTTCCAGTGGCGAGGGGTCGAAATACGCCGAAGGCAAGCCGGCCAAGAATTTACAAATCAGACAATAATAAACATGGAAATAAATAATTTTGTTCACTATGCAACTGCCTGGCACACACGTTTATTTAACTAATTGGTGACAATAATTACTGACATAATTATTAAGATCTGCATGGTGGATACCGGGCCCAGTGCGGTGCGGTGGTTGTTAACGACTGCCATACTGAATGCAGCCGGGAAAGACGGAGCTACGACTGCGATTAACTCAGATGAAATTTTAGAAAGTTGCCGGCGGCGGCCCCTGTCATAGAAAACGAGTATAACCAGGCGCCTATACGTTTATATCTTACTAATATTATAAACGCGAAAGTTTGTAAGTATGGATGGATGTTTGTTACTCTTTCACGCAAAAACTACTTTTTTTTTGGAGAGAGATTGCTGATTGCCGCTGCGGCATTTTCAGCTTCACCGGGCTTTTTTGGGGGCGGCGAGGAACGTAAAGGGTCCCTCAAGCCGTGTGAAACGAATCACCTTCAGAGGTTATCTAGAGGGAACGGCATCGCGCACTAGTGCGCGTCCCCGTGCCCTACTAGATTCTCCGAAGGGTTCGGATCGGATCGGGCAAAAACTACTGAATGGATTGTAATGAAACTTTCCTCATATACAGACCATGACCCGGACCAGCATAAAGGATTTTTTTTTTTACTTTAGTCTTCGCGAACGAAGTCACGGGCAACAACCAGTGTTTATATATATCTCAATTGAAGTCTCTTAGTGCGGCAGCAAGATTGATTAAGCTTAATCGAAAGTACTAATAAGCTTAAGAACAATAAACGACAACATCGCTGAAATAAGTGATCGCTTCGATTTTCACGGTTGAGCGCAAGGCAATAAAGATATATTATCGGATACATTACATCATCGGTAGGCTTTGGAGAAGTTCGATATGAAAATATATTCGAAGCGTAATGAATTGTTCCGGACGGTCCATTCTGAAAATTATTATTAAAATATATTTTATTCAAAGTGAACTTTTTACTAACGTCATTCTAATTTAGTCATAATTTAAATATTTCAATACATCACTCGCTAATATTAAGAATATGTAATTCTCAAGGTTTAGGTCAAAACTTTAGTTATTATTTTAAGTAGCTTGTGTGTATATAGCCCCGGTGTTACACAACGCATTTTAATTATATGTAGGATATTTGTATATAATTATTGATAATTTACGCAAATTATGTTGCTAACAAATTATTAAAATTATTGATGTTGACGACGTAGTTGTTGACATTGAATAAAGCTACAAAGGCTACAAAGTAAGAGTAGATAGTGTTGATAAATTTCGGCGGGCTGGACTAAAGCCATGACAGCGGGTTGTCAAAGGTTGTCAAAGGTTGTCAAAATCCCGCTCGTGGAAATTTTTAAAAACGTTTCAAAGTTGCATTTTAACTATTTAAAAAAAAGTTTTCTTTTCTTTTTATTTTGTTTTAAGCCTTGGTCTAATAAATTGAACATCTCAGAGTCATCTTATCTTAATCTTAAATTAGCATTTCCGCTAAATGATTGAGCATGCTTGATTGAGTTGTAGTAGCCTACAACTCAATCAAGACTATTTTTAACTAAATTATAAATTATTTTACGATGCCGACGCTGGCGGCTGCAGATCTTTTTAAGCACACCCCTATCTACAAAAAAAATACTTACTTACTTCGTTGGCTCAGCGACCCGCAGGTCTTGGCCTCGGACGTTAAAGTTCGCCATTTTGTTCGGTCTTGTGCCAGTTCCGACCATTCAGTCATGTTGATCTCCTTCAGGTCCTTGGCGACTTCACCCTTCCAACGGCATCTCGGCCGGCCCACCGGGTGACCAACGCCCAGTTGGCTGCCCCAGATACGCTCTTTTGGCAGCTCGATCCTCTCCCATTCTTTTCACGTGTCCTAGCCAGCGAAGTGTGGAAGATTTAATTTCCCCAATTTACTATGTTCGGCTCGGTTACTAGCTCAAAATAAATAGTTAACTTATAAAATGTTTTTGTTTTGTTTATATAATTTTTAACGCAAATTTAAAGAAATAAAAACATTTTGCTTGCCTACTTCTTAACTGATCTTTAGTATTTGTAAAAATATTATGATCAGATGTTAATGACGGTAGTTGTTGACATTGAATTGGCGCCTTTAGCTTTCAAAGTAAAAAAACAAATAGTGTTGAATAATTTCGGCGGGCTGGTTAGAACCACTATAGCTCAATTGTAAGAGCACCTGACCCGTCAGAAGGGTGCAGGTTCAAATCCTGCTCGTGGAAATTTTTATAGTTATAGTTATCTTATAATATAATACCGGCCATTATAATCCTAGTCAGCGACTATCCACCTTTATTTTTCATATCAATTTCTACCCGAACGCATTTAGCAAATCCGTTGTCCTTACGTATATACGTCCGTCCATTCCGCATTCTGTTTGGTCAGATATATGTTTTAATATGTAATGCTTCAATCGAGCTTTTGTACAGTATGCGTCGAAAACAGTTGAAAGCTCAGAGTTTTTTTATTTTTTTATATAAGAGCATGAAATCAACAGCGCTTTACAATTTTAGTAACACCATTGTATGCTTATTTAAATGCCGTTAACAGATTTTTTGTTTTTTACTTTTTTTTTTTTTTTAACGATTGGACTGAACGTTTAGTAATTTAACTGAACTTAGTTAGTTTGAAGTGCATTGAATACGTGAAATTGTATTTTTATTTTGTATGTTTATACCAGTTGTTGTATCAGAGGAGCTCAATGGCTCAATGGTTAACGCGACCGGTCTGCGATTGCTTAAGCTTGCTTGCAACTTTCGCAAAGGCCGGTCATCGGATAGGTGACCAAAACTTTATCATCTCGAGCTCCTCCATGCTTCAGAAGGCATATAAAGCCGTTGGGCCCGGCTGCATTAGCAGTCGTTAACAACCACCAACTGGGCTTGCGTGGCGGTTTATGGCCAATGAGTTAGGCAGCCTTTTCCCTATTTCCATAGAGAAGGCACGTGGCCTTACAGTGTGGATATAAAATGAGCTGGTGATTTATTTATTTATTTACTTATTCATTTGGAAAACCAACAGCTAATAAACAAAGTGGAAACTTAAAAATAGCAAAATAAAAATATAAAAAAAGACAATTACATACAGCAACAAATTTAAGTAGTGATGGTGACACCAGTTGTTATTTGTTTTTTTAAATTGTTAGTTGGCTTGGCAATTTTATTTTGTACATGAACTTTAAAGCGTGGCTTTTAACTTTTTTTGCCGTTTCCTTCTATCCGTATCTTATATTTGTAACACAAAAGGCACCACGCATATTGTCCGAATACCAAACCTCAGTTTATATACTTCGTGGCATGTAACTCACTGAATCGAGCACCAGAACCCAGCAGTGCTGCTTGCCGGCCAAACTTGCTACAAGGGTGGTCGTCATCTAGTCGAGATTATTTTTTATCCTTACGGGTAAAACTTGGCCTTCATCTCACCTGATGTTAAGTGTTGATAAGGCCTAAGTTAGAAGCACACTTCACCCGGAATCCTCAATTACTGGGCTCTGGCTATCTTATCTCTTTAGCTGCGGAACACTACAATGCTACTAATATTGATGATAAGGCGACATATTTAAATAAGATTGTAGTAGTTAGTTTAACCAAGTAAGCCTTATTACCAACCAAACCGACTACTCAAACATGCTCCCCCCGCTGGGAATCGAACTGGGTCTGAGACCAGTGGGCTTAACCATTAGGCGACAGAGGCAGTTGATTGCCTGATGCTGATGCCTAACCTGATCCGATCCGATCCAAACCCCTCGGAGAATCAAGTAGGGAACGGGGACACGCCTAGTGCGTGATCCGTTCCCTCTAGAAAACCTCTGACGGTGTTTACCTTTAAGTTTCTCGCTAACCCAAAAAAATATTCAGAAAACTCTCCCCAAAATAAATAATTACATAGTACTCACGCTTGACCATTCCTCTCTTTCCGATAAAAAGCAAAATAATATGCAAACTAATACGTTCTAGCTTCTATCGTTTGCGAATGGCTTTCATGTCATCTAATATTCCGTAAACGAAATGGGTATTTCAATATTTAGAGGTTACTATCAAACAATCTCGTATTCAATGGAATTGGAGCGGTACGTTTGCACTGTAAACGTGAACTCTATGTCAAAGACAATGGGATCTACTTTCAAACGCAACTTGTCATACAAAGGATGGCATTAAGCCTACGATTCTACGACAAACTTTCGTTTGTACTACAAGGATCAGTCAACTTACCAATGTTATACAAAATATACATAGGTACCTATTAAATTAAAAATAAGTAAAATAAAATAAATAAATAATAAATAAAAGTTACATAAAATAACATTATTTAGAGTGGACATTGATCGCAACGTCTCAGTGGCCGAGTGGTGACGCTCGAACCTGTAATCCAATAGTCTTTAGGTTAAATTACCGGGGGCCCGACCGCCTAACCGATTGCTTTGGCTACGTGTATAGTTTATGACGTCATCTTGTCATCTAGCTAATAGGTATAGGCATATATCTATAGCTATAGCCGATAGCTTTCGATATTGCTTTCATAGGCGGTACGAAATGACAAGATGACGTCATAAACTATACACGTAGCCAAAGCGATCGGTTAGGCGGTCAGGGGCAGGTCGTGCAAAGTGTGTTTTGGACTTTTCGATGCTTAGCCCGGGTTTGATTGACCAAGCCGCACATGGCAAGCATGATGATTGATGCATAACCCATGAATTTTAGCATCAACTTTAACGATGGAGGCCTTGCCCTTGAGTGGGCCAATAAATAGGATAAAACTTACTTACCTATAGTATTTATTTTAAAACACCACAGATATGTATACTGATGGCAAAAATTAAACCGGTAAAAATATTTCAAGGCATGCGATTGCTTAAGCTTGCTTGCAACTTTCGCAAAGGCCGGTCATCGGATAGGTGACCAAAACTTTATCATCTCGAGCTCCTCCATGCTTCAGAAGGCATATAAAGCCGTTGGTCCCGGCTGCATTAGCAGTCGTTAACAACCACCAATCCGCACTGGGCCCGCGTGGTGGTTTATGGCCCAGTCTCCCTATCCATCCTTAGGGAAGGCTCGTGCCCCAGCAGTGGGGACATAAAAATGAGCTGATGATGATGATGATGATGAATTTGCAGCTAACTTTAGCATCTTCCGGTAAAAATCCGTAGGTACAGGTAATCTAACACATACACATAGGTAATCCAACTCTGTAATACGACAAAATAAGGAGAATGAAGAAAGTAAGGTAAGCTTCATTCAATAGATTCTTCCTCATTTTTAATAAAATACCCAAAAAATATTAAAACCGAAAAAAATGAAAACCTGTTTAAAAAAAAGATTAAAGGAGTAAGTATTTAGCGCAAAC
The DNA here is from genome assembly GCA_949315975.1 of Eudonia truncicolella. Lineage (NCBI taxonomy): Eukaryota > Metazoa > Arthropoda > Insecta > Lepidoptera > Crambidae > Eudonia > Eudonia truncicolella. The sequence goes on along the minus strand of OX438848.1, from coordinate 2,750,629 downwards.
ATGCTATTACTCAATACTGGAGTTTATGTCGGACAGAGTAAATGAATAAGTTCTTAAACAAGTTCACAGAAAGCTCACTCCCTGGCCACATTTTTAATTTTATTTTTTATATTTAGCATTGTTATAATTTTGCGATGCCCTAACAGTGTTTGTAACAGGCCATCATTGACAACCTCTGTAGCCGAGTGGCTTGACCCCAGGCTTTGGGTGGTGCTAACTCTGAGCTCCCGGGTTCGATTCCCGGTCGGATCAATGTCGAAAACGAACTCTTCGATATTGTGTCAAGTCTGGGTGGTTGTGGTGCCGTCGTGGTTTCTGATTTCCATGAAACGAGTGCTTCAGCTTCTTACCTTGGGATCAGAACAATGTATGTTATGTTGTCTAAATATATAAAAAAACTAGCTGCCCCCGGCGGACTTCGTACCGCTTTGACAGTTTCCATGACAACACTACAAACAAATCATTTTGTATTGGAAAAATTTCAAAAATCAAAAAAAAATTAGGGGTGGACCACCCTTAACATTTAGGGGGATGAAAAATAGATGTTGGCCGATTCTCATAGATACCGGATAAGCACAAAAAATTTCATCAAAATCGGTCAAGCCGTTTCGGAGGAGTATGGCAACGAAAACTGTGACACGAGAATTTTATATATTAGATACATATAAAAAATCATATAGTATTATATTTCTTTATAACTGCATAAAAGTGATACCGTAAAGGTACATAAGTGCAATCTATCTATCTATACATATAATAAAGCTAAAGAGGGTCGAAAGTCTGTACATGGAAGATACTCGAAAAAAAGTTGGCTGGGGATGCTCTTATCAGAACACTTTCCAACAGTTTTTAGAATTTTTGTCTGTTTGTCTGTTTATTTGACCGCGCAACACGTGAATATGGCTGAACGGATTTTTATGCAAACTTTGCGCATAGACAGACCATGACCCGGACTAGGACATATGACACTTTTTATCCCGGTAACAGGTTCCTGTGGGATAGTGTAGTCTTCGCGAACGAAGTCGCGGGCGACAAGTAAATAAATAAGTAAACTAACGCGGTTGAGCAACGCACACATAGACAACCTCTCACGGACACGGAATCTCGCACCAGCTGCGCTCAGACTGTTCCCTGTGTGTCCGTAAGAGGTTGTCTATGTGTGCGCTGCTCGACCCCCTCGCCCGATCCTTTGAATGCCACTACACATTTACAGAATACACTAAACATGCACACTAGTTTTGGCCCAAGACACCGTGCTCGTAGAACAAGGGTACGAAGAACCGGTTCACACGCGCTCTACACCAGGTACAGACATGTTCCTGGGCATTTCTCTTCTCCACCACGGCCCGGTCAACCCGAGCCGAGGTCCGAACCTTTAGAGGCGCCCTCGGGTTGTTCTGCTCCCCGATCCGATCCGAACCCTTCGGAGAATCTAGTAGGGCACGGGGACGCGCACTAGTGCGCGATGCCGTTCCCTCTAGACAACCTCTGAAGGTGATTCGTTTCACTCGGCTTGAGGGACCCTTTACGTTCCTCGCCGCCCCCAAAAAAGGCCGGTGAAGCTAAAAATGCCGTATGAGGCAATCAGCAATATCTCTCAAAAAAAAAACCGTTGCTCGAGCGCGGTATGTATTAAGCTCACCTTCTGCAGTGTCTTTATATTGTGGTAGCACCGAGAGCTACCGGTAAAGTTTTAATAGGGTCCGATGGAGTCTCTCATTAAGAGTAACAACTCCAATCAGCGGCTTACTTGACAAATACGTAAACTTTAATACGTTGTTGATCGAGTTTCGATCTTTTTGGTTTAAAGTCAGTATTAACGGTGTCTATACTGTAGGTACAAACTTAGGTGTTAACTTCGTATGGCATTTTTTTTACTTCCCTTGGTTGCTGCTTCAAAGGAACACCTTTTAACAGATTTTATGCTGTTTGAGCCGTTTGAGCTGAGCCGGCCCATTTCGTGCTGCAATGCAGCGTGGCTCTACCACTCCGACAGTGTCACTCATTTAGCACCACCCAGGGGCCACGTGTAGAGTCTCAAGGGTAAACCTACGGTCGCGAGTAACTTAATAACCCCCAAATACCGAACTTAATAACCGAACTTAAGTCAAAAAGAATGAAGCCTAAAAATATTTTGAAGTATTTTTTTTTATTTTTTTACTATAATTATATTATGCTTTTGCTTATATTATTAAAAATGATTCTAGAAATATATGTAGGTATTTCTTAATTAATTCGTTATAGACTACATTGCAAATCTAGATAAACATAAACACCCCTTTAAAGTGCATGTGAAGTAAAAAAAATCACACACAAACTTTGGACCCATAAATTCTATTTTACCAGTCCACAATGAATATTGTTAGTTCAACATTTTGCCCAGTTTTTCCGCACAAATATCACGAGCATATTCGCGGAAGCATCGGGGAGACGGCTATACTCGTAGAAATGAAATTTCCAACAAAAATCATCACCTTTAATTTTGTAGGTAATAGTTTTTAAGCTCGATGGCGCACTGGTACAGCCGTCTGCGATCTCTAAAGTTAAGCAACTTTCGCAAAGGCCGGTCATCGGATGGGTTACCAAAAATGTATCATCTCGAACAACATTCATAAGAGCTATTTGTAGCCTAAACTGAATAAAAGATTTTGAATATTGAATCTTTTTTTTAAAGGCACGTTAGCCGTCGTTAACAAGCAGCATTGCGCATTAAACCCGCGTGCTGGTTTATTTCCCGTCCTCGATAAGATATCCAGTACATCGGTAGCTTCCACATTCTTCATTATCATCACTTACCATCATCAAAAAGCCTATAACAAAAAAAAATAAATACCTATTCGAAAACAAAACTAAAGCAGCCCATATTATTATACCCACCGCGTAAACATTGGTTATACGAAACGAATATCACAACCGCCCTCCTGAATTATCGCGGCTGGCAAAGTCTTGACGGCAAAACGTCCGCAGTAAATACACATCCGGACAGTAGCAAAAAAATATCTTATTGTTTGTCCTTTTCCCCGCTTTCGCGTGGCATTCCCTTTATTTGTGGAGCAAACAACGAATAAGGTTATAATTTCTGGTACAATCTCGCCCGAAAACAACTTATGCAGTAGTATATTGTTAGGTACCTAAAACAATGGGGTAATTATTATGTTTACCTATACATATAAAATGCTTTGTCCTGAATGAGTGATGGATCAACGCACAGCCTAAACCGCTGATCGTAGAAACCTGAAACTTGGAGGGTGTATTCTTTGTATGAATTAGGCATCCGATAAGAAAGGATTTTCCGAAATTCTACCCCTAAGGGGGTGAAAAAGGGGGGCAAAGTTTGTAGGGGACAACGTGATTCCTTGGTCCAATCTACTTCAAATTTTGCATAGACCTTTTTTAACAGAATTGATGTAAGACATGTTTCGTATTTCATTGAAATTAATCCCCTGACGGGGTTAAAAAGGGGTAGAAAGTTGTTTTGGCGGTGATTTACTTCGAAGTTGATATCAATACTCCTTAGTGCTTTTGATTCAAATTACATTTTATTTTGACACAATATGCTTGAAAACTCAATCCGGTTTTTAAAAAAAGGTTGAGCTCACTTAAAAACATAAGCAAGCTCTTTACAATTGCTGTTTGTGTTTGTCTCGCTAAAGCTCGAGAATGGGCTGGATCGATTTGGCTAATTTTGATTTTGAATAATTTGTGGAAGTTCAGGGAAGGTTTAAACGGTGAGAAACATAAATAATAAGTAACGGAAAACACTAAAAACGACAATTTAATTTTCCAATACAAAATGTTCCACGATTGGAACTGTCAAAGTGGTACGAAGTCCGCCGGGTCAGCTAGTTTGTTATATTTACCACTTATAAATATGATGCTCACCCACGTACCTATATTTATTTTTATATATCTTTCGGGTAAACATGATGACTTTATATTTGGATAAAGACAGTGTTGGAAAAATTCCACGAGCGGGATTCGAACCCGCACCACATGACATGCCGGGTCAGGTGCACTACCAACTAGACTTGCCTTTACTGTAGGCCTTTACTCAGTCAGAGCCCTGATTTGAGGTATTTATATCGATAAAATTATCCATAGATCACGCTCTTAAAGTTTGATAACTACTTGCCCGGACAGATTGTATAATGAGGGACAATCCTGATCCACTAGCTGACCTCTCATTGTTTCAGATGCTGTAAACATACAGCCACTGGCATAAAACTTATCTTGCTCCCCATTTTCAGTACCTTTGCTCCTCTCATAGTAACAATCTCCGGTCTTCCAATAATCATCTTCTTCTTCTCTGCCCCTCTCATACATCATTCTTCCTTTCACATTTAATCCATTCTCCTGTGGAACGTGCTGCCTCTCGAATTCAAGATGGCTAAGTCGTGACGCTTTTAAAAAGAAAGTCCGCGAGCTCTTGTTTGATAGAATCATTCCGGAATCATCTCAATAACGTCCTATTAGAATTATGTATTTTATGTATGTTTATTTATTGTAATTTACGTATTTACAATACACATATATGTTTATGTATATATAATATAATAAATGCTTAATTACTTACATTGAAATTATTAATAATATATCTTAATTGCACCTACCAATGTTATCTCTGCACCACCCTATGGTTTACTAGTAGAGTATGCCTCAGACATTAAGTCCGCTATGTAATATTTATGTTGCAAAAGTTTAAACAAATAAAATATATATATTTATATTTCTTTTCATTTATTTATGGAAACACAGACAAGTTACATATTAGTACAATTTATTACTGATCGTAAACTAAACAGCAATGGTTATATATAAATACTAACTATATAATTTTTATTTAAAGCACAATTTCAATGTTAGCGCTACAACTAAAAAATGCTAAACAGAATCAATAGTGTGTATTTAAAAACTATTAATTAGTATAAATATGTTCCCATATGGAGTAGTATTTCTTATATTATGTTATTTTTAACGTCATAATTATTTTATCTCTGGTCGAATTGTATATAGTTATTTCGTAATGTATATATAGATCGTGTTTGTACATAGAAGCTTTCAAATAGAGTATTGGTGATCAAGCGCAGAACACGGTATGTGACTCTTTAAATGCTTCCAGTTAAAGTGACACAATTTTAATTAAATTCCGGCGAAACGGTTTGTTTTGGACGCGCTGTGACGTTGTGAGCGAACAGGGTGAAAATGCCCGCGGAAATCGAACAGCGGGCAAGTTAACACACCACGGCCTTTCTACCTCATCGGCCTTTTAATATATGACTTCTGTTAATCTCAAGGGGATCTTGGAGTGAAAAGCGGACTGTATTTGAAGTATTATAATATTATTTGTTACAATAAATTCGTGTGTCCGTACAAATGTGAAATCGGCCGGTGCCTAAGCTGTCGCGAGGCTAAGTGTCGCGGTGTGCGGCGGGCCAGGGGTCCGACGCTGTTCCCACCGCCCGCCGCTACCCCGTCGTGTCGCTGAGAGCGGCCGAACGCCCCTCGCGCGCCGACACTTCATCACCATCATCATCAGCTCTTTTTATGTCCACACTGTTGGGGCACGAGCCTTCCCTATGGATGGATAGGGAGAACGTGCCCTAAACACACGGGCCCAGTGCGGATTGGTGGTTTGTAACGCTAATGCAACCGAGACCAACGGCTTTACGTGCCTTTAGAAGCACGGAGGAGCTGGAGATGATGATGTAACCTTGATAAATATTTTATGATCACCCATCCAGCATTGCAAATGTTACTTGGCATTCAAAATCTCGAGGACCTCGATGGCGCAATGGTTAACGCGCCCGGTCTGCGAGTGCTGAGGTTAAGCAACTTTCGCAAAAGGCCGGTCATCGGATGGGTGACCAAAAATGTATCAGCTCGAGCTCCTCCGTGCTTCGGAAGACACGTAAAGCCGTTAGCCCCGGCTGCATTAGCAGTCGTTGACAACCACCAATCCACACTGGGCCCGCGTGGTGGTTTATGGCCCGTTCCCCGTATCCATCCATAGGGAAAGCTCGTGCCCCAGCAGTGGGGACATAAAATGAGCTGATGATGATTCAAAATCACAACTCGAGCTCCTCACACATTCATACTACTTCAAAAAAACCTTATCCATAAATAAAAACATCCGAATCGGTGCATAAATGTCGGGAATATGCGGGAAAATACATTTAAAAAAAGTACCGAACCCCATTTTCTCCAAAGTCAAGTTTCAGTAGAGCTACTCGTTCACTAAAAATGTTAAGTCATCAGTTTGTTTTTTTAAAAAACATCTACTGTAATCAGCAGAAATGTAAAGGTGTCAGTCAAAATGGCGTATCATACTATCGCTGACATAGTTTTCCGGGCCAGCGAGCTGAACAAAATAAGGAGAATGCGGTAGGCAAGCTTCATATAAACGCGCTCGAGCAACGCACACATAGGCAACCTCTCACGGACACGGAATCTCGCAACAGCAGAAGCGGTCGGATTGTTCCGAGCTGCTCCGAGATCTGTGTCCACGGTCTATAAAAAAATTCAAAAAATAAACTTTCCTACACTCACACCAATTATCTAGCCCAAGAGAAGCTTCGTTATGAAACTCGTTAAATAGTTACTAGACAACGGATAAACATACTTGAAATACATACTTGTTATACATAGAAAACACACAGGGGCTCTATTTTTGATTCCTTCGCCTCGAGTCGAGCGCTTGCTTTCTACTGATTTTCGTTCGACATTTGACTTTCCATATTTTTGAATCGCTCGACCACAACGTGTGCCCTCACCCACTCGTTGCAGACGAGCGACACAAAGCGATTGATACAATGACCGTCAAAATCAATGCGTTGTTTCAATGTCATGTCACTCCACTCATACCGGTTTTCTCTAAATTCTGCGTGGAACAGATAACATTTCGTATTATGTTGGCAGCACCGGAAACGAACGATTCAAAAATACGGAAAAACAGCGACATGCGACTTGGAAGAAGAGTGTGACTTAAGTCGCATGCGACAACACAATGTCAAACGTGCGATTCAAAAATAGATCCCCCAGACCCGAGACAATTTTGAAAAACAATAATTTCTTAATTGACCCCACCGGGGATCGAACCCGGAACCTCAGCGATGGCGACACCATGGAAACCGGTGTACAAACCACTCGACCAAGGAGGTCGTCTATGTGTGAGTTGCTCGAGCGCGGTATGTAGGTAATAAGCTTACTTTCTGGGTCCTCATCCTTTTGTGCAGGTGCAGGCGTCTCCTCGCCTCCACAGATTACGTTTCACTGAAGATAGTTGTAAAACTAGCTTCCTTTCCAGACTTGTCTGGCCTATGAAGACGGCATCAAGAAATCTGTAGAGAACTCGAAAATATACTAATATGGGCAACCTAATACTTTAATATTTTTATAAAGAATTAACTTACAAGAAATATAACATAACTAACTACATTAAAGAAAAAAATCATTAAGATAACTAAAGACAAAATAAAACCTATAAATAAAAAATGTCCTCCAGCTGTGGGCTTATAGGAACGGTCCCAAGAATGCTGGCAACATTACCTCTTTGGATTGCCAAGCTAATACAAAGGAAAGACTTGTAATTTTGTATTTTTGTATGTTTGTAAACTCAAAAACTACTGGACCGATTTAAAAAATTCTTTCACCATTAGAATGCTACATTAGCGCTGAGTAACATATAGGCTGTATAAAAAAGAAATGTCCACCCGTGCGAAGCCGGGACGGGCCGCTAGTGTTATTATAAAAATTATATAAACTAGCACTTTTCACCGCGACTTCGTCCACGTGGATTTCGTGTTGACTAAAAAAATCAATGCAACTAATAAAAAGTCTAAAATAAAAATAATAAAGCCTTGGATTCCCACAAAAAATGTAGTATTTTATAAGTGGAAGAATTTTTGGAATTGAACCAGTAGCCAGTAGTTCCTGAGATTAGCCACGACAAACAAACAAACGTTAACACAAACGCGACCTCTTTATTAATTGTATAGACATAGATAGAGAAGACTAGTAATAATTTAAATTTTATGCAAATCAGAATTATTGCTTGACCTTTTAGGTATAAAAAATATTATTATTCACTTTTTTTAAACTCTCACACGCCAATACAAATTCTCTTCGTTAACGATATTGACTTGTGAAGCTAGCCGTCACTCAGCGCTCTGCAAAACAAAAAAGAAACTAAAAATCACAGCGGCGGTACCCATAAAACATTTCATTATATGAAATATTCATTTTCTCGTTTCATAACGTCAAGGGTGCTCCATACTTTCATAATTCGTCCTCCGACGCTGTCCTGGAGGGTGCTTCGAGATCAGCGAAGCGTGAACTATCACCGTCCTTATGAAATAGGAAAAGAATTATACGGGTGTTCAGAAAATGGTGGATCACGAAAGGGGACGAAAAAGTTATGTCTATATTCAAATTTACCGCCTCTGTGGTCTAGTGGCTAAGACCACCGGTTTAGACCCAGAGGTCCCGGGTTCGATTCCCAGCGGGGGTACATTTTTGTGTACTCGGTTTGGTTGGTGGTAGGGCTTGTTTGTCCGCCTGGCTAGCTACCACCATCTTATCTAAATATGTCGCCAAAACATCAATGTTTGTAGCATTGTTGTGTTCCGGCAGCTAGAGATAAGATAGCCAGTACCTCACTAGTTGAGGATCCCGGGTGAAGTGCGCTTCCATCATTGGCCTTATCATCACTTAACATCAGGTGAGATCAAGGCACTGTGCTTACCCGTAAATATAAAAAAAAAAAATGGAATTAACATCGAAGTTGAGTCAAAAAACAGTTGGTCTGTTTTCTTTTCGAGTTAACCAGTATTTGATTTTCGTTTTTAATGTAACTAGCCAACTAACCAAATGAGTTGAGATAATTTTAAAGTACACACGCCTGCACATCACCCTATCCAAAACTGTCAAATTTCCCTAATCGATATTGATCTGTATACCCAAACACTAAGGTTCTAAATTTATTAAAGAAATTTGGCATTTTGTCGTAGGTTGATCTGCTGCCGTCTGTACCACATTCCTACAATATAACGAAACTATAAAAAACATGTAATATGTTTTTTAAACTTTTAGTTTAGTATTTTAATGTATTGTTTCGCTTTCAAAACACCCTGTAATGTTGCTGACGTGTTATTTTTTTTATATCCGCCCCTCTTTTTTATTTGGTTACCGTTCGAATTGAAGTGTGATATTACTGTTTTAACCTCAGGTTATAAATCGAAATCCATTGTCCTTCCGCCTCTGTCATTGTAACTGTTTAACGTATGTCAATCATATTTTCTTCTAAACAGCACTTCTTAGTAGAAACAACCTTCCGAAGCAACAGTAGAATCACATTAAATATAGGTAAGTATACTTTATTACATTATATAATATTAATATCATTGTGTGTACATACTCATGTTATTGTATTATATATATATTTTTTTTAAGACATTCATAAGTGCACTATTGTGCCTAATCTGAATTTGTTTTTTCATTTCATCATCAATGCGGTTTTTTTTCAATCGAAATACCATTCCCTCTAGAAATCTTTAGTTACAAAATAAAATTTTACTAGAAAAAATCAACGAAGTTCAGGAAGCTCGAGCGGGAATCGAACCCACGACCCTTGGATTACCGGTGCAATGCTCTGACCGATGAGCTACCGAGACCACAGGAGACCCGTTGAATTAGTACTTTGAGATATACGATGCAAGCCAGCGGTATTACATCACCGTAAAGTTACCCTCACAGTCAAAAGAAACACTTTTACAAATTCAACTATCGATAGGGACGCAATTCCATAAAAATATTTTTATTATTTCATTTTTAGCATTTACAACGTAAGTAGTTACTAGATAATATTTTTTAGAAAAAATCAGCCAGCCTCAGGACACTCTTTTTTCTAGTAAAATTGTATCTTGTAATACTTAATACTAAAAAGATGAAAGCTTTGTATTTTTGTTTGTAACGAATAAACTCAAAAACTACTGAACCGATTTAAAAAATTATTTCACCATTAGAATGCTACATTAGCGATGAGTAACATAGGCTATATTGAAAAAAAATGTCCACCCGTGCGAAGCCGGGACGGGCCGCTAGTAACTACATAAAAATAATAAGAACCTTCAACCTTGTGCTACAAAACAGTGTTTGAAGTTAGACAATGGCTAAATACGTGTTTAAAATATTATGTCTCTGTCTAAAGTATTAACTAAAAAGTGACAACATCTGTTTTGAGTATTGTCTAACTTTGGCCATCGTTTTTCAGTAAAGCAGTTAGCTTCTCGCCACCCTTAACAACCGGTCACGTTGCAAAGCCCAAAAGAGGCCAAAGACAATAATTCCTAAAAATAAATTGTGTACCTACACACGCCTGCAAATGAGACTAAAACAAACTGTCAAATTTCGTCAATTAACCTTTATTTATCATACTAATATTATAAAGAGGAAATCATTGTATTTTGTATTTTTGTTTGTAACGAATAAACTCAAAAACTACTGGACCGATTTAAAAAATTCTTTCACCAATATAATGCTACATTAGCGCTGAGTAACATAGGCTATATTTAAAAAAAATCCATCCGTGCGAAGCCGGCACGGGCTGCTAGTATGGAATATGGTTGATCATATATTGAAGAAATTGGCAGTTTCGGAAAGGTTGATGTGCAGGCGTCTCAATCAATTGTTATGTATACAAAAATATTATTAATTTGTCACATTATTAATGGTACGCCAACCAAAAAAAGCCAGAATTGTAGTCACAGTTGTTAAGTTGATATAAGATGAAAAACTATCGTATTACATAAACAAAATATGTATTTAGTATCAAAGGGAACGTGCTTACTATTAGTCCGATCCATAACACACCATAATTTTTTCTACAATATCTTTTAAAGTTGGGCGAGAATCATTAAAACGAATGGCGGCGTTTAGTTGATATCTTATAGTTTATCTAAATTATTTTACCTCTGATTATGTCTAAACTGTCACCAATGTCTTAACTACAAATCGTCCGTCTCACATTTTCGATCTATCGAGCGGCTTTTTAAATTATTATTTTTCAAATTAACACGTTAAATTCCCCATACAACATTAGTATGGCCACGCGGCATCAAATAAATAAGGACGAAGACATAAAATATATGACACTTGTCACTTACGGATGGCGCCCCCTTAACGGCCGTCAGAACTGTTCATGGTACCGATACGACAACTCAGCGACCCGGATCAGGGGGTGGTGATTAATCCAACGTGCCCGGTCAACTATGAACTCATGGATGGCGACGCGTGTTTTGTTTACTATGCATACTTTCTACAGTCACTAGCATAAACATTAGCATATTCACAACTATATGGAGCTCGATGGCGCAGTGGTGACCGCACCCGGTCTGCGATTGCTGAAATTAAGCAACTTTCGCAAAGGGCTGTTATCGAATGGGTGACCAAAAATGTATCATCTCGAGCTCCTATGTGCTTCGGAAGGCACGTAAAGCCGTTGGTCCCGGCTGCATTGGCAGTTCTTAACAACCACAAGCACCGGGCCCGCGTGGTGGCTCATGCCCCATTCTCCTTATCCATTCATAGGGAAGGCTCGTGCCCCAGCAGTGGGGACATAAAATGAGCTGATGATGAAATCGATAATAACATCAGAACAGGAAAAGTACTCAACAGTTTCTGTCTATGCAACCCAAATTAGTATATACTAACTTGGGTTGCGTAACATTGCGAAGTACTCTCCTCACCAGCAACCTTCCTTCTGGATGGAAAGGGAGAACGAGCCATAAACCTTTTGTTCAAGTACCTATTTCGCAGTACTTGAACAAAAGTATTTCGCAAGTACAAGTACTCACCTCACCAGCAACCTTCCCTGTGGATGGATAGGGAGAACGAGTCATACACCACCACGCGGGCCCAGTGCGGATTGGTAGTTGTTAACGACTGCGAATAAATCCGGCACCAACGGCTTTTCGTGTCTTCTGTATCACGGAGGAGCTCGAGATGATAAATTTTAAAATTATTTATTAAAAAAAAATTATTATATTAAAATTTTAAACTTATCATAGTTTTGCTCTGCCAGTCCAAAGACTAATCTAGAAGTAGATATATAAATAAAATATATATATGCGACCGGACGGCATGTCTTTATTTCCATCGAAGGCGGGTAGGCCTTTAGTATGGGATGCAACTTGTGTCGATACTCTTGCGCCATCCCATCTTCCTAGCACAGCGTGCTGTGCTGGTGCTGCTGCTGCGGCTGCAGAAAACCTCAAGCGGCGAAAGTATAATAACATTATCGGCAATTAAATTTTCGAGCCGTTTGGGGTTGAAACCCTCGGACCATGGGGTCCGAGTGCTCATGTTTTGTTTACTGATATCTCCAAACGGCTGGTTGACACTTCCCATGACCCAAGGGCTGGCTTTTACCTTGGCCAGAGGCCGATTGCCATACAACGTGGCAATGCCGCCAGTCTCTTGGGTACATTGCCAGTCGACAGCGACGCGGAGGAATTTTTTGACGCCATTTTTTAGTTTCGTAATAGTTTTAGTTACTTTAGGTTATTATATCATTGTGAATACTATTATTATAATATATATTTGTATACTGCATCAATAATTATTATTATTAATTTTATTAATAAATAAAATAATATGTCAATCATAAATATGTAATAGACAATTCTGATGAAAGAATTATTTGTTTGTTACAGCCTCCAAACGAAGGATAGTTTGTCAAGAAATCAATCTACAAATCGTCGGATCAGAAGTAAGTAATAACTTATTATTATTACATCGAACATAAGTCTATGTTCTATAAAAAAATTTTTCTATTAATTACGGGATCTGGTTAGGCCTGCACTGTATTAATTACAATATTTTTTTACAATAATAAATAGACAGTATTTGCTATGCACATTGGCGCAAACGCCACATATTACGCAGCTTACGCGTAGCTACAAGCAGAACTCTAAAGTCAGTCCAAAAAAGAAAGAAAATAGCAAATTAATTATCTTACTTACTCCGCTCACTCAGTGGCCCGTAGTAATAATAATATAATAATATTATTAGGCACGTACTGTCAGGAGGTTTTTCACTCTGCAGCCCTGACCACCGGTAGCTTGGGCCCCTCCCCGCTGCTGACTCTAGAATTAGGTTTTTATAATGTTTTATTGTTTTTATATCGTAAAAATCTAGTTTTAAGAAAGAAAATAAATAAAGAATATAATAATAATAATACAGTAATAACAAACTCTTTATTGAAATACGTTTACATCTATTGTTTACAAAGAGCTCTAAACTAATAATCTAAAAACAATTAAATACTATTGCCTGTTTTTAGGCGAATGTGGACTAAATTTAGTTTATATCGAAACATAAATGAATATAACAGTTTATACGCAACATTACAATCTAATATAAAGACATAAATGAAATAATATTAAGTTGATACAAAAAGAAATAAATAAACCAAAAAATTGTTAACAAAGATTATTAACCCCTCCGTATCGTCGTAGGACAAATTTTTGTAGTTCTTCTTCTCCTGTGGATCTTGGCTAAATAAAATATGTTATGAAAAGTTCTATCCACTAAAACACGTTGCATGTTGAGACTGTGGCGCACTACATTACTATCAAACAACAAAAGAAATAAAAAATGGCGAAACATAACGCGAACAACGGAAAATTTAATTCTAACAGTTATTAAACGTCTCTGAAACAAGAAAAAAATACTCTCGTATTCGTTGGTTGAGTTCGCAACAACTAGTCAAAAGTATTTTTATTCAAAATGCGTGTTGTTCTTTTGTTTTATTTCGCAATGCAAGTCTTTGACTTTTGATGTTATAAAAGATGTATCTTTTAAAGATCACTTCTGTGATCTTCATAATAATAATAATGGCAAATATACATACTTAAATATTATCATTTTAGCATTACACACAAATTATTATTTTTTTCATATTCATGTAAGTACATACATTTCTATAATGTTCAGTGTCAAAATAGTAACCGGTTTGTTTACAGGCAAGAAAGTTACACAAAATATCAGAGACATAATATATACCTTATAAACTAACATAAACATACCAATATAAACATACGACGACCTCCTTGGTCGAGTGGTTTGTACACCGGTTTTCATGGTGTCGCCATCTCTGAGGTCCCGGGTTCGATACCCGGTCGGGTCAATTTAGAAATTATTGTTTTTCTAAATTATCTCGGGTCTGGGTGTTTTCTATTTATAATAAGTATGTATTTAAGTATTTTAAGTATGTTTATCCGTTGTCTAGTAACCATTTAACGAGTTTCATAACGAAGCTTCTCTTGGGCTAGATAATTGGTGTGAGTGTACGAAAGTTTATTTATTATTATTTATTATATTTGTTAGTAAATAAAACTTATAACTAAACAGAATACTTTAATTAGTGCTTTTCGCCATGGGTCAACAAGAGTTACGTTATTGTATTACATATTCCTTTTTATTGTATTTTTATACAAGATTTTATGTATGTGTATGTTATAGTGATAAAAAAATATATATCTATCTTTCTATGCTGCCCTACTGAGTGCTTGCGGACTAAATAGGGCGTGCCGCGTAGGCTTCAAAATATCAAACAAAACAGCATCTTAACAAAATGGCTTTTCTGAAGAAAGCTAAAACTGGCCAACTTACATAATTTGCTATCATAAAAACGTGCATGAATCATGGAGGGTGGCCGCGCTCGCTACCCATAATCCACGGACTTTGAACAAAAGTCGGCTGACGGTCACACCGTGGCGCGGCTAGTGCGTTAGAGCTGCGATTGTGTAAGTAAAGCAACGTTCGCAATGTCAAATCTTTGAATGGGTGACCAAATTTAATTAGCTGGTTTCAAAGCCCAAGAGTGTTAATGAAATGAAATGTTTCTTTATTCAAGTAAACTTATTAGATAAGCGTCAATAAATTCGTCTCAAAATATTTTACCTACCACCCATTTAAGAACACTAAGTTAACACTATTAAACTGGTTCATTGGTGGAAACCTTTGCCCACCTGTGGGAAAGTATTTAAAACATATAGGCAAATTACTCGGCAAATATTAACCCTTTATTGGACAAATAAATTATATATTGCTCTACTGGCAGCAGTTGATACCATAATTGCACTCAATGTATGAGTATGATTATAAAATCAAGATGTCTGTATTTCAACGTAGACGAACTCAACCGCAATCTTAGTTTATTGTTTATTACAATTTTTATGCAGGAGCTCGGTAGCTAATTTCATTAACACTGCACAATGCATTTTACAATGAGTTTGGAAAAACAGTCGCCGATATCAATAAACAACCGACATCAACAAACGATAGGCAAAATTCAAGCCAGTCGGTGGCTTTATTATTTCTTTTCACATGCCGTTAGAAGTTCGATAGTTAAGATAGATTAGATAAGTTTACTCATTGTAATTTATTAAAAGGTAGCTATTGAAACCTTTGTAGTTTGAATTCTCTATAATATCAAGAAAAGGCATTCTTTATGACAGCAAGAAATTCTGTACATCTGCACAAAGATACGTATTTTAAAAAAATGTAACACATTGTTGTATTTTGGTTAAAAAATAAGGCAAAGAGACTCTTCAGTTTGTTGCCAGCTCATCTCAATCGAAGGCTCTCCCAATTTCCGAACTGGTTTTAAAGTCAATAGTTTAGTTAAATTAAAACTAAATTTTCGTTATTGTATTTAATTATTACTTGGTTATTTGTTTAGTTTTTTGACGTCAATAAGTGCCTGTAAATGTTTAACATATTTATTGCCTCAGGCATTAAGTCCGCTATGTAATATTTTGTTGGAAAAGCTTAAAATAAATAAATAATCGATAAGACTTTGACTTTGAAAGTTTTTTTTAACATTACGCATCAGTGTGATAGTCGGCCCCAAGTGCAAACTAAAGGCCACTCCACACGACCGGTGTCAAGCGCAGATTATTTATCGCCATTATTTATCTGTGGAATCGAGTGCGGCCCGCGCGATATACACACGACTTATTTGCGAAGTGCCATGATGGCGGGAAAACATTTAGCTCGTGTAACATTACACTTTTTGTTTTTCTCTCCTGGCAACTTTTGAGTGTAACATCACAAACAGACACGGTCTAACTCATCGCGTTTTTCTTGACCTTAGACGAAAGCTCTAACTCGACACAATTAGAAAAACAATCATGCCTTTTCTTTCTTTAAAGCGTTACTTCCTTAAATTACTTTTTACTATTATTTGTTTCGACTGTTTAACGAAAGAATGACCTAGGAGAAAGAAAAACCTAAGTAGGTATATAAAAGTTGCTGAAATCAATTGCGTAGCCGTTTCTTAAAACACTAATTTAATCCGATAATCCGAACCGAACCCTTCGGAGAATCTATGTAGTAATGCACGGGGACGCGCACTAGTGCGCGATGCCGTTCCCTTTGGAAAACCTCCGAAGGTGATTCGTTTCACACGGCTTGACGGAACCTATACGTTCCTCGCCGCCCCCAAACAAGCCCGGTGAAGCTGAAAATGCCGTCTAAGGCAATCAGCAATCTCTCTCCAAAAAAAACTAATTTAATGGTGCGCATATTTCATCTCATCTATCTATCTATACTATAAATAAGGGTAAAGTTTGTGCGCTTGTTTGTTTGAGTAGGGTAATCTCTGGAACTACAGAAAAAAAAACTTTCACTGATAGAATGCTACATGTCTTGCAGATAATAAAGAATACATTTTAAGTTTTGTATATATATTCTTTTTGCTTGCCAAAATGGATTAATGCTCACCAAATATTGTTTTACTGAAACAGTAACATTAATACCAACCATTTTTACACTATTATTCAAATGATTGAGGATAGGTTAATCGCGAAGCGAAGCGTATTGGTATTATCTATTTGGTGACAATATAACATATTTGGTCTGAAATGCAGTTAAAAGGTATTCATATATTTTAAGGCATTCAATAAAAATATAAATATTATAAGAAACACAATTTGGTGATCATTTATCCATTTTGGTAAGCGTTTTAAATTTTATTGGTAGTAAAATTGATACATTTTTGGTAGGCGTTTAAACACAAGCCTTTAATTATTGGGCAGTCAACAAAAACGTACCACCGTACAAACAGTAGGTATAGGGTAGGGTAGGCTTTTACCCCAAAAGCATATAACAACTCTCCATCACAAATAAACACTAAAAAATATAGAAGACAACCTGTAAAAAAAAAACATAATGAAAAATCTAAATTAACAATTAATTTACCTCAGGTAAAAGTTTCAATTTCCACAATGTCATACAGTACTCTAATAAAAGAAAAAGATTAAGAGTACTCTAATAAAAGAAGTCCTTGCGGGTACCGCTATGTATTATTTAAAAAAGTATTAATTTTTGTACGGAAAATTACGAAATCAATGCGGACGAAGTCGTGGGCAAAGTTCTAGTTTACTATAAGCTTGTTTTTCGGTAACTAGGTAGGTATGTTATTACAGTAGGCTACCCCTAATAATTATGCAAGAATAAGGCCACCGGAATCCCAATTACACCATATAATTGCCACTTTGATTACCGTTTCGGACTAACTTGATAGGTTTCTGTATGATGGAATAATTTGTTTACAATTTACATTTATGTAAATTCAAATCTGAAGATTAATCTGGTGGCGACGTTATATTTAGATATTTAGAGATATATTTTTTTATATAAAAGTATTGAATGCTTAACTTTTGTATATTTATATATACCTACCTTCTTTATTCAACAAAAACACACATACAGAAAACAATGTACAAACAATAATGAGCAAAAGTGGACTTATCTCTAAAAGAGATCTCTTCCAGCCAACCTAAGGCGGAATGGGAGCTTCATGTGTACGTAGGTATTTAAGAGCCTTTATACATGCCAGTATCTCAAACAAACTTTAAAGTTCAAAGCTTTTCAAATAAGCTACTAAGTTCACTATGAAAAATATCAAAAGACATAAAATCAGTTGAATAAACGTATTTTGAAAGGAAACATTCAAGTGCCAGAGAAGAGAGAGATAGATGGAACATGCTAGTACTCTGAATTTCCAGTAATCATAGAAAGTTTTAAGAGAATTGGTTTATTGATTAGAAGAACTTATATATTGTACCTACTCGCACTCACAACTGTAGCAATTACAGAGATCCATTCGAAAAAAAGAACATATTTAACTCAAAAAAGATTTTTTTCGTCTGCTTGGTGCAAGATCCGTCCTACAAACAATTAAAATTCTGTTGTGTCTGTATTCACAGCAGACGACAGATTAATCTAAGTACTTCTCTTTAGCCCTTAAGCCCATGTCATGATATAAGCTCCAATGAGACACTACAGATACAAACACTCCACCCGATAGGAGGAATAGGAGGCCACTCTAATCATACATCGCATTGGCAATTTTGCACCCCATCTCGAGGTTTGACCGGCGCGCGTCGCGCAAATTGCTATCCAGTCAATTAAGTCGCAGTAGCCGGTGGCTGGTGACGGAATGACTTGCTATATCTAGCAAGTTATCTATATTTCGACATTCACTACATAGTATAAAACAAAGTCGCTTCCCGCTGTCTGTCTGTCCCTATGTATGCTAGATCTTTAATACTACGCAACGGATTTTGATGAGGTTTTTTGAATAGATAGAGTGGTTCAAGAGGAAGGTTTCTATGTATAATACATGCATATAATTGGACCCGGTAGGTGGCGCTGCTTTAGGGTTCTATAGGATACGGGTGTTCACTCAAGCGGACGAAGTCGCGAGCGGGCCGCTAGTTTATAATAAAATAAATGAAATTAAAAATATTTATTAGAACATAGTCACATTGTATATCTACGTGTTAAAATTCATTTTTGTAGTATTATTTAAAGATAATCAGCAATGGGCAATGGTTAACACGCCCGGTCAGCGAGTGCTGGGGTTAAGTAACTTTCAACAACCACCAATCCGAACTGGGCCCGCGTGGTGGTTTACGACCCGATCTCCCTATCCATCCATAGGGAAGGCCCGTGTTCCAGTAGTAAGGACTTAAAAAATGAATGAATCAGAATGTTGTACAAATCTTACGATCATTGTTACTGTATGAAATGAAAAATATTGAATAGAATACTCATCTATATTAGTAAAAATTCGACGACCTCGCGTGGCTTGCACGCCGGACTTTGGGCGGCGGTAACTCTGAGGTCCCGGGTTCGATTCCCGGCCGGGTCAATGTCGAAAACGAACTTTTCGACATTGTGTCGGGTCTGGGTGGTTGTGGTACCGTGGTTGTTTCTGATTTTCATGAAACGAGTGCTTTAGCTACTTACCTTGGGATCAGAACAATGTATGTATATGATACTGTCAAATACACAAAAATAATGCAAAATAATAAAAATCAATTGCATGTCATATAGCATCACTTGAGGACTTCTCGACCGATTTATTTCTTATTGTCTTCGTAATTGTCCGGATTGTATTTTAAAAAAAAAAACAGTTTTCGCCGGGGTACGGGTGTTCACTAAAACGGACGGAGTCGCGAGCGGGCCACTAGTGTAGAATAAAAACAAAAAGGCAAAAATATGTCCTAAAGGGACAACATCATTTATTTTTATTACTTACGAGTAAGCACTTGGTCTTCATCTCACCTGATGTTAAGTGACGATAAGGCCAATGGTGGAAGCGCACTTAAACCGGAACCCACTGGCTATCTTATCTCTAGCCGCCGGAACAAAACAATGCTACTACATTGATGTTATGGCGACATACCTATGTCGGCGAGAGGGGTTTGTAGGTAGGACGGTGGATAAACTCGGATTCGTCGACAGTTTATCTCGGATCTTCAAAATAAAACCGCAGTCGTATTCCTTACAGTCACTTTAATGTTATTTTAACATTACAATTAAACTATTTAGAAACAGTTGTCCAAAGCAAATGTATTTTAGAAACGAAGTGAGTTCTGCGCGTGCGTACTCTCCGACCGCTCCCGTTCAAATGTGTCCAGTCCGTTGTCGCGCCGACTATACTTGTCGTTTCCAAGCGATGCTAGCGCCATGTCTCCGACACCTATTTAGATAAGATGGTGGTACCAAACCGAGTGCACAAAGATGTACTCCCCGCTTGTAATCGAACCCGGTACCTCTGGGTTTGAGACCGGTGTGGCCATAACCACTAGACCACAGAGGCGGTTAGATTCAGGCTTGCTTCCATATGAATAAGTTACAGTTCGAATTCTAATGAAAATGATCATGAATGAAAGTGAAATGTGAGTGAAGTGATGAAAATAATGAAAGCCATCGCATCGGTCCGTAAGTCTACGGCAGGAGACACTGAGAAGAGCCGGCATCAAACTCAGCAAAAGTGTTTCTTTTCTTACATTACTATTCATCATGTCGGAAAATGTTTTTTATATAGAACTAGCGGCCCGTCCCGGCTTCGCACGGGTAGACATTTCTTTTTTTCTATAGCCTATCTTATTCAGTGCTAATGTAGCATTCTAATACTGAAAGAATTTTTTAAATAGGTCCAGTACTTTTTGAGTTTATTCGTTACAAACATACAAAAATACAAAGCTTTGCTCTTTATAATATTAGTATAGACATAGATAACACGAATGCGATTTAATGACTATGTTTTGGTAACTACGTTTCTTACACGGCAGTGTGGTTCGCAAGTGTACCTTGATAGAATATTGCGTCGCAACATCTAGTTTTAATCGCATTGGCACCCCACCTTATCTTTGGGTCTGACCGACGCGCAAATTGTTTTCCAGTCAAGTCGTAGATTGGCCGGTGACTGATGACGCGCTAACTTGCTACTAGATTCCAGCAATACAGTTCGGCTTCTCCATTTTAGGCTAAACACACTTTAAGGTTACACTACACGTTAAGCTCTCATGAAAGATACTAAGCTATATGGGTTCCAACTTCCGGCAAGAGACCTTGAGAAGAGCAGAGGAAACTCACTGTTTGTGTTCAATGTTTCTTATCACAATATCTATTGCAGCGTCAGATTAACTATTAGAAAATTGTTCCAGTCCCTATGGATTTCCATAGCGACTGGAATAATAAGATTGCTATAATTGCTCTTCCACACTTATCTTATTTTTAGTATTATTCACTATAGTTTGACTTTGTTTTTGTTAAACAATTTTTTTACTTTTATTAGAGTACTGTAGTGGTACTGTATGACATTGTGGAAATTGAAACTTTTACCTGAGGTAAATTTGTCAATTTAGATTTTTAATTTAGTTTTTTTTTTACATGTGGTTGTCTTCTATATTTTTTGTGATTATTTGTTATGGAAAGTGTCCTGCTGTGATAGGGCATTTTCCAATATTTTTGACGCTGTAAGGGAGAAAAGAGCTGGACACTTGCTGAGTTTCTTGCCGGTTCTTCTCAGTACAAGACCTCCCGCCCAGTGTAGACTTACGAACCGATGGCATAGTAACATTTACAAGAGCTACTTGTAGCCTAAACTGAATAAATGATTATTGAATTGAATTGAATACGTACACAAAGACGTTGTAGTTTTAATAGTGGTACGTTTCTGTAACGACGTTTCTATCGCGATGTGGACCGCTAGTTCAACTTGTTCCAATATGGGGTAACTTTAATATGCATCTAGTCAGGACATGCCCCGTCTGGAGGTCTGTCCTTGCAAATTGCAATTCCGCCAATTATGCCAGTTGCTCGGTGACTCGTGGTAGATGCAGCTGCTAATGAATGGTGATTAGACTTACGTTTCGTTTGACATTGGAGATTAGAAGCTGAGTGAATTCGTTAGCGAGTGATATTAATAACATGTTTACATCTATGCGGTGCCCATACATGCCTCATGTTTTGGTACTTGAAAAATATTTTACACTAAATTTCTTCCGCAAGAATGCAATTTATGAAAACTTTGACTTTGAATTGTGTGCTATATTAATACTGTAGAGACATAATTATGAATATTGAATGAAATGAAAATGAAATTAATATTTATTTAGTAGAATATAAGTCTATATAGAGTCAGCCTCAATGGCCGAGTGGCAGACCGCTCGGCCCGATACCCGAAAGTCCCGGGTTCATTCCCAGGTCGGGCAAAATGTATTTCGGATTTTTCGATGCATACATAGCCCGGGTTTGTGATCACCAACCCGCATTCGGCAAGCGTGGTGATTAAGCCAATACCCATCAATTGTAGTGATGATTAACTTTAACTTAACGGCAGTTACTGCCGTACTCAGAGACGTCAATTAAGTTTAATGACAATTAAATGTCTTTCCTTCTCTATTTAGCACTATACATAAGAAAGTGACAGCAAGAGTCTTAATTGTCATTAAAACTTAATTGACGTCACTGAGTACGGCAGTAAGTCTATAGAATTTTAAATTACATAAAACTGTCTTGATGAACAGTTATTTTAATGACTGGTGTTAAATAGTACACGAGAAAAACAACCTCTGATTTAGTTCAGACTATAATATTAAACTGCAGACGATTATCTCATAAACAAGCTAGGTACATGGAAAATATCATCCCGTCAATATGGCTACTACTATACTCTACAAGAAATGCCTACGTGACCATAGTGCTTCGTTTACAAGTGGAAAATATTTAAAACAAACTTTAAAAAAACAAATAATAAAAACAAAATAATTAAAATGTGCAAAAACATTATTAAAATTTAATTGTGTCAGGTCAAGTTGGTTTTATATACCCTCTCATCTAATAGTAATTTACTGTAGAGGTAGGTAACACGCTGAAACTATTTTTTTTATTTGTCCACAGGCCTAGACAGAAGGAGATTTGAAAGAAGCTTGTCGGAGAACCGAGTAGTCATCACCCAGCACTTCACAGAGAGAACTGTCACCCCTGGTGGCGATGTGAGTGTCCTTACTTCTTTTCTAAAAAGAAAGAAAGATTGGACTTCGGTTTGAATCAGAAGTTCATCGATTTGCATATTATTTTATTATCATTATTTTATATTCACAATGCTATGTAGTTACAAAAAAAAAGAAATTACTAGAAAAAATTATCCACCGAGATTCTGGTACCTCAGCCGTCAGAGCATTGGACCGGTAATCCAAGGGTCGTGGGTTCGATTCCCACTCGAGCTTCCTGAGTCTGGTTCATCAGCCAATATCAAAACAGCATACAATGTTTAAAAGATCACAAATCAGACTGTAACCTACGAGAAGTGTACAAATAGTGTGACAAAAATAATGAAGTACACTCAGGCGCATTTAAAATGCAAACAATGTAACTCTTAATGCAGCGGACTAAGAATCAATACTAGTCAAGAGTTTAAACATAAAGTTTTTCAATTTTATTATGTCTTGTAGTTGTTATTCCTGGATAATTTGTTTTTATTATGTATGAACTACAAGGTGGACCGACGACCTGGGGAAGGTCGCGGGAAACCGCTGGATGCGAGCAGCACAAAACCGGACGTTATGGAGATCCATGGAGGAGGCCTTTGTCCAGCTGTATCATATTTTGACTTAGATGATGATGATGTATAAAATTTATAATTTTATTTATTTTTTAATTTTGGCTTTAAAATGTTGTTCACATCTGTAACTGCCATAAGCACAAGCCATGTTTTCTTTATTAATCCTACTAATATTATAAATGATGATAACTGATGGATGTATGTTACTCTTTCACGTAAAAACTACTGAATGGATTTCAATGAAACTTTCCTCATATACAGACCATGACCCAGACCAGCATATAGGATGCTTTTTTTTTGTAAATTCTTCTGTTACAAAAATCAAAGATCTCTTTTTTCAGATCAGTATGCAGTGCGCTGCAACCGGTGATCGTCCTCCCCAGTTCGTGTGGGAGCGAGATGGCATCGTCATCTCAAGTAACACGGAACATAGGTATTATATTGAGACAGAATAAGATTTTTACTGTCTTACCGAGACGATCATATGGAGCTTGATGACGCAGTAATTATGTTCCCGGTCTGCAATTGATAAGGCCAGTCATCGGATGGGCGACGAAAAAATTATCATCTCGAGCCCCTCCATACTTCAGAAGGTACGGGAACAACGGTCTGTGACTGCATTAGCAGTCGTTAACAAGCACCAATCCGCACTGGGCCCGCATGGTGGCTTATGACCTGTTTTCCCTATCCATCCATAGAGCATACAATGAGGTGATGATGATGATGTCTTATCACTATCAGTAAAAACTCGTTGTGGTCATCAGTATGTAGTACATACATATACATACTAAGTTCATGTAGCAGTGGGCAGGGCACATTGCTCGTAGGACTGATCGCCGCTGGGGCGGAACAGTCCTTGAGTGGCTGCCGCGCACCGGAAAGCGCAGTGTGGGTAGGCCTCCAACAAGGTGGACCGACGACCTGGTGAAGGTTGCGGGAAGCCGCTGGATGCGAGCAGCACAAAACTGGTCGTTGTGGAGATCCTTGGGGGAGGCCTTTGTCCAGCAGTGGAAGGCTGAGATGATATGATATGATGATCGTATCATCATATATGATATATGATATGACACTCATACAATACCTCTGGTCTAGACCGGTATTCTTTACCACTAGATCACAGGCGGTTAAAACTACGAGTATAATATGTCTTATACATGGGAGGTAGTTGTACAACAAGGAACGGTCGGTGTAATCTAAATGTTTTGGGAATGTGTATTGTGACGACTCTCCGGGAATATTCCCATTCTATTCCTATAAAATACCTGAGTTGCAGGAATTCGACCATTTTGAAATGGATATTAAATTTAGGTACAGTTAGCAACAAAAGTCGCCAAAGGCTTTTTTAGTACTTGGTCAAAACAACATAAGAAACATAGAGAAGCTTTTCATCTTTAGAAAAAAAAATTATGACACGGCCACGGTGCTTAAGTTATAAGCTACTTTCGTTGCTGACTGTACATATGGTAGGTGTTCTGTTCAGTCAATATGGATTGCCTGTACGGACTACGGAGTGAAATGATTTTATTTTTTACGATTTAAATTATTTTTTTAGTAGAATAGTTTTTCGAAGATCATTCAGTAAACTGTCCAATTCACATAGATCCCCCTTATCTAATTTCGGCCACGATTCTTAAACATCTGGAAATTATTATGCTTTTTTCTTTTATTCTGATTCTGTTTAATGAAATAAAACATTAAAAATCGAATCTATCAAGTATTAGGCTGAAGCGTTGGCTCTCTAGCACTGCTCGGGATGAATGCTAGAAATCGTAGTTCATAGGGTTGAGAAAAGTACCGATCCGATCCGAACCCCTCGGAGAACCCGATTCCATCCGAACCCCTCGGAGAATCTATTAGGGACACGCACTAGTACGTGATGCCTTTCTCTCTAGCAAACCTCTGATGGTGCTTAGTTTCACACAGCTTAAGGAACCCTTTAAGTTTCTCGCCGCCCTCAAACAAGCTCGGCATTTTCAAATGCCCATGAAATCAGCAAGCTCGACTGAGGCACTGGCTATCTTATCTCTCGCTGCCGGAACACAACAATATTACAAATTTTGATACCATGGCGACGTATTTAGATAAGGTGGTGGTAGATAGCCAGGCGGGCAGACCAGCCTTACCTCCAATCAAGCAGAGTTCACAAACATATTGTACTCCCATATTGTTTTCTAAAGTTTACGCGAACACTACACATTGAAATGAAACAGGGATGAATCGTTGTTCTCTGGCGAGTATTTGTGGTTTATCAAATCTGATGTAATGGATGGGCCCCTCAAGGGAATTAAAACTAATGTGTAAAATAAACGCGAGTAGATCCGTAAAAGTTGTTTCATTTCATATTGTACTCCCCATTAGAAATCGAACCCTAAAACCTCTGGGTCTAAGAATGGTGGACTTAACCACTAGGCCTCGGCCAACAGCAGTCCCTTTCGAGAAAATACAAATCTCAATCAATCTGTTTCAGATACGCGTTAGGTCAAGTGATGACGTCAGACAATTCAGTGGTGACTCAACTAAACATAACAAGGGTGAGGGTTGAAGACGGCGGCTTGTACTCCTGCATTGCAAGGGAAGGTGACCACATCGCCACCCACGAGAACAGGCTCGATGTTTATGGTAAGTTAAACGGTATAGGTGCTAACGATATCGTTTTCAAAAATACTTTCATGGTTACCTATGTATACAGTCGACCATGGAATTGCTTTACCACCTTAAAAGTGAATGTTGTTTGCATATCATAAAACAACAAGGTCTTATTGAAGCCTCCGGTGACAAGAAGGGTGGCAGCTACCTCTGCCAACGTATTAGCTTGGCAATCCAAAGAGGTAATGTTGCCAGCATTCTTGGGACCATTCCCATGAGCCCACAGCTGGAGGACATTTTTTATTTATAGGTTTTATTTTGTCTTTAGTTATCCTAATTTTTTTTCTTTAATGTAGTTAGTTATGTTATGTTTTTTTTTACTAATAATTGTATTATTATCAATTAATTGAAATTAATTATTATAGATTATTTATACTAATATTACAAGGTCTATTTTGCTTTGTCGGACAAAGTGACAGATACTTACGTGGTCATCGTTGCCAATGAGCCTAAGCAAAGTTTTGTTGTAATGGAACTTTTTATCGAAATTTTACCCGAGCTCTTTCTGTAATAACATAAGGCTCCATTTTTTTCTTACAATAGGGTAGTTGACTGGTTCGTCAATAGAGAAACTTTTAAGCAACTGTAAAAACGTTTTTTTTTTTTCAATATAAATTGTTGGGAATGGAATGTACGTAAATGTATGAAAAAAATGTATAAATATATAAATAAATAAAAGTTATTTTTTTTCCTTTAGTAGATGGCTTCGTGCGATGAATGATAATAGAAATAAGGAGTGAGAAATGATATACCCCCCAACCCCTCGAGTGTCTCAGTAAAGTTATGGGGCTTTACTAAGTCCTCGGGCGGACTTCTTGAGAGAATTTGACGAAGTGACGTTGCAGTTTTTTTTTGTTTCATTTTCCAACACTCATGCACGCTCACGAACACTTAACGGTTAATAATCCACCATTATTTCACATTAATTTTCGACATAACACAAATTTTAGAAAATAAAACAAAACAGCAGACATGACTCTTCACTTTCCCGCCAAGAAGTCAAATGTACATTTAATGTTTTGGAATTATATGTTGTTGTCGTCAACATCCCTATTCTCAGTTAACTGTTACTGTAATAGTTACTTGAAATTGGCTGAATTCGTTTACCGCGAAGCTATTCATTAACTGCCGTACTCAGAGACGTCAATTAAGTTTTAATGACAATTAAGTCTCTTGCTGTCATTTTCTTATGTATAGTGCTAAATAGAGAAGGAAAGACATTTAATTGTCATTAAACTTAATTGACGTCTCTGAGTGCGGCAGTAAGATTTAAGATTATGATAAAAAGTTTTTAATAAAAAGTAGTAAACCAACTTCCTGGTCGACATTACATTGTACATACGTTTATATAACGCCGAACACTTTGATTTTTTATATTGCTATAAATTCATAACGCTTTGCAATTCGGCCACCGAGGAGATAAACCAACCCTCTATCCGACTGCTTCCATCTATTTCCAGGACCACCGTATATAAGAGCTCTGCCTCCTATTAAAGTGCAGAGTGGTGAATCGATCAATTTGAGATGCCCATTCTATGGATACCCCATCAGGTACGAATCAGCTTCTGCTTTCTGATATCCTGTTGTTAGGTTGTTACCTTATAACTTAGAAGTTAGCAAATGAGGTGATGATGATATATAAAACATGTATGTTTTCGTGTCTAAATTGTTTTGTTGCAAACAAAGGGCCTCACTTATAAGCTTAGAATAGATATGCTGAGTTTTGTGCCCGACGTTTAAACTTCATTTTAGTTAAGGTAAAAAAACTAAACATGGATTCTTAGCTTTTCTTATTGTCTAGTGTTAAAATGAAGAGACAATATTTTCTTATATTATGTTTAGTCGACTTTTTCAAATACGTAGTTACGCCATTAATACAATTTAAATTTGCTTATAGCATACATTATTAATAGGTAACTTATAATAAATAATACATAAGTTTTAAGTACAATCTTTGTCACAATTTATAATATCTCTGCCTGTCTGGACTACATTCTAAATGACTACCTGTGTCTGTACCTGTTCCAAAAATATTCTTCCTGGACTGCAGAATAAATCTGTCTTTACCACAAATAACATTGTAAAATCGCTTTGCACAACAAACATTACACTCGCTATAATATTAGGCAGTGCTGCTATACAACGTGTAACTTAAAGGTAAAAATTGAAACCGACCTAGATCTTGTATGCAGAGTTACAAAGACATACCACAGCCTTAGTGGTTCAGTAACCTCTGTGTACTAACATTTATGATCACTGCTGCTTGCGTATGCGCGCCTGACGCGCATGACTTCACTTATATAAATATTTAATTTACAATTGCATGACAAATTAAAGTTAACAATTATATCTTAGTAACAAGACATACAAGATCTAGATCGATCATCACTTTGGATCTTATCACTTTTACCACACCTTTCTGTTACACATTGTATATTAGGCATTGCTGCTATATTACTGTAGATATGCTTGTTGTATATTATACAGTGATATATAGTGTGCGCTTTGCTATGTACAAATTGCGATCCTTCCGGCGCGCGTGTACACAACATATTTGCCAAAATGCTCGTCTAAAGCTATGACAAAGTATGATGGATGCTGACTGGCGTCAGAATTTTCTTTAATAACGATAACGTGATAAATTTCCTGCATCGTGTTTGCTATTACTTGGCTATTCCTTTTCATATTTTGTAAATGAAATCTAGACACTATTTTAACTTGTTTTAAAATATAATTTCAACATATTTTTTAGACATACATATCTGACATACATATAGACATATCTGATGTTAAGTATGAGATTGCATTGTTTTTTCGTATTCTGAAATCTACACAGCTCATAGACATAAAAGGTTTTTAAATTAAAGCTTATTAAGAGACACTTCACACAATTAGAATTAATAATTATTATTTTAATGTATCATCACATTAAACATACCAAAACATACCAAGACATTTTTTCTATTGAGAGAATTATAAATAAACACAACGACAAATTATTTTCAGCAAAATCGACTGGGAATTCAAAGGCAAGACTTTGAGCACAAACACGCTTTTCCAGCGCTACCGTCGCTCATACAAACAAATATACAAACGCACAAGTAGGAGTGCACTCGTCAACCTCAACGGCATACTCACTATACCCGAAGTCAACAAAGAGAACAACGGTGCCGTATACACCTGTATAGTCACTAGCCCCTCAGGAGAGATGGCGAGGAGATCCTTCGAAATACAAGTCATAGAAGCGCCGGTTTTGGAAGATTTACTCTTAGGCAACAACTTACAAGAGGGACAGATTGTAAACATCTATTGTAATGTTCGGAGCGGAGATTTGCCAATACATTTCGAGTGGTTGAAAGATGGGAAACGGATTCCTAGCAGTTTGAAGGTAAGATATTGGACACTCCTGTATGTCGATAGCTTTGGAGTGGTTTGTGGACTGATTGAAATTTCAAGGAGCTCTGGTTTTGAAGTTTTTAAGTATTTTGAAGTATGAATGTGACATTGTCTGCTGACTAGTTATGGAGCATTTTCGAAATGGTCTTAAGTAAGTAAGTTAACTTAAGTAAGTTTTGGACTTATTTTTTTAGGGTTCCGTACCTCAAAAGGAAAAAACGGAACCCTTATAGGATCACTTTGTTGTCTGTCAAGACCCTTTATCTCGGAAACGCGTAAAGGTATCGAGTTGAAATTAAAACCATATACTCAGGTCTGCGGTCCTTTGAAGCTGTAAAAAAATCATACTTCTAAGTTAACGAAAACAAAAAATACGGCCGTTTATGTCGCAAAAAACGTATATTTCGACAATTGCCGTTGACCTAGAACTATGAAGTTTGGCAAGTAATATCGTCTTATACTACAAGTATAGAGAAAAATCTGAAAACTATACGTATTTGATTAAATCACAAAAAAAGCAGGGTCTTTATACAAGGAACAAGGAGTCCAAATTTTGAAGTAAGTTAACCGTGGCATACATAAAAGAAAAGAAATACAAATTTGTACGGAACCCTCGGTGGGCGAGTCCGACTCGCACTTGTCCGGTTTTTTATGACGCTTATTTAGATATATATAATGAGTCATTAATTTTTTATTATTTGATTTGTTAACGATAAAAGTTAAACTATTTCATAAATTAGCTAACTGCCTAAGTAACACATCTTATTGTGAGGAAACTCGCACTAAACGATATTTTGCACGGCTAGGCAAAACCTCTTTCATTGAAATCAAGTCATCGCTACAGTTAATGGGTATTGTCTCGCTTGCCAAATGCGGGTTGGTGATAATGAACCCGGGCTATGCATTGAACATATCCAAAACACACTTTGCCATCCACATTTGCAAAATCCAGGATCTCCGGACCGACAACTTTACCACTCAGCCACCAAGGCGTTTTAACGTCTTATCCCAATTAATTAATTAATTTCATTGTTTTATTTACATTAAAATCAATAAACTACAAACTATTACCTATTGAAATCTGCCTGCCGTTTTAAATTGTCATACCCAACAGGGTTCATATGTACTATACCCACCTGTAACACCTTATAATCTATGACAATAAATCTGTTGAGTATTGAGTTAAATTTGGTGACTCGTTTCTTTGTCGCACCTCCAAAAGATGGAATAGTCTACCAGCACATGTTTTCCCTCTTTCCTATGATATGGGGTCCTTCAAACGAGGCGTGAAGAAGCACCTTGTGGGCCGGCAGAGTGAGGTTGACTGATGCTGCGTTGTTTTCACGCTGCACCAGTTGTCTTCGTGTCTGGACTCCATTTCCACTTAACATCAGGTGGTGTGGAGTCATTTGCCGTGCTAAGTATAAAAAAAAAAAAAAAAAAGTAATAATACATTTATTGTTTCCAGGTAGTCGAAAGAAGTTCTGAGCTATTCAGCGCTTTAGTTATTAAGAAAGTGTCCTTAGAGCACTGTGGCACGTTCACTTGTGTCGCGTCAAACCACGTCGCCAAAGTCAACCGATCAACTGAACTCTATATCAAAGGTAATAAACACTAAAATCAAACTTACAGTTTGTAGCGCAGTGGTAAACTTGTGGATTGCTGGAGTGAAGGAACTTTCGCAAAGGCCGGTCATGTCATCGAATTGGCGACCAATTCTCATCTCGAGCTCCTTCATACTCAGGAAGGCTCGTTCAGCCGTTGGCACCGGCTGAATTAGCAGTCGTTAATAGCCCCAAGGCTAATGCTAACATAAAATGGCTGCTGGTGTATTGGTGGTGGTCTCATATTTATACATATTAAATGAAAGCACTTTGACGGATCTACTCGCGTTTATTTTACACATTGGTTTATATTATTTTGCCCTGACGTTTCTAACCCTTTGCAGGGTCGGTGGTCACAGGGAGACTGAGGCCGTCTCAAAATAAATAAGTACCTTACATACATTGCGAAAATTACATAAGGTGTTGGGGCTGCGATTTACACCATACTTATTAATTATGAGACGACCAACACCTCAATCAGAGTGAACGCGAGTGCGGCAACAGTGCCGTGACCTTGAATCGACGTACCGAGCTGTACCTACCGGCTAGGGTTGAGCCACACATAGTTAATTTATTGTTGTATGAATTTGGGTGTCTTTTATATTGTAAACTTACCTTGTTATATCTGTCGGCAAGGTAAAAAGGATAAACTGAGGTTATGGTTGTGTGTGTTGAGACATTCTCATACACAACAGGCTTATATAGACCTATATGCAACAAAACTCGCAATCGCGACACCCAAACCAAGAAAAATACGTGTATACTGATCGGCAGCGCTCAGTGGCATACTTGTTATTCTCCGTTACTACAGCGACATACGCTGCCCGATCCGCGTTTGCGGGGTCAGTCCGCGTCGTCGCGTACTCCTTTCGCGTGCTTTTTTCTGTGTGCTAATGTAGGTAAACTCCGAGCTTGTGTGCGTGCGTTTCGGAGCGCTTGTATGAAGTTGCTGCACTCTCGTTCACTCTGCCTCAATATCCATGTGACCGCGGACCCTGCAAAGGTTTCGAAAACTAAACGCGAGTAAACCCGTAAAATTTGTTTTATTTAAATGTGTATATTGTTCGCGTAACAGTTAAACTTCAGAAAGCTTTATTTATAAATATTGTTTTTATTTGTAAAGTTTTTCCACCATCGCAGTCAGTGAAAAACTTAAACGAAAATTGGTTTGGCTTCCGCACTCAGAGATGTCAATTTACGTTAATAATTATTTGGACGTCAACATTTTTCATTCCATAAAGTGCTTTTATCTCTTTAATATTAAAATCTTTATTGCAATAACGAGTACTGACGTAATGTTATGTATAATAAATAACATTATGTCTGTATTCAAAAAAGCATTTGTCATAATGCTAAGATAATGTTATAGTTGCTTAGTAATCTATACTATTATTAAAGAGCTAAAATTATTAATATTCATAGGTACTCTTAGGTCTTGTGGATACTTTGAAATTGTATGTAAATCAATTTTAATGGCGACATGAAACAATTAATAAAAAGCACAAATAAATTTAAATTAAATTAAATTAAATTTATTTTATTAGAACACACATTACAAAGTTATTTAGAAAAAAAAACAAAAAAAAAATAGAAAAATGAGCCTTAAAGGGACTCCACTCAGCATTTGTTGCAGTGAACAAATCACTACAACACTGTAGGCTTAGCCAAAGTAACATTAAGAAAACGAAAGTCGCTCTAAATCACGTGGTCAATCTTTGTTTTTTTCGAACTTCGCTATCGTTTTCTTAATGTTAGTTTGGCTACCGCCACTGATCTACCGTGGAGACTCTAGTTGAGCGTGAATGTCTGGCGCTTTTTAAACTATCATGGTCACTTACATCAGAATAAATATTATTGTCGGGATTATTACCATGCTACGAGTATCGGGCGTTCGTTTGTTGATCGATCGTTTGTTGTTGATCGTTTTGTCTGCTCATAGTCACCCACCCGCAATAACTTCAGCACATCCGTGATCGTGGCACATGCAACTGTGCCGAAATATCGGGTACTCAAGCACAACAAAAAACATGGTAATAATCCCGTTAATAATATTTATTCTGATGTCTGGCGCTGTTTATAACGTTTTATTTTATTTAAAAGACCAGTAATATAAACATTATTATTCCTTGAAACAAAAAATAAAGAATTTAGTCAATTTGTACCTGCCAGTGGGCAGGTCCAACAAGGTGATCGACGATGTGGTGAAGGTGAGCAGCACAAAACCGGTCTTTTTAGAGATCCTTGGGAGAGGCTTTTGTCCAGCAGTGGACGTCTTTTGGCTAGGATGATGATGATAATGATAAAGCCAATAACCATGATCCCTTTTTCCAGTGGCCCCTAAATGGCAAGAAGAACCGACCAACTCTTCTCTGCTCCTTGGCAGGAGAGGAACAGTTTCTTGCAGCGCTGATGGTTATCCACAACCACAGGTGCACTGGATGAAGAAAGATGGTTAGTCACATAAACCCTCTATAATAAAGTCATCTAGGTAAACTAAACACTTTTCCTTAACTCTTTGGATCATATTTTATTTTTCTTTGTTAACTTTGAAAGTAATTGTATAATAATGTTTTCGACCCTATTTTAAGTAAATTTGTTGTAGGGCACTCCTTTTTTAAAAGAGACTTGCACTTTTAATTTAGCTAATACGAGTATTACTCGTAAATAGGCTTAAATGACATTGACGTTTGATTTTCTTAGTAAGTTTAACGTTCTGTTAAATTGGCATTATATGGCCATTATTGCATGAACGCTCATTGATTTTAACATTACATCACATTAAAGATTTAACAGATGTTGAAGTAACTAATAGTGAAATTATAACATAGTAAGGTTCTTACCCCCTTATAAAAACATTATTTAGCTAATCATTGTTTTGTCTCTTTTTCTCAAATTTAGAATGACGTTTGTGTGACGTTGACAAAACAATATTTAACTAAATGATGCTTAAATAGTTTTTATAAGTAAGGGGGTGAGTGTTTAATATTTACTTTGAACTAAAACCATGTGGATAACCTTTATTTCGTTTGAGTATCAATTAATTCCGTTTCTTTCTATATTATTATGGTTTTAGCAATACTTGGTACATGGCAGCCAGTTTTGGAGTTAGCTGGTGGTGGAATATTGAGTCTCCCAAACGGCACATTGATCATTGAAGAGGTTTCACTGACCGATGAGGGTCTATACTCTTGCAATGTGGAAAATGGTGTTGGACAGCCTCTGAGCAAGACTGTGTGGATGAGTGTTAATAGTAAGTCATCGTTGTTTTTTTATTAGTATCCTGCTGCTTAGCTAGACAGTCTAAGCCCTTGAAGTATTATTCTTTTGAATAAGGCCGGTATAACCAACTCTTCGGGCGGTCGTTTTTTTCAGTGTCATCGGATTTTGGACTGTGTCGGCGAGCTCAGTGTGTAGAAACTACCTCTATGGTCTAGTGGGCATGACCATCGGTCTTAGACCTAGAGACGCCGGTTCGATAGAATCATGGGGGTAGAAATGCCTGCACATCAGCCTATTTAAAAACTGTCAAATTTCTTCAATACATTTTCAACCATATCCTTAAGACATAAAGATTAAAGTCTATTGAGGAAATTGTACTGTTTGTTGTAGGTTTATGTGCAGGCGTGTGTACATGATTGTACTCGGTTTTGTTAGTGGTAGCGCTTATTTTAAGTCCACCTGGCTAGCCAATACTTTCTTATCGAAATTTGTCGCCATAACATCAGTGTTTATAACATTGTTGTGTTCCGACAGCTAGATATAAGAAAGCCAGTTCCTCAGCAGTTGAGGATTCCGGGTGAAGTGCGCTTGCACCTTTGGCCTTAGTCAAAATAGTGCTCAAAATAGTTTTTTTTGTAATTTAATTTGATCAGAACCAGTGCACTTCGAGCCGTCGTCGAAGAACGTGACGTCACGGCTGGGTCACCCTGTCAACTTGGAGTGTCGACCTCTCGGGGACGACCCCATCAGAATCACGTGGACCCACAACGGCAACGCTATCGAGTTTCAGAAACAAAGGTATTTTTGTATAAAGATATTGCATCACCAGAAAAATTTACATTGACATCCAAGTTTAATATTGTTAATATCAGTGACCTGTTAAGAACAGGTAATGGTATAATGTCATTGATTATTACATACATAAATTAAATAAATATATCAATTCTGATTCGTGGGTTGTCAGAAGGTGTGCATTAAAATCTCACTCAGGAAAATATATTTCAACCCTTTTATTTTTGATTGATCGACTGATCTATGCCATAGAAATTAAAATAGAAAAAAATACAATGTTTTGTTTTTAAAATGATGATTAAACTTTCTCATTTTATAACAACCAAAGTATTCACGAAATAGAAAAAGTCCTCTCCGAAGAGAAACTCTTGACTTGTTCCATTCCTCAAGGAAGTGAGTTGGGCTGTGTACTTTTTCTATTTTATATTAACGATCTCCCAAAATGCATAAGCAATATAGATCTAACATTACCAGTACAACATTACCAGTACTTTTCGCGGACGAACGTTTCTATTTTTAAATGTGAAGAAAAGACCACCCACCAAACACTAATCCAAAAAA
This sequence comes from Eudonia truncicolella, assembly GCA_949315975.1. Taxonomy (NCBI): domain Eukaryota; kingdom Metazoa; phylum Arthropoda; class Insecta; order Lepidoptera; family Crambidae; genus Eudonia; species Eudonia truncicolella. The sequence goes on along the minus strand of OX438848.1, from coordinate 2,714,989 downwards.
TACTTACTAATATAAATTCATGGCTCCAAGACCATAATCTAGAAATAAACCTTAAAAAAACTAAAATCATTTAATTCCGATCCTATAATAAACCACCCTTTGATATTGATATTAAATTCCAGAATACACAAATAGAAAAGGTGGATAGTTTCAGCCTGCTTGGACTTAACATAGATACTAATCCCAATTGGAAATCTCATATCGAAAAAGTTAAATCAAAACTTTCAAAATGTATATATGCCTTTTTTTGAAATTAAATACAGTACCAATATGGAAGCCGCCCTTTCAGCATACTATGCATACGCCTACTCTTGGCTAAAGTATGGAATAATTCTGTGGGGTAACAGTGTAAGCGTAAATGAATTATTCTTAATACAAAAGAAATGTATCAGAATTCTAGCACAAATTAGTAACACACAAAGTTATAGACCATATTTCATAAAATTTAAAGTACTAACATTATTATCTATATATGTATATATTATCTATATATATCTATATATGTATATATATATATATATACAAGACATATGTATTTTCGTATTTAAAAACATAAAAATATTTAAAAAGATAAAAGACACTCACAAATTAAACACTCGTTATAAGGATAGGCTTTGCTTACCCACTTCTAGAACGCTTAACGAAAGCCCATACTATATGGCTATTAAAATATATAATGAAATACCATCCAATATAAAAACAGAAACTACATTTACTCTTTTCAGTAAAAACTTAAAACAATACTTAATTTTAAAATGCTACTATACACTTGATGAGTTTTTTGCTGATAAAACTTAAATTATTTAGTTTGGCAATATCACAATCTACTTCATTTAAGCAAAGTAGGTACTTTGCTTAAATGAAGTAAATTGTGATATTGCCTTATGTTATCATTTTTATACTACTACATAAATGCTTGTAAACAATATTGCAATACCTGTAAAAGATAATTAAGTTGTTAGTACTAAATACTAATATTGTTAAGACGTTTTTTGTACACTTAATTGCAATAAATCACTTTGACTTTGACTTTGACTTTGAAACATTTAAACGTACAAAACTATCTGCGAAATTAATAGTCGATTAAAATCTTTCAGAATTAAGCTGTCTGAAACCAAGATGGTTTTAGGATTGTCAAGCACCATTAGTTTTCAATATTCGGAGACAGGAGACGCTGGCTTGTACCAATGCAGAGCGAGAAATCCTTATGGGGCTGCCAGCTTCAACATCCATTTGACTATCTTAGGTAAGCTTTCTTTCATTTCATAATTCTAATTTCTCATACTCAACCAAAAATAAAATTAAAATATGACTGACTTTATAAGACACGAAGCATAATTTTCCAATGAAAAGCATGCGATGACAAGAGTGCTTCAGGGTGCTTATTTGGTTCCTAAATAGTAAACCTCTTGGTTTTTTAAATAATTCTTTAAACATGGTCAAATCATCGCATGCAGAAGAAAATAATGATATGACAAGAGTGCTACAAGGGGCTCATTTGGGACCCAACTTGTATAATAATGATTTTTCTAAATAACACTTTATACGCGGCATAGAACCAGTTGTTATGGACTTTCTTGAATTCTTTCAATCTTTGAGGGAAGCCTTTGTCCAGCCGTGGTCGTCTTTTATCTGGGATGATGATAATGACGCGGTCTAATTATTCATGCTTTATCTTCACCTTCCTTTTCACCTTCAGAGCCACCAACGCCACCCTCAGACGTCCGCATCGAGTCCGTACGATCCCGCTCAGCAACAGTATCTTGGCGTGACACGTTACGAGCACACGCGAGGCATTACACGTTGCAGTATGCTGTTGCTCAGTACGCCGACAGTGTTTGGGAGCATGCGACTAGCATCAATGTGTCCAGGTATTCAAATTAACATTGTTGAAATGAAACAACTCTTACGGATCTACTCGCGTTTATTTTACACATTCGTTTTAATTAATGTTTATCCTGACGTTTCGAAGCCTTTGCAGGGTCCGTGGTCACAGGGAGTCTCCGTCGTCAGGATAAACATTAATTTAAACTAATGTGTAAAATAAACGCGAGTAGATCCGTAAAAGTTGCTTCATTTCAATGTGTAGTGTTCGCGTAAACTTTAGAAAACAATATTAACATCGTTATTTAATTCTCATCATATCAGGTAACACAGGCCTATCACCGGCAAAATCGCACAGACTTTTGAAAAGCTTTTGAAGAGATTGCTAATATGACACGTGAAGCCGTTGGTCCTGACTATGATCAAAAGAAAACTTGTTTGTTTATGCCTTACCTTATTGCCTTGCCTTTGTTTGATAATGCTATAAACGTGCCCTCTGTTCTGTTGCTCTAAGCATACTCGTACATGATAGTTTAGTGTATTTAAACTTTAACCTGGTTTTTGATACATTGCCAGTAGAATTATATTACATCGTTATATCTACCTTGTTGCTTTGAATTAAAGTTGAAGTTTAATGATTCAGTTTCCTTATAGAAAGGACACAGACCTACGTCAGACGTTGGAGCTGCAGAGTCTTCGGCCAGCGACGGCTTACGGCGTGAGGGTTGCTACCGGAAACCAAGTCGGAACCAGCTTGTACACCGCACCAGTGCACTTCACAACACATGAAGAGGGTAAGACATAATTTGTAATTTCGGAACAAGCGAAGCATCCAATTCATCTGATAGTTAGTGATGATAAGACCCAAGAAGGGTGTACCTAGTAGTGTAGGCAATTTTTGAACCAGTAACTAATTCTCATGCTTGGAAATCAATTAAGATATTCTATTACTTCTGGTAATAGAAAAAGAAACGTCTATCATTCCAATTTATTTTTAAACACCAAACATTTTCGAACGCTATGCATCTTAAAAATCAAACTTTTATTAATGTAAAAATAATTATATTTAGTAAAAATAATAATCGAGATCAGCAGTGAGATTCAAAAATCAACCCCTGGCTTCATTTCTTTGACTGTTGGAACACAACAATGCTAACATGAAGCTAGTGATGTTCTCGAACACTAATTTTGGTATCCATTTCAGCTCCATCATCAGCACCGATTAACGTGCACGTGGAGCAGACCGAGAACCCTGGAGAGTTGTACGTGACGTGGATGCCGCCGCTACAGGAAACGCACAACGGCGTCATCATGGGCTACCATGTCAGGGCTGTTCCTCAGAACAGTGGAGCAGGTTGGTATTTTAAGAAGGTGCTTGCTGGTAAAACCTTGTACTCCTTTATGAACAATTAAAAGGTGTCCAGGAAGGCATGATTGGCTGTACAAAGAGGAGTGTTGGTCCACAACACTGATGTATGGAAGTGAAAGTTAGGTTGGGTTGAGAAGAAACATGAAAGCAGAATAAATGCAGTAGAAATGCGAGCTGAGAAGCATAATTGGTGTTAAACGGATGTGAATGGGGATATGGGACGGACACGATCTAGGCGGATGTTTCTCGACTTAATCAAGGCCACACTAAATAAAAGCCAGGTCAATCGAGTTCCTTAAACTGACGTGGATTTATGAAGAAATTAATCAGAGTAGATGAAGCAAAAGAAGTATGTAAGAGTCACAGAAGTGATCTCTGCCTACCCGAATGGGAAACATGCGTGATTATAATAATATGAATATATGGTGCTTGCCGATCGTAGTCTCAAACTATTCTCTTGACAGATAAGCGATTGCATTAGAGTGTTTGGCATTTTATTGGGTAGTTTTCCTCCTCACGGAGGGAAGGGAGAATAGTCCTTCATAAACAGGGGTAGTCCCAATGCATACGAATGAAAATATTTACGAAGTCAAAAAAATATTAGATCTGGATTCCATACATTTTGGTACTGCAAGATAGGTTTTACTAACAGATTTTGTTTTCTTTTAGATGCTTCTGACACAAGAACAATAAAGGTGTTACAGCAAACTGGCAAACAGGAAACCTTACTAAGTGGTCTTTTGAAAAATACGAGGTAATTTTTTTAAATTAAACCCTAGCTGTTGTAGATCCTCAAACTTAAGTTAAGATTTCCACACTAAGTCAAATTTAGAACTCCTTATTAATCATTGAGCTTTTTTTTTATCATTATCATCAGCTGATTTTATGTCCATACTGCTGCGGCACGAGCCTTCCCTATGGATGGATAAAGAGAACGGGCCGGGACCAACGGCTTAACGTGCCTTCCGAAGCACGGAGAAACTCGAGATGATACATTTTTGGTCACCCATCCTATAACCGATCTTTACGAAAGTTGTTTAACTACAGCAATAGCAATAGCTTAAATAATAATGAAAGTTGCTTGCCCTCAGTTTATAAGTCTACGGCGGAAAACCTTGTACTTAAAAGAACTGTCAAGAAACATATTATATCAGAACATTTTTTCTCTTCCATTATTTTACTGCGTCAAAATATAAATGGGGTTTGGCACCAGTGTCCGACACTTTAAGCCTAATATTCGACACAGTTTTCGTCGCAAAAAAACTAATATATATTTTCATTAAAATTTTACTAGACATCTAGGAAGCAGCTGGTCTGTATTCAATTGTTGCTAAAGACTAAGATCAGGTGCTGACTCCTCTTTTTTTAATATATTTTTGCGGGTAAGCACAGTGCCTTGATCACACCTGATGTTAAGTGTGGATAAGGCCAATGATGGAAGTGCACTTCACCCGGATCCTCAACAAGTGAGGCACTGGCTATCTTATCTCTAGCTGCCGGAACACAACAACGCTACAAACATTGATGTTATGGCGACATATTTAGATAAGATTGTGGTAGCTAGCCAGGCGGGCGAACAAGCCCTACCAACAACCAAACCGAGTACACAAACATGTACCCCCCGCTGGGAATCGAACCCGGGACCTCTGGGTCTAAACCGGTGGTCTTAACCACAAGACCACAGACCACTAGTTGTCGCCCGCGACTTCGTTCGCGAAGACTACACTATCCCACAGCAACCTGTTACCGGGATAAAAAGCATCCTATGTCCTAGTCCGGGTCATGTCTGTCTATGTGCAAAGTTTGCATAAAAATCCGTTCAGCCATTTTCACGTGATGCGCGGTCAAATAAACAGACAAACAGATAAACAGACAAAAAGACAAAAAATCTTAAAACTGTTGGAACGTGTTCTGTTATCAATTTTAAGTTGATTATTCTCAGCCAACTTTTTTTCGAATATCTTCCATGTACAGACTTTCGACCCTCTGTAGCTTTATTATATATGGATATATTAGCGCGCCGGGTCTGGCGTCGCGCCATCTTTGAGGTCCCGGGTTCAATTCCCGGTCGGGTCAATTTAGAGAAAACTGTTTATCTGAATTGATTTCGGGTGTTTTTTTATGTTTATGTATATTTATCTGTTATCTTGTTTAGCCATATTAACGACTTTCAATAGAAGCTTATCTTGAGCAAGATAATTAGTGTGAGCGTAAAAATATTTTTTTTTATTTATATTACTTAAAGAAAAAAGTGTCGATCATTGGTTTCGATCGAATACCGGTGCCACTACTTTAAATATCCCATCATAGAAAAGCACTTTTCATTACAAACAAATCAAAAAGATATATCATTCAGATAACCCTTTTCACGTTCCAGGTACGCAGTATCAATATCAGTGTTCAATAACGCTGGCACTGGACCATTCTCATTACCAGTACTTCAAGACACAAGGGAAGGAGGTGAGACAGCATCTTTATCATTGTATAGGCTTTGTAAGGATAAGGCCGAAGAAATACATGTAACACCTATCAAAAACCCAAACAATGCTAAAAATGGGAATTTGTTTTAATATTACTATTATAAACCAGAAGTGAGGAAGATTTTTTAAAAAGAAACAAAATGTTAACCTAACCAATTGCTAAACTTTAATTATTTAATTTAATGCAATACAAATCAACAACAATTATGGATAACAAATAGCCACGCAAAACACATCCAGCACGAACGACCGCCGCCGAAAAAGTGAGGAGCCTTGATTGCCGCTGCGGCATTTTCAGCTTCACCGGGCTTTTTTGAGGGCGGCGAGGAACGTAAAGGTTACCTCAAGCCGTGTGAAACGAATCACCTTCAGAGGTTATCTAGAGGGAACGGCATCGCGCACTAGTGCGCGTCCCCGTGCCCTACTAGATTCTCCGAAGGGTTCGGATCGGATCGGGGAGCGGAGCAACCCGAGGGCGGCCTCTAAAGGCACGGACCTCGGCTCGGGTTGACCGAGCCGTGGAGGAGGAGAGAACCGCCCAGGTACATGTCTGTACCTGGTGTAGAGCGAGTGTGAACCGGTTCTTCGTACCCTTGTTCTACGAGTACGGTGTCTTGGGCCTAAACTGGTGTGCATGTTTAGTGTATTCTGTAAATGTGTGCTGTCATTTAGAGGATCGGGCGGGAGTGAGGAGCCGCTCCGCCCGTGCCACTCAGGCGCCGCGTCCCCACCCAAGCCGCTCACGTCATGTTACGTCACTGTGACGTAAGCCGCCTCTTGACTGGATGTTTCTAACATTACATTGATAAAAGTCTCGTTAGACCTAGCTAACCTGTAATAGGTATTTATTGAACCACGATTTCCCGCATTCATCCCGAGCATATATCCCGTTTGATTACCGACGCTTGTAAGATAGATTTATATTATAATATTTTGTTTATTTATTTTTATTTTTTATTTTTTTTATAAACAAAACATTACATTTGTTTTACAAAAAGGTACAGCATAAACTTATTTAAGTTTTTCCGCGTACCTTGATTCGTCATTATACTCATTATTTGAAAATGGTTTCTTCCAGCACCAGAACACGCCCCTCCATCCGTGGAATGCACCGCAGTATCCTCCACATCATTGAGGGTCGGATGGCAGCCGATAGTGCAGGCGGGGCAAGGCAGCTCACTCATTGGATACACTGTTTTATATGCTACAGAAGGTAAATTTCCCTGGCAATAGACTCAAGCTATCAAGATATAGCACTTGATAAAAGACAGATAATCAGGTACATGTACCCCCTGTTTTACACGCTACTAAAGTTGTGTTCCATCCACCAAAACCAGTAGCAATCATTGCAAATCTGAATGTAGCGCTTAGCAAAAGACTTGCCTTAAGAGGGACTTGATATGCTACTGAAAATGAGTTTCATTTGTAAAATACCCAAGATATCTAGTTACATTGAAATAGCACAATATAACAAAAGTCTGGAGGTAATTTTTGGTGGTAAAAGACTTGAGCATTATATACAGGGAGTTTGGCGCATAGACGAAACTTTTGCACTAGCTGTTTTCGCGTCTAGACTCCATTCACACTTAACATCAGGTGGAGTGAAGCCATCTGGCGAAACATAACCAAACATAAACGTCCATAACATTTCCAGAGGGAGCGTGGCAGAACCAGACGTCTTTACACACAGAGATGTACCTCCAAGGTCTACTAAAGTACACCAACTACACGGTGAAGGTGGCTGGATTCTCCAACTTCGGAGCTGGTCCCTACTCCTTTCCTATAGTCTGCACCACTTTACAGGACGGTAAGAACTCTTTTCAGGAGAAACTTCTCAGGAGTTTTCTTTTAGCTGTCTTTTTCTGGACTTGTATTTGCCTGTTAACTCTACTTCAGTTTAACATCAGGTACCTAGAGTCATTTGCCAAATTTCATTTAAAAATAAAGGATAATAAATCAACAGTTTAGAAGCGCTTTGGTTTTTTATTCTTAGCCGCCTCTGTGGTCTTGTGGTTAAGACCACCGGTTTAGACACAGTGGTCCCGGGTTCGATTCCCAGCACATGTTTATGTACTAGGTTTGGTTGGTGGTAGGACTTGTTGGTCCACCTGGCTAGCTACCACATCTATCTATCTATCTAAATATGTCACATATTTGTTGCCTTGTTGTGTTCCGGCAGCTAAAGATAAGATATCCAGTGCCTCAGAAGTTGAGCATTCCTTGCGAAGTTCGCTTCCACCTTGGCCTTATCATCACTTAACATCAGTTGAGATAGAGTCCAAGTGCTTACCCGTAACATATAAAAAAACCGGCCAAATGCGTGTTGGGCCACGCGCAGTGTAGGGTTCCGTAGCCCATCTCAATAATGCGGACTCTGAGAAGAAGGCTTTTATGAACATTTATTTAATGTAGATACTACTGGTTTCACACACCTGACAACGTTATTTAAGTAGTTCCCAATGAGGAATTTGTACTGCGCCAAGTACATTTTATAAGTTGGACGACTGTTACTCGTAAACTTGTAAAGCCTACTTAGCTGTGATAGTTTTCCTTTTAACTTCGTCATATATACAACTACCGTGAATTTTTTCACGTATCCAAAAACAACGATTTGGCTGGCAGGGGGGGACACTTGACTCTAACAAAATTTTGCAGTTTAAAGCTTAATAGTTCACAAACGGATATATTTTTGAAATTTCTATCCAACGACACCCCGCACTATGAGGTAGACAAGAAGAAAAAATTACATCCCCACTTCACGTGTAGTAGAGGTAACCAAAAAAAAATATTTTTCAAAATTTTACTTCACCACTTTGTTGGCGTGATTAGTATGTATATCCATGCCAAATTACAACTTTCTAGTACTAAGAGTCTATGAGCTAGGCTGGGGACAGACGGACATGGCGAAACTATAAGGTTGTTGACTACGGAACCCTAAAAACGAGTGTGCTTTAGACCACACGACTGAAGTAAAACTTCTTCAGCTCCATACCTTTAAAATGAATTTACAATTTTATTCACTTTAAACGTAAAATATTTAATATATTAAATAAAATATTAATTTATAAAATTGTTTAAGAACGAAATTAAATAACGAAATAATCAAGAAATCAGCTAGCAAACTCGCAAACGAACTACTGATACGTAGTATCTCTACCTAGTTTGTGCTACTGACTGATATATAGTATATTTCAATTCATTTGTGTGAGTGAGTTATGACATGCTAGACTTCGTACCGCTTTGACAGTTTCCATGACAACAAAACAAACAAATTATTTGGTTTGCCGCGTCCTTGTACAGTTTCCATGACAACAATACAAACAAATCATTAACTCGCTATGGGAGAAAGAAATAAAAAAAATGTGTGCTTACACCTTTCTCTCTCTTGCCCCTACAGTAATATAGGAAACGTAACTCTCTTTCTGAAGTTTCACCCGAGTTCTTGCCGTAATAACACGTGTTGTGAGACTCCATTTTAATTTCTATCTACCGTAGGTACTCTTACTACTAATAATAATAAAAATACTTGAAATTGGCTAAATGCTAAACGCGAAGCCATTAATTAAGATAATTAATTAACTTCTTTCTATCTTCACTAACTTTTATCTCCCTCTCAACTTCCGTTCGCCTTGCCCGACGACACTTTTCGTAACGCTCTCGTGCTCCAAGTCGAGCGTGCGTAAAGAAGTTTTACTTCAAAAACTATCTAATACGGACTAAATTCGAAGCGCACTTCACCCATCCTAAACGAATAAGGTACTTGCTATCTTATGTTTAACTATAGAACTTAAAGAAGCACCTTGTGGGCCGGCAGAGTGAAGTTGACTAATGCTTCGTTGTTTTCACGCTGCACCAGTTGTCTTCGCGTCTGGACTCCATTTCCACTTAACATCAGGTGGTGTGGAGTCATTTGCCGTGCTAAGTATAAAAAAAAAACACAAAAATGCTACTAACGTTGCGGTTACGGCAACAGACTTAGAAAGATTTTGGTAGCTAGCTAGAGACTTAGGACAAATCCAACCACGCAAAATTGAACCTGAGATCTCTGAGTTTCAGAACGGTGGATGGCAGAAATTTTTACTATTATAGGAGGTCGCGGATCACCGCTGGATGCAAGCAGCACAGAACCGGTCGAAGTCGAGATCCTTGGAGGGAGCCTTTATTCAGCAGTAGACGTCTATAGGCTGAGATGATAATGATGATGATAATGATGATGATAATGATGATGATAATAGCAATAGAACAAAGTTACAAAACGGAAATTAAAATATAAAAATTTTCTTCTCCCAGTGCCCGGCCCGCCGTCAGACATCAAGGTCTTAGTCCTATCGTCGTCTTCCTTGCTCGTCAGCTGGAAGAAGCCTGAACATCCCAATGGAGAGCTGTTATATTACACTGTCTACATCAAACCTACGTCCAGGTTAGTGTCCAATAGGTCAGTATACAGATTTCTTCCTTTCAAGTATTGTACAAAGAGATTACTTGCACAGGTGCTACAATGTTCGGATTTAAATCGTGCGAGACAAGTTGAACTTTTTTTAATAAAAAAAAACTTGAGCTGCAGCAGATTTTCTAGCTTTTCAAGTTGGTCCGACATCAAAAGCTGCTTATAACAGACAGCAACGCCTAATATGTCTTTGTATTGAGCTTTAGTTGAGCCTATCCAAAACTGTCAAATTTCTTCAATACAATGTCAACCATATACCTAAGGCATAAAGTTCAAAGTCTATTGAGGATATTTGACAGTTTGTGGTAGGTTGATGTGCAGGCGTGTGTACTTGTGTTGTATATTTTATTTATTTTACATATATGTAGTATGTGCTGTATGTGTATGTATCGCACCGCTTATCAATCTTTCTGCTCAGCCCGTTGGTTGACTGATAGAGAATGCTATTTGGCATTAAGTCCACGTTTTGTACTGACATATTATGAGCAATAAAAATTAAATTATTTAATTTTTATTGCTCATAATATGTCAGTTATTTAAGCAACAAGTCAAGGAGCACTATCTATCTTTGACACCTTAATGTTATTATTATACATTTCTTTACAATGTAATACTTTGTCCATATAATATGTATTTAGTTTATATATATGTATTAAATTTATATGGCTGTATGTAGGTATATGCATTGTATGTATGATAATTAAGTATTTTTATATTGTGTGTAATATTTCATACACCATTTACCGCTAGTTTCTTAACTTTTTTGTCCAGTTCAACACATGGTTGCCTGGAAGAAATTGCTTTTTAGCGATAAGGCCGCCATTTGTACTTCTTCTTGTATTGTCCTCTCTAAGTGTTTTTTTTATGGTGTACAATAAAGAATATTTACATAATTTACATTACATAAATTGTGATAATAATAAACTGCAATTAGATGGCGTTGTTTTTTCAAAATGGCTTCTCTCAACCTTCAGCAGTGCTTCACCCGTGACCGTCCGCGTTGACGGCGACGGACGGTATACAGCCGAGTTGAAGGAGCTGGTCAGCGGCCGCACGTACGAGGCCTGGCTCACAGCCAGCACCGCTGCTGGAGAAGGCATGGCCACCAGAAGGGTTTCTCATACTCCTACCCATAGAGGTCAGTTGGAATAACTAGTACTAGAAGAGTTACTATTACTGCTTTTACGACTGAGGCCTTAGGTATTCTGGTAAATTCACGATGTAAGGGATGGTGATATAAATAAATAATAAATATGAGACAACTTCACATACATTGTTCGTATCCCAAGATAAGTAGCTCAAGCACTCGTTTCATGGAAATCAGAAACAACGACGGTACCACAACCACCCAGACCCGACACAACATCGAAAAGTACGTTTTCCACATTGACCCGACCGGGAATCGAACCCGGGACCTCAGGAGTTAGCGCCGCCCAAAGTCCGGCGTGCAAGCCACTCGGCTATGGAGGTCGTCGTAGCCGATATACTAAATATGTAGGTAATATTTTTCATATTTTATATATTTTGTAAGATCTTGATGGCCAAAAGCGCTCGGTACGATATCCGGAAGACCTGGGTTCAATTCCCAAGTCAATAGTCATGAATTGTAGCCGATGACTTGATTTCAATTCAAATTCAAAATTTAATAAAATTCAAATTTAAATTCAAAATCATTTATTCAGTTTAGGCTACAATACAATAATGACTTTTGCCTTTGCTTAGCAGTGGGTAAATGTTTAGGCTTATCACTATTTTAAATATATTGTTTGCTTTGTCATATAAATTGACATCTCCGGATTTATGTAGCACAAATTTTCTGCACGCATCTCCTTGTTAGAAAATGGTCTCTCTATAGCGATAATAATGTCTATTTTCAGTGGTAGCAGGAGTTGCGTCCTTAGGAGGCACAATATCAGTGGGTGTGGGCAGTTCCCTCCTTCTCGTCTGCCAGTGCGTGGGGATCCCACCACCGCGCACCGTTTGGTACCACAAACACAACATTATCACCCACCATCCGAGATTCACGAGGAACCATGATGATAGCCTGCTTATTAACAGTGAGTAATAATTAATGATTATGATAATATCAAAGAAATTTTACCACATTTCACCATCTTGTTTATAATTAAATGGTCGTTTCCAGATAATACAAAAGTTCTTATGCCTATTTTAGACAGTAGTTTGCATCGTAATGCTTTATTACTTTAACAGGCAGTTTGTAGGTGATTGGAGCAACCTACTGCATTACCTAGAGTAACCTACCACTTACACCCTGGGCGACCCTGGGTAATATGGGACTCTCCTCTTTCTTCCACATCCAGCTAATAGTATAAGCTCGGCGAGGGGAGAAAAGGTTTTCCCTTTTTTATAATTAATTATGCTTTCATTTGACTACTATCTCACCTGATGGTTAGTGAGGATGTAGCCTACGATGAAACACGCTTACCTAGAAGATACCTACCTACCTACCTATTCACTCGTGATTTGAAAACCCCAATATTATATTTAATAAGAAACACAGACTGCGGCAAGAACTTTCACAGCTTTGGTATACCTACTACAAAACTTAGTACCATACCATCTCCATACCGTGCAATGGGGGTGGCTCGAAATCACGAACGGCAAGCACCGAGTTCCCCGCGCTACGGCCCGCCAAAACCTTTGACCTAGACAATAGACATGTGTCCCGATATAACACCAATTTCCTTTTCCAGATATCGACCAATCTCTCAGCGGCAACTACACATGCTTAGCTAAAAACCTCTATGGCTCCGATTCTGTGGAATACCAAGTCATAGTTCTGCCGTTGCCAGAATCACCAGTTCTCAGAGCGACACCTTACAAAGACTCTATACTGGTAGAGTGGGAGCAACCTTACTATTCTGTCAGCAATAGAAGCACGTTGCAGAAAATAAGTGAGTGGAACTATTCTGTAGTTGAACCTCTTTTAATACATTTTTTTATATCTCTATCTATACGGAACCGCTTTGCTTTCATCTTACCTGATGGTAGTAGTGACGATATAACCCAAAGAGAAAGCGTTTATCTCCAGAAATCCTTAATTACTGAGGATCTAGTTTTATCACTTAATTTCGGAGCATAACAATGCTACTGTCATTGTTGTAATGGCGACATAGTAAGATGAAATGAAAGTAGTTACTCTGGCTGACTTAATACTCCATTCATTAAAATTGCATTTAATTAAATGCTTTTTTTACAAAAAAATAGTATCAAAAACGTTGTCGTCAACGTCGTTAACAACCATCAACCCCCACTGGGCTGCGTGGTATGCGGCCCGTTCTCCCTCCTCCCTCCCTGTTTCAATCTCGGAATATATCGTGCTCCTGCAACATCAAATTAGTTGGTGAAGATGCTATGCGTGGTAAATAAAAAACATCCACCTCTTTGAAGCTTACAGCCTCACGTGGAAGGAGTCCAACGGTCCTTGGCGGGAGGCCTGGCCCGCCAACAAGCTTCCGAACCTGTCTGGCGTGCAGAAACACGCGCTCACTAGTCTGAAGTGCGGCACCAAGTACTCCTTGCGGATCACCGCCACGAATAAGGTTGGCACCTCGCAACCGGCCTACATGGATGTCAGCACTCTTGGTGGAGGTAATTGCGTGTTCAACTTTTTCACGTTAGCAGTTAGTTCTTATTCACATTGTTATTCACTGTAAACTCCAGACAAGAGGAAGGATCTAAACGCCTTTAGTGTTCGAGAAACTTGGGAAGAAACTTTGAGGAATGTGGAAACATGCATTCTTGGTCTAAAGTCCGGTATTCCGTAATTGTTGAGAATTACTGTGAATAATAACGCTTACCATTCGCAACCGGCCTACATGGATGTCAGCTCTTCGCGGGGAGGTAATTTGTTGGTCTTTTTACATATAATATTTGTATTTAAAGTTTGATACATGCAAATAGATTGGGGGGATATATTTAGAGGTATGGCGAAACAAATTGTTGATGATCGTGGGCCGATATTGAGGCAGACTGCATTTGAAAGATCCCTGGGACCGCAGCTTAAATGTTGAGCTAATAAAATATGGAAAAAATCTTTTTTGTTTGAATGACAATGTCAGCTCATTGGCTGGATGATCACTTTTGTTCCACGCAGAGCAGCCCCTGATCATTAATGATGTACGAATACGATGTACTATTTACTAGATCAAGCTCAGGATTCACAATATTTATGTTCCGTTTCTTCCAGTCTCCATACCACCAATGAGTGGAGCAATAATTAAAGAAGTTTACCGCTATGTAAACTACAGTCTTATACCCCTTACTTACAGTTCCAATCCCCCCAACGAGTAACGAGTGGCTGTGGAGCAACAGTTCGCACATCCACATCCAACTTGCCGGCTGGGACGATGGCGGCTGCGCATTACGTGCTTGGGATGTGGACTACCGACAGCTTGGAAGCAGGACTTGGCTTCGGGCGCAGAACACACTCGTGAGTAGACTAACTAACTAACTAGGTTTAAAGTGAGTCTTGATCCTCTGATAATAAGAGCTTCCACCTCGGTCTGTCCTGCGCCACCTACCGGCGCTCATCCGCGTGGAGCTCGCGCTGGTCCTTCTCGACATCGTTTTTTATTATTTTTACGGGTAAGTAAGCACTTGGCCTTGGTAATAAGGCCGAATGTGGAAGCACTCTTTACCCGGAATTCTTGACTAATGCTTTTTTTTTGTTTGCTGTCGGCCGCATGTTGCCATTACAGCGTCACTGGATATATTGGGAGCGGCGGGATACTAAAAGGGTCCTCGAACCCTATGATCAAACACCGTCAGAGGATTTCTATAATGACATCACGCAAGCATGTCCCTGTTTTCTAATAGATTGTTCAAGGAATTTGGATCAGAATGGAAGTGGAACAACCCGAGGGTGCCTAAGGGTAGGACCTTGGCTCCGGTTGACCGAGTCGTTGGGGTGCTCAGCTCGACCACTGAAGAACTGGCAATTCTATTTTTACGCTTCGGCGGGTTCTAATCTGGCGTTATGACATGACCCGGATGGTCTCCTCTCTGCATGTTTTTCTTGCGCAGGCACAGGAACGTTTAATTTATGTAATACATTTGAAAACCTACTCTCTGCAAATAAACGTATTGAATTTTGAATTATCATAACAGTTCCTTGCTAGTTGAGGATTCCGGGTGAAGTGCGCTTTAACCTTCGACCTTCTAGATAAAAGAAAAATGCGAACGCTAATCAGAAAACTAAAAAAAAAAATTAACCAACATTTTTTTTGGCTGCTTTTCCACCAAAGTTGGCGAGGTAGTATTAAGCGATGCGCGAAGAAATAATTCACCAATTACTCACTGATCGGTGGGATTACTCCATTTACACTGCTAGGAAAATGAAGCAATGCTATTGGTGGATTCTTTCGTCACACAAGGGTTGATTTCTGAATCTCACCGGTGATCTTGAAATTTAAAGTGATATGGAATACCTACACTATAAAATATAATAAATTTTGTATTCTAAGATACATATCGTTCGAGAATTTACGGTTCCAAAAATTTGTTACTATTACTTTGAATAGGAGAAAAAAAGCACTTGTAAATTGATATCATACCAATTAGTCACCGTTTCAAAATCACCTCCAGCTCTGGTAAGAAAGCAGCCTATGACTACTCGTTAATAGTGTACTTGCGACTTGTACACAATCTAAGGTACTTGCTTTAACCTAACGTGTAACATATTTGTAGTTTTTAAATTGTATGGATTAGTCTGTAAGGTATCTAGAATTTGGAACTCTCAAATCCTATGCGTTATACACATAAATAATATAAAAACCATAAAAAAATTATTATCTTCTAATCAAAGATACTTCTAAATCCTTTTCCACATTTTTAGTATCGGTTTATTTCCGATATTTTTAGATTCTCTTACGTACTCTTTTTACTACATAAACCAAGATGTGTGGACGTAGCTGCGGTCCTTGCGAAGGCTGCTGCGGTGGATGCTGCGGGCCTTGCTGCTCGAACATCATTATCTACACTTGCTGCACTAAGATCTGCTAGTACTGGGCGTCGCGAGCGTCCTGTGTCAAGGATGTCTGCCTGCAGCGGTTCCCTCTTGTCATTTCTGAGAATACTTCGGCGTTCGTCTTCGAAGTTCAGTGCTGTTTTTGTGGAAAAATAAAACTAAAACTCAACATCTGCACTGTTGCCTGAATTATATGTTTTCTTCTATGGCATTAATATCCACAACGACTCACCTATCAGGCTCCATCGAACTGTTGCAAATTGAATAGAGTAGTTGTACGAGTACTTAGATGTTAGTTTTATTCGGATTGGGATTTAAATGTAGATTTTAAACAAAAGATATGATCAACTTATTTAAGAGTTCGAATTTCCACCAAAATATAAAGGAACCTACTAGAAATACAGCCACGAGTTCCACTTGCTTAGACGTCATTTTCACCAACTTAATAATTATGATTTACACAAACGTTGATAAAAAATAAAAATATATTCCTCTTTGTCACCAGCCATACACCAACCTGCCCACATGGTCGCTTCCGAGCATGTACCAGTCCAAGTCGTCGTACCACACGGGCTCGTTCGCAGTGGCAGACCTTACACCTGGCACCTGGTACCAGGTCCGAGTGACGGCCACCAACGAGGCTGGCAGCGTCACCACCTCCTACGGCTTTGCCACGAAAAACACAGATGGAAGTGAGTCAGGCAACACTTCTCAATAGATTTTTACTTTTTATTTTAGGCTTTTTTTTTTTTGGATAGAGATTACTGGTTGCCTCAGACGGCATTTTCAGCTTTACCAGCCTTGAGTTTATTTTAAGTGCTAATTGCTACACATCACTATTGTGATGGTACAGACGCGTGTAGGCGTCTGTACCACTGTACATTTTCAACCGTATACCTTGGTAATAAAATTCAAAGTCTATTGAGGAAAAGAAGAAGAAAAAGAAAAAGAAGTGGTCTCTGCCTACCCCTACGGGAAAGAGGCGTGATTATTATGTATGTATGTATGTATTGAGGAAATTTGACAGTTTGTGGTAGGTTGATGTGCAGGCGTGTGTACACTATATAGCTGTGTGTATAGCACTTCTGTCGCTAAAAAGCAGTCAAAAATCAAAGCAGTGATAAAATTCAGTGCTTACGTCAGCCTTCATGGTAGCATAATGGTCAGTGCAGCCGCCCAGATCGCGGAAGATCCAGGTTCGATTCCTGGCTGAGTCAGGTGGGTATTTAATTTTTTCACTGTATTTTATAAATATTTTATAAATACTTCTCAATAGTCTTAAAAACCTCCGCTTTTTTGCTGATAAATAGATATTATTCACCAAACGCATTGTAGGTAGTACTTACTACATAAGAAATTAAAACTGTTGATACTATTTAATTTATGTATAAGAACTATATTATACCCAAGCAATATGTATAAGAACGATATTATACCCTAATAAATAAATAATAAATAATAATAGTAGGTAGGTATACTCGAGTTCTGAGCGTTTTAAAAGTGTTAGTTAAATAGGCGGTACATACTCACAGTCGCAATAGGATTCACGAACAATAACATGTATACACTTTTGATTAGTTTTGACTATTATTCCATTGTATTAAGAGTAACATCGTTTAATTTTAATGCTCGTGACTGTACGTACCAAATTGCTCTTAAAACAAATTAGACATAAAAAAGAACTCATTAACATCGCCCGCAGGTGAAGTGGGCCCCCCCTCGGAGGCGTTCGACCTGAACATGCTGGTGATCGTGTGCAGCTCCATACTGCTCACCGTGTGCCTGCTCAGCTGCATCTACATACTGGTCAAGAGGCAGAGGTAGGATGCAGTGGTTCTTTTTAAGTTTACCCGACAGTTGTACTCGTATTATTTTATGAGCTGTGGATTTTGTTACAAAAAAAAACTATGGATGAGTAAATGGTTCCGTTCATGGATATGTCCTAGGCAGAAGCGAGTCAAGACACGAAGACAGCTACGACGTCTTTGACCCATTAACAGCGTATCAGGGGCAACGTTGGCTTTAGAGGAACTTTACTCCACTCCCGCGGCCCAAATTCGGAAAACTCGACTCGACATGGGCGAGGGAATGCTTCTAAAAACCCTAGCACCTAGCCACTAGGTCCCACATCTTCTTTTTCTCCCCTCCATCACGACTGTCTCCCCCTCCCCCGTATCTTTCCATTATTTCTATGACAGTGATAGATAGATTTGTCTTTACACCGTGATTATAGGCCGTAGACCGTGAATTACAAACACCAAGTTATCCCTCAAACCTAACATACACCACACACTACACCAGCTCATTGTGAAATCCCCACTGCTGGTGTTCGGGCCATACATATACATCGAAACACCACCGAGAGAACGGGCCATAAACCACCAAGCGGGCCCTGTGCAGTGCGGTGATTGTTACATTGCCAACTATTTTCATGCCTTCCGAAGCACGGAGGAGCTCGCGATGATAAGTTGCTGTTTTCAAACTTAACATACAATTTTTATGATTATTTACATATAACTTTACGCAAATATTGATTTGAAAAAAGACGAAGGGTTGAAACAAATATGTCTTTGTGTTTTTTCAAATTGTAATTTGTTCGCAAGATTCTGCAATTAGGTAGAAACAATTTTGAGAAAGAGGCCAAGAGGAGGATCCAGCTGGGCTGGGCAGCGTTTTGGAAACTACGTCAAGTCTTCTCGTCATCCATACCGCAATGCTTGAAAACGAAAGTTTTTAATCAGTGCGTCCTACCCGTCATGACCTACGGAGCTGAGACGTGGACACTCACGGTAGGGCTGGTCCACCAGTTTAAAGTCGCTCAGCGAGCTATGGAAAGAGCTATGCTCGGAGTTTCTCTGAAGGATAGGATTTATAACGAAAACATCCGACAGAGAATCAAAGTCATCGACATAGCTCTAAGAATTAGCAAGTTGAAGTGGCAGTGGGCCGGCCATATCTGGCGAAGAACTGACAACCGCTGGGGTAAACGTGTTCTTGAGTGGAGACCACGACTCGGTAAACGTAGTGTAGGACGCCCTCCGGCCAGGTGGGGTGATGACCTGCGAAAGACTGCAGGCAGATGCTGGATGCGTCAAGCTGAGGACAGGGCGCTATGGCGCTCATTAGGGGAGGCCTATGTCCAGCAGTGGACTAAGATAGGCCGATGATGATGATGATGATGAATATTTGCGTAAAATTATATGTAACTAATTATAGAAAGAGTTTGTTAAGATCGGATGTTGATGACGTAGTTGTCGACATTGAATCCTTTGGCTTACTTACAGAGCAACAGTAGATAGTGTTGATTAATTTCGACGAATCGGATTGAGCCACGATAGCATAGTTTGTAGTGCACCTGACCCGGCATGTCATGGGGTGCGGGTTCGAATCCCGCTCGTGGAATTTTTTCAACACTTCGTCTTCTTTCAAAATATACTTTTTATATTTGTAGGGGCAACTTGACTGAGTACAGAGACTCCATAACGGTGGACAACAAGTCAGAGAGCGGTAACCTTACCGCCAACACCTCGCATACGAATCTGGCAAACGTCAAAGAAAACGCGCTCAATGCGCAGAACCGGATTTACAGCGCACCGGTGCATATGAGGAACAATAGCAAACATGGTGAGAATACAATAGAACTAGAATACACTTATTTTGATTGACGTAATTTTTTTGTTATATTTTTATAATTTTATTGTGTATGAAAATATTTATTTTTTTTCTTTAATAAAAATGGTCCTTACACGAATTACATTCGATCTGCATTAAAAAAATAACAATATAATTGATTTTTATGAAAGCACAACTCACACTTGACCAAAAAAATTATTTATTTATTTGGATCACCAACACAAATTACAGCAACTAAATCAATATTATATATTGATATAATGATTTCATTATAAATATAACTGTAAGTCTGTCCTTACAATTACTTATAGGTCAACTCAACATGCATGCATATCCTACTAATATTATAAACGCGAAAGTTTGTAAGTATGGATGGATGTTTGTTACTCTTTCACGTAAAAACTACTGAATGGATTTTAATAAAACTTTCCTTATGTATAGACCATGACCCAGACCAGCATATAGGATACTTTTTATTTTTACCTTTTTTTTTTGCTGTAAAAAGAACGAAAGTCTTCGCGAACGAAGTCGCGGGCAACAACTAGTGGTAGATAAAATTAAAATTAAAATAATTAAGTTACATTCAGTATAAATTAAATACTAACTATAGTCTAAAACTCTAATCTTGTTACGACAAAATTGTACTACTTGTACTAATTGTACTTGTACTAATGGTTCCTTACTAAAACGGATTGCATGTATCTCCTATATATATAGTCACAGATTTTCCCATAGGTACTGTACCAATTTAAAACACTTTGAAAAAATAATCATAGGTAGGTATACAAAATTATCTGATCATGTCAATTTATTTGTTTCAGAATTGTACGAAATAAGTCCGTATGCGCAATTCGCTGTCGGGTTCCGTACATTCGGGCATGTAGAAAACCAGGATATGCCCAATCGACACAACAAACATAGCAGATATGACACAGGTACACTACTATTTTACGACTATCATTTTTGAGGAGCTCGAAGGCGCAGTGGTTAACGCGCCCGGTCTGCGAGTGCTAAGGATAAGCAACTTCCGCAATGGCCGGTCATCGGATGGGTAACCAAACACTTATCATCTCTCGCTCCTCCGTGCTTCGGAAAGCACATGAAGCCGTGGGTACCGACTGTATTAGCAGTCGTTAACAACCACCAATCCGCACTGGGCCCGCGTGGTGGTTCACGGCCCGTTCTCCCTATCCATCCATAGGGAAGGCTCGTGCCCCAGCAGTGGGGACATAAAATGAGCTGATGATGATGAACTACTATTTTACCATAGCAACTGATCATAGGTATTTGTGTAGTGAAGCTGGTTACCGTAAAATAAGAAAATTGGGAATAGAAAGTGACGCAACGCTGACAATGTTCGTCAATAGGACTAAACAATTGACAGACGACATTCACAGAATTTATGACATCATTATGACATTATGTCATCAACTCTGACCTGATATGGTCTGTACCCCTCGAAGAATCTAGTAGGGAACGGAGACACGCACTAGTGCGTGATGCCATGCACTGCTTTGAGGAACCCTTTCAATTTCCCGCCGCTCCCAAATAGATCCGATGACGTCGCCTTTGCAATATTTCCGTTGACGTTGCCGTTGCCTTCGCGAAAGGTACAGCTTAACTTTGAGAATCACAGGTATGTTTAACGTTCTCAATATTTTGCTATAATTCCAGAAACGAGCTTCCAAGTGTGTTCAGAGTCTGAGGACAGTGATAGCATCTCCAAATCTACGTTAAAAAGTGTCCCAAGAAGTAAGTACAGTTAAAGTCATTTATTCAAATTATTATTTATTCAAATAAACTTAAGAATAATTTATACTATGTATGAAACCCTTACCCCCGTATCAATAAACAGAGTGTTATATTTAATGATTAGAGAAAAAAAAACGATTCCTGGTTCATTTCAAACACTGTATCCCCTAATATACAAAAATAAAAAATAAAAACATTTACAGTATACATTCAATTTATAATTATTTTAATGTTCGTTATTAGATATCTAAAATACAAAGATTTTGGAAATTGTATTAGAGTAATAAAATAATTAATAATAATTAATAATAAATAGTTTTGCCCTTGATCTCAGATAATTGTAATACCTACCTAGATTTAAGTAAATTTTATTCTAATTCTAATTTTGCTATACCCTTACAAGGCTAATAGACTCTGAACCTTATGCCTTTATCATATGGTTGAAAATCCATTGAAGAAATTTGAAAGTTTTGGATAGGTTGATGAGCAGGCGTCTGTACTTACTGACATCTTATGTAAGACCTTAATTTTGTGTACATGACAGCTTAATATAATAAATACTAAAAAATACTAAATACTAATATATATATATATTTTTACAGAAGTCTGCAGAACTCCTCATCATAGATAACTATGCAAAGAAATCTTGTCGTTCTAAGAAATACAAGATTCCACTTATTTTAATTTCTCGAGTAAGATCCTTCGTCTCACCGATAAGGCCGAAGATGGAATCACACTTCACTCGGAATCAGGGCTTGCAACCGGTACCAAAAATACAGGTATCATAACGGTAAGTACCTGTATTTTCCATATCGGTTCCTGGATACCGATTCTTCAATGAGTACCGGTATTGTACCTCAAAAATACCGGTACCTACCTGCGACCGTTGCCAGTCTGTCTGCCACGTGATAAGCAGTGCACTACGGCCGCGACATGAACAAACACGCGAACTAACGAGACTTGCAGTTCGCCAATCCAGGCGCCATTCATTTATCTACTCAGTTTCACTAATACATTTGGTTACCTGGTACCGGTATTAGTACCAGTTTATATCTGTATAGTACCGGTATTTTACTACTATACTACTTACCGGTATCAAATCGTTACCGGTTACTTTAGTAAAGTACCGGTTATTGATAATACCGGTATTCCAAGCCCTGCCCGGAATTTTCAAATGATGTGGGGGGGGGGGGGGGGGTAATCTTATCTGTAACCATCGAAATACAACATTGCTTATAACACCATTGATATAGCGATTGACTTAAATTACTGATATTATAGCCAGACGAACTTAGAAAAGCCTTGCAACCAATAAAACTTTAAAAACTAGTTACTAGTTAAACTCGACTAGTTCTTACCAGCACATTTCTAAAGTGAGAGCTTTTTGACGTTCGTTATGATGAAATACAGTCAACGGCGAAAGTAGCTGATCACTTTAATAATAATAAAGTCACTAAAACTTTACCATCGTTTGGTCTAGTTTGGATGATAAATATAATACTAAAGCATGTAATTACCTGTACAAATGTTCATGGTTCAACCTGTGTTCTTGTTTTATTGAATATCGTGCTGTATGCTCACAGAATAAGGAAACCGCAGACGGTAAGGTCTATACAAACGCGCCTCAGCAACGCACACATACAACAATACAATACAACCTCTCACGGACACGGAATCTCGCAACAGATTGGTATGGTCTACTTAGATCTTTTCTTTACCTTTCCTAATAGGGAAATAAATAAAAAAAACTACGAAATAAAGTAGCACGAATGATACAATCAACTTCTTAATTGTAGTTTATAAACTGCTTACAGTTAGAATTAAAGTGTTTTACCACTTTCGCAGCTGTCTGTATAATAATATAAGAACTAACATAATTATAAATTAGCCCAACGCATAACGAACTTATATGTCTTCAAAAGTATTCTAGGAAATATTTTACGTTGATTTTTTAAATAATGTAAAGAAGTTCCGTTGTGTTTAAAATTGTGATTTATAAAATAGGACTGTTAACTTAATGTATATAAAGTGTATTTCGTTTCATAAATAAGACTGAGATGTAAGTTTTTTTTTTTACTGAGCTTGTGTAGAGCATACGGCCAGCCTGATGGAAAACGACCACGGCATCGGCAGCCCATTACCGTTCGCGAAAGCAAGTGTAACAAGTAGGGCTTAATACCGTTACCAAATTCACACTATAAGTTTCGTTAAGTACCGTTATTCATAAAATGTTTTTGTTTTGTTTATATAATTTTAACGCAAATTTTGTTGCGAAACAAATTACAAAAACACAAATGTTGAAAAAAAATCCACGAGCAGGATTTGAACCTGCCCCCTTTTGACATACCGGGTTAGGTGCTCTTCCAATTGAGCTGTCGTGGTTCTAACCAGCCCGCAGAAATTATTCAACACTATTTACTTTTTTACTTTGAAAGCCAATGGCGCCCATCAGAAGGGTGCAGGTTCAAATCCTGCTCGTGGAATTTTTTTTCTACATTTGTGTTGTTTTTTTTACCGTTATTTATATAAAGTTAAATTGGTAGCGGTAATGCAGTTAACGTTATCTATAAAAGTATCTATCGTTACTTTTTCGTTGCTAATACGCTTTAGCCAATTCGCATAGAGCGTTATTTAATTGTAAAAATGCTACACAGGTGACGATACTCTTCTTAACCTTGTTATTGTTATTAACGTTATCTTCATGTGATAGAGGTACAGACGCCTGCACATCGACCTACCACAAACTGTCAAATTTCCTCAATAGACTTTGAACTTTATGTTTAAGGCTTAAGGTTGACAATGTATTGAAGAAATTTGACAGTTTTGGGTAGTTTGATGTGCAAGCGTATGTACCTAATGTTTAACGTTATTCAACGCACTCATCGCCGACCCTGAAGCTTCAGTTCTTATGCTTTTATGGCCTGTAGTTTCAATAGGTCGTACCTACCCTTCAAACTGGAACACACCAATGCAAAACTACGCTGCTTGGCAGCAGAAATAGGTATTAAGGTGGTCGCAATCCATAAATTTTCTGTACTTCTGTCTTAATAATACTTTATTCTGTGGCAATTTTTTTTCAGACGTTGATGCGTACTTAAAATTGCTGCATTTTAAAGAAAATATTTTATTTTTAACAATTACTCCATAATTATTTTATCAAAATTGCTTTTATTTAGGTTTTTTTTTAATAAATGCCGTAACATTATTACAATTGTAAAAAAATCGTTATACCGTTAGGTTGAGTTATTCCATTCCAACCCATAGCATTCTGATGGTCACAAGGGATCCGTTTTATTATGATTTAATTAGGTAACTCAATCTTAGTCTTATTATTACTATTGTAAATATAAACTTATAATCAAAAATATTTCTAGTCATAAAATCATTTTATTGTGTAAAACATGAATTGTATGAAGGGCTATTATGTAAGTTCGTAAAGCGAACCAATGCTAAAAATATCCACAAGAAGACTGATTATTCATCTTAATGATTGTTGTTTAATTTCTATACGATTATAGTCTAGGATTGATATAAATAAATGTTAGACAAACTTTTTTCATTGTTTTATTGTAATTGTTAACCCTTAAGCTAGGTAAAATATGTATATTATAAATACTAATCTTTGAATACAGTCGTTTTATATATTACTATTGAGCAAGAACTTTGAGCACACAGAGTATTAAAGATAAATACAATAGCCAAATTGAAGGTCACTTCAAGATGTGTAAGGAAGCCGTTTATTCATTAACTAAGCCACATCATGGTAGCAACATTACCTGACCTATTTTTTTTAAATATATTTATTAGATATACCAAACAGTGTACTATATTATTATATAAATTAATAGATGACCGAGCTTAGGTATTATTAGATAAACACAAAAGAAAAATCTCATATGTACAAAGGTACGAGTATATAGGCAAGAGGTTTACACATATTGCAATCAACAAAATTCTAAAAATATAAAACGAACTTTTTAAAATGAAACATTGGGAATATAAATTAAATCTATAAATATGTCTTTTTTTATTAAATTCGTTAATTTTCAGTCGTAGTATAACGTTATACATTATTGTAGTTTGGACTACACGAAAGATTGTCAAAAATATAGAAAATATGTTTGCCTACACACGCAGCATGAGTAAATAGGCTAACTAATATCAGAAAATTTGTATTAATAAAATCAGTCGATACGTTAAACATGATTGTAGTTTTGACTAAACGAAAGATTGACAAAAATGTAGAAAATATTTTTGTCTATACACGCAGACATGAGTAAATAACATAACAAATATGTGAGAATCTAAATAAGCTTAAAATTCTATTTGTTTACATTATTTTTTTCGTTTTTATTTTATTGTTGTAACTTTTTTTCATAATAATACTGCCACTAAACTTTAAAAAACAGTGCCATTAAAACCAACAACTGAGGCGAATGTTTATATATACACATTGCTGTATTCATACCGATATCCTTCGATATCCTTTAAATTCACTAATATGTATGAGGGGGTATGTCTGTCCAATGGCCATACAGGTTTAAGAATCTAAAATTTAGATGGTAATTGCATGGAGAGTATCTTCGTTCCCTTAATATAAAAGAGATCAGTGGGATATTATTTACTATTACTTATTATTTACTAGATTCATATAAAATAAAAATAAACGCGTACAAAAATAAACATTATCTGTGATGATATATCGTCATTTTCCACGTTCGTCAAGTACCTTCCAACACGTACGATACCTAACCAAACACAGAATCATGTGCTCAAAAAGAAACTTCGAACTCTATCGAACCAACGACAAAATATAAATTGCTTTGCCAGCTTTGCCATGCCAGCAACAGCAATCTGCCGTAGTTATTACCAGATTTTCACACGACCACAAATATCAAGTTGCTGTTAAAACCTCCTGTATCCATTCTAAATGGTCAACGATGCTTGTGTAAATCCCTGGTGCGCCTTCCCTTCCACAAGTGGTAGGACCCACACTGGTCACCCCAAACAGCTCTATGTATTTCCTTTTTAAAGTCAACGGGCCTCCGGAATCGCCTCGGCAAGTATCAACTCCTTTTTGTCCACCCGCGCATATCACGTGATCAGGCACTACGTCATGTTTGTACACCAATCGGCAGTCGTTGTGAGACCAAGCGGGGAGATGTAAGGATTTCTTGATGTCACTGTACCGGCCTCTAGAAGCGTCTTCGCCCCAGCCGGCAGCGTTGAATATGGTGTTTGCGAACCCTCTCTTGGTTGGCAAGCATACGGGTCGAATGAAGTCTGCAAAGGAATATTTCTATCAGAAGATTAAACTTTACAATACGAAACTAAGTAAGCAGAAATAATTACTAGCTGACTAGCTTCTATATTATTACTAGCTGACCCGGCAAACGTTCTTCTGTCATAATATATTTTTTCTGGATAGGGACACCCTAATCACCCAGCGATATGAAGTATACCACGCCTATCCACATATCTACCAAATGTATAAAAAAAAAATCATAAAAATCGGTCGAGCCTTTTCAGATGAGTATGTGAAACGAGAATTTTATATACAATCTGTGTTGGCATGCACTGTACAATCTTTAAGGGATACATAATAAAATCCAAGCTCAATAGTTTAGAAATGGCAGCCTTTTCTATTTTATTTTCTTCGATTTTTGCAGGTGCTAAAAAAGGTGAAACTAGTCGCAAGTAAATAACAATCAGTAGAGTAGTCAAAAGTTCGAACATCAATAGGAAAAAAAAATATGTCGGTTTTCAACACCGAAAATGACGAAAAAACACAAAGTAACCAATTTACTACGAGGAGTTTGGAAATTTTTAAATATTTTTTATCATGTATATTTGAGTATACAACCACCCCTAATGTTTGTACAGTGCATGCCGATGCAGATTTTATATAGAGACTTGGCGGCAAAAACTGGTGTCGAAATCTGGTGCAAACACAATACCAATCAAATGTAACGATGACTTGATTTTAATGATGGAAGCCATTACCCAGCAGTGGGACGGTCTATTTATTTATTTTTCATAATTAAACAAGTGTTTAATAATTTGGAGGAGCTCGATTGCGCAGTGGTTGACGCACCCGGTCTGCGAGTGCTAAGGCTAAGCAACTTTTGCGCAGGCCGCTCATAGAATGGGTGACCACAAATTTTTCATCGCAAGCTCCTACGGGCTTCGGAAGGCACGTAAAGTCTCGGCTGCATTAGCAGTCGTTAAAAACTACCAATCCGCACTGAGCCAGCGTTGTAGTTTATGGCCCGTTCCCTATCCATCCATAGCAGTGAAGACATAAAATGAGCTGGCGATGATGTATTATGATGATGGTATTTTTTTAAATTATAATTTTTTATTATTTAAGAAAATAAAGACGTTATAAGGTCTTACCAGTGCAAGGGGCTTTCTCCGTGAGTCTCAGGATAGCGATGTCATGCTCCCTTCCGTCATATCCTGGGTGGATGACTACCTCAGCAATGTTGGCGTGGATGACGGGGTCGGAACAGACCCCACCGCTACAGTCCACCTTAGACGACAGGTCATATTCGCCGAGACGAATTTTCATACTGCAAAAGAGGTTGGTTCATATTTTTTCATTGGTCTATGATGATTTATTTATTGACTTCTAAAAAAGATGGAAGTCCTCAATTCGTCTGTAAGTATTTTAGGTTAAATTAGCATCTAAAATATTGTCAATTGTAAAATAGTCTCTAACAGTGACGTTATAAACACATTTTCGACTGAACCATTGTAGGTGCTAAGTTATCATTAATGATAATTGACGTCTATCAGTGCGGCAGTTTTAATCCTATTAATAATGATAATAATTGTTATATTTCAAGGTTATAGACATAGATGGGCATAGACTTAGGTACTA
The DNA here is from genome assembly GCA_949315975.1 of Eudonia truncicolella. NCBI lineage: Eukaryota > Metazoa > Arthropoda > Insecta > Lepidoptera > Crambidae > Eudonia > Eudonia truncicolella. The sequence goes on along the minus strand of OX438848.1, from coordinate 2,686,612 downwards.
GGACAAAGGGCAATACTATCCCCAGCAGTGGCATATGTATGGGCAATCATCAATATATCATTTATTTAATTGTTACAGTACTTATGGATCCTAATAACACTGAAAACAATTTAATACTTTACAAGGGACGAATGAATATGTCATTTTTCAACCATTTGACTTAGTCTAAATAGGTGGAGCGGTGGGGCTTTACCTTGTTTGTAAGACGGTTGCGGGTTCAAATCCCGTTCGCGAAAATCGATTAAGACGCCTTGGTAGCCGAGTGACACAGCGCTCGGCCCGATATCCGGATGTCCGGATTTCGTTACAATCATAGCTATGCGTTGAAACTAACTTTTTCAACGCATAGCTACGGTTTGTGATCACCAACCCACATTTGGCAAACGTAGTAGGTACCAAAGATAAGCCATCAATTGAAGCGATGACTTGATTTTTCAAAATTCTTTATAAAATGTATTTGGTCAGCAAATGATGCAGTAAATGAAGAATGTATGTTAGATGATGCGGCCTAGGATGTAGCATGCTTGCCTAGACAATGCTGGTTTACTCTCGTCTTGAAAAGGCCCAGGTTTTAAGTGTTTTTCATTTCAGCGATAGAGAGCTTTGCCCAGCCGTGAGATAGTATAGTTAATAACTCACCGATGATGTTTGATCTTCTTAATACAATGGGCAGCGGTGACCACATGCGAGCTGCTGAGGAGTGTTCCACCACACCTGAACTCGGTGAGGAACCCTCGCCTGTAGAACTCTAGGAGCACCAACCACGGGTTGTGGTGGACGGGGTTGGGGCTAGCTTCGATCCCGCATTGGCAACCTGAAGAAGAACATAAAAAATATAATTATAGTATAATTATTGGCCAATAGAGGTTTTGAAAATAATTTCAGATTGTCAAGATAAGTGTTGATTAATTTCGGCGGGTTGGACAGACGACGATAGCATAGTTGGTAGTGCACCTGACCCGGTATATCATGGGGTGAGGGTTCGAATCCCGCTGGAAATATTATCAACACTTTTTTTTAATTGCAATCGCTAACTTATCTCTGTTGCTAAATCTCTACATAAAAAAGTATATTGGTTTATTATCACAAAAAACCAACATACAAAGTACTTTTGTAATTAAAACCTATACAATCTAATCTACAACTACTTTCTAGAAGAAATCGCTTTAGCGATAAGACCGCCTTTATATCTTTTATATTTAAGTTTTCTGTTATCTGTTTTCTGTACAGGGTTACTGGAAACTCGACAACTTCCTTGCAGGAGGTGATAGGCGGCCTAAAATGTGACAAAAACCCCCCATATGCATGGCCGAAAACTAATAGTTTTCGTGATAATTTAATCAGATGAAACAAACATTTTCATCAAGAATTACAAAAACCGAAATGAGGATCCGGACTTGCATTCGGAATTAAGGGCGACACATTGAGCAACGTGGTAAAAAAAATGTAAACGATTTGACGTCATTTATTGCGAAAACTAATTATTACTTAACCTTTTTGTGTGCTAATTTTTTTTTATTTTTTTTCAAGTGCTAATTGCTGCACTGAAGCTAAATTAAATATTCATAAAATTTTATAAAATACAGTGAAATAAAAAAAATGTGTGCATTCTGTTATGTTTCTTCGTAGTTCGTAGTTAAAGTTAATATGCTGGCTTTTATACCTTTTCGGATACTTTATTAGGTGTACGAGTTATGTTAATAATTTGTACGACTAGTCGCATAGTATTTTTTGAGCTAGGCAACAATTTCCGAAAAGAAATGTAATAAAATTTTTTTTTTTTAAGTTTTTGTTTGTAATTTCAAAATGTTTAGTATTTTGACATGTTTTAGAGGTAATACTGAAACATGTCAAAATACAAAAAAATTTGTGCTGTGTTAGGATGTCAGCTATAAATTGAAATTAAAATTAATCCACGAATCAATGATTTTTTTTTAATTTAAAGTTATGTGCTAAAACTTGAATTATCTCGAAAACTATTAGTTTTCGGGATACATATAGGGGGATTAAATTTGTCACATTATTTGTCGCCTATCACCTCCTGCAAGGAAGTTGTCAAGTTTCCAGTAACCCTGTATAGTGTAAGCAATAAAGTGTTTATCTATCTATCCATCTATCTAATAAAAAGATAAAAAGAAAACGACGCGAACACAAAGATGTACTTTTTTTTATTTAATAACATGTTATTTTTATAATAGTTAATTAAAAATAATACTTTTGTCAAAAAACTTTTTTTTGCTATTAAATGCTAAACATTTTCAGTAATGAGTAAAAAAACATGATAACACTATAATAGTACCTACCAAGTGCTATTGTTACCTTTATAACCTTAAAAGTCATTGCCCTCTCACAACTATGAATATATTGTGACATCATTATAGCATGGTCAAGAAGGAAATCCCCACTACGAAAGTGTTCGAGTCAACTGTCAAAGCTTACCAGTGACTCATTGCGGTCGAGGAATCCCCACATCTTGGATTCGCGACTCGTGCTTCTTAAACACATTTGCATTAAGAAAATCCAGGTACTGTCACTCGCATATCAAACGTAACACAAAAATATCACTTTTTACAATGCTTTTGATTGCTGCTTGTATCGTTGCTAAACTATTACTATAATGTGTAACGAAATTTTACTCGTAATATATTTAATTTTAATAGGTGTAATGGGAAGTGACTCTTTTCTAGGTGTGACGAGATTCTACTATGACGAACGTGGAACACTTCGTATTACTTTATGTATCTTACAATAATTTGTATGTTTCGTATTATATTAAATTAATGTAATTGGTTTTTATACATAATATAAATTAATTAAGTACCTATGTAATAATAATTGATTTGTAATTAATGATATCATTGAATTTATATTTCAGAAAAACAATTATTGAAACACAAACGAGCTTGATGAGCTCGAGTGTATAAAATTTAAGTCACACGTCAGACGACCGGCCTTTGCGAAAGTTGCTTTACTTTAGCAATCGCAGACCGGCACGTTTAGTCATTCCTTGTCATTACCGTAGGATCTCCAGTTGCTTTTAATTTGAATAAATCATCAATATTATATATAGAAAGAAAAGTAAGTCCTGATTGAGTCACTGACTGACTCATTAACGCCTTGCCTAAAACAATAAGACCTAGAACGCTGAAATTTTGCACGGAGGTTCCTTTTATGGTGTTTTTCCACGGGATCACGGGATCCCCAGGTCCCAAGGTCCCGGGATCCCGTAACCCCAGGTGTTATCCGAAAGAAGTCGCAAGCGGTCGCTGGTATATTGTAAACAATATGGTCCACCAGCTTTGTAAGACACCTGCCTTAAACCCAGAGGTCTTGAGTTCGATTCCTATCGGATATAATATTGTACTCGTATATATATTTTTATTATATTAGAAGGAGACAAACTAGCAGGCGGGTCACCTGATGGGAAGCAATCACCGCCGCCCATGGACGCGCAAAACCAGAGCAGCTGCCGGCCTTTAAAATATGGCCTATATGGTAATTACTTGTTTTAAGTCCGCCTGGTTAGTTACCGCCATCTTATTTTAATCGCTATAAGAACTATGTTGCTGCTTTGTCGTGTTTCGAGAGTTCGTTATATATTTATCATCACCATCATCATCATCAGACTAACTAGTCCACTGCTGACATTTTCCTTGTTTTTTATTACTTATCGGTGAAGTGCTTGTTCATCAAGTGTGATGTTAAGTGATGACAAGGCTGAAGGTCGAGGCGCACTTCATCCGGGATACCTACTTAATTACTCTACAATGGTAGTAACATCAATTTTTATGGCGATTAAGATAATTAAAGATTTAAAGATTTTTAAAGGTTAAATCAAATCAAATCAAAATATTTATTCAGTTTCAAATTAAAATTAATAAACAAAAATAAAATATAAAATAAAGAAGCGAAACTGAAAAGGACCCCACTCAGCACATGTTGCGGCATGAACATCGCCTGCAACGCTGATATTCTAAGGAGCCTTATTGTTTGTGTGTGTGTGTGTTAACCAGTATAAGCAGAAGCGGCCAGAAGCGCTTCGCTTTTACCCCTTTAAATAGTTGGTAACATTATTAATTATAGGCTATACCAAGCCGGGTTCCACTGGGACTCAAACTTGGGGCCTATGGGTCGGAAACCGGTCGTCTAACCACTAGACCACAGAGGCAGTTGAAATTGAATTACATTGTATACAGGATTGCAAACTTTGATGTTTTTGGCTTTACTATGCACTAACGAAAGTCCCACTATGCTATCCATATCCAAAAAGTATTGGTAAAGCACCTATAACTATAACCTATAACCTATCACTATAACTATCCCAATGGGTAAAGGCTGCCATCATTCAGTCAGTCACCAATACACTTGATGGGCAATGGCTTAATCACCACGCTTGCCAAATGCGAGTTGGTGATCACAAACTCGGTCATAGTATGGGTAAACATAAGAAATCAAATCAAAAAATTAAAAATATCTATTGCGTTATCAGCATATTCGTTTATAACAATATCCGAGGCTGACTGTTTATTTCAAATGCACAGCACCTGTACCAGAAAGAGACCCTCTTCCTTGTCTTCTGCATACATTATTTAGCAATAAAAGAAACATAATAAAAAGTCGGAAGTCAAAGGCGATTTTTTTTATTTAAATAAACTTACCAAAAGCGCTTTTGAATCGTCCATACATTTTTTACCTACTACCAAATACAAAAACAAAATTGAGCATTAATGTGTGTGTGTGTATGTGAGTGTGTGTGCGTGTATGTGTTACACCCTATAAGTGATAACGCGAAGCTTTTCAGCTTCGTCATAATGTAGGGTCTAAAAAAGCACAAAAACTCACCATTTTCCTCCGTTAACACAGTAACAACAACAAACGTCAAAACAACAAAGCTGCACAACACCAAAAGTCCCATTTTAGCTAACACTAAATTACATAACTTTTATTCACAAACACAACACAACTTCTTAAAAAGGTTTTATAGCACGTGCACCCAATTAGAAGTCAGATTATGGAATGACTAACAGTGCCGTTGTATTATGTATGAATGTCGGTCGTCCTCGTCTCGTGTAATGAAGGCTACTTTGTAGGTACCACGCCACACTAAGGATGTGGAACTGTCGATAGTCCTGTTATCGATTGTTGCCCTTGATCAATCAGGATATCAATGGCGGGCGTAGTAAGATTTTTTATTGTGTCAAGTAAGTCGTACGATCCAAAAAAAAACAATGTCAAAGTTTGTAAGATTGCAACACATTAAAATAACATTATGAAAAATAATAATAACAATACCATATAATTATAATATTAAGATCACAATCAAAGAATATTATGCACATTATGAGATAGTTTATAAGTTTTACCCTTGCAGACCCTTATATGCACTTTTAGCCTTCATCTGCACTTCGCCTAACATCTGGTGAGATGAAGGCCAAGTGCTTACTGTAAAGAAAAAAACCGAAACCCGGGAATTGAACCCGAGACTTTGGGATGTAGGCCTGACATACCACACGGCCACCGGGCAATCACGTGATAATTTCCATTTTTCCCACTTAAACCCTTGTCTTATCTTATCGATTCATCCCTATGTAACTGAGTATAACTAATTGTTTAGAGATTTTTTAAAATGATTAAGGTAGTTATTGTAAGAGTATTTATTTGATGTGATTTATTCAATGAAGGTATGATTAAGAATTCCATCGCGCATCGAGTCGAGCATTCGGAATTTCTGAAAGCGATTTAGGGAGGCATACACGGGCAGATTCAAGCAGTCAGGATGCGACTGCTTGTAGCTGCTCTACATTCTAAATAAAAAAATACAAAATTCTAAATTCTGAATTCAAAATTCAAAATTCGAAATTATACATACGTTTGAATTCAAAATTCAAAAATCAAAATCCTAAATTCGAAATCATTTATTCAGTTTAGGCTACAAATCTTTGTAAGTCAACTCTGGGCGGGAGAACTTGTACTGAGAAGAACCGGCAAGAGACTCGGCAAGTGTCCAGCTCTTTTCTCCCTTACAGCGTCAAAATATTGGAAAATGCCCTATCATAAAAGGACACTCTCCATCACAAATAAAAACACAAAAAATAAAAGACAATCACAACATGTAAAAAAAAAAAAATCTAAGTTTGCATATTTACATCTGGTACCAGGCATCCATTATACAGAGATTGCAGAAGTTAAGCTTCCCTTCGGCCTCCTTATTTTGTGGTGGTTTTGTTGAGGTTCATACAAACGCGCTCGAGCAACGTACACAGACAACCTCTCAGAGACAGCGAATCTCGCAACAGCCCTCGGACTGTTCCGAGCTGAGCGCCTCGGAGAATCTACTAGCCACGGGGACACGCCTTAGTGCGTGATGCCGTTCCCTCTAGAAAACCTCCGAAGGTGCCGCCCCCAAAAAAGGCCGGTGAAACTGAAAATGCCGTCTGAAGCAATCAGCAATCTCTCTCCAAAAAAAAGCCTAGTGCAAGTCTTGTTTGCTATCCGTATTCATTCGATTGGGTTGACGAAAACGAAAATATGTATGGCAAAATTTTAACTCTTCTCGTACGTAGCCAGGATGCGCTACTCCAATGCCATACTAATTCTCACTAAAGTAAATGTTCAAAAATTAAAAGTACACACAGCGATGTATTTCTAAAGACACTAGAATTGGTCAAAAAAAGGAGGAGGTTCTCAATTCGACGAAATAATTTTTTTTATATGTTCCTCGATTTCTCGATGACGCTTTGAAAACCGGACCGATTTGAAAAGTTCTTTTTTTAGTGTATCTTGGTATGACTTCGAAAAAATATTTCCACTCACATCATCATTACGTAACGCAAGCAACATTGAAATTGTCTTTTATTATATGTTTTATTTTGTTTATATAATTTTAACGCAATTTATGTTGCGAAACAAATTACAAAAACACAAATGTTGAAAAAATTTCCACGAGCAGGATTTGAACCTGCACCCTTCTGACATACCGGGTCAGGTGCTCTTCCAATTGAGCTATCGTGGTTCTAACCAGCCCGCCGAAATTATTCAACACTATTTACTTTTTTACTTTGAAAGCCAAAGGCGCCAATTCAATGTCAACAACTACCGTCATTAACATCTGATCATAATATTTTTACAAATACTAAAGATCCGTTAAGAAAAGGCAAGCTATTTATAATATGTTTTTGTTTTGTTTATATAATTTTAACGCAAATTATGTTGCGAAACAAATTACAAAAACACAAACGTTGAAAAAATTTCCACGAGCAGGATTTTATGATGGCATCTTTTGTTACCAAGCCCTTCCACCAACCAAACCGAGTACATAAACATGTACCCCCCGCTGGGAATCGAACCTGGCAACTCTGGGTCTGAGACCGGTGATTTCGGATTATACACGTTTGTGTACTCGGTTTGGTTGGTGGTTGGCTTGTATGTCCGCCTGGCTAGCTACCACCATATTATTTAGATATGTCGCCATAACATTAATGTTTGTAGCATTGGTGTGTTCCTGCAGCTAGATATAAGACAGCCAGTGCTTCAGTAGTTGAGGACTCCGGGTGCGCCTCCACCACCATCTCCATCACTTAATTATTAGGTGAGATTTTCATCTCACCGATCACCGATCTCACATCAAGCGCTTTCGCGCTTTGCCTGACCCGGGAGTTGAACCTCAGGATCACGGAGCATGCCTCTTGCTCAGTATCTCTCAAACTGTATCTTAAAACCAGAATATACCTGTCCAATATTACTAAGTGATAGTTTTGGTTTTGTTTGAAATATTTTTTATATCATCGTCATCATCATCGCCAACCCGCGCTGACTGACTGTTTGCTGCGCTGGTAGTGTATAACCCGTTCACCATATACGTTCGTAAGGAGGATCGTGCCCTAGCAGTGGGGACGAATATGTGCTGGTGATGGTGGTGCTGGTGGTGGATCATCATCGTCATCATCATCATCAGCTCTCTTTATGTCCCCTCCACTGATGGGCACGAGCTTTCCCAATGAAATGGATGGAAGAAAGAGAGAAAGGGCCATAAAATAAACAACCACGCGAGCGTTCCTGCGGTTTAGTGGTTGTTAACAACTGCTAATGCCGGGGCCGGCGGCTTTACGTGCTTCTCTTAGAAGCTCGAGAACATATATTTTCGGTCACACTTCCGGTGACCGGCTTTTGCGAAATTTGCATAAGCTTGCAGTCTTTTCTTTTTTTTGTAGGGAATGTTTCAAATTGTTAACAATGAAATTAAATGATAAAACCGTTGTATATATAAATGCATTTATTATGGAGCTTTTTGCTACCTTTAAATCTTAATTCCTGTTTAAAATTAACGGCCGAATTACAACACAATCTGTAATATAGACTTATAAATATAAAACATCGTCATTTTAACAAATTCAAACAGATAAAGTGATTACGTGTTCTAGACTAGACATTACTAAGCTATTTCTAGATTAAGATTATGATACAAATAATCGAATTATGTAAACCTTGTACCTTTGGAAAAAGGAATATTTTTCTCATACCTACTACATTTTTTTCTGTTTTCTTTACATGACGATCTTTTCTTGACGATGTTTTCTTTACATGATGATAATAAATAGACGGTATCGATGTACATAAGTGTAATGTAATTTTACCTATTACAAAACACAAATGTTGAAAAAATTTCCACGAGCAGGATTTGAACCTGTGCTCTCCCAATTGAGCTATCGTGATTCTAACCAGCCCGCCGAAATAATTCAACACTATTTACTTTTTACTTTGAAAGCCAAAAGCGCCCATTCAATGTCAACAACTACCGTCATTAACATCTGATCATAATATTTTTACAAATACTAAAGATCAGTTAAGAAGTAGGCAAGCTATTTATAAAATGTTTTTGTTTTGTTTATATAATTTTTAACACAAATTTTGTTGCGAAACAAATTATAAAAACACAAATGTTGAAAAATAAATCCACGAGCAGGATTTGAACCTGCACCCTTCTGACATACCGTGTAAGGTGCTCTCCCAATTGAGCTATCGTGGTTCTAACCAGCCCGCCGAAATTATTCAACACTATTTACTTTGAAAGTTCAATGTTCTATGTATAAATTTAGAAGGAGACAAATAATGGTTCCATTGCACCTTAAAAAGTTGGCAAATATGTTCTGTCTGTCTCTGACCCATGTGTATGAAATTAAATAGACACAGAAATGGTTCCGAGAAGAAATCTTTAGAAAGTGTTTGAGAATCCGGAGACAGTTGAGTATTATATTAACTAGCAATTGATATCTAAATATTAAATCATTATTATTCCAACAACAAAAACTTCTACTGGGTAAATAATTTTTTTTTTAATGTTTTTATAAAAAAAAAGTTTTTTTGTAAGTACATACATAATGATTTTATTGATTTTTCTTTTCTCTTGAATAAATAAAATTTAAATAAAATAATATTTAGAAAAAATAACGAAATTTTTGTATAATAAGAACTTTGTATAAATATTTTTTGTACGTTTGGCTGCCTAATAAATACATTACATCGCTTCTTTTACTCATAAAAAAAACTTGTTTACGAGCAGAAACCCATAAAAGAATAAATATAAAACCCATAAAAAAGGTTCTAATAGAAGAAGAATTGCCCAAGTGTTGCCAACATGATCACTATCAAACATTAATAACATTATTTATCCATTCCAAATGATCTATAACACTGGTGTATAACCCTGGTGAGTTTTTCGTACCACATTTGGTGTTGCCAGAATTGGTCACACCCCACAGTTCGAAGTTGCCCTTCTTCCATACTAAAGGGCCGCCCGAATCGCCGCGGCAAGTATCAACTCCCTTTTCCCCACCTGCACATATCACGTTACTGGGAAGTATCAAGTTGCTGTACACCGCTTGGCAACGGCTTGGCGTCCAGTAGGATAGTTTAAGGTCCTTTTTGATGTCGACGTAGACCCCCCTATTGATGTTCTCCCCCCAACCTGATGATAGGAAGGTGATGCCATCGACTATCTTTCCGGTGGGCAGGCAGGCTGGTCGGATGGTGTCTGTTGGAGAATGTTCGATGTTATTACACATTCAAAAGTTTTTAAATTTTCGGTAGCTTTACAAATAGATATGAGGGTTCATCATTATCTCCAGCTTACATTATGTCCCCACTGCCGGGGCAGCCTTCCCTTTCGATAAACCACCAAGCGGGACCCAGTACAGATTTGTGGTTGTTAACGACTGCTAATTCAGCCGGGACCAACGGCTTTACGTGCCTTCCAAAGCACGGAGGATTTCGAGATGATACATTTTTGGTCACCCATCCGATGACCGGCCTTTGCTAAAGTTGCTTAACTTCAGCAATTGCAGACCAAGCAGGTTAACCACTGCGCTAGCAAGCTCCTCGGTGTAGTGCAGTGACATATTATAAACGTTGGATAGAAGCATACCATGCTAAATTAATATTATGAGGAACCGCATTGCAAACTATAATATAACATAATATATTATGTGAATATTATATTATAGTATGATTTAACGCATAGTTTACCGGTTTTGGTCAGGAAAACGAATAATCTTGTTTCTACGCTTCGAGCCAATTAAGCTTGTGAACCAAACTGTATTCATATTATTATCTATATTAGATTTTGTTTTCTAAAGTTTACGCGAACACTACACATTGAAATGAAACAACTTTTACGGATCTACTCGCGATTATTTTACACATTAGTTTTAATTAATGTTTATCCTGACGTTTCGAACCCTTTGCAGGGTCCGTGGTCACAGGGAGACTCGGGTGTTGGTTGTCTCATAATTAGTTAGTAGCTTGTAGGTATACCCTAATTTAAATTTAATCAGGTGCGTTCCGTTTTACGCAGAAAGAGCTTACAGTATCTTTTGGTAACATTAATTAAAACTAATGTGTAAAATAAACGCGAGTAGATCCGTAAAAGTTGTTTCATTTCAATATATTAGATTTATTAATAATTTATTAATTATATATATGTGTGCATTGATGGAATTAGCGCAGTGGCAAACGCACTCGGTATGCGATTGCTGATGTTAAGTAACTTGCGCAAAGGCCGGTCATCGGGTGGGTGACCAAAAGATTATCATCTCGAGCTCGGCTTTGCCCATGCTACTAGTCTAGTAGCTTTTGTGATTGTGTGAAACTGTTTTTCCATCTGTGTATAAGCTAAAAAGTATTTATCTATCAATATATCTATGTAATACGACCGTGTTTACACCTTTTTTTTATCATTGCAACATACCAATGAAGGTTGATGGCCCACTGACCATCTTATCTCTAGCTGCCGGAACACAACAAAGCAAACATAATATTAGGATAAAATGATAAATGCTAGCCAGGTTAATATATTTTCAGACACTTCTCAGTAGTTGACTATTCTTCTTCATTCATCTCACTTCATCAGGTGTACGCGTTAAGGAATTAAAATATATTATTTTATATATTCAAAACCGCACCAATTTTCATGCTCTCATTAGCATCGGTATGTAAGATATAAAAATGGTCACCGATTTAAAGACAAGACCACGTAGGTCAGTTGCGTGTTGACATCGCCACGTCATGGCATAAGCGGCATTTTTTCATATCACCATAGACATTACAACCACACACATGACTCAGATTAATTAGTCACTCCAAAGTGGTTTGGGATTCATACTCTGCCTAATGCCTTAAGCGAAAAATTATACAAGCGTATGTAATCACGAGGACGAGGAGCTCGATAGCGCAATGGTTAACACGCCCGGTCTGTTAGTGCTGATGTTAAGCAACTTTCGCCAAGGCCGGTCATCGGATGGGTGACCAAAACTTTATCATCTCGAGCTCTTCCGTGCTTCGGAAGGCATCACGTAAAGCCGTTGGTCCCGGCTGCATTAGCAGTCGTCAACCACCACCAACCCGCAATGGGCCCGCGTGGTGGTTTGTGGCCCGTTCTCTCTATCCATCCATAGGGAAGCCTCGTGGCCCAGCAGTGGGGACATAAAAATGAGCTGATGATGATGATGAGGATATAATCACTGTTATTTGAGATATCCTCTTATTGTATAAGTTTTATAGTTACGTAAATTGTAATGTGCTTTGATTTGATAAAAATTGCGAGTTTGCGCGATTATGAAAAAAGATTTAAGCTTCTCTGTAAAGTGAATTGCTCTATCGCCCACCTTACTCCGTTTACTATTGTAAGTGTTAATGTCCTTACATTGTTTAATCTTTTTTGTATTATTATTATTATTGCTTTAACTATAACTTCATTTAGGACCAGCATTGTTGCGTTTCAAATTATACCCAAAATGTCATGCTGTGTACACTCCTTTTGGATTACCGTCTAGCTAGTAAGGTTAACCAAATATGTTACTGTACTCATGCATTGATTGTAATCTGTTTGTGTACCTATAGAAATAAATAAATAAATAAATCAGCAAATACCGGAATGGTAGGCTATCATTTTTGATACAAGTAGGTTACCTTTCTAAAAATTCGTAAAGGTCTAATTATGCGATTTAATGTGTTAAAATGCTTTGATTCGACGAACCCAAAGACCATAAAATTACGAAATAATTACATGAAAATCTGGTAACAAATTCGGTGGTTTAACATTGCCCTATTAGGTCTGGAGATGAAGTTTAGGAAAACTAATATATTAGTCTCCCTTTACCGATCACTGGTCATCAGTCTAAATAACAGATAATTATATGTAAAAAAATATATGACACAACTTCACAAGGTAAGTAGCTAAAGCACTCGTTTCATGGAAATCAGAAACAACGACGGTACCACAACCACCCAGACCCGACACAATATCGAAAAGTTCGTTTTCGACATTGACCCGACCGGGAATCGAACCCGGGACCTCAGGAGTTAGCGCCGCCCAAAGTCCGGCGTGCAAGCCACTCGGCTACGGAGGTCGTCAATATATCGTCGTTTATATTGGAAAATAAATAAAAAGCTTTGGCGAGACACTCTCTTTGGCTGTCCTTTCCGTGCTGCAGAAGGCACGTAAAGCCGTTGATTCAAGATGCATTAGCAGTTGTTAGCAACCCACCGCACCACACTGGGCCCGCGTGCTGGTTAATGTCCCCTTCTCTGTGAGGTGCTTCCAGCCATAGTGAAGACTCATGCCATAGCAGTGAAGACATAAAATCAGGTGGTGATGATGCCTTTAAGGTCGTGAACGTAAATATAGACACTAAATCTACCAACCAGTATAGGGAGCTGTATGCGCCAACGTTAGAACAGCAATATCGTGACTCTTCCCTTCGTACTCTGGGTGCAGAGTGATGGCAGACACCTCAATCTTGACGGGCAGGTGAGCGCAAACTCCTTCCACGCAATCCACCTCATTGGATAGGTCGTATTCACCCAAGCGAGCGTATAACCTGGAAGGTAAAAGGAAACGTTACAATTTGATATGGGGTACTTCAAACGAGGCGTGAAGAAGCACCTTGTGGGCCGGCAGAGTGAAGTTGACTGATGCTGCGTTGTTTTCACGCTGCACCAGTTGTCTTCGCGTCTGGACTCCATTTCCACTTAACATCAGGTGGTGTGGAGTCATTTGCCGTTTCTATTTATTTAAAAAAAAAAATGAAAGTTGGTCGAATGTTCAAATAACCTTTGTGAACCTTGGGTAGCATTCAATCTAGTTTAGTGGTCTCTCATTGACTAATATTTTCCTTTTTTACTTAAAACGGTTCCTCAAGCCGTGTGATCAAAACATCCTCAGAATGTTCAAGCGTGTTCCCGTCCTGTACTAGATTCTCCAAGGAGTTTTATTCGAATCAAAAGGGTGGTCTATCAACTTAAGTCGAAAAACATGACGTATCGGTTACTATAGATTTAGCTTTAAGTTTCTCGTTGCCGTTACGAGCTTATTCCCGGTTACGCAATAGTTTTGAGAGAAAAACTTATTGTTCTGGTACCACCGTCTCCGGAGAGACGCGGGTGGTTATGTAGGGCTTTCCCCCAGCTCCCGCCTCCCTGACCAGATCCGAAGGCCTTATTTTTCTATTTAACTGCCGTGAATATAGACAAATAAACACAAATACAAATAAAATTTGATAAATGCTTAAAAACTAAACAATACAGAAGAAAATAGTGATAAATCTTCTAATATATAAAATTCTCGTGTCACAGTTTTCGTTGCCATACTCCTCCGAAACGGCTTGACCGATTTTGATGAAATTTTTTGTGCTTATCCGGTATCTATGAGAATCGGCCAACATCTATTTTTCATCCCCCTAAATGTTAAGGGTGGTCCACCCCTAAATTTTTTTTGATTTTTGAATTTTTTCCAATACAAAATGATTTGTTTGTAGTGTTGTCATGGAAACTGTCAAAGCGGTACGAAGTCCGCCGGGGGCAGCTAGTATAAGTATAATTTTTAAAGAGGCTGAGATTTCCTTTGGCCCCACACTAGGCACTGCCGGTTCTGTGGCGGTCAACTAAACGTTTACAAAAGTAAAACGGGTGCCAGCAGTAGTGATAGAATTTTAATTGTTGAGGGGAACTGGGTGCCTGGTGTGAGTATTGTTTACTATCTGTATTCATTCGATTACGTTTACGAAAACGAAAATTAGTATGGCATTGAAGCAGCGCCTCCTGGCGACATACGAAAAGAGTTAACACTTTGCCATACAAATTCTCGTTTACGTTAACGTGATCGAATGACGAATGAAACTCGCACTACGCACCCTGATCAGTGCTCGCCACCGATGAGAGGTTAAAGAGAACTCCGTTTTACCTGGCATTCTTCGACTTGGCATGCTTCACGCAGTGTGCCGCGGTGAGGATGTGGCGGTTGTCGATCAAGGAGCCGCCGCACCGCCTCTCGTGCCTTACTCCTCGCCGGTAGAACTCCAAGTGGACCAGCCAAGGGTGCTGGTGGAGTGGATTGGAGGAAGCAACTACGCCGCATTGGTGCTCTGTAATTTATTTCACCATTATAGTTATTTGATACCATTGGATCTACATTATATTATAACGTAAAATACCGAATACGTACGCTACATTCGATCATCAAAAATTGTATAATATCTCTGTATTGGATACTATTTTGATGCAATAATTATATTATAACGTTTGTATTTTAACATATAAACACTGACTACACACACGTATGCTACAAATCATCATCATGCCTTCGGCTTGCAAAAACCGCTAAACTTGCAAGAATTGTCGAATTGTCCCATAGCTGGGCAGAGGCCTCCATTATTAAAATCAAGTCATCACTACAATTGGTAAATATTAGCTTAATCGCCACGCTAGCTAAATGTTGGTTGCTGATCACAAATCCGGGCTTTGCATTAAAAAGTGCGATAAACATTTTTTATCGAACTTTTACCACTTGGCCACTGAGGCAGAAGCTGTTTCTCACAAAAGTTTTTAAATGGTTGCAATTCAACGGTTTTGCATGAAGTCATCTATCGAGAAGCGCATGGCATGAAACTTAAAAGTAAGCTTTTTTAAATAAAAGCAAATGTTTTAATTAAAGAATTAAAGAAAGTATTTTCTAAAATATTGTTTGTAAACAATAGTGAAAGTGAATACGTCACAACAACAATAATAAAAACATTCGCTTGAGTTCTATTAAGCTTCACAATAAAACGCTAATTTAAAACATAATATTCCTGTCACAAACATCCAAGGAATATCCTTGTGGCGTTTTAGGTTTTTATCCTTAAAAAATTAATTATATTATTAGAATCAATAGTTATTAATAATGATTTATTTAATATAACATATATTCAAATATGTAATACCCAGTATTTATTAATATGTAAATATTTTCAAAACCATAATATGAATTGATTTGATTATATTTAAAATCATAATTTTATCTGTGTTTGATAATTTAAAATTTTATGATAAGTAATTTATTTGATGTAGTCAGTTTTGTGTATGATAAAATTGAGAAATCGTAATTAAAATGTATGAAGTAAATAATTAATACCTATTAAGCCATAGTTAATCGTACCCTTTAGCTGTCAATGTCCAATATAGATAGTTGCGATAAAAAAAAATATTTTACAATAATTGTAATAAGCATTAAAACCAATTAAAATAAATGACATTTTACCAGCCAAAGTGTTCAATAGGTAACGATAACATCATCATAATAAACAAAGAATAAACTTTAAAAAGTCAAAAATATTAAAAAAAAGTCACCAACCTTCTTGTTGATCCTGGCGAGAGACCAGTGTCTTCGCGACAGCCACTTCACACACACACAAAACGATAAGGAACTTCATGATGACCTTCACTTTCAACTGCTTTCAAATCTCTTTTTGTTCTGACCTGCTTTTATCCTTTACTAAGGTTTATATTATAAGGAGTTGAACTTAAAAACTTTTAGACCGCAAAAGATAAGTAATTTTTTATCCTGTTTTCTTTTTAAAACTGGTTTGGAATCCTGATCCTGGTTAAAGGCTTTGAGGATTGGGTGACGGAACAACTGTCAAGGCATAGCCAAGTATAGTTGTTGTCCGTTGCACCCTTGGGGCGAACAGTCGGCTGAGTGACGGGATGATCGCAGGAAACGGCCTTTTATATGAATTATGCTTTTCCTCATAATATTAGGTTGTGGTTTCTGTGGCAGCTGTTAGTTTCTGTTGTATTTTTTTATCGTACTTTAATTGCACCCAAGTGAATAGATATAAATTAATTTACGAGAATTAAATATAGAAGGCCTTAATGCTGATAAACAATCTCTTCAAGGAAACTTCAAACATTCATACTCTTTATGGCGATATCATGGCTCAAATTTTACGTTACGATTACGATAGAAGTTACGTGGTGGTGTTAAATGGTGTTAAAACACTTCACTTAAAGTCAAACACGTCGTGTAAAAAATGGGACAGTAAAGATATCGCTTTTTCAAAATTCTATTTTAGGAAAACCAAAAGCCTTAAAAAAACTAATTTATTCTGTATGATACAAAAAATACCTTGTAGCATAGTAACAAGCATTTTTATTTTCTAGTTGCATATAATATATTTATTGTACTCTATTTATGTATTTTATTTATCTCTTCTTAATATATAGGCTATTTTATTATATCTAAGCTATCTCCCGTGTAACGTGCCGTTTTTAGGACACCCTGTTTTAATAGAAAAGTCCTGACTGGCTAAAGAACTATGAACATCGCACAGGTTAAACTGCTGGACATTCAATGATAAAATTTTACAGGCGCTTTAAGACGTATGCAAGAGGTCAAGAAGGAAGTCAGGATTTTATGAAATTCGGTTTCTTTTTAATTAATTTGAATTTTATTTTTTATTATCTTTACCGGTAAGATGATGAATGATGGATGAAGAGGCTGAAGGGAGAAGCGCACTTTACCCGAAATTCTCAACAGTTACTGGGAAACTTATTGCTATCTTATCTCTTACTGTCGGAAGACTACAATGCTACCAACATTGTTGTTATTGCAACATATTTAGATAAGATGAAAATAGAAAGCCTGGTGGGCTTAAAACAAACCCTATCCCTAACCAAAACCGTGTACACACATGTTCTCGCTGGGAATCGAAACCAGGACCTCTGGGTCTGAGTCCGGTGGTCTTAACTACTAGACCACAAAGGCGACTCTCTACCTGCTCGCTAACACACCGCAGCCTTACGTGTGACGTATTTCTTCCCAACGATAATGTATTTCATTGAATTGACTGTCCTATTCCGTAATATGTGTAATAACAATAGTTTATTGAAATGAAACAACTTTTACAGGGTCCGTGGTGACCACGGACCCTAACGGACACGGATACGTATCAAAATGGATGAGACTCCGCTCCGCTCCGCTTAACTACTCCGCTCCGCTCCGCTTCACTACTCCGCTCCGCTCCGCTTCACTACTCCGCTCTGCTCCACTTCAGTGGAAACACTCACCACTTTTCACCGTTCTTCATCGCTCCTCTCCGTCCAGCTCCGCGTCAGCGGAAACCCGGCCTTAAACTTGCTACATCAAACTTATATAATTACTAGTACTTAAATACCTAACTTAATTTATGTTTAAAAATAAAAGTAATATCAATCATTGACGGCTCACCAACACAAGCATAATTTAAAAAAAATATTAGCATCTGCACTCCTTCTCTATACTCGTATAAACTATGAGGTGCGAAATTTCATACTCGGAGGAGTATAAAATTTCGCAAATTTTGTAAAAAGGGGTACAAAGTTTATGCTTCACGTAATATAGATTGGCAATTTTTTTTAAACAAATTTAATGAAACGACTCGCCCCAATGTATCTTTATTGCTTTAAATAAGAAGCACCTTACGAAGACTTATCATGTCACCAAGCACAACACCTGATTCACAGTTGTTGGATGTAATGTATGTTGGAAAACCAAACAAGTTTTGGGACACATTCATAATCATTCATTTCATAGTGACGTTTTAGGTGTAGGTTGTATTTACGCCACGCCATGCGTTGTATGTAAACCTACACTTCAACTATAACTTAAATGAGTAATATTATAAATACTAGAACATTATAGTCCACTGATGGACATAGGCCTCTCGGCGTGCACGCCATTGAGCACAATCCGCGGCTGCTATCATCCAGTTCTTGCCAGCCACCTTGCGATGATCACCGCTCCACCTAGTCTCAGGGCGTCCTACACTACGTTTGCCGATACGCGGTCTCTATTCAACAACTTGTTTACCCCATCGGTTATCGGTTCTGCGGCTAATATGGCCGGCCCACTCCCACTTCGAACAACCCGAGAAGTGTAGGTGGGGAGAAGCGCCCTGGTACATGTCTGTACCTGGGGCCCGACTGCCTGGTTAGGCAGTCGGCCAAGCGATCGGTTGACATATACCAGCCCCCCGACCGCCTAATCGATCGCTGTGGCTACGTGTATAGTTTATGACGTCATCTTGTCATTTCGTACCGCCTATGGCTATAGGCTATAGCTTTCGATATTGCTTTCATAGGCGGTACGAAATGACAAGATGACGTCATAATTTATACACGTAGCCAAAGCGATCGATTAGGCGGTCGGGGAGCTGGTATATGTTCCCGGTACATATACCCGCTGGTTCACACGCACCCTGCGTGAGAACCAGGTCTTTGTATTGTTCTACAGGTAAGTACGGTGTCTTAGGCCTATGCGAGTCGGAACACATCAATAACATTAACAACATTGATGTTATGGCGATATGCGACATAATTAAATAAAATGGTTGTAGTCAGCAAGGCGGATTTAAAACATACCCTACCATAACCCAAACCCAGGCATTGAACCCGGGACCGCTGGGACAGAGACCAGTTGGGCCTAGCATGAACAACTGCCTGTCGTAGACGTAAAATAGAATTAAATAAAATTCATCACATCATCTTCACCGTAAGGGCCATGCTCGTCCCCGTCGCCGTCTCCTTTCGTTTTTGTTGACGCGATCGAAGGTCAAATAAAACACGTATGTTTTTAATTTTAATTTAATTCAATTAAAGTCTCAAACTTTACGTAACGACTTCGATAAAAGTTCGCGCTGGCCCTACTATGGTCTTAAACACTGAACACAGAGATAAAAATGCGGTGATGTGAATTAGCAAGTCCAATTGAGATGACGTAACCCCACGGTGATCCCAACTATCTAAGAAAACCCTCAAAACCCCGCCATGTGACGACGCCACGCGCGCGTTACACGTAACAGGAAAGTAGTATAATATTACACCACGAGTACGTCACAATGGTCATGCCAGAGATCATTGTACGAGCGTGTCATACAAATGAAGGCTAACCGCACATTGGCCGTTAGCAACTAATTGCTTATGTAAATCCGATTTATGTAGATTACACGTAACTATAAATTTTTTTGAGGGAGTATGCTGTGTGCCGATGACGGCATTTTCAACGACACTGGACTTTTTGGGGGCGGCGAGAGACTTATAGGGTTCCTCAAACCGTGAAATACGAAATATCGTCAGAGGTTTTCTAGAGACTCCTACCTACTAGACTCTCCGAGGGCTTCGAATTGGGTCGGTGTCCACATGAAGCTTTTTCAACGCTAACTGGTGCTGTAACCCCAAGTGTCTTAATTTTGACTAAAGTTTTTGGGCAAACTCCATGACGTGTGAAAAGTGGCAGCAGACGGCAGTTTTACTGACAAACCATTTAAAGCTTTATCTCTTTAAGTAACGCTTATTATCGCTTGAAAGAGTCAGAAGGACGGTCGTACGGCCGCCCGCGGCACCCCGGGAGCCGACAAGCGGCCGATCAAGGCGATGGCGGGCGATTGCTTTCAAGCGATACTATGTGATAACTAACAGAGATAAAGCTTAAAATGGTTTGACAGTAAAACTGCCGGCCGCTGCGCTGCCGATCGCTGCCACTCCGGTGTAAATTGACCCTAAGACGCCGCCCATTAAAAATATCACCACTAATAAGTTATGAGATAGCAACAAAATGAAATAGATAGTTGATGTAGTCACGAGCACTAACATGTACAATGTAACTCTTAATACTTATGGAATAAGGGTCAAAACTGGTCAAATTTGTTTACATGTCAATGCTCGTAATTGTACATGGTTTTATTTTAATGTCATCATCATCACCAGCTTCCCTATGAATGGATTAGGAGAACGGGTCATAAACACACGGCGCGGGGGCCCAGTGCGGATTGGCGGTTGTTAACGACTGCTAACGCAGCCGGGACCAACGGCTTTCCGAAGCACGGAGGAGCTCAAGATGACAAACTTTTGGTCACCCATCCGATGACCAGCCTTTGCGAAAGTTGCTTAACCTCAGCACTCGCACACCGGGCGCGTTAAAAACTGCGCCATCGACCTCCTCTTTGTAGAATTTGTAGTTATTTTTTTTTGTTACTTCAACTCGTAATTTTAAAATGTTGTTCATTAATTTTGTCTTGTCAGTGGGCATTTGTTACTACGAGGTTGCTACCACTAGCACATATATTTTAATGAATCAATGAAATGGGGTCAGTATTTCACCACAATTTCACCAGTTGTTAAAGTGTAGATGTGGCCTGTACTGGCCATGTTTACCTAGAAAGAGCCTACCTATTCACTCTATCTGTGAAGAAGCACATGTTTTTAAGAACAGTAGATATTAATATAAGCTCAATGATATATTAGGACCTTGTCACGCTATATTGTATTAAAAGTTGCCTTGAAATATACGCTGGCAGCAGTTACATTGACAAGGTACGAAAGTACTTATAGGTATGTTTTTGGACTCAATTGTACCTACAGGGACCACATCACCAGGCATCGAGTTCACTTCCGAGTTTTTTTCATTACAAATGTAAGTTCTCCATGCACACGTGAGTTTGAAGATTAAGCAACTTCGCAAAGGCTGATCATCGCATGGGTGACCAAATGTTAAACATCTCGAGCTCCTTATGCTTCGGAAGGCACGTAAAGCCGTTGGTCCCGGCTGCATAAGCAGTTGTTAACCATTAATCCGCACTGGGCCCGCGTGGTGGTTTATGGCCGGTTCTCCATATCCATAGCGAAGGCTCGTGCCCCAGCAGTGGGGACGTAAAATGAACTGATAATAACGCACGCTGGAACGTATGCACGTGTACGAACGCGTGCATTAGCGCCTTCTATTTTTTAGAATCTAAAGGTACACACAAAAACTTCGAAAACGCACTGATATATTTATTGAAGTAAAATAAATTATTGTTTATTTATCAAACTTATCCTATTCCATTAATATTAATAATGGCATCACCCGTAGTTTGGGGAGCATGTAAAGCCGTTGATCCCGGCTATATTAATATATCTATCTACATTGGCATACGTGATGGTTTATGGCCCGATCTCCCTTACGTAATTACATTCATAGGGAAAGCTTGTGCCCCAGCTGCTGTAGACATAAAATGAACTGGTGATAAAGACGATGATGAATCATTCTTCCGCCTCGAAATGTGTTTTAACTGCCTCTATGGTCTAGTGGCTAAGACCACCGGTTTAGACCCAGAGGTCCCGGGTTCGATTCCCAGCGGGGGTACATGTTTGTGTACTCGGTTTGGTTGGTGGTAGGGCTTGTTTGTCCACCTGGCTAGCTACCACCATCTTATCTAAATATTTCGCCATAACATCAATGTTTGTAGCATTGTTGTGTTCCGGCAGCTAGAGATATGATAGGCAGTATCTCACTAGTTGAGGATCCCGGGTGAAGTGCGCTTCCATCATTGGCCTTATCGTCACTTAACATCAGGTGAGATCAAGGCACTGTGCTTACCCGTTAATATAATAATATATATATATATATATATCTGGATGTTTAGTGGAATTGATAGAAGCGGGAGGGTCGTTGCTCAAACGATAGGATTTAGCTGTAACAAATCAAACAACAAGTAGGGACATAATATTTATTAATTTTTCATCAATCATCAATTACATGCGCAATATGTCTTATCTAGTACAATTCAGTAGCGACAAACAGATCTTAAGTCTCTATTACACAAACTGCCGTATTGGAAATAATCACTGATCAAATTGTACTTAATACGAAATAAAACCAAATTAGCAAAATTCAGTAAATTTTTAATTATTAATTTTTTAATGGTATATTAGGTATAAAGGTATATATCAAGCACAAAGAAATCAGAACCCACTTAACCCTTTAAAAGCAAAGGCAGCTATGTAGTCACTAAATAATTAATACACTTGGTATAAGATTGAAACGCGCCGATCCATTTAAGGGTTAAGTCAGTGCAGGGTGCCTCCTGCGAGTTTTATCTACCATTCAATGTGCAATTCAATATGCGAGTTTCGTGTTAACGAAAACGAGAATTTGTATGTCAAACATCAAACTCTCCTTGATGCCACCAGAAGGCGCTGCTTAAATGCCATACAAACTTTCGTTTCAATTACCGTGAACGAATGGCATATATTCCTTGTATTTGGCACTTAGCACAGTATTATTATGTACAGCGTTATTACAGTGACTCTGCTTTGCCTTTTAACCATTTAACGGACACAAAATGTTGAAATTTTATTTTCGACCTTATGTCAAAGGGAAAAAATTATAATTATGGTGTTCCTTTTATGGGCTTCATTGCCAGAACCCTATAAAAGGCTTATAAACAAAAATGTTTCTATACATAGCCTTCAGTCACGGCTTATATACCACCAAGAACTACCCCCAACAGAAGAACAGTAGAAATGAAATCAGATCCAAATTTTACTGCCAATTAATTATCTGAAACAATTCTATAGAATTTTGTTGACTCATACAATTCCGGTTTTAAATATTAGTCGTCAGCTATGTTTAGGTATATAGTGTCAAATTTTCATTTTCAATATATAAAAAAGCTAACACGAACCAGTGATCATTTCCATACAACATAAAGCATGGAAACTGCAAAAATCGGCAACAACATTGGACATTGGACGTTGATCATACAAGTTTCGACAAACATATATGACAAGAACATCTACCCTACACATCTATTTTTAATTATAAACACACTTGTCTATACTTTTATATTATACTATCAGTACCGCTCGTAAAAAGAAAAGGTATATTCAAAATAAAAGTTAAATCGAAATTATCTATATATATAAAAGTAATTAAAAGTTACAAAACAAACATTTCAAAATACCGATAACGCTATTTAAAGTTAAAAATAAATGTTAAGTTATTATAAGTAAATAGTGCTAGGAATAAGCACAACACGACGATGACATAAAAGCATTTAAATAATATTTATATAATAGCATCATGTACAAAAACGAGCATATCTACAATTTACCAAATATATACTGCCTACGTTACTCTTGTAATTTCAATAAAAAAATATTAAATTAAACTTTAGCCTCCGATTTCTCGCCCTTTTAGCTACCTATAGAACTACAGACACATTTTGAAATAAACTCAAGTTTTTTTATCTATAAAAAAACACTATATACGCTATTCAAATATTTATAAACATTTGATGATAATGTATATAAAATAAATATCGCTTTTTAATCTTTTTATGAAACTTTTTTAGAGCGTGAGCATCCGATATCGCATTCATAATGATTCGTAGTCTAATAATTAGAATTAATGCCTACAAATGGCTTTCAACACACATCAAATACATTTATTCATTATAATATACTATGTGACGCTCACTAATTTTACACACGTCGAAATAAGAATCACATGATTGCCTCAATTGGGAGATATGTGTTTAGATATAATATGTGTTCCAAAAAATGTATAGACACTTATAGAGTGTAGGAAATATATAAAAACACTTATGCAACGAAGCAGTTAGTTATTTAGAGTTATTATACGCTCAAACTCTACATTTATCCATAAAGTTAAACAATGTGTCGTTCGTAATGTAAGGCAGATTGCTAATGAAAACACATTATTTACTCTATTTCGAACATAAAAAAGGCGGCGAAGAACTTAAAGGGTTCTTCAAGCCGTGTGAAATGAAGCACCGTCAGAAGGAACGGCATCACGCACTTGCGTGTCCCCGTGCCCTACTAAATTCTCCGAGGGGTTTCGATCGAATCAGGAAACGGAAAAATAGGTAGTTTTTTTTAAATAGATGCCTTAAATAATTATTCGACGGATCTTTATTTCGATACTTGAATTGTGTCTTTAGAACTACATTGTTTGATACATACCTACAAAATTTTACACTTATTTTAATGCGAACATATTCAAGTGTAAAGAAAAAATTCACGAGCGGCATTGGAATTGGCTGGATTGACTGGAATTCAAGCCCCATTCGCGGAAATTTAAATCATCCCGGTTATGCTGTAATTGTAATGTAAGATTTGTGTTTACATTTTTATTTCTACCCCGGTTGAGCTATTTAACGTGTTCTCATTAACGTATTCAAAGCATCAAGTAACAATCAGAATATATCATTTAATCATTACTTATTGCTAAACGGTGTACCAGCATTGGACGAACGACAAAGACCCTATCGATAATAACATTGAACAGTAATGTACATTAATTTGTTGGAACCATTATGGCTTCCATGACACGCCACCATATCGGAACAAGCTACGTCCGTTGTCTGACAAAAATCTAGCTAATACACAGGGTTAATTGTAAAACATTAATAACATTTTAACCAATATTTTACACACCATCCTAAATTTCATGTTACGACTATTGGAAAATTAACGTAACCTCAATTTGCACAACTTTTTCTTGTGACTTTCTAAAAGTTGTCAAATAAGTGGCTCAGAATAGTATGTATAAATCGTGGTGAAGAGGTTACTAATAACAATTTTACAAATAACAATGTATACCTAACGAAATGTCAGTATTTGAGAAGTTGTTTCATTGCAATATTAAACTCCTTATTATGTATGTTCAGAATTTCCAAACAGGTCATTAACAAAGAGTTGATTTACAGTCTGTAAGAGGTAACTAAACAAGAAGGAATATAATTTAAGGTAAGGTGACATCTGCATACGTCATACGCCGTGACTCCTATGAATGTTGTACGCAGTCAGCTTACACCTAAACCTACTACATATCTGAAAATTTGGTTTTGAAAAATCAACCTTGTAACAAGATGTTAAGATGCACTTTCAATTGTTCTTAGACGTCAATTAAAAGTGAGCTCGGCTGTGTTTGACGTAAGGTTGACTTTTGTCAAATGTTTAGTTATATTCAGGTATGTTTGCATTGACTGTTCCATGTAACGACGTATCTTCGTTTGTTGTGTTTGTTTTAGAATCTGCTGAAAAAGGTGTTCGATAGCATTCTAAGCGTCTCTAGATATTTACCACCTGGATTTATTCCGGACTACCTCCCGAATCATACCAAAGGTATACATGTAGAAGACGAGACTCCTAAAAGTATAGTGACGGGGTAGTAGCTGCTGAAATAGGAGTTCGCTAGCGTTCAAAGCGCCTCTAGTGTGACTCCGTCCGGTCCGTATTAGCCCGATTCGTATCAGCCCGAATCATTCGATTTACATGTAGAAGCCAAATATATAGAACAGAGGGCGTAGCACGGAGTTCTAATGAAATCGTGTCGTTGCGTGCAAGAGAAATTGGTACAGCGCCACAACGTTTTTAAATTGAACTAACAATTGACAGACATCATTTCATAGTTATGAAACGTTTACGTTTACGATTTCGAAAGTGTTTCGATCTTTTTCATGTGCCATACCAAAGCTCGCTTACCATGATTATTGAAAAAATTATTGAAGAAAAGAGAGTTTAAAACAAAAAATAATTTTGAACCGCAGTGTGACACAATGTAAGAATGTCATGAAAGGAATTCTGAATTGTAAACTTAATTAACGTCATTACCGTCCACAAACACGGGTAAATAAGGAATAATGTTAAAACCAACATCAGAACTGTTTTGTACAAAGAGGCGAACTAGGAAACACAATGACGCCAATGCAACCGTTATAAATGAAAACAACAAAAATTTGTCCTGATCGGAAACAAACAATACAAAATGCACATTAGCTATTACTAAACTAAGGTTAATATTTGACAACATAATATTTATGAATCAGTATTCTATAAAAGAAAAAAGAATCTTTAATTATTTTTAATGGAAAGAAAAATAACAAAGAATTAAACGCAAATACTTCGGTCTTTAGTCTGTTCGCGCTGTAGCGTTAAAGTTTACAATCGTTAGATAGAGTAATAACAAATAACTCTATCTAGATCAGTGCCAGCGTATTTTGGGTATTATATTTTTACAAAAAATTGTGCATGTTTTATACACAGAATGTACTGTTGGGTTTTTATCATTTTCACATCATAACAGGGTTTAGGGGAGGTGAAAAACATATGGTTTCCTAAGCAGTTGAAAGAACAACATTAAAGGAAATTTAGTTTTGTTTCTCGATCGCATACTTAATTCCGGAATCTGATATAGTGATATCTGCCTTTTAATATAATTAATTAGCTTTAGCTTAATGAAATAAATGTAATCGTATTACAATTAATGAATGGATGCAATGAAACAACGGTTGTAGGGTAGGGGCGTCAGGTCATGTACAAACGCTTGCACGTCAACCTATACAAAACTGTCAAATTTCTTCAAAACATTTTCAACCTTAATACTTAGATATAAAGTTCAAAATCTATTGAGGAAATTTGACAGTTTGTGGTATGTTGATGTGCATGCGTGTGTACCAGTGATAGACATTTTTCTATCATTAACCCTATAGCTTTTTTTTGTGGAATTATTTATATATTTGTGGTAAGTATAAAACGTGTTCTTTTTTCACTACTTGAAATTTACTGTAAGTTAAGTGTCCTAAATAATCCACTCCCTATAGCTTTTTTTTGTGGAATTATTTATATATTTGTGGTAAGTATAAAACGTGTTCTTTTTTCACTACTTGAAATTTACTGTAAGTTAAGTGTCCTAAATAATCCACTATGCCATATGCTATAGAGTTGAAAATAGGAATCAATATTACATCAGTAACTGGTTTTAGTTTTTAGCAACAACTGCATACAGCCAACTTGTTTAACAGCTGTCATCCCGTACAATTGAAATCAAAATCTATGTTATTTTTTGGCAATATTTCTACTGTGAACCAGATTAACAGATGGTGACGTTTCCTCAATAATAAACGGTTTATTAAAAGGTCCACCTGACCGGCGTCATATATTATGGACGTTACCCTTATCTGTTTAGAGATTATTATTGCTTGTTATATTTTCTTCGTACTTCTAGATGCACCATATTTCTGGTGCATTTTGGGGACTGGCGTGATACGTGACATATTCACGTTGTCCTACTAAATTACGCATGAGGAAAATACGTGCGTACAGCAACAGTAAGTTTAATCAGCGAGTCGATTCAATAAAAGCCATTATTCAATTGTACGACTAAAGACGTCGATCCAAATTTTAGCTATTAGGTATTTGATACCCATTTTTGCCGCCACAATATATTTATTTTGTGTTTTTGTTACCCGTTAGTATTGTCAACTGTTGCCGTCGCTGGTGTACAGGGCACGCTACCGTTTGTCGCTTATAGCCAACTATAAGCATAAAAAAATTAAATATACCCATAAGCTGATTTCTTAAAGAACTTGCGGCTGTCGTCGGTTCATCCGGTGGACCTCAACCTCCTAAAACAATGGGTAGTCTTACTTTATTCGAATAAAACAACTACCCACTTAGTCTTACTGGATGTTATAAACAACACCTCCAAAAGTAGTAGATGTACCCTAATGAGATACTTTTAAAGTTTAATTTACAACCACACACAAACGCCTGGTCGGTTTAAATGGATTACGGATCTACTCACGTTTATTTTACACATTGATTTTGTATTATTTTATTTTTCGAACCCTTTGCAGAGTCCGTGGTCACAGAAGGTCTGGGACCCTTCAAAGGGTTCGAAACGTCAGGATAAAATAATGGGTAAATCAAACGCGAGTAGATCCGTAAAAGTTGTTTTATTTAAATGTGTTTAGAAAACAATTTGACTTCAGTCAGAGACTGATCTAGGCGTGTTCAAAAGCTGGCAGTGGCTGATTTATTCAATCGACTACGTCACACATATATTACGCTATGCACGGATGATAAAATATTAAGAAAGCCAGTTAAATATTGTCTGTCTAGAAGATTTTATGTAAAACAAAATTAAGTGTAGGCTACATATTGTTACAATCATTACAATCACATTTTAATACACTGATAATTACATACTGCTCAGTAATTACGTAATATAAAATATGTACACAAACACAAACGCATTAGATTAACACAAACCGTCAAATTTCTTCAATAGACTTTAAAGTTCATGTCTATGGCATATGGTTGAAGTTTCGGTAGAGTGCATGATAAAACTGTGTTTTCTATGCTGTACTATTGTGTCTACAATTTGGTTGTGGTGTTTCTAGTATCTTAACGAGCACACCCCCTATTAACGTTTTAAGCATAATAACAAACAGATATAAAACATAGCAATACCTGCTTAAAAACTAGACACTGGCGAAATCATAGCGAGTTACGTTACATAAACGAGAAATTAAATTGAAGAAATTTAACAGTTTTGGATAGTCATGACTACTGCATGATGATATGCAGACTGTAGGTACTAAGTGCGAACAATTCTTTAACCTATGGTATATGGTTATATATGAAGATCGAGACAGTAACGCCGTCTATCGACTGTTTCTGTACCTAGCGCGTGCGCGTCCGTCTAGCGTATTTTGGGGGCGGAGCGATCGTTGCACTGTTTGTTGCGACGCAGCGTCGCGCCGCGTTTTATCTGTTCCATGAGGGACGTGTGACCCACTCTAGGGTCGGGCTGCAAAGAAAATAAACGACTTTTAACTATCAATAGTTGTTAAATAAAACATTGATAAAGTTAAAATAACTACCCTTATACAAATAAACCCACTGTGTAGGTATATAGTGTATCTTTAACACACCACCAGCTCATTTTATACTCCTACTGGGGCACGAGCCTTCCTTATAGATGGATTTATATAATAACAATTAAGTTTCCAATCCACATGATATTTAAAAATAAACTAAACAATACAATATTGTTTTCTAAAGTTTACGCGAACACTACACATTGAAATGAAACAACTTTTACGGATCTACTCGCGTGTCTCCCTGTGACCACGGACCCTGCAAAGGGTTCGAAACGTCAGGATAAACATTAATTAAAACTAATGTGTAAAATAAACGCGAGTAGATCCGTAAAAGTTGTTTCATTTCAATAAACAATACAAGTCGTTAAGCTATTTTATTACTAACATTATCCGGTTCACAGTCCCACAGGCCATGTGTGGTACACTACAATTAATTAATAACACTAGCTTTACTTAATTTAGACTTGATTGAACAACTACGTGCCATACCATGTCACCATCTATAGGCAATTATATTTTAAGGTAATAAATAAATGCCTAAAGTTGATTGGAATTAAAGTGTAAGTACCTATATTCCGACTAAAAATAATGCAATTTATTAACATTACATGAAATCATGTCTTTAACAATAAAGTTGGCAACAAATTAAATTAATAATAATAATAATTACATAAGCTTCAATTAGTAATTTTAAAATAGCATATTTAATTATAAATAAAATATAATTGTTATGATTATGAGAACAACATTTTCCTCACACTCGTGTCCGAAGTTACCGATGACTATTTCGACACTACAATTCTTCGATGGTAGGAATGTATCTACCGATTCGAGATCATAACCTTCGTCGGGACGGACGCCATTTTGCTACGGCGCTTATTCCACTAACGAATGAAAAATTATTTTTATACATAACGGGAAATAACTTGATCTTCATCTTGCCTAATGTTAAATGATGATAAGAATCTTCACCTAGCCTCAACAATTAGGAACAGGCATCTCATCTTTTAATGCCGGAATACAACATTCCTGTAGTTAAACATTATACGAATTCATTACTGACGTTTGTAAGTTGTATGTAAGGTACCTTTACGGTTTAAATTATGAAAATGACAATGACAAAATAATTGGCAAGGTTGTCTCCTCCTGATTATTATTGTACCTAAGGCTCGTCTTCTTTGGAGATCGATACACTTCGTAACCATAAATACTCCGATTTACCGGGTATAGGTATCTAGGTTAGGTAGGTACTCAATTATGGAATATTTGGTTCACAGTAAGTACTAATCTTCAACCTTTCAAGGTTTTTTTCTAAACTAGTAACCGCAATTATTACCGAAACAAAGATATAATTAGACAAAATGATGTTTGCTAATAAATCCTCTGATCCTAGGCTAAGTACCTAGCTGCTAAAGCACTTGTATTATGGGGTGGTAATCGAATTCAGAATACATTTTTTTTAAAGTGTGTGTTGCCAATACATAAAAGAAAATAATCGATAACAAAAATCGATATCATAACAGGCATAAGAACATACTTAGGTCATCTATTCCTGTGATAGATGTCTATTTTTTGACACTGTGCAACATAATGTTGGGAATATGTTTTGTGAAGACATTCTTCAATCTTTAATTCTTACCATTATTCAAAATAGACAATTGGTAAAATATTGATGATATCTATGATCGATAATCAACATCGATATTTGCTGAGTATGGCAACATAGGCTTTACTATGGTGGATGTGCGTTTTGTTTCTGCAACTAAATTGTTCACGATTGAATAGAAATTATTTTTTACGGTTTATTTAGTACTCCCAACAGCTATCAGAACATTTTGTCTTGGAAAATATTATTAGTATTTTGCCCTACATATTGCATATAGTTCGCTTTAAGTACGTTTCAAATTCACAATAATTCACATGATACCCAGTTCGCCAATCTCCTTTACGTAAAATTACAAAAATTATAAAAGATCACTGCTAATATTAAAAAATCGCACGTCCTGTCCTAATTAGGTCAGTCAGACAGTGACACGACACCATCAACAATATTATGACGTCACTAACATCGACATCACTCTAGTAATAGTGACATCATTATGTCTGTCATACTTAGGTTATAATATGGATTATAGACGCTACAAACCACCATCAGACCATCGATGCTGTATAAGGTGGTTATTTATCATTGTTATACAACATGTAAGACAATAAAGGCAAACCCGTTTATAGTTTATTAGGAATCGGTTACAAGTGACATAATGATTATCGTAAGTGTATTAACTTAATATTTATCTTGGAAAAAAATATATCCATTTAAAATGTCTTAAACAGGGCTTTGGTTAGGACAACGTTGAAAGTTAGATAAAGTTACCTGGGTGGCAGTTTTACTGGTAAACGAACTCACCGTTAAACGCGGATTGGTTAAAGCGCATTATTGCATTAGCGCATAAGTAACGGTACCTGTGCCAAATAAAGCATTACCTGCATTACCGCTTCCAATTTAACTTTATATAAATCACGTATAATAATTAATTAAAACGTTCCTTAACGATAATTACAGTGTAAATTTGGTAACGTTATCAAACCCTGCCCCCCGACCGCCTAACTCGATCGCTTTCGATCGCTTTGAAGGAGGAGGCGTCATCTTGTCATTTCGAAAGCTATATGAAAGCAATATCAAAAGGTATAGGCTATAGCTTTCGATATTGCTCTCATATTGCTTTCGAAATGAAAAGATGACGCCTCCTCCTCGCCTCGACTTCAAAGCGATCGAAAGCGATTGAGTTAGGCGGTTGGCCCCCCTGGTCTGAAATCGATTATGATTTTTAACAAACAACTTTTAAGGTGTGTTTTTACTATGTTACATGGTGTATACACACAGTATATATACATGAATGTATATACAATATTTATACAGCGGAGTCAAAGCGTGATAAAGCTTGTTAGAGTAAATACCAATCACCGTGCATTTGATATCCAACACCAGACAACGGTAGGAGCAATGTTTCTCCTAAAATGGTTGATACAAAAATCTGTCACGATAAATGGTCCGGTGACATGCTATTTAGGTTGTTTGGAATATTATATAACATCTTAAAAAGGGATTAAAAAATCTGTTAACTTTAAGATAATTTTACTTTTACCTTCTGAACTAAAATGTATAAAATTGCATTTTTATTTTGATTATCCAAGTCGGTACTTTTATATTGCTTCTATTAAAGATTAGATCATCTTGTGATTTCGATGTTTTCTTTGTAGAGATTTTACAAAGTCGAATAAAATTATATTTACCAAGTTACTACTATCCTTGTGAGCTATGATACTAGTCGTCACCAGTGGTTAATGATTTACTTATTATCTGTTCATCTAGTTATACTTTAGTCATTAATATGACAGATTATTTTTTCACCTTTTGAGATTTTATAACACCAAACGAACTGTATAGCGATTTAAGTCTTATATCTATTGCTTTAAAGCATATTTTTGCTAGAGTGAGCAACATTGGCCAAGCAATAGCATTGTTCGGGTGATTCAGTTAATTGGCTGGTTAATTCAATACCTGCGCGTTAGAGTTGATTAACGTTCTAACTGTGACAGCCCTTGTCGACTCTATCTGCCATCTCTAAATCAATGCAGGCAATGTTAGTAACTAACGAATTATAGTTATTGTAACTATTATGGTCGCATACATTTGAGTAATTATAAGCGTCTGTAGCCTAACGGATAGATGCTAGAGTTGTTTGAGCAAATTCGCGGTTCAATCCTCATAGTTCCGTTAGACTACTGTGACGCTAACCCATTGTAACAAAATCATATTAGTTTTAATATAAGCAGATGTTGATTGCACATAGATGAATAGATTCCAGATACAATGTAGTTAAATTATAAATGAAGAAAAGCCCTAAAACGTTGTCTCAACGACTCTGTTCGATGGGTGAGTCAAAACCATTGACTAGATGACAGGCTACGGCCCGCCTGAGGCGCTGCTCTATACTATAAAGTTTATCTTAATATTACCTTAACAGTGTAGCACTCTGTCGTTATGAACTATGTATAACTGTATATCTGATGCAAATAAATTAATTTGTATTTATTTGTCTATTGTATTATAGGTTGGTATGGAATATACGCTTACAGAAGTCACTTTGACAAGGGACAAAAGTGCTTGCTTGTCTTATTGGACTCTACAGTATTATGTATGATGCAACAATTTTTAAGTTTAGAATCACATAGAAATAGTCATACTGAACTAATCAGTTTTGTGGGACAAAACAGTGCTTTAAATCAATAAATTAAAAAAATATAATTAAAATGGGTATGATAAAAAGCAATGACACTAAAGAGATGGAGAATAACATGAGACAAAATAAATTTTACGAAATATTTCTACCTAGAAGCGCTACAAGTTGTCTAATCTGCAATTTCATCGTCACCAGACTTTTTTGGGTGCGGCGAGAAACTTAATGGGCTCAAGGCTATAAATTCGAAGTGTCCGCACTCCGAGTTGCTGTCATCCAATTTACGCCCCTATATTTATAGGGTTACGACCCATTTTTGTATTTTACCTGCGCGTGGGCGTTGATCATGTCGCGTACGGTGGTGGCGCGCGTCGAGTCCAGTTGACGCCGCTGCTGCTGAATGGTGGCCGAGAGCTTGTCCAAGAACGCCGGCTGCACTGCCGTTTGTAGGGTACCTGACGTTAAATGAGAAAAACGTTGAGAGAGCTTTTTTACTTTATTATTCGTTACGGGTAAACACTTGGATTTCATCTCACTCGATGTTAAGTGATGACAATGCCGAAGCTGGTAACGCACTTCACCCGGAATCCTCAACTACTGATGCAATGGATATAAGTCAAAGTCTATTTAAGTTATTAAGTTATCTAACTGTCGCAACACAACATGCTGCTAACATTGAAGCATGGCGGCATATTTAGATAAGATGGTGGTAGCTAACTAAACGGACGTAAAACAAGCCCTACCACCAACCGAATAGAGTCTAAGCCCCCCAGATGGGAATCGAACCCAGGACCTATGGCTCTGAGACCGGTGGTCTTACCCACTAGACCACAGAGGCGGTTATTTTAGAATTGAAACATCAAAACACTTTAAATCGTAAAATAAGAAATTTTCGGAATTTCGGGATATATGTATTAAATTATATTAACAGCCCTATGTTATGTCCAGTTGTCGTGAAGATTAGGTAAACACAGACTACCTGTTCCGATCCAGTGATAGCGCATACAATATACAACATACAATATACATAAGATACATACAATTATAAGCGACGAACACAGGTCAAACACCAGTGTGTTTGACCTGTGTCCAGGGATTATAATTGTATTGTATCTTAAGTAAATAGTGCTAGATTCTACATGTCCTGAATGCATTCTTACCCTTGGGTTTGGGCGGCGAGTCCGCGGTGGTGATGGTCGAGATCGCGCGCCGCGTCGTTCGCGGGGACAGTTGCGGCGCCAACTTAGCGCTCAAGCTGGCTATGAGGCCGCTCTCTGTTGGACAAACGGGGCTTATTGTCTAATTTTAAACCTCTTATAATGCTGCGTACGGATAGCGCGTACATTGGTACGCGTAGTCGGTTACGCGTATCCTGGAACGCCATGTCTATACTTGAAGCTACTCTTGGGGAACGCGTGCCGCGCAAGCTAGCTTTAAAACTGCGTACGGATAGCGCGTTCCGTTGTTACGCTTTGTCGGGATGCGGTGCCCACGCGTACATTGGATACGCGTACAGCTCCTGTACGGACCGCCGCGAATCTAAACGCGAGGCAATCGATCCACAGCGCTACGCAAGCCCCGCCAGTCATATTTTCATTATTAAAACTCGATAAACACGCGTGTCTATCCATTTTGCCGTCCAAATATAGCCGGGCGTGCGCGTTCCCCAAGAGTGTACGCGTAGACACTATTTGAATGTCCCTAATGAAACACGATCATACTCTGACCGTGTCTCAATAGGGAGATTCACGTTCGATGTAGTGCCTATCCGCGCTAGCTGATCAGGACCTAGTATGAAGCGTTGACGCCTATGGGCGTCAGAAGCGCACATATCGTTGCTGGAGTCCGTAGCTTGTTCATTAAGTAACACTTACGTTCGATGTAGTGCTTATCCACTTTAGTCTGGGCATTAAGAGTTGACACCTAAAGGCCGCTGCATGTATATTGTTATTTTTACTACTCAATATGAATTTATTATCTTGGAAAGAGCGAGTCAACCCCAACACGAGTATTGTATTACTTTCTGGGTTGTCTCAACATTTTGTAAAACCTATAACTATTCTAATATTATAAAGAGGAAACTTTGTATTTTTGTATGTATGTTTGTAACGATTAAACTCAAAAACTACTGGACCGATTTAAAAAGTTCTTTCACCATTAGAATGCTACATTAGCGCTGAGTAACATAGGCTATATTAAAAAAAATGTCTACCCGTGCGAAGCAGGGACGGGCCGCTTGTTATAAAGTTAATAAAGTTATTTTTGTTTTATTTATTTTTTTATATTAATGAGGCCGTATAGCTTGCTTGAGTGCATATCGTGTCCATATGGTAACACTCACGTTCGATGTGGTGCCTGTCGGCGCTGTGCGAGCGCGCGGCGATGTTCCGGCGCATGGCGAGCGGACTGAGCGTGTCGTGGCGGGCCGCGTTGACGCCTATAGGCGACGGCTGCGCGTATATTGTGTTGCTCTGGCCGTATTTCTTCTCTTGCTGGAGTTTATAGCCTGTTGGGAGATACACGAAACATAGAAAATGTTATTACTTTTAAAGATACGAGTATAATAGACTAGACTCTATTAAAATAATATTGTAACAACAAGTATACTTATGGAGAGCAATAAATGATTGAATTGAATTGAATTGAATTGAAAATATACATTTTAAATGTAGCTACATTTTTTTTATTTCTTTTGTGGCTTATATCTTACTTTTTTCAGTGGTGAAAAGGTGAAAGCGCACTTCACCCATAATCCTCAACTACTAAGGCATTGGCTATAAGCTAACATTGATGGTAAGGGCCACAATAGCAAAATATTCAGATAAAACGGTGGTAGCTAGCCAGGCGGACTTAAAACAAACAAGCCTTACCACCAATTAAACGGCTTAACCACTTAACCAAAGAGGCAATAGGAATTTATATTTAATTGATTCATTAACACAACTTCTTATTAGAAGCATTCTTCTTATGAACGAGTCATCTTTAAAAAAATTACAAAATAATAAATAACCTGTCTGTCCATAATGCGAATCATTGGTCACTCGCGGTCCGAAACTGGAGAAAGAGTTGTTCTCTCCGTAGCTGGGCGTTGATGGAGTCGAACCGTGAGGTGATCCACCTAAATGTAAAAAAAAGTTATGAAAAATGCTTTTTTTACCAGTCTCGCGAAGAAACGAGTTGGACGCCTTTACAAGACGCAAACCGCTCATTTCGCTCATACGACTCAAGTCATCAGGGTACTTAACACCTTGATTGCACAGGAGCCAGATCCAAACATACGAAATTGTATGTATTTATTGATTCTTGTGTTAGTTACAACTTGTTAGTTTTATTTATTACAAAACACAAATGTTGAAAAAATTTCCACGAGCAGGATTTGAACCCGCACCCTTCTGACAAACCGGGTCAGGTGCTCTTCCAATTGAGCTATCGTGGTTCTAACCAAATGGAAATTTTTTCAACATTTGTGTTTTGTAATTTGTTTCGCAACAAAAATTTGCGTTAAAATTATATAAACAAAACAAAAACATTTTAAAAATAGCTTGCCTACTTCTTAACTGATCTTTAGTATTTGTAAAAATATTATGATCAGATGTTAATGACGGTGGTTGTTGACATTGAAATGGCGCCTTTGGCTTTCAAAGTTAAAAAGTAAATAGTGTTGAATAATTTCGGCGGGCTGGTTAGAACCACGATAGCTCAATTGGAAGAGCACCTGACCCGGTATGTCAGAAGGGTGCAGGTTCAAATCCTGCTCGTGGAAATTTTTTCAACACTTGTGTTTTGTAATTTGTTTCGCAACAAAAAATTGCGTTAAAATTATATAAACAAAACAAAAACAGTTTTATTTATATATTTTTATCGTGTATGTCCCTCCTCCTGTATGTGCAACAGGTATTTGTTTTTTTTTTTAAATAAATAATAAGGTACTGGCGAACGGTGGTGGCGCAAAATCGTGAGTAGTGGCAGGAAGAGGGGGGAAGATGGGATGATACAGTATTCCTAGCTGGGGATACATATTATTGTTTGGTGGGACTAGAAACACAAAATTTATAACACAGAAATGTTATAAATTGTTGATCCTAATACAAACTTCATTTTAACATGTTTATCTTATCTTAGTGGGGCCTGCCGAGGTTTCCCTCTCGCAGTAACACTCCGACCCATCGGGATCTTTTGTGCAACCCCATCCTTTCACTCTTCTTCCTCTGTAAGATAGATGCCATAAGTTTGGCAACGTCCTTAAGAGCGAAGAGCCTGAAGTCCTCCGGTTTCGGATAGGCCGACCCCCAGTAGACCCATTCTTTTCCTAGCCAGAGAGTCGCAGTCACACAGTAGGTGCTGCATTGACTCCGTTTCCTCTCCACATGCCGTACACAAGCTATTTGTTGATAGATGCATTCTGTGAAGCATTTGTTTTTTAACATGTTTAAGTAAAAACTGTAGTATTGAAGAGGCCTATGTCCAACAGTGGGCTAGTATAGGCTGATGATGGTGATGATGATGAAGTAAAAATTTCCAAATTGTTTACGAGTAATTAACGGCCTCAACAAAAAACCGAAACCTAAAAACATACCATAAAAATACGCAATTAGAAAAAAATTTAGAAACTAAGATTTTTTTTTTTGTAAATTGAATTGAATCTTTAATACAGAAATAACAACTTAGTAAAATAACATTAGAACATAGACTCACCTGCGTTAGCGTCTCTAAACAAATCCTGGTTGGAACTGTTCATGCTGTTCTTTCTCACATAGAAAGAGTTTTCCACGTAAGCCATTATACGATGACCCGTCTGTCCGTATATTGGGTTCAGGTTGCCGGTGCTGTTCAGACTGGTGTTGGAGGCGTATTTGCTCTGTTGGAAGGTGCTAAGGGCGCTATTGGCGTTCTGATTTTGATTCTGGTTTTGTATTTGTTGAAGGCTGCGACGGACGAGGCCCGGCGAGGCAGGCATATGTTTCAGTTCGGTCAGCTGTTTGACGGTTTCCGCTACGTTTATACCAGTGTGAGCTGCAGAGAGAAATGAAAAGCTAAGTAAATAGTGTATATTCTGTCAAACTGTGCACTGCTGGGTAAAGCTCTCCATGATTGGGTAAATTTTTTAGCAACTGTCAAAACGATTTTTTTTGTTATATAAATTTTATGGGAATGGCAATCTATTTTTAAATTAGACAACATCACATACATTGTTCTGATACCAAGTAAGTAGTTAAAGCATTCGTATTATTGATATCAGAATCAACGACGGTACCACAACCACCCAGACCCGACACAATATCGAAAAGTACATCGACCCGACTGGGAATCGTACCCGGGACCTCAGAGGTAGCACCGCCCAAAGTCCGGCGTGCAAGCCACTCGGCTACGGAGGTCGTCCAGCCGTCTTTGACATGGTGATGTCACTTTGACTTTTGACTTTGACTATTCTGTTCCGGCAATTGAGTGTTTAATAGAAACTTTTTAGCTTACAGAAATACATGCTTAGGTCAAAATGCTGTTACATGATGTCATTTATACGTTTAATTTTCTGGAATTAATATTGTTGTTGGTTGTCAACTTCCCTATTGAAATCAAGGCATCGCTACTATTCATGGGTATACCTAACCTACCTACCTTTGTGTTTTTGTAATTTGTTTCGCAACAAAATTTGCGTTAAAATTATATAAACATAACAAAAACATTTTACAAATAATTTGCCTACTTCTTAACTGAAATAGAATGAAATAGATATTTCTTGTAAATATCTTTATTATTTGTAAAAATATTATGATCGGGTGTTAATGACGGTAGTTGTTGACATTGAATTGAAAGCGAAAGGCACCCTCGCTTTCAAAGTAAAAAG
Source organism: Eudonia truncicolella (assembly GCA_949315975.1). Taxonomy (NCBI): domain Eukaryota; kingdom Metazoa; phylum Arthropoda; class Insecta; order Lepidoptera; family Crambidae; genus Eudonia; species Eudonia truncicolella. The sequence goes on along the minus strand of OX438848.1, from coordinate 2,647,229 downwards.
TAAATAGTGTTGAATAATTTCGGCGGGCTGGTTAGAACCACGATAGCTCAATTGGAAGATCACCTGACCCGGTATGTCAGAAGGGTGCAGGTTCAAATCCTGCTCATGGAAATTTTTTCAACATTTGTGTTTTTGTAATTTGTTTCGCAACAAAATTTGATTTAAAATTAAAATAAACAAAACAAAATCATTTTGACTTTCATACATATATTTTCATTTCATTTTCATGCTTAGATGTAAATTTTGGTTTTCATAACACTATGTGTACTGACCTGCGTTCGTCTCGTTCTCAGGCTGTAGTAGGAAAGCCGGTGGTGGAGGCAAGTTGTCCGCGTCAGTTGGACCCATCTGTGGGGTTTGCGCATTGCCCTGGTGGAAATAAGAAACACCATATATTGATACAATGAAAAATTATGACCACAACATAATTATATCGAACCTTATTTGGAGTTAATTATCAACACCAGCTTATTTCGTGTCCCCAATAGGGCTCCAGCCTTTCCTGGATGGAAACACTACAGAGAAAACGGACCATAAACACGGACCCAGTGCTGATTGGTGGTTGTTCACGGCTTTTCATTTTTTTCACCAGTTAAATTTTTGTCCCCACTGTTGGTGATAAGATAAGATAATAAATTTATTTGCTAGAACAAATAATGTATATGTATATGTACGAGCCTTCCGAGGGAGAACGGGTCATAAACCACCATGGGCCAGTCCGGATTGATGGTTGTTATAATGACTGCTAATGCATCCTTTACGTGTCTTTCGGAGCACGGGAAGCTTAAGATGTAAAATAAATGGTCGCCCATCCGATAACCGGACTTTGCGAAAGCAATTAATTATTTATAAAATTATTATTAATTAAGTGCAGCAATTAGCACTTAAAAATTAAAATTAAATTTGCGAAAGTGGCTTAACTTTTATGCCACTTTAATTATTGTTGAAAATTATTTTTTTGAATCCACATATACCTGGACATACGGCGGTCGCTGTGGCCTGGATATGGATGAAGAGCGTCGCACGGGCGGCGGCGGCTTGCCCAGCGAGCTCGACGACCCGCGCCGTGACCACACCGTTGCTGCGGACAAAACTATCCTTCAACGAGACGGTACAACAATTTATTTTATTATAACGGTACGTCGTATGTTATGTTAAAACGTCATGTTACTGTTAGAGATACCATCCCTTGTATCGATCCCTTGTACTGATCGTTATAACAATTATTATTTTCTAGCCAGAATCGACATATTATTTTTTGTATTTTTTCACAAGTATTTAATCATAATCATTTATTTGCATTAAATAGGGTACTACAACGTGTTTATATGTATGCAACATTATAAATGTCATCCTAAGCCTATTTAGCCATGTATGCAAATTTATTTCCCTACTATTAATCATATTCATGTAATTTAATATAAAATTCAGTCCATATTAATAATCATAGTAATTTAGCAATTAATCATAATCAATAAAATAAAAGAAACAATGTCAAAGAATGGAAAAAAATCAAAAAACAAAGAAAAAGTCGCACAGGTACTTATAAAAACAATTGAAAAAATCGTATGAATCTGAGAAGAAAAATCATTTCTGTAATAATTGGGTTAACATCCCATTCGAAATTGATAGGATTGAATAGGCCATAGGGCCTAGGGTAAGATAGCTTACCGATGTAATATTTTGGGTTATCTATCACTGACATCAGACATTGATCACTAGCTATGCAAATGAGTGAGTTTTAGACGTCTGCGGCTAATTCACAAAGATATTTTAAATATATAAATTTATTTTTATTTCTTACGGGTCACGGTTACGGTTACGGGTTGGCCTTCATTTCACATGATGTTAAGTGAGGATAAAAGCCGAAAGTGGAATGGCACTTCACCCGGAAACCTCAACTACTGATGAACTGGCTATCGTTTTGTTTTACTAGATTGTCAGTCAATTGATTTCAAGGATGTGTATAGTAACAGTGACTTACATTGCGCGACTAATACTTTTATCGATCATTTACAAAATATTATTTTCAAAAATACATTAAAAATTAGAATATCTAGAGCTCGACTGCCCCTGAAGCCCTGGATTACACCTGGTTTAGTTAGGTGCATAAGGAACAGAGACAGGATGCATGCTAAAATAAGAAAAGGTCTTTTGAATGAATCTTTAAAACTAACTTATAGGAGGTATAGAAACTATTGTAAATATATTCTCAAAAGGGTCAAGCAGCAATACGAAAAAGATAAAATTAACTTAGCAAAGGGCAATAATAAGCAGTTGTGGAAAGCGATTAAGAATGTAGTTAACTTACAAAATAAGGTACCTACCTGCTAATGAGCTTCTTTCTAATCGCATAAACAGCCTTGAAACTTAACTTGAATTATGCAAGAAAAATTCCGAAAACGTTGCTCCTTTTTCTTAATGTTCAAATCGAGGTCCTAAAGATTCTTTTGCTATGTACGAAACAACTACAGAGGAAGTCGAGAGAATAATAATAGCTTTAAAATCGGACTGTTCCACGGGGTGGGACGGAGTGCCTACAAAGGTTTTGAAATGTGTTAAACATGTAATTGTTCCTATTCTTACTGACTTACTGAACTGATGCATCACAAATGGTATTTTTCCTGACGCAATGAAAAAATCGATAGTGATCCGATTCCATTGATTGATTTTTGACACTAAAATATAAATAGTTGTAAGATTACTGTGTAATAGGAGAAAAAAAAATATTTTTATTATTATTATTATTTTATTATCTTATACAAAAATGCTATAAACACTGATATTATGGCGACTTATTTAGATAAGACGATGGGAGCTAGCCAGGCGGACAAACAAGCCCTACCACCAACCAAACCGCATACACAAACATATACCCCCCGCTGGGAATAAAACCCAAGGTCTAAGACCAGTGGTCTTAACCGAGTGGGGGATAAAATTTGTAGTTATTATTTTAACTATTTATCAGTGCATTAAATAAGGATAAATTGCACCAAAACTCTGGTGAATGTAACTGTTAAGGATATCTTTAACATTGACGATCCTCACTAACAGAGGCATCTAGTACAATGCGTTACCATATAATACTTTGATAACGTTAAAGTTCAATGGGCTGCTACTTAAATGAGATACATTTGTCCCCAAAGCAAGGAAGGGAAAAGTTTTGTCATGTGGCCATTGTTCGTTCACTAAATACACCTAAATTTAGATTACGCTGATTATTATTATTATTGTTCTCTTTATTAAATATGTATCTTAAGAATTTTTTTTTACAATATTTTATATAAAAACATATTTACAATATAAAATATTATAAAAAAACTTAACCTAGGTTGCCACCGGCAGCGGAGATAGACCCAAGCTATCATTGGTTAGGGCGGCAGAGTAAGGAACCTCCTGACAATATGTGCCGTGTCAAGGAGTACTGCCTTTTGCATCTGACCCTTGACCCAACCTTTCAGCGAGAGCCTCTCTAGGTGTTGATCAAAGCTCTTGGTTAAAAGACCGTTTGCCGAAACGACTATTGGTACAATAATGGTTGAATCCACATCCCACATGACGGTAACCTCGTGAGCCAAGTCAAGGTACTTACTAAGCTTGTCCTTCTCGGCTTTCACGAGGTTCTCATCATGAGGCATGGTGATATCAACCAGTATTGCCTGGCGCTGGGATCGGTCGACCACCACGATATCAGGTTTATTGGCGACAATAGTCCTGTTCGTAATGATAGAGCGATCCCAGTAGAGCGTTGCATGACCATTTTCGAGTACTGGCGCAGGTGCGTATTTATAGTACGGCACCTCCGATTCAACAAGGCCATATCCAAGAGCAAGTTGCTGGTGAATTATTCTGGCTACTTGGTTGTGTCTGTGCAAATACTCTCCGTTAGCAAGATGAGAACAACCAGAAATAATATGTCGGTGTGATTCTCCTAGACGGCGGCATGCCCGACAGATGTCGACCGTACCGTCCCTCATAATATATTTCCGGTAGTTATTCGTCTTGACAACTTCATCTTCAATGGCACAGACAAAACCTTCGGTTTCCCCAAAGATTTTACCAAAACATAGCCAGTTCACCGAGGCAGTCAAATCTACATCAGGCCCAGTTAGACCCCGATAGTAGCGCCCGTGTAGCACCTTGCTCTTTCATATGTCTTATTATTGTTATTTTTATTATAATTATTAAGTACTTATTATTTTTATTGTGATTTCATTAATTCTAATTTTAATAATTATTAACATAGTATTAAGTTATATTGTTACTTACAAAAATGAATTTCTGTATCTGATTAAATAAATATATTATTATTATTATATCTTTTTTATTTTTTTTTATTCAATGTATTACCTACTGTATTATACAATCAAAGTTCTTATGGAATTGTCTGTATTGTCGTTTATGGCAATAAGTTTTTTTAAACCTAACTATGACTTCATAAGAACGCAATACTTACAGGGAAGATTGTCTAGTGTTGGGTCATCCAAGATTTGTACCGTTCCATTCCCTAGCTCGTCAACCTATGGGAATGGGGGAAAACCCACACGTATTTCACGTTACTTACGACACTTGAGAAATAGGTATAAGAATTCCTTTGAAAGTTACTTCTTAGTTTATGAAAATTGTAGTAGGGATGTTGACAACAACAAAATTAATTACAGAACATTAAACGTATAAACGAAATCACGTAACAGTTCTTTAAAACATTAACCTATTTTTAATTTGACCTAAGTATGAATTTCTGTAACGTAAAAAGTAAACACTAATAATAAACACTCCATTGACGGAACAAAATTTCCATTTCCACACAATTTTTATATACATATAAAACAAAATATTTTGACTAAAAAGTTTCTTTTATTGACTACCCAATTGTCAACCCCAAGCCCCAACCCCAGTTTCGGGCTTCGTAAAATAGTTGGCTCATTATTGAGCAACGTTCTTTTTTGAACTTCCATAAAAGGTGTTTGAAATGCTTTTTAGTTAGTTTAAAGTTAATGTAAAAAAAACCTTATAAAAAAGGCTAGACGCGCTCATTCTTTATCGTCTATCGACTTAAACCGTCACCAAATTACGTATGCTAAAGGAAAACCGCATGAAATTCAGATATAACGTATGAAAATTGGCTAGCAACAGTACTGTAGGTACTACATTTAGGGTGAGTTGCACCATCCAACGTTATCGTCAAATCGTGCGTAAAACCAATAAATTGCGAAAAATTGGTTGCACCATGTAACAATCGTGAAAATGACGATGATAGACGTCATATTTTAACGTTAATGTAACTGCAAAATTTTGGCTGGTTAAAGCTAATGTTAATGTCAAAGTACCTATCAGTCAAATGTCAATAATTTATATTTTTAACCAAATTTATAATTATTACGTATTTATTAAAAAATCCTAAATGAAATGAAATGAAAAATTATTTATTCAGTGTCACACAGTACCTAAATAAAAAAAATATTCAATCCAAATCTTCGTTAAGTTACTCCGTGTTTTGTTCTTTACTCTAATTTGTAAAGAAATTATGGAATAAAACACGGAATATAAATATTCCAAGCTTATCCTCTGTTCATTAGTAACGCGTTTTCATAAGGTTATTTTTAATATAGATTTTTCGTAAATGTACTTTATGTGTACAGACAACTTGTATTTATCTGTACACTCTTAGTTTAATATCTATCAGATTTTTTTAAGGCCATCCTCTACTCATCATTTTGCAAAACTTTTACTACAGGACCAATTTTATGTTCCTGCCTTCGTCCATTCATGAAAAGCGGGAAGGGAAAGGCCTGCTCACTAAAAAAAACCTAGTACCATCCCTTCTCTGACACGGGGATCCGGCCCACGAACGGCAATCACAGAATTCCTAGAGTCTAGCACCTAGACCTTACGCCTACGTCATGCCTGACCTGCCTGTTTTATCTCAGCGTTCTGAGTCTAACGTTTGTTTTTGCATGTGGTATGTTAATCGTTCTCCAGTCAAACAGTACTTCTTTTTCTACTAAGATATTAAAAAATTACACAATTTAGAAGTATATCTAAGCGGTGTTAAAAGCATTAGGGAGTGCACGGACGACGGACTTTAGCCCGTTTATTTTGTTACTTTCAGTCCCTCGTGTGCGTCAGTCGACGAAGTCGAAAGCAATTTTGAGGGACAAAAGTCGGACGACTGCGTAATCCCTTAAACTTAGCTATTATGAACATACATAGAAACAACTAATATTGAACACGTCACATGCTGACTACATAACTAACGAAAAGACACATCCATGCTTCATTACGGTAAATATGCAAGGTGAGAAATCGGAATGAGTCAGTATGGGGAAGCCCGAAACTAAAAGTGACAGGGAAATTTGATTTAAGGAACCTTGTGGCCAATTTCAAAGTCAAATAAAACTGCACTAAAATCATTTATTTAAAGTTGCGGCGCTTATTCTTCATCTCACCTAATGGTTAGTGATTGTAACAATGAAGGTGGATTGGCTTTTTCTTTAGCCTGTGCTATTTTACTGCTTGGTAAAGGCCTCCACAAAATCCTCTACCAATCTTACCTTTAACCGAAGTATTGTGCATGCCTTACTATACTTACTTACTTAGCTATGCATCGCTTTCGCAAAATCTTCATAGCACTGACACATGTTATCCTACACCACTTAGCTTTGGTAGAATGGATACAGTTTCGTAGCTTATATTTGACCTCACTTACCCCTAGCTAACTAGCAAGCCACCGTTAGAAACTACGGTACCTCCCTGCACAACTAGCTCGAACCTATAAATGCGTGAGGTACGATAGTAGTCGAAGGATCGGGATGTATCGTGCGTATTTGTGCGTATTCGTACGAACACGCACCTAAATTGAGGCCGGCCTAAACGGAGGAGCGGGATACAGTCACACACCCTCTCACACACAGATCCCTCACACACCCCGACACACCCCCACACCCGCACACACAGTTAGTTATACGTAGTTTTTATTTTATTAATTAAATAACTAGATTAAGTATGTGGTAACTTCTATATATACCTTAGAGATAAGAAAGAGCGGAACCTCTTGAAACAGGCAAATTGTGCTTAAAAGGATTTTTTTTTTTTTTGGAGAGAGATTGCTGATTGCCGCTGCGGCATTTTCAGCTTCACCGGGTTTTTTGGGGGCGGCGAGGAACGTAAAGGGTCCCTCAAGCCGTGTGAAACGAATCACCTTCAGAGGTTATCTAGAGGGAACGGCATCGCGCACAAGTGCGCGTCCCCGTGCCCTACTAGATTCTCCGAAGGGTTCGGATCGGATCGGGGAGCGGAGCAACCCGAGGGCGCCTCTAAAGGCACGGACCTCGGCTCGGGTTGACCGGGCCGTGGAGGAGGAGAGAACCGACCAGGTACATGTCTGTACCTGGTGTAGAGCGTGTGTGAACCGGTTCTTCGTACCCTTGTTCTACGAGTACGGTGTCTTGGGCCTAAACTGGTGTGCATGTTTAGTGTATTCTGTAAATGTGTGCTGTCATTTAGAGGATCGGGCGGGGGGGCGTTCGCAACCGTTATGGGATCGTCGGGGTCATCTAGGACGTGCTTAGGACGCCTAGACATGAGCCGTTTTGTTGGTGGAAGGCTTCCAACATTATAGTTGGCGGCCGCCACAACAAGCGGGTTGGGGTGGTGGGGGGCGTTATCAAAGTAACGTATGGAAACGTCCTTGATAAAGTCTTTGATAGTGGGAAGATCAAGATCGCGGTGGAGATCTACGTTGCGATAGTACCACGGGCAACCCGTGGCACCACGCATGAATCGGTTTTGTAGCGTTTGTAAACGATACAAATAGGAGGGCGCGCAGTGCGCGAAAACTACGCTAGCGTAAGTCATGACGGGGGCTTAAAAGGATGCTCAAGCCACTGCTATTTGTACCTTCCTTTAAGTTACCCATTTTATTTTTTTACAGTGCCAAAGGGCGGGGACATGTGGGTCTCATCCAGGGAGCGTACCGCCTCCACCAAACTGCCCAGCGGTATCGAGAAGCTCTTTTGGACTCCGCTAAGGATGCCTCCTAAAGATGCGCGAGTGGTGTTCCGAAGTATGACGAACTCGCGTCACACATCTTCCTCGCACAAAACATCGTTTTGTCGCTTAGCTTTGACCTCGCTTCTAGCTACCTAGCTCATTAATGGTAGAAAGCCACCGATAGAATAATCCCTTCACCAACCAATACATTACTGACCCCTACACTCACCGGTCATGGACAGCGGGCGTCGTTTGGGCACCGCCGGCTTCTTCCCTATAGTGGCGAAGGTCGGGGACTCGTGGGTCTCATCCAGGGAGCGCACCGCCTCCTCCAAACTGCCCAGCGATATGGAGAAGCTCTCGCGGGCGGCGGCGACGGAGCTAACGCTGTCGCGGCGCAGAGTCACTATTTCAGACTCTACTGTACGAGGTGGGCAAATCAAAACGCATGCAAAGCGATAAGTTACAAAAAACAAAACAAAAACAACGACTATGGTAAAAATAACAACAAAACAAATGGCTATCGCTACAGTGCTCAATTTGAAATTTTCTAGTTTTTAATTTATTTTTAACTCTAAATCTTCATTTCTTACGATTCTATGTAACTTAGCAACGCTAGAAAATACTGCAAGGCGACATAACTAGGTAGTGGGGTCGCCGATCATCAAAATTTTTGGCAAAATCGTACCACAGGCAAACCTTTCCTCAAAGCCTGTAAAAATATGTGTACGATATCAATCAATCAAATGGTTTTTAAAATTTCTAGTAAAAGAATGACGTACCTCTTAAGCACTTTGCTAGAATAAAACAAACAGTGTCATTTGAAAAGGACTAACAACCATCTCAGGTTTTGTTTACACCGCGAAACTTAACGGTTCAGTCAGTCATGATTTGACCTATATTTTTTTTAAGTTTATTTATTCACTACACAATATAACCTTTAAATATACATAACAACCCACTATAAGGGTTTATCGATTTTTATTTTTAAATTATTTCTAGGGCTGTTCAGTATTGCGGTCTGAACCAAAGAGATTGATGGTAATTTTCAAATGACCCTGAACACTTTGAACACTGTTGCAAGTAAGAGAAACAAGATGTTCGTGCATCATCGAGACCGCTCGGGCGCCGCCGCCGCCGGGGGTTCCCGTGCGAACTTCGGACGATGGCCAGAGGCACCGGGCGTCACACTTCACACCGAAAGGACTTCGCCACGGATCACAGACGACAGCAGACGCGCGCGCGACATTTAGTTGACCAATTATTAATTATAAAACCAGTTATACAGTCCACTTCTCTCTCATTAAAAGTCCTTTAGTTAGGACCCTAAAACACTAACAATGCAAAATGAAATGGCAAAATAAAATATCATAGTTACCATTCATATTACAATACGCAGTATATCGAACAACTCATTGGATACTATTAAAATACTATTAAATTAGTTATTATGGGTGTGCAGCAATTCAACTTATTCCTTTTTAAAAATCTTATTTTTTTTTTTAAACTCTTTGTTGTGTTCCACTTATGGTGCCTAGTACAAGTTTTATTTGCCATCTGATTTACACCAGTTTATTTTATCCCCACTGCTGGGGCACGAGAAACATCACAGAGATAACGGGCCATAAACCCCCACACGGGCCCAGTGCGGATTATTGGTTGTTAAAGATTGCTAATGCAGACGCCTTTACGTGCCTCCCGAAGCACGGAAGAACTCGAGTTGACACATTTTTTATCTCCCATCCAATGACCAGCCTTTGCGTAACTTGCTTAACTTCAGCAATCGCAGACTGAGCGCGTTAATCACTGCGTTAATGAAAACGAGAATTGGGTAGTTGACTGGTTAGTCAATATAGAAACTTTTTAACAACTGTCAAAACGATTATTTTTAATAGAAATTGTATGGAATTAGCAAACTATGACGTCACTATTTTTTTCCTTCAATTGAGTGTTTATTTATAACTTTTTAGGTTAGAAAATCATGCTTAGGTAAAATAAAAAATTGGTTAATGTTATAGAACTGTTACATGATTTCATTTATACGTATAAAGATCTGGAATTAATTGCTGTTGTTGTCCTACCCAATTGTTTGGCATAACTTTAACTGTCCCTGTTTGTCAACAGGGGGCGTAGCTTCAATGCCATACAAATTTTCGTTTTCGTGAACGTGGTCGAGTGGCAAATAAAACTCGCATTAGGCGCCCAGAAGTCGATTTGTTTGTCCTGTTAACGGCCATGCCTTAAGATAGATATGTTTCAAGATCTATCCATATACCGTGAATAATACGTAACTAAACGAAAAAATTAACACGGAATTAAAATAAGAATCATGCAAAACACTTTAAATTACAAAAATAAGTATGTATGATAAACAGTATAGGAAAACTTGCTAAACTAATCAATTCACACACGTTTTGGAATAACTATAAAAAAGTTATTATTAACGGGATCCTTAGCATGTGTTTCGTTATTGTGTATCCGGTATTTCGGCACAGTTGCATGCGCCATGATCACGGATGTACTGAAGTTACTGCGGGTGAATATTTTATGAGCAGACAAAACGATCTACCCTCTCTTTTGTCCTTAATATTTTTTGTCCGGTTTGTTCTTAATCTGTACTCGGCTCTAAATACTGTGTTTTTGTTACAAGCAAATAAAGTTATTTATTATGATTACAACGTTTCGGTGCCCGAGTGGCAAAGCGCTCGGCTCGATACCCGAAGTTCAATTCCCAGGTCGGGCAAAGTGTGTTTCGGATTTTTCGATGCATAGCCCGGGTTGGTGATCACCAACCCGCATTTGGCAAGCGTGGTGATAAGGCCATTACTCATCAATGCCTCTGCTCAACACTTATTTTTAGTATCATAATTAGCGGTCGGCTCGCAACTTCGTCCGCTTGATCCGATCCGTATCCTATAGAACCCTATAGCAGCGCCACCTACCGAGTTTAATGCAAGATGCATGTACTTATTATACATGGGTATAATAAATATCGGATCCTGCTCGGAGGCGTGCACTTGGAGAGGCCTATGTCCAGCAGTGGACTAGTATAGGCTGATGGTGATAATGATTTATTATACATATAAACCTTCCTCTTGAATCACTTTATCTAATGCCGAAAACTGCATTAAAATCCGTTGCGTAGTTTAAAAGATCTAAGCGTACAGACAGCGAGAGTGACTTTGTTTTATAATATGTAAAGATTATCCCGTTAATAACAACTATAATGCAAGTGACCATGATAGTTAACTAATGGGCCTTACCGTCGGCGTGCGGCGGCTGGTGATGGTGGTCGTCGGCGGCGAAGGCGCCCTGACTGCCGTACCCGCTTGAGGACTCCAGAGAGGACTCGCTGGCACTACTCTCGGAGCACACCTGGAACAAACATTATACGAAAATCGTTAATTTCTTTATTTGTATCATTATCAGCTCATTTTATATTACAATATAGACAATTACTAGAAAAAATCAACAAGTCTCAGAAAGCTCGAGTGGGAACCAGCCCACGCCCTGTGGTTATCCAATCCAACCCACAACCTTTGGTTATCCAATCCAACCCACGACCTTTGTTTAACCGTAGGCCGTTTTATTTTAAAGAAGGTAGTTATACCAGCTTATAAAAGCCGCTGAATTTTGATACGTAGCACACGCACTCACCTTGTTTAGCATTGACAGTATGTGTCATGTAACTTGATGTATCACACCATTCATGTTATCAATGATTGATACAGTATGTTACTATTTGTTGGTGTTTAGTTGGCGTTACATTTTTATTTTAATTTACACGGGTCGTGTCGACTTGAGTTCGAGTCCCGCCTGAAGCAGTCGCTCTATTTAAATGTTAAGGCGCTGACAACTGTTAAATGCGCTTCACTTATATATGGTTTATATAAAAAGTAGAACACAACGCAAAGAAAAATATATGTTTTTATAATAGACTATTGTTTTCTAAAGTTTACGCGAACAATACACATTGAAATTAAACAACTTTTACGGATCTACTTGCGTCTATTTTATACATTTTAATAAATAAATACATTATTTTTACTATATTAGGAACAATATTATTGTTACAAAAATGCAGATAGAAAAAAAAATCAAAGTCACCTCAAAACCAAAATTAAGTAAATATATTCGTACTACTTCTACGCAACTTTCCCGACTTGAATCCAGTGGATCACTCAATATTTGCATCCCTTTTGCTTGTCTGCAGATCGACAGAGAGCGCTGTTTAATAGTTATCAGCGCCTTAAATTGTTTTTTTCATTTAGCCCACGCGTGTTTTAGAGTGACACTCCATTAAAGGTAGGCTGAGCTGAGCGAAGTCAAGCTGTGTGGAAATGAAACACTACTGGAGCAGAGCTGAGAAGAGCCGTTGAAATAAAAGGACTCTATTGGTTGATTTCCACACAGGTCGGCTCAGTTCAGCTCAGCTTCAGCGGAGTGTCTCCCTTACGTCTACTACCAAAACCAATGATTTGATGTGTCTTCCAGAGCTCGAGCTAGTTTCGCAGTAGGAATCGCTAACCAGTTTACCGATCGAACAGTGGGAAACAAACTTCCGCGCTACAAAGAAAAACATTAACATCACAACCGTTTCCTGTTTAACAGTTTTAATTAAAAACATTATATGCATAAATAATGTAATGATTAACCATCAATTTGTATTTTGTCACCGTAACATTTGTGTAAACTCGGATATTGTATGGATGGTGTTGTACGAAAGTTATAATTATCTCAACGAACAATGGGACGTAGGTAGACGCTTGCCTAAGGATTTGTCAGTTTTGATACTTTATTATTAAGGGCATCCGCCATCGACAATTAAGTCATTATTAATTTTAAGGCTTCATTGAGTTCATTTGAAAATCAATATGCCATCAGTACGTAATTCTAACTACTTAGCAAAGGAAATCTTTTATTAATCCCCCCTTCTAAAAGAGACCTTTTCTATTCTTTCGGAAATATGCTCTACCTAACATAAACACTTTGGCTTTCAAAGTAAAAAAGTAAATAGTGTTGAATAATTTCGGCGGGCTGGTTAGAACCACGATAGCTCAATTGGAAGAGCACCTGACCCGGTATGTCAGAAGGGTGCAGGTTCAAATCCTGCTCGTGGAAATTTTTTCAACATTGTGTTTTTGTAATTTGTTTCGCAACAAAATTTGCGTTAAAATTATATAAACAAATTAAAAACATTTTATAAACACTTTCCATCACATAAAAACCATACAACTAGATTTAAAAGTTTATAATTTTGTATAATTTTTTTTCGAATACCGGACAGGGACTCATCCGCGTTGCATTCCTTGCGGGGGCAGACACTGTATTCAGTAAGGACATATTTGCTTACCTGATTAGATACCATCACTATAGATTAGTTTGCTACCAAAACATAACTGCCACTGTTTCACCTCTAGGTAAAGCTAAGCTAAGAAATTATATTCAGAATAGGAACCGTGTCTGTGGTCTAATGGTTAAACCACCGTTCACAACCTGGGATCCGAATTTCGATTCCGGATGGTTAAACAGACTTCAAGAGGCGTTTGACATTAATAAAAGTTACTATAATTATATATATATATATATATATATATGTACTATAACTATGTATAGGTATATAATTTTAAGCAAATTTTGTTGCGTACAAATTACAATTTCAAAATGTGAAAAGAAAAGCACGAGCTGTATACGAACCCGCACTCTCTGACAAACAGGGTCGGGTCGTGGCTGTGTCCCAACCCGCCGATTTTTTTTAACACTTGTTAGTAATCTGAAACCGACAACGATCAAGATCATCCACCCCGCACAGCGCCAATGCAGTTGAATGGCAGGTAATATAACCGAGGCGGGGTTTACAACTCGCGTCGAATTGCATAAGAGCAGTGAGAAGTCGGTGCATACTGTGGCGGTCTGTTTCAGTGAGTGTCGCGACAATGGCGGAGGCAGGAATCAAGTTTTTAATTTTGAACATTTTGTAAGTAAAGTTTAGTTTTCGATACACGAACACTACATATACCTATTGGCATCAAACAAATTTACGGATTGCTTGCGTCTTTTTTACACAACATTTTAAAGTGACGTTTCAGTCTCCTTGTGACCAATGATGAACTAAAGGGCTTAAAACTTTAGTATGGGATAAAACAATATCTACACTATTAATAAACAGGTAATGTGTGTCTCTCAGAAATCCAGAGACTACTGGTTCATTCCAAAAAAAAATATTTCACTGATAGGAAGATTCAGTCCTTGCGGGTAACATCCGGGCTATATCTTATTTTGATTGTTTTTTAAATGAATTTGGAACGGAAAAACATTAAATAAACACGGGCAAAGTCGCAGGTAAAGTAAACGCTATTAGATTTATTGCACTGTGTTTCAATGTAAATAACTAATGAATACGTAAAAAGAAATGCAACCAGATATACTTAAATTACAGAATATAGATAGATATTTACAAAAAAAAGTTTGAAGAATCTGAATATCAGCAACCTTGTGTGCTGCATCATCATCATCAGCCTATTGGCATCTCACTGCAGAACCCTAGTCTTCCCAAATGCACAGTATCAATCAGGTTTATTTTGATTTCGTAATTATTTTTAGTTCAAACTTTAACAAATCAAATTTAATCTGAAATCCATAATAAAAGTCTCTATAATTCATTTCAAAAGAATGGTTAAGACTCAGTTAAACCACTTTTATTAATATTGTCTATTAAAGCATCGGGGTGCAAGATGGCGTAGCGGCTAGCGCGTTGAGTTCTTTCTTGCAAGTTAAGCAACATTTGCAACGGGTCACCGGATGATGACCAAATTAAAATATAATAGAGCTTCTTCGTGCTTTAAAATAAAATTTTAGTCATTGTCAACCACTGTTTGTTATCTATCATAAAATGACAGTCTTACAAATGCGAATGTGTAAATTCATGGTGGTTGGGAATGACTGCTAATGCAGCTGGAACTAATGTTTTTACGTGACTACCGAAGCACGGAGGATCTCGAGATAATATATTTTGGTCACCCATTCGATGACAGGGCTTTGCGAAAGTTGCTTAACCTTACCAATCGCAGGCAGGGCGCGTTACCACTGATATCGAGTTCCTCGTGGTAGTAATCTGTGGTTAAAGGTGATGTCACATTTATTGAGAATCATAACGATAATGTATGTAAACATTTTTAATGTGTCACTGTTTGTTGATCCAAATGATTTCAAAAAAAGACCTGAGCCTAACAATGAAATGTTTATGGGCTGACGATGAACATGACCGTAAGGCCAGTCACACTTTTGATGCGTTTTCGTACGAATTTGACTCATACGAACACTTACGAATACGCGCGATACATCACGATCGATCCTCCGACAACTACTATATTGAACAATCACACACTGGGTGTGAAATAGATGTGTGTGTACGCGCGTTTTGTTCTGACGTCCGAAATCAACCCCGAATTGTTTTATTTTTTTGTACGCGTTCCTTTGGTCATTTATGTACATTGATCGAAGATGCGTTCGCACGAATAAACGTCACGTGCCCATATGTCATTTCAACTGAGAAAACCGCAACCAGTGTTCGGGTCAATTCGTACGTTTAATAACGTGTGTTAACGTACGAGTAAAACTCGAATCACAACGCATTCAAAGTGCTGCTGGCCTACACATAGAAAGTTTCGGTTGAATTGATTTATTTAATTAAAAGAAATTGAACATTACAGTATGTACACTGTGAGGCTGTTCTTAAACCTGTATCCATAAATTGTAGTATATCGATGCCCCAATCACTTTAATCTAAATTATTTTTACACAGTTCACGGTTATATATAATATTAAAGTTTTAATGTTGATTTCTTGACTATTTAAAACAGTTGATATGATTTGGTGACATATTAAATTATGTTTCCTTATTTATATTTGCCGCCTCCGTTATCTAGACAACCGGCCCCAGACCCAGAGGTCCCGGGTTGGAATCCCAGCGGGGCTACATAATGAACGGTTTGGTTTATGGTATGGCTTTCTCAAAGTTCGCCTGGCTAGCTATCATCATCTTAATATTATGATTAAATCTGTATAACAACAAATATCACAACAACTTTAATAGCTTCGATGTGTTTCGATAATTAGAGGTAATATAGCCAATTACTCAGTAGTTAATGTCAGGATAGTTATTTTTTCCAGTCCACATTGCCATTTCATATTATTACAAACCATCATTTTCAATTTTTATTTACTGATCAAAATTTCATCTCAATCAATATTGTAATGGAACGCCTAATGACTTGAGCTTATCATTTTGTGTGTGTGTATGTTTTGTGCTATTGTGTAACACCTGTAATTAAGATTGCATTTAGATTAGGGTATTATTTTATAAGTGATAATTGTCATTAGCCTGATATACACCAATAGGGTGTAAATCCTTGTTGGTGTTAATAAATAAATAACGACATTTATACATTGTATAAAAGAAAGTCCCGGAACGCGTGTGTTTGTCTGTAAGGGCAGGCTAATCTCAGGACCGCTGCATGGATATTGATGTGGTCTTTGCTAATAAAAAGAGCGTCTTTCGAGGGTCGTTCACATACATCAAATACCAATATATCTCAAAATAGAGCGGAACAGTGACTTGTTTTAGCAAATCAATGCGATAAAATTTGGCCGTTCGAACGCTTTCACGGCTTACGCTGCTCAAACCGTTCTACAAAATAGTCCGCAACAGAATATGTCTATGTTTCATAAACAGCTCACACTAATAGTTATTAAGATTTTAAAATGCATTAAAAGAAAACGTGCAACTTAAGACGTCTTTTTTTTACTCGAATATAATTATAATTGAAGTTGTTTGTGTGATATTCAGTCGGTCTCTGGATGGTATCGATCCACAATTGGACCTGGTAGGTGGCGCTGCTACAGGGTTCTATAGGATCCGGGCGTTCACTCAAGAGGACGAAGTCGCAAGCGGGCCACTAGTAAACAATAAAAAGCAATAAAATCAATGTTTGAAGTTAGATAAAGGTTTTTGCCGATTTATAAACTAGGCGATGCAAGCACGGCTACTGATATTAAACCAAAGGATGCATTAATAATCAATCTTTCGATATGTTGTAATCACAACGCCAACTTCGTAAATTAAAAAAAGAAGATTAGTTCTGTTAAACCGCGTCACACTTGAAGATCCGGGTGTGTGTTTAATTATCCAAGCTATTTTAGAGTAAAATAGAGCATGCCAATTCAATTTTCTCTATGTGGACTAGGAATGCAGTAGAAAACGTTGATTCATAGCTATAAAAACGTTATTACACCTTTTAGTATTAAATGGCATGCGCCGCAATTAGAAATGTACCTTATTTCTTGTAACATAAGTGTCACTTTAATGTAAAGGAGGCGGCTACAATGAAGTTGAGCTTGTAAACAAACATATCGGTTACTATCGGTTTTCCCACACGCAACGCTTAGTAATAAATGTTTACATCTTGTATAGGTAAAGGAATTTCATAAAACGGAATTTGCATTATACCAACATAGGTACCTGACTATTCGCGGAGGCAGGAGTTATGCATCATCCTCAATATCAACATTCCCACATGGACAAATGGCACGTGGGTTAGTCGGGCTATAACCTTCTTGGTATGTGGGATTATTTTTCCTAAAACTCGTCACACCTAGAAATGATTCTCTTTTTGTCACAAATTTAAAAAAATACGAGTTGAATATCGTCACACATAATTTATAGATAACAACTTAGTAATCAATCATTAAAAAATGTAAGTGGTTTTTAAGTTTTAAGAAAACAAAATTCAAAATATTTTTTTTAGTTTAGTCTACAAGTAGTCTATAAGTAAAAGCAAAGTAAAGTAAACAGCTTATAACCGTCCCGCTGCTGGGCAAAGGCCTCCATCATTGCCCATCCATTCCATTAAAGCCCTACGCCCAGCAGTGGGTCGAGAGGGGTTGATGATGAAATATTTTTTTGGCGTCACCAGACTTTTTTGGGGACGGCGAGAAACTTAAGGGGTCCCTCAAGCCGTATGATCGAAACACCGTCAGAGGTTTTCTAGAGGGAATGGCATCACGCACAGTGGGAATGGTATCCCCATTCCTTACTAGTTTGAGGGGTTCGGATCAGATTCCAAGAGGAACAACCCAGGGGCGCCTCTTAGGCCAGTGCCATATTTCGCGGAAATTCCGCCGTGAAAAATGCGCGGCGGAAAGTCAACACATTGCATTGCATATAATCTGCTGTCATAAGGCACACTACGCCGAAGATCGGTTGTCCGTTAGCGGAACGCTCGACTTAACGAATTTACCGCAACAGAAGTCCCGCGACGGACTTTCCGTGTAATGTGACCCCGGGCTTTAAGGCT
This sequence comes from Eudonia truncicolella, assembly GCA_949315975.1. Classification (NCBI taxonomy): domain Eukaryota; kingdom Metazoa; phylum Arthropoda; class Insecta; order Lepidoptera; family Crambidae; genus Eudonia; species Eudonia truncicolella. The sequence goes on along the minus strand of OX438848.1, from coordinate 2,628,882 downwards.
AGGACCTCGGTTCGGGTTGACCGGGTCGTGGGGGTGGGGAGATTCATTTTTTGGAGGGAGATTTCTGATTGCCTTAGACGGCATTTTCAGCTTCACCTGGCTTATTTGGAGGCGACTTAAAGGGTTCCTCAAACCGTGTGAAACGAATCACCTTCGAAGGTTTTCTAGAGGGAACGACATCACGCACTAGTGCGTGTCCCCGTGCCCTACTAGATTCTCCGAAGGGTTCGGATCGGATCGGAGTCAAACCCATGCTGGTCTGGGAAGTGGAAAGAATGTATCTGCTGCCTAAATTCCCGTGCATGTCGTAAGAGCCGACTAAGGGACAAGGGTTCCAAAATGCTCACACATTGCCCTTCTTTGATTATGGTGTATGTGGCGTCGGCGAGTTTATTTAAAATTGGTGATTTTATAGTTTAAGACTTTATTTGGTTAAAGACTTCTTATCTTTACCCCTAGCAAATCCAGCGACACGTACGGTAAAATATCCCACCAAAATACAGCAAATGGACCTATGCTATTGACACACGCGAGCACTTATTTATTGTTGGTTTTTAGATTTGTGTGGAATCTGTACAAGTATGCAAAATTAATGTGGAAACATGTATGTATGACATCTCAGAGTACAGGGAGTGGCTGAAAAACAGCGTTGGTTAAGGTCTAGGCCTCAAATAACTTAGGCTGAGCTATTTCCTTTTGTCTTTTCAATTTTTTTTTTCATAAATTATTTTTATATAAATAGGTTTTTAATTATTAATAGAAATAGAAATATATTTATTGTCTTTCTACATTTTTTTAATTGCACTGTTTGTACTGTAGATTTTCTTATCTTTTGTGTAAAAATGTAGAAAGACAATAAATATATTTCTATTTCTCAATAGAATTCACTTTACATTCACTGAAAAACGAGAAACTTAACTAGTATACCATAATTATAGAAATTATATAAATATTTGATGTCGCACGAATAGCGACAAATTCTTTCGGTTAGGGAATACAATACAAATATAGATTTTGATGCTCTGTCTACCCCTTTTTGGGGAAAAGGACGTGCGAGTATGTAATTCCCAATTTTCTTTTACGCCACAATCCTAACACGAGCTCGGTATCTATACTATTATAAAGAGGAAAGCTTTGTATTTTTCTATGTTTGCAAGGATAATTCAAAAACAATTGGACCGGTTTAAAAAAAAATTTCACCATTAGTAAGCTACATTAGCGCTGAGTGACACAGGCTATATAAAAAAGAAATGTCCACCCGTACGAAGCCCGGACGGACTGCTAGTTATTTACGTATACGTTTACGTTTCATTATTTAGACAATTAATATATTTTATTTATTTCCAGTGTCGTTAGTACGCTGGTTTACCCGTGGTAAGTACGATTTAAAATGAAAAATACACAAACAGAAACGATAAAATTTGCACTTGAAAAAAAAAACGAGAAGTCTCACGTGGCCTACGAACTTACAAATTTTCATATGGTGTTAAATTATTATCGTTATATATAACTTTACGTACAATTATATAACTATAACTTGTCGAATTTTAGTAACTGATCTTAATATTTTTAAAAATATTAAGATCGTATGTTGATGACGTAGTTGTCGACATTGAATAAGGCTATTTTGGCTTACGAAGTGGCCTATTACGAGTAGATAGTGTAGTGTTGATAATTTTCAGCAGGTTGTTCAGAACCACGAATAGCTTAGTTGGTAGTGCACCTGACCCGGTATGTATGTATGTGTAGGGTGCGGGTTCGAATCCCGTTCGTAATAATATTTTCAAACTTTTTACCATGGTGAATTGAACTGATTTATCTGTATAATTTTCAAATGCTTCTGTAACACGCTATCTGCTGGCGTTGTTTGCTTATTGACCAACATTAACGTTACAAAAACTAAATAAAGCACTAACAAATTAATTAGTTTAATTTGGATTTAGGCAAGTATCAGTTGTTCCAACTGCCTGCTTGGATCAACTACAATTAAAATAATAAACGATATTATGAGACACCAGAGTTAGATCATTCCAGTACTAGTAGTCGCCCACTGGTCGTAATTCATTAGAAAACTGTATAGTATTTCGGCTAAAGGGTCTTTTACTACGCACAATCTTGTTTAAAAGAGTTAAGAATTTTCTCTAAGTATAGGAGATAATATTATTATGTTTGCAGCCCCATAGAGGAAGACGTGAAAGCCGCATACAAGTCGGGCGAGATTCTCGACCAGGGGACGCCCATAACGCTGGACAAGATCAAGGCGAAACTAAAAGAGAGTGAAATATTCGACTGGCAGAACTCATCGATACCGGACCGCGAGCGCAAGGAGCTCAACAAACTCTTTGATGCTGTCGAGATTATGGTGAGTAAAACGCGCGGTGGTTTATGGCCCATTCTACTTGTGGTGTTTCCATCCATAGGGAAGGCTCGTGCCCCAGCAGTGGGACATAATATGAGCTGATGATGATGATGATGATGACGACTGTTTAACTGGCCATCTCATCTTTAACTGTCAAAAGTAAACAATGCTTTACTTTATACAGAAAAGCATTGTTTATTTTTTTAACGTCGTTAACGTTATTGCAACATACTTTAAAAAATAATATTGATACTTTTTAAGTGCTTCAATATGTATGTTGTCGTTTATGTTTGCCAAATAAACTCATATTCAATCATTCATACATTCTATAATTCGTTTGTCCGTTTATTTATTTATTAACACCAACAAGATATATCATTCAATTATCAGTTACAAAATAACATCTTTATCTAAATGCAATCTTAATTATTCGTCAATTCATTCATTCATTTATTAATTTTTCCAAATTTTGCAGACGACATCCCGCAACCGCCAACCGCCATCAGTGCAGAACAATATGTTCTCGTCGATGCGACTAGTGGAGAGAGCGGTCAAGAAGCTTCTGAAAGAGGGCCAGCTCTCGGAAACATTGGCTTCGAGATTCCACTGGGATAAACTGTGAGGACTTGCGTTTTATTCTATACCAGCTGACCCGACAGATGATGTCCTGTCTAAATTTTATTAAATAATAATATGCAAGTATTATACAAAAACATGAGACAACATCACATACATTGTTCTGATCCCAAGGTAAGTAGCTAAAGCACTCGTTTTATAGAAATCAGAAACAACGACGGTAACACAACCACCCAGACCCGGCACAATATCGAAAAGTTCGTTTTCGACATAAACCCGACCGGGAATCGAACCCGGGACCTCAGAGTTTGCGCCGCCCAAAATCTGGCGTGCAAGCCACTCGGCTACGGAGGTCGTCAATACATATAAACCTTCTTCTTGAATCACTCTATCTAATAAGTACTGAAAACTGCATTAAAATCCGTTGCGTAGTTTAAAAGATCTAAGCGTAACATACAGACAGCGGAAGTGTCTTTGTTTCATCTTTATACATATAAATCTTCTGTGCGTGTGTTTGTAATTGAACTCCTTCTAAACGGCTGGACCGATGTTGATGAAATTTTTATGTGTGTTCAAGTGAATTCGAGAATGGTTTAGATTTACAATTGGACCCGGTAGGCGGCGCTGCAATAGGAGTCCATTATGGGGTTACGGGTGTTTTCAAGCGGACGAAGTCGCAAGCGGGCCACTAGTACTATGTAAAGATGTGATCGTCCTGATCAAATAGGCCCTTTTTTATATAAGGATAAATACATGTTACGGAAACCAGCGGCCTGGAGAAGCCTGCTGGTTATGTGGTGACTCTTCTCCCAGCTCTCGCTTTCTAGTCCAGTTCCGAAGGCCTGGACAGGAATTCGGAAGAAGGAGGGGGCATACCCACTATCTCCGAAATAAGGTTCCATAATCTTTTTGTTTCATCTCGCTTAATGGATATAAATATAAACTGTGGTAACCCTTAACTACAACTGTGTGTGTGGCTACAACTGTGGGCGTTGGGGTACAAGCGTACCCAATTTTTCTTCTTCTTAACTTAGCTTTTCGTTGTTTAATTAATTATGCTCCCAAAAAGTTACCTAATTTCAATAGCATTCCAAATTAGAAAAAGGGGTACATTTGTACCCCGCCTGTGTGGTTGTGTAAGCCAGATTGCGGCAGTGTAGTCAAGGGTTAAACTTACTTATATATTAATTTTCTCTTTCAATGATAAGGACGAAAGGCATTTTCCATTAATTAATTAGATATCGTTTTTACGCCGACGACGGTATTATCTATGACGTAATTATAATACTGAAATTATAATTTATAATCTTTCCTCAGCTCAGCTCGTCACAGGAGAGAGAAACCGGAGTACCGTTTGGACAAGACGACGAACATGCGAATATTCAACCTTGACTAGACTAAGGATGAGCCAGAGATTTTAATTCAGTGCCCAAAACTTTATGTAACGAATACAATTTCACATCACCACAAGAGTTACTAATTGATTGCATATGGAATTAAATTTAAATGGCTACAATTTTGTAGAGTACCTAGTAAGTCTTAGTTAAGAGTAATCGGAAGGACTCGACAAGTGGCGTAACGCTAGAAGAATAGACATAAAATTAAAAATATAATGATAAACTTATGGAATTGACAAACAACGCAAACGTATATAGCCAACGGTAAACATTATATTCCATTTCTATTAACATTATGCCACTTGTCTATGCCCTCAGAGTATGCCAAGTACTTATTAATTTAAAACAAGAGAAAATATGAAACGATAGAATATGTCGATAGATCATCTCAGCCAAAAGACGTCCACTGCTGGACAAAGGTACGTATTAGTGTAAATAACATGTAACCATATTATAGTATTGCAAATAAATAAAAATACTATAATTCGATATGCGGTTATAGTGTTAATCATTTGGATCTAAGGGTGACTTGCACCTTTACTTGTTAGTAAAGTTTAGCGATAATCATACATTTAGGATAAGAAGGAATGTCATCCGAAAATATTAAAATAAGATTATTTTTATTTAAATAAAGAAATAAATAGTATGGACATTTTTTATTTCTTGAAGACAAATGAATGTCCACAATGTCCACATCAAGTTTCGTAGCAAAATAGCTAACTCGTGGACTCCAGTATTTCTTTCATCATCATCATCATCATCATCATCATCATCATCATCATCATCATCATCATCATCGTCATCATCATCAGCCTATACTAATGCACTGCTGGACATCGGCCTCTCCTTGTGCACGCCACTGAGCGCGATCCGCGGCTACTCTCATCCAGCTCTTGCCAGCCGCCTTGCGAAGATCGTCGTTCCTTCTATTTCTTAATAATCCATATTTTGTTTGCACTTTTCTCGCTTCCATTTTAACATGATGCTTCCATTCCACCTTAGGTTGTCTGGAAGAGATCTCTTTCAGAGATAAGTCCACCTTTGCTCACCATTGTTTGTAAACTGTTCTCTGTACGTGTGTTTTTGTGCAATAAACAATATATATAGCAATTCAATTCAAATCAATTCAATAATTTATTGCTCTCGATAAGTTAACCATGAGTTGTTACAATATCAGTTAGATAGAATGTTATGGGTCCGGATTGTTCACAATGTTTTGAGAGGAAATTAATATCTAATCTTACTCTATTGCTTGTATAATTCAAAATATGTATTAATTTATTTATTTACTATACAATACTTAATTATATTGTTAATTAATTACATTATTTATTAAAATTTATTTATAAATATATATATTCAAATTGCAATTAAGTATTATATTATTATAGTAACAATAATAATAAAAAAAGTAGAAGATGTATTCAAATATGTTTTTCTAAAATGTTTCCCTTAAATACTCCGTAATTGTATAATATGCTTTTCTAATTAGTAATTGTTTAAGTTTGTTATTGAATTCTATTTCCCCGTCTATGTTCATCGTCGTCATCATCATCAGCGCCCTCGCGTTGTTCCGCTCCCGATCCGATGCGAACCCCTCGGAAAATCTGGTGTCCAAGTGCCCTTGGACACTCTTGCGTGATGCCATTCTCTCTAGATAAGCTCTGACGGTGTTTCGATCACACAGTTTGAGAAACCTTTTGAATTTCTCGCCTAATAAAGGCCGCCTAAAAGCCATCAGTAAACTCTTTCCAAAAAAGTATTGAAGAAAAAAAGAACTCACCTTCTCCTGCGGCGGTTGCGGCTGGTCGTGCGCGCGCGCCGCCGCCAGCGTCGCCAGCTCCGACAAGTTCACGTACAGCATCTCTGCGAGGAAACGACGCACGGTTATAGGGGTCCTGCTGTTTGACCAAAAGTCATTTGGCAAAATTACACTTGACAAACAACGTTTGGCAAAAAAATGGTTTCGCCGATTGATCATTTTACTACTAATCATTTTACAACTTCTCCAAATGATCAACACTTAAATTTATATTTTATAAATAATTATTTAACACAATGAACATTTAGCAACTGAGTTAACAGACAAAACTGCTATTAGTCTAAAAACGACTACAACTAGTCTAAATTTCTTTGAATTAGTGGATATTATTCAAACGATTGAGGATACTAGCTGCCCTACTCTTGTAGGTTACGTGATAGGTTAGAAATTTAAGACAATCGCGAAGCGCAGCGTAGCGATTGTATTGAATTTCGAGGTTATCTTTTTTATTAGACAGCAGAAAGAGTTTCTTTTTGGTAATTTTTGTCTTAAATTTCGAGGTTATTTTTATTTATTTGCGAAATATATTATTTGGTGAAATGAAAAAGGTCAATTGACATTTTAATATTTAACACATTTAACAAGTGTAGTGTTTGCTAATGGATCATATGCCAAGTGAGTTGTTTGTCGAATGACCATTTGTCAATAATGTTTTGGTCAAATATTAGTAACCGAAATCATAAAAAAAAATTGAGAATAAAGCGAAACTGCAGACATGTTCACATTCCCACCACGAAAAATAAATTAGACAGCATCGCATACATTGCTCTGACTCCAAGGCACTTGTGTAATGAAAATCAAGAACAACGACGGTACCACAATCACCCAGACCCGAGAAAATATTAAAAAAAATCGTTTATCTACATTGTCCCGACTGGGAATCGAACCCGGCGTGCAAGCAACTCGACTACGGAAGTCGTCTATATAGATCTATTTTATTTTATTTTATGTACCTATTTATTTATTTTTAAAGTTAATAACGCTATTTGCATAATTTAATTGAGATCCTGAGTGCCATCAAAAGAGTAGGTATTGAACTGTTAATAACTGTTATTGCAAATATAAGTAGGGTCTAAACAGGTATTTAACCGCAATATAATATAATTATGAAGTGTCTAGGTTATGTTTATTGAGTTTCGCTTACTGAAAAATGTTATACATTTGTACTAAAGGAGAATACTATTAGTGCCTTACAAGTAAAGAAAGAATAAGGTCCGTGTAGGATGCCTGTGGTAGGATGGTGCGCCACAATGAGGAAAGACAAAGGGAAGATCTTCCTCCGAGCTGGGTGGTATAGCTCGGGGACCGAGGTCCGATGGATGTTAGTTGGAGGTGCTATATATAGCGAAGGAGATGGTGAAACTTCACTACCGCGATGCAGGCTTTCCATACAATTTATCGTCGTAGTATGGCGACGTCGTTGGTATGCGTTTGTGGCGCCATCTGTTGACATGGTTGAGAAGGTGTTTGCTTCGTGTCGATTATGTGCGGCGTATGCGGTAGGTGACGCCGCCACATCCGAATAGTTATTCCGTGTTTTGTTCCTGTCATTTATATGCCATTTCAAATTAGACTATAAGAGACAAAACACGGAATAACGATTCGGACCTTATTCTTTGTTTATTTGTAAGGCTCTTAGGGTTTAAAATGAAACCGCTAGTAGCTTCCTTGATCTGATGTAGGTAACAACTTTATTGACTACTCAAATGAGATATATGTGTTCGATAGATAGCGCGATTCAATCAATATATGATTCGCGCTATCTAGTAGCAAATGTAAGAACTAAACTTATTATTTAAATACATGCGTCGTCAACACTTACCCTTGGTGAGGTGCGGCGGCAGTGAAGACGGCTTGGTGGGTTTGAACTCGTGTTGACCGGTATTCGCGTTAGTACTGGCGTTAGCCACGCGAGCCGGCAGCGATGGCCGCTCCAGCGACGAGCAGCGCTAGAGAATTACATGTACCAGGTTAAACGACTACACCGACATCAACACACAGGATAATACGGATGAACATGTCTTATTGTTAATTTCAAGATAAACTGAAATCATTCTTATTGGAAAAGTGTTTTTAGTCAGTTGACAAATATTTAAATTGACGATAATAGTTGTAACTTTGCATGACACGTTTAAATTAATTTTATTTATCTTAATAATTAATCTTATTTTATTCACCATTTTTTTAGTGTAATAAATTGAATGTATATTAATTTCCAATACGATGTTATTATTTTATGAAATAAATGACTTATGACTTTTGATCCCTTACGGGAAGGCGCTAGGCCTTCATCTCGCTCTAATAGGGAAGCGATGCATTAATCTCACCGGTGATTTCGAATGAAAAGTGACGTGAAATATAATAAGTGTTTTTTATATATTTTAGCGTTTTATTAACGCTTAAATATACTTAAGTAAAATTTAAACACTGAAAAAAGACGACAACCTCAGGCAGGAATCGAACCACGCACCTTCCGCATTCCGGGCGGCTGCCTTAACCACTTGGCTACCGAGGTGTAGGTGAGGCGTGGTTCGATTCCCGCCTGAGGTTGTCGTCTTTTTTCAGTGTTTAAATTTTACTTATGAAATATAATATTTTTTGCATTATTTATAATTTCATTATTAAATCTGCGGCGGATTCTCTAATCTCAACGGTGATCTCGAATGAAAAGTTACATGAAACACACTATGAAATATAATATTTTTTTGCATTGATTATTAGACACATCCTGTTAGAGATTCATTAAAAAGAAGTTACCAGTGACTGATAAGACAAATAGGAGCAGCACTCATAAGCGTAAAAATTTGTCACTGGTTCAAAAATAGCTTCCCTGATGTTTAGTGATGATAAGGCCAGAGCAAGAATTGCACTTCACATCGAGTCCAACTGGCTGTGCCCTATCACTAACCGAACCGAGTACAACATACTAATTTAAATCATGAACTAATAAGGTGGTTAGGCAGATGCCTGGGATTCCAGGTTATAAAGTACCAGCCTCAACATCCAAATTCGAAATCATTTATTAAGTTTGGGAACATAATTGTTTGTTTTGGAGATAATTTCGGGAGAGATCGGGTCAGAATAATAATTGAGCTCTCATGAATGTCACTACGCTTAGTCTACAAAGTACACTTTGGAGCAGTACTAAAAAAACAGTAGTATTACAAACGGGTTAAAAGTCAAGACGGTTTCACGCCTATACAAAACTAATTAGCCAACTTATTAACTCTTCTTGTTGTTCTTATTCAAGTCTACATCATAAAAGTCCAACTAAGCGTTGATGAATCAGTCAAAGAGTAGTTAGAAATTTTCTTTTAGTGACCGTACTTGTGAAGCTAATACATAAATAAAAATATTAAACTCACCGTGGGTAGCGGCGGGCGCGCGTAGATGCCCTCTTTTTGGAAGGAGTCCTGGTCGTTGGTGAACGTGTGGACACTCAGTGCGGCGCGAGGGTGCCCGCGCTCGTACGCTATGGACAAACAAACATATAAACTAAAGTAATGTAAAAATAACAGCCTATATCCTGTTCCACTGTTAGGCATAAGAAGAAAGATTTTCGGAAATATTGTAGGTATCTCTAAAAAGGTAGACTCAATGTACAGGGGTCTGCACATCAACTTATTCAAAATTGTATTGCAACAAGCTTTTATCGATTAGGTTAATCAAACGACGCAATCGGAGACAGCAATGTAGCCGAGTGGCTTGCACGCCGAACTTTGTGCGGCGCTAATTCTGAGGTCCCGGGTTCGATTCAATGGGGTCAATGTCGAAAACGAACTTTTCGATATTGTGTCGGGTCTGGGTGGTTGTGGTACCGTCGTTGTTACTGATTTCCATGAAAAGAGTGCTTTAGCTACTTATCTTGGGATCAGAACAATGTATGTGATGTTGTCTAAATATATAAATATAATATATTTTAATAAATTTTTAGTTTGACTTTTGTCAGATGCTGTAAAATGGTACCGGAATGAAACGTGTTATTTTATTCTGAGATGTTTATTGTATACAATAGCTAAGTAAAACAAAAAGAGCCCCGTGGACAGTCGCTCGCCCCTTTCATAATGCATTACCCCAGCAGTGCCTTCTAGAAACATAGTTGCGTAAATATATGCATACCTAAAGAGCGTGCGCGTAAGAATTCGAATGCGAATGCGTTTAGTAGCGATTCGGCTAGATGGTCCTGTTTTACAGATGCCAAGACAGCTGTCAAATGCGCCCCTTTTCCCTTACTTTGCTTTCGACGACGACGACGGTAGGTTAAATAAATGAGCACTAAATAAGGGGACTGCAGAAGATATGCTTTACACAAACGCGCTCGAACAACGCACACATAGAAAACTTCTCACGGACACGGAGTCTCGCAACAGCTGCGCCCGGGCTGTTCTAAGCTGTTCCGCACACCTTTTTTTTATACATAGCTCGGGAAATGACTCCACCACCTGATGTTAAGTGGAAACGGAGTCCAGACTCAAGGACAACTGGTGCAGCGTGAAACAACGCAGCATCAGTCACCCTCACCCTGCCGACCCACAAGGTGCCTCTTCACGCCTCGTTTGAAGGACCCCATGTCATAGGAAGGAGGAAAAACATGCGCTAGTAGACTATTCCATCAATTTTTTTTTTCTCACTCTACCTAGGCGTTGCTCGAGCGTGTTATGTATAAAGCTTACCTTCTGGGTCTCTGTATTAAGTGTGCTCATTGATCAATCATTGCCCGGGATTCGTCAGACGACTGCAGTCGTACTCGGTTGAGTTGGCGGCACGGCATACATTTTATTTGTATTTTATTTTGTTTTAGTATTAGCCGATTTTCTCTATAAAAATTAATATTACAAAATTATTAGTAGAAAAAAAAGGGTCTAGGGTCTTTGTAGCTCAGCAGTCAGTGCATTGGACCGGTTATCCGAAAATCGTGGGTTCGATTCCTAGTCAAGCTACCAGCGACTGGTTGATTTTTTCTAGTAAAAAAATTATCTTGTAACTACATATAACATTGCGAATGCAAAAATTTAAATAATAAAAATACTATTATTATTATTATTATACTCTTTATTATTATTATTATTACTAATGACTATGAGCAGACAAAACGATCTACCCTCTTCCTTAGTCGTTTTTTGCGCTCGATACTTTACCATTGTCTCCTAAGTCACTATTCAAATATCGGATACTCAAACACAACACAAAAAACATGGTAATAAGAGATTACTACGGGATTTTAACGAGTGAATAATAATTATTCTAATGTAAGTGACCATGATAGTTTAAAAAGTTATTTAAATTGTTATTTTGAAAAGACGTGTTTACCTGCGGAGATGGTGTGCGGGCGCGCGCCCATGATGGCGGAGGCGGCGCGCTCGAACTGCGCCGTGTCCTTGAGGTCGGGCCACGTCGCCGACGCTGGCAAAGAGTGCAGCCTTATACAACGCGTATCAGGGTGCCTAGTGCGAGTTTCGTCCACCATTCGATCACGTAAACGAAAACGAGGATGCGTAGGTATGGCAACATTTTAACTCTTCTTGTACGCCGCCAGGTGGCGCTGCTTCAATGCCACAAAACTCACACTAGGCACCCAGATTGGTGTGGTCGTAATGAAAAGACCCAAAAGGTATCCGATCTTTAATTCTTGAACTTTTATTTTCATGCAATTTTTATTAAATAGTTATATTGTGACGTCATATCAAAATAAACAAATCACAGCACTAGTTACCTCTGTGTACTTACATTCATAATCATTGCTGCTTGTTTATGCGCGCCTGACGCGCATGACGTCACTAATATAAATATATAACTTAACAATGGCATGACAAAATAAAGCTTATAATTATGTCAAGTAACTCTACATACAATATCTAGATCAGGTATATATTTTGGGTCTTTTAATTATGACTTTCCAGTAAGTTCAGTTACGCTGTAAAGGCTAACTAAAGCCAATAGTAATCGCTTTCCAAAAATAAACTACTATAAGTTTTAATTATAGTTAATTTTTTTGATATGATTGTTTGTTTTAATTTAAATAACAATTGTTTGGTGCAGTTTGTATGTTAATCCAGTGTCAAGAAAAGGGGAGATTCTGTTAAATATTTACTTTATTTCATATTAAACAACAATTAGTGATAATAGAAATTCCAATTTGAAAAAGTGTTGAAAAAAATCTAAGTGTGGGATTCCTAACCGCACTCTATGACCTAGTCAGGGGCACTACCAACTATGCTAACGTGGCTCTAACCTCTCTCTCTCACTCTCTACTCTTTACTTCACGCGTCTTGTTTTCGCTACTACTACGATAACAATTTAGTAATGCACTGCTATAGAGCGTCTGAAAGTAGTTTGTTAATAATCGACTAGTGTAAGTAGTAGTAAGTTATTTTAGTAAAACTTAATATCAAAAGGCTTTTTTAAATAAATTAAAAATTAAAAATTACAAACACTTCTTTGACAACGTTGACAGACATTAACGTTTTAATTTTGTTTCGACTAAAAAACTGTTTAAAAAAAATTTGCTGTATCGTGACTCTAGTTAATGGCCAGGTACCCACCGGCATTCCCAGTGGTGTCCTGCGCATCGTCGAGGTCGTTGGCCTGGCTGGCGTGGATGCATTCGCTGCTGACGCTCTGGTTGTCCGAACCCTGGAACATTGGAGCGGCAATCTCTTATAGCTACAACATTGCTAATACAATTACAAAATTGTAAACTGTCGCTGCTCCAAAGGAGCTCGATGTTTTAGTAGTAATCGTGCTCGGTCTGTGAATGCTGAAGTTAAGCAATTTTCGCAAAGGCCGGCCAGCGGATGGGTGACCTAAAATATATCATCTCTCGCTCCTCCGTGCTTCCGAAGGCACGTAAAGCCGTTGGTCCCAGCTACATTAGCAGTCGTTAACAACCACCAATCTGCACTGAGCCCGCGTGGTGGTTTAAGACCCGTTTTCCCAATTCAATCATAGAGAAGGCTCGTGCCCCAGCAGTGGGGACATAAAATGAGCTGGTGATGTGGTGATAATGTGACGATTACATAACTTTTAGTCACATAAAATACAATAAAAATAGATCTAAACAAGCAAAACCAAAAACAGAAAAAGGCTTTTAAACGCAAAGTAAAAAAATCAAGTGCAAATTACATGATCAGCGTAGAGCGAGCGTCGCTGCAACGCGTCCTGCGAGCGGAAGCCGGAGTCCGCGCTGCACACGCTCGCCAGGCGCGGCGCCGGCTAGCAGCGGAACGCAAAACCACAACTACACTTAACATAGATCAACCAAACAAACTAAACAAAACAAGCAAAATAAAAACAAAACAGTAAACTCTTTTAGGCTATATATATATTAATACGTGAAGCAAAAACTTTGTACCCCTTTTTACGAAAATTGCGCGGACGGAGGAGTATGAAATTTCGCACACTTATAATTTATATAAAGGAGTGCAGAAAGTTAACATTTTTTTATAAATTATGCATCAAAAATACATTGAATTAAATAAACATTGTTTCATACATTTTTCAAAAATTTCAAAAATGGAAGAGGAGCGGCCGAAATCTGTCAATGCCAATCCAAACTCGTCACTATTCGTCGTGATTATCATAATTACAACAATTATCCTTTTAAAAAATTATGCGTAATTCTATTATTCCTTGTGATTAATATGCTATGCATTAATAATGTTTTAAACAAAATATGTGTTAAAATATTATTCGTTGTGATCATTATGCTTAAGTTATCCTGCGTTTCAAATTTATGCCTTTTAATACATATGACAAACAATTTTAGCCTACACTATATTAGGACTTTTAGGAGGAAAATTATGCATCGCGATAATATGCAACGTGATGATTATTGCTATTAAAATTATGTAACATGATATTACGACAATAAACGTTATGCCTAAAATTACGGAGCCTTCCCAATAAGCGCTTTAATGACACGCCTAGAAGTTAAACCACAAATACTCCTTTGCTGTCTTATTTCAAATTAGAAAACCAAACAAAACAATTAAGCAAAAATAAAACAAAAAAAGTATCAGGGTGCGTAGTATAAGTATTATTTGAAGAGATTATCGAGTAATTTTGAATGTTGCATTTACAATGCTATATACAGTTACAAGATAAAATTTTACTAGAAAAAATCATCAGCTACCGTGGCCCCAGTAGCACAGCGGTCAAAGCATTGGACCGGTTATCCAAAGGTCGTGGGTTCGATTACCACTCGAGCTTACTGAGACTGGATGATTTTTCAAGTAAAATTTTATCTTATATCGAATTTGAGTAAAAGTGAGTATCGAAAGTGATAAAATCTCGCATAAGGCTGCTTTTCCACCGGAGCTGTGCAAGGCAGCTTAGCGCTGCGCGAGGATTAATGATTTTTGTCTTGCTCAACGCTTAGCAACCTTGCACAGTTTAGATGAAAAGCAGCCTTGAAGCACTCGAATAATGATGAGTACAATTTATTATCGAGTCAGTGCTTTCAATGTGAAAATATAAAAAGCAATCTACAATCACACACATAAACAAAGTAACAAATAAAAACAGAAATTAAATAACCTGGTGTACTAAAACTACTTCTGCAATTTAATCTACAAGGTGAGACAGAAATAGCAATACAAAAGTTTACTAGTGCTCGGGTCACCTTATTAGCTACTAAAATTCTAGCTCAGCTGTTGTTTTCACGCACGTGTATCTTCGAGGCTGGACTCCATTTCCACTTAACATGGAGTGGAGTAATTTACTGTGCAATGTAACTCAATGTAATACAATGAAATAAGATTCAGAACTAGTCAAAGTGAATACATGTTAATGCTCGTAACTGTAAAAAAAATGCCATTTCTGTCTAGCATTGTAAATCAAATTGCAGTTTAGATACAAAATAACTCCTGGCTACTAATTAATAGCTCTTAGAGGGACCGCGTCCTATAAGCAATGAGGTTCTGTGTTCTATGCAGGGCTTGGAATACCGGTATTTTCAATAACCGGTATCTTTGACTTTAATTATGTACCGGTAACGATTTGATAACGGTAATAATACAGGTTTATCGACGAGTACCGGTAAGTAGTATTGTACCGGTATACCGGTATTATACACCATAATACAGGTAATAATATCTGTACCAGGTAACCAAATTTATTAGTGCAAGCGTATGCAAGCGCAAGAAACTAAGTAGATAAATGAGTGGCGCTTGCGCTTGCGCTTTCGTCGCGTTAGTTTGCCTGTTTATGTTCATTTCGCGCACTGCATGTCACATGACAAACAGACTGGCAACGTCGCAAGTAGGTACCGGTATTTATGAGGTATAATACCGGTACTCGTTGAAGAAGCGGTATCCAGGAACCGAAATGGAAAATATAGGTACTTACCGATATAATACCTGTATTTTCGGTCCCGGTTGCCCTGGTTCTGTGTGTTAGTTAGGTTACCTGCGAGAGGTTGCCGTGTTCGGCCTGTGGTGCGGGCAGCGTGGCGGCCGAAGACGCGTTCGAGATGGGCGTCGAACAGCTGGCCGTCGAGCCCATGCCGCCTGGCGACAACAAAACTCATTTACAATTTAAACAAAAGAAACGCCCTTGCCGATTCGCTTGCAGGTTCTGTCTCCCAGCCTGTGTAGACTTACGAACCGATGGCATAGTGACATTCATGAAAGCTTGTGTCTAACCGGACTAAATGATTTTGAATTTTTCAATTCATTTATAATTAGCACTTTGCCTGCGACTTCGTCTACGTTGATTCGTATTTCTGAAAATCAATACTATTTTTATCAAATAAAATATAGCCTATATTATTATTTTCTAAAGTTTACGCAAACACTACAATTGAAATGAAACTTTTTTTTACAGATCTACTCGCGTTTATTTTATCACTAATTTTATTTAATGTTTATCCTGACGTTTCGAACCTAAGAAAAAGAACCAGAAAAATAAGAATAAATAAAAAACAATTAGAACTGTGAACACAATTTACCAAAATAAGAAAAAAATTAAATAATGTTTATAAATAAACTAGCTGACCCGGCGGACTTCGTACCGCTTTGACAGTTTCCATGACAACACTACAAACAAATCATTTTATGTTGGAAAAATTTCAAAAATCTAAAAAAAATTTAGAGGTGGACCCTTAACATTTAGGGGATGAAAAATAGATGTTGTCCGATTCTCCACAATAGCCGATATGCACGCTAAGATTCACGAAAATCGGTCGAGAGCCGTTTCAGAGGAGTTCAATAACGTACACCGTGACACGAGAATTTTATATATTAGAAAGTATAGCAGCAGGTAGTAACAAAATAGTAACCACAATAAATAATACCTCGGTCTTGTTATTTTATTGTGACCCACATATTTAATATTAACACGACAAGCATAACGATAAACGGGTAAATAATAAATTACCGCACGATACCACAATGTTGTTGACAACGTGACGTCTGCTCATTGTTTTGCAAAGCTTTTACTATGATACCAACATTCATATGGTGAAAAAAAAAACTTATTTTATTCTGTTTTTTAGTATTTGTTGATATAGCGGCAACAGATATGCATCATATGTGAAAATTTCAACTGTCTAACTATCACGGTTCATGAGATACAGCCTGATAGACGAACAGACCGACGGGCGGACGGACGGACGGACAGCGGACGGAGTCTTAGTAATAGTTTAAAGTAGTTTTACCCTTTGGGTACGGAACCCTAAAACACATAAACTGCTTCATACATTTTAATCGATTTTGGTACTATATATAATGTATGGATCTAATGATATTTATATTCCACATGCAACTTGATTTATTTATTTTATTTTATTTATTTATAAGCATGCGAGTCTGCTGGCTTACAGCTTGGGCCAAGACGCCAGCAAACTAATTATTACACTTTAATACAATTTACAGTGTTAAAATTAATATACCTAAATAATAATGCATTTCGGATAAAATTATGAAAATGTCAAATTATAACTACAAATGCAAAAATGACAAAAAAAAAGATTAAAAAAAAAGATGAGAAGTCAACCTTAAAGTGTTAGTAGAAATAAATTAAAAAAAATAATGATTATTTACATATGATTTTACGCAAATATTGTTGTAAAATTTTCTCAACAAACAATTTGTTGAAAAAATTTCACGAGCGGGTTTTTTTTAAACAAATATTATCTATAATTTTTTTTTAATTGTTGACCATTTCAAAACCTAGTAAGTGTATGGAACACTAGAAATTTGACGTCCTGAATGGGGTGTAGTAGGTAAAAAAAATTTGGACGATTCAAAAGTACAGACGCCTGCACATCAATCTATCCAAAACTGTCAAATTTCTTCATCATCATCATCAGCTCATTATATGTCCCCACTGCTGGGGCGCGAGCCTACCCTATGGATGGATAGGTAACTCATTTTAAAGTTTACTTTAAAATATATAGAGTATACACTTTAAAATTTTACTTTCACTTTGATACGGTGTTGTGACTTACCTACTTGTTTTTGAAATGATCAAGTCTATGTGTAAACTCTTGCTAGGTGCAGGGAACCTAGTAATTCATAATACAAGCGTGATACCAGTGCACGTGTTTTGGTATTATGTACATATTACCAAAACACGTAATAATACTACTACATAATACCAATTACCTACTAAGAAACAGGGTATAGCCCATTTTATAGACACACTAGGTTTTGAAATGGGCCAACTGCATTGTCTGAGTGTGTTTATCCTTGACGAAATACACAACACATGAAATGTGCTGAAATAATACCGTGTTGGCTTATCTGCAATGGCTGTGATGATGGTAAGCGAGGACTTTTTAATAATTGTAATAAAACAACTTTCTTATTTTACACATTACTTTTAATTAATGTTTATCCTGACGTTTCGAACCCTTTGCAGGGTCCGTGGTCACAGGGAGACTGAGGTGTTGGTCGTCTCATAATTAGTTAGTAGCTTGTATACCCTCAATTAAATTAATCAGGAGCGTTCCGTTTTACGCAGAAAGAGCTTACAGTATCTTTTGGTCTGGCAGTGTGGTGTTGGGGCTGGGATTTAATATTTTAATTTTAAATACGATTAATGTGCCGTAAACTTTTAAAATCGTTGTAACGCTGCACCAGTTTGTCTGGCTGGACTTCATTGCAACTTAATATCAAGTGGAGTTCTTTTTATAGAGTTAGGCGATTAACACAATAATTTGATTCAATGTTTATCCTGACGGTTCAAACCCTTTGCAGGGCCCGTGGCCGTGATCCTGACGAGTAAACGTTTAAACATGGCAGAATAAACATTAAATCAAATAAATGTGTGAAATAAACGCGAGTAGATCCGTAATAGTAGTTTATGCAACTGTCATATAATGAAGGATATTAAAACACGAGTGTGAGTTTATGAAACGAGCGCAGCGAGTTTCATAATAGTAACGAGTGTTTTAATACCCGTGTTATATGCAGTTGCATACACTACTTTATCTTCACTAATGCAATTAGTCAAACAACAAGAGTAAAAGCTGACAATAGTTTATTAATTAGTTTATTTATAATAATTGTTCAAATTTTGGATGGTATAATTTTGAAAGTTAATGTTAATTTTTCATATAATTTTCTAGATTTTTCTGGCAAAAGATTGTGAGTTACTTTTGTTGCCAATTCTAGAATATCCGGAGGCGTACAAATATCATCGTCGCTGTCCATTTTTAACTTTTAATTTGTATTTCAAAAACAAAACACATTGCGAAACATTAAATTCACGCGTACGTGTATTGTCACAGTGAACTTGCCGCCATTAAAATCTAACCAATGAGCGCGCGCAGGGCCAATCAGGAGCGAGCGCGCGCTGTTCTTTTTTTATTTAATTGGCACAAGATCTTACCAAAGAGTTTTGTGTGTAAGTTTAGTAGTTTCGACGAAGTTTTCACGTATAACCCAACTGTTTTCAAAAGCCAGCCTAATATCAAAATTTTATACAACTTGTATGAGGATTTTGACATAAGGCTCGCCAGGTTAATTGGTCGCGTTTTATTGATGTTATAATGAGATTTTACGATATCGATGTGGATATTATACCATCATGTGAAATTGCTTAAATTGAGTGTTTTGTTGTCTGCGCTATAACAGTAGTAATTATAAGTCAAGTATTGGAAACATAAGTAGAATGTTACAACATTAGTGTAGATAAAAGTAGTTTTATTCCAATGCGTAGTGTTCGCTTAAACTGTATAAAGTCAAAGTCAAAGTCAAAATGTTTTATTTAAATAAACTTAAGAAAATTTTGAATCGTCCTTTTACCTTCTATTTTTTAGCTGTGGAGAAGAATGAGCGCAGGAGACTCCACAGCTTCAAAATAATGTAAACCAAAATACCGTGCTGCGTCTCGCTGCACTGGCTGTTGAGCGAGGAGATGCTGGTGAGCGAGGACTTGCGGCTGCCGAGGCGCGAGGACGCGGACGGCGAGTGCGGCGCCGACCCGCCCTCCGCCCAGCCGCTGTAGCACGACTTGATGTCGCATATCACCTGCGCACCGCAAACGAATTAACTACCATTTTGTTATAAACCTACCTTTTCGTATGTGTATTATTAATATTTAAGTAAGTTTATTTTTGTTTTTGCAGGAGGTACACATTAATCACAACGGTTTCTGTTTTTGTTATTATTGTCGTATTCTTCGTATCTTTAGTTATCGGTTAGTTGTTTTTAATACTTAAGTTGTATTTGTGTTTTGTTGTTGTGTGTTATAATAGTAAATAAAATGATTATCTATGTCTATGTCTACTTATCCTAATGATATTTGTATTATTTTTTTATTTTTGCATGCGCAAAGCTATATAGTAGAAAAAAAAGACTGAGGACAACTTCATAGTGACGTAATACCGCTGGCTTGCAGCACAAATAACAAAGTACTAGAAGAATTCAACGAGACTTCTGGGGTCTCGGTAACTCTCAGCGGTTAGAGCATTGGACGGGTAAGCCAAGGGTCGTGGGTTAGATTTCTACACAAGCTTTTGAGACTGGTTGCTTTTTTCTAGTAAAATTGTATCCTAATGATAACATGTTTAACCATAGAAAGTTGTGTGCCAAAGCAGATTAGGAATTACAAAATTCTGCAAATCAAATCCGTCTTAACCACTAGAGCAGGTAAGTATTACTGATTAGATAGATTAGACCTAGATAGATTAGAAGGTTAAGACTAGATTAGATTTTTTATTTTTTAGTGCTAATTGCTGCTCTAAAACTGAATATAATAATTATATAGTGACGACCCAGCCAGGAATCGAACCTGAGTCGTCCGCAATCCAGGCGGCTGCACTGACCTTATGCTACGGGGAGGGCTGACGTAAGCACTGATTTTTTTTTCACTACTTTGATTTTGACTGATTTTTAGCGGCAATAGTGACATCTATCAAACAGTTATTGCAACCGATTGGCTATGCAGATTCATCTTCACAGATGAAATAACACAAATGTGATAACACAACAACAAACAATTTGATTGCGGTAGACTCAGGTTCAATTCCTGGCTGGGTCGGGTAGAAATTTAATTTTCCACAATATTTTATAATTATTTATTTTCTGAGTGTTCCGAAGCGTAGTAAGGCTGACTGACCTGCAAGCTGGCGGCGGGCAGCGTCCGCGGCTCGGCGGTGTGCCGCACCAGCTGTTCGCTTCCCTCTTGAAGGTGACCGACTTCCGCCAACATCGCCACCTCACTCTCCTATAGACATAGCACATCAATTAGCATTTTAAGTTATTATTATTATTATCTTTATTTATTTTTTCTCATATAAATTAACATTTTTAAATATTAAACAAAATAAATAAAACATTTAAAAATATAAAAAATAGGGTCCGCCGGCATCGGGACCA
Source organism: Eudonia truncicolella (assembly GCA_949315975.1). Taxonomy (NCBI): domain Eukaryota; kingdom Metazoa; phylum Arthropoda; class Insecta; order Lepidoptera; family Crambidae; genus Eudonia; species Eudonia truncicolella. The sequence continues at coordinate 2,607,906 of OX438848.1, read as the reverse complement.
GGGTCCGAGCTACCGGTGGTTAGGACTCCAGAGACAGGAACCTCCTCACAATGCGTGCCGTATCGGGGAGAACTGCCTTCCGAGTCAGGCCCTTGATCCAGCCGCCTAACGAGAGCCTCATTAGATGTTGATCGAGGCTCTTGGCCATTAGGCCGTTGGCTGTAACAACAATCGGTACGATGACAGCCGAATCCACATTCCACATGTTGACAACCTCGTGTGCTAAGTCGAGATATTTGATTTGTTTCTCTTTCTCAGCTTTCACGAGGTTCTCGTCATGAAGAATGGCGATATCGACAATCATCGTGCGGTGCGCTAATCGATCTATCACTACAATGTCAGGCTTATTGACTACAATAGTCCTGTCGGTGATGATAGATCGATCCCAGTACAACGTGACATGGTCATTTTCGAGAACTGGGTCGGGTACATACTTGTAGTACGGTACCTCAGAATCCACAAGTTTGTATTTCAAAGCAAGTTGCTGGTGGATAATCCTGGCCACTTGGTTATGCCTATGCAAGTACTCGTCGTTAGCCAGACGAGAACAGCCAGAAATAATATGTCTGATAGACTCACCCGGACGGTGGCATGCCCGACATATGTCAACCGTCCCGTCCTTCATAATATATTTCCGGTAGTTATTCGTCAGCACAACTTCGTCCACAATTGCACAGACAAAACCTTCAGTTTCCCCACAAAGGTCACCGAAACGCAGCCAGGATACGGACGCTAAAAAGTCTACATCAGGTCCATGAAAGGCTCGATAAAAACGCCCGTGGAGCTCCTTGCCTTGTCATACCCTCCCTTCGGCCATTGGCACTAAGTACTACGGGTTTGTGCCAGTTCTTGCTAGCCAAGGATAGCGGGGTGAGTCCCTTGTCCACTGCTACCACATCTCGGTGCATACCCATATCGGTTTTTAGAAAATATTCCCTGAGACTGTACACCTCACGGTTGTGGAGGGTCTTAGCAGTTAAAAAACTTCGACCCCCGCACTTCCGCGTGATGTACAGCCTCATTACCGACGATCGTGGGTGATACATCCGATTTGCGGTCAGCAATGTACGGACTCGCCTATCCAGTGCATCCAGTTCTGTCTGAGTCCACTTGAGTATGCTAAGGAGTACATCAGGACTGGCATGACCCAACCGTTGAAGGCGCACACCTTTTTGCCACCTGATAAGGAGCTTGTGAGCGCCTTTTTCAGGCGACCAAAGAAACGCTCCTGTAACGATTGCTTCATGTCAGCCACACTTATTATTATTATTTGCTATATTTACTTATTTAGCTTTTTAACCCTATACTTGGCAGAGTTTTTGTTGTGGAATGGCGACCAAAGAAACGCTCCTGTAACGATTGCTTTATGTCAGCCACACTTATTATTATTATTTGCTATATTTACTTATTTAGCTTTTTAACCCTGTACTTGGCAGAGTTTTTGTTGTGGAATTATACATATTATATATTTATTGTATAAAATGTGTTAAAATGTTTTTGTTTTTTGTTTATATAATTTTAACGCAAATTTTGTTGCGATATAAATTACAAAAACACAATGTTGAAAAAATTTTCACGAGCAGGATTTGAACCTGCACCCTTCTGACATACCAGGTCAGGTGCTCTTCCAATTGAGCTATCGTGGTTCTAACCAGCCCGCCGAAATTATTCAACACTATTCAATAGCTCAATTGGAAGAGCACCTGACCTGGTATGTCAGAAGGGTGCAGGTTCAAATCCTGCTCGTGGAAATTTTTTCAACATTGTATTTTTGTAATAAAATGTGTTCTTAGGAATATTTAGAATATTTTTGGAAGTTAGGTTTCTTAAATAATGCACTATGCTAAGAATAGGGTTAAATTAAAGACATTTTTTTTACTGTTACTTTATACACTTTTAAACTTTTGCGTTCCAAAGTTAACAAAGAAATTGAGGCCGTGGTCAGCCCGTGACCACAGCCGTTGTAACTCAGTCTAAACGACGAGTATAAAGAAGGTATGAAACCTTTTTACTAATTAGTTTGCGTTAATCCCCGTTGAAATTTCTTTCTTAACTGTTACTTTACTTTTACCCAGTACATTTACATATAAAATTAAATCTAAATTAGTTAATTGAAAGACGTTTAATGTACTGTAAAGTGCTTATTGCTTAGTGCTTACTTATCAACACATTTTACATTGTTCATCAGACACACGCCTGTACATCAGACTACCACAAACTGTCAAATTTCCTCAATAGACTTTGAACTTTACGTTACATGACACATATGGTTGAACATTTATTGAAGAAATTTGACAGTTTTGGGTAGGTTGATGTGCAGGCGTCCGTACTCTAATTTTACCCTAACTAGAGCCAAGTAATTTTTCAACTTTATTATACAAAAAGAGACTAAGAAAACGTACCACCACCGGATTGAGCAGCGCCACGAAATGGCAAAAGCGGTTCCTCTCCTCCACCAGGGCTGCCTTCACTGCCTTCTCTTCCATCTCCTCGAGCTGCTGCTTGCGTTCTTGCACATCCTACAAAATGAAGGCAGCAATAGTTAATAAAACATGATTAAACAAAACTTCTGTCCAGATGTGAAGTCAGCTATAAATATATATATCACAGCACACGTATACGTACAAGAGGAAAACTCGTCATCCCGGTACCACCGCGCCCCGAGGAGGCGTGGATAGTAATGGGGTCATCAACCTCCAGCCTCCTCCCTTAGGCCCGTGGTCCTCGAAAGAGGTTCGGGAGGAGCGGCCTACCTATTAAAACCATAGGGATGCATTAAGGTGGACGGTGGTGCCATGGTGGTGGACGTATACTGTGATATATATATATATATATATATATATATATAGCTGACTTCACATCTGGACAGACCTCACGTGCCAATAAGGTGACTGGGACCACCGGTTTGGCAATCACCACATTACGTTTATACCTGGCACCTTCTACTAACCGATTAGGTTATATGAAAAAAATCGCAACAAGGGACCATCTGCGTCATGTCATAACGCCATATGGTCCGCCGAAGCGTTCTACATTCGAAACACAAATGTATCAATCAATAGAGGTGTCCGGTGGATGCGTATAGACCGCTCCATTTTAATCGCTCCAATAATAAAGTCAAGGTGATAACTGTTTGTTTCGGTCCTCACCTTTTTCTAAACAGTAGAAAACTCGTCAACCGAATCCTTACCACTGCACCCGGTGAGACGCTGATGGTTATGTGGGGTTTTGCAATCATCAGCATAGAAATACGGTTCTCACCTGCAGACAGACGTCGACGCGCCGCTTGGCGTCAGGCGGCGCGCGGCGTGCTTTCCTCGCGTGCCGCTGCGCGTCGTGCACGCGTCGCCGCAGCTCTGCGCGCGCACGCTTGCACTCGCGAGCGTGTTCGCGGCTGAGAGCACCGGACGCGCAACCGCGTCGCCACTCCTCGGCTCGCTCCGATAGGGGTGTGATTAACGTGTCCATTAGGGCACTGAAAATTGATTTTATGTTTTTAAATTTATTTTAAATAATATTACAATACTTACTCCATATTTCAAACCAAGTTACAATTATGAATTATTACAAAGTAGCGATCGATGACGGCGCAAAGGCGATTTTCTTTTTGAACTTCAATCGAGTTAAAGTTTGCTTCAGCCAGTGATATAAGTAGGTTTCTCAAGTTTACCACCAGTTTGTGCTGCTTAGTTATCTATACAAATCGTAGCTATCTTCAACCCGATCTAGTATAGGAACGTACTAACTATTATATAATCTGTGCTAAGTAATAGTGATGTAAGCTGACTGTTGAGTGCGAGCAGCATTCGATCACGTTGACGAAAACGAGAAATTGTATGGCAAAACTGGAATAATGTGAGTAAACACGCGCGCTTGCACTCGCGAGCGTGTTCGCGGCTGAGAGCGCCGAACGCCCAACCGCGTTACCACTCCTCGGCTAGCTCCAACAGTAATGTGATTAACGTGTACATTAGGGCAGTGAAAATAATTGAAGACGGATTTCAAATAAGAAATAATACGAGTATGGGGTATGACGGATATAGGGAAAGCTTAGAAACCTGTTCTTACCATCTCTTCTCAGTCGAAGGCTTTTCCTAAATCCGAGCTGATGGTAGATTCAATAGTTTAGTTTAAACAAAATTTTAGTATTATTATTTGACATTTTTTATAGTTTTGTCGTATGTCATGCGGTTACCCTGTTAAGGCATTTATTGAAAAAACTATTTATTTTTATAATACACTCTCGTCAGAATTGCTTTGAGTCTAGCTTTGTGGAAAAATCAACAGTTCGGTAGACATACTTCTCGCGCACCGCTTAGGGCGTCCGCTGCATCAAGCGGGCGAACGGGAAATTTAATTAAAAAATTTTTTTTTTTTTTTAGAAAAATACTCAAATTCACTATTCACATGATTATCGCTTTCATTTGCTAAAGTACGTTGATAAAATAAAATTAACTTAGAAGAAGGACACTGCGGCGCGGCGACGCCTGCCGCGAAGCGTGTGACAGTGACAGGCGATCCGCCTCACGCAGCGCTGCTCTATGAATTTACGTGAAACATCACGCAGCGCGGGCGCCCGCGCCGTGACGGCCGAAACGGACGGCCGCCGACGACGGGTTGAAAGCACAACCACAGATTGAGTAAAGCACAACGCTAACCTAATGAACGTCTTCATACGGGTCTCGATGGCGCGATGGCGCAGGCACACCCGCGTGAGTGCAGTGCCGATCTCTTTGGTAGCACCTGCAACAAACATACAAGCACTATTAAGAAAAGTATTTACGATACAGGGTCAATGAAGCACGTTATTTATAATTATAATATATTTTTTTTTTAATAATAATAAATCTTTATTTCAGATAAAATATCCATAGGCTTATAGTACGTTAGTAACAATTTATGCTATGTTAGTAAAAATAAATTAGTTAAAATAAATTATATATAACTACAGTCATATATATAGCATGTCTAATTCTTAACTGATCTTTAATATTTGTAAAAATATTAAGATCGGATGTTGATGACGTAGTTGTCGACATTGAATAGGGCTCCTTTGGCTTGCAGAGTAAGAGCAGATGGTGTTGGTTAATTTCAGCGAGTTGGATAGAGCCACGATAGCATAGTTTGTAGTGCACCTGAACCGGCATATCATGAGGTTGGAATCCCGCTTGAGGATTTTTTCAACACTTTGTCTTTTTTCAAATTGTATTTTGTTCGCAACAAAATTTGCGTAAAATTATATAAACATTGGATTCAGAAGTACGTTATATTATTATGATGCATTCAGACAAGCGCAAAAAATTTTGCGAAACTTTTCGCTCGAATTTTAAACGCAGCGGCAGCACAGATACACATATTGTCTGTGTCTTAGGTAGGTACCTATCTATAACAGATAGGTTAACTCGTACTCCAACAATAAAACATAATATTGTTTATTAGATAATATCATAATATTATTATAATAGGTACTGACGAAAGGAAGGAAGGAAAGGAGAAATAAGATGGCCCGCATATTTGACTGACTTCAACAACCTATGTCAGCTCGTCTTTTTCTCGGCATTGTAACAAACACTATAAAATGAGACGTAATTATTTTGATGATAAAAAGATCAAAAGAATTTAAAAAAAAAACCGAACGGAATTAATTACAGTAGCGCGTCTGTTAGACGATAAGTAGGTAGGTACGCCACGAACGCAATCTATTAAAATTAATCCAAAGTTGTTATACAACCGCACGAAAAGAATGACAGTAGCACGGAATGTAGCACGTCTGGGTCCCGCCACGAACGCCATCTAATAAGAGTAATCTAAAGAGAATTACCATACAAAATTACCAATTTTTTATTTAAGGAATCGAAAAATAAAAAATTGGTAATTTTGTATGGTAATTCTATCTAAATAAATCTTCTATATAAATTTTTCTTTTCTTTTTAAACCATTCTTGTAGATAGATAGATAGATAGATAATACTTTTATTGCATCACTAAAAAACATAAACATGAACAAAAGAAAAAAATAAAAATAATTACAAAGTTACAATTTGGCGGTCTTATCGCTTTCAAGCGATTTCTTCCAGACAACCAGTCGGATGGAGAGAGCTAATAAACTTTAAGATCAGAGGTGAAATTATTGAAACATACTAGAATAATGTGTATTTTATAAATAAAGCAAAATAATAATAATGAAAATGATGATAATGGTAAACATATAAATAAACCTACTTAAACATAATAGTATATAGGAGGAAAGTAACAGATATGGCAGTTTTGCAGCTGGACAGGGTTGATCGGAAAGGTAGAATTTTTTCACGAGCTCTTTAAATATGTGAATGGATTTCGCACGCCTGATCGTAACTGGAAGCGAATTCCAGAGACGAACAGCTTGGACGGCAAAAGAAGAATCATAAAAGGTGGTGGTGTGTGGGGGTGTTGTATTAGAGCGAACAAAAAAAAAGATACATTAATAAAATTTTAGCGAGACTAACAAATAGCAATTGATTTTTACAAGCTTTTATTTAACTTGCAATGTAATGTATTTGTTCGAGTGGAATCTTGCAACTCAATTTTGAAGCAGATATCTTCAACCGATTGAGCTGAAATTTTGTATACACGTTCAGTTTTGATGACATTGACAATGCATGGTAAACTGTGTGACGTCATTCTAAATCCAACATGGCGGCACACCTAAGATGGCGGACTAATTATTTTTAATGCATATACAATATGGGTGTCAAATGAAAGGGCTTGCTGAGAATAACTCAAGTGACGTCACTCTAAATCCAATATAGCGGACTAAGTTTTTGATGCTTGCCTACAATATCAGATGAAAGGACGATAACTAAAAAGAAAAAAAAGTGAAAACCTTTTTAAAAAACAAGCTTTTATTTAAATGCGCTAAAAAGAAAAAATAAACTTTTACGTTAAAACTTTTACTATTTATAACGCCATTACACAATTTATATGATATATAGCTAGCTTGTCGCGAGATTTACTTGTGTAGATAAACAATTAAGTAAATTAAATGACTTGATGTGATTGATTTTAACTATTAACATTTTCAATCTAAAAAAACACAAATGTTGGAAAAATTTTCACGAGCAGGATTTGAACCTGCACCCTTCTGACATACCGGGTCAGGTGCTCTTCCAATTGAGCTATCGTAGTTCTAACCAGCCCGCTGAAATTATTCAATACTATTTACTTTTTACTTTGAAAGCCAAAGGCGCCAATTCAATGACAACAACTACCGTCTTTAGAGACCCGGTATGTCAAAAGGGTGCAGGTTCAAATCCTGCTCGTGGAAATTTTTTCAACATTTGTGTTTTTGTAATTTGTTTCGCAACAAAATTTGCGTTAAAATTATATAAACAAAACAAAAACATTTTATTTTCAATAAGTAAATACGAGTACTTAAATCTTGCGACAAGCTTTTATATCATATAAATTGTGTTATGACTACTTATGACGTTATAAGTTGGTAGTAAAAGTTTTAAAATGAAAGCTTGTTTTTTTTTTAAATGATTTTTATTTATATATGTACTTGTTTATTCTTTACTCCATAGAGTTTCGGTTATCTGCGAATATACTATACACCGTCACTTTTTGAACGTTTTAATTCTCGTTTTTTACTTGTTTCTTGAGAAAAGTCATAATTAGCAAAATTAATTACTTAAATAAACGGTTTTTACTTGGGATTTCTAGCCAGCCGCTGGCAAATATCAAAGGTCAATACAATTCAAATTATCTGCATCTGAGTCAGTACCGTAAAAACCGTAGCGATCGAAGTAATATTACTTAATGGTGATTTAGATTGTGTTTCTCAATAATGCTGACAGCTGTTTTCATGATACAAGCGAGATACTTTTAAACTGAACAATTTCAAAATTAATGCTTTCACTTCATCTTCAGTCTTTGCAAGTTTACATAAAACTATTAAAATATATCTCCATTATGAATGCGCGTTATTGTCATGTTTGTTTGTTTGTTTGTCGGGTATCTCGATATCTTTAATTTAATAACGTCTTGCCTAACAAACACTAGCAGTCAGCACTATGCTGCTGTATTGTAGGTGCTGTTCGTGGACAAAAATGCAAAAATACATTTGAATACACTAATAGCACCCGCCAAGAATATCAATAGGTGCTGAACGTGGACTAGGCCAGGTGTTATTCGTGCAGGTGCTATTTACGCGGTTGCTCAAAGTGGATTACCTCAAACACTTTGCCTTTCATCTCACCCGACTTTACACCTGGTGGTAAACTCGTTTATTTGAGGGTTGCTCGAGCGCGGTATGTATGAAGCTTACCTTCTGCGGTCTCCTGATTTAGTGACAGAGCATTGATACTTGCACAAGTGTGAGTGGCGACCTTTCGGAGGGGTCTAATCAAAAGGGCTGGACTTTCAGCAAAAACTTCGGAACTCCATTTCCACTTGACATCAGGTGGAATGGAGACATAGGGTGTGCTACTTATAAAAAATAAGTCATCGTAGCCATACAAAGGAGAGGCCGTTGGTGTATACGGCACCAGCCACTTTTATACAGATTATCAAAGAAGCATCTCTCTGTAAATGAACATATAGGTACGTTCGCTGGAAACCAGGCAGTATCCAGGCAGCAGCCAGGAAAATAGGTATAGCAATTTATCAGTCACGTGTATTTATTATTGGGTTATTATCATATGTAGGGAATACCGAACTTACAATAATGTAAAATAAACAACCACAAGTTGAAAGATAACAGAAAACATCCGTGTTTTTAGCGACACTATCTATAAATTACCGCAGCCTACAGATATATGAAAACTATTAATTGAGACCTACCCAAACCCATTGACCAAAAACATTTCTTATCTCCTTGCGCCTAATCACCTTGTCGAATCTCGTACTTTTTAAACCAGGTAAAAGAAAAATAATAATACTTTGCTTCCATTGGCTTCCATTGGCAGTGAAAACCACTTTGAAGTTAGCCAGATATTGCATCGAACACCACAATATTTTAAACATTACGGTACAATTCAGGGATAGATGTTTTTTTACCCAACTACGAGTATATTAGTGCCTGCACGCATCTGCAATGTGTTTGTGCGATAAAGTATTAATTAATATGTATTAAAGATAAGTAAACCTTCCCTCACTCCGTTTTAGGCTGCTTTTCCACTAGAGTTGTGCGAGGCAAAAATCTACCAATAGGATTACACAATTTTAAACCGCAGGGAAAACGAAGCAATCCTATTGGTAATTTTTTTCTATCGCTTAGCTACTACGCTCTAGTAAAAGCAACCTTATTGCTCTGACTAGGTAAATTGTAATTAATTTAGTTAGACTGTGGCACTTAGCAATATAAGTGTTAGCCAACGGGTATTTCTTCCGATTGCCTCACAAATCGAACGGCCTATTCCTATCAAGGAGTCGGGCAGATCGGACGTCATTAACATATAAAATTAATTGTAAATAACAATATTTATGTTAGTGCAAAATGTCAGGAATGAAAATAATACTGTTTGCGATATTACTGTGTGCAGTGATCAACGTGAATGCGCGTAAGTAGGTATTACAGTTAGTTTACAAACTCTGTTCAAGTCATTAATATTTTTTTATGACTAATAGGGGTACGGGGACACGCTCGCTTGTGTGATTGATGCCACCCCCTCTAGAAACCCACTAAAGTTGTTTCAATCACACGGCTTTAACCCTTTGTGCCAAACAAAGAATATGCTCCGAATAGTTATTCCGCGTTTTGTTCCTGTCATTTAAACGTCAAAAAAGACAAAACACGGAATAATTATTCGAAACTTAGTTAAATTTCTCGCCGCCCACAAAACGTACGGTAAGGCTGCTGCTGTAAAGCCACAGGCGGCCACCAGCAATCTCTTTTCAAAAGAAAAAAGGTTTGATAATTTTATTTACTTTTTTAAGCTATTCAAATTGACTGATATTTTATTTCCCGAAAAGAATTGCTATTTAATAAATAAGGTTAATAAGAGTGCCTCCTTCTTCGATCAATTGTGTTGATCGAAAGCCTCCTTTGATGACAACAAAGACATACATCTCTTTGGATGACAAGGATAAAAAATTGTTTTATTAAAAATTACAAAAACCAATAATTGCAACACAAAGTAGCTAGTCAATTGTAATAACCACAATCACATAAGTTAATTTTCAGATCGTTTATAATACTAGTACAGATTTGCGTAAAAGCCGTTGCTTTTACGCAATTTTATTAAAACGATCTGTCCAAATTGCGGCCTAAACGTTTTAGGCCGCAATTTGGACATATCGTTTTTTTAGCAAACCCATATACTTATATTAAGCGATTAGTTACGATGGGACAGCTATGTTAATAATTTATATAATTATTTTTATACCTAAATAACACTGAAAATGTCCGGTATGCAGCATTGCATTCAATGCAATGGCATTGCCCTGCAATGTTTGCAGTGCATATCAAATCTCTATCAGAACACAGATTACTTGTGACAAAATATGATATCCGCTGTACACATGTTTTTCAACTTTTCATAGAACCGTTTATCTAATACTACTATGTAAATCTGTAGACTCTGTCTGTACATGCATTTTGAAATAAATATTAATTTTATGACTCATTGACACCAATTCTACGATTTTTAAAATGTTTGTCTGTATGTCTGTATGTCCTCTTATGACTCATGAACGACTTGACCGATCTTGATGAAAATTTGTATGTAGTAAGAACATAAGATTGTGCAAATGATAGGCTATTAAAAAAAAATTCAAACAATTTTCGCACAGCGAAGTGGGCGGGTGACGGCTAGTTGTATATAAAATAATCCCCAACGTTTCTTTTTTAGAGAACTTTTGCACTACTCCAGATGGCAAAGATGGGGAGTGCAAGTCAATCTTCGAATGTCCTGTATTGTACGCTTTAGCTAATAAACCACAGAAAAGTGAACACGAAACAAAATACCTAATTGGTTTTAAATGCCCGGGTCATCAAGTAAGTTCCCTATATTCATTTAATGGAGCTCGGTGGCGCAGTAGTCAACGCACCTGGTCTGCGATTGCGAAGGTTAAGCATCGGATGGGTCACCAAAAATGTATTATGTCGAGCTCCTCCGTGCTTCTGAAGGAATGTAAAGTCGATGGTCCCGGTTACATGAGCTGTTAACAAACACCAATTCGCACTGACTCGTGCCCCAGCAGCGGGCACATAAAATGAGCTGTTGATGTGATGATGTGACCTGTTGTTAATGTTAATTAATGAAAAAGTAATCATCCGTTAATTTAATTTGATTTGTCCACAGTACTCTTTCTGCTGCCCAAAACCACAAGGACAGTCATGTTACACCCCTGACGGAATACGAGGAAACTGTGTACCCTACCAAAACTGTCTACAGATAATGAAAAATACCAATAAATTCGTAGCGGACTCGTTGTAAGTATACAAAAACACTGACACAATCTAATAAAGCGTTTCAACCAAAAGCAAAACTGATGCAAGTAAAAAAATTGAAAGAAGTGATTTTTTTTTTTACAAAATACATCGAGGTTGGTTGGTGTGTACCAACCAACAAGTGTTAACACATAAACAAGTAACAAAAAAAACGGTGATACGGTGTGTATAACCTACAATTATTTCGCAGATGTCCGGGTCAAGGGATAGTTTGTTGTGGCGAGACTCCCCGACCCGAGATTAAAAGGGGAGTATGCACGGCGTCGGCGTTCCCCCCCGACCCTGCTTCGGAATGCTGCGGCATACAAGTGTCATCAGAATCTAGGATAGTAGGTACATATTCCAGCACTCATTGCAATCCAAGTATAAGTCAAATTCTGAGGATAATATTTCCTCTCATGTCGTCGGATTCGGCTCTTGATTTTTTAGGATATCCTCATCTACCTTACGTATACCAAAACAGTAATTGCTGGTGCTAAGTCAGATAATGCAGAAGCAAAATCACAGGCAAAACTCTACACACGGCAAACGGGGTTACGGGCACAACTATTGATTAGTTTCCACAGCACCCCGTTCATGTCACAGCTGCCGAACTAACAATTTCTATCCTATTCTTAATCATTACATTGAATGTTCTGAACGAAATTATTACATAGATAGTTACATATTCATAAGAATTAATTTCCAGGTGGCAACGTAACAAGCATAGACGAGTACCCATGGGTTGGTATAATAAATTTTAAGAATGGAAAGCAACTGTGTGGCGGTGCACTGATCAGCAGTAGATACGTACTGACTGCGGCGCACTGCGTATATGAACAGACACGCAACAGACCGTAAGTAGTAACGTTGCAAACAATCTTCCTGTAGTAATGGCCAATTGGAGGAGTTCCACAATATATAAAAAACTTTTATTATACAAACTAAGTAACGTACTTAGGAGCTCTCTTTTTCTCCCTTATGTGCGCCTTCGCCCATTTCCTGGAAGTACATAACGGTTCTAGTCCAAAAATTGGCAATACCAAGAAAATGAACCTATCAGACGCGCTGGCAATTTTATAAAATGAATTTAAAGAAGAAATATCTGAACAGTTTTTAAAAGGCGCGACACGGCCTCCAAATGCCAAAGAACTATAACAAGTTGCGGTTCCGTACAGAGTTTCTATGATTCAATAATTGTTGCTAATTTAACTTTCCCCTAAAACGTATCACTTGGAAATACTCATCACATTAACGACTTTCAGCGTCAGCGTCACTCTTGGAGACTACAACAAGGATTCTGATAATGACTGCATTTACCTAGACAATCAGCCTGATTGTGCGGACCCTCCGGTTACGATACCAATCGAGCAAATAATCATTCATCCGGAGTACAACCCCACTGATCCAAACTATAGAAACGACATAGCTTTGGTTCGATTGGCACAAGCAGCACCATACACAGGTATCGATCTACAGCTTGTACTGATATATATTTCTGCCGCCAAGTAGCATGACCATTACGGAACCGGTGCTGTAATCTTGTTGAAAAGGTGCAAAATTTTGCGAATTAAGTTTTTTTTATATGTATTACTCGCAAAGGTAAGATTGCCTCTGCAAGCCACCGATGACGCTGTCGATCTCATACCTACTTCTGCCGCCAATGCATTGTTCTCCAGTAGTTACTAAGGCTTTGACTAAGGTAAACAACGAACGTGGTAACCACTTACCATCAAGCAAATTCGTATGCTTGCATATGTCGTCAGTAATTCAGTAAGTCGAATGAAAAAAAGTTATTCCTACGCTCACATTGACTATAAAGCAGAAAGAAGAAGTACTTCACAAGATAATTCAAGGTATTAGAAAACTGTCTCGAGAGAAGTCTAACGTAAAACAAATTGTTTCCAGAATTCATCCGGCCGATATGCCTGCCGTCAGCAATGGATGATATCGTCGCAAATCCACCGAAAAACTTCAAGCTGACTGCTGCGGGGTGGGGAGCAACGGATGAAAAACACCCTACCACCAGCTTAAAATTGAAAGTCACTATGCCACTCGTTAACACCTGGGTAATTAAAAGAAATTGTTAAATAATTGATTTGGAAATTGCATCTAAAGACGTTTAAGAACAACTTACTGTAATTGATATTAACCGTACAAGGTGGAAAGTGTGAACTAGAACGGAGGTCTGTTTTGGTATATTTAACAAGTATTCAATGGAAGCGTCAATAAAGTCTTAACACTTAGAAATTTATGGCCTGAAGAACTGAAGACTACACGTTTAATTACGTAATAGCCCTGCTACCTGCATTCTGCGAGATCTCGCGATCTTCATAAAAATATATTGTGCCACAGAACTGACAATTCTTATTCATTTTCTCTATTTCCTAGGAATGCAGCAGAGTATACCACTCTCAGGAGCCACCAGTTGTTTTGTGGAGCTACCAGCTGTGCGCGGGTGGTGAAAAGCTAAAGGACACTTGCACGGGCGATTCCGGTGGACCCCTGATGTACGACTCTGGCAATCAATACCAAGTCATCGGCATCGTCAGTTTCGGCAACAGGGAATGCGGCACTGAAAATACGCCCGGCGTCTACACCAAAGTGTCCGCCTACAACGTATGGATTCGCCGGAACATCAGGCCTTAGAATGTAGACAACTACAGAAAAGTATACAATATTTCACTAAGCAGACATTGTGTAAGTCATGATCATGACATGAGAATGAGACTCATTTATATTTCACTGTATGTAGTTTAGTTAAACTGTAATACGATGAGACTGCTCTTCCAAAAGACTCTTCTAAATGATTGTGAACATAGGGAGCAGACTACAAGTATTGTGTAACAAAGAACTTAGTCACTAGTCTATAGCATCTGTGCAAGTCGCAAATGTCTTTTATTACGTTATACATTTAGATATGCATATTTGTACGTTTATTTTATTGATCTGATATTTGTCTGGTCTCAAGAGCACGCAAAATTTTGAATTCTTACACAATAAACACATCTATGAATAATCTAGTATTTTTTTCTACTTTACTTGACATGTGTTATTATTATCGCAACAAACGTCAACATTCTAGAAAATGCAGATATCTCATTCATAACAGCTTTAACCTGATCAGTGATAACCAATTTGACCTAATTATAATAATTTCTCTGATTTCATTATCTTATTTGTATTTGTCTTACAATGTCAATGCAAGCTTAACGATTTCAGCTAATGATTACTATTAGATACTGTTTGATTCGAAAAAAACCATGGAAAAAGGAGTTTTTCCATGATTTTCCTAAAGGTTAAGCACTTTGCCTTCATCTCACGATGATGTTAAGTTATGATAAGGCCAAACATAAACCGCCCTTCACCCGCACTTCACCCGCAAGCCTCAACTCCTTCGGCGCTCGCTATCTTAGCTCTGACTAACGGAACACAACAATGCTTCCAATATTGTTGTTATGGTGACATATCTAACAAGTAGATAAGGAGGCGGTAGCTAGCCAGGCGGACTTAAAATAAGCCCGACTGCCAACCAAACTAAATACAACATAATACCCTGGGCTGGAAATCGAACCCGAGATCACATGGGTGTAAGATCGGTGGTTTTAACCATAAGACCTAAGAGGAGGTTACAATCCCCTCCTCCCTTTCACATACGTTATATACTTAGAGTAGATTATATACTATGGACGTTTGCCCATTTGCCAGTAGGTACCGTTTTATCATTGCAACTTTGATCAAATTTGTATATAAGGAAAAATACACACATAAAGCCGGAAATTGCTTCCGGATCATAAGATCTTAATACCAAAACACATCGAACTTAACTGTACTCATTTCGTGACACAATTTGCAATTCAGGAATTAACAAATTAAGTCATTCTGGATTTAAGACATTTTAGGATTAAGGCAAATTAAGAATTAGGTAAAAGTGGTTAGAGGGCGTAATGACATTTGGTATAAATGAACCGGAGCCATGGTGGCAGCTAGCTAGGCGGGCTTAAGACAAGTCGTTACAAATATTAAACCCCCCCGCTGGGAATCAAGCTCGGCGCTTTTGGGCCTAAGACCTATGGTCTTTACCTCCAAACCACGGAGGCGGTTAAAATATTGTTATGGCGACAGACTTAGAAAAGATGGTGGTAACTAGGCAGGCTACCTTAAAACTACTTACTACTTACCTACTTAAAACTGACCTTACAACATACCAAACCGATT
Source organism: Eudonia truncicolella (assembly GCA_949315975.1). Lineage (NCBI taxonomy): Eukaryota > Metazoa > Arthropoda > Insecta > Lepidoptera > Crambidae > Eudonia > Eudonia truncicolella. Next base: position 2,592,279 of record OX438848.1, on the reverse strand, counting down.
ACAATAAAATGTACTGGGATCCAAACTTATTACATCTGTAACCAGTCTTCTAACCACTAGACCACAGCACAGACACGGTCACTTATTTCCACTTTCTTCTTTATGTTTCAAATTTCTGCTTATTTAAGTCGTGGGAGGAATCCTTTCTATAAGACAGCTGAGATGTAAAGGATGGTATTGCTGCAGCGTACGTAAAAATCATGCGTTTACTGATTACTACACGTGTGAAGAAACAGATATTTACCCTTGATAAGTTTGGCTTTTATTAAGAACAAACACAAGTCGTGTAGCCCACGTGAGCAAAGCCGCGAGCAAAAGCTAGTGCCTAATATATAACTATAAATGAAATAGTTATCTTCGCCTATTAAACATTTCTTCAAACAATAAAAGTAACACTACTGTTACACGATATAATACTTTTATATTTATTGGATCAAGAAATTTTATTATTATAAAATAAAATAAATTGGTTTACGACAAATATACTCGTGGACAAATAATACGGGTCAGTAAGAAAAATTTGAATATCTCTTAAAATAATAAAGCTAGCGCATGCATGAAACTGTATGTTGAAGATAATTTCATAGTTAATAAATAACGACACTAAATGGTCGAAACATTATTAGTTTATTTAATAAAATTACATAAGAAACAAAATATCAACATTTTTTGCAAAGATACCACATAAAAACGACTTTAAAGCCATATTAATACTTCGTATTGTCTCCACGGGCTCTTCTTACAGCTCCAGACGATAGGGCATACTGTTTATTAAGTTTGTTATGCGATATTGCGGGATATTGTTCCATTCCTCCACTAACACATTTTTCAGATCTCTAAGTGTAGCTGGGGCGGGGTTCCGATTTCTCACACGCCTTCCGAGTTCGTCCCAAGCGTGTCTCCAGGGCCAGTCCATGCAATTGATGCCAACGTTCTAAATATACTCATTTATAATTTGAGCTTTCCTCAAAACAAGCTGGAATAAAACGTTTCCCTGGCCGTCGGTAAACTCTTCGCCGCCCATCCTGTGCATAGAGCATAAATCTAGATTCGTCAGAAAACCTAACAGTCCGCTCGCTTACCTCGTCTCTTCGGGTCTCTCGAAATTAATTTGTAACTTCAACTGCCGTGAGGTGTCGATTTCGGAGTATGGTCGTAACAAACAATAAATCAATCCGCTCGACCCGTAGTAAATCTCGGTCTGCCGGTTCCTGGTCTTCTAATGTTGAGCCCAGTTTCTCGGAAACGTTGCACGACTCTTTGTACCGTGTAAAGTGATACGCCTGTTACTCTCGCTGTACTTCTCTGACTTCTGCCTTCTTCTGGCGTTAGCGGCGATATTTCTATCAACTATGTATTCTGTGAACGATTTCATCAATCAACCATGATTCGGAATTACGTTATCACTCTAGTAATTCAATAAGACCGTGAAAGACGATGATAACTGTCTTTTATCATTTTGATCTGACAGATTAAAAACAAAAGTGAGAAAACAAGCAAAAGTAAAACACGCGTTATTTGAATTTATTACCAAATACGAACTTTTGTTTATTTTTTTTTAAAATACGTTTACCTCTTTGGTCAGTAGTAGTGTAGAGTAACATTTAAGGTTTTATATCAAACGATATTAAAATTATCTTTAATATAAAGTTTGTTTCATGCATGTAACATTATTAATTTACAAGATACATAGGATTTTGTCGCTGACCCGTATTATTTGTCCACGAGTGTATATGTACATTGACTTAAGCGCTTACAATGCTTGCAGTTTATGGGTGGTTCTCATTTCTTTCAGCCCGCTATACCTTTTTAAAAGGCGCACGCATTCATTTAGTGATTGCTAAACTGTTATCTATTTAATAACTTCGTCACACATACTTTTGTGTGTGGCGAGATTCGACTTGTAATGTTTTATATTTTGTTTTAAATTAAAATAGGTGTAACGAAATTCGACAAATTTTTAGGTGTGATATAAGATTCTACTATGACCAATTTGGAACAACCTATTTTGATCTATTCTAAGCATTTGTATATGTGACGAGATTTGACTTGTAATGTTTTAAATTAAAATAGGTGTAACAAAATTTGACTCATTTTTAGGTGTGATGTGAGATTCTACTATGACCAATGTGGAACAACCTATTTTGATCTATTCTAAGTATTTGTATAAGGAAAAACACCCAAAAAGGGAAATTTAAATGCTGAAAATATTTGGTAATATAGAATGAATTCAAGTAAAGAAAACTCATTAATTAGTTACAGAAATAGAAAACCAACGTTATTATTAAACAATAAGGATGTTTATTACTTTAAACAACATCCAACAACTACATAATTCCTGATAAGGCAATGCGATGGTACAAGCAGGAATGAGTTTAACCTATGGCATTGGATATCCCAATTACCTTACGTCAGTAATGCACAATCGACTGTGAAACAGTAATGCTTAGGGGTAATACTTCTTTGCAGAAGTTCGGCTAAACTAAGTTTATTTTTTGTATTTTACTACCTACCATACATACTCTCACGTCCTTCTCACAAAAAAGTGTAGACAGAGCATCCAAATCGCCAATTTTGAGTATACTCGCCCGACGTCACATTTAGCATAAACAAAGTAGAGTTCCGAGATGGAATAGCTAACATCAGTCATAGGTTTCTAAGTTAGCCGATCGCCTGATGTCGGCATCAGGCATTGGCGAGACCCCAACGGATAATACCTATTAAATGTTTATTGAAAAGTATCATTAAATTATTTAGTGTCGTATTAAACGTTTTTTATTTGACAGTGCTGAGCCAAACTTAAAAGAACGGTATTGTTATGTTTTCCATAATATTATTTGCACTATTTTTATTTGCCATAATGATCCTTGGTCATCATAATATTCATTTGCACTACTCATTTATACTAACAACGCATGACATAACAATTTATTAGCCATAACTCTCATTAGCCATAAAAATAGGTGCCATAATGCATGTTTCCCTGCAAAGAAAACCTATTAATCGGTTAGGTTAGCTTAGACTTGTGACCACGAGCTGCTAAAATTGCTTGTTTGTATGCTTGCTTTGCTGCATGTTTACTTGCATGCTGCGTGATTGCGTGCATGCTGCATGATTGCTTGCATTTTGCATGATTGTGTGCTCGTGCCCCGTGCCTCGTGGTGTATGCGTGCCTGCACTGACCTTTATTATTATTTTTAATGTTGTAAATTACTATAATGTTAAGTAAATGTTTTGGAAAATAATATTATTGAAAATAATCTATATGGCAAATAAAATATTGACACTTGATTGGTTATGAGTGTTATGACCAATGAAATGAGTGAAATAAGTTTATGTAATTTGATAATTATGGCAAATGAAACGTTATTTCTAATGAAAATATGTCAAACAAAATTATTGCATTTGAAATACGAGAAAACATTAGTAAACCTATAAGAACATGTAAAAATAAAAAAAAATCTTTTTGTGTATTGAAAGACAGAGTTGGCAGATTTTTCACTAGAGCTGTGCCAGGTAGCTAAAAGGAAAAATCCACCAATAGGATAACTCCATTTTACACCGCAGGGAAAAGAAAGCAATCCTATTGGTGGATTTTGTCTTATCGCACCATTCAGCCGCCTCCCACAGCTCTGGTGGAAAAGCAGCATTAAACGTATATTATCCAAAACTCAAAATTCAATAAATTTTCACCATATGCCAAATACATAAAGCGCCAAATGTCACTGCAAAATCTATAGAGGAAAATTGAGCAGCATTAAACGTCTTTTGAATTGGATATTCATTACTGTTTATATCATTTAACTGTGTGTGCATGTACGTTATCTATATTATATGAGGCTGTCACAAACACAAGTAAATGTTTAAAACGTTACTCCTCTCTCAGCCTTCCTTCTTAGTAGTCCTATTTCAATCAATAAATATACATAGTTATATTTTAGATTGGCACTATTATAACGACAATTTGAAAAATGATACGAATGTCACTATTTTTGTATACAACATTGTTTGTTTCCGCAAGCTACGCGCAAACAGGTAAGTCTAACGTGATTTCCTTTGACATCTAGACAGAATTAATTATGATACATTTATGGCGTTTATAATAGAGCAAGAAAATATTAAATCGCTAATGAATAAAAAAAACAAAAGGGCCGCTCTTTATAGTTTTTTTTAATTAACATTAATTTATTTGTTATGAATATGATGACCACCAATCATAACAAAACGTGATCTGGAAATTATACTGTATTGAACTGATAGTGATATATTGTATAAGTAATCATAAATCTTTTAAATCTTAATAACCGCTTTGTAATTTGTTTTTTTTTAAATAATATAGCAATAAATTATTTTGTTATACAAATTATGTAGTTTAATGATCCATTTAATGTGAAAATGTAATGATTTTTTTTATTAGGTACAGTTTATCTAGTATTTTATTCGTTTACTTTATACGTTTAAGATAATATAAGGGCCACCCATTGTGATATTGTTAATTTAAATTGCATTATCGATCGCTACAATCGATGGGTATTGGTTTAATCAACACGCTTGCCAAATGCGAGTTGGTGATCCAGACACGGGCTATAAATTGCAAAATCCCAAACACCTTTGGGTATCGGGCCAGCGCTTTGCCACTCAGCCACCGAGTCGTAAAATATTTATTCAAGTATTTTATATAAACATTAAAAAAAATTACCTCAGTTGACGAGGAAACAAGTAAGTAATATAAAATGGTGCCAGCTCCGTCAGAGTGAACGAGAGTGCGGCAACTTCATACAAGCGCTCCGAAACGCACGCACACAAGCTCGTAGTTCACCTACATTAGCACACAGAAAAAAGAACGGAAAAGGAGTACGCGACGACGCGGGCTATCCCCGCAAACGCGGACCGGGCAGCGTATGTTGCTGTAGTAACGGAGAATAACAAGTATGTCACTAAGCGCTGCCGATCAGTATACACGTATTTTTCTTGGTTTGGGTGTCGCGATTGCGAATTTTGTTGCATATAGGTCTATATAGGCCTGTTGTGTATGAGGATGTCTCAACACACACAACCATACAACACAATACACACAATCAAAGTTTGTCCTTTTTTACTTTGCCGACAGATATAACAAGGTAAGTTTACAATATAAAAGACACCCAAATTCACACAATAATAAATTAACTATGTGTGACTCAACCCTAGCCGGTAGGTACAGCTCGGTACGTCGATTCAAGGTCACGGCACTGTTGCCGCACTCTCGTTCACTCTGGCTCCGTAAACGCCGCAACGGCCGTACGCACAAGTTTTTTTCGGCCGAGTTGACGAACAAGTCTGCTGATGATGACAACGATGATGATTATATTTTATTGCCAGGTAGTAGTACCTGCAACTTGCCAGATGGCGGCGTCGGCGTTTGCAAGCCAATTCAGCAATGCGATAAGCTAATGCCATTACTACTACGGGCTCGGAGAGACAGAAAAAATGTGGAATACATACAGAGACTTATATGTGGAGCACCAGGCACTAATAGCGTGAGTGAACTAAATTAATAAAAAAGTCTTGTTATGCTTAGCTGTTGCCCGCGACTTTGTTCGTGACGACTACACTATCCCATATTAGGAAAAGAACTTCTGCACATTTCCATATTGTACGTTTCTTTTTCCTTTAGTTGATGGCTTCGTGCGGTTAGCACATTTAGCCAGTGTTAAAGTCATTTTTCTTACAAGTAATACATAAATATACAATATTTCCTTCCAGTATGATGATGATGAATGATAATAGAAATGAGAAGTGAGAAATGATATACCCCCATCCCTCGAGTATCTCAGTAAAGATGTGGGACATTACTAATTCGTCGGGCGGACTTCTTGAGAGAATTTGAAAAGTGAAGTTGCACTTTTTTGTTTCATTTGCCAACACTCATGAGCACTTACGAACACTGAACGGTTAATAATCCACCATTATTTCACATTAATATTCGACATAGCACATATTTTAGAATATAAAACAAAACCGCAGACATGACTCTTCACTTTCCCGCCAAGTCATATTGTACGTTTAAAATTATAAAATATTAATTTAAATATTAAAATCGGATGTTGATGACGTATAGTTGTTGACATGAGGATCCATTCAAATTCAAAATCAAAATCATTTATTCAGTTCAGGCTAGAAGTAGCTCTTGCGAATGTCACTAAGTATGCCATCGGTTCGTAAGTCTAGTAAATGGTAAATAGGCTAGGCTTACATGGTAAATAAAACAGATTATTCAAAACAAGACAAATTTATTCCAGTGAAAGCAAGTTTATTAAATTCAACAAAATGATTCACTCATAAAAAATATTCTGAAAATAATATTTTCTCAAATATAAATTTAACATAATATTGGTTATATTACTTTAGAATAAGTTTAGTTTTGTTTGTTTTGATTAAATATTTTATTTTCTATTAAAATTATTATTTTCTTGAATACCACATATTTACTTTCTTTAATTGAATCTATAAATAATAATAATAATAATATTCCTTGCCTTTATTGACACAATAGGTGGGAGTATTATTCCAAGATTAGATGCAATTTTTATAATAAATTCATAATAATTTGGAATAAATAAATGTACAAAATGAACAAAATATTTTGTTGAGAATAAAATGGTTTTTCTTTATTTAATTCTATAAATTCTCAAACTAAATGAATGTTGCTTTTATTAAAGAAAATGGTTTTTTATTTTAACTACAATAACGCCTTCTCTCAATAACTGTTGTAATTCATATAACTCATTTATCTAACTCTATTTCTTGTTTTAAGATAAAAAAAATTATCTACGGGAATATTATTATGAATCAAAAGTATCAGTGTAGTTAATGTTAATTCAAATTAAAATACAACTTTTTTCTCTGAAGACATTAATGTTTTGAAATAATATGATAAATTCTTGGGTCAAATAGAGAGATGTTGTTCATTGAAAACGTTTTATTTTTGGAAGTTTAGGATGTTCCCGCACCTTGTATTCTTTTTTACAAAGCATGGCTACGGTGACATTATCAGTATCATAGAATACGATTCTTGTTTAAGATTGCATTGCTATGGCACTGGCAAGTAATGTCATACTACCCATGGTATATGAAAAAGACTGAAGGTGCAGGAACACCCTTAATTTACATATCAATAAATGTGTTACTTAAAAATTTGATAAAAATCGATAAAAACCTCTTTATACAGAGCTATAAAACGTTTTAAATGGAACACATACTTAGAATAATTGAAAGTCATTATTACAAATCTACTTATTTATAATTTTACTTATACTTAAATTAATTGCGTCTTGAACTTTTCATGTCAGGTACACAATTAACTTAAATAATAAAAAATATCTATTGATATCTCCGAGCTCCGGGAACATTATCTGCTGGTTTTTTCAAGATTTTCAATGAAGCCTTTTGTTATTCTTTCTTTTCTTTATATTCTTGGTACTGTGTACAATTGTGGGTGGTTCACCAGTGGAGGGTACATTTTGTGTTAGGTTTGGTAGGTGGTAGGACTTGTTTTAAGCCCGCCTGGCTAGCTACAACCATCTTATCTAAATATATCGCCATAAAATTGTACTATCATTGTGTTACGACAGTTAAACTAAAAAAAAATATCAGTAGAGATAACATAGCCAGTTTCTCTTTTTCTTTTTCAGATTCCGGGTGAAGTGCGCTTTACTGTGCGTTTTACCATCACGTAACATCATAAAATGTAGGGGAATTGTTCAACCGTGAAGGATTATTGAAATAAAAGTACTATTTTATCTCATTTCAGGTATGCTGTTCCGATTGCTTTACTCCGGATGGTTTCGACGGGAGCTGCCAAAGTTTAGAGAACTGCCCTAATCTCCAAAAGCTGATAAACTCGAGAGCTCCGTCTCCAGAATACAACTTCGTAGTGAACTCCATGTAACTGTCACATAAGTATTTAGTATAATCGATATTTTAAAAAAGTTACGGAGGCAGGGCACGGAGATCAACGCCGATCTGGTAAAGGTCGAGGGTAGCCGCTGGATGAGAGCAGCGCAAAACCGGTCATTGTGGAGGTTCATGGGGAAATTTGTTTAATGGTGGACGTCTTTTGGCAAAGGTTATGATGATGCGCGGTTAACGCGCGCGGTCTGCGATTCCTAAAGTTAAGCAAATTTCACAAAGGCCAGTCATCAGATGGGTGACCAAACATTTATCATCTAAGGCTCGGAAGAGCGTGAGATGATAAAAGCACGGAGGTGCTTCGGAAGGCATGTAGCCGTTGGTCTCGGCCGCATTAGCAGTCGTTAACAATCACCAATCTGCACTGGGCCCATGGCCCGTTCTCCGTATTCATCCACAGGAAAGGCTCGTGCCCCGGCAGTTGGGACGCAAAATGAGCTGATGATAATGATGATGATAACGTAAATTGAACATTTCCAATTCAGGTGCCCAACAAGCTCGATGACATTTTGCTGTGGACCTCCTCCTAAGGCCGTGCAGGTGGGCCGGTGCGACAACCCATGGTACCCGGTCGACCCGGCCACCGAATGCTGCGGCATCGCAGCCACTGCGCCGAGCAGAATAACTGGTATGATTCTAGGACTTTCTCGGTCATCGATATCTTAGTAAAGCGTCCTTCTAAAAACATCTTCACCGCTCCCGATCCGATCTGAACCGCTCGGAGAATCTTAGTAGTGAATGGGGACACGCTTGATGCCTTTCGCTGTAGAAACCCTCTGCCGGTATTTCAATCACACGGCTTGAGGAACCTTTCAAGTTTTTCGCCGATCCCCAAAAATTCCGGTGAGGACAAACTAAATTTATAAAGCACTGTTGATTCCATGTTTTTTTTACGGACCACTTCTCAACTAATGGTAAGAGTTGATAAGGCCGAAGATCTTCATTATACCCAGTGTCCTTAACTACTAAATACCTAGTGACTTTAAAATAAATGGGGGGGGGATGATTTGGTAACCCCGCCCCCACCAGCAGTGAAACCCACTCGAAGAGGGAAAGCTCCTTTTAGATTGATTATAATTTATAAAATCTTTCTAGTAGGTAAAATACAATTACGAATTACGGTCCACTAAGAATCACTGGACGACCACTGACACATCATAATAAAGTCATAAACAACACACGATGGTAGACAGTCGCGGCTTTTTTCTTATTTTAACGCCTTCATGGCCGAGTGGCGAAGCGCATAACCCGGGTCTGTGATCACCAATCCACATTTGGCAAGCGTGGCGATTCAGCTATTCAGCATTCTAGTGATCATTTAATTTTAATGATGGAGGCCCTTGCTCAGCTGTGAAATAGTCATAGGCTACTATTTTTTTTTTATTAGTGTAACAAATATGTGCTAATAAGCTCTCTCTGTTCAAAGGTGGTACTATGACACCAATAGACGCGTACCCATGGCTGGTTCTACTCGAGTACCGGAAGAACGGGCAAATAAAACTCTACTGTGGAGGATCCTTGATTAGCGGGAAGTACGTAGTAACTGCAGCCCACTGCATACGGGGAGATCCAACTGTAGCTGCACCGTAAGTATTATTTATTTTATTTTTTTATTTTTTTATTTATAGACCATATTTACAAATATCTTTACATGATATGTTCTTATGCGTCAGTGAAGACAATATAGCTAATCTTATTTCTTATCTAACTTAGAACTACATGAATGAATATGAATAGGCGACAATATTAGTGAAAACACTTAGAGAAGACGAAATTAGGTCCACTTATTCGCAATCGAGTTAATTCTATCATTATCATAAGCTTTGCATAGATAATTAAGACCGCGTAACATTGCAGATCCAATATCAGTTCACACCTTATTGTACCATAACAATTATACGGTTCCCCTTCGAAAGCTTAACAGTTACTTGACAAATTTTCAGATTGTAAGTAACGAAACGCAGTTGTCTTCGCGTTTGGACTCCATTTCCATTTAACATCAGGTGGAGTGGAGTCATTTGTTGTGCAAATAATATAAAAAAAACATGGTTATAATCCCGTTAATAATGATGGTAAAATATTTGCTGTTTTCTCAGAATCAGCGTACGATTAGGGGAATACGACACTGAGAACGAGGGCGAGGATTGCGTAGACGGTGACTGCACTGACCCATACGTCAGCATCCCCATTGAGGAGATCATCGTCCACCCCGAATACAGCACCACTACGAACAGGAACGACATTGCATTGATCAGGCTACAGTATGCGGCTAACTACACAGGTAACCCTCCGTGTCTTAACTAATGATGGCAATGAGAGAGACGAAAGCCGTCTAGACTTCAACTACCGTCCCTCTGTCAGGTCTCTATCTACTGACCCTGATAAGGTATGGCAGCTGGAACTACGGGTTTTTTAAATGGTACCACGGGAGTTCGGATCCTGAAGCCCCTGCTGGTTATGCCTTCGCAGGCGTCTCCGAAGGGTGCGGCAACGGGTTGGACTCGTGGTGGCTATGTGGTTAGCTATAGAAGTGGGAATGTTCGTTTGTCAGGTTGAGATCAGTAAGGCCAGGGTTCCAACATGTAAACAGCGAGCGGGTTCAAGCAGCAGTCTCGGAGGGGCCCGATACGAAAGGATCTGCAGGGCACGTGAGTTGTCCTTGAGTCGGTTGTCCTGCTTGGTGGTTTTAATTGAGAAATACGTTATTAGATTTTAAATAAAATATTATTCCTGTCCGTCAATAGAACCTGCTGTTTGAAAAAAGAAAACACCCTGTACCCTGTATTACCACTGCTATTAGATCAGCCAGTATCGCTCATATGAATCAAATTCTCTTATGTAATGTCAATTATTAACCTAGACGAAATGGCTAATTTTAAATTTTTTAATCAGAAAAATTAGTCAATTACACCAAATACTTCCAGTTAAGGCTCGACCGAGATCTCGGTCTCGGCATTCTCGGCTACAAATCGAACCGCTGTCTTGTGATTGGGTTAAGTCCCGGGTGGCGAACTTCGGCCGCATTCGCACCGTTCGGTCATTGTTTTTAGTCATTCTTGTCTTATGGAAGTGAATGCAAAGCAAGATCATTGCATATAGTTTTATGTTGGAATGGTAATGATTCAGCTCATGATTACATAGAGTTGGAAGACGAGCCAATGATCAATGACGAAAACAGTTAAAATTCTGTGATCGAAATAGCGCTAGAAAGCTTTCTTAGAGAGCCAAGACTGCAAAGCCACGCTAATATTTTTGAGTATTGGTTTTCGTCACCTTATAAGGTGCTTAGGCCTGCGGCAAATAAGTTTTTATCAGCGCCGCCTAATAGTGTAGCAAGTGAACAACTGTTTAGCAAAGCTGGACAGTTATACGATGAAAGGTGACATTCTATGAAGGGTAAAAATGCTGAAAAATTGTTTTTTTGGTGCTTCAATATAATGTTATTTAACTTTGATTATTAAAACAGTTAGTTTTTATTAAATAGTGCTTATTAAACAGTTAAAAGCAATTTTTTTTCACGATTTGTCTATTTTCGGTTTGGTCTCGGTCTCGGCCGAAGCGAAAACCCCGTCTCGGTAGAGCCTTACTTCCAGTATACATCCACTAATATTTCTGAATAGAAACTGGTTCGAGCCGAGCTAACTTGTCATAGCAACTTTGTTCGTGTGACAGGTCTCTATTTATATAACAAAGTCCCGTTCGTGAACAAGAATTTTGAAAAAGGCACAAACGCCCTAATCAAATTGCCCATTGTCCTTTATGACCATCTGTCGATCTTCATGAAAAGGGGAGTTTTGGCTAAGGTATCATTTTCCGGCGGCTTCGAGCCTATTTTTAAGATTTATATTTGTTGTAAGTCTGCAAGATATATATATGATTATTAGGGACCATTATTGCCTAACTTTTAAAATTGACGAAGAGATTTAGTACAAAATAGGCGGTCTTTTTGCTTACAACCAACCTCTTCCAGGCAACCTTGAAACAAATCAAACTAAAAAAATTAACATAGGCATTTGGTATTGCTTGATTCACAGACTTCATCCGTCCGATTTGTCTGCCGACGTCGGATGCGCAACATGAGGATCTATCAACGTTGAAGGTGTACGCAGCGGGCTGGGGCAAAGTGAGCTGGAACGTATTGCATAGCAGGACGAAGCAACACGTGCAGTTGCCACTGGTGGACATGCAGGTACGTAATTATTAATCCCATTATTGGGCCTTTTTTTGCTAGGGAAATCTTCTTGTCGAGTTCCACCGCACCCGTGGAGACGCCGATGGTAATGTGGGCTCTCCCACCAACTCCTGCGATTCGGGACTAATGGAGCATACCTACTAAAAACGCTAGCGTATCCCCTCACTTGCCGCCAGGTTGCGCCAGGACCATCGATTTAACCATCTCAAGATATTCGCCCCGGCAGCGGCCCGCCAGAGGGAACACGCCCGAGTACATACTCGGGCGTGCCCCAGACAAAGTCATTACATATAAACAAAGAATAAGGTCCGAATAGTTATTCCGTGTTTTGTTCCTGTCATGTAAATAACATTTCATGTTAGAGCATTTCATGTAAGACATGCAGTGCATTCTAATCGTGAAAGATTTTTTTAAATCGGTCCAGTAGTTTTTGAGTTTATTCGTTACGAACAAAAATACAAAAATACAAAGCTTTCCTCTTTATAATATTGTTACCTATAGATGTATGTGCCATTCCGTGTGCAGGTTTGCCAAGAAGCGTACCAGCGGACAACCCGTAGACCCACCAACCTGTGGAGCCGGCAGCTGTGCGCGGGCGGCGACAAAGGGAAGGACACGTGCAACGGCGACAGCGGCGGCCCGCTGATGGTGGAAGCTCCCAACAGTCACAACCACACCGCATACTCGCTGACGGGCGTCGTGAGCTACGGGCCGAGGGAGTGCGGCACGAAGGACGTGCCTGGGGTCTACACGAAAGTGTACGACTACAAATCGTGGCTGCACTCCAACATAAGGCCTTAACTTAGCATGTTAAGAGTCATTTAACGTCCGGATATGTGAAACTGTTTGACTGTATCGCTAATTCACGAGTCAGCGGCTACTATAGTGATTGTGACTAAATAAATTGTACGTATATTATTGACATAGCTTTAATTGATACCAATAATCTAATACAGTTAATTCTCTTCGTCATACCGACTCTGTAAAAGTTTAGACTACTGGTTAGACCTAGTTTTGACCGTGGTGGTACCGTGTTCGGTTCCGTGTGCGGTAGGTACTAGAAATAATTGTTGGGAAGGCTCGGTTTAAGCCCGTCTGATTGGCTACTACCGTCATATCTAAGTCTGTCTCCATTACAAGTACGTAACTTTACCATCACCTACTGTTTGTGTGGTGGCACATGTTTTTGTTGACTGTCCAATAAATAAATAAATAAGCAGGAAACAACATACAATATGCTGCCAACAATTTACGAAGGAATGTAAGTTATAGTAGACAGTGTTGATTAATTCCGGCGGGCTGGACAGAACCACGATAGCATAAAGATAGTGCAACTGACCCGGCTAGTCACTGGGTATGGGTTTAAATCCTGCTTGTGCCAAGTTTCTCCCACCACTTTCTTCCAAATATCCTCAGTTCCTACGCGATTTGGAAGGCAAGTTAAGCCGCTGGTCCCGGTTATTGTCATAAGGACTCCTTACAACCCACCTACCCAAGGTGGGTCTTAATCCAATTCACTATTGTGTAGTTCTTTATGTGTGAAGACCTGAGCACAGCAGTGTGGGGGGGTTTTTTGGAAAAGGTCGCTGTTGGCCGCAGATGGCCTATACAGCGTAACTGGACTTTTGTGGGCGGCGACAAACTTAGGCTTCATCAAGCTCTCAGAAGGTTTCTAGACGAGATGGCTTCACACAAGCGTCTCCCCGTCATAGGGTTGCCAACTTTACTGTTAAAAACAGTATAATACGGTTTTACACTACAAAAAATAAAATAAAACTATTACTATATATATGAAAATATACTTTACTGTTGAAAAAAATATATAATAATAATAAAAAATATAAAATATTTTCAACGTCTTTGGTATATGAATGAATTAAAATGACACCAAATTGATAAGTTGTGCAAGAAGCAGTAGGAAATGTGTATTTAAATGAAATACTGTTATTTTGTTCCCGAACCCTAAATACTTTATTTCTTGTAAAAATAAAAAGTTGGCAATCCTACCGTCTCCTCCTAAATTATCAGAGGCGTTCGAATCGGAATTGAACAGCAATGCGTAGTTTATAGGATCTCGAGGGGCTAGATGGCGCAGTGGTTAACGCGCCCGGTCTGCGATTGCTTAGGTTAAGCAACTTTCCCTAAATCCGGCCCTCGAATGGGTGACCAAAATTACCTCGAACTCTTCCATTCGAAAGGCACGTAAAGCCGTAAGTCCCGGCTGCATTAGCAGTCGTTAACAACCACAAACACACTGAGCCCGCGGTGGTTTATGGTCCGTTCTCCCTCTGTATCCATAGGGAAGGCTCGTGCACCCATCAGTAGGGACATAAAAATGAGCTGGTGTGGGTCGTTTATAGTCTGACTGATGATCATTTTAACCACTATAAGAAGATAGGTAAACACTGAACAACAAACAAAGATGCGACAAACAAACAGCTAACTCTAAAACCCGTTGAACAGCAAAAGCATAACAACAAACGGTGCGAGCCATTGCAAATATTGAGCGAGGGCCATTCCGAGAATCGAGTGAAGTCACTGGACAGGACACACCGGTTGGGCCGCCGAGACAGATGCGTAGGCGCCGGTGTCGGGCGCGTCTCCACGGTATCAATATCAAGACAACTTAAGCAAATTTTCCTTGTTTTATTAAAAGCCTTTATAAGTTTTGGTATATTCCACTTGAGACATTTTCTGCCTGCTTTTCCTTTAAATATTTCGGTAGCCCATTATTTTTGTTTCCCAATTAATAAGTCAATGAAATTTTATATATTCTGTAATCTGTAATGTGATATGTTAAGGGTGCGCCGTCCGTAAGTGACAAGTGTCATATATTTTATTTGAAATGTCTTCGTCCATATTTATTAGATGCCGCGCGGCCATACTAATTTTGTATGGGGAATTTAACGTGTTAATTTGAAAAATAATAATTTAAATAACCGCTTGATAAATCGAAAATGTGAGACAGACGATTTGTAGTTTAGCCATTGGTGATTGTTTAGACAAAATCAGAGGCACAATAATTTAGATTAACTATAAGAAATCAACTCAACGCCGCCACTCGTTTTCATGATTTTTGCCCAACTTTAAATGATATTGTAGTAAAAACTAAAGTGTGTTGTGAATTTATGGATCGGACTAATTGTAAACACGTTCCCTTTGATACTAAATATATATTTTGTTTATGTAATACGATAGTATTATTAATTATATCAACTTAACCGTGACTGCACTTTTGGCATTTTTTGTTCTGCGCACCCTTAATGGCTTTTCGAGGCTATTTAAATGTTTATTGCTGTTCGTTTCTAAAAAAAAGATACATTATACTAAATATGCTTCAGTATAAGGAAAATACAAAGGTGTAAATAGTTATGTAAGTAGGTACTAGAAAATATAAAAAAATATTCATTTTTTTGTAATTTATAGTTAACTATGGAAAGTTTCATAACGCACACAGTCTCCCTGTGCCCACGGACCCTATAAAAGGGTTCCAAACGTGTAAAAAAAAAACTTAACCTAACCAACAGTAAGGATTTCTTATGCTGACCGATTGTATAATTCTGCTGACCAAATAATAATTTTGCAGACCAAATATTTATTTTGTAATACAAATAAATTATTTCCCATTAAATATACGACGACAAACACCTCATTCTCCCTGTGCCCACGGACCCTATAAAAGGGTTCGTGTTGGTCAGCAGAATTATATAATTGGTCAGCATAAGAAATCCTTACTGTTGGTTAGGTTGAGTATTTTTTTTTTCCGAGCGAAGTGCTGCGTAGCGATGGCATCCATAGGAAAGGCACGTGCCCAACCTGTAGGGTACACAAAAAAATGAGATGATGATGATGATTACGATTATGAACTTGAGTTCAGTCATGCCGATGCCGTAACAAAGTACATTGCGACTGCCGTTGTCGACTGTCCTACACATATAGAACAACACTGATATTACAGACCTACAGTTCGAGAATGGAGTTCTTGGTACACACACACGGATAATTCCTGCATTGCGCATCAACCAAATATGAGCAGTCACGAAAACAAAACTTTGAATTTATAATTCATAAAAAAATTGCAATCAGGAAACATACGACACCTGCAAGGAAAAACATTGTAACTCAAATTTTGGTAATTTTAAGTTATAGTCATAATCTAAGCAATAGTATGACCGTAACTCAAGTGCACCTAAAAATGAGTTACGGTCTTTTTCCTTGCAGGTGTCGTAGTATAATTTAATAACAAACAATCTGATTAACTTACGGATTCCCACGTGTATAACGCCTGTTTTAATGTGTGTTTTATATGTGCAATAAAGTATTAAATAAGTTTTCTTGAATAAATAGCAAAATCATGTATTGACAGCCTCCGTTCTTTTGTGGTTGGACCACTAACCGGTATCAGACCCAGAGGTTAAAGATAAAGATAAAGTTATAGTTATTTGTTAAAACATGAGTATACACATGGTGCAGGAGTTATTAGTTGGTGATGTCCTAACATGTTTTGGCCTTTAAGGCATACAAAATGTTAAATTACAATAAAAACAATCATTATTAAAATTATAAATAAAAAATAATATAAAAGAAACATTTTATGCCACTGATTTGAAGACATTAAAATAATAATAATAATAATACATATAATAATATAATGTCAAATAACTATAAATCAATAATATAATAAATAAAAATTATTCAAATTAAAAACATAAAACAATTATAACAATATTAAAAATATTCCTGATTAGTATTATCAACGATTAGTAGATAGATCTAATTAGAAAACTTTCTTGTTGGTCAAAAATTTGTTAAGGTGATAGTAACATTTTTCTACTAAAAACCTTTCAATCTCTTTTTAAATAAATGTATATTTATATCCATGTCTCCTGCTAACTTATTATATATGATTGGCCCCATACCGAAAATACTTTTAAGCTTATGTGCAGTATTAGCTTTGCAGACGCAAAGTTTTGAGTTTTTGGCATGGATGCGATGGCTGTCATAATCCTTAAATAACTCCGGATTCGTTTTTACAAAGACAGCTACCTCAAATATGTATTTTCTTTTTCTTTTTTTAGAGATTGTCGATTGCCTCAGACGGCATTTTCAGCTTCACCGGGCTTTTTGGGGGCGGCGAGGAACGTAAAGGGTCCCTCAAGCCGTGTGAAACGAATCACCTTCGGAGGTTTTCTAGAGGGAACGGCATCGCGCACTAGTGCGCGTCCCCGTGCCCTACTAGATTCTCCGAAGGGTTCGGATCGGATCGGGGAGCGGAGCAACCCGAGGGCGCCTCTAAAGGCTCGGACCTCGGCTCGGGTTGACCGGGCCGTGGAGGTGGAGAGAAGCGCCCAGGATGTACCTGGTCTTCGTACCCTTGTTCTACGAGTACGGTGTCTTGGGCCTAAACTAGTGCATGTTTAGTGTATTCTGTAAACGTGTAGTGTCATTTAGAGGATCGGGCGCGAAATATGTAAAGCGAAGGTAAAGTCAACAACTTGTATTTTTTGAAATAAGGTTGTCAGCTTTCTATGGTTTTGAGACCAAATATTGCACGTATACATCGCTTTTGAGCCTTAAAGATAGTTTCCTTATCAACCGAATTCCCCCAAAAGATTATACCGTATCTTTAGATTGAAACAACTATACCCTGATATGCGGTTATTAATGCTTCTGCATTCATAATAGGGGCCAGTTTATACAGTGCATATGAAGAAGAACTTACTTTTTTGACAGTTTCTCTATTTGCGGTTTCCAGTTTGTGTCAGTATCACATACCGATTTGTTGTTATATTGAATTTTCATATTGCTAATTGTCGGCAATCTGTGACTAAACTGCATTAGTTTCGTTTTATCCATATTTATCCTGCAAGAGGGTTTGATTTATGGCGGTGGAACCTATCATTGTACTCGGTTTGGTTGGTAGAAGGGATTGTTTAATGTCCGCCTTGTTAGTAATCACAATCTTTTGTAGTCGCCATTACAAATTGTTGTTACACGAAAGGTGGAAAACTGCAGAATTACCTTGTCAATTTAACTCTGAAACTGCATACGTCATATTTGCCGTGCCCCAAAAATGCGTGGGCACAGATCCGACGATGATATCGTAAGGTCCGCCGGCCGGCGGGCAGAGCACCGCGACCCGTTGGTGTAAGCGGCCGCATACCGGGAAAATACAACGAGGCAATACAAAAGAGTGATTGATTAATATGTGTTAAATATTTTGTGTTCTTAATTAATTATGAAGCTTTTATTAGTCGCAGCGGCGATCATCGCTGCCGTTGACTCCGTGATCGGACGTAAGTCTTTGTTCTTATTTTTTCGTGTTTACCTTCTTTTTTGTTTACTAGTTTGGACCTTGGGATGTTGTGAACGTTATTAATTAGTGATTTGTTTGACGAGTTTTATTAAAAATAATGGAAACAGCTGACATCGTCTCACTGAACGGTTGAAGTTTATAAGGAAAATGTTATTGTTTATTGTTCAAAAGTCCGTTGCCTGCCAAATGAAATCAAATTGAGGAAATAACATAGTTTAATAACGAATTAATTAAAAAATTACACGTCAACTTTATGAATGTAATTTTAAATGTGGAACTAACATTTGGACATTACAGAATTACTTACATCAAATGTGTTATGAAACAAATTACATTTAAATGTAATTTAAAACTTGTCGTTGATGCTCCAAGAGTTTTCTTTTGTATTAGAAACAAGTTTACTATTGAGTTTCTTTATACAGTACAAACCTATTTTCTTGTATTTAAGAGAATGAAATCGTTTTCTTTTTTTATAGAGGGTTTTGTTTAATAAGGTTGACGGTAAATTTTAAATTAGCTTGGGAGTGTAAAAACTAACGTTATAGGTTACTTAACTTATTATCTGGTTAACTGGTTACATTATGACGTGAGACACAATGAAGACTTAGGTAAAGTACCTATTCGAGCTCGTCCGAGCTCAGTCAAAGATTAATGACAATAGGTATCTTAAACTCATTACTGGCGGGATTACAACATATTCTTTTGAAGTTGATAATCGGGTTCCACGGATGCCCTTTTATATTCACATTCAAAATAATGACATGCGCGAATTTCATTTCGAAAGGTCACCGGGAAGGTAGGTAGGTATTTCCGGAAATTTAAACAATTCGAAAGTGCCAACCGAGATCAAGTATGAAAACGTTGTAAATTGATAAGCCGAGAGCCTAACTGCCTAGGCTGCCTAGTGCAAGTTTTATTTACAATTCGATCATAACAATAAAGAAAATTTGTATGGCATTGAAGCAACGCCTGCATACGAGGTGAGTTGCAATTATGCCGTAAAATTATAGATTTCATTAAGGCGACACGTGGAAAAATACATCAACTTTCATCGAAAGTTTTAGGAGTATGACAAGACCAACGCATCTGAAATTTTGATATAGATAACTTCATGCCTTTGTCTTCAAAACACTTGCTCAAAAACACGATTGTGCAATTTTGACTCGATCGTAATTCTTTACGAAAACACCTCTAAAAAATCATTAATGCTATAATTACAATGAAATTACTTAATCCATATGTTTTGAAATCACTCAAATATATTGATAACAACATTATTCTTAATTTGATTGCGGCACATTTTGATAACTGAAACCAATAACTATTTAAAAATATTTTTTAGATTTCTGTTAATTTGCGGTCTCAATTGTCGCAGGCGCTACGTGTTTTCTCTTTCGCTACGTGTTTGTTTCTTATGACAGCGCCCGTAAGGTTCAGCCTTTTGAACATTCACAAATCGCGGTGTCGCCGAATAAAACTCGCAATATGCACTTAGATAATGTAGGTACTGTGGTACAGCATGTTTTTAATGCCAGTCACGGAAAATGGTCATAGTAGGTAGGCACCTAGGTAATATATTTTCTACAGATAGAATTGAAGTTGGAGATGTATGGAGGGCTCGTTGTTAAAACGTTTTTATTACACTACAAATCACTACATAGTATAAAACGAAGTCGCTTTCCGCTGTCCCTATGTATGTTTGTATGTATGCTTAGATCTTTAAAACTACGCAACAGATTTTGACACGGTTTTTTTAATAGATAGAGTGTTTGAAGAGGAATGTTTATATTTATAAATACATGCATAATATAGTAGAGAAATAGCTAATAATTTTAGAGTTTTCACATTTTTTTGCGCTTACATTGCAAACGCTGGCTGAACCCTACGAGATAGATCAATAATAATGTACTACAGTATTGTACACCTTAAAACGGTCTACAAAAAAGTCCGCAATGGTATATGTATATCTCTTAGGGATAACCCACAATAATATTTTTTTATCTTTTACTTTTTACGAGAAATAGTGACTTATTTACGAAGCGATTTTAAGCAACACAGCATTAATTCTTATCCAATTAAGTACCTTAAATACATTGTGCATTTATTATAGATCAATATGGCCCTTTACAGCATGTAATTTAAATGAATATTTTCGAAGATATTACAGATTTAAAATGCAGGGTCATAGCGGTTGCGTGTATCAGCATAGCACCCGTGCGAAGCCGGGGCGGGTCGTTAGTTATTAATAAAACAAATAAGTAGGTACACATTAGTTTCAACTTTAGTGAGAGTTTCGCCCGAGTTCTTTCTGTAAGATGTGATTATGAGACTCCATTTTTAAATAGCTTATGGCTGGCTTAATGCTTAACGCGAAACCATTATTAAGATATATAATAATAAAAGGTCACATATTAAAACGAACAAAAACTGAAATGCCAATATGGCTTCTTCTCAGCTTAATGAGCCTTAATGAATATAAATATTAATCTTGTATATGTTTTATTAAATATATAAAAAAGTTCGATTCCCGATATGCAATTAGGAGACGGCACTCGTTATCAACCACCAATTAGGTCAGCAAGGCGTAAGTTATACTACATTGCCTCAAGTTTATCATATTGAAATAATAAGCAAAGTTATCTTTAAGCTCAGATAATAAGAATAATAAAAACATTTACTGCCACACATAAAAACAAAAGTTAATTTGTTATAGTTACGTCGTTTGTCACAAAAAGACGATGCTATACAACTTCTAGTTTTCCTCAACGTGATCGAATAGCAAATACCTAAAACTCGCATTAGGGACCGTGTGAAGCCAGAAACTTGACAATTGTTTGATTGAGTGGTTGTTAACGAATGCTAATGCAGGCCGGGACCAACGGCCTTACGTGCCTTCGGAAACGCTGGGCCCGCGTATGGCCCGTTCTCCCTATCCATACATAAGGGAAGGCTCTTGCCACAGCACATCATCACCAGCTTATTTTATAGTGGTGATGATGATGATGATGATGATGATAACAGTGTATTATTAGTTCTTGTTTTTATAAGTTGAAAATGTAACGTTTAATTATAGTTTGTATAAAATGTTATTGTATGTTCATAGTCCTTTATTACTATAAGGTATAATAAAGTTAGCGTTGTTTGCGTGCTAAAAACATTTTACGTGTGCGTTGCCGACTAACGCCTTTCATAGTTTTTAGGCATACCTAGTGTACTACGAGTATAATCAAGAGTATTTATTATCAACCGAGTTGTCTATAGCATGACAAGGGGACACTTGTTTTTGTAAAAAAAATAAGAAACGTTTTTTTTGGCACTTAAATATACTGCGTATCGGCAAACGTAGTGTAAGGACACCCTCAGATTAGGCGGAGCGACGGCGATCTGCGCCAAGTGGCTGGCAAGAGCTGGACGAGAGCAGCCGCGGGTCGTGCTCGGTGGCGTGCACGCGGAGAGGCCATGTCCAGCAGTGGACTAATATAGGCTGATGGTGACGATAATCATAATCATAATGACTTAAATAAAATTTTGAATCATATAATTAGGTAAAAACACGGAATAACTAAGTATGCCAAACTAAATTTATTAGTAACTAGTTGTTGCCCGCGACTTCGTTCGCGAAGACTACAGTAAAAAAAAAAGTATCCTATATGCTGGTCTGCGTCATGGTCTGTACCTATATGAGGAAAGTTTCATTAAAATCCATTCAGTAGTTTTTACGTGAAAGAGTAACAATCATCCATCCATACTTACAAACTTTCGCGTTTATAATATTAGTAGGATTATTATTAGGGTTATTGTTCAGGTTCATTGTCTGTTTCTGTAAAACATTTTCCGCGTATAACTACAAAGTAACCACATATACCTAATACAAGGAAAACCAAATCGACGAACCAAAGCGATAGTTCAATTAGGCACGCCACTAATTAAATTCAATTAACATATGATAATATCTTGTCTGTGTCGAACAATAAAAAAAAGAAGACAGACGATAATTGTATAAGTTCTCAACTTCCAAACTAAAACTTTAAGGAAAAAGAAATATAATTCCTATACGTAATTATTCTGAGCTATTCCCGCTGATTTTTCCCGACGGAAGACTGTTATTTAAGTATGGTAGGTATGTTAAGCGTTGTATCGAAACAAGCTAAGAGCCTAACACACATACACATCGAAGTCGATGGTAGTAAGCAAAGAGTTCTTACAACCAGATGCAGTGCGCACAATGAGGCAGTGAGGGTTCGCGAGGAATCAATCCACGCGGACCTGGGTGCCTAGAGTGAGTTTCATGAGGTGACGATAGGGAGTGTCCAGTCCCTGGCCGTCAGAAGCTCAGGGCGTCTGGAACTCTGGTGGGACGCTGCTCGGGTGAACATCTGAAGATTGTCCACCCGATGGTCCCGCATCACCTCGGGGGCAAATGAGGGGTTGTGCTAGGGTATTAAGTGGGTGGGTATGCCCCCTTCTTGAAATTGCTGGAGTTGGGGGGAGACGCAAAATAACCAGTCGTGTCTACCCGGATATGGTGGTATTCGGCAATGGGTTTTCTCTAGCATAAAACCAGCCCATTAACCAAACAGAGTACCTACAAATCGTACAGCCACTGATAGTCTTATCCTGGACTGTAAATCCAGTCTGAGACTAATAGTCAAACCACTAAACCGCAGGGCCGTCTGTTAATCTGCATACCTATTAAAATGTTTTTGTTTTGTTTATATAATTTTAACGCAAATTTTTTTGCGGAACAAATTACAAAACCACATAATATGTTGAAAAAATTTCCACGAGCAGGATTTGAACCTACACCCTTCTGACATACCGGATCAGGTGCTCTCCCAATTGAGCTATCGTGGTTCTAACCATCATCATCATCACCATCATCATCATCATCATCACCATCATCACCATCATCATCATCATCATCATCATCATCATCATCATCATCATCATCATCATCATCATCATCATCATCATCTCAGCCAAAAGACGTCCACTGCTGGACAAAGGCCTCCCCCAAGGATCTCCACAACGACCGGTTTTGTGCTGCTCGCATCCAGCGGATTCCCGCGACCTTCACCAGATCGTCGGTCAGATCGTATGTCATCACTGGCAACATACACTAGTCAAAGACTTTCGTCTTGAGACACTGCGGTATAACCAGCGGTTATATCGCAGTTACCTGCGGTTCTATCCAGCCCGCCGAAATTATTCAATGTCAACAACTACCGTCGCTAACATCCGATCATAATATTTAATTTCATAGAGAGGGCTACGCTCGGGGTTTCTCTGCGTGATCGAATCAGAAATGAGGAGATCCGCAGAAGTTCAAATCCTGCTCGTGGAATTTTTTTCAACATTTGTGATTTTACATATATATTTCTATATTTTTCAATAAGGACAATAATTGTCCAATTAATATTAATTGTTTATTATATATTTAAAGTTAGAAGCTCTTAGCATTAGTGCAATGAGTTCACACATCTTACTCATTCGGATTCGGGTTGGCCGCCTCATTTTCCTCCTCAAACTGGTACATCATTATAAATTACTCACTAACGACATAATAACGCCTAAAGTGATAATGTCAGATAGCACCAAATCGATTAAAGCAACTTACTGATCAAAATATATTAACATTAAAGTATTATTATTATTAAAGTATTTTTTGAGTAATATTGTCAATTTGTTTGATTCAAGCTCAATTCAATAGACCTAAATACCTACTGTATTAAAACTGATTTAAATGTGGCAAAAAGATGAAAAGGTGAATATTTTATTTAGAATGCTTAGGTTAATTTGATGTACTGATGAATGCGTTGATCAACTTAACAGAATAAACTTTTCTTGAGGTTAACAACAAACAACTCACTTATAAGTAAACATAGGAACCTGCCCCCTGACCGCCTAACTTTATCGCCATCGCTCTCGACATCGCGCTCTATAGTTTATGGCGTCATCTTGTCATTTCGAAAGCTATAGAGCGCGATGTCGAGAGCGATAGCGATAAAGTTAGGCGGTGGGGGGGGCTGATTGTGTGCGTTTGAAACCATGAGATAGTAGCAGCTGTTAGTTAGTCTATAAGTCGTCTCCGTAAACTGACCCAATACGGAAAAGGAAATTATTGAAGTTAGATCAGCGCTTGATTTAATCGACACGCTTGTCATATGCCGGTGCTTGTGATTTGATCGCGTTGCCACTCATTCACACCATCAACCAAACGCTGGTTATCAGGGCTTGGTTTAAGTCCGCCTGGCGAGACCACCATCATGTCAAAAAATATCGCCAAACATCGATAGTAGCAGCGAGTAGCGTTGTGTTCCGTTAAAGCCCGGTGAAGCTGAAAATGCCGCAGCGGCAATCAGCAATCTCTCTCCAAAAAAAAAAAAAAAAAAAAAGTTGTGTTCCGACAGTTAGAGATAAGAAAACCATAGCCATAGAAATAAGTGCCTCAGTAGTTGAGGATTCCGGGTGAAGTGCGCTTCATCTATCACTTAACATCAAATAAGATAAAGGTTAAGTGCTTCACGGAAAATTATTTTAAATACGTCTGAAGTATAGTTTTCGAAGCGTCAGTTTCACAAGCCGATATAATTTGTTTGTTTTAATGTTAAATGCGAAAATACATTGTTCAATGCCTATTGAACAACTCTTTGTCTTTGGCCTTGCGCCGCAGACTACTAGCGTGAACCCGAAAGTGAAGAAGTAGGTATTTATTAACGAGCGTGTAAGCTTTTCTGGGTGGGTTAACAGTACTTATTATTAATATGTTAACAGCTAATTTAAAAAAAAAGAGTCGATGAAAAATGGAACGCGAAAGTTTAAAAGTGCATATGCCGTTCCAGAATCATGCTCGACACCCAGTGGCGCCGGTGGGAACTGCATCGTGATCCAAAAGTGCGCCCCACTCCTCACGTTGGTGAACAAGCAAAACAGGACGCCCGCAGATATCGACCTGCTGAGGAAGTCTTCGTGCGGCTTTCAGAACGACGTGCCGAAGGTAATGTTATGTTTTGCAAAGGTGCCGCACCACCTCTATTAAAGCAGCTGTAAAAGAGACAAGCATAGAGCAGGGTCTTGTTTTTACAACCGCAACAACACTGCTTGCTACAATACTGCTTTAGGAACTCACGGTAAGATACCTGGACTAAGAGAAGCTTCGGCGATCAAAAAACTGACAAGGACAGAGTTATTATTCCATTGATTGCTTATTGCGGTCCTGGATTATCTTTTTTATATAGGAAAAATGCATTAGGCATACCACTGCCCCCGGGGAGACGGTAGATTCAGATGGCGAAATAGAGATTCCATGCATACATACCCTCACGTCTTTCTCCCAAAAACTGGTAGACAGAGCATCAAAAATCACCAATTATGAGTAAATTCGCCGTTAGCGACCTTGACTCCACATTTGGCGTGCTCCGAGATGGAATAAATAACATCAGTGATGGTTGCTAGCCGATCGCCTGAT
The DNA here is from genome assembly GCA_949315975.1 of Eudonia truncicolella. Lineage (NCBI taxonomy): Eukaryota > Metazoa > Arthropoda > Insecta > Lepidoptera > Crambidae > Eudonia > Eudonia truncicolella. The sequence continues at coordinate 2,566,353 of OX438848.1, read as the reverse complement.
GTGCGAGCATTTTGCAGCCTCTTAGTCGGCTCTTACGACATGCGCAGGAAGATAGGCAGCCGATACATTATTTTCCATGTCCCAGACCAGCGTGACATATAATCCATTATATGTTTATATGTTTTAATCTTCAGGTGTGTTGCCCGGCCGCGACTCCAACGTCATCCTGTTTCACACCAAACGGCGATCAGGGGACATGCGTGAGCATCTACTCGTGCCCCCACTTGGCGGCGATGCTGAAACCGCCGGTGACTACAGAAAACACGCAGTTCGTCCAGAGATCAGCGTAAGATCTATTTCTTTTTCAAGCAAGGGTGGAGCTCGATGGCGCAGTGGTTAACGCGCCCGGTCTGCGATTGCTTAGGTTAAGCTACTTTTGCAAAGGCCGTTCGGATGGGTCATAAAAAAATTATCATCTCGAGCTCGTCGTTAACAACCAGCTATCCGTACTGGGTTCGTGTGATGGTTTATGCCCGTTCTCCCTATCTATCCATAAGGAAGGCTCGTGCCCCAGCAGCAGTGGGAAATAATATGAGCTGGTGATATTACGAAAGGGGGTAGCGCTCGACCTTCATCTTACCTGGACCTCGAATTTGCTGTTTTGAAACGTCTTAAATAGTTATATTGATGTTGTTGGTAGGTTTGATCGCTACCTTACCACAACAACCAGGACTTATGGCTTTTTTTAATACTAATATGGTAATAATCAGGCATATGGCCCGCCTGGTGATAAACAGTGTATGAGTGATACCTCTGATGTTGCAAACGTCCACAACCTACGGTAATTACTCAACATTTTTCTTCGCTGCTGCCTTTTTTGTAGAACCTCATGCTGTACTCATTTGAGAATACCTTAGCATTTCTGAACCTCAGCGTACGTGTACGCGAAGCATTGCTGGTGAACCATAATAACAGGGCAAATGGAAATCTGACGTCACGTCAACGACGACGTATGTAGCAGTGTCTCAACGCGTCACGTCAAACTGGTCATTCGTCACGGCACAAAAGTTTTCTCATCTCGGAATTCCCACAGCTTGCGAGCCTTCATTAGCATAATTTGATTTATTTACTAGCGGCCCGTCAGCGGTTTCGCCCACGTAAACATCAGATTGCCTTCTGCAAGTTTTAGTCTACATTAGACCAACGAGAATTTTTATAGCAACATTTTAACTTATTTTGTTTGTCATTAGGAGGCGCTGCTATAAAGCCATACAAATTCTCGTTTTCGTTAACGTGAGATAGTTTTTTTTTTTATTTCTTAGGGTTAGCACTTTGCCTTTATCTCACCTGATGCAAGGTGCATTTCACCAGGAATCCTCAACAATTGAGGCACTGGCTGCTATCGTATTTATTTATTTATTTTGTATTTATTAAGAGACAAACAGTTACTTATAACGCAAAGAAAAATAAACATATAAAATTTCCTTAAATGTAAACCTATAGTCCCCTAAGTTAAATTAAGAAACAGCACAATAAATGGAATGGAAGATACGCACCTGCGTATCTGCCTTTTCACAATTCTGTCAGAGGCTATGAAACTTTTGTACGCTCCAATTAGGGCGTGCACCCGGTTCTACCTGGTTCCGAAAAGACCTGGTTTTACCCGGTTTTTTTTAATCCTCGAAGAACCGGTTCTTAAAATATTACCCGGTTTTTTTGGTTCTTATCAATGTCAAATAAATCAATTACTTAACGATATTGATTTGTTGTTTGCGATAAACCGAACGTGGAATATGCAAGGCATGGCTGGTATTTTGAATGACAGACAGCTTTTCAGTGACAATCAAAGTTGAAATGGCACTTTATGAAAACGGTTGTCAAAGAGGTCGCTATCTAATACAACCTTATCATCATTTAATGACGATACCACCGACAAGTGTCGAGCCAGAGCGCATATTTTAGTCCACTGGCATAATTTGTAATCGTCTTCGTTCATCTTTAGGTGACAAAAGCTTAGAGACACAGTCTTTTCTGCGCTCATATTAACAAAACAAGAAAAATAACAAAGTATAAAGATTTTGAGATTGAAACATATTTATTTACATAAATAATAGTTGATTTTGCACGGAAAAAAAAAAGACAAGAAAATAGATAACAGAAAGTAAGAGTACCAGTAGAAAATATTGAGACTGAATTTTTTCTATTAAGTAGGTAGGTATAAGTAAATTGTTGATTTTGCATGAAAAAATATTAGTCTAAGTAGTTTTTAAGACTGAGACATTTAATTAAACCGTGTGATTTGGCGTGGAAAAAATATTACTGTTTTATTTAGAAAAGATTTTAATTTTGTTTTTACTCACAGTGAATGAGTGTGACGATGACAGTGAAACTTTATTAATATTATAATTGACATTATTGATTATTTGAAAACTTTATTATAATCTGTTACTAGTCGATTTCTTAACTGTGATTAATAGAGTTCTTAAATAAAAGCATAACAAATTAAACATTATTTTATTTCACGAACCCAAAAGCACCGATAATAATCGGGTACCCGGTTCTTCGGTAAAACGGAACCGAAAAATCCGGTTCCTAATTAAGGTCCGGTTCTGCATCCTCTAGCTCCAATTCATATAGCGTCAATTCTGTTATGAACTTGTTTCAATCTTGACCTTATACTATACTCATAAAAGTCGATTTTCAAATGTAAAAGGCTCACCTGAGACTACAAACAGAATCGGTGAACTTGGCCGGTGTCATGTGAAACTTGTCTTCATAACCTGTATTGCTAATGCCAAGGTCTTTTGGGAGCGTCTGGGGTCTTTCGTCTCGGTTATAGACATAGCGTTAGAGACACGAGATGCAGAATTTGCAAATAAACGCAAACAAAAGTCTTGTTTATGGTTATTGGTGGTCGTCTTTATACTCTTTTCGCAGAATTTGACCCGGAACTTGAACAACTGTCCAAGCTTATTATTATCGTGATTATTACAAGCAAGTTTTCATTTGATGAGCAATATCAAAAATCAATTTTCAAAACAAGTTTCGCTAAATATCATTTTAAAGTATTTTTTGGATGCTTATTCTTCTAATAGTAAACCTTATAAAATGTGTTTTGTTTGGTCCATATATTTAGTCATTTTGGGTAAACTTTTATAAACGTTAAATTAAGCCTTTTATTAGAAAAAACATCGTTATTCGATTTGAAATTTAAGACGGAAATTTGAAGAACGTGATCATTTGCGATCATTTGGGAAGTATAAAATTTACGAACGCAATTCGTATTATATATTGGTATTGGGTAGGAAGGAAATATTTTATAGACCCGCGACTAGTGCAATGAATTATTATTGCAGTAGAAAAAAAAGGAAGGATATCATAAGTATTACCAAATATGATGTTTACCAATAAGGATGGCAGGCACAATCTTATTTCCTGAATATTTCCCATTCCTGTTATAATAATCATATTATCGTGTTTACAAAACTAAAAAAGTGTCTTATCTTGCAAGAGTTGCAACTTGCAAGTCTTGTGATGGACAGTGTTGGCCGGGAAAAGTTTGCATAACCCGATAGCGCTAACACAAAATGTTATTTTAATTAGTTGCGTGGTTTAACCCACACTTCGGAAATGTAGAAATCTTCAAAATATCATAGCTGTTTTGTGAGAAATGCCAAATTTTACAATTATCATCACCAAGTTATAAAATTCACAAAACGAGTTTTTAGTTTCGAATACAACACTTGGCATAATTATGTTGCCGTGTTGGGCTGAGAAATAAAAAAATAAAAACCAAGTTGTGGGTATGAATACCGAATGAATTTTGTGGGGATATAAATTAATAACAGACTATACAGGAAGCAGTGGAATCAGTCGTTTCTTGCGTGGTGGGTGACTCGAAGGGTGTTAACGATTGCCATCTAAGGATAAGGATACGATGCAACAAGCACTTCAATATGGCGACGTGTTTTCGTTGGAATTACGTTGAGCCGGCATCGAGCGCAACAAATGACTAAGAGGGTAGATCGTTTGGTCTGCTTATAAAAACCTACCCGCAATAAACTTCAGTAATTCCGTGAATTTGGCGCATGCAACTGTGTCGAAATATCAGCCACCTTAATATGAGTAACCTAGAAAAGAGAAGGTGGATGAATGACTTGGGTATACTTCATAAAATTGGCAATGGATTACTGGATACTTACTTTACTTGTTATTTGGTAAGTTAATGGTAAATGCTGTGCACTTTTGTAATTGGGCACGGATATACCATGTTAACTGTATATAACTTTATTTTTAATGTTTTTTATCTGTTGTCTGTAATTAAATAAATAATAAACATGCTAAGAATGCCATTAATAATTACTCTAAGTTTTACTGTATATTGTCAACAGTTGTAAAGGGCCCGCACAATATAGTGTATGCTGCGGCCCAGCAACGACTGAACCGGTGCAGAAGGGCAACTGCGCCGCGAGATTCAGCGCTGCCCCGTTCGACCCGAAGACTGAGTGCTGCGGCGTCGACAGCGGAGCGGGCAACAAGATCGTTGGTAAGCACATGCAATTACTAACCGACGACTTAGACAAACACCTGAATCAACCGGCACAGAAGGGCAACTGCCCCGTGTGACTCAGCGCTGCCTCGTTCGACCCGAGAACCGAGTGCTGCGGCGTCAACAGCGGAACGGGCAATAAGATCGTTGGTAAGCACATGCAATTACTAATCGAGGACTTAGCCAAACGCCTGCATCAACCGGCACAGAAGGGCAACTGCCCCGTGTGATTCAGCGCTGCCTCGTTTGACCCGAGAACCGAATGCTGCGGCGCGGCGTCAACAGCGGAGCGGGCAACAAAATTGTCAGTAAACACATGCAATTACTATTCGAGAGCTTAACCAAACGCCTGCATCAACCGGTGCAGTAGGGCAACTGCCCCGTGTGATTCAGCGCTGCACCGTTCGACCCGAGGACTGAGTGCTGCGGCGTCGACAGCGGAGCGGGCAACAAGATCGTTGGTAAGCACATACATTTACAATTTGAAGACATCTTCCACAAACGTCAGTATCAACCGGTACTGAAGGGCAACTGCACGGGAGGTTCACCGCCTTCCCACCAGACCCGACTACTGGAGATACAACTAATAACTATGAAAAGAATTAAAAAAGCAGTGACAAAATTCAGCGCTTACGTACAACCTTCCCGGTAGCATAGGGGTCAGTGCAGCCGCCCGGATTGCGGAAGACCCAGGTTCGATTCCTGGCTGGGTCGGGTGGGCATTTAATTTTTTCATTGTATTTTATAAATATTTAACTATGTTAAGGCCTAATCCATAAAATAACAACTTATAATAGTATCATTATCCAAGAAAGTCTCAGTCTAGTCCTGATATTTGATTGTGTTCGCGTCTTGATCTTGCTACACAAACTACCTTGATAGTTCTTGATAAATAAAGAGTCTTCGTTGATAGTAAAATGATGTTTATTTCGTAAACTTGATTACAATTTAATTAATTGATATACGCTTGCTAACGACAATGCCTTGATTGCAAATGTGTAGAAAATATGAATGAATATGAAAACGCTGACGCGATGACCTACTTAATGTGCGGTAAAACCGTACAGATTGACCTACGCATCAAACGATGTAGAGAGAGGGGCTTGCCAAACCAAGATGTGTAAGTTTCCGACCCTAAAGCTTTAATGCTTCAATACCCTGTTACTTTACTGCATCTGAAACTATTATCGGCAAACCGGAACACAGCAATTAACAACAATATATATATTAAAGTAGTAGACAAGATGGCGATCTTGTCTGAGTCCGGTCCTAATGCTACCACCAGGCTAATTCATAAAGTATTTAACCACTATTATCCATATTGCAGGTGGCACTGCGACGACATTGGACCAGTACCCGTGGCTAACCGTGATCGAGTACGTGAACAACAACAAGATCAAGACGCTATGCGGAGGTGCCCTCATCAGCAGCAGATACGTGATGACCGCTGCCCACTGCCTCGTTGGCGAAATTCTGAATTCAGGAACCCCGTAAGTACATGGACAAGTGAACATCTTATATCTGTATGTTTATGCGGCAACGGGGAAGCGCTTCACCCCGATAGCGATTGTAACATTTTAAGTGAAGATCAAGCCGAAGGTAGAAGCGGACTTTACCCGTAATTATTAACCCCTGTGGAACTGTGATCTTTAAGGCAAAGTACAATAATGCTTTCATTTTTTATTTTTTATTTATTACTGAAGACGACATATTCGTGTTAGGGTAAGATACGATAAAATTTTGATCATGGGTTGTTTAAAAGCTAGATAACTTGCTTATGTATACCATTGCCTTATTTAGTACAGCGAATGAATAATGTCCATCCTTAGGTTACTGGTTCAAATCTAAGTCGATATTCAGCGGACCCCAAAAAATTATACTTCACTCATTTGCTTGTTATGGAAGTGTAATTCAAAATTAAGTTATGTTTTAAAGAAAACAATGAACCGTGCGTCGGGGAAAATACTATATATCGCTGTGAGCAAAAAAGCTAAATATCGCCATTCAGAAAATGTCAAAATAAACGCGACACAAGATTGGTATCTTAGAACTACAAGTAAATATTACAAATTGAACAACGTTATGCATTATAGTAAGAACGTTCGTCTCGGCGAATACGACACAAGCAACAATGAAGCAGATTGCATGCTGGTCGACGGTGGCGGTTACGACTGCGCCGACCCCGTGGTCATCGTGCCCATAGAGAAGACCATACCGCACGCGCAGTACAACCCGCAGAAGAGGCAGCACGACATCGGCATGATCAGATTAAGCGAACCAGCACAATGGACTGGTAAGCATTCATCGTTTATGTTTCATACTTGCGGCATATGACTTCACTCTCACTCCACCTGATGTTAAGTGGAAATGGAGGCCATATGCGAAGACAAATGGTGCAGCGTAAAAACGATGTAGCATCAGTCACTCTCACCCTGCCGACCCACAAGGTGGAAGGAAGTAGAAGGAAGACTTCTTGGCGGGAAAGTGAAAAGTCATGTCTGCGGTTTTGTTTTATTTTCTAAAATTTGTGTTATTATGAATATTAATGTGAAATAATGGTGGATTATTAACCGTTAAGTGTTCGTAAGTGCGCATGAGTGTTGGCAAATGTAACAAAACAGTGTAACTTAACTTTTCAAATTCTCTCAAGAAGTCCGCCCGAGGAATTAGTAAAGCCCCACATCTTTACTGAGATACTCTAGGGGTTGGGGGTATATCATTTCTCATTTCTCATTTCTATTATCATTCATCGTCATCATACTGGAAGGAAATATTGTATATATAAGTATTACTTGTAAGAAAAATTACTTTGACACTGGCTAAATGTGCTAATCGCACGAAGCCATACACTAAATGAAAAAAAAAAAAAAGTAAAAGGAAGGAGAAAATACGTGTGCTGGTAGACTGTTTCATCTTTTAGAGGTGCTACAAAAGAACGAGTCACCGAATTTCTTTGTGCACAATTTAATATTCGAGACAGTAAAGTGACCCCAAAGAGCACGCGTTCTCATACTGAGGATGATGCCTACTCTTACTCAGGCCTTCCCACATGAACAATAGCACGTGCGTACATCGAACCCTAACCCTAAACCACCATGCTTTCGTCTAATGCGGCTTGATGAACTTTAACCACTATCATCTTTCGACAACAACTGGGACCAAGAACAGGAGTGGCTTAAGATGTTTTAGTTCGGTCACCAATCCGGTGAATGGTTTGACTTGCAAGATTCCAACCAGAACGTAATTAACCTCATATTTACCAGGAATTTTAGTAATAAAACCTCTGGGTCAAATCCACTCTTTTTAATAAACTGACGTGTTTTGTGTTCACCAGACTTCATCCGTCCGATCTGTTTGCCAACGGTGGACATCACCCTGTCCCCCCCACCGGGCATCAAATTGTGGGCCGCCGGCTGGGGGTACGTCAACGCCACAATGCCGAAGAGCAACATCAAATTGCACGTCGATCTGCCGCTCGTGAGCCAGAAGGTGAGACACCAGCCCCAGTAGTATTGCCGCGAGTCACCGATAGTTATACGGCGCGGCTAGGGCGATTTAGTCCGTTCTTACACGACGCCACTCAAAACTAGTTACGAATTACGAACGACTAATACATACACTATACATATATACTACTAATGCATTACCATTACCGTATATAGCACGCCCACGCCACGAAGTTTCTTGATTGAGTGTTCAAAGGCGCATATATACCTACCTATGTCACTGAACTCCTTCTAAAAGACTGGACCGATTTGTTTTAAATTTACTGTGTGTATTCAAGTGGATTCGAGAATGGTTTAGATTTACAATTGGACCAGGTAGATGGCGCTGCTATAGGGGTCCATCATGGGATACGGGTGTTCTTAAGCGGACGAATGATTTGATTGTTTTGTTGTCATGGAAACTGTCAACGTTTTGTTGTCAACTGTTAAAAGCGGTACGAAGTCCGCCGGTCAACTATTTTATTTTTTGTTGCCTTTCGAATTTATGCCTATTATAAATAAAGCTACTTATGAAGTTTGGCATCATCACCAGCTCATTTTTTATGTCCTTGGCCTACGGGCCATAAACCACCACGCGGGCTCAGTGTGGATTGGTGGTTGTTAACGACTAATAACGACTGCTAATGCAGCCGTAGCCGTAGCCGTAGCCGTAGCCATAGCCATAGCCATAGCGATAGCAGTAGCCGTAGCCGGGACCACCGGCTTTACCTGCGAAAGTTAACTATAGACACTGATGTAGCTAAAAATATTTGTTTCCAGACATGCCAGGATGTGTATAGCCAGACAAAACGCAAATATGCATTAGGGCCGGGCCAGCTGTGCGCCGGAGGGGAGAAGGACAAAGACTCATGTAGGGGCGACTCCGGTGGGCCGCTAATGTACGAGAACGGGGGTCGAACTTGGGAGTTGGTAGGCCTGGTCAGCTACGGGCCCAACCCGTGTGGCGCCGAGTTCTCGCCAGGCGTATACACCAAAACCCACGAGTATATCAGCTGGATACGCGCCAACATCGTGCCATAATAACGTTATTAGAGTGATAGATGAGGTGAAGTTACAGTTACGAGTATAAATATGTTAGACAAGTTGTCTTTATGTTCGCCAGACTTCCACATTTCGATACGACGTTTTATTCATTGATTTTATGAGATTAAACAACTCTGCTCAAAGAACATAGGTTTATATTCTATAAGAAAATTTGGACCTATGCACACCTAACCTACCATACTAATAAGGTATAAAACATTTAGACGTAATTCAATCCTCTTTGAGAAAGTTGATCAATTTCGTTGATTGAATATCGTACCAAAATTTGGACGGATGGTGACTAAAATCTCCTGTATGTTTTCGCTTCAAGTTTGTTACATATTTTTGACGCTATAGCACAAAGAAAGGCTAGAGTTACAAGCCGCCTATGTATGAATTATCAATCTATATGGCATCGCAGAAAATTGTATACTGATCTCCAAACTTCAGTATGAAGATGGCACTAAATATAGATGGTGACATAAATTATCATATAATTTAGCTGCAATCGTGTAGGTAGACAGAATTTTTTCATATTGTGGTCTATTTGTCCATAGTGATACAGGTTTTTTTTTACCAGTGCACAAATCTTCTATAATGTAAAAAATTTTGAGACTCTTCATACAAATCAGGCTAATGAATATATGAAGTACAGGAACTCCAAAATTGTATATATGAAGTAGAGGAATTCCAAAAATTTTTGTTTTATTTCGACCCATGTTACTATGAGAAAGTTGTCTACTTACCGATTCTGAGTCGCTCCAGAAAATTTGTGCACTGGTATAAAAAAAATCCTGTATAATTATGTTCGTGACCGTACATTCGGTGCAATTGTTTTATATTTTTATATATATTATAAAATCTCGCTTAATGAAACCGATCATCTCTGTGACCATTTTGAAAGATGATTCTACTGCTCGATTGAGATGGGAAATCTCTAATACGAACATTCGACTTCCCATACTAATTGACTCGAATTACTCTTGCATTGTGTACTTGTGATTGGTTGATGAATTCTGATTAATAAATATAATGTGATTTCTCATGTAACGTGACTTAATATTTTCTTAAATTAGGTAATTGATGCTCAATAATTTAGACTGGACAATTAATAGGCACTGACAATTTTAGGTCCTAGTTTATAGAGACTATTATTTTAAAATAAAGTTTTGAGAGAATTTAACATTGTTTTATTTTTGTGTTTACAAATAGATGTAACTTTTAAAAATATCATATGACCACTTTATATTAGAATAATAATAATTAACGGAATTATTACCATGTTTTTAATTGTTTGCGTGTATCCGATGATATTTCGGCACAGTTGCATGCGCGATACATGCGAGACTCCAACTTCCAGATAACGGATGTACCTACGTTTGTACATCAGACTAATAATAAATGTTTAACCATATATGACCAAGATCTATTGAGGAAATTTGACAGTTTGAAGAAAAAGATATGGTAAAAAAAACCAGTTAATAATTATTATTCTCGCATATCATATAGTAACATAAAATAAGAAGGACAAGAAGGTACTTAAGCTTAATGCATACCGCGCTCGAGCAACGCACACGCGGAGCAGTAGGCTTAGCCAAAGTAACATTAGGCAAACGATAGCAAAGTTCGAAAATAATAAAATGTATGGGATTGACACAAGCCGTGCTAAATCACGTGGTCAATGTTATGTCAATCCCATACGTTTTATTCTTTTCGAACTTTTAAATATTTGGTCACCCATCTGATGACCGGTCTTTACGAAAGTTGCTTAACCTCAGCAACCGCCGACCGGGCGCGTTAACCACTGCGCCATTGAGTTCCTCTATTACTTCTATTTACTACTTCTATATTTTGTGGTAACTGTATGCTAAGGATCGGGTAATGTGGCGTTCAATGAGAGAGTTCTGCGGCGTGTACGAGTCCAGCATCCTGTACATAGGTACAGGATAGGCTAAGATGATAAAAACACATAGTGGTAAAGACCTTAAACTGTTGTTGTTAGTTTTATCATTATCTTAAATCTAAATATTTGCCAAACGATTTTGCCAAATCTGTATTTGATGATTAGATTCTGATTTTATGTACAGTTTCTAAAATAATGTCGCATTATACCTGTAATAACACACACGGAAGCCGTTTTATGCGCCACCAAACCATTTTATGACTTTTTGTGATTTTGTGTATCTTATGAAAAAATAATAAAAAATTGTAAATAATAATTAATAACTGTAACATAAAATATAATGTAACATAATTAAAAAAAGCAAAAAAATAATTCACTTATTATTTTCATCAGCTTCGTTTGAAGATAAGTTAAATCCTCCCCACCGCCAGGAGGAGAGGAAGAGTCCATCAGCATCAGGTATATACATACATACTTGTATGAGGCATTTCATCAATCATCAGAAAGAAGTAGACAGGTAATGTATTTAGTCTCAACTTACCCCTAGCATTAGTGGCTGCATCAGCTATTTTCTGGAAGGCGTCCAGGAATGCAGCGATCGCGACGAGGGCCGATCTGGAAACAAAGTATTTGTGTTAAATCAAATTGCTTTGCACAAAAAAACAAGGTTTCACAGGCAATTGACGTCAAAATCTAATAAATTTAATTGAGACAAAACTACTAAATGATGATTTTACGGAAGTACTCGCGTTTTTTTTTACACATTCATTTTATTTTATTTTAATTAAATTAATGTGTAAAATGTAAATTTAAAAAAAACAGCCAAAAATTGAAGTAGACGTTTATTGTTGTTTTTTGAATTTATTCCTTTGGGAAAGGCTAAGGAAACTAAGCTCACTAATACTGCCAAGAAGTTGACGTAAAAAGAATCCCAGAGAAATAAAATATGTGAAATAAAGTGTTTTCGCGTACTTACTTTATTGTTCTCATAAATTAAAGAAACAAACATTTCCTTATACGTATCAATCAATTGCTAATGATATTCAGATTCGTACCATCTTGCATTCTACAACGCTAGCTAGACGATCAAAGGCGCATTTTAAAATATGTAATGGCACAGTTGAATGACGCAATCATCTGATCTAACCTGTGGTTTCCTTAATGAAGACAACATGGCAGCATAGCAATAAAATAAGTTTAAAACTATATACTATTTTTATTTTATTTTTTTTTATTATTGGAAACAATTTTATAATATGGGGTACTACTTAAGCATCTTGGGTTTGTGTGTAGTACCTACCTAACAATAGTATTCTTTCACGTTATAAGAAATAAAGTAGGTAACTAAATACATTCATATTATAATTCTAAGAATCGACAATGTTCTGACAGTACGATCACATTTCCGTACAACATAGAATTATTATTTTAAAACTGACAAAAAATAACTTTTTAATTACTTAGTGCGGTTTGAACACTTAGCTAAAATAAAAAAAAAGATATACCTAATAATATACTTTACCTCGAATATAAATATTAATGGGCGATGACATAATACACTGAATGATAAAATGATGATCCTCCCAAACATCTTAAGTTTATTTTTTATTTTTTTAATTCTTTATAGGCAAGTATTTGACCGCGATCTCGCCTGATGGTAAGCGATAATGCGGCCTAGAATGTAGCATATCTGTTCACCCTTGCCTTGAAAATGTCCAGGTTGTACGTATCAGGAAACAGATCCGCAGTAAGGGAGTTCCACTCCTTAGCTGTCCTCATCAAAAATGATGACGCAAAGCGGTTTGTGCGTATAGGCGGTATGTTGACAGCATATAAGGGTGTGATCTCAGTGGGCGTCTTGTTCCACGAAGATGAAAAGAAGAAGGTGGTATCAGTTCATTTAATTCGTGCGAAGTGTATCCGATAAAATGCCGAAAGATTGGCAACCTTGCGTCGATGTTCAAGACTCTGCAGCTTGGATTCGACGAGTTGAGAGTCTGCAATGACTTTTTTAATGGCGCTTCTCAATAGAGTCTAAGGCGGCTAGCTGATACTTGGCAGATCTATCCCAGAGGTGGCAGCAGTATTCCATACAGGATCGGACTTGTGCTTGGTAAAGTTGAAGCAACTGCCCCGGTGTAAAATACCGCCTTACCTTAGAAAGGATGCCATGTTTTTTTGCTGCGGTTTTTGCCATGGTCTCTATGTAGTGGCCGAAGTTTTGGTTTGCAGAGATGGTCATACCCAGCATGCTGAGATTTTTTTTGATGGTTTGATATCGGCACAGATACACTACTCAGAAATGAACAAATACATGAGGCAATGCATACGTTTGTATGCATTGCATGCAAGGTACCCAATCATAAATTGGAACAAGGAAATTAGGAAATCTATATAATAATAACTTGTCCTGATCCTGACTGATTCATAATCGCCGAGCCTAAATCACTGAAGCTAATTAGATGAAATTTGGACTGTAGGTTAATTGAGTGACGTAACCAGCCACTAAGAAAGGATTTTACGAAAATCTCACCCTAAGGGGGTCAAATAGAGGGTGAAAGTTTGTATGAAAGTCCGTCAGTTTTGAAGTAAAATACATGAAAATTGGTTTATGGGTTCTTGAAAAGAAATAAAGAATGACGTGTCTCAGGAACATTGTTTATTTTCCTTTAAAGAAGTAAAAAAGAGAAGACGGTTTTTTTGGGGAAATCATTATTTTTAAAGTAATAACTATCAAAATGAACATTTTAATCGATTTATAGATTTTTCAACAAAAATAAAGAATGACGTGTTTTAGCATTTTTCGAAAAACCTCCCCTAGAGAGGTGAAATAGGGGTGGAAAGTTTGTATGGAAATCTGTCAATTTTAAAGTTTAATCCACGGACTGACTAACATGAAGTTTGACTTTTATTACAAACAATCACACATCGTGTAGCCTACGAGAGCGAAGCCGCGAGCAAAAGCTAGTTTCTTATAACGACAGTTGTGTTTGGTGACAAATTGCAAGTAATGATAATGACTATAGCATAGCGAAAGTTGCTTCATTTTCAAGATTGCAACTTTAACACGTAAGCGTCTTCTCCAGTCTCGCTGGAGTGGGCTCCTCAATATATATTAAAATAATAAAGGTTATGATTATTTTACATATAATTGTACGCAAATTTTGTTACGGATAAACACAATTTGAAAAAAAAATTGAAGTGGTGCACTGTACCTGTCGCCGTGCACCTGAAGGCAGTGCACCTGACCCGGCATGTCATGGGGTGCGGGTTCTAATCCCGCTCGTGGAAATTTTTCAACACTTTGTCTTTTTTCAAATTATAATACAGGTTTGGTGATACCTGTGTAATCATAAAAATGGCAGTTATATACTCTGCATAGAACTCCGAAAAATTATGAACATAACAGAAAAGCACCGTATGGCTGAGATATTGAGGTTTTTTGTTACTTATTAAAGTTGCAAAGTGACAACACTAGGGTCCTGATGAAACTTTGTTCTTGGTCGCAAAATCATAACTCAAAACATGATTTAAATGTGACAAAAAAAACCTTTTCCTGTATTATATTTAATTATACTTATTTTTCTTTAATAAATGATTTGAAATGATTTTTTTATATTCGTTTACTTTCTTTCTCTTTAATCTTTACTTCACTTCAAAGTTTTTCCTGACTTTTATGAATATATCTACAGCTTATACAGCATGGTCCTACCTAACCTACCGAAGTGCCAAAAGTATTGCCATGTAAGTTTTGTCATTAACAAATTTTTTATCGGGGTATTTTTTTTCACTTATAATTTTAAAATGATTACGTAAATAGAACTGAATCTCGATATTTAATAACGCCTTAACGGATCGCAAAGGCTTCTTTTACATATAGGTGTAGGTACTACTAATTAGTTTATTTTTTCACTTACTTTAACGCCGAATGTAGCTTGGTCGCCTTCGATATGAACTCCTCCCACATAGGCGCATGGTTCTGTAACAATACAAACAAAAACGTTATTTATACGTCTACAAGAACCACAAAAGTGAATTGTAACAACAACGAGGCTGTCACACTGTTTCCTGGCCCGGTTGAGATGCAGGGAAATGTGATCACATTATAAAACAAAACAAATGCGTGGATTTTAATAGTTAAGTATATTATTATAAAACAATCGCAACAGACACAGCTATAAGACCAATTAATATTATATATAACTGCTGTTCAGAATGATATAAGTTGCAGACTGATTTAGAAGTATTTGCTGGCCATAAGTTGCTGCCCAACTAGTTTTTTTGCAGCCCAACTAGCATTTTTTTGCTAACAAAAATAATAAATAATAATAATAATAATATGAGACAACATCACATTGTTCTGAACCCACGGTAAGTAGCTGAAGCGCAACCACGCAGACCCGACGCAATATCGAAAAGTACGTTTTCGACATTGACCCGACCGGGGATCGAACCCGGGACCTCAGAGTTAGCGCCGCCCAAAATACGAACACTTTGCTAACCGTTTAAATAACACCCTTAAAAAAACTACCCGACTTGGTATAAAGAGTCTGTATAACATTACAAATAATCATGAGCGTACGCACGAATACTCAAAGGAGTCTCAGCGACGCGGTACAAGTTACAAATGGAAAAATTGCCGCAATTATTTAACCTCATCCAACAATATTTGACAAATTGCACCGTCCGTCGCCGGCCGTCCGTCCGCCACGGCTCCGGAAAGGCTATTGTGTCCGATAGCCATTGTGTGGATTTCTCTTTGTTCAATTATTAGGTGTTAACTAGTCATTGCGTATTTGTCTTGTTGTCTAACTGACAGATTATAAACTAGGGCTATATGAAAAGTCTTATGAAATCTTAACGGATGTTAATTATTTTTTGTTTTACCATTTTAACCATGCTATTAGGGCCGTAGATTTAATAGAGTTTGCCCGAAATGTTAATAGATCTAAACTTGTATCACCTAATCTTAATGTTATTTTGCATTAAAACTGCCATCTTTTCAATTTGATTTCAACTTTCTTAAAAAATAATACATGAGACAACATCACATTGTTCTGATCCCAAGGTAAGTAGCTAAAGCACTTGTTTCATGGAAATCAGAAACAACAGCACCACAACCACCCAGACCCGACACAATATCGAAAAGTTCGTTTTCGACATTGACCCGACCGGGAATCGAACCCTCGGAGTTAGCGCCGCCCAAAGTCCGGCGTGCAAGCCACTCGGCTACGGAGGTCGTCAAAAAATATCTATACGGAACTAGTACAAAGCTAAATATTTTTTTTACCTGTATTAACCTGTATTTATACTTGGATCTTTTTGTGCCTACATCTTAAAGAGTGACGGTCTAGTTAGATTTTCTTCTTCTGGTTGAAAAGTGTATTTCTGGTTGAGTGGTTGAGACTGTTTCTTGTTTTATAAGCCTTAATAAATAAAATAAAGTGTAAATGATGTAATAAATGTAATAAAATGTAAACGAGCTAAATATTTGCTTAATATAGTTGCAATTCTAAAATGTCCAATATGTTTAATTGTCTTATATGCTTCGAATATACTTATTACATTTCAAATCTAACGTTTCTAAATCTAAAAAAATATAAAATTATATTCTAAATCTACAATATCTTGTCTATATCGTCACGCATTTTGTATTCATTAATGATGTTCTTGTGGGTTAAGTTAAAGCGGTTTAATGAACTTTTATTCTACATTGAAATATTATGCTTCACGTAAGCACTAATAAATGGATCGTACACAAACTTTTATCAAAAAGGCAAAGGGGATGGAGCCATTCTTCCCTAAAATTCACTGAACTGAATTTAGTAAAACGTGACGTTGCTCTGCTAATTTGAATACTTTATAGAAAGTGCAAAGTACGTAGACTAATGAACTGGAAGGGGTAGTGGGAAGACTGAAAGTATGTAGTAGGTGTTTCATAGCACAAACTTCTAAACTGGGGTAAAACGTGTTCTTGAGTGGAGACCACGACTAGGTAAACGCAGTGTAGGTCGCCCTCTGGCCAGGTGGAATGATGACCTGCGAAAGACTGCAGGCAGATGCTGGATGCGTCAAGCTGAGGACAGGGTGCTATGGCGCTCATTAGGGGAGGCCTATGTTCAGCAGTGGACTAAGATAGGCCGATGATGATGATAGTATACTCAGTTCGGTTATGGCAAGTCGGCCTGACAAGCTAGATCTAGCTTACATCATAGCAAAAGTGTTACGTACGCCTACACTGTACTACTACACCTACATCTGACGCCATAACAATAATGTTAGGATTTTATTAAGGATAACATACAGTTACACAACAGAGTAGATAGGTTATTCTTTTATTGCAACAAATACTAATAATACAATATCAACAAAGTGCGAATATACTCCGTACCTTTTGCTAAAAAAAAAGCTAAAATAAAGTGACAGAACTGCTACTTTTATTATAAATTTCACTATTTACAGTACCTATTATCTATAGCCCGCGATCCTAAAGTTTATTTTAAATATCAAAGGTAAGTAAACTAGTGTGGCCAGCCACACCAATCACTACCAATTACACCAACAGAACTAAATTGTTCACCAACTTTCGTTGGTGACTGTACCCCAATCAGTATTATAAATATTTTTAGAGGCACCCTTCGCTACTAAAGCGAGGGCACCGTGACATAATAATCAGCCGCGTTCCGACCCTGTAATAAACGAATGTCGTCGGCGATACGAAAGGGCAATGGCGGCGTGTTTGAACTGCTTGCAACCCTTTGTTTAGCCGCGAGTGCCGCGAGTGCCGCGACTAGCTGTTTTCCCCTAAGTCTTTTTTATAAGAGGAGTTATTAGAGACAATAATGATGATAGTATAAGTTGCATTTTTAATTATCTATCACAATCGTGTTTAAGTTAGAAAACATATAACTGTATTATTTATAACTTCACTTCGCTCGTTATTTTTTTTAAATGAGTTGGCAAATGACTGATGATTGGAATGAATGATGCCCTGTCTGCCTTTTTAACTTTACGTATTTATTGATGTGGCTTTTAAATACGATTTAAATTTTATTGTATAATACAGGACATAATTGCATTCTATCAGTTCATGGCCGAATAGGCAGAATTTATATTGAATGTAATTAACATTTACAGTGTAAACACGCGTGCACATCAACCTACCACAAACTGTCAAATTTCCTCAATAGACTCTAAACTTTATGCCTTTATCATATGGTTGGAAGAATTTTGGCAGTTTTGGATAAGTTGATGAGCAGGCGCCTGTACCTTATTCAAGCGCAAATAAATGATATTGCTATTTCTATTTCTACGCGAATTCAGAGAAAATGCTTCTGGATATATAATCAATCAGCTACCTGAAAAAATTAAAGAACTTACTATTTAAAAGATTCCATAGTACGTTGTATAGTTGGCTTAAGGCACACGTCTTTTACTCGGTGCAAGAATATTTAAAACACAAAATTAAATGCTGCAATTCATGTAAACACGCCTGCACATCAACCTACCCAAAACTGTCAAATTTCTTCAATACATGGTTAACCTTAAGCCTTAAATATAAAGTTCAAAGTCTATTGAGGAAATTTGACCAGTTTGTGGTAGGTTGATGTGCAGGCGTCACCTTGATGATGCCATAGATTTCTTGCATTGTATTGAGCGATATTCGTTGTTGTATTGTATTACCTGACATATTATTTTCTAATTTTAAATTGTATACGGACTGTAATGATTTCTTTAATTGTATTTATAACTTGATTCTTCATTTGTATTAGTATTCTAAGCAATTGACATTTGATATATGTATTTAATTATTTAATTTATTGTTTTTACGGCTCGATATTACTTCTAAAACTCTCACAAAGTAACTTGTAAAACTCTATAACTTTGAAAGAAGTTTTCCGCTATGGACAAGACGTAGTTGTTCAAAAAAGGCACAGGAACTACACCATACAGCCTTAAATTAATTTTGATTAATTATATTTGTTTTGTTTGTAATTTTATAATTTTATTGTTTTAAATTTTTATTCTAATTTACTTTGCATGCTTCCATAGTTAGCTGAATAGGATGAGCCTAACAATGTTATAACATCTCCCCATGTACCGTGTTCATACGCAAAATAAATATTTCTATTTCTATTTCTAGTGGAGCAGGATTTTGCCTCACTAACCGTCCTCACCTTGACGACCCCACGTTGTATGATGACCCCATGAGGATGATGATGATGATGATGATGATGATGATGATGATGATGATGATGATAATAATGATGAAGTGCAGGTTTTAAATTTTGTAAAAAAGTGACAAATTTAAAAGCCTTTCTACTATATGGCGGTAAAGCTAATATTTGCAAATTAGTGTTATTTTCAAAATTGTGTAAAAAAATATATCATAATAAAATACACAGCTGACGTAATCCAACATAACAGTGAACATTAGCCACGCCGACGAATTCAATAAGCCACAAGTCTACAGCCGGCAAGCCACCATCAAAGCCATTATGCCACAAAAACTAACGGACACAGATCTCCTTTCCTCCATAGGAGTACGCGTGTTGCTCTCTGAAGTGACCGCTGTTCTGTCTCAAACATTCCATCGCGCACAAATAATTTTGGTGATTCGTTTCTTTCTCGCATTCCCAAAAGATGGAATAGTCTACTGACCAGCACACGATCTCCCTCCTTCCTATGACATGGTGTATTTTGAAACATGGTTAGAAGAGGCACCTTGTGGGCCAGCAGAAGAGTGAGGATGACTGATGTTGCTTTGTTTTCACGCTGCACCAGTTGTTTTCGCGTCTGGACTCCATTTCTACTTAACATTAGGTGGAGTTAAGTATTTTGCCGTGCAAATTATATAAAAAAACATACAGCTAACGTAATCCAACATAACAGTCAACATTAGAACACGGCACTAAACCACGCCGACGAATTCAATCACCCAAGCCATTCGCCCACAAAAACTGACGGATACGCTACACACCGTTATAAATACTGTAATGGTCAAATAATGCTACGTGAAATCGTTATGACCTCCGTGCTAGTATATTTAGATTGTACACGGGTTTACGTTATGACTTACTGGCATTGTTAGTGATTGTTTTTTATTCTACGATTGGGAAACGCTTGCTTCGGCAATCATTATCACCAGCTAGCTCATTTTTATGTCCCCACTGCTGGGGTACGAGCCTTCCTGTGGATGGATAGGAAGAATGGGCAATAAACCGACCACGAGGGCTCAGTGCGGATTGGTGGTTGTTAACGACTGCTAAAGCAGCAGAAACCAACGGCTCTACGTGCATTCTGAAGCACGGAGGAGCTCGAGATGAAAAATTTGGTCGCCCATTCGATAACCGGCCTTTGCGAAAGTTGCTTAACCTTAGCAATCGCCGACCGGGCGCATAACCACATCGCCATCGAGCTTCTCAATCGGCAATTATACCTGATGATAAATGACGATAAAGCCGAAGATCAAAGCGCACTTCAAACATAATCCTCAGGTACTTAGAATCTGGCTATCTTTCGGAACACAACGTTGTTAAACGGTGACAGATTTTGATAAGATAAGAATAGGGTAGCTATTTTTTATAATATTGACACGAACACTACATACTAAAATAAAAACACTTTTGCCTAGAGTCTAGACCTTAGACCAAAAGTTAATGATGACTCAGTCTTCCTGCGGCCACCCTATAGCACAGATAATTATGTAGTTTGAAACGTCATCAGGATAAAATATTTCGACGAATTAGAACCACATCCTTTTTTGAAGTCATTAATAATAGACGCCTTCGCGTGTCGCCAACCGCCTCTGGTGTGGTCTATGGTAAATACCAATTATCTCAGTGCCAGAATTCTCGGGTTCGTAATTACGGTGTTTGGTAAGATAGTCAAAATAATACAAATCCCGGAACTTCGAGTTACGAAACTAACGGTTAAACGTTCGTGTGACCTCAGTCTAACCATCATAGCACTTGCAGAAACAACTGTGAATTGCCTAAGCGCACATTTCCTACCGGCTTACGGTAAAAATTACTAACAACAATACAAGTATTGATAATTACAATATAACAAGACCCAGGATGATTACTGGCTTAGTTCTAAATATATTGAATATGTTTTGCATCGATCGTAAAAGTGGGGACTCCTCACTATGGGCGTGGTCGGTATCCGGATGGGTGACTAAAAATGTACTGTCGATGTTGCGTTAAGCGATTAGCACTTATTAAAAGAGTTGTTTAAACAAATCAGGGCTCTTAATGGCTATGGCAGTACCTTCACAAAATTCATAAAAAACCCAAATTTAAAAAAAATGCTGATGAGGCGATAAGCCCGAAGGTGAAAGTGCATTTTCATTTCATTCAACATGGAGTACACAAACATGTACCCCCCGCTGGGAATCGAACCCGGGACCTCTGGGTCTAAACCGGTGGTCTTAGCCATTAGACCACAGAGGCGGTTAAAGGTGACGGAGGGTTGACAATAAAACCTTCACTAAACATTGCTTAGGAGTTAAGGGGCATCATGGCTTTATACCAAACATTAGGGTGTAGTTGGTAAAAAGTTAGTTCATGTATACAGTGCCCAAGTACAATGTTTTAGATTCAAGTTTAATGTAAATAAATGTATAGAGGTAACCATTATTTGTATTACCGGGCTCTTAAAAGTTTTTAATTGTAAATGTATTTAATTATATATTGTTTGATAAAGATAATAACTAATTGAGAATGATAATAATAAATTACATTTAATAATTTATAATTTATAAATGTCTTAAACTTATACTAAAATGTTTGCACGCAATGGTTATATAGTAAGATAATATTTATAATTTGTTTTTACCATCTGTAATGATACCCTATTTAAAAGCAAATACATTTTATGATTATGAATTAGTAACAACATACTTTTTTTGTAAATGTCGTTATTTTGTTCAAATTCAAATTCCAATTCAAAATCGTTTATTCAGTTTAGGCTACAAGTAGCTCTTGTGAATGTCACTATGCCATCGGTTCGTAAGTCTACTCTGGGCGTAGATCTTGTACTGAGAAGAACCGGCAAGAAACTCAGCAAGTGTCCAGCTCTTTTCTCCCTTACAGCGTCAAAAATATTGGAAAGTGCCCTATCATATCAGGACACTTTCCATTACAAATAAACACAAAAAGAAATATAGAAGACAACCACATGTAAAAAAAAACAAAATAAAAAAATCTAAGTTAACAAATTTACCTCAGGTAAAAGTTTCAATTTCCACAACGTCATACAGCACCACTACAGTACTCTAGTCTCTGTTGAAGCTGTGAAATTCCTTGCACACTTCTTCTTCTCTACTTCTTATCCACAGCTAAAAAATAGCCGCCCTGAATGAGTAGTAGGTAAAAAAATGTTTGTACGATTAAAAGCACTCCACTTAAGTTTATTTTATAAAAAAAAAATACTTTGACTAGCACAACATGACATGACTCCAGACACACCTTATCAATTGATATATAAGTATATCTACATTATTTGGCAGTGCCATAACGTATTGCTCCCCAGGCCCATGATCGCTACACAAGATCCTTAATTAAATCCCGCGAAGCCTGCAGGCCCGCATCGTAAACATAAACCACTGTTGTCCCGGACCCTCGTTATAATCGGGGCTTAATTGAGCAAAGAGCAGAGATTAATTTGTTGTAGTTTATAACATTATCAAAGCACAGCAAGTTATCTTCTCCTTGTTCTTGGTACTTAGTTAGACAGAATTCTTCTTTCTTATTCTATTATATTTTAAGTGTCTATAACTATACAGAAATCTGCTAAATTGGCTTTGGAAATCGGCTTAATCACCCGGGCTGGTGATCACAAACCCGGGTTATGTGTCGAAAATCTCCGAAACACTCTTTGTCTGGGAATTGAACCCAGGACCACCTGCTAATCAGACTGAGCGTTATACCACTCGGACACCTAGGAGTTGGAGTATATCAAAGGTATAAAAATATCGTTGTTCAACGTTAGGTTCAATCTACTTGAATTGAAATGTCAACTTTACCACGGTCGACAGCATAAATACAGTTTACGACTGAACAAAGTAATGCACAAGATAAAGTTGGTATATTTTAGTAGTAGCGGGACTTAAATAAAGAAAGTCGAATCGATACCAACGAGAATTTCAATAATGAG
This sequence comes from Eudonia truncicolella, assembly GCA_949315975.1. NCBI lineage: Eukaryota > Metazoa > Arthropoda > Insecta > Lepidoptera > Crambidae > Eudonia > Eudonia truncicolella. Next base: position 2,543,273 of record OX438848.1, on the reverse strand, counting down.
GAGCTCAATGGCGCTGTGGTAAACGACTTTCGCAAAGGCCGCGGTCATCGGAAGGGTGACCAAATTGAAATATGTTCAGGTTCTCAGTGCTGCGGTAGAACGATAAGCCGTCGCTCGCTATTATTATCGGAAGATAGCATTCCTTAACCTTTTGTATGCCGGAATACCAGACACAATAAAATTTTAATTGTTTGGCACGTGGATCCACGTTCCGGCATACCAAAGGTTAAAGTAAGTACTGTGGTGTTCGGGAGTACTTGCTCGGGCAAGTCTCCTGACAGTCGCCGTGACAGAAGAAAGGGGATTAGACGTCAGCTCGCTGCTACGATAGGCTTGTGATTACTGTAATTTTCTTGATAAAATATATAAAATAATTTTTGACCGCCTCGGCCGCCGCTTTTTATCAGCAGTCATATGATTTTAGGCTAATAATGATAAACTTTTATTTGAGGCATAGCCCATAAAATTGTCTTCGTAACAACAAAACTTATTATTTATTTTTACTTTTTATTTTCAAGTGCTAATTGCTGCACTGGAGCTATATTAAATATTTATAAAATTTATAAAATACAGTGAAAAAAAACATATAGCATAGCATAGCGGTCAGTGCAGCCGCTCAGATAGCAGATAACCCAGGTTCGATTCCTGACTGGGTCGGGTGGGCGTTTAATTTTTTCACTGTATTTTATAAATATTTAATTTAGCTTCAGTGCAGCAACTAGCACTTGAAAATAAAAAGTAAAAATTGACTATAGCGTTGTGTTAACAAATTTGTGGTATTTCATCTGCAATGGTTAATCTGCATGGCCATCGGTTGCAATGACCGTTGGATAGATGGCGCACTGTGCCGCTATAAGCACTCAAAAAACTAAAAAGCAGTGACAAAATTCAGCGCTTACGTCAGCCTTCCCGGTAGCATAGCGGTCAGTGACGCCACCCGGATTGCGGAAGGCCCAGGTTCGATTCCTGGCTGGGTCGGGTGGGCGTTTAATTTTTTCACTGTATTTTATAAATATTTAATTTAGCTTCAGTGCAGCAATTAGCACTTGAAAATAAAAAAAAGTAAAAATGTCCCAAGTGCTTCCAAATAGGGCAATCCGGTTTATCTGTCTATGATATCAGGATGCCAATGGGGATGCACCTTACTCTGTGCATCTGGGAGGCCCTTCTTTTACGTAGGAAGGCATGAAATCCATCAGTACGGGCTTCTGCAAACCTCCCTGATGCACTACAGAACCGAGGAAGGCCCATTAGCATCCTGAAAGCATTATTATACTGGACGCGCAGAGCGCTGATGGCGAGCTGCATTTAGTTGACCCAGACTGCACGTGTAAAACGATTGGTCGTAATGATCGAAAAGGTCGAAAATGTTTAATTTGATTTAACATCATTTAAAGCAGATTAATCTTAAAAACTAGACAATAAAAAACTAAAATTGAAACTAAATGGCAGTGCAACATGACAAACTAACTTAAAGTCAGTTCACCACGTTTGCAGTATCAAAAGTTGTTTAACAAAAAAAAAGAGGGCCTGAACGGTGCAGTTCAACATTTTAAAACAATTCAAAATGAATTCCCATCCCAGCGTCCCGTCAGGACCACTCGAACTTAATTGCGCGTCGCCATCGCCGGCGCCGGTAAAAAACGGAAAAATCTATTTTTAACCCGACAATTAACTGGGTTAGCGGCGATGGGGCTGGTGTTTCTGCACCCTACATGAGGGTCGACATACAGTCCTGGTTCACTTCACAGATATTGTACATTGTAGTGTACATTAACAATTATCATGAGCGTATTGGTGTAATGTAAATCTTGATGGTGTTAGTATAAATAAAGGACAATTTCAGATATAATACCAATTGGATGTGGTCCAGCTTACCCCAATAAACTTATGGCATAATGTGGCTATATAAATGTTAAGCCAAAGCGTCTTGTACAGTATTGTAATGGAGGCTGAATTATTTTCATATAGGTAGTTTGTCGGAAAAGGTTTTTTACTATATATCACGCAAAAGTTTGAACAAAACCATAAATGATTTGTTGGCGATTCTAAAAATACTGCTCAAATAATCTTTATCAATATTAGTGCAAAATTACAAATACCTGATTGAAAACTAAAATCGATAAGTATTCATCGATCGGCAATAGATCGATTGAAATAAGTCATCATAAGTCGGCCATATTGAACACAACTGTCACTTGTGAAAAAAAGAAGAAGTGTATACGTGCATGTTTTGCTGATGGTTTTATTGTAAATTTTGATAAAAGTAATAAATGGAAGTGTTATGTAGAATCTGCTTATTATTTAACACGTTGTCTGCAGCAAAACCAGACACAATAGAAAATTTATTGTTTGTCGGTCACCGGTGACCACCACGGCGATTAAAGACTTAACATCCCTGCAAGAAGAGAGTTAATAGATTGTTTCAAAAACCAACTTAAACTCCTACTCAAAGAGTTCCTTCCTTTTCTGTAATTTTCTTTTTAACCTGAAAAGGGTAAACAGGCCAAAATGTAACAATATTATTCACATTACACACATAAAAATTAAAACATGACTTGCATGGTCATGTTCTATCTATTCAAAACGTATTTCAAACGTACACACGCCTGCACATCAATCTACCACAAACTGTCAAACAAAAAATAAAAAATAAATACATCTGAATAAAATTAATTAAAATATGACTTATTGTTGACATCTTATAATTTTTCTGTGACGATGGCTTTGGTCGTAAATAAATAATGAATGTTTTAATATAATTTACTTTTATCTTAATTTTATTATATAATTTTACAAATTGTTATTAACATAGTCACATCTAATCTAAGTAAATATTGTAATTTTTAATTTTTAGTAAATTTAGAATTATACTTAAGTACCTCATTAATTTCAAAAGCATGACGACAAAATATTTGTATATCGACAGATCGATAAAACATGTATGCTGTTATCCTCCAATAATTACATCATTGTTACCATGTTTTATGCAAATAAAGATTTTATGATTTATGCCAAATTTCCTCAATAGACTTTGAACCTTATGACTGACTGATATGGTTGAAAATTTATTGAAGAAATTTGACAGTTTTGGATAGGTTGATGTGCAGGCGTGTTTACGCAACATGTAACTTTTAATGCAGCTATGAATGACGGCCGCGGTATTCGTAAAACAAGGACTAAAGTTAATCTAAACCCAGTTTCATGGACTACATCCTGGCGGGACGTGAGAGGTAGTTCAGAACTTTCGAGTCGGTATCGCTTTATAACCATCAACGTCTGAAGAGCAGGCGCACTAAGAGGCCTTATAGCTAATGTATAAAGGGGCTAATGCCTTTTCTAATAACTTGAATTATATATTTTACTGAAATACGTTTTACAAATCAGCCCTAAGCTTCTCGGCAGCTGTCACCGAATCCCTCTCATTTGTTTCCATCTCCGTTTTTAATCTTCTTTATAATTAAATTCAGATCACGTCGTGTCCCATAGAGCTGCCCGGAGCAAGTATTCCCGATCACTACATGAGCTACGCTTCTATATACATAAAAAAGATTTAAGTCTAGGCAGGCCTCCAACAAGGTGGACCGACGATCTGATGAAGGTTGCGCGAAGCCGCTTGATGCGATCAGCACAAATCCGATCGTTCTTGAGATCTTTGGAGGTCTTTGTCCAGCAGTAAAAGTTTTTGGCTGTGATGATGAGGTCACGTCGTGGCCTAAGTGTGCTAGAGCTTAGTAAAGCTATCTGCATACAAACACAAACGATCCCCGAGCTGAGCCGCCAGTCCTCCACCCTCTCAGCAAAGCCTCGGGCGTCCGAGCCAAATTGTCATGTCAGTGCCTACTCGACCGTATAATGTCCGCGTGACACGGTCAACGCTCGCTCACACGGTACGACACGACACGATCCATTGTAAAAAAATATAAGTAATTGATAATTTTTTTAGTAAAACAAACCACGGACGTAACCAGATTTGAACCCGCGCCCTTTGAAAAAAAAAGTAAACACTTTTCGAAACTTTACCAAATTGTAATTTGTTCAAAACAAAATTATCGTAAAATTATATGCTTAAAATATGCAATACGACGACGTTGTTAAAATGACCAATGCCTTCGGTGGTCGAATAATCTCATGTTATTAGAACGCAACGAAAACACCTATGATTAGAGCCCACACCACCTCATCCCAACGCACAATAGTATTTAATGTTCAAAAACCATTTATAAAGACATCGTTAAGTCAGAGTGAACACTGTCACTCTGGTTAAGTCCTGAGAACATGTGTCAAAGACATTATCAGTTAGTTAACCCTCATCATTAGATTAGGATTTCAAACAACCTAAAACAAAGATACACAACATTCTGCTTCCAAAGCATTAAACCGGCGAAAAGTCGTCAGCCAGTCGTCAAGGCTAAATGGCACGGCAAGTTCGTTGACCCGGTTCGTAGCTTGTTAGGAAAAGCTAGTACACTTTCAGTGATTCAGTAATCGCTGCCAGCGTGCGGGTAGGCCTGGCTGACCTAAAAGAAGATCGTGTTGGGCGCGTAAAGGAAAGGTGTGTGTGTTTGTATGGGCCGAATGACCTATCACGTGATCAGCGTACGCAGTGCCAGAATTTGTATGGCAATGAAGCTAGTGACAAACGGGGCTAGTTTAACCTTAGCAATACATCTTTTTGTTTTCGTTAACGTGATCGAATTAGCCATAGGTATTATTATTTTTTTTACATGTAGTTGTGGTCCTTTATATTTTGTGTTTACTCGTAATAATAATGGACACCTCTTCCAATATTGTCAGTGTAAAAGAAAGGGGAAAAAACAAGTTTCTTGTTTGTAAAAAACAGTGCAAGGTGTCCCGCGTCCCGCCTTATGTAGACTTACGAACCGATGGCATAATCACGACATTCATATGAGCTTTTTTTGCAGCCTAAACTGAATGAATGATTTTTAATTTTATTCTCATCTATAAAAACTGAAACTTCAGACTTGACCAGAAGGGCTAAGATGAACGCCGCGACATATGTCGTGGATGTTACGAGAAAAGTTGTCGATGTCGATTCATATGTCGTTTTCCCTAACATGCACACCACGACCGAGAAATATCTCGTCATGACATCGGCTTGTCGATCCGATAAACCAATGTTGCCGTTTAGAGAAAACTACCATTTTTTTTAAATCCATTAAAACGGTTTTCATTCCTTTCCATTCCTTTTTTTTTCATGAACGCAACCTTTTTTTATGAACGCTGCCATCGCTTGTCTATTTGACGCCGATTGATTGACGGATACGGATTGTTGTCAGTAACTTTGAAAACTTCAAAAGTTTTTAAAACTTGTAGTGAGTAAGTTAAGTTAAGTTAGGTATCTAGGTATAATAAACATGGATACAACAACGCCTACGACATCAGGTGTCAATAAAATGTAAGTAAAGTGTAATGTAAAGATCACTACATAATCTCAATGTTAAAGATTAAACAGATGCTTATTCTATATATTCTGCGATGATTCAGTAATAAAATGCAAAGTAAACATTTGTGTGTATTTATAATTTAACTTCTATAAAACCATGGGCTTCGAAACTCTCCACAAAGCTTGGAACTCGGCGTCATTGAGGTCAAATGGATCGCACAAGTATCTTATCCTCCAGCGTTGTATTTTTCTTGCCTCGCTTTCCTCATATACCATTAATAAATAATTAAAATAAGGCACTGCCATTATGAAAAAGATAATCAAAATCAAAATTTACTTATGTCGCGGACAGTCTTTAGTGGTGATACTACTACTATGGCGATAGACATGTCGTTTTCAAGTGTCAGAATTCGATAAATTATGGCGCTTATGTTAGAGTCTGTCAACAAAAACAACACAGAGTTTAAAACAATCACTACGAATCACGACTTGACAGAACGAGACGAGTTTGGTGGGCTGCCATGTTAGCACCTATAGACATATCTATAGACATATTATCTCTATTCTGCAAGAGATAATGCGATGACTAAATTATTTCGCGGCGTTCCTCTTAGCCCTGCAAGCGGGTGATTTTTGAACCGGTGACAAGTTATCACACTATGATATCAATTACAAATGCCCCTTATTATCTTATTCAAGGACACTGGTAACCTATTTTTGACACTGAAGAATTTCGAACGATATGTATCTTAATAGCAAAAAATATTATATTTCCTAGTGTATTTCATGTTACTTTTATTTCGAGATCAGCGGTGATATTAAAAAACGGGTGGTATTTAATACTTTAACTGTAAATCCCCTTTTTTCAATCAAAATATTCGAAATTACCACCAAAAATACTGAATTGCACACTAAATTTGCTCATCAAATAAATCATTTATACTATACTGTTAGATCTTTAAAGCTTAACTGTTTTACTGAATGACTATCTGTTAACTAAAAGTAAATCTAATAATTCTTCGAGTGCAACAAAATATTTAAACATTTTTTTTGGAATCCTACACCTATTAAAATTTTAAGAACATGGGTTATTCTAAATGAAACACCAGTTAATCAGTCATATTTATCTAATCAAAGTTCACAAAAAATCCAAATATGTTATATTGTCACCAAATAGAAAATACCAATATTTTATGCCTCGAGTTTCAATTTGGTAAATTTTGCTTCCTGTTGTCTAAAAAAAAATAACCTCGAAATTCAAGACAATCGCTACGCTGCGCTTCGAGATTGTCTTTAATTTCTAACCTATCACGTGACCTACAGGAGTAGGGCAGCTGTAATAATTTGTGTGCAAATCAGTATTTTTGTGTTACGGTGAATAATATTGTTTCAAAATGCGTATATCTGTGATGTCAAATAGATTTTTGCTGTAAAATTAGATAAAAACGCCATCAGATTTTGATGAATTTTTAACATTTTTTAGTACAACATGTTTAGGTAATCAAGTAGTTAATTTGTAGTACAGTCATTTATTTGATATGCAGAAGGTTATTAGTGGAGAAATTTTGTTTGCTTAAATTTCTAAATAGAGGTGCAGTTAAAAATTCCCCTTAAAAAACGCCCCCGAAGGCCTTAGTGGCCGCTTTCCATCACGTAGGCTTTTTGTATGAAATTGGCATATAGAAAAATATGGAAATACCATTGAGCATGTTGATGAATCCTATTAAAACAACACGATTTCACGTTTGTTTACTTAAATCGCGCGTACAGTTTCCGTGTACGCGCCGCAACTAATACAAAAACTCTTTGAAGTTCGTGAATGTTGCTACATTTTATTTCGTAACCGGTCGGTACGGAGTTGGAGTTGATCAAACTAAATCGTAAAAAAAGTTCAGATGTTTATTAGGATTTATTGAGTTGCGTAAGAAACAGAGATTATTGTGCCTGTAATATTTCGCTGCGTTATCCACCAATTTATTTATACAATTACAATGATGAACTCTTTCGTATATTATTTATTATCCAAGGCTTAGATTATTATTATTATTAACCAGATTTTAATTTAACAAGCTTGAAATAAATCACTTCATACATATATAATTACTGAAAATATTTCTTTATTATGTTCTAGTGTCTGTTTAATAAATAAATGATACTAAAATTTAATAATAATGTTAGAAATATTTAAGTCTATTAATTTTTTGAAGGCAAAAAAAGCTGTACACACGGCGGCGGCAGATCAACCTACCCAAACCTGCCCCCCGACCGCCTAACTCGATTGCTTTGAATACGTGTATAGTTTATGACGTCATATTTGTAATTAAGCTATGTGACGTTTACCTTTATGACGTCATTTTGGCTATAGCTATAGATATTGCTTTCATAGGCGGTACGAAATGACAGGGGCAGGTCGTGGGGATTTCAATATAAAACCTAACACTTGTTGTTTTATTATGTCGTTATTTGTTATCAAATTCCTCCATGAATCCTTCGTGTATGTTATTTGTTATGCAGGTCAATAAATGCTTCTTATTATTTTTAGTACTCTGTACGCTTTCACGTAGTTTTTCCTAACACCCGTTTATTTTATATCAACAACTAACTGTAAACAATGTGTTCATTCACCTGCTGCGGTAAAAATACTACAAGGCGGGCGGTATGTTTTTCGTCAGCAAATAGGGTTGAACCGAGCGATAGAAAACTTAGTAAATGTTACGAGTTAGATGGAGCAATGGTTTAGGTGCTTGGTTTGCAATTGAAGTTAAAAAAGTATTTTTTTCAAAGGCCGATCATCGGATAAGTAATCAAACAATTTTCATCTCCGGCTCCTCCATGCTTCGGACGGCACGTAAAGCCATTGGTCCCGGCTGCATTAGCTGAGCTTATCAATTACCAATCCGCAGTGTCCCGCAGGGTGGCATTTGGCGTTATGGCCCGTTCTCACAGTGGTGTTTCCATGCATAGGGAAGCTGGTGCCCCAGAAGTAGGAACATAAAATGAACTGGTGATGATAACATGTTATATCAACTACATCTACGATAAGAATATCACTTTTATGGCACAGTAGATAACAACGAAAATACTTGCGTTTCCTCCTTTTGCCTTTTTTTTATTTAACATAATTCGTCCTACAGCTGGGCAAAAGCACATTATTATTTTGACAACCCTTACTAAATCACAGTAAAGTAACAGACGATGCACGTTCGCCTACGCTTTTGTTTACAAATATCGACAAAATAATCAAACCTCGTATAGATTCCGGAAAGATAATATAATTACTGAACAATTGTACCGTAATATTTATTCTAGTCCAAGACGTTTTTTAGGAGTAAGTATAGTATTATAATGTTTTATTATTATTTTTATCGAAATGAAAACAACTTTTACGGATCTACTCGCGTTTATTTTACACGTTCGTTTTAATTAATGTTTATCCTGACGTTTCGTAGTGTTCGCGTAAACTTTAGAAAACAATATTATTTTTATCTTTAATTAGTGTAATTGTTTTTTTTTAATACAGTTTTAATTAAAGTAAAAATAAATAAATAAATAATGCTCAAACTAACCAAGGCGTGTCTTTTCCGCAGACCGTTACGGAAAGAAAACACGGTGCTTGCCGACCTTGCCGTTCGTGGTCCCAAGCCATCTTCGTGGCAGAGAAAGGATGGTACTAAGCTTTTTAGTATGAAGGCTTCCCTCCCCACCCTTCGTCGAGCTATTCGTGGATGGACGTGGGGAGGTTACGAGAGTCCTTCGTAACCCATGGTGGCTGGTATATACGTATAAGACTCACTGAATTAGGAACAAAAAAGAGTGACATATTATATACTTAGAGGAGAAGCTCGATGGCGCAGCTGCAAGCGCGGGGTTGCGATCTTGCAAGTTAAGCAAATATTGCAATGATAAAATTTTAAATATTTCTAGCTACTGAGTCAGAAGACACGTCAAGCCGTTGGTCCCGTTTAGTCGTGAGTAGTAGTAGCAGTTGAAACCCGGATCATCGTGATGACTAATCAACTTTAAGTCATACTTGCCGAAAATTTTACAATATTTATTGAAAAAAGTCTGGTTATAATGATGTGTACAATTGTTCATGTTATTACATACTACAATCGTGTCAAACCGTTATTTGATCAGTTAAGTTCTCGTTTAAACGACTCATTTATGAACAAGCCGATCGTTATCCCACCATTTTACGACTGAAAAGAAATATGTTTGTAGACCAATTTTATTGAAAACCTTCAGTCGTCAACAGGATGTCGCTAAATCGATCCTTTTTATTGCTGATCCGATGTTCTTTATAGAGATTAGGTATCCCTGAATACATCGAGCTGAATCTTTGCAAAACCTTTCCTTGCAAATAGCAAATTGTCTTTGACGTATGGAAGGACTTCTCTTTAAGTTTTTCAGTTGAGCAAAAAGTGTTTGTGAGTTAATAAATCCAATTGTTTTGCATTTTCAGATGTCAGTTAACTTCGGAACAGTCGGACAGATACAAGTCTGATTTATAGGCTATAAATCAGACTGGTAGAAAAGTTTAATTGGTATTTTCAATCTTATTTCGGATTATACTAGACTGTGAAAATATAATAAAAAACCGGCCAAGTGCGCGTCGAACTCGCGCACGAAGGGTTCCATACCATTATCTATAAAAACGAGCAAAAAAATAACGTTATTTGTATGGGAGCCCCCCTTTTTAATACATGTTTTCTTTTAATTTAAATATTTATTTTTAAAGTGTATATATAACTAAATATTCTGTGAATATTTCAAGCGTCTACCTGTTGCTGTTATCAAAATGGAGCAAAAACGATCAAAAAAAAACACGTTATTTGTATGGGAGCCCTATTAAATATTTATTTTGTTGTTTTTTAGTATTTGTTGTTATAGTGGCAACAGAAATACATCATCTGTAAAAAATTTCAACTGTCTAACTATCACGGTTCATGAGGTTACAGCCTGGTAATAGACGGACAGACAGACGGACGGACAGCGGAGTCTTAGTAATAGGGCCCCGTTTTACCCTTTGGGTACGGAACCCTAAAAACACATTTAAAAAAAAAAGCACTACAATAAAATATGATGAATAAATAAATAAATAAATGAATGATATTACTGATAATAACTGATTATTTAACGCAAATTAATGACAAAATCACAACAGGCATTAGTACCTACTTAGGCTTTTTTCAAACATACCACAACCACAACCACAACACGTGGGCGGGTGTTAATTTGTATGAATATAATAGTAGAATTCACACTGGCCACTTTTTGCCGTCATTATTGATCGCGTGTTTGATTACGACTACATCGCAGCCACATCGCAGCCACATCGCAACCACAACGCAACCACCAGCGACACCGCGAACTCCACCATTGGCCTTATCGTCACTTAACATCAGGTGAGATGAAGGCACTGTGCTTACCAGTAAATATACACGAAGACTTTTTATCGGTGATCAGGACCTACTGACTCCGACTAAGTAAATGATGGCCATTGCAATAACAATAAAATTTACATGTCAGCGGTCCTTTTTTTTTGTCTGGGAAGTAAAGTTAAATAACTATGAATATTAAAAGCATGGTCATCCTACTCCTCCTTGTTACAAATAAAACCTCTTCTTAAGTACAGGTACAACGATGATAACAACTCTCTTTGAAGATTTAAAGTTTTTCATGTAATAAGCTGTCAAATGGCAGACAACGTAAAAAAATCACTTTAATCTTTATTTCATAAAAATGTGGGAAGGCCATACATTTTTTACATTACAAAATTAAATGTATAAAAAGAAAACACATAACTACTATCATTATTGCAATGGCCATAATTTACCTTAGTCGGAATCAGTAGGTCCTGATCACCGATAAAAAGATTTAAAAATAAATAAATATTAACTATATTATTTTTATTTTAAAGAAAAGTGGGTCACGCTTCTTTAAAGTGGATTTAAAAAAAAGAACTTACGTATGTAATGGTAGTTTTTGGTGTTTTTAGTTTGCTAACACGTAATAATACGTAATAAAAAAGAAAAATAAAAAAAAACAGAAAAAAAGAAAAAAGAAAAATAATTTTATTTCGAAAAAAATCTACCTGAAGGCAATTTGATAGCTAATGATCTGATGATGATTTACTATCACCCCTTAAAGGCTACGTATCGCTACGTATTTCCAATAACCCTGTATATATATTTTATTTAGGATAGAGTGCTAGGCAGTTTGTTACTATTAGTAAAATTTTCAACGCAAGGCGTTGCGTTAGCTTCACGGGTTTCGCTAGAATATCAGTGTTGTGACCTTGGTTGTAACAATAAAAACTGAGTCGCAGCCCTTTGATTGACTCGACACTTATTTATGTTACACTTAAGTTGTTTTTTTGTTGTTAGTTTCCTTTTTGATTAATGTGACTTGGTTTATGAGTCGTGTATTACTAATAAATGTTTTTTTTATGTGTATTTCTTTTTGTAGTATAAATAAATAAAAAGGAGGTCAATCAACAGTACTATCGGTTGATAGCACACATAATGGTCGGCTAACCGCAATGTTGATTCACAAAGAGATCACTGTGCGGGTCGTTGACATAGGGCCATCAAGCGTGCCCTTGAGACGGCCATTGGAGTGGCCATAGTACGCTTAACCTTTGGTTCAAGGTTGTACTTTAAAACATCGAGACATATTTCCTGCTAATTGTTTTAAATATTTTTGATGCATTTTTAAATGAAATCAAATAATTGCATATCACATTTTAAACGCCTCTATGGTCTAGTGGTTAATACCACCGGTCTTAGATCTAGATGTCCTAGTTTCGATTCCTAGCGGGGGCTACATTTTTGTACCCGTTTTGGTTGGTGGTAGGGCTTGTTATATGCCGCCTGGTTAGCTACCACCATCTTATCTAAATATATCGCCATCAACATTACAACATCATGTATCAACGTTAGTAGCACTGTTGTGTTCCGACAGTAAGAGATAAGACAGCCAGTTCCTCATTGAGTGTACTACCACCTTCAGCTTGTCTTCCTTAACATCAGGTGATATTGTGGTCAAATGCTTTACTACGTGACAAAAAAGCAACATGCTTTAAATAATTCATCAGCGGTCTAGCTAACAACTCAAACTAAACTCGGAAACGTATTATTATAAAAATGTCATCCAGATTCTTCATTCATTCATTCTATATTTATCCGACAAGTATTACGTTAAAATTTAATTCTGTTTCAACAAAGGCGTTACCACTCGTAAATTGTTTCAAAGTTAAAAACACCACAGCGATCAAAATAGCAAAAATTAATTAAAACCCATCGCATTGGCACTGGCTTACATCAAGGAGAGTTTAATCTCTATACGAAAAATAATACACCTACACACAGGGTTGCTCAACCTTTAACACCCAAGCACGTTTCATAACTGTTTAAAATCAATAATTAGTAAGCTTATTAACCAAATATTAATAAGCTTACACGTGTCAGTACAGTTCAAAAAGGCTCTTGCAAAATGCTATTTAACAATTTTGTTTATGTATTTGCTTAAATTTGTTGTACCGCCACTTTTGCATATAGTTCTCGTAACATAATAAACAAACCATTTATACAATATGTAATATATAATATCTACATAATTCATAGACACTTACACAAAATACTGTATTTTTGATTTTAAAAAACCAAGTGATAATTTTCGTTTAAATAAAACGACATCAAGAGTAATCGAAAATAAATACAATTAGCAAAAACAGAATATTAAATTTTAAAAAAATTTTCGAAAAAAGTTGTCAACCCCTCACGCATCCTGTTGTTTATTTTCAAGTAGATTAGTTCACGCATCCGACGCAATCTCCGCGAGACATAATCAAAGTGACTGCGCCGAAAATAGTGATGTGACGCAACATGACACAAAACACGACGACGTATGTAAAACAATATAATAATTACCAACTTCAACAATTAGGTATAATAATTTATTATACCCAATAATAAAATATATTTTTATTTTCTTTTAAGATAACCTGGATGCGATTATCTCATAACAGAAGGGAATGTCGTAACATGGAGGAGGCCTATACCCAGTATTCAGATACGAGCTGAAAATTATTTTTGTATACATAGCTCGTCAAATGGACTCCGCTGATGTCAGGTGGAAATGAAGTCCAGACGCGAAGACAACTGGTGCAGCGTGAATACATCGCAGTATCAGTCACACAGTATGTGTTTGTCACAACACATTTTATAAGTCAAACCCCTCTATGACTCCGAAGCTGCAGATGTTTATACCCATGGCACCTACTATTCTTTCATGTGTGTTACAGTATCCACATACTAATCTGCGTGGCTCCAGACATTTTAAAAAAAAGACCAATTTTTTAAAAACTTGTTGAATAAAGAATGACGATAAGTTTTAACTATTGAAAGAAACGGTGACACGGCCATTAAAAAATTTGGAACATTTTTGATCGGAAGTAATAACTGAAGTTACCCAAAGGCTTATCTTCCAATTTTCATTCACTTAATAATAATATTTTTCAATATCAAATAACGACGTTTATTATTTTCATAAACATTTCTTATAAAAGAAAATACAAAACTTTAAAAACTTTATCAGTAATAAACAAACGATGTTCCATTAATGAAACAATCTGACCTCATTATTATTACAAAATAACATATAGATTTTAAAGATTTTGGAAATTGGTTGGGCCGGCAGGGTGAGGGTGACTGATGCTGCGTTGTTTTCACACTGCACCAGTTGTCCTTGCGTCTGGACTCCATTTCCACTTAACAACAGGTGGAGTGGAGTAATTTGTCGAGCTTCGAAACGTTCTTTCTTTTTTACTTGACAACTAACAAGCTAGAACGGACACTTTAAGTGTCAGTCGATAAAGAAAAACGTTCAACGTGATTATTAGCATGTTCTTTGCTGTCTTTAAGTATGTTCCTGATATCTGTATAGGAGGATGCGCAATGAGCACGGATGAACTAGAGTTACTGAGGTTGGAAGTATAGTTACAGACAAAACAGCTAGACAACCTTTTTGACGACCTCCGTAGCCGAGTGGCTTACACGCCGGACTTTGGGCGGCGGTAACTCTGAGGTCTCGGGTTCGATTCCCGGTCGGGTCAATGTCGAAAACGAACTTTTCGATATTGTGTCGGGTCTGGGTGGTTGTGGTACCGTCGTTGTTTCTGATTTCCATGAAACGAGTGCTGTAGCTATTTACCTTGGGATCAGAACAATGTATGTGATGTTGTCTAAATATTTATATTTATTATTTTGTGATTTAGTCATAGACACCTACCTCCGTTTTGTTTCAGAATGTTAAACAGTATTTTTTTCTGATGCATACAACAATTTGCTTGTGATGAAGTTAACAGAAATACCAAACTATTATTAAAGAGGTAAAGTTTGTGACATTGTTTGTTTGAGGAGGGCAATCTCTGGAGCAACTGAGCAACTGGTCAGATTCAAAAAAATTCTTTCACTGACAGGATGCTACATTTTTGCGGGTAACATTGGCATATTTTATTTTAAATAAATATTTTTTTTTTAATTTTTATACTGAACAATACGAAATCAACAGTGCTAGTCGGATATAAAGATATGAAAAATCATGGTAATAACAATAATAATGTAATAATGCCGTAATGACATAACAATAACACAATGACATAAACACTAACATGTTACGCCGTAGGCTATATTATAACTTACCATACCATATCGGGCAAAAACAACATAAAATAAAATAACATAAACCAATATCCTTGCTGATCGTATTTTCATATCATATACGAGTATAACGCAATTTCACGAGGCGTTCACCATACTAAGTGCCTCTGGTAAATTCGTTAGCGTGCCTAAATTACCGCCCGGAAAGAGGGATAAAAAATGTGGCACCATCGCGGAGGGGAGTTGTCAGTTGACGCAACAATTAAAAACGCCTCGGTGGCCGAGTGGCTAAGTGCTCGGCCCGATACCCGAAGGTCCCGGGTTCAACTCCCAATTCAGGTAAAGTGTGTTACGGATTTTCGATGCGTAGCCCGGGTTTGAGATCACCAACCCAACCCGCATTTGGCAAGCGTGGTGACAAAGCCATTACCCATTAATTGTAACGATGACTTGATTTCTATGATGGAGGCCTTTGCCCAGCAGTGGGATAGCCATAGGCTAATTATTATGACTGGGAAATCGGCAAGTGTCCTCAAGTCGCTACACAAACAGAGCATCTTTGATTCCGATTGGGGCCACAGCCAACTCTAATATATTAAATAATCTAATGAAACTGCGTAGACATAACAACTTTAGTTGCGAGTTTCTACGATAGACAACAGTTTCCAATTGCTTCAAGCGATGATAGAATCAGTTTTAAAGTGCCGTAACATGCAGCTTTATTAGTACTAGTTGTGTCAAGTTGCTGGTTTCCACAACTGTCAATCACTGACTGTTGGTAATAGGTTTGAAAAGTTCATTTAGAATTGCATAAACTGTTGCTACAACTGGCAACCTTTAAAAAGTTTCTTCAACTCAGTTGATAGTTTCTGCAACTAAAGTCGCTCTGTCTGCAGAGCGCCTAACAATTTATTACTTTGTCAAAATAACTAAATAATCTAACAACCGTTTGTCAACTTGCACGTATGTTATTTTGACATGGTGCTACTTGATCTGTCTGTCATAAAAGTTATTATCGCTTGCGCTCGGAATCATTGTATTTGACTGGGATAAAAGTAGCTTATGGGACTATATATATTAAAATTATCATTACAGCAATACATATTAACATATAAAAACTTCTTAAAACTATTATAAAATAAGTAAACACCTAAGACATATTTCCAGTTATTTCGTGTGATGCAGCCATCTTAGAAGTGCTGTTTCCTGTTCCATTCTATTTCAAGTCGTGAATTCATTTTATTTTTATGCGGATTGATGACTTCATTACAATAACGTCATTTTTGAATAATACTACATTATAAACCACTAATGCACCTCGTCTAGTCAGGCGTCATTGTGAACTTAAGTCTTATAATATTAATTATTTCTGTGTCATTTCCATCTTTTTGTTGCCGATTGGTAATATATTTATTTTATTGACAGAGCTGTTTAAACTGTCATCTTACCTTCAATTCAACCTTCAATATATGACATAATATATTATATTATATTAAGTATATTCATGCGAATAGCCAATAAATAACTGCCGCACTCAGAGAATTCAAATTAACTACTTAGCATCTATATTTTTTTTGTTGATAGATTGTATAAAAACGTCCTTAGCACTTTTTTGGATATACAGGGTACTAAATAAATGTGGCAGTAAGTCCTTTTGTCACATCAAAACGAACATAACCAATAATTAACATTCCACAAACTACTAGTCAGCAACTATTCCTGTTACAAAAATAGCATTACATGAACAACGCCGTATCACCCGCAAAGCAAAAGATTAATATCCCCTAAACAGGTCGTGCCAACTCCATGAAGTACCCACCCACTCTCAATTACCCTGTGAAAAACATTTCCACTCGTCATCCAAAACGACGTGTACCAACAACAGTGACCTTTGCAAATTGTACAGACCCAACTCATTCAAAAACTGAAGCTGACGTGACGGGAAAACGCGAGAATGGCGCTTGTCAAAAAATAGGGTCTCCGCTCTTGGCGTACGTGCAAAATGTATTTATAGAAGACGTGTTTTTTGAATCCCCAAATTAGTTCTACAATAAAACAGCTGCTAACGCCTTCTGGTTAAGATTGCGAAATTGGGACACAGAGGGAAAGCGAATGGCCTTGATAGAGTTACGATAAGACCCAAAGTGGAAACACCGAACGTGGAACACACACACAGAACTACCGAAACCGCTGGAAGGACAACTTACCTCTATCTTATCTCTACCTATCGTCTATATACAACAATGCTGCTAAAGTTGTGGTTATGACGACAGACTTAACAAGTTTGTGGTAGCTAACCAGAAGACCTTAAAATGAGTTCTACCAGCAATCTAAAAGAGCACAACTAGGAAAATACTAAACAGAGGCACATATACACAACATGGTCTCCTCTAAAAACTAGCGTCTTAAAGCTGTATGATATTGTCAGCGAGTTATTCTATTAGTAATATTAAGACTTATGTCAAGAAGTCAAGCATTTATTCGTCCAAACCATATAGGCAGAGGATAACCTAACACTATGATTCTGAACGTTCCGCTAATATTTTCAGTTCCTAAGCCAGATTAATCTACGATAAACTTTTCCTAATTTCCTTAACGCATGGCCGCCCTATGCACGACCCAAATCCCGCCATAATTAACCCAATAACAAACGTCAACAGCCAGACTTCACGGTTATTAATAGAGGGCAACACCAACATACGCGGCAAAATTTAGCTTCAGCCAAACTATTCTCATAAACCAATCAAATCAATTGTTCTGTGACAATCGATTTGATTGGTAAATCGGGATAAAAGTTTAGAGAGAATGACGATTCATTTTTAACCCCTGACGCAAAAGGAATTGCTAAAAGTGTTGGAGTCTATGTCTGTTTGTGGCATCGTAGATCCCGGCGGAAGGACTGATTTCAATGTGGCTCCTTTCAAATCAAATAGTTTAATTTGGTAGAGTTTTGGCGGCTTCGGTGGCCTTGGTAACTGGGTCGCATAGCGCTCAGCCCGATATACCCGAAGGTCCCCCGGTTCGATTCCCAGGACGGGCAAAGTGTGATTCGTATTTCTCGATGCATAGCCCGGGTTTGTGATGCATTGGCATCATTGTAGTGATGGGTTGATTTCAATGATGAAGGTCTTTGCTCAGAAGTGCAACAGTCATAGGGTATTTTCTTACTAAATTTGGTAGCTTAGTCTCATATAATAAAAGCTTATATTGAAGCATCTTAAAATCTTGCTTGGATAAGAAACACCGCTCCTCCATAGCAAGGTTATTTTATTGAAAAGCTTCATCTAGCGAATCTTTTTAAGTAGACTTAGTGGGAAAAGGAATATTCATTTCCAAGAACTCAATAATACTAATAGTACTTTTAAAGAGATCTCGGAATAGATACAATCTAATAACTAGAAATGTCGATTCAAGATAATGCATATTAGGTTTCTGACTAAAATAGAAATACCACACATTATTTTATTTAGTGCCAGAAGTCAGTACATTAAGGGAAACATATTTTGTAAGCTTAATTAATGGTATCGTAGCCATCGACTCAAAGTGGAGGAAGTCAAAAGCTGCACAAATATCATCAGAAAATCAAACTTTTAAATTGTTTCCATACTTTGCAAATTTTACAAAGTTTAAGATTTTATTTATTAGCTTTCCTTATCTGCTATCAAAACTTGACCCATCCTCTTTCCCACTCTTTATCTACCTTTTGACTTTCCAACTAATTAAAACCCGGATAGGTACTACTAATAAAACTCGAACTTTTACTCGAACTTTTACTCGAGCAAAATTATTTGAGTAGGTTTTAGGAGGCAATAAAGTGTTTTCGGCTTCTATCCCAACATTATAGAGATCAAAGTCATTTAACATCGTTTGGTGGAAACTCCGTAGGCTGGTAGTGACGGGTACGTGAGTGGAATATCGACATGTCGATAAATGTTTTCGCATTCGATTCTGCCATGACATGTATTTCGTGACGGGACTTGCGACCGCAACATTTACCGCAGGAGACAGTTCAACTATCAGATATTTGCTACGTGAGAAAGTCCTGTTTTTTTGTGAGAAGCAAGGTGTGAATATTATTATGCAGAAGGCGAGAAACTCTATTCGCTTTGGAATCGTATGATACGGTGACTTCATTTATTGGGTGTTTATTTGAGGTAGAACCTACTACTAGGTACTTGTTATTTCTGAGAATAGATCCTTTAATGCGCAGACTTATAGTTACAGAAGCCTTAAGTACATCGACAACACTTTGGTACATTTAGCTCAAAGCCACCCACGAGTTATTAAGGGCGTAGGTTGCTGTTGTGAAATTTCGGCGGTACCATTAGATAGCTAATGCGATAGAGCCTTATTTAGAAACGGCGAGCCGATTACATAAAACGCGGCAGATTCTGATGTAGTATTGATCAGCACTTAGTAGAAATAGCCTATATACCATAGACTATAATATAGGTCTGTGCTATATACCTACTATCCGTCTGACGGGCACAAGACTTTATGTCATTGAAATCAAGTAATCGCTACAGTTTATGCGTATTGGCTTAATCAAAACTCCTGCCAAATGCGGGTTGGTGATCGATCATAAAGGCGGGCTTTATGATCACCAACCCGCTTTATGTATTGATAAATCTGAAAGACAATTTAAACTTCCCGTGCATGACGTAAGAGCCGACTAAAGGAGCTGCTAGCCGATCACCTGATGTGCGAGTAGAGACTCGCACATCAGGCAATCGGCTAGCAACCTGTCACTGATGTTGTATATTCCAACTCGGAGCCTTACTTTGATTATGCTAAATGTAGCATCGAGGTCACTACAGGCGAGTTTCCTCAAAATTGGTGAATTTTTCTCTGTCTACACCCTTTTTTGTGAGAAGGACAAACAAACCACCATGTTTGTATGTATTTTACTAGAATTACACTCCGCCTAAAGTTGATAACTTCATAGGCCTCTAGTTATCAATCAAGTTCAAGTCGCGATGCGATAATTGGAGTAGTAAATCTATAATCGATAAATATCCATCCACTTGCAGCGCAACAGATCACACAAGTGGCCTACTTTCGTTTATATCTGTCTTGACCTTGGTAGGCAAATTAATCATTGGTGATGTACGGTTGAAAAAATAGTTTTCTTCATTTTCTTGCTATGAAATACGTATGCCACTTATATTTTTACAGAAATAACATCAGACATCGAAGTAAAAGTGATTAATTATAAAGCGGAATCACGGCTTCATATAAAATGCAAACGACAAAATTGCTAAAGGAAAAGCTTAATAGGGAACTGTTTTCCTTTTATGTAATAAAGAAGTAAGTTTAAAACAAGACACTTATAATCCAAAACGATTATAATACAAAAAAGAATGATTTAATTATTTTGGCAAATGTACGAGTAATATACTTTGTAAATGTTCTATATATATTTTAAATGAAAGCCAAAGCCAATTTTAATGAAACGCTTTAGAGAAATATAGATATCTTGACAGTTAAAAGAAAACATAAAAAAACAATTGTTCAACTGATTTGATGCGTTTACAAACTTTCCATAGTGACATAGACTTTAAAAAGAATAAAATGCTGACGTGAGATATAGATATATAAAACTGTTGTTCTTGTTCTGTCTTTGTCCTAGGAAAACGTTTACGGCGATAAATCCTTGTTTACGTTGGACACTAATTTATTCAACAGCTTACTACTAAGGTTTCATTATTCAACAGCAACCGTAGAATCAGTAATACAGAATGTTTATGAAGTACAAATAAATAGGTTGTGTTTCCAAAACCTTCCAAATGGGGCATGCCCTCATTATTTGGTAAAGAAAATTCGTCGATGATTTTGCAAGATCTATTTTTAAGTAGTAAAATTTATAAGCCTAGTTTTTTTTCTTTTAGTTTATCACCATATACCATTTCTGAATACAAACGAAAACCATAGCGGAATATCACAAAAAAAAAATGAACGAGCCTTACAGTAGTCGCATATGATGTGTAACATTTGACATCTCATCTTTTGAAATCAATATTACAATAGTAAATAGATTATAGATTTACAAATCATAAAGAGAATGCAGTAAATACTCATTAGAAGACATGTCACACTGTTATCCTGTTACGATCACATTTCTACAAAATCACTCCCACAAATATTACGACTTACAACAGACATTGGGCAAGTGTCGATCACTGGTAGCTTCCCCGACTAACACGTAACAGTTACAGGATCACAATGTTACGATTACGACCCTAATTCCGTCCCTTTTCTACGAACACCCACAAATTGTATATATAGAAGGCGAGCGGAAAGATGTTACACATCAAAAATGCATCTAATAAACAATAATTATAATAATTATATCTTTATTCATCACAACAACAATATACACAGTAGAAGTGAATTCCCTGCAGCCTGCGAAAGTAAAACTGAGTTACAGGCCACATTGTCTTCCCTAACTTTGCTAACAAACATAGTTATGGTGATATTTAAAACAAATCAAATAGTATTTATAAACAATCGCCAGCCAATTATACAAAGACGCGTGGGAAGACAATCAACCCATGGCCACCAACCACCATACACACTAGAGAAAGTAGATCAGCGCAAAACAATAGACAATCAAAACAATACCACGCACAGACTTTATCCAAAATGGATTCCTTGGCCTATATGCTATGCAAAATATATTAATAAGCATCGAACATTACCAAAGATAACTAAATTTATTTTAAAAGAAATTTTGTGTTCCAAAAGACTTCAGAAAACAGTCAATCTAACAAATGACGAACATATGGAAGGCATTATAGTAGAGAAAGTGGATCAATGTAAAACAATATACGACGGTTAACAATGGATTCCTTACCCTACATGTGATAGCAAGAGACATAGAATGAAAGATTACAGTGATTGCTATTGAGAAACAAAGCGACTTATAAAATCTAGAGCAATGAAGTCTGAATTAAATATAATTTTTGTTGGCTTTGTTTTCTTTTTGCAATTGTTGCATATGACTTCAAACATGTTTTTGGGTTGCTATAATTTATTTCAGTTATTAGCTCACATTAAAATGTAAACCATTATAACAATCACGTAAAATTCAAGAATTATTTATCCCATTTTAATTTTCAACTACTTGGATTTACGCCAACATTTTCAGATTTCAGTTCAGCTTACAAACTTTCGATTTTCTTGTTTAGAATACATATTAAGTAATAAGTACCTACCTACACAATAACAATATCATATCTCATAGGACTTTGTCATAAAAACACCAGATTTGCATAAAATCGTATATTTTCACGATCCTATCGTAAATCAGCATTTGCTGACGTCGACATCGGCATCAATCATCGTCAAATCCCATATCATATGAGCTTACGAATTTACGATATTGCTTTCCATGACATTTTGTCGTACTTATCCCTCGGAAATGTTTGGAGGCAGTAAATTTATGACCAATACTTATAAATTCGTGGAACACACAAGAGCATTCATGTTTGATATAATGAGGGGCATTACTTTTGATAGACTTTCTCATAGCCCTATATTGTACCGCTAGAGGTCGTCTTAACCCAGTTGTTACTATCAAAACATGTAATGTGAGTTTCCATTTTTTTTTCAAAGAAATAATTAGTAGTTTTCCGGACAACTCAAATGTCCAAAGATGTGAGATCAAAAATAGTTTCAGTAACAACTGGGTTAGGTAACAAATTAAGAGCTTAGATATTTCTTTTAGTATTAGTTAACAAATAAGGATTATTACTACACTAATTATTAACGTCTAACGGGGACCGGGATATGCCTAGTATATGTTTTATTCAAGATGGGATTCAAAAGTAAAAAAATCGAAACTTAATAACTGTCATTATGTTTAATATTATTAAGATAATATTATATTTGCTGCTGCTTCAAAAACCAGGAATACATTACCGATTCACAATAAGTGGTCAGAAAATGAAAAAATTGGGACTGAAAATCTCCCCTCAACTGTCGCCAAGATGGCGGCCAATATAGGGTCATCTGTGACACTACTTCCGTATTACTTCCGGACTAGTTCCAGCTACTCATTAAAATGACGATTTCCATGAAATTTTGTATGGAGACTATATAAAAAACTTACATCACTGGAATCGTTATTAAAAAAGCTATCTGGTTATGTATAATAAAGTATAGTTTGATGCTGACACGTTTATCAATATTCATTACACAGAATAAACATCGCCATAGATTTTCGGCAGAAATGCCGCTTAGTACCGGGGCGATAACAAAACAAGAACAAAACCAACTTTTTGCCATTTGTGACGTTGTAATCCCGTATTTGTCCTACTATATATCATTATGGCAAAGTAAAAAAAATAGCAATAGTTTTACGAGCAAAATCCAAAAATTCAAACATTTTGGAGGGCAAATCAGCGCCCTCCAGGACGACTGTGACAGACAGGGGTTGTAAAAAAAAAATGGGGTGGAAAAAATTGGAACTAAAAATCTTTACTTCTAAATCTCTGAAGTGTCCGTAAGACAATTCTGTCATCACCAATTCCCACATTACAACAAAATAAAGCCCATCGTTCCACTAGGCACAAGCTCTTAAGATTTCGACTTACATTTGAGCGGGATGTCTGATCCCGACATCCTCAAAGCACAGCTTAAACGAGTAAAAGCCGGATATCTGCAACTTTTGTGGGGGCATAGTGAGGAGTGGCCTCCTTTGAGAGCACTTTTCCTGTCGTGACAAATACCTTGTACCTTTGCCGCATACTTGAAATGTCGATTTTGAGCTCTCTCTGAAACGTGAGGGAATTTGTAGGTAAAAAATGTTGATAGTGTTCAAATGTTTTCTACCGGACTTTTATATTATTCAAGTCTTACCATGAGCCTCTCAAAGCAGTGTTGTTGCGTCTGTGCAAATATGACGCGTGTTAACTTTGCAAAGGGCAAATTTTCAACAATGAACTCACATTAAATACGACAGTACGAAGTACGGAGAAGTTCACGATAAT
The DNA here is from genome assembly GCA_949315975.1 of Eudonia truncicolella. Classification (NCBI taxonomy): domain Eukaryota; kingdom Metazoa; phylum Arthropoda; class Insecta; order Lepidoptera; family Crambidae; genus Eudonia; species Eudonia truncicolella. Next base: position 2,519,214 of record OX438848.1, on the reverse strand, counting down.
TCAATTTGATCACCAATCCCAGCATGACCAACCCCTGACTGAACCTGAATGTTGATACGATAGAATAAAGCTACTCGGTAATCTCAGCTCCCGTTATTTCGAGTGGACTCCTGGTTTTCGCCAGTAAACCTACAATATGAAACTAGATACGTTTAGAACGCTAGGGACCCCCATTTCAGCAGCTACTTCACGAGAATATCTGTGATCAAAGTTACATTTGATTCATGAGTCACACTGTTCTATTACCCCTACACAAATCTGCAATGTCTTTTTACCCCTATGCAGCAATTAAACACAAATTGAAAAGAGCAGCTATTTGCCAACATCCTGTCCAACATTGAGAGCTTGTTCAAAATTCCAGCATACTCATACTGAATACCAACTGTTCACAGGACAAAGAGTGGAGGTTAAATAACAAAAGCCAACGGGACGTTTAAATATTCAACGTCATGCCCTCACCGTACGTACACATTACGTAGCGGGTGGGCGTTAACGTTAACGTCGGCGAGACGATTGCGACACGATTACGACACGATTGCCACACTTTTAAGTAGCACTAATACTTAAACACGTTTTGGATTATTACATGCATGCATTAGCACTTATTTTTCGGTTGAGTGATAGATAAAAAAATAATGGGTTTTTTTTATATTAACGGGTAAGCACAGTGCCTTGATCTCACCTGATGTTAAGTGATGATAAGGCCAATGATGGAAGCGCACTTCACCCGGGATCCTCAACTAGTGAGGTACTGGCTATCTTATCCCTAACTGCCGGAACACAACAATGCTACAAATATTGATGTTATGGCGACATATTTAGATAAGATGGTGGTAGCTAGCCAGGCGGACAAACAAGCCCTACCACCAACCAAACCGAGTACACAGACATGCACTCCCAGCTGGGAATCGAACCCGGGACCTCTAGGTCTAAACAGGTGGTCTTAGCCACTAGACCACAGAGGCGGTTAAAATATAGAATAGAAGCGTAAAAACTACGAGTAGGAACAGAAGTTATGTCCATGAAGCAAGCGTCCATGGGCTGTGGTGCTGTGGTGCTGTGGTGCTGTGGTGTGGTTGGTGTGGTATGCATACTTGTTTGGCGGCATAGATCTTACAAAAATGTTAATTATAATATATATATTTATATTTACATATTTTATTTTTATTCATAAAATAATGTTATTTTATAATTAACATTTTTGTAAGATCTGTGCCGCCAAACAAGTATTTGTCAATTCAGAGAAATGCACGATGATATAAAAAAAATATCTTCAATCAATTATGTAATATAAACGCTAGTAGATTCGTAAATAATTATTATTATATTATTAAGTATTCGCGTAAAGATAGGTAAGATGATAATAAATTTTCCGCAAATTTTAATACGAATAAATTACAAATCAGAATGTGTTTAAAAAATTCAATGAGCGAGATTTGAACCAGCATCTTCTGTCTGAGATACCATCTACATGACAACCTAAATGGTAGTGCACCTGCTGAGTGATAATGTTTAGACTTTAGACGTTAGACGAAACAGTCGTAGTGACTTGTATTTGCATTGGAACTTTTTATTGCTCATTTATCTAAAACATAACTAACTTTGTGAAATAATGAAATCGTTAATTGTAAATAGACTTTCCTCGGAAGGTATTCCTGACACGTCCCAAGGTGCACGAAAAAAATTGAAATGTATAGCATAATGACAATAATTCGTGTTACGTAATTATTGACACAGTTGTTCGGCCAACAAGTGTTGGTCTCTAAATAAAACATATCACTTTAAATGGATGAAAAAAATCACAAAATAGGTATTGTATGTTCAAGAGTCTTTGTTACATATTGAAAGAATAATGTACCACCATCATCAGGCTACAAATAGCCCACAACTGGGCATTAGGGAGAAAAAGCCATAACGTTAATACTATCTATACTTAATCTGTGCCATAATCTACCACCCTGGCCCATGGAGAGTAGATAGGTGTTAGCGACTGCCATCTTACGAAAAAACCGGGACCAATATCGTGGAATATTGTGGTTTTAATTTGGTCACCCATTCGACATTGCGAATGTTGATTAACTGAAAGATCGCAATCCAAAACCGCTAAACCCATACGCTTCTCGAAATCCTTTTCGTTTTGTTCTCTTCACATAAGCATTTGACGTTTATCTCATCTGATGGTGTTAAGTGCGGCGGAAGCGCACTTCAATACATCAATAAGGAGCTGGCTATGTTACCTCAAACTGACGGACAGCAACAATAGTACTGAACTAACATTGACGGTACAGCGACATATTAATCTATGATGGTGGCAGCTAGCCAAGCAGACTTAAAACCGGGCTGGTTAAAACCACCAACCAAATCGAGCACAAACCTGCCTCTGTCTAACTCTAATACCTATCATAATACGTTTTAATTTGACATTGGAAAGTTATTCAGGAACTTCAAACCAATTCACAAGGGTGTAAGTGCGATTGCGACGCGTTTTTGAATGCTCTTCAATGAACGACATCGTCAATTAGACATTTATTTCTAGTATCGTCTATGCAAAATGACAAGCGTAAATACCTTTGAAAGGTATCGTGACAGGGGTTGAAATTATACAAATGCCCCCTATATTCCCACTGATTATCGAAGCCGAAACGTCTGGAACGACTAAAGTGGCGGTTGAATCGTATCATCGCATAATTCTTAATCATTGGTCAACCACTATAACAGCAGGGCAACGCAACAGAAGTTACAGCGGCATTCAGACCGTAAAGTCTACAGTGCTCATCAACGGAAATGGATTTATCGAGATAATACACCGACGGACGTTTTACAATGGCTTACAAAGCTTGAAATACACGAGGGAATGGTCAGTTTTATTTTTAAAGGTTTCATTCGCATCATAACGCTTGATAATCGTTTGCTATTATTTCTTAATTGTGTTTTGGTCGCATGATTTTAACAATGGAAACGCTGGCAAAACTCAATATATTTTATTTAGTGCTGGCTAAATCAGGGCGCTCCACGGACAGACCAACTTTAATATCCGTGTTGCGACAACAGGCAACTCGCAACTCGCAACTAGCTGTTTCCATATAAGCTAAAGAAACTGCGCAGACATAGCAACTGTAGTTGCGAGTTTCGATGATCGACAGCAGTTTTCAGTTGCTGCAATCTGCAACTGTTGAATTTGTACTAATTGTGATAAGTTGCTATCATTCCGAAATGGCAAACACTGACAGTTGACTGACTGATGGAATTGAAAAGTTTATTTAGAACTAGCTTTTGCTCGCGGCTTTGCTTACATGGGCTAAACGACTTGCAATTGTTTTTAATAAAAGCCAATTTATTCAAGATAATTAATTGTATCCTGAAACACTTCATAATTTCTAACCAGTCCAAATACCGAAGGATTCAACTTTTAAAATGACAGATTTCCATACAAAACTTTCACCCCTATTACACCTCTCTAGGGGGGTTTTTCTAAAAATGCTAAAACACTTCTTTATTTATATTGAAAAATGTAAAAATCGATTAAATTATTCATGTTTATAGTTCTTCCTTCAAAAATAACGATTTCCCCAAAAAAACCTTCTTCCTTTTTTTACTCTCTTCAAAGAAAATAAACAAAATTCCTGGGACACGTCATTCTTTATTTCTTTTTAAAAAGCCAAATACCAATTTTTATGTATTTTACTTCAAAACTGACGGACTTTCATACAAACTTTTACTCCCTATTTGACCCCCTTAGGATATGATTTCCGTAAAATCCTTTCTTAGTTGCTGGTCACGTCACTCAATTAACCTACAGTCCAATAGTTTCTTCAACTAAAGTAACTAAAACACTATGCTATCAGCCCGTACGTCTACGAAGCGCGATACCTTGTACCGAGGACAACCGGCAAGATATTCAGCAAGGGCATTTCTTTTGTCCCATTCATTTGGAGAAAGTGTAGCAGTGGAAACTGCGAGTTGTACTCTTAGTGCAACGAGAAGTGAGCGAGCTTACAGCTCCGGTAACCTATCTGGATATTAGGTAGTGGACTATACGTGTCCACGGAGCAACTCGCTCGAGACACTAGTCTTAAACGAAGAATGCGCTTCGGTGCGTCCTGATCCGGCGTTATGACCTGACGCAGATGGTCCCTTGTGGTTGCGCAAGGATGTCTGACACCTACTTTATGACCTAACGGTTGGTGGGGGGTGTCAGTATAAATTTTAAAGTCGTGTGTAGCGGGCTGTCCCATTCATTTACAGCGCCAAATATTGAATATACCCTTCCCTTATCATAGAAGGACACTTTCAATTCTTCAAGTATATACGGCACATGATTGTGGAATATTTATGATTGTATAATAGAGACCCGAGCTTATTGAGAACTTCTTTCTTTTCTTTTTTTTAATGTTATGAATGAAATAACGACTTAACTACCTATATTCAAAGATAAGCTGAAGACCCAACTAAAAACAGTTGACAGTATCAAGTTTAAAATTAATTATGAAAAGATTAACAGGACTACGGACAATGCCCAGGCTAGGGTTCAAAACGTTACACAAGAAAATGTAAAATGAACGCGCCTAGATTCATAAAAAAATCGTTTCGTTTCAAATTTTTACCTCTACAAATAATAGTAAAGAACAGTTACAATAGCGCAATAGGAAGACACGCTTACATCAGGTTGGAACTATCATTAACTAGAAACTCGGCGTCCGCAGTGCCTTGACGAAACTGGGTTGGTGGATTACCTTTTTTTATTTATTACAATGAAAATGGAGCAAAGGAAACATGAGTAATGCCAGTACGTTGTGAGGTTTCGCTCGCTTCGGAATATAAAGTTCGCGTTGCTAAATCCATTCCCCACTGTCAGGTTAACTGGTTTGATTGTGTAACCTCTTTTGTTTTTTCCTTTAGTTGATGGGTTCTTGCGATTAGCAGTTTAGCCAGTGTCAAAGTAATTTTTCTTACAAGTAATAAAAAAAAAAGAAAACAAAAAATAATAATAATAATAATAGACCTAGAAAGGCTCTCGCTGAAAGGTTGGGGTCAGATGCAAAAGGCAGTACTCCTTGACACGGCACGTATTGTCAGGAGTTTCCTCACTCTGCAGCCCTAACCACCGATAGCTTGGGCCCTGCCCCGCTGCTTTCGTACTCTAGGATTAGGTTTTTATAATGTTTTATTGTTTTTATATTAAAATATTGTAAAAATCAAGTTTTAAGAAAGAAAATAAATAAAAGGTATAATAATAAACAATAAATAAACAATAATTCCTTCCAGTATGATGATGATGAATGATAATAGAAATGAGAAGTGAGAAATGATATACCCCCCAACCCCTCGAGTATCTCAGTAAAAATGTGGGGCTTTCACGCGGACTTCTTGAGAGAATTTGAAAAGTGACGTTGCACTGTTTTGTTTAATTTGCCAACACTCGTGCACACTCACGAACACTTAACGGTTAATAATCCACCATTATTTCATATTAATATTCGACATAGCACAAAATTTTAGAAAATAAAACAAAACCGCCTACGTGACTCTTCACTTTCCCGTCAAGAAGTCCCCTACTACTACTTTACAACCATTACTCATCGATATAGTGTGGTATGGAGATTCAATGGAGAAACGATATAGATAGAGTCGCTGGAAATAACTGGTTTGGAATGGCTACCAACAGAGAGAGATGGCGTGCAAAGGGAGCGGCCTACCATCAGCATTGGGTGGCGTATGTCGGCGAGACTGTGGCCGAGTAACTGGGTTGAAGCGCTCGGCCTGATACCCGAAGGTCCCGGGTTTAATTCCCAGGTTTCGGATTTTTCGATAACTTGTCATATGATAGTCATAGGCTATTTACTTTACTATAATTACTGTAATTGGTGTTTACTTTTGTTCTTTTCTTTTTTTCTCTCTTTTTCTTTTGTCGTTATTTTGCACTTGCAACACTTGCAACTTGCATCGCCATACCCCTCAAGTTGTTTTTAAAAAAATGCAATGGTCACTTATCCAATGTATTTAGCCAGCCCAGCTCTCACATTGGATTATTAATTAAAATCCTACATTAATCGGAAGGAAAGTCATAAAAAGGTCCCTCCCTGGGAAAAGGTATTCATTCGCCTTGTCCCAGCTTCCAATCCCAATAAAGTCCTATTGATTCAACTCTGAATTGAAGCGACACAAACTATTCCCGGGGCTACGTTCAAAAATGCCTTGGGACGTACCAGGGTCGAAGCCTTGCACGAAACAATTTTATGATGTCGATCCATCCGGTAATCGTTCAGCAAAGGGCATCGACGATTTTGGCCTATAACACGCACAAACAAATATCCCGCATTATAATTCTTCTTTTATTTTTTTACATTTATATCAGTTATCCGTAGTAAACGGACAACCGGTGGTTTGAAACGAATACACATAAATTGCTGTCATTTCAATGGCAACAGCGTACGTAAGAGATGTTCCACCAACTGTTTTAAATGAAATCGATTATTCAATTAGAATTCAATTCTGTTTATTTTTTATTAAATTGTGTCAAATCTTTGTTGAAATATGTATATATAAAATATGTATATATAAAAATATGAATATATAAAATATGATATCAAAATATATTTGATATACTTATATAACAATTTGTAAAAAAACGAACAGCGTTTCGATCGATGTAGAACATAATCGATTCCCGATTCGTTAGTTCAATTGACCGTATTGATTCTACAGTAGGTCTTCAATACCTACCTCCCTATTTTTGCTCACTCGCTCACTTGCTAAATATATTGTAACCTCAAAATCTGATACACTTCGCGTGATTCTACGATTTCCATAATTGTCCGTGTTCAAATAAATCCCATCTGAGTATTTATGACTTATTTACAAAACAACGAGCATAGTTTTATAGTATGGAGGCTTAGCAATGTCCTTTTGACAACAGAGTTATGTTTCCATATTTTACTCGCTCAACATGAAGGCTAAATCTTCGGCCCCTGATTGATAGTCGTAAAAATGTTAATGAAAAAACACATAACGACGCTTAAGATACGTCTTCGTGTTTGTATATTTCTAATCATCAGCTAATATACAGGAGCCTGCAGAAGGTAAGTTTCATACAAACGCGCTCGAGCAACGCACGCATAGACAACCTCTCAATGACACAGAATCTTAATAATCTTACAGCTGCGCTCGGTCTGTTCCGAGATCCGTGTCCGTGCCATACAAAGACCGCATTATTTTTAATATTACATATTACGTACTAGTTACTTAGACTGCACCGTGAAAAGATCCATACCTGCAAAGATAAAACATTAATTAGTATTTTTAAATTATTTCATAATCACTATTTTAATATTCTTTTTGAAAAAAGACAAAGTGTTGAAAAAAATCCACGAGCGGGATTCGAACCCGCACCTCATGACATGCCGGGTCAGGTGCACTGCCAACTATGCTATCGTGGCTCAATCCAACTCGCAGAAATTAATCAACACTATCTACTTTTACTTTATAATAAGCCAAAGGAACTATTCAATGTCGACAACTACGTCATCAACATCCGATCTTAATATTTTTACAAATATTGAAAGATCAGTTAAGAATTAGGGAAGCTATATTTATGACTATTTACATATAATTTTACGCAAATGTTGTTGCGAACAAATTACAATTTGAAAAAAGACAAAGTGTTGAAAAAGAAAGTTGTCGACATTGAATAGGGCACCTTTGGCTTTATAAAGTAAAAGTAAATAAATAAATAAATAAATCGTTTATTTGCACAAAACATGGTATAAAATGATAACATTAAACAATAAAAGGTGCTCATGTGTCGCTAATAAAATAGCATGCAAATCGTTTACAATGTTAATGATATTATTTGCATTACATGGAATCAAGATTGCAATAATAAATATATGTCTAAAATCAAAATTTCAATAAATTATATGTCAGTAAAATCCAGCTAGTTGTCAATAAATTCTTTAACACTATAAAAAAATTGTCGTTGAGCCATTCAGTTAATCTTTTTTTTAAATAAGAAGCTATTTAGCAATTTCAATTCATTTGGTATCTTGTTATATATTCTGACGCACACCGCAATACAATTATTCTTATATTTACATGTTTTGGGAACATTTCTTAAGACAAGTTTATGCTTGTCTCTGCGCACTCTAGTACTCTGTGTGTCACATGCTTTAGCAAACAGATATCTATGTTGATGAACAAAATGACATACCTCATACAAGTAGAGCGATGGAAAGGGCAGCAGACCTAGGTTTTTAAATGGACCTATATTTAAAAACCTAGGTCTGCTGCCCTTGATGATTGATGATTGATGAGTAGATAGAGTTGATTAATTTCGGCGAGTTGCATTGAGCCACGATATCATAGATGGCAGTGCACCTGACCCGGCATGTCATGGGGAGCGGGATCGAATCCCGCTTGTGGAATTTTTTCAACACTTTGTCTTTTTTCAAATTGTAATTTGTTCGCAACAATATTTGCATTAAATTATATGTAAATAATCAAATAATCATTTTAATATTCGTCAATAAACATGGCGAAAATATTTTTACGACGAAAATAGTTCATATTTTTTACGAAGGTTAGGAACTGTAAATTATAAAACTTGTAAATCTACAAATATAAAAAATATAAGATTTCTATTTTATTGTACAAATTGGCAATTATTATTATACAGAAGAAAACACGATTAACGTAATCAATTAAATTATCATAAAACTCAAACTTGAGCACGAAACAACCAGAACTGCTTAAGAAATATATAAATCGAAACGGGTTTACCTGCAATATGCTAGTGCGGTACAAGTTACAAAACTATTGCGAGTAGCGAATAGGTCGCTTTCAGAGTAAGGATACCTTTTGCCCGCTAGTCTGAAATTAATCAGACAAAACGTTTTTGTATGTTTATTTTCTTGATAGCGTTGCATTCTGACTAATTACAGTTTTATTAACATAATAAGGAGGAAATTACAGAGCCGGCAATGCGTGTCGCAAGCTTCCTTAGGATATTGTTCATGGACATAATTTTCAGCAGACGGACCATATGTTCGTTTACCACCAAAAGGTACATTTATATTCGTATTACCTATAAGCCAGACTTCTAGAGTCACACACAGCTAAGTAAGGTTAAGTGGTGAAAGGGCAACAGGTAGTTACTAAAAATAAACAGCATATAAAAAGAGCATTTAAACATAAGATTTAAAATATGCAGTATCATCATCACCATCATCAACATCGTTATCATCATCATCTTGGTCAAAAGACGTACACTGCTGGAAAAAGGCCTCCCTACGCGGAAGGTCGCGAGTAGCCGCTGGAAGCAACCAGCACAAACCGGTCGTTATGGAGATGCAGTACGTAGGTACCGCTTACAAATATTATCACAGCGCCAAATATAATAAAATTTTGCTATTTATTAGTACACAGGAGAGTTTGTAAATGTTTAATTATTACTTTCATTATGAACATTTATGGATGACTAGATAATACCTACATATTTTCCGGAATGACTAACTGTCATGATCATGAAATAACTGTTTAAATCCGTGTAAACCTTTACACTTTGACAGTGACGGTAGTTTCTCAATGACAATGACACACGGTTTTCGGCCACCTCCTAATGAGCAATTACCAATGCCCTCGTAAGCTTAAGCCTTACACCACACAATAAAGGGTCACGGTACCGCTACGCTAGCCGCCGAGGCGCCGACACTGCCAGCCGTAATGAATGCAAAATGTACAGCTACTGTTACTTCACTAAGTCTGGAGTAGCACAAATCAATAAATGCAAAGCCTAGCAACTACACGTATGTCATTTTAATAACTTTATATATCTTTGACGTGGAGAAGCTCGATGGCGCAGTGGTTAACGCACCCAGTCTTAAGCAACTTTCTCAAAGACCGGTCACCGGATGGGTGACCAATGTATCGCGAGCTCCTCCGTGCTTCGGAAGGCACGTAAAGCCGTTGGTCCCGGCTGCATTAGGAGTCATCGAACAAACACCAATCCGCACTGGGACCGCGTGTTGGTTTATGGTCCATACTCCCTCCCCGTCCATTTATAGGGAAGGCTCGTGCTACAACTGCGATAACCCTAAAATGTGTAAATGTGTAAACGTGCCAGGGCCTCAATTGCGTCTTAGTAGCTTGATTCTGATATTCGAGGCCTTGAATAATGGCTATAAACCTAAATAAATCAGCCTTACAAATAGTATTGTATTTTCTTCTCTTCAGTTTTCACATTCACGCTACATAATCCATTGCATAACAAAGTAAAACTAATCCATTACTCGTGACTGCTCCAATCAGACGGCGGCGATACGGATCTTTCAAGCACTAGTATACCAATTCAGCGCGATTCTCAAGATTGCTTGAGCCAACTAACTGGAACGGCATTCACAAAATACTGAAATCACTTTTACTGACGAGTATCAATATTGGCTTTGCGACATAAAGCGTTTTGTTTGAAATTCATTTGACATTGATAGCGATTTATATAGTAAGTATATCAAGTTAATTACCTGACGGATCTAATTGAACATAACACATTGATGGATCTATTTGCGTTTGTTTTACATGCTATTTCGTTCTGAAATTAAGATCCGTGCGTGGTAACAGGGAGCTGGTGATATTCAAGTGAATTTATGGATTACAGTCTAGTCTCAATATATTGTTAAATTCTCATGGCTGTGTAATTGGCTGTAATCTGTCTGCGTACCTAATTCAAATAAGAATAAATAAATAAATAAATTCATGTGTTATCTATCATACATTACTCGAGTGATATTCGAGTGAATTTATGGATTACAGTCTAGTCTCAATATATTGTTAAATTCTCATGGCTGTGTAATTGGCTGTAATCTGTCTGCGTACCTAATTCAAATAAAAATAAATAAATAAATAAATTCATGTGTTATCTATCATACATTACTCGAGTGATATTCGAGTGAATTTATGGATTACAGTCTAGTCTCAATATATTGTTAAATTCTCATGGCCGTGTAATTGGCTGTAATCTGTCTGCGTACCTAATTCAAATAAAAATAAATAAATAAATAAATTCATGTGATATCTATCATATCCTTTATGTATTTTTATAGTCATACAATAAAGTGCAAGATGACTTCTTGGCGGGAAAGTGAAGAGTCATGTCTGCGGTTTTGTTTTATTTCCTAAAATTTGTGATAAGTCGAAATTAATGAGTAGTAATGGTGGATTATTAACCGTAAAGTGTTCGAAAGTGCGTATGAGTGTTGGCAAATTAAACTAAACAGTGCAAGTTCACTTTTCAAATTCTCTCAAGAAGTCTGCCCGAGGAATTAGTGACAACATCTTTACTGAGATACTCGAGGAGTTGGGGGGTATATCATTTTGATTCTGATTTCCATAAAACAAGTGCTTTAGCTACTTACTTATCAGAACAATGTATGTGATGTGTTATTTATTTATCTATCTATACATAGCTAAAGAAGGCCTAAAATCTGTAGGTACATAGAAGATATTCGAAAAAAACATGGCTGGGAATACTTAGAATCAATAACAGAATACGTTCCAACAGTTTTTACAATTTTTGTCAGTTCATGCAAACTTTGCACATAGACAGACCATGACCCGGACTAGGACATAGTATAATTTTTATCTCGGTAACAGGTTTTTGTGGGATAGTCTTCGCGTACGAAGTCGCAGGCGACAACTAGTAATCAATAAAAGAAGAAAATAATAACTTAGAACATGAGTCAGTAACCACGATGACAATCAAAAGGGCAGAGCACAAAACAAAAGAAGATTGACATGAGAAAAGTAGAAAAAGTAAAACCAAAAAGAAGTATTAACTCCATATCAGATAGCAATAGCACAGATTAAGTAATAGTCAATAGCAATTAATACCGATTGGCACAGTTTTTTTACAAAGAGTCTTAAGTCAAACAACCACTTTGATACGTTGCGTTTATTTAGGTTGCAATTAATTAGTAGAACCGGCGGGCATAGCGCCATTTATGGGAGGACTGGTTCGCCGTTATGCTCCACAGATCTGGCTTAATGGCATGTGGCGATGGCGATGACCGATCGTTATGTGATGTTACTTCATTCTCGATAAGCAGGCGTTTTTTTAAAGATACTGAGCAGGCAAACGAGTTTACAGGCCGCCTGAAAAGTAGTCGCAGCAGCTCAAGGACACCTTTTCTTTTAGTAAATAGTAAATAGCCTATATATACTATTCCACTGATAGGCAAAGCCTATATCATTGAAATCAAGTTATCACTACAGTTGTTGGGTATTAGCTTAATCACTACGCTTGCCAAATGCGGGTGGTGATCTCAAACCCGGGCTGGGCTATGCATCGAAAAGTTTGAAACACACTTTGCCCTAGGATTTGAACCTAGGACTTTCGGATATCGGGCCGATCGATTTGCCACGTGCGACCACCGAAGCGTCTTTCCTCCTTTTCTTTTTCTTTTGCCTAGATGACAAACTACAGTCGAATCCCCATGGGTAAGTAGCATGTCTAGTCAAATCGTTTACAGGCACTTATTGGCGTCAAAACAAAGTATAAAATTGAAATGATAATCAACTGAAATTTAGTTTAATTAAACAATTGAATCTACCACCAGTTTGTATTTTGGGAGAGCCTTCGACTGAGAAGAGCTGGCATAAAACTAAGTTGATGACTGACTTAGCAGTCGACCCAGTAAGCGGCTAGCGGCTAGCGGTGAGCCTCAACTATGAAAATTATCGTTGCGAGTTAAAAGGGCTCAATAATGACCTCGCTCATTTCGCGGTCGAGCTCGGGCTTAAAACCACCAGCCCCCCGACCGCCTAACCGATTGCCATTTCGTACCGCCTATGAGAGCAATATCGAAAGGTATAGGCTATAGCTTTCGATATATGCCTATACCTATTAGCTAGATGACAAGATGACGTCATAAAATATACACGTAGCCAAGGCAATCGGTTAGGCAGTTGGGCCCCAGGACTGCCGTCTTTCGCTGGGGCGGATCCACGAGAGCTGTTTAACATTCTTTCGCGGTTCGCCGCGGAGGTCCCTACTGACACTTCACTGTTAGTCGGCGTCAAGGTTATGAAGATATTGAAAAATATTTTCTTTTATTAGTGGAAGAGTGATAGATAAATGACATAAATGTTAAATTATAATAATTTGATTCATATGCCAACACTCATGGACGGTCACGGTTAATAATTCACTATGTTTCACATTAATGTGCGACGATACACAAATTTTAGAAAAAAACAAATGCCGCAAACAATGCTCTTCACTTCCCGCCAAGAAGTCCTTGTCAGTGTATTGGAATACCAATCTGCATTTGTTACAAATATACAGTTACATACATCACATTCTCAAGCCAATTTGGCCTTACACTGTATTGTATCGAACACAAAGAGTAACGCCGGCAGAGACTTTAACATTCCCCTCACAGTACATACTGTTTACATTATACATACACGTTATGGCATATGAATTAGGTATTCAATAACGCGTTGGCTCTCCTGTAATCAATTTCGACGAATGTAGGGCACGTGTTTTATTTTTAAATTAGTTCTCATAAAAAAGTTCTGACTTTTGTAACACGTTCTATTTTCTTTGTCGAACTTTCTTTTTCTTTCACACATTATACACAATCTTATGTGATGGAAAAGCACAGGTGGGGACAGGGTGTATTGTCAAATCATTAGCATAAGCACAGTGTTTAAAAAAAAAAGGGGGAATGAGGCATTATTGTTATCCAGAATAACTTTTAGTGTTCAAGAAAAGTGTGTAACGGGCGTTCTTGTTTCCACAGCTGCTCAGTTCATTAGAAAATGTATAAAAACAAACGGATTTAACAAAAAATAAATTAAATGTTTGATTGAATAAATTACATTTGTTTTGCTTTCTGATTAAAGCTTGATTATCATTATTATTAAAATGTATGCATTTACATGTCTAAAAGTAGTACAAAACTACTTTTTTACCCTCACAGTCGAAAGAACACTTTTGCAAGTATTAAAACTTTTTTTTTTTTACAAACTTTTATTTAGTTTCACCTGACCCGATGTTTGTCCGTTTGTTTGTCTGTGATCATATCTTGCAAGTTAAATTTGATCCACTTCCCGGTTACCGATTGAGCTGAAATTTTGCATGCATGTGTAAATCAGATGACAATGCAAAATTATTATGCCATGGAGCTGATCTGAAGATGAAACCGGAATCGGAAGGTAGCCATAGGAACTCGGTAGTTAAACAACACAACCCTATCGAGTTTGGACTCGTTTGATCCGTCTTGACGAGACTTTGGTGCTAGATGGTAACCAGGGTCTGATGATGGAGCTGGAAGATGGCCATAGGAACTCGGTAATTAACCGACACAACCCCATCGAGTTTAGGCTTGTATGATTCGTCTTGACGAATAGTTTAGTGCTAGATATGTCATGTCGTTAACATTGCGCCTCAAGATACTAGGGCGAACCCTGTTATACTGAAGCCCTTATCCCCTTACAAAAATACTAAAAAGTTAAAAATAAAATTAAAAGAAAAAAAAACTTCTACTTAACGTAAATTATTTTTAACTTTTTAGTTCTTTTTTTATTAACAAGTAATAAAAGCTTGTTTTTAAAAAGTTTTTTTTCTTTTAATTTTTAGTAACATCGGGACAGGTGAAACTAAATAAAAGTTTGTAAAACAAAAAGGTAGTTTTAATACTTGCAAAAGTGTTCTTTCGACTGTGAGGGTAACAGTGACCACTGGGCTAGCAGCGTAAATCACAAAGTACTAGAAAGATTTAACGAGTCTTCTGGGGTCTCTGTAGCTCAGCCGTCAGAGCATTGGGTTCGATTCCCACTCAAGCTTCCTGAGACTGTAAATTTTACTTTTTTTTTTTTTTTTGTGCTAATTAATTAATAATAATAGTAATAGTAATAATTAATTCCTGAGATTGGTTAATTTTTATCTTAAACCATGATTTATGTATATTTAAGTTCTTATAAATGTATGTACCTAGTATATGTTTTACTTACGTTCTTTGTCGCACCGCTTACCAATTTTTCTGCCTAGCCTTTAGGTCGACTGGTAGAGAAAGCAATTTGGCAATAAGTCCGCCTTTATCACTTTTTTGTATTGTGCAATAAAGACTAAATAAAATAAATAAGTAGATTTCTCACAACCCAGCTATCTTTTGAACTTCAGTTTGACAACGTCGATATTTAGGTAGGTATGTATGTATATATGCATATAATTCTAAATGGAAAGGACCGTTAGCACTTCTATATAAGGTCCGCCACAGCTTACGGTAATCTTTGATCAATCAATCAACCGAATCTATAAATACATCATACAAAACCAATTTGTGGAGCCGTGTATACGCGTGACATTCAGTTCGTGCGTAACTTTCCTATCCACTTAATGTATCAATTCGTGGGTGTTATTATATAGTTTCGGTACATTAATACTAGGTTTCTTAGGTCGTCATCGTCTTGCCCAAAGGTGGACTATGGTTTTCGCATACATTGCGAAGTTGATTAAATGTCGATCACTTGGCCCTGTGGAACACTCTGGTGCCACTAACGTATACAGGAAAACACTGTCATTTAATTTTTACCTTTAACTTTATAAAATCAGGAATTAAACATAAAACACTAGCGATCCTCCTTACCTGCGGCTTTGTTGTTTGTTTACAACGGTAAACAACCGTATCCTGTGATGGTTTTCTCAACTCAGAAACACAACAACTTGCCAAAATTTTATTGTAATCGTAAGCTTGACACAACTTGCAAATGCTGCAAACCGAAAACAAAACACTATCCCTTAAAGAACTGCTTAGATTTTAAAAAGGTTTTATTCTTTTGCTTTTTTATATGTGACCAGTTGCCAACAAACACTTCTGACAAGGAGTGAAGTGAAAGATGCACCATTATATCAATGTTAAAAAAAAAACACATTTATTTTTAAATTTTAAATAAAGCCGCTGACAAGTATTTTCCAGAGTGAACGAGAGTGCGGCAACGGTGCCGTGACCTTGAATCGACGTACCGAGCTGTACCTACCGGCTAGGGTTGAGCCACACATAGTTAATTTATTATTGTGTTAATTTGGGTGTCTTTTATATTATAAACGAAACACACAATTTAGGTGTACACTATATAATACTTATATCATTATAATGAACAATCATAATCAAACATTAATTTACAAATTGGACACATACACAATAAATTTAATATCGTAATATATCCGCATGCGAATGTATATTTTTTTTTAGATATATTATCGGAGAGCATGTACCTTACATGGAGATAATATACTTAAGGTCGAACATATTAAGTATCAAAAATAGTTTTGGCTATTTTGTCGGTAGTAAGTACAGTTTTCTATGGTAAAATAATTTCTGAATATTTCTTCCATTTTTTTTAACTAAGTGTACGAATATTGTTTTCTAAAGTTTACGCGAACACTACACATTGAAATGAAACAACTTTTACGGATCCACTCGCGTTTATTTTACACATTAGTTTCGATTAGGTCCGTGGTCACAGGGAGTCTCCCTGTGACCACGGACCCTGCAAAGGGTTCGAAACGTCAGGATAAACATTAATTAAAACTAATGTGTAAAATAAACGCGAGTAGATCCGTAAAAGTTGTTTCATTTCTAAGTGTACGAAATCATCATGAGGTATTATTAAAATACTGTTTATGTTATCTGTAGAATAACATCTGTATATTGTGTACCGAGTCTCCGCACTAAAATTATGAGCAGTTTTCCGTGATCGAATGTAATATTTGACGTGTTCGGCACATTTCTCCAGAAGAAAACCACAAATGTACATCAAAGAATTAGTTTCAGGCATGTCAAGCGAACTGTAATCAGAACATACTACAATATTAGTATTATTATTATACTCTTTACAAAAACACAAATGTTGAAAAAATTTCCACGAGCAGAATTTGAACCTTGTCAGATGCTCTTCCAATTGAGCTATCGTGGTTCTAACCAGCCCGCTGAAATTATTCAACACTATTTACTTTTTACTTTGAAAGCCAAAGGCGCCTATTCAATGTCAACAACTTGTTGTTGCACCTGACCCGGTATGTCAGAAGGGTTGCAGGTTCAAATCCTGCTCGTGGAAATTTTTTCAACATTTGTGTTTTTGTAATTTGTTTCGGAACAAAATTTGCGTTAAAATTACATAAACAAAACAAAAACATTTTATTATACTCTTTATTTATTTTATTTCTTAAAACTAGATTTTTACAATATTTTAATATAAAAACAATAAAACAATATTATTATTATTATTAAAATGAAACTCAGTACTAACTAATTAAAATCAATCTCAATGCAAGAGAGAAAAATCTTTACCGGTCAGCGCTCAGTGACATACTTGTTATTCTTCGTTACTACAGCAACATGTACGCTGCCCGATCCGCGTTTGCGGGGACAGCCCGCGTCGTCGTACTCCTTTCGCGTGCTTTTTTCTGTGTGCTAATGTAGGTGAACTATAAGCTTGTGTGCGTGCGCTTCGAAGCGCTTGTATGAAGTTGCCGCACTCTCGTTCACTCTGTCTTTTCTCTTTTTCGCCAAGAAGTCTAAGTCACGGACAAAGGAGCCCTCCTTACGCTAACGCATATTGCAATCGTTAGCACTTGACACGACATGCATGTTGTGATTCGAACCGAAAACAAAACATTATCCCTTAAAGAACTGTTTATTAAAAAAAAATCCTCCTCCTCCTCCTTTTTTATATGTGGCCAGTTGCCAACAAACACTAACAAGGAGTGGCGTGAAAGATCACCGGACGAACTGTGACCTCTTTGTGAAATGGGGGGGGGGGGGACTTTTATGCGCCAGCATGTATTATGTAATAAGATCTCTCCTAGAGGGCGGGAAATTTCTTTTTATAACTTCAAGTTCGTTAGTGTGGACGGTTAGTTCCGCTGTTGGAACATTTAGAGGGCAGGGTCAAGGGTCAAGGTTGAAAAGCCCTTTCACTTTTATGTTACAGCATTCAATTAAAGCGTTAAGAGGTATAAAGTGGTCTTTTTTAAGATTAAGCTAGCTAGAGCAAGATAGATGAAATTAAACAATTTATTTTCTCGATACCAATACTAAGCGAGATTATTATTGAAAAAAAAAATTAAGCCACTAGATACTAATAATAAATTGATATCGTCGGTCGAAAGGGAAAACTGCAAAAGCGCCAAATATCATTTTTTAAGTTTTATTTCCCACGATTGTCCTATTGGCGCTTAAGCAGATTTCCCTTTCCACGGACGATATGCATTTTCGAAGAAACCATTTAAATTGATACCATTTAATAAATAAGACAGCTATTATTTAGAAGGGGTTGTTCCACATTCGTCATAGTAGGATCTGGTCACAGACAGCTATCTTGTTTTTCCCATGTATTTACATCCAAAACTTAACACAATCCCACACGCCTCTCCTCTCTCTTCTCTAGTGGTGAAGACCACCGGTCCGTCCGGATCGATTCCCAACCGGCAATGTGTTCGTATACTCGATTTGATTCGTGGTAAGTCTTTTTGTCCGCCTGGTTACCACCATCTCATCTAAATATGTCGCTATAACATCAATGTTTGTAGCATTGTTGTGTTCCGGCAGTTAGAGACAAAATAACCAGTGCCTCAGTAGTCGAGGATTCCGGGTGAAGTGCGCTGATCACTTAAAATTCAGGTGAGATGAAGGACAAGACCGTAAGGAATAAAATAAAAACAAAGAACACTAGAGATTCTCCAAATTTCCTGAATCTGATGTTAGCAACTACGTTATAAAGGAGCTTTTGTTACCTACAAGTTTTTGTTCAAGCAAAGTCTTGAATGGTAGAAGAGATGTACCTGGCCCGAGGCAAATCTCAAACAAAAGATTTCTGTTCAAATCTTGACCCGATAAAATGTTTAAAGTAATTTCAACTTCTGTAGAACTCCGGACAGCCATTAAAAAAAAAAGAGATAAAATACGAAGAAGTTTCAACGAAAAATACAACGTAATGGACCACTTTATTTATTTATTTAAATTTTTGCAACATAAATATTACATGGCGAACTTAATGCCTAACTATATTATTTTTCTTAGTCCATTTGTCGTTTTTAAACGCGTGAGAATTAATCACACACTACGATATCGATTACGAGTGCTCAAAGTGCTCACCATTCGTTATGTAAATGAATTACAAATAAATAATTAAAAAACTATATTTCATTGAATTTTTTTTCCTTTTTTAATTTCTAGGTATATTGCTCGGTTTTCTCCCATGTTTTCCATATTGGGTGGCAGGCGGCCAAAAGCGTGACACTTATTACCAGGGTATCTAGTGCGTGTTTCATTTGATATTGAATCGTTGTTTACAACATAAACGAAACTTGGATTGGCAAAATAAACTCTCCTCGTTTGACACCCACCGGCACTGCTTAACTCGAGGAGCTCGATAGTGCAGTGGTACTGAGGTTAAGCAACTTTTGCAAAGGTCGGTCATCGGATGAGTGACCAAATATACGTCATGTCAAGCTCCTCGTTTTCGTTAACGTGATCGAATAGCAAATGAAACTCTCATATAGGCATCCTTTTAAACGCTAACGAAAAATGGTACTTTTAAAGCCTTTTCGCATTAAGATATTTTTACATACCTTACACTATGGCGATGACACAACGAGATAAAAATAGTACTATCTCCTGCAGTGGCAGCCAAATGAGTTGTGTCATTCACTAATGAAATAACTCCCTTTGACTAATTGAGCTTAATTGGGATTACGTAACGGCGTGAGGTCAAGGCAACCGCGGTATGTTGACGGTACACTTTTTAATTGTTTGTTATTGTGTTTTTTGTTATTATTGAAAACAAATTTAAACTCTATAACTGTTATAACCTCTCTTTCATTGTGGGGTAGTAGAATAGCCAACATTGGAAATGGTAGGTATTTCAAAGTACCCCGTCTCCTTTGGTTCACGAAATATGTAGGCTTATTGCTTTCATATGAAAGCAATATCGAAAGCTATAGCCTATAGCTTTCGATATTGCTTTTATATCGCTTTCGAAATGACAAGATTACGCCATAAACTATAGAGCGCGATAGCGAGAGCGATAGCGATAGAGTTAGGCGGTAGGCCTACAGCTCCCCGACCGCCTAACCGATCGCTTTGGCTACGTGTATAGTTTATGACGTCATCTTGTCATTTTATAGGCTTTCGATATTGCTTTCATAGGCGGTACGAAATGACAAGATGACGTCATAAACTATACACGTAGCCATAGCGATCGGTTAGGCGGTCGGGCACGGAATCTCGCAACAGCTGCTCGGTTTGAGATGGTTTGTATGTAACTTGTTTGTGCTTGTACTTTGTTATTTAGTGGCATACCTAGTGCCTTACAAATAAACAAAGAATAAGCTCCAAATAGTTATTCCATGTTTTGTCTCTTTTAATCTTATTTGAAATGACGTACATATACAATTACATGACATGAACAAAACACGGAATAACTATTCGGAGCTTATTCTTTGTTTATTTGTAAGACCCAGTGTTGTTAAATTGTCACTGGTCAGAGCATCGCCACAAAAGCCTTTTCGGTAGCACGCCTGACCCGGTAATTCAGGAAGAAGGTGCGATCAAACCTTAAGTACACGGACGTTAGGTCTACTAAAAACTTACCATCACTTGCAGAACTTCTCGATAATCAATATTGTTATCGGTGAATGTCACGCCCTTTTATCCTGATAGGTAGTTTAGGTGTATTATATTAGTATTGTTCCATTGTGGAGCTTACCGGCTTTACCGATCGTGATAGGTGATTGCTTTTTGAAGGTTGTAAAGAACATTTTAACCAACTTCAAAATAAGGAGGAGGTTCCTCATTTCTCTCTGAAATTTCGTCATTTCGTCTGAATGTTTTTGCAATTTTACCATAAGTACAAATTTGTTTCCTAACGTGATCAAATGGTGAATAAACTAGTATCCGCAGCACTCTCTGTGACCTTGTCGTAATCTTGTTTACAGCCCTATTTATGTATAAAAAACCAGTAATTAATTACACCACACTAAATACAGAAATAGCAATATTTTGTTAAAACTTCAAGAGTCACTAAGGCACTGATGATAACCGATAATATGGATACTAATCATTATACCAAAGGGTGAAGGTATTCTGCGAAAAACTCCTGATCGAGTAGCTGCTTAAGTACTCCTTGTAGATAAATAGATTGCTTTTCGTGGAGCAATAGAACTATCAATTTCAATTCCCCGAACAGCAGCTAAGTTGAAGTACCTTCTAGTGGTGTGCTGCATACGGTTCTGCAGAGCGATAGATAGATAGGTGAAAAGGAGAAAAGGTAAAAAGGCACAGATGAAAAAAAAGTTATTGGGTGTATTAAAACAGTTAGCAAACTATTCGTATTTTTGTTAGCAAAAAAATGCTAGTTGGGCAGCAACTTATGGTCAGCAAATATTTCTAAATCAGTCTGCAACTTATATCATTCTGAACAGCAGGCTTATGCCGCTCCCCCCTTCCGTGACTGGCTCTCGCTACGCTGCGCTTCGCTCGGGATAAAAAAATTAACTTAACCTCACCAACAGTAAGGATTTTTTATTCTGACCGATTGTATAATTCTGCTGACCAAATAATAATTTTGCTAACCAAATATTTATTTTGTAGTACAAACAAATTATTTCCCAAAGCTATTTATGAATTATTATTAGGCATTATTTTAAAGTGGCATCAATGAAGATAGTCTTCCGTGGCCACCAAAACAGGTATGTGAATTAAAACCACGAACAATCATTTAAATAATCAAAGAACACCAAACGTACCCTACACTTTGCAAATAAACGTTTTAAGTTTCGAGTTTTCAGATATCAAAGGGAATATAGGAATCCAAAAACAATATATGCTATTCAAATCTCAAAACGGAGCACGACAAAAAGGTCGTAATACCAATATTGCCATCGAGACAAAAGACTATCCACAGACCAGTGGGTCTGCACAAAAGAAGCATGCATACCCATGCTTTTTCCTTTTTGTACTCCCCTGCTTTTATTTCCCATGTTTTTGGGGTTCCGTTGTACAAGCAAAGATAACACTTAAATATTCACTCATTAGATGTCATTTATTTAATTTTGTTTGGCTCTGACTGAGTTCGCAAAACGGTCAACGCAGCCTTTTCAGATTTGTAAAACGCGTTGCAGACCATAAGACCTTAGTTATAACTAAGGTTTCTTAGGTTAAAGCGCGGCAAATGACTCCACTTCACCTGATGATAAATGGAATGGAGATGCGAACACAACTAGTGCAGCGTTAAAACAAAACAACATCAGTCACCCTCACCCTGCCGGCACCAAGATGCCTCTTTACGCTTGATGGACCGATTGTTATAGGAAGGAGGGAAAACTTGTGGGACTATTTCATATTTTCAAAGAGCGCCAAAGAAACGAGCCACCAAACTTTGTGCGTGATGGAATGATCGAGACAGCACAGCGGTGACTTCGGAGAGCAGCAATGACTCAGGAGATTTATAAGGTAGGTTAGTCATCATCACATCACCATCATTAGCCAATATCAGCCCACTGTAGGATAGAGGATGAAGAGCCAAGGCATAAATCAATTCAAATCTGGGGTTGCCCTTAGTATCGGTGTATGCGTAAAGGTGGTTATCCAATATTCATTATGTTCGCACACCTACTCGCTCCGCGCTCCTGTCACTGCTCCTGATAAAGGATAGGTTCGCAAACGTTTTTGAACGTATCCATTACCAGTAGCAGTTGCTACTGATAGCAGTTGCTACTGAAAATGGATACGTTCAAAACGCGCTGAGTGCAATAGGTACACGAACATAACGGATACCCACTGTCGGACTTTTCTTCACCCACGTTGAGACAGAACTTAGGTTAGTTTAAAAATAAAAGGTGCTGTAAAATGTACAGTGTGCACCGACTCGCGCTTGCCCACTAGTTAAGTACAGCTCGACACTCCCCAAAGGTTTTGTTTGTGGCTTTCATCATACGAGCAGCGATTTTGTCCTCCGGGGTTCAACGAACCGACACTATTGATTGGTAGTTAGGTAGTGGAATCTTATCGCATGGACACGTTTGGATCATTGTTACAAGCGAAAATGAATGTTTACTTAAAGGTCTTATTATTATTTAATCAGTATCAGCGCATGTTCTATTGTTTATGATAATTGATAATGATGATGATATTAAGTTAAGCGACAGACATTTTTTAAAGTTGATAATATATCAAACTGAACACAAATTAAGCGTTAGCTGTGTTTGCCAATAAAATACGTAGCAATGTAATGTTATGTAATATATTTGTATGAAATTTTGACAAACCTAATATTAAAAAAATGGGATGGCCTGAGCCCAAATAACTGGTTCCCTTGAAAACAAGCGACCTGGGGTGTCTGGTTCCCGAATCCGTCGGGTTCGGGAACCAGACACCCGTGGTAACTGTGAGATTGACAGTCGAATCCTTAGCTCTAGCATAGGACTTTAAAAATTTTTCCACGGTCGACATTTTCAATGACAATCTTCAGACCATCTGTAATAAAGATTTATTAAATGAAACTCTTAATGTGATACACTTCATCATCAGCTTCATATCCCTCCAAACTACTGAGCCCAGCCTTTTCGCATTGTCAAAAGGATAATGGAAAAATAGAACGAGATAGAGCCATAACCACCTTTCAGAAAAAACATGAAAAAGACTTATGAAAAGAATTTAGTCGCCCATCCTTGAATTTGACAATACGATAGTTATCTTTCACGATGACAACCAGAAGCTATTTTACGAGCACTATATAATATACCTACTCTGACACTATCTACCAACTAATACAGTCGATAATGAGCAAAAGCGGAGAAAATTGTCAAAAGAAAAGTAATTTTTCCTCAAAACAATGGCAGCACGATGCCGATGTCATGCTGTGTGAAAATGAAAAAGATTTGAATACCAAATTACAACCACGACCATTGAGGTTGTTGACATTAGAGATTTAGAATGCACTCAAGTGGTTCAGGACTCCTAGTGGGTTTAGTCGACAAATGTCAGATTCTGGAAATGTCAGACGAGTATAAAACGCCAGATTCTATGAATGCCTTATTCTACAAACGGCCGATTCTACAAATGACAGATAGAAACGCCAGATTCTGATAATGCCAAATTCTATAAATGTCAGATTCTATTAATGTCAGATTTCATATCAATTGCAAAATCATTAATTGGTTTAGGTGTGCATTTAATTTTCGACTATTTTGAAGGTTCAACTACATAATTTTATGCACGTTCTTAGAAAAGCTTTGTCTACGTGTTGGCAAAGCAATGATACAAAAATTATGTATTAACGGTTAAATCATTTTTTTTTTTAAATTAATAAGTTAGTACAAAAAAAGTTTTTACTTATATCATAAAGAAACGAGCATTGGTTTCCAATGCGAAAATAAATTACAGTCAATATAATCAACTTCAAAAAAGTTGCTCTTATCACATAATTTCCATATCTATTAAAAAAAATCTTCAATGAATTACACAATAATGGAGTCCAATTAAATAACTAACCTACACCACGATATTGATCGAACTTTGGGAGAATTAATGATTTTGCAACTGATATGAAATCTGCCATTAATAGAATCTGGCATTATCAGAATCTGGCGTTTCTAGAATCTGTCATTTGTAGAATCTGCCGTTTGTAGAATATGGCATTCATAGAATCTGGCGTTTTATACTCGTCTGACATTTCCAGAATCTGACATTTGTCGACTAAACCTCCTAGTGCAGTGCGCTTCCAATTTCGACATTATCGTTAATAACAATCAGGTGAGATGAATGCCGAGCCGATCCTCGATCTCTATTGTGTAATAAAAATATATAATAATGAGGAAAAAAAAATCGCCCGGCTGATACAAGCTACCTTCACTATGATTCAAGTTCACATACCCTAGTTGATAAAAACAAAGAAGTAGCAGTTAGCTGAAAAAGAGGTCCTAATTTAGTCCTAGATTTCTTAGTTGTATTCATTTTGCGCTTTTTATTCGTCTACGTTGCAATTGACATAATAACACTAGTTATCATTGTGCCAGTATCAAAGTTGAATGGACAGTAAGCTAGTGGATCCAGTTCAGTAAGCTCAAGCCATAGTACACCTTAATCAACGGTAGAGCATATAATGATCAACAACTGCACCACGGATTCAGTTGATACTAGGCTACTAAGTTTTAGATAACACTAGCTGACCCGGCGGACTTCGTACCGCTTTGACAGTTTCCATGACAACACTACAAAGAAATAATTTTGTATTGGAAAAATTTCAAAAAAAATTTCAAAAATCTAAAAAAAATTTAGGGGTGGACCACCCTTAACATTTAGGGGGATGAAAAATAGATGTTGTCCGATTCTCCACCCTAGCCGATATGCACGCTAAGATTCACGAAAATCGGTCGTGCCGTTTCAGAGGAGTTCAATAACGTACACCGTGACACGAGAATTTTATATATTAGAAGACTAGCTGACCGGCGTACTTCGTACCGCTTTGACAGTTTCCATGAAAACGCTACAAACAAATCATTTTGTATTGGAAAAATTTCAAAAATCTAAAAAAAAATTAGGGTTGGACCACCCTTAACATTTAGGGGGATGAAAAATAGATGTTGTCCGATTCTCCACCCTAACCGATATGCACGCTAAGATTCACGAAAATCGGTCGAGCCGTTTCAGAGGAGTTCAATAACGTACACCGTGACACGAGAATTTTATATATTAGATTAGCAATGTAATGGCTGCCGGAGACCTCCATCTAACATGTCTTAGGCAAATTTTCACTTTTTATTTTTAAGTGCTAATTGCTAATACAGTGAATACTGCATAGCATAGGTTGCAATACTTGCAATAACCGTTGGATAAATGGCACTCTGCCGCTAAAAAGCAGTAAAAAAATCAATGCAGTGAAAAAAAACAGTGCTTACGTCAGCCTTCATGGTAGCATAATGGTCAGTGCAGCCGCCCGGATTGCGGAAGACCCAGTTTCGATTCCTGGCTGGGTCGGGTAGGCATTTAATTTTTTCACTGTATTTTATAAATATTTAATTCAGCTTAAGTGTAGCAATTAGTACTTAACAGGTTCGCTGTCCAAGAATTATAACAATTGGTTTTCAATTGTTATGTATCATATGTGATTCATGGGACAGGGAATGGGTTAAAAATAAAAAGTAAAAATTTACTATAGCGTCGTGTTATTAAAGTTGTAGTATTTCATCTGTAAAGATAAATTTGCATAGCCAATCAGCTGCAATAACCATAGAATAGATGGCACTTTGCTGCTAAAAAGCAGTCAAAAATCAAAACAGTGACAAAATTCAGTGCTTACGTCCGCCTTCCCGGTAGCACAATGGTCAGTGCAGCCGCCCGGATTGCGGAAGACCCAGGTTTGATTTCTTGCTGGGTCGGGTACGCATTTAATTTTTTCACTGTATTTTATAAATGTTTAATGTATTAGGCAGTAGCAGATGTCTATTTTCTACAGCTCGGCGCCTGCGGTCGCGTAGTTGGTTTTGAACCGCCCTGTGTTTAGTGGGTATGTCTTTCTCTTTTACCCCTGGATGCTCCAGGGAAGAAGAACGGACGAACCGCCACATAACTGGGCCCACCCCCCAGATGCTCTCGTATCCCAGTAAAGAGGATTTACATGGTTAAAAAAGGGGGTTCAACTAAAATTAATACCGACAGTGTAAATAAAATTGGTCATATAATCATAGTGGCAGATGGCTAATTACAGGTCCTCGTAATTAATAACAATATAAAGACCTAAAATTGTTATTTAGTCACTAATAAAATGACCTACACTAGAAAATCTTAATAATAGAATATAATTGGTGTATCAAAAAATGCCGACTCAACGGATTCTTCGCCGAAGCCATATTTGTAAAGAAAATATCTAAATCGAAAGTGTTTCAAGTTTATTTGGTGTTGTCACAAAATATCTGCCAGCCGACAAGTAGACGTTCAAAGTTAACACACTGTTTAACACTTCGTTATGTTATGCTGAGATCGTGACGCGAGTCGCTTCGACACGCGTCGTCCACTGTTAATGAAGGGTCTATCGATAGAAACAGTTTTTTAAAATAAATAGATAACAGAAAAGTTCAGACTACTCATCCATCCGATTGGTTGTCTGGAAGAAATCGTTTTAATTAGATAAGACAAAATAAAATAAGACCGCCAAATTTTAACTTGTTTTTTTTTTAATTACCTACTATTATTTTGTTAATTGTTATGGCGTTGCACTGTAAGTATTATCTATCTATCATCAACGCTTAGCCCAAACTCTTCGATCTAGAAAGCTGAAATTTTCCACAGAGGTTCTCTATATGATATAGACAAGGAATAAAGGATTTGCCCTGTTACCAATCTATTTTGGGGTCGGTACTAAATGTTTCAGCTGTTAGACTTCCACTACTGGACAAAGGTCTTCCCCAACAAGATTTTTATAAAAGTTATAGTAAAATCGACATCGACACAGGCGCATCACTACAGCCACCGGGTCGTTGACCCGCTAGTTTTTGCGCCGCACGACCCTGCTCCGCTTCCGCCGCTAATGAGATGCTGCATCTTATGTCTTTAGCCTTAACGCTTCACGCATAATATGACGATTGTGTTATTAACATCGACGACTTCAACAAGTATTCTTGCTGCTTCTTCTCGGTACAAGGTCTCCAATCTTCGCTGCCGCCGTAAGTATAAAACCATGACTTACATTGACGTACAAAACATACTGCTCGTTAAGAATTTAAGAAAAAATATTTTGTCTTGTGTTTTTACCTAAGCCAAATATTTCTGGAATTGAACAGATTTTTTAAAATCTGTAGTTTCTTTGTTTCTGTTTTAAATACGTACGGTATACGTATAAAAATCTAAACTCCAATTAGTAATTAACATTTTATTGATAATATATTTTTTCTTTTATACACACGCCTGCACATCAACCTACCACAAACTGTCAAATTTCGTCATTAGACTTTGAACATTATGGCTAAGTTATATGGTTGAAAATGTATTGAATAAATTTGACAGTTTTGGATAGGTTGATGTGCAGGCGTCTGTACCTATATTATTTTGAAAAAAAAAAAACAAAGTGTTGAAAAAATTCCACGAGCTCATGTCACGATAGGTGGCAGTGCACCTGACCCGGCATGTCATGGGGTGCGGGTTCGAATCCCGCTCGAGGAATTTTTTCAACACTTTATCTTTTTTTCAAATAGCAATTTGTTCGCAACAATATTTGCGTAAAATTATATGCAAATAATCATACCTATATTATGTTTTTTAATTTGATTTTCTTTTACGCAAAGAAGGTTAGTTACTCCAGCCGCCATTTCCCGTATTAAAAAACTGATTTATTTCATAGACGTACGTTATATCTGCTTAGCGAGTTGAGATCAAACGCTCGCATGAGGTATGTATAAAGCTATCGAGAGTGTTATCTTTACATTCATACCGTTAGCATCTCAATTAGTTTGTTTACTCCGATTCCCACACGAGATGTGGTCCCATTCTGCGTTGAAAACCAGGTGAAGCGCCTAATAACGGATTACTAATGTAAACTAAACGATCCAATATACAAAAGATAGATATGCTTGAGGAGTTTGATCTTTTACTTATCCAGACGTGAAGATTACTGGTGCAGCTTGAAATTGACGCAGCATCAGTCACCCTCACCCTGTCGGCTCACAAAGTGCCTCTTCACGCCTCGCTCGAAGGACCCCATGCCATAAGAAGGAGGGAAACGTAGAGTGGACTATTTAATATTTTAGGGGTACGGCAAACAAACGAGTCACCAAATTTCTTGCAAGTAAAATCACAGCCAATGCCAGTTCATTAATGGGTGACCAAATTAAATATATCAAGCCTGTGCTTCGGAAGACACGTTTAACTGTTTACTAATCTGTTATTAATCTAACAAAGAAACAAAAAAAACTACAGTTAAACTACATTATCAGATAATACCATGCATTACAGAATTGTCTTCGTTAACAATGAAGTGATCGAATGTTAAAAATCACGCACATAGGCACCCGATGACGCAGAAAGTTCGTTCAATCGTTTATCAGCAGTCCAGTAAAATATTTGTTAAGAAACACCTCACAAGGAGTTGCTACAGAAAGATACATCGTTTATGCCGAAACTTTTATGGCTCCATTCCAAACAATACGCCACAGTTATAGAGCTATTACTATATTTCAGAGGGCAGATGGAATTTCATATAACCTGCTGCCTGGGGTGAATACGAACAAAATTATTAGTAGCTTATTGTTTTTATATAGGACGTTAAGTGAGCTTGCCACAATATTGTTGCATTAAAATTTCATTAGAAAAATTTGAATTAGAAAGAGTCACAAAGTATCAGTGATTGATGATGTGACTGATGGATGACTGAGACACTCTTTCACTTTGAACATTTCTATACGCCGAATCCGTTATTTATCCGTTATTATCACATAATATTGTATATAACTTTTAAAGAGCTGTAGATTTCAAGTGAATACAGTAAATAGCCTATATACTGCCCACTACTGGGCAAAGATTTACGTTTCGGAACAACAACACAGCTTTTAGAAATCGACTCGAGAACCAATGCACACAATATCACATTACATCGAATGTTGAGATACCGGTACTCGCGTTGTGGTCTGCGGGAGCTCATGTCAGATTGTGTATTTAATGACATCAACGGTAGTACCGCTAACTTAGAATATTATTACATTACAATAATAATCTCGATAAGAGGAAGAGGTCGATGACGCAGTAGTTCACGCACCCGGTCTGCGATTGCTGACGTTAAGCAACTTTCGCAAAGACCTGTCATCGGATGGGTGACCAAAAATTTATCAATCTCTGTCCGTGCTTTGGAAGGCACGTAAAGCTATTGGTCCCGGCTGCATTAGCAGTCGATAACAACCACCAATCTGCACTGCGCCCGCGTGGTGGTTTATAGCTCGTCCCAATCCATCTATAGGGAAAGCTCGTGCCCCAGCAGTGGGGATATTATGAGCTGGTGATGATGATAATTGATTTTCAACTTTTTTTTTTTCAAATTTTTTCAACATTGTGTTTTTGTAATTTGTATCGCAACAAAATTTGCGTTAAAATTATATAAAACAAAAACAAAAACATTTCTATTGAAAGATTAAAAAGAAGTTTTCAATTTCGTGATCGTGATATGACAACGTGGAAGAATCAGACGTTAATGGGGGGGATGAACTGGACAAGAGTGGCCCGTAAAAGCCCAGAATGGAGACAAATGGAAGGAGGAAAGGAAGGCCTTTACCGTGGCTTGTATTGGCCGTGGAAGTTATTCAATTCATCACGAAGCTCTTCAGCTTAGCGCATTTCCCCCAGAATGCCAAAATTAAATATCTAACCCATTCTGTTGCAAACGATACTCACGTTGATTCACGAATGTGTAAAAGAACGTTGATTTGAGAAGGGATCCCCGCAAGCATAACATCCATAAACCGTGTGTGCTTAAAAAAGACGGGTTCTTTTTTTTCTTTTGCGGACTATGGTTCTCCATAGTCCGCATTCGGCCACAGGACTCATGTCGAAAGCAATTTAATAAAACGACTAGCAATAAGTGGAGTTGGGCACAAACGTTGTAACGACAGGTATACAACATTCTGGCCTAGAGAAGAGACGGATACAGAAATAAGGAACTTCTATTTCGATCTAATCGAAATGAGTAGATGATATTACGAAGAAAAATTGGCTAATATATTATTATCCTCATATCCTGGCATATGAAACCGTTGCTATGTTGTTACAGTTCAGTACAACGGAACCGATCAAATGATTGATTTGATCGGAACTCTGTTTGTGCCCATGTGAACCATGTAATTGATCACATATCCGATTCGTGAACTATATTAGGCTGTTATAATTTTTTTTTTTTATGTTAACGGGTAAGCACAGTGCCTTGATCTCACCTGATGTTAAGTGATGATAAGGCCAATGGTGGAAGCGCACTTCACCCGGGATCCTTAACTAGTGAGGTACTGGCTATCTTATGTCTAGCTGCCGGAACACAACAATGCTACAAACATTCGATGTTATGGCGACATATTTAGATAAGATGGTGGTAGCTAGCCAGGCGGACAAACAAGCCCTACCACCAACCAAACCGAGTACACAAACATGTACCCCCCGCTGGGAATCGAACCCGGGACCTCTGGGTCTAAACCGGTGGTCGTAGACCACAGAGGCGATTACTTCGGCGTCTTCTACTATTACAACTAATTAAGAAAACATATAACATTATTGAGGAGCTCGATAGCGCCCTGCGAGTTTGCGTTGTTATCTTGGAAGTTAAACAAGTCCAGCCCATTGTTAGATGTAGTCCAGCAATTTGCGACTCGGACGTCCCGGAATTCTGCCACCGAGGAATAATCAATCGATTGTAATTTTTGAGTACCTATTGTTATTCCAATCGAACTTGTACTCTTTGTTAAATTGCGTAACTATTTGGTGCAGTTGAATCAATATAGTGTTAACCCTATACTTAGCAGTTTTTTTTTGTGGAATTATTAATATATTATTAAAATGTGTTCTTTGGAATATTTAGATATTTTTTTGTTAGTTAGGTGTCTCAAATAATCCACGCCATATACGCCAAGAATAGGGTCAAGTGCGTCACCACACATTACATTCAAAAATATAACGGAAAAACGTAGAACATATTTATATGATAGTTTATCGAACAATCCTGAAATTGGAAAATAACGACGCTATAGACAAGATAATTATAGTGTGGGCTTTTGTTGTGTCTGGATAGTTTGATTTGACGACCTCCGTAGCCGAGTGGCTTGCACGCCAGACTTTGGGCGGCGCTAACTCCTGAGGTCCCGGGTTCGATTCCCGGTCGGGTCAATTTCGAAAACGAACTTTTCGATATTGTGTCGGGTCTGAGTGGTTGTGGCACCGTCGTTGTTTCTGATTTCCATGAAACGAGTGCTTTTGCTACTTACCTTGGGATCAGAACAATGTATGTGATTGTCTCATATTTATTTATATTTTATTTTTTTTCATTATTCACTAAATATACCGAGTTGTAGCACCAAGCAGTGTTCTTATTTCTTTTATTTTATTTTATTTTAATAAGACACAGTAACAGTCTAATTGACAAATTCATTATTAAAAATTAAATCATTAAATATAAAATTATCAGCCAATTGACTCATTATTGCTATGCACAGCATTCAAGAAAAAAAGAAGGAAAAAAAAAACAATAAGTACAAGCCGGGACCAAAATTAATATAAGCCAGAAGCTAAGCAGAAGTGGCAATGGGCAGGTCAAGTATCCCGTAAATCAGACTCGTGGTTCAAGGACCTGTTAGAATGGAGACCGTGGGACTATAAAAGACCAGTTGGCAGACCCCAGATAAGATGGTAAGATGACATCGGAAAGATAGCGGGCCAAAATTGCCCAAAATAGAACGAAGTGGAGAGGGTTGAAGGAGGCTCTAAAATCTAAATTAATAGATTAAATTGGACAATTAAAACCATAATGATTATAATGATTTTTTTAAATAATTGATAATTTTGATTAAAAATAAGTTTAAGTGTTTTAGGTAGTGAGTTTACCACGAACGGTAGACGGGTGCTCTGGGGTTTTTAGTGGGTCGGCCATTCCATCCGGTCAACTCCACATACCTCGGAGTTGGAGTACAGCGGGATTAATTCGGTAGGGGAAAATTTTGGACGCAATGCCCATGCACGCTTCTAACACCAAGCGTAAGGGAAATGGAAACGCGCGCGTTGCCACCTTGACGTTAACCTGTCCTACTGCTGAAATGCATTGTAATTTAACTAGATCTAGTAGGTACCCTTGCAAAACAACGCTGTTGGTGGTTATTAAATGTAAATATTAAACTGGTGGCTATCCATCCAGTCAGAATGTGGAATCTTTTTTTTTACCGTATGTTAAGTGAATATAGAATCCAGATGCGACGACAACTGGTGCAGCGTGAAAACAACGCAGCATCGGTTACCCTCACTCTGCCGGCCCACAAGGTGCCTCTTCACGCTTCGTTTGATGGACCCCATATCATAGGAAGGAGGGAAAACGGGTACTGGCAAACTATTCCATGTTTTGGAAGTGCGACAAATCTTACAACCAACCCGGCATTACTTTCTCACATTATTTACTTCAAAACCTTACATATAGTCGTTTATAGAATTCCGAAAACGCATCGCCGTTGACGCTTAATGACAATTCGGTTTAATAGTTGCTCGCTAACGAACGTACCTGAAAATAGAAGAGAAAATAAAGGTTAATTTACATAATATTATCGCAAATAGGTAGAAGAAGAAGAATATAAATAAAGTAAGATCTTTAGATATTAGAGAGTATGTGGCAATTTGTCGACATTTCTGAATTACAACCTAATACATACACATACTGATTATAATAATTAATAATTTGTAACTCACAGACCATAACTTATTGAATGAAATATTTCTTAACATTAATTTCTTTATAAGACAATGAAGTGTCACTATGAACCGATACCATCCAAATAAAGCATGTTCGCAGATTGACAAAACAAAACAAAATGGCGCAATAAATAAACAAAAGGTAGATAGTGTCTAGCCCGATATCATATTTACGAAGCCCAAATATTATTTTTGTACCGTTAAGGTCAATACGGACCTCGATTATTCTGTTTAATGTTATCAACCGAATTACTATCTACATAGGAGTTATCATCAATGTTTTGCTATGCTTATAAAGCAAAAGAAATCGTAGGCACTTCTGTGAGGCACCGTACTATCAGTTCCGTTATCCGAATAAATATATCGTATCCGATGGCCAATTAGTAGAAAGAACGAGCTCGTTAAACATACCATTCGCTTTTGATATGAAATTCAAAGGTAATATTTAGAGACAGAGGCCATTTGTATAACAATGTCTGACAATCTCGAAACTCTGCTGACATTTCACAGATATTTGTATAAATCTGGATACAATGTTAAATAAAATTGAACGCCCACCCTTTTCTAGCTAGGCATCGTCATTATCATCCAACTTCTAAAGTCTCACTACTGTATTTCAGGCATTCCCAAACGAACAAAATCTCATAAGGAGATTGGTCCATAAAATGATAAAACTCCACGCTGGCCTTCTACGAATTGATGGAAATGATAGTCAGAACAGAGAGTTATGACAACGTTAGAACTACCAACCAAAGTTAGAGGAGCTTAATACGGTCCACCCATTCGATGACCTTGCATTGCAAAAGGTAATTTAAACGCGAAGGGGATAGTGTTAAACGAAAATAGAGACGGAACTATCAAGATGTCAAAAGCAAGTAAAACGTGCTTCTTATTTGGCAAGAACCTTATAACCCTAGTCTGTCTCGCTACTCGGGCCTCTAAGTATCAAGGTTCTAATGAAGAATGAAATTGTCCAGCAACGTCGGCGCAAATTGCTAATTTATGTGAAGCCTTGCCGTAAATGAGAAAATTCAGGTAGCGAGCGATGGTATTTACGCTCTAAAAGGCTGTTAGGGGAATGAGGATCTTAATGCTTTTATTAGGGTTTTAAATAATTAGATGGTAATATTTTTTTTCTTAAACTAGTTGTCAGCCGCGACTTCGTTGGCGAAGACTTCATTATCCCACAGAAACCTGTTGCCGGGATAAAAAGTCAATGTGTAGTGTTCGCGTAAACTTTAGAAAACAATAAGTCAATTCATATTTCCTAGTCCGGGTCATGGTCTGTCTATGTGCAAAGTTTCATACGAATCCGTTCGGCCGTTCTGAAGTTTTGCGCTTAGCAACATTCATTTTTATTTATATAGATAGATTATGGAGTTCCTCCCTATTATTTCTATCCTTTTAGAGGGCAAGACCTTGTTTCTTTTACTAGGTAAAATGCTGTCTCACGCAAAGTCCAAGGCTAAAGGCGACTCTTAAGTGTTTAGTGGACTTACCTTCCTTCCCCCTAGTGGGGGTCGGGTGTAGAGTACAACATAACCAGTTCAGTCGTATGCCTACTGCATTTTTTCCTGTATAAAAGGGGCGACTCCAGGTTAAGCGGGACTCTCCTCCCCTTACCTCGTCCAGCCACGAAAAGATCGACAGGAGGCCTATCCACTAAAAAGTTTAGCCCCCTATCATACCTTCTCTGCCATGAGGATGGCTCTTTATATGTCTAGCAAGGGAAGAAAGGCCTAAGACCAGGCCCTCGATTCTTTTATTTGAAACATCTACAATTACGATGGATAATTTTTTCTGTATTCCTAATGTTAATAATGTAATCAGGCACATACGCACTATCAAAACGTTACTGCATTAGGCAGCTTTCAGACCCAGCAGTGTTACTTTCTTACGATGATGGACTAAATCAGATACGTTTGATATCGATTGACATACATTGGAATCATGATAATTTCTCACGTAAGTATATGAATTCACAGGTTCAACGGAATTTTACTAAAGCTTCACACTGATTACAAAGCTTCGGTAGAATCCAAACACTACGGATAATAACTCAATATGTTTACGGCTAACTTCCTCTACCAATGTTTACAACTTAGAATGTTCCAGAAATATCTTCTGCTCTGCCCGTACTAGCTAATAGCCCTTTGATTATGACAGTTGGTAGCGTTTGATGAGAACCAAACTTTTATCTGTTTATCTTCTCGGTTATAGAAAGTATCAGAAGGGTATGATACAATACAAAGTTGTTATAAATATTTGATCTATATATATATAATACTGACAACAATATTGGTAGCTATCCTTAAATTGAATACAAAAACAAAACAAATACAGCCAACAATTTATATACTACTCAAAACAAAATAAGGGCCACGAGGTATTTTTGCATTTTGGTGTAAATTATTAAACATTTACATATTGAAAGTAGTAAAATATTGAGTATACAAACTCTTTGATACCTAAACTTTTTAATATTGTAGTATTCATCTAATGCTGGCAACAATTTTAAATAAAATTTGATTTAAAATTATTTTTGAAAATTTTGATTCCATTTTCTTTGACGTTTTGCTTTCCTTAGCTTCTTGGTTTATTAGAAATTATCAGAGTTCATTGACATCTTGAGTCAGAAACATCTTTTGCAATATGCCACAAGCACGCAGGCGTCATATGGACTCGCTGACAGCAACCAGAGCCGTTACAATGATTGAAGAAGGTCATTCGCAGCGATCTGTGGGTTTGCAATTGGGATTTTCTCGAAGAGCTATTCAAAATCTATGGAATCGTTTCCAAGAGACCGGCAGTGTTAGAAGAAGACCTGGTTCGGGCAGAGTTCGCATTACAACAGCTCAAGAGGATCGTTACATTCGATTAAGCGCGCGCCGAGATCGCACAACGACGGCCCGCTAGCTGCAAAATCGTTTACGGCTCACAACGGGTACTCGTGTCAGTGACCAAACTATTCGTAATCGATTGCATGAAGACCAGCAGACATCAAGAAGGCGAGTTGTCCGTATTCCATTAACCAGAAATCATCGTGCAAATCGTTTAAGATTTTCCCGTCAACATTTGGACTGGGACATAAACCAATGGGGCATGGTGCTCTTCACAGACGAATGCAAAGTTAAATTTTTTAACGACGATCGGCGTATTAGAGTATGGAGAAGACGCGGCGAGAGATTTTCAGAAGCCTGCATCCATGAAGTCGATCGTTTTGGTGGTCCAAATGTAATGATTTGGGGCGGGATAAGCTTACACGGCAAAACTGAGCTCGCTATTTTAAATGAGGGTACTGTTACTGCTCAGCGGTATATTGAGGAAGTCGTCAGACCACATGTGATCCCATTTGCCCAGCAAGCGAGTCCTGGATTCATCTTGATGCAAGACAATGCTCGTGCACACACGACTCAAGCGACTCGGTTTGTACTGGAAGCGTCTCAAATTCAAGCCTTGCCGTGGCCGGCGAACAGTCCGGACTTAAATCCAATAAAGCACATGTGGGATCAGTTGAAACGAAGAGTTAGAGACGGTGATCAGGAAAACCACAACCAACAGCAACTCATCAACGCTGTTAAAAGGGCCTGGGAAGAGATTCCAATGGAAAATGTCAGGCATTTGATTGAGAGCATGCACTCCAGGCTTCAGGAGTGTTTAACGAAACGAGGGGGGCATACCCGTTACTAAAAGATGAGCATGGAGTATTTTCTTTTGTTTTCAGTAACTTTACATTGTTTTTATTTTTAACCTTAAATGTGTTTTTTCTTTCAAAAGCAAATAAACTTTTTAATCATTATTATTGGAATAAATTTATTGGTCTACACGGTAAAAACAACATTAGTTTTCGTTATGGAGACAAAAAAATTAATATTGGTTTTATTGTTTTCATGGTACAGACAAAATACCTCGTGTTCCTTATTTTGTTTTGAGTAGTATATATTGTACTACGTACTAGGCCCAAAGGTTCCCATCACACATGCAGCGTTACCCCGCTGTATTCCGCTAAGGAAACTCTTTGGACCAGGTACGCTCCGGAGCGGGGGTCGTACTCGTAGCCCTCCAGTCCTCTACCAGCACACCTTACGCAACTTAAACCGTGGTGACCATTTGCTTCGACCCATGCGTCAACAACAGGTAGATCAGCTTATCAGTTATCAGCTTTGCAACGATTGAACTGAAGGAAGTCCAGAGTCTTTGAGTGCGGTCGGTACTCGGCTCGGATAATTGGTCAAAAATTTACACGGCTGCTATCAGAAGACTGCAATTTTAAAACAAGCCAAATCCTCTGCGTGTGTTTTAGACATCTATAACAGCCTAGCAGTAGAGCTAGTTCCGATTGAGTT
Organism: Eudonia truncicolella; assembly: GCA_949315975.1. NCBI lineage: Eukaryota > Metazoa > Arthropoda > Insecta > Lepidoptera > Crambidae > Eudonia > Eudonia truncicolella. The sequence continues at coordinate 2,481,395 of OX438848.1, read as the reverse complement.
GAAGGGTTTGTAGCTAAGTTCACAGTAATAGAGTTAGTCAAGCCCACAACTCCACTTCGTTAGCTCATCAACTAAGTCAACATCAGATTGCTTGTACCAAAGTTCAATATTCAATATAAAGCCAAATTTACCAGTAACACAAGATACACATCGGGCATCAAGGTAATAATGGTGCTGGGGCCGTATAAAGATAATATTATTTATGCGCTATTATCCCATTAACCCATCCAGAAAAGCTAATACGCTCATAAAAGTCATGTGTTTACGTCAGTAGTCTTAACGTAGCTATGGGGGATTGAACCACGACTTTTCGCATTCAACCCGAGCATCTATCCGTTCGGCTACCGGACGCTTGGGTTTACGTTGAGCGATTAAGTTACAGGGTTAAGTTTACTATTCGTATTCATTCGATTACGTTTACGAAAACGAAAATAGTATGGCATTGCAGCAGCGCCTCCTGGCGACATACGAGAAGAGTTAAAACTAAGCTATACAAAATCTCGTTTTCGTTAACGTGATCGAATGGCGTATGAAAGTCGCACTTGGCACCCAGAAGTAAAACTACGTGCGTTCTCAAAGTCATAGCCTCACCTCTTTATATTCCAGCCAGACTGCCAACTGTTACTGTAGAAGTTGCTGGGCGTCATCAAAATGGACCGACAACGTAATTGTACCGTGCAGTGTGAGGCCATAGTGCTCGTCCACGGTGATAAGCGGTGGCGACGACGACGGCGGCCGCGAAATATCAAACCAGCGGCGGGCGAGCGGTGGCGTTCGGTATCTTACGTTACTTCTGTACTTGTCTTGTACCGTATCGTAGACGGGCGCCTAGCGTGGCGGTCTTAGGCGAGAAAGCAATGCATAGTTTTCAAACGTTCCTATCCGCCTGTTGCTCAGCCACACTACGAGCCTATAGACAGCAAGCAACGCGACGCACGGCTGGCGGGTGTATCAAACCGTTTTGGCCCGTGTAGTAAGAGTGTTAATTCCGCTAAATTACTCGTTTATCCAGCTTGGATGCAGTGCGTTCAACAGCTCCGGAGGATGCCCCGTGGAGGCGCGAATCACGTGTCGGGTATCGGTGTTGATGTGCATGTTGGCATGATGCAAATCTATTGATTCTTCAGCATGCGCACTGCATCCAAGCTGGATAAACGAGTGATTTAGCGGAATTAAAACTACATATAAATTTTTCTACCATGGATTTTCACAAATAACGCCTGATTCGATTAATTAGAGTAATGTAATAAATCGTCATCTGTGGTTAGCAACACCCTAGTCACCGCTCGTTCACCCTGGACGCGGCCATACGGCTACCCGTCCCCGTTCTAGCGTTTGCTGTAATCGGTTTATAACAAACGCGGAGCGGCGTCACCGCAAGCCCCGTTCTGTAAACTGCGACTTGAGACCAGGCTTTGTGTTGATTGTGATCGTGAAACCACAGCTTCAGTTTATAAACTCACTTATAGTTTGGAGACTTCTGCCTAAGACTAGCTGCCGCCCGCGACTTTGCCCGCGTATTAAATTAATACTCACGAGGCAAATTCGGAAAATCTTGTCTTATCGCTTGCTTACTTACGCTATTAACTGAACCTGTTTGCTTAATTTGTGTCTACAAAACTTCGAGGTCCAGCTGTTCGTGCAGTCCGTGCTTCGGAAGGCACGTAAAGCCGTTGGTTCTAACTGCATTTGCAGTCATTAACAACCACCAATACGCACTGGGCCCGCGTAGTGGTTTATGGCCCGTTCTTTTTATCCATCCATAGAGAAGGCTCGTGCCCCAGCAGTGGGGACATAAAATAAGTTGGTTATAATCGAATGGCAAATGAAACTCGTTATAGGCATCCAGGTGGCGCTGCTTTTAATGCCATACAATTTTCCGCTTTTGTTAATGTGATCGAAATGTCAAATGTAGCTATAGCTAGACCGCTTAACTGAGTCCTCGCCTGCGGTAGGTACGCAGGACGGGAGGTACGAAGGGCCTCTGCCACGAACACGAGCGACTTGCAACGCGGCGAACGGATTTCCAGTTCATGTCGCGCTATACAATGGCAGTCATAATCAACGGTTATAGAAATAACGCAATGAACTAGAAATGGCTCGCCTCGTCGCAAGACGTCAGTATTCTTGGCCGGGCGGTAAGGGACTTCACACGTGATAATTTTTACAAGATTTTTCTGAAGATATGCAATAATAAATAGGTACTACTTTTAAACCGTCCGAACATTTTTTACCTACTGAATGGGTATTCAGAGCGTCTATATTTTAGATGTGGAGAAGAATGGGCGCTAGAAACTGCAGAGCTTTTAACGACATTTACAAAAAAAAAATACCTATGTCGTTACCAAATCATGCAATATTACAATACATTTTATTTCATTACTCGCACCCTTCGATTCGATCGATTCGATTATTGATCGAGACTAGCGCCGCTGTACTAGATCAGACCAGAGTAGACTTACCTACGCATAAAATAAAATACAAATCAACGATAAAATCGTTGATTTGTTTATTACATATTAGCTAAAAGTGCACTATTGTACGAATACCTACTTATTATTTTTGTTACTATGCAACGGATTTCTAGTTATTTGCGTTTTTTCTATCACTGTTGACTATATGCCGTAATATAACGCGCAATGAACTAGAAATCCGTTCGCCGCGTAACAAAACGCTCGTACTCGTGGCAGAGGGTCTACGTACCTTCCGCCCCGCGTACCTACCGCAGGAGAGGACTCGGCTAAGCGGTCTAGCTTATAGCACAAAGCGTTCTAGTGCATGTTTTATTCGAGAATTTGTATGATATTGAAGCAGCGCCTCCTTGTGACAAACGAGAGCGCAAAATTGGTATACAAATTCAGTAGTCTATAAATCTGCTCGCCGCTTGGTCCCCCCAAGCAGTCGCGCACAGCTAATGCAATAATAAAGCCATTTGCTCCCGTCCCGACCCACCGCAGCCCGACTAAACACCTATGCACACATGTAGCTATGATCTGTGGAGGCAAGCAAACAAAATGTATAATATCACCATTGTCAACTCAATTCGACGGCCGGCGGCGGCGCGTAGTTTTGGTATGATTTTGATTTCAAGACAAACTTATCGGACGCTTCAGTGATACTGATTTATCTAATATACTATATTACTCATTGATGAGTAGAATATTAAGCCATTTCATCACAATCCACCACAGCCGGACACGACACCTATGCACACATGTAGCTATGCTCCGTAGAAGCAAGCAAACAAAAAGTATACTTAACACCAACTTTGTAAACTCAATTCGTCGACGTCGCGTAGTTTTGGTTTGTTCTTGAATTCAAGGTAAAGTTAACGGACGCAGAACGTTTCTGTGTAACTAATTTATCTAATACTATTTTACCCATAAGTTGAATATTATAAAGCCATTTGATCCCAATCCACCAAAGCCCGACTCGACACCTAAGCATACATGCAGCTATGATCCGTGGAGGCATGCAAACATAAGTGTAATAGGTACCACAGAATAGATAATACTAAGTGTGATACTAACTTTGTCAACTTAATTCGATGGCGCGTAAAGTTTTAGTTTGTTTCTGAATTCAAAGTAAAGTTAACGGACGCAGAACGATTCTGTGCCTTCTCAACACCTATGGACATAATGTAGCTATGATCCGTTGAGCGAGCACACAATTAGTGTAATACCAATTTTGTCAACTCAATTCGACGGCGGCGGCGCGGCGTCGCATATAGTTTGTTCTTGAATTCAAGGTATAATGCTATTCTCAATTATCTTTTTCTTAACGAAACTAAAAAATGTAAGAGGGGGCGGCAAGTTCCCCGCATTGCAAAAGGTCATCAGTTCTAGTCTCACTCGAATATTAGTACCTATATTTAAAGTTTCAAATCAAATTAGCAATGTGAATGCTGAATTAAAAAAACATTTTTTTATAATCTTTTCTCGAAACAATGCATTGACTTTATCTGTTATCTATTCTGTGGTTTTACCAGCCCCAATCAGTGAAACTCACAATTTTCTCTATACTATGTAAACGAGATTTCAGCGTAACCATAATCACGCTAACTCGATGCGGGTCGGTATAGATACAAAGACGGAGTCCACAATAGAGCTAGCGAACTATCCCTTCGAAACGAAATATTGTACGAAAAACTGAATATAAATACCATTAGTTCACAATGATAAAAGCCATTTTGATAAGGATAAGCGAATAAGCTTTTCGCTTTATTTGTCCTCTTGAGTGAAGACCCGTATCCCATCCCATGATGAAGGTCCTGGTTTCCGGGCAAATAGTATTTCGATGCATAACCCTCTGGCAAGGTGGGCAGGGTTCGACAGGATAATTAATTATTATCAATAATAATTATCATGATAATAACTGGTTGGATCTCTTGGAACGTTGCTAATATCAAAATATTGCCCTTGCTAATATCAACTGTATTTGAACGAAGGTTTATTACTTAAAAACATTATTTATATCACCATCAACACCAGCTCATTTTATATGCTGGGGCACGAGCCTTCTCTGTGGATGGATAGAGAGAACGGGCCATAAACCACCACTGGCTGGGTTGGTGGTTTGTAACGACTGCTAGTGCAGCGGCTTTACGTGCCTTCCGAAGCAGGTGCTCAAGATGATACATTTTTTGGTCACCCATCCGATGGCCGGCCTTTGCGAAAGTTGCTTAACCTGAGCACTCGCATCGAGCACGTTAACCACTGCGGCATCGAAATTCCATACATCTAATAACTTAAGATGTCATAAGGAAACATACAATGTTGTATAAAAGATTATATTTGCTTCTTCATAGGGACAGAACATGCATATTCCATTACTAAACTGTTCTGGCTCTTTATTCCTAACATCGGACGTGTTAGCTTGAATATCCAGCGCGAGCGGAAAGACATCCTGCTTCCATTCTGCATGCCTCTCACGAATTGTGTTAGAATTCAATATCTCATCTTAAAGGAGCACTAAGTTGTAATAAAAGCATCGAGCTTACATAATTACATTTTAAACATGACAAAGAATTACGTATGGCCGCCGGCACAACAATGTTATTTTGTATTCATAAAATTAAAATAAAGATTAATCTATGAAGTTCCATTTATAGTGTTCGTAATTTTGTCAGTGGATCATCATCATCATCACCATCACTATCATCATCATCATCATCATCACCATCACTATCATCATCATCATCATCATCAGCTCATTTTATGTCCCCACTTTCGGGGCACGAGCCTTCCCTATAGATGGATAGGGAGAACGGTCCATAAACCACCACGCGGGCCCAGTGCAAATTGGTGGTTGTTAACGACTGCTAATGCAGCCGGGACCAACGGCTTTACGTGCCTTCCGAAGCACGGAAGAGCTCGAGATGATAAATGTTTGGTCACCCATCCGATGGCCGGCCTTTGCGAAAGTGGCTTAACCACTCGCAGACCGGGCGCGTTAACCACTGCGCCATCGAGCTCCTGTCAGTGGATGCTTAATACCTGTACAATGTTAAATTATAGTTTTACACGAGTATTTAAGTAAAAATTTTATTTTGAATTTTGTTTTTTTTATTATTTCCGTATTAGTATCTATCTAACTAGCTGCCTACTTTAATAATATCACAATAATATCCTGTCGCGTCGCTAGGAGAAATCGGCTTAGTACTCCAAAAAGCATGTTCAACAAGTACAATAATCTATTTACACAATTACAATAATAAGATTTAAAGCTTTTCGCTGGAAAAACCTGGATGCGATCAGCTAAAAATAGAAGGGATACGAGCTGAAAATTATGATTATGATAATGATCTATTTGCCCCGTGATAATAAACAGAGTAAGTTTTCAATAGTTCTTCCGTGTTTTTATTTGAGAGAGTTTGCTGATTGCCTCTACGGCATTTTCAGCTTCACCGGGCTTTTTTGGGGGCGGCGAGGAACGTAAAGGGGGACCCAGGGAGCCCCCAAGTCCCTTCGGAGAATCTAGTAAGGCACGGGGACGCGCACTAGTGCGTGATGCCGTTCCCTCTAGATAACCTCCGAAGGTGATTCGTTTCACACGGCTTGAGGGACCCTTTACGTTCCTCGCCGCCCCAAAAAAGCCCGGTGAAGCTGAAAATGCCGTAGAGGCAATCAGCAATCTCTCTCATAAAAAAACCGAAGGGTTCGGATCAGATCGGAACTTCCGTTTAATCTATTTTGAAATAAAGTTAACATAACAGAAACAAAAGACTATTCCAAGCTTACTCTGTTTATTAGTAACGCCCTTAGCACAGTACAAGTGGTCACCCGCCCGCCTCGCTGTGCAAATATATAATGGATCAAGGAATGCTAATCAAAATAATTATTAGGTTTACTAACATCATTTATAGCCTATCATTTGCACAATGTCATGTTCCTACTACATACAAATTTTCATCAAGAGCCGTCACCCGCCCGCCTAAACTTGTGAATAAAATTTCATTTTTTTTATAGCTTATCATTTACACAATCTCATGTTCTAACTACACACAAATTTTTATCAAGAGCGACGGCTCTTCGGGTGACAACCTGCTAAACTTTTTTTTTCTATTTTTTATATAGCTTTTCATTTGCACAATCGCATGTTCTTACAACATACAAATTTTCATCAAGATCGGTCAAGCCGTTCTTGAGTTGAAAAGTGAACATACAGACAGACGAACAGACAAAAATTTCAAAAATCGAATATTATTGGTGTTACTGAGTCATAAAATGAATATTTATCCCAAAATTTGTCAGAAAAATTGCACACAGAGCCTTACAGATTTATAAATATCTAGATATACTGTGTTAGTGTACGGACTAATAAAAAAACAAAAACAAAACAAGGTTGCGTGTGATCCGAATCATAAGCGAATTCGTGACAATAATTAGGGTCAATGTCTCCTGATTGTTGCTTCCTTTGACAAGGTAATAAATTCATTAACACGGACGGTGTAGGCTAGTTCAGCAAACGGCGGCAAACTAATTACGCTGAACGACTGTCCTATTTATTGTTTCGTATTTGAGTTGATATGCTTAAACGGGTCGGTCTGTCAGTTGGGTTTCGATGATTTTGACATAAATTACAAAGCTTGCTTACGAAATCTCTTATGTTTTTCTTTCTTTTTGCCAAGCGATTTCTTTTGGGAAGAAGATTTATTAACGGATCACAATTTAGCAGATAGTTACTTAAGAGCTGGATGAGAGTAGCCGTCTCTTGCCGTGTCTTGGTCAGTAGCGTGCCCTTGGAGAGGCCTATGTCCAGCTGTGGACTAATATAGTCTGATGACAATGATGCAGTATTTAGCTATATAAAACCTAAAACCTATCTAGGTACAACTAGTAGACGTTTAATGGTTGAAATGGGAAACCTTGAAAAAATTATATGTAGGAAAAGAAACAGGACCGAATTTGAGATTACACCTTACTGTTATTACAATAGGGTAATATCTCAAAAATCTGTAAATTTTGAGTTACTACAGTATTGTATCGGTAGTGGGATAGGCAAATGTATATATTCTTTCGAAATAAAATCCATCACGTCCGCTCATAAGTCATACATAACATAAAGCTACAACTCGCTACCTCACAACGCAAAGTGTGCCACATAAAAAAAAGGAAAATCGATAACTACTCATTGTACTACGAACATCATCATTATCACTGACGCAGCAGTAATGGATAGTACGCATTAAGGTTGGTTCGACGCAAAGTCGTTATTAAATGAAAATGACTGGGTAACAATTTACATTTTCTCTACGCAAGTAGTTATATTATGTGTTTCTCGATAGAAAATAGTTTCGAAATAACTCATAGATTTTCTTATGACTTTTTATACCAGACCTCTGTGGTCATAGGAAGACACCACCAATTAGTTAGTTAATGCAGCACTTACTGTGTGACTGCGACTCTCTGGCTAGGAAAAGAATGGGACTCCTGGGGTCGGCCTATCCGAAACCGGAGGACTTCAGGCTCTACGCTCTTAAGGACGTTGCCAAACTTATGGCCTCTATCTTTACAGAGGAAGAAGAATGAAAGGATGGGGTTGCACAAAAGATCCCGATGGGTCGAGGTGTTACTGCAAGGGGGAAACCTCGGCAGGCCCCACTAAGATAAGATAAGATAAGATAATTGGTAAAGTGTTCCATTATTGTATGTTACGTTTGCGTAAGCTTGGGAGAAAAATATACCTACTTAATTTACAAAATACACTTGTAGTGAAACAAAACACCTCTAAAGAAATTGTACTTTTCGTCGTTGCAAATTGAATATCTCCTATGTGCCAAAAGTATATATCATAAAAAAACTTTCTCCTGTCAAATTTTCTAGATAATATTTTTATGTTTTTTTAGAGGGATATCCGGAATGTTCTTTAAGCCACCATATAATAACGATTGATGAAATATCCGACCTCACAAAACCACCAGAGCAAGTCTTTCTAAAAAATATTATTTATTGCAACATCTCTCCTCATTCGGTAAGGGTCAAACGGTCACATATTTATTTAAATCTTCGATTCTCAAGGAGCTACGGTTAGATGTTAATTAAAGACAAAGCAAACATTACATCACCGAAATGTCAACCAAGATAACTGCTATTAGAATCGAGAACTGGACGGAACAGTCGAGGTCATATTATTATTAGGAACGGAAATTCAACTTTAACGGAACTATGGTAAGCAAACGTATAACATTTTATAGCAAACTAGCGGCCCGCCCCGGCTTCGCATGGGTGTACTTTTTTTTAATATAGCCTATGTTTTTCAGCGCTAATGTAGCATTCTAATGGTGAAAGATTTTTTTAAATCGGTCCAGTACTTTTTGAGTTTATTCGTTACAAACATACATACAAAAATACAAAGGTTTCCTCTTTATAATATTAGTATAGTGGTTGTGGTATGTTTGTACCACAAACAACCACAAACTACAAAACGAAAGTAAAAAATGTAAAAGCGTCCTGAAGCTTGTACGTATTTATTATATTGTCGATTGTTGTATGTAATTATTATATTGTCGATTTATTACCTTTTGTAAAGTTTAAATGAATAAGTAGTGTACGGACAAACCTATCATGGTTTTATGAAATAACTAAAGAAACTTCATAACAGGCCTTTAACTAATAACACACAAACAAAATCCTATTGAAAGTTCGTTCCGTCGCTTAGCACGAATAGTCTTGGACCGCTGCCATTATCAACAGCCTTGCCAAATGGGTTACTCCACGCCCAAAAACCAAGTCTCCCCTATACCAAAGACCACAAGCGCCGTCGAGTTACATAATGCATGAGCACTTTGTACCTTACCCGTTAACATAAAAAAAACCTTGCCAGAACAACTTATCCGATGTTAGTCATACTGAAAAAATACTTGCCTCAGGTAGGATTACGAGTAGAACTAACTACGCTCGTTTTGCAAAAGGAGTACTCATTTAACCGAGTGCTAAGTCCGAGGATTATTCACCACTCGATAAGTTATATTTTCTAAATAAGGGAAAGCAGATAATAAATTGGTAATAACAGTTACCCCTCAAAATTATATTTGTCCTCAAGGTAAGAACATATCCTATGAATGCTGTTGCTATTAATAAAGAGCATTCATTGCTCAAAAGAGATGTATTCGTGCCATAGCGGGACTTACCTTTAGACAAACTTAAATCACTGACACTTCCCAGTTTGTACATTTTCGAATCATGTGTTTTTGTTAGACAGCACCTGAGCCTTTTTAATTCTGCAAAGGACATATATCCACGTTCGAGCAGAAATACAAATAGATTGGTAATGTCTCATATACCGAAAACAACACATTAAAAGCTGTCTCGCAATGTCAATCAAGCTTTATAACAAATTACCAAATGATGTAAAACAATCATTATCTGTTCCCATATTTAAATCTGAATTAAAGAAACTATTAATCGAACATTGTTATCGCGCCTCGCCACGCCTCGTTTGAAGGACCCCATATCATAAGAAGGAGGGAAAACGTGTACTGGTAGGTAGATCTGAATGACTGTAAGTTCAATCTAAATAATAATTTGCCCATTTGGTCCTTTAGACGACATGTGAAAAATCCACTTGCTAATCAGCAAGGAACGAACGGATAGTGAGGCACAATTCTGCTCCACTAGCTGTTTTCGCATCTGGACTCTGTTTCTGTTTACCATCTTACTCTACTCATTTGCCTGTAACTGATGAACTGTCAAAAGTCACACTCGCCGTATGTTAAGATTACGTAAGTGAGCAATTTCGGCATGTTTACACCCAAAACGTGACTGAGCCAATTTGCGTTATAATTAATTGTGTAAATATAGTTTTAATGTTTCCTGGCTGCTTCACTATTACGGTACAGCGAGTGTTTGTGGCACAAACAACGGTAACTCTGGAGAGCTAATTATTTAGTGTGGGGAAAAAGCATCACTTTGGAAAAGGTTAACATCAAACATTACGACAGTTTTTATGAAAACAAGGTTTTTAACTAGATTGCACCTGCGACTTTACCTGCGTGAGCGTATTCTCGAGGGAATTTATTTGGATAAAATAGTAACCTGTTTGTTAAACCAGGATTTACTCTACCTGTATACCAAATTTTAATTTTAATTTTTTATTTTATTTAAACTTTTGCAACATAAATATTACATGGCGGACTTAATGCCTGAGGCATTCTCTACCAGTCAACCATAGGGTGGTGCAGAGATAACATTGGTAGGTGCAATTATGATATATGATTGTAAGTAAGTAACTATGTAATACATACATAAATATTATTATATATACATAAACATACACAAAATACATAATTCTAATAGGACGTTATTGAGATGATTCTGCCATGGTTCCATCAAACAAGAGCTCACGGACTTTCTTTTTAAAAGCATCACGACTCGTAGCCATCCTGATTTCGAGAGGCAGCGCGTTCCACAGGAGAATGGATTGAATGTGAAAGGAAGAATGAACAAAACCAGATGTATGAGAGGGACAGAGAAGGAGAAGGTTATTTGAGGACCGGAGATTTTTACTATGAGAGGAGCAAAGGTACTGAAAATAGGGAGCAAGATAAGAAGGAGCATTTAAAGAATTTAGAAGCGAAAACAGTGTGGTGAGGGCCCGTAAACGTCTTCGTTGGCGAATAGGCAACCATTTCAGCTCCAACCTGAACTGCGAGATGTGGTCATATTTCTTCAGGTTGTAAATGAATCGGATACTGTTGTTGAGTAATCTGTCAAGCTTATCAAGCAAATCAGCATTAAGATCATAATAACACACGTCACCATAGTCGATCAACGGGAATATTAAGGTTTGCACAAGCATTATCTTCGTCTTGAGTGGTAAAAAATTTCTTAAACGATTCAAGGACCGCAAAGTCCAGGTAACTCTTTGACTCACACTAGCAACCTGCGAGTGCCAGCTGAGAGTAGTATCAAGATGTAAACCAAGATTTTTTAACCTTGGCGCTAAGAGGTATGACCGCTCCGTCGAAGACAATTGGCTCAAGAGGGCTTCCCACTTTACCCATCAATCGCAAGCTGCCAATGAGTATCGACTGACATTTAGTGGGATTTACGGCCACACCAAACCTACGGGACCAGTCCTTTATCGCTTCCAAATCCTGATTAATTCTCCTGATGGCAGCTGGTAAGTCGTCCACACATGCTTGGGTGTAAAGCTGAAGGTCATCGGCGTACAAATGATACGAACACTGAAGGTGGTGAGTGATGTTATTAATAAATATAGAAAATAATAATGGAGAAAGAATACCGCCTTGTGGAACGCCAGACTCCAGGTCACACCACAACGACGATGTCTCATCAACGCGGACCGACTGCTGACGCTCTCGAAGATAGGAAGAAAACCATTCCTGCACTTGAGATGAAACCATTAGATGAGAAAGGATAGCAAGGAGAATATCATGACTGACGGCATTAAAAGCATTTGAAAAATCGATGAGTACTAAGACAGTGAATTTAGTATCCTCCATGCCTTGTCTAATGTCGCCAGTCACCTTAAGGAGAGCGGAAACGGTGCTGTGCCCAGGCCTAAAACCCGACTGAAGAGGACTAACGAGGTTATTCAGTTGAATAAACTTCGAAAACTGCTTATGGACACAGGCCTCGAGTGCTTTGGATAGAAATGGAAGAATGGATATGGGTCGAAAATGAGATGGATGGGAAGGATTGGGAATCTTGGGTAAGGGACGCACATAGGCCTTACGCCATTGTGAGGGGACTTGGCCTGATAGAAGAGAAAAATTTATAATGTGGGTAATTGGAGGAACGATATAGCTTAATATTGAAATTATCATGCGGCGACTGACGCCATCATGTCCCACGGCTCCGGATTTGATGGAAAGGATAATCTTTTTGATTTCATCCTCAGTAACAGGAGAAAAAAGAAAAGGGTCAATATTTGGACGAGGCAGACTTTTAATCTGGTCAACTGTACTACAAATGGTTGAACGATCCATACTAGAAGTAGTGGTGAAATGACGGTTTATATCGTCCAACACAATTGTGTTAGGCAGAACAACACTACGCGTCTTACCAATACCTAAAGTTCCAAGGAACTTCCAAATATCGGCAGGGGAAGAAGATGAGATGTTATCAAGGATGTGTCGGCGTTTAGCATTGCGTATCATCTGGTTGCATGTGTTTCTTGCAGACTTGTAACGACACCAATGCTCCTCAGAGCGTTCTTTTTAAAATTTTCGAAATGCCCGATTTCTACGTCTCATAGCAATTTGTATCCCTCTGGTAAGCCACGGTGGACGCTTTAACTTCACTTTCTTAATTGGCGCATGCACATCGTAAAGCGAAAGGATTGTCTGGTTAAGGACGCTAACCTTCTCGTGAACCGTGGGAACCGCCATCAGGTGGTCCCAATTGATCTCGGATGCATCCTTAATCAACTTTTCTTCTTTTAACACTGTTCCAAAACAAACCAACATTAGAAAGTAAACTGTTGTATTTAGATTTTGTAGGATGGCTATGAGCGAGTCCAGTGTTTAGTTATAATTAGTTATTCAGCTATTGCACGGCTCTCTTGGTATCTGGTATCTTGGTATCTTTGTTTTTGATGAAAACTGTGGCAGCATATTGAAGTTATTTATTCTTAAATAAAAATATATTTAGCTTCTGTTGAGAAAAACGTTGTGAAAAACCCAGATGGCAGACGTTGCTCACACCATTTTCATGTATTGATGAATAATTTAATGGTCGTACTAAAGTAAACTCTGATTTCTTTATACAAACATAAGCATTACCTTTTATGAATACCATACCAGTAGCCAAAAGCCCGTTCGTTGCTGCTATGTGCCGTCCAAACAGAAAGCCAAAACGGTTATTCGCAAATTCGACAGAGCTCGAACGCGATAAACAAACATCGAGTGCGTATTGCAGTGGGAGATCAAACATGCCTGGATGTGTTTAGATCGTAATGAAACGTGCTAACCAGCTGTACACTATGCTGCTACACGCGTCTCGTTTCCACAATACTGATTTTAATACTCCGATAATACTGCTTTAAGAGCTAATGGTAAGACCCTAGGTACTCGTGATGCTCTTCTATTTGTTTATGAAATGAGTAAAGGTCAATAGACAAAACCATCAGCTTGATTGATCACACTGAATCTGAAGCTAGAAATATTTCTTCTTTACCTGATACTGTTCTGTTTGGAGTATACAATCTGTTTGGGTACACACTTACCATAACCTAACATCAGGTAAGATTAAGGCCAAGTGCTTTTCCGTATGGAATAAAAAATATAGGTCAGGGTAGGTGAGAGTTCACTACTCATATCTAGCAACTACTAAATTCAATCCATTCCTCTTAATTGATTGACGAAAAATGTGTCAAAAACAGAATGATCTGTAAATATACAACTACGATATATGCGTGTCGAAGCTTAAAAAGCTTGTAAAATTGCATTCGCAACTCATCTCGTATGTCACCAAGAGGCGCTGCTGCATTGCTACACAATTCCACAATGTCTAGTGTTCGTGATCGAATAGTAAATCAAACTAACAATCGGCACTCATGACATGACACATCAAATATCAATTATTGTAGATGAAGTCAAACTCTTTAATATTAGTTCAAAGGAGGTCAAAACTAAACATCAAGGATGTTAATGACGGTAGTTGTTGACATTGAATTGGCACCTTTGGCTTTCAAAGTAAATAGTGTTGAATAATTTCGGCGGGCTAGTTAGAACGACGATAGCTCAATTGGAAGAGCACCTGACCCGGTATGTTAGACGGGTGCAGGTTCAAATCCTGCTCGTGGAAATTTTTTCAACATTTGTGTTTTTGTAAACATCAAGGAGTTCAAAATTAAACATGTGGATGTGGAGAGATGGATGAGGATCATATGCGTCATCCGGCTGTACCGCATTAGACACGCCAGTGACAGTACGCCACGGATGCAACGCTAATATGCGTGTTGAATGATGATCAGGGATTGGTAAACAGAACAACAATCAAAACTTTTCTAATACAACGTGGTTAGCTTTTAAGAGAAATTAGGAACAGGATAATAACCATGTGTTTAGCACATAATCTCTCATTAAAATATGTTGTCGATTGTATGATGTAGCTGATGGAGCAAAAAGTAAGGTTATAGCTACAAAAACAGGTGATAAAGATATTGAACGATAGCTGTTGAAGATATTGAATAATAGAATTGTGCACTGTTACTACTAATGGATATATGTTGAATGATGATAAAACAGCCTGGTTAAAAAACACATTATACTCTATTTGAATCAATATATTAAAATTAATTTATATAGTTTTTATACTGATACGATAGCCTTTATCAGCAGTGTCCTACAGATAACAAACAGCGTTGCGTTAAATAGATTATTAAGTTTTTATTTAGAGTATCTTGAGTGTGTATGCGGTGGTGGCACACGCCGTGTCGGGTCGTTATACGTTCCCTAAAATATGGTTGAGCGAAACGATGGCTGATTCATATGTCATACGCGTGAACGGGTGGTCTGCTCTTAAATACTTAACTTATTTTTAGTATTATTCACTATAGTTTGACTTTGTTTTTCTTAAACAATTTTTTGACTTTTACTAGAGTAGGTACTGTAGTGGTACTGTATGACATTGTGGAAATTGAAACTTTTACCTGATGTAAATTTGTTAACTTAGTTTTTAAATATAAATATATAATAAATAAAAATATTTAATAACATTGTAATTATTATAAAATTTATAAATATTTGTTAACTTAGATGTTTTTTTGATTTTTTTTTACATGTTGTGGTTGTGGTTCTATATTTTTTGTGTTTATTTGTAATGGAAAGTGTCCTGCTAATGATATATATATATATATATAGGGCATTTTCCAATATTTTTGACGCTGTACAGGAAAGACATGAGCTGGACAATTGCCGAGTTTCTTGCCGGTTCTTCTCAGTACAAGATCTAGCCAGGCCGGCCCAGAGTAGACTTACGAACCGATGGCATAGTGACATTCACAAGAGCTACTTGTAGCCTAAACTAAATAAATGATTTTCAATTTTGAAAAATTTTTAATTTTGAAATTTTGATAATTAAGGATGGATAAAACATACAAAAATCGTTGTCAATTGTAGCGGATGGAGCTATAAATAAGGTTATACCTGCAAAGGCAAGAGATAAGATAGTAAACAAAAGTAATTCCAAAGAACAATAGAATTATGCACTGCTACTTAAAGCTAAGCTAGTAGCCGTGTCATCTGCTAGCATCATATTATCATTATTGTTAGTTACATTGTGCGCAGTCGGTACTTGCGATGGGTGACCAAAAATGTTACTTCTATTTCCCACGATGCTACACCTATTGATCACTAGTTCTGAAAAAGCAATGCATTTGAAAACACCAGGTTAACCTTACCGACATACTATTATGGGTAGTTCAGTTTGCACTAGAGCTATAACCCTAAGACGATTAGATTCGTCTATAGACACAATGCCATATTACTGTGTCGTAGCGATAGGGCAGTAACATCCGGCAGTGTCACACAGCATACTCATTAGGCACGCACCGAGCAACACACCGCGCATGCGCTATTAACATACGATACGATACGACTAAATTCCATACCACGCTTTCATTGGTCTAGCCCCCTTATTCAGAATAATTTCCCGAGCGAGAGATTTTCAAGTGTTATATTCGTCACTCTGTCACATGTACGGTAAACAAAAGGGACAAGGCGTACTTTCGTAGTGAAAAGTAAAACGGAAAGTGACTATGACTAGCCTGGATAGAAAGGATTAAAATGAAATCAACGAAGTCTTAAATCTGGCAAGTAATTAGTTACTGCGGTTGCGATTTTAACTCCTATTATGTTTCATTAAATTAATCTTTGGTTATATTATAACAAAATGTTTAAGATACGACTGATGACAAATAAAACAACATTTTCCTCGCTCAAAGTCATAAAGCAAATTAACTTCTGAATTATGATTATTAGAGTTTACAATATCCAGGTAGCATAAATCTTACGTAGACTCGGTGAAATGTCACCAAATTGGGGTAATTTGCAAAAGACAAATGCCGCCATTTGTTTGAATAACGGAAGTATAACCCACGATTGTGGGTGAGCCTATTAAAAGCAGATTAAGTAGCAAATGTTGGGGCAATTATTAATACAACTCTTTCTTCGAAATAAATTCGTATAAAAACATATATTAGCCTGAAGCTTGCTCCACATACAGCAAGGCAGAAACAAATAAACAAAGAATAAGGTCCGAATAGTTATTCCGTGTTTTGTCTCCTTTACTCTAATTTGAAATGACGATTAGATGACAGGAACAAAACACGGAATAACTATTCGGACCTTATTCTTTGTTTATTTGTAAGGGGCAATGTGTTGTTAGCATCTTTTGGTATTTTCAACTGGGTGAGAGATTAAGAGGTTCCTCGAGCCCTTGAAATATCATTACACAATTTTTTGGAGGGCATATCTAGCTGTGGGGCTTCGTGCATGTGCTATTTAGGCGGGTGCTCAAAGTGGATTACCTCCTTTTGTTGGGAACGAACAGCCAGAATCTATTGTGTACCATTAAGTCTTACCAGAACGCCATTCTGTTTCATTAAATGCGTATTCAACTGTTATTTCATAGTACAAAAACAATGCGCCTCGTCTTCTGAACGTGTGCACCGAGAAGTTATCTTTTCATACAATGACATCATTATGCGCTATTACCTTAATGTTGCATGTGCGTCGTTAGACTTTTATCAATGGCCGTCATTTCGTTGCGCTTTCTAGGTTATGTGTGGTCGCGAAGTTTTCATTTTCTTTGGAAAAGTTAATGATAATTTTATTCACGATTGGGGTAATAGTTCAGTCATCAAGTTGAAAAACGTGAAAAATAAACATTAAGCTCCTAAAAATATGAGCAACAGCTCATTGGATTCGGAATGACCTCTAGAAAAATGCAGTGAGATGATTTTACTGCACGTGAAAAACTGCAATTGTTATTAACAAAATAAAATAAAAAAAGGTATTTAGTTTCTTGTTAATAACTCAAAAACTATTAATATTTACGATATTTTGAATAAAGATCCTCAAAAAGGAGGAAATTTCCGAAAAAAAGTATGAAACTGAAACTAGCAGCTACCAGATGACAGCCGCCAGGGACGAAACGTAAAAAAGGATAGAAGGAGTCGAGTATCCTTGTTGTAATTTATATTACTTCTTTCTAACACTGTCAACAAGTTCTCTTGCAATTTTCATAGAATTCTAGTGTTTAGGAGAAGAGATATGATTTTTTAGAAACTCAGAAGTAGCCTTTTATCAATAACCATAGATGAAAAAGGATAGAAGGAGTCGAGTATCCTTGTTGCAATTTATATTACTTCTTTCTAACACTGTCAACAAGTTCTCTTGCAATTTTCATAGGATTCTAGTGTTTAGGAGAAGAGATATGATTTTTTAGAAACTCAAAAGTAGCCTTTTATCAATAACCATAGATGAAAAAGGATAGAAGGAGTCGAGTATCCTTGTTGTAATTTATATTACTTCTTTCATACATGACGATGGTGAGACCGATCCTCACATATGGCAGCATCGTCTGGTGGCCCAGAACCAGGCTGAAGATCTGTAAGAATGCTCTTAGCAAACTTCAGAGAACAGCTTGTCTGGCAATCACTGGTGCCTTTCGAACCACTCCAACGGCAGCGCTGGAAGTGCTCACAGACCTTTCACCACTGCACATTGTGATAGAAACAGAGGCAAAGAAAGCGTTACATAGACTAAAGGTGGCCGGACTATGGGACGCATCTAAACCTCTGACCAGACACACAAAATGGGATCCAAGTGATATTCCTGACAGGGTCATAGAAATGGGGTGCGATAAAATATCCCCCATATTCATGTTCGAAAAGAAATTCAAAGTTTATGTCCCAACCAGGGACGAATGGAAACGAGGGCCACCGTCTCCGGAGAAAGACAGCCTAATCTGGTTTACTGACGGATCAAAAATGAAGTCGGGCACAGGAGCAGGCGTCTATAATAATGACTTCAAGCATAGTCAAAGCATGGGAAAATTTGCTACTGTCTACCAAGCAGAAACTTTTGCAATTCTCCTATGCGCAAAGCAGAATATAGAGTTAGCTATGAAAAAGCGAAATATATTCATCCTGAGTGACAGCCAGGCTGCGCTCAAGTCACTCATATCGCCCAGAATCGATTCTGGCCTTGTTCTAGAAACCACTAAAGCTCTAAACAAGCTAGGTAGACATAACAAGGTGCGATTGATCTGGGTCCCAGGCCATATGGGAATCCACGGTAACGAGATGGCGGATGCGCTTGCCAGGGAAGGCTCGGAGACCCAGCTCATTGGTCCTGAGCCGTTCGTGGCACTTGCACCAAGTACCATTAACAAGGCCTTTAAAGATTACATCAAAAACAGGCACGGCAACGAATGGAAAGAGCAGCCGGGTATGAAACACTCCAAATCCTTCCTTGGCGAAAACGCCTTAGGACGGAGTAAGTTCATATGTGGAGGCGGTAGACGGCAGGCCCGACTAACCATCGGTGCCTTGACAGGGCACTATGCCACAAAACAAATGCTTCATAGAAAGCTCCTTTCAACAAATAGTTTGTGTAGGGCGTGTGGAGAGGAAACGGAGTCGATGCAGCACCTACTGTGTGACTGCGACTCTCTGGCTAGGAAAAGAATGGGACTCCTGGGGTTGGCCTATCCGAAACCGGAGGACTTCAGGCTCTTCGCTCTTAAAGACGTTGCCAAACTTATGGCCTCTATCTTTACAGAGGAGGAAGAGTGAAAGGATGGGGTTGCACAAAAGATCCCGATGGGTCGAGGTGTTACTGCGAGAGGGAAACCTTGGCAGGCCCCACTAAGATAAGATAAGCTCTCATAAATAAGATCATAAAAATTAACAGTTTTCGAGTTATTAACAAAAACTAAATACCTTTTTTCATATTATTTTGTTAATAACAATTGCAATTTTTTACGTGCAGTAAAATCCTCACACTGCATTTTTTCTAAAGGTCATTCCGAATCCAATGAGCTATATATTTTTAGGTGCTATATGTTTTTCACGTTTTTCAACTTGTTGACCGGACTATAATGTAAAAATTTGTGTCGTACAATTTTATGTGAGCATCAAGAAACTACCGTGATAACTTCCTCTTGGCCCTCTTGGCCTTGGCTTGGGTCGAAGTGCTACTGGGAGTGGGAAACCTTGGCAGGCCCTGCTTCAATATGATAAGATAAGAAAAGATAATCATTGGCGTCACTTTACTGTCTCATCGTCATTAGCCTGTAGGTCTCACAATGTTTGGCTTAGGCCTTATATTATTAACAACAGCTAATAGGGAGATCAGCCGTAACCTATCACGCCGACCTTATTCTGAATTGGTTAGTTTTGAGGTATGGGTTGGTTTTTTTTTCACCAAAGCGTTAATCCTTACTTGAACTTTTGCAATGCCGGGTCACTGGATGAATGACCAAATTCAGATATTATCTAAATTATCTAGCATCTCCATGCTTCGAAAAGCACGTAAACTGTTGGTCCAAGTTCTTGTCGTAGCATGGCAGTCGTTCACTATGGAGAATGCAGGCATGCGGGCACAGTGCGGATTGGTGGTTCTTAACGACTGCTTATGCAGCCGGGACCAACGGCTTTACGTTACGTGCCTTCCGGAGTACGGAGAAGCTGGTGATAATCAATTTTAGATGACCCATCCGATTATTCGAGTAGGCTTGAGTCTTTCAGTGGGATATAATTGCGGTGATGATGTACCTACAACTGTATTTGCTTTAATAATATTTTCAAAACAACTGGAATGGCTGGCACATAAAATGCAACGTTCGTCACAAATGGGGTGAATATTTCTCGTGTCTCATGAAAGATGCATGACCCGAAGCATTGTGTACAATCTTCGCAACAGTCGAGATGAAATTTTGTTTGTCTTTTGTTCTTCGAAGGAGAGTGACGTATTTAGTCTAGCTTCTTTTGAAGATACTTAAAATAGCCTGTCGAGATGGTGTGATTGTCTTCGCATTAATAAAATGAAAACTCTGTCATCTATGGTATCATGTCACCTCAGGACTGTTGACCACACATGAAGCGCACACATGAACTAGTAATAATAACAATAATAATAAACTTTATTTGCACACAAAAAATACAGATACAGACAAATAATTTCAAAAAAAGAGTACAAAATAGGCGGCCTTATTGCTAACCAGCAATCTCTTCCAGGCAACCTTGGGCGAAAAATAATAAAATTAATAAAATAAAAATGGGTGCAAGTAAAACTAAATAATAATAATAATATCAAATAAAGTAAGCACATACAAAAGGGTAATAAATATATAAAACAGAGTTAATGCAATATAAATTATAAAATAAATAGCAAATAACTAGCTAACTAATGTCAAATGTTTGACAGCTGGGGACAGAGTGGTTAGTATGGGAAAAGAAAATTGTTGTTTTTACTATTTCCCTCGTATTTTATTACGTTACTGCTCTCCATAAGAACTTTCCTCAACAAAAATTAACCCAGTCAAATCGGTTCAGCCGTTCTCGAAACGTTCCCTAAAATATGGTTGAGCGAAGCGATGGCTGATTCATATGTCATACTCGTGAACGGGTGCCGCCTGTGGAGGCTGGTCTGCTCTTGCATACTTATCTTATTTTTAATATAACTTACTATAATTTGACTTTGTTTTTATTAAACAATTTTTGACTTTTATTAGAGTACTGTAGTGGTACTGTATGACATTGTGGAAATTGGAACATTTACCTGAGGTAAATTTGTTAATTTAGATTTTTAATTTTGTTTTTTTACATGTGGTCTTCTATATTTTTTTATTTTTATGTGTTTATTTGTGATGGAAAGTGTCCTGCTAAAATAGGGCATTTTCCAATATTTTTGACGCAGTAAGGGAGAAAAGAGCTGGACACTTGCTGAGTTTCTTGCCGGTTCTTCTCAGTACAAGATCTCCCGCCCAGAGTAGACTTACGAACCGATGGCATAGTGACATTCATAAGAGCTACTTGTAGCCTAAACTGAATAAATGATTTTTAAATTTGAATTTGAATTTGAATTCGAGTATTGCGATTAGCAACACATTTAGCGATTCATTTTTATTTATATAGTTAGATTGCAAAATAACATGCATAATAGTTTCGCTAACTTACTTGGTTATGAACGCTTCGGTGGCCGAGTGACAAAGCGCTCGGCCCAATACCCAGAAGTCCCGGGTTCCATTCCCAGGTCGGCCAAAGGGTGTTTCAGATTTTTCGGTGCATAGCCGGGGTCGGTAATCACCAACCCGCTTTACCCATCAATTGTAGTGATGACTTGATTTCAATGATGGAGGTCTTTGCCCAGCAGTGGGACAGTCATAGGCTACTTACTATTCGGTTATTTATCATTTTTTTTAAAGATAAATCCACGAGCGGTATTTGAAACAGCAGCTTTTGGCATACCGGGTTAGATGTCTCAAGTGCACTACAAGTATCAAAATGCTATGTCAAACCCGTGCAAATCTATTTTTACGCTTCATTTGTAAGCCACCTTTGTAACATTCACTCCATCATGACAAATTATATTTTAGTGAAGCATTAGATTTTCTAAAAAAATATGATCTAATTTTCTTAACAGCTTAACGCTTTCTTAACAATTAACATTAGCCATCAGAGCAACAAAGAGATCCATCAAGACAGTGCTAAGTGAAAAGTGAGGGAGCATTTAATAACTTTTACTTTTCTTTATTCTAATTCCTTAATATACATAAATTGCGAAGAGGCGCGTGGCAAATGAAATATTCTCCTCAACTATTTTTGAGACTGCGATGCAAAATGTTGTGGACACGTTATTTGTGTTTGTACCAAAATGTAACTTTAAATAGTTTACGAAAAACTTTGTACTAAAAACACCGATTGTGTTCCTTAATTAAATTTAATAAATCAATAAAGTAGTTTAGTTTGTTTGGGTTCGTAACTAGGTTCACAAAACATTTCAATGTCTATTATACTCGTAGTATCTTTCGGGAAACTAAAGATTAAGGGACAACATCTTCTTTATTCAAATTAATATGAGACAACATCACATACATTGTTCTGATTCCAAGGTAAGTAGCCAAAGAACTCGTTTCATGGAAATCAGAAACAACGACGGTACCACAACCACCCAGACCCGACACAATATCGAAAAGTTCGTTTTCGACATTGACCCGACCGGGAAAAGTCCGAAAAGTCCGGCGTGCAAGCCACTCGGCTACGGAGGTCGCCAAATTATTAACTTAAACATAACAATACGTAGGTATTTCTAATGCATTTACACACTAACGAAATCCGTACCTTTAATATTTTTGAACAAATGAAATGAAACAAACAAAACCTAACACGTAAGTATCTAGTAATTAACCTAAATCGATGTTGGATAATTTAATTGAACATACAAATGTACTATCAAAGATTCCCCCGGCAATTTTCCCCCAACGCTTTTATGTAATTCTGTAGCAGAAGTGGGTTTGTTAAATAAATAATAGGAATTAAAGTGTGTGGCTATGGCCATGGCACACGTGACTCACATTAATCATTATTAATAATTGACAACAGCAGGTTTTACAAACTCTTTAGCTCTGCGAACGGTACTTAATATCGCGCCGGTGGCGGCAGGCTCCGCCAGAATACCAGCGTTGTTGCGACACGCTTCGTTCGCAACAACATAAGCTGAGGCGGGGTCCTGATTGACCTATTGTTGTTGTTTGTTTTTATTTTTATGTATATTAGTGTGTGTGGAAAATAAATGTTTCTCTCTCTCTCTATCTCTCTCTCTCTCTCTCTACTTAAGTCATGAAGCCTGTTCGTCTCCCGATCCGAACACCTTGGAGAATCTAGTATAGGGTACGGGGCCACGCCTGCATAATGCCATTCCCTCGAGAAGCCATCTGAAGGTGATTTGATCACACAGGCGTGAGGATCCCGTTAAGTTCTTCCCCGCCTGCAAACAAGTCCGGCGACGCTGTCAAAGCCGTTTGAGGCAAACAACCAACTTGTTCGCTAAGATGTCAGTCGTTACTGGGTCCATTTATTTTTATTATAATGTAGCATAAATAAACCTACTCGTTATCCAATAAATTGGTAGAAAATGTATCGAGTATACTTTACGGTTTACGGTTTAACTTTCCTTACCAGTTATGGATTGTTATAAGTTGAAGAACTATTGATCTCTATGGTCTAGACAATCTTGGGCCTTGCATCGAATATTCTTAAACACGTTTAAACTAAAAATTAGGTACTTCACCTTACATCAGATACAAAAAGTACATGCCAAACGAAAGATCACCTATAAAGTTTCATAATAGAATATTACGTTATCAATGTAAAAAAAAGAAACGTGACATCACAAAGTACAGTAACAGCGAATCAACTTTTGTGCAACTCGGTTAATTGGCCGATACCTACAGAAACTCTTCAGTTTTTTGCGCGTCCGGACATTTCGCGTAAAACCAGCTTTTTAATTGGCGCTCCTTTTACATAAATTACACGATAAACTGGCGTCAAGCCGTGTCATTATCAGAATGAAGACTTTGTTTTTATAGTTAGCTTGGCAAATTACTCCACTCCACCTGATGTCAAGTGGAAATGGAGTCCAGACGCGAAAACAACTGGTGCAGCGTGAAAACGACGCAGCATAAGACACCCACACACTGCCGGTCCACAAGGTGCCTTAGGTATGAAGGATCCCATATCATGGGAAGGAGGGAAAACGTGTGCTGGAAGACTATTCCATCTTTTGGACGGCAGTACAGAACTCATGTTGTTAAGAATATTTCTAATTGTATTCCATTGACGTTAAAAGTCACAGATGAAACCTTACCTAATGGTGAGTAGCGTTATCGCTATCGACCTTATGGACGAAGGTCGAAACGCAAAACACAGCTGAGAATATAGCCAAAAATTACAAAAATATAATCCGGACAATAGTTTTATACACAATATTGTAAAAAATGTGTATCAGATTTTTGACGCATAAAACAAAGTTCGTGCTCGCATTTGCAAGAATGTGGGGATTTGGTCACCCGATGACCGGTCTTTGCGAAAGTTGCAAATGGCAGGCCGGGCGCGTTAACCACTGCGCTATCGAGCTCCTTTGCCTAGTGTATTAGTAAAAAGGCTGTTTACAAAAAAAACTTTAACCGCTTCACTATCACATGTTACTTAATACATAGAAACTTTTTTAATGTGTCCAAAGCTATCACGCACGGCGATAGGCATCAACGGCATTGAATAAATCACCAGATACCCCAATGGGGTGCTATCAGGGGGCCGTATCGATTGCTGCATTGAAGGTTAGGGTTACGCTTCGGACGTGGCTTGCATTCAAAATCGTCGGGGATAGTTCAAAAGCGCGTAAAGCATTGGTAAATTAGCGAGAGTTTTATGTATAAAACTAGCGGCCCGCTTCGTTCTTCGTTCGTCCGTCTGAGTGAAGGTTTAAAAAAAATCTTGCAGCGCCCCTCACCGGGTCCAAATCAGGGACAAAATAAAACACAATACCTAAGTTTCATCAAAAATTAAGAGGACTGAGTTCAGCGACATTCACACGTGCGGAATATTTATTTTGATAACTTCATTATTAGAATATTAGAGTAATTGAATATTCATCAGTTTTCTGATACTTGGGGGTTAATGTTACTCGCGTCCGTAGGTTTACCCTTGAGACCCTACACGTGACCCCTGGGTGGTGCTAAATGAATGACTGAGTGGTAGAGCCACGCTGCGTTGCAACACGAAATGGGCCGGCTCGCCCGGCGTAATACCACCCTCTCACAGAATATCGGCGTGAAACAATGGCACTCGTTGCTGTTGTGTTTCGTCCGGTGAGTGAAAGTACCGGAGGCCCATCTCTCACTCCTCCCCCCTCCCAATTTCTACTCCCTCCTCAAGATCCAACTTCTCCCTCGAGGCCGGCAACGCATCTGCGATTACTTTGGTTTTGCGGGTGTCCATGGGCGGCGGTGATTACTTTCCAATTCACTTAATACCATGACATGAGTACCTACCTAGATACGCTAAGGCGCTGGCTTTCTGTGGGACCATTCAATGAGAGCGCGCACTTCAATTAAGCGTAGCACCAGACCACCAGCGCATCAGTGCAATGATTAAACTTCGCAACTGGTTCAAGAATACAAAGCGTTGGCCCATTGTGTCCATACTCCGGAGACACATCGGCGGCGGGCGTCCCAGATACCGAGAACCGGTGCGAACGAACGGAACCGCTAGGGGGGGAGAGGGGAACTTTTTAAATAAGAGATTGACGACAAACGCAAAATGATGGCAAGGGAAGAAGCTATTAAAACAAATGACGTTCACTGAGTTGTGATTGTGACGTCACACGCTCGCACATACAAGCTTTTTAAATAAAAAGAAGAAATTAATTAAACAAATGAAGTTCAATTATCACTTTCGTTGATAGCGCCTTTGACTGGAGCTTAGATGACGTCATAGCTTGCTATTATCACAATAAAATATTTTTTCGAATGGATAGGGTGTCAGACAGTCATATTTTACTGTTGTTAATCTAAAAAAACAATATTAACGCATATTTTTATTTTAGTACATATTTTTTGTAAATAAATAAGATTTAACATTCCTACAACGTAAGGGTGTCCTTTAAAGGAGGTGTGAACAGTGAAGAAGCAACTTGACTTGCGGGTCGGCTTATATCTTGCCGAGCGGCTAGTGAGGCACAATCCTGTTCCACTTGTCGATCTAGCTATCTTCGCATCTGGACTCTGCTTCAGCTTCATATCAGGTAAAGCGAAGTTATTTGCCAACTATACGATAAAAATGGGCCACGGACACAACTCACTACGTTAGCAAATATGGCTAGTCAACTATTCACCACACTAATCACTAATATCAAGTTCAAATATAAAAAACTAACTTTAAATCTGCATATTTATTCTGACACTACCCTACAGTAAGCAACTGTTGCTTGGTTACCAACTAGCAATTAGCGTCTAAAAGGGGTTAGCCCAGTCAAAGTACCTACTACAACAAAATACAATTAATTACAATTAAAAAAACATAACCAAACAGCCCATTGGGCAATTCCAACTCGACTAACAGACGCAGATGGCAGACATTTATGCAGCCTATACATAATAAACTGAACCGTTTTGGACATTACACTTCCGCAGTTATTATTATCGCGCTATTAAAAACGGTATCATTTCGAATTTTACAGACGAAGTAAAATCATCGATGGCGGCCGGCGGCGGCGCTTCGCTAGCCGAACAGAACGGGGATACGCATGGGTTGAATTCGAGAAACCGCGTTCAATTAATCGCCTGTAGTCAAGCATCAGCAAGTTTATGCCGTTAGTAGGGCTATTGTTAATAGAATAGAATAGAATAGAAAAGTTTTTATTAACATACACACTAATGACATCCAACAGTATCAACACACCATGTCTGGACTGAGATTCTCCCACATTAACAATAGTAGGGCTTAGAGACCCCGGGTTTAATTCCCGGCAACCTATTTACTCGGTTTGGTTGGTGGTAGTAGGGCTTGTTTAAAGTCCGCCTGAGTAGCTACCACCATCTTATCTAAATATCGTCATAACATCAATGTTAGTAGCATTGTCGTGTTCCGGCAGAACGAGATAATATAGTTAGTTCCTCAGTAGTTTAGATCAGAATAAAGAGCGCTTCCACTTTCTGCTTTATCATCACTTAACATTAGGTAAGGTGAAGGCCAAGTGCTTACCCGTTAGGGATTTTTACAAAATATACAGGCTGATTGCTTGGCACAATGTAAGTAAGTAGGTTTAAACAAGGGCAGGTACCTACGGTTTAACCTTCAAACACGGAGAATTTTGAAATATTTCAATTTGGTCACCCACATATACGTGTCCACGGGGCAACTCGCTCGAGACACTAGTCTTAAAAGTACCGGATGAAGATTGCGCTTCGGCGCGTCCTGATCATGCGTTATGTATGATTTGACGCAGATGGTCCCTTGCGCTTGCGCAAGGATGTCTAACTTTATAACCTAACGGTTGGTGTGGGGTGTCAGTATAAACTTTAAAGTCGTGTGTAGCGCGGATGGTCACCCACATAAATTGAGAGAATATACTCTCCTCGTTTTCCCCCAGCCATGCCATACAAATTCTCGTCTTCGTTAACGTGATCGAATGTCAAATAAAACTAGCACTACCTTTAGTGTAGAAAGGATATAATAAAAACGGCAAGTGCGAGTCGGACTCACCCACGAAGGGTTCCGTTCCGTACCGTTATCTATAACAACGGCAAAAAAATCATGTCGGTTGTATGGGAAACCCACTTAAATATTTATTTTATTCTATTTTAGTATTTGTTGTTAGCGCCAACAGAAATACATCATCTGTGAAAATTTCAACTGTGTAAATATCACGGTTCATGAGATACAACAGCCTGGTGACAGACGGACAGACGGACAGACGGACAGACGGACAGACGGACAGACGGACAGACGGACAGACGGACAGACGGACAGACGGACAGACGGACAGACGGACAGACGGACAGACGGACAGACGGACAGACAGACAGACAGACAGACAGACAGACAGACAGACAGACAGACAGACAGACAGACAGACAGACAGACGGACGGACAGCGGAGTCTTACGGTCCCGTTTTACCCTTTGGGTACGGAACCCTACAAAGTACGAACCTAAGTCTATCAATTTAAAACTCTCCCTTTAGAATTTAATGTAACAAGCGTTTTCGCACAAATGCAGACTCCAGATATTTCCAAAGCGACAAGTCACTGCACCGCCAGCCAGGTCGCAGACTAGCCGACCCGCTAAGGTCGAACCTACTCCAAAGGTCAAGGTGACTTGGCAACGAGTGGCTGTTACTGTTTTATTGAACGCTTAGTGAACGTAACGACAGCTTAGCTTACTTCTACACCTTTTTTATAGATAATTTAACCATGCATACGACTCACACGTCGTTCTCACAAAACGGAGCAGAGTATCCAAATCACTGTTGTTAGCTATTCCACCTTACTTACTATCCTGGCGCTGTAGCCCCGAGTGAGCTTTGACCTCCGATACAAGTCGGCGCCAGTGGGTCCCGGTTCTGAGCTGCTTCCTGCCAGTTGTAGCTAACTATTCCAACTAGTTTATTTATTTATTTATTTAAATGATCACCAACATATTTAACATCATTGATATCGTAAACAAAACATTTCAAAAATAGATTTTAGTTTAATGTCAACACAATTATAGGTGAAGACTGCATGCAATTACGTGAATAGGATTAACCAAAAAAAAATATAGTACCTCCATAATTATGATAAAAAAGGAATTGAAGTAATATTAAATATGAAAAATTTAAATAACAATTGCAAAAAAAAAAGAAATATAAATACTTATGTCGCATACAATATATATCAAGAGATGAGAGACTTCCTAAAGCTGCGAATGTCACTCATGAACAAGTCCAAACTCTTGGTTTTAGCTGTACCATTAAACTCCCTTATGATACGATTTAAAGGTGCATTCTGACCAAGGTTAGACCTGCAAGGCTGGGCTGTTTAAATGCTAATGAAAGCACAAATTTTGAGTAGGTATACTCGCCATTAGTGAGCCGACGCGACATTTAACATAAACAAAGTAAGGTTCCGAGGTGGTATAGATAACATCAGTGATGGGTTGCTAGCCGAACTCCTGATGCGCGAGTATCTTGGAACGGCTCAGACGGCTCCTACGAAATGCACGCGAAGTTATGCAGCTAATATGCAAGTTATTATGCACTCCCTATGACCACGGGCCCTGTAATGTAAAGGGGTCGAAACGTCAGGACAAAAATACTCAATATCACTCAAATAGACTCTGTGCAGAGGCGGTACCGAAACGAAAACTTACCGATCCGGTGAGGAAGAGGCCTTAGGCGATAGCGATATTACATACCAGCCCCCCGACCGCCTAACTCGATTGCTTTGCCTAAAGCTATAGTTTATGACGTCATTTTGTCATTTCGTACCGCCTGAAAGCAATATCGAAAGCTATAGGCTTATATATAGGCTTTTAAAGCTATAGCTTTCGATATCACCGGATCCGCACCTCTGCACATAATCTGTACAGACCGGCCGGCCTCCCCGTCTCACCTCCGCGCCAGCTCCGCCGATCATCATCTTCTGAAGACGACATGTTGACGCGACTGTACAATAGCGAATGAACAATACCGTACCGAAAACATCCAGAGCCTGTCAGGAAATGTTTTTCTATGATTCTGGATATAATCACACTAGAGACGCCTAGAACGCTAAGGATACCCAATTCAGCGCCTACTTAATGATATCTAGCTGTGATAAATTTTACACCTGATTCAAAAGTATTTTACGGTAGTGGTATAACCAGAAAAAAGTTCTACTACTATAACCATAGCCTACGAAAAACTGGCCAAAGAAAATCGTTTAAAATTTACACTTTATCGGTTTACTCGGCTGGCGTTTCGATGAGAAACAGAGCATGCACATACGTCGCTGTTAATAAGCGGGTTGGATCGGCGCCGGCGCAGTCTATCCGGATAGAAATATTTTTGGAATAGAGAAATGTTTATTTGGTAAAAAAAACATTAATATATGTACACTGTTGTTTAATGTTTCGCTACACATTGTAATGATAATGAAACATTGTTTCACGAATTTACTCGCGTTAAATTTTTACTCACTTTTTATATAATTTGATTAGATGACCTACGAATATCCCGAACGTTTCCTTGCATGTTACATGACTCCTTTCTGCACAATCCGCTTTAGCAGAAAAAACTTAATTACGTAAATCAACTCAAGAGATAAAAAAAAAAGATAAAAAAAAAAAATTACAAGAGATTACTTTCTTACCAATCATGACATTTTCAGTGTTCAGTCAGGCTTAAAATTCTAATTAAAAGAACATGTTAAGATTTTTAAGAATTGTATCGGTTTTTATTTAGGAGGAGGTATCTATTCTGCAATTTAAAAAAGACGTCAATCTTGTCTCTGTTGCCTGATTCTGACATATTTCCAATAGTTGAAACAAATATCAAAATTAGACCATTGAATACACAATTGTGAGTGTTTTTTAAAGAACCTAATCGGCGCACAGCTTTGACAAACTAGTGGCATATAGGTGTACTTAGTGCATATAAACAAAATTTTAAAAAGGAACAAATCGTACTGCAATTAAAACTGGATGCATTACCACATGAGCTGTTTTAGCGCAAGGTAATTGTCTAATTAAGATTCTGCGACCGATACCGGCCGCGATAGGAGCGACGGGTGGTGTTCTTTACACTCTGCTTGCTTAGAAAGCTGAATTAGCTAGCTTTTTGGTGCGGTGCGTTCTCAGCGTAATTTGATCATTGAGTGAGCTGTTGCATTACCTACATACTATGAAACTGTTTTAAAATCTTATGAATCTTATAGTTTTCTTACCTCTTCCAGTAGCATTACGACCCATTGAGATTTTTTGCGATTTTGATTCCGATCGAAACGCTTCGGAGAATCTAATAGAAGACTGGGACGCTTGCGTGATGAACTGATGACATTCCCTTTGGAAACCTTTTAAAGATGTTTGATCACAAGGGCTTTTAGAAACCTAAGTTTCTCGCCGCCCTGCGCGCCCGCCTTATAAGTTTCGGTACGCTGTATATTACCTACCGTAGGTAAATAACTATAGTAGGTATTGACAGCATTTGCTGTCGTCAGCAATGTACAAAAAACTACGATACTGTTTTAAAATCCTATAAATCTTAATGAGGTTTCCCTCTTCCAGTAGCACTTCGACTTGTGAAGATCTTTTGTGCAACATATTCTTCCATTTATTTTCATCAGTGAAGATTGCCTTTGGAATAGTTTATTCAAAAGAAAACTAAAAGAAAAAATAATAAGAAAAAATATAAACATAAGTAGACCTATGTTATAGTGTTTTGTTTTAAATAACTAGTTGTTCCTTATGTTTATTCTCTCCATACATTGAAGTGAAACCATTTAACAAATCTTTTCACATAATAGGTACCTACATGCTATACAAACTTCGAAATCAATCAGAAAACAATTGGTATTATATAATGTTTTATTTACATAAATAATTACAATGGAACTTATTATGAAGAAGTTCTCTATAGCTATACTTTATAATTTTTAGTCTACTAGAGCTATGTTGTCAAATGTTAGAATTCTGCATTAGAACATTACTTTTTAAAAACACAGGATAGATTTTTGAATAGAAGTTAATTATACAATTATATTTTATTTACTAACTGGCAATATCTATTGAATTTATAATTTGAATAATTTTATTGCATTCAATAGACTCCACGACAATCAAGACAGACATTTAAACAACTTACATCTTAGTTGCTTCGCAGAACTTTATCTGTTCCTACTACAAATATATTTTTTTAAGAATATAAATAAACTGCTCATCACATACCATGCACATGAAGACAATATTATTATAATAAGTAGGTAGGTATATAATGAAGTAACAATAACAAGACAATGATCATATCAACAATGGCAACGCATTCTAATTGACAATACGCATGTTTAACTTGGAAAAATTGTGAAGTATACCAATTAATCTTATTAGTCCAAGTCTATGCTAACGAAGGAATAACCTTGGTACATTAAGTGAAGAATAGCAATGAATGAATATTTAATACAAATCAATATGTGCCGCATGTCCCATGTATACATAATGAATGATATTGCATAACAAATTTTAAAAATAATTAAAATGACTTAATAATTTAAGTGCGAGATATTATAGGTACCTATGCTTTTTTGAAAATTGATTGAATGTAGCACATTAAATAATAAGTTAAATTTTAAAGAAACAAAATGTGGGTTAGATCAATTGAATTTTTATGTTGAATTAGATATATCTGCTAGACAAGAGAAACATTTGGGCATCAGCGCTACATCCCTGTCCTGGTCTTAAGTCTTTCCCATATGGGTATATGAAGCTTGAAAAGATTCTTGCCATTTCATATAATATTACCTGTTATTATTATAATATTATATATAATAATATTAATATGTAACATTATATATTATTGCCATTACATGTTATTCTTAACTAAACTTCCATTACAGGCTTGTATTAATATGTAGGTATCTTGAATATTAAAGAATAGACTTGGCTTCATTAACTTTAGGAATAAATACTTTTTTTTATAGATAAAGCTTGGACACTTGTATAGTACATGCATGTCATGGCCATTCAGTAAAGAGAAGACTGCTGATGGAATTGCACTATACCTGGACACCTCAACTATTTTGCAACTGGCTCTCTAATTAACAAACCATGACAATGTTACCAATATTGTTGTTATGGCAACAGATTTAGATAAGATGGTGGCAGCTAGCTTAGAATGTTCCTGCTGGGCATTGAATAGAATTGGTGGTTTAACTAGACCAGAGTTGATAGCACCATTTGGTCTAGTAAATGATGATGACTCGAGGCAAAAAGATGTGTACTTTTTTTTTTTTCTTTTAGTTGATGGCTTCGTGCGATTAGCACATTTAGCCAGTGTCAAAGTAATTTTTCTTACAAGTAATACATAAATATGCAATATGATGATGGTGAATGAAATGAAGTGAGAAATGATATACCCCCAACCCCTCGAGTATCTCAGTAAAGATGTGGGGCTTTACTAAGTCCTCACGCAGACTTCTTGAGAGAATTTGAAAAGTGACGTTGCACTGTTTTGTTTCATTTGCCAACACTCATGCACACTCACAAACAATTAACGGTTAATAATCCACCATTATTTCACATTAATATTCAACATAACACCAATTTTAGAAAATAAAACAAAACCGCAGACATGACTCTTCACTTTCCCGCCAAGAACATCCAGATGTGTACTTACTTATTGACTACTGGGTGTCTATAATACTTATCTAGTATGTTATCTAGAAGCTATAGTAAATAGATAGTAGGGTTTAGTGTAATTTTTTAAATTTAATCTCGTTAATTAATCTAGTTTTTGCCACTTCTGTCTGGGCACGAGGTATTTAATTTGGTGTAATCAATTAACTTAAATGGTTTCTCGATTATTTTGTTTATAATATTAAATCAAGTATTTAGTAAGACAGTGACATTGTTGGCCTCGCAAACGATTTTCGATTTTGTGACCATATTTTATAATTGTTTATTTATTACTTGTTTCATACAATTAAACGTCTAGAATCTAGTGTGTTAGTGGCTTCAAAATATTTACTTGAACCTTGTTTTGTTTTCTAAATAAAATTAATAAAGAAATATAAGTATACATAGACATTGAATTATTATTTTAACAATCTTCTAGGGCTGATGAGTAAAAACTAAAAACAGCCCCGTGAATGCTTATTACGCTGCCTGCTTTGATAGGACCGATAGCTTTTTAGGTTCGTTCTAATACACATTAACAATTTCATAAAGAAATCGATTCGCTAATAATAAAGAAACTAATAAGAACGATTCGTTCACAGTGAGCGATTTATCAGGACAAATTCCTAGAAAACTGGGACAGCAAGCGTCGACATCGCCATTAGGCAAGATGTGTGTGAATGTAGAACAGAGTTAACATGACCTACCTTCATATCGGACACGATCTGCTGGTACAGGCCCCATAGGAGAGAGCAATCCTTCTCTGTAGTCCCCTCCATTGTTAGAAAACAGAACAAAATCACAAGAAATCAAACACTCGGAGCGATCACAAACACAGTCGCGCCATAACTTTTCACCGAAAGTTGCATTTTTTCGATTATTTTCTTAGATATTTTACTTTTACCTACCTACATTTCACTTCACGTTATGAGGTATAAACACAATACTACGAAACACGATATGCAACAAATCAATATTTATATACATGAATACCCTCCTTGTTATACCGACTATCGGTGAAAAATATCAAAACTTCACAATAAAACTTACTGAAAGTATTTAGAAATATTTTTTAAAGTATTTAGCACTCACATTCATTCAAGAGAAAAATATTTTCACTTATTTTCATTCACAAACATTCGACTGAATATTTCTAGCCCTAACTTAAACACGGCGACAGACAACCACATCGGCTCGACCGGATTCGTTTTGTTTGTTGCATTTTGTGATTCGTCAATTCTGTAACGGTGTTGCCAGTACTATTTTAAATTTTCTACTATTATATTGCAAATAAGTGCCTGCATTATTTATCTCTTGCTCTGCATTTGCAGAGAAATAACGAAATAACAAAATTAATCGATTGCTATTATTATTTTACTTTGATAATTATTTATGATAAAAATAATTGTTTGAATTTTTTATTTAAAATAGCAATATTCTATCGATTTTGTTTTAATTATTTAAATATGTTTGTGTAAATAAAAATATCAAGCGTTATTTTAACATAGTAATTATTAATGATTTTATTTTTACTAGTTGTTGCCAGCGACTTCGTTCGCGAAAATAA
Organism: Eudonia truncicolella; assembly: GCA_949315975.1. Taxonomy (NCBI): domain Eukaryota; kingdom Metazoa; phylum Arthropoda; class Insecta; order Lepidoptera; family Crambidae; genus Eudonia; species Eudonia truncicolella. The sequence goes on along the minus strand of OX438848.1, from coordinate 2,446,449 downwards.
CACTAAAAAAAAAGTAAAAAAAAGTACCTTATATGCTGGGTCTGGGTCATGGTCTGTATATGAGGAAAGTTTCATTAAAATCCATTCAGTAGTTTTTACGTGAGAGAGTAACAAACATCCATCCATACTTACAAACTTTCACGTTTATAATATTAGTAGGATTTATACCAATAAATACTTATTTCACACAAATTATAGAACCCTAGTTTCCAAGCCATAAACAGTAAAAAAAACCGACTTCAAAAAGGAAAAAAAAAAGTAAAAAATAAATTTTCTTTACTATGTAATTTGTATTTTGATTTACTTGATCAAAAATAATTAAATAAGTATACAAAAAACAGCTCTAAGAAGCAAGAAATAATATTGAAATAATATTGTTAATTACCTAGATATGCATATCAATTTAAAAGAATGTTTATTGAAGTCGGGTGGTTGGTGGTCGGCTGGGGGACAATTTTGTTTCATTTAAATTTTTATAGTTGTTCCATTATCTCTACTTTTTTATTGTAAAAGCCCAACCCGACTTCAATAGACCTTCTTTAAAACTAATATGCGTATCTAGGTAATTAATATGTACTAAGAAATTTTTTAAGTCGGTTTTTATTCGGTCGAATTGAGAAACCTCCTCCTTTTTTTGAAGTCGTTTAAAAAAATGGGAGCCATTGTCTTTAAAAATATTACAAATTAGAACTAAGTACAGTCAGTCAGTCAGTAATTAAAACAATAATAAGCATTTACCTATCTTACAAGTAATTTTCATTGGTCTTTAAACATATTATTATTTTAGTGATATAAAAAAATATATTTTAAAACTTTGATAGGTCTGAAATCAGGAACAAGGATTTTATTTCTCTCTCCCTAACAAGGATTCGTTGACCAAAGTTATTATTAAGATTTAAGCAATACAGTCAGAATGTAGTTTAATCTTTAAATCAGGGCCATAACGTTACCAAATCACGCTTCGTATCGTTGAGTATCGTTATTTCTACATAGTTAAACTGGTAGTGTTAATGTAGGTAACGTTATCTGGAGTACAGGTATCGTTACTTTTTCGTTACCTAATGTGCATTAGCCAATTCGCGTATAAATATTATTAGTTTACTGGTAAAAATGTCACCCAGGTAACGATACTAAGCATAACGTTAACTAATTTTAAACGTTATTCAAACCCCTGCTTCAAACTAACATTCAGAGAGTAGTGAATTTATATGGCAACACTGTAAGAAGCCAAAAGTGAAAAAAAAGAGATAATTGTCTATAGTTATGTCTAGTCTAGTCTAGTGATGGATGTCATCAGTCTTTGGTGATGTCTAGTGATGGTTCAAAGAGGGCATTAATATAGCGGATGTGTTGAATGAAGACAATAAAGTTTACTCCGCACTCCGCAAAACTCGATGAAAAGAAGTGATAGTTCATTAAATCTATCCACAATAAAAAACTAAATTACTTGTGAATTACGTATATTTTTACAGAAATCAGGGTGCTATATTGCTGTATATCCAATCATTGTATTCATAAACTTTCGTATAAATCGCTGGAACATTTTCCTTGCCGCACATCTTTATCCCGAAGCTCACCAATCCGATCACGTCGAAGGTTTTCTCTCTCTCGAACATCAGAGGCCCACCAGAATCGCCTCGGCAGGAGTCTTTGTCTTTCTCTCCTCCAGCGCAGAGTTGACCACTCCCTAGAGCTACGTTCCGCGTAGGCTCGCTGTAGACTTCTTGGCATATCTAGTAACACAAAGAACCTTGGTTAAATTTCCTTATGATATTTCTGGTTTCTATCTTCCTTCCTTCCTTCCTTCGATACCAGGTCTTGGGTTCAATTCCCACGTACGTCGGGCGAAGTGTATTTCAGATTTTTGGTTTGTGATCGCCAAACCACATTTGGCAAGCGTGGTGATTAAGCCATTACCCATCAAATGTAGTGATGACTTGTTTCAATGATGTCCTCATTATGAGGGGGGCCTAAGCCCAGCAGTGGGACAGTTATAGGCTATTTACTAACCCATCCTGAAATATAATACGCTTGTGTAAACCATAAGGTCGCGTAAATAGTCTGAAGAAGCTATGTGGGTTGATCAACGATTTTTCTCATCTAACCCGAGCATAATATCCGTTGGCGCGTCGGCGCCGCCCCACGGGCCGCGCCGCGCCCCGTGCCGAGCGGCGGCGGCGCCGGCGGCGACGCGACTGACGCTTCAATTGTGACATTAGCATACTTTACCTCCTTGTTGACAAACGGTACATCAACGTGAACTTTGATATCGCTGTGTAGATGTGTGGAGTTTATTTGACCCCAACCAGCAACATACAATCGGAAGTTTGGTGGTGGCGCCAATGTATCGTCGACGGTGGGAAGGCAAATCGGTCGGATAAAGTCTGAAAGAAAATTAATGCCAATCAGATTCTTTCAAAAGAGAGATTGCGGTTTGCCTCAGTCCGCCTTTTTTCCAATAGATAAGGTCGAAGGCGAAAGCGCACTTCACCCGGAATCATCAACTACTGAGCCAGTGGGCACTGGCTATCTCTAGCTGCCGTCACACAACAATGCAACAAAAATTGATGTAATGGCGATACATTTAGATAAGATGGGGGTCTTTACAGCGTTACTGGACTTTTTAGGGCGAGAATCTCAAGCCGCGTGATCGATAACCCGTCAGAGGGTTGCTGGAGGTTTCTAGAGGAAAGGAAATATTATTTAAAATAAACTGAATGTGATATCGAATTTTACTATGAAGTAATGGATTACTGAGATTATTCTTAGAAAATTGTATAGATGTCCAACGCCCCTGTCGGAAAAATCTGACAATAGAGACGGGACATAAGCAAAGATTTACTGATACAAAAATCCACATAAATTATAATATTTCTGATTATACTGACTAATCCTTATAATTATCCTTATCCTAATATTATAGATGCGAAAGTAACTCTGTCTGTCTGTGTATTGCGCAATCACGCCTAAACTACTGAACCGATTTAAATGAAATTTGGTACAGAGATAGTCTAGAGCCAGAGAAAGGACATATGCTACTTGTTTTATGCGAAAAAAGGGCTGTAATGTGGTAAGGGGTTTAAATAGGGGATGAAAGTATGCATAGAAATTACGTCATTTTTAAAGCTAGAAGCTTGAAACTTTTTTTTAGGCTTTTGATTAGATTTATATAAATACGACAAAATAATTAGCCTAAAAAATTAAAAATGCTGCCGAAAGTCACTATTCCACGCGGACGAAGTTGCGGGCACAGCTAGTTTAATATAAAACAAATAAAGTAACTGTTACTGTAGAAATAAATTTGTTTATTTAATTTAATTTCTTTGAAAATAAGTATAAAAATGTCAGTGACTGAATTGATGATTCCCATCCCTAGCTTGCATGTTTAGAAACGAATGTTGTTAGACTAGTACACCCCGCGCCACGGTTGGAGAAAGACTACCGCTTCTTCTGACGTCATAAACGAGTGCCACCTTCTGGAGTTTTCCATTGGTGTTGTGCTTAGCGTGTAGCTATTATGTTCGTGTTATCGATAAATGGGCTTTTTCTTACATTGGTTTACCTAAATATCTACTAATATTAGAAATTAAATTACAAAGTAACTCTTTCTATCTGTCTGTTACCTCTTCAAGCTTAAACAGCTGAAGCTAGCGATGAAAGAGACTCGAGTCCTTTAGTCGTTTAAAATAAGACTCGCCTCTTTTTACACGACTCGCCCCTAAAATTAAGACTGTAGCTTTTAGTCTTAATTAATATGAAACTTTTTGCAGTCACGGACCTCTTTCACAATTTAATTAAACAATTCCGGTTTGCTCGGCACACGACGGACGGCGAGACGGCCGCTTGGCGGCTTGGACAACGCAAAACTTCACCAATTTATGCTTCTCAATAAATTGAATAGTTAACAATAACACTGAAACTTTAATTTCATTTTGTAATATTAAAATATTTCACTGAGACACACATGGCATTATTACATTTACACACCCCTGTCAAAGATTATTTTAGGAAAAGAAAACTCTTTTATTGGTAGTTTCACTTAGTACGTAGTATCTCTACCTAGTTTGTGCTTAGTACTAAGTTAATGTGAAGGATGCTGCTTGTGACATGCGCATGCGTGAAGACGATGACGATGCGTCATTGTCGCTGCGAGTGCGTGGCTTAGCCGAGAAATGCTGAGTTTACTGCACAAGAGTTTACTGAGCTATTGCGGACCCCTGATACACTTGCTACGGACCCCTAAGGGGTCCGGGGACCCCACTTTAAGAAACCCTGATCTAGAGTCTTTTTGTTAAAAGATAATAAATATTTTTCAATTACCCGTCCAAGGCGCCAATTGTTTCATCCTAATAAGACCGATGTCGTTTCTCCTGACGTTCCCATCGTACGCCGGGTGAGTGACGGTTCTCTCGATGGGTATAGACACAGGCGCATCGTTGCAGTCCAGACCACCACCGGCAGCTTCTTTGCAGTCCTGCTCAGTAGATGTGTCGTACTCTCCAAGGCGTACGCTTACACTAGGAAACAAATAGAAATGTTTATTAGTGACAAAAACTACAAAGTACTCACTCCTGAACATCAGAATACTTACTACATACTGTCAAATTTCCTCGATAGACTTTGAACTTTATGTATTTATGGGATATTCAATTCAATTCATTTATTTATCTCGAGCATCAATGGCTCATTTGGGTTAGTTACAATAAATACCTTATACTATGTTAGTAAAATTAACAATTTCAATAAAATTAAACGCAAATACAAAATTGATAAATACATTATAAATTAAATTTTAAATCAAAATTACATTTAAATCATTCAAACAAATCAAATTAAATCAAAAATTAATCAATAAATTATATAAATTATAAAATAAATAAATCAAATTCTAAATCAACCAATTACTTTATATTATGGTTGAACATTTGTTGAAGAAATTTGACAGTTTTGGGTAGTCTGATGTGCAGGTTTTTTTTAATACTTTGACTCAACTCTATCTCGTGTTAAGTGGTGTACAATGTGGGCCTTAAAGGTGGAATCCGGTCAGCATGAATTGTCAATTGTGCCTAGTGCAAGTCTCATTCGACCACGTTAACGAAAACGGCCTCTGTGGTCTATATAGTCAATATAGTGATTAAGACCATCATGGCTATTTACTTTGATTCTAGCGTCAAAATCGACTAGTGCCTGTGCAGAGATGCATTTTGAGTAAAGGTAGAACAAGAGAGGGAAGAGAATACAGCCCTGTCGTACTCCTCTTCGGACCTCCACACCAGTCAGTCATTCATTAATCTCAGACAAGACGTCCACTGCTGGACGTCTGCCTCCCCCAAGGATCTCCACACCGACCGGTTTTGTGCTGCTCGCATCCAGCGGCTTCCCGCGCCCATTATCAGATCGTCGGTCCACCTTGTTGGAGGCCTGCCCACACTGCGCTTTATGGTACGCGGTCGCCACTCGATGACTGTTCCGCCCCAGCGGCCATCAGTCCTGCGAGCGATGCGCCCTACCCACTGCCACTTGAGCTTAGCAACTCTTCAGGCTATATCGGTAACCTTTGTTCTTCTGCGGACCTCCTCATTTCTGATTCGATCACGCAGAGAAACCCCTAGTTTAGCCCTCTCTAGTGCTCTTTGTGTGACCTTGAGCCTTTTAATGAGGTCCTCGTGAGCGACCACGTCTCAGTCCCGTATGTCACTAGCAACACACACTGGTCAACGACTTTCTGAGATGAGTTATTAGGTTTAAAAACATTTTTAAAATGTGACATCTTACGGGGTCCCACGTTCAAGGATGGGTCCAGTGAGGCAGTGGGCAGCGGTCAGCACATACTTCGCGCTGATGAGCACGCCGCCACACAGCGTCTTTATCCGCGTGTTCTGTTTATACTCGATTAGTGCTATCCATGGATACTGGTCCAGCTGCGTATATGTGCCACCCACTGGAATTTAGAAAGTTATTCTCTTATTTATAATTTATGTAGACACAAACAAACAGAAGGGAGAACACAGTAAGAATAGATAAGTACAAGGGCGCTGCTTATTTCAGATTGAAATTTCTTCCAGCGGGCCCGTAAAAGGAGAAGACACAAGAAAATGTAGAAAAAGTGTGCACCTCACAAAACAAAAATAATATTAAATCAACAAGAGTATTAAATCCTAAATATACAGTAAAATATAATTACGACACAAATTAAACATACATACAATAACAATGACACAATTAAGTGGAAAGATACTACTCCTTTACGTGCTTCTTAAACGAGTAAATCGACGTGGACTCCCGAATACTGGGTGGTAGGCCATTCCACAGTCTGACTGCATGAACGGAAAAGGAATAGGAAAAGAAGTCGGTTTTATGGGAAGGCATATTGAGATTGAGGAGGAGGTGTGAGCGACAAGGAACATTAGAACTATGGGAAAAGGTGACCCGCTCTTTCAGGTAAGAAGGGTACGAAGGGTTGAAAAGGATTAGTTAGTAAATTTTATATAGGTATCTTACTAACTGTTCCCCGACCACAATTCCCCGGCCCACCGCGTCACATCGCGTCGTCGCCCGGATGCGCTAGTACTTCGTATTCGCTTCGATGTCAAATAGCCTATCGGCATCCACAAAAATTCGGCCATCAAATGCAAATATATTTTTTCAATTTTGACCGGTAGTTCTAAAGATTAGCGCGTCCAAACATAAAAACAAACTCTTCAGCTTTGTTATATTAGTATACATTAGAGGTGCCAAACGAGCCAGATGATTGATTCCTCCCGGGAGTCCACCATACACTTTTGACATAAAGTTCAAAGTCTATTGAGGAAAGTGTGAAAATTTGGAAGAAATTTGACAGTTTTGGATAGGTTGATGTGCAGGCGTCTGTACCTAACCACGGCCACCCATGGATGTCTAAAACACAGAGGAATTACAGATGCGTTGCCAATCACTGAGGAAACAGCTAACTCATTTCTTCTAATGGACCGGGAACACCGCTGCTGTAATACGAGTCGCCTCGGTGGCCGAGTGGAAAAGTTATTATAAACAAATTTTAATAAGCAAAGAATAAGCTCCGAAAAGTTATTAAGTGTATTGTTATTGTCATGTAAACGTCATATAGTACGAAAACAAATTGATTACGTAGGTAATAATTAACAGAAGGTTCCGCAACTCTATTAAAAGCGCCGTTATGTACCCGGGAGCAGATTTCAAATCTGACCACAATAATATAACAAAACCATTAGAACAGACACCAAAAAGATAAAGGAACGTTTGATTAGATCAGCCGTTTCAAACGCTATAAATCAATGGGCGGATCAGGAGCTAAAAAAGGGTTCATCACCTTCGGAAATGTGGTCATCATTGAAGGAGACGGTCAACATTATCAACAAGACCATACTGCAACCTAATCACTTTATCAAGAAACGAAATCCTAGATTTGATGGAAGAACGAAGGAAATATAAAACCGCGGATCCAGTAAAATGTTCAGAGTTGGATAAGTTAATCAACAAGTAAATTGTAGCTGCCAGAGATAAATTTTACAGGAACAAATGCGACCGAATTGAAAACCTTCTACAAAAACATGACAGTTTTAATATGCATTATGAAGTAAAAGAACTGTCGGGACTTAACAAAAAACATGCTTTATGTTATGATGATCATGGTAAGCCTCTCCTAGACATAGATAGTAGGAGGAGAACGTGGAGCGACTACATAGGTAAAATAATTTCTGACGCTTCGAGAAGTACCACTAGTTTGTCCACCGGTGATATTGGCCCACCTATATTAACATCAGAGGTGAAACAAGCGTTAAGGTCAGCCAAAACGGGAAAAGCACTCGGACCAGATAACATACCAGCCGAAGTGATCAAACTTTTGGAGGATGACTATAAAGAAGCTTTAACTCGTCTCTTTAATCAAATATATGACTCAGGAACTTTACCCGATGACTGGCTTCGATCTACGTTTAACACCTTGCCAAAAAAAGCAAAAGCTAAAATGAGCCATGTTCTTAAAATATTCGTAGCTATAATCCATAATAAGATACGACCAAAATTCGACGAGCAATTAAGGGAGAGTCAGTTCGGTTTCCGAGCCGGAATGGGTTTGCTCTCGATGTTCTAGTACAAAAATCCAGAGATATGCAGACTGACTTTATCTTGTGTTTCATCGACTATGAAAAGGCGTTTTATCGCGTAAAACACGACATTCTTATGGAACTCCTGATTAATGTTGGTTTGGACGGCAAAGACTTCACGATTATCAAGAACTTGTACTGGAGCCAGGGAGCAACTAAGTATAAGCTTTGAAGCGGAACCCCAAACTGTTGGATTTAATTGCTACATAATAATTGTAATTAACTTTAATTGGTCAATTATCTTAACAGCTATCACTAGTTTTTTTCTTTTAAACTTTCTAGCTGGCAAACGGAAACTGAACAGGTTTGCCGTGGAGTCAGACAAGGGTGTATTCTGTCACCTCTACTTTCAACCTGTACTCGGAAGCAATATATCAGCAGCAGCAGCGCTGGCGGGGCTAGAAGTCGGAGTTAAAGTGAACGGCAAGGTCATAAATAATTTGAGATATGCCGATAATACAGCACTAATAACTTCAACGGAGCGTGACATGCAAGATATAATAGATAGAGTGCACGAGTGCAGTTCGAGAGCGGTGCTGAATATGAATGTATCCAAAACGAAGTTTCCGGTTGTATCTAAGAACCACCTGAACACCAGGATTAAGGTTGCATGATTAGATATAAAGCGTGTGCGGATGTATAAATACCTCGGTGCTTGGGTGAATGGAGAATGGGATAGCGAACAAGAAATTCGAACCCGGATTGAAATTCCCCGAGCAACACTTAAGAGAATGGAGAAGGTTTTATGCAGTCGCAAACTATCGCTGAAGCTCCGTCTAAGATTGTTCAATTATTACGTCTGGCCTGTAGTGTTGTATGGTAGCGAGGCTTGGACTCTAAAAGCAGATACACAGAGGTTCTTAGAGTTCTTTGAAATGTGATGCTACCGAAGGAAGAATGCTACGACTTAGCTGGACGGAGAAAGTTTCCAACGTCAGAGTTCTCCAGCGCGTTGGCAAGAGTGGTGAGCTATTGCAGACCGTTAAGAAAAGAAAAGTTGGATACCTCGGCAATGTCTTGCGGCATGAGAGATACCAACTTCTCCAGCTGATAATGATGGGCAAAGTTGAAGGCAAACAACGAGCTGGAAAACGGAAAAAATCGTGGCTACGAAACATCCGAGAATGGACAAGCATTGCCTGGGTTGACGACGAAGCGAAATACGCTTGGCGCAGGAGCAGTGAGAAGTTCGCTGAGCTGACGGCCAACCTCCAGTAACGGAAAAGCACTGCACGAAGAAGAAGATCTAAACGTAATTTCAAATTAGAGTGAAAGAGACAAAACACTTCGTCACACGACAATTCAAAGCTTATTCTTTGCTAAGTCAAGTCTGCTAATTCAATAAAGTCTGAAGAAAGAAGAATAGTATGAAGTGAAGAGAACATTAGGTTATACCTATCTACACATTTTTATAATTAAGTATACGTTAATTTTTTAGTATTTTTATTTTTATATGTTATATTTTATTTAGAAGTTGTAATAGAGGCACACATTTATACGTTTATTTACGGTGGCGCGAGCGATGTTGTAATTTATAGAGGACTGTATTTTTTTTACTAGCGTTATATTAGGCAAGGTTTCGAACTGCGAGGGATGGCGACATGGGCAATGGGTAAACAGTTCGATGAAAACAAATCATTGATCAGCAAGCGGCAGTAGGCACCACGTGTCCGGCAGGCGGGCGAGCAGTCTGAACCGGCACCAGGTTGGTGGCCGGTGAATGAACTTGGCTGGAACACGGACGTGGACCACCAGCGTGTGGTCTCTCAAAGTTTTTAACACTAGTAACGCGGTAATAGCTGTCAGATGACCAAAATGGAGATCTCCTCTAAGCGCGTACGGCCATCTTTTCAAAACTCTGTCATTGCAAGTGCAAGTGCACTAACTCGCGATTGCAGCCGCAGCGAGCTCGTTAGCGTCCTCCGTTCTATATTGCGGTCACGCTCTTGGGCGCGAGAAAGGTATGTCAATACATACCTTCCCCTCCAATGAGGGAGATGGGTAAAGGAAGCCAGTACAGCGCCAATCAAACTACTTTTTATCAAATATGAAGATATTTCGTTAGCGACAAATGCATGTACTTAACTATTTTTGCACGGTAAATTTAAAAGTCACGAACTGGCGCAACCAATTTAATTGTATTGTTGTATTTTTTTTGTTGTATGATTTGTATCACTGTGCCAAAGATAAATAATTAAATAAATAGTATTATTGGTATGTCGGTAGCCTGATTTTGACTTTAACACTATGGGGCATTTGTCAAAATCTGGTCACATAAATAAAAGATTGTGAAGAATAGAACACCCCAGGATACTTGCCGGTGATCTTGTCTCCCTGCGTGCTGTCTCTGCCGCAGCATCCGCTTGTTTGGTGTGGTGGGTAGGCAGAAAGATTGGAATCGCAGCTACCCACTTTGGTCGCCTTTGCGGAAATAGGGCAGCAGACGCTATTCGGTCCTGAGCAACTGAAAATTAAAGTATCACGTTTAAATCAGGAAAATACACATACATTTTTAATCGATAAAGCCGAAAAAATGGCGTTTTGAAAACGAGCTTTATTTAAGTAAATACCTTTAATATGTAGATGATGTTAAATCTTTGAAAATAAAAGAGAGTATGAGACATACAGAGAGAGAGAGAGACAGAGAACACACACACAAATAAGAATAAAAACCCGGACAAGTGCGAGTCGGACTCGCCCACCGAGGGTTCCGTACAAATTTATGGGTACATATTATTATTAATGGGTTCAAGAATCGAGTCTCGAACTTTTCCTGAAATTCAGTTTCCAAAACCTACAATTACTTATAACATTGTGTTTTATAACTGAAATTGTAATTATACTTACAGTTCATATCTAAATTAGTTAGGTAACCTAATCAAAGCTGTACTTAAATATAAAATTTTCCGGTGACTGAAAAAATTATGAATAGTATCGCATTGTATATCAAAGTTGGAAAAAACAATGTCTATAATAGTGTTCGTTTTTGTAGTGCTAGTACTTAAGGGTAACATGCCTATAGAAGAGAAATATAATGAAATTGCATTTTGGGGATTAGCTTTAAAATCTATTTTTTTTTTTTTATATTAGAAGGAGGCAAACCAGCAGGAGGGTCACCTGATGGGAAGCAATCACCGCCGCCAATGGACATCCGCAAAACCAGAGGAATCGCAGATGCGATAAAAGCAATAATAGTTAAAAAGCAAAGTTAAAGTAGAGTACTAAGTACAGTTTTGATTTTGCCTAAACTTAACTTACTACTTATTTATTATATTTATTTACGACTTATTTTCTTAAACGCAATGTAATCCTCCCGTCTGTACTCCGTGCTTCGGAAGGCACGTAAAGCCGTTCGTCCCGACTGCATTAGCAGTTATTAACAACCTCTAATCCGCACTGGGCCTGCGTGGTGGCCCGTTCTCTCTATCCATATCCAGCAATAAGGACAGCAATGGAAAATCTAATGCAATAAAGTTTTACTCTGTTTCTATTAAATCAATTATTAAATTAAGGCACCTTGTGGGCCGGCAGGGTGAGGGTGACTGATGCTGCGTTGTTTTCACGCTGCACCAGTTGTCTTCGCGTTTGGACTCCATTTCCACTTAACATCAGGTGGAGTGGAGTCTTTTGTCGAGCTAGATATAAAAAAAAAAACCATATTACCTTTTAACGTCACATTCTATGCACGGTTGAGGACAGGCTTGTCTGCTTACACATTTTCCTTGTACGCCCCTCGGAGTCAAGCAAGTGGCCGTTTGCGGGCAGCATACCTGGAATAGTTAACATCATTCATTAGCCACAATCTGACTTCATCGACATGATGTACTCATTACAAAAACACAAATGTTGAAAAAATTTCCACGAGCAGGATTTGACCCTGCACTCTTCTGACATACCTGCCCCCCGACCGCCTAACCGATCGCTTTGGCTACGTGTATAGTTTATGACGTCATCTTGTCATTTCGTACCGCCTATGAAAGCGATATCGAAAGCTATAGGCTATAGCTATAGATATATGCCTATACCTATTAGCTAGATGACAAGATGACGTCATAAACTACACACGTAGCCAAAGCAATCGGTTAGGCGGTCGGGCCCCTGTTTTGTAATTTGTTTCGCAACAAAATTTGCGTTAAAATTATATAAACAAAACAAAAAACATTTTATGATGTACTCATCCATGTATTGACAACACTACTTGCACCCTTAACGCATTAACTGCACCCTATATTTTCATTGTTTTCTCTTTTGCTTCTTCCTTTTATATTTTAAAATCTGATGATTATTGAATGCGGCGACAATATCAACAATTCAAATTAAAAAAATTGGTTGCCTGTAAAGTCGATATACGGGCGAAAGTTTTACGTGACAACGACTTTGAGTGGTAAAATAATTTTAATGTGAATATTCATTCGTATAGTAGGAAGAAGGATGAAATAATAGTAACAAATTAAAACATTTATTTATACAAAGAATTATATTTAAAACATTAATTTATACAAAGAATCTCGCACTGAATTTCATATTAACAAAATTTTATTTTTACCTTTACACATACATACGTATTTACCTTTCACTTTTTATGTCTGTCTCTCTGGCTCTTAGGCGGGCTAACCATGCCCGAGTGGAAGGGACGCGTGCCTCTCACTCGCTCTCATTGTGAGCGCATAACGTGAGCGGAGCGTAACGCAGTTTCTTGAAGTGTCACCCGGCAAACCAATTTATAAGACGTTGTCACGTCAAAATTATTTTATTGGTCTATGTTGTATAACATTGGTCTTAAAATGATAATTAGATTCTACTAGGCACTAGGGTAAAGCCGCCACCTTTACCTTTGGCATGTCACCATCAAAGCCACATTTTGAATTGCGCAACAGATACAAGTCTTCCGTGGTCCTCGTCGGGGCTCGAATCAGGTTGAATAGTGATTGGCATTTGTGTATCACCACACAGTCGCCGGCACCACCGCTGGGAGTTGTGCATGAATCTGAGGATTCTTCAAAGAAGGTTTCAAATATTGATATACAGTGTTATTCTATGTTGTTCTACAATATTTATTTTAAGGTTTAATTTTTGACTGAAATTGTCGTTCAATGAAAGTAGAAAACAGAAAGAACGTAAAAGAACAATTTTTTTCTATGACAATTAGTTAGAACTCCATTACGAGTGCATGTAACTTTTCAAAATTTATTCATCATCAGCTCATTTTTTGGGTCCCCACTGCTGGGGCACGAGTCTTCCCTATGGATGGATGGACCACGCGGGCCCAGTGCAGATTGGTGGTTGTGGTGGTGGTGGTTGTTAACGATTGCTAATGCAGCCGAGATCAATGGCTTTCCGTGCCTTCCGAAGCACGGAGGAGTTCAAGATGATAAATGTTTGGTCACCCATTCGATGACCGGCCTTTGCGAAAGTTGCTTAACCTCAGCCTCACACATCGAGCTTAGAATTTTCAAATATTCATTATAGTGAACCAATTAAAAATATACATGTGTATTTTCTGTTCTATGTTACTTGACCAAATTGGTGTTGTGGTGTCTATTTTCTAGTAACAACAACAACAACAACAACGAGAAAACAAAATATTAGCAAAAGTTAACAAAATTTAGGGTCCAAAAAAATAAAGAAAGAAAATGAAGAAAAGATTGTTATTCAGTCACTATATATATTTTTCGGTAATTATCTTACGAGTAAGCACAGTGCCTTTATCTCACCTGATGTTAAGTGATGATAAGGCCAAATGGTGGAAGTGCACTTCACCCGGGATCCTCATAATAATAATACATTGAAGATCAAACTACAATAATAAACCGAGAGCTTAAATAGGATCAATCGACAGATAAATATAAAAGCTTGCACTGACTGTCCGTTACAAAAGCTGGATATACTAAGTTAACACTTTATCTAACTTCTTCTTCTTCGTTAATTTATGTATAATCAACGTTTATATATATGTACGGTCACCAACAGAAGAAGCGTTTGTTAGATTCTTTAGTTGCGTCGAAAAAGATTAGTTTGTCGGAAGTGTTCTCGCAAAATCACGTCACAATTAGGAATAATGGCTTACTTAAATCAACGCATTTAATATAAATATTTATTAAACAAAGAATTTTAAAGGGTAGGTAAATATGTCTTGCATATAAAGCCTCATCCAATTCTTTCCATAGATCAATTCATTCCATAGATTGGAACGCGAAAATAAGTCTTTTTTTATAAAGTTACACAAACTAGTTATTATTCTGAGAAACAAATTAACGCCCTACAGTAATTACCTATCACTGCAATTCGTTTCATACATTGACTTGACACTAACCGCACTAATCAATCATACCACAAAAAACATACATCTTTCCACTTAGGTTTTTTATAAGTTCATTCCAACCTTTGGAATAGCAAGCAGGTAAGAAGGGATGACAAATTGTTAGGTTCAGCGCTTTCGTCTGTGCTTTCGTTGCTACAAAAACATTTACTCACCCACAGTCAACAATCCTGATAGCAACGCGGATGCAACTAATAGCAACTTCATTGTTAATTTGCAACGAACTTTGATAGAACTTCGATAACCAACCGAGTCTTCGCACTCTTTCAATTTAGACGTTTACGAACTACTTCTGGTTTTAGCAGCACAACCATCGCGGTCGGGGACGCGGAGACGTTTGTTGTAATAATGTGGCTATGTGAGTTAATAACTCATGCATGCTGCCTTAAGTTTTCCTCAATACTGTGTGAATGTTGCTTAACAACAAACCTGTTGTATTTACAAAGTTGTTTGCTTTAAAGTGTGTATCAAGTGGTCAGTTGTAGCGATGGGATTTAGATGAACTGTGTTTAACAAAGCTTCAATGGTAGCTTTCATGGTAGCAAAATTTAAAAAAATATAATTATTTAAGCTTATGTTGTCTTTATTTTATGAATTAAAATGATGTGTCAACATTGATAGAATCACAATACTAGCAACTATTGAACCAGTTTTGGGTTTGCTATGTTAATAGTAGATTTTCGTCTATACCTACCTAAAGTAATAAGTTTTAACCGCCTCTGTGGTCTAATGGTTAAGACCACCGATTAGACCCAGATGTCCCGGGTTCGATTCCCAGCGGGTGGTACATCTTTGTGCACACGGTTTGGTTGGTGGTAGGGCTTGTTTGTCCGCCTGACTAGCTACCACCATTTTATCTAAATAGCGTTGTTGTGTTCCGGCAGATAAGATAGCCAGTGCCTCACTAGTTGAGGATCCCGGGTGAAGTGCGTTTCCATCATTGGCCTTATCAATCTTATCATCACTTAACATCAGGTGAGATCAAGGCACTGTGCTTACCCGTAAAATATAAATAAATAAATATATATTGTGTATATATATATTTCGCTTAACTTTCGTCTTTTTATGAATGGACCATTTATTTATTTTGCAACATAAATTAGTTACTTACATGGCGGGCTTAATGCCCTAGGCAATGCTGTGTCATTATTGTAATAGTATCAAAAGATTCGTCACCGAGCTTAATATGCTAATCTTATTATTGAACACACTCTTATTGTTAAACACTAGTGTTTCCGATAAGTTGGCGAAATAAATAAACATACAGTGACAGTGACTTAAAAAGGTGAATTAGTACTATAATAGAGGTTCGATGGCGCAACCGGTTGGTTAGCGCGTTCAGAGGGCCTAGGCCTAGTGAGTTATTTTTGACATTCGATCACAGAATTTGTATGGCATTTCGCCACTTTAACTCTTCTCGTTTGTTGCCAGGAGGCACTGTTGTAATGCCGTACTAATTTTAGTTTAAGTAAACGTGATCGAATGAACACGGATAGTAAACAAATTCACACTAGGCACCCAGGTTGCGTTCTTGAAAGTGAAGCAGCTTTCACAATGCCGTGTCACCGGATGGATGATCAGAATAAAATATCGAGTTCCTTGTCTCAAAGGCACGTTATACCCACCCGCTTTACACCATGTGTGGTGGGTGGGTAAATAGCCAAATTTTAGCTTTATGCTTTAAGTTTGAAGGCTTTTTAAACCATTTGTGGAATGTTTGGTAGGATCAACCTGATCAAGCATGATAAAACGGAAAAATTTTCTTGCGCATTTTTTTATATTATAGATAGGATATCACCAGCTCATTTTATGTCCGTGCATGTACGTGCCTCTCGAAGCAAGGAGGAGGTGGAGATAAAAATCGGTCACCCATCCGATGACCGGCCTTGGCGCAAGTTGCTTAACCTTAGCTATAGCAGACCGGTCGCGTTAACCACAGCGCCATTGAGCTCCTTAGGTGAGTATATCGTGTTCTGAATAAGGTGAATGTCCAGCATGATCCTAAGCCGGTAGCCGGTTTTACCGGTATCCCCCATTCCAATCTCAAAAAAGAACCATAATTATCTTAGATATTCTATTGCGTAGGTAGATATATAGCGTCACTCAGCGTTTTCTACCGCTTATACCACGGCGAGTACTCTGAAGAACTCTTTGACCTTATCCCACCATATTAGTTAACTAATGTGTAAAATAAACGCGAGTAGATCCGTAAAAGTTGTTTAATTTCAATGTGTAGTGTTCGCGTAAACTTTATAAAACAATATCTTATTCCACCTTCTCCCTTCCTCCATAGGGGTACGCGTGCTGCTCTCCGGAGTCACCGCTGTACTGTCTCGAACATTCCATCGCGCACAAAGAAATTTGGTGACTCGTTTCTTTGTTGCACTTCCAAACGATGGAATAGTCTACCAGCACACGTTTTCCCTCCTTCTTATGACATGGGGTCCTTCAAACGAGGCGTGAAGAGGCACCTTGTGGGCCGGCAGGGTGAGGGTGACTGATGCTGCGTTGTTTTACGCTGCACCAGTTGTCCTTGCGTCTGCACTCTGTTTCCACTTAACATCAAGTGGAGTGGAGTCATTTGCCGAGCCAGGTATAAAAAAAAGACTGCACAAGCTACCTAAGCTTTAAACAAACGCGCTCGAGCAACGCACTCATAGACCTCTCAAGAACACGGACTCTCGCCACTGACTGTTCAGCTCGCTTAGTGGCATAGTGACATTCACATCACAAGAGCTACTTGTAGCCTAAACTGAATAAATTATTTTGTTTTTTATATTTTTTTATTTATTAGGTACCGAAAAAAGCAACCAGTTGTTATTTGTACGATTGCAACGCGACTGCTCTTGTTGCGGTCACAAATCGCTCAATGTATGTACCTAAACTGTTACATACATTTCAAACGCAAATGCACTGAACGAGCGATCATTGAGCAATCAATTCAATTCAATCCATTCCGATCGTACAATTTACAACTGGTTGCCATTTTCGGTACTTCAAAAAAAAAAGAAAGATCCTTATATGCCACACCCTATTTCAACGGGCACTACGTTAATAACTATGTACTACTTCCGTCCGTTGATATTGTAAATGATTGAGAGTAGTGTTGTCACGACCATAAAAAGCTCCATCTTGTTTTTCCACTTACACTATGGTGGAAGGTGGTATGCCACCTTCCTAACCTTGAAAACTTAAATTTATACGATTTTTATTGTAATATTTTTGTTTATATTATATATCAACATAACTAATAGTATGTGGTTAATTCATTAATCTAATCACACCCGCCGTCACCGGCAGCGAACGGGTTCCTGCGATATCAAAAAATGTTGCGATTTCCTCTAAGTATTGCATGGCGCTTTGTGCGACCAGACTAAAACTTGTTATTTATAGGTAAGTTTACAAACAAAATTAAATTAACTTGTTGTTGTAGTAACTTGTTGTTTTTATATTAGTTTTTTTAGAGAGAATTTGCTAATGCGTCATCGGACTTTTTTGGAGGCGCGCGGGATTTCTTTGAGCCGTCCTGTGTGATGGAAACCCTGTGACGGGTTTATAGAGAGGGAATGGCTTTACGCAACCGTGTCCCCATTCTTTACTAGATTTTCCGAGGGGTTGATCGGTCGGATCGGGGATGATACATGTGTTTGATATATATAACTTAACTATTTATGATTATTGACGAATGGATGGCATTGAAGTATTTTTTACAGCTATAGTACAAATATGTGTTGTAGTTGACGTTTGTTGTGGAAAATAATACAAAAAGGGAAATAAGTAGGTGCTTTTGTTTTATATATTGTTTGTTTTGCTTAGAGGGTAACAAAAAATACTTACTTAAAAATCAATCAAAGCATCTATTACTGGTTTTTATAAAATAAAATTAGTTATGTAGATGCAAGTACAATATTACGTTCGTATCCTCACTTAGTGTTACGGAAGGGCTAGTGAATTGAGGGAAAACTAGGACTTCGGGATAATTAGGGAGAAAAACACCATTTAGCACAAGTAGATAAAAGACAACAGCTTTAATAATAAAAAACGTCAAAAAGACATATAAAATACAAGAAAACCATAAACAACCATACAAAAAGATCTTAAGTCTAATAGCCAGTTGGCAACATCCTCCCTTTTTTAAAGTAAGGGCACGATTTTCTTCAGAGGTCTTTTAAAAAGTCCTGCAGAGGTGCATATCTCGGCGACCCTGGCCACACCATCCTTGCCACAGTGTACCGAGGTTATTCGCCCCTTTGGCCACATTCCTCGAGGCAGGTTGCTATCTGCAATTAAGACTATGTCCCCCACCTTAAGATTTGGCTTCTGACCTTGTAGTCTTGGAACATTCACAAGAGGTAAATATTCATTTACCCATCTCTTCCAAAAATTATCGGCCATTCTGGCGGCTTTTCTCCATTTCACTCTTCCACACAAGTCGCCCTCTTCGGTCTGAACGACCAAGTTGCTTCCTGAAGAAGTCCCAATTAACAGGTGAAATGGAGTGAGGGCTTCTGGATAGTCGGGGTCAGGAGAAACGTGCGTGAGGGGTCTGCTGTTTACTATCGCCTCCGCCTCCAAAAGAAGAGTCTGCAAGACTTCTACAGTAGGTGATCTCGATTTAAGGGTAACCTTGAGAGCGCTTTTTACGCTACGGACGAGCCGTTCCCAGGCCCCTCCCATAAATGGGGCTGCAGGTGGAATAAATCTCCAATGAATGAGCTGGTTTGCAGCAAAGGTTGATACTTGTTCCCCGTAAAGTTTCTTAAGCTCCCTGCTCAGGCCGACGAAAGCTGTTCCGTTGTCGGAGTAAATTTCACGGGGTGCTCCCCGACGAGCAATAAACCTTCTTAAACTCATCATAGCTGCATCTGTTGACAAGCTGTCAACCATCTCCAGATGAACTGCTCTTATGACCAGGCACGTATACAGAGCAACATATCGCTTCTCATGTCTTCGGCCTATTGTGACTTGAATGGGGCCAAAGTAATCCAGTCCGGTGTACGAGAATGGCCGCTCATGATGTGCGAGTCTTGCGTGAGGGAGCTGTCCAATTGGGGGGTTAAACGGTTTCGCTTTTCTTTGTTTGCAAAACAAGCAATGGTGAGCCACTGAACGTACTGTGCTTCTAAGGCTGATTATCCAGTAAGATTGACGGAGCTCATTCACTACTGTCTCGGTGTTGGCGTGTGCAGCTCTCTGGTGAAATTTATGGACGAGCAATCGTACGGCTGGATGTTTGCCATCAAGGATGATTGGGGATTTGGCTGCCGATGGAACGTTAGCAGCAGCTGCGGTGCGTCCAGACAAACGAAGCAGGTGGTCTTCATTAATGGTGGGAGACAGTCTACACAATCGGTTTCCTCGGGGAAGTGATGCTTTCTTGACTATGCAAGCGATCTCTGCTTTGAAGCTGTCTATTTGGCTTTGCCATAAGATGTGCCTTTCTGCTTCATGCAAATCGTGCGCTGTCAGGTCGTTTGGAGAGAGTCTCGTATCACCTACTCCTCTACGTGCTACAAGAAGCTTTCTAATAAATAAATGAGCTAATGCGGTGGCTCGAACTAAACAAAGCCATTTACTGATGCGATGAGGATTGGCCGCTACAGGAGCTAATGGAGAAAATGGTTCTTCAACAGTTGCATGACAATGAACTCTATGTTTTGGTTTCAACTCAGACTTACTATTCACTGGTATGCAAATGACAGGCTCAGTTGGCCATTGACCAGAACGTAGAAAGTCTGAGCCTACGAACCAACGTGACTCTGAACTGAATGGATCTTTGCTCAAACGTGTCGCATCGTCGGCTATGTTCAATTGAGTTGGAACCCAGTGCCATTCACTAACATTAGACAATTCTGCAATTTCGCCTAGGCGATTGGCCACGAAGGGTTTATAATTGCGAGCGTCATTGCGAAGCCATCCTAGAACATTCATTGAGTCACACCAAAAAAACCTTTTGCTTGGCTTCAACTTGTGGGCGTTGCAAATGGTCTCTGCTAACCTAGCAGCTACTAAGGCGCCTTGCAACTCAAGCCGTGGAATGGAGGCTGGTTTTAATGGGGCTACACGAACTTTGCTACCTATAAGCGCAACTCTGATAGTTCCATCAGGGAAAATTAATCGCCAAAATGCTACAGCAGCATACGCACACTCACTGGCATCACAAAATAAGTGAAGTTCTCTTTCAAGGCGAGTATCGTCAAAATCGCTAAGGTTGTACCGTCTCGGAATTTTCAAATTGCTTAGGGAATTTACACAAACATTGTGCCATTCCTTCCACGCAGCGGTATCTTCCTGTGCGAGTTGATGATCCCAATCGAGTGATTTACGCCAAATATTTTGGAACATTATTCTAGCTCTAATGGTCAGTGGCGCTAACAGTCCTAATGGATCAAAAACACTCATCATTAGAGAGAGAACCTCACGCTTTGTACATTTGTCCGAAACAACTTTTTCAATGAAGCTTTTAACTTTAAAAATGAACAAATCCTCGGCGGGCTGCCAAACCAGACCCAAGGTTCTTACTGAATTTGCAACTTTACCCAAATCTACATTAACATTAGCTAAAGATGGATCTAGTAAAAGCTCTTTTGGGATGAGAGAAAGGGCTTTTGGATCATTGGATACCCAAGATCTCATCTCATAATGTGCTTTTTTGTGAATTGCTACAATATCAGCAGCGAGTCGCGCCGCTTTTTCCACTGAAGGTGTAGACGCTATGTAATCATCCATGTAATGATCGTTGAGGATAGCGTCCACAGCCTCAGGAAATTGACTTTGAAATTCTAAGGCGTTTTTATTTTTTATGAATTGGGCTGAAAAAGGACTAGAAGCCGCTCCAAAAATCATGGATGACATTCTGAAAACTTGAACCGGTTCGTTAGGCGAGTTCCTCCATAAGAAACGTTGGGCATCCCTATCCTCTTCACGTATTTTAATTTGAGGGAACATCTCTCTAATGTCTGCAGAGAGCCCAACTCTGCCCTCACGAAAACGAAAAAGTAAATCCAATATAGAATTTAGAAGGTCCGGACCAGTCAACAACATAGAATTTAAACTAACCCCGTTAGACTTCGCCGCCGCGTCGTGTACGATACGAAGTTTCCCAGGTTTATTGGGATTGGTGACACCGAAGTGTGGTAGATATGTTGTCTCTTTAAGAATAGTTACAGCCTTAACATCGTTGTTACTAAGGCGATCTTTCTTGTTGATGCCTAAAGAATCTAACTTATAGTAATTTTGTATTAGGGAGTTTATTTGACCGAGTTCAGAATCTGCTTTGTGAGAAAATCTGATGTGGTTGACTAAATCGACGGGTTTGGTCTTGCTTGAGTCAAAACCAAATAGTACCCAGCCTAAATTAGTTTTTATTGCAACCGGCTGCGACTTTGTGCCTTTCCTGATTGCTTTAGAAATCAACAGGTGCCAGTTGTCAACTCCGATAATTATTCTCGGTTTAATATCCTCGTAACAAAGAATAGGGACTAAATCTTGTAAATGAGGATACTCCTTAATGTTTTTAACATTGACTGTTTGCTTAGACAACCCTAGGTCACTAATTGATCTAGCATTTTTTATTTTAAATGTGTCGGTGCAATTACGACCCTTTATGTTAAAGTCCACGTATTGGACTTTGACCTTTTTGTTTAATCCACTGACGCAATCAAGCTGAACAAGGGACTCGGGTCCAGTTACACCGATTTGTTCACATAACTGAGAATCAATGAAAGTTGCCGTGGAACCATCATCAAGTAGTGCATAGGTGTCAATATTAGAAGATGGACCTGAAATAGTAACACCAATAATTTTGAGCAGAGGCCTAAAATGTTTTTTACCGCTACATGGCTCAGATGGTGACGTTGTGTGGGCAACCTGTTCGCTTGGTTGAAGATCAATTAATGACTCTTCGTCTGAAGAGGGCGTATGCTTGTCAGAATCGGATTCATTTTCAACTATTGTATGCGCTAGTAAGAAATCTGCGTTGTGAAGAAGTTTGTGATGACGAGATCGGCAGTCGGCAATATTGCAAACCTCTTTAGAGTATTTGCAAGTTTTGTAACTATGCGAACCTCTTTTCAGACATTTATGGCAAAGTTTGTGATCTTTGACTAACTGCCACCTGTCGCCGATTGACATCGTTACAAACTTGTCACATTTTGACAAATTATGATTTTGTTTACAAATCAAACATGCTTTTTGTTGAATTTCAGATTGATTCAATGTTTTCGTCGGAATTTCGTGCATATGTGATGACTTAGCATTGATGGAAGAATTTTGAATACTATTAGTGGATGTAACTGCGTGAACCTTTTCAAACCTTTTTTGAATTAATGAGGGCTCCGGAATTAAACCAAACTTGAGCTGCATATCGACTTCTCGACTTAAAAATTGTGCTAATAGTTCAAGTTTGGTCTTACCCTGAGGCAAGAAATGTGTAGCGCAGTAATCGATCCACTTGCTCCGAAGCAAAGGTGTTAGTTTTCCTAAAACAGATTGAAACAGTTCCGGTGACTCGAGATAACACCTTTGCTGAAGCAGTTTAATTGTTTCGACACAGTTGCGAACTCTGCAAGAGAACTTGTTAAGGTCACAACTGTCCGAGTTAAGTTTAGCCATAGCACGGACCGCAGAAATTTCATAGAGAACTATTATTTCAGACCTACCAAATCGCAACTCTAGCGCCTTCATCACCTCGGTAGGGTCGTGGGCTGAGACGAGGAGCACTGCGACTGCTTCTTTGGCTGCACCTTTGAGGGCCATGCCAATCCGCGCCAAGTTTTCGCTCGGCGAATGTGCGGTCTTGGTGTCCTCGAAAATCCTCTTGAAGGCCAGCCAATCGAGAGGCTTGCCGTCGAACACAGGAAGCCGGTGATCTCCACATCTTGAACCTTTATTGGCGAGTGATGTTATAGCCTGCGCTAATAAAGAGATGTCAGAACGCTGTTGTATTATTTCACTACCTTTGCTAGAATTTTGTATCGGTATATTAGGAACGTTCGCTGTGGCAGCAGATAAGCGGACTGGCTCTTTTGAGCTTCTTCTGCCACTTGTATTTTTGATTTGGCGACATTCAACATCCTTAACAGAAGGTTGTTCAACTATTTTAGCGGTAGGCGTACAAGGTTCTAACACAGCATCATCTTGATTATTATAAGCGATAGATTCTAACCAGTTTTGGACTGAAGTTTTGGAGCTTATTCGGCTCCTACCACTTTCAGACTCCAAAGATGCGAGCTGCGCTTCCAGTTCCAAGTCGGCGGCCTTTCGTTCTGAGGCTGCTGCTGCTGCTGCTGCTGCTGCTGCTACTGCTGCTGCTGCTGCTGCTGCTTCAGACTGAGCAATTTTTCGTGCATGTTCAGCCTGCAGTGTGAGTTTTTGAGCGCGCATTGTACCAGTTGAGCGAGACCTGGAACTTGAAGCATTAGAGCTTACGCTCGAAATTGGAGCGACCGCGGCGGATATAGACGCCACAGGATCGCTCATGTTGTCACTTTTACTTGGCTTTCCCTCGGTCTCCCGAAGTTTTGCTTGAGCCCTAGTGTTCATCATCAAATTTTGAAATGAATTTAAATGGACAAAATTTTTAAACGCGAATGTTCAAAATAACGGTAGAAGGACCAAATGTTACGGAAGGGCTAGTGAATTGAGGGAAAACTAGGACTTCGGGATAATTAGGGAGAAAAACACCATTTAGCACAAGTAGATAAAAGACAACAGCTTTAATAATAAAAAACGTCAAAAAGACATATAAAATACAAGAAAACCATAAACAACCATACAAAAAGATCTTAAGTCTAATAGCCAGTTGGCAACACTTAGTAATATTACGTGAAGAAATCTTTGTACTACCCTTTTCAAGCACATTGTAAGTTAAAGTTCATATCGAGGAGTGCACAAAGATAAAAACTATATAAAATATAGACATTGAACAAAGATCGTTTCAATAGTTGAAAAGGGTTATTGGCCTTACATTACATTTTAGCGAGTATACAAAATATTTATGTAAACAAATATGCAATAAATATATTTGTAATTGTGAATTCAATCGAACTTCGTCCACTGGGCGACCATTAGTACAATTATTTAAGATCACGCCATAACATTGCTGTATATCCAATCAATGTAATCATACACTTTAGTATAAACTGCAGGTACATATTCAATACCGAAGGTGGTAGCTCGGAAACTCGTCACTCCCACCACTTCGAATCTATTGTTCGTGAGATACATCAGAGGCCCTCCGCGATCGCCTCTGTACGCATGTGGTACACCACCAGCGCACATGTGGCTGTCCCAAAGAGTTATGTTACGCTGTGTCGTGTTGTAGAACTTCTGACATTTCTGGGGTGGTAGAAAAGCATTTTGTTAATACACAGATTTTTCGGTCCTAAGTCTCCTGTACCACGTCTAAGTAAATTAGTGAACAGTCTTATTGATTTAGTAAACAGCTTATATTTGTCCCACTGCTGGGCAAAGGCGTCCATCATTGAAATTAAGTCATCGCCACGACTGATGGGTAATGGCTTAATCACCACGCTTGCCAAACGCGGGTTGGTGATCACAAACCCGGTTTATGCATCGAAAAATCCGAAATACATTTTGCCCGACCTTAATGATTTACTAGATTTTAATTTCGATTCTCAGTCTAAAGTTTACGGAACTGTTCTGAACTTTTATAAATAAGGGAAATTTATCTTTAATAATTAATTTGTTATGCATAAAACTTTTTTATTTTTATTCAATGCATGCGGAGGTTGCATGTAAGTAATATTTACATTTAGCTTGTAAGTTCATGTTATTATACCTACATAACTGCCAGTATTATTGTAAATGGTGATCCAAATAAACAAAATAAAAATAAATTACAGTTACAGTTAATAGAGAGATACAGGGTTATTATAAGTAAACATATATTTTTATTTTTTTAAAAGTGGCAGTGCTAGTGGCAGAGCCGGTGGTGACAACTGGGAACAACCCAAGTTTTTGCTTAGGCGAAGAAAATGCCTTGGGATTGTGACAGATCAAAGTAAGTACCATTGGTGAATATGCTCTGAGAACATAGCCTAGTGGCTATGTTCTCAGAGCGGAAACGTATGTATGTATGGATTAACATTACACAATTAAATGGACTGGAATGCGGAAACCGGAAAGTAATAATGTTTAATGTTTCAACGTTTCTCAGAATCCTAGCTAGAGTATGGTTAACCACATGTTTAAATCAGGGATAAATAACTAATAATTAGTTACATATTATTAATATATTATCATGTTTTGATATTAACGGATTAAACCGCACTGGGCCCGAGTGGTGGCTTATGGCCCGAGTGGTGGTTTATGGCCCGTTCTCCCAATCCATTCCTCAGGGAAGGCTCGTGCCCCAGCAGTGGGGACATAAAAATGAGCTGCCGATAAGGATGATGATGATGAAGATAAAGGTTTAACTATTTTTCAAATCACTTAATACTTCTATTTAACTCTATCTCTGTAATATATATATTACAGTGTTAGGAAAAGGAAACGCAAAAATCTTCAAAATAAGCAACTTTCACTACCTACCTGATGCAACTAAAAAATAGCAAAAGAAATTCATCAATTTATGCTTTCATACAGAGCCGACAACAATGGCTATCATCATTTCTAATAATACCAGTCCACTGCTGGACTAGGCCTCTCCCAACGCTTGCTATTGAGTGCAATCTTCGGCTTTCCTCATCCGACTGCTACCAGTTACTTTGAGTATATCATCGCTTCATCTCGCTGGAGGACGTCCTCCTACATCAATATATGATATCATCATCATCTCAGCCTAAAACGTCCAGTCCACAGCTAGATATATGCCGCTCCCAAGAATGTCAAAACGATCGGCTTTGTGCTGCTGCATCCAGCGGCTACCCGCGACCTTCACCAGATCGTCGATTCACCTTGTTGCCTGTGCAATGCCTTTGCTATGGTGTACCTGATTTTTTTATGTTTTAATACTTCTCTTTACCTCCAGCTCAACATATGGAAGGATAACATCAGTTTTGAGGGTACTCCTGTCATCAGCTCCGCCCGCCCCACCCCACCCAGCCAAGAAGAGATGGAACACGGGTGGGAGGGGGTCCCGTGTATAATCCGATCGTGGAAGACAAATTGGTCTGATGAAGTCTGAAACAAAGTTATTTCTGGAATAAACAATGACACTAACTATAACTAGATTTGGGTCTCTCTACTTTCCTAATGCAAGAAGGCGAAGGAGATCGAGGCGAAGATGGCGTGCCGACCTGGATGACTGGTTGCACACTAACCAGATTGGCCCACTGCAGCAGCGGATAAGCTGATAACAATCTTACTATGTACTAAATCCTGTTCTTAACAATTTTTTTATAGATACCTTGGCAAATGACTCCGTCTCCAACCTGATGTTAAGTAGAAATGGAGTCCAGACGCGAAGATAAAAAATGAAATGGATGAAATTTTGCACATAGACAAACCATGACACGGAAAAGGCCATAAGACGTTAATCGCGTTAACAGGATGCTGTGAGATAGTATGTGTAACCCTCGCGTACGAAGACGCAGGCAGCAGCTAGCAGACAATATTCCTATTTCATATGCTGGTCTCCAAACTACCAGTGCATGTCATCAGAAACTACTTAAAGACAAGGGACCAACCAAAAATACTCGTACATCAGGCGAATGGCTAGCAGTATGTCATTGATCGTTATCTATTCCATCTCGAAAATTCGAGTTTTCGATTCGATTCGATTGAGTTAACTCAATATTGGCCAGTCTTGTCAAAATTAGCCGCTTTGGAAGAAGGATGGGAGAGTATGATGATGTACATGCTATATAACAATAATGACTAGAACAATAAAGTGACAATTGATCTACCTGTATAAGGTGCGAGCTCCGTCAACCGGATGAGGCCTATGTCATGTCTTCTGGCGAGACTGTCGTACTGCGGGTGGGCAATGGTGCTCTCCACTGGTATCGAGATCGTCGCATTCATACAATCTATAAACTCAGAAAATGTTGTGTGGCAGTCAAGCTCGGTACTAGTATCATATTCTGCCAGGCGAACAGTCTTCCTGGAAAATGTGGAGGAAGTGAGTTTTCTTATTGATAAGGCACAAAGTCTGGTTTTTGAAAATATATGTTTAGGTCTTTTTTATTCAGTAGAAAATTTATTAGGCGTACCTCTGTACCCAAATAGACTCAGATGGTTATTTATTTGGGAGAATTTCAGTAGATGGAGAGAGGAGGCACTAACAGCCCCTGCACTTGCCCTCATATGCCCATAGGGTGATCCGGACACCCATGAAGCAATTTTATTTTATTTTATTTTATTTTATTTTATTTTACAATTTTTGGAAAACTTACAGCTATATTTTAAAAATAAATTAATGTATAAATACAGTAAGGCCAATTACAAGTTTTCACCTATAAACAAAGTATGTAGATACATTTGGCAAATCGTTGTTAATATTAAGTACTTTATTTTTAAGAGCCGTGCGTGACACATAATGGATAAATACCTTTCATGAGCTAACATACATAAAGAAGTTATTATTGTATAATTTTTTGAACCTAGATACGTTAGTGTTGAATAAGTCTAAGTCCATATTTCGACACATTGAATTGAAAAGCTCAGGCGCCCTATTGATGAACGCATTAGATCGATAATTAGTCCCTGACAAAGGTACATGCAGTAAATTTGTGTGTCGCGTTGTTTTCCTTGGTGTATTAATATAAATTTTACTGAGTAGACCGGCAGAGTCAATATTACCTTGGAATGTTTTAAGAAGTAGTGCTATATCTGACATTTCCCTTCTTTTATGTAGTGGTAAGAAATGAAAATGCTTGCACCGTTGTGTGTAATTTTGGAAGAAACTATGACATTTATATTGCAAATATCGTAGAAATCTCTTCTGCACTGCCTCTATCCGCGAGATGTAAATGTTGTATTGGGGATTCCAAACCTGGGACGCGTATTCCAGGTGGCTGCGCACGAAAGCACAATACAAAATTTTTACTACTTTGATACTTTGAAACTCGGATGACATACGCATCACGAATCCAAGAGCCTTTCTTGCTTTTGTTATAATTGAATCTATATGGATATCAAAAAGTAATTTCGAGTCGAATGTGACTCCTAGATCTTTCATAGAGGTAACCCGTGTTAACGCTTGATGATTTATATAATAGTCAAATGAATGAGTTTTAGGTTTTCTGCTAAATGTACAAATAAAGCATTTAGAAATATTTAAATCTAATTTATTGTTGGCACAGTAGATTTCAAACCGTGTAATGTCTTCTTGCAACTTTAAACAATCAGACAACTTGGTGATTGGGCAAAGAATTTTAAGGTCATCAGCGTACAATAAGACTTTACTATGTATAAAAGAAGAACTAATGTCATTTATGTAGATTGTAAATAATAATGGGCCCAAGAGTGAGCCTTGTGGTACACCTGAGGGTATGGGCAGCTTGCGGGAGGTGTAGCCATGTAGTGCTATTGTTTGGCTGCGGTTTTCTACATATGAGCTGAACCATCTAAAAAGGTTGCCCCGGATACCTACCAGTTGCAGCTTATTCAAAAGAAGCCTGTGGTCTATACGGTCAAAACACTTACTGAAATCAGTATAGACTATATCTACCTGAGTCTGTGTACGTGACATATGTTCTGTAATAAAGTCTTGACATAACAGCAGGTTAGTAGTTGTGGATCTGCCATGTAAAAAACCATGTTGAGATTCATTGAGGACATGACGCAGAGAAGAATAGACCTGTTCATACACTATTTTTTCTAGTATTTTTGCAAAGATACATAGTTTAGAAATAGGTCTGTAATTTTCAACCATATTTTTTTGTCCTTTTTTGTGCACCGGGGTTACAAGAGTCGATTTCCAGATAGCAGGGACGACGCCGGAGTTTAAAGAGTAGGTATATAGGTAAGTGAGAGGGAACACCAGACTACCTGCACAGCGGACAATAAATGTGGGGGCAACATTATCAGGACCAGCGGTTTTATTTTCGTCAATTTTTTTAAGTAACTTGAGTAAGCTATCTTCGTTAATTTCGATAGAGTGTATATTGGCCATTGAGTTATGGTTTTCAGAAAGTGGAAGCGGAGTACAGGAAGTATCCGTTTGAAAAGTGGAGTAGAAATAGGTGGGTTCGGCAAAGGAGTCGTGCTCACTGGAGCCTTGCTTATTATTATAATTTTTTATTATCTATATTTTATTTGTTTTTTTTGTCTGTATTATTTAAGTTATGTTCATGTTCATTTGTTTGTGTTTTTATTTTTCTTTTCTTATTGTCTTTAATGTAATTTATTATTTAATTTTATTTTTTGTTTGTTAATTTTTTTTTTTTTTTTTTGTCTGTTCACCTGTACTACCTATAAATATTCAGGCCCTGTCAGAATAACAGCGCTACTGTGTCATTCTGAACATCCATGAATGACACAGCAGCTTATGCTGAGACAGGGCCCTTTAACTTCACACTGCGTGTTCTAATATTATTATTTTTTTTTTTTTTTCTCGTTTATTGATGTATTATTTATTATATTTATGTTGTATTATAATTAAGTGTGTAGTTAATAAAAAACTTTCTATTCTATTCTATTCTATTCTAAATAGTCAGCGAAAAGGTTACAGATCTCACCACCCAAGCTGGAAGATATGTCCCCGTAAGTCAATGTTGACGGATATGAATGAGAGGCTCGCTTGCCTTTTACATAAGTCCAAAATGCTTTAGGGTTGTGTTTAATGTTATTTTCCATTTTTGCAATATAATTTTTGTAACATGCCTCTTCCAAAGCCTTAGCCCGATTTCTGATAATCGAAAATGACAGGTAGTCTGAGTAATTTTTATACTTTAAATATTTTTTATGAAATTTGTGTTTCTTTTAGCATTTTAATTAAGGCACTGCTATACCATTGTGGATACTTGTGACCTGGAGACCTTTGCTTTTGAGGGATAAATTCATCACGAAGAGAATATAATAAGTTATAAAACTTATTGATGCTATCCTCCAATGACAACCCTAGAAAATAATGTGACCAGTTAATGTTATCTAACTTTTTACATATTGACTCATAATCACCCTCGTTATATAAATATAATATACGTGTAGGCTTAGCTAATGTTTTCTCCTTTTCGATCTGAACATTAACACAAATAGCTGGGTGATAGTCATCGGGCGTTACTAGAGAGCATCCGCTTTTTGATACTTGTATGTTAGTGTTACTGTATACTAAGTCAAGTAACCTGCTGTGTGTATTACGAATGTCGTTAAACTGTAATAAATTGCAAGTATTAATGTTATCAAAAAACTCAACTTGATGTGTGCCTATAATATTAGTTGGTAAGAGATGTTGTTCATCAGTGGAGGGTAGCCAGTTAATATTTGGCAAATTAAAGTCACCAAGGATTATAAACTTATCGTCAGCGTTGTTGGCTACGATTTCAGTACATTTATCGGAAAAGTTTATAAGTTGTTTTGCTAAAGAATTGCCTTTGCCTTGTGCACATACGTAAAC
Organism: Eudonia truncicolella; assembly: GCA_949315975.1. NCBI lineage: Eukaryota > Metazoa > Arthropoda > Insecta > Lepidoptera > Crambidae > Eudonia > Eudonia truncicolella. The sequence goes on along the minus strand of OX438848.1, from coordinate 2,415,485 downwards.
ACAACCTATATGTAACTTTTGCGATCCACGCAGGGTAATAGTGATCCACAAGTCCTCAGCAGACGAACACCATTCGCTTTGTTCATACACAACCAGCTCACGCCTGATAGCCACCAGCACTCCGCCGCCCAGACACTGACCAGTACTAATGTAATTTCTATCACGCCTCCATACCAAATAACGGTCGTCAAAAAGCTCACTATCCAGGATACCATCAGTTAGCCAAGTCTCAGTTAAAGCTATGATATCAAACGAGTTACAAAGAATGTTTCTATAGAATGAAATAACTTTCGTGCGCAACCCCCTAACATTTTGATAAAAAATCGTTAATCCCGCCATTGGTAAATTAAGGTTATTAATTTTAATTTATAGTGGTACCTAGTGCATAGCAAAAAATAATGTATGCTTGTATAATACGTAACATGATTTATTTTTAATAGAAGGCTGTAGGGGCGCAAGCATAGTCTTGTATTATTCTTTAGTAAGCTGATAGTCCGTTGTGATTGCCAGTAAGCGAATAATAATATTGAGAATGGCATAACATTTGCTAGACCACTCCAATTTCTTATGTTACTATACGAATTTAATTTAAAGCTATGACGAGAACTATAATTTCGGATATTACTAATTTTACGATACAAACACCAAGCACACACAAAAGCAAGCAAAATCATAGAAAACAACGCGCGATACGAGTAATATAGGAGATATATCTTAGTTAAAAGCGGCAACGTGTATAGCGGGCGGCGGGCGGTGGCACGACTACGACTGTGCCTGTGCGCACTGAGCGCCCGCCGCAACTGGGACGGAACAATAGAATAGGAATATTCCAGAACGCCAGAGCCTCTCAAACCATATGACACAACTACGTACAATGTGGTGAAGCGAAACATAAACAAATGAGTAATTTCTTTTAGAAAAATATATGAAAGTACATATAATAATTTACTATACACAAGTATTAAAGTAAATATTATACCAGGCTTACAATTAGAACTTCTCCAACCATAATACACTATGACGTAGGCTGTAGTAAAATGAAAAGTAAACAACTGAGTTAATATTTCCAGGGCAAAACGTAAAAGTGCACCAAGATACACAAACACAAGTATTAATCTGAACGCTATATAACTTTTCCTTATAGTTTTTTTAAATCCAGTTCTGTTTTTATTAATTTTACGGGAGATGTTGGAGTTTTCCTTAAAAAAATCTTGCAGTTTTTCACCCATAAATATGCATAACCGTGTTCTTTCGCCGCATTTTTAGCTTTGTTCAATAGAATTTTATTATCGAAGGTCAAGTGATCATTGATGTATAAGTTGGTATCTGAGTTATAGCCAACGTCAGATGCGACAATTTTCTTCTTTGCACGAGCGCAAGCAACAAAATTTTCTTTTGTATATCTGTTCGCAAATGATACTATAATATTTTTGTTCTTGGGATCATTTCGCGTTGGCACTCGTACAATATAGTTGATATCAGCTTTCGTCACTGTGCACTTGATAGTAGATCCAACTTTAAGTATGATGTCGAACAAGTTCTCAGAGTCTTTGTAAGGAATTCCCTTGATTTCAGCATTATTAAGGCGATCAGTTTGGTCCTTCATTTTAATAAGCTCTTCCAATTGCGTTACCCGTTGGTAGAATGAAACTAATTCTTCTTGGTGGGATTCGACGCTTTCCACTCTTTGCTCCAAGTTACCAATTTTTTCACAACAAATTCTTGAGCTATCATGTGCAAACTCAACTGTGGTTTTTAATTGCTGCACGTCGTCTTTAATTGATTTTATATCTTCAGCCAGACTAGAAAGTGCAGCGATTTGCTTGCTCAGTTGTTTAAGTTCCGCCATTATCTTTTCACTCTCTATACTTTGAGGAATTGGGGATGGAGTTGTAGCTGGTGTCGACTTTGGAGCAGGGGCATTTTTACATCTAGGACATTTCCATGTTGCTTTTCTATCGCCCAGCTTCCTATATCCAACTTCCGAAACCCCGGCACAGTTGAAGTCATAACAATGCATGCATATACAGCATTGCGCCATATCACTAGCTTCACCTTGGCAACTTGCACACTTCATTATGATGGGTAGAAAAAAAATAAAAAAAATAACTTTGACTAAAGAATAACTTTGGGAACCACTGGCAGCCACTAGGCATCGATGTATGCGTTCGTGTTGAATGGCCCGCGCGACGCGACTACAAAGTCTATGGTCGAAAGGCCCTGTCATAAGATGTCATATATACTTACGGTGTTCCTTGTTCAAGAATTGGACCAGTAATGCAGGTAGCAGCCGTCAGCACATACTTCCCACTGATTAGAGCACCACCGCATAGTGATATCTTCCTATCATCTTTCTGATACTCTATTATGGCCAGCCAGGTGTATTGGTCTATCGCAGTTGGAAAACCACCTCCTATATACAAAAACTTTTTGTTATTTACTGGTGGCGCCTCGTGTGAACATTAATGTGCAACGTGATATAATCAGAACTGGAAACCTCAGAACAATAACTAAAGCATAGAAGGAATGATAAAAACATGACTACGCGTGCTGGTCTTCGGTGTCACCGATTTACCTTGGCCACTATTCCCGTTCGAACGAAGGAAGTGGAATCTCTCTCAGGCTTCATACACCATTAAACATGGTGTGGAGAAGAAACTGGCGACTCGGCAAGTGAGGCACAATCCTGCTCCACTAGCTTCACATCAGACCTGGTGACCTTCGAGGACCCTTCTATATACGACTATTGAGTTTACACTAGCACATTCTACCAACCAATTAGGTTATACGAGAGGCTCCAGACGTACTTGCGCTACTTGCGCAAGGTCGTCTCGACCAACACACAAGACACCATAACGTCAGGTCATAACGGCGAAGCGCGTTCTTTATCCGGAACTCATAAGACTAGTGTCTCAAGAGTAACCCCCTTCCCTTTTTTCAGTTAGGTTTTCTTGCCACAAACTGACACACTTCCTCAATAGACTTTGAGCTTTAAATATATGTCATATGGTTGAACATTTATTGAAGAAAGACAGTTTTGGATAGGTTGATGTGCAGGCGTCTTTACGAAGAGCACTACTCACAGTTTTCCATCGGTGACCAAAGTGACCATTGATTGACGACTGTTCAAATTTTATCATAAATTCTAGTTTCTGTTAGTACCTTCAATACTTACCATATAATATTTTACTATCAGTAATACCGTCGGTGCCGCAACAGTATCCTTTAGGGTTCGGTGGGTAAGCAGTGACGCTTGTCGTACAATTCACTGTTCGCACATCCCTATTTGAAATAGGACCGCAGCACACACTCTCGGTACCTGAGCATCTGTAATTTTGGAATAGATCTTTTATAATTTGAGAAACAAATTCATCATCAACCTATACTAGTCCACTGCTGGACATAGGCCTCTCCAAGTGCACGCCACCGAGCACGATCCGCGGCTACTCTCATCCAGCTCTTGTCAGCCACCTTGCGAAGATCGTCGCTCCATCTAGTCTGAGGGCGTCATACACTACGTTTGCCGGTACGCGGTCTCCACTCGAGAACTCGTTTACCCCAACGGTTGTCGGTTCTGCGGCTAATATGACCGGCCATTAAAAAAAAATTATAAAGCTAGAGTGAGAAAGTTAAAATTTAGAGAATTATATTTTTTTTTTATAATTTACATTTTGTGGATCGAATCCATGTCGTTAACCATATTTTTAAGCTAACAAGGTCAAGATACGAGTTTCCTTAGTGTAAATAACATATGTTTTAGTTTTTTCTTCTATTATATTTAAAATTTCCCTTAAAGCAGTTTTTTTTCGTTTTTTACTACAAAGACAAGGAAGAAATTAAAATAATTATAGATAAATCTTCTTTAAGGACAGACTTTGCCAAAACGAGGGTATACGCTTTTTCATCGTTTTATGTTTGGAATCAAGTATCTAATTAATCAATTGATTATGGGACTCACACTAGGCACCTTGTATAGTAGCTGTGTTGTTGCGGTTGTGAAAACGAGACACGTGAAGCGGCGTACCTATACATAGTATAGGTACACGCGTCTCGTTTTCACAACTGCAATAACATATACGTAGTATCTCTACCTAGTTTGTGAATAACATTGCAGTAATGCTGCTTTACGAGCTCATGATTAGGCCCTATAGCATGATCTCAGTAAGGTAAATAATTTTTTTGTCATAATCATATTCTATTGTTTTATCTGTCAGTAGTATTCTTATGTTCAGCAATAGACTACCTATCATGGGTTGATAATGACGTCATAATATTGAATATTGTACCTCTTTACTTCACAGTCTTTGCACAGTTGTGGGCAGTTGTTTCTGTGCACACATTGGCCCTGCTCTCCACTTGGAGTCAAGCATAAGCTTGGGCAGCATACCTTAATATACAAAATGAGATTACGGTGCTATTCGCGTTTATTATAATACATTAATTTAATTTCATGTGTTACGTGGTATGGTCACGTGGTTAGTCTCCCTGTGTGACCACGTACTCTGCAAAGGGTTTGAAACGTCAGGATAAACATTAAATTAAATTAATGTTTTGAAATAAACGCGAGTAGATTTGTAGTAAATTAGTAACCCCGTCATGACTTACGCTAGCGTAGTTTTCGCGCACGCTGCGCCCTCCTATTTGTATCGCTTACAAACCCTCCAGAACCGTTTCATGCGTGGTGCCACGGGTTGCCCGTGGTACTATCGCAACGTAGATCTCCACCGCGATCTTGATCTTCCCACTATCAAAGACTTTATCAAGGACGTTTCCATACGTTACTTTGATAACGCCCCCCACCACCCTAACCCGCTTGTTGTGGCGGCCGCCAACTATAATGTTGGAAGCCTTCCACCAACAAAACGGTTCATGTCTAGGCGTCCTAAGCACGTCCTAGATGACCCCGACGATCCCATAACGGTTGCGAACGCCCCCCCGCCCGATCCTCTAAATGACAGCACACATTTACAGAATACACTAAACATGCACACCAGTTTAGGCCCAAGACACCGTACTCGTAGAACAAGGGTACGAAGAACCGGTTCACACACGCTCTACACCAGGTACAGACATGTACCTGGTCGGTTCTCTCCTCCTCCACGGCCCGGTCAACCCGAGCCGAGGTCCGTGCCTTTAGAGGCGCCCTCGGGTTGCTCCGCTCCCCGATCCGATCCGAACCCTTCGGAGAATCTAGTAGGGCACGGGGACGCGCACTTGTGCGCGATGCCGTTCCCTCTAGATAACCTCTGAAGGTGATTCGTTTCACACGGCTTGAGGGACCCTTTACGTTCCTCGCCGCCCCCAAAAAGCCCGGTGAAGCTGAAAATGCCGCAGCGGCAATCAGCAATCTCTCTCCAAAAAAAAAAAAAAAGTAAATTAGTAAATGGTAAATAGCCTATATTATATGCGAACAGTGGAAAACCTTTGGAGTTTTCCCTTCGAAGCCGCATGCCGATTTCCGCAGTAACTCGCGATGGTACTTGTTGATGTTTGGAGAACGAACTAACTCAAACAGAGCTGGGCAACTGAATAGCTTGACACAGTTCCCTTTGCTGCCATCAGGAGTGGTACACGACTCTGAAATGTTATCGTTTATTTAGCATTACATAATTATCCAGTCAGTAGTTCGAAGTAGTTAAAAGAGCCATTTCACATTTCTATACTAACATCAAAGACTCATATTTTTTAAACCATTATTTATTGTCATTGCAAAATGTCTAATTTAAACCTCTATCACGACAGTTCTAAATAAATGTCAAATTGACGGTGACCGATTTTTAGACGGTGAAAATGACACGCATGGAATTCTATGTTGCATTGCAAGATTGCAACGCACACGTCCTATCGTCCGTCATATAAGTCCTACAATAAGTCAATCACAAAATAGATGATAAACCTTGACGGAAAAAATCGGCCCGATTGTCAGTCCTACAAAAAGTCGGTCGTGGGCGGGCAGCGTCGTCCAACATCAATAGCGTGTCGCAATCGCAATCACTGACACTTGTGAATTAGTTTGAGGTTTTTGAATAGCTTTCAAATGTCAAATTGAAAGGTATTACGATAGGTTTTAGAGTTAGGTAGACAATTTAAGCCTCCCGGGCCAAATTCCTTCGCTGGAGAAGTCCACGACTATAACGGAAGCGTCGCAGCACCCGCTAACGGACAACCGATTATTCGCGTAGTGGTCCCGACATATAGCCCAAATTTTATGCAACTAGCAATTCGTCCGCATAGACACAAAATAAGGTTATTTTGTGGCATAGATTTGAAATATTAGGAAGACTCTTTAAAAAAAAGTAAAGCCTATGTTACCCGCAATGAAAGTAGCATTCTATCAGTGAAAGAATTTCTGGAATTGAAGCAGTTAGTTCCAGAGATCACCAGAGATATAATAAGTTCATGGATTTAATACAAGGAACCAGTATAAATTATGTGCACCGAAGCTCAGACTCAGCAAGATTAGTAAATCCTTTATTAGATAACTCATTTCGATTTTATAATAATACCTGGTGATATAGCTGCGTTGACAGATACTAAAATCAAAGCGCTCATAAAACATATTTTCATCCTCATTTTTTCATTTTCATTAAAAACAAGAAACTTGAAAACAAGTAAAAAACCTAAAATGAGTGATTCTAGCGACGAGGAAGTTTATTTGACGCCAACAGAATAGGATATTTATTACACCTTTTTTCGAATAGTGTTTTAAATGACTCCTAGAGTGATAATAAACCACTATAATTTTTATATGATTTTTTTAAAACCGATTAATGCCATAAAAACTACTTATAAATTACCATTTAAAATTTTTGCGCGGAAACGCTAGCCGCCATGCTGTTTCAAAGTTGTGGATTCAAGTGCCAACTAACCAACTAACTAATATAGGTATATGAGAAATAGGTACATGGTTAAAATTGGCAAGAAGAGATCCAAGTCATTATCCACAAATACTAGACTGTATTTCTGTGAAGATCACTTTGATGTAGTAAGCGTTATTATAAATAACTATCGTTTGACCAACAAAAGAAAACTGATAGGCAGTGCAAAAAAGTTTACCTAAAAATAGTACACAAGTCACTAACACCAACATTACAGTACCTAACAAAAATATTACACTCAACTTAAGTAACTATCCGCTGTACGCACTTCCTCTATCTCCCTCTTGGGTTCCTAAACCAAAGGTTGTCTGGAAGAGATCGCTTAAAGCGATAAGACCGCCTTTGCCCATGCTAGCTTTAAGATTTTTTGTATGTACCTGTTTTTGGTTTTAATTTGTGTGAGCAATAAAGTATTTATCTATCTATCAATCTATCTATCTGTAGCAACGTTACTTTAAATTTTTCTTAATTATACCTAAGTATTATTTGTATTAATTAGTATTATTATTTAATTTAAAGATTATTCTGTAATACTTACCTATCATAATGTAGTAGTTAATACCTAAACTGAAATAAAAGTATCTTGTAATTGTAAATGTTTGTTTTAGCATTTAGTAATTTCCTCGCTGAGGTGGGATGAAAAGTTGTTAAACTCGAGTGCAAAGATTTTTCACCTCGTACTCTTTTGATTCCCTCGCTAACGCTCATGATTTTAAATTTTAGAATCCTTCGCTTGCTCGGTCATCAAAATTGAGCACGCGGTTAAAAAGCAACTTTGCACTCTTGTATAACAAATAACTATTGAAGTAGAAAGCTTACTATAAGGTGTAAATGCGTGTCACCTGCACTTATGTGTACAAAATAGTACATTTGAATATTATATTACATGATTGTTATTTGGTTGAAAGGATAGAGAAAAAGAAATAGCCTCCTGAATTTCTTGTCAGCTTTTCTCGGTCGAAGGCTCTCCCAAAATCCGAATCCTGGTAGTAAATTCAGAAGTTGTCTAAAGTGTTTTTTTTTTAGATTTTTATTATTATTTGGATTTTATAGTTTTAACGTCAATAAGTACCTGAGAAGGCTTATGTTGAATAAATGTTTAAGTAATGAATAAGTGACATTGACTTTGCCTACCCCTCCTCAAACAAAGTCACAAACTATATCTCTTTACTAGTTGTCGCCCGCACCTTTTTTGCGAAGACTACACTATCCCACAGGAACCTGTTACCGAGATAAAAAGTTTAATTCTATATCATAGTCCGGGTCATGGTCTGTCTATGTGCAAAGTTTCATCCAAATCCGTTCAGCCGTCCTCGAGTTTTGAGCTTAGCAACATTCATTTATATACACTCGGCGTCAAAAAAATCGCACCTCTTAGAAAATCACTTTCAAATGTCATTTACTCTTGATATGCACATGCAGTCGCATTAATTATGATTTTATTTACAAGGTTACTTAATTAACTTAATAAAAAACATTACTTTTCATTATCAAATAAAACCTAATGCAACAAATAAAGTGTCACAAAAATTCGATGCAAATTTTGCTACCCGTGAGAGTTGCTAGTTGCGCTTCCTTTGTGGGTATAAAACGGTCAACACGGGTTCAATGTGGGTCATTCGCTATTCAACCGTTGAAGAGGACACACGCACAGATTTTGATGGATACCACAGCTGATAAAGCCGCTCAAGTGGTTGCACTACTGCAATCAGGGGTGCGGCAGTGTGATGTCGCCCGGCAACTGAACCTGAGCCGTTATTCCGTTCGAAGAGTGTACCAGCGCTTCATAGAGACCGGTGGCTATATCCGCAGACACGGTTCGGGTAGACGTCGCTGCACTTCGGAAAGAGACGACCGGTTCGTTGTGTCGAACTCTTTGAGAAATCGTTTCTCCAACGCTGTTGAGTTGCAACAGCAGCTCCAGGCAGTTCGCAGACGCACCGTAAGCGTATCTACGGTTAGAAGAAGATTGAAGGAGAAGAAGATAGCGGCCCACAGAGCTGCTACGGGTCCAAAATTGACTGCAGCGCATCGGCGAGCCCGCTTGCAGTTTGCTCGTGACCACGTCGATTGGACCCTTGAGCAGTGGAGAGCTGTTCTCTTCTCAGACGAGACGCGAGTGTGTCTTTTCTGCAACGACCGACGGAGAAGAGTATACCGGAGGCAGGGTGAACGTTTCGCCCAAGCCTGCATCCAGGAGACGGTGGAATATGGTGGCGGATCCTGCATGTTCTGGGGCGGTATGTCTGCTGCCGGCAAAACCGACCTTGTCTGCGTCTCCCGGACTGGAGGTGCTCGCGGACAAGGGTCGCTGACTGCTCGCCGCTATGTCACTGAGGTCCTGGAAGTGCATGTGGTCCCCTTTGCCGAATCTTTTGGCGAGGGGTTCACATTAATGCACGACAACGCTCGCGCTCACACTGCAGGCATCGTGAGCGACTTCTTGCAGAGGTCCCAAATCTCTGTGACGCAGTGGCCAGCGCGAAGTCCGGATCTGAATCCTATAGAGCACCTCTGGGACCATCTTAAACGTAAGGTTCGATCTCGGGATCCAGCTCCTTCGACTCTACAGGAGCTCCAAGACGCGGTGATTGAAGAATGGGGGCTTATCCCTCAAGAAGAGCTCCTGAAGTTGGTGAGGTCCATGAGGGACCGTATGGAAGCCGTGATCAGGGCAAGGGGGGGTAACACTAGATTTTAAGTTAATTTTAAGACACTTTTTGTACATTTTTCTTTGTAAATTATCTGTTGTTAATTAGGACTTAATTAAGGATTTTTATTATTTTATTAATTTTAATGTTGTTTGTATAATTATAATTAAACAGAAAGTTAAATTTAATTGTTTTTTGATACTCCTTTTTGTTACCTTTCTAATGATACCCAACACTATCCTCTACATAAGGTTTAAGAATTTTTAAAGATGATTTTTAAAAGGTGCGATTTTTTTGACGCCGAGTGTAGAAGACTAGCGGCCCGTCCCTACTTCGCACGGGTGGAATTTTTTTTGAATATAGCCTATGTTACTCAGCGCTAATGTAGCATTCTAATGGTGATTTTTTTTTTAAATCGGTTGAGTAGTTTTTGAGTTTATTCGTTACAAACATACGTACAAAAATACAAAGCTTTCCTCTTTATAATATTAAAGTATAGATATATATAGATTAAATGTATTGACGTTCCGCCGCGGGCCGCCCAACTTCCACGGGGGAATCACCGTGTAATGTGGCCCTGGCCTATGTCTAACTATTCTAATAAAACATGAGCTTAAGGAAAATACAGAGATTTAGTGAGTTAGTAAACAACATAAGATAAAACGTTTAGTTAGTCATCCGAATTTATGCGATTAAAAGTCCACAATGGAAAGTTTCAAATCTATCAAAACATGTTTTTAAATGTCGTCTGACAGATAGATAACTTACAATATTTCCTTGTATTTTCCTTAAGTAAAATTTCATAAAAATTGCCTAAACAGTTAAAAAAGTAATAAACTTCGAAGTTAGTTATAATAGTTATGTTAAGCTTTGTATGTACTCACATATCCTATATCCAGTAAAATGACAAATAGCCTATACCTATATAAACTGTCCCACTTGGCAAAGACATCGCTACAACTGGTGGGTATTGGCTTAATCACCACGCATGCCGCATTATCGGCAATGCAGAAGTAGCAAATACTCTTGAATCTCTGCAATTGCGTAAAGATGTTGCGTCACTCAGCGTGTTTTACCGCTTATATCATGGCGAGTGCTCTGAAGAGCTCTTTGACCTCATTCCACCTTCTCCCTTCCTTCATAGGAGTACACGTGCTGCTTTTCCGAGTCACCGCTTCACTGTATCAAATATCCCATCGCGCACAAAGAAATTTGGTCACTCGTTTCTTTGTCGCACCTCCAAAAGATGGAATAGTCTTCCAGCACACGTATTCCCTCTTTCCTATGATATGGGGTCCTTCAAAAGAGGCGTGAAGAAGCACCTTGTGGCGGCCCACAAGGTGCTTCTTCACGCCCCTTTAGAAGCAACGTTTGAGACAGACACCTCACTCTGCGCCGGCAGAGTGAGGTTAACTGATGCTACGTTTGTTTTCACGCTGCACCAGTTATCTTCGCGTCTGGACTCCACTTCCACTTAACATAAGGTGGGATGGAGTCATTTGCCGAACTATCTATAAAAAAAATGCTTTATGCTGGTTGGTGATTGTTTGATCACAAGTCCTTGGCTATGCGTCGGATAATCCGAAAAACGCTTTGGCCGACCTAGGCATTGAACCCATCGCCTAGTAACTCGCTACCGAGGCATTCTATGTCTGAAGTTCTACATTGTAAGGAAATTAGGAAACCAAAATGTCTCGGTAGCTTGTAGTTGGAACTGTCACCAGAATTTCGAAGGTTGGGTTCAAGTTCCAACTGAAGTGTTTATATCTAACATGAAGGTTGTTGACAAGGTTTTAATATATTAAGTATTTTATATAGCAGCCTTCGTAGTTCTGAGGTCGATGTCCTGCCAAGTTTATTGAACTTCATTAGCTAACAAACTACAATCTTAACGTAAATGTATTTCTTACATTAAAAAAAAAACGAACGAGCCTATGATGTGTAATATTTGACATCTCACCTTTTTAAATCAATATTACAAATAGAATATAGAATATAGTTAATAATGATGACGTAATATTTTTTTTTTCTTTTCTTTTTTTTCTCTTTTTTTCTTTTTGATGTGTAACATCTAGTCCGTAACACTGCGATCTGCTCGCCTTCTATACCTAGTCCGGCCATAAGTTCTGTTACAAATGAAAATGCAATTTTTTTTATGAAATAATGTAATATTACTAAAACTTATATTTAGCAAAAAATAAAAATAATATTCTATTAAAAAGTGCCACCTTTGGCTTTTGTACGGGCCTTTAATCTGTCTGGCCACGAATATAGATTCTTCCATATGGATTTACGCACTGCTGACGACGCGCGACGGACAACGCGTCGCCAGCGCCACGCTAACTATAAATCAAATTATTAACTAACAAAATTTTTGAATTTTGAATTTTTGTATTTAATGAAAATTATTGAAAATGTTTATTAAATATACAGTCATCATTTTCTGGAAAAAAATCGTAATATTTTATTTTTTCATTATGCCATATTTAGTTCCTGTCGTAATCTGTTCGCATATTACTTGTACAAAATAATTTCGATGTCTCACATCTGCCAGGCGTCCCGTGGCGGCTCACAATTTTTTTTTCTAGTAAAACTTTATATTGTAATAAATAAACCATCAACACAAATAAGAAATAACCACTTCCGGTTAAACAGTAATGCTACGAGTATAACGAGCTCGTTAGACCTTGAGCTTTGATTAATAAATAAAACCTTGCCTTGATTTGACGACCTCCTTGGTCGAGTGGTTTCTACACCGGTTTTCATGGTGTCACCATCTCTGAAGCACGGAAGAAGCACCGGAGCACCGAAGCACGGATGAGATCGAGATGATATATTTTTGGTCACCCACCCGATGACAGGCCTTTGCGAAAGTTGCTTAACCTTAGCAATCGCAGACTTGGCGCGTTAACCACTGCGCCATCGAGCTCCTCACCATCACGTTAACGAAATATCATAAACAAGATCGAAACGTCATTTGACGAACGAAACAAGAACAAGAATTAGTATTTTTAAAAAGTGTTAAAATATGAAACGAACTTTATTCGAATTTCGTAATCTAATCGTAATTTAACAGTAATCAAGAATTATTACTAAATTACTATTGTATGACTTAATTTTGACTCTCGTTTGGCGGCGGAAGAAGGCGCTGTTTCAATGCCACACAAATGTGTCAAACAAAACTCGCACAGGCACACAGGTCCGAAGTGATCGATTCCCTGTGGTGGTTTTTTTTTTTTCTCGGTTTCATATTTCATATTTATTTATTTGCATATCACACGGTATTTTACAAAGGTACAAAAGAAAAATAATCTCATCATCAGCCTATACTAGTCCACTGCTGGACATAGGCCTCTCTGAGTGCACGCCACCGAGCACGATCCGCAGCGACTCTCATCCAGCTCATGCCAGCCACCTTTCGGAGCTCGTCGCTCTGCCTACGTTTGCCGACACGGGTTTCGACTCGAGAACTCATTTACCCCAAAGGTTATCGGTTCTGCGACTAATATAATGTAATCTAATCTAATGGTCATCTAAAAAATAATTAAAGTTATTTAGTAAATAATGTCGACTCACCTCCGTTTGATACACAAATCACCAAAATTATAGTAATTACTAGCAGTACCAAATGCTTCATCATAATTATGATATTATCAACACCTGTAAAGGTTTTTAATAGCAGTAAGGAAGTAGAAACTTTATTAATTTTGATATTAACTACGATCTCTTTAATTAAAACTGCTTCTGTTGACTGCCAGAGAGGCTGTGCTGTGTAATACTGATGATATTTTAAATGTTTATTAACTGGTGCGTTGACCTGTATCCCTTTTAATAATTTCACGATAAATACTTTTCAAAATGGCAAGTATGTCGTGTCTCTTTTTAAATCCACATGTGTGTCAAGTGATAGCTATATAGTTACTCGTATGACCATCGAATACTTCTCGTTTGGAAGTGACTCTGAATAAGAAGAGCTTGTCTGCACACAAACACAACCCAGCACAAAACAATGAGGCTGCAGAAGGTAAGCTTCAATCTGTCGCTTCAATACATAGTCTATGTCTCGGTGTTGGAATCACCAATATTTTTTATTTTAAATTATAATAGCTGGCAACATTTTTATATATTTTAAGGATGTTATTTAAACGGTTAGCAAAGTATTCGTATTTTTGTTAGCAAAAAAATGCTAGTTGGGCAGCAACTTATGGTCAGCAAATATTTCTAAATCAGTGTGCAACTTCAGAATAATATCATTCTGAATAGCAATCTTATGCCGCCTTCCGTGACTGGCCAAAAAAAATGGCTAGCTGGCTGGAAAAAAAATTAACTTAACCTAACCAACAGTAAGTATTTCTTATGCTGACAGCATTAAACCAACCGGAGAGGCCATGCGCACTAATTTCTATGAAAAAAAGTCTGTAATTTTCTGCGGGGAACGAGGCAAACGCACACAAATACAGTTAACACTGATGCATTTTTCAATGATGTCGCTACGCACGCAAACGATAAAATTTTAAACACTAGCATAATCTAGATGCACCTTAATATATTCACACACAGTTGTCGAAAGTGCTTGACACTATCGATTAAATTTGTCGATGCCAATAATAATGACATAGCCCGAAAAGTTGCTAAGCTCAAGTGGCAGTGGGCAGGGCATATCGCTCGCAGGACTGATGGCCGCTGGGAAGGAATACTTCTCGAGTGGTGACCGCGTACCGGAAAGCGCAGTGTGGACAGGCCTCCAAAAAGGTGGACCGACGATCTGGTAAAGGTCGTGGGAAGCCGCTGGATGCGGGTTGCACAAAACCAGTCGTATTGGAGATCTTTGTCCAGCAGTGGACGTCTTTTGGCTGTTTTGTTTGTATTGTTAACTTTTTTTTAAAATACAGGTTGGAGACATGGTTGTTATTAATGAGGAGCACCTTCCACCGATGAAATTAATCCTAGGACGCATCAACAAACTATACTATGGAACTGACGGTGTTTGCAGACTTGTGGACATAGTAATGTTCTTGGACGTAGTAACGTCCAAGGGCATCTTAAAAAGAGCATTAACTAAAGTTTGCGCTCTGCCCATAGAATATTCTCATGAGCTCCTTGAAACCTCAACATCACCTCAGTTTTTTGTAAATTTAGTGCATTATTCAATAAGACAATATAATACTTGCAGATGAAAAGTAACGTTATCCTTTTGTACACTCGACGTTTCTGATCGCTTTTTACACGAAAACACGCTACAATTTGTCATTTTTTGCTCACGTGATCACGTCTTAACGCGTGCACCGTGATTTGCAAATGACGATGGATTTCTTTTTTGGAGAGAGAATGCTGATTGCCACATACGGCATTTTCAGCTTCACCGGGCTTGTTTGGGGGGCTTCGAGGAACGTAAAGGGTCCTTCAAGCCGTGTGAAACGAATCACCTTCGGAGGTTTTCTAAGGGGAACGGCATCGCGCACTAGAGCGCGTCCCCGTGCCCTACTAGATTCTCCGAAGGGTTCGGATCGGATCGGGGAGCGGAACAACCCGAGGGTGCCTCTAAAGGCTCGCACCTCGGCTCGGGTTGACCAGCCGTGGTGAGAGGAGAGAAGCGCCCGGGTACATGTCTGTACCTGGTATAGAGCTCGTGTGAACCGCTTCTTCGTACTTCGTTACTTCGTGTTCTACGAGTACGGTGTCTTGGGCCTAAACTAATGTGCATGTTTAGTGTATTCTGTAAATGTGTAGTGGCATTTAGAGGATCGGGCGGGGAGGACGCTGGGGGCGGCGGTCATAAGCTTTTGGCAAAGGGGAACGCTTGTCAGTAGCGTCTCCGGTTGGTTTAATGCTCTAAGAATTCTGCTGACCAAATATTTATTTTGTAATACAAATAAATTATTTCCCATAATTTAATGTTTTTCTATGTTGACAACTGTGTGCTTCCATCTTGTGGTGTGGAATAAAGTAATGTGAGTTCAACAAGACCATCTTTTATTTAATCTACCGGCCAATTAATCAAGCAATACAGTCCGCTTACTAATTTATTCACTCGAACTGTTCCGAGCTGTCGCAAGATTCCGTGACGTGACCGTGAGTACCGTGACAGGTGTCTATGCGTGCGTTGCTCGAGTGCGTCGTGTATGAAGCTTACCTTCTGCAAGCTCCTCATATTGTGGACAGGGTCTCGCATTTTCCTGTTTCCAAACGAGTTTCTAGCTGTAAGGAACTTGGTAGATGTTTTACGTTGGGTTTTTGACAGAAGCAATAGTGACTCACTTTTTGTAGTAAGGATAATAGCTGAGCTTAGAATTAATTCAAAATGCACAAACATAAATAAAAATATATAACTAAAATAGCATAATGCCGATTCGAGACGGTTTTAGGACAACATTTTTAATTGTTGTCTCTTTTTTCTTAAAATGTTTTAATGTATTTTTCGCCCAAATAAATGGTTTTTCTTTTTATCTGAAACAAAGACAAGTGCGCTTCTAATCGATTACCTAAGTAAGTTTGTACATAAAGATTTGCTACTGAAATTTTCTTCGTGAAAAAACGCCTATGCTGTCATTTATGTCCTCTAACTTGTCCTCTCTTAAAGTTTCGAACTTTTACTTACTGCTTATTATTATAATTGTTATTATAAGCATGTAGTGTCCCACTGCAGGGCAAAGACCTCCCTATCCTTTTTCCATCTTGTTCTATCTTGAGCAACAAGTGACCAATCTTTTCGATGGGAGGCAAGGTCGTCCCGCCATCTACTCAACTTACTGCTTGCATACTATTTATTCTTAACTAAAACAAAAGTAACCAATTTTTATAGATTATAATTTTTTTGTTAATATTCTCTAAAACATGGAAATTAGCACTAGAAACTAGAAGAAAAGTTAGTTATGATCTTCGGTACCTTTAGCACCTTGAATCTGTAGATTGGTCATAGACCAAAGGTAGTAAATATGCAAACACTCAAAGTAAGTACGAACACTACTTAATCCAACACTTTGGTCCATGATAAGTAAGTCCAAAATAAGTAAGGTCTGGTGGCCCTGGGATCTTGCTCTATAATGTTCAGTAAGACCGAAGATCTTAAGGACGTTGCTAAACTTATGGCATCTATCTTTACAGAGGAAGAAGAGTGACAGGATGGTGTTGCACAAAAGATTCCGATGGGTCGAAGTGTTACTGCAAGAGGGAAACCTCAGCAGGCCCCACTAAGACAAGATAAGATGAGACCGAAGATGAAAGCACTTCAAAGATAGCCAGTTCCTGATAGCTAGTTCAGTTGTACTGAGTTCTTTCGCCGTGTGTGGGTGGACTTACGAACCGATGGCACACCCATTAGCCAAAACTAAATAAATTTTGAGTATAATGACTTATTGTAGGTAAAATGTTTTTGTTTTGTTTATATAAATTTAACGCAAATTTTGTTGCGAAACAAATTACAAAAACACAAATGTTGAAAAAATTTCCACGAGCAGGGTTTGAACCTGCACCCTTCTGACATACCGGGTCAGGTGCTCTTCCGATTGAGCTATCGTGGTTCTAACCAGCCCGCCGAAATTATTCAACACTATTTACTTTTTACTTTGAAAGCCAAAGGCACCCATTCAATGTCAACAACTGCCGTTATTAACACCCGATCATAATATTTTTACAAATACTAAAGATCAGTTTCACCTGTGAGAACGTGAGAAATTATAAAAAAAATCTTTGCTAAATATTTACTATAAAAAAATCAGAACAAATCGCCTCCTCTCCTCTTCCAATTTCAGTGCCCGAGTCAAAATAAACCGACCGCGTTTGTAGCAACCGCTTTTTTTCGGTAATAGCCTGCCGACCGGTTCACCACTACGCCATCGAGCTCCATTGTTAATGATACATGAGCCTCCCGTGCGCAGGTTTGCCAAAAAGCGTACCAATCAACCGGACTCAAACTGTTTAAGGTTTAAAGACATTTATTCTCATAAAGACATTATGCCACTTACATGAGAACACAAATTAAATACAAACACAATTACAAAACAAAACGTTCGTTGACATACAATTTAGACGAAACAGTAAAAATAACATTAAAATAAGACCAAACGATCACATTCCCAAACAAAAACAATCAAAAACAAAACAACAAAATAAAACCAAAAGACTGGTATGTTAAGGTTAGGTTATGTTAGAAGTATGAACATAAACTTTAAGCTTAAGTTTATGTTCATACCCATCTCTAGCCGTAACCGTAACACATCTACAAAATGAATTCTGACCGTCAGACCCACTCTGTAAAATTGTAGATTACTGCTTAGACTTAGTTTTAGACGTGGTGGTCCTGTGTTCGGTGCCCAGACACATTTCGTACTGGAATTAATTGGTGGGAAGTCTTGTTCTAAGTCCGTCTGCCACCACCGTCTTCCGGCCAAGTCAATCTATTTATTTAAAACATAAAAGATTTTTAATATTGATACGCTCACTATAAGATGTTGTTAGGTTAGCTAATTACGTAATAACTTAAGACAGAAGGTCCCTTAAGTAGGGACTGAATAAAATAACCGACTTAGTATTACATGGATCTCACAAGAAATGAGTTGCGAGACTTGTTTTTGAAGTGAAAACTTCTTTAGCGGCGTTGTACACTTTTTTTGTAATGAGTAAACAATGTTAAATTCGCGTCAGGACACATGACGATCGAAAATTCATAAGACGGTTGGAGAGTAGACAGCAGGCGCGGCGTAGGAGAGGAAGTTTCCCCCTCTCTTTCTACGGCGAAAATGTATGCCTGCTGTTTCGTTTAGGCGGCGCAGGGCGCTTGCGCGAATGTTCGTGTGTGTTTATGTTACAGCGTGTCACGCGCATCCATGGATAGTGACAGCTGATGGCTCGACCGTCTGTGTAGTGGCCATACTGCTGTGTATTCGTAAAATTCGTGTATATAAAGTGTTTAAAATATGGAAATTGAACAAAGTGCATCAGTGTTGATTTTTCTGAGATAAACTTTTTAATGTAAGTAATATAAATTGTCATGTTTGTGTACGATAGCGCAATAAATAAATATTGTATTCTACCACATAAATGATAGTACTTTTATACTGATAATTGAAGCCATTCGTGCAAAATTATTCCCTAACCATTCCAAAATATCAAAAATGCACAACGTTAATATTCAAGTTTTCACTTCTGCCGGCACTTCCGGAGTGCAACCCGTCGTTTTTTTTACAAGCTTAGCTTAGCTTTATCACCAGAG
Source organism: Eudonia truncicolella (assembly GCA_949315975.1). NCBI lineage: Eukaryota > Metazoa > Arthropoda > Insecta > Lepidoptera > Crambidae > Eudonia > Eudonia truncicolella. The sequence goes on along the minus strand of OX438848.1, from coordinate 2,396,745 downwards.
TCTTGTCATAGTCACAAACGTTAGCTCTTTATTAATAGTATGCTCGTTGTATAGTTTAAAGAGTATAAAATATGACAATATCGATATGTTCGCTATCTTAACCTACACACTTATACAATACACAACAAAGTTTAGGTCTTGTGAACTTGTGATCACAATCAGTGACTGATACAAATGAGCTGTACAACATCACTACTTCGTCTGCTTTTGTCTATTGTTGATTTAAATAAACGTCAACGTCAAACTGGAACTGTCAAGGGGACTTCTTGGCGGGAAAGTGAAGAGTCATATCTGCGGTTTTGTTTTATTTTCTAAAATTTGTGTTATGTCGAATATTAATGTGAAATAATGGTGGATTATTAACCGTTAAGTGTTCGTGAGTGTGCATGAGTGTTGGCAAATGAAATATAACTGTGCAACGTTACTTTTCAAATAAAAAAAAAGAATTGTCAAGGCGAAAAAAAATTCTCTGGCATCCGCCAAGCCGCCAGCAAAACAATGTGACAAGTACTGACATGAGAACTGACAATGTGCCAATGAGGGACTTCTTGGCGGAAAAGTGAAGAGTCATGTCTGCGGTTTTGTTTTATTTTTTAAAATTTGTGTTATGTCGAATATTAATATGAAATAATGGTGGATTATTAACCGTTAAGTGTTCGTGAGTGTGCATGAGTGTTGGCAAATGAAACAAAACAGTGCAACGTCACTTTTCAAATTCTCTCAAGAAGTCTGCGTGAGGACTTATAGTCCATTTCAACTGGGATGATCCCGGTGACAGTTCGATTTCGACAATTGTAGAGATGTCCTACATTAAAATAATTTCGATTGTTTCTGGTAATCGATAATACTATATATGGAATTGAAATCGATTTTACTTTACTAACAATACTTTAAATATGATTTGTGTTTATGTATTATATTGAAAGTTTATTGTTCATAAATGCATTAAATGTATGTTTTACACAGTGTTATTCGGTAAAATGAAACAGAATTTGAAAAGAGTAAATTTTTTATTCAGTAAGTATCTGAAAAATCACTGTCAGAATCGCTTGAAGAGTCGCTATCGCCGTTATTTATTATAAGTTGGTCTTTCCACCGATCTATTCTGACGTACCTCTCCCAGTCCTCTAATATAGTATTTTTTGTCTTATCGACTACTTTCGCCCAATTTTTACCAGTGACGTGTTGGCTGTATATATATATACTGTTTTTGTTTTATAAGTTTAAGATGTTTCATTTTAATATTTTTCGTAATGACGCTGCAATAAAATGAAAAAATGTAGACTAATCTACATGTTCACATAAAAATAGACTAACAAATTAATTAATACAGCTAGAATGAAAAATATAAAGTTAAATTTAATTGATTAGTTATTGAATGTCAATTGAACTTCAATTGGATTACTATCCCAACACTAGTATTTCTTTGTAATGAAATGACCTTGTGAAGGGGTACGTTTTTTTATTATATTGTTTTAAAGTTGTGATTAATGTGTGTTATGCGAGAGTTTATTGAGACAAACCTAATCTAAAGTAAAAAATAGAATTATAAAAATTAATTGTAGTATATTTAGTGATGGATTATATAAAAATATGTTATTTTGATGTAGTCAAATAAGTTCATACGATTTTACAAAGTCACGTCTTCGTTATTGATGACATCTGTCACCGGGATCATCCTAGTTGAAATGGACTATAGTAAAGCCCCACATCTGTCTGAGATACTCGAGAGGTTGGGGGGGTATATTATTTCTCATTTCTCATTTCCATTATCATTCATCATGATCAATATTCTTTATTTATGTATTACCTAAGAAGATAGAACAAACGGATAGAATTAAGAAACTAATGACATGGCAGCATGGTCTATGACCTAAGCCGGTTCCTCAAGGAACAAACTGCACTTAAAAAAAAATGTGTCAATGATTTTTGTATGTAGATGTAGCGTGCGATTTTGTTTGTTGTGTTATTTAGCGGCATAGTTACCTACTTATCTAATTATCACCAAAGAATTACTATGAGTTTACTCTAAAATGTCCAAAGTTGTAAATAGTGAAGGTGTAAAACCAGGCTGCATTCATAGGATAGCGCTTGAAAACTTTGTGTAAGTTTGCGGGTGACATTTTACGCGCCCTTTTTGTGGTTTTAAATTCAATAATATTTTGTTCGTTTTTCCTTTATAGTACCTACAAACAAGTGGAATTATATCCCAACACTTCGTTAAACTTGATTATTGGACCTAATGGTACCGGGAAATCAACATTTGTTTGTGCTATCATATTGGGACTTTGTGGCAAAACCAGCGTCATTGGGAGAGCAAAAAAGGCAAGTAAATCATGTAATTTGTTCTAGCGAAACTTCTATGTGTCTACTTTACCATTAGCTTGATGCTCAAACTGAAACTGTTTCCAACACCATTTTAATTTGTTGCACTGAGTCACAACAATGCAAGTTATGTCTTGTTCATGCAGTTTTAATTTGTTGCACTGAGTCATAACAATGCAAGTTATGTCTTGTTCATGCAGTCAATATCAGTCTTTCTTTGCCAGGGTTTTCAATAGGGTTAATCCTGCTTTTGCCAACTATGGGAGGACTATTTCTAAGTTTTGCTACTCGGAGAACATACATCAGCTCTGAGGCTATTACAACAACGATAAGAACATTGTTGCGTTCCAACAGTTTGAGATAACAGCCAGTGATTTAGGATGTCCCTAGAAATTTGCTTACATCTTTGACCTCTGTAACCTTACTTACTAAGCAAAGTGCTATTGTAAGTGGTAGTAAATAGATTATGAGTATCTCACTACTGGACAGTGGCCTCCATCATTGAAACTAGTCATCACTATAATGTTTAACGGCTTAATCACCAAGCTAAATGCAGGTTGGTGATCGATCATAAACCCGGGATATGCATCGAAAAAATCTGAAACACTGCCTGACCTGAGAATTGAACCCAAGACCTTTGGGTATCAGGCTTATCAATTTGCCATTAGGTCACCAAGGCATAAAGTTAATTATAATAATTATATGTTATTTATAAGTTCATTATAGCAATGAAAATATAAAAAAAAATATTTCAGATCTCAGACTATGTCAGAAGTGGTTGCCAGTCTTCCACCATCGAGATTGAGTTGTACCAGCAGCAGGGCCAAAGGAATGTCATTATCACAAGGACTTTTAACCTGAAGGATGTGTCGACATGGTCAATTGACCATAAGACAGTTCGTGAGAAGCAGGTGCAAGAGCTAATAGCAACTATGAACATACAGGTTAGTTTGAAGTACAATTGATGTACACACCTTATTAAACTGTTTTCTGCTGTGAGTACAGACATTAGAATTTTAATTGTTTAGGGCACTGATCAGTGCTCACCGCAGGTGAGAGGTTAATTGAAAAGAAAAACATAGTATACAGTGGTGGACTTATAATTAGAAACACTTTATATGAATTACGAAAGTTCGAAGTCCACATACAATGTTTGTGAAAAATTTATGGATTAATATTTAATAATCATGCAACAATATAGCCACTCAATTAGAATACTCATAAAATACATAAAAAAAACAAAACTCTAAACTTCAATCATAAACAGTTTAAAGCATACATAGCTTATTTTCTGTTACTGCCCGCTTTGACGCCTAATTAGAAACAGTTTAGAAAAGAATGCATGGCACATTCCATTTTTGAAATTAAAAAATAAAACTTCTTTCTTAGCTATTTCTATCGTTTTGGCGGCAATTGAACATCAAATTGGAATTTCGTTTACGATATTTTGTTCAAAATGGACAAAAATAAAAGTTGTGACGCGTCAACTAGGCAAATATTTGTTAATTTGCACATCAACCAAAAATGGACGTACAGGAGAATAGCTGATCATTTAAAATGTTCCATAAAGAAAGTTTTTAATGCTATTGACCATTATAAAAGACATGTAAATATTGAAAATGTTCTTAGAAAAGCTCAACCAAGGAAAACTTTGACCAGAGAAGATATGCTAATCGTATTATTATTTGCTAAAAAGTATGCCAATTGAAAAAAGTCTTATTCTCAGATGAAATAAAATAAACATGGTAAATTCAGATGGCAAGCGCTACGTTAGACGTCCAATAAACCATGCTTTTAATTTTATATACACTAGAAGCATAGTCAAGCACGAGGGCGGCAATATCAAGGTATGGGGATGTTTTTCCGGATGTGGAGTTGGACCCGTTCAAAAGATTGAAGGTACAATGGATCAACTGCAGTACAAAAACATCTTAGAAGAGACAATGATTCCCTACTCTGACGTCAATTAACCTGGATCTTTCAGCATGATGACCCTAAACAATCAGCCAGCCAACAGTGTAAAATATTTTCTTAGAGAACAACGTATTTCCGTCTTAGACTGGCCTGCAAATAGCCCTGATTTAAATCCCATAGAAAATCTGTGGCATGTCGTAAAGAGGAAAGTCTCCAACAAACGTAATTCCAGTCACAACAAACTACAAAACTTTTATCGAAGCATGGAATTCAATCCCACTAGAAAAATGTATGAAATTGCTTGAATCAATGCCATGTTGTTGTAGAGCTGTGATTGATTATATAGGATACGCAACAAAATATGAATTATAAGTTTTAGTAGCCTATACACAGTATCTATTACCTAAATTATATAATGCACAATAATTAAATCTATAAATTATCTATCTTTTATTTTTTTGTATTGTTTCTAATTAGTTGTCCATTATTGCTGGTACTTTAAAACTCATTTAGTTGTTTGTATTAAATTTAATATTGAATTGGTACTTGTTTAGTTGATATTTTGTTTTTTTTTAATAAATGATAGATATTAAACATATTTTATTTTATTTGTTGTTTTATTTCCAAATAAAAAGTATTAGGGTCAAATATCTTGTATAATGTTAAGTTCCATTGGTAGTGTTTCTAATTATATGTCCACCACTGTATATTATGTATAAAAAATCAAGTAATAAAAACTATATTAGTAACATTACCCTCTATCTCATCCTTAATTTGCTTTGTAGTGTACAGGTATTATTATTGTGTATAGAGGGCTACTACAACGTGTAACAGAAAGGTGTGGTCAAAATGATAAGATCCAAAGTGTATCCGATCTAGATCTTGTATGCATGCACTTACACACACTTACACTTTGGTTGGTTACACTTTGGATCTTTTCATTTTGACTAAACCTTTCTGTTACACATTGTATATTAGAGAGTGATTAAATAAATATTTTTTATTTGAGTTTATAAGGTTTTCATTTTCAATCATCAAGTTTTAATATAGCTTAAATTAAATTGTTAACACCACATTCATATAATCTTTAAAAAGAAACATTATAGAATGCTTTTTTTACAAATATGAATATGTGAAAAGGTTGACAATCTCTGCCAACTGCTGCCGCAAGATCGTGTGCAAGACTTCTCCAAAATGGACCCTCAGCAGCTGCTGCGGAGTACTCTGGCAGCTGTGGGTGGGCAGGAGAGTGTGACCCAGCTCGAAGAGTTGATTGATAGCCGGAACCAACAGAGGGGGCTGTCTACAAAGCTACAGAATAATGCTCAATTGCTGCAGGAGCAAATGAGGCTTAATGAAAGGCAAGTTTGATATTATTATAAATTCTTATTAAATCATTAAGACGATTGAAACTAAGGGTAAGTGCCGGAACCCAGAACCAGATCAAACTGAAGGAAAAAAAGGTTGTCTAAGGGCCTCTCAGTCAGAGATGGGTTTTTGCTAAGCCTAGACGAAAGGGGCTCCGAAATATGCAGTGCCTAGGAGGCTATATGAACTTAATCCGGCTCTGACCTACTGCACATCACAAGTTGTATGTTTTTTAATTGTGATGGATGATATTTATTTATTTATTTATTTTATTGAGTCTATTTTTCAACAGATTTAAATTTTGGGCTGAGACTGCTTCTGGGATTTGTTCCATGCTCTTACTACATGAATAATTATAAGTTTAGAGTATTATTTTCTAACTTATTTTAAAGTATATTATTTATTATAATTTTTCTAAATAATATTTTAAGGCAACTTAATTATGTACACTCCAATGAGCTAAGTACTAGCGTGCCATTTCCATTACACAATAAATAACTTATCCTAAATTTTTGATATTTTTAAAATATAGAAAAGTATAGGTATTATTTGACTAAATCCGGTAAATCTCACTACTATCTGCTTTATTAATTGTTATTACAAACTTTAAAATATTCATATGAACAATTTGTTTTCTCAAATAAAATGAATGAGAGTTTCATAAAAGATTTATATTTTTCAGGCTCAAAGTTGTTATAGATGCTATGCAGCAAAGGAAAGAGATAGAAAAACAAATAGAAATCTGTGAAAAGAAAAAGCTTTGGATTGAGTATCAAGATCTGAGAGAGAAAGTCATAGAATATACAAACGACAGGAAAGAAGCAGTGAAACTTGTGAACTCACATAAAAGTAAAATGGAACCTTTAGAGAGAGTCATAGAAGAAGCAAAGAAAGGAATAAGCAAGTTGGAACAACAAAAATTGAGCGCAGTATGTTACATTCACCCTATTTTATTTAATGTCCAATGAAAAAATAAACGCCCACCTGACCCAGCCAGGAATCGAACCTGGGTCTTCCGGGCGGCTGCACTGACCGCTATGCTACCGGGAAGGCTGACGTAGGCGCTGAATTTTGTCACTGCTTTTTAATTTTTGAGTGCTTATTAGCGGCACTGTGCGCCATCTATCCAACGGTCATTGCAACCGATGGCCATGCAAATTCACGTTTGCAGATGAAATACCACAAATTTGATAACACAACGCTATAGTAAATTAGCCTTCCCAGCCTTCCCGGTAGCATAGCGGTCAGTGCAGCCGCCCGGATTGCGGAAGACCCAGGTTCGATTCCTGGCTGGGTTGGGTGGGCGTTTAATTTTGTCACTGTATTTTATAAAATTTTATAAATATTTCATTTAGCTGCAGTGCAGCAATTAGCACTTGAAAATAAAAAGTAAAAAATTTAATGTCCAATGTATTTCATCCATCCAATTATCCAATTTATTTTTTTTCTTTATAAAGAGATTTATCGCGCTGTTATTGTTCCCTTGTTGTGTGCCTTAAGAGCGTAACTAGACTTCTATGGGGTGGCGAGAAACTAAAGGTTCCTCTAGCTGAAGTAATAGTGCATGCTTGAGCGTGTTCCCAATTCCCTACTAGATTCTCCGAGGCCTTCGGAATGAAATTAAAAAATAACAATAGAAAAAAATTTTTTTTACCGTTTTAGACTAGAGAAATTCACAACCTTAAAGATCGCGCAAAGGAAACCATTAAAGCGGTAACTAACCATGAATATACAATAAAAGATATAGAAGCATCGTATCAGGAGAAACTTGAGCGTTACAAAAACAGAGAGCGAGAGCTGATCGAAGCTAAAGCCAAGCTGGAAAAGTTAACAACTGACCGCACTAAGCTTGTGGAGAAAGTTGGCGACGGTAAGCTTCAAATTTGAATTTGGCATACCATAGGGATCTTTACTAGGTCCCATACTGTACCTACAATGTATTAATTTTGCTTTTGCAGAAAATCACGTGAAAATGGAATTAGCTGAACTACACAAGCCAATAACGAGGACCAATGCTATTCTTGAGAATCTGAAGAAGAAGAAACTAGAAATACAATATGATTTAGAAAACAATGTTACACCGCAAATCAGACTTTATCAAAATAAGTATGTACATAAATAGAAACAATAGGAACTGTGGAGGTTTTAGGTTCTATTTTTAGGGGCATATGAGCCTATTAGAGAGCGACATCCTCGGTTTAATGTGTATCCTACTATTTGTTATCAAATACTCTATATTGAAATGAAACTACTTCTACGAATCTACTTGCGTTTATTTTACACATTAATTTTCGGACCCTGCAAAGTCAGGATAAACATTAAATCAAATAATAGTACTGCATTTTGTGACTGCACTGCTACTTTTTGTTTATAATATATGTTTGTATGTTTCAAAAATGTTACTACTGTGCAATAAAATTTTATTATTATTAAATTAATGTATAAAATGAATGCGAGTACATCCGTAAAAGAATGTGTAGTGTTCGCGTAAACTTTAGAACAATATATCACACTTAGGGCCTGTTTCACAATGTCTGATTAGGAGATCTATCTGTCAAGTAAACGCTAATGGGAACTTACTTGTAGACGATGAAAGAGGCCCTTAATATTATAAATGGGAAAGTTTGTGTGTATGTGTGTATATTTGTTGCTTCTTATGACGCTGCAACGGATGGATGAATTTGGATGAAATTCGGCATACAGATAGTTTATAACCTGGATTAACACATAGGATAGATTTTATCCCGATATTCCCACGGGAATGAAACTCGAATTAGAAGCTGGTTACACCCGGAATCCTGGACTATTGAGGGGCCGGCTATCTTATCTCCTTTTACAAAAAAAATGTAACTGAAATAATATTTAGTGTTAATTCCGCTAAATTACTTGTTTAACCAAGATATTTTTTTTTGTTTTATCGATTTCCGCAAAATAACGCCTGATGAGATGGGAGTAAGATAGCTTATTTCTGTATCTTACAATGTCTACCATACCTTTTGGGGGCTGTTTAAGATAACTTAGATATACTATTTAATAAAAAAAAACTTTGAATATTTGCGTGAAAATGTTTTATACAGTTTAGGCCATGGTTTACTATACAAATTGTAGCCTACAATCATTGATGTCACAACGCCATTAGTTCGTAACTACAGTAGTAGATTTTTTTGAAATCTTTATTTTAAAACACTTTGGCCTAATATAAAAAACATTGAACAAAAATTTCTATATATGAAGACAAACGTCCCTTGATATTTCTGACGTTTCGTTTCACTTGGTTCCACGTCGTCCAGTAGTCTATACTAATATAATAAACCTAAAGATTTTTTTTTGTTTGAATCCGCTAATCTCTAGAACTACCAGTCGAATTTGACAAATATCTTTGCTTTTGATATAGCCCATATTTTGTGGAAGGCTATTAACATTACTCTATGACCCTTTAAAAAAACCAAAAAAATCGCTAAGCGCATACGAAGCACTAGCGTATTCGGGCGACGACGCGATGCGACGCAGTGGGTCGGGGAACAGCTAGTATACTAATATAGGCTTTGTTGATGGTGATGATGATGATGTTCCCAGGATCCGTCAACTAAAAGACGTTGGTGTGAAGCGTTTGGAAGTACTCCGCTCATACAGCGAGGACGCTTACCAAGCCGTGCTGTGGCTGCGGCAGAACAAACAGATGTTCCAGGAGTCGGTGCACGAGCCCATGATACTGGAGGTAGGTAGCTGTTCCAGAACAAGCAGCTGTTCCAAGAACCGGTGCACGAGCCCATGATACTGGAGTTAGGTAACTGTTCTAGAACAAGCAGCTGTATCAGGAACCGGTGCAAGAGCCCGTGATACTGGAGGTAGGTAGCTGTTCTAGAACAAGCAGCTGTTCTAGCAACCAGTGCACGAACCCATGATACTGCAGGTAGGTAGCTGTTCCAGAACAAGCAGCGGTTTTAGCACAAGCAGCTGTTCTTGAACAAACAGCTGTTCCAGGAGTTCTTGCACGAGCCCGTGGTACTGGAGGTAGGTGGCTGCAGGGTTCCAAAATATCAACGACTAGAACTTTACTTGCGACTTCGTCCGCGAGGTAAGTATAGATTGTGTAACCTGCAAGGAATGTAACATTCTATCAGTGAAAACATTTCTGGAATTGGACAAGTAGCTTCAGAGATTCATCACATCTTCATCACCAGCTCATTAAATGTACCTACTGCTGGGGCACGAGCCTTCCCTATGGATGAATGGGGAGAATGGGCCATAAACCACCACGCGGGCTCAGTGCTGATTGGTGGTTGTTAACGACTGCTAATGCAGCCGGGACCATCGGCTTTACGTGCCTTCCGAAGCACGGAGGAGCGAAAGATTATTCATTTTTGGCCACCTGTCCGATGACCGGCCTTAACGAAAGTTGCTTAACGTCAGCAATCGCAGACCGGGCGCGTTAATCACTGCGCCATTGAGCTCCTTAATTAGTGATCATAAATGTAAGTACAGATGCCTGCACATCAACCTATCCAAAACTGTCAAATTTTCATACCATACATTTTCAACCATATGTTTAAGGCATAAAGTTCAAATTCTATTGAAGAAATTTGACAGTTTGTGGTAGGTTGATGTGCAGGCGTGTGTACACAGAGGTTACTAAACTACAAGGGTTGTGACTTGTTTATTTTGATGTGACGTCACAATAGAAATATTAAATTAAAAATTGCATAACAAATTAAAGTTAATAATTATGTCTTAGTAACTCTACATACATAACGCCTCTGTTGCCGAGTGGCAAAGCGCTCAGCCCGATACCCGAAGGTCCCGGGTCCAATTTCCAGGTTGGGCAATATGTTTCGGATTTTTCGATGAATAGCCCGGCCCCCCGACTGTCTAACTCGATTGCTTTCGATTGCTTTGGCTACGTGTATAGTTTGTGACGTCATCTTGTCATTTAGCTATATGACGTTTAGCTTTATGACGTCATCTTGGCTATAGCTTTCGATATTGCTTTCATAGGCGGTACGAAATTACAAGATGACGTCATAAACTATACACGTAGCCAAAGCAATCGAGTTAGGCGGTCGGGGGGCGGGTTTGTGATCACCAAGCCGCATTTGGCAAGCGTGGTGATCAGTGCTTTTCCCATCAATTGTAGTGATGACATGATTTCAATGATGGAGGTCTTTGCCCTGCAGAGGGACAGTATATAGGTTATTTACTTACTCTGCATACAAGATCTAGATCGAATACTCTTTGGATCTTTCAATTTTTACCACACCCATCTGTTACAGACGTTGTATAAACTATTCACTATAACTACAGTTCTATAATACTCTTCGTTTTATATAGATAAACTTTACGGACCCCAAATTCGCCCGTTACCTCGAGTCTACGGTCCCGGCGCGGGACCTCGTCGCCTTCACGTTCGAATGCAGCCAGGATATGAACCTGTTCATGCGGAAGGTCAGGGTGGAGGCTGGACTGAAGCGGGTCAATGCCATATGCAGCCAGGGGGGGAGGGTCAACGTGCCCAGGAACGATATACAGCAGCTCAGGTGAGTTGGAACACTAGATCGATCAAAACTAAGGAGTTTTTTTACATTAAAAAAAAATATATATTATATTTTTTTTGTCAATGAAATTGTAACTTCATGATTCGTGTTAATCTATCTCAAGGCTGGCCAACGCGATTGGTCGTAGATACGTGGAAAGTTATGTGAAAAAAACACTTAGCTCAAAAACCTCTTCATAGTTGTCATTGATGCTTTGTGTGTATTTTTGTAAGTGTAAAGTAATTATTAATTGTACATTCCAACATTTGTAAGCTGTAATAACTGAATATTTAAGGATATTGCTTAAAATTATACATCTTTGTAACAAACTGTATTCATGCAAATAAATGATTGATATGTATCGATCGTAATTATACTATGAAATACAATCGAAACATATCAATTTGTTAAATTTAACGCTTTGTTTAATTTATATATCTATCATAACTGTAGGCATCTATAATCCACTAGGTGGCCCACCGGCTGACATGGAATTGATATTTTGGCCCACTTCCCTAAATTGATTGGGCAGCCTTGATCTATCTGTTTTCCTTAATTTGTATGATTGTGAATTAGGGGATTGATATTAAAACATCATCAGACCTAATCCTAAAAGAATTAATTTTTCAATATATATTAACTAACACTGCTTACCTACCCGTAATACATAAAAAAAAACCTTATGCCACAGATATAAAGTTCAAAGTCTATTATGGAAACTTGACAGTTTGAGATAATCAGATATGCAGCGGGGGTACATACATTGATCTGATATGAAACGTTTATTTCATTAGTATCCCATTCAATCTTTGAATACCCAATTTTAATCAAACCAACAAGTCAATTTTAATAAAAGTTTCTATCATCATCATCAGCCTACACACGTCCACTGCTGGCCTTTCCTTGTGCACGATCCGCGGCTACTCTCATTGCTCTCTCATTACTCTCTTGCCAGCCAAGAAAAAGTTTCTATGTTTATGGGAAATTAGCGGCCCTGCTTCGCACGAGTGGAGATTTTTTTTCATATAGCCTATGTTACTCAGCGGTAATGTAGCATTCTAATGGTGAAAGAATTTTTTAAATCGGTCCAGTAGTTTTTGAGTTTATTCGTTACAAACATACATACAAAAATACAAAGTTTTCCTCTTTATAATATTAAAGATAGATAAATACATAGTTGTTGATAAAAGAAACCCGTATGTGTTTGTTACAAAATGTACTTGTACAGTACAAAACAGTGTTTAAAGTTAAACGATGGCTAATACGTGTTTAAAATATTGTCTCTGTCTAAAATATTAACTAAATAGTGACAGCATCGGGGGGCCTACCGCCTAACTCTATCGCTATCGCGCTTTATAGTTTATGACGCCATAAACTATAGAGCGCGATAGCGAGCAGCGATAGAGTTAGGCGGTCGGAGGGTTGTTTTAAGCATTGTGTAACTTAAGCCATCGTTTTGTGGTAAAACCACACGTTTGCGCGCCGCGTATTTGATACCGACTACAACGCAGCCACGTCGCAACTACAACGCAACCAACAGCGCCACAACGAACTAGCGACCGGCCATATCGCAAACATTTTGTAGGTAACATAACGCAACCGCAAAAAGCCGCAGCGGACACTATTCACACGTAACGTAACCAAAGCTTGACCACCTTTTCTCGCGACGGTGTGGTGTGGTTGTGGTATGTGAATGTGTGGTGGCATTTTGAGAATCAAGCAGAGAGCTGGTGATGATGATACGATATATTTTATTCTAGTATAGCAACGGCAAGGCGGCAATTATGTCAGGATTTATTTTCAAAATTATCAAATTATTATTTTTACGTTAATATTGATTCATTCTTTTTCGTTCACCATTCACATAACACGTCCTATTTGTAATCTGGTCCGCATGTAATGTTTTATGTGCTGGTTTTCCATATACAAATAAATAGATGAGCTCGATGGCGCAGTGGTTAACGCGCCCGGTTTGCGTGTGTTGAAGTTAAGCAACTTTCGCAAAGGCCGGTCATCGGATGGGTGACCAAAAATGAATCATCTCGAGCTCCTCCGTGCTTCGGATGGCACGTAAAGCCGTTGGTCCATGATATGGAGAACGGGCCATGAACCACCACGCCACAACCACCGCGTGGTGGTTCATGGCCCGTTCTCCCTATCCATCCATAGGGAAGGCTCGTGCCCCAGCAGTGGGGACATAAAATGAGCTGATGATGATGAAATAAATAATTGAATAAATGTCTTCAGCTACCTCGGGTTCTACACGTACCTGATAGACACTATATCGGGCCCCGACGCGATCATCCGTTACCTGTGCAAGCAGTACAACGTGCACCGCATCCCCATCGGCAACGAGCGCACCTACAATAACAGCGGGAAGGTGCCAGCTAACATCACCTTCTTCTTCACGGGTACGTGCTGGTTAATCTTCTTCTTCCAGCGCTGGTCCCATGTTACTTTGGATCGGCGCAAAATGTCCGTTACTTCCTATCTCTATAAGCCGTCACCTCGACAGTCACTCCCTTCACATTCTTATTATCCGTCACTTTATTCATCCATCTTTTCTTAAGTTTCCATATCCCTTCCACCCCCTAATAATACAATAATAATAACAAAAAAGTATAGTGTCTAAAAATTACAGCAGATTTAAAAAATAAAAAGAAGAGAGTGAGAGCTTCTGGGGCTTAGTTTTCACTGTGAATTTGGCAGCGCTGGTTTTCAGTTCCGTAGTTTGATAATAGATGGCGTTATAGTGGGATTTGTTTAATGGCTGTATTGCGGAATTAAAATTTTTATGCGGTATCGCGGTATCAAGATATTTGTGCATTCCATCCATGGAAATCGTGGAATCATGGAAAAAAAGTGGGACTAGCGTTTTTTTTTCCAATTATATCCCAAAAACACAAATGTTGATTATATTCCTTTTTCTGTTTTGACGATTGGATTTTTGTATTTGTTTTTCTTTAATTGACGGCTTCGTTCGCACATTTAGCCAGGGTCAAAGAATTTTTCTTACAAGTTTTAAATATAGATAAATAATACGATACGATACGATACGATACGAGATACGATGATGTTGAATGATAATAGAAATGAGAAGCGAGAACTGATATACCCTAAATCCCTTGTGTATCTCAGTAAAGATATGGGGCTTTACTAAGACCTCATGCGGACTTCTTGAGATAATTTGAAAAGTGACGTTGCACTTTTATTTTTGTTTCATTTTCCAACACTCATGCACGCTCACGAACACTTAACGGATAACAATCCACCATTTTTCACATTCATATTCGACATAACACAATTTTAGAAAATAAAACAAAACCGCAGACGTGACTTCTTTCCCGCCAAGAAGTCTGTTATTTAAGCTATATTTTTGTATTGTTGTATAGAAAATCACCGGTTCTCCGTACGAGTGTCCGCTTACAGCGGCGCTAAGTCGAGCTCCACCATAGAAATCAGGCCGGCGAGGCTGTTAGCCAACACGGTCGACGTCGACCAGGTCAACAATTACAACCAGCAGTGAGACATTTCATTTTATTTTAGTTTTAATATTTCCTCTTTCCATATTGCGAGCGTCTTTCAAGACATCTACATATTGCGAGGGTCGGGGCTTATGCTGCGACATTTTTATTTTTTAATGAGTGACTTCGTGCGGTCAAAATGTCTGGTACTATTTTCATTCGCCATTCGTTCACGTTAACGAATACGAGAATAGGTATGGAAAATTTTTAACTTATCTCGTATGTCGCCAGGAGGCGCTGCTCTAATGCCATACTAATTTTCGTTTTCGTAATCGAATGAATACGGATAGTGACAAACCTCACACTAGGTGACTAGGCACCCAGCACGATTAGCCAGTGTCATAGTTATGAAAAAGGTATTGTACAATATTTGACGGATCTACTAGCGTTTATTTTACACATTACTTTTAATTAATGTTTCGAACCCTTTGCAGGGTCCGTGGTCGCTACTACCACCAGTAGAATCTACCACCAGCCTGGGATCCCATCATACAAAATATTAAATCCCAGCCCCAACACCATACTGCCATACACCATACTGGTTAGAACCACCGGTTTAGACCCAGAGGTCCCGAGTTCGATTCCCAGCGGGGGGGTACATGTTTGTGTAATCGGTTTGGTTGGTGGAAGGGCTTGTTTGTCCGCCTGGCTAGCTACCACCATCTTATCTAAATACGCTCCATAACATCAATGTTTGTAGTATTGCTGTGTTCCGGCAGCTAGAGATAAGATAGCCAGTGCCTCAGTAGTTGAGGATCCCGGTTGAAGTGCGCTACCACATTTGCTGCGCTGCGCTGCGCCTTTATCATTACTTAACATCAGGTGGGATGAAGGCACTGTGCCTACCCGTAAGATTAAAAAAAAACCTATTATAATTAAGTGTGTAGTTAATAAAAAACTTTCTATTCTATTCTATTCTATTCTATTATATATACATTCACAATGTTTTGTAAAACCATCATTGACTAATACATTTACAGTGACTGTATTAAATATAATCATCATCTCAGCCAAAGGCGTCCATTTCTGGACAAAGGCATCCCCCAAGGATCTCCGCAACGACTTTGAGCTGATCGCATCTAGCGGCTTTATTAAATATAAACATTTGTATTTAAGACTGGCTAACTTTGAAGAAGCCGCTCAGTCGCACCGCAACTCAATGCAAGAGATGGACTCCAAATTGAGCACGCTGGAAGTGAGCCTCAACGAACTCAATACGAGGAGGAAACGGATCAACGAAGGTGTTGAGAAGGTACAATTCATTTTATTATTATACAATACAGTAGGTACTACAAACTGTCAATTTTCTTCAATAGACTTTGAACTTTATCTGTAACGCTTAAGGTTGAAAATGTATTGCTTGCTTTTTTTTTTGACATAATTTGGTATTTCTATGTGCTAAATATATTTAGGTATATTGAGTTTAATTTTTAATTACCATTCCGCACTGAGCCCTTGTGTTGGTTTATGGCCCGTACTCCCCCATAGGGTAGGCTCGTAGCCCCAGCAGTGGGGACATAAAATGAGCTAATAATGAAATTAAGTTCCCCTCGAGTGTCGGCGGGAACACCCGCATTCTCACGAAAAAAAGTACCGTAAAGTGTCGGCGGGAAGCCCGGGTGTCCCGCCAGTGAACTTATAACCAATAAGAGTGTTTGACATCATTCGATTCTGTTTTCTATGCTCTTGAATACTAAATTATGATTGGCTATCGTGTTCATAGAAAAAGTGTGAGTATTGGTCGTTGAAAAGAAATGGTGACGCAGTTGTAAACAAGATTGTGTCAGTGCAACTATTGTATGGTGCAAAGTGTTGAATGTTTTATGATGATAAGTGTATAGGCTTGATACCGATGGCGGTTTTAAACATTATTTTTGCAAGTTGAACAACTTGCGATATAATATCTGTGTTTACAAAAAACCAACTAACCAACCAACCAACTTTTAATTTAAACAAAAATAAGATTTAAGGACGCTTCGATTGCTTTTAGGTAGACCATGTGAAATTACAGGCATACAAACTGCATACAGACTGAATTCTCGGGTTCGATATCGCGTATAGGCACTACAAAGGAACTGCAAAGATTGAACCACAATTTATCTCATTCAACCGACGCTTTATGATCAATAATAGAGATCACCGCCCAGTAGTGGGACAGTATTTAAGCCATTACTCACCTTTCATTTAATTTTTTCCCAAACCAGGTCCGCACGATATGCTCCCAAATCCGTCTTCAAACTAAGAAGGTTCAAGACATAGAGAACGAGCCGAGCTTCAGCATTCAGCAAGAAAGAGACCGCTGCAGAAGGAAGCAGAAAGACTGCGTGCTCAAACAGTGTAAGATGCAGAACGAGATCAGGGAAATTACAAAGCAATTGCAGGGGAAGGTTCTCAACGGGGAGATGTGGAAGGTGAGCTAGTAATTTACAGTTTGATAAATAGATAAATAAGAGGAGCTCGATGGCGCAGTGGTTAACGCGCCCGGCCTGCGATTGCTAAGGTTAAGCAACTTTTGCATAGGCCGGTCATCAGATGGGTGACCAAAAATTTATCATCTAGAGCTCCTCCGTGCTTCGGAAGGCACGTAAATATAAGAGAAGATAAATCATTTTGAGAGGAATTTGCCATAATCGCCACGCCTGGCAGGCGGGTTGGCGATCGCAGTAAAGTGAGAAAAATCACAGAGAGACGCTGCTGCCCATCCTCTGGAATGGTCCCATAGTCGCCTTCTACGACACCCACGGGAAGAGATGGGGTGGTGTAATTCTCTATCCCCGGCACCGCACGGGGAACTAACTGATTTGGTGAACTAACTGGCTAAAATTACATAAAAAATACGTTTTTGAGTAAATTGTTTCATTTATTAGACTGCACAGATTTGATTTTGATATTCTTTAATCGGCTGAGGCTGAAATTCTCCTCGTTGCCGGGCTCCGTAGTCGATGGCTCGCATGCCGGTTTCTGGTGTTGCCATCTCCGAGGTCCTGGGTTCGATTCCCGGTCGGGTCAATGTAGACAAACTAACTTCTTCTATAGTTTCTCGGATTTGGGTGGTTGTGGTACCGTCGTTGTTCCTGATTTTAATAACACAAGTGCTTAAGCTAATTTCTGTGGAGTCCGAGCAATGTATGTGATGTTGTCTAATATTTATTTAGATTGCATCTGGGAGTGAGATTACTTGATTTTTTTAACTCTACCCTCAATTCCAGGTGAAACTGGACTTCAGTCGCAACGCAATAGTGCAGCAAGAATCGGAATTACGCGAATTAAAGAACGAATTACGCACAGTACAAACCACACTAGAGAATATCGAAAGCCTTATGACCCGAGCCAAGTCTAACGCTAAAGAAAAGTTGTTGGAAGCGAAACGCTCTTGCAACAACAAGTTGCCTCAAGACCCCGATTTCCCTTATAAGGAAGATTTTGATGTACTACCCTCAGATGTGAATGGATTGCAAGAGCATTACTATGAGTTGCAAACGCGCATCGATTGTATGGACAAAGGGGATGAGCAGGTGATTTCTTTAAGTTGTTTCTTAAGTTAAATAATTCTCACGCTATGATATCAATTACCAGTGTTCTAATTGCTCTTATTCAAAGTTACTTATTTTTGACACCGTAAATTTTGAAACGGTATCTTTTTATTTTTTATTTTTATTTTGTGCTAATTGCTACACTTAAGCTGAATTAAATATTTATAAAAATACAGTGAAAAAATTAAATGCCTACCCGACCCAGCCAGGAATCGAACCTGGGTCTTCCGCAGTCCGGGCGGCTGCACTGACCATTATGCTACCGGGAAAAATATTTATAATATTTAAAAATATTTATAAATATTTAATTCAGCTCAATTCTACACTTACTTATTGCTACCAATTAACACTAAAAATTAAAAATTTACTATAGCGTTGTGTTATCAAATTTGTGGTATTTCATCTGTAAAGATGAATCTGCATGGCCATCGGTTACAATAACCGTTGGATAGATGGCACTGCTGCCGCTAAAAAGCAGTGAAAAAATTCAGCGCTTACGTCAGCCTTCCCGGTTCCCAGTCAGGTCAGGTCAGGTAGCGGTCAGTGCAGCCGCCCGGATTGCGGAAGACCCAGGTTCGATTCCTGGCTGGGTCGGGTAGGCATTTATTTTTTTCACTGTACTTTTATAAATGTTTAAACTGTATCTTAACAATCAAATTTAAATATTGCAAAATATTATATAACAGTGATTTTTAATATCGAGATCATCGTTAAGATACAAGAATCGCCCCCTTTAGAAAAGTGTATTTAATTCTAACCGCCTCTGCGGTAAGACCACATGGTCATCTATGAACCTAGAGGTCCCAGATTCGATTGCAACCATTTACTTACATGTTTGTACTCAGTTTGGTAGGTGAAGGGTATACCGAGGGACTGGGTAATATGGTCATTGTGCCTTATCGCTATAATTGTACAGTAAATCCTTATCTCCTTTATTAACTATTTAAGTACGTGCCTAACCGGCACAAAGGGTTCGTTTGAAGTCCTTCTGGCTAGCTACCAGCGTCTTGTCTAAATATGTTATCATAACACTAATGTTAGTAGCGTTGTTGCGTTTCGTCAGTAAGAGACAATATAGCCAGTGCCTCAGTGATTGAGTATTCCATATGAAGGCGCTTCCAATTTCGGCCTTATCAACACTTAACATCAGGTGGGTAAGGCTGAAGATTGAATGCCTTTACCCTTCAGTGGGACAGTATATAGCATATGACATACTTTTTACAGGTTATAAAAGAATATGAAGACAGAGAGAAGACGATATCAAAACTCAAAAACGATGTAAACAACTCTAGCGATAAAAATAAACAGCTGGAAAGGAAAATGGAAAGTCTAAGGTTTGTAACTCCTTTACTTAACCCGTGGAGCGCAAAGTGTTCTAGTGGTAGAACACATTGCATAGGTCGGTAACGAGCGACACGTCAGGTCAAACTGATACGGGTTTAAGGATGTAAAGTAAATTCTTGTCGAGTTACCGACCGCCATGCGGTCCAGTGGCTAGAATATCTCGGTATAGGAGGTCCCGGATTCGGTCTTGGCGTCTCTATGTCTTATTAATAATATGGAATGAATTATAAAAAATATGGAATGACCTACCGCCACCCATTCGTGCGATTCTCGATCGATCACTTCCGACGATCCGTAAAGCATGTCGCAGGTGGCTACTCGAGAGGCAATCTGTGGTATCCGCTCAGGGCTATATTTAATAGTATAAATAAACTTAATCTACTCGATGTTACAAATCAATCTATTAAAATGTTTGTGAAAGGGTTTGACAGAATAGCAGGGATTGTGGACTCTCCGCAATCACTGAGTCATATACCATTTTGTCTTTTACACTACCTACTGATAATCTATATAAATAATGAATCGAAAACGGCTCAACCGATTTGGCTGATTTCTTTTTTGTTGTGTTTGATAAAGTCTGAGGAAGGTTATGTAGAGAAAAAACGTAAAAAAAAACGAAGAAAATAGTAAAAACAACAATTTTCTTTTCCCATACAAACCACTCTCTACTGGACCGATTTTAAAAATCTTTCACCATTAGAATGCTACAGCGCTGAGTAACATAGGCTATATCAAAAAAAAATCCACCCGTGCGAAACAGGGACGGGCCGCTAGTTTGTAATGTAATTAGTAATTTCATTTTAGTTAACCAATACTTTGTATTTATCAGTTCCCCGTGTGGTACCGGGGATAAAGAATTGCACCACCCCATCTCTTCCCGTGGGTGTCGTAAAAACCGTCTTAGGGACCATTGTAGAGGATGGGCTTAACTCTCAACTTGCTGCGATCGCCAACCCGCCTGCCAAGCGTGGCGATTATGGCAAATCCCCTCACATATCCCTGGGGGATGCTTTTGTCCAGCAGTGGACGTCTTTAGGCTGAGATGATGATGATCAGTTAAAGGACAAATAAACGCTTTTTATTATTATTATTACCATTATTTATTTTTTCCTATATAAATTTACATTTTTAAATATTTTCTAAAAACAGAATAAATAAAACATTAAAAATATAAAAAATAGGGGTCCACCGGCATCGGGACCAAGGTCCAAGCTACCAGTGGTTAGGGCTCCAGAGACAGGAACCTCCTCACAATGCGTGCCGTATCGAGGAAAACTGCCTTCTGAATCAGGCCCTTGCAATCCAGCCGCCTAACGAGAGCCTCATTGGATGTTGATCGAGGTTCTTGGCCATCAGGCCGTTGGCTGTAACAACAATCGGTACGATGACAGCCGAATCCACATTCCACATGTCGACAACCTCGTGTGCTAAGTCGAGATGTTTGATTTGTTTCTCTTTCTCAGCTTTAACGAGGTTCTCGTCATGGGGAATGGCGATATCGACAATCGTCGTGGTCTATCACCACAATGTCAGGCTTATTGGCTACAATAGTCCTGTCCGTGATGATATTTCGATCCCAGTACAACGTGACATGGTCATTATTATTATTATTATTGTCGTGTTATTGTGCTAGGTTAAATTGATGGTAGGGCTCATTCTTAAATCCACATAAAAACCAAATGCGGAACAATTTATTAGACTTGTTTTCTGTCAAGTGTGTTACAAAATGCAACGATTTATATATTGAAATTGCTTATGTAAGTGACAAATAAGGAAATTAAGTAAAACAAATATGGCTATGTGCAAACCGCACGAAGCCATTAAAAAAAAGAAAGAAAAAGTAAAACAAACATAGTTTACTTTTAAGTCTTTTTACCTAATAAATGTTTATCGTAGTTATGCGTCACAACACTACAGTTTCAGCATGAAAATACGTGTTGGTGATAGAAGCACATTATTTTGCGGTAGGTATAAAACAATTAAAATAAAAAAATCTCTAAAAACCTTATAGGTAAGTAACTGTGTTTTTCTCATGTAAGTGAATTTATTTGTAATATGAGAATAAATGTCTTAAACCATAAACCATGTATACAAGGCATTTCAAAGGTAAATAGTACATAAAGACCGAATAATTTTGTTCAACTTATTTTTATGTATGTTTTCAGTGCAAAATGGCTGCCGCCTCTCGAGCGGTTGCTACGGGACATCGACAAGAGTTTCGGCGACATGTTCGCGAAACTCGGCTGCGCGGGAGAGATCAAGCTAGACAAAGCTGGCGCCGATGTAAGGCTATCAATAATAATAGCACTGAATAAAATATGGATCTGAAGTGCGATTTTTAAATCGGCGACTAATTCTCACGTTATGATTTACGAGTGCTTTTTTTCTCTTATTTAAAGTAACTGGTAATTTATTTTTTATATTTTATAAGCAGACTAACGAACACTCTTCCCAGTGTTACTATCTGGGGACACTTATGTCCAGCAGTGGAGTAATATAGGACGATGATGAATGATGTTGATGATGAGTGTGCCGTCAGGACGACTACGACAAGTACGGCGTGTCCGTGCTGGTGCGGTTCCGCGCGGGCGAGCAGCTGCAGCCGCTGACGCGCCACGCGCAGTCGGGCGGCGAGCGCGCGCTGGCCACTGCGCTCTATCTGATGGCACTACAGCGGCTAACTACGGTGCCGTTCAGGTAACATTCCTGTTTTTTTTTTACTTTATTTTTTGACATACGAAAAAAACCGTGTCGAAGGATCGATTTATGTAATAATCCGGCTCGAAGGACCAATTTTAATAGTCCGATTCGTAGATCCAATTTCAACATTGGCTCAAAGGACCAATACTGTATTAACTAACGGGTTTAAAATACTAATATATTATTAAAAATTTGTCTCGAAGGGGTATCGGTCCATTTTAATTAAACTCCACGTAATTTAATATATAAATAAAATTGACGATTATAACGAGGAAGAAGAAAAAAAGACATTTATTTTATTAACACAGACAAGAGGCAATAGGAAATAGAACAAGTTACCTTATCGCGTGTACCTTATGCCCTAGATGCGTGGACGAGATCAACCAGGGCATGGACCCTATCAACGAGCGCAAGATGTTCCAGCTGCTCGTGCGCGTCACCACGGAGTGCGACAACGCGCAGTACTTCCTGCTGACGCCTAAGGTTGGTTCAAAAATCATTTATTCAGTTTAGGCTACAAATTAGCTCTTATGTACGTCATTATGCCATCGGTTCGTAAGTCTACTCTGGAGAAGAACCGGCAAGATACGATAAGATACAGATAAGATACAGCAGGTGTCAAGCTCTTTTCTCCCTTACAGCGTCAAAAATATTGGAAAATGCCCTATCATAAAAGGGACACTTTCCATCACAAATAAAAACACAAAATATCAAGGACAATCACAACATGTTAAAAAAAAACAAAAGAGAAAACATAATAGTATCTTGCAAATTTACATTAAAATTTTCACAATGTCATACAGTACCTACTAATAAAAGTCAATAATTGTCTAAGAAAAAAAACAAAGTTAAACTATAGTTAATAATAATAAAAATAATACAGCAGGGCCTCTATAATCCGTACCACATCTACTCCGAGCGCCTCAATCCGAACGACCCACCTTGCCCCTGCGCGACCGCCGTTTCTGTCTCGCAGTGCCACGCAATGCGTTTTAGCGAAAGTGGCTTAACATCAACAATCGCAGAGCGGGCGCGTTTACCACTGCGCCATCGAGTTCCTCTTACCATGAATAATATGTTGAAATGCCAAATCCGTAGGAGATATAGAAAAGATGTAACCCGGTCGTTTTCGTAAAAACTACATTTTAAAGTTTCAAATCGAATGCGTACTATACAACAATGTGACATGATTAACGCACGCCCTAAAAGTAATATTTCAGCCATTTTCAATTATTATTACTCATAATAATAAAAAAATATTTTTTTACAGTCACTCGTTCGTTGAACAGTAAAACAGTATGACAGATCTTATTGTTTTCTAAAGTTTACGCGAACACTACACATTGAAATGAAACAACTTTTACGGATCTACTCGCGTTTATTTTACACATTAGTTTTAATTAATGTTTATATATTTAGTTTTAATTATTGAGTCTCACTGTGACCACGGACCCTGCAAAGGGTTCGAAACGTAAGGATAAAGGCAGGTAAAATGGCTGGAATCAATTCAGTAACTCAATACTGTGTGCGTTCATTGTATTTCATGTTATATACTGTCGTATGTATATGATATACCATCGTTGTCAAACCAAAATATGCTATAATCAGCTAGAACTATGCAGAAACTTTTACTTTGCTATAATTATAGGTATCATACTTTTTCTTTGCAGCTCCTCACAAATCTGGAATACAACCCAAAGATAATGGTGCACACCATAATGAATGGGAAGAACATCATGAACTACAGGAAGTGGAAGTACCACAAGTTCCTGGAAAAGGCACAATCGCACAGGTTGTCACAATGATTCGGTTATGTTTGAATTTTCAATTATGAAAATGTTAAAAATTCGTCTGGATACTGGTAAAACATGAAAAATACATATTTTAACAAGAATTGGTTATGAATTTTCGACGCTCTATCTACTTCTAAAATGGAATAAACGCTAAGACCATTCAACGCAAAGATACGTAAATTTAAAATATGGTAAATGACAAAGTAATACCAATAATCATTCTAAAATGTTTTTGTTTGTTTATATAATTTTTAACGCAAATGTTGTTGCGAAACAAATTACAAAAACACAAATGTTGAAAAAATTTCCACGAGCAGGATTTGAACCTGCACCCTTCTGACATACCGGGTCAGGTGCTCTTCCAATTGAGCTATCGTGGTTCTAACCAGCCCGCCGAAATTATTCAACACTATTTACTTTTTACTTCAAATCCTGCTCGTGGAAATTTTTTCAACATTTGTGTTTTTGTAATTTGTTTCGCAACAAAATTTGCGTTAAAATTATATAAACAAACAAAAACATTTTATAAATAGCTTGCCTACTTCTTAACTGATCTTTAGTATTTGTAAAATATTATGATCAGATGTTAATGACGGTAGTTGTTGACATTGAATTGGCGCCTTTGGCTTTCAAAGTAAAAAAGTAAATAGTGTTGAATAATTTCGGCGGGCTGGTTAGAACCACGATAGCTCAATTGGAAGAGCACCTGACCCGGTATGTCAGAAGGGTGCAGGTTCAAATCCTGCTCGTAGAAATTTTTTCAACATTTGTGTTTTTGTAATAATCATTCTATTGAACAGAAGTAAATCGACTTAGCACTGGATTCGAGCCATGCGTCTGTATTCTGTCTACAAGTGAGAGATGTTAAGTCGCTTTAAGTTTTTTCTTTGTAGGTTTGGTATTTGCTTAACTATGAAGTTTATGGTAAGGTAAAATAAATTAAACTCATTTATTAACCATTTTCATTAGCTTGTCATTTTTATTCAAACTACTAAAACCCTATGGCAAATGTAGGTTTAATTTCTCATTGTTTTCAATTACAGCTAAAACAAGATAAGTGTATGCCCTCGGTCAATAATATTAATTTATTAATGAATTCTCCGCAAGTTATGGTGCATAAAATTAACACAGATAAAGTAGATATTTAATCTGTTTAATAGGCATGTAAAATTACGCAACAATTCAATTTAAGACCGAATTGAACTTTCAAACATTATCTCAATTCAACAAAATGTACACTTATTATACCTTACCAGTAGCAGACTAGTCATTTTTGAATAGGTATCTTGTTGATATATTAATTAAGAAAACAGTTTGTAAAATGATATTAGTACCTCGTCACATTAAAGACATTATTTTTTTACTCCAAAGTTATGATCAAATATAGAAGGGAGAAAGGGTTGACATGACATGAATACGAACAAATATCTTTTTTTGTAATGGTAGGTTGGTTAAAATCTTATATGTCAATAAGGTCCACCTTAAACACTGTCCCTTGTACTATAAAACAGTGTCTAAAGTTAAACTAAGGCTAAGTAAGTGTTTAATGTCTATAGCATTAGTCTATAATATTAGCTAAAAAGTGACAGCATCTGTTTTGACAGCATTGTTATGTGTAAAAGCAGTTTCTGTCTTAAAATGTTTACTTAATTTACAGACATTATGATAATATTTATATTTTGATCGCATAAAATGATGACGTCATTAGGATACTACATGCAGGGTCTTAGAATCGGAAAACGGGTTAACCAGCCTATTTATTAAATCCTATAACAAAAAGTCGAACACTAAATTCGATTTCGAACCGATGGAATCGAATCGATTGATTCATTGAGTTCTCCTTAGTGCCTTACAAATAAACAAAGAATAAGGTCCGAATAGTTATTCCGTGTTTTGTTTATGTCATGTAAACGTCATTTCAAATTAGAGTAAAAGAGACAAAACACGGAATAACTATTCGGAGCTTATTCTTTGTTTATTTGTAAGACCCTTTGTGTTTATTGAACCGCAAATAAATATTAAATAACGCATTAATTATTCGCTACTAAAATATCATTCGCAATTTTGAAGTGTCTGTAGCCAAACGAATAGTAAGTAAATAGCCTATAACTGTCCCACTGCTGGGCTGCTTCCATCATTGAAATCAAGTCATCACTTCAATTTATGGGTAATGGCTTAATCACCACGCTTGCCAAACGCGGGTTGGTGATCACAAACCCGGGTTATGCATCGAAAATCCGCTACACACTGCCCGACCTGGGAATTGGACCCGGGACCTTCGGGTATTGGGCCGAGCGTTTTGCCACTTGGTTACCGAGGCGTACACGAATAGATGCTTGGGTTTACTCCGCCAAATCGCGGTTCAATCCCCATAATATCTCCATTACTACTGATGTGAACCTACACCTAACACAAGTATTAGCTTTCTAGACTAAACATAATACCTAGTACCCTAAACCGAAGAGCATGTATGAAGGGAATAATGAAAGTGGACGAAGCGAAACAAGTATGTAAGGATCGTAGCAAGTGGAAAGAAGTGGTCTCTGCCTACCCCTACGGGAAAGAGGCGTGATTATATGTATGTATGTATGTATTAAACATAATCTATATATTAATACGTGAAGCAAAAACTTTGTACCCCTTTTTTACGAAAATTGCGCGGACGGAGGAGTATGAAATTTCGCACACTTATAGTTTATATAGAGAAGGAGTGCAGAATGCTTATATTTTTTAAATTATGAATAAAAAATACATTAAATGAAATAAACATTTGTTTTATACATTTTTTAAAAATTTCAACTTCAACTTCAACTTTTGTTTATGGCAACCGAGTCACTTTTAGGTTAGCGACCATTACTGCCATCAAAAATGGAAGATGAGCGGCCTTAATTTGTCAATGCCAATCCAAACTCACATTCTATCTTTTTTAATTTTTCATAGCTTAGGATACAATCCGTGCAGCCTTAATTCAATATTTTTTATTAAACAGCTTTTTATGAAAATTACGGTCGAATTTCGACCACTGGGCGGCCACTAGTTATTATAAATTTGTTATTAGAGCAAAAATAATCTACAATAAAGTAAATGTTTTGATACTAAAATATTTTAATACAAACATTATTATTTGTGTTGTGTAGTGTTAGGCCTTGTTGGTACAACATATTTGTGATAAATAAAAAATGTCTTGTCTGTCTCTCTAGCTCATTTTAAATGGTTTTAATTGTTATTCGATTATGTCTTAAAAATCCTTTGTATTTGTCTTTTATCGCAATGTTTCTCTCATTGTACCTTGTTAAAAGTACTTTTAGTATTACTTTACATTGAGTTAAACTTGAAATTTTAGTTTTAAAATTGTCGTAAAATTATGTTTTTAAAATGTTTATTCTTCGTCGTATGTTCGATTGTTCTAGATAGATAGATAGATAGGTAGATTTTAATTTTAATTATTTCATGCCATGTAATGAAAGAGGCGTGATTATATGTATGTTTGTATAATTTGTGTAAATTAACGTTATTCTCGTAAGACACACAAAAAATTATTACTCATCTTTATAAAACGTGTAATTGTAAATTAAATATTTATACTAGTAAAGTCATGCGCGTCAGGCGCGCATAAGCAAACAGCGTTGATCATAAATGCAAGTACACAGGTTACTAAACCAACTAGGGCTGTGACTTGTTTATTTTTATGTGACGTCACTATAGATATATTTAATTAAAAATCGCATAACGAATTAAAGTTAATAATTACGTCATAGTAACTGCATACAAGATCTAGATCGGACACACTTTGGATCTTTTCATTTTTACCACACCTTTCTGTTACACATTGTGTATTTATAGTAGTGTCTAGAGTTGACTGACGACCAGCCAACATCAAAATAGGCGAAACACTGTCTCGGTCAAAAATATAAAAGCATTAAAGTAAAAAAAAAGTACATTTTGTCAAACATTGCCAAATTTCTTATAAAACTATAAAGGCCGGCAACGCTTCTGCGATTCCTCTGGTTTTGCGGATGGTCATGGGCGGCGACACGCTTGCGTGATGCTATAAACCCTATGAGGATGTTTCTATAATAAGACTTGAGGAACCCTTTAAGTTTCTCGACGCCCAAAAAACGTCTGATTCTGCTGTCTCTTACCAACAAAAAAAAGTTTATTCGTGCTTGGATCTAAAATGTTACAGACAGTCAAAAGTATACTGTAAAAACATCACGGTAGGGTTTACTTTTATCAATTCTCAAGATTATTTTGACCATTGTGCTACATTACAAAGTTTTCGCTTTTCAGAAGTAGGTACGTTTTCATACTTTTTTAACTTCAAAGTTCTTTTACTTTTGTACTTAGTCTTAATTTAGTTTTCCATTTGTAATTCTATTGATAATGTCGCCAGTGATTTTTATAACAGTATTCCCACCTATTCAATTGTGGTACAAAGTTGTTATAAGTTTTGTATAGAATTGTTTTTATGTTGCCTTAGCTATGTAACTAGATGTAGTTTGTTGTCATTCGTATTTTATATATAATTGGCCAATTTAAGTGTCACTTCAATTATCAGTGATAGGAATAGTGCAATTATGCTGTATTTCATGACGCTATCTTAATATGGACATGCTATTGTAATTTCTGTTCGCTAAGAACTCTTTACAATAGAAAAAATAAGCATTCTTACGAGAGCCTTATGAATAAAACTAAACTTGCCGCTATATTGTCCCGGGCGAATCTACTCTAACATAACGTTTAAGGTAGTGGACCCTAAATTGCACTACCCATTCCTATCACAAAAAACACATTCAGTCGAATTGAAGTAGGTTAAAAAATGTCAAACATCACAATTTGTTAGAGAAACATATTAACCCTATTTTTCAATCTGGACTTTCTTCGTCGATCATCAATCACGTTCTGGGTGGATTTTTACTCGATATAATTATGTTAGAGGCCTATGTCCAGCAGTGGACGTGTATAGGCTGATGATGATGATGATGATGATGATGATGGTAGATGTTTTTTTTAAATTTATTTGTTTAAAGATTGAAGCATTTTTTTTAAATTTAACCTTTTTCAAACTGGTTATTTAGTTCCGTTTTATTGTACCTATGTATTTTACAATTCTTATATGATTAAATAACAAAACAAATGTTATTATAAAAATTGTTTTATTGAAATAAATATTTTTTAAATATCAAAAGGCAGTTTTTGTTTAACAATTAATTAAAGCGACTTTTTAATATTATAGCTTAAGCAATGTATAACACAAAGAAAAACAGAATAGACATATCTCATCATCAAGTTCCCGGACGGCATAAAAACTATCTTATCTGTTCAGATAGGAATTTAGTACCAGGAACATCCGAAATAGGTATTATATTAGAAAATATTTTAACAAAATATATAAAGTTTTAATAAAGTGTTTGCGACTTATTTTCCTCTCGCGGAAACTTCATAATATATAAATTAAGCAATGTCACATGTGGATTGTGATCAATAGTCTAGTCTAGTCACTAGTGCAAGAAAGCCAGCCAGTAAAGAAAGATGTTTGTCGCATTAAAACTGTTTTATAATGTTGCAAAAGAAAGTTACTTCCATATTATAAATAAATTTGATTTAGCAGAATGTCTAATTCGACCTATGGGCTTGTACACAAAACTGCGACTCGGCGCGATGCGAATTCGCAACGCAAAAAACTAGATAGATTACATATTGTTTTCCAAAGTTTACGCGAACACTACACATTGAAATGAAACAACTTTTACGGATCTACTCGCGTTTACTTTACACATTAGTTTTAATTAATGTTTATCCTGACGTTTCGAAAGATAGATTAGGTAGATTTTTACGATGCGACGTGACCTATTGCGAGTGAGAGTTATTATTATAAACAAAATATTATCAATAGGGCACATATTGGACATAATTTTAACTAATTATCTTAAACATAAGGTCGAAAACCAATGAAAAATTCAACTTCCTGTGTCTGTTATATGAATCTGTAATCAACGAATAGAAAATTTTGTATTGCTTGCTAATTTTATTGTTAGCTGTCCACACTTGCAAAGATTGCTTGGTATTGTATTTGTCTATGTGTGAATTTTATTTAAAATTAGTGTTCACTCAAATAAAAAAAAATCAAAATCAAAAATATTTATTTACGTTCAAATATCATTTTACAACAGCAGGGGGCCAGTCTTCTTTTGAGCATTATAATACTTGTTTCAGAAGGCTCTGCTCTTCAAATAACATAATTTGTGATATTTTACTGTGAATTTATCTTAAATAAATGTATTAAACTTTACAAATACTACTTTTACTAGTTTAATATAAGTTGCTATAAAGATTAACAAAAAAAAAGGAATGTGTAGTATGTGTGTATGTGTAAGAGTGTGTGAGAGGGGATGTGTGTGAGGGTGTCACTAACATAACGAGTGCTTTATGTAACAAATAATCTCAGTTGTCCATCTGCACTCCCTTCCCGGTCCACTACTCGTCCAACCGCACGTAGCAACGGTAAATATCATTAATTCTTGAAATGAAACAACTTTTACGGATCTACTCGCGTTTATTTTACACATTAGTTTTAATTAATGTTTATCCTGCCAGACCAAAAGATACTGTAAGCTCTTTCTGCGTAAAACGGAACGCACCTGATTAAATTTAAATGAGGGTATACAAGCTACTAACAAATTATGAGACGACCAATACCTCAGTCTCCCTGAGACCACGGACCCTGCAAAGGGTTCGAAACGTCAGGATAAACATTAATTAAAACTAATGTGTAAAATAAACGCGAGTAGATCCGTAAAAGTTGTTTCATTTCAATGTGTGGTGTTCGCGTAAACTTTAGAAAACATCATTAATTCTATGAAATTACTTCTGTCAATTGCTAGTTTCATTTACGGACCATGTCGCGAACCGCCTACCAACCATTTTTCATTCATTATTTATAATAAGATGATAGCTAGCTCCTCAGTAGCTGTGGATTCCAAGTACGCTTCAACTTTCGGCTTTATAGTCACTTATTATAATATTAGGCGAAAGTAAGCCCAAAGTCGTGTAATGAGAATGATATATATAGATAACTAGCTTTTGCTAGCGGCTTCGCTCACGTGGACTACACAACTTGTGGTTATTTGCAATAAAAGCCAAACTAATTAAAGGGAAACTCCCGAAACATTTCATAATTTCTAACCAGGCCAAATACCGAAATTCATGGATTAAACTTTAAACATGACAATTTCCATACAAACTTTCCAGCCCAATTTCACCTCTCTAGGGGAGGTTTTTCGAGAAATGTAAAAACACGTCCTTCTTTATTTTTATTGAAAAATTTGATAATCGATTAAAATAATTATTTTTTTTACAAATAAGAGTATTCGAGTGAGAATTATTATAAACAAAATTTAACAAGACCATAAATTTAACTGTATTCTCAAGGCAATAAAGTTGAAAACCAACTTAAAAAAAGCACCGTGCTGTGACTGTTAAAAAGTTTCTAATCAACGAATATAATCTAGTCTAGTCAGTTGTCTATCTGCACCCCCTTCCCGGTCCACTGCTCGTCCAGTCGCACATCGCACTCCAAGTCCCTCAGGGCCGACTTGATGTCAAAGCCGAAGTCCTTCCCGAACCGCTCAAAGGCCGCGTTGAGGACGGTCTCCGCACCCAATTCATGGAACTTGGGGCTGTGCTCGCGGCAACGGGCTGCCATGTTGCGAATCGCCCAACAACCGTTTTTCTGTTGAAATACAAGAATAAGGTTTCTACAAAAAAATTGCCTTTTCTTAACCGATTATGGCTATAGAAACCGCTGTGGAGTGCATGCTCGTGTCTATGCCTCCAGCAAGCACAATAAAAGTAAAGAGCCTATCAACTGTCCCACTGTTGGGCAAAGGCCACCATCACTGAAATCAAGTCATCACTACAATTGATGGGTAATGGCTTAATCACCACGTGTGCCAAGTGCGTGTTGGTGATCGATCACTAACCCGTGCTATGCATCGAACAATACAAAACACGCTTTGCCCGACCTGGGAATTGAACCCGGGACCTTTGGGTGTTGGGCCGAGCGCTTTGCCACTCTGCCACCGAGGAGACATACAATACAATGAAAATATTGAAGCTAAGTTAGAAAATTCTCCTTATTGTCTGGAAGAGATCGCTTGAAGCGATGATCTATCTATCTTATGGGGAGAAAAAATGTTGAAATTCTACACTTTTCGAAAGGCATATTTATTCATGAGCTTTTTGACAACAACAACAACAACAACAACAACAAACACTGGCAGATCTTCGTAACGAAGAACGCTATAATAGCGTAAGGTATCTAAATTGAATGTCCAATTAGAACAAAATAGCATATTGAAGGCACATCCCCAGCGTCAAACCTGTGTGACAATGTAATTAAACACAAGTAGAGAAACCGTTTTAAACTGCCTCATTTAAAAATCCATTATGAACAATGCGTCGCAAGCAAAAATATCCAAATATATAGGATGAAACAACTGACCTGCACAGAAGCGTTATCGGGGTGTATCTTCAAGCAATCGACTATGGCTTCGGGCGCGCCGTTGTCAAAGAATTGTCGACTGTGGTCGGGCTCGCGTAGAGTTAACGCAGCCACACATTTCAGCATCAGAGCGGCGGCGGCGGCGTTGCTCTGGAAAACGTACTGGTTATAGCACCACCAGTAACTGAATACCAAAAAAGTTAAGTAAGATATACCTAGTAGATATGTTACGGCTAAAGATGGGTATGAACATAAACTACACTAGGCCACTACAGGCGGCTACAGCCAAGCCACCAGTGACGGCCACTAGTGGCGAATCAAATTTTGCTACAAATCAAATCAAATCTAATATTTTCTAGAGAATACAGGTTACAGGCACAGTTGTTGGGTTATTTTATTTTGAATGCATTTTGCCAGTTTACTGGTGTGCAAATATTTCAAAATCTAATTAATGACAATACTAATATAATAACAAGTCGTCCCTTTATGACAAATACTAGTCAAAAACACAACAAATGTCACATAAATATGATTTTTTTTTTTACAAAAAATTATCTATGCCACAATCACAATAATATTGAAATAGTCAATTACACAATAACATATTTATGTCCATTTAACCAATGCTAAGTTTATAGTTATTAAATTCAGTCGTGATTTAAAAACAGTTTTCAAGTTATTACTAATCTAAAGCGTGAAAATTAATAAGGGATGATGTGTAAGTCCCTCACTGCATTACTTACGCCATGCCTATTCATGAGGGACACAAGAACGGGTGCTATCCCGGCGTTCATCAGTTTCCTCTTCACGTCGTCGTTGCCGGCGAGGGCTGTGATCCTACAACAAACAAAAGGAAGGTATTTAATAATATAATTATATACATAATTACTATTTATTTGTAAGCCAAACGAACTTTATTGCTTGTCAACAACTATGGCACCATCTGATTTTAAAATGTTTACAAATTAATGTTAAAGTCCCCGTGCGGTGCCGGGGATAGAGAATTACACCACCCCATCTCTTCCCGTGGGTGTCGTAGAAGGCGACTATGGGACCATTCCAGAGGATGGGCAGCAGCGTCTCTCTGTGATTATTCTCACCTTACTGCGATCGCCAACCCGCCTGCCAAGCGTGGCGATTATGGCAAATTCCCCTCAAAATGATTTTATCCTTGACGGAGGCCTTTGTCCAGCAGTGGACGTCTTTTTGGCTGAGATGATGATGATGATGATGATAAAAAATAAATATACATTTTGTATATACAGTGGTAGTCATATAATTAGGAACTATTTATAAAACAGATAGTTTTTGAACAAATTAGGTATGTTTTTCTGTGTTTCTCTCTGTAATTATTATATTTTATAATGAAATATTGACATGATAAAAACGAAAGGAATTAGGAATAAAATGTGTAAAATAAGAACGGATATTTCACAAAAATACCTTTTTTCTGAAGAGTAACAATTTTTTTTACAAAACAAAGCTGGACAAATAATTAAGAACGAACATTGAATTGTTTGAGAATTTATTTTGATGAAACATAGGCTAAGTAAAATACATTAATTATGTGAAATTAGTTTAATAAATATAGTTTAAACTATAATTAATATAATTAAATATATACAATTCTCGTGTCACGGTGTACGTTATTGAACTCCTCTGAAACGGCTCGACCGATTTTCGTGAATCTTAGCGTGCATATCGGCTAGGGTGGAGAATTGGAGAACATCTATTTTTCATCCCCCTAAATGTTAAGGGTGGTCCACCCCTAAATTTTTTTTAGATTTTTGAAATTTTTCCAACACAAAATGATTTGTTTGTAGTGTTGTCATGGAAACTGTCAAAGCGGTACGAAGTCCGCCGGGTCAGCTAGTTTTTCTATAAAGGCCAGCTTTATACATTTATAAAAAGTGTTGAACTAATATCTACGAGTGGGATTCGAACCCACGACCTTGCTCATAGATTTGCACAGGTCGAACAGAGACACGATAGCCAAGTTGGTAGTGCACCTGACTTGGTATGACGGAGTTTATGTAATTGTGCTTAATTATTATTTGAGGACGTTATACCTAGTTTTAAGATCTTGTAAAACCAAATGGATCAATAAAGATTAATAAATAATACCTGCAAATAACCAACAAAATGTATGTTTTGTACGTTTTGTAAAAAACAATCGCATCATAAATGCAATCTCCATAGCAACCGAGTTTCATCAATACATATTGATCATCAAAACTGTGCAATTAATTCCATCGTTTAAATGTGTGCTCACACAAAACCCCATAGCAACAGCGAACATCAAACATCTATTTAAAAAAAAAAAAACAAATTTAACAACCACTCACACATCATCAATCATTAAAAAAAAGTTTAACAATCGTTAGTAAAAATGACTACAGCCGAGAATGGAGACTACTTATCGTTCGGCGACAGAAATTACAGCCTAGGTACCGTGCTAAATTGGCACGAGCACAACAATCGCATTTTGAAAGGCGACATCATAGGAGTGACCGACTCCAACACGTCCATCACAAAAAACTGTATCGTCAAAGTTAACCAGACGTCATGCAACGACTACAGTGACAGTACTGACCAGCTGAAACACCGTGCACGACACATCAACTACTGGAAAGCCGAATTGGAGAGAGCTATAAGAGATATCGATGCCGAAATCAACATTCTAGAAGCACAAAGGCAACAAGTGAAGAACGCAATGGACACCCTCAAAATACCAGAATACATCACAGAAGAATGTTTAGATATGAGACGAAACAGAATGCAATCCGACCTGATTTACGACGAACCGCAGGAAGAGCTATTCACAGAATCGGCGTTAATTGAAAACGTGAAGAAGCTGCATCGAGAAATATTAAGAGACATAGAAAATCAGATGAAAATTGATGTGGCAGCGAAAGACACTTTAGAACACGACTGGAGCAACAAACATTTGGCGTTCAAATACGAAAGTGAGAACGCATACTTGGAGACAAAAGCTGAGAATGTCAAAGATTCCGCTGGAGCGACAAGACTGTCGGAAGGGCAATCCAACGTGCAATCTTGGGAACAATATACTGTTAACTCCTTGACCCAGTTCAAGTATGCTATAGAAAGATCTAAAGAGCTAAGAGCTAAAGTAGAAGCTGTTCTTATCAACACAGCCAGGGATTTGCGTTCACAAGACATAAGGGTGAATAAAGCACTGAGCGAGAGGATCGCACGCACGGAACAAGTGAAGATCGACTTGGAGAATCAGCTGCGATTGACGCTGGAGAAGATCGTCGAGACCGAGAACATTCTAGAGATGTTGCACGAGGAAATGATGAAAGTTTCGCAACGCATACAAGTGGCGCAGACGAGATTGAACACTAAGAACTGCAGGCCGAACGTTGAGAATTGCAGGGAAGGCTCCCTGATCGGTCTCATTGAAGAGGTGCGAGATTTGAATGACAGCATGAGTTTACTGCAGAAGCGGTCTTTGGAAACGGAGAAATTGAGGGCTGAATTGATACACGAGAGGTCAACTTTGGAGAATGAGATAATTGTGAAGAAGAAAACTCTATTTCTAGACAATGAGCGCTGCTTGTTCTTGAGGTCGCACTATCAGTCGGCCGAGAAAATGTGCGGCTATTGAATTTAAAGTAAATAGTAAAAAAAAAAGTCAGCAGTGGACGTCTTTTGGCTGAGATGATGATGATGATGAAATAGTTTTAGTATAATGATGTAATGATGATGTCTATTCAGACTTTCTTTCAACATCGCAGCTAGGGATGGCCTGAAGAGATAGATCTGTTAGAGATAAGCTGAGCTTTGTATATTTGTAGTGAGACGTATGTTATAATAGTAAATGCACAAAGACTAAACATAATATATTATAAGGAGTTTTAAGCAAGAAAGAGTGTTGTATAATCGACTACGGAAGGTCTATTTTTGCATACAAGGCCAAGTGACAGATGCGTTGTCATCATTAACAGTCAATCTTGGCGATTTTTTATTGTAACGTAAGTTTATGTCAAAGTACACTATGCTATGGCAAGCGGCAAATACATGGTCGACTATACAAACTAAGGCAACACCATCCACTTTGAACGAATGAAAATAAACCATAATGAGTAAATATTGTTTGTTTACACTCACAACTCGCACTAATATGCCGAAGAACGCTTTATCGGCGTCCGCACCCTAAATATCTACAAGCTATGTAGTAAGTAGACGACCTCCGTAGCCGAGTGGCTTGCACGCCGGACTTTGGGCGGCGGTAACTCTAAGGTCCCGGGTTCGATTCCCGGCCGGTTCAATGTCGAAAACGAACTTTTCGATATTGTGTCGGGTCTGGGTGGTTGTGGTCGTCGTTTCTGATTTTCATGAAACGAGTGCTTTAGCTACTTGCCTTGGGATCAGAACAATGTATGTGATGTTGTCTCATATTATTATTATTATTTATTTTTATAAATGTTAGCTTTTAGCCACAACTAGTTCGCCTGCAACACCATTGCGCAGTTGAAAGAGTTAGCAGCGAATAAGCCAAACAACGGTTCAACAACAATCTATCATTAAGATACAGCGGGGTAATCCTACTAATATTATAAACGCGAACGTTTGTAAGTATGGATGGATGTTTGTTACTCTTTCACGTAAAAACTACTGAATGGATTTTAATGAAACTTTCCTCATATACAGACCATGACCCAGACCAGCATATAGGATAGTTTTTTTACTGTATTCTTTGCGAACGAAGTCGCGGGCAACAACTAGTACCTGCATAGTCCGAAAATGTCTGAAAGGTTAAAAGCTTTAGATACTATGCATGTCTGTGAACCTTTAATAGCAAGACGACGGATACGCTGTATGACGTAAACGCGAATAGCCATGTAAGCGAAATGTCATATTTCCGTCATTCTGCTTATCTGTCATTTTACGTATCTGACTACCAGCGATGAATCCCAGCGCCCGTCTCTTAATATCGTCTGTATACTCGGAATACAGCTTACGGCTTCTTCAGGTGTGGTATCCATTATTTCGTGAAAACAATTAATGCAAGTGGCGGTGATGTGTACTGGTCAACTGTTGGTAGATGACTGGTAAGGGTTTTTTTTTATAGAGATTGCTGATTGCTTCAGACGGCATTTTCAGCTTCACCGGGCTTGTTTGGGGGCGGCGAGGAACGTAAAGGGTCCCTTAAGCCGTGTGAAACGAATCACCTACGGAGGTTTTCTAGAGGGAACGGCATCGCGCACTAGTGCGCGTCCCCGTGCCCTACAAGATTCTCCGAAGGGTTCGGATCGGATCGGCGTTCGGACCGGGGTAAGGGTTATTTTTTTTTTTTTTTTTTGGAGAGAGATTGCTGATTGCCGCTGCGGCATTTTCAGCTTCACCGGGCTTTTTGGGGGCGGCGAGGAACGTAAAGGGTCCCTCAAGCCGTGTGAAACGAATCACCTTCAGAGGTTATCTAGAGGGAACGGCATCGCGCACAAGTGCGCGTCCCCGTGCCCTACTAGATTCTCCGAAGGGTTCGGATCGGATCGGGGAGCGGAGCAACCCGAGGGCGCCTCTAAAGGCACGGACCTCGGCTCGGGTTGACCGGGCCGTGGAGGAGGAGAGAACCGACCAGGTACATGTCTGTACCTGGTGTAGAGCGTGTGTGAACCGGTTCTTCGTACCCTTGTTCTACGAGTACGGTGTCTTGGGCCTAAACTGGTGTGCATGTTTAGTGTATTCTGTAAATGTGTGCTGTCATTTAGAGGATCGGGCGGGGGGGCGTTCGCAACCGTTATGGGATCGTCGGGGTCATCTAGGACGTGCTTAGGACGCCTAGACATGAACCGTTTTGTTGGTGGAAGGCTTCCAACATTATAGTTGGCGGCCGCCACAACAAGCGGGTTAGGGTGGTGGGGGGCGTTATCAAAGTAACGTATGGAAACGTCCTTGATAAAGTCTTTGATAGTGGGAAGATCAAGATCGCGGTGGAGATCTACGTTGCGATAGTACCACGGGCAACCCGTGGCACCACGCATGAATCGGTTTTGTAGCGTTTGTAAACGATACAAATAGGAGGGCGCGCAGTGCGCGAAAACTACGCTAGCGTAAGTCATGACGGGGCGGATGCAAGCTTTGTAAATTGTCGTCTTATGTCTAAGAGACATTTTACTCCGCCTGCCTATAAGGTGGAATAATCGACCTAATATGAACGCGGCCCTGTTACGGACGATTTTAAGGTGAGGCGCAAACGTCATCCTTCTATCGAGGGTGACACCGAGATATTTCACCTGCTTTACCCAAGGGATAGCACGGTCAAATAAACGTATAGGAGGGCGACGATCGTCGTTACCTCGAGAAAAGAACACTGCGGCACTTTTCTCGGGGTTAACTTCAATCCGCCATTTGCGAAACCAAACGCCGAGGTTGTTGGCGGCCGTTTGGAGTCGGTTGGAAACCGCGACTTTATCTCTACCAGTGGAATATAGCGCGGTGTCATCCGCGAATAGAGCTAGCTCTACGCGTGGAGTCTTCGGAATATCGTTTGCGTAAAGCGCAAACAGGATTGGGGAGAGCACGGATCCCTGTGGAACACCGGCTCGAATGGGACGAGGGGCGGAGAGCGTTCCCTCGACGCGGAAGCGAAAGGAGCGATCCGACAAGTAGTCTCGTAAGATGTGCACGAGTCTGTCTGGCACGCCAAATTGGTAAAGCTTATAAATTAAGCCGTTGTGCCAAACTTTGTCGAACGCTTTCGCAACGTCGAAGAAAAGAGCTCCGGTGCCCTTGGGACGGGCCCTTTTATTGAGGCCGGATAGAATATGCTCCGTGAGGCGGTGCAATTGATGGGTGCACGAGTGTTTGGGGCGAAACCCAAACTGCTCGTCTATGAGGATATTGTTAGAGGACACAAAGTCCTTTAAGCGGGATACTAGAACGCGTTCGTACAGTTTTCCCAGCGATTTGAGAAGACTGATGGGGCGATAACTAGAAGGGGCGTTACGCGGTTTACCGGGTTTATGGATACCTATGACAACCGCATCTTTCCACGCAGCGGGAAAGATTGCGTTTGACATGGCGCTATTGAAGATAGCTACTATTAAAAGGATAAGCTGAGCGGGTAAGATCTTAAGGATCTTATTGGAGATGCCGTCTGCCCCGGGGGCACTACGGGGTTTGAGTCGTCTAATGAGCGTTTGCACCTCATCCTCCGTAACAGGCGGGAGGGTTGCGGTTGGGGGGAGGGACGAGAGTCTATCTACTTCCCTATCGACCATGTCAACATGGTCCTGAGGGACTGGGAGAGTGCTAGGCGAGCATTGAGACTCGAGACTGTCGGCGAGGCATTCGGCTTTCTCGTCGTCGTCAAAGGCGATCGAGTTGTCGGGTTTGTTAAGCGGGGGCATAGAAGTGACTGTATCCGACTTAAAGGCTCTCGCCAACTTCCAATAAGCTTGGTGAGAGGGCGAGATCTCTTTAAGTAGGCCATCCCAATTCGTACCGCGGAGCTCTTGAATGCGCTCCTTAGCAGCGCGCTGCAAGGAGCGCATACGAACTCGGTTGTCCGAAGTGGGATAGGAGTCGTAAGCGCGCGTGGCGGCGTTCTTAGCCCTCAACAGTTGCCTCACATCGTCCGGCAGTTTGAAGCGATGGTCACCCGTCGCAACAACCCGCCGGGACGATTCGCTTATAGCGTTAGTGAGATGACTACTGAGGGCGTCGACCGCGGCCACTGTCTCGTGAGGCGAGACAATGCTATCGGGGATTTGGTTTAGTGACTCACTGGCGGTAGGCTCGAGTAATTTCTCAAGCTTATCCCAGTCAGTCACCACCTTAATAACGGGGGTGGGGTCGGTGGGGGGGCCTAACTGTAAAACCACCGGCCTATGGTCGGAGGAGAGCGCGTGGATCGTTTCTATGGAACGCAACCGTAAGGTTACGTTCCTTAGCAACGCCATATCTAACGGGTTAGGGGAGTAGTTGTCCACTAACGGATAGTGAGTGGCCTCCATTGGCACTACGATATCGAAGAGCATCGACTCAGCGAGGTGGCTCATCACCCGACCGTTACGGTTGGTTGAGTTGCAACTCCACTGAGCGTGTTTGCTATTGAAATCGCCGGCAATAATGACGGCGTTATCCATAGCAAACAGCGCCTCGAGATCGGGTTGCGTGAGAAGCTTATTAGGGGACAGATACGCGGACGCGATAGTGATAGACGGGTGGCCCGTCATGCCTAGCCGACAGACCGATACCTCCATATCGGATAGCTGCGGGGGATCGAGCGGGACACAATGAAGCGACCGCTTGTAATAGATAAGAGTGCCGCCACCGCGGCCGACTCTATCATTACGGACAAGGTTGTAGTTAGCCATGCGAGGGTCTCGGATGGATGGTTTTAGGAACGTTTCCTGTACTAGAAAAACGTCGACGGCGTGTTCGGTTAGAAAATCGGACACCTCGTCACGTTGACTACTGAGACCGTTCGCGTTGAAAAACGCAACCGTTAGAGAGCGGGGCTTAATTCTTTGAGGGGGCGTATTATCCATTTATGATTCTTTAAGAGAGTCAAGAAGGGACGTGATCTTGTCCAACAGGGGACCGTGATCGTTAAAGATTGTCGCTATGATCATAGCGGGACAAGCGTCGGGGGAAGAGGCGGCTTCGCGCAACTTTCTTTCCACCTCTGCGATCTCGTCCTTGTAACGATAAATCTTTACAAGTTCGACAACCGTAGACATGGAAGAGAAGGTTACCGGAAGGGAACCTACAGTCGCGGCAAACGAATGTTGCGCGCGAGCTTTGGGTGACATGACTGCCTTAGGGGCGGGGGTTTGCCGTTTAGGCTTGGTGGGCTGGGCCTTAGGGGCCTTGGTTTTAGTGGCCTTGGCCTTAGGGGCCTTGGCCTTAGGGGCCTTGGCCTTTGGGGCTACGGCCTGAGGGGCCTCGGGAAGGCTTAGCTCCATTGGAGTTTCAGCCGGAGGTGGCGGTGGGACACGAGCCGGGCCAGTCGCGGGAAAGTCGACTAGCGAGTCTGACGCGGGGGCTACCGCCGCGGGCTGGGAAGCGCGCGGAGTGGCCCACGGATTGCGGGGCGGTGGTAAGGGGGCCGCGGGGCGGAGCGAGACTTTCGCGATCTGTGAAGGCGGCGGAGCTCGAGTCGCGGGGTTACGGCGCGGTCCCGACCCGCGGGTTGCGTTACTACGCGGAGCTCTGGGGCAGCCGCGATAATTCGCGGTGTGTCCCAAAGCGCTGCAGTTCACGCAACCGGGCGGGTCGACGGAGACCGGCGCCGGCGCTTTAGGCCTAGAGCACGCTTCCGTGGCGTGGTCGCCCAAGCACTTAACGCACCGGGGGCGGGCAAAGCAGTTACGGGCGGCATGCCCGTAACGTTGACATTTGTGGCATTGACCAACAATGCCACGCTTGTGGGGGGTCTCAATCGAAAGGCGATCGAAGCCTACGATCGTCTTGACGTTGAAAATGGATTTACCCTCGGGGGTATTATCTAAATTTGCCTTTAGGAGGCTCAACGGAGATTTGTCCTTGCCGAGCATACGGGTCACGTCAAGGACGGGGTAGCCTTGCGACTTAAGGTCGTCAAGGACTATCTTTGGGTCCCAATCCGTGGGAAGGCCGCGGATTACAACTGATAGTACTCGCTCCTCGGGGAGCGAGTACGTGTGGAACGGCACGTTATTAGCGCGTAAAAACGCCGTGCATGAGCGGAAGTCGGCCACGGTAGCGAGCTCCACCTTGACCATCTCTGGGTCACCTTTAGCGCCTTTAATAAGGCGATTCCTTAATGGGATGACATTGTGTCGGGCCTTCAGAGATCGCATAATCTCGTTAAAATTTTTTGTCTCTTGGACAAAAATCGGAGGGATCTCTTTCTCCTTGCGCGGCTGGCTCGGCTCGGGCCTAGGGGAGCAAGGGCGGGAAGAGGGCGCGCTATTCGATTTAGCGGCCTTAGGCGGAGGGACGGAGGCAGGGGCGGACTTGCGGGTCCGTTTCCCTTTACGGGTGACGGTCTCGAATTCCGAGTCCGATGTAACTACATCGGGATCGGAGTCCGAGACGGGAGGGTTATCCTGTCTCGCATCGGAGGTGGAGGGACAAACCTCCATCTCAAACTCGGGACCGGACGGGGACAAGGGTTGGCCTAACCTAATGATAGGCCTATCAACGGGACACGCGTTGGACGTGGGGGCTAAAGAAGCGGCGGGCGCTTGGGCGGGTTTCGCATAAGGCGAGTAACGCGGGGAGGGCGCGGGGGGGGACTTTTGGATGTTATGCGCGATCTTAAGGACCTGCAACGCCTCGGGGTGATTTTGTCCTAGCAAGGACTCGATCACCTCGAGCTCCATCCTAGCGCACGGTCTAAAACCATGCACTAGGATGCGTGTGTGGTGTCGGACCCTCCCCGTCACAGACAGGGAGGCGTGAGTAAGAAAAGGACCTACTGCCTGAATGGCCCTAGGTGTTGTCCTCCGGTGAAAATCAATTCACCGTAGGGTGTGTACCTAAATTGGTTAGTGTTAGAGAAAGTTCTGAGTTGACTAGGAGATCCCCCAAGGCCAACTTTGCCAGAACTCTTCCGGAGTGTTTTCCCCCCAGGAGGGTCAGGAGGGCAGCCGGGTCAGTGCCCCAACTGGCTTCGTTGGCACCGTTAAGTATCCACCAGTTGGCTACTAAGCGTAGTCTTCCAAGACAACTACCGTTGTGAAACAGTGAAAGAAGAGCGCTCCCGCAATGAAAATTGCGTCGAGAGCGCTACACGCGACGTACTATGCACCGGAGCCGTACCGGTACACAGTAAAAGGAACCGAGACAAACAAACGGAACGCGGCCGAGCGCGCGAGAGAGCACGAGCGAGACGTGCGTCCTGCGCGGCGAGCGAAACGAGAATCGGGTGTGGAGGGGTAAGGGTTAATCGACTGCGAGGGTTTTTATAGGGGTGGAGGGTAGCGCAAGTCGCGGGTAGCGTATGAGCAAATTGTCTCATACGCCCTAAACGCGTAAATGTACCAGTTGGTACTTGTTTTTTTTTTCATGATGTTGATGTTTCTTAAACGCTTAGGTTTCAAGCTTTCAAATGACACATTATGTTTATAAATATGTTGTATACTTGTAATAAAAACAATGTATGTATGTGGAGTTAGTGGTTGAGTCGATTTGGTTGCTCGCGAGTGTAGTATAGAGTAGAGATTACCGTTTAGTCCTGTATAACAAATGTATGTCTTTACTCACAACTTGCTCGCCTGCATCGCCACCGCGCAGTTGTCGAAGTTATCGGCCAGTATGCCGAACAGCGCTTTGTCCGCGCCCGCGTCCGCCACCATCGCGCACAGCTCGTGGCGCACGAGCAGCGCCGCTATAGTCAGCATTGTTTCCGAAACTTCCGGGGGTTGCGGGTTCTCTGAAACGACGCTTAGCTCTTTAACAAAGTAAGTACAGTAAATAACCCATATACTGCCCACTGCTGGGCAAATAGCCACTATAAACAAGACACTAACAAGCAAGACAAAATTATTATAGCGCGTCTTTTTACTAATTTAAATAATAAAACCAGCATAGGAACGTCGCTTCTCACACCCAAGGTGACAGTATATTGAATATTTACTACTTAATACCTTTCATATAAGAAGTGAGAGACTCCAACAATTTCACACCCAATTCTCTGGCCTGTTCAGGTGCTTTGCCAAACTCCACCCTAACATCATCGTCTAAGGTGAATTTTCGAGCTAACTGCATCACCTCACTTACGATCTGAAAATTGAAACTTACATCACCATTTGAACCTCTTTTAGAAATTACAAAAGCACAATGTTGAAAAAATTTCAGCAGGATTTGAACCTGCACCCTTCTGACATACCGGGTCAGGTGCTCTTCCAATTGAGCTATCGTGGTTCTAACCAGCCCGCCGAAATTATTCAACACTATTTACTTTTTTTTACTTTGAAAGCCAAAGGCGCCAATTCAATGTCAACAACTACCGTCATTAACATCTGATCATAATATTTTTACAAATACTGAAGATCAGTTAAGAAGTAGGCTAGCTAATTATAAAATGTTTTTTAATTTGTTTATATACTTTTAACGCAAATTTTGTTGCG
Organism: Eudonia truncicolella; assembly: GCA_949315975.1. NCBI lineage: Eukaryota > Metazoa > Arthropoda > Insecta > Lepidoptera > Crambidae > Eudonia > Eudonia truncicolella. The sequence continues at coordinate 2,352,121 of OX438848.1, read as the reverse complement.
AAACAAATTACAAAAATACAATGTTGAATAAATTTCCACGAGCAGGATTTGAACCTGCACCCTTCTGACATACCAGGTCAGGTGCTCTTCCAATTGAGCTATCGTGGTTTAGAAACATAAAAAAAGAAAAAATTCGACGAATTGAAAACCTCCTCTTTTTTTGGAAGTCGGCTAAAGAGGTTGTTGTGTTGGTCGAAACATCCTCATAGGGTTTCTAAAGCGGATGGGTGGTGCCATCCACTTTAGAAATCCTATTAAGATGTTTCGACCGCATCCCCGTTTACAACTAGATTATCTGAAAGGTTCTGGATCGGGGAACTACTAGATGGCGCCTTTAAAGGTCAGTGCCCTGATTCCCGTGACGAAAGTCGTAGCGACTAGTTGTTGAAACCATTCATGTATTCTCATTCATCAATCGAGTCGATTTTAAACTCGTTAGAACAAAGTGTCATATATATATTCAACACAATGTATATTGTTTGGAATAAATGAATTGTATTGTATTGTATTGTGTTGTCAACCAACCGTATACGGATCTACTGGACATGGTTAGTTGGAACTTCGTTTAAACAACTGTAAAATCGGATGTGAGTATGAAAATGACTTCAAACACTAAGTCATTACTGATATTTTTACGGTGTTTGTTATGGGAATGGAGGTGCTGGACCTTGACTTGGATAGACTGGGTTGTGGGACATTTAAATAGACAGTCGCAAGTATATAAAGTACTTGCTGTAGTGTTCAAAAGACCCCATCTCAAAATTGTGTTTAATGCACTCTATTACAAACAAAAAACTCTTAGTTTCACGACCTACAAGTAAGTTCCCATTAGCGTTTACTTGACAGATAGTCCATACAAAACTGTCACTTTATCTGCCAAGTATCTCCTAATCAGACATTGTGAAACAGGCCCTTATTGTATGGCAGTAAGGCTTTACAATAACCTTCCAGATAATAAAAAAAACTTAATCTAAACGCTTTTAGAAACATTTGTATAAGTACTTTGTCCAGAAGTGTTATTATTCAGTGTCTGATTTTATTAAGGATAAGTACCTTATAAACCTAACATAAATACAAATATGATATTTTTAAATGAATTAATTGAACTGTATTGTATATTTTGCATGTCTAGATGGCAGAATATGTGAAACTATAAAAATATGACTATGAAAACCAACCATATTCTTAACTAATAATTTAACAAATTGTGTTATACAATAAAGTATACAATGTAGCTATGTTTTGTGATGAGACACAAAATGATTTAGATTAGTCCCTCTTGTTGGTGTAAACTATTACTCTTTAAAACCTACCAATCCGAAATGGGTGAACATGGTGAATTAATACTATCATTAGTATTAATGAATATATGAGTAAAACTTTACTTACCTTGGAACTCTTTCTCAACTCGATGATAGATTTCAAATTGTCACCAATATTTTTGGAAAATATCTTTTGACGATTTTGTTCGTGTTTCACACAACAGGTGTTAGCCCACTTTAGAATTGCTATATTTATACTTTCATCGTCTATTTTATCAAGGGTGCTGTAAACGTTAAATTTAATTTTAAAAAAAGTACCAGATGCTCCTAGTATGATAATATTTAATAAGTGAAAATGCATATAATTAGTTTCCAACCTTTTAATCAAATCCACACCCCTTTGGTCAAGTAAATCAGGCTGCATATCCATTAGGGACACTAAAGTGTATAAAACACGCACAATCATTTTCCCATCATTGTCACTGGGGTTTTCAATGTATACCAAAAGTTTTGCTTCTAATAATTTTATCAGAATTTCATATGCACCCTCTTTACTAGCTCTTACTCTGTGCGCTATATCTTTGACACATTCTGCCTGAAACGGAAACAACAACTTATGACTAAAATATTGTGGTGTTTTTAAGTAATATGTTCTGTGGTTACAAGACCTATTTAAGTTAGTTGCTTTTAAGTATAAGGTATAGTCAGAGTCAGAGCTTATAAAGTATTATAAATACTATATCTACTACTATTACTGATGTGGTGTGTGATAAGTACTGCTTTAACCTATAATGTGAAGTATTTCTTTTAGAAATGTGGACATATGGAAATAATAAATAGTTTAATTGCAAGTTACTAATGCATTATTATTACTATTATAACCTCTAACAGAGTATGTCTTTAAAATGTTTCCATTTGATGTTTTATGTATGCCTCTAGGCAAAGAGGCCTCCTCCAAATCTCTCCATTTTAGCTGATTGGTTTCCACTCTGGTCCAAGCTTTACCTGACATCTCCACAATTTAATTTACCCACCTTTTATTATTAATACATAGGAACATCTCAAATCATGGTTCAAAAGACTGTGCCAACATTTCTGTTTCAAAGACAATATATCTTAAAGATAGATATTTCGGTCAGAGTGTCATTACTTTACCTTTAATTTGTCAAGTTCTATCATAACCAGCTCATCATCACATTTGTCTTTGCCCCACAAGTCTTTTAATGTATTTACAACAGTAACAACTTGATGACTGTCTCCTGTGCCCAGAGCTAGGTCTTTTATTATATTTGATAAGTCAACACCCTGAAAATTAAACAATTTTAATACAACAATTTACTATTTATCTTTAAATTTTACAATTTTAAATAATCATTTAGTATCTGTATTCTTCTATGATTAGATTTAGTCCTACCTAGTTACTATCAGAAAGAGTTTCGGAAGAAAAATAAAAGACAATCAACATAAGTTTAGTAATTTAATAATCAATGAAAACAACATGTTTCCTTGATATATAGTATACAAAATGTTGTTATATAGTTTATTGATAGGTTAAAATATAGAGATATGATTACCTGAGCCAGAAATTGAGCTATAGCATCCTCAATAGCTTCTTCAGGACTCATATCGAATTCTTCTATATTTTCTTTCACAATTTCATCGTAAGTCTCTTGGGTGACAACACGAACCATTTTTATAGTTTTAATTAAATCGTGAATATATTTTAAAACATAAATTTTAATCAATTAACAGTTAATTTCAATAAAAAAGTAGCATCTGCATTGGGCTAAAAAAGCAAAACAGTTTTCTGCCGTGATAAGATGAGTGTTTTTTTTTAAGTGTAGTTCGTTCCTTGAGGAACCGACTAAGGTCATAGACCATGCTGCCATGTAATTAGTTTCTTAATTATATTCGTTCGTTCTATCTTCTTAGGTAATACATAAATAAAGAATATTGATGATGATGAATGATAATAGAAATGGAAAGTGAGAAATAATAAACCCCCCAACCCTTCGAGTATCTCAGTAAAGATGTGGGGCTTTACTAAGTCCTCACGCAGATTTACATGTATGTATCTTCATCATCATCATTTTATTTTGTCATTTCATTTGGTTTTCTTTATTGTAATGGTAGCAGTTGTGCCAAAAAAAATATATATTTATTTATTATATTAATTCAAATAGAGTATGTGTTTTTCATTATAACCAGGCTGTTTTATCATCTAAATATTCTTTGACTGTATAATAACCTTTTATAAGTAATAAAGACTTCACATGTTTTTTAAACTTATCTAAAGGTAAATCTAGTACAGTACTTGGTATTTTATTGTAATAGTGTATACCTTGCCCCAAGAAAGAATCAAGAACCTTCTGTAACCTGAACAGTGGCATTACAAGTTTTGTCTTATTTCTAGTATTGAAATTTTGTACGTCACCATATTTAGGAGTTGATATTGCAACGTAATATATTGAGATACAACTGTCAGGACACCAATCTCCTTAAAAAGATTTCTTAAGGAAGTTCGTGATCCGAGTCTATATATTGTTCTTATTGCTCGTTTCTGTAAAGCTGTTTCTTAGCGTTAAGCTGTAAATTATTAATAGTAAACCAACGGAGTACCTCTGAAAGAGCTTTATTTACATTTTCATAATTAGTCCTATACCTAGTTACATTAAAAATGAGTGAAGTATCATCTGCAAATAATACAATTTCACAAGTTCTCTACAAAGAATGGCAAGTCATTAATATAAATCAAGAAAAGGAAAGGACCAAGAATCGACCCTTGTGGAACTTCCATTTTTACATGTGAACCAGATGATTTAGTACCATTTATATCGACAGTTTATGTTCTAGAGCTGAGATATGACTGTATTAAATTTAGTGCAAAATCTTTGAGACCGTAATAATGAAGCTTCATCACCAGATTCCGGTGCTCAACGCAATCGAAAGCCTTGGATAAGTCGCAAAAAACACCAAGAGCGTTTTGAGACTTCTCCCAGGCATCAAATATATGTTTTATTAGAGCAACACCTGCATCAGTAGTAGAACGACCTTTAGTAAAGCCATATTGTTTACTATGTAAAAGGTTGTTTGTGTTAAAATATGACATCAATTGTTCGAGTATGATTTTTTCATAAATTTTACTTAGCGCTGGTAATATTGAAATGGGCCGATAGTTACTGGGATCTTCTTTGTTCCCTGATTTGAATAAAGGTATAACTTTACTAAACTTCATAAGATCAGGAAAGGTTCCTTTATCGACACAGTTATTAAAAATTTCAGCAAGATACGGTAACAGAATGAATAATATTCTTAATTACTTTAATAGATATACCCCACAAATGACTCGTGTTTTTCATTTTAAGTGATTTGAATGTTTTAATAATATTCATTGAATCAATGTATTTAAATTGAAAGGAAAGATTACATTTTGGTACATATTTTTGGAGTAAAGTTTGTGCAGCTTCTGGTGACGAATTTAAATTTGACGTTGTTATTACAAAAAAATCATCAAAAATATTAGCAATTTGTGAATCTGAATTGACTAAGTTGTCGTTTACTTTTAAAGTGAAAGTATTATCCCGTGGTTTAAATTTACCTGTTTCACTGTTTATAATGTCCCAAGTGGCTTTAATTTTATTGTTAGACTTTTTTTTTTTAAGGTAATTAGATTTTGCTACTGTGCACACTTTTTTAAACATTTTTGAATAATTCTTTACATATTGCGTAAAATTTACATTTTGGTTATATTGTTTTAAACTATATAAATCATATAATTTATTTCTACTCTTATGTATACCAATCGTGGCCCAGTCACAGAACTTAAGTTAATGAGTAATTTTTATTGTTTTTGGTGTAAACACATGGTTGTATTCGGTCTTAATTAAAATAAAGAGATTACTATAAAGTACATCTGGATCATAATAAATATATGAATAAATCTTAAAGATTTTCTGTCTGCAAAGCGCAAGTGAACGGAACGTACTGTCATTTCATAACATTGGTCATCCGTCATTATTTCTCTCACTGGTCACTGCGATGACGCATCCTTTTAAATAAGCGAAATACAATTTTAATACTTTTGAAGTGTAATTTGGTGTATTAGAGCGATCCGAGATAATTATAAATACCTGATCCATTATAAAAGAGCTTACAATGAGTTTTCTCGGTAAAATATTTGGTGGTAAGAAGGAAGAGAAGGGTCCAACCACGCACGAAGCTATACAAAAGTTACGTGAAACTGAGGAGTTGTTGTTGAAGAAGCAAGAGTTTCTAGAACGAAAGATTGAAACTGAGATACAGACAGCTAGGAAACATGGCACAAAGAATAAAAGAGGTAAGTACCTGACCATTCCGATTATTACAACATTAACAATAATCGTCTTTGTGTTGCCTCAGCCTTTTTTGTTCTTGATACACGACCTTGTTTATATCCGTATATTACACTTATAGCTTAATAAGCATCGTTGATTAAATGTAGTCCATTGACAATGTCTTAAGTGGTGACAAATAATGTATCGCATTTGTTTAATGGAATATACCTGTTCATTGTACTATGTTGTTTTGAAGAAATCTAGATAGGTTACCTGTGACTCACAACCTACTTTTGTAAGACTTAAAATTAAAAGGCTTATCTATCCTAAGGTTCACCTTATAAAAGTTCTTAAGAAAAAAACTATACAGTTTTTTTGTGCATTGAAAGAAAGAAAAAAAATTTGTTTATTAGAACTTGGTATACAAAATAATTTTAAAACCAAAATAAAGACTATTTTTGGTGACATTCAGTATAATGCTATGACAAAAGTATACCTAGGTGCTGGTTTTCTGTGTGAGAGAAAAAAAGCTAAATAAAATAAAAATTTACAGCTTTTTCCATTATAAATGAAATAAAGCATTATTAGCCTTTTAGGTTTAAGTTTAGAGAAAATTTATTTTATTTTTAAGTGCTAATTACTGCGCTAAAGCTGAATTAATTTTTTCACTGTATTTTATAAATATTTAATTCAGCTTCCGTGCTGCAAATAGAACTTAAAAAAAAAAGTAAAATTTACTATAGCATTGTCTTATAAAATTTATGGTTTTTCATATGTATCTATGATTCATTCATAAGACGAATCTGCATATTGGCTATGCAGATAAAAGCAGTCAAAAATATTAAAAAGTAGTAAAAACTTCAGTGCTGACGTCAGCTTTCCCGGTAGCATAATGGTCAGTACAGCCGCCCGGATTGCGGAAGACCCAGGTGGGATTCCTGGCTGGGTCGGGTAGGCATTTCATTTTTTCACTGTATTTTATAAATATTTAATTTAGCTTCAGTGCAGCAATTAGCACTTAAAAAAATAAGTAAAATTTAATAATAGGCTTACCAAAAAGATTTCTCCCACTTTCCAGTGGCCATTGCGGCGCTCAAGCGTAAAAAGCGTTACGAGAAGCAGCTCCATCAGATCGATGACACACTTACCCAAATCGAGGCACAGAGGGAGGCGCTGGAAGGTGCGAACACTAATGCACAGGTGCTCAACACCATGAAGGATGCGGCTAACGCGATGAAACTGGCCCACAAGGATATGTGAGTTACAATTTAGTTACAAAAGCATGAGGAGGTACTCCTAAACAGAAATCTCATGGATTAGTGACGCCATGTTTAATATTCCATTTCGCCCCTTGTTATAGAACTACCAAACATTTTATTTAATACTTCCATAACATTTGTGATGTTATATGTCATTATTAAAAAAAATTCTACTCTGGTGGTTAAAGAGGTTAAAATTAATAATGTTAAGATAGCATGAGGTCTTTATTAAAAGAATAGTTCAATAAGTAATTAATATTCGTAAAAACAGTATTTATTTATTACATCACCATTGCTGAGTTATTGCCTATTCTTCCCAGTACAAGAAAACTAAGAGCTCCTTCAATTTATCCGTTTAGTATTGAAACTGGTAACCAACATCTAATAAGTATGTCTCTCTCTCTCTCTTGCAGCGACGTAGATAAGGTCCATGACATTATGGACGACATCGCGGAACAGCACGACATCTCGCGCGAGATCACGGACGCGATCAGTAACAACGTCGCCTTCCCCAACGACGTCGACGAGGACGAGCTGGAGAAGGAGTTGGAGGAGCTGGAACAGGTATGCTATCTGTGTAAGCGTATCAGTGGGGACAATACAGTGACTGGTAAAGGAGCAGGAAGAGCTGGAACAGGTATGGTACCTGTCTTAAGCTGGGTATTCATTAGACAACATTTGTTAATAAACTATTTATGACGAGTTTATAAACAAGTTTACCATAAACACTGTTTCTGAAACTTGAAGCTCTTTGCACATCGAAATCTGGTTGTTGGACCACACACACTACTTCCATGTTAATAAACTCGCGCAACACATTTCCACACCTGTTGATTTTTGTTTATAAACTAGATGTTTCGTCTTGCTCTCCACTCAATGTGGGGAGCACGGCAACATGTTTCATAAACAATGTTTAATCACCTTTGTCTATAAACTGTTTACAGAGATGATGCAACACTATGAAACATTGTTTATAAACTGTATATAATCATTATTTATAAACAAATGTTGCCTAATGAATATCCAGCTTATCTGTGGGGCTGATAATATAGTGTTTGGAGTAATAGCAGGAGTTGAATTGGAACAGGTATGGTAACTCTGATTGAGCGTATCTGTGGGGCTGACAATACAATGATTGTAGAAGGAGCTGATGAAGCTGGAACAGGTAAGGTATAATGTCTGGGTGAGCGTTTCTGTAGGGCTGACAAAAGTGGCTGGAGAAGGAGTTGGAAATGCTGGAACAGCTCTTGTGCCTAGATAGATAGACACTTTATCATGACATCTCGCGCGAGATCATCGTCACGATCAACAACAACGTCGCCGTCTCCAACGACATTGATGAAAACGAGCTGGAGAAGAAGCTGGAGGAGCTGGAACAGGCATGGTATCTAGATTGGGCCTGGAGGCTGATCGGTAAGCGAGTGTTGTTATATTTTACGATAATAAATGAATTAGTAATAAAAATTAAGCAATTAATAAAAAATAAATAAATATGATATACCTACCTATATTATTTTGTAGGTAATACTTGTGAATCATCCAATGCATATAGCATTGGATGATTCACAAGTATTTTTTATATGTGTAAATAAACATTCCGTTTTTAAGGCTGTGGTTAGTTCTGTTTCGTCTGTCCTTTTTATTGGCGTTACAACTGCAAGTGGTGCAATAAACAATATATTTGCATTATTCTAAATGGTAATCGTCGGTTCCACTTTCTCAGGAGGACCTGGACAAGGAGATGCTGGGTATCAACGTGCCGGCGGACAAACTGCCCGACGTGCCGTCCGCCGAGCCCGTGCCCGAACGGCCCCGCCCCAGCAAGTCCAGGAAGGAAGGTCAGTACACTGCACAGTGGTTGAAAACTGGTTGATGTTTCGGGCACAATTTAAACTACAGGGCAGCCGAAGCGGTCGGACGCTGCGATAATTAGTACTTAGTGAGATAATACCTCTCATCTGCGGCGACTCCTATGAATAGAGGTTGAAACACTTTAAGATGGTGTCATTAGAAAAAAGTCGTGACTTTTTAGATTTGGCCTTTCTATCCAAAGTGCAATTAAGCAAGGTTAACTGCCCTCCAATGTTATCTTTTAAACTGAAAGTACTCCGTTGTGTTTCTCGAAAGCCCATAATACCTCTCTGTCCTTTCCGGCGCACGGTTCTGGGAGCCATTTCTCGCCTATCCTGTATCCTCAATCATTATAGCGACCAGCCCCCCGACCGCCTAACCGATCGCTTTGGCTACGTGTATAGTTTATGACGTCATCTTGTCATTTCGTACTGCCTATGAAAGCAATTTCGAAAGCTATAGGCTATAGCCATAGATGTATGCCTATACCTATTAGCTAGATGACAAGATGACGTCATAAACTATACACGTAGCCAAAGCAATTGGTTAGGCGGTCGGGCCCCAGGTTGACTGTTGCTAAGATACATCATATAATTCTCTAGAAGTTTTAAATATCAAATATTATTACTTTTATTTATTTTTTGTTAACAAATACATAGTTACCTTATAAGACAATAAAAACAAGATGTGTCTACTTGTAAGTATGATGAAATGTAGTACATAAACTGTAAGTGGACGTAAATAAATAAAAATAAATACCACTTCAGTGCCATAATCAATTATATTTCTATTGTGTCTGTAATCGCAACAGACGAAAGGTTGATTCATGGTTCCAGCCAGCGCAGCGTGGCGCCGCACCGTTGCAGGTTCCAAAGGCAAAACAACGGCTTTGCTGTATTGCTCTCGTGCTCATGGGAGGGCCAAATCTATTTTATAAAAAGAATACTTTGTAAAAAAAATGACAAAGTGTTGAAACGATAGCAAAGTTAGTAGTGCACCTGACTGGCATGTCATGAGGTGCGAGTCGAATCCCGCTCGTGGAATTTTTTCAACAATTTTTTATTTTCAAATTGTAGTTGTTCGCAACAAAATTGCGTAAAAAAAATATATAACCATTATCATAAATATAGCTTGCCTAATTCTTAACTGATCTTTAATATTTGTAAAAATATTAAGATCGGATGTTGATGACGCAGTTGTCGACATTGAATAGGGCTCCTTTGGCTTGTAGAGTAAGAGCAGATGGTGTTGGTTAATTTCGGCGAGTTGGATTGAGCCACAATAGCATAGTTGGTAATGCACTTGACCCGGCATGTCATGGGGTGCGTGTTCGAATCCCGCTTGTGGAATTTTTTCAACACTCTTCTTTCAAATATGTTTTTTATTGCGTATTTACAGCTCAAAAACTTTTAATTTAAAGTATTATTTCTTAATTTTACAGAGGATGATGAAGACTACAAGCTGCTGCAGTCCTGGGCCACATAAGCTTATCGTTAACAACGGTCGGTTCGCTCCTTCAAATAAGTTGTACGTTTGTGATATTTTTAACGTTAAACCGCGTAGAGCGCGCATCTGTCTCACTCTAACAAGTATTAGATTTCACAAGAGCGAAACGGCAATTTGTTAGGCCGATTACCCGTTGGAGGTGTAGCGCGTAATGTATATGTTATTGTCTCAAGAGATAAAAGTGTCTCCACTAAGGCTATACTCACTCCAAGAACAAAGCTTTGTTTTTTTTACTTAATATAACAATAAATTAAAACAAATAACTTTTACACCAAAAAAGGTCCTCATTCATTCTATCGGTGGGCGAAGTAAACTACAATCGCAACATGCAAGCAAAAATCTATTAAAACTGGTAATTGTGAACTTTGGTCGAGGGTACAGACGCCTGCATCAGACCATCTAAAACCACAATATAAAGAAACCCCTAGAAGGAAATGCTTAATACCTACATACCGCGCTCGAGCATCTCAAACCAATCCGAGCGCATCTGTTCGTAAGAGGTTGTCCATGTGTGCGTTGCTCGAACGCGTTTGTATGAAGCTTACCTTCTGCAGTCTTCTTATTGCGTGCCAAAACTATCAAATTTCTTCAATAAATGTTCAATCTTAAGGGATGGACATAAAGTTCAAAGTCTATTGAAGAACTTTGACAGTTAGTTAATTGATAGTAGCAAATACATTACGTGCTTCACCTCTAAGTGGGTGGCCTGCTTTAGGTTGTGTTTGAAGGTTGGGTTCACACGTTTCTGGTCTATTGGATAAACGAAAGTATTTTGTATCTACTGCCCTTGTGTGATTGGTCTGAATAGCAATTTTTAAGATTAGGTAGGATTGTGCCTAAAATCTGATTGGATACCGACGACTTTCATAACTATTTCTGCTGCTTAGCAATATGATTTTGCATTGCTGTGGTTCTGGGGCCCGACCGCCTAACTCGATTGCTTTGGCTACGTGTATAGTTTATGACGTCATCTTGTCATCTAGCTAATAGGTATAGGCATATATCGAAAGCTAAAGCCTATAGCTTTCGATATTGCTTTCATAGGCAGTACGAAATGACAATATGACGTCATAAACTATACACGTAGTCAAAGCAATCGGTTAGGCGGTCGGGGGGCTGTTTGAAAGGTACTAAGACAGGGTTCGAAATTATCAAGACAATTAAAATACTTGATTATTATCTGATAATTAATTCTTTAGCGAGAATCGTAGAGACACGCACGTGCTTTAGTGCAGTAATACATGTTTGTCGTTCGAATGCAGTTAACATTCGCAAAGGCATTGTTTTTATTGTCAATTGATATTTATACTTAGTAGATAAATATACAATAATTTATATTTCGAATTGCAAAGTGTGAAAAAAAAAAAAAAAGGTTTTATAGCATCAACAAATTAAGCTTATTGTGTACAATTAAATCTTAAACATAAAGTTTAATTAAGATTGCCAAATATTTGTACTTAATATTTACTGTCATCGGAGAAAAGGCAAACGCTTTTAAATACCGCTTCAAGCGTATTTGTGGTCATATATCTCGTTCTGTATTTAAAGCGCTCATCGGGAATCTATTGTAACTATTATTGATCGAAGCTTTCGAGCCCTGGTACAGTCACGACTAGTTTTGACTGTTATTCCATGGTATTAAGAGTTACATTGTTTACAAGGAAATGCTCGTGGCAGTACTAGATCCCGCCTAATTATAGGCATAAGAACTGAAGCTTAGGGGTCGGTAACGCATGCAAGATTGTGACGCAAGCGTCCATGGGCTGCTAAATAACATAATTAAAATTACTAATTTTTATAACTTGTATGATCAGTCGTTTCAATATCAATACACAAAAATAATATGTATTTAAAGTGTTTGATCAACTATGCACGGAATTAATTAATTCATATTCATCTGTCATGTGTTTACCTTTAGTACAGTGAGTAGCAAAAGTCGGGGAATTCTTAAGCACTTTGAAAAACCAATAAAATAATAATAATAATAATAAATAGAGTATAAAGTATAATAAAGAAAAAAAGAAAGCAGTACTTCTTGACACGGCACATATTGTCAGGAGATTCCTCACTCTGCAGCCCTGACCACCGGAAGCTTGGGCCCTGCCCCGCTGCTGGCGGTACTCTAGAATTAGGTTTTTATAATGTTTTATTGTTTTAATATTAAAATATTGTCAAAATCTAGTTTTATGTAAGAAAATAAATAAAGAGTATAATAATAATATTTATTTTAATAATAATTATAATAATAATATTTCGTTTATTTCCAAGAATATGGTGTGTACGTTTTGTTTATATTGCGACACTGTACAGTTGACCACGCAATTGTTTTACGACCTTACAAGTGAATGTTGTTTGCATTTCATGAATAAACAAGGTCTGTTTTTGCTTACAAGATCAAGTGGCAGATACGTTGTCATCATTGATAATGATCCTTATCGAAGTTTTATATTAATGAAAGTTTTGGTCAAAATCGGTATAGCAATTACATGGTTGACTAAACACGACTAGCTAGTGTGTGAGATACAGACGTAAACGCCAGCACACCTACCTATCCAAAACTGACAAGTTTCTTCAATAAATGTTCATCCATATATCTAAGACATAAAGTCCAAAGTTTATTGAGGAAATTCGACAGTTTGTGGTAGTCTGCATTTTATGTGCAGGCGTGTGTGCCTACTATAGAAGACGGAGGATCCGAATGTACCGATCGTGCGTATTAGTAAGTGATCGTACAAGTCAAATTTGTACGAAAACGCATCCAAAGTGCGGCCGGCCTCACTCCTAAGGTATTTCTGGCGCAAAATAACTGTGACTTTCTATTTGATTTAAACAATTAAAATGATTGGATTATAGGAAGTTATACGTACGGTGTTGTAAAGAATCTCAATTATGAAGGTTTTATGCGTGCAAACGCCTGCACTTCAACCTATCCAAAACTGTCAAATTTTTCAACCATAAGTCATTAAGTTCAAAGTCTATTGAGGAAATTTGACAGTTTGTGGTAGGTTGATATGCAGGCGTGTGTACATTTTTCTTTCGTTTTAAGGGAATTTTTTACTCTATTGACACTAATTCCTTTCGTACACGACGTTACTCAAAACAAAATAGTTCATACTTTAATTAGCAGTGATCGAAATGAAGGCGGCTAAAATAAATAAAATTCTAACCGCCTCTGTGGTCTAGTGGTTAAGACCACCTGTGGTTTAAGCCCAGAGGTCCCAGGTTCGATTCCCAGCGGTGGTACATGTTTGTGTACTCGGTTTGGTTGGTGGTAGGGCTTGTTTGTCCGCCTGGCTAGCTACCACCATCTTATCTAAATATGTCGCCATAACATCAATGTTTGTAGCGTTGTTGTGTTCCGGCAGCTAGAGTTAAGATAGCCAGTGCCTCACTAGTTGAGGATCCCGGGTGAAGTGCGCTTCCATCATTGGCCTTATCATCACTTAACATCAGGTTAATCAAGGCACTGTGCTTACCCGTAAAATATTTAAAAAAAATACCTTGTCGCCGACAAATGATGACTAAAAGTGAATAAAACACCCAAATTTTCTTTATCGAATCCTGGATCTCGGAAACAATTTTACTTCTTAGTAGCCTGTACTAACGTGAAAAGTATTGCTGTATTTTAAAGTAATTTCTACGACCGCATATAGTACAAACTGCTATGCTACGGGATTCGGTAAAAAAAATTGATGGTTTTAATTTCCAGTAATATTTTATCTTGGTTTTAACCACTTTTATTCATGTCGTGTCGGCAACTTACGTATTTTAACCCCCTTCATTCTGAACACTGATAATTACCAAAGAGTATATAGAATGCTACACTAATATTTCAATGGCGGCGCGTACATGCAACCAATCACAATCTGGTAATAAACTTGTAACGCGTTAGTAACTAGTAACTGGCGACGCACAATGCTGGAGTGTGATTTTTAAATCGGTGACTTGTTCTCACGCTATAATATCAATTAAGAATGCTCCTCACTCATATTCAAAGGCTCTGGAGGGCGTTTTTTGAATCTCACAAGTGATCTAGAAATTAAAAGTGACATGATATACACTATGAAATATGATAAGTTTTGCATTATTTACATACACACATACATACATATATATAATCACGCCTCTTTCCCATAGGGGTAGGCAGAGACCACTTCTTTCCACTTGCTACGATCCTTACATACTTGTTTCGCTTCGTCCACTTTCATTATTCCCTTCATACATGCTCTTCGGTTTAGGGTACTCTTGACCTGGCCTTTTTTCAAGACCTCCCTGAATTGATCTCGAAACGTCCGCCTAGGTCTACCCCTGCCAATTTGATTATTAAGATACTTACATACCGTGCGTGAATTTTCGTTGTCAAAAATAAGTTCCCAGTGACTTTGAATAAGAGAAAGAATAATGAGAATAAGAGAAAGAATAATAAGAGAAAATAATAATGATAATGTGGTCCACGCATAATTGATATCATAGCGTGAGAATCAGTCGCTTCACCGGTTCAAAAATCACCTCCCAGGTAACAAATTTTTGAAACCAAAAATTACTTAACGATACATATCCTAATAATGAAATTGTTGTAAAAAAATGCAATCTATATTATATTTCATAGCCAATGTCACTTTTAACATCAATATCAAAATGGGTGGGATTTAAAAATCACCGCACTGTGTTGTTTTCTTTGGATTTTCAAGGATTTTTAACTAAATTCGCGTAATTTTTCAGTAGCGCCGTGTAAGAAGGGGTTAACTTCCTTGGAATCTGATTTGAACTCTACAGACACGACCTTCACACACAACCCTGTATATAAATATGTATATTCTTAATTGTAAGGTTTGCTAGCAATGTTTAGGTGTATTTATTGCCTTAAAACACACGACACGTCTTTCATATATAGTCAAATATTGATGGTGGAATTTGTAAAGGTGGAAATGCAGGTTATAATATCGTTTTATTATGTACATTTTGTGTTTATTTAGTAAGTTTAAAATACACCTCGTACAGATAAACTAAGAAACTTATTATTTATTTATTTCACGTTTTCAAAGCTACGTTCACTGTCGTCGAAACGTATTGGTTTGAGTCCAAGCTGTAGGCTTACTCTTGAACGCAAACTCAATCTCAATACAATTCCAATGCGATTAATATTTATCGATAATGGGATAGTTTCACAATTTCGGAACGCCCCATCTCGTCAATTGCGTGGAAATCGAGTGAACAAAATATTATCGAGATGGGGCGTTCCGAAATTGTTAAACTTATCCCAATATCGATACATATTAATCGCATTGGAATTGTATTGAGATTGAGTTTGCATTCAAGAGTAAGCCTACTGAAGTTTAGACAAAACAATTATGTGACAAAATAAATTTTTGGTCACCTATAGGATGATCTGCCTTTGCGAATGTTGCTTAACTTCAGCAATAACAGATCGTGCGCGTTTACCACTGCGCCATCGAGCTCCTCAACATGCTGCCAATAGTAGGTCTAACTTATATATTACATTGATGTGTCGTAACTGGTCACATATATAAGTGCTACCTGCCCAAAATGTTGGTGTATGTTTATCAAGATTAATGAATATGTAATAAGCGCTCTATTTGGATAATAGAGAAATGGTTGGCCATACATTTGGCCTTTCACTCGCATGCCATACGTAATGGAGTTGACTGGTTAGTTCATAGAGAAACTTTTTGGCTTCTGTCAAAATTAAAATGAAGCAGTTTCATAGAAATTGTATAGGTGTAGCCAGCTATGACGTCACTACTACATTTGCTGCTGAGCACGTCTATTGAGTGTCTATCAACCACATCACTGATCTAATGGCTGATTAGTAAAATAAAGTTAAACCTTGTTTAATATGTCTCATTTTGTTTGTAAAGCGAAATAGAGCAAGATAAGTTTATTAGCAAAAAAGAACAAGTCCTGCCTGAGCGAGAATCGAACTTGTTACCTCTGGGTGTGACATCATTGGTTTTGCGCTTGACCACTATCTCACCTGATGGGAAGTGTAGATGTGGTCTGAGATGGACCACTCTACAGAATGTGTCCAAACCACAAAATAAGTTATTTATTTTTCTTAAACATTTTGTTCACAATGTATGTTAGCGCCACATACCAAATATACATTAACACGTTGACTGCCGCAAAACCAGACACAATAGAAAATTTATTGTTTGTCGGTCACCGGTGACCACCACGGCGATTAAAGACTCAATTGTGGTTAGCGCCATCACCACTTAATATTAGGTATGTTCGTTCTCGTTCAAAGGCTCTCGCAAAATCCGAACTGGTAGTATTCAGTAAACTAAATTTTAATCCATAACTTTTTGTAAGTACATACTTAGTTTTTTTTACAAGCATTTATTTAGTTTCACCTGTCCCGATGTTTGTTTGTAATCAAATCTTGCAAGTTAAATTTAATCCACTTTCCGGTCACCGATCGAGCTGAGATTTTGCATGCATGTGTAAATCGGATGACAATACAAAATTATTATGACATAGAGCTGACCTGATGATGGAAACGGAAGGTGGCCATAGGAACTCGGTAATTAAAAGACACAACCCCATCGAGTTTGGGCTTGTATGATTCGTCTTGACGAGTACTTTGGTGCTAGATGGTAAACAGGGTCTGATGATGTAACCGGAAGGTGGCCATAGGAACTCGGTAATTTAACGACACAACCCCATCGAGTTTGGGCTCAGATTATTCGTCTTGACGAGTACTTTGGTGCTAGATGGTAACCAGGGTCTGATGATGGAGCTGGAAGATGGCCATAGGAACTCTGTAATTAAACGACACAACCCCATCGAGTTTGGACTCCTTTGATCTGTCTTGACGAGTACTTTGGTGCTAGATGGTAACCAGAGTCTGATGATGGAGCTGGAAGATGGCCATAGGAACTCGGTAATTAAACGACACAACCCCATCGAGTTTGGGCTCGAATTGTTCGTCTTGACGACTACCTTGGTGTTAGATAGTAACCAGGGTCTGATGATGGAACGATAAGGTGGCCATAGGCCATAGGAACATATTACCTTAGAATTTACACCTTCATTATTTTTCTTTTGCAATCACAATGTAACAAGCTTTTATTTATAAAGATTTTTTTCTTATTATTAAATTTAATTAAAGGTTTTATTTTTAACTTTGTAGTTCCATTTTTTATTAACAAGTAATAAAATCTTGTTTTTAAAAAGTTTTTTCTTTTAATTTTTAGTCAATAAGTGCCTGTAAAGGTCTATATGGAATAAACGATTTGACTTTGACTTGTTCGATTTCCATACAAAACACAATGCACTCCCTTTGGGAATTGTACCCGGGTCCTTTGGGTCTGAGTCCGATGACCTTACCTATCTGTCTCATCGGTCTTACTATTTAAGGTCAAATAACCTGGAAATCGAACCTGGAATTTTAGTGCTCGATGGCGCAGGGGTTAACGCGCCCAGTCTACGATTGCTAGGTTAAACACCTTACGCAAAGGCCGGTAATCGGATGGGTGACGTAAAACAATCTTCTTGAGCTTCTCCGTGCTTTGGAAGGCACGTAATGCTGTCGTTCCCGCCTGCATTAGCAACAACCACCAATCTGCACTGTGCCCGCGTGGTGGTTTACGGCCCAATCTTCTTGTGGCGTTTCCATCCATAGGGAGTAGGGCATCGAGAACCGGTCCTTATTTTCCAGAACCGGGTTTTCGGCTCCAATCGCTTTAAGGAACCGGGTAATCGGTTTTTTCAATTCTTTTCGGTTTGTTTTAGGAATCGATAAAATTTATAGTAGTAAAACAAGTAAGAAGACAATGAAGAGATATTAAATTACTAAAAAATATTTAAACATTTTGTTGCAACACTATAATTATTTATTTATTATAATCAAAAATTTGTCAGGTTTTTAAGCAACTATTACCTTTAAATAATGTAACGCTTAGTAGTTCAGTCTTTTTTTAACAATCAGTTCTTTATAATAATAATTGAATACTACGTGTCATACGCGTGTCATTCATAAATTTAACAAATTTACAATCGACACAACTTGACAATAATAGTAGTAATTTTTAAAAACTTGAACATCTAAAATATTTAAAAATATTGAAACAAAATTATACAACATTAAATCTTACGAAACTATAGTTTTAATAGAGATAGATATATAATTATTTAATAGAGATACAGGTATAAGTACAACTTACGTATATGTCCTAAGAATATTGTGTTGTATGTACTTTTATAATTGATCTGGAAAAGAACCGAAAAACCAGTGTTTTATTATTTTAAGAACCGGTTCTTCCAGTTATTCTCAAAACCGGTTTTACCCGGTTCTTTCGGTTCCGGGTAAAACCGGTTCCGATGCCCTAATAGGGAAGGCTCGTGCCCCAGTAGTGGGAACATAAAATGAGCTGGTGATGATTGTAAGTGTCTGAGACAGTTTGGTGTAATACTACATTGAGAAGTCATATCTAATATTATGTTTGCTATGTATGTTAGCACCATTACCATATAAGGTCAAGTTCTTTGAACATCCTACTTATATGTGACACCGATCGGCGTTGCATAATTCATAATTACATCACAAACACTGTCTTATCTACACGATTGTCATTCGTACGGCGGTACTCTCACCCTGTGTCTTGAATTTTGATAATGTCCTGCTAGTTGTATTGGAATACTTTCGCTGCAGGCGTATTCTGTGAACGAGAACAATGCGAATACGATTTTCGATCATTTAATTCATATGACCCGTTGGCCAAACCTTAAAGCGCACGGTCCGATACCCGAAGCTCCAGTAGGTTGCCATGATCTCTTAATAATGTAAAAGTGTTGTGGCTTTAAAAACGAAACTAAATATGTCGCCATAGCATCAATGTTTGTAGCATTGTTGTGTTCCGGCAGCTAGAGATAAGATAGCCAGTACCTCACTAATTGAGGATCCCGGGTGAAGTGCGCTTCCATCAATGACCTTATCATCACTTAACATCAGGCGAGATCAAGGCACAGTGCTTACCCGTTAATATAAAAAAAATGAAACGCGTGTATGCAGGTAATTATCTTGCTACACACTTATTCAATAACATTACTGAAATACTGCTTTATCCTGCTTTACGGTAAGGCCCTGGATTCAATTGCCAAAGTGCCTAGTGTAAGTTTATTTATTATCAGTATTCATTCGCTTACGTTTACGAAAACGAAAATTAGTATGGGATTGAAGTAGCGCCCCCTGGCGACAAACGAGAAGAGTTGAAGTTTTGCTATACACAAATTCTCTCTCTCTCGTTTTCGTTAACCTGATCGAATGGCGAATGAAACTCGCATTAGGCACCCAGGTCTCGGGCAAAGTGTGTTTCGGATTTTTCGATGCATAGCCCGGGTTTATGAATACCCACCCGCTTTTTGCATGCGTGGTGGTTATGCCAATACCTGAATGAGTGATGATTTGTTTTTAAAGACGCTTAGCAGTGATACAGTACAGTGAAGTCTATATTTAACTTAAGAAATATAATGTATTTTAGTTGGAAAGAGTTTACTGTGGCCTTTGCAGTGTAAGCGGATTTTAGGGGTTGCGAGAAACTTAAGGTTCCTCAAGCCGTAGCAACCGAACAATCTTCGGAGTTTATCTAAAAAGGGGATGGCATCACGCATGCTTGTTCCTATCCCCTGCTAGATTTATATTATACACTGTTCGCTACCGAAATCGTTTCGCACCAGAATAAGGACGTCAGATTTAAATGAGATGCTGCAACGTCGCTTTATATCAAGTGACGGGTATCGCTGCGGACAGTCAGCGAACAGCTGGGCGGAGGGAATCGCACGCACAATGAGGGCCTTAGTACTGGTGAGTACTTAGTATCTACTTAAGATATTGGGAAAACTAAGGGGCTGAGTAAGTACGTATTTAATTCAAAGCATCAGTTGTGTGAATGAGTGTTTGATGAAGTGTAGAAAGTGTTGTGATTGTAATTGTATTTTGTTTTTTTTTAACCGCGTCAGTGGCTATCGATTTCTGAGGTGCTAGAGATACAATATAATATTTTCGTTGTCAAGTTGTCATATATTTTTGACGCTAGAATCAAAAGCTAGAATCAATAGCCGACCCGACGAATATTTAAATGGTCATACAAAAGATAGCTTAATTGGTAGTACCTACGCCTGAACCAGTTTGTCAGAAAGAGCTAATTCCAGTCTCATTTGTAGAATTTATTTTCAAAACTAAAATTAATTACTATTTAGCATCATTAATTATTATTTATATATAATCCACAGATAGCTTTGCTCTTCACTCTCCACGTGACAACAGCTACGATCGACATTGACAAAGTGAAAGAGATAAAATCAACCGCAGCTGAAAAACTACATACTTTAACTGAAAAGGCGGCAACAGGCTTGCAACAACTCAAAGAAACAGCCTCCAACAGTCTCCACGATTTGACTGAAAACGTGTCTTACAATCTACAACATCTAGGAGACGATATTGACCTCAACAACTTGTATAAGTTAGACGTTCTACAAGTGATACCTACATTGAAATCTAAATATAATTTAATCAAAGGTTTGTATAACAAACCAGAGACCAAAGTAAATGTGATCCATATCTATGGTAATGATTTGAATTCGCATTTTGAGCACGCGAAGCTTGTTAAAGTGAAGGAATGGCATCCCGCTTCGCCTCCACATCTCCATTCGTTGCCTATCCATCATCATCATTTACCTCATCACCATCACCGTTTAGAGCATTATCATTCGTTACCATTGCCTTTGAAAAGGTATCGTTTTGACCAGTGGAAATAAGAATAACTTATTGTATGAATGATTGGTGTACGGTTTATTTGCACTGTATTTTGTCGTTAATGAATAAGTGTATGATTTTTGGACTGTATTTTATGCGATGCATCATGCTGACTGAGTGTATTTGTATAAAGTTAGTTAAGTAGCTACGTGATTTTTTTACGATTTTTATACGAAAATGTAAAACACTTTTATTAGTTTTATTTAAATTTTCTTTCCCACATGCCACAGTTAGAGAATAGTTGAAATTTGCATTTACTTCGTAAGTTAACTTTGATCTCGTTATGTATACTGTTTTGGTGTAATGTTATGACTGACGGTTTCAGCTCTTTCTTTCGACTTAAAACCAAAACCTGGAGAAACTGGAGAAGCTAATAAAACAACAATCGAATACAGTTAATACTTTATTATCACACAATAAATAACAAAACATAACATACCAAGCAAGTTACTTGCCGATATTCAAATCGCTTAATAACTTATCGAAAACATCATCGTTACTCGTATTTGGCAAGAAATCGTCCATCATACCGTTTTGGAAATCACCAAAGTCACTTTCTACTGGCAAGCCAGCGTCAGCGAGCCCTAGTTCTGTCAAAAGTGACAGGTTGTCAAAGCTTTCAACTTTGACAGCGCCGTCAATGGAGTCTGCGCTGTCAAAGCCAGGCAGCAGTTGCTCTGTAGCGTCGTTGTTCTTATCTTTATTCTGTCGTCGGTTCACTGCTTTCGATTCTCTCTCCGAATCTGAAATGTCGTGGTACTCTTGGATTTCTTTCGCGTATTCTATATCTTCGTCGTCCATACCGTCCTGTAAAAAAAATAAAAAATATTAGTCAGAGGAAGTAAGTTTTGCGTAGCCCAACATACTATTAATGTTTCGACTAATTACATCAGGGTGCCTAGTGCAAGTTTAATTTGACATTCGATCACGTTGACCGCCTCTGTGAACACCGGATTCAGACCCAGAGGGCCCGGGTTCGATTCCTAGCGGGCAGTCAATGTTTGTGTACTCGGTTTGGTTGGTGTTGGTGGTATGTTTGTCCGCTTGGCTAGCTATAACATCAATGTTCCGGCAGCTAGATATGATAGCCAGGTCCCTCAGTAATTGAGGATTCTGGGTGAAGAGCGCTTCCAACTTCGACCTTATCATCACCTAACATCAGATGATATAAGGCCAAGTGCTTACAAGTGACGTAAAGAAAAAAAAAAAAATTTTGCGTAGCATAGTATAATACCATTCAACGTTTGACTAAACATAGGCAGGTACCTGTATTATCTGTGCGGTAGACTTGTACTGGAAGGCGTTTTGTGATAAGTCCACTTCGACAGGAAACAGTGAAGAGTTATCTTTCAGCTGGTCTCCAGTTTCACTGAAACAAAAAGAAACATGATTGTCACCTCTTTAACTGTCCCATATATGTGTCTGGTTGGTGATATAGCTAGCTACCACCACCATCTCATCTAAGTAGCATTTGTTGTGTTCCTACAGCTAGAGATAAGATAGCCAGTGCCTCCGTAGTGGAGGATTCCGGGTAAAGTGCGCTTCCCACCTTCAAGTGGCATACCACTTACATTAAAGTGAGATGAAGGTCTGTTTTTTTATTGAATAAATGTGTTGGTATATTTAGGTGAATATTGTGTTATATCTCTCATAATAGTATGTGTAAATATGACTATATAAATTTTAACGCATATTTTGTTGCGTACAAATTAACACTAATTAGCACCTGACCCGGTATATGAGGTGAGGCGAGGTATGAGGGTTTAAATCCGGCTTTTGGAAAGAAAATATTTTTCAACACTTTCAAATTAGTCGAGTAATTTTTTTTTGTTATGGTATTGCTTTTGGCCTCCGATGACCTATTTACATCGTAACCGGATTTTTTGGTAAGCGGGAAACTAATGGTTCCCCAAACTTCAAGACCGACCAATTACTCAGGTTCTTGGAGGGAATAGCGTCACGCAAGCATTTCCCCGTTCCCCACTGGATTCTTTGCGGTGCTCGGGTCTCGGTATTGGAAAATCCGAGGGTGATTCCAAAGGGTTTTAAATACTTTGGCTCGGGTTGACCGAGTCGTAGGGAATATAAGTCGGTAGTCATTTGCGAAAATTAAGCTCTCAAACCAGACCAACCATGCTTGCCCAGTCTAGTAATAACCGCCTCTGTGGTCTAGTGGATAAGACCACTGGTTTAGACCCAGAGGTCCCGGGTTCGATTCCCAGCGGGGGTACATGTTTGTGTACTCGGTTTGGTTGGTGGTAGGGCTTGTTTGTCCGCCTGGATAACTACCACCATCTTAACTAGTTGGGGATACCGAGTGAAGTGCGCTTCCATCATTAGCCTTATCATCACTTAATATCAGGTGAGATCAAGGCACTGTGCTCCCTTTAATAAAAAAAAAAGCAATTGCCTTAAAATATATTATCTCGCTCCTCCCTGCTTCAAAAGGCACGTCGCAGCCTATAGTACCGGCTGCATTAGCAGTCGTTAACAACCGCCAATCCGCACTGGGCCCGCCTGGTGGTTTACGACTCGTTATTTCTGTGGTGTGTCATACATAGGGAAGGCTCGTGTCCCAGCAGTGGGGACAAACAATGAGCTGGTAATGTTATTTACCGTCATGGTATATATACCTATGATACAAAACTGTGCAGTTTGCCGTAAACCTCGTCTAAGTTTTGATGAAAATAGAACGAGACAAATGTATAGTGAATATTTGCAGTCTTTTGCGAAAATAAGAGTTTAGGAGTGATCGTTGGCTATCTCCAGCAGTGGACGTCTTTTGGCTGAGATGATGATGTTCACAATGAAGAGCTTGAGAGCTATTTTTCATCTCGGTATCCCATATAAATTTCAATGCTCTAATTCTTAAAACCAGAGATGTTGATAATAGCAAACATTAAAAAAAAAGAAGCTTTTTTAACTGTTATTAAACGATTAAAAACTTTCCATAGTGTATTTTGAGTCTCATAAATTCTGTAAGACAAATGTTTTGTTAAAGTTACGTCTACTCACTTGTGGTAGACCGCCAGTCCTTTGATGAACCTCCTTAGCTGGTAGGCGACGTCCTGCGTCTTCTTGTTCTCCAGCAGCTCCAGCTTCACCAGCACGTCGGACCTCAGCCGCGCGAAGCGAGCCCGCGCCTCTTGTCTGCAGCGTAGTATTAACCTGCAGTGTCAATAAAGGTCTTAAAAGTATTGTATTGTTATTGGTTGGTTGTGGTACCGTCGTTGTTCCTGATTTCAATAACACAAGTGCTTAGCTACTCTTGGAGCTAACCTTACTTTGGAGTCATAGCAATGTATTTGATGTTGTCTAATCTTTTTCTTTCTTTGTTCAGTGCTCATAACGTTGTCACCTTTTACAGGTAGGTATAGTTATTCATATTGATAATAGGGTAATCTTAAAAATATAATTTAACACAATATAATTTTAATTGGTTGTAGAATGTATCTGGCACTAAGCAGACGAAAGGTTAATTCATAATAAGAGTTACAGCCAATCCGGGATGAGCCTCGAGTTATGAGCCTAAAGTAACTGTCTGTCTGTGTGTACGCAATCACGCCTAAACTAGTGAACCGATTAAAATGAAATTTGGTACAAAGATAGTCAAGAGCTTGAGAAAGGATAAGCTACTTTTAATGTGAAATAAGGACTGTGAGGGGTTGAAATAGGGGATGAAAGTTTGTATGGAAATTACGTCATTTTGAAGTTAGAAGCTTGAAACTTATTTTTTAGGCTTTTGATTAGATATAAATAAATACGACATTCAAAGTTTGTAAAAATTTTACCCTAAAGGGGGTAAATTATAGGGGATGAAAGTTTTTGTGTGATGACGTCGGCAAAAAAGCTTACGGCCCAGAAAATAAAAATATAGAAGAAAAAATACAGAGAATTACGGAGTCAATACAAAACGTGAAACTGAAATTAACGCAAAAAAACTTGCCAAGCGCCGCGCGCCATACACAATTAATTAGTTATTAATAGATGAGGGAATATGCCTAAATGTGTCTACCCGAATATGGATGTGTTTTATATGCAAAATAATTAGCCTAAAAAATTAAATGCTGCCGAAAGTCACTACTTTACGCGGACGAAGTCGCGGGCACAGCTGCTGCTAGTAGGCTATAAAACGAAAACATTTTAAAAATATATGTACAAACGCCTGCTCATCAACCTATCCAAAACTGTCAAATTTCTTCAATGCATTTTCAACCATATGATAAAGGTATAAATTTCAGTCTATTGAGGAAATTTGACAGTTTGTCGTAGGTTGATGTGCAGGCGTGTGTACATGATTATGTATAGTATCAAGACGTATGGAAAGGTTTTAAAGAGACTTTTTCCCAGCGGACGAATAGGCTAAACAATAAAGAAACTGAAATAATATGACCGTCATACAATTTCTACATACAATGGTCGGCGGCGTAAGGACCTAAAAGACTGACAACAAGTGAAAAAAAAATCTAATAATAAAGGACATCATCTATCAACCATTCACCTGTATTCATAGTTCCCAGTCTCCACCCTATACAGAGGCTCCTGTAAGGCGTTATACCCGTACTCCTCATCATCCATCTCCTTGACCTTCAGACAGTAGGACAGGTACTCAAACTTGGTGTCCGCATACTTCCTGATCGTCAGTTTCGTGTCTGGTATGGCTTTGTTCAGGTAAGTGCCCATGTCTGCTAATATCTGTGGGTATAAATAATTATTGGCAAGATACTTTTCTCATTTTTGTTTTGGAATCGGATAGAATAGACTTGGTTGAAAACAGCCGAAGATCGGTCAGTGTTATGCAAAGAGAGAGCCTTTGTTTGCAATGGATTGACACAGGCTGATCACGACTGACTAACTTTGTTGTATTTTTTTATATAAATGCATCTTATCTATATAAATTAAAATGAATCGCTAAATGTGTTGCAAATCGCAAAACTCGAGACCGGCTGAACAGATTTGGCTGATTTCTTTTTTGTTGTGTTTGATGAAGTCTGAGGAAGGTACTTATGGAGAAAACGTTAAAAGTACGAGGAAAATAGTAAAAACAATAATTTTCTTTTTCCATACAAACCACTAGACTATTTAAAAAAATCTTTCACCATTAGAATGCTACATTAGCGCTGAGTAACATAGGCTATATCAAAAAAAATGTCCACCCGTGCAAAGCAGAGACGGGTCGCTAGTTTATTATAAATTTCTTTCCACATTAATAAGATACAATTTAAAAAAAACGAACGAGCCTTACAGTGTAGTCGTATATGATGTGCAACATTTGGTATCTCACCTTTTGAAATCAATATTACAATAGAAAATAGAATATTGAATTAACAATGACGTAGGTATATTTTTTTTTCCTTTTTTAATTTTTTTCTTTTTTTATCCCTTTTTTTTCTTAAAAAAAAGACTGCTAAAGACTGCTAAAGCTAAGCTTCAGTCTCAGAAATCACTCCCACAAATAGTAATAAGGAGACTGCTAAAGGTAAGCTTCATACAAATGTACGTTACTGTTACATACTTTTTCTACGAAATCATTCCCACATATTATTGTATATATAGAAGGCAAGCGGATCACACTGTTACGGATCTAGATATTAAGATACTTCCGTCCCATTTCTACGAAATCACTCCCAAAAATTGTATATATAGAAGGCGAGCAACCGATTGACAAATTAATATTTGTAAAAAAATACTTTTTGGAAGTTCAAGGCGTAATACTAAAACTAGCTCAAAGTTGATCAGCAGCAAAATCTCAGCGCATGATTTGCTCTTCAATATCTTAATTTTATTAACCTAACGTGATAGAAAGAGACAAACAAATACAATTACTAAACGTACCGGCTTCAATGCCTTGAGCATCTTGATACCGTCTCTTTCCAATTCGCGGTGGTACTGACCGAACTTGCTGAACGCCTCGGAGGCTCGCGGTTGCGGCTCGCGCACTCCGATGCCCGCGAAAATGTCGCCTAACGACTTGTAAGTCTGCAGTAGGTCGAAGTACGCTTTTAGCATTCTGGAATTACAAAAGGCAAAACTAGTATTTTAAAAATATTCCATCATAAATACACCAATCAGTAATTTATATCTTAACATTTAAGATCTTAGCTATGGCAACTAAATAACTGTATTTACCAGGCAGACATTACGAAAACAAAGTATTAGTTAGTTTAAGGGTTGGAAATCGCCGCTTGCAAATATTTAAAAAAATAGGCTAAAATGAGAACCTTGTGGAACTCCTTTAAGTATTTAAGTAGACTTTTTATTTTTTCCAGAGTAAGCGATTTGAAAGCTTTAAAGTTTTGTAGTAAATCAGCACATTTAGCGAGCGTTTATCTATCTATACTAATATTATAAAGAGGAAAGCTTTGTATTTTTGTATGTTTGCAACGAATAAACTCAAAAACTACTGATCCGATTTAAAAAATTCTTTCACCATTAGAATGCTACATTAGCGCTGAGTAACATAGGCTATATAAAAAGAAATGTCCACGGCTTACTTATAAACATGATAACGAGATCTACAAGATCGAATGCCTTCTCAAAATCAGTAGACATAAAGCCAACCTGCACGGCATGATCAATATTTTAGATGAATATTAACTTATTGTGGTATCTTCCACGTGACATTTATCCTTGTATCATCCATGACTCAGGTACAAATGCTTATGTTCCTAACACCATCTGATTACCCAAGAAAAATACTTGTCTCACCTTTTGGCGTGTTCCACAAGACGTTTGTATGTAGTCTCAGTGTCTCTCAGTTCATCGAGCTTCGCTACTAAAGTGTCATTGCACAGTATTGCCCTGGACAGCCCTAGGGCGTCCGCCGCGCCCGACGACATGTTCTCGACTAGACGATGCTTCATCTTCTTCATTACTATGTCGAGACATTTACCCTGTTTTGGGTCTGCGTGGAGTTTGTTGTAGTTTATTGTTACTTCGTCCTGTAAGCAAATATACGTTGAAACGCATCTCTAAAATATTTTTTGGTACTGGGTGTTTTACCGTTTCAAAGAGTATACTTATAAGGGTTTTCAGATAAGAGGTAAAATGTTTTGTTTGTAGATTGTGTTAATTGTAAATTAAATATTTTTAAAAGAAGAGTAGACAATGTTATACAGAAGCGGAATCCAGATGCGAAGACAGTTTAACGAGGAGTAAGATTGTGCCTCATTAGCCAACTTGCCAAATTGTCAACCCGAATGTTTCTTGTCATTTAAAGGGCCCCGTTGTAGGAAGTAGGAAAGCATTCCACCATTTGGTAGTGCGACCAAGAAATGGGAATGATGTCGATTTTAACTCTATGGTTCCTCTAATGTGATTTCCGCGTTGTGTCAGATGCAAAGAACAGCACCTACCTATCTCTTCACTTGGGTGTTGCAAAAGGCGACTAAGGGAGTTTAAGACCCCGTGCATATTGGAAAGTACCCTGGGTCGCCCGCGCGGCGAGTAAACAACTTCTGGGATTCCCAAAGAGGGTTGGTGTAAGGCAGGTGGCCGGCAAACTTTGTTAAAACCTTAACAATAAGGAAAGTAGAAGATACGGACATTTTGCGACCGCCCCCAAGTAACATGGAACCAGGGCAGGAAGAAGAAGGTTCCTCTGATTCGTTGGCAGGACCCTATCTGGTCCACTATTCTGAATTTAAGACTATAGAGTTGTGCTCTCAAACATTTATTTTGTCTCTGTGGTCTAGTAGTTTAGGCTACCGGTTTCAGAGCCAGAGGTCTCGGGTACTCCCAAAGGGGGATTACATGTTTGTGTACTCTGTTTGGTTGGTGGTAGGTCTTGCTTGTCCGCCTGGCTAGCTACCACTATTTTACCTAAATATGTCGCCATAACATCAATGTTTATAGCATTGTTTTGTTCCGGCAGGTAGATATAAGATAGCCAGTGCCTCAGTAATTGAGGATTTTCACTTTCGGCCTTATCGTCACTTAAAATTAGGTGAGATGAAAGCCAAGTGCTTCATCATCATCGTCATCAGCCTATACTAGTCCACTGCTGGACATAGGCCTCTCTAAGTGCACGCCACCGAGCACGATCCGCGGCTACTCCATCCAGCTGCCAGCCACCTTGGCCAAGTGCTTACGCATTAGTAATTAAAAAGAAAAATATTTCTCACCTTAGCTGCTTGAATCATTTTGGCGACTTCTACTTTCGTCTTTCCTTTGACCGATTGCCCGTTAACGCCGACTAACTCATCACCACTCTGTAATGTCCCTTCTTTAGCTGCTGGCGTGTTATCAAATATCTGGAAGGAAAGCTACTGCTTTAGAACTGTTTTGGTCTAGTGGTTAGATCATCGGTCTCAGATCCAGAGGTCCATGGTTCGAATCCTTGGAGTATTTTATTTTCCCGCTTGCTGCGTACCACTGTATATGTAAATACGCAATGTTTACATTTTTATTTTCTTTTGTTACCTGTTGTATTTAATTTGTGATTCGAATAAGAGTTTTTTGTTTTTACGTATCTATCACGTATTCACGTTATCCATACGATTAAAGGCATTTGCGGAAACGTTTAACTTCAACAATCGCAGACCGATGGCGTTTACCACCATTGAGCTCCTCGAAGAAAATTGCGTTTCCATTATTTTAATATGAATTTTTTCTTACCTGAACTATGTATAAGCAAGGGCATAAGGGTGCTCCACCCCCTATACTGATTCCTATTAAATTCTTTTCGTCTTTGCTGAGCGCTACACTTCCTGACGTCACAGTCATACCCCTGAAATTAAGCGCGTACATAGTAAAGTGTGATACATACAAATAACCTTTACAAAATTTAATTTTTCCATACAAATACAATTTTTTCTGTACTTTGACCTCATTATGGGATACCGAAATATATTACAGAAAGACTTTTAAACTATTTATCATCGTATATATAAATAAATCATGAATTTCTAAATGAACTTTTAACAAAAAGAGGTTTTTATTGCTAAGGGTTGGTGGATGGTGGTGTATTGGAAGGAGAAGTATTTTTGCGAAAGGAGAAAAAAAGAACGGATAGTATTTGGAATAGTGAATGAATAACGGTTAGCAAAGTATTCGTATTTTTGTTAGCAAAAAAATGTTAGCTGGGCAGCAAAAAAGCTAGTCGGGCAGCAACTTATGGTCAGCAAATACTTCTAAATCAGTCTGCAACTTATATCATTCTGAACAGCAGTCGTATGCCGCTCCCCCCTTCCGTGACTGGCCGATTGTATAATTCTGCTGACCAAATAATAATTTTGCTGACCAAACATTTATTTTGTAATACAAATAAATTATTTCCCAATGAATAACTAGAAACAAATCTATCTACTAAACGGTCTCTATTTGTGATCGTGTGGTGTTCCTTCTTAAGATAAGACACGCTACGATACCAAAAATGTTTTCTAATGCTATTTTACTTATATTTTCATCTCAAAACAGCTACGGGGCACTCGAGGGAACCACTCCTGCGACTGCTACGGAAACGGACTTCGCTACGCGTAGCATTAGCAAAATATTAATACTGCTACGACGCAACATTGTTCCAACCGTCATCTTTAGGAATGTCGATATGTAAACCTTTCATAAAGAAATAAAGTAAACTGGATATATTTGACCAAAATTGGACTCATTTAGCTCAAGACCGCAATAAGTGGAAGAAAAGGAGTGAGCTCTTTGCCCAGCAGTGGGACAGTGATGGCTAATAATAATAATAAATAAATAGCTCGCAAGATTCTTCCTCGGATGGATGGTAAGAAATCTTAGAAAACACTTTCAAGATTTTATATTTATGGGGTACTGTCAATGTCTACATAAGCCAATAAAAGTATCAACAAAAAAAAGATGACTTTGCGTTTTTGTTTGTAATCTAGCTTCACTATACTGGTATTACGTGTCAACACTTAACAGTGTATGAGAAAGGTCTGATCTGAGGGTCAAATACTATTTATTTAGCAACATTGAACAAATACCTTTTAATAATAATCAATGGGTAATTGGGTATAGACATTCTTAAAAATTATAATTCTTAAAACTGAGTGCGACAAGAGCATACATAAGTTAATATAATTCACTTGCCTAATGCTTAAATCATCATGATTCTACTACTTATCAAATAGGTAAAAAAATCAAACAGTGCAATTTTTTAATAAAATTTTATTGTGATAAATTGTTTGATTATTCTATTTTTCTGGCGGCAAACACACACTAATGAGCTCCCACTACAACTAGCGTCATCTGAAAAAATAAAACGCACACTCTATTAAATCTAGTTATTTTTTTAAAAAACAGTACGCGATTAAGCGCTGGCCACATCGCCAGCTAGCGAGCGATCGAGCGAGCCGGGCGAACATCGTTTCACCTCTTTTCATACTTCGGTTCCCTCTAGAAAACCTCTGACGGTGCTTCGTTTCACACGGCTTGAGGAACCCTTTAAAATTTCTCGCCGTGACCAAAAAAAAAGGCGCAGTAATAAAAAAAAAAGGAGTGAAAAATCCAACTATATAGATGCGGCATTTTGAAACTAGTTCCATCATCGAGTACCTACAGCAACAGACATCTGTTGACCACCATGCGAACTCGCAATTAATTTAGGTAATATGGAAATAGCTAGCTGCGAGTTGCCTGTTGCCGCAATACGGCAGGCCTGTTCTATCTGCGGAGCACCTAAGGTCATGAAATCGTCAACTAACGAGGATCTATCTATATCGCTTCTTTTCTTTTTCTTTCTTTCTTTTAGTTGATGGCTTCGTGCGATTAGCACATTTAGCCAGTGTCAAAGTAATTTTTCTTACAAGTAATACATAAATATACAATATTTCCTTCCAGTCAGTATGATGATGAATGATAATAAAAA
Source organism: Eudonia truncicolella (assembly GCA_949315975.1). NCBI lineage: Eukaryota > Metazoa > Arthropoda > Insecta > Lepidoptera > Crambidae > Eudonia > Eudonia truncicolella. The sequence goes on along the minus strand of OX438848.1, from coordinate 2,320,322 downwards.
TGAGAAATGAGAAATGATATACCCCCCAACCCCTCGAGTATCTCAGTAAAGATGTGGGGCTTTACTAATTCCTCGGCGGACTTCTTGAGAGAATTTGAAAAGTAAAGTTGCACTGTTTTGTTTCATTTGCCAACACTCATGCACACTTACGAACACTTAACGGTTAATAATCCACCATTATTTCACATTAATATTCTACATAACACAAATTTTAGAAAATAAAACAAAACCGCAGACATGACTCTTCACTTTCCCGCCAAGAAGTCTCTCCTATATCGCTTCTAGCATTAACCCCCTTATTCATAAAAATTATTTAGCATTATTTAGTTAAATATTGTTTTGTCAACGTCACACAAACGTCATTTTGAATTTGAGAAAAAGAGACAAAACAATGATTAACTAAATAATGCTTAAATAGTTTTTATGAATAGGGTGAGTGCCTAGTGTAAGGTTTGTTTACTATCCCTATTCATTCGATTTAAGTTTACAAAAACAAAAATTTGTATAGCAGAATTTTAACTCTTCTCGTATGTCGCCAGGAGTCGCTGCTTTAATGCCATACTAATTCTCGTTTTCGTTAACGTGATCGAATGGCGAAATCGAGGAGCTCGATGGCATAGTGGTTAGCGCGCCCGGTTTGCGAGTGCTGAGGTTAAGCAACTTTCGCAAAGGCCTGTCATCGGATGGGTCACATACGAGAAGATTTGCCATATAAATTCTCGTTTTCGTTAACGTGATCCAATAGCGAATTTAACTCTTACTAGGAACCTAATGGGTATTAATCATCTATTATACTTTTAAAGCTATATTCTACTCACACGAGATCTTGATGATGTAACGTGTATCTCTCTTGACGTAGATCATTGAAGATGCATTCAGCAACAGTTTTATCCTCATCTATCGGCTGCTGCCTATAATATTTATTGTAACTTTTAGATAAGATAAGATAAATATACACGCAAAGTGACTAGCAGCAGTTGGAAGAGAAAAGCCGCAGATCGAGCTCAGTGCATGCATTAGCAGAGGCCTATGCCCAGCAGTGGACTGATGACGGCGATGATTATGCTTTTAGCGATAAGGCCGGTAATCGTACTATTGCTTGTAGTATCGTCTTTATGATTTACTATGGTGTACAATAAATAATACTGGTTGCCGACAAGTGGTTGAAATCCAACCATGATTCACATAATATGATTATACAATGTAACGCACCATCAGCATCATCAGCTCATTTTATGTTCTCACGGCTGGGGCACGAGCCTTCCATATGGATGGATAAGGAGAACGGGTCATAAACTATTACTTATATATATATATATATATATAAGTAATAGTTTATATATAGTATATATAGTAATAGCATAGGCCGGTCATCGGATGGGTGACCAAAAATGTATCATCACGAGCTTTCCGTGCTTCGGAAGGCACGTGGAGCCGTTGGTCCCGGCTGCATTAGCAGTCGTTAACAACCACCAATCCGCACTGGGCCCGCGTGGTGGTTTATGGCCTGTCCTCTCTATCCATCCATAGGGAAGGCTAGTGCCCCAGCAGTGGGGACATAAAATGAGCTGATGATGATATATTATTACATGGTCTAGTAATCTAGTATTATCTTATGAAAATGTGTGGAATTGTATTCTTTAATTGTGTCTTATTTAAATAAATAAATAAACCACCACGCGGGCCCAGTGCGTATTAGTGGATGTTAACGACTGCTAATGTAGCTGACCCTACGGCTTTACGTGCCTTCCGAAGCACAGAGAAGCTCGAGTTGATACAATTTTGGTCACACATCCGATGACCGGCCTATGCGAAAGTTGCTTAACCTTAGCAATCGCAGACCGGGCGCGTTAACCACTGCGCCATCGAGCTCCTCTAACGCATATTACACTTACCAACATTTTATATTTCTGCACTCCATAGAGATAGAGATAGTGATCCATTCTATAGAGAAGGATCTCTATATGAACTTTAACTATGTCAAATCTCACATTCAACTTAAAAATTTGCTTAAAAATGGGTACAAAATTATTCTTCACGTATTTAGATAGATTTTCATTTCATTTCACATGATGACACAATCTCAGTTAGGAGAGATCTCAAAATTTAGCATTGAAAAAAAAACTACATTATGAAACATGTAATAATTTTTGCATTGTTTCCAACTTGTTTGCTTAGGACAACTGCCAACCATTGGAGAATGTTTCAGTGTCAATATACTTAGCGGTGAATGTGAGAATTGATTGTACCCGTTGTTCATAATTGCTGAGTCGAGGTCATATTTTTAAATAGTGAATGCATAATAAATATATTATTATTACTCTCGTAAGCCATGAGGGTGCCAAGAATTAATTAATTTATTATATTAAACTGTCATGTACACAAAGTTAAGGTCTTACATAAGTTGTTAGTAAGTACACATGAGCCCTCTAAGGGCATAGCAAAATTAGAATTAGAATAAAATTTACTTAAATCTAGGTAGGTATTACAATTATCTGAGATCAAGGGCGAAACTATTAATTATTCATTATATAAAAAATTGAGAAAGGTATGCTGAGATGGTTTGGCCATGTCGAGAGAATGGATAAAGAACGATTGACGAAAAAAGTGTATAAGGCGAGTGTGAATGAAAGTGTTGGTAGGGGTAGACCTAGGCGGACGTTTCGAGATCAAATTAGGGACGTCTTGAAAAAAGGTCAGGTCAAGAGTACCCTAAACCGAAGAGCATGTATGAAGGGAATAATGAAAGTGGACGAAGCGAAACAAGTATGTAAGGATCGTAGCAAGTGGAAAGAAGTGGTCTCTGCCTACCCCTACGGGAAAGAGGCGTGATTATATGTATGTATGTATTTTATTATTCTAATATAATTTACAAAATCTTTGTATTTTAGATATCTAATTAACGAAGGGCAGTTACGAGATTGACATTAAAATAATTATAAATTGAATGTATAAAATATGTTTTTTTTATTTTTATTTTTTATTATTGTATATTTATACTATTACTTTATCTAAGGCTTTTATAGGCAAAGAATTCTGTGATTGAATAGTAACATTTGTTTATGAGCAAGTGTTTGAGTTTCTTGTTACAAGTTATATCTTTTTCCTCGAACTTTATACTATCAGGTATTATATTAAATATTAGTATGCAACGGTAATAGGGTACGGGCTATTTTTAAATATTTCTAATTTGGACTCTGGTTACTAATTTATTACTTCGGCGACTATTTTTATTAAATTCGAAAAATCTTAAATGCTTTCTTACTAATTTCTTAATAATTTACACACTGTTGAGGAACTCAACGTTACAGTTATAAACGCGCACGGTCTGCGATTGCTGAAATTAAGTAACTGTTGCGAATGCAGGTCAAAGGATTGGTGACCAAAATAGTATTATCTCGAGCTCCTCCGTGCTTCGGAAGGCACGTAAAGCCGTGTTCATGGCTTCAGTAGCAGTCGTTACAACCGCGCAACACTGGGCCGGCGTGGTGGTTTAGGGCCCATTTTTCTTGTCTTTCCATCCATTGGGAAGACTCGTGCTCCAGCAGTGGGGACATCAAATGAGCTGATGATGATGACGAGGTGATGATGGCTTTACTTATTAGGCAAGTTATACACTAGTTTAGTCAAAAAAGTAATAAATAATATTTCTTCTTAGAATTTTCTTAAATATGAAAATAAACTTACTCTTCATGTGTTTTTGCAGAATCTTCTTTGTCACTTTCTTGAATATGAATTGAAGCACTGATAAATGTGTAAAATTTTAAGTTATTATTATGAATAAACAATAAAAACAATGAAATAAATTAAAAAAACCATATTAACTTACCCTTCATCCATAGATATAAGTAGGTTTGAATTATTTTTGTTGTCTTCAGATGTGCTGAACATTTAAAACAACAAATAAAAATAGCTAAAATTACGATACTATGCTAAATTTGATTTTTGTGTTTAAATCATTATTTTATATTGTTTTCTAAAGTTTACGCGAACACTACACATTGAAATGAAACAACTTTTACGGATCTACTCGCGTTTATTTTACACATTAGTTTTATTTAATTAATGTTTATCCTGACGTTTCGAACCCTTTGCAGGGTCCGTGGTCACAGGGAGACTCCCTGGATAAACATTAATTAAAACTAATGTGTAAAATAAACGCGAGTAGATCCGTAAAAGTTGTTTCATTTCATTATTTTATATACATTTTTATTGTTAAAAAAATTATTTATGGGTTGGGTTAGGTTAGTATTTATTATTTCTTTCCTTCTTTCTTTTATAAGTATATGGAAAACTAAATAATGTACATACATATATGTGCTAAACATACACAAAAGAGGTAAATAAATAATAAATAAATAATTTCGATGCTTATTGTAACTTTTGGATAGTAACAACAAAACTGCCAATTTGTTAGTATAGAATATATTGTACTATATTTTAGTGACTTTAAAATAATACCCTCTTTGGTAGGTAGTACCTCTTTAAAATAAAGTCCAAGCTTAGCTTCAGTGCAGCAATTAGCACTTGAAAATAAAAAAATTAAAAACTAACAAAAAATATTTGAAATATTAGTATTTACAATGTATTTTAGGCATACCATAAATTAAATAGAGCATCAAGTTTCATTCCTAAATTGCGTGAGATAGGTCATAATTATTTCATTTAATTATTTACTCGTAGGTATTAGTGATGATTAATTTATAAAAATAAAATAAGGTTAATTGGTTTAAGTGAAACTTAATAAAAAAAGGATGAAAGTACCATTAAACTGGTTAAGTACCATTAAACTGGTTAAGTAAGCTCAATCGCTCAAATTGATTTCACCGTAAATTAAAGAATAACATTAATTTCTTCAGAGTAGTAATTAACGGGATTCTTAGTACACTTTTGTTGTATTCGAGTGTGGATATAGAATAGTAACACCAGTCTTCGACAGGAACCAGAGATCAAAATTATTCCCTTTAGTCATTAAAATGAGGGTTCAGCAACAGATTGTTGACTTTAGCAACAACTGGCGGCCCGTCCCGGCTCCGCACGGGTGGACATTTCTTTTTTAATATAGCCCGTTACTCAGTTCTAATGTAGCATTGTAATGGTGAAAGAATTTTTTTTAAATTAGTCCAGTAGTTTTTGAGTTTATTCGTTACAAACATACCTACATACAAAAATACAAAGCATCCCTCTTTTTATAATATTAGTAGATTGAATACAGACCACATGCTTTTGAGCTGTCTTCCAGTGTAATTTCAATGAAATTCTATTATTATTTGGCGTCGAAAACTATGTCGAACAGTGGTGATACTCGAGGAAGGTACTTAAGGTGCATGCAACTGTGCCGAAATGTCGGATAAGACATACAAAGACAACAAAAATCTTGGTATTAATCCCGTTAACATCACTCATATGTTAGTAGATAGTTTAAAACAGTTTTATATCTTTACATTTTATCTTCGAACAGGTTGTGGGTACACATAGCGGTAAGATGCGGATATATCCTGGGATCGTTGAAAGTAAAGAACTGATTGTCCGGGTTCCACATGAGGCGCACACCAAAGCAAATATATTATTTTAACATAAACAGCTAACACCGACGCACTAACTAAACACTGCAACATAAAAGGATGTTAGGACCGATAACGGTTGATAAGGGCAAACAAAAAATATAAGTATATACGAACAAGGCCTGCGATTTTACTTAGAACAAAGGGCAACTCACATTTTGTCTTCTTCAAAGAAGTAATCGTCATCGTATTCCTGCATCATTTTGATGATGTTTTAATGGAAGTTTTCTACAAAATAAACACAGCTGGCAACGTCACGGGGTTTGTTGTCAATATTATTGATTTTCCCGGTTTTTGGTCACGTGGGGAGCGTCGGTAAAGCAGTCTCTTCACGAGTGAAAAGGGTAATGGCCATGTAATGGCTACCGGAAATGTGTTTCTTTTTTGCAAATTACAAAAATTTCTTAGCTTTAGAGTTAGTTTGTTATACCACAGAATGAGGAGGTAGGTATACAATTCCTTATTCTGTAGTTATACCAACGTCTGTGAGTTATACATACAAACTGCTTTAGGAGTCGACACAAAATGTCACAGATTTATTGATATTGATGGATGGATAACATAACATAAGTCCTTATTCATCTGAGTACTTTATAAATAAATTATAGTTTTCAGGCAAACTTTAGCTTGTCATGTAACTATAAAGAATAAGCTACAGTTAAACCGCACATCTATGGTCTTACAAATAAACAAAGAATAAGATCTGAATAGTTATTCCGTGTTTTGTCTCTTTTACTCTAATTTGAAATCACGTTTACGTGACAGAAACACAACACGGAATAACTATTCGGACCTTATTCTTTGTTTATTTGTAAGGCACGTAATGTTTTAAATGTTTTACCTAATTTAGCGAGCTAAAAGTAATTGAGTGTTGTCGAGTTATTATGGGTTAACCCATTCCCTGTCCCATGAATCACATATGATACATAACAATTGAAAACCAATTGTTATAATTCTTGGACAGCGAACCTGTTAATAGTATAAAACCTTGTCGCCCTATTGTATTAATGGTTGCCAGGGATTATTAAGTTAGTAGAAGTTATTTTGACAAGGTACAAAAGTGTGTATGTATTAAAATCGAATTCATGCGGATCGGACAATACGCTACTGCTACCTCGTTTCTTTAAGTACAAACGAGTATGGTTACATAATATAATATACAGAATTTATCATAGTAAGCATATATTTTAATAGCATTTTGTTTTCACTGAGTTATTGTTTTACTTATATAAATACAACGTATTGTAAGTTCAAATATATTTTAATAACAAAAAGGCTTTCATTTTGGTTACTGAAATCTATCAATATCGGCAAGCTGACTATAGCATATATTTTTGTGGCGGCGATTAAAAAGTGATGGTACTTTAATGATTAATTTACACTCTGCATGCCTTTACAGTGATCAAACTGTTTATTTCATATGTTAAGTGAAATCAAATTCGATAGAATAGGTTGGTACGGTAAAGCTATAACTATGAGTCAATAGATAAATAAATGTTAGTACAGTCAATATCAGATAAACCTATGCAGTGTTCAAACTATATGTGTATTGTAATTTTAACTATATGTACATTGAAGAATAACCCCTAACCTTCACTGTTATGTGATTATTTTTTTAACGCTGAATAGATTATATAACTTTTGTACGTCTACTTTCGTATATTTCTTAGTGAAAATTGTTTTGGTGATAAAAAAATAAAATATTTTTGTCTTAATTTTACTTCAATCTGAAGGTATTTTTCACCGTTTTATATGTTTCCATTAATATGGTGCTGACTGTACAAGCTGAGGACGTTCCAAGCATCAATACTAATTAATCTTCTTGCTACATTGCCGCCACACAATGCGGGACAGCATTGGTAGTCGTTTCGTGTCGCAACGTAACTTGATATCAACATAAGGCGCCCCATTAATGCTGTGTAGTAACCTGAACTGCTATTAAAATGTAAAAGTTGCAGTGCAAAACGTGCTTGGTAACTGTCAGTTGTTTTTTGTTAGTCACGCGAAGTGGACTAGCGGTGGTTCACAATGAAATCGTTGATAGTAAGTGTTTAAGTGATGTGCCATCATAATTAGTTTAGTTTATTTTACTTAATTAGTCTTTCAACTCTAAAGTTAGTGTAACATCAACAAACAATAAAAAGATTACACCCTATCTTTTGGATACAGTGATAGCGGAGTTCGGAACGCTCTCCCCGTATTTATTAATTTTAGCAACAGTTTTCTTTGTGAGAAACCACTAAACAATTTTATTAATAAATTAAACCAACATCCTATCTTTATTAAAACAGTGACAGTGTAATTCGGCTCGCTTTCCCCATTGTGTGGCGTTATCAATGTTTCCCTCCAAAATTTTGACAGTTGTTTTTTTCCTCTAATTCCAGTTGTCAGTGTGTCTATGCGTGCTGCTTTACCGACCGGTCGTGGGTGGAGATCCTGTGGGACCAATCGGCGCTTTCCTTCGTACTAACTTTGTTGGGCATCCTGTAGTACATGATAAGACGATATGGATATTCGACCCTGAAGTCGGGAAGAGAAGGAGAAAACAGTTTGTGGAACTACATGGTGACAAAGCGGAGAGACTGATTGAAAGGCTTGGTCTAGGCATTGACGGCAGAGCCGACGAGTTGTTAGAAAAGCAGAGGCAAAGGGACGAAGGTCATTTGGGTGGTCTAAACTATTTTCAACCATAGTTTTTTTTTTAAATATTTGAATAGTTCTTTGTAAATATTTTTAAATATTCTGTAAATAGTTTTTAAACAGTCCTTTGTATGTGCCACAGTTAAGCTGAAATGATACAGAATGGCATTGGTGAAAGTGTTGAGTCAGTGCTGATAGGTGGTGTTTAGTGAGTTGTTTGTGCCAAAATATGTGTACCTACTCGTATATAACCTTGAACTTTTTTTAAACAAGTTCAAAAAAGGAAGAGGTTATATAAAGACAAAACGCAATATTATTTCTAATGCTGAAATTAAGTAATTAATGTATTACAATATTTTGAAACTATCTGAAAAACCATAATAAATGTTGGAAAAAAGAGACCCCATGTTTTTTAAATTAAATCGTAAATATGTGTAAAAACAACCGTTATAATGTCAAGTTGTCTTCGCTAACATTATGATTTGTTGTTGAAAAATAATAAGTACTTTAAATGTGCTTAGGTATATTAGAGACATCAATAAGCATTATAATAGGTTTTTTAAATTTTCATATTGTTATTTTGTATCCACAATTCGTTCAGACTGCCTCCGGCAAGACTCGTACCCAAGACCTGTCGCAATCCGACCGACAGTACTTCCATCTGAGCGACTGAGACATTGGTTAATAATTAACACCTAAGTATAGTTTTTTTATTTAAAAAAGTGTTATGCAATCATAAAGCGTAGCACTTTAATGGTATAGAAGTAAGTGATCCCCGATCCGATCCGAACCCTTCGGAGAATCTAGTAGGGCACGGGGACGCGCACTTGTGCGCGATGCCGTTCCCTCTAGATAACCTCTGAAGGTGATTCGTTTCACACGGCTTGAGGGACCCTTTACGTTCCTCGCCGCCTTCAAAAAAGCCCGGTGAAGCTGAAAATGCCGCAGCGGCAACCAGCAATCTCTCTCAAAAAAAAAAAAAGAAGTAAGTGACCTAACGTTACGTTATATTATTGGACTAATAATATTGTTCATGTCGTAGCATAGACTATTAGTTAGACAGACAGTGCCACGATAGCGTAACTGGTAGTGCACCTGACCCGGTACGTCACGATACGTATGGTACGGGCTGATTTAAATCCAGCTCGCAATATAAAATTCTACACATTTCCATTTTTTTTTTGTATTTTGTAAACGTGGGGTATAGCCGTAAATTTCTTTTGTAAGTTATTATTGTTACTTTTGTATGTAGTTAAGTAAAAGAACGGCTTCTTATGACATTATTCGCAGTTTAATTTTAATTCACTGTGCATTCAGTATGAAACCACAATGCAGTGTGCCTAGAGTATGAGTTTCAGATTCTTACAAATAAACAAAGATTAAGCTAGAGCTGGATACCACGGACCGGCACCAGAAGCGTTGGCCGCCAGGGTGAAAACAAAAATTAGTATGGCATTGAAGCAGCGACATACGAGAAGAGTTAACATTTTGCCATACAAATTCTCGTTTTCGTTACCGTGATCGAATTGCAAATGAAACTTGCACTTGGCACTCTGAAGGCTAGATGGGCGGATGCTATCACAAAGGTCACGGGAAAGAATTGGTTGGAAAAAGCTCAAAACCGGACAAGATGGCGTGGTGTGGCCATGGCCATGGCGTGGCGTGGTGGAGACCTACACTCAGCACTGGGTGACTATAGGCTGAAGAAGAAGCTCGGTATAGTTATTCCGGGTTTGTTCCTGTCATGCAAACGCCATTTCAAGTTAGAGTAAAAAAGACAAAACACGGAATAACTATTTTAAGCTTATTTTTTGTTTAATGTAATAGCTGTTGGTAAAACAAATAAATAAATAAAAAAAACTCATATGGCGAGCAAGAGCTCGCGCGGCCTTACGGGGTTTCCGTTACAACAAAGTGGAAAATTATCGTGATTCATATTCACAAGGCCAAAACCATTTGGTTGAATGAATTAAGGTTCGGCAACATATGTTTGCTTAATAGGTTTTGATTGCAGCTAAACTAACCTTGAAATAACAAAAAATGTGTTTCTATCCAGAATTGAAGGAATGGCAAAAACCCTGGTATTTCTGTCACCAAGTATTGATTGCTCTTGGCTCCCGATGGCCTATATAAAATTCAAAATTCGAAATCATTTATTCTTTTTAGGCTACAAGTAGCTCGTATGAATGTCAATATGCCACCGGTTCGTAAGTCTACACAGGGCGGGAGACCTTGTACTGAGAAGAACCGGCAAGAAACTCAGCAACAAGGGTGTTTCTTTTCGTTAAAAATATTTTTTTTATCACTTTCCATCACAAATAAACACACCAAATATGAAAGGCAACCACAACATGTAAATCACAAAATATAAAAGCTAACAACAACATTGTGTTTTTGTAATTTGTATCGCAACAAAATTTGCGTTAAAATTATATAAACAAAACAAAAACATTTTATAAATAGCTTGCCTACTTCTTAACTGATCTTTAGTATTTGTATTAAAAATATTATGATCAGATGTTAATGACGGTAGTTGTTGACATTGAATTGGCGCCTTTGACTTTCAAAGTAAAAAAGTAAATAGTGTTGAATAATTTCGGCGGGCTGGTTAGAACCACGATAGCTCAATTGGAAGAGCACCTGACCCGGTATGTCAGAAGGGTGCAGGTTCAAATCCTGCTCGTGGAAATTTTTTCAACATTGTGTTTTTGTAATTTGTATCGCAACAAAATTTGCGTTAAAATTATATAAACAAAACAAAAACATTTTATAAAAGCTAAGTTAGCAAATTCACATCAGGTACCAGTTTCAATTTCCACAATGTCATACAGTACCACTACAGTACTCTAGTAAAATTCCAAAATTGTTTAACACGTCCAAAATTGTTTAACAACCACCACACGCGGCCAGTGCGGATAGGTGGTTGTTGACGACTGCTAATACAGACGGGACGGCTTTTTTATTTTTTTTTATTTTATTAAGGAAACAAACAGCTTTATATCACACATATAAACAATTAAAAAATATAATACAGTAGCCTTTAAAGTTTCCACTGCTAACTTGTACAAAAATAACAGCTTGTTGAACAACAATGCGAAAGAAAAAGAAAAAAAACCAAACATATCGAAACTAACATCAAAATCAGGTTGAAAATATACATATTGAATTAAAGTTAGGTTTCTCTTAACAGTCTACGAAAACGAGAGATGTTTTCGTGAAATACGTCAATGTGATTATAAGTACTATTGAATTGATTAAGGACTAACTTTACGTGCTTTCCGAAGCATGGAGGAGTTTGTAGGAGCGTCGGCAACGGGTTTATGATTTTAGTGTCGTTTATGTTGTTCTTGTAAGGAACTCGATGGCGCAGTGGTTAACGCGCCTGGTCTGCAAGTGCTGAGATTAAGCTACTTTCGCAAAGGTGACCAAAAATGTATTATTTCGAGCTGCTCCGAGCTTCGGATCGCACGTAAAGCCGTTAGTCCCGGCTGCATTAGCAGTCGTTAACAACCAATAATCCGCACTGTGTCACGTGGTGGTTCATGGCCCGTTCTCCTTATCCATCCATAGGGAAGGCTCGTGCCCCAGCAGTGGGGACATAAAATGAGCTGATGATGATGATGATGTTGTGCCTATGATATCCATGACAAAAAGCTTGAGTCCAGCAGTGCTTCTAGGCTGCTTTTAGGCTAAAGATGGAGGAATGCAACTTTCTGTGATAGGGGTGTCTGCCATGAATCTTTTAACGAACTTTATACTGGCTGATAATACAGTTCAGAAATTCAAATTGTTTTATTCTGTTTAGGATGTAATTGGCTCTGTGGTCTAGTGGTTAAGATTCGGTCTCAAATCCTGAGGTCCCGGGTTCGATTCCCAGCCGATACTCGGCTTAGTTAGTGGTACGGTATGTTTTAAGTCCGCACGGCTAGCTACCACCATCTTATCTAAATATATTGACAAAACATAAATGTTAATAAAAATAAAATTAAATAAAAACATTTTTGTTTTCCAACTGTTAGAGTTAGCCAGTTGATCTGTGATTATAAATATATTTAAATAAATAAATATATAGCTTGTTAAAGAGTTGAGTGCTCGCCTTATTGAAGCCTCTGGTGACAAGAAGGCTGGCATCTACCTCTGCCAACGTATTAGCTTGGCAATCCAAAGAGGTAATGTTGCCAGCATTCTTGGGACCGTTCCCATGAGCCCACAGCTGGAGGACATTTTTTATTTATAGGTTTTATTTTGTCTTTAGTTATCTTAATTTTTTTTTCTTTAATGTAGTTAGTTATGTTATGTTTCATATAAAACAAGTAATTGTATTAATGTATTATGTACATATAAAAGAGAATAAATAAATAAAATTTCCAACACTCACACCTATTATCTAGCCCAACAGAAGCTTTGTTATGAAACTCGTTAAATGGTTACTAGACAACGGATAAACATACTTAAAATACTTAAATACTTATTATATAATAAATACTTGTTATACACAGAAAACACCCAGACCCGAGACAATTTAGAAAAACAATAATTTCTAAATTGACCCGACCGGGGATCGAACCCGGGACCTCAGAGATGGCGACACCATGAAAACCGGTGTACAAACCAGTGGACCAAGGAGGTCGACTAGGTTATTATCCGGGTGAAACGTTTCCATCTTCGATAATCACTTATCATCAGGCACAGAATGCAGAAGGTAAACTTCATACAAACGCGCTCGAACAACGAACAACGAACGCCAGGACATATGCTGAGCGGAAACTAATTTGGTATATGCAAAAGTGATTATACGTATTATTATTATTATTTTATACGTCGCGCTGTACGTATTATCGGCAATGCAGAGGTAACTAAAACTCTCGAACACCTGCAATTGCGTAGAGATATAGCGTCACTCAGCGTCTTCTATCGCTTATATCACGGCGAGTGCTCTGAAGAACTCTTTGACCTTATCCCACCTTCTCCCTTCCTCCATAGGAGTACACGTGCTGCTCTCCGGTGTCACCGCTTCACTGTCACACATATCCCATCGCGCACAAAGAAATTTGGTGACTCGTTTCTTTGTCGCACCTCCAAAAGATGGAATAGTCTACCAGCACATGTTTTCCCTCTTTCCTATGATATGGGGTCCTTCAAACGAGGCGTGAAGAAGCACCTTGTGGGCCGGCAGAGTGAGGTTGACTGATGCTGCGTTGTTTTCACGCTGCACCAGTTGTCTTCGCGTCTGGACTCCATTTCCACTTAACATCAGGTGGTGTGGAGTCATTTGCCGTGCTAAGTATAAAAAAAAAAAAAAAAGTGATGTTCCTGTGTTTTGAATGTGTATGTGTAATTGTACCAAATAAAGATTTTTCTATTCTTTTCTATTACATTTGATTCTATTCTATTCTATTTTATTCAACGCACACATAGACATCCTCTCATGGACGCGGAGTCTCGTGCTCTCGGGCAGTTTCGAGATCCGTGTCTGTGCAATGGGTCTATGTGCGAGTTGCTCGGGCGCGGTATGTATTAAGCATACCCTCTGGTCATTTCTTCATCATCATCATCATCATAATCAGCTCATTTATGTCCCCACTGCTGGGGCACGAGCCTTCCCTATGGTTAGATAATGAGAACGGGCCATAAACCACCACGCGGGCCCAGTGCGGATTGGTGGTTGTTAACGACTAACTACACCTAGCTACTCCTTACTCCAATCCCCACCCATATCATTATTTTTTTGTGCCAAGCATATTTTATGCCATCAGATACTGGCATAAATCCAATAGCGTACAATTTATAACAAAATTATTATTAATAGCCCTAACTGCTTGCAAGTTTTTATTAAGATAAAGTTTTGTCTATGACTATTTCATAAAATATTAAAAAGATAATATCCTCACAACTTACTTCGTAGCATGTGCTGCCATCTTTTAGTTTATAGCAAAACTACGTGGTAAAGTTGTAAAAGCATGTTGCCGCCTGAGTTCGCAAAGCATAACCCAGATGGCGTTACGATCTATAAATAAATGGTCAGTTACTGGACAGTTTATGGGTAATAATACCTCAAAGCATAAAACCAAGGTAATATCTAATCACAAGAGAGTGTAACTAATATCTACTTCCTCAACTAATATTATTATATTAAATTTAAGTATTTCTCTTTGAGCCTCATTACTTAGGTAATTAGTACTTTAAGTTCCTTCCATAGTTTTCTATCAGCTACCATACTCTTAAGTAGGTATTATATTTTTCTACCACCATGTAAAGTGAATAATTTAGTCTTTGAGTAGAAAAGAACCTAATTAAGCATCACATAAGTGAAATGAATGAGGAATGTATAATCCTCACTCTGCAGCCCTAACCAACGATAGCTTGGGTCTATCCCCGCTGCCGGTGGCAACCTAGGTTAAGTTTTTTATAATATTTTATATTGTAAATATGTTTTTATAAAAAATATAGTAAAAAAAAAATCTTTAGAGACATATTTAATAAAGAGAATAATAATAATATAAATTAGTTGAGTAAGTATAGTATGTGAGTACCTATTTTGCCGTGCCCTTACAGGGTTCTTGTTTGCGCCAAAAAATTTATGTAACACCATTGTATACAACAAGATGCAATAAATGAATGTATGAATATAATTTTATTGTAAAAAGTTTGTTTTGTTGAATTTTAACGATTGAAAGGCATTGAGTATAATTAATTACATTACTTTATATAATTTATTGAAGTCTTTTGTTAGGCCCTAGAGCTCTTGCCAAATATCTTGCAGGTTCCTCTCGGTATACGATCTCTACTGTAAGGTAAACCCTAAATCCCAAATGTAGACGATAAACCCCACTAAGCCGTAAACCGTCGTTGTAAACAAAGGTACTATGGTTTAGACTTTCAACACACAATACAGCATAAAGTTCACCCAATGGTAAATGGATTAGCGTTGCTTATTGAATGTTTTTGTTTTGTTTATATAATTTTAACGCAAATTTTGTTGCGAAACAAATTACAAAAACACAAATGTTGAAAAAAAAAATCCACGAGCAGGATTTGAACCTGCACCCTTCTGACATACCGGGTCAGGTGCTCTCCCAATTGAGCTATCGTGGTTCTAACCAGCCCGCCGAAATTATTCAACA
This sequence comes from Eudonia truncicolella, assembly GCA_949315975.1. NCBI lineage: Eukaryota > Metazoa > Arthropoda > Insecta > Lepidoptera > Crambidae > Eudonia > Eudonia truncicolella. Next base: position 2,304,994 of record OX438848.1, on the reverse strand, counting down.
CTATTTACTATTTACTTTGAAAGCCAAAGGCACCCATTCAATGTCAACAACTACCGTCATTGACTCTTGCAATACATATATACATATATTTATTAGGGCTTATTCTACATGCCCAGTAAATACACATGCAGACTTAACAATTTACTATAAGCATTTGTTTTTTTTTACTGACAATTCTGCACCACTTGTACAACATCGGGGAAAATAAATGTTAACATTTTAAATTTTATTTATTTATTTCGTAAGAATTACAATATCGAGACATAGTAATAATAATAATCAAAACCTTATAAACTAATGACGATAATAGAAAATATCCTAGGAAAATTACGAAAAATAGGACACCTAGCTTAATTTAATAACGGGAAAAGTATATTTGGATTCTTATTAAAATTACAGATTATTTTGATCGATAATTCGATAAACTTGTCGATGATTCAAAATGTATAGAATTGTCCATTATTGAAACTCCGAGAATGTTATCGTTATTATACTATATTTAGGTATTATACTTATCTAAGATAAGTGGTTATTAAAATAGAATATTATAATAAATCATAGTATAAAGATTTTTTGCCACCTTAACAATTTTTCTTGTATGCTCTGAGGTTTTTTGAAATGTCAAACATTACGTATTTTTATAACCACTGCCTTATAGATACATCAATTTAAATACGATAGGTATAAAAGAACTAAAAATATTATGACTGTAAAAACATTGATAAATGCATAGGTATCAAAAAGAGTTTATAAAACTAACTTCAAAGATATTAGTGACTGTTTCTCCTAGTATCAATATTTGTAGATATTGTTTTAAATAATATTTTTATTCTGGTTGAAAATAATTTTACACAGGATAAATTTACTTTGAGAAGCTAATAATTCAAATAGCGTGTCAAAGTATTTAAATTACCAAAATAAAAATAATAAATTATAATAATATTATCGTAAAAGAGGGTTTAACATAAAAAAAAACGATAATACTGATGCGATGAATTCCATTTACTCTTGAGAAATATTTACGTAACAAACTTACTAAAACATATTTCGACGATAACGCTTGATTATTATTATTATTATCGTTAACTCCAAACTTTGAATATTTTTTCCAAAATTAACACCGTGTATTTATTAGTCCACATGGAAAATTAAAAATATGCAAACATAAAAACTTTTAAACTTTTAAAAATCGCTTTAATAGCATTCACTTTGCCTGTACTACTAAAAAAACTCTTAAGCCCGATTTTTCAATACTCAGATAAGTTTTATCCAACGAATAATATTGTCATTGTGACATATTTTCTAAGGAGAATCTGTCATTATGTCAAAATTATTCAATTAATAAATTTTAACTGACGATTGAAAAATCAGCCCTAAGTCTCGTAGCATCACTACCACTAACTAGGCGTTTTATTTAGTGTTTGACGTTAATTTTCAACCAGAATATTATATTTAAAATTTTACAACATTACAAAAAGCAAATTAATGACATTTTACTTACTAAGGCACCTCTTGTTTTTGGTTCTAAGAAATTGTTAACCTTTTGTTTAAATATAAAATGCCAATTTACGAGAAACCACTTTTAATCGTAAACTTAGCTCTATTCTTAATAAGAACACCAAAGCAGTATTACACCTTAATATGGCATTAAAATTATAAATAACGATTTATAATTATTAAAGAGATCAAAAATAAGTATATTTTATTTATGTATCAAGAATTTTGTGTGTTGGCGTTTTGGTTCATTAAGTCCATCCATGGCAAAAGAGAATAAGTCACAAAATTTAGAAAAAAAAATACTTACTAGTTAAACTGTTTAGTTTTTAACAACAATAGTATCATTTAAGTACTTCGTTATTACCTTACCTTTTTTAAATGTAAGATAACTTCTGAAATAACATTTTACAAAACATCTATTGACGTATACAAAAAACAAAGGAGATTTTACATAAGTAATTAATTTACACCGTTTTAAGAAAAGGATGGACCCAAACAGGTATTTCAATGTGACTGTAAATTGGAAACTTGCATTCACATTTCTATATATATAAGTATCAAAATAACATAACACTTGTGAAAAGCGACTTACTGATATGATTACCAACTTGACATATTTTGACTGTCAACTAGGTATCAATAGCAGTCGCGACTGTTCGTGGATTCGGCAGGCATTTTATCGATCTTTAAATTCTTCTTCTTAATTCTTTTTCTTTTCCATTGTGCAATTAGCAACTGGTTTTTTTTTCTCGGTGAGAAGCCCGCTGGTATCAACGCCATTCTTTTTTACAAGTGTTATATCTTGATTTAATTTTTTATTCGGTGATGTTATTTAATGAAACTGTTGTCGGTTTGGAATGTAAAAGCATGTGCGTGCAGTGTTCAATCGTATCGTTATTTTTATTTTCGTGTTTTTTCAACTTGTTGCTTTCTTCTTGTCGGTAATTCTTCGGCGTGCAGGGCCTGAAATGACAAAAATTAAATTTAAAAATAAAATAATTATATCCCCACTGCTAGGGCATGAGCCTTCCCTGTGGATGGTTATGGAGAACGGGCCATAAACCACCACGTGGGCCCAGTGCGGTGCGGTGTTTGTTAACGACTGCTAAAGCAGTCACGAACAACGACTTTACGTTTCTTCCGAAGCACTGATTAAGGGTGTTGACAACAACAATAATTGATTCCAGAATATTCCACGTATAAATGAATTCACGTAACAGTTCTATCAATTGACGAAACAAAATAGTGACGTCATTGTTTGCCATTCCCATACAATTTCTATTGAAAAAATAGTTTTGACATTTGACTAGCCAGTCAACTACTCAATTGGCTGGCTATTGGTTTTAAACACGGCGGAATAGACAGGTTTATGGCGGAACTTCAAACAGCGATAATAAAATTAATGAAAACCCATCGTGCTATGTCGGTTACATACTGATAAGGGAAGTGGATTGCATTTTTCCGATGTCCAAATGCGATGTAAGTAGGTCGTGAGAGGTTTTTAATTGGGTGACGTTTACACCGAACAGTATCAGAAGGGGAAACTGGAAAAAAAATGAATAGTAAAATAAGCTAGGTGCAAGATCGATTGCGCGTTGTACTTTTTCTAGTTACTAGCTTAATTTCCCCTATAAGTAAATAGAAAAAGAAGGACGCTGGTAAGTTTGTTTGTATTTCAACTTCATGTAGTAGTAGTTATTTTATTATTATTATTTTATTTATTATAACTGTCCCACTGCTGGGTAAAGACCTCCATCATTGAAATCAAGTCATCACTACTATTGATGGGTATTGGCTTAATCACCACGCTTGCCAAATGCGAGTTGGTGATCACAAATCCGGGCTATGCTTCGTAAAAATCCGAAACACGCTTTACCTGACCTGGGAATTGAACCCGAGACCTTTGGGTATCGGGCCGAGCGCTTTGCTAATCGGCCACTATGGCGTTCAACTTCATAACAATAAAAAAATTATTAGACCGGACTCAAGATTTTTTGACCATGATAGCTTAAAGTGTATGTTTTTATTTAGACCAACCAAACAGCGGAACTAATGTAATTTTTTTATTGTTTTAATAAATTGACATGACATCAACATCTATTAAAAATATTAAAAAATTATTAAAAAATTTTAACACCTTGTCTTTTTTCAATTTGTAATTTGTTCGTGACAACAATATTTGCGTAAAATTATATATAAATTATCATAAGCATTAAAGCTTTGTAAATTATTATTTATTTATTTATTTTTGTTCATGTTTATATTATGTTTACATTGTATAATATCACAATAACATTACTATCTAAAATGTTCAAAATTATTTTGTATCATTAGTTATCTAAATTGTATTGTATATGTAGCTTTATAGTGCATGAAACGTTACAGTTCGGTGTAACAGTCGTCCAACGTTTGGTCCTATAACGACGTAACGGTGATATTCCATTCATCTCCTTTTTTGGCCTGTGAGAACTCACTATCTGATAGGGTTAAGAGAGGGACGGAAAATTTGTTTAGTGTTTCCTATACGAATTAACTCAAAAAAGCGAATGTCTAAGATGAGACTCGAACCTGCGACCATTCGCAACTCTGACGACTTGAACAAAAAACATTTTTTTTTGCAGTCAATTAAAAAACTCAATACACCACAATTTATTTGCATTTCTTGCGTACAAAATAGTTTTTAAATATCAAAAGTGCTAACAAGAACCCTATAAGGGCTTAGCAAAACGTAGTTTCATTTCATATTCTTCACTTATTGTCAAATATTTAAAAACACCTTTACCAATTGTTGTAAAAAGAAGGTCGGTTTAAGTTTCTAAAAGGAGATTCAATGTCGACTGGCCGCTTATGAAGATAATAGGCAAGAGTGACATTATATTGAAAAAAAGGGAGTAGTTTTTCCTGTCTTTATTTTGAATATATCTCAGTTTTTCTCATAATATAAAAAAAATCTATTTTATTATTATTGTACATTGTGTTAACTACAGAGAGCTTTACATTACTTCCACTCTACTTCATCTCACCAAATGTTAAGTGACGCTAAGGCAGAAGGTGAAAGCGCACTTCACCCGAAATCCTCAAATACTTAGAAACTGGCTTTAGGCTATTTGGAACATAGGAATGCAAGCTGTATAAAAGTAAACTAAGTTCACAAAATAAGGAGAGTGTGAAGAAGCAATTTGCGGGTCGGGAAGGTGAGGCACAACTCTGCTGCACTAGCTGTCCTCGCATCTGGACTCCGCTTCTGATCAACATCAGGCAGACCAGGGTCATTTGCCAACCGTTCTATAAAAAAATTAAATGATGGTAGCAAACTAGCCAGATTTAAAAACTTAGAACAAGTCCTATCACCAATCGAATCATGCACAATGTTTCAAGTTTTTTTTTTTTTGAGAAAGTTTGCTGATTGACTTAAACGGGAGATTCTCTAGAGGGAACGGCATCACGCACTAGTGCGCGTCCCAGTGCCCTACTAGATTCTCCGAAGGGTTCGGTTCGGATCGGAGTATACGGCTGGAAACCAAACCTTAGAACACACTAATGCAGGACGCTACTACTGGTTGTCTAGTGCAAGTTTTATTCGTGCTTCCGACCATGTCAACGAAAACGAGAATTAGTAAGTATGGCGAAATTGTAACTCTTCTCATTTTTCGCCAGGAGGCGCTGCTCCAATGCCATACAAATTCTAGTTATCGTTATCGATGGAATGGTAAATAAAATTCGCCCATAAATCTGTCGGGCGTATGGTCTTGTATTGCTGTGTTGGAGGGGAGGTTTTGTAATCAATATGATGGAATGGTCCCAGGCAGGTAGTAAATTTCAACCAACTTCTGAAGCTATTTAATTGTGTTTTTTCATTTCAATGTAAACTTTAGAAAATAGTATAAAGGGTGTCCAATGTGTAGTGTTCCTCAGCACTAAGTACATCCAGTGGGTGATCTATAAATAAGCGTTGCATTATTTATTGGAAACCTGCGCTTTGCAAAGGGCAAACACCTTTAAAGGTTCACGTAATGTGTGAGAAATTGCGGAACTGCCTCAGTGGTATAGCGTTTAGACCATCGGCTTCGGACCCAGAAGTTCCAGGTTCTCTAGTATAATAGTTTTCTTGTGGTGATTTTAGCCAGCCTTGAGCGACCGTCATCTTAGCTAAGAAGAAGTGTGGTTGTGTTCCGACAGAGGTGAGATAATAGTCAGTTCTTCCGTGGTTGAGGATTCTAGGTAGAATGCGCTTCTGTCTTCGGCCTTCTCAATGTTGAGGTCAAAGTCAGGGTTCGAAATTAGCAAGATAATATCACAGCTTGATAATTATCCGATTATTATAATATAATCGAATAATAATCAGCCGAATTAGTCATCTTATCTACTGTAATTTTATATTAAATTTTAAAAAAAATATTAGTTTGGGCTAATTATATTTTAACTGAGCATGAATTTCTGTAACCTAAAAAGTTATTAATAAACACTCAATTGACGGGACGAAATAGTGACGTCATAGATTCCATTCTCATACAATTTCTATTCAAAAAATATCGTTTTGACAGTTGCTATAAAAGTTTCTCTACTGACTAGACTTGCCAGTCAACTATCCGATTGGCTGGTTATTGACTATATAAACGGCTGGATATATAGGTATATGGCGGAACTTCAAACAGCGATAATTAAATTAATGAAAACCCGTCGTGTTATGTCGGTGTTTTGTGTTTTGCAAATTATTTATGCCTATGCATAAAATAATAAAAGGGCAATATTTGTTAATAACAAATTTGTTGATATTATCCAACTGTTATTATCATGATAATTATCCTTGGACTCAAGATTGAATAAGTAATCAATAAAAGCCTTCACAGGCATTTATTGACGTATTAAACAACCGATGATTTTTTCTAGTAAAATTTTATCTTGTAAATATGAAAATGCAAAATTCCAAATAATAAAAAATATTTACAAGAAATTACGTCTTTATCGATTGTTAAACACTTGCAAAATTGTTTCTATCGACTGTGAGGGTAGTAACTTCATAGTGACGTAATACCGCTGGCTTGCAGCGCCATTCAACGAGTCTTCTGGGGCCTCGGTAGCTCAGCGGTCAGAGCATTAGACCGGTTATCCAAAGGTCGTGGGTTCGATTCCCACTCGAGCTTCCTGAGACTGGTTGGTTTTTTCTAGTAAAATTTTATCTTGTAATACACCGTAAAAAATATCAAATAAAGTAAAAGTTTGTTTAAACTGAAGACTGGCCTCTTTTTATTTTACTCCAGGCGAATTAGAAGCAAAGCAAAATAACGAAATATATATTTGACACAAAAATAGTTAAGATTCATGTTTAGATTGCAAAAATACTCCATTAGAGTGTTCTAAGAAATTTAAGCGTTATATCACCAATTAGACTAGCAATTTACGACGCAATTTGATGAACAACTACAGAGGTGTGGTGAAGTCTGTGTTCGTGCCAAAACAGGGATGGGCAGCGCGCCCTACCATTAGCTATATTAATTTACTAATCAGTGGTGAAACTGCGACGCGCGGTTATATTAAGGAGATGGCTGATTTTGCACGAACACCTGTTAAATGTACGTATACTATAGTATATATTCGTCGTCGTAGTATATAAAACGTCATTTGCAATGTACACAAAACTTGACAATGATTTCTCTATTTCGTGAACGATTTCAAACTTGTTAGATCGGTTTTGAAAACTCGAGATATTTTGTATTTTCCTATGAAACAACATTTGTTTTTATATGAAATCTTCAATAAAATATTTTTGTATAAACTGATATGAGTTGGTTGAATATGTATAAAAGAAAAAATAAATTACAAAAACACAAATGTTGAAAAAATTTCCACGAGCAGTACGTAGATACAATAAAGATATTTATATCTTTCGGATGTTAATGTCGTTGTTGTTGACATCAACATAAGGCTAACTTTGCCTTACAAAGTAAGTAGAAAGTGTTCGGGTCGGATACCGCCACGATAGCCTAATTTGTAGGGTAGTGACCCAGATTACCAGAAGGTGCGGATTCGTGTCCCGCTTGTGGGAACTTTTGACAACTTTTCGTATTTTTATTTAAATGAGTATTTATAGACGGAAGACTATACAAACTTCAAAGTTCAAAATATCAAGCCATATGAAACTTTCTATGCTTAAAGAAAATACAGAGAACTAGAAAGTAAGTAGAAATTGTTTTTAAAAGTTTATTCAACTGAATTTATGTGATTTGAAATTTGTTCTATTTGTTTCTATTTGTTGATTTTGGAAAGTTTGAGATAAGATAGCAATCTTACGACGACATAACCGGGTCTGGCAGCTTAAGGAACTACATATGTGTTACCATGGACTATTATTGTTTTTACTAAGGTCACCCATCCAATTACTAGCCATTTCAAAGTTTGCTTAGCTTGTAAAATATAACTAGATTTTGAGACATCTATTGTACGGATTTTTAATACGCTTTGTACGGACTTTACAGGTTGTGTACGGATTTTGTACGTATTTTGTTGATTTTGATGCAGTAGTCTGTATCGAGCGTTTACGATCGATCGTACCTTTTCAAGGCACTATGAAATATTAATCTAATGGGTGTTTACTCGCGATGCGCAGACAATATACAATTAGTCACCGACCAAACGTCATTATTTGTTGTTGCATTTACATACCCACCTCTAATGATTCGAACCACGCGACAGTGCCCATAATTCCGCAAAATTTCATTCCGTTTAAATGCATAGCGCAGTAATTTGTGATTAAAGACAAAGGATAGCAAGCTGTACGATAGCAACGTTTTAATGAGAAAATGCTAATATTGTTAAAACATTTACATTTACCACCGGGGATATGAACCCAGGGCAAGGCCAGGCACCATCACAGACAATAGATAAATAAATAATAATAAAATAAATATAATTTCTTACATTCACACCAATTATCTAGCCCAAGAGAAGCTTCGTTATGAAACTCGTTAAATGGTTACTAGACAACGGATACACATACTTAAAATACTTAAATACATACTTATTATTATACATAGAAAACACCCAGACCCGAGATAATTTAGAAAACCAATAATTTCTAAATTGACCCGACCGGGGATCGAACCCGGGAGCTCAGAGATGGCGACACCATGAAAACCGGTGTACAAACCACTCGACCAAGGAGGTCGTCAAATAGATAGAAAATATCTATTGAATATTATAGAAGTAAAAAATTAATTTACTATCCCACAGCTGGGCAAATGCTTCCATTATTGAAATCAAGCTGTCGCTGCAATTTATGAGTAATGGCTTACTCACCACGCTTGTCAAATGCGGGTTGGTGGTTGGTTGGAAAATGGCGTCGGCAAATTAATAAAAATAAAAAGTGTTTTGTTCACACGTAAAAAAAGTGGCTCTAATTTCCGGCGCTTACGGGATAGCGAGAACAGCATCCTAAACTATATTGCTGAGAGACTGGACATAGTTATAGGGATGTAATATATGTAATATATAATGTGTACTAATAATAACTTTAAGGAACATTTTTACTTTGCTAACAAAATATAGATTGGAATGGATTTTAATCTGAATTCAATAAATCATTATTATTATTTGGTTACAATTTATATTTATATGTTACGGCTAATAGCCGAAGTGCGGCTAAAACTAGTCTAGAATTTCGAGATTTTTTTTTTTTATTAGACAACAGAAATCCAGCTCTATACAACGAAGATAAGTGCGGCTACATCTAGTTTTAGCCGGCTGCACCTAGTTGTAACATATGTTAATGTATATACAAAATAAGTTTAAATAAATAGATAGTTTCTATCAGTATTAATTTGTTATCATTCATGCATTATATAAAAAAAAACATTTGAAAATCCGATTCACTCTGCCCGTTGGGAAATTAATCCAGAAGCTCCAGATGTCGGACCGAATAGTTTACCACTCGCCCAGCCTATTTTCCTAATACAAAATATTTAAAAAATAAAATCAAATGAAGGTTTTTTTTATTATATTGAATTTTGCATTCACAATGCTATACATCGTTCTTTTTTAATCGTCGCCGGTGGGTTGATCAAACCATGAAACTGAACAATTTTCCCCAAGAAACATAGGTCAAAAAACGAGATATTTTTTTACTTTCCCATACAAACCATGCTCGGACAATAGAGGCTTTGTAAGGGAAAGTAAAAAAAAAAATGTAATGTTTTGACCTATGTTTCTTGGGGAAAGTTGTTCAGTTTCATGGTCTGATCAACCCACCTGCGGGTTTAAGACGGTTAAAAAAGAACAGTATACAGAATAGTGTTGAATAATTTCGGCGGGCTGGTTAGAATCACGATAGCTCAATTGGGAGAGCACCTGACCCGGTATGTCAGAAGGGTGCAGGTTCAAATCCTGCTTGTGGAAATTTGTTCAACATTTGTGTTTTTGTAATTTGTTTCGCAACAAAATATTTGCGTTAAAATTATATAAACAAAACAAAAGCATTTTTGAAATGTTATCTTATAAAATAAAGGATCACGTGGCAGCCCAAAGTGGAGATGGCGGGACGACTTAGCTACTTTTTTGCCAGTGTGACCTATGATAGGGTTGCGTGAAGACGCAGAGGGGAGGCTTTTGCCTAAGAACGGGCCACAAAATGGACTATTAAAAAAACAATTGCGTCATTACTATTTATTACAAATACGACGTATCCACATAATGTACTTTGTCGGAAGTGCCGCCCGTGACATTAGACGAGTTCGCCTTGGGACAGACAGACAAACACTTTCACAATTGTAACGGGCATTATAGTATCTGACACTATATATTTATTTATATTCAATAGTTCATGCCTTTCAAATAGTATGACAAACACACAGACGAGTTATATATATATATATCAGTGAGAGAAATATGAGGAAGAAGCTTCTGTTTATACTGTCCAATTGCTGGGTAAAGACTCCATCATTGAAATCAAGATATCTCTAAATTTATGGGTAGGTATCTTCACTTAGCACCACAGTGTTGTAAGTCGGCCCTTTTTTTTTTTTTTTGAGAGAGATTGCTGATTGCCGCTGCGGCATTTTCAGCTTCACCGGGCTTTTTTGGGGGCGGCGAGGAACGTAAAGGGTCCCTCAAGCCGTGTGAAACGAATCACCTTCAGAGGTTATCTAGAGGGAACGGCATCGCGCACTAGTGCGCGTCCCCGTGCCCTACTAGATTCTCCGAAGGGTTCGGATCGGATCGGGGAGCGGAGCAACCCGAGGGCGCCTCTAAAGGCACGGACCTCGGCTCGGGTTGACCGGGCCGTGGAGGAGGAGAGAACCGCCCAGGTACATGTCTGTACCTGGTGTAGAGCGAGTGTGAACCGGTTCTTCGTACCCTTGTTCTACGAGTACGGTGTCTTGGGCCTAAACTGGTGTGCATGTTTAGTGTATTCTGTAAATGTGTGCTGTCATTTAGAGGATCGAGCGGGGGGTAAGTCGGCTAGCTACTACCATTTTCACAAAGTATGTCGTCATAGCTCATAACATCAATTTTTATAACATTGTTGTCCGACAGTTAGAGATAATATAGCCGGTGCCTCAGTTACCTAGTTGAGGATTCCGGACGAAATGCGTTTCCAACTTCGCCCTTGACCTAACATCAGGTAAGATGAAACCCAAGTGTTTACCCGTAAGAATTTAAAATAAAATCGGTATTTTTTTTGGAGAGAGTTTGTTGATTGCCTCAGACGGCATTTTTAGCTTCACCGGGCTTTTTTGGGGGCGGCGAGAAACCTAAAGGGTTCCTCCAGCTGTGTGAAACGAATCACCTCCGGATGTTTTCTAGATGGAACGGCATCACGCACTAATGCGTGTCCCCGTGCCCTACTAGATTCTCAGAGGAGTTCGGATCGATCCGGAAAAAGAAACTGTTCTCTTTTGAAACATCTGTCATTCCACACTTCCGCAGATCGTACGCGGTTGTTGGACCAAAACGAATAAAACGAATATTTAGCACCGAAAGGTTACCGCTCTATAGAGTGTTGCATGAAGGATGCAACAATAGTGGCAAAGATTAAAAAGCTGATTCAAGCGCAGATGCGTCAAATAGATTTTGCTGAATCCCCGTATTCCCGTCCCCTACTAGATTTTCAGATTCCGCCTCATCGTCACTTCTTAAAGAAACTGGTCTAAAGCGATAAGACCGCCAAATTGTAACTGTTTTTATTTATTTTATGTACAATGTTCATTGTCGTGTTTTTGCTATAAAAGAATTATCTATCATTCTATCTATCTATGATTAATATTAATATTGTTATTATTTTTGGTCTACGGTCTAATTTATGATGATTGACATTAATTGTTTTTTTTTAAACGTAGCTCGACAAATGACTCTTCTTTACCTGATGTTAAGTGGAAATTGAGTCCAGACGCAAGGACAACTGGTGCAGCGTGAAAACAACGCAGCATCAGTCACCCTCACCCTACCGGCCCACATGGTGCCTCTGCTTTGTGTAAGTTTGTAGTCTCTTAATGGTACACGCTTTTAGATATTTTTTATTGTTTAATTTATAAATGTTTCTTTTAATTTATTATTGATTTTATTAGTTTGAATATTATAATGATTTATTAATTTAATTTCAATTATTTATATTTATTTATTTATCAATTTAACTTGTGATGTTACTCGCTTTTTGTTTTCGTGCATGCTGTCTTCACCTTTAATTATAGTGATATTTGGCTCGTTTTTAGACTAAGAATAATTTTAATTTTAATATATTTGTAAGTACAGTATGTTGGTGTTCATTTTAAATAATAATAACAAAATATAAAATATACCATCACGTGAAATGCAACAAACCTACTGAGTTAAAAAAAAACTATATAAAAAACATATGCAGACCTAGCGGTATGAAGATCGTTAATTGATTTGTCGCTAATTAGACATTTCGAAGATGATAAAAGGTAATGACAATATAACGGACACGTTATATCGACGAGTTAATTTAAGCGCAGATAGCTTAATTGCTCATCTAATTAGGAATATTAAGCATCGTCATTGAAACGGTCCGCTAATGACAGTTAGATAGATAGTTACGTAGATAAATAAACAGTGTTCACACTATGATGATAGATAAAGGATTCGAAACAAAAATGCATCTCGAAAGAGGTCCTGTTCGCATACATATACAACCTTAAATCTTAAACATAAATATTATGTATTTATGGTTGCAAAATATTTTTGTACTTAATATTTACTGTCAAACGTCATTGTGACCCCAAGTCGCGTTCCGTTTTTCAAGCGCTCATCTGGAAGTTTGACATTTTCAATTCATTAGTTAAACCTATTGTGAAACCTTTTTTTATATCATTTATTTTTATTGTAATAAATTGTTGGTGTTAATACACCAACAAGATTTACACCAACACATTCTTAATTATCACTTATAAAACTGTAGCCTAATCTAAATGGAATCTTAATTACAGGTGTTACACAAAAGCCTAAGAGACATTGACTATTATCAATGGCAAAAGCATTATTCATTAATTGTGAAAATAATTAACTGTCAAAATCAATTGAATGTAGAAAACAAAACAGTTTTAATGTGTTTTATTTATTACAGTTATTAGTTCATTCAGCCGTCTTGTATCCTGTATATATTTTTTATATAAGCTAATAAGGCTAGTACTATTTTTTATAAGACTAGAAAAAATATTATGTGAAAGTAATTATTTACAGCAAATACAATGTCCACAAATACTTAAACAGTACGCAATTTAGTTGCCTTTAAAAAGAGATTAAATATGCTGCCATAACATGAATGTAAATAGTATTCACTTAACATCATATGAGATGAAGACCTAGTGCTTACCAGCGTACTCGCAAGGAACTAAAAAAATTGAAAACTTTAGATTACAACCGCTTTACGGATCTACTTGCGTTTATTTAACAGTTCAATTTTATTATGCCATGTCGAAACCTTTGCGGGTCCGTGGTCACAGGGATACCGGTGTTGGTCGTCTCATAAGTCATAATAAACCTCAGACCCTGCGAAGGGTTCGAAACGTCAGGATAAAATAAAACTGTTAAATAAACTCGAGTGGATCCGTAAAGCTTTTTTTATTTTAATGTGTAGTGTTCGCGTAAACAATAAGCTAGTTTTAGTTCAAATTACTTGACACGTATGCAAGGTAAGCATAATGACGGTTACAAATTGCATATTATGCATGCAGTAGGCACAAAACCAGTCGTAAAAGGAACGAGCCGTCTGCTTATTTAACTGATATTTGACAGTGTTTGAATATTGTGCGATGTTTAAATGTCAAAACTTTCACGCCTGATTCACCTGTTGTTGCTAAATATCAAACGGTTCGAAAGTTTTGTTTAAAACGAACTGCTACGGTTTTAATATATTTGTTGGTTTATGCCACTTACATAGGTACGTCAAGCGTGGAGATTATGCCGATACCCATCAATTATAGCGATAGATGGGGCTAGATAGGTAAACCTGCTGGTTTACCTATCTAGCCCCATCAGTAGAATGGGACAGTATATAGGCTAATTACTTTACTTTAAATAAGTTTTAAAATAACAAAAAATAAATGCGTTTAAATATTTTTTTTTGTTCTTATTGGTAAGCACAGTGCCTTTATCTCACTTGATGTTAAGTAGTGATGCCAGTGGTGGAAGTGCACTTCACCCGGGATCCTCAACTACTGAGGCACTGGCTATCTTATCTATAGCTACCGGAACACAACAATGTTACAAGCATTGATGTTGTGGCGACGTATTTAGATAAGATGGTGGTAGCTAGGTAGAGGGACAAACAAACCCTACCACCAACCAAACCGAGTACACAAACATGTACCCCCCACTGTGAATCGAACCCGGGGCCACCCGAGTCTAAGACTGCTATTTTCAAAAGTTTTGAACACAACTATGTGAGTATAAGAAATTGTCATGTATGAAGGCTCGTGGAGCGAAGTCATTTGCCTACATTTTCGATTTAAAAAAAAAAGTTTTCATGGCAAGCGTTTGGTGTTCACACGGCGCGTAAGCCTGGCTAATTACCGGTGGTAACCTTACTGGGTTGGAGCAGGATCGACGCTGTGACGTCACATCCTGCGCCCGGTCAGCGACATGTGGCAAACTTGATCTGTGCAGGGATGTGTGTTGACAAGATGGACGGTGGTTACCTTGGTACGGTTTTGGATTAATTATTTTTGAATTTTGAATTTGGTGCTTGTAACGAAGAAATCGTGTTTGTTAATAGGTAAAACATATTTAAGCAAAAAGTTAAAAACCATTTGAACATCGTTTTGTATTTTAAACAAATTTAATTTTATTTCATATATTTTTTAAAACTTTTATTACAATAATATATTAAAACTGCATTATTTAATTTATTTTGTGGACAAGAGACGCTATACACAACTGCAATAAAAAAAAAGACAATTTTATGAGATCAACTCTCGATTTTATGTGAATTAATGATGTTTCTTTACAAAAAACATTACAACAAAAGTTTCTTGTATAATTAATTATAGTCGACAAAAGTATGACATGTTATTTTAATATGCATTAAATCATTATTATCAACGATTACATTTAATGTTATAAAACTCATACATATAGTTATATGTTTTCATTAATAATGAAAATATACACAAATGTTTATATAGTAAATCTTAAAAGCCCAATACCTGACAGCCCTAGGACTAATCTAGACCATGTATTTACCAATTCATTGCTGTTCAACACGCAATTATTAACTGTAACGGTACTGATCAGATGTACCCTTTAAGCTATTCCAAAACTTAAGTTTCTAGCAATTGAACTTAGATTTGAATGGCTTCGTTAAAACGTCAGTATAAATTATTATGTAAAATTAAACGGGAGTTGATTAAAAAAAGTGTTTTATTTCTTCGCGTTTAAGTTTAATTTTAGAAACAATACGTGAATGACTGAAATCCGGAGTCCTGGATTCAATTTCTAGTTCAGGCAATGTGTACTTCGTATGGTGTACACAAACACGGGCTGGACTCCGAAAAATCTACACACCAATATACAATGTGCTACATAAAAAACACAACATGCAAAAACTTTTTTCTATTAAAATAAAAATAAACTATCACTATTCCGTTAAAAGAAAAAAAGTCAATCCGTATGAAATTTAAACTCAAATCGAGACATTAAGGCTTTTTTAAATGAATTATATTCATTATTCCAGAGGATATCCAGAGGATGCCCGGGCAGAAGCATCTCTCTGAGGTTAATTTACTGTGATTGCTAACCCGCCTGCCAATCGTGGCGACTATCGCAAATCCCCTCATATATCCTTGGGGGAGGCCTTTGTCCAGCAGTGGACATCTTTTGGCTGAGATGATGATGATATTCATTATTATATTCAAATGTATTATATTCATTTAAAAAAACCTTAATGTCTCGATTTGCGTTTTAATTTCATACAGATTGACTTTTTTTATCACCGTCCAAACCGTCTGAGTTGACTCCCGTGATACAAACGAACAACTTTTGCTATTGGACCAACTCCCTAACTCGAAAAGAAAAATTCAGCTGTTCCAAACAAAACATCAATATCCATTCGACCAAAATGTATGGAACAGCTGAATTTTATTTTCGAGTTAGGGAGTTGGTCCAATAATAAGAGTTGTTCGTTTGTATCACGGGTGTCATCTCAGAAGGTTTGGACGGTGATAAAAAAGTCAGCCTGTATATGAAAAAACCATATTAAATAAAACCTACGTATAAAATGGTAGAAATCGATTGCTATAATGTTAAATGTTGTGTATGTATTTAAAATTATTATCATATTTTAATTTCGAACGCGAATGAAACTATTACAATCACAGCGAAGTTTATTACCCAAACTGTTAACAAGCAATTACCAACATTTCTCGCGTTTACATCTCAGATGGCATATCACGACCCTTAGGACCAGCAAATTGCAAAATATGGCAGATGCGCCGCAAGCTTGTAATCTATGTTAATGCAACAGCATTATACGTGTGTAGCTTGCCTAATCGAACTTTGAAATGTTCATCTTGATATTGAATATTTACGCTTAGAAAAGAGCTGGGTAGCGAATGAATACGACGTACAATTTTAAAAGTGTAGCAATAATAATAATAATTAATTCATTTATTCAGACAACCTTACACAAGAAATAATTTAAAATGTATCGCATGCCAATTTTGGATAATAGAATAAAACAATCACAATACAACTTTGATGCCAGAACAAATAAATAAAAACATAAAACAATTAATAACGATTTCGATGTCAAAACTTTTAGCAATGACTCCGCTCTAACCGATGTTAAGCAGATGCGGACTCCAGGGGGGTAGCCACGAGCTCTTATAGCAGTATTATTGCAGTTGTGAAAACGAGACACGTGTAGCGGCGAATATATTCGCGTCTCTTTTCCACAACTGCAATAATACTGCTATTAGAGCTCATAGTCAGGGGCCAGATGCGAGGCTGACTGATGTGAAACAGGATTGTGGCTCACTAACCGTTGTCACCATGCCAAGGTAAGGACGCAAGTTGCAACTTCACATTTCGTTTATGGACCCAATATTGTAGGAAGGAGGAAATACGATGTTTTTGAAATTATTAAGCCGGCAAACTAGCATAATTATATGTATGCTAGAGAGTAATGAATTGTATTCCGAAATAGTAAGCATTTTCATCTCTTTCTGTTTTGTATACAAACTAATTTAAAAAGAGTAAAAATAAATAAATAATGATAATGTATGTGTTTGTGGTATGTTTTGGAGGCACGTCATCTCCTATCCACACACAACAGATTTTATTTATTTATTTATATTTATAACGATTGACGATTTATTGATTAGATGTTATGATACTTTTGCCTGGACTGATCTAGGAAAATATAATGTTTAGCTCTTGGTTGACCCCGCTGATCTCATTTAGGCAATATAGACAAGTAGCAATGATAATGACTAATTTTAAAAAATAGTAAAGAAAATCTTACTTTAGAATCAGAGATATAGCGTCGGCACCCTCTTCTGCGTACTCAAAGACAGTTTCGCACCCATCTTCTTGTAACCCTCGTTTTTAACCCTACATTTTGGTTTATCGTTAGTCTCCACAGGACAGCCCTTCAACTCCCACACGAGATTAGTCAAAGACTTAGGCCTGCTTAACTTCCTAGATCTCTTTTCTGGAAGCTTTGGACCATTGTTTGAGTCTCCCGATGTTCTACCACCAGAATGACTTGAATCTAGCGTTCCGTCGAGTTCCATAGCTTGATGTATGTTGGAAAGACTTTTGTATCGTATATTGAAGATAGGAGAATCACCTTTAGCAATTGGGCGAACAGGACTAGTGACTGGACTAGGAGTTTCTTTAGTGGGAGAGTTGCTCTTTTGCCTGAAAACCATTCTGCTACCTTTGTTGTTGTTGACGACATTGTTTTTAATGAACAATTTCGGAAGATTATTAGGCGCAGGTGCTATTGAACATTTCTCTTTGTAAACAGTGACTGGTGTTTCTTTAATTGGTAGGGCTGCTTTTCGAGTTCTCTTCTCAGCTTTCTGGTTTATAGGCTTTTTAGTTGGAATGGTTTCGATGGGAGGTGGTTCTGGTTTAATTTCAGTTATTAGAGGCATGTGAATTGGTGTAGGGGCAGGTGAAGAGGGTGCAGACTCATGTCTGCTTGGTTCGTTGGAAAATGATGCTTTGATATTCTTAGGAAGAGGTGCGAATCCTCTAACGTAGTCATATATTTGATCAATCTCATCATATTCATCAGGAATACTGTTTTCGTCTCTATGGCTACTGTAGACGTGGTTGTGTCGTGACGCAAACTTAAGCTGATTTGCCGTGTCAGATGATGCGCTTCGTCTCAAGAAGTAACCCGTTTTAACTAACGGTGGTGCATGAAGAGGTCCGTTCAAAAGCCGTTTAGGGTCACCAAGTTTTCCGTCCAATACATGTATCCTATCAACAACGTCGACAAGCAAACGATTGCATTTTTCAACTAGCCTAGAGAACTCCATGAAGTTTTTAATTTGATCCTCGTTTTTGCATCTCAGCATTTTGAGAGGAGCAGCTAAAGGTAGAGCGATCAGTGCATTGCCTTCTTTCTGAAGTGGTAAAGCAAAGACATGATCTTCTTCAAACATTGACAGAAGTCTCAGTTCAGGCACAAAGTGATTTGAACTCTTAAGGCCTCTCGGCGGTGTTCCATGTACAAGTCTGACTGTCACTGGCAATCTCTTTGTTAGAAGAGTCTTAGCTGTATGCACACCACTAATATTTTCCTCTTTGGCTACAGCTGAAAACTTCCCTCTCTGGTCTAGACTCAACAATACAGTTTCACCTTTAGTGTCAGTGCATTTCAAATACTTGCTTTTACCTAAGAAAACTTCACCTCTCGGCATAATAACTTCACCAGCTGGAAGATTTCTCGCTCCATCAGCTGTCACATTACCATCTAAGTCAGCTTTAGCGCAGATAACTCTAACAGGTTCTCTAACTAGACATCCATCGTCTAGCTTTCTTCTTGCTAGTTCTCCTACTGATTCCATACATCTCACAGCTCTACCTTCTTCGCTAAGCAACTCAAAGTAACCTTTGTAAGTGTCTGGAATAGCAATTCTCGGTCCGATGCTGACCATACGCCTGCCTTCTTTGAGTTTGATGGCTTGTGCGATGATTTTCTTTCTCTTTCCTGCTGTGACGAGTAGAGCTGTGCTCTGTAAGCCAGGGCTTGGTAGAGTTGGCACGCCAAGGCCACCGTATTGGCCTTTGACGATCTTGGTGACGCTCGGCAGGCGATGCTTGGCGGCGAACTCGCGAAGGTAGTTGGCTTCGTCCGACCATCGGGACGCTGCTACCACTACTTGGCCGTCGGTGGCTGCCATCGTGAACTGTAGTCACATCTGGAACAAGGAAAATTGTACGTTAATAAAAATTCACTTTTGTTATCATTGAGGTTGGACTTAATTCTTATATGCTAATGTATGAATATTTTTAGATTGTGTTTCAATTTAAAAGGTATGAACGGATATGAAAGAAATTGATATTTATTACCTTTGATGGTACCAAATAAAGATTTTTTCTATTTCTGTTTGTATTTAAATATGGTAAGTACAATAAGCATAAATAAGTTACCATATGGACAAGTTTTTAATAAAAACCAGCTGTCTATGAATTATACAAACTAATTATATATATAAAAAAGCTCTTATACGTGAAAACATTTATTCCTTCAATAATTTATTACTGAATGTCCTAAGGACAAAGCCGTGACTAGAAGGTTTCGTTTAACACTTTGCATTTATAAAAAAATAGTTAAAATATTTTAAAATACAAACATTTATTTGTATTTCAATTTTACTAACAAAGTTCAAAGTGTAAGTTGTAAATAAAAATATATTTGTTTTCAATTACAACTGCTTATTTACGAGTTAGTAAACATCTTTTTATATGAAATGTATCCGACAATACATCATTCAATGGCAGCTGTCAGAATTCCATGGTAATGAACGGTTTATATTGAATGATTGGCAAGGATACAAGAAAAAAATGGAACACTTCCCTTATATATTATTTATGATTTAAAAATAAAGGAACAGGGAAGTGAACTACATTAGTAATTCCAAAACACTTAAAATTAAAACAGCATTAAGAAATAGCAAAACTGGAAAGTTGGTTTAAAGCACAAACTTATAGCTATTAGTGCTTAAAACCAATTAGATGTAGGAATATTAGTTCCCAACAAAAAAAATACAAATATACACTCATGCCTATGGCACATTATACTCGAGTCATATACGATATATTTATTTTTAATAGTATAATATAAAATATATATTTATTTTAAATAAAATAATAAAATGTCGAATACTAGCAACATTGATTATTACACTTATATGTAAGTATTCCTTTCATTTCAGTAACCAGTCGTTTGTTCTTTATAACATGAGAAAGAAAAATAAATTCTTCGTGGTAGGTACGGTACAATCATAATACGCAAGTAAGTGTGAATACTTGTTGTATTTATTATTTTAAAATAAACTATTTAACCATCGCTGCATCGGTAATGAGCAAAGGCATTTGCTTAGCTTTCGAGAAATCCAACGTTTAAATATTAAAAGTGATGACGTGCAAAGTCAACAACTGAAGAGTTCTACCAAGAGAATGTTTATGCAGGCTGACTGGTCAAATGCAAATTCTGAATTGCGAATTTTATTGCCAACCGATAGCTATATCGAAAACGAGTATTTGTATGACAAAATTTAACTCTTCTTGCTTGTCACCAGGAGGCGTTGCTTCAGTGCCATACAAATGCTCATTTTAATTAACGTGATGGTACGGTGATTAAAACTCTTACTACCCTCCTTCACCTTTAAGAGGTGGAAGGAAGAGTTCTATGCGTCTAGAGGTTATATTCGTCTCCCCGGGCGTATTCATGCCTTCAGCCTTATGCATTTTCTACTCAATAAAAAATGGGCTCTTTACGGTGGCGTTGATTCTGAAGAGCTCGAGAGCTCGTCTGCGATAGCTGAAGTTAAGCAACTTTCGCAAAGGCCGGTCATCGGATGAGTGGTGGTGGATGAGTGGACCAACAATTAATAATATCAAGTTCTACCCTGCTTTGGAAGGCACACAAAGCTGTTGAACCTGGCTGCATTAGTAGAACGCTCCGTACTGGGCTCGCGTGGTGGTTCATGGCCCGTTTCCCCTATGCTGTTTCCATCCATAGGGAAGGCTCGTGCTCCAGCAGTGGGGACATTACAATGAGCTGGTGATGATGTGATGATTCGTGCGTTGACAGGAGACATTCACAGCCGCCTAGCGCTATCAGCCTGTATCAAAACAAACGTTTAAAGAGTCAAGTTCATATTTTGGTAGCGCAAAGGTGCATGGTCGCCTTCGCTCGGTCAATATCAGCGTTGCGTCGACTGTTACCGTTATGTCATAAAAATGTTGTAATTTTGTGCTAAAAACTTAAGAGTGGATACGCGGCGGGCTAAAGTCAGAGGCATAGCGGGAGCGTCTCATTTATTTTTGTATTTATTGTTTATCTCTAATTTTATCAGCAAAATATAATAATTAACACGTTCACAGTCCCGTTTACGCTATCCTGTACACGCGGATGGGTTCCGACACGTCCGTGTACTGCATTTTCTACACGGACAAAGTCGCGGTATGTATCTTGATATACTAATAGATAGATAGTTTATATTGTCTTTTACATGTCTAGGCAAAATTCTGTCGAAATTCATCGAAAACCTTCTTGAACGTACGGGTGATTTAATTTAGTATAGGACTGTGAACGTGTTAATAAAATTGGTATAGAGAATTGGTATATTATAGTAACTACAAACTGTATATTTTTATAAGTGGGTAAAAATTAATTTTAATAAACTTATTAAAAAAAAAATTAATTGTAAATTGTAGTTGTAGTTTAGTAGTTTTCAATAGAAAAAAAAGGATTATTTTATTTTTCGACACAGAAAAGCTATGTTGTCCACGTGATGGTAAGCAGTAAGCGTCCGTTACTTATAAAATAAATAAATAAAATTAATTCCGTGACTTATAATAAGTATATTTTCGTAAATGTTTTAAATCCCGTTTTACTTAACAATAAAATAAAAGTATTTCGCTGTCTCTTTCAGTTTCGAACTGCCATATGCTGATCGATTTGGAATGCTTTTCTTGTGTACAGACGCCTGCACGTCAACCTATCCAAAACTGTCAAATTTCTTTAATACATTTTCAACCATATGCATATGTCATAAAGTTCAAAGAAATTTGACAGTTTGTGGTAGTCCGATGTGCAGGCGTGTGCACCATGCTATTGGTATACCTTATTGACACTTACACAGACAGTGAATACTGGATTATGTATTGAATTTGACACCGATGTTGTACTTACAAATTAGCACCGTCCCTGTAGATTTATTGCCGCATAGCAATAGATATAATACTAATATTTTTTGTTATATTGACATGTATAACTAAAATTTATGTCTTATCTGTATTTAGAAGAACAGTCACAAATCTGCAGTTTTTGTGTAAATTACAAAAACACAAATGTTGAAAAAATTTCCACCTGAGCAGGATTTGAACCTGCACCCTTCTGACATACCGGGTCAGGTGCTTTTCCAATAGAGCTATCGTGGTTCTAACAAAATTTGCGTTAAAATTATATAAACAAAACAAAAACATTCTTTGTGTAAGTAACAAATAAACGTTAAAAATAATATACATCGTTTTTTCTTGAGGTAGAACCCCACTGCTGGAGTAAGAGCCTTTTTTATGGATGGATAGGGAGAACGGTCCATAAACTAAGACGCACTTAACCTTCAACATCATTAGTAAAGATGCAGATTGCTAATGCAGACGGATCTAACGGCATCACGTGCCTTTCGAAGCTAGGAAGCTCGAAAGGATAAGTTTTGTTCACCCATCCGATGACCAGCCTTTGGGAAAGTTCACTTCAGCAATCGCAGACCGGCCGCGTTAACCACAGCGCCAATGCGTGTAAATAAGTATACTGTTAATAAAATAGTAAAAAAAAAATCAATATACAATAAACACTCTGCCCTTGCACTGAGTGTGCGCCGCGCTGAACCGGCGGCGCGTAACGTAGTGTTATTCGGCGTTACATCAGCCATTGTCTCTGTACGTTGACCTTAAACTTCGCCGCGGCTTGCTTTCTATGGAAAATGTGGAGGAATACCTATTTTTTTTTAGCGGCACTTCCTAACAAACTGTATATGCACTGGTTTTTATTGTAGTTATGTAAATTAATTAATTAATTAATATTATTTATTAGGACAGCCAACCAGACAAATATATTATTGTTTAAAATTAATCATCTTTTAGTACCATCTTCATACCAAAGGTTGAATATTAGCGATGTGTCGTTATCGTTTTTTGAAATCATGAAAAAAAAACGTTATCCGTTTGTAAATAACGTTATTAAAACTATCTATTTTTGACAACTATCTATTTTCATAACGTCGTCGAACTGAATGAATATTAACATTTTATGTTGTTAGGTTTGAGTTGTTGCTACTGTTAACGTTTTCAATTATCTTTCCTTCTTACTTTACCAGGCTTAGGACTGTCTATATTGCTATATTGCAAGTGAAATATGAATAATCACTCTTATGCAAACGCCATAATATAGTTTCGATCATTCGCTCACGCGTGAACAAACTATCTATCGTTGTGTCATTTATTTGAAGTGTATATAATTCGCTCGGTTATAGAAGTAAAGAGCGTTGTGAAAAATAGATAGCTTTTTTGTCGTTGGATCACTAGTGATCGTTGTTCAGCCAAATAGATAGTTGTATAACTATCTAAGTTGAATAACACCCATCGCTAGACACAGAATTTCCTGCGGTCTCATGTAGCGTTTTTTAAAAAATATTTTACGGGTAAGCACAGTGCCTTCATTATCATTGTGATGTTATGTGATGATAAAAGCCAATGGTGGAAGCGCACTTCACCCGGGATCCTCAACCACTGAGGCACTGGCTATCTTATCTCTATAGCTGCCGGAACACAACAATGCTGCAAACATTGATGTTCTGGCGACATATTTACATAAGACGGTGGTAACTGGTCAGGCGGAAAAAACTAACTCCAGACAATTGTTTGATGTCGTCCAGCCATTTGTGTCTCGAATGGCCCGGCCCTATATTGCTAGTTGTTTAATATAAAATTTCTTAACAGATGACTAAAGCACGATTTGTAAAACATTTTAGAAAGCGTCGCAAACGCATTTATTTCATGGCTCTAGTTTAATTCGAGAACGCAATATTTTTTACGCAAATCCTTCAATACAATTTTGATTGATTGATGTCTGATTTACTACGGTAATCAATGTCTGATAAGGGTCTCGATTCTGCTGATATTTTTCTCGTTATAGTGGCGTAAAAAAGTTATAATACAGTCACTTTTTTCATGGCTATATAACCACATTCGGGAACGGTATTTATACATCATTATAAACATTTATTCGTCCACAACTTCATATGAAGGCTGCCTCATAAGAAGGCTCAAGGTCACTGAAAGAGCAATGGAGAGGGCTATGAAATGAAATCCCCTGAAGAACAAAGGTTACCGACATAGCCCGAAGAGTTGCTAAGCTCAAGTGGCAGTGGGTAGGGCACATTGCTCGCAGGACTGATGGTTGCTGTGGCGGAACAGTCCTCGAGTGGCGACTGCGTACCTTAAAGCGCAGTGTGGCCAGGCCTCCAACAAGGTGGTCCGACGATCTTGTGAAGGTCGCGTAAAGGCGCTGGATGCGAGCAGCACAAAACCGTTCGCTGTAGAGATCCTTGGGGAGGCCTTTGTCCAGCAGTGGACGTCTTTTGGCTGAGATGATGATAAACATTTATGATTTCATACATCCACGAGGTGTCCACGAGGTACCCACAAAACCACCAATGTTACTTATTTTGCTATTTTACTTTATTTAAATATAAATATGTATAGATATATGTTTAAACCAGTTGCAACGGACGGGCAGGACGGAAACGCTTCCTGCGCAGTACGCTGACACCATAAACAACGGTGAGAGAGTTTATCGTTTATATAGAATCGATGATTTGAATACTGATCAGGCAACATCCTATCATGACCACGACACGGAGTTCTATGGCGCAACTATAGTAGGTACCTTTTTATTTACCACCTTCTGTGGTCTAGTGGTTAAGACAGATCCAGAGGGTTTGATTCCCAACGTTACATGTTAGATGTACATGGTACATTGTTACATGTCTGTGTAGTACTCGTTGGTTGGTGGTAGGGCTTGTTTAGTGTTGTAAAAATCAGCGTAAAGCGTCGAGCGTTTAGCGCTGAGTCAACGCTTTGGAGCGTTTTAGACTTGAGCGTTTAAGGCTTGCGAGCGTTGAAGGTTAATCTGCACTTGACTGTACAACATAACACAGCTCTTTTTAGATTGAGCTGTACATATACAAAATAATAATTATTTTTCTATTATGATAATATTTTGTTTAGACACAGTCATTTTTGTTGTATTAATTTTAACAATTTAACTAAAACCATTTTATTTCACATATTATACCTTTTTTTACAGTTTCCCTAGCTATGTAATCTAGACACTCACGCTCAAGCTCGAGCCGAGCGCGGAGTCCGGCACTCGGGATAGGCTTTTTCAAAGTTTTTTCAATAAAACGGTCAAGCCACTGCTCGAGAGTCAAACGCCTCAGTCGAGTCCCGACTTGAGCGTTAGCAATCTGCTCGAGCGTCGACTCAAGCGTTTAAGCGCCGACTCGAGCGTTTTTATAACACTAGGCTTGTATGTCCGCCTGGCTAGCTACCACCATCTTATGACGCCATAACATGAATGTTTGTAGCATTTTTCTGTCCCGACAGCTAGAGATAAGATAGCCAGTGCCTCAGTAGGTGAGGATTCCGGGTGAAGTGCGCTTCCACCTTCGGTCTTTTAACATCAGGTGTGATCAAGGCACTGTGTTTACACGAAAAAAAACAAAACATTGAACCCTTGCACGGAAACGAATCTTGGAACATCTCGGGACAGTCCGAGCGTAGCTGTTGCGAGATTCCGTGTCTGTGAGAGGTTGTCTATGTGTGCGTTGCTCGAGCGCGTTTGTACGAAGCTGATCTTCTGTAGTCTTCTTATTTTGTGTAAATAGCCTATGCACTATCCTATTGCTAGGCAAAGGCAAACTCGCTGGAAATGGAACCCGGGACCTCTGGGTCTAAACCGGTGGTCTTAACCACAGAGGCGGTTAAAGTGTGCGTTGCTCGAGCGCGGATTAAGCTTGCCTTTTGTTATCTCCTTTTTTTTCCCTTGCGCGATTAGCACATTTAGCCAGTGTCAAAGTAATTTTTCTTACAAGTAATAAATAAATAAACCATATTTCCTTCCAGTATGGTGATGATGAATGACAATGGAAATGGGAAGTGAGAAATGATATACCCCCCAACCCCTCGAGTATCTCAGTAAACATGTGGGGCTTTACTAAGTCCTCGGGCAGACTTCTTGAGGGAATTTAAAAAGTGACGTTGCACTGTTTTGTTTCATTTGACAACACTCATGCACACTCACGAATACTTAACGGTTAATAATCCACCATTATTTCACATAAATATTCGACATAACACAAATTTTAAATTTTTTGACTCTTCACTTTCCCACCAAGAAGTCTGCAGTATCCTTATTTTGTGCTAATTCCTTACTCAATAATTAAAGAACTTCAAACCGCTAATTGAACCGGTTAATCCGAGCAAGTACGGTACATAAATATGACATTGCCAAATTAGGGTACCCCGGACAAGCCCTGTTCGCAGTAAATCAGACGGTTCATGGGAACCCCATGTAGCGGGCCGTCAAGCGATTCTTGGATTTGAGGCCACGAAGTGAGCAAGAGTCGCTTTTAAACTTACTTATTTATTTAAGATGGCGGGACAACCTTGATGGGTTCATGAAGAGTGGCGTGATGTTGTAGGGGACCGGAAGGTGTGGAAAAAGTGTGGGGAGGCCTTTGCCCAGGAGTGGGACAGCTATGGCTGATATAATATAATAATAATAATTGATATATTGATAAACGTGAAAAATAATTGTAACATATACAGTTAAAGACATTTATTTCTCTAAAGAATTAACAAAATCCAAAAAAATAAAAAATGGTTTTCCGAAATAAACCGAAATCAGTGCTTTATATTCAAATTGAAAAAGTTCTTCCACTAGTTACCATCAGGTAACATAAACATTTTTTTTGTAATATTGCTTTGGTTTTTATATAATCTAGCATTTAGGCATGTTGACTGAATAGGCTGTTATAGTCCATTTCAACTAGGATGATCCCGGTGACAGATGTCATCAATAACGAAGACGTGACTTTGTAAAAGCGTATAAACTTATTTGACTACATCAAAATAACATATTTTTATATAATCCATCACTAAATATACTACAATTACTTTTTATAATTCTATTTTTTACTTTAGATTAGGTTTGTCTCAATAAACTCTCGCATAACACACATTTATCAAAACTTTAAAACAATATAGTAAAAAAACGTACCCCTTCACAAGGTCATTTCATTACAAAGAAATACTAGTGGTGGGATAGTAAACCAAGTGAAGTTCAATTGACATTCAATAACTAATCAATTAAATTTAACTTTATATTTTTCATTCTAGCTGTATTAATTAATTTGTTAGTATTTTTTTATGTGAACATGTAGATTAGTATTTTTTAATTTTATTGCAGCGTCATTACGAAAAATATTAAAATTAAACATCTTAAACTTATAAAACAAAAATATATATATATATATATATATATATATATATATATATATATATACTGCCAACACGTCTTTGGTGAAAATTGTGCGAAAGTAGTCGTAAAGACAAAAAATACTATATTAGAGGACTGGGAGAGGTACGTCAGAATAGATCGGTGGAAAGATCAACTTATAATAAATGTCGGCGATAGCGACTCTTCAAGCGATTCTGACAGTGATTTTTCAGATACTTACTGAATAAAAAATTTACTCTTTTCAAATTCTGTTTCATTTTACCGAATAACACTGTAAAACATACATTTAATGCATTTATGAACAATAAACTTTCAATATAATACATAAACACAAATCATATTTAAAGTATTGTTAGTATAGTAAAATCGATTTCATTTCCATATATAGTATTATCGATTACCAGAAACAATCGAAATTATTTCATTGTAGGACATCTCTACAATTGTCGAAATCGAACTGTCACCGGGATCATCCTAGTTGAAATGGACTATAGTTTATATTGTATTCGTAAGTAAGGTTTAATTAAGGTTTAAGGTCATTATTCTCATTAAGAATTACAACAATTCGCTTATCATGAGAACATACAATTTTATAATAAAACAATATTGGAAAATCGCAGAAGTCGGGGGCAGAAAAATGAAAAAAAATAAACAGACAGCGTCCAGCGTAGAGGTACTATGAACCAAAAAAAACAGCGATCAAAGATGTCGTCCAAGATCTGTATATAGCACCGGTTGTAGAAATAAATAAAAAAAATGAGATGCACTCGTCGCCTTCTTCGTGGCCCAACCTAACGCTCCTTATTTGTCTAGCACTGATCGGGTACAGTTAGACACAATATTATCTCGCGGTCCACAATAGGTTTAATCGTGCGACAGAGTCGTGACGTACGGACGGACGGACGGAAAAATATCGTGATTGTTGCGTTTCGCGATCTCTTTATATCTTTGGGGTAAAGCAAACGTTAGAGACTATCATTATACGGCAAAATGATTTGCGGATTAAAGAATTACTTCAGCACTTTTCTATACTGAAAGTACCTATTAATATATTTTATATTTTAGTTTTAGTTTAGTTAATATATGTTATTTGGTTGCAATTTACGATTGAACTTTTTATGTTTTTTTATATAATATTTCCAAGGGCTTACAGGTTGCTATAAGAAGCAATGAGAATATGACTAGGCCCTTTAAAATAATTGTTGGAACTACCAAACTATCCCGAATGAAATAACAAAAGCGTAAAACAATTTAAACACAAACCCTTTCTCACTAATTGGACATTCACACGGACACAGTGTAAGGATAAATAGTAAATCAACTTTAAATTATACGAACCAGTTACTACATAATTATATCAATGTAAGTGTCAAATGGGCATACATAGCTTACTTGCTGACTGTCTTCAGTTTGTATACAGGATATATATAATATATCTAATATAATATATATAATATACGGTGCCAGATCGTGTAGTAAAGATTTTTGCAACTGTATAAAATTACAAGGGGCTCGATGGCGCCGTGGTCAACGCGCCCGGTCTGCGATTGCTAAGGTTAAGCAACTTTCACAAAGGCCGGCCCGATGACACCGGTCATCTATGCGGACTGGTGGCCAAAAATTTATCATTTCGAGCTTCTCCGTGCTTCGGAACGTAAAGCTGTTGGCCTCTACTGCATTAACAGTCGGTAACAACTACCAATCTGCACTGGACCCGCGTGGTGGTTTAAGACCCTTTCTTCCTATCCCCTCATAGCGGAGGCTCGTGACCCAGTAGTGAGGATATATTGACTATTGCGTCACCTGTGACAAAGTTCACACAATATAGATACAAAAACGAGTTAACTTAACACTTACTTACTCGTACTACTGCTTTCGACGCATACTGTGGTCACCAAGACGCAAATAATTTTACAGCTTTTTTTAAAATTGCTTTTTTACACCGTCCACTAACGCATTTAAAGTCCCCTTCTGTCTGACTAATTGATTTTTTTATTTTATTGCAGTCTTTAAAAGGTAAGTCGGGCTTTGTTGCGAATACATTAAATTAAATTAAATAGACGTCTATGCATCTAGATAAAAAAGAAATAGTTTTTTTTTGTAAATGAATGAATAAAGGTACTAACTAAAACGTTTATATTTACTCTGTGAAATATTCAACGTACTTAGAAGACATAGGAATACTATTGTGAGATTCATGTAGAGAGAAACAGTGCAACGATACTATTCTCAAATTCTCTCAAGAAGTCAGCGTGAGGTCTTAGTAAAGCCACATCTTTACTGAGATACTCAAGGGGTTGGGGGGTATATCATTTCTCACTTCTCATTACATTCATCATCATCATACAGGAAGGAAAAATTGTTTATTTATATGCATAACTTGTAAGAAAAATTACTTCGACACTGGTAAAATTTGCAAATCGCACGAAGACATCAACAAAAATAAAAAATAAAAAAAAATTGAAGTGACTGCTACATTTTTAAACATGTGTACAGTCACAATCGAAAATTTTGTGATGAGAAGATATTTAAGTACATTCTCCAACGGATTTGGCTTTTATATTTACATATTATTTTAAACAGAATCGTTTATACATTTATATATATACATATTTATAGAGTTACCCCTCCCCTCTGCGGCTCCACTCTTCTCTATCAACTGCCACCTCATACCACTCCGGCAAAAACGTGGTCAAGGGGGGGGGCATCTCCGCTTGGGGGGGGGGGGGCATCTCCGCTTGGGGGGGGGGGCATCTCCGCTTCGGGGGGGGGCATCTCCGCTTTGGCCTGCCACGTCTTCGGTGTCACATGGAACCTAGTCAGTGGCGTCCTTTCTTTGCAAGGAGCATAGTCAAAGAATAGACGCCGTTACAAAAAAATATTAAATAAAATGAACCGCTAACCTATAGATCCGTACAAAGTGCAAAATTTTAGAATAGAGCAGTTATTGTTCCTAATCATTTGGCTACGGGTCGCAAGTCATATTGCGGGTCGCCATTGTGGATTCGTCGCGCCTTTCTTTATAATTATGAACTATGTGAAACAGTAACGAGGTTATCTGCTGTCGGATTAGAATTGAAGTGGGTTAACGCGCACTTTTTGATTGTGATTATCATTTTATTCATAAGCCATTTGGCGGAACGTCGAATTGAAGGTGCGACGGATTGTGATCCGAGCTATGGAGAAGATTTGTTTTATGTTTTTGCATATTATAAATCATCATCATCATCATCATCATTATCATCAGCTCATTTTATGTCCCCACTGCTGGGGCACGAGCCTTCCCTACGGATGGAAAGAAAGAACGGGCCATAAACCACCACGCGGGCCCAGTGCGGATTGGTGGTTGTTAATGACTGCTAATGCAGCTGGGACCAAATGCTTAACATGCCTTCCGAAGCACGGAAGAGCTCCAGATGATAGGTTTTTGGTCACCGGTCCGCAATGATGACCGGCGTCATCGGGCCGGCCTTTGCGAAAGTTGCTCAGTTACACTTGCTACGTCCAGTTCTCGAATACATAAATAAATACTAGACAACATCGCATACATTGCTCTGATTCCAAAGAAAGTAGCTTAAAAGCACTGGTGTTATGGAAATCAGGAACAACGACGGTACCACAACCACCCAGACCCGAGAAAATATAGAAAAAGTTCGTTTTTCTACATCGACCCGACCGGGAATCGAACCCGGAGATGGCAACACCAGTAACCGGCGTGCGAGCCACACGACTACGGAGGCCGTCTTTTATTTAATCATGTTTCACTCTTTGGAAGAGTCTTGAAGCCGAATCTCCCATCTCCTATCTCTCCCGTCTCTCATCTAAATGTATATTTATTTATATATATATAAATATGATTCTTTATTTATCATTATTTCTTTGGAATAACAAACAATTAAAAAATGTGTCTGCTACTACAGCCTAAAATATGGAACCTTACTAATTTTGTAACCAACGACGTTATTCACAAAGTAATAATAATTAGTAATCTTAAAAATAAAATTTAAAGAAAGTATAATAAAACTTTTTCATTTTACAGGAATGTGTTTACGCGGCTATACATCAGACCACCACAATCTGTCAAACCTCCCCAAAAAGACTTCGAACCTTATGTCAATGACATAGCACTATACATCCATTGAGGATATTTGACAGTCCCGGAGAGTCTGGTACGTCACAACAATATTCTACCATCTTCTATGAGAATGTTTCACATGAAAAAATCAATGGTCGAGCAGACATTTCTGATTTGCTCTGTTTGGTTTCACGTAGTGACACGCTTCAAAATACAGGTAATGAAGCGAACAGCTGATGCTAGAGTTAACAGGCTCTTCGTGAATGATACTGTTTATTTGATAACTGATCATTATTTACGCTTAACGTCTAAATGAACATTAGGTATTTACTTATTTACTAAGGTTTATTAACAGGTCACCCCAATAATAATCACAAAAATTAAGATAGACAAAATAATTGAACTGGTATGCAACCAAAAACAATGTATACAATTTGACCAAATTATACAATTATGCGATTAAATAAAGAAAAACACAAAATTAAATATTATATTCCTAGGTCTTGCAAATTAAAATTGATATCATGTCTGTGTTTACTTCTGTGTATATATTTTTGTCATGTATATATTGTATTGTTATTTATTTAATGAGAAAGTGCCATAAACAGATGTCATCCATCACATTCTCAGAATCCAAGAATATGTTAGCAATAAAACTCGTATTACAGTCTGAAGAATGTATTTAATTCCTAATTGATTCCTATGACAATCATGTGTAATTTCTTTGGAGTGGAGTAATTTATTTAATGTTTATTTGATGTTGTAAAAATAAACTTAGAATAGATTCAGTAACTAAATCTAACAAACCCCTTTCAGGGTAGGCCTACTATGTTTTATTTTATATATAAGTGTATACTATGTATATGCGCATCCTTGAGATGCGGCTCGATGTACAAGTCACTGTTATTTGACGCAGCTTGATGCGTTCGGGGGTTCAAAACCAGACGTGTGCACTGCTGGCCGATACAAGAGCACACCCTAATCTTATTTAATTCTCTACTTTATAATTTTTTGTAACGCCTTTTTTTGCACTACTGGACAAATGCCTATCCAAAATCCTTCCACCTTTAAACCCAGTTCACAAGCGCTCTATACCAGGTACAGGCCGGGTTACTTACTGGGCGTTTCTCCCCACCCCCACGACCCGGTCAACCCGAGCTGAGGTCCTAGCTATTGCAAGTTGTTCCGTTCCCAATCCGATCCAAGCCCCTTGGATAATCTAGTACGGAAAGATACGCTTGCGTAACGATGCCATATAAACCCTCTGACGGTGTTTCGATCGCACGACTTGAAGAACCCTTTATGTTTCTCGCTGCCCCCAAAAAAGTCCGGTGACGCTAAAAAGCACTTATTCCCAGCAGCAAACTCTCTCCAAAAAAACTTCCACCTTTATCGATCCCTAGCGGCTTGCCACCATCACTCCGCAAAGACAAAAAGATCTTCTCGCCAACGCATGCGCGGCCGAACCTGATAATCCATACACAACTTTTAAAACTATCATGGTCACTTACATTAGAATAATAATGATTAACGGGATTATTACCATGAAAAAACATGGTCGTGAGTTAGTATCCGATATTTTAGCACAGTTTTATGCGCCATGATCATTGTTGATGATGATGTTGTAGCTGTTGTGATGTACTGTAGAGTACATTCGTGATCATACGTATAGACCTACATGACTAAAATTTACTAACTAATTAGAAAAATATATACACATTCGTGGGCATGACATTTTATAGCTCTCCCAAAATCCGAAATGGTTGTAGATAAATATTCGTGTAAACTATTAAAAAAAAATTGGACTATTACAGGACATAATTAATTGCCTGTTAAGGCTTATATTGAATTTTACTTTGACTTTGTGTTATAATAACAATATTGGTGTGCACACTTTATTTTGTCCCGACTTGTAGTGTGCAAAGGTTTTTGCGAGCCACTCGGGTGAACGTCCTTCCTCCAGTCCTAAACGAGTGGTGCCCATTTCCACGCAGGTTCGCGTGAATAATCAGCGAAATTACTATTGTTATGGTAAACGTTGTATTATTTAAAGAAAAATAAATAATTTACGGTAAAAAAAAGAATATTGGATTACGGGTTATTTTCTTTAAGAGCAAAGGATTTGTTTTAAGTAAAACGAAGGAAATATAAACGTTGTGTATGATGTGAAATGTTTTTAAACACTGTTATTGCATGTTTGGGTAAAAATATTATGAATCAAAAGTCTCTTGAGTTACTTGCCGGCTCTTCGGTCTTCCACTACAGTGGCTTTCAAAGAGCTTACGTAATATTTACAAGGTGCTTTAATCTGATCTACATATTCGACTTTAACTTACAACTTCTTTAAAAAAAATATATCAAAATAAACCGCCTCTGTGGTCTAGTGGTTAAGACCACCGTTGTCAGACCCAGAGGTCCCGGGCATCGATTCTCATTTAAATGTTTGTGTACTCGGTTTAGTTGGTGGTGGGGCTTGTTTGGGCCTATCTAGCAATATCTGTAGCATTGTTGTGTTCCGGCAACTAGAGATAAGAAGCCAGTGCTTCAGTAGCTAAGGATTCTGGGTGAAGTGCGCTTCCACCTTCAGCATTATCATCACTTAACATCAAGTAAGAAGGAATAAAAAGAAAATTCAACAAACGAAGTACAGCAACATTCGCAGCGCCTACTGCCGACCCGTCTGAACTCTCCCAAAGTACCTGTTCCAACAAAGAACCCGTTTTAAATATAAACGTGCTGTTAAACACGGACGGACACGCAATTCCGATCTATCTGAGGCGGGAACGCTCCCTAAGTGGCCATTTCTTCCTGCATCATGCCTTTGGGCGGTGGTTCAAGTTCATACTTGTAGCGGGTGATTTTAATTAATAGAATAAAATATGAAAAAAGATGAGACAAAAGTATTGAAAAAATTCAACGAACGGGATTCGAACCCGCACCCCATTACATGCCGGGTCAGGTGCACTACCAACTATGCTATCGTGGCTCAATCCAACTCGCCGAAATTAATCAACACTATCTACTCTTACTTTGTAAGCCAGTGGAGCCCTATTCAATGTTGCAATTTGTTTGCAACAATATTTGCGTAATATTATAAGTAAATAAATAATCAGAATAAAATATATTTCTGAATCGGGCACCCTTGGCAAAGTGATCGCGGCCGTCGATGGACAGGGTTGCGGCTCGCCGTTGCCACTCGCTTCCAGGGCGGCTGCACTTTGTGCGATGTCTCTCCAATAGTAGTATAGGATGTTAAATTCCAAATAATAGATACCTTTAAATTATACAATTGTATTGTATTACATGTTTTGACGGTGAATTGTGTTGCAGCAACTGAATATTCAGAAAGTTAGAGTATCTTTCTACGAGATGGAAAGGCAGCCTATATCCATATATACCACTGTGACCCCTAACACAAAGATAAGATGGTGGCTGCTAGACAGACGTAAAACCAGTTGTATTTACCAATCAAACCGAAACCAAAAATATTTAATTACACTCCGTTGGCAATATAACTAAAGGTATGAGATAAGTTGTTTTCAAAAAATGTAAGAAAAATCAACACCTATTCCAACGTAGTTATTGACGCTAAAAAATGTTTGCTTACGACGTAATAGTGTAAAAGTCAACCTTTTTTGTCATTTTCTACTTGGGAACGTGACTGACCGGTTTCAGAGGGTTCAAATTCCGCTCCGTGTAAATTGTATCAAAACTATTGTAGTGACTTAGGAGACAGTGGTACGAGTATCGAGCACAAAAAACGACTAAGGAAGAGGGTAGATCGTTTTGTCTGCTCATAATCAACCACCCGCAATAACTTCAGTACCTCCGTGATCATGGCTATTGCAACTGTCTCTATATATAGGATACTCAAACACAACAAAAAACATGGTAATAATTCTGTTAATAATATTTATTCTAATGTTAGTGACCATGATACTTTAAAAAGTTATATTTTATCAACACTACCTTCAAATAACACTTTCAAATATAACCGTATATCAACAGCCTCTCTTTCTTTGCTACTAAACCTTTTTGTTCTTATAACTTTAATCTCGCTCTCGCCCGCTACCGCTTAAGCCTTACCCCATACAAGTTCTACTCAGAATTGATTGAGATGGAGGACTAATTTAAGGTTAATTGAACACATTTAACGGTCCAACCCATGCCCGCATTAATTGTCAGCTACCGTGGCTCGTGGTTACGACCTATTTGGGATACAAGTTTGATTCCTGCGAGGGAGTTTTGTTATCTCTTCAATTACGTTAACGAAAAGTTGAATGGCAAAATTGCAACTCATCACGTTTGTGACAAAGGTGACTGTTGCGAGTTTTATCCGCGATTCGATTACTTTAACGAATACGAAATTTTGTATTAATTAATAATTTACATGTAATGTAACTAATTTAATTAATTAATAATAATTTATTTTAATTACGTACTACAGGTAAGACTGAATGTATTATTATGTTTCTAGAGGAGCTCGATGGCGCTGTGGTTAAAGCGCCCGGTCTGCGAGTGCTGAGGTTAAGCAACTTTCGCAAGGGCCGGCCATCGGATGGGTGACCGAATAACTTAATTTTTTATGAGCGTGTCTGTTCACACTAAAAGCAGATTATCTATAATATAATTATATTCAATAAACAAACTATTCGAAGTGTATTTTAAATTGTTTTTATTTTGTTTATATAATTATAACGCAAATTTTGTTGACATTGAATTGGCGCCTTTGGCTTTCAAAGTAAAAAAAGTAAATAGTGTTGAATAATTTCGGCGGGCTGGTTAGAACCACGATAGCTCAATTGGAAGAACACCTGACCCGGTATGTCAGAAGGGTGCAGGTTCAAATCCTGCTCGTGGAAATTTTTTCAACATTATGTTTTTGTAATGTATTTTAAATTATTATTCCTTACGGGTAAGCATCTTATATCACCTGATGTAAAGTGGTATTAGGGCTGAAGGTGGAAGCACACTTAACCCGGAACCCTCAACTACTGAGGCACTGGATATCTTATCTTTAGCTACCGAAACACAACAATGCTACTAACATTGATGTTATGGCGGCATATTTAGATAATACCAGTTGTTGCCCGCGACTTCGTTCGCAAAACTACAGTAAAAAAAAAGAAAAGGTATCCTACATGGTCTGTATATGAGGAAAGTTTCAATAAAATCCATTCAGTAGTTTTTACGTGAAAGAGTAACAAACATCCATCCATACTTACAAACTTTCGCGTTTATAATATTAGTAGGATGGTTGTTAGTAGCCAGATGAACTTAAAACAAGCCATACCACAACCAAACCGAGTACACAAACATGTCTCGCTGTGTTTCGCACCAGGGGACCTCTGGATCTGAGACCGGTTGTATTAACCCACAGTATTAACCACTGGACCACAGAGGCGGTTCTAATAATAAAACAGTTTTTAAGTTAACTAAACTTTATGTATTACTATAATAATAATAATAATAAATAAAGAGTATAATAATAATAAATAAATTTATTTATTCAAGTCCAAGACTCATTTTCTTAGTAACAATTGTGCTTATAATAATTGAATTATATATTAAATTTTTACATTTTTTAATTCTAACAACTGTCTGTACATGACTCATCTCTGCACCACTCCGGCGGATGTTGAGCAGCAAAGAGCCATGTACCGACAGTCAAGCCTGCTTGCAATCTTGCCCAGAATGCTGTTGGTGCTGCCCCGCACCCTGCGCACCAGGGAGGCAAACCGCTTACGCATAGTTATATAAATATTCTTAGTATAACTATAGTCACTGGGACTCCTATGACGGAGTGCGTTCGCCATGCGGCCAACAGAGACCGGTGGAAAAGGCTTGCAAGGGCAGCAATTGCTGCGAGCAAGAGGGGCGACCCTTCATTGACCACGACTACTCTGTCAAGAGTGATCGACTTAGAGAGAGATAAGTATTACGAGTATAGTTACCTAAGTCTATATAATGTTCCTAATAAACTTATTTCATTTTCAATTTGAAGCCGATTATGGTGTTCAATTAAAGTTAATTTTAAATGGTTAAAATGTTAAACAGTATTGCACCATCACAGCTCGATTAAGTATGAACTCAGTATTTTTTTTAAAAACTATAATTAAGTGTTGTAACTCTCTGAATTCAACAGCCTTCAAGGTTCAAATCACTGTAATTATAATTCGATCTTCTGCGCGATCCGATCTATGATTGGCATGGCGGATTTGTTTGATTTTGTGTATGAATAGAATTTTTATATTCTGTATTGCATATAATGTTATATGATTCAATTAAAAGATGCTACAATAGAAATTTTTATTGCACACATGGCTACACATCAGACTATCAAAACTGTCAAACTTAATATGGTGTATGCATAAGTGATGTTCCTGTGTTTTGAAATTATATTGTACCAAATAAAGATTTTTTCTAATTATATTTCTATTCTAAATATTAAATAAAGACATTGTGTAATGGCTACCTTGAATACACACACACCCTCTCACACTCCCTCACACACACACACAACAAACCACCTCACATACAGGACAAATTTTACCTGTAATCATCCTTTTGTGGATTATAAAGATTATTGTTGTTATTGTGTTAAGGTTAAGCAACTTTCGCAAAGGCCGGTCATCGGATGGGTGACCAAAAATTTATCAGCTCGAGCACCTTCGTGCTTCGGAAGCAGTCTCGGCTGCATTAGCTATCGCTAGCAACCACCAATCTGCACCGGGCCCGAGGGGTGGTTTATGGCCCGTTCTCTTTATCCATCCATAGGGAAGGCTCGTGCCCCAGCAGTGGGGACATACAATGAGCTGGTAATGATGATGATGATGTGAATGAAACATTGACAATAGAAAGTTGAGCCCTTGAGGATTCAAAATTTTACATAAACAGCTTTAATAATAGAAATCGCATTATACCCGACACCCACCGGGTGGGCACCCACCCATAACTAACTTCGCGCATAAAACACATAAAATAATAATAAATACTATTATTATATAAAACGCGTTCTATTTCAACTTTATGGTCTTTGGGTCATTTCGCGAAACGTCCATGTTGTAAACGGGATCGATTTATGTCGCCGTAAAACCTTTAAGAGGGAGTGCTAGACGTGCCACAGAATAAATAGGCGTACAGAAGGGCGCGCGGGTAACATTGTGCAAAGAAAATGGCGATGGGCGGGTTACGTAAACCGCAGAAACGATGGCATGTGGAGCAGGACGGTGCTAGAGTGGAGACCACGGACCGGCACCTGAAGCGTTGGCCGCCAGAAGGATAGATGGGTGGATGACATCACAAAGGTCACGGGAAAGAATTGGTTGGTAAAAGCCCAAGACCGGAAAAGATGGCGTGGCGGATGCTTACACTCAGCAGTGGGTGACTATAGGCTGAAGAAGAAGAAGGGCGGCTTCAGCTGATAGTAATTTTAATTACCTACCTTTAGTCGTAGCGGTAAGGTAGAGTTAAAACCTACTCCGGTGATTATAACGGAGTAGGTTATAATCACCGTAGGTCTTTTGGGGTGACCTGCTTCACCCCAAAAGTGGGTAGGAGAGAGAGTTCCACATACCCAAGCTAATTCCCGGGTACTAAAATTGCATTGTAGGGTAAATTGTTTCTTCCCTTATAAGCATATCAACTGCTATGTAAGTACGAGTATATACACAATTTTATGTAAAAAAATATCTTATCTTATCTGTCTTCTTCTTAGTAGAAACAACCTTTCGAACCAGCAGTGGAATCACATGAAATATATGTACAGTTTATTACTTTATATATTATAAATCGACCAGGAGGTGGTCGATGACACACAAGGGTTTTTTTTGTAATCGACCATGAGGTGGTCGATGGACACACAAGGGGATTGTGTGTACTCTTTTTCCTTTATCTAAGACATGTGCCTAACGTATGTATGTCGACGTTCATAAATGCACTATTGTGCCTAATTTTAATAAATATTTTTTATTTCATTGTAATTTAATTGTCACCCTTCTGTACCTATTTTAGTAGCTTTTGTTTGCCGTCCGGTCCGACAGGCTTGCTTGCAGTTTCAATGGCTTCTGTGGAAGTTTATGGCACTATCTAATTATTATATTATAAGTGAGTATGTATGTAATCAATCTATGTATTCTTTTCGAAGGCAATGGCATCGATATTGTCAACAAATAATGAATTTTACGCACTTGGAATATTAATGCAATTTAAAAATTATGATTGCATTGCCTGTTAAAAGATTAAATTATACGCGAAGGTAAATTTGTAACATTGAGGAGTGTGAGTTTGTAACATTTATCTTAATAAAAGTTGCTATAATAATAATTGATAGAGCAGAAAGGTAAAAATTATTCACTATACTTATGTGCTATAATTACAAATGCTTACACAATTGACGACCTCCGTAGCCGAGTGGCTTGCACGCCGGACATTGGGCGGCGCTAACTCTGGGGTCCCGGGTTCGATTCCCGGTCGGGTCAATGTCGAAAACGAACTTTTCGATATTGTATCGGGTCTGGGTGGTTGTGGTACCGTCGTTGTTTCTGATTTCCATGAAACGAGTGCTTTAGCTACTTACTTTGGGATCAGAACAATGTATGTGATGTTGTCTAAATATTTATAATTATATGTAAGTAATGCTTAAGAAAGAAAAGCAATAACTCAATGACAACGCCCATCCCAAACCTTTGTAGAATCCGGATCAGTGGTACAATCGCATTTAATATATGTAGTGTGAGGAGCTCGATGGCGCAGTGGTTAACGCGCCCGGTCTACGAGTGCTGAGGTTAAGCAACTATCGCAACGGCCGGTCATCGGATGGGTGACCAACATTTTATCAAAAAATAAAATTTAATATCTGGAACTCCTTCTTGCTTCAGAAGGCACGTAAAGCCATTGGTCCCGGCTGCATTAGACTGGGCCTGCGTCGTGGTTTATGGCCCGTTCTCCCTATCTATCTACGGGGAAGC
Source organism: Eudonia truncicolella (assembly GCA_949315975.1). Taxonomy (NCBI): domain Eukaryota; kingdom Metazoa; phylum Arthropoda; class Insecta; order Lepidoptera; family Crambidae; genus Eudonia; species Eudonia truncicolella. Next base: position 2,264,178 of record OX438848.1, on the reverse strand, counting down.
TCGTGCCCCAGCAGTGGGGACATAAAACGAGCTGATGATAATGATTATGATATGTAGTGTTTATCAAATTATGTAATATATAATTATTAGTTGCGTGTACTTAAAACATGTTTTTTTTTTTAGAACGCTGAAATTTTCCCATATGGTGTACAGAGGGTACAATAACGAACTCTACAACCGTAACCACTACTACTCTTAGCGTAGCGCTTTGCCATTCGATTTTCGGATTCGAGTCTTGCTCGTGGATTTTTTTCAACCCTTTATCCGTGTTAATTTTTTATATCTGGTTTTGTTCATTCTTCCTTTCACATTCAATCCATTCTCCTCGAAATCAGGATGGTTACGAGTCGTGATGCTTTTAAAAAGAAAGTCCGTGAGCTCTTGTTTGATAGAACTATGGCAGAATCATCTCAATAACGTCCTATTAGAATTACGTATTTTATGTATGTTTATTTATTGTAGTTTACGTATTTACAATACACATATATGTTCATGTATATATAATATTTATGTATGTATTACATAGGTACTTACAATCATATATCTTAAGTGCATCTACCAATGTTATCTCTGCACCACCCTATGGTTGACTGGTAGAGAATGCCTCAGGCATTAAGTCCGCCATGTAATATTTATGTTGCAAAAGTTTAAATAAATAAAAATAAATAATTTTCATTTTAAGACGTATAAGAAAAGAAAAATAAAACTAAAAGGAGTTGAACTACCTACAAACGGGTTATTCAGTCCTGTCTTGCAAGCGCAATGTTGACGGCTACCTGTTACAGAACCGTTATTTACAATTACGTAATCTGTACATATAAAAGAGAAATATTCTGTCCGTTTATCAGCTGGAGCCAGCCACTGATAATGATGCAAATACTATTCATGCTATTGGTAAGTAGAAAGTTTAACTGAAACTGATAGGAGGGATAGCTTCTATCTATTTATTAGGTACACAAAACAGATAGAAATAAAAAAAAAAACAAAAACGCATGATAAATTGTATAAGAGCTAAATTCCTATCTAGAACATGTGTACACAACACGATTAATAATAAGCGTCCATGTTAAAGTTTACCTAATCTAAAAATATATCCAATTATCTATTGTCTAGTGCAGCGAATCCTAAATAGGGTTCCATGGGAAAGTCTGAAGGGTTTTGCGAATCACTTATATTTTACTGTCATTATAAATTGCAATGTCTTTTAAATGTAGTAATTTGTAGAGATCTATAAAATAAAAAGGATTTTATAAAGTGTACCGAAGCCTAAACAGCTAAGCGACCGCTGGTCTAGGGGTTATCCCACCGGTGTCGGACCTTAAAGTCCCGGGTTCAACAGCAACCGATTACATGTTATTGTTTCGGTTAGGTGGACGGTAGAGCTTGTTTGAGGTGGTGTTAAGTCCGCTTGGCTGGCAACTGGTTGGCAACTTCTTTAACATCAATGTTTGTAGTATTAGGTTCGTAGTCTCAATTAACGACTCAACGTGTCTTTTGAAAAAAGTAGCAAAATCGTTTAAATTAATTACAACAACAGCAATAAGGAACTACGTACAGACAGCCGAATAATATAGTAATTTAAAAAAATCATTAATACAAAAGTCAATCAGTAACGGACGCAAATGAAAATATACCTTATTCTTATGTACCTAAGCATGTCCGCACTCCGTACCACCTAAACGAAACAAAAGCTAGCTCAGAAACTGTAGCAAACAAATATAAACTGTATAGCTTCGTGACGTCCTCCGTACCACTCATAATATGAAAAACAAGAAAAAAATTACATCCCCACTTCACGTGTAAGGCAAGTAACCTAAAAAAATATTTTTAAAAATTTTACTTTACGACTTTGTCGGCGTGATTAATATGTATATCCATGCCAAATTACAGCTTTCTTGTGCTAAGATTCTATGAGCTAGGCTGGGGACAGTCAGACAGACAGACAGACGGACATGGCAAACAGTATTAAAACAAAAGTCAATCGATAACTGTCGCAAACGAAAACGAACCTTATCGCTTCGTGACGTGAAGTCCACACCTCACCTACCACAATATGGTAATTATTCGACGCGCAATGTCAATATCACAGTTTGGATCAAGTGGTCGCTAACCACGACACAATGACACCGCCATAGCATAAAATACGAACCCCAGAAGGTAAGCTTAACATACCACGCTCGAGCAACGCACATAATATAGATCCTCTTTAGATACAGATCTCGGAACAGCTTGGAACAGTCCAATTTTTTTTCGGAGAGAGTTTCCTAATTGCTTCAGACGGCATTTTCAGCTTCACCGGGCTTTTTTGGGGGCGAGAAACATACAGGGTTCATCAAGCCGTGTGAAACGAAGCACTTTCGGAGGTTTTGTAGAGGGAACGGGATCACGCACTAGTGCGTGTACCCGTGCCCTACTAGATTCTCCGAGGGGTAGGGATCGGATCAGTCCGATCGCAGCTGTTGCGAAAATCCGGGTCCGTGAGAGGTTGCGGCGCCCTCGTCATGACCCGGTCAACCCGAGCCGAGGTCCTAGCCTTTAGGAGCACCCTCGGGTCGTTCCGATCCCGATGCGGAATTAAATTCAAGTTTCTCGCCGCCCCCAAAAAAGCCCGGTGAAGCTGAAAATGCCAAGCGGCATCAACAAAATCTCTCCAGAGAAAGTGAGAGGTCGTCTATGTGTGCGTTGCTCGGGCGCGTTTGTTACTTACCTTCTACAGCCTTCTTATTTTATGGCCATAGTCATCGCACATGTGAACGCAGTGATTTAGCGCGTTTCGTAACACGAACAGGACTGTACAAACATACAGACGTATTGACAAGGCCTTTGACCTACGGTGTGGCCTATGGTGCAACTTGCTAGCGAAGTGTTGATTGCAAGTTTTATTTACCATTCGATAAGGTTAAATCGAGGAGCTCGATGTCGCAGTGGGAGACGCGCCTGGCTTGGGATCCCTCCGATCCGTTCATCGGATGGGTGACCATATTCTGAGCTCCTCCGTGCTTCGAAAAGCTCCAAAAGCCGTTGGCTGCCACCGGCATTAGCAGTTGCTAACAACCACGAACCCACACTGCCACTGCATCCTGCTTGGTGGTTTGTGGCCCGTACTCCTTTTCCGCCAGTGATAACAAAAATGAGCTGGTGAAGGTGTGATGAACATTAAATAAACGTGAATTAGTTTGGCAATAAATCAGTTTCTATATGTCTCTAAGGAGGTGATCAATAAAGCTCGAAATCGGATCGAATCGAATCGAATCAAATCGAATCGAATCGAAATACGCACCCATGCTGTACAAATATACAGAACTTTTGACAAGGCCTTTGGCACTGTTCAGCATGTGGTGTAAGCTAAGTGCTGATTGCAAGTTGCATAAAACGAGAATTTGTATGGCAATATAATATAATATGGTATAGAAGCAGTGCCTTCTGTCACAAACGAGGGGAATTAAAATGTGGCCATACAAATACTCGTTCTCATGTAATTATTTATCAACTGGGGCCAATTTTGCTGGTAGAGTGGCTATGCGCTCAGCTCGATAACCGGACGCCCTGGATTCAATTCCTAGGTCGGCCAAAGCGTGTTTCGGAATATCCGAAGCATAGCCGGGGTTTCATCACCAACCCATATTGGGAAGCGTGGTGCTAAACCCATAACCCATCAATTGTAGCGATGACTTGAATTCAATGATGGAGGCCATTGCCACGCAGTGCATTACGTGGCTATTTATACTCGTTTTCGTTAACGTGATCGAAGGGCAAATAAGACTCACACTGGGCCCCAGGACTGTTCAAACATACAAACGTATTGACAAGGCCTTTGACCCACAATGAGGTGTGTGGTGCAAGTGAAAGAGCAAAAAAGCGATTTAGTGATTTTTTACTGATTTAATAATTAAACTATTATACTCATAGCTCTATAAGTTTTATTTTTAATAATCAACATTGAAGAATTTAAATTTAAATTGAGTCATTTTTTTATGATTACTCGTCCATTGTTTTGTTATACACCAATATGCGTAATGCTGAGTCCGCGTATCGTTGACCAAATTAAATTATTTCTAACTCCTACTTGCTACGAGAAGTCACGTCAGCCGTTGGCTCCAGTTGATATTAAACACGATAGCCGTCGACAGCCACCAATCCAATTATCTCCGATCGTGACTTGCACCACACATCCAATCTGACCGTTCCGTTAATGAGATACTGACCGATATGTGGGTGAAAGGTCAGCCCTTGGCTTTGGCGCGGCAATTGTTGCGTGGATCAGCCATGGGAATTACTGCCAGGAAATGTGTAGTAAGCATGGGGGCGAGTGGCCGAAACTGGTGCCGAATCGGTACCGAACTCTCTTTGTGAAAATTTTCGGCATCAACAGTACAACTTACGGGAGTTTATACACTTTATGGGTCAACACATACACACACGTGTGGTACGAGTTTCCGAAGTAATTAAAACGTATACCTAAGTTTTAAGTTGAAATATTGGTCTCGGGCCAAGCATTCTGTCAGAACCAAAATCAGATGTCGCAAGAGGACTATGTCGCCTGTTACGCTTATGCAATAGCTATTTCTTATTAGGGTCGGAATAAGAATCCCCCCCCTTAATTAAGATTTAAAAGAAAGTTAAAATATTAATAGTTATAAGTTTTCGTGATTTATTATGACAGTGCAAGCATGGGACTTCAACCTCTGGATATCGGGCCGAGCGCTACCGAGGGTTTAAAACATTGTGATAGTCATACAAAAAATAGAGGAAACATACAATATAATTTAAGGATGACTCCATAAGAGTAATATAAAAAATATATATTTGAGGAGCTCTTCAGGTTTATGTGAAAAGGCAGCGCATTTTGAAAATGGCTGTTCGAGATTAAATTTGTAAATTTTATATCAAAACTAATAACCTTATAAACAGAACAAGTAGTTACAAGATACAATTTTTACTAGAAAAAAATCAACCTGCCTCAGTGAGCTCAAGTGGGAATCGAACCCACGACCTTCCTTCACTAATAACTATATATATCAATGTGAATGCAAAAATACAAAATAATATAGAATAAGTAGTGTTAGTAGAGATTTTAAACTTACAAAGTATACCTGTGGTACGCATAGGTACAAGTGGCAGTGGGCTGACCAAAGGCCATATTAGCCGCAGAAGAACCGATAACCGTTGAGGTAAACGAGATGTCAAGTGAAGACCGCGTATTGGCAAACGTAGTGTAAGACGTCCTCAGACCAGGTGGAGCGACGATCTCCACAAGGTGGCTGGCAAGAGCTGGATGAGAGTAACCGCGACAGTAGCTGCAGTCGTATAGTCTGATGATGATGATGATGATGATGATGATGATACCTTCCCTTCACGCTAAGCGAAACCAATTTGGTATGATGTGATGATCTTGTGTTTTGAATCTATATGTGTGATGTATTGTACCAAAAAAAGATTATTTCTATGTACATTTGGTAACACCAGTATTTTGGCCGAATATCGAAGCCGAAATTGCACAAGTCACATCACTATTTTCCTAGCCCAGTAACGACGCGTGGTGATTGAAGAAACAAGGCTCCAGTCTTGTTTATCGAGCGCTAATTCCGTATAATGTGATCTAACTGTTATGTCAGAACGTACGAGTATGTAACGGTTCAATGCCAGGTCGCAGATGCAGCGTACGATATCTCGTAGTTTATAATTTGACAATTGGTCTGGTAAGTGTGCAATTGCCTTATAAAAAAACAGGGGACTGTGGACCTTAGCGTTTAATATTAATTTTCCTATATACCTCTCATTTCGCTCTTGTCTTGAAAAAGGGATAGACGGACAGACATACAGCATGACAGACAGACAGACAGACACTACAGAAATAACAGATATACGGACAGACAGACACACGGGCTGTCAACAAAGTGGTCCTACAAGGAAAAACCGAGACTGTTTTATGATTTTTAGACACATGGATATACTCGTATTATGCCAGACGTCTCTTGATTACATCTGGCGTTATATCAAAGTGATGGTAGTTACCAAGGTGGACTACATTTTCAGCTTTCCTATCGTAACACACACTCACATCACGGGATCCTCCGATAATCAGCGTTGCAGTTTCTTGAAGATGTAACATATGTTGCGAGGAGTCCAGTTCGTCGTAGCATTTTAATTTTAACTTTATGTATTAGTTTTATTGTTAAAACCCAAGCCCAACTGCTACTCCGAATAAATATTTTGATTTTGAATTGGAATTTGAATTTCTCTTAAATCATCTACCAAAACTAATCGTCTATCGAAGCTCCGTTAGACTTCTACATTAACCATGAATTGGATTGTTATAAATATTGTGTTCTTTTAAAAAACTTAACTGCCGACCATCAGAAACCTGGAGGACATCGAGGTATTGGAATTCGGTCACCCATCCGGTAAACCGGCATTGCGAAAAGTAATTATCTTGAGTAATGGCAAGCACTTAGACTTAATTATATAAAAGTAGATTTCAAGTAGCTAGTGAATGGCTAGTTCGTGACCTTAACTACCTTCTTTACTCTCAAATCATCATCATCATCAGCTCATTATATGTCCCCACTGCTGGGGCACGAGCCTTCCCTATAGATGGATAGGGAGAACGGCCTTAAACCACCACACGGGCCCAGTTCAGATTGATGGTTGTTAACGACTGCTAATGCAGCCGGGACCAACGGCTTTAAGTGCCTTCTGAAGCACGGAGGAGCCCGAGATGATAAGTTACTGGTTACCCATCTGATGACCAGCCTATGTGAAAGTCGCTTAACCTTAGCAAACGCAGACCGGGCGAGTTAACCACTGCGCCATCGAGCTCCTCAAATGTTGCCCTTGAATTATAGTTTACTATTGAACACGGCATAAGTATACTTGCAGTTAACAGAGTTGCGAAATTCCTCATACATCGAAATTATGAAAGTGACAATTGACTGCATTGGCGGCCATTTTCTTAAGAGGTTGTATAGGTTGACAGCTTGTGTGCGACCGCTGTGGTGTTGTGAAGGTGATATTATGAGATGATATGCATAAGTAGGAGAGGAATATTTTTTATTAAATCTCCTATACTTATATTGGCATAACCTTATTGGATACCTATTAAATACGATCAAAGGAATATAAAAAATATTCCTTTTTGGAGGTTTTAAACGAATTATCGGGAAAGTTCGGGAATCGGGTCATGATTCAATTTGTTTGAATGTACAATTTACATTATAAAATTCGATGCAGTTATGCTATTTGGTAAAGAGGGGATGTGATAGGAAATCATTCTTTGAAATATGTTAATTTAGGGGTTATAAATATTTATAATAAAAAAATTAAATACCTACCCGACCGGAGTTAGGAGTTATAGTTATAACTTTATAGTTTTGTTCTAAAAGGGTCTCAAGGTGAATTATGTGAGACTTAACATAAATAACATTTACTCACCTACTTTGAAGCGAAATAAAGTTATGGTTAATTTCCCTCTTACGAACTTCTATCGAAATCGAATTCTGCGATAAATATTAACAGGTATTGTTGCATATATAAAATATCCAAAAAACAAAACTAACCAAACAATGGTTAAAAGTTTATTCTTTGCGTTAGATCAACTTTTGTAGCACAGCTACAAGACAGTAAAATCGAAGAACTTATAACCTCATCAGCGTTCAAAGTGAAGTCGTCAAGTTGTACCAATTTTTAGTAAGCTAAGTGTCTAATACCTTTTATGAAATCTACAATGGATTATGAATGGAGTGTTGCGTGGCTATATTTGCCCAAATACGACTGGTTAATGATTTTTTAATTGCTTTTAGTGTGACGTCACTTTAACTTTTGGTTTTCTGTACAAGTTGCAGGTTAATCATAGGTAATCATGGAGTTGTTTTGTTACTTGATGATTATGTAAGTCTCCTGACAAGTGTACGGTTTTTAATAGTTAAATAGTTTTTGTCAATGTCACATTTTGAATGGGACTTTCTGTTGAAAAAACCACAGCCGTTCGACTTTATTTAAATGTTTATGAAATAATTTGGGCTGAACTGAAATCGTGAAAAATATCAGCTAATCCATATAATTTGTAATACCCTAACTCGATGAAAACGTATGAAACTGATAATGTTTTTTTCACAATTTCATATTTCGCCCCATAGTAAAAGTTTTGAAAAATTATGGACAGGGTAAAGATTTAAGATTTTATAGTAGTTAAAAATTAAAGGATCTGAAGGAGTAATACATGAAGAAAGAAATAAATGACATGCACACGGAACCGATATCCGACACGTGCTTCACCCCGTCAGTGTTGATAATAATATCCTATGCTTATTTAGGATACAACTTTTTATTGTTTTACTGCAGCGAATTAGAGAAAAAAAAATAGTTTGCTCATTTGTTGGATTATCACGTCAATATCACAATAACATATTTCGATTTCCTCAATAACATTTACTCGAAATTCACCTAAAACAATCCAGTTTACGGAAGACCAAATAGTTATCTATATTGATAGTGAGAGATTTATACCCAACGCCGTGGCGTGTTCTAGTAAATCAGCTGTGGGTAGTTGGTTCGATTCCGGTGTCGCACCCACGTAGGGTAAGGCTGAAGGCACAATGGTTGGTGATTTACTGATATTTGATGTTATTACATATATATAATTTTCAAATAATAAAAATGTTGACAACAACAATTCCAGAACATTGAACAAATCTAGGAAATCACGTGACAGTTCTGTAGAACATGGACCAATTTTTTATTTGACCTAAGCATGAATTGCTGTTACCTAAAAAGTTAAAGACTAAGTTGACGGAACAAATTAGTGACGTCATAGTCCGTCATAAAAAATTGTTTTGACAGCTGCTAAAAAGCTTCTCTTTTGACTAACCAGTCAACTACCCAATAATAGTAATTTTAAAGAAAAATTATAAGAAGCAATGTTGTGTTCCGAAACTTAGAGAACAGATTACCCCCAGCTCATTTTTATTTCCCCACTGCTGGGGCTTGAGCCTTCCTTATTTATAGAAACACCACAGGGAGAACAGGCCATACCAACAGGTCGAGTGCGGTTTGGTGGTTGTTAACGACTGCTAATGCAGCCGGGACCAACGATTTTACGTGTTTTATGAAGCACACGTTTGCACAATGGGGAAACAATAACTCGTTCCATTTTAAAATAAAGCTCTAAATTCTTAGTAGTGCCAACCCAGCCATTTGTCCGAGCTTATTTTGGTCGATCACGAGCTAATGTAGAGTCTAAGTAGTTTGAGTTAATACTCGTTAAAAAACTTATACAACGTTCAATGTCTGCGTAAACTAAAGATACAAGATATTGCTTCACCATTTACGATCGAAGCTTTGACCTCTTACTGTCTTTACCCAACAATGTATACTGAGCTCTACAATAAATAATTTATGTGTCGGGAGGTGTTGATCATTCCACGCTAGTCATATTTCAATCCGTTCGATTTCATTCAGATAGCAACATCGTGTGTTGATGTGGGGTCAACACACTTGTGCTACACATATTTCTATGACATATGTATATCACCCGATTGTCGAAAAGTTCTTTTGCGCAGTGGTTAACGACTTCATTAAATTTGGTGTTCTATTGGTGAGATGTACTCTTTAAGTGGTTTTACTGAGATTAACGCGCCCGGTCTCCTATTGCTAAGGTTAAGCGACTTTCATAAAGGCCGGTCATCGGATAGTGACCAAAAATTTATCTTAGTGATCCTCCGTGCTTCGGAAGGCACGTAAAGCCGTTTATGGCCCGTTCTTCCTATCCATCTATAGGGACGGCTCGTGTCCCAGTAGTGGGGTCATAAAATGAGGTGGTGATGATAATGTTTTTCTTCTACTTCTTATCTCTAATTTATCTTTGTTAAAATAGTAATTGAAATTAAACCACTTTTATGGTTTTTGCAACCCGGGCGGCTGCACTGACCGCTACCGGGAGGGCTGACGTAAGCGTTGAATTTTGTCACTGCTTTTTAATTTTTTGAGTGCTAATACCGGCACAGTGCGCCATCTACCCAACGGTTATTGCAACCGATGGCTATGCAGACTCATTTTTGCAGATGAAATACCACAAATTTGAAAACACAACACTGTAGTAAATTTTTACTTTTTACTGCAGCAAGCACTTAAAAGCTTCTGCCCGGAAGAGATTGCTTGTTAGCAATAAGGCCGCCTACTTTGTACTCTTTATTTTTTTATTTCTTTTTTAAATTGACTGTATTGTTTTTCTTTTGTGTGCAATTAAAGTTTATTATTATTATTATTAAAAAATAAAAAGTAAAAAGTAATAATTTACAAGTGTCAATTCATTTTCAATGAAGCAGTGTCGATGTAAACTTGTCCGACTTTTTTGATATTAATTACATACCCTGGCTGTTTTGTGTATTTCTTTTTCTAGGGTTTTAAATATTTTAAACAGCCATTAAAAGTCTGTCTGTTTGTCCACCTGAGGCTGGTTGATTTTCTAGTAAAAAAAAAACAAAAAAAAACAAAATAGTTATTTACAATTATTCATTTCTAAATTGATGTAGTAATGATCGAGTCTTCCCTAAGTGTTGTCTGATTTGACACCCCATACACTAAGGAATGGAATTCATCGACGGACGTTAATGGCTCTTATAGACAATGCGCGGTTTACGACGCGTCGTAAAAAGTCGCATCAAAATGGGTTTAGCCCTACCCGGGCGGCGGCCAACACACGGCTGGGAATGACCTTTACACGGTGCGATTTATTTATTTATTTATTATTTATTATTATTATTAGTTACACGGGATGGACCCAATTACATAACTAACATACAGAATATAAAAATTATCATCATTATTATTATTACAATATACACTAATTACAATTAATTATTATTACACAACTATATCAAATTATAAAAACATTTAAACACAGATATAACACATAGGAACGCTATAGAGGACATTTACTTTCACAGAAACATAAACACTCTGACTGGATATCTGCCCAGCCATCCACAAATACATCGCAGTCAGGTTGCTGACACAGGAGCGCATTGAGGCCGGTATGCATTTGAACGATGGGCGAGTGGTCGTGCGTGATAGTGCGGCTCAAGGGTGGCGCAAACAGGCGGCCTTGACGACAAGTGCGGCGACGAACGTAGTTCGTCGGGGACATTCAGACGCGATAGTTGTTCAAGGAGCTCGAGGCACTGGATGTCACCACGCAACACTTTAATTGCTACCAGGATTAAGTCCCTGTGACGTCTCCCCAATAAAAATTTAGTTGGATACAGAAAAGGGTAATAGCCGTATACCCGTATAGTTGTATAACACAATAAGGTTCCGACTGTTAAATCGTTATTACGACTTTTATGCATTATGTATGGAAAATTCTTTGGCAATGTCATATATAATAATAATATAACGTTAAAAAACAGAATAATTACCTAATATTATAAATTATATAACGTATATAATGTAAAATGTTACTCAAGTTGACGAATTACGGCAAATCGGTCCTTTATCATATTTGGCACTTGGGACCAAACGCTGGCCCAACATGAGTTGGTGAGTTTTAACGACTGTCTTGTGACTGTGTTGTCTTGTCTTGTCTAGTCTTGTCGGATCTGCTGAGAGCTCGCTTCATACAAAAGACATAAACGCATGCACTTTTCATGTTTCTAGCATTTTCTTTCGAATAATATTTAATTTGGAACCTACGCTTTATCTGTATTAAACAAACAAACAATGAAATATAAAATTAACATTATTATTTTTTGGGACACTCTGGGAATGTTATCGTTAGAATGCGTTACGAAATACGTTACGTTAATAAAAAAAAAAATTATACAACGAGATAACTCTTAACCCTTATCACTTCTGATGATAAGAGCTCCTCACAAAGAATCAATAATCATTGAGAAACAGTAGGCTTAGCCAAAGTAACATTAAGAAAACGATAGCGAAGTTCGAAAAGAATAAAATGTATGGGATTGACATAAGCCGCGGTAAATCAAGTGGTCAATTCAAAATTCAATTCAAAATTCAAAATTCAAAATTCAAAATCATTTATTCAGTTTAGGCTACAAGTAGCTCTTGTGAATGTCACTATGCCATCGGTTCGTAAGTCTACTCTGGGCGGGAGATCTTGTACTGAGAAGAACCGGCAAGAAACTCAGCAAGTGTCCAGCTCTTTTCTCCCTTACAGCGTCAAAAATATTGGAAAATGCCCTATCATAGCAGGACACTTTCCATTACAAATAAACACAAAAATTATAGAAGACAACCACAACATGTAAATAAAAAACAAAAATATCACAAAATAAAAAAAAAAAAAAAACTAAGTCAACAACTAAGACAACAATCTTATGTCAATCCCATACATTACATACATACATACATACATACATCTTCTTAATGTTACTTAGGCTACCACCCCTGGTTCTTTTACATGTAACTGTTTAGGTGATATGGTCAAAGACAACAAGCTGTTTTATTGTTTCATAAGGTTTTTTTTATATAACACATAGGTGGCTAGCCTGGCGGACTCAAAAAAGCCTTAGATTGTTTGCATTATAGTGAAAGAGATGATTGAATGGTTGTCAATCTATTATCGTAATTTTATGGAAAAATGTTTTAATAGAAGAAAAGGGAAAAAAACATGTATTTACACAGACAAGAGACAATAGGAAATAATAATTATGTTCTTCAATTATTGCAATTCGTGTGTCTGTAATAGTTAAAGTAAAATAATAAAAGTAACTAAACCGAACACAGCAGTTCCTGCTGAAACTCAAAAATTAAATTGAAAAGGAACCCTTTTGGTGTCGCAAGCGTCCGCGAGCTACGGTGGCAGTTTTTATAAGGTAGGCTGTATTCATGTTTGCAGGCCCAGTATGAATAATCAATTAACAATGTACAGTCGTTATATCTAAAGGGCCTCGTGGTATATAGTAGTATAGGGAACGAACGTATAGGAATAATAGATGCGTTCCTAAGGCCTTTAGCATCAAACAGGCCGTATATCAAGGGATTAAGTAGGTTGTAAAACTTAATTAATGTGCCGTGTCAAGTCGTGCACTCTCTCACAGTTTTCTTTGTTAACTTTACATGGTTTTTTATTAATACTGTTGAGTGATAGCTTGAATGCTGTAATAGAGTTACGCTAATTTGAGTGTTAAGTGCCTCTCTGGCCTATGGTCTCCTGGTAGATAGATAGATAGATAGATAAATATTGCTCACACAAATTAAAACCAAAAACAGGTACATACAAAAAATCTTAAAGCTAGCATGGGCAAAGGCGGTCTTATCGCTTTAAGCGATCTCTTCCAGACAACCTTTGGTTTAGGAACCCAAGAGGGAGATAGAGGAAGTGCGCAAATACAGTAGAATACAATAGAAACATACTCGTATACCAGTACATAAAAAGACATACATAATAATAATATATAAATATAAATATAATATATAAATAATAAGTACACATACATACATACATATAACACCAACAATAAAAACCTAAAACATGTTACTAGCACGTGACTGATGCAATAGATGACTGTGCAGTTTAGACTTAAAGGCGGAAAGGGTCTTAGAGTGACGGATTTCAGACGGTAGCTTATTCCAAAGACAAGTAGCTCGGACAGTAAAAGAATCCTTAAAATATCCCGACCGGGTAAAGGGAGGCTTAAGGATGTTATCCGAATTTGACCTTAGATCACGCTTGTGTTCCGCCCCAAGAAATCGGACTTAACAATCTAAGAACTGGATATTGGATATTAAGATAAGATAAATACACTTTAAAGTACACTAAAAGACATTTTCACAAAAAGTACACGTAAAAGTATAGAATAGCTATGTACGTTTTATAAGTTTGAATAATAATATATATATTTTACCGGCTCTGTGTTCTAGAATATTGTATCAAAATTATTTGAACGACAACAAACGTGACAGTAACAGACAAATAGTTTCAAATCAATGCGAGCTAACATCGCAAATCGGAATCGTGTGAAACGAAACGCCGCAATGATACGTCGCTAACGAAACGCAAAGCGTTTTCCATTACGTTCCGTTACGGCTAGCTTAGGGCATAATAGTTTCGCGGGAACATCTGACTTTGCTGACCTTAGGGTCGTAAGTCATACGACTTATATCCGTGAAGGGCTTAAGACGGATATGTGCGAGTATATAATAAGAATAAGAAACATTTATTGACCTGCACAAAAACAAATACAAACAGATGAGAAAAAATAAAATAAAAATAACAAAAAAGGAACATCATAAATAACTAACACGATCACAAAAAAAAAGAGAGAAAAATAATAAATATAACTGTGATGTGCAAGGCCAACGGGTAGCTGTCTCAGCAATACTTTTGTGGCAACACACAGAAAGCCACAGAAGCGCAGGTTTTCAGACAGCTCCCTGAACGCGAGGTGGCGACGCGTGGTGTAATAAAATAACCACCAAATATACACTTTTGGAGAATAGTATATAATTATAAATAATAATATAAAATTTAATAACCACTAGTGGTCGCCTAGTGGTCGAAATTTGTAACACATCACCACCAACGTAACCAGCTCATTTTAAGTCCCCAAAGCCGGGGCACGAGCCTTCCCTATAGGGAGGAGTGCGGGGCGGTGTTTGTTAACGGCTGTTAATGCAGCCGAGACCAACGGCTTTACGAGCCTTTCGAAGCACCGGAGTAGCTCGAGATGATACGTTTTTGCTTACCCGTCCGATGACCGGCTTTTGCAAAAGTTGCTTAACCATAGCAATCGCTGACCGGGCGCATAAAACACTGCGATATCGAGCTCCTCAAAAATAATAGTATAATATAAAAATAATACTACTGGATTGAAGTTCGATCGCGAAGTGGCTTGGCCGTTACGGTTATAATCTTGCAAGCCAAGCTAACTATGTTTATAACTATGTTTAACTATGTAATTATTTTGTAAGCCAACGTGTTAATGTCAGTCTTATTTAACGTCATCATTACGTCATCATTTTTATAAATATCAGGGATCAGTTGAGAATACGCGAATAAGTAAGTGATAAAAATATTCAATTCAAATTACTTTATTGCTATGTAAATGTAATAATAACATTTTATCGCATTTTTTATCAAGCAATTGGATAATTGTTTTAGAAGGAAGTATATTAGGTACTTTATCAGATCTCTGATGAATGCATGACGAATGCTCTAAAGTGTTTTCTGTTTTGTTTCCTTATCTCATTAAGACAAGGGATTTAGCTTATACAGCCTAATGTTCAATTATTTTTTCTTTATTCGATGGTGATATATGATAACTTTTTTACGATGAAAGACGGTGGAATGAAGAATAGTGTTTCCTTTTCCCTCCCGATTGAATTGAATTTAATAAGTAAGTAAGAGTAAGTTAGCCCATTTTTGTATTATTTATTATCAATAAGAATAATGATATAACCTAGACCGTGGGTTGCACGTGACCCAGACTAGCACATAATCGAGGCGAATGGTTTAAACAAAGAGAGGCATATGCCCAGCAGTGGGAGAGAGGCTGAAGATGATTATGGTGGCCAAAATATTAACTTCTTTCGTCTAATTGCAAAATTGTACAAAAGCAGATTTGCGGTTTTTACAAACTCCTTTTACGCGGTCTCATACGCTCACCGACGACGATATGCCGATTTTAAATATAAAGAACTTAACAGTTAGGGTGGTGGCACCGGTGTTCGACATGAACCAATAATCGACCCTTTTTTTAACCATCATAAATAAATATTTATAAAATACAGTGAAAAAATTAAATGCCTACCCGACCCAGCCTGGAATCGAACCTGGGCTACACTGCTTTTTAATTTTTGAGTGCTTTTATTTCATCTGTATAGATGAATCTGCAGAGCCATCGGTTGCAATAAACCGTTGGATAGATAGCACTTGCACTAAAAGCACTCAAAACTAAAAAGCAGTGTAAAAGTTCAGTGCCTACGTCAGCTTTCCCGGTAGCATAATGGTCAGTGCAGCCGCCCGGATTGCGGAAGAACCAGGTTCGATTCTGGCTAGGTCGGGTAGGCAATTTAATTTTTTCACTGTATTGTATAAATATTTAATTCAGCTTCAGTACAACAATTAGCACTTGAAAAAAAGGTAAAATTTGTTAGAAGTAGGTGTCAGCTTTGATTTGCGACGAATTAAAGTAAACATCCTATAATTGTATTTAAGCAACAATTAAATACAGACCTATTATGAAGTAGAGTAAACATCCTATAATTGTCCCACAGATGGCCAAATGCCTCCATCATTGAAATCAAGTCATCGCTACAATTGATGGGTAATGGCTAAATCACCGCGCTTGCTTGGTGATCACAAACCCGGGCTATGCATCGAAATACACTTTGCCCGACCTGGGAATTGAACACGGGACCTTCGAACCTCACCGAGGCGTTCCTACTTTAATTTTAGAAATTCTATTTAACTTTTTTGCGATGAGAACTCTAGTGTCAGTGTTTTAAAGTGGCCCAGTGTTTAAAAGATTTTTGAAATTCTCCATTACTTATACCGAAATGTGATATCTGTTAACCAACCAAGTGTTGTGGTACCGCTTGAAAGGTAGCTGTCAATTAATATAAGATAGAACGGTAAACAGTTAATAGAAACCGGAAGCTGTTTGGTCAATTCAATTAATTTTGTGTTGAAATTTTAATTAAAAAACGGTGAAAACTTTTGACGGGTTCAAATTAGGTGGTGAATAATTTCAACTATAAAGCTTAACGATCGAAGCACTGAGGAAAGACAGGCACTAACTGTGGTCACCCATCCAGGGATTCGACATTGCGGTAATTGCTCAACTTTAACGATCGCAACCCTGGCTCCTAATTTAAGAATCCAATTTAAATGTTACCATTCATCTAAAATTACCCAAATTAAAAAGATATGAAGATGATCCCATTCGTTACCTACAATTATTGACATTGATCTGGTCTTTGTTTTAATATTATTATACCATTTCGTTGTTTCACTTTTCTAATAACTATGTAAGATATTTACTGCTTTTATAATAATAATAATGTTGTGTACACATCCCTTGTACAGGCGCCTGCACAACAACTTATCCAAAACTGTAAAATTTCTTCAAAACATTTTCAACCATATTGCTTAGTGCTAAAGTTCAAAGTCTATTGAGGAAATTTGACAGTTTGTGGTAGGTTGATTGTGTCTCTGTCTAAAAATATTTGCTAAAAAGTGACAACATCTGTCATAAGCATTGTCTAACTAAGTTTAGCCATCGATCGTATTGTGGTAAGGCAGTGAATGTCTAGAACGCTATTGTAACTTCAATTTATTACTTTTACATCGACTGTATTTTGTTTTGTCATCAGCAACCATCTCCTCGAAACAACACTGAGCATTAGCAATCACAACAACTCCATCAACTTTTAAATTCGCATAATAGTTAGCCGCAAAATTGTATGGACGAATAGTTAATTCATTTACGTAAATGTAAACGCCGCATTTTATGTGTCATACTAAAATTACTATACTATATATACTATACTATATACAAATTGATCTTTAGCTATTCAGCTATTATGCTATAGGTCGTCGGATGACCTATGTGTTTGTACTGTGACCTTAGTGGTTGCGAAATATAGACATGACATGATGCATTTAGCTATTTGCTGCCTACGTTGTCAAATATATTGTGATGTGTGTGCCTTTAAACGGTCAAGGCCCTTACTTACCTTGTTTATCTTATATTCGTATTATTTATCATAAGATTATTTTAAAACGAAACGAAACAACCATTACGGGGATCCGAAAATCGGGTTTATTTTACACATTGATTTTATCCTGACGTTTTAAACTCTTTGCGGTTTCCGTGGTCACAGGGAGACTGGGTTGTTGGTTCTCTCATAATTAATTACCTAGTTAGTTGCATACCGTCTTTTTGTTTTTGTCGGGTGCGTTCCGTTTTACAAAAAAATTCAAAATTCAAAATATTTTCCAAAGATAACAGAGATCCGTCGTTTATTTAAGCAGGAAGAGCATCTCGTATCTTTTGGTCTGGCAGTATTGGGGGTAGGATTTAATAGCTTGTATGTTGCGATCCCGGATCGGTAAATTCCAACCATATTTTCTACTGAAGTAAGGTTTTAAAAAAAATCAATGGCCTTGCGTGTCATCCTCGGGATGAATAGTTGTTCTCTAGCGAGTGTTTAAGGTTAACAGAATCTAACTTATTGGTTACATTCAATTAACCTTTATCTACTCGTGGTGGCTGTGTGGTTAGCTGTAGAAGTGGGAATGTTCGTCTGCCTGGTTGAGGTCTGGCCAGGCTTTCATTTCGAGTGAGCGGGTCCGAGTAGCGGTCTAGGTGGGGCCTGTAGCGAAGCCTGTGTACGTGTCCACGGAGCAACTCGCTCGAGACACTAGTCTTCAAAGTACCGGATGAAGAATGCGCTTCGGCGCGTCCTGATCCGGCGTTATGACCTGACGTAGATGGTCCCATGTGCTTGCGTATAGATGTTTGACACCTACTTTGTAACCGCTAGGTTGGTAGGGGGTGTCAGTTTAAACTTTAAAGTCGTGTGTAGCGGGGTAACCTTTATCCTTTCGGGCTTGTTTGCATACTGAGGCTTATTTACATGTCTATTATAAAACAGGCGCGAATTTCAACTATTTTCTATATTTACCAACAGATTTGCGCTATCACACATTAGTAGCAAAAATCCTTTAAACCCACATAGAAAAACTAAAACGCTTGTTTTTGGGTATGGGGATCGAACCACGGTGTCTCGCATTTAACCCGAGAACTCCCGCTTCCCGTGCGGTGCCGGGGATAAAGAATTGCACCACCCCGTGCTTTCCGTGGGTGTCGTAAAGGCTACTTAGGGACCATTTCAGAGGATGGGCAGCAGCATCTCATTGTGATAAGTCTAACCATACTGCGATCGTTAACCCGCCTGCCAAGCGTAGCGATTATGGTAAATTCCCCTCAATCTTGAGCCCTTTGTCCAGCAGTGGACGTCTTTTGGCTGAGATGATGATGATGATGAGCCCGAGAACTATCCAGTCGGCTACCGACAACGCTTCAATCTTCCAATCAAAGAGTTGTCATGGAGAATTTAGTATTAAACGTAGGAGATTCTCTATGGATGCTCAAAGCTTTCTAGCGTCTGGTAATGTGCGGTGTATTCAGGTCACAACTGAAGGTTATCGTGGCACAGGATTGGAATCCGTGTGGGTGCGAATGCGAAGTCGTTAGTGACATGTCTCGTTGCTTGTAGTGTTGTTGGCGATGCGAAAAACTTTTTGTCGATGTCGATAATTCTATAGAAAATTATAAAAACATTTAAATTTTTTATTTTGACACAGAACAGTCAGTACACAGAAATACTAGTACAAAAACATACAACATTAATAGACAATGAGTGCCCAAACATAACTAACTGAGTTACTTATTAATTTCAACTTTAACTAAGACCCTCATTACGTCAAAGAAACAAAACAAAACAATAAAATAAAATACTTTTTATACTTAATAAAAGATGTCCTTCAACTATGGTCTTATGGGAAAGGATAATACTTATTATGTTTACATTTGTTTTAAAACTTTTCTTAAGTATAACCGGTGAGTGAAAGTACCGGAGGTCCATTTCTCACCCCTCCCCCCTCCCAATTCCTACTCCCTCCTCAAGGCCGGCAACGCATCTGCGATTACTTTGGTTAAAATATTCTTTCGTATATTACATTTATAATTCGAGACACATTAATAGATACAGTAAATTATTGTCGCATTCAATACTTGAAAGGTTGTAAATATCCATTTTACAAGTTCGTTTTAGTGCTGTTTGATAAATAAAATCGAATATATGGCACTATTAAAATAAAATACTAATGTGAAAACTGATATGCTATTCCATTAATAGTCTATGTTATTTACGGTGTGCCTTCGGTGTTATATTTACGGTTTGCTATCAGCAAAACGATATTAAACCGCAATGGTGTCTCCATTGCGACTTGGCTCAGTTTGAACGTATATTATGTTTTTAATTTTTTAATCTTGTACACTATACTCCTAATAATTGTTAGACATAACTTCTTTAACCTGTTTTACAATATCAACATTCAATGTTATTTTGAAATAAACAAATCAAAAGAAATAGTCATAATAAATTACAAATATACCCGACAAAATACTAAAATAAAATTAGAAAGTACAATATGTTAATTAATAGGGAGTCTCTTTTAGCTTATGCCTAGTGGTAATATTCTACCACCTATACACAAATGTCTTACTTTTTTACTTTATTCGATACTGTTATTCATTCGTGCGTTACAATCTATCGACAATATAGCGAATGTCACAACACTAAAGAACTATAATGCTTAGTAATCTTGGTTAAAAGCACAACTACGGATAAGCATAATATGCACATATCCAAGTCTGCCGCCATAACAACAATGCTAGTATCGTTGCTGATAATTGAGAGGTAAGAAAACCAGTTGATCAGTAGTTGGGGATTCCGGGTGAAGTGCGCATCCACCTTCGGTCTTATCATCTTAACATCAAGTGAAATGAAGGTCAAGTGCTTGGGCCAGCGTGATGAAACAAATCTGTTGTGTGTTAAGTTCGAACTTCAATGCCTCCTTACATATTTTGTTATTAATCCTTTATTGGTACATGTATAGAAATTTCTTATTGAAGCACGATGCACAAGATTTAGTACTCTTGTGCACGTTGCACGTTGCACTGAACGCCTCGGTGGCCGAGTGGAAAAGCGCTTGGCCCGATACCCGAAGGTCCTAGGTTCAATTCCCAGGTCGGGCAAAGTGTAAAAGCCCGGGTTTGTGATTATGAACCCGCATTTGGCAAGCGTAGTGATTAAGCCAATACCCATCAATTTGTAGCGATGACTTGATTCCAATGATTTAGGC
This sequence comes from Eudonia truncicolella, assembly GCA_949315975.1. Taxonomy (NCBI): domain Eukaryota; kingdom Metazoa; phylum Arthropoda; class Insecta; order Lepidoptera; family Crambidae; genus Eudonia; species Eudonia truncicolella. The sequence continues at coordinate 2,243,285 of OX438848.1, read as the reverse complement.
CATTGCTCAGCAGTGGGACAGTATATAAGCTAGACCATTTTAGGGTTCTGTACCCAAAGGGTAAAACGGGGGGGAACTAAGACTCCGCTGTCCGTCCGTCCGTCAGTCCGTCTGCCTGTCCGTCTGTCACTAGGCTGTATCTCATGAACCGTGATAGTTACACAGTTGAAATTTTCACAGATGATGTATTTTTGTTGCCGCTATAACAACAAATACTAAAAAACAGAATAAAATAAATATTGAAGGGGACTACCATACAACAGACATGATTTTTTTGCCGTTTTTATAGATAATGGTACGAAACGCTTCGTGCGCGAGTTCGACTCGCACTTGGCCGGTGTTTTTACTTTATGCATTGTACAGACGCTTGCACATCAACCTATCCAAAACTATCAAATTTCTTCAATAAATATTTAACCATATACATTAAAATCAAAGTCCATTAAAATATTTTAACAGTTTGTGGTAGTCTGAATGCAGGCGTGTGTACTTTTGCATTGTAGGTAAGTAGTTGGTTTCTGCAGTTTGTTGCAAGTGAAATTGTTCCCAAACACAATAAAGCGAGCTATTAATTAATTAGGCACGTTATTTTCGCTATAATTAAGCAAACTTTCACTGGGGGAAGAAAGTTTTCGTCCAACTCTTTGATGCCTCAATACGTCAAATCGACCGTGTGAAATATGATAATTTCTCATAGGCGTGAAGCGGAAACTAGTTTTTCGGTGTTGACTCTTGTGAACGGTCAAGGTTTGTGTTGATACCGAAGTGGAGTTATTATTATTATTTGAGAAACTTTAATTTACATGTAAATATAGTTTTTTTTATTAAGGCAACTGCCGACAGGCGTCTGCATTCCAAAGCGGTGATAAAATAACGACTATTAAAAATAAGAGAGTGGTTTTTACTTACATGAAGAGGCCTATTCCCAGCAGCCCACGCATGGTCTGCAATTGCTAAGGTTAAGCAACTTTCGCAAAGGCCGGTTATCGGATGGGTCCCCAAAAATGTATCATTTCCAGTGTCTTCGTGATTCGGACGTAAAGCCGTTGGTCTCAGCACTGGGCCCGCGTGATGTCCCGTTCTCCCTATCCGTCTATAGGGAAGGCTCGTGCCCCAGCAGTGGGGATATAAATGAGCTGGTGATGATGATGATGATGATGATGATACTTGTATAGACAAAGGAACTTTGTTCTAAACACCATATTTCAATAAACACTCATTGATAGATATAGTAGTGAGTGACGCCATAGTTCACGCCATACTTCCCATAAAGCTAAATCAAACTAAAAAGTTAGCTATAGCTAAATAGAAACTAAAAAGTTCAATTCAAATTCGAAAACCATTTTTTCAGTTTAGGCTACAAGTAGCTCTTGTGAATGTCACTATGCCATCGGTTCGTAAGTCTACTCTGGGCGGGAGATCTTGTACTGAGAAGAACCGGCAAGAATTTTTTTTTTAAATTTTGTGTATATATATAATCAAGTGTCTTACAAATAAGCAAAGAATAAGCTCCGTTACTGAGACGAAACACTTTTTTTTTGGAGAGAGATTGCTGATTGCCTCAGACGGTATTTTCAGCTTCACCGGGCTTGTTTGGGGGCGAGGAACTTAAAGGTTCCCTCAAGCCGTGTGAAACGAATCCTTGATAAAATCTTTGTTAGTGGGAAGATCAAGATCACAGTGGAGGTCTACATTGCGATAAAACCACGGGCAACCCGTGGCACCACGCATGAAGCGGTTTTGGAGGGTTTGTAAGGTATACAAATAGGAGGGCGCGGTATGCGCGAAAACTACACTAGCGTAAGTCATGACGGGGCGAGAGACAAAACACGGATTAACTATTCGGAGCAGCTCTGTTTATTTGTACCCCCTGTAGGTGTATATTATGATTGTGCTTCGAATAGGTTGTTATTTGCTTTTACTAATTCCACAGATAAGTTAAGTCTGCGCTGCGTGTATTAATCTGCTATCTATTACACAGACTAAAAATAATTATAAAGGCGCCAAGAGAGGCTTTTTATATTTATTTCTACGCCACGGATGTGGAGGCAATCAGGCGATCATAATATCTTCTCGCGTACGAGCTGAGTCTAAGGAAAACAAAAAAAAAACTTCTTAATAGTGTTATATTACCCCGTATAAGGTGATCCCAATGATGTTATAAATAAGACAGTGAGAAAGTTTGTTCGTCCTTTAATCACGCCAGAACGGTAGCTAAATAATTAGAATAATTATTATTTTTTCTTTAATAAATAAATTAATTATTAAAACAGAACATAATAAATGTGTATTGCAGAAGTTTAAGAGTGTGTTGCAAAAACCTATTTTATTTACAATTGTTTCGCAAGAACCAGTGTGGCGAGAACTCATCGCACCGCTCCCAGTGACTGTTTCAATTGTAGACGCAAGAGTTAGTAATATTATTGTTCCTTGACAATAACCTAATTATTAACACTAATTATGATTTAGCAATTATTATGTATTTTCACAAATTTCTGCTGAGGCTGTTGATTTTTGTGCGTGTGCCTGCTTACCCTACGGCTTTAAATCTTGGGATCAGTTATTACCATTAAGCAGGAAAACGCATTACGAATTTGCTACCACGAGCTCAGTAGTAATATATATAATAAAAACATTTTTTTTTATACTTAGCACGGCAAATGACTCCACACCACCTGATGTTAAGTGGAAATGGAGTCCAGACGCGAAGACAACTGGTGCAGCGTGAAAACAACGCAGCATCAGTCAACTTCACTCTGCCGGCCCACAAGGTGCTTCTTCACGCCTCGTTTGAAGTACCCCATATCATAGGAAAGAGGGAAAACATGTGCTGGTAGACTATTCCATCTTTTGGAGGTGCGACAAAGAAACTAGTCACCAAATTTCTTTGTGCGCGATGGGATATGTGTGACAGTGAAGCGATGACACCGGAGAGCAGCACGTGTACTCCTATGGAGGAAGGGAGAAGGTGGGATGAGGTCAAAGAGTTCTTCAGAGCACTCGCCGTGATATAAGCGATAGAAGACGCTGAGTGACGCTATATCTCTACGCAATTGCATCTACATTGTTTTAATTAGCCTACTTTGTCCCATTGCTGGGCAAAGGTGTCTCGTACTTTTGTTTAAAAAAAAGTCGGGTTCGTCACTACCACAAAACAGTTGTCACTCTTTCTCGGTCGACCTTTTATATTCTTTGAGAGCGAATATGCTGATTGCCACTGTGTATTTTTAGCGTCACCGGACTTATTTGAGGGCGGCGAGAAACTTTAACGGTTCCTCAAGCCGTTTGAGACAAAGCACTGTCAGAGGTTCCATGCTTGATTCTCCGAGGGAATCGGAATACTATCTGCACCCCGATCCGATTCGGAAAGCACTTGGCCCTTTATCTCACCTGATGTTAAGTGATGATAAGGCCGAAGGTGGAAGCGCACTTCACCCGGAATCCTCAACTACTGAGATGCTGGCTTTCTCTCTAACTGCCGGGATACAACAATACTACTTGCTAACATTGATTTTATGGTGACATATTTAGATAAGATGGTGGTAGCTAGCAAGGCTTAAAGCAAGCCCTACCACCAATCAAACGTAGTACAAACATTTTCCCACTGCTGGGAATCAAACTGAAACCGAAGCCGGGACCTTTAAGTTCTCTAGCCACTACAGCAAAGAGGTGGTTAAAATTTTATGGATATGTTTTCCCACTTAATTAGAATTGAAGCACACCCTACTAGTTCCTTATTTTGTTAAAACGATAAGATCTTAAGGGATTATTACATTGCAATCATTCAGTGCACTCTTAATTATTCTCTGACTAAAAAGCGTAGTCTACGTTCAAGATGTAATATGTTAAAATGTTAAGCGTGGTGCACATGAGAAGGAGACACTCAAATACATATTATATTAAATTTTGTACTTTTATACCTTGGTTCTCCTTCGAATAGAAATAATAATAAATAGAAAAAAACTGTTAAAAGGTAATTTAATCATCATCATCATCATCATCAGCTCATTTTTATGTCCCTACTACTCGTAGGTACTGGGGCACGAGCCTTCGCATATGGATGGATAGGGAGAACGGGCGATGAACTACTACGCGGGCTCAGTGCGAATTGGTGGTTGTTAACGACTGCTAATGCAGCCGGGAGACTTCGAAGCACGGAGGAGTTCGAGACGGTAAAAATTTTTGGTCGCCCATCCGCCGACCGGTCTTTGCGAAAGTTCGCAATAGACACTGTCTCATCTGTCAAATTCGCAATAGACACTGTCTCATCTCTAATGTTCTTGTTTGTGTGAATTACCGACTTTAATTCAAATCCCATGTCGAAGTGCAAATAATAATTATTTTATCTTATCTTATCTTTTACTTTAGTTGCAATTCACGTTAAAATTTAATCAATGAAAAAATAGATTAAATGATCTAATAAAGCTATATCGTATAGCTTCTTCTCTGGATCTCTAAACCGGCCATAGTATGAGCAAAGTCCACGATGTGTACTTTTCTTTAAATAAATGTAATTTGTCCGTGTTGTACACGCCCGCAAAATTAACTGAACGCAAAAAGAAATTAACAGGGAGTGTGTGTGTATGATTAATCATTTTATATTTATATATTACTAGGGGCACGCCCGCGACTATAATATAACTCCCGTTATTCAAAAGGATGTTTGTAAAAATCTTTTATAAACTTAAGAGCCCCCGTTCTTTGACTGTACCTTAAATGCGCGTGCGAGTTGACGACAAAAAAATACAGGTAGAATCGGGAGTTGCCAACTCGCGCGCACTCGCCACTTTCACACATGCCACTCGACGAATAAGTCCTCTTATCGGTGTTGCCATTTCCATTCGGATCTATCCGAAGTTAATTCTTTTACTTCGTTATAAGATGACGTATATAATGTATATAACATAACGTTCGCCATCTCTTTAATTTGTTCCACATACCTTTCCTCTCTTTCCTTCTATCTTCCCTTCAATTATGTTTTTAATGAATTTGTAGTGTACTATTAAGTGGCCAATCATCTTTCTCTTCTGTTTCCAATTACTTTTAATATTTGGCAAAATTTCTCTTACTCTTTAACTAAACTAACTATAAATATCTTTTAGAAAACGATCATTACTTGTCCAAAAACCATCATCACTGTAATTTAAATCTATATTTATTATATTGTGCTTCTGTATATTATATACATCCTTATTTTACTTACAGTTATTTAAAACTGTTATGTTTTTATCAATAGCGTATTATGTATTTATATTATTATTATAATTATCGATATTTTTATATTGCTGTGCTGTAAGTTCTAATATAAAAATATTCATGGTGCACCAACGCGACGACAAGCCCAAATTAAACAAATATTCTTTGTCCATCCAAAGGTTGTCTGGAAGAGATCACTCTTAGTGATAAGACCGCACTTTGTACGAGTACTTCTATGCAATATTTTTGTCAATTGTTTATTTTAATTTTTAGTGTAAACAATAAAGTACATTTCTCTTGTTCTTATCTTAGTTTCGTCAGTACTAGGAGGCGCATTTCAACGCCATACAAATTCTCGTTTTCATTAACGTGATCGAATGGTGAATGAAACTGGCGCTCACCACTCCGGCGACAAACGAGCTTTGTTACAATTATGCCATACAAATTCTCGTTTTCGTTCAAAGTCAAAGTCAAAGTCATCATTTTTTCAACATAAGCCTTGACGGGCACTTAGTGACGTCAAAATAAAGTAGCTATAAAAATTGTTTAAACTAAACTACAGAATCTACCACCAGCTCGGATTTTGGGGGAGCCTTCGACCAAGAAGAGCTGGCAAGAAAATCAGGAGGCTTATTTCTTTTTATCTATCTTTTCAACCAAATGATCGTTTACGTGAACAACGAAGAATAAAACTTGTCCTAAGCACTTGGACTGCTAAACGCCTACCAAATTAACCCTCTGGGGGATACAGTCTTGAAGTCTATCAACCAGTTTTTACAAAGCTCCTGCATCGTTACCCATTCGAGTCGCTTCAACTGGTATTTTTTAAGTTCTTTACCAGAGCTGTTTATAAAGTGACTAAGATGATATCGGGTGATGACGACGTACTGGTTTGACTCGTGTATGCAACGTCCTTTACCGCTACACTACTAGGTGCCACAGCGATGCGACCAGCGACGACATACTGCCAGGTGGCTGTGGTCGGTCGCTGAACGCTTTTGTACTTAATATAATATCTATGAATTTCATGCAAATTTTGTTGCGAACAAATTATGATTCCGGAAAAACGCAAATGGATTGAAAAAATATTTAAAAAAAACGTACAGGTATAGCGTACCACCAATTAGACTTTATTAGCTAATAAAGTCTTCCCGAGCAAAATTTTCATACTTGTTCCACACTTTTTTTCCTTTATTAAAAACGAAAGAATGCAACATTAGTATAGTAATAGTATTTAATGTAAATAATTTACTTTTAGAAATGCTTAATCAATAAATAATTTTTCTTTCTTTCTTTCTTTCTAGTAGCTGGTTAACTGCTAGTAAAGTTATTATGGCATGGTACCTACTAAAATTATCGGCGACTTTCATTGCTGATCGTACTAAATAAAGAATGTAATATGTACCTACTTCACATTTCATACGGTTAGGTCGTAATGTTTAAACGAAAGTACCTAAATACCTTATTTCACTGACGGACACTGTCCTGGGGCTATATCGTTAAGACGTAAGGTATTTTTGTGTTTGAATTAGTTATTTTTCCATAAGCGATATGTGAAATAAATGAAGTTTATTATTTTTATTATGTTCATGAAGTCGCTGTCGCATATCTGTGGCGTACAATACCTACCAGGTTAAGCTCATTTCTCGGTACACAGGTTATACCATCCACGTTAACATAACTGACATTTTATTGACCACTACTGAAAGTAAAAATAATCATTCACTTTGCATAACTATGTGAATCGATTCCAAGTAAGAGTAAAGAGGTAGCGGTCTTCTAACAAGCTCGTGTTGCGATAAGTCGAATCGAAATAAATATTTGACCGTGTGATTGTGATTGTTTTCATAGAAAAATAATAGTCTAAATAATCCATGTTCTTTTTTTTTGATTTCTTTATGTTGTGTTTGATGAAGTTCTTATGGAGAAAAAAAAAACGTAAAAAATACGAGGGAAATAGTAAAACAACAATTCACTCTCTACTGGACCGATTTAAAAAATTCTTTCACCATTAGAATGCTTATCCGTGCGGTGACGGAGAAAGAATACAATTCGCCGCCCCTCTCCTCCGGTGGGTGTCGTAAGAGGCGACTAACGGATTTTCGAGCTTCCATATGCTCCACTGCGTGGTAGGGCTTGGCCCGTCTGGTTAGTGACCACCGTACGCACGGTGTAAAGCCCGTCAAGTGACCGCTTGTCGGTCGCGTTTCGGGATCAGCCAGCGTATAACCAGAGCTCGAGTAAATGTTGCTGCGATGCATTTGGTCTGCGGAGGCTTCCGTCAAACCAGTGCCAGGAGGACTTCATTAACCCGCCGACCAGGGAGACCCGTAGAAACGGCTGTCCCGCTGGCCGCCCGTGGCACAGTACAGGGGCCCAAGCGAGCCTAACCAGCTCGTGAGGCTGCCTCACCATGCCACGCATAATCTCGGGGTGGCCCGTCGTGCCGGTTGGTGACCGGGAGGTGGGGTCCCGGCGGCCATTCCCGGGGGGGTTCGGGGGCCCTTCCGTTCGGCGGGTTAGTGAAACTCTTTTGTAGGCAGTTTCCTGGTGAAACATGCCGCCACACTTTGACCATTCGCATCGCGGCAGCATTTCCTCGATTCACGCCTCCCTCCTTTCTTACACCATGACAGCGCATAACATAAGAACTGGTACTTCAGCGGTGCACACCCCCACCACAACCTTACCGTTTGAGGTTGAGTTCGCTAACATCCGCGGACTCCATGCAAACCTCAATGCCGTTCATCACCATCTTGAGACGGCACGGCCAGCAATGTTATTCTTGACGGAGACGCAAATAATCTGCCCGGCTGACACCACCTACCTGCACTATCCGGGCTTTGTGCTTGAAGAATCATTCAAAGCCAAAGCCGGTGTTTGCTTATTCGTTCGGGCGGATGTTTGCTGTCGCTGTCTGCGCTGTCTGGAGGACCCTTCCTTTTCTCTCCTTGTGGTACACGTCGACTTGGGCTCTCATAGCCGTGTCTACGTCTGCGTCTACCGATCCCATAATGGCGACATGGAGACAACTCGACTCATGGATCACCTTAGTCGGGTGGCAGATGAAGCGCAGGAGCGGTTCCCATCGGTGGAATTGGTGTTTTTGGGGGACTTCAATGCTCACCACGAGTTGTGGTTAAGTTCCTCCAAAACTGACCATGCTGGTAGAACTGCCCACGCGTTCGCTCTCACGCACGACCTGACTCAACTGGTGAACCAGCCCACCAGGATCCCAGATATAGTCGGTCACGCGCCCTCTTTGTTGGACCTTCTGCTGACGAGTCGCCCTGCTGGTTACCTGGTGGAGGTTCGAGCTCCTTTAGGATCTTCGGATCACTGCTTGGTATCCAGTAGGGTGCCTCTGGCCCCGCTACCGCCTTCAGCGGTATCGAAACGCCAGATTTGGCACTACTCGTCGGCAGATTGGGATGGTATGCGGGACTATTTCGCATCCGTTCCTTGGGGGCAACGCTGCTTCAGTGGGAAGGACCCATCAGCTAGTGCGACTGCAGTTGCTGATGAGATAGTTTTAGGGATGGAATACTATATTCCGCACTCCTATCTCATCGGCAAAGGCAGGCGCAACCGATGGTTCAACCGCGAGTGTGCCAACGCTGTTGATAAAAAACAGGCGGCATACCGCGCTTGGATCAGAGGTAGAGCTCTTGGGGATCCCGAAACCCGCGCGCTGAAAGCAGCCTTTAATAATGCCACCAAGTCCTGCAAAAGAGCCTACATCAGAGCGGATGCCCAGCGCGTTGCACGGGTCGGCCAAGAACTGCTGACGCATCCTACGGGCAGCCGTAGCTACTGGCGTCTGGCCAAAGCCGTGCAGTCAAACTTCTGCCAACCCTCGCTGCCACCACTGAGATGTCCTGACGGAACTTTAGCTCACAAGCCGCAAGAGAAGGTCGATCTCCTGGCTAAACTTTTTGCGGCTAACTCCCGAATCGATGACTGCAATGCACAGCCACCTACAATTTCTCACTGTGGCCACACAATGCCCGATTTTAAAATCAGGCAGTGTGATGTCCGTGCGGAGTTGCAGTCAATCGATGTCCGGAAAGCTAATGGCCCTGATGGCATCCCACCAATAGTCCTAAAAATGTGTGCAGCGGAGTTGTCCCCCGTGTTAACGCGCCTATACCGTCTCTCGCTCTCTTCAGGTTGTGTGCCGGAATCTTGGAGAGAGGCCAATGTGCAACCGGTCCCCAAAAAAGGAGATCGGTCAGATCCTTCGAATTACCGCCCCATAGCCGTAACTTCAGTTTTGTGCAAAGTCATGGAGCGCATTTTAAATAAACAACTTGTCCACTACCTAGAAGAACACTCCATAATTCATGATCGCCAATACGGGTTTCGGCCGAAGCGGTCAACGGGTGATCTTCTAGCGTACGTTGCACATCTCTGGGGTGAGGCTATTGACAAGCGTGGTGAGTCGGTGGCTGTTAGCCTCGACATAGCCAAGGCATTTGATCGGGTCTGGCACAAAGCTCTTCTCTCCAAGCTTCCGGCATACGGTCTGCCTGCTCAGTTCTGCAACTGGGTCGCTGGCTTCCTGCATGAGCGTAGAATCCGTGTCCTGTCTGATGGATGCGCATCACGGCTCATGTCAGTAAATGCTGGTGTCCCTCAAGGTTCCGTTCTGTCCCCCACGCTGTTTCTTCTGCATATCAATGATATGCTTCCACTTGGAAATATTCATTGCTATGCAGATGATAGTACAGTGCACGGTGGGTATAACGGTCACCCTGCGACTGGGCGAGTCGAGACTGAAGAGAAACGAGTGAATCTTGTCATTGAGCTCAATCGGGTATTGGACCTCATATCTAATTGGGGCTCCAATAATCTGGTTGAGTTCAATGCCAAGAAAACACAGGTGTGTGCGTTTACGGCCAAAAAGTCACCATTCCTTCCTCTTCCAACTCTTCAGGGCACATCTCTAAGCCTGCAGAACAATATCAACATGCTCGGTATGACGATTCGCTGCGATCTGAATCAAAAGGACTATATCGAAGCCGTGATCAAAACAGCCTCACGAAAACTCGGTGTCCTGAACAGAGTGCGGCGATTCTTTACGCCTGACCAGTTATGTCTTTTGTACAAGACACAGGTACGGTCTTGCGTGGAGTATTGCTCGCACATCTGGGACGGTTCCGCAAAGTATCTTCTCGATGCCTTAGACGGATTGCAGCGTCGCGCTGTACGTATTATCGGCAATGCAGAGGTAACTAATACTCTCGAACACCTGCAATTGCGTAGAGATATAGCGTCACTCAGCGTCTTCTATCGCTTATATCACGGCGAGTGCTCTGAAGAACTCTTTGACCTTATCCCACCTTCTCCCTTCCTCCATAGGAGTACACGTGCTGCTCTCCGGTGTCACCGCTTCACTGTCACACATATCCCATCGCGCACAAAGAAATTTGGTGACTCGTTTCTTTGTCGCACCTCCAAAAGATGGAATAGTCTACCAGCACATGTTTTCCCTCTTTCCTATGATATGGGGTCCTTCAAACGAGGCGTGAAGAAGCACCTTGTGGGCCGGCAGAGTGAGGTTGACTGATGCTGCGTTGTTTTCACGCTGCACCAGTTGTCTTCGCGTCTGGACTCCATTTCCACTTAACATCAGGTGGTGTGGAGTCATTTGCCGTGCTAAGTATAAAAAAAAAAAAAAAAAAAAAAAAAATGCTTCATCAGCGCTGAGTAACATAGGCTATATAAAAAAAAAATGTCCACCAAAGTGATAATCATTGATTATTTACTTTATTATTTTTGATACATTTTATTTGTCTGGAAAATATGGGATTTATTGGCTCCAAAAGAGAAAACTGCGGAAATATAAATAAAAATATTTCTATATATGTATTTGTAAAAAAAAGTTTGTCGTGCTTACCTTCAAATCACCCGGTTGCACATATAAAATCTGTGGACAAAAACAGTTTTAATTAGTTAGACATTCGGATTTTTTAGCGATAAAAATTTCAATTTCAGCTTGTTAGTTCCAAGAGTTTGGGCTTGGCGTTGATGAATGAGTCAGTACTTTTTGTTTAATACTTATGTAAGTCTAGGCTATCTCACACATTTCAGCAAGTGGTGCAAACTGACCTTTACAAGAAATGGAGTTATCAAATCATAAATCACATTAAAACAGTAAAAACATCAGGTTCATTGACCTACGAAGCATTATTTCGATCACTCATATGTTTCGTTTTGAACAAGTTATAAAATGACGATTCGCACCGTTGGCCACCCCATTCGATACAAATTATATGACAGCGAAATTCCTACCTTATTACGTTTGCAATTGCAATAAAACTCATTTGCAGCATCAAGATTGCTTTACGACACAACGGTTGTACGACTTTTAGTCGTATAGTAGTGTTATAAAGGTTTAAATTCTATTGTGGTCGGTCAGTATAAATTGTTTTGTTATACCAGAGTGATATTTTTGCAAGGATATGAAATTGTATAGTGCAAAGCATTGGTTGTTGTTAACTCACTGACGTGTCCAATGTTTTAATGGTTGGGTTAAATTGCCCTTAACGTATGACATTATAGTTAAGTGCGTAACTTTAATGTTAAGTTGGCTACTTTATTAACGGAACACGAAGATAGTAGACGGTTAAGTATTATGCAGTTGGAATATAATCCTTTTATGATAAAGTTTTGCTATGGGAAGTTTTAGTTGTTTTTTTTTTATACTTGGCACGGGAAATGACTCCACACCACCTGATATTAAGTGGAAATGGAGTTCAGACGCGAACACAACTGGTGCAGCGTGAAAACAACGCTGCATCAGTCAACTTCACTCTGTCGGCCCACAAGGTGCTTCTTCACGCCTCGTTTGAAGGACCCCATATCATAGGAAAGAGGGAAAACGTGTGCTGGTAGACTATTCCATTTTTTGAAGGTGCGACAAAGAAACGAGTCACCAAATTTTTTTTTCGGTTCAGCCTTTCTCGGGCTTTGCGATTGGCAACACATTTAGCGATTCATTTTTATTTATATAGATAGATAAGTCTTCACTGGTACTTGACGTCAAAACTATAAATCATAAAACTAAAAAATTCGTTTAGACTAAATTATTGGACCTACAACCAGTTTGAATTTTGGGAGAGCCTTCGGCCGAGAAGAGCTGGCAAGAAACTCAGGAGGTTTATTTCTTTTTCTCCATCTTTTCAACCAAATTACAATCATGTTATATATACAAATTTTGTACAATTTCGTACACATTAATAATAATATTCAAACCAGTGCAGGTGACTTATTTCCACACGCATTTCTCTGTAATATAGTCATTTACCTTATAATAAGCTTTCCTTATTAAAACATGTTTAACGTGCGTTTGAAATATTGTTACTAATGTTTAATGTGGGTTCTGTGAATGTATCTGTTTAAGTAGACACATTGCTAAACCTTAGTACCAGCTGCCACCTGAAGGCTGCAGTAGTACAAACTTTATATTTTATTAGACACTTAAATTTTAAACTTTTATATCAAGCTTCATACCAGGTATGGTTCAAGGTAAGTATATACCCTTTATTAAGTTTTCTACATGTTCTTGTAAGTTTTTGTTGTCATTACCAGCAGATTACATCCTTTTGATCAAAAACCAGTTTTATTGGGTACAGTTATTAAAAATTAAAATGACAAGTTTTTAATACAGTTCATTGCCTCATTGGCTCTGCCTTAATCGTCAACACAGAACAGATTAGCGAATAACTGTCAATAAAATTTGTATGTAAGTATATGTACACACGCGGCAGATCAACCTACCCAAAACTGTCAAGTTTTTACTATCAATTTTGAACTTTATTATTTGGTTATAAGGATCAATATTCATTAGAGAAATTTTACAGGTTTGGGTAGGTTGATTTGCCGCCGCGTGTACATAATTACAATGGAATAAGTACGAATTGTCAAGGAATAAATGTGTGTGTGTCTTCTTGGGACCGTTCAATGGCCCCGCCACAGCTGGAGGACATTTTTTATTTATTGGTTTTATTTTGTCTTTAGTTACCTAAGTTATATATTTTTTTTGGTTTATTTTTTTCTTAAATGCAATTACATATCTATGTGTATAGAATGTATGAGTATATATATATATATATATATATATATTACAATAGTTAGTTAGTTATTATGTATGTATTTTCAATAAGTTTTCTCGCCAAATTTTCTTTCCACACTACTGCTAAGTAATCTCTTTTACCAATATACCTTTATAATCTTACCTTTGTATGATTTGTGTTATGTGTAAGTTAGGTGTACAATAATCAATTTGTTAATCATTTGCAACAATAAAACAAAAATAGCACAGCTATATCGTACTAATATTCATAATTAATTTACGTACTTCGGAAGGCACATAACGCCGTTGGTCCCGGCTGCATTTGCAACCGTTAACAGCCACCGCCCCGCACCGGACCCGCGTGGTGGTTTACGGCCTGTTCTCCCTATCCATCCATAGAGAAGGCTCGTGTCCCCGCAGTTAGGACATTAAATGACATTAGTGATGTATTAAAACAAAAAAGAAAAAAAACTAAAGTAACCTTTTAAAAAAAATCTAGTACAAATGTTATCTTATAGTCTTTATAAAACCTTTTTAAGACTATAAACTGTATAACAGTTATGATTATAGCTTTATACTACTAACCGCAGAGTAAGGTTATTAAACCAGTAGCTGCAGGATTTCCTATCCGCCTCGACATCTCAGTAGCACTTTGATTGACATATCCTCAACCTCTACATTACGCCGAGTGTTGTAGAAAAACTAACTTCATTACATTGTGCGATGCGAGATAAGGTTGCTTAGCCACAGTGTATTAACAAGCAGTAGATAAGAATGGTTAAAAGGAATGTAATTGATTGAATTATATTCCTTCATTCATTGATTGAATGAATTTGTTGCGAAACAAATTACAAAAAACACAAATGTTGAATAAAATAGTGTTGAATAATTTCGGCAGGCTGGTTAGAACCACGACAGCTCAATTGGAAGAGCACCTGACCCGGTATGTCAGAACGGTGTAGTTTCAAATCCTGCTCGTGGAAATTTTTTCGACATTTGTGTTTTTGTAATTATTTTTGGTTGATCTTTTGTATGAATGAACGAATGAATGAACGTTGGTTATATCAATATTGCATGTGACGGCAAAACCTGTGGTTGCTGTTTAATTATATTTATGAAATGCGATTGAGTTGTGCCGATTCATTACGTATTATGCTTTAATGTCTTTGAATTCTATTTTTATCTTCGCACAAGCAGTAAGGTTAAAGCAATAAGTTAAACCTTAACTACTCGCATGGGGTCAACGCCACTTTACTCGCCAAAAATTCAAATTTCGGTCTGTCGGGAAGTGCTCCCACCTACAGGCTATTCTATGTAGGAAGCTATTCCTGATTCGCCCTAAAGATGACATTTTAGTGGCAAACACACAAACTTTGGAACTCCCCATCATCAGCCAAGAGAGGACGGTGCAATAATTGCCCTAGAATCATTGACTGAAATGTGCTAAAAATGCATAAAATGCACTAAATTCGCGTGCAATGAGCACTCCATAGTCTTTTTTATATTAACGGGTAAGCACAGTGCCTTGATCTCACCTGATGTTAAGTGATGATAAGGCCAATGATGGAAGCGCACTTCACCCGGGATCTTCAACTAGTGAGGCACTGGCTATCTTATCTCTAGCTGCCGGAACACAACAATGCTACAAACATTGATTGTTATTGCGACATATTTAGATAAGATGGTGGTAGCAAGCCAGGCGGACAAACAAGCCCTACCACCAACCAAACCGAGTACACAAACATGTACCCCCCGCTGGGAATTGAACCCGGGACCTCTGGGTCTAAACCAGTGGTCTTAGCCACTAGACCACAGAGGCGGTTAATTATTGTTACGCCTGTGAAGAAAGTGATTTGGATAAGTTTGTAAGATTTTTTTTTTCTTACTTTGGTCTGTTAATGCCTAAAAATTGTAATTGTAAAAATAAGGCATTAAACTGCAAGCTAAAACAAATCAATGTTAACATATAAATTAGAAGCCAAGTGAAGTCAGCAAAACCTACCTCTGCTTTTCTAAATTTAGAATTCTAATAAAAATTCTACCACATTAGTATTGTGTAGTCACACGTACATCTTTCCTTTTAAGGGAGGCGCACACTGCGCCTGCGCAGTCGCGCCGACCATCCATCCTACATATTAATGGTCGCATTGGTAAGGTGAACGACTGAGCTTATTGCGAAAAAAGAAGTAGCGAACTTTAAGAATGTGTATCACAAATTTTTATCTATGAGCACTTGCTGTCATAGCCTTTTAATAATCGTTATTGTAAGATGTCAAGTCTGTTAATACAGTATAACGTCTCAATAGTGTGTCGGTAACCTGACTTTTTAGGACTATGGATAACTTGTCAAAATCAGAAGGATAAATAGGTAGATAGATAACACACTTCATTGCACACACACAATCAGAAAACAAACAAGAGCTTTTTTAATAATTTATTTAACAGTGGGCAAAGGCGGTCTTATCGTTTAAAGCGATCTCTTTCAATCAACCTTTGAGACATCGGACAACTGAGTGGAGAATGAGGGGTAGTGCACCAGTAACAAGCAAAATAATCAGGTCATCGATACACGATTGTGGACCGGATGATATGGAAAAAGTGTGGGCCTGTTTCAAGTACACTATGGAAAGTTTCAAATCACATAAAATTAAAAAAATATTAAAATATTAGATAACATCACATATGTTGTTCTGAAGGTAAGTAGCTAAAGCACTAATTTTAAGGAAATCAGAAACAACGAAGGTACCACAACCACCCAGACCCGACTAAATATCGAAAAATTCGTTTTCGACATTGACCCAACCGGGAATCGAACTCGGGACCTCAGAGTTAGCGCCGCCCAAAGTCCGGCGTGCAAGCCACTCGGCTACGGAGGTCATAAAAATGAGTAAAATGAATGTTTTTCTTAAATGTTCTATGTATTAAAATTGATTTATTACTTTTATAGAATTAGAAGTTTAAACTTTCTATGGGATACTACTATGGGAAAATGGCTTATAAACGGCATCCTTCTCTTTATTTTAATCGAAGGTATATGAAATATATATAAAAAAACGTTTTGTTAACGAGTCAATAAATAAGCCCATACAATTTCGTATCACTTGACAAACAACAAGCATTTCACTCAGTATTCCAAGCTTCGGAAGCGATGAATCTATTCCACCGCGCCGCCGCATACAAACTGGGCATCCATACCAAGTTTTCCTACTACAAACTGTTCTCTTGTTAAGTCGTAGCTCGTTCCTGCCATTTCGGGACGCCCACCAATTGGAGCTGCGTGCTCCCGCGTTTGTTATGCGGCTGTAAATCTCAGTGTACGACGGCCTTAAATCTAAGCGGGAATTGTTTATGGCGTTTTGTTTGCGTAAGCCAGCGGTTTCCAAACTTTATGTGGGCACACTTCCTTATGGTGAAAGTACGACCATGTTCGTTGCAGTTGTTAAGTCAAATTATTAGTCTTGGTGTTAAAATAAAATAAACAGCATTCGGTTGGAAAATATCGTGAAAGCTAAGCAACTTTTGCATAGTATTTTTGTTTTGTTTATATAATTTTAACACAAATTTTGTTGCGATACAAATTACAAAAACACAATGTTGTAAAAATTTCCACGAGAAGGATTTGAACTTGCACCCTTCTGACATACCGGGTCAGGTGCTCTTCCAATTGAGCTATCGTGGTTCTAACCAGCCCGCCAAAATTATTCAACACTATTTACTTTTTTACTTTGAAAGCCAAAGGCGCCAATTCAATGTCAACAACAACAACTACAACAATAGTTTCGGAAAAATTTTTTCAACATTGTGTTTTTGTAATTTGCTCTCCCAATTGAGCTATCGTGGTTCTAACCAGCCCGCCGAAATTATTCAACACTATTTACTTCTTTTACTTTGAAAGCCAAAGGCGCCAATTCAATATCAACAACTACCGTCATTAACATCTGATAATAATATTTTTACAAATACTAAAGATCAGTTATAAAGTAGGCAAGCTATTTATAAAATGTTTTTGTTTTGTTTATATAATTTTAACGCAAATTTTGTTGCGATACAAATTACAAAAACACAATGATGAAAAAATTTCCACGAGCAGGATTAAATAAGTATAATAGTGTAAAGTAAAAACAATATAGACTTCTATCAAACTTAACAAAGTCTTATTAACGCAACTGACTTAGCAGTTACCAATTAATTTTGAAGAGCAAGACGCTGGAGCAGACGTAAGTGTTTTTCCGACTTCTAATTAGCGATAAATCACACTTATGTGCTCTTACAATTACACGTCGTAAAAGATTGTAAGTGCAGAGTTCAGTGCACCCGAAATGCAACTGTGAAACAAGGTGTTTGAATTTGAATTTAATTGTAAGTGGCTTTAAGTCAGGTGTGATTTCACATTGCATGTGTTGTGGTCGTCTTTGTTCGGTGCAACTGATGTTTGTTTTTGTATTAAAAGGGGCTTTGTTTGATATGTCTTCTTTAGAATGTTTGTGTTAACAGATACGTCTTTGTAAGGGGTAAAATGTAACAGTTAGTTTAGGTGCTGTTCTAAGAGTGGATAAGGGATATTGGTTTAGGTATTTTTATGG
Organism: Eudonia truncicolella; assembly: GCA_949315975.1. Classification (NCBI taxonomy): domain Eukaryota; kingdom Metazoa; phylum Arthropoda; class Insecta; order Lepidoptera; family Crambidae; genus Eudonia; species Eudonia truncicolella. The sequence continues at coordinate 2,225,429 of OX438848.1, read as the reverse complement.
TGTGATATTACTTAATTATTACTTTTGTATATATATCAAATAATGGTTATCGTTACTTGCATGTTTGAGTTCTGACCCCGCCCGATCCTCTAAATGACACCACACATTTACAGAATACACTTAACATGCACACCAGTTTAGGCCCAAGACACCGTACTCGTAGAACAAGGGTACGAAGAACCGGTTCACACTCGCTCTACGCCAGGTACAGACATGTACCTGGGCGCTTCTCTCCTCCTCCACGGCCCGGTCAACCCGAGCCGAGGTCCGTGCCTTTAGAGGCACCCTCGGGTTACTCCACTCCCTGATCCGATCCGAACCCTTCGGAGAATCTAGTAGGGCACGGGGACGCGCACTAGTGCGCGATGCCGTTCCCTCTAGATAACTTCCGAAGGTGATTCGTTTCACACGGCTTGAGGGACCCTTTACGTTCCTCGCCGCCCCCAAAAAAGCCCGGTGAAGCTGAAAATGCCGTAGAGGCAATCAGCAATCTCTCTCAAAGAAAAAAAAATTGAGTTCTGATCGTGAAAGCTTTTTGCATTTTGAAACTTCCTTCCTGAACTTTGATGTTGTTTTTAACATTGTATTCTAAAATTTACGCGTACTTCGGAAGGTACGAAAACCCGTTGGTCCTGGCTGCATTAACAATCGTTAACAGCTGCCAATTCACACAGGGCCCGCGTAGTGGTTTAAGGCCCGTTTTCCCTGTAGTGTTTCTATCCATATAGTCAAAGTCAAAGTCAATTTTTTTTATTGAAATACTACTACGAAAAGTGCTGCAATCGTCTATATATTTTTTACCTACTACCCATTCAGGACGTCTATTTTGTAGCTGTGGAGAAGAATGGGCGCAAGAAACTCCTCAGCTTTAATAGAACTAACGACATTGACAATAAATAAAAATAGGGTACGCTCGTGCCCCAGCTACTGTCGGGACATACGAATTAGCTGGTTATGATGAAATTCTACGCGAAAGCGCACTCTTGTTGTTACTTTTTTTTTTATATTAACGGGTAAGCACTGTGCCTTGATCTCACCTGATGTTAAGTGATGATAAGGCCAATGATGGAAGCGCACTTCACCCGGGATCCTCAACTAGTGAGGTACTGGCTATCTTATCTCTAGCTGCCGGAACACAACAATGCTACAAACATTGATGTTATGGCGACATATTTAATGGTGGTAGCTAGCCAGGCGGATAAACAAGCCCTACCACCAACCAAACCGAGTACACACGCATGTACCCCCCGCTGGGAATCGAACCCGGGACCTCTGGGTCTAAACCGGTGGTCTTAGCCACTAGACCACAGAGGCAGCTTAAACACTTGTTGTGATCAAAGGTGTGTAGATAAAATACTTTAAAAAAAGTTTAAGCATTTTTATTTATATGAAACTTTTTGCGTTGAATCAGGTGTGAATTCATATATCAGCTTAATTGACGGAAACAAATAGTAATTATTTTTTATTTTCACTGTCTCCCCGTAAGTAGGTTCATTAGACTTGACCGAGATTACACGTGTTAATTCTTTTTGTTGTTAACGTGTATTAATATGTTTCTTTCCGGTAATAACTGAAGGGGAAATCACCAACGGGGCAGAATGTACACACGCCTGCACATCAACCTACCACAAACTGTCAAATTTTCCTCAATAGACTTTGAACTTTATTACTCTGGCATATGGTTGAAAATGTATTGAAGAAATTTGTCAGTTTTGGATAGTTTGATGTGCAGGCGTGTGTACAATGTACCAGACTTAAATGTATATCATATATGTCTGGTAGATTCATATCATGTATGCATATAATGCTTATAATATAGGTAAATAGTCCGGTTAGAGAAAGGTTCAATTCCCATCCAATTTTTTCAAAATTAATGTCATAATACAAAGATCTAAAGCTCGATACCTTCGACAGACGGCCCCTAAGTTTTAAGTAAACCCTTTAAAAAGTACAGTGGAGGTTTTACTCCGGCAAACGACTCTTAACACAGCTTAAACATCACATAAAACTAAGGTGCTACTTAAAACTTAGGGGTGGTCAGTGAAAACGGGGATAAGTAAGTAGTATTTGGCACATAGGAAGAAGCAATGCCTCGCTAAGTCTCACTAAGCCGGCTTTGAACGCTAACGACTTCCATCATATCAATGATTGTGAAGATTTGTTTATAGCATATGTCTATTTATTAACCTTAACTATAGATGTTATTTGTCTGTAAATCTTCCTAGAAATAAATAAATAAATCATACGGTAACTACCGGCACCAACGGCTTAACGTGCCTTCCGAAGTACGGAGGACGCTTCAAATAATAAATGTTGGATGTATAATGAAGTTTGAAACATTATGATTATTCAAAATGTGTTTCTCATTATGTTTTGTTTTAAATTCTCGAATCACGATAAGACCTTAGATGTTTAATTATGCGCGCACGCATACACGCTGCTCGCAAGGATTTCGCAATGATTGGTCCTTACCGCCCTGTGGCGGTAGCCAAAGTAACATTAAGAAAGCGATAGCGAAGTTCGAAAAGAACAAAATGTATGGGATTGACATACGATTGACCACGTGATTTAGCGCGGCTTATGTCAATCCCATACATTTTATTGGCTAAGCCTACTGAGTTGTTGTCAAGGCTTATTTTGTTGATTGCATGTATTTTATTTACTATAGGCTGTTTTTGTTATTAAACAGTTAAAAATATCTTTAATATAAAATATTAAGATCGGATGTTGATGACGTAGTTGTAGACATTGAATATGGCGGCCCCTTCGGCTTACAGAGTAAGAGCAGATGGTGTTGATTAATTTCGGCAAGTTGGATAGAACTAATATAGCACAGTTGGTAGAACACCTGACCCGGCATTATATGAGGTGCGGGTTCGAATCCAGCTCGTGAAATTTTTTCAACACTTTGTCTTTTTTCAAAAAGTTAAAAAGAAGACAGAATGTAAAAACAATAAAGACTTTTTACATTTAAGAAGAAATATTATGGATGGTCTGCGTAAAGGGTGATATTATTATGGCAAAGATAAAGATATATATATATTTTTTTAAACATGCATGTTTTCTAGAGGGAGTGGCATCACGCACTAGTGCGTGTCTCCGTACCCTACTAGAGTGTTTAGACAATGTTCAAACCCCGAGGGGTTCCGGATCGGATCGGAAACGGAACAACCCGCTCCTCAAGCGCAATGTTGGTACTCTGTAGAACCAGTAATATTGGCTTGTCGAGGTCATGATGAGTGACTACCATTTTGGCTGCATAGTTTTTTTTTTTCCTTTAGTTTATGGCTTCGTGCGATTAGCATATTTAGCCAGTGTCAAAGTAATTTTTCTTACAAGTAATAAATAAATATACAATATTTCCTTCCAGTATGATGATGATGAATGATAATAGAAATGAGAAGTGAGAAATGATATACCCCCCAACCCATCGAGTATCTCAGTAAAGATGTGGGGCTTTACTAATTCCTCAGGCGGACTTCTTGAGAGAATTTGAAAAGTTAAGTTGCACTGTTTTGTTACATTTGCCAACACTAATGCGCACTTACAAACACTTAACGGTTAATAATCCACCATTATTTCACATTAATATTCGATTTGTCACAAATTTTAGAAAATGAAACAAAACCGCAGACATGACTCTTCACTTTCCCGCCAAGAACGGCTGCATAGTTATTTTTTTAGGTAAATAAAATTGTACAGTGTCCAAAATATCCAATTGACTAATATAAGTACTCCAAGTGACTATCATTTCATACAAAACATTTTTGTCTTAATTTACCTGATCAATCGAAATTAGTGAATCCCTTTATATCCGGTATTTAAAATTCTCGACATCTCCTCCGTCTTCTACTTGAACTATGTATGAAGTTAAGTCATTTACCAGCCGCGTGTTTCAAGTTCAAACCGCTCGTGGGTCGGTCAAGGTGTGTTGGTATGCAAAGTTTTATTGTCTTAAATCATGTTACTTTTAGCCTTATTCGCGTAATTACAATGTTTATACATACTTACGTGTACATTGTACAACGTACAACTACATAACGGGCGTGCCTTGTATACATATTATGTAATGTTATAATTTTGCAAGTTATTTTTTTAATCTACATACATTAATGGTTTTGTAAAGTGTGTAATACGAGTATAATAAATTCAAAAGGTACTTATTATGGTTCAAAATCTAATTAAAAAATAATTAATTTTATTTTGTTATATACATACAATAGAAGATACTAAACATAGGTTGACACAAGAACCCTGAAAGGGCACTGCAAATATCACAAGATATATCACTATATCAAGATCTACCAATTGAGAAGTGGTTAAGTCGAATGAAATATTTCAAATACTAAAACGAATGCTGCAATAAAAAACATCCATCACTACTTTTCCTATGACTGTGCAATGACATCATGGGAACTCATACTTTAATCACGGGAAATGTGCTATCTTCTAATTAATATGCTTCCCTGGTACATTATAAACAATACCGGGGTCATTAATATGCTAAAACGTGCAGCGCCATTTTACGAACGTGGACGCCATTTTGATTTTTCGATATCGCTTCTCTAGAAATTCACCGCCTATGAAGTTCTGTGACTTGCTTATTTATTTCTCATTGTTGTAGGTATTATGTAATACAAATATATATTTAATTATATGTGACGATCTTCTTGGTCGAGTGGTTTGTACACCGGTTTTCATGGTGTCGCCATCTCTGAGGTCCCGGGTTCGATCCCCGGTCGGGTCAATTTAGAAATTGTTGTTTTTCTAAATTGTCTCTGGTCTGGGTGTTTTCTATGTATAAAAAGTATGTATTTAAGTATTTTAAGTATGTTTATCTCTTGTCTAGTAACTATTTAACGAGTTTCATAACGAAGTTTCTCTTGGGTTAGATAATTGGTGTGAGTGTAGGAAATTTTATTTATTATTTTTATTTGTTTTTGCCCAGCAGTGGACGTCTTTTGACTGAGATGATGATGATGATGATGATGATGATGATGATGATGATGATGATGATGATGACGCAACATAAGGCTATTGTAAACGCGTGACATTCAAAATATGAGTTTTGAGAAAGACACACAAATATATTTGCCCATCATAGAAACCTATTTAAGATAACAACCTACAGGCTGCTTAAGTTGAAGACGCTTCAAAATTTCCAATTTGCACAAACACTCGCAACAAGGCCCGCAACAGACCAGCATAAATCTTAACATATCAAGTTCACAAGTAACTGACTAATCTTACGAAGCTTTCAGTTAATTCTATTGCACAAAGTTACCATTTAACACACCGGCATTTGCAAAAAGTTTAATAAAACAAGCAAACATAGTGCAAGAGCCGTGGAACATTACTTTTTCAGAATGTGTAATGTATATCATGCTATCTGTCACTTGCAACGTATTACGCCGGACCATCAGTCAGCCGACATCGCCCGGGGACGCGGCAAACGCACCGCGATCCCGACGCGTGCTGAGTTACTGTACGTCGTTTACATGGCGTGGATTACTCACAGGACGATACAGAATGTTTCATGAAGTATCTTATGTAATTTATACACAATTTTATTTTTCTATTGTGTATAAAGTGACGCGATGGGAGTAGCCGCGGATCGTGCTCGGTGGCGTGCACTTGGAGAGGCCTATGTCCAGCAGTGGACTAGTACAGGCCGATGATGATGATAAATCCGATCCGATCCGAACCCTTCGGAGAATCTAGTAGGGCACGGGGACGCGCATTAGTGCGCGATGCCGTTCCCTCTAGATAACCTCTGAAGGTGATTCGTTTCACACGGCTTGAGGGACCCTTTACGTTCCTCGCCGCCCCCAAAAAAGCCCGATGAAGCTGAAAATGCCGAAGCGGCAATCAGCAATCTCTCTCTCAAAAAAAAAATGATGATAAAGAGACGTCATTACATCTGCGAGACATAGGGTGAGAAAACGACGACGCTACATGCCTTTTAAAAATGATAATAAAGCTATAATTTATAACAAAGGCATTATGATAATGCACTGCTCATTCGGAAATGTCTGATTACTTATTGATACCTACACCTGTCTTTAATTACAAACCAACGGTTCTGTGTTACATATTTATTTTTATTAAAAACTTTTGTGTTATTTCAGATTAGGTTATTGGCACTTTCAATTTACATGTTACATAATCTTTTACTAAAAAAGTAAGTTACAATTAGCCCCAAAACTGTCCCAGCCATCGCCACAATTTATAGACATTGTATTAATCACCACGCTTGTAAAATACAAGTCAGTGATCAAAAACTCCAGATACTTTAAACTTTTGTTTATGAAAAAAAAAAAAAAAAAACAAGTTATTGAACCGCATATTTCTAACCGCCATGGACGATTGCAACTCTAAAGTTTTCTAGCACGCGTTGCCAACCATAACTCTTTAGTTCTTATGCCACTATCTTATAACTTACCAGATCCTAACACAAGAAAGCAGGTCTATTCTAAAAATAGTTGGATTCCTTACCCCACCCTGTAAGCTAAGCCGTTTATTCAAGTAGAACATCCTAATGGCACATGTTATGAGGCAATATTTTAACGTCGGTCACCGGCCGTTTAACATATATGCGGGTCGCGTTATGGACTGGGGTCCTAGACCTAGGCATCCTTGGTATTAACTCTGTAATTGAACTAAAGTTTTTCTTTGTAAGAGGCATACTTGTAGTTTTGTTGGTCTTGAAAATTTGTGTTAAGACAAATATTAATGTGAAATAATAATGGGGCATTAACTGTTTAGTAAACGTGCATCATCATCATCGTCACCCTACACGAGTCCACTGCTGGACAAAAAAATCTGTGCAACGTCACTTTTTTAATTATCTTAAAAAGACCGCGCGATGTCACTGTAAATCACCCAAAACTTTAGGGATTTGAGGGGGGAATATTATTTATAATTAAACATTTCTCTCATCATTATCTATTTTAAAAGTAATATGTATGTTGGCACAAAATACGGAGCGTTTTTTATTAAATTTTAAAAATTTAATTCTTTACAAAAATTTTATATAATTATTAAAAAATTATATATGCTACCCTGATCTCTACTTCTGAATGCAGCTATTATTACACCCTACAGATTGGTAGGTTTTACATTGTATTAAAGGAACATCGAATAGAATAAAAAATAATTAAATTCAAAAGCTTCATTTTGCTAAAGTTAATATGCAATTTTATAAAATCTCCGAAGCACATACTGAGGTAAAAACAAAGGGGAACATTTAAACCATAATTGCGACGAATGAAAACGCGACGTGTGTCACATAAAAGCGAAGTAAAACGACGTACACACGCCTACGCATCAACCTACCACAAACTGACAAATTTCCTCAATAGACTTTGAACTTTATCACTGGGATATATGGTTGAAAATTGATTGTAGAAATTTGACAGTTTTGGATAGGTTGATGTGCAGGCGTCTGTACCTAAAGCGAATATTAACATCTTCCTCGAACTATAGGTTTCAATAACGATCATACACTTGTAGGGGTGTCCATGTTAATGACACATGATTCAGTGCTCGTGGAATGTGGAAGGAAAGATCCTTTTGACACAGATACCGGTAACTATGACGAAATCTTGGAATTTGATTACATGGCCATTTTTAATGCACATTCTTCTTCTGTTCTTAAATAGACAGGTTTCATTTCTTTATTTCTTATCACAATCAAGTCTTTAGCGCACTTTAATGTTGGAGGCCAAGATCCACTTCGGGTCGCTGAGCCAGCGTAGTAAGAAGTACAATCAAGTCTACTAATGGACGTCGAATGCTATCCACTAAGCCAGATAATTTTTTTAGTAATTTATTAATTTTGACAATTTATTAATTTGTATATTATGAATTGAAGACCATATCTTTAAATACGTTTAATTTGGTTAATTTCTTCTGGTTATTTGAAGTACATAAATAAATCGATCGTCGTATAACATACATTTACATACACGTACTACATTCGGTATATATTGGCCTTATCATCACTTAACATCAGGTAAAATGATGGCATTGTGATTACCACATAGGTGTATATAGGATAAATGCTGATAATTTGACAGCAAGAACAGAGAAAGGATAGGAAGGGGTGTCGAATTTTCATTAAGGTGTGATCGTGAATCATGTCTAATCACTGACTACCACATTTATTTACAATAATAAATATATTATTTTCTATTCTTAACAGTTGTTACATAATAAACTTATGATGGACAATTATGTAAGTGTTCTGTGCCATCATCATCATCATCTCAGCCTAAAGACGTCCACTGCTGGACAAAAGCCTCCCCCAAGGATACATGAGGGGATTTGCCATAATCGCCACGCTTGGCAGGTGGGTTGGCGATCGCAGTAAGTTGAGAGTTAACCTCAGAGAGATGCTGCTGCCCATCCTCTGGAATGGTTCCTTAGCCGGCTTCTACGATACCCACGGGAAGTGATGGGGTGGTGCAATTCTTTATGCCCGGCACCACACAGTGTTCTGTGTAAACCCTTTTATTCTTAAATCAATGCATATAGATACCGTGTTTAATATAGGCTTGTGTTTAAACGCCTACCAAAAATGTATCAATTTTACTACCAATTAAATTCAAAACGCTTACCAAATGGTCACCAAATTGTGTTTCCTAAAATATTATAAAAAGAATACCATTTATATTTTTATTAAATGCCTTAAAAATATATGAATACCTTTTAACTGCATTTCCGACCAAATATGTTATGTTGTCACCAAATAGATAATACCAATATTTTATGCCTCGAGTTTCAATTTGGTAAATTTTGCTTCCTGTTGTCTAATAAAAAAAAATAACCTCGAAATTCGAGACAATCGCTACGCTGCGCTTCCTAACCTATCACGTGACCTACAAGAGTAGAAGAAGTATTACAAACAAGAAGTAAGTACAAGAGTATTTGAATAATAGTGTAAAAATGGTTGGTATCAATGTTACTGTTTCAGTAAAACAATATTTGGTGAGCATTAATCCATTTTGGCCAGCAAAAAGAATATATATACAAAACGTACAATTATTCTGATGAGTGTTTTGGTGAGCACTTAAAATGTACCCTTTAATATATTTCGTCAGTCGTTGTTACACGTACGACTATTTACGTTAATGAGAGATATTAGTCAAAAGGTGTGTCATTATTTTCTTTTTACTTTTAACTTTAGACCGAGAAAGGAATGCACGTGATGGTTTGTTAATGATGATTGAATGATGCACCGTAATTTTACAGAACAGCGCGTTTATTCGTGACATTTATTAATTGACGTGAAACTACTAGTATGTGTCATGGAAGTGTGTTGTTTGACATAGTTGTATTAACTAAACAATACAAAACACAAATAATTCATTTGTTATTAGTAACCTCGGTGGCCGAGTGGCAAAGCGCTCGGTCCGATACCCGAAGGTCCCGGATTCAATACCCAGGTCGGGCAAAGTGTGTTCCGGATTTGTCGATACACAGCCCGAGTTTGTGATCGTGCATGTGGCAAGCGTGGTGATTAAGCCATTCCCCACCAATTGTAGTGATGACTTGATTTAAATAATGGAACCCTTTGCCCAGCAGTGGAATAGTTAATAGGCTATTTACCTTACTATTCTAGATTATTTTAAGTTTTGGTTTGTTCTTGTCAAAACATTAATTTAGTTCACAAGATTTTATTATCCCATACAGTTATATTCTTACAATTCCGCAAAATCGAAAGCAAAAGTAACAAAATACATTCTCACGTACCTACGCTCTCGATACAATTTTATATGCAAAAGCAGTCCTTATGTGCTTGCAATAAAACCATAATCCCTTTGCATTATAATTTCAACTTGGAGCACATTATGCCCGCTTTGTTTAACTTGCGTCTTTAGTATTTGAAGTTTGCACGACAGTCGACCTTATTGCTACTACCTTTAAACCTAGTGTGAAATCTGTATGATTTGATACAAAAATATATGTGACAAATACATTCTTATTGGACACGTCATACGATCACTGGCTTCGTAAGATCATGACGGGAATCCTAACTAATATTGTGAACGCGAAAGTATGTTGTGTAGTGATGTAATGTAAAACCGAACTGAGCAACGGATCGACGTGACTGCTATGTCCATTATCACTGAATGATTTTTTTTATTGTCACGGGTATGCACTTGGCTTTCATTGGTAATCGAACCCGGGATCTCTGGACCTGATAGACCATAGAGGCGGTTGAAAGATGACTTTATAATTTTAAGGCACGTATAAATAACAACAATAAATAAATTACAAAAACACAATGTTGAAAAAATTTCCACGAGCAGGATTTGAACCTGCACCCTTCTGACATACCGGGTCAGGTGCTCTTCCAATTGAGCTATCGTGGTTCTAACCAGCCCGCCGAAATTATTCAACACTATTTACTTTTTTACTTTGAAAGCCAAAGGCGCCAATTCAATGTCAACAACTACCGTCATTAACATCTGATCATAATATTTTTACAAATACTAAAGATCAGTTAAGAAGTAGGCTAGCTATTTATAAAATGTTTTAAATGTGTTTTTTTGTAATTTGTTTCGCAACAAAATTTGCGTTAAAATTATATAAACAAATTTAAAACATTTTAACAATAAATAAACGCGGGTTAATCTGAATCACGTTTTTCCCGACCTGGCAATTGAACCCAGGACTTCCAGCTATCGGGCAAAGCGCTTAGTCACTCGGCCACTGGATCTTTCAGATACATGGATTAATCAATTTTAGAAACCAATTTGAACTGAAATTTAGTTTTTTTTTTATAAATAAAAGCGGCTTCCCAAAGAGGCCATAATACATCTGTAGGGTTGAATCATAAATAAAACCTTCTTACTTTCTATGACACGCTTTTCCGTTAGTAGATACGAACGAACAAGCTAGCACGTGCTCATCCCACTCAGCACTAACTCACTCCGCCCCCGAATTGACGCACAGACAAACGGACGATCCATGGTAGTAATTAGTCTGTACAAGGTTCGAATACGGCTCAGCTTTAAATCCCTCCTTGTTAAGTGTAAGCAGATTAGTACCACGGTAATATTATCTATTTAGTACGGATTAAATTCATCCATACATACATACTCTGACGTCATTCTTCCAAAAAGGTGTAGACATCAAAATCATAAATTTTAAGTAAACTTCCATTAGTGGATGGACACATTTAGCATAATCAAAATACGGTTGCGAGATGGAATAGAAAACTTAGGTAGGAGGTAGGTAGGAGAGGTAGCCGATCGCCTGATCTGTGAGCATCTTAGAAGCCTTGACCCTTAGTCGGGTCTTACGATATGCACGGGAAGTTAGGCAGCTGCTACATTATTTTCAAGTCCCAGACCAGCATGAGAGAGTCCCAGACCAACATGAGACAGTCCCAGACCAGTATGGGAACTAAATTCATGTCTATCTTAATATCAAAGTGTAGAAGATTATGATGCACTCACATTTTAAAAATTTACCATTTAACTATGTCTAGGTAACGCCTAAGTGGCAAACTGCTCGGCCTAATACCCGAAGTCTTGTGTTCAATTCCCAGGTCGGGCAAAAGATTTTTCGATGCGTAGCCCAGGTTTGTGATCACCAACACGCACTTGGCAAGCGTGGTGATTAAGCCAGTACCCATTGATTTCAATGATGGAGGCTTTTGACTAGCTGTGGGATAGTACAGACGCCTGCTCATCAACCTATCCAAAACTGTAAAATTTCTTTAATACATTTTCAACCATATTATAAAGTCATAAAGTTCAGAGTCTATTGAGGAAATTTGACAGTTTGTGGTAGGTTGATGTGCAGGCGTGTGTACATATAGACTGTTAACATTACTTTACTTATGATTATATACGCAAATATTGTTGCGAACAAATTACAATTTGAAAAAAAAATCATAAATATAGCTTGCTTAATTTTTAAGTGATCTTTTAATTATATTGTTTTCTAAAGTTTACGCGAACACTACACATTGAAATGAAATGATTAATTAAAACTAATGTGTAAAATAAACGCGAGTAGATCCGTAAAAGTTGTTTCATTTCAATGATCTTTCAATATTAATGTAAGAATATTAAGATCTGATGTTGATGACGTAGTTGTCGACATTGAATAGGGCTTATAAAATAAAAATAGATGGTGTTTATTAATTTCGGCGAGTTGGATTCAGCCATGACAGCATAGTTGGCAGTGCACCTGACCCGGCATGTCATGGGGTGCGGGTTCGAGTCCCAGTCTTTTTTTACTTTGCTTTATGTCTAATTCAGATTCGAGAAACATATTGGACTCTTCTTAGTTGGTGGTAGGACTTAGGTCCGTCTAGTTTTTGCTACCATGCTAGCGAAATCTATCGCCAAATTAACAACATCAACAGGATTTGCTGATTGCCTTAGACGACGTTTTTAGCTTAACCGGGCTTGTTTGGGGGCGGCGAGAAACTTAAAGGGTTCCTCAAGCCGTGTGAAAGGAATCACCTTCGGAGGTTTTCTAGAGGGAACGGCATCACGCACTAGTGCGTGTCCCCGTGCCCTACTAGATTATCCGAAGGGATCGGATCGAATCGGGATGTTGTAAATTCGAATCCGTTGTACGCTTGCTCATTGCTAACACCAAAAGCGGGGGTGCGCTTAGAAAGTTCCCAATGCCACTTAGTTCGGTACAGCTACCGTGGTGGTAAACAACTCCAAAAATGTGGGGCGGAGAAAACAGCGTTATTGTTTGGGAAAATCAGTGTGACGCGGCACCAAATGACACCCAAACCCAACGGAGAAAGTTGGACCACAATGGTGGATTCGACCTTGGTTGCTATTTTAATGGCCGCCTATAATTTCTCTATTGTTCCTCTAGCGACATCAGTGATTAAAGATTTTTTTAATAGCCTAGTGCTGGGTTCACTTCCCAGGTCGGGCAAAATGTGTTTTGGGTTCTTATTAAGTTAAAAAGTTAGAATAGGTTAAATAAGTTTAAATACGTCATGAGTTTTGGTCACTTTAACAAATAAATATTCTATTTTATTCTATTCTATTCTATTATATAGTCCGAGTTTGTTATCATCACCAACCCCCGTGGTGATTAAGCCTATTGCCGTAATTTGTAGCGAAGACTTGAGTTCAATAATTATGGATGCCTTTACGCAGTTGTAAGACGTTGTAAGTATACGTAGTATTACGCAGGTATAGTAAGAGGACTCTGGTGATGAAGCTTCGTTATTACGGTCTCAAAGATTTTGCACTAAATTTAATACAGTAATATCTCAACACTAGAACACAAACTGTCGATATAAATGGTACTAAGTCATCTGGTTCACATGTGAAATTGGGAGTTCCACAAGGATCGATTCTTGGTCCTTTTTATTCTTGATTTATATTAATGACTTGCCATTCTATATAAAGAGAACTCCTGTGAAATTGTATTATTTGCAGATGTAGCTACGGCAGATGTAGCTCAAAACACCAGATAATAAACACCAGATAATACAACTTCTTATTTAATACCTACAGTAATTTATTCTACTATTTACGTCAACATACCGAGAACACAGAACTACACAATTACATACTATTTGTTCTACATTGAAATTCTCAAATTGTAGTACAATTATAGATCCGTGATAGCGTTCGAAGGCTTTAAATAATTCTAAGGTGACTGCACTACAATGGTCAACCACCCTAAAACTCTAATAACTGATCGCTATCTTCTAAATCTCAGTGCTTGTTCCAATGAGCTAGGAATTCAGCTTAGTCAGACGTTGCGCAAACTAATTGAGTTGTGTGGTGTAATCGATGCGATGTAGCGAGCGAGGGTTAGAAGAAAATCTACCAATGAGTACGCAAAACTACTAATTACATATGTACTCTCTCATCCTTCCCCGTAAAAATGACAGACAGAGCATTAAAAGTCACCAATTTAAAGAAAACTCGCAATTAGTGACCTCGACGCCACATTTATCATAATAATAGCGTAAGCCGAGTTTTGTCCCAGTGATTATGGGACGATAGATGCACATAAAAAATCGGTTATGGTCTCATTTTGAAACCTGTCATTGATTTCGAAGTTCCTAAAAAAATTGTTGAATAAACGCGAAGTTTTGCGGGCGACCCATTAGTTTACCATAATCAAAGTAAGGCTCCGAGGTGAAATAGATAACATCAGTGATACGTTGCTAGCCGATCCCTTGTGTTGGAACCCTTGTCCCCTAAGTCGGCTCTTACGAGATGCACGGGGAGTTAGGCAGCTGATACATGTTCTATTCAAGACCCAAATCATGGGACTTGAATAGAATATGTATCAGCTGGGAGGTAGCATGGGATTTTCAAATTGATTATACTATTATATTGGTTAACATGAATTGCATGAGACATAATAACATGTAGATGGGAACTAATAAGGCTGTACTTAGTATTTATTAATGTTATGATTGTGAGTCTGCCTCAGTCATGCCGGCCGTGGTTTGTCAGTTAAAAATCCTTACAGTTACTTGTTTATACATCTACGAGCTTTGTAGATTAGTTCGCACCAGTCCACATTATTTCAATAGAATAACTGATCTTCCTAGACGCTACAATTCTCGCCGGGCAAATAATTTATGTCAATTAACCCCACACCTTGACCTTTTTAAAAAAGGGCCATTCTATATGGCAGTCAAGTTATATAACCACTTGCCAAACTCATTAAAAGCCCTCCAGGGAAGAAAATTTGATAATAATTTAAAAAAACTTCTTCTTGATAAAGATTACTATTCTATAAAGGAATATTTAGAAGTTAATTTAGAAACTTAAATAAGTAAATATAAATATTTATGTTCCTAGTTTAAGTTTTTATGTTACATAAATAAATATAATATACTTAATATAATAATAATAAATGTCAGCACCTGTTATAATTAAGTGTAACAATAATAATATGAATAAGTTTAGTAACTAAGTATAGTATATAAGTATTTTGCCGTGCCCTTACAGGGTTCTTGTTTGTGTCAAAAAATTTTGTAACACCTGTATACTTACAACAAGATGCAATAAATGAATATGAATATGAATATCCTATACGTTTACTTTTGTAGCGCGCACCTTTTAAGGCTGCTTATGAGGTGGTTTATAAGGCTCCAACCAGCCCTATCGCTAGTAAAACTATGGTTCAGGGCGTCATAGCGACGTAGACGTTAATAGCAGAATCAAGGCTCAGGCTATCGCCACAAAATAAAGACTGCTGATGGTCAGCTTCATACTGACTTCCGAGAAACGCTCACATAGACACGGAATCTCGCAACAGCTAGCAACAGTCAGTAGCTGTTGCGAGATTCGGCGACCGTGAGCGGTTTATGTGTACGTTGCTCGAGCGCTTTCCGATCCGATCCGAATCCCTCGGAGAATCTAGTAGGGCACGGGGACACGCACTAGTGCGTGATGCCGTTCCCTCTAGAAACCTCTGACCGCGATTCGTTTCACACGGCTTGAAGAACCCTTTAAGTTTCTCGCCACCCCCAAAAAAGCCAGGTGAAGCTGAAAATGACTAGGGGTAATAAAAAAAATCGAGCTCGTCATTTATAAAGCTTACCTTTTGCAGTCCTTTATTGCTGTAAGCACCAAATACTTTTAAGACCTCTATGTACACTAGTTGGCAACAAACTTTGACTTTGACGTTGTGTTACCGCTGCGCTCGTCACTTGCGCCACGCCCGCTGTCCGTTTACCGTCGATGCCGACAGCACGTGGTGGACGGAACCTTGACCCACGCGTGCCGACGCTTCCTTTGTCTCCAAGTGGTTGTGCCGTTACACATTATCTATTGGACAGTATTTTTTTTATAGACTTTTGGGATATAGCTTGGTTTTTGTTTCGACCTCTTTTCGATGTGTTTTTTAAATTGAGCTATGTATTTATTTATTTCAGGTTTACCAGTGTATGTACCAGTTTTGTATTAAGAACCGCACACCAAGTGGATTTCAGCAATTTTTTATATGATTTTTGCTTTCCGAAATATTAGTTAGGAATAGGAAATGGCTGATATCGATCCAGTAACAACTATGTGGACACTAAACCAACTAGAGCTTTTATAGTTATTTAGCTATCATAGAATACTTTTAGTCACAAGTACTATCTAAGTTTAAATTGTCACTAACAAACTGGACCCTTTTGTTCTTTTTTAAAACAAATACCTAGGAACAAGCAAACGGATTCAAACACGATCGGCCACGAACGGCCTACTCTACAAATATACCTAGATGTTTCTATTTCACGCGGCTCCATAAATGTCCGACAAAAATCAATTTTAGACTGCAATCGCGCGCAGTACAGTCAGAGCATAAATATGTCTACACTTTTGAGTTTTGACTCTGTCATTCCTTTGTACAGACGCCTGCACATCAACCTATCCTAACCTGTCAAATTTCTTCAATACATTTTCAACCATATAACTTAGTTATGGAAATTGTTGAGGAAATTTGACAGTTTGTGGTAGGTTGATGCGCAGGCGTGAGTACCGTAGTGGCACCAGCGCTCGACGCTTCAAAACTAACTTTTAGTGCGCCGTCCGTAAGTGACAAGTGTCATATATTTTATTTGAAATGTTTTCGTCCATATTTATTTGATGCCGCGCGGCCATACTATATTTGTATGGGGAATTTAAGGTGCTTAATAAAAAAATAATTATTTAATTAACCGCTTGATAAATCGAAAATGTGAGACGGACGATTTGTAGTTAGGACATTGGTGGTTGTTTAGACAAAGTCAGAGGTAAAATAGTTTAGATAAACTATCATATAAGATAAGATATCAACTAAACGCCGCCACACATTTTCATGATTTTTGCCCAACTTTAAATGATATTGAAGCAAAAACTAAAGTGTGTTATGAACTTATTGATCAGACTAATTGTTCACACGTTCCCTTTGATACTAAATTTATATTTTGTTTATGTAATACGATAGTATTTTCAATTAAATCAACTTAACTGTGACTACACTTTTGGCTTTTTTTGGTCGGCGCACCCTCAACATAGAATTTAATTGAAATTATTCGGGATGACAGCTAGGTAGCAGGAACACAGACCGTATTGAATTGTTGATAAAATCCAAAATTCATTGCTTAGACCTATTTCCAAGGAGAAAAGGGGAGAAAAGGGGGGGGGGGTCGCGGGAAGCCGCTGGATGCGAGCAGCACAAAACCGGTCGTCGTGGAGATTCTTGGGGGATGTCCTTTGTCCAGCAGTGGACGTCCTTCGGCTGAGATGATGATGATGATGATGATGACAGGAGAGATGTGTCCATAATTGGTTCTTGTCGGCCACTGGAGCTACCTAAGAGTTAAATTGTTAACATAATAATGCTTATGACTGTACATAACGTCAGCCGCCAATGCGATTCCCCGTTGAGGCGAAGTTGAAACGCCACGTTGTATATCATGCGGGTATCACTTGGCTTTCATATCACCTGATGTTAAGTGATGATGAGGCCGAAGTTGGAAGCGCACTTCACCCGGAATCCTCAACTACTAAGAAGCTGGCTATCTATCTCTAGCTGCCGGAACACAATAATGCTACAGACATTGATGTTATGGCGAAATATTTAGATGAGATGGTGGTAGCTAGCCAGGCGGACAAACAAGCCGTACCAAACAGAGTACACAAACATGTACCCCCCGCTGGGAATCGAACCCGGGACCTGTGGCTCTAAACCGGTGGTCTTAACCACTAGACCACAGAGGCGGTTAAAATGGTCACGTGCCATATCGTAACCGAAATCGGTGTCCGTGAAAATTTGGACGAGTGACACTATCAAGGTTACGCCGCTTTCGTGCGTTGAAACGACAGTGACACAACCCATTCATGTTTCGTTTTGAAACGTTAAAAGTAAAGCCCCCATTACTAAGCATAGACCTCCATCATTGAAATCAAGTCAAAGTGTACAGACGTCTGCACATCAACCTATCCAAAACTGTCAAATTTCTTCAATACATTTTCAACCATATGTCTTAAGGATGAAGTTCAAAGTCTATTGAGGAAATTTGACAGTTTGTGGTAGGTTGTTGTGCAGGCGTGTGAACAATTGATGGGCATTAAGGCGACACACTGAAAAAATGCACACAAATTTTTTATCGAATAGTTTAAGACTATAGACTAACGAATCTGAATTGTTGATATAGGTAAATTCGAAGTCTTTATCTTGAATTTGCTAGCTCAAATACACGATTGTGTGTCGACACGTGTGTGTCTCGTCAACAAGAAGCATGCATCATAAGGTCAGGATTATTATATTTGTATATCATTATTATTATCATTCTAAAGAATAATATGAACTAAAATTTATTTAAAAAGTTACGTCATGTTTTCGTTGGTTTGCCACGATTCAGGTTCGTCTTAGTGTGGACACCAGCGGCAACTTTATTTTTGGCATGTCCTACACTTGTTGTATACCCAATATGTTATTTGTTCACGTCATTGTCAAATAGGATGTATGATATGCTTCAAGCGATAAGACCGCCTTGCCCACCCAGAAATAAAAATGTCGTTGTTATTTTTTAAATTTTTATTTTTCTGTCTGTGTGTGCAATAAAGACTTTTATCTATCTATCTATATATATGTATATATATGCATTTATGCATGCTGTAGATGTCTTCTAACTCTGCGTACCGTGAATACACACACCTGGGAATTGAATCTAGAACCTCCGGTTATCGGGAAGAGTAATTTGCCACCGAGGCGTCTAAAACTCACACTAAAGTCTAAATCTCTCACTATGGCTACAATAATATTATATTATGAAGTTCAAAAACATATAAGAACCATTGTTACCTTATGTAAATAAAAAAATAATGAAGTTTGTAACCTATAACAAAAACACAACGATTCATAACAAGTTTATGAGATTACATATTCTAATGGAATCCCTTAAAGTGACTAGTAAGATTAGACAATTTATCTGTTAGCTTATTTAATTAAGCCAGCAAACGAACTTACTTCACACCCCTGATGTAGCCCATGACACCAAGGGTAAGAGGGTATAACCGAAGCACAGAAGAAATTCGATCCGATCCGAGCCCTTCGGTGAAACTAGTAGGAAACCTAGTAGGGACTCGTAGTAGAATCTAGTAGGAAACGGGAACACGCACAAGCGTGTGATGGCATTCCCTCTAAAAAAACATCTGACGGTGTTACGTTTCACACGGCTTGAGGAACCCTTTCAGTTACTCGCCGCCCCCAAAAAAGTCGAAAATGCAGTCGCCATCTGAGGCAATCAGCAAAATCATTTTGAAACCACAACAGAAGATGTACCTATTATAGATTCAGTTTTTATTCTCTATGCCCAGTAATTGCAATGGATCTATTTCCCTTCGAACTGGAGAGCAGTGCTTGGCGAGAGTAATCCTACTAATATTATAAACGCGAAAGTTTGTAAGTATGGATGAATGTTTGTTACTCTTTCACGTAAAAACTACTGAATGGATTTTAATGAAACTTTCCTCATATACAGACCATGACCCAGACCAGCATTTTTTTTTTTACTATAGTCTTCGCGAACGAAGTCGCGGGCAACAACTAGTAGGTATTAAAGCGGTCGCCAAGTCGGAACGAAGGCAAAATCTTCAGGTTCATCATCATCACCAGAACATTTTATGTCCCCACTGTTGGGGCACGACCTTTCCCTATAGATAGAACAGAGAACGGGCCATAAACCACCATGCGAGCGAGTTATAATGGCTAAAATTATCCTTTTCAAATATGGAATGCTCTCTTAAATAAACTGTGTTGCTTTCGCTGTTATTCTTTCTTACCTTGATCTTGACACGAAGAGCTTTATAATAGAAAGTTATACCAACCTGAAACAAACAAAAGGTTAATTAGAAAATGTGTTGAAAAATAAAAATGGCACTGAAAAATTTATAATACCTATGTAAAAGGAACTAGATTATACGCTGCAAAAATTTTGTAGGGCTGATAAAACTTCTCGATTATCTTTTCGAAACCTGGCAAGCAGGTCTCTAACAAAGAACAGACGATTCGTTTTATAGTTTCATGAAACAATAGTTTGAATTCTACAACTTCTGATGAATCAAAATTGCGACATAGATTCAGCCATTTCGGTTTGAGTTATATTGCAAAATGACAATGATTCATTTACTTCTCAATGTAATATTGTAACAGTCAAGTATTCCTAATATTGAAACTGGTACCAAAGACCCCGCATTGTTGGAATAGATCGAAATCATTGATAGCTTAAGGAATGGGTTAAGTGGCGTTATGAAATAGTGTAGGATAGTTTTGGAATAGATAGAAAGTTATGAAATAGTAGACATTTGAAGGGTGTTCCTAGAAATGTCCGGCAAGATTTTCGTCTGACTTACTTACTTACTTCGCTACCGCGAAACTGAAAGTGGGTCTTGGCCTCCGACGTTCTTGTGCCAGATCTGACCGTTCAGGCATGTTGCTCTCCTTCAGATCTTTTGTCTACTGTCTTGTAAAATTGCATGACTCGGTAACGTTATACTTTTTTTAAAATATTTATACTGGTAAGCACAGTCTCATCTGATGTTAAGTGATTATTTACTTACAATTTTACGCAAATATTGTTGCGGAAAAATTACAATTTTAAAAAAGACAAAGTGTTGAAAAATATCCACGAGCGGGATTCGAACCCGCACCATGACATGCCGGGTCAGGTGCACTGCCAACTATGCTATCGTGGCACAATCCAACTCGCCGAAATTAATCAACACTATCTGCTTTTACTTTATAAGCCAAAGGAGCCCTATTCAATGTCGACAACTACCTCATCAACATCCGATCTTAATATTTTTACAGATAAGAATAAGGCAAAGCTATATTTATGATTATTTACATATAACTTTATGCAAATATTGTTGCGAGCAAATTAGTTTGAAAAGTGTTGAAAAGTATCCACAAGCGGGATTTTCTTTTTACAAATTGTAATTTGTTTGCAAAAAAATGATGTTAAGTGATGATAAGGCCAGTGATGGAAGCGCACTTCACCCGAGATCCTCAACTAGTGAGGAACTGGCTATCTTATCTCTAGCTGCCGGGAAATCTTTCTTCTGTGGCCGGTCATATTTAGATAAGATGGTGGCAGCTAGCCAGGCGGGCAAACAATAATCACCATCAGGCGGCCAACCCGCTCGTTTGCAGACTGTTAATATAAAAAATCAAGCCCTACCATTAATCAAACCGAGTACACAAACATATACCCCCCGCTGGGAATCGAACCCGGGACCTCTGGGTCTAAACCGGTGGGCTCAACCACTAGACCACAAAGGCGGTTGTTTTTGTAAATCTAGGTACAGTTACTTACTTCTAGGTTACTACTAGGTCCAGCTGTGCAGTTTCTAGCGCCCATTCATATTCATAGCTAAAAGATAGACGTCCTAGATGGGTAGTTAGTAGTTTTTTTTAGGATGATTTAAAAAGTACTTACTTATTTTTAAGTTTATTTAAATTTTTTTTTAGTTTGACTTTGACTTTTGAAGTTGAAGTTTTTTAGTACAAACAACAAAAGCACCAACGGCTTAACGTGCCTTGCGAAGCACGGAGGAGCTCGTAATATTTTCTTTCAAATGGCAAATGAAATGAAATGGAAGCACATACTCCATCGACCTCAGATACATTACGGTTACGGTAGATCAATAGTTACGGCAATAGCTTCACGTATTTAAGTATGATCACCCATCCAGTAACCCGCCATCGCTAAAGTCGCTTTACATGCACGACCAAAATCCGAACTTGCAAACCGGTGCCACCGACCTCTTCCAAAGAAAACGCCACAAGTCGTTAACGTTCTCTCACTACCATAATATTTTCATGAAACGAAAACCAGATAGCAATCTAGGTACTTATTTCTTAGCTATTCAACGGGACACCAAGTCAGGAGCATGATAAAGATCAAATCTAAGACCTGTTTGTCGTCTTCAATGTTGACTTACTGTTGTAGCACAAAACAGTACTGTTACTCGTAGGATGGTGCAGGGGTCTTACGGAATTGCAGGATTTTGCAAAATGCCATCCAGATTTTGTGAGATACCAGAATGTCTGTTCAGATAATCTTCTCTAAATCTAGGCTTTCACCATTGAAACCTAAATAAAGTAGGCTCGCAGTGGACTAGCATAGGCTGATGGTGATGATGATGTGGCTCGCACGGGACCGGCTAAGTTGGCCGAGTTAAAGGGGAGGCTTATATTGAGCAGTGCGTGCGTACGGGTTGAAATGATGATGAAATAGCCTTGTAGGGTAAAGCCACCAAAGGGTCCGCACTACACTAAGGGTACACACTTTTGACGACCTCCTTGGTCGAGTGGTTTGTACACCGGTTTTCATGGTGTCGCCATCTCTGAGGTCCCGGGTTCGATCCCCGGTCGGGTCAATTTAGAAATTATCGTTTTCTAAATTGTCTCGGGTCTGGGTGTTTTCTATGTATAATAAGTATGTATTTAAGTTGTATTATATATCTGTGTAATATTAGTGTGTTTTGCTGTAAGTGTACCTTATACATAAATAAATAAATAAACAATAAGTCAAAGTTAAAGACAAAGTCAAGATTGTTTATTCAAAACTTATGAATTTAAAGCTAACTTAAGCTTTTGAATCGTCCAAACATTTTTTTACCTACTACCCATATAAGACGTCTATTTTTTTTGCTGTGGAGAAGAATGGTAAGATACTGCACAATTTTATTAGAAGTAACGAAATTTAAAAAAAAACATAAAAAACTCATACCAATTATACTATAGTTGCGGAGATAGAGAGCTAGAGATCCTGGGTTCAATTTCCAGCCTGGGTATGTTTGGTTTGGTTGTTGGAAGGGTTTGTTTTGAGCCTACCTGACTAACTACTACCTACATTCTTATATGAGTCATATTAGTTATCAGATCATATTGTTATCTTAATCTGTTGTGACTCTTATAGAAAGAAAAGTTTATTTCTTTTGTGTCTTACGTAAACATAAACTAATTTCAAATTTATTAAAAAAAAGACTATGATGTCATCCTTGCCGACTTCGGCTTCGTCAATAACGACAAACAAACAATATCGCATCATTGGCAAAAAAGTGCTCTTGTTTCCATTATTTAACAGACACAAACAATTGATCACCACATTCCATATTTAAACATGCCACATAATACTAGCACAGTATTGCAGAAGGTAAACTTCCTACATGACGCGCTCGAGCAACGTACACATTTTTTTTTGAGATAGTTTTCTGATTGCCTCAGACGTCATTTTCAGCTTCAACGGACTTTTTTGGGGGCGGCGAGAAACTTAAAGGGAGGAGGTCTTCTAGAGGGAACGGCCCCCGTGTCGTGTCCCCGTGCCCTACTAAGTTCTCCGAGGGGCTCCGATCGGATCGGGGAGCGCACACATAGGCAACCTCTACCGGACATGCAACCTTGCAGCAGCGCTCGGACTGTTGCGATTTGTTACAAGATTCCATGTCCGTTAGAGGGTCTATGTACGCGCTCGAACGCGTCATGTAGGCATGAGAAGTTTAACTTCTGCAGTCTCCTTATTTCGTGGTGCTAGCGAGACGCATACCACAGTTTTGCTCGACAAAAAATTAAAGATCACGCCACAGAGCAATGCCATCGACCCGACAGAACGTGCCCAGAGACAGATAACAGTCATTTGTTATTCGAAATCGATGGAACACTCGAATTTATTGCGATAGCGGACGACGTCGAAGGATTATGGCGCGATCCCATTGAGAGCTGATAACTAGCTAGGAGCTTTATTGTAGTTCAAGAAGATGAAATGAAAATGAAAAATGAAAGTAAATGAATAATGTACACCATACATAAGACTTAAAGAGAACAATACAAGAAAAAGTGGAAAAGGTTAGTGAGAAGTTGGAACTAATGAACTATTACATTAGGGTGGTTTTCTACCACAAATGAGCTAGGTAGTTACCTAGAGCGGTGAGAGGCTACGAAAATATCCCTTTTACTACAAAATAATGTTTGAAGTTAAACGATGGCTAAATACGTGCTTAAAATATTGTGTCTCTGGCTAATAACATTAGATTCAAATTTCAGCTTTTGTTTTGAGCGTTTTTTAACTTTAGTCATCGTTTCGTGGTACAGCAGTATATTTATACGTTTTCCACCAAAGCCAAGTGGTGTAACTGAGCGGGTAAAATGTGCTATAAAGATGTGTGACACAAGCTCTATACTTCTGCTAGTTTCACCATTTGCGCATCAATATAGCAGCCATATATTTTGCTTAAAAGGAAGCTCCAACCGCTCGTTATTAATTATCACTAAATCGTTACTGAATATTATTTATTTATATTTAAAATTAATTTAAATAATATAGCTCACATCCTTAACAAGCATTCTTAGCACAGATTAACGTAATCCTTTGCTCGCATAGCTCGCTTCAACGAGTGTGTAAAAAACTTACCTCCCGAACCCTTTTCCAATAGATCTAAGCTAAGTTTGAAAATCAAACGATCTTATTGGTGGATATTAATAAATATAAATATAAATATTTTAGACAACATCACATACATTGTTCTGATCCCAAGGTAAATAGCTAAAGCACTCGTTTCAAGGAAATCAGAAACAACGACGGTACCACAACCACCCAGACCCGACACAATATCGAAAAGTTCGTTTTCGACATTGACCCGACCGGGAATCGAACCCGTGCAAGCCACTCGGCTATGGAGGTCGTTAAACATCAGGTACGGATATCATACATACATATCCCTTGGTACGCAGCTTAGCGCTTTTCTGGTAGAAAGGAAGCCTTATAATTGGTAAAAGACACCAAGCGCTTAAAAAAAAAGTTACTAAACACGTGGAACGATTTAGATCTAAGGAGGTGCTAGAAAAAAGTTCTTGTCAATCTTTATAAGTAATTTATTAACCACCTCTGTGGACTAGTGGTTAGACCACTGGTCTCAGAACCAGAGGTCCCGGGTTCGTTTTCTAGCAGGCGGTACATAATTGTAATCGATTTGATTGGTGGTAGGCTTGTTTTTAGTCCGTAAGGCTAGCTACCACCATCTTATTATACACATATCTATCATTAAATAGCACAAAACCGGTCGTTGTGGAGATCCTTGGGGAAGGCAGTCATTTCTGGTCTATATATATATATATATATATATATATATATATATATTTACACTGCCATCACGCTAATATGTTAGGATATTATATTAATAAAAACGAAATACATAACAAATTATTAATAGACAATGAATGAATAGCATTGCTGTGTTCCAACAATAAGTGATAAGATAGCCATTTCCTTATTTGTTGAGGACTTGAAAATTCCGGGTGAAGAGCGCTCCCTTCAGTCTTAGCATCACTAACGTCAGGTGAGGTGAATGCCAAGTGCTTACATATAGATATGGAATTTAAAAGAAACATTAAAAAAAATTAACACTGCTCTATTACGAAACCGGACGACATCAACGGATTATAAGCGGTAACCGACACCAAACGCTAGAAAAAAAAGAACTTACTAAACACATGGTACGAATCAGATCTAAAGAGGCGCGTAACAAAAAAGTTCTTGTCAAACTTTAAAGTAATTGCTTGTTGAATCTCGAGTAAGCTTTTAAAAAAGTTGTCGAGTAAAAAAAATATAACTAATTTCATTTGTTATTAGTGACATGAGTATGACTGAGTAGTTCGTGCTCGACTTTTTTTAATGGTTAGCCCACGTCCAATAATCGGTGACCGAATTTTTTGTCGGTGAAAATGAAACGTTTGGAGTTCTATGCTGCATCGCACACGTCCTACAAAAAGTCGGTCATCACCATCATCACCAGCTCATATACGTCCCCACTGCTGGGGTACGAGCCCACCCTATGCATAGATAGGGGAGTACAGGCCTTATACCACCACGCAGCCCAGTGCAGATTGGTGATTGTTAACGACTGCTAATGCAGCCGGGAGGACCAACAGCTTTACGTGCTTCCGAAGCACGGCGGAGCTCGAGATGATAAATTTTTGGTCACCCATCCGAAGACCAGCCTTTGCGAAAATTGCTTAACCTTAGCAATCGCAGACCGGGCGCGTTAACCACTGCGCCATTGAGCTCCTCAAAAGTCGGTCACAAAATAGGTACTAAAACCTCGGTGATGAAATCGGTCCGATTATCGGTCCTACAAAAAGTTGGTCGTAGGCGGGAGCCGTTAGCAAGAGCTGGCAGGAAGGTATGTAGATATAGGTGGTTCAAAACCTTGGTTATTGGATTGATTGAACTACCGTGTGATACAGGGGAAATGTTGTAAAGTCCTATCTTATTTCTTTTAATTTTTTTATTTGGAAATTTTACAGCTTTTTAACAAACGCATTTTAACTAACTTATTTTAAAATACATAACCCAATTAGAGAATTCCACAACTTAGACTAATTCATTAACTATGTACAGACGCCTCAACAGCACATCAACCTATCCAAAACTGTCAAATTTCTTCAATACATTTTCAACCATATAGTTAAAGCATAAACTTATTGAGGATTGAGGAAACCTATTGAGGAAATTTGACCGCTTGTGGTAGGTTGATGTGCAGGCGTGTGTACCTGCATATTAAGAATAACAAAAGGCACTTGACAACATAGTATGCTCGTGTTCAATAATCAGTACTTATACAATGTCTTATATAACTTACACTTTAACGAATAAATTTAAGCAACAGACAAAAACCCTACAAACAAACATACAAACAACAAAAATACACATCTTCATATATATATATATATATGATCGGGTGTTAATGACGGTAGTTGTTGACATTGAATGGGTGCCTTTGGCTTTCAAAGTAAAAAGTAAATAGTGTTGAATAATTTCGGCGGGCTGGTTAGAACCACGATAGCTCAATTGGAAGAGCACCTGACCCGGTATGTCAGAAGGGTGCAGGTTCAAATACTGCTCGTGGAAATTTTTTCAACATTGTGTTTTGTAATTTGTTTCGCAACAAAATTTACGTTAAAATTAAATAAACAAAACAAAAACATTTTATATATATATATGTTCAAATATATATATATATATATTGGACACCATCAAACTCACACATTCATGTGTACATACATGCACGTACACACGCCTGCACACGGCCACCACAAACTGTCTAACTTCCTCAACAGATCTTGAACCTTATTCTTATGGAATATGGTTGAATATCCATTGAAGAAATCCGACAGTTCCAGATAATATTATCTCTTTTTTTTTTTTTTTTTGGAGAGAGATTGCTGATTGCCGCTGCGGCATTTTCAGCTTCACCGGGCTTTTTGGGGGCGGCGAGGAACGTAAAGGGTCCCTCAAGCCGTGTGAAACGAATCACCTTCAGAGGTTATCTAGAGGGAACGGCATCGCGCACAAGTGCGCGTCCCCGTGCCCTACTAGATTCTCCGAAGGGTTCGGATCGGATCGGATATTATCTCTAGTCTGTGCCTTGAAAGCACAAAATAAGCAGATTCCAGAACCATCTCAAACCAGTATGACCACTACCTACCTGCCTGCAAATTTCAGCGCTCTAGGTCCAATAATTTGGAATGTGCTACTTATTATTGACTATTGCTATTTTACCTATATTCTCTTTTTTGAAACTAGTTTATGATTAAAAATGAAACAAGTTCAATAACAAAATAAATGATATATGGGTATGTTATATATATGTAGGTACCTTTATATTTCTTTCGAAGATCGTAATTAAAAATTTTAAAATCGGCAATCGGACTAATTGCCGATTTCATAAACAATATCGAACTGGAGATGATGGTGTTTAAACGGTTTTGTTATTAAAGAAATGGACGATAAACGGTTAACTATACTTAATTTAATATCAAAATGTCAGGTTATTTCAAAATCTTAGAACATGCGCTACATGTTGAATAAACGATGCAACATCTTCGAATCACGAATAAAACCAAATAAAACTAATTTAAATGAAATTGAAGGTTTTAAACCTACTTCACGACTTATGTGCTGTGTGTAGTGTATATCGACACTGTAATTTAAAGGTTAGACCACCGGTCTTAGAGGAGGTTTTAGCTTCGATTCCCGGTTGCGTAGGTACAAATTGCAAATGGTTTGATTGGTACTCAGAGGGCCCAGTTTCTAATTCCAGGCCTACGCACAATTGTAATAGATACGATTTGTTGTGTTTCCACTGTGTTAACTAAGATATCACTATGCAATTTAGAAACATAGATATGTCTAATGATTTTAGATAATTTTATATGAACTAAATATGATCCATGTAAATATGCTTGAAAGAAAATCTTTTTAACAATTTTTTATTTTAGATTAGTCGCCATTAGAACAATAACAGTATGGCAAAACCCACGTTTAAGCCGTGCGCATATGTTAAGCTCCCGATCCAATCCGAACCCTTCGGAGAATCTAGTAGGGCACGGGGACACGCCTTAGTGCGTGATACCGTTCCCTCTAGAAAACCTCTGGAGGTGATTCGTTTCACACGGCTTGAGGAACCCTTTAAGTTTCTCGCCGCCCGCAAACAAGCCCGGTGAAGCTGAAAACGCAGTTTGAGGCAACCGGCAATATCTCTCCAAAAAAAAAATAAAAAAATGTTAAGCTACCTTGAGTCACTACCAACCCAGATGGGTGACCAAGAATTCGTTCTTGTTTCTCCTATGTACAGTCTGTTCATTTATTGTTATGACTATCACACGTTATTGTTTTACCGTATGCAATCTGGGGCATCATCACCACAAAGTGGCTTGGAAAACTCTCGAAACGAAAAACAAATTGTAGACAAAACTGCAAAGGTGTAACAGTTTCCGTAACTACATAATATTGTAAAGTTACGTTACAAACAGAGAGACGCAACGACAAGTTCCAAGGGGTAATGTTATAATAAATTGAGCGATGCCCTCCGTAAACCGATATATCTCGATGGAAAGATGGCTAATTTTAGCTTGGGCGCGTAAAATACTGCTAAGGAATTTATGGTTGGGTACAACAGCTGTTTCGTTTTTTTTAACGAAGAGGCATTTTACCTCGTTTGGTCCTCAATTCTGCGTTTTTAACGGTTCACAATCATTGACTGATTCAGATATTTTCCCTATAGTCCAAATGTAAAATTAGGTTACTTTAACACGTTGGTGAACGTTTTAAGATAATGGTATGAATAAGATACAACTGTTTTGTTTTCTATTTTTCTTCAATTTTACGGTTACATGATGATAATAAACCTCACTTACCACATTCGGGCATTCTCACATAGACAATAGCATTTAGTAAGATCGGTCCATAATCCACCGTGCTGTCTTAATGACGTTTCATCTTTAAAAACTTCCAAGAAGTTTTACAGATGAAACGTTGGTTGTAACCAGGACTAACGATTAAACGTGTCTCTCGAAAACATGGAAGAGCTCAACGATCACCCATCTCACAAAATTAGGAGATTGCAGAAGGAAAGCTTCATACAAACGCGTTTGAACAACACAATCTCACGGACATGGAATCTCGCAACAGTCCGTGAGGGGTGCCCGTTTTTTCGCATAACATTGTCTGTCCTAATATCGAATAGCATAAAATGTTTAGCATAATAGTCACTTCGCATAATGGTTTTTTGGCATAATGGGCTTTACGCATAATGTATTCTTTGGCATAATTTTCAATTGCCCTAATTGTGTTAACCATAACTTTGTTATCCATAAATTTTAAAGTCATAATCTTAACGCATAAACTATGTCATTACGGTTTCTGTAAAAGAGAAACAAAAATGTTATTATAAAGTTACAATGCCTTTGGGTTAGGTTAGGTTAGAACTTTAAAGACAATGCGCAAGTCGAGCGAGCGAAGCGAGCGTGCCGCGGCAGCGGCCAGCGTAGAGTATATCAGCCACTGGTAATTATGACTAAAGTAAATATGCGAAAGAAAATTGGGCGTCGAATTTTTATGCCGAATTAGCGTTATGCGAAAAGATGATTATGCCAAAACCCAATATGCGACCCAATATGGACCCGTCCGTGAGTGCTATGTGTGCGTTGCTCGAGTGCGGTATGTATAAATTTTATCTTCTGCAGCCTCCTTATTTTATGCCTGTCCGGTGTGTGCCAAAAGTGTTTGTCATATTGGATTGCTTGCAAAATCGCAAATTGAACGCGCAAACCGCTACGCCTTGAGTACTGCTCATAGTAGCGACATTTTAGATGCCCCCGAACTATCGCGTGTCTAAACTAGAAGTATTCGAGTAGCTCGTTTGTCTCCGCGTATGACTCATTTTTCTTTCGGGTTCCGTATTATTTGTGTTTTTGTCTAAGCTGACGATTTGGAACCTTACACTATTGCAATAAGTGTGATTAGTTATTGTCTTTAGAGTAGGTATATTGATGGCGTGTTGGAGTAGCTTTTTATGTTTTAACTGATTTTTATCATAAAATCTATAAGATATTGACGGTTTTGTCGGTTTTGTGTAACTGAGCTGGCAATCAAGTACTTCGCCTGAAGTAAAGCGGCTACCGCGCCAGTGGACAATTGCGATTATTTAAATAGATTTGACTGAATTCGCTTCTTTGAAGCGTTTTTTTAAAAGGAGTTTTAATGGCGTCATTGTTCCTATAAAAATTAGAACTAGCTTACCGGCGGACTTTGTACCGCTTTAACAGTTTCCATGACAACAAAACAGACAAATCATACGTCCGCTTAAGAACACCCGTATCCCACGATAGACCTCTATAGCAGCGCCACCTACCGGGTTCAATTGTAATCTAAACCAGTCTCGAATCCACTTGAACACACACATAAATTTTCATCCAAATCGGTCCAGCCGTTTAGAAGGAGTTCAGTGACAAACACACGCACAGAAGCTTTATATATATAAAAATATGCCCCGTGTGATGCCGCGTATAAAGAAATCTCTTCTCAAATCTTCATACTGCGATCGCTAGCCCGCCTGCCAAGCGTGGCTATTATGGCAAATACCCCTCATGAATTGTATTATACATAAACGAAAAAGTAAACACGTTTATTATTGATACGATATTTTTTATTACAAATAGATAGATATACCATGGTTTGCTTACTTTAAAATTTAATAAGAAAAATTGTAAATATCTATTTTTTTTGTATGTTAATTCATGTTTTATTAATAAGATAAAACGACTGAAATAAATATTGCTAAGGACTGCTAGATTTTGCCAGACTCGCCCAAATAAATGAGCACTTTAAATTTACAATGTAGCACTATATTAATTGAGAAACTATAAAATTACCGCAGCCATTCCGTTGTTCCATCGAAGAAACCGCCAACACCGTTATCTAAAGCTCATCTGCTCTTATAAACTATTAAAAGGTACATTCCAGAAGTTTTTATAATCAAAATGGCGGCATAACCTCAAAAGTTCACACAACTATCGACTCTACTCACTTACCATAAAGCACACAAAAAAAAACAACAGCAAATCGGTATTATTCCACCGCAAAATTGTTAATGAGCTTTAAAAAGCAATCTGCAACAAAGTTTTTAATAACACTAAAAAGTCGTAAAGAAGGTTGCATAGTTATGGCCCACGTTGCTTCGGCCATACATGGGCTGATGATAAGCCGCTAGTTGTTATAAGTGTCCTATCAATCTGTAATGTTGTTGAAGTAATGGTGAAGGCATAGTAAACAAGTAGACAGTAAGCAGAATGTTGAGTGAGAGTTTTTCACCATTCAATAACCTTTTTTGAAGAGAGTTTGCTAATGACCTTGGGAGGTTTCTAGAAGGGATGGCATCACGCCAGCGTGTCCCTGTTTCCTAGTAGATTCTCCGTAGATTCTCCGAAGATTCTCCGTAGATTCTCCTAGTAGATTCTCCGTAGATTCTCCGTAGATTCTCCGTAGATTCTCCGTAGATTCTCCTAGTAGATTCTGTCGTGGGGTTAGAGAGAAGCGCCCAGGTTTACGTCTGTACCTGGTTTATAACGCGTGTGAACCGGGTCTTCATATTCTTGTTCTTCGATTACGGTGTCTGGAGTGGTATTTTGAGGATTGTGCGGAATGGCCATTCGATCTCGTGAACGAAATCGAGAAATCAAGCGCCATCGAGCTTTTCTAGAAAAGTTAAATACAAGCAATAGCTAGAAAGACCAGCTAAGCTAAAAAAGCTAAGATAGCAATTGTTTAAAAGGGAAGGTTTGAACCCAACAGTGACAATAAGCTTCTAAAGATGACACTTTATTAGCATAGCAAAGTGTAAACAATAATCACAAACAGGAACTTGCACAAGACAGTCGTAAACACTTAACTACACAGTTACTGAACTAACTATTACGCAGACTAGAATGCACAATTCAAACAAACCGGAAAGCAGACCTCTCATTTGCAATACCCATTTAGCTACTGGACCCTAAAATCGTATCGATCGTTTGCGAGCATGCTTTTAAGGTAATCGATTTATGGTCAGCAATCGATTTAAATGCACCTCTCGAGCAGCCCGAGTAGGACTTAATTGTTTAAACTAGCATTTAGGCGGGAATACGCATCCGCCATTTTGTGTTCCGTGTACACGTTGGTTTGCAAAATGGCGCCTGTAATTCTTGTCCGCATTATTAGTGTAATTTTGTCGCAACTGATTTAATAAATCTATTTAGGCAGTTTCTGCAATTTGGTCACAAACTGTTTATAATTCAATGCATATTGGTCACAGAACGACAAAGAACTAAAAAATTATAGATACCTGTGATAGAATTTCACTCAACATAGGTGTATCTGTGACCAATTTTCACTGTGACCAAAAATGGCCAATACTCTCTGCGCAGTTTAAAATGCCCTTTTATCTATAGAAAGAACAGTCTCAATATTAAACATACACTATTAAAATCATAATCATCAGATCGTTTACGTAACGGCTAGCGCTTTCTGACTGTGTTCGTACAAATTAAGCAACTTTTGCATTGCTATCACTGGATGGGTGATTGAATAAACATGTCTTGAGCACTCAAAAATTAAAAAGCAAACTCAAAATTCAGCGTTTACGTCAGCCTTCCCGGTAGCATAGCGGTCAGTGCAGCCGCCCGGATTGCGAAAGACCCAGGTTCGATTCCTGGCTGGGTCGGGTAGGCGTTTCATTGTTTCACTGTATTTTATAAATTTTATAAATATTTAATTTAATTTAGCTTCAGTGCAGCAATTAGTACTTGAAAATAAAAAGTAAAATTTACGGCAGAAGACAATTAAGACCGTTCGTCATGTGTTAAAATTAAGCCCAGCTTTGGGATTGACTCGTGTTGAGATGATGATGGTGATGTTACTTATTGTAATCACGTTTCATAATAAAATTGTTCATTATCGTGTGCGACCACAGTAAGATCATTTTCCAAGAAAAATTGCCTCTATATCACAAAACGTGATAATGACCTAATCAACTTCCATTACTGCTTGGACAAACGAAGAATACCACAAACCATCCGAAGTACAGTCGATCGCAGAAACGCGGGTCGAATGCAAAAAGGATGAATTCAAATTATAACCGCCTTTAATTCTGCTTGAAGGAAGGAAAAGAAGAGACGAAGTATAAATAATAAACCTTATTAGTATTAGTGGTAAAGAATAATGTTCTGTTTTACGGAAAAGTCGTGACTGTTATTCGAATTTGGTATTGCAGTTTCAATTTCTTTATTCTTGGCTTTCTTAATAGGTCGGTGTAAGTTTGTTTTGTTGTTTGCTTTCCAACGACCAACCAGTTTATGTCACTGGTACTATTACATTCCGTGCTATGGAAGGCACGTAACGACGTTAGTTCCCGGCTGCTTTAGTCGTTATCAATCACCAGTTCGCACTGAGGTCGCGTGGTTTATGGCCCGTTCCATTTGTTTTGGCCATAGTATCATTTTAATATTTTTATTATTCCCGCTGCAATAAAGCAAGGGCACTGCGTCACACACATCCTTTTCCCTATTCCATTTTCCTTTCCCGCTCACTTCAGCATCGAATCAACGGTTGCCTGGGACGATCAGCGTCGTCGATGTTGGCAGCACTGTTTTTGTGATGGCAATACTGGCTGTCACAGAGAAGCAGTACAAAAAAAAACAATATAACCGTCGTTGCCGCCACGACTAGTTCGCTTTACAACCCGCTAACAAATAATAATATTAATCCGCGAATAAACTACTTAAATCGCTATTGTGAAAAAGGTGTTATAGTGTTATTGAAGTGAAGCTTGAAGATCAAGATCCAGTCCGGCCCATAAAGGCCGTGCGGCGCATGCAGACCTGCTGTAACTGAGTGAGTTTCCCATCTTGCCGGTTTTCCTTTTGATTATCCATAAGCCGGCAGGAATCCCTCCCAATTGTGTATTGCAGCAGTGCCTTTAGCTTCAGATAGCATTTATAAATTGTATAGGCCTAAATAGGACGCTCCCCGCCAACACACCATTCATAGGAAAGGCTCGTGCCCCTACAGTTCAGACATAAAAAGATCTGGTGATGATGATTACGACATTAAGTTGATTCAAAAACGATGATGGATAACTTCACGGGCATGCTTGTACAGACGCCTGCATATCAACCTACCCAAAACTGACAAATTTCTTTAATACATTTTCAACCATACATCTGAATAATGAAAGTG
This sequence comes from Eudonia truncicolella, assembly GCA_949315975.1. Taxonomy (NCBI): domain Eukaryota; kingdom Metazoa; phylum Arthropoda; class Insecta; order Lepidoptera; family Crambidae; genus Eudonia; species Eudonia truncicolella. The sequence goes on along the minus strand of OX438848.1, from coordinate 2,190,883 downwards.
GACGAAGCGAAACAATTATGTAAAGATCGTAGCAAGTGGAAAGAAGTGGTCTCTGCCTACCCCTACGGGAAAGAGGCGTGATTATATGTATGTATGTATGTTAACCTATCCACAAATCTTAAACGTTTATATTAGACTAGCGGCCCGTCCCTGCTTCGCACGGGTGGACATTTTTTTGATGTGCAAAATCTTTCCGCTCGCTTTCTATTTAAACAATTTTGTAGTTGACTGGTTAGTCAATATAGAAACGTTTTAACAACTGTCAAAACGATTATTTTTAGCAGAAATTGTATGGAATTAGCAAATTATGACGGCACTATTTTATTTCGTCAATTGAGTGTTTATTATAACTTTTTAGGTTACAGAAATACACGCTTAGGTTAAATAAAAAATTGGTTAATGTTTTAAAGAACTGTTACGTGATTTCATTTATACGTTTGTTGTTCTGGAATTAATTATTGTTGTTGTCAACTACCCAATTTGTGGGAGTGATTTCGTGAAATGTGAAGGAAGTAAGTGTAACAGTGTGACAGGAAGTCGGGGAAGCGCGCAAGCGCGCGCAATTTTGTTAAATTTACAATCGATTTTATGCACATGACATATTAATATTATTATTATATATGACATATTGTGTCAATTTACTATCAAAGGTCATTTTGCTATGTCAAATGAGTATTATCTTCTATATAGCCTATCTTACTCAGCGCTAATGTAGCATTCTAATGGTGAAATAATTTTTAAAATCGGTTTAGTAGGTTTTGAGTTTATTCGTTACAAACATACATATAATAATACAAAGCTTTCCTCTTTTTAATATTAGTATAGATATGGGTTTACAACGTAGCGTAATGGAGCTATGGGGATCGATACAATACAAAATTAGTACACATTTAAACAGTATGCTGTGTCGTCTGGCTGTACTGTTGAACGTTGTGATCAGCCACTTGACTGATAATGATTTAGATGTGTGGTTAAATGGCGTTGTTTAATCAAAGGGCGTGCAATTAAACGGCCATTTTAACCAGTTGGCTGCAACACATGTATGTTTTTCTTCTAGATATGCGTTGAAAAACACGAGCCAACACGATAAGATAAACCGCCTAGGTATAAGGTGGTCCAAGAAAACACAACAAATTATAACTCTTGCCACAGTTATAATATCTATACTTTGATCGATATGTTACATCTTACGCAACGAACATACGAGACGATTGAAACTGTCAAAGCATGTTGAAGTCTCATGTCGAGCAAGAAAAATGCTAATTAACCAACATTGCTTCATAATTAACGAGGCTTAGTTGACATACCAAGCGACGCGACGCAAAGAAATATGCAAACTGTATGATGTAGATAATTTGACTCAGATTATCAGTGACTCAGATTAGGATCAACATATAAGGTTTTGCCCGTGGTTTTCTCAGACCCCGTGTGGGTGGCTAATACTCGCGAGTTTATTTCCTCGCCCGATTCGAAGTCTTCAAAGTATCTAATTAGATACAGGGAGTCGGGGACACGTTTACCAGCCTCTAGAAAACCCTCTACCGTGTTTCCGCCAGACAAGAGTATGAGGTACAGTTCATTACATGCTTGCGTGTATGCTTGTTTGTATGCATGCGTGCTTGCTTGCAACGAACGATGAGACTGCCTGCCTTTGGATCTAGGACTAGCGGTCTTACCAGTAGACCATAAAGGTTTAATTTCAGTACGCTCACTCTCAAAAGCATTGTAAATAGTCATGTTATCAAGCTGGATAGTAGCTAATCTATCTATCTATCTATATATATAACATATATAAAAATCAATTTCTGTTCGTTTGAGCTGCTAAAACTCGAGAATGGCTGGACCGATTTGGCTAATTTTGATTTTGAAATATTTGTGGAAGTTCAGGAAAGGTTTAAACGGTGAGACACATAAATATAAGTAGCGGAAAATACTAAAAACGACAATTTAATTTTCCAATGCAAAATGATTTGTTTATTTTGTTGTCATGGAAACTGTCAAAGCGGTACGAAGTCCGCCGGGTCAGCTAGTTATTAATATTAATAAACACAGCAATCAGTATGTTGTTTATTGCTGAACTGGGAACATCAAGACCTTTTGCAAGTGTAATACTTTGCCTAAAATTACTACCAAGCCTACCTAATACTAGACCAAGATGAAACACCTTGGCCTAACTTAATAGCTTATAGTAGTACAGTTACATTATGTACTAAAGTACACTTTTTATAAAAATGGCTGAATTAATTCTGACCGCACCTTCTAGTATGTGGGGGTCAATGCCTCTTTTCACGGTGCTTTTTTACGTTTCGAATTTCGAATAGTAACAAATAGAGCTGTCAAATTTGACGGGCGAGCCTTGACATTTCAAGATGGCGTCCGATTGGGATTGCGCGAATAAGTTTTTGGGATTATGAATGTGAAGTCGTCAATTTCGTTCCAGATAGATAAGATTAGAAATGATATTTTGCATTCAATGAAAATGTTTTTGTTTTTTAATAACAGTAATTCTAGTTCTAGTGATGTAATATAACTTATAGTTAGATGGTATTTTCAACTGCCCAACTTAATAAAAAAACCAAATACATTTGTACAGGCACATAATATTTCGCTTCGTACAAAATATTGTATAGACTCGTTTTGTGATTTAAAAAAAATCGCCAATCACTTTTACAAAAGTAACATAGCAATTAAACTTATTATGAGATTAATTTTTATTCGTTCTTGCTTGTTTATGTCAGTAGACAAACAAAACAGAATAGATTAAATAAGATTATCAATATCTTGACGTTGTTATCAATAAATACTTTCACTTAGCTAAGGGCGAACGATAAATTTTGTAATCAGTTCAATTGTCGAGTAAATAAACTGACACTTTCGATTTTGAAACAATTTCCACGGCCCTTTCTCCGCTTAGAGACAAAGGTATATTTGTTCGCCACAATTCATGTCAGAAACAAGACTTTGCAACAAGTCACACAAAAATAAATATCTAAAAAAAGCTTCGGTGTTTAAAAAGATAAAACAAAAATACAAGCTAAGAACTGTAATCGTAAAACATTGTTTTTTGTTAATATGTTCATATTTTCCTTTAAAGAAATATGCGTTTAAATATGAAATAGAAACAAACAGTTGCAATGTTTGTTGTTCAATGCATACACTCACATTTATATGAGTAATCACAACCGATCGTGTTGCGGCATAAATTAACCTATCCAATAAGCTACATTGTTTTCAATAAAATAAATAAAGACAAATTGGTTTCTAAACTATTTTATACAAATGAGAAATAACAGCAAACACAAAATACTGCCTTGAGGTACTCCTTCAATTTTGGCAACAGTTACGAGATAGTTGAAATGAAACTTCACAATAACTCTCACTGCCATTTCGAATGATGGGTAACAAAGCCAAGCATTTCGATTGTGCACAAGAATAATTAAATTTTGACGTTTCTTTAAAAGTCACAGGAAGCAGAAAAGAAATAACAGCAAACCGATGTTACTACCTTGAGGTACTCCTTAAATTTTGGCAGCGGTTGAGAGTCTGGAAATGACATTTCATTATAACTCTCACTATCGGTTCTAATGTCGGGTAACGAACCGACACTTTCGATTGTGCGCCAATTTTCACGGCCCTTTCTCTGCATAAAGACAATGGTGTTACATATAATTGTTATGTTGGTGACTAAATGTTATGGTGCAGTGAATGTTCGAAGTGAGACATTTGAGGAAACGTTTGGTAATAAATATTGCGATTGCGTTAGCAGATTATTGAGGACGTCTTTGCAACGATAGCCAAAGTCAAAATACCGGATGAGCTTACAAAATTTATGGAAATAAGACTTAGCAGAGTTCTAACAAAAATTTTCACTACTAATTTACTTTTATTGTGATACTTAATTAGATATTAGTTGTTCTCAAATTTGCAACATCTTAATGGTATCATAATTTTTTAATACCTATTTTATTTATAAAACAATGTTCATTATATTCATTATTTATAGTATGTTTACCTTATTTTCAAAGTTGGATTTGATGTATTTACACTTCTTTTGTTTATTATAATAAAATAAATAATTTCGGTTCATGTTTGCATCTATTTATATTAATTAAAATTCACCTTCGTCGCATAACATCACGTAAGGTGATCTTCTTCTTCACCCCGGTCTTCTTCCCCGGTTGTGTAATGAATAAAAATAAAATAAGTTCAATGTATAAAATTAAAATGTTCATGTAAATGTAATTTTATCCCTTGTTCGTATTTCACACATTCTTACTTGCACCGCAGCATGAATGATCATGTCGGCATGTCTTAACCGCTGGCTGAGCAGCGACGCCTCCGTGCGGCGAGGGGTTATAATGGGGCGATTGTGTACAGTCAGAGGGTACAGTCAGCTTTTATTATTAACTAACTCTATGTGTTTTAGTCGAAAAATAAAATTTTGTAAATTTCTCTGCAGTGTATAAAAGAGTCGATGAAATCGTTTGGACAATGAACCGATCCGATCCGAACCCTTCGGAGGAGCACGGGGACGCGCACTAGGGCGCGATGCCGTTCCCTCTAGAGAACCTCCGAAGTTGATTCGTTTCACACGGCTTGAGGGACCCTTTAAGTTTCTCGCCGCCCCCAAAAAAGCCCGGTGAAGCTGAAAATGCCGTAGAGGCAATAGGCAATCAGCAATCACTCTCCAAAAAAACCAGTACCATCTGTTACATATAAAAAGTACAATTAGCTGAAGAATTTGACAATACAATGATTGACAGAGATTTATTAAAATTTGTGACAGGTCTAAGATAATAGCTGTTTTTATGAAAACAGAGCGCTGCAGCTATAAAGACACTGCTTAAAACTATAAAGTTGATATATTGGTATATTAACTTTATGCTTAAAACAGGTTCTGTCACTTTTTAGTTAATACTTTAAGACAGAGACACAATATCTTAAACACGTTTAGCCATTGTTTAACTTGAAACACTGTTTTGAAGTAAGAGGGAAAGACTTCAATTTTTAATTTTACTTATCATCGTAACATTAATTTTTGTTTAAAGAATTTCGCTATAGAGAAATTTAGATTCATGTTCAAATTTGTGTTATTTACAGCATCCTCGATGTCGATTCCCGAAAATAATTGGTCACAAATTTTATTTGTTACTTACACACATATTCGTATTAATCAACAACAACAACAAACAATTCCTGTAACAAAGCTTTTAAAGACAATCTTTAAAGAAATGCGCAATATTCCGTTGTTTACGCGTCCGACTGTACTCGTTGTTCGCGATAAATGAGCATAATGCTCCCCCTATGACCATTGTACGCAAATTTCACGAAAGCCGTCGACATCCCGCTGACGGACTGACGTTGCGCAATCGAGATGGAGTTACGACAGATGGATCATAATTATCAGCATCTATTAGATCACATCATCAGCTCATTTATGTCCCTGCTATTGGGGCACGGGCCTTCCCTATGGATGGAAACATCACAGGGAGAACGGGCCATAAGCAACCACGCGGGTCATTGTCAACGACTGCTCATGCAGCTGGGATCATGTGATCATGGGATGGGAGCTGAGATGATAATTTTTTGGTTACCCATCCGTTGACCGGCTGAAGCGAAAGTTGTTTAACTATAGCAATCGCGGATCGAGAGCGCACCATAAAGCGCCTCCTTAATTACCAATATCTATAAATAATTCGATGACGCAGTGGAAGGTGCTCGATGGCGTAGCAGTTAACGCGCCCGGTCTGCGATTGCTAAAGTTAAGCAGTTTTCCTAAAGGCCTGTCATTGGATGGGATATCATCATAATAATACAATTATCATTTTGAACTCCTCCCTGCTTCGGAAGTACCTAAAGCACCGGCTTTCTCCGGCTCCGGCTCCGGCTGCATTAGCATAAGTAAACCACTATATGTTGTACCGCACTGGGCCCGCGTGCTGGTGTATGGCCCGTTTTCCTGTGGCGTTTCCATTCAAAGGGAGGCTCGTACTCCAGCGAAGTCCCCACGACTTTAAATGAGCTGGAAATGATGATGACGATGATGATATATTATTATGTTAAATACAAACGTATTGTAGGATGCCCTCAGACTAGTAGGAGCGCCGATCTTCGCAAAGTGGCAAGTGCTGGGTGAGAGTAGCCTCGGATCGTGCTCAGTGGCGTGCACTTGGAGAGGCCTATGTCCAGCAGTGGACTAATGTAGGCCGATGATGATGATGATGATAGAATAAGATTTGGGCTTACCTTTTCACAGCAAAGATTGTGTACTATCCTGTAACAAAGAATACAGAGTTAAAAAAAAACGTTTCTTCAGTTCACATCGGTATGTTTCCATGCACAAAGCTTTATTTATACCATAACTCAAACTTAAGACTATTGCTTTTACTTGGATTAAAGTATGATGTATATGAACAGTTCTTTTGGAAAAAACACCTTTGAAATACATAAACACCATAAAAGAAGATTTGCAATTGTACACAAAATTATAAAAAATAATAAATAAATAAATAATAAATCGTGTGCTATTATAAAGAGGAAAGTATGTATGTATGTATGTATGTATGTATGTATGTATGTATGTATGTATGTATGTATGTATGTATGTATGTATGTATGTATGTATGTATGTATGTATGTATGTATGTATGTATGTATGTATGTATGTATGTATGTATGTATGTATGTATGTATGTATGTATGTATGTATGTATGTATGTATGTATGTATGTATGTATGTATGTATGTATGTATGTATGTATGTATGTATGTATGTATGTATGTATGTATGTATGTATGTATGTATGTATGTATGTATGTATGTATGTATGTATGTATGTATGTATGTATGTATGTATGTATGTATGTATGTATGTACGTACGTACGTACGTACGTATGTACGTATGTATGTATGTATGTATGTATGTATGTATGTATGTATGTATGTATGTATGTATGTATGTGTGTGTGTATGTATGTATGTATGTATGTATGTAAGAATGTATGTTTGCAGCGAATGAATTTATAGGCTATATTAAAAAAAGTACACCTGTGTGAAGTCGGGGCGGACCGCTAGTGATATATAAAGATGGATAAGTACAGTTTTATTCTGAAAAACATTTCATTCCTTCAGAAATTTACTGCGTTAAAACGGAATTCTACACGAGCAAAGCCGCGGAAGAAACTAGAGTAAAGACACCAAAGGGCAGAGCTACTAATTAATTGATTGATTTTTTTAAAAGCTCACCAACTAGATTACATTAAAACTAAGTACAATACACAATTATAGATATACTAATGAAAATGTAAGCTTACACTGCATGCAAAAAAGTAAAAAGATGCTAATGCTCCAAACTATAGTGGTTACAAAATATTTTATAGCTTGCGCATCAGTCTGGCACAAACTGTCAAATTCCCTTAATAGATTTTGAACTTTATATTCATGGCATATGGTTAAACATTTATTGAAGAAAGGAGATGTTTAATTTTGTATGGAGAAAATGCCAACACCTTGTACACAATACCGAAAGATAGCTAATGTATGAAATAAGCTTATTCGAAATGATTTTCTTTAAATAAATTAATAGTTTTCATGTAACAAATATCTGAAATCAACTTTCGTGCACGGACCTGAAACTTTCGTGATGGCAGCGGTATTCTGCCAATGTCATGCGGCTGTCAAAACAACGATGTTTTTCGGTTTATTTTACATTTTTTCATAAAAACGATAAAGCGTATTGAAGTATTACTTATTCTAACTAAATACATGTATTTTTAAAACTTTTTTTAGTTATGTACAGGGTCTTGGCATAAAATTAAACATCTTTGACTGTTTCGATGTTGATGTGCAGGCGTCTGTTTAAGCGTAATGAATAAATCCTTTTCGGGTTGCCTGTGACAAACCTAACGTGTGCACGGAATTAACAATTGTGTGCTTAGTACTCTTATTTAATTCCATGAATGTCTGCTTACCGTATACATACTCTTTGGTAGTGCGTACACTATACATAGTCAATGGTGCGTACTCTTTGGCGACTTAACACAAAAGGTCAAATTTCTTTAGCAACCGTACACTTAGATATATTACTCACTTATTTTAACAACGTAAAACAATAATGTGTGTCTCATTATAAAGGGAAAGGTCCACACCATCTATTTCAATAATAAGCATTTATTTAAGACCTCCATTATTTTTCTTGCCCAACTCTCGACGTAACATATAACTATATGTTAAATTCAATTTCTATCGTGTTGTCTGTAATGCAATCTTAGAGATAGTTGTACGGTCGGACGAATCAGTCGCTATACATCACATTTGACATCAGTTGTACGCCATTTTCTTTTTTGATTTATTTATTTGTTTGCTAAACAAAATAGAGTTTTAGCTTACACACAATTATACTTTAAAACAGAACATTTGATTGCAAGTGTTTTTTATATATTTTAGCGTTTTATTAACGCTTAAATATACTTAAGTAAAATTTAAACACTGAAAAAAGACGACAACCTCAGGCGGGAATCGAACCACGCACCTTCCGCATTCCGGGCGGCTGCCTTAACCACTTGGCTACCGAGGTCTGGCTTTCACCCGTCGAAATTTTTCAGTGCTTGATGCTTATGTTTTTTAGTCAACATGCTTCATCAATCTTAGAAGTTTTCACCTCTGAGATCCGAAAGAAATATTTTTACAAATATTTGAACATTCGGTTAAGATGAAGCTGCGTTATAGATAAGTGTTTTTTATATATTTTAGCGTTTTATTAACGCTTAAATATACTTAAGTAAAATTTAAACACTGAAAAAAGACGACAACCTCAGGCGGGAATCGAACCACGCACCTTCCGCATTCCGGGCGGCTGCCTTAACCACTTGGCTACCGAGGTCTGGCTTTCACCCGTCGAAATTTTTCAGTGCTTGATGCTTATGTTTTTTAGTCAACATTGCTTCATCAATCTTAGAAGTTTTCACCTCTGAGATCCGAAAGAAATATTTTTACAAATATTTGAACATTCGGTTAAGATGAAGCTGCGTTATAGATAAGTGTTTTTTATATATTTTAGCGTTTTATTAACGCTTAAATATACTTAAGTAAAATTTAAACACTGAAAAAAGACGACAACCTCAGGCGGGAATCGAACCACGCACCTTCCGCATTCCGGGCGGCTGCCTTAACCACTTGGCTACCGAGGTCTGGCTTTCACCCGTCGAAATTTTTCAGTGCTTGATGCTTATGTTTTTTAGTCAACATTGCTTCATCAATCTTAGAAGTTTTCACCTCTGAGATCCGAAAGAAATATTTTTACAAATATTTGAACATTCGGTTAAGATGAAGCTGCGTTATAGATAAGTGTTTTTTATATATTTTAGCGTTTTATTAACGCTTAAATATACTTAAGTAAAATTTAAACACTGAAAAAAGACGACAACCTCAGGCGGGAATCGAACCAAAAAACATAAGCATCAAGCACTGAAAAATTTCGACGGGTGAAAGCCAGACCTCGGTAGCCAAGTGGTTAAGGCAGCCGCCCGGAATGCGGAAGGTGCGTGGTTCGATTCCCGCCTGAGGTTGTCGTCTTTTTTCAGTGTTTAAATTTTATTTGATTGCAACTCAAACAGAAATTGGAGACTGCGTACACAAGCACAATGAATAATAGCCAGTAATAATTCATAATAATAGTGTCAATTAAAATTACATCACATTACTGTGAGCGATAGAGTTATTTTCGCTTACAACAATAAACTAATAAGCTATATATAAGTTTTCTACCAGTACAGGCCTATCCTAGTGGGTAAAAATCCATATAACTCGGTGGCTGTGATCTTAGAGTATTTAATGCTCTAAGGCCGTGATGCGTTTATCGGCGAAATTTTAACACCCCCTTGTATGCCTAATTTGAAGTACAAATTTGAGAATCTGCTTCAAAAATTTGTATTAATGTTATGAAATAATTTTATTTTTTTATAATGCAAACTTTGTAAACCAATATTTTAATGAGAGATTATTTGGCATAACTTGTAGTACAGTTTCTCTGCTGACACTACCTATTTTATTTTGGAGTATCGACAGCTACATATTTGCATGGGATTGTGTAAACACATTTTGTTATTTTATTTAACAGCTGTATTATGTAAGCGTTGCTTTGATGAGATAGGGAATGGTGTAACATCATGAAAGGGGGTGAAAGGGGTAACCTTTACCTTATCTGATCGTAAGTAACGTTAGTGCCGAAGGTGGAAGCCTCAGGTCAGGTGAATGCGCACTTTATCCAGAATTCTTAACAGTTTACAAAACTGCATTAACCCTTTCAACAGCAATTATGATGACAGGATTGGGCACGAAAACGAGTGGTCCAATAATCCAGACGCTGGCATTGATAGGGTTAAGTTGCAAGTTGAACGAGTACAAATTATTAGCCTTGAATTATCTACTTTCACTCGATAACAACCTCAAAATCCCTTTGACAGCCTTGCACGTTTTCACATGCCACAAGTTTGTGTATAATTGCGTACAAACGTATACACTTATACATAGTTATATGTCGTCGGAAAGTGAGCGTGCTCCAGTTAGAGCCACGTGGTTACACTGACCGACATTGTGTATACGTAATTATTTGTCTATCCGTCTGTCATAGTTCGGATGATCGATGTTGGTACTGGATGTGGCAGTTGGGGTTCGATGTAAATGTGGACGAGTTCGATGTTTAGTGTTTGTTTGCGTTTTACTAAATTTGAATTGTACTAGCATTAGCGTTAAAGAGAAAAAAATATTAGGGTTAAAGAGGTTAAATTAGGGTAAGAGATACAAAACAGTGCACAGAAAAGGAAAGCAGACCGACTTCATCTCAATATAAAAGTGTCCAAAAGTCCAAAGATGGGATCGCACGAATAACAAATATCATTGAAGAACTGTCTGTTTATAGGTATGAGAGAGAGAGAGCCTTTTAGGCCTCTATGCCCAGTAATATCACTTTGTCTAGTGCTAGAACCTTTCTTCAATGCTAACCAATGATGTTTAGTATGTCACATCTAGCAGCTCTACATCCGAATTAAGTACGTAATAGTAATTACTTCAAAGCGTGTGAGTCCGATCTGGTTTGTTTTGTGTGTTTTAGCTGCGGTGTTGACACGCAGGTGGTCGAGATCCGTGCGATTTGGCTTGCTAAGGGCAGGCTTTAGCTGTTACAGAACAAATGAAGCCTTCTTTCTGTTCACCTAGAAAACGTATGCCACTGTTTGAGTTTGGAACAACGTTGTATTGCCGTTTATTAAAAAAAAATGTAAATTAAAAAGTTATTTTTTGTCAGTTTTAAAATAATAATTCTGTGTTGTGTTCGGATGTGATCGTACTGTCAGAACATTGTCGATTCTTAGAATTATAATATTATGAATGTATTTGGTTACTTTATCTCTGATAACGTGGAAGAATACTATTGTTAGTACTACACACAAACCCAAGAGGTTTAACTAGTACCCCATATCATAAAAATAATGTATGCTTTGATTCCGATAATAAATAAATAAATATATAAATAAATAATTTGTTAATTGTCGTTTTATTGCTGCTAATGAGATAAAAACGTATTTATAAAACTATCTACATAATATGTAAAATGTCAAGCAATTTGTTCTGGTAAACCATGTCATCTGTTATATATAACAGATCAAAAATGTTCACATTATGTACTTTTTTACACAATCAGACATCGAACATGGTCAAATCTTTAAATTATAGAGTTTAAGTGAAATATGTATTTTTTTTTCAGAAGAACGCATTAATTAAAGTTTTATGAAATATTTTGTACTGGCTTAACTTAAACATCGATGTCATGGCTCTGTATTTTTTTTCCTTACTCCCATTAGTACCGGAGTTTCCCACACCAACCATTTTGATTGGTCACCCATTAAAGCCATTGTTTTTTTTTTCTTTTTTATAATAACAAATTTATCTCTAAAACATATAGTAACTTTTCTATTGTCATCTAATGTTTTTACAAATCGACACAATCGGATGAATCAATTTGATCAAAACATCTTGTAATTTAAGAAAACATACCTTACGACTAAGTAATCAGAGTTTCAATTCACTATTTGTTCTGACACACGGAGCCTTTCTGATTCGAAACAAGATTTAAGAGCCCCTTCTCCTCTCGGTGACCCATAGAAACTTCAAAGCTTTCATTATTTACTGCCTTCTAAGCTTACTGCCTTCATGTCAATCAAATAAAATTATGAAATGTTATTTTATTCATAATAAAACCATATTTGTTGAAACTTTCAATGCTTAAAAGGAATAAAGAGTTATTGATATCTAGCAGAAAATATTTAAAAGAAGTACATTTTACTGATGAAACAATTGACTAAGAAAGCATGTGATATTTACCCACGAAATAGAAGAAATCCCAATAGCTTGGTAATTGAGCAAACCAAAAGAATAAGACAGTGTGACATGAGTTTTTTGGTTATGGGCGTTGAAATATATAATAAATTACCCAATGAAGTAAAGGAATGTAATATAACATTATTTAAGATAAAATTGCGTTAATTGTTAATTGAGCACGAATTTTATAATCTCAAGGACTTTTTTGACATGAAATAAATATTGTTGTTGTTATATTGTTTTTGTTTCTAATTAATTAATTTGTTATAAATATTTAATGTATTTAACTTTTTTTTTATAAAATGTTTAATTGGTAATTATATTTGCATGAAACATGTTTGTACTCATAATAAATATAATTATTGTCATCTTATTTACCATGTTTGAAGCAAATAAAGAATTTATTTATTTATTTGATTTTATGCAATTAAAAATATTTCAAATCGCATTAATTCTGGTAATTTTTTTTTTAAATATTGTCTATTGACTGTCAACTGCCAAACATTAGCTAAAGCTTATGGGTTTAAAACCTTTAGAGCTTTGAAGTTTGTATGGGTACTGTAATTTGAAATGTCTCATAATTATGTCCGGACCAGGACAAAATAAGGATTTTGTTACAACGAAGACCACATATGAGACATTTCACATTTCACATCACGGTACCCTCACCCAAATCTCCTTAGATTGCAGAAGGTGATTCTTTGTAAAGTTAGGTAACATTACAAAGAAAAAAAAGCAAAACCAATGTCATCTGTCATCGATGCGGTTGTCATCGCCTGCGCAGCAAACATTGAGATTTTTCAAAAACATTCACCTTCTGGGTCTTTATATTATTATGTTGTGGCGTTATTCTGACAAACGAAGCCTTTCTGATTCCAAACAAGATTTAAGAAACGAAAGTCCATTGTCGACATGTGACATTCGATTTATCTGGCACGCATTAGATGTAACTATCTGATTGTGAATTAAGAAAGTATTCAATTGTGTTCAAAACATTTTGGCGTTCACCAGAGTGCCTAGTTTTTTCTCGATTGAGTGCCGAGGAGAATTTAGTAGGGTTGCTCTTTTTGTTTTTGTAGGGAGTTTGCTGATTGCCCCAGACGGCATTTGTGTCATCAGATTTTTTTTGGGGGGCGGCGAGAATCTTGTTCCTCATGCCGTTCGAAATAAAGCGCCGTCAGTGGTTTTCAAGAGTTAATGGCTACACGCACTAGTGCGTGTCCACGTCCCCTACTAGATTCTTCGAAGGGTCCGGGTCGAATGGGTAGGTTGCTTCACGCTTGCGCGATGCCATCCCTTCTAAAAACCCTTTGAGGATGTTCGATCACTACGGCTCGAGGAACCTTTACGTTCGCCGCCCACAAAAGTCCAGTTACGCGGTCATCATCATCATCACCAGCTCATTTTTATGTCCCCACTGCTGGGGCACGAGCCTTCCCTACGGATGGATTGGGAGAACGGGCCATGAACCACCACGCGGGCCCAGCTAATGCAGCCGGGACCAACGGCTTTACGTGCCTTCCGAAGCGGAGGAGCTCGACGTGACATATTTTTGGTCACCGCCCTTTGCGAAAGTTGCTTAACCTCAGCAATCGCAGACTGGGCGCGCTAACAACTGCACTATCCAGCCAATCAAATGGTACGCTGTAAAGGCTCTAAAAATCCTCCTCCTAAAAAGCCTCTAAAATTTGCGGTTAACAACAATTTCTTGAAAAAAGTGTGGCAATATTATTAAGCTCTCCTCGTATCGTATCGTATGGCAAATAAAAGTAGCACTAGGCACTCAGGTGACAAAGGAGGTGACTTGCAATTGAAGGGTACAGGGAAAAATGGGCCATTGTTGACTTTTCACTCAAATTGAGTTAACAATGCCATCTATTGCATAATTAAAAAAACTATTTGGCTCAATTAATGAAAAACGCTAAAAAAGATCATAGCGCATAATGGACTCAAAAAAAATTGTATGGCTGCATCAAAGAAATAGACAAAGAATTCATAGTAGGTGAAAAAGAATTAAAGTCATTAACTATGATATTTTTTTTCCTTGTTTATTTCTTTAACTAATTTAAATATTATCATTAAAATGGTAAGTTATTATAATATTTTTATTATACAAATCTGGAATATTTTAATTAAATTGAGTTAGGATTGAAAATACACGAAGACTTTTTATCGGTGATCAATCAGGACCTACTGATTCCGACTAAGTAAATTATGGCCATTGCAATAATAATAGTAGTTAGATATTTTATTTTTAATTATGTATTTTTAATTAGGTAACCAAAATTAATTAGAATGTGTGGTCTTCCTACATTTTAATGAAGTGAAGATTAAAGTGAATCTTTTTACGTTATCTGCCATTTGACAGTGTACGTCTTAATAACATGAAAAACTTTTAGGGCTGATTTTTCAATCGTCAGTTAAGATTTTATTCATTGAATAATTTGACATAATGACAGGTTCTCTTTAGAAAATATGTCACAATGACAATCTTAATCCTTGGATAAAACTTATCCAAGGATTTAAAAAACGGGCCTAAATCTTCAAAGAGGTTTGTTATCATCGTTGTACCTGTACTTATGAAGACGTTTTATTTGTAACAAGGAGGAGTAGGATGACCATGATTTTAATATTCATAGTTATTCATAGTCATTAAACTTTACTTCCCAGGCGAAGAAATAAAAAATGGAACGCTGACATGTAAGTTTTATTATTATTGCAATGACCATCATTTACTTAGACGGAATCAGTAGGTCCTGATCACCGATAAAAAATCTTCGTGTACCTACATAAATACTGAAATTGTAAAAAAGATCATTATCAATTGACTATGATCTTTGTTAGAAGTAATGTTGTGATTACATTATTTATTCATAAAAGTAATTTTACCTAAAGAAATAATGAAGAATACAAACCCCAATTATAATAACATATACACATACATGCACTCGCAAACACACACGCAAGGGCTTCACACATACACACACACACTCACACGCATACTCACACACAAACTCACTCACTGACACAAACACACACACAAACTTTCACACACACACAACACATTATTGCTATTCGTTTTAAGGTTAATTGTACTAAATTTTATTTACCTATAAAATCTGTCTCTTGTCAAATTTTGTAAGACACCTAAATAATACTTATAATTTAAGTAAAAATACTGGCTATGGAAGAGTGAGGTCTTTTGTTACAGGTATTTCCATACCAAAAAGAAGACCTCCAAAACAACTTAATGTAAAAACATGTATTTTACTGCAATAAAGATTTTATATTTATATATTTTATATTTAAATAAGCTATATAACATAGTTTTACGTGCTACTGTATGAAAGTGTTAAATAAATAAGGTTACAAAGTAAATAAAGGTTTTTTTTTTCTCACAATGAGTCACATTTGACAATTACCCCTTTTCCCCTTTACCCTTCAATGGTGTCATACATATTCTTATAGGTATACAATTTTACGCAAATTTTGTTGCAAACAAATTAAAATTTGGAAAAGTGATGAAAAATTTCCACGAGCGGGATTCGAACGTGCACTCCTTGTTCAACACTTTTAAAAATACATATTCTTGCTTTCGTCAACCTTATCGAATGTTCAATAAAACTCGCATTAGGTACTTAGCAATCTTACCAATCAGCACTAACGGCTTAACAAAGGAGCTCGAGATATTTTTATTAAGTCTCCCATGCGATGACCTGCCCCCTGACTATGAGCTCTTATAGCAGTATTATTGCAGTTGTGGAAAAGAGACGCGAGTATATTCGCCGCTACACGCGTCTCGTTTTCACAACTGCAATAATACTGCTATAAGAGCTCTTGGCTACCCCCTTGGCATTGCGAAAGTTGCTTAGCTTCCAAGATTGCAACCCGATCGAAAGTCGATAACTTTGCTGTTTGAAGTTGACCTCGTACAAATGTTTAATGATCCATGAAATTAAACATGTTTGCTAAAGTTGTGAATAAAAAAATAACATCTCCCCTTTTAAAGTCAAGTTAAACGAAACTAAAATGTTATCTTAACATATTTTTTTAAGTTTGACTGGTACATAGTTAGTTAAGTATTTAGATAAGTAGGTAAGTAAGTGCACGTATGCAAATTTAAACATGATGTGTACACATATATTTAGTTTCATACCTAGCTGTGTTAATAAAAAAATCGGTCTGTTTTGATGTACTTAAATAAAGAAGAAAATAAGTAAAGCTAACTAAACCTATAATAAGTACTATACCACCGACAAAGGCCTCCAACATTGAAAATTAAGTCATTGCTACCATTTATGGGAATTCGCTTAATTACAACGCTTGCCAAATGCAGATTAGTGATTACAAACCCAGGCTATGTATCGTAATTGGCAAACACTTTGCCTGATCTAGGATTTGAACCCAGGACCTATAGATATGGGAACGAGCGCTTTGCCACTCGGCCACCGCGGCTTTACCTAAATAAATTAATGATATGATTACTTTATAATTTTATATTTTATTTAATATTTTATTTAATATTTTTTGATTTGATGCCTGTATGATCCAATATGGTGGAGTATTGCTCGCACATCTGGGACGGTTCCGCAAAGTATCTTCTCGATGCCGTAGACGGATTGCAGCGTCGCGCTGTACGTATTATCGGCAATGCAGAGGTAACTAATACTCTCAAACACCTGCAATTGCGTAGAGATATAGCGTCACTCAACGTCTTCTATCGCTTATATCACGGCGAGTGCTCTGAAGAACTCTTTGACCTTATCCCACCTTCTCCCTTCCTCCATAGGAGTACACGTGCTGCTCTCCGGTGTCATCGCTTCACTGTCTCACATATCCCATCGCGCACAAAGAAATTTAATGATTCGTTTCTTTGTCGCACCTCCAAAAGATGGAATAGTCTACCAGTACATGTTTTCCCTCTTTCCTATGATATGGGGTCCTTCAAACGAGGCGTGAAGAAGCACCTTGTGGGCCGGCAGAGTGAAGTTGACTGATGCTGCGTTGTTTTCACGCTGCACCAGTTGTCTTCGCGTCTGGACTCCATTTCCACTTAACATCAGGTGGTGTGGAGTCATTTACCGTGCTAAGTATATTAAAAAAAATCAATGTATTTTATTTTATTTTATCTTTATTTATTTTATAAGCTGATATAGGTACCATAGCTGTGAGTGTGATTATAGTATCAAAGATGAATCTTCAGACACAGAATGTGTGTGGACTGGGGGCGTGGTCGTGTCACGACTGTTGCGAGTACTATCACTCTCTATTCTATTTGCTAACGGTACGATAACGTTAGAGTGGACATGACATGACTCATTAAGGTTTTTTTTTGTTTTAATTTGATGATGACAAAAGTGTGCCTAGTCTACTTAGATGTAAGAGTCATGTCCTCAAACTATCTAATACCCTAAAGGTCACTTTATTGCGAATCTACTCGCGTTACAGATGATATCTGTGACCACGGACCGTGGTTGGAAAAGTCTGGATAAAATTAAATATAAAATAAACTTAAGTTGGTTTGTATCATCTCAGCCAAAAGACGTCCACTGCTGGACAAAGAAAGTAAGGTCCGTATAAAGGCTAAAAGTAATTTTTCACGTAAAATTAGAAAAAAAAATGATTCATGTTTTTTTAAATACTTAGCACGGCAAATTACTCCATTTCATCTGATGTTAAGTGAATATGGAGCCCAGATGCGAAGACAACTGGTGCAGCGTGAACAACACAACGCAGCATCAGTTACCCTTACCCCACCGGCCCACAAAATGTTTATTAGCTCTTTTTTATTACCTAACTTTACAATTCCCCATACGAACCGATTTGCTCTGTCTAGTTAATTCATAAAATGTACTCGTCTAAGTGTAAAAGCCAATGGACATTAGACAGATGATAAAACAATTTACTGGTCTTTAAGTGGTTTTTAAAGTAACATCGTTATGTACTAGAAGAGGCTGAGTAAAAACAATTTGCGCATTTAGCAGTCATTACGTATCAATTAAGTGTTTCCTACACAATAACCATATATCAGTTTGTCCTTAAAATCTTTTCCTTGGACGTTTTTTTCATTCAGGTTTTATTTAAGTGGCCTAATGCGTTTATGCTGTGAGTAATGGATGGGTTGTTGGTATCTACGTGTTGAAGTTTTGCAAATTGGTTTTATTGTGTAATATTTTGCTTGATTCCGTATTTTACGAACTTAAATTTGAGATGTCCAGTCATTTTTATTTTATCATAGTCTTTGAACTCATTGACAACTTCTATCTTAAAAGTGAACAGAAACTCATATTATATCATCATTTTTGAAGTCATTGAGCTTGTCCCACTGACAAGGCCGCCATCATTGAAATCAAGTCATCGCTAAAATTTATGGGTATTGGCTTAATCACCACGCTTGCCAAATGCCGGATGGTGATGAGAAACCCGGGCTACGCATCGAAACACACTTTGCCCGACCGGGGAGTTGAACCCAAGACCTTCGGAAATCAGTACCTCGCTTTGTTCACTTGTTCACTGAGGCATCAATTTATCTTAAATACCTCTTTGTTCTGTCTTCAAATAAACTTTCTCCAACGGAAATTAGTGTTGATGTTTTAATGTTTTTAACTTTTAGTGTCATGTCCATACTAAGATTTTCGTTCGTTCTGATTACTTGACCTCCTTAGTGGTAATCTTAATTGTGGGCGTCACACCGATACCCTAGCCTGATGACCTAAAGGTGCACGGTAAACTTATTTATAGCTTCTCTAGTAATTACTTAATAGGGTTATACTTGTTAGGCATTCTTTGAGGAAATACAGATATTTAAGCGTTGTAGCTGAACGGATAGCGGATGCTTGAGTTGAATGCGAAAGGTCGTAATTAAATCCTTATAGTAAAGTAAATAAAAAGTATTCCTATTGTCATATTGGGAGGCAAAGGCCTCCATTATTGAAATTAAATCATCAGTACATTTGACAGGTATTGGCTTAATCACCATGTTTGCCGAAAGCGGGTCGGTTATCACGAGTCCGGGGTATGCATCGACAACTCCGAAACACACTTATATATAATGTTTTTGTTTTGTTTATATAATTTTAACGTAAATTATGCTGCGAAACAAATTACAAAAACACAAATGTTGAAAAAGTTTCCACGAGCAGGATTTGAACCTGCACCCTTCTGACATACCGGGTCAGGTGCTCTTCCAATTGAGCTATCGTGGTTCTGACTAGCCCGCTGAAATTATTTAACACTATTTACGTAACTATTTATTTATGTTAATGACGGTAGTTGTTGACATTGAATTGGCGCCTTTGGCTTTCAAAGTAAAAAAGTAAATAGTGTTGAACCACGATAGCTCAATTGGAAGAGCACCTGACCCGGTATGTCAGAAGGGTCCAGGTTCAAATCCTGCTCGTGGAAATTTTTTCAACATTTGTGTTTTTGTAACACTTATATATACCCAACCTGGGAATTGAACCCCAGTCCTCCGGTTATCGGCCTGAGCGGTTAGCCTCCCGGCCAACAAGACGGACAGCAAGGTTGTCAGCCACAATCTTCTCTAAATATGTATGTCGCAATAACATCAGTGTTTGTAGCATTGTTATGTTCCAGCAGCTAGAGATAACACAACATAGCTAAGTAGCCAATGCCTCAGTACCATCTTGGGCCTTATCATCACTTAACAACTGGCAAGATGAAGACCAAGTCAATCTGTTAGCTTTTAAGATTTTTGTATGAATAAATAAATACACAAAAAAATAAATTAATAAATAAATAAAAAAAACGAGCGAGCCTTACAGTAGTCTCATATAATGTGTAACATTTGACATCTCACATTAGTTATAAGCAATTTGAACACTATATTCTGAAAAAAAATGGGTCAGGTATTACATTATTTTATAACTATAAAATAAATGCAGTAAATACTCATTAGAAGACATTTGACATATCATAATGACCTTTGATAGTCAAAATATATATTAATGTTGAGTCACATCGATTTTAAATTTACAAAATGTCGCACGCTTGCGCTCTTCCCCGACTTCCTGTTACACTGTTACACATACTTCCGTCCCATTTCACGAAATCACTCTCACAAATTGCTTATATAGAAAGCGAACGGAAAGATGTTACACATCAATAAAGTGCTTATCCGTAAGAGAAAAAGAAAATATGAAAACTCTCACGCTAGGTTGGGGTCAAGATGTATCGTGCGAGTAGCACGCGTCACATTCATACGAAAAACTCATTTAAAATGCGCCTGGCCTTAGGGTATTGCAAAAAAACTGGTAAATTGGGAGGCTTCCATCTCCAAAACAAAGGAATTCCCGGTCACTACGCGGAACCGCTATGACCATGAGGCCGCTGGTGAGTCGCGATCTCCTTTTGCAGGAGCCGTGGGCGGACTGGTTTCGTATCGCAGTAACTGTGCCGCTTTGGTAATTAAATACCTACGTTCTTTGTTGTGCACCGTTGTTGTACACCGTTCCTTGTTTACGCAGATTTGATTTGTGGGGCAAGGGTTTCATTTGTTTTATTGTAACCTGAAACGATTGAACCTACTTGGTTAGTAAATGTGAAATTTTGTTTTGTTTTGCAATTGGTTTAGTGCGGTTTGCATTCAGCCAGTGTGAAGCAGGGAGATATTAAAAGAGAAATTTACTAGAAAAAATCAACCGAGGCCTCGGCAGCTCAGCGGTTAGTGCGTTGGACCGGTATTCTAAGGATCGTGGGTTCGAGCGGCGGGCGAGCTTCTCGAGCCTGGTTGATTTTTTCTAGCGCTTTTTTATCTTGTAACTATTTAGAGCATTGTGAATACAAAATTCAAAATAATTTAAGGGAGATATTGTGTTGTACGTAAAATATTTTTCTAGAGATAAATGTTTTATGTTAAATGATATTCCCCAATTTCCTTGAGTCATCATTATCATCAGTAATGATAGGATTGTTGGTTGTGGCACCAGTTCGATAGTAACCAGTGGTCGACATTTTTTGCCTAGGGGCCAGAAACTGATTTTAGTCTTTAGCAACAATAGAGCTGGCTCTGTGGTCTACTGGTTAAGACCACCGGTTTAGACCCAGAGGTCCCGTGCTCGGTTTGGTTGGTGGTAGGACTTGTTTGTCCGCCTGGCTAGCTACCACCATCTTATCTAAATATGTCGTCATATTGTGTTTGTAGCACTATACTAGCATTGTTGTGTTCCGGCAGCTAGAGATAAGATAGCCAGTGCCTCATTAGTTGAGGGTCCCGGGTAAAGCGCGCTCCCATCATTGGTCTTATCATCACTTAACATCAGGTGAGATCAAGGCACTGTGCTTACCCGTTAAAAAAACAGGCCACTGCAAATATGGAGTCTCTGAAAATATGATTCTCAAAAACATATTGGGCGTTATTGTGATATTTTTGAATAAAAAATTATGTTTAGTAATAAAATTGACTAATACATACATTTTTGTTTTTTATTTTTAAGTGCTAATTGCTGCACTTAAGCTGAATTAAATATTCCAACTGCCGCTTAAAAGCAGGCAAAATCAAAGCAGTAAAAAAAAACAGTGCTTACGTCAGCCTTCCCGGTAGCATAATGGTCAGTGCAGCCGCCCGGATTGCGGAAAACGGTTCGATTCCTGGCTGGGTCGGGTAGGCATTTAGTTTTTTCACTATATTTTATAAATATTTAATACATAAATGCAAAACTCGTTCCTCATTTTATATTTAAAGCTTATAGGCATACAGGTTTCTATTCATTACAGATTTTAAGATAGCACAGATTCTCAAACAATAACGTTATCTTGAGAAACCAAATCATGTTTATTGAAACCAACAGCCATTGATTCGATAGTATCAGATTCAATCAAGTGATTAGCCCAAAAACTAGTCGTATTTGGGTCTCATAGAAAGACCAATCAATAAACCAATTGTTTCTAATCTATTGTCCAACTGTACCGGTTTCACATGTCTGTTGTAGGTCTGTGGTTGTAAATGTAGCGTTTCATAATAGATGGATAAACTCTGCCAAACCGCCGAACTTCGGTAAGAGCAGTATCTCTGAAGATGTACCACTTTGTCACATAGGTAACATACCAGGGGAAATATCATATTAAAAATGAGATTACAGTCCATGCCAGATTAAGACAGTCAGCTACAGCAAATATTTACTTTGACTAACCATTGAAAATGTGATTGAGCTTGGACACTCAGGAAATTTCTACAGTTCTGTATTACGGTACGATACAAATGTCATCAGTATATTATTTTCTAATATTGTTCCTCTCCGCTATTATAATTTTTTATTTATTTATTGAGATTTATTAATCACACAATTACAACAGTAATTTCCGCTCCCGCTTCCGCTCACCTCCCCGCTCTAAACACGGCCGCGGCTTTAGTAGGTTAATAAACAGTTTGACAGGCGGTCACCTCAGCGACAAAGCGTGATGATATGAGCCTTGAAAGTGAGAACGCGGAGTAGTACACCGGAATGTCACTGGGAAATGAATTAGCGATAGTAGATTTGGAACGGGATTGAGTGACATGCGCGCATTAGAATAAACTTTCGGTTCCGTTGGTACAGTCGGCGTTAAAAATTTGCAAATAAATATAATAAGTTTTTTTACTTTTTTAAATAAGTATTTTCTTGTAATTTGTAAAACGCATTTTCGTGCATACTGCTAAGTGTAAAACAGTAGTAACAGTAAGGCGATCGAATCGCTACAAGCGATGCCTTCCAGACAGGGAGATGGTCGAAATATTGAAGAATACATTAAGATTATTGTCCACAATATAATTAAATATAATATAACTCTTTTTATCTTTAAAGTCAAAGTCAAAGTGAAATCATTTATTCAACATAAGCCTTCACGGGCACTTATTGACGTCGAAACAATCAAATCCAAATAATAATAAAAAACAAAAAAAAATAGTTCAGACTAAAATAAAGAATCTACCACCAATTCGGATTTTGGGAGAGCCTTCGACCGAGTAGAGCTGGCAAGAAACTCGTTCTTCTCCATGTTTTCAACCAAATTACAATCATGTAATATAATAATATACAAATTTTGTATAATTTTGTACACATTAATAATAATATTCAAGCCAGTGCAGGCGACTTATTTCCACACGCATTTGTCTGCAATATAGTCATTTACCTTATAATAAGCTTTCTTAATTAAAACATATTTAACGTGCGTTTTGAATTTAATATCTGTCAATGCAGTTATATCATCAGGTACTTTATTATAAAATCGAATTGAGTTACCTATAAAGGATTTACTACTCTTGCTGATATACACACATATATGTACTATTAAACATATACGAGTAAAACATACCTACATAAATATTGTTTTCTAAAGTTTACGCGAACACAGTTTACGTGCGTTCCGTTTTACGCAGAAAGAGCTTACAGTATCTTTTGGTCTGGCAGTATGGTGTTGGGGCTGGGATTTAATATTCTGTATGATGGGATCCCAGGCTGGTGGTAGATTCCAACCATCTTCTCTATTAAAATTAGGATGTTTTTTAATTTTATTAGCCTCGCGTATCATCCTAGGGATGAATCGTTGTTCCCTAGCGAGTACTTGTGGTTTATCAAATCTGATGTAATGGTTGGGCCCCTCAAGGGAATGTTCGCATACCGCAGACTTATTTTCGCGCCTATGCTTGACGTCGGCTATATGTTCTTTAACCCGGGTTCCTACACTTCTCTATGTTTGCCCGATGTAAGAGAAAATGAGGCTACTAATTAATTATGAGACGAGCAACACCTCAGTCTCCCTGTGACCACGGATCCTGCAATGGGTTCGAAACGTCAGGATAAACATTAATTAAAACTAATGTGTAAAATAAACGCGAGTAGATCCGTAAAAGTTGTTTCATTTCAATACCTACATAAAATAAACTATAAAATGTTACTAGCTATGACTGAATGAATCGATGCCACGCCAGATCCGTATGGTATCCGTATTTATTTATTCACCCCAATCAAAGGTGCAATCGAATCATCTCAGTACATCCGAGAAGTGTTGAACCTTTTATGGATGACGTCACATTCTTATCGCTTCCTCACTCGCTTAGTCATGCATTGACTTCTTAATAGCTAAGGTTACGGCCATCACGGCGCAGGCGCATCGGAAATGTTTACCAACCGCCTCTGTGGTCAGAACAGTTGTTCAGAACCGGGGGCCCTGGTTCGGTTCAAAGTAATGTTTGTACTCGGTTTGGATGATGGCTTGGTTGAAATCCGCCAGGCAAGTTGCAACTATCTTATCTAAATATGTCACCGTAATATAAATGTTGTGTTCCTACAGTTAGAGAGAAGATAGCCAGTTCATATTATATATCATAGTAGGTAAAAAAACAATTGCACATCTTAAAAGTTTATTTGAATAAAAAAAAATACTTTGACTTTATTGTAGAGGATTCCGGGTTAGGTATTTGACGACCTCCTTGGTCGAGGGGTTTGTACACCGGTTTTCATGGTGTTGTCGCCATTTCTGAGGTTCGATCCCCGGTCGGGTCAATTTAGAAATTATTGTTTTTCTAAATTGTCTCGGGTCTGGGTGTTTTCTATGTATAATAAGTATGTATTTAAGTATTTTAAGTATGTTTATCCGTTGACAAATAACCATTTAACGAGTTTCATAACGAAGCTTCTCTTGGGCTAGATAATTAGGTGTGAGTGTAGGAAATTTTATTTATTTTTATTTATTATTTAGGTATCAAGTGCTTACCCGTAAGAGATACAAAAATATTTTTTTTTTATCGGAGGCTAAATTTCTGAGTAGTTAAAAGTAAAAGTTGTAAATTGATGAATGTCGTTATTTTCTTTTTTGTTAACTTCTTCAACTTCCTATTGTCACTTGTCTGTGTTAAAACAAATGATTTTCTTCTTCTTCCTCTTTTTATTCTTATAAGTAGGTAAGTACTTTTATTTTGTCACCTATATAATTATGTTTACTTAAAGTATGCGAATAGTTTAAGTTGATATAGTATTAATTACGAAGCTTAGAGAGAGATGAAATTGAAAGCTTTAATTTCAGATAAACAATGATCCATAGAAAATTTTCAATTAAAATAAAATAATGTAATGATGTAGGTGTACCTCCACTGGGCATAGATAGAGCCTCTGGTCCTGTAACCGGTAGTTTAACCACTACACCACTACGCTAGGTATATAGGTGTATAATTTATAAAACATGAAAATTACGATTATTTTAATCGTAACCATTTAGTTAATTCATTTACTTTCCGGCTGTAACTCAAATCGTTACTCATCTAGTAATGACTTCACGCACGAATATGAATTACTAAAAAAAAACACACACCTACCTAATCTACTACCGTAAACAGTTGATAAAAAAAAACCTGCCGGTTTTTTTATTATAATATTAGGTATGTTTTCAATAATTATTTTTATTCGCTGATGTTTCCTACCAAATGATTGCGAGATCGTGAGTGATTAGCTCAAAAAACGATTGGGAATAATCGGTAAAAAACGAGTTTACGTTACAATGAGTCACCCATCCAAAGGCAAACCATTCCAAAAGTTCCTTAGCTTTCACGATCGCGCTAACAGCTCCATAGATCTTTACATAAACAATTAATGTAATTATTCTCTATGCATTACGAAATCTTACAATGAATGAAACAATGTATGGGAAAAGGTACTTGTATGGAAAACAATCGTTTTGGGAAAATCTGTTATTTTAAGTAAAGAATAATTGAATGAGCCTTTAATTATTGGTTGGCTGATTTATGTAGGTTTGGCTTATGCAACTACGAAGATAATGAAAATTGTTTTTACCGCTCTTCGATGTAGTTGCAAGTACAGTTACGAGCGTAACAAGTTGTCCTATGTATGTTTTCGTTGACATATCTTTGATTGACATAATTCATGAAGTACATTCATACTCTCACGTGTAAAACATCTCAAACATTTATATAAAATATGTACTTATGTAACTATGTTTTACTTTTGAATGTGTAACATCTTTCCTCTCGCTTTCTTGCAATTTGTGGGAGTGATTTCGTGAAATGGGACGGAAGTGTGTAACAGGAAGTCGGGAAAGCGCGCAAGCACGTGCCATTTGTTTTGACGAATGAGCGCGCGGTATTGCATTACTCTTAGTGTCAATTAAATAAAATACAATTTTCATTAAAAATAATTGAAAAATCATTTCAAATAACACCTGACCCATTTTTTCAGAATATAATGTTAAAATTGCTTTTTACTAAGGTGAGATGTCAAATGTTACACATCATATGCGACTACTGTAAGGCTCGCCTCGTTTTTTTATTATCTCATCTCTATATATGTACACGCACACATACAATACTACAATCACACACCATATGCCCTGTTAGAATACCAGCGTCGTTGCGGTGGTACCGCAACGGCACAAAGCTGAGGCAGGCTCCTAGTTGGCCTTCACACACTCTCATGCTTTCTTATTGTTGTGTCATTATTAATATTTTTTTTAACAATGTACCTGTATCTTTCTGTAATGTCTGTGTGATCGTCAATATATAATTTCTTATTCTTATTTATTTACGTCCTTCTCCCAGAAAGGGGTAGACAACGCATTAAAATCATCAGTTTTAGGTATACCCCCCATTAGTGATCCAGGCAGGGGTCGGATACCGGTACATTTTTCAAAACGGTATCGTCTAGAATGCCTAAAGAACAATTCGTTTCGTTTATGTTCGAACGAAACGTTAGAAATAACATTTTGAAGAAAAACAAAAATATACCGATTTCGTTTAATAGAACGTTTGTAGCCGTTTTTATTTTGTTGTTTGTGTTGCTCGATGTTTCATAAATGTTACATTAAATTGGCATTTCACTGCCGCGCGGTTTAGTCTCCTCGTTCGTTTGTTAAAAAGCTAAGCATAAGGGTACCTACTATTGTTTTAACCCGTGATTATACTCGTAGTAAGTAAACAGTACAGTACAGTAAGCATGTACGGTTCAGGTGAGTACTACTACCCTATTATATGGAATTACGTACAGATCTTAATATTGACGTTTCATTGTTATTTCTCGATTATCAGTTGCATATGAAAACAAATGAAATGAAGCCGCGTAGCAGCATAAAACATGTCCATACTTGTCCGCGCAGCACCGTCCTGCGGATTAAACCGGTTTTTGAAAACGTTCCCATTTCGTTTTCGTTCCGAACGCAATGCAAAGAACACAATACAAAGAACTGTTAGAAACGTTTGAAAACCGTTATTTTAAATAACTTTTCCGACCCTTGGATCCAGGTTCGATAACGCGAGTGATACCCTTGGTGTGTTGTGTCCATGGACAGCAGTGACCGCTTTCCATCGAGCTGACTATACGCTAGTTGTAGGTCACTGACAAACCAATATCTTTATAAATCGGTTCATTTCATTCCTAATTAAAAAAAAATAAAAAGTATTAACACTTTTTTTGTTGACTTTACTTTTAACTATCTACTTGTAATTTGGGACGAAACACCACTTCAATGGTGATATGGGACAAACTAAGAATTTTTTGGAATGTGGGACGAAACTTCGGGACGAACCAATAATAAATCCTAAATAAACCCAACAGCTTTCATGTCGTAGATATAAAAATATTATTGAATAATTTATTGCCATGATTTAGGTGGAGAACATTCGTGTCCATGGCGCATGCAACGGTGCCGAAATGTCGGATTCTCGAAACAACAAACAATATGGTGAAATAATTGTGTTTATATTACATACAGTAAGGGATAATAATATTGAAGCCGTGCGAAATCTCCGTAAACTTTTAAGAAACTCACATATCTTATATATATAAGTCTTCTGTGCGTGTGTATGTCACTGAACTCCTTTTAAACGGCTCTACCGATTTGGATGAAATTTTTTGTGTGTGTTCAAGTGGATTCGAGAATGGTTTACATTTACAATTGGACCCGGTAGGTAACGCTGTAAAAGGGGTTCATCATGAAGTTCGGGTGTTTTCAAGCGGACGAAGTCGCGAGCGGGACACTAGTTGTTTTATTTTCGCGAACACTTGAGATTGAAATGAAACTACTTTTACGGATCTACTTGCATTTATCCTGACGTTTCCCTGTGACCACAGACCCTGCAACGGGTTCGAAACGTCAGGATAAACATTAAATCAAATGAATGTGTAAAATAAACGCGAGTAGATCCGTAAAAGTTGTTTCATTTCAATTTTAAGAAACTCGTCAAAGATGTCATTGTAATTCAACTGTTAGTTCACTATTTATTTTGTACTGAAATGGTACCTATGTATATATATTTGACAAATTTATATGATTGTTTGTATACATGTATGTATTTCTGTTTATGTAATATATTACTCCTGTTCACTTTTTTTCAATGCCTCCATCTTATTTAAAATTATTATCAATCGTCTCCATACCTAGGTTTCCTGGATAATATCGCTTTTAGTGATAAGGCCGCCCATTGTACGACTCCTATTTATTTTAATTTTATTTTTATTATGAAAATGAACAACCAGAACGTTTCACCTTCTTTGAAATTAAATTAGTCACAGGAACAAAAAAAAAACCCTTGCAACAAAATAGCATGAAAATATTTGCATGCCTTTTCACGGTCAATTAAAAATGTATACCAATGTTTCAGTTTCCAATGCACTCATGAAGACTTTATTGTTAAGCAGATTAGGTTGAGATTTGATTAAAAGTCTGTTTCTGATGAAGTTCAAGTTTTGTGATTGAAAGATAAAGATGGCCACGCAATGATTAATCCACGGTGGTAAATATAGGTTATGTTTGACGGTGTACAAGCTAAGGTTCCTTAATTAGAATATAAACTGCTTGGGTCTCTAAATTAATACATCCAGGGAGCGATTTTCGATCCGGTGACTAATTCTCACGTTATAATTTCAATTACAAGTGCTCCATACAAATTTACAGAAGAAACTAAACATGGAAACTTGCCCAAGGCACTGTACTCGTAGAACAACGACCCAGTACACACGCACTTTATACGAGGTACAGAAATGTACCTGGGCGCTGGTGTACCTCCACGATCCGCTCTCCGGTATTTTCAGCTTTACCGGGTTTGTTTGGGGGCGGCGAGGAACGTAAGGGGTCCCTCAAGCCGTGTGAAACGAATCACCTTCGGAGGTTTTCTAGAGAGAACGGCATCGCGCACTAGTGCGCGTCCCCGTGCTCTACTAGATTCTCCGAAGGGTTTGGGTCGGATCGGACGACCCGCTCAACCCGAGCCGAGGTCTTAGCCTTAGAGGCACCCTCGGATTGTTCCGCTCCCGATCCAATCCGAACCCTTCGGAGAATCTAGTAGGGAACGGGGACACGCACTAGTGCCTAATGCCATTCCCTCTAGAAAACCTCTGACGGTGTTTCGTTTTATACGGTTTGAGAAACCCTTTAAGTCCGGTAATGCTGAAAATGCCGTTTGAGGCAATTAGCAAACTCTCTCTATTAAAAAATTACATTATTTCTACATGACCCAACCATATAAGCATGCCTTTCTCAATTTCTTAGTTTGTTTTTTTTTATGTTAAAAGGAGGCAAACGAGCAGGCGGTTCATCTGATTGAAAGTAATCTCCGCCGCCCAAGGACACAACCAAAGTAATCGCAGATGCGTTGCCGGCCTTGAGGAAGGAGTTGGATCTTGAGAAGGGAATAGGAATTGGGAGGGGGGAGCCTATTTCATTCGTCTTAGTGGTTTCATCGTGGGTAAAACACTTCAGATAAGACAGCTTAATTGCCAACACCGTACCCCAAACTTTGCGTTGATTGACGTAAATTATAACACCCGTTGGATGTTGGCAAAAAGTTCGAAACGGTGTGAATCGCATCTCCGCCTAAACCTTTGATTTGTTTAATTATAGTTTCGGTAACAATTGCTCAACTTTATTCACAGTCCCGAAGAACAAAGGTGTTGGTGCTATTTTGAAAATACTTGTAATATGTAAACGACGGATAATGCCGACGAGGTTAGCTCCTTTGGTATGGAGAGAGTTTGCTGATAGCCGTAAGTCGCATTTTAGCGTCACCGGACTTATTTGGGGGGCGGGCGTCGAGAAACGGAAAGAGTTCATCAAACCGTGTGAATTGAAACACCGTCAGAGGTTTTCTAATGTGTCCCCGTTCTCTACCAGATTCGGATCGGAGCGGGAGCGGGACAACCCGAGGGCGCCTCTAAAGGCTAGGACCTCGGCTCGGGTTGACCGGGTCATGGGTCGGAGGGAAAGAGGTCAGCTCAAAAGACGTCACCTTCTTTAAGCCGACCAGCGTCTATGGCGATTTAATAAGATGAGATGGTGGTAGCTTGCTAGGCTAAGCCACGGGTTATGTGGGACTCTCCTTCTCTTTCCTCGTCCAGTTTAAAAGCTTGACGAAAGCAGGGACCCATTAAAAACCTAGTAGCATCCTTTCTCTCGGCTCGTGATCCAAATTACTGAAATTAATTTAGTAGCTAATCCTTAGAGTAGCTCGATGGCACAGTGGTTAATATACCCGGTCTGCGATTGCTATAGTTAAGCATTTTTCACAAAGGCCGTCATCGGATGGGTGCCAAAAAGGTATCACCTCGCGCGCCTCTGTGCTTAAGATGGCACTTAAAGCCGTTGGTTAACAACCATCAATCCGCACTGGGCCCGCGTGTTGGTGTATGGCCCGTTCTCCCTATCCTATAAGGAAGGCTCGTGCCCTAGCAGTGGGGACATAAAATGGGCTGGTGATAATCCAATGATAAACAAACCACTTACAGGCTATGCGTTTTTGTTCCATTTCGTATACCGATGTTGCAATTCCCAACTAAGTTGACTAAACCGCGTAACTCTTAACTGTGCCCCCCATACAGCGATAAGTGGCATAACAGTTCCAGCAATCTACGACGGCATGCGTACGAGAGCAATCATCGCTCTGTCAAGGTCGCGGCGGCGGCGAAGGCCTTAGATGCGTAACCTTATAACTTCACGGATTATGGTGCGCCACACAGTTGCTACACGCTACTTTTTGTCACTTACTTACTTACTTACTTCGTTCGCTGGCTGGCTCAGCGCTCTGAAGTGGGTCGTGGTCTCCGACGTTAAAGTACGCCATATTGTTCGGTCTTGTGCCAGTTCCGTTTAGTCACTTACTTTTTTTTTTTATATATAAAAAGAAGACAAAAGAGCTTTTGGTCACATGATTGAAAGTGGTCTTCGCCGCCAATGGACATGGATATGCAGCATCTGGAGAGCTGTCTATGCGCTACCGGCATTGAGATTTGAAAGGCCTCACATATGAGGTTATCTTAATAAATTAAAATTAATGTATTGAATTCTAATTAGTCTCTGTAGTCCTATAGAAGGTGTCATTCTATGATAGAGGATTTCATTATTTGATGTTGTGAAAGGAAGAGAGAAAATGAAATATGCTGAGTTTCTTGCCAAATTTTCGTGCCGGTTCCTTTCAGGTCTCCAACCTTGTAGACTAACAAACAGCTGGCGTAATAGTAGGAGGCGACAGCAAAACAGTTTTCTTGGGTACAATAAATCTCTTATTAAAATAGCAATAGTTATTTAAACATTATTAATCGTAACTTAATTAAATTAAATTAAAACAAATTTATTTAAAACTAAAATTTAGTGGCTGCATCGTTTGCGTCAACGTCTAGTCTGATCTGTGTGGTGTGCTGGACCATTTCCTAGCGGTAACCGCGTGATTACTAACAGATTAGCGACGGTTAACTTAACTATATTAGCTTAAACGATTTGTGTTTCGACCTTTTCTCTGTGCTGCATTTTTGTGGTTGATGCCATTATGCTATTAGTGCGTCCAGCTAGGAAATGCTTGAGACGCTTAAATTTTATTATACCTATGTACTTGAAAGACTTGAAGAAGGTCATATAATTTAAATATATCGTTATGTTAGAATGACAAATTGTTCAGGGTTAAAGAAACTAGATTTCTTAAAAGAATTGCACAAAAATTAAATTACTGAGAAATTTAACTTAATGATTTTAACTGCCTTTGTATAGTGATTAAGACCACCGGTTTAGACCCAGAGGTCCTGGGTTCGATTCCCAGGGGGAGATACATAAACATGTACCGAGAACACAAACGTGTTATCGGTTTGGTTGGTGGTAGGACTTGTTTATCCGCCTGGCTAGCTATCACCACCTTATCTAAAAATATGTCGCCATAACATCAATGTTTTTATCAGAAGAAGATAGCCAGTGCCTCACTAGCGAGGATTCCGGGTGAAGTGCGCTTCCTCCAATTGGCATTATCATCACTTAACGTCAGTAGAAAATTGAAAAAAATGTATATATAACAATAAGTACATTACAAGATTATTTGGCACAATGTACAAAATGTTTCAAAACCCTCTGTGACTGACGTGGACTACCAACAGACACCACCAAATAGAAAATCCCGTTTTAATTTTTTAATTTTTGTTAATTTTTTAATTTGAGTGTCGCCGCTTTCAATACCTTACTACAGTGACCTCGCGCGTCGCTGTGATTGTTGGATAAGAGTAGCCGCGGATCGTGCTCAATGGCGTGCACGCGGAGAGGCCTATGTCCAGCAGTGGACTAGTATAGGCTGATGATGACGATGATGATGATGATGATGATGTTCTATCGCTATTCTTCATCTGAAATGATGGGAAGTGATAATAAAGGCAAAAGGTGAAAGAGCACTTGTTATGATTTGTGTTGTAAAGTTTTTTAGTTATCCTTTTTATTAATACCGCCTCTGTGGTCTAATGGCTAAGACCACCGGTTTAGACCTAGAGGTCCCGGGTTCGATTCCCAGCGGGGAGTACATGTTTGTGTACTCGGTTTGGTTGGTGGTAGGGCTTGTTTGTCCGCCAGGCTAGCTACCACCATCTTATGTAAATACGTCGCCATAACATCAATGTTTGTAGCATTGTTGCATTCCGGCAGCTAGAGATAAGATAGCCAGTACCTCACTAGTTGAGGATCCCGGGGAAAAAAAAATACGCTACGAAAAATAAGGAGAAAAGAACTATCTTTTCTGAGGTTGTTGCCGGTTCTTCTTAGTACAAGATCTCCTGCCGTAGACTCAGGAATCTGTGATAATGATCACCAACCCGCATTTTGCAAGCGTGCATGGTGATTATATGAGCGATGATATTTCAATGATGAATACCTGTACCTGTACCTGTGTGATTTAGGCTATTTACTGTTTTTTTTTTTGCAATTCGTTTGATTAATGACGTTTCAATCGTTTCATATACAGCCCTATTACGTCTATCGTTTGTAAAATTTTTGCACGATTTCGAGATTCCTTAAAATTGTTGTATACTTACGCAATAGTTTAAACGTTTTAATTGATTGTACACGCAACAATCTGTTTATTACCTGTCCGATCGCGATCGATGTTAATTGGGCACTTTGTAATTTGCATATCCACGCAATAGTTTGTTTTTTAAATACTTGTGTTTTTGTTATAATGTCTATTAAGTGCAATTATTACGTGTGTTAGAAATGAAAATGAAATGGTTTGATTATATAATGAAATTATTTTTAATAATTTTGAGTAATTAGATAAAATTTAACCACTCGGCCACCAAGGCGTTAAGCCATTACCTATGAATAGTAACGATGATTTGTTTAAGGGTACATTTTAAGTGCTCACCAAAATATTTTTTATATCCTAATATACACACATCAGAATAATTGTACGTTTTGTATAAATATACTTTTTGCTTGCCAGAATGGATTAATGCTCACCAAATATTGTTTTACTGAAACAGTAACATTGATACCAACAGTTTTTACACTATTATTCAAATGATTGAGGATACTAGCTGCCCTACTCCTGTAGGTCACGTGATAGGATAGAAATTTAAGACAATCGCGAAACGCAGCGTAGCGATTGTCTTGAATTTCGAGGTTATTTTTTAAACTAAATTTACCAAATTGAAACTTGAGGCATAAAATATTAGTATTATCTGTTTGGTGACAATATAACATATTTGGTCTGAAATTCAGTTAAAAGGTATTCATATATTTTTAAGGAAATACAATTTAGTGATCATTTGTCCATTTTGGTAAGCGCTTTGACATTTATTGGTAGTAAAATTGATACATTTTTGGTAGGCGTTTAAACACAAGCCTTTGTTTAATGATGGACGCCTTTGTACAAAATACAGCAGTTGAACAGTGCCTTTAATTATGGTTTTTCTTAATTCATTTTGGGTATAAGCACTTGGCCTTGATCTCACCTGATGTTAGGAGATGATAAAGCCGAAAGTTGAAGCGCACTTCACCCGGCATCTTCAGCTACTGAGTTTACTCTTTATGTGAATAACAGGAGGAGTTTAGTATTTTCTTAGCTTTCTCTCAAAGAGGAGTTTACAGTTCTTCCTACCAAACGTCCATTCGACCAAACGTTTATTCGATCATTATTAGAAATGTCAATGGCTATACCTATCATCAAAATATATTTTGGTCAGTTGTTTGTTCGATCAGTAATAGAAAGGGCAAAAGTTTTGTCGACTGGTAAACTCTGCTAAACGTGCTGCCAATGAGTATTATATTTATTTCTAAAAACAAATAAATACCATATTTTTTTATTTACATAACCGTAAACTCAAGTTACGTTTAGTTATTTCGCCCAACACGGTATGCCAACTGTTTTGTATACACACGTTAGATAAGCTAAACGCAACAATAGAATTTCCTCACAGAAATTTCACCTCCAAACCGAATGTATGACGGACATACTAATATGGGCATGCTGTTACTGTGAACAGTATAGTGTTCTACTGGGAGCTATACTATTTTATATACTAAAAAAACTCTATACTAAGACAAAAAATGTACAATTTGTGTTTTATAATTATTTTTAATTTAATTTCACAACACAAACAAATACTCATAATGGTTGTAACAATTTAAAACAACAACAAAAAGAGTGGATAATATTGTTATAGCATAGGGATCTATATTATATTATACTATTTTGTTGTAAAGTGTGGGTAAGTGTAAATATTGCATATCAAAAGTAACATTTCATGCCTTAAGATTTATTCGCGTTAAATAATAATTTAATTTAAATTATTTTAATATAGCTTTGAACTGTTT
Source organism: Eudonia truncicolella (assembly GCA_949315975.1). Classification (NCBI taxonomy): domain Eukaryota; kingdom Metazoa; phylum Arthropoda; class Insecta; order Lepidoptera; family Crambidae; genus Eudonia; species Eudonia truncicolella. Next base: position 2,155,448 of record OX438848.1, on the reverse strand, counting down.
GTTTTTAAACAGCTTATTTTAAAAAAAACTATAGCTCTCGATATATTATGCTAACTTTTATGTACAGACGTAATACGTCATGCACTTCAACCTATCCAAAACTGTCAAATTTCTTCAATACATTTTCAACAATATATGTCTATTGAGGAAATTTGACAGTTTGTGGTAGGTTGATGTGCAGGCGTGTGTACATTCTACTTCTTCTTAAGAGGCCTGGAAAAATATTTGTAAATAATCAAATAATCAATAAATAAAACAATCGAATAATAATAAAATAGTCTTAGAAGTTTGATCTTTTTATTGCGAAACAAGCTTTGTTCTGTTTCCAAATAAAAAATCTCACTTGTATCTAAGCTACGAAGTATCGTTGTATATGTAGGGTGTGCTTTAGTCGTACCGTCGTCTGCTTGTTGAAAGAAATTGAATGATAAATGACTAGCCTAATGGTTTTGACTTTCAATGAAGAAATATTATTTGGCCCAGGACTTCTTGGCGGGAAAGTGAAGAGTCATGTCTGCGGTTTTGTTTTATTTTCTAAAATTTGTGTTATGTCGAATATTAATGTGAAATAATGGTGGATTATTAACCGTTAAGTGTTCGTGAGTGTGCTCTCGTGTTGGCAAATGAAACAAAACAGTGTAATGTTACTTTTCAAATTCTCACAAGAAGTCTGCGTGAGAACTTAGTAAAGCCCCACATCTTTACTGAGATACTCGAGGGGTTGGGGGGTAATATCATTTCTCACTTCCCATTTCTATTATCATTCATCATCATCAATATAATATTGTTTATTTATGTATTACAATGAAATTAAGAAACTAATGACATGGCAGCATGGTCTATGACCTTAGCCGGTTCCTTAAGGAACAAACTAAACTTAAAATAAAAAAAAAAATTATTTGGCCCAACTTGTCAAAGAAGTTTATTACGTAATACTATGTACAAAGTTATGCTGCATAGAGCGTGTAAAAGAAAAATGTCAAACGATTTTACCAAAGAATGGCATTTTTTAATAGAAATGCCATTCCTTGTTAATATTTAATTTTAAAGACTAGACATTAATTTTACAATATTTCCATTTATTATACATTTAAACGCCTCGGTGGCCGAGTTGCTCTGCTTGATACCCGAAGGTCCCGGGTTCAATTCCCAGGTGTGTTTCGTTTTTCGATAGCCCAAGTTTGTGATCACCAACCCGCATTTGGCAAGCGCAGCGTATTGCTACGCTGACTTGATTTCAATGATGGAGGTCTTTGCCCAGCAGTGGGACAGTTATAGGCTATTTACTACGACTACTACAATCTAAGACATTAATTTAAAAATACAAATAAAGCAAAGCTTTTTTGGGGAAACATATAGGGTTCCCAAGCAGTGTTATCAAAACACCGTCAGAGAGTTTAGGATTCTTAATCCATTCCAGTCTTAATGAAAACGAAAATTTGTATTGAACTTTAGATGACAAATAGTGACAAATGGTGACAGAGGTGACTTGCAATTTAGCCATACACTAACTCCCTTATTAATAAAAACTATTTAGGCATTATTTAGTTAAATATTGTTTTGTCAACGTCACACAAACGTCATTTTGAGTTTGAGAAAAAGAGACAAAACAATGACTAACTAAATAATGCTTAAATAGTTTTTATGAATAATGGGGTAACTGTTTTCGTTTTCGTGATTGAACAATGAATGAAACACGCGCTTAACATTCTGAAGTCGTTAACCGCATATCTTATTATGTCATGTGTATTTGCTCTCACTCGATTGTTGATCAAACACCGCATAACTGCAGTCCACAGATAACTCGAGATTTCTCGTTACTGTACCGTTTGTGTTAATTATGAGACGGCCGATGTCAATATTGGTTTCGTTTATTAACGGAGGAGGTATTGTACAAAATTTCTTGTAACTTAAAGAGTAAACAGGTTGTTTGTAGACGTTGGAGGCTGGATACGTTTTTAAATAGTCGGGTTTAATTGCTTGTTTGAAAAATAAAGATTCCATATATACCATTTTAGGATATAAGGTCGATCGCTTTTGATATATGTTTTATGAAAATAGGAAAATTGTGTTTAAAAAATTACGTATTGAGCTTACAAAATTCGTTTCTTGTTTCTTTATTGTCTTCATCTTATAACATAATTTTAATTGTGTTTTTAAATGAAAATAAAAAACTTAGTCATCAGTGAAAACGTTCATAACTCTCACATTTGCTGACACGTGACCCATTACTAGAACAAAAGCATCAACAATCTGTCAGTCTGTTTACAAAAGTTCAGTGCGAGAGATTAGACAACTACGGCGGTCACTTTCGACGGTCGAAACGGAAAACGCGGGGGAAACGTCGACTTTCACTGGTTCGAGCTTGTTTAATCTTTGAATAGGGCTGTCGCATGTTCCTTTACAAAGAAATAATAAATAACCGGTATATACATACACCTAACGTTGGTATGTATTATACGCGCCCGGTCTGCGAATGCTGAAGTAGAAACCGGTCATATACCGGTGACCAAAAATATATCTTCTCCGTATGGGACAGAACATGAGGTGGTGATGAGTTGATGATTTATGGATGGGAGAACGGGCCATAAACCACCACGCGGGTCCAGTGCGGATTGGTGGTTGTTAACGACTGCTAATGCAGCCGGGACCAACGGATTAACGTGCCTTCCGAAGCACGGAGGAGCTCGAGATGATAAATTTTTGGTCACCCATCCGATGACCGGCCTTTGCGAAGTTGCTTAACTTCAGCAATCGCAGACCGAGTGCGTTAACCACTGCGCCATCGAGCTCCTCCTAGTGTTCATAAATAATTATATTTATTTAAACCTCGCCTCGGTAGCTTAGCGGTCAGAGCATTGGACCGGCTATCCAAAGGTCGTGGGTTCAATTCCCACTTGTGCTTTCTGAGGTTGTGCTTCTAGTAAAATTTTATTTTTTACCTAATTATATTGCATTGTGAATGCAAAATTCAAAATAATAAAAATATGTATACTATCAACATTGTCATTATATTGTTGTTGAAGACAACAATGCTACTTATTCTGTTGTTGGTAATATTTTGCGAGACTTCGTACATAGACTTGGACATACTTCTAATCAAACAGTTTTTATATAATGTTAACCCCTAATACGTATTTTCAGAGGGTATAAAACAATCTTTATAATCACATGTTTTGTTGCCAGTTCAAGGAGATAGCAAACAATGTGACGTAGTAAAATGTTTTTGTTTTGTTCATATAATTTGTGTTTTTGTAATTTGTTTCGCATCAAAATTTGCGTTAAAATTATATAAACAAAACAAAAAAAAATTATAAATAGTTTGCCTACTTCATAACTGATCTTCAGTATTTGTAAAAAGATTATGATCAGATGTTAATGACGGTAGTTGTTGACATTGAATTGGCGCCTTTGGCTTTCAAAGTAAAAAAGTAAATAGTGTTGAATAATTTCGGCGGGCTGGTTAGAACCACGATAGCTCAATTGGAAGAGCACCTGACCCGGCATGTCAGAAGGGTGCAGGTTCAAATCCTGCTCGTGGAAATTTTTTCAACATTTGTGTTTTTGTAATGTGACGTAGTCTTTAGTGTATCACTAGAAATATATCATTATCATCATCATCATCATCATCTCAGCCAAAAAGACGTCCACTGCTGGACAAAGGTCTCCCTCAATGATAAATAATTTTGAGGGGAATTTGCCATAATTGCCACGCTTAAATAGAAATATATACAAAGTGTTATTCAAATTACGCAAAACGTCTTAGGTGGTGACTCAGTCCATGAAACTGAACAACTTTTGTTCTAAGAGTTTCGAAATTCGCAAAAAAAATCACGTCTCTTCAAACGAATGCACTCGGTCAGTTTTGATCTATCAATGGAAAGATAAATTTTTCGGGATTTTCCATAAAGTTGTTCTGTTTCATCGATTGAGTCATCACCTAAGAGGTTTTGCTTAGTTTTAATAACACGTTGTAAAAGGTTACTAGAATTCTTTTTGGTTAGTTCAGATAAGACTATCGTAGATTGTATTGATTTTTAAAATGACTAGGTATTAATCTTTTCAAGATTGTAATGGTATGTCGTTGGAAGTCAAGGTGGTCCGCCATTTTGTGAAATTATCAGAAATGTATGTATCGGTAAGAAATGGAAAATGCCCACACAAGCAACTCTTTAGTTAATTTTCATGATAAATGGTAGATATTTATTGATTGGCGGTGATTAATTGATCATAAATGATGGATAATTAATGATAGACGATATTCTCCCCAACCTCTTTGAGTTTCCGTTGAAAAGAGGGTCTTTAATAAGAGCCCACACAGAATTTTTTAACAGAATTGGAAAAGTATTAATCCTATATGATTATTACACATTGACCGTTCAAGTAAGTTTTATTTTGTTGAATTTTAATGTGAATTGATGGTGGATTATTAACCGTTAAGTGTTCGTGAGCGTGCATGAGTGTTGGCAAATGAAACAAAACAGTGCAACGTCACTTTTCAAATTCTCTCAAGAAGTCCGCGTGAGGACTTACAAAGCCCCACATCTTTACTGAGATACTCGAGGGGTTGGGGGTCTATCATTTCTCACTTCTCATTACTATTATCATTCATCATCATCATCATATACCAATTAACAAAATATGTATTATCATCTATTTAAATAACTTTTAACTACTTTGACACTGGCTTATTGTGCTCACCGCACGAAGCCATCAACTAAAACAAAATTAAAAAGTCCGCGTAAGTTCTTGCAAAATTCAAATAATTTATTTCAGACCTCTGTCCATATTGGTTTAGTAACAATGGCTTATGTGCTAGCAGAGCTGGATTAAGCCATATAAGACCCCCTAGGCACTGCATATTTTGGGCCCCCTATTTTCTAAGCTTAGCAAAAAGGATATTTTTATTTCTGTCTTTTTTTTTAAATATATTTACGGGTAAGCACAGTGCCTTGATCTCACCTGATGTTAAGTGGTGATAAGGCCAATGATGGAAGCGCACTTCACCCGGGGTCCTCAACTAGTGAGGTACTGGCTATCTTATCTCTAGCTGCCGGAACACAACAATGCTACAAACATTGATGTTATGGCGACATAATATTTAGATAAGATGGTGGTAGCTAGCCAGGCGTCCGCCTGGCCTACCAACAACCAAACCGAGAACACAAACATATACCCCCCGCTGGGAATCGAACCCGGGACCTCTGGGTCTAAACGGTGGTCTTAGCCACTAGACCACAGAGGCGGTTAAAGAGAGCACCTAAGCAACGGGGGCCCTTTCAAGTCCTTTTTTCGCCTTTAGGTTTATCCGGTACCTAACTTAACACTAATTCTAGGAAATTAGTGTTAAGTTAAGATTCTCAGTAAATATAGATGTTAGTAAGTTAAGTAATAATGATCTACATCTTACATGAAACTCAAGGGTTTGAAGAGAATATAATGTATAATCATTCATAAATTTCTTTTTTACCCTAAGACAAAGAAAGTAGCACAGGGGGCCTAGTGTGAGTTACTTTTGACATTCGATCACGTTAACGAAAACGAGAATTTGCATGGCAAAATTTAAACTCTTAACGTATGTCGCCGGGAGGCGTCAATGCCATACAACTTTTCGTTTTCGTTAACGTGGTCTAATGAATACGGATAGTACACAAATCTCACACTAGATACCCTGATAGTCTACGTGATAAGTGGCTGAACTATGAACTTCGTATAATCCAAACAATCGATAATCGAACATTCAATTTGACCGGAAGACCCCCCACTCGCAAGTCAACATTCGATGTTGTAACGAACGAACGAACTGTCGATGCGAGTGAATGATAAAGTTAGTTTGTTTTATTGTTCACGTCATGTGTTAAGGTTGGTTTATAGAGCATTGGAGTGTGAAGATAGTCCAACTTATATAAAGAATATTTTGTTCAGTTTACACACGTCTTTCTCCCAAAAAGGGTGGCCAGAGTACCAAATCACCAATTTTGAATTATCACGCCGTTAGTGACCTCGACGCTACATTTAACATAATCAAAGTACGGCTCCGAGCTATAATAGATAATATCAGTGATAGGTCGCTAGCCGATCGCCTGATGTGGGAGCATCTGGGAACCCTTGTCCTTTGGGCGGCGGTGACATGCACGGGAAGTTAATCAGCTGATACATTCTCTTCACATCTATGAAATGAAATGAAATGAAGTGATATGAAAAATTATTAGAATAAAATTAAAAAATTCAAAATGACACAAAAAAGGTATCCACTCTGCTGAGTTGAACCCTTCCGTCCGGACACCTTCCGGACACCTTTGGTGTTCTGAAAAATTGCTTTTGTCAGAACACAAAAGGTGTCCGTCCGGACGCTGATCTTACGTGGAAACCTAAAAAAGAGGACACCAGACAACAACAAACAAGAGAAAACTTGCGAACAAAATCTACTATACTACTATAATTAATAAGGGTGTTATTGAAACGGTTAGCAAAGTATTCGTATTTTTGTTAGCAAAAAAATGCTAGTTGGGCAGCAAAAAGGCTAGTTGGGCAGCAACTTATGGTCAGCAAATATTTCTAAATTAGTCTGCAACTTATATCATTCTGAAGAGCAGTCTTATGCCGCCTTCCGTCCTTCCGTGACGGGCCCTCGCAACGCTGCGCTTCGCTCGGGAAAAAAAAATTAACTTTACCTAACAACAGTAAGGATTTCTTTTGCTGACCGATTGTATTATTCTGCTCCCCCCCCCCCCTCCCCTCCTCCCGATATGCAACCATGTATATATATACATATATAATATACCAAACAACAGTACTTAATACAAAAGTGTAAACAAGGACCCACTTAAAAAGTTATAGCTACTTGGATTAGTAAAAAACTAAAGGTCGTTATTGAAGACCAGCATGGGATAGAAAATCTAAAAAATTAGCTCTGTTATGAATGTCACTCACCATCGGTTCGTTAGTCTACAGGCGGAAGACTTTGAACTGATAGCAACAAACTAAGCATGGACAAATGCCCTAACAAAACATACAACTATAGGAGAAAATAAATCTTCTGTTGTATGTTTTCTTAAGGACATCTATGAATAAATAGATTTAAATTACGACAATTATATTAGGGAATGACATTCATTCTTTATCTGCGACTTGAACTTGGGGGATAACAAATGTTTTTGCGTACCAATAGGTTTCGGAGAATTGCGTTTTGGAATATGTAAATAGATAAAGTTATCAGATTACCTACCATTATGTTGAATCACTGATATCTAGGTATATCTATTCAGTGTGGACCTTCATAACGTATCTAACTGATATAATTTGACGACCATGGCAAAGGTAAGTCCATTAAAATTAAGTTAGTAAGTAAACAGCCTATAACTGTCCCACTGATGGGCAAAGGTGAATTGAAATCAAGTCACCGCTACAATTGATGGGTAATGGCTTAACCACCACGCTTGCCAAATGGTTGGTGATCACAAACCCAGGCTATGCATCAAGAAATTCCGAAATACCGATTCCGAATTGAACCCGGGACTTTCGGCCGTATCGGGCCGGACGCTCTGCCACTCGGTCACCGAGGCGTTATATTAAGTAAGTAGGTACTTATAATTAACCCCTTTGTAGTCTAGTGTAGTATAGAGTCCGAAAAAAAATCACTTGTTTCTAAGTATCAAGGAATCAGTATCGGCCGATACTTACCGGGCTCCGTAATAGAAATGGAAATAGAAAAAAATCTTTATTTAGCACAATCACAATTTATCTAAAGTTTCCATATGTATCCTATTGACATCCAAAGAGCTACTCAATTCGGGAATACAGCATAGGAAGACTTGCATTGCAACTACTGCAAGGGACACCACTTCACCTGATGGTAAGTGGAAATGGAGTTCAGACGCAAAAGACAACTGGTGCAGCGTGAAAACAACGCAGCACCAGTCAGCCTCACCCTGCCGGCCCACAAGGTGCCTCTTCACGCCTTTTTGAAGGACCCCATGTCGTAGGAATGATAGAAAACGTATGCTGGTACACTATTCCATCTTTTGGAGATGCAACTTAAAGTTAGACTACGAGAAAGCCAATGACACCGACTACAATAAGTTCTACCCGCTGGGAATCGAACCCGGAACCTCTGAGTGAGACCGGTATGACCACAGAGGCGGTCCTAAGCGATCACAGGCGGTCCTAGCTCAGTGTTATAAATGTGAAAGTCTTCGTTACTCAACGTCTTATCTTTTGCTTAGGACGCCATAGAGACCTAGATTCTAGTACAGCTGAATGGTATTCAATTTGTCACATAACACTTAATTAATTAAGTAAGATGCGTCATTAATACATCCTTTCTCTGCCGTACTCAGAGACGTCAATGAAGTTTAATGACAATTAAATGTCTTTCCTTCTCTATTTAGCACTATACATAAGAAAGTGACAGCAATAGAATTAATTGTCATTAAAACTTAATTGACGTCTCTGAGTACGGCAGTTAGACTCGTACTTCTATATTTTAAAAGCATTAAAAAAAATAGCGGTAGAAAGATCGGTTCAAATGCGAGAAATCGTGCTTCAAAGTCATGGCTCACCTAGAGAAGAAACATGATACAATTCCTGGCACAATTATTATGTTTTCATTTATTAATTTATTTAATATAAGAAATATATACACAACAAAAAGAAACATACCTCAAGTGAACTTAAAAAAAACAGAGATAAAAAAATAGAAAATTAAAAACTAAATATCTATAAATAAAAGATGTCTTCCAACTGTGGGCTCATGGGAACGGTCCCAAGAATACTGGCAACATTGCCCCTCTGAATGTTATGTTGCATTACCAAAAAAAAAATTTGTTTGTGTTAGGTCTATTGACCATTAGTAATTAGTCGTCCTAATTCCTGTAGCTGTAAATAAACAGTTCTCCTCAATGTAACTCAGACTTAATCTTTTTTCTATCTATCGCTTGTAAAAAAAAAACATTTTATCATTATTAAACAATGGCGGAGGTCAAATGAGATCATTTGGGACGTCATCAATCATCCAGCGTGCCAATGGATCAATCAATTTGTCCGTCTGTGCGTCCTTGAGGGTGGATACCGCGATTATGTTTTGTTTAACTGCTTTTTTTTATGTAACATTACGAGTCGCTGTTTTATTTTGCGATGTTATACCATTTGGAAGGCACTTTCTGCATATTTGAATCTTACCTCTGAAAATTTTGTTAAATACGTTAGTAGTTTCTGCAATGACTAGCTTAACTTGAAAATTTCCTTAAATAATAAGTGACTTTGCTCTCAATACCGATAGCTTATTTTTTAACTTCCTTACGGGTAAGCACAGTGCCTTCATCTCAGCTGATGTTAAGTGATGATAAGGCCAATGGTGGAAGCGCACTTCACCCAGGATCCTTAGCTACTGAGGCACTGGCTATCTTATCTCCAGCTGTTGGAACAAAATAATGGCACAAACATTGATGTTATAGCGACATATTTAGATAGGATGGTGGTAGCTTGCCAGGCGGACCAACATGCCTTATTTTGTGGTCTGCTTATTTTGTGGCAAGTATACATATTGCGAACATTTTATAGTAACCCATCCAAATACAGTCCCCACCTAATGTAGCTTAACTTTTACGATCGTTACCAACAAACACTTAGCAACAGCGTTTGCTAAACACAACAATCAGTGAGCAGACACTCGATACATCAGTACCGACCGTCGTCAGTCCTGACACACTTTAAGTGACATTTTTGTGTCAGACAAAGATGCGCACACATAGATTGGTGTTAAAATTACGCCTTGTTTCATGTGGTTTGTAGTTTCGTTTAGTGACATTGTATATGTATAGTTCACTCTGCCCTCTTTATTTGTGATTGTTTACATATAATATTACGCAAATATTGTTGCGAACAAACGCCACGAGCCACTATAGCATAGTTGGCAGTGCACCTGACCCGGCATGTCATAGGGTGCGCGTTCGAATCCAGCTCGTAGATTTTTTCAACACTTTGTCTTTTTTCAAATTTATGTTATCTATTCCACCTCGGAACCCTACTTTGTGTATGCTTAATGTGTCGTATGGCCACTAATTGCGAGTATATTCAAAATTGGTAATTTTATGAGCTTTCGACTCCTTTATAGAATATAATAACGTGTATGTATGTATGTGGGTATGTTTAAATCGGTAGATAAATGACTCCGCTCCATCTGATGTTAATCAGAAGCTGATTCCAGACGCGAAGACCGCTAGAGGAGCAGGATTGTGCCGCACCAGCGGTCCTCATCATCATCATCATCATCAGCCTATACTAGTCCACTGCAGATCGATACGCGTCGTCCTCGACGGCTACTCATCTGAACAAAAGGCTATCGATGCCGGTGTGCCTCAGGGATCGGTTCTATCCGCAACCCTATTCCTGCTTCATATAAACGACCTGCTTGTGCCCGCTACCTTTGGGTACGCAGACGACAGCACCGTTACGGATCGATACATGTCGAGTGCAAAAGCTGGCAGACATGATGTCGACTCTTGTCGAAAGGCCATGGTTAGCCGCTTGAACGAAGCCCTCCAAGCAGGCTCCGATTGGGGCGATGCCAATCTGGTCACGTTCAACGCTGCCAAAACACAGGCTTGTTTGTTCTCCGCTAAGCGGAGCTCATTTCACCTGGCTCCGACTTTCTGGAATGTGACTGTAACTATGACTGACAGCCTACAGCTCCCAGGTGTAGAGCTCTCGTCCAACCTCAACTTCAAGCAGTACATCGAGTCCAAAGCAAAGACTGCAGTAAAAAAACTTGGGGTTCTCTCTAAGGTCAGGCGGTACTTCATGCCAGAACAGCTGCTCCAACTATATCAAGCACAAGTTCGATCATGTGTGGAGTATTGCTGCCACCTTTGGGATGGATCAGCCAAATACCATCTGGCTGCTTTGAACTCCATTGAAAAACGAGCTAAGAGACTCATCGGTGACCCTGCCCTGATAGACGCCAAGCTGCAAAGTCTAGAACATCGGTGTAGGGTGGCTCGTCTGTCGGTCTTTTACAAGATTTATTTCAGGGAGTGCGCGAAGGAGTTGCACGACCTGGTCCCACTATCCACTTTCCGCTATTGGAGCGCGAGGCGAAAGTTCCATCCCTATGTTGTAGATATGCCACCTTGTCGCACGAGCCGATTCGGTTCAACTTTCTTAGTGCGTACAGCTAGGGAATGGAACGTGCTACCTGCGAGTGTGTTCCCTGAATACCCTGGACAATATAACCTGGACCTCTTCAAGGCCAGAGTGAATAGGCTATTTCTAGGCAGGCATGTTCCATCCTCGACCGCACCGTCACTTAACATCAGGTGTGATGTGATCAAATACCTGCCTATAACATATAAAAAAAAACTGCTGGACATAGCCGTCCTCACTTACTGTTCAACAGTTCATAATAATTGCCAATTAAAAATAATCAAAACATTTGAAGTTGGTAGTAGGAATGTAACATTAATTATATTTGTTTGATAACATTACAATTTCCTTAATACAATTAACAGTTTAATTAATAGTTATTTGATAAGTTCCATAATTGTTAGATCATGTTTTGTTTATTGTATTTAATTAATTCCTACATATTTTCAAATTTCAAGTTTGTATCAAGGTAGTTTTTATACATTGGCGTTCAATTATAAATAAATCGTTTAGTTTTTTGCCTAGTAAGCAGTTTCCGTTTTACTTCGACATAATTATATTTATTATTATATAATTATATATTTATAATTATAATTATATTTATTAAGATTTTTTTATTCCTTACGGGTAAAAGCACTTTGCCTTTATGCTGATGCTTAAGGCTGATGATAAGTGATGATAAGTCGCCAACTATCTGATCTCTAGCTGCTGGAACACAACAATGCCAATAATATGTTATGGCGAAATATTTAGATAATATGGTGGTAGCTAGCCAGGCGGACAAGGAAGCTCTACTACCAGCAGAACTGAGTGTGATGTACAGGGTCGATCGAACCCGGGACTTCTTTGTCTGAGACCGTCGGTCGTAACCACTAGACTACAGAGGCGATTCAGATGATTTCATTTGTTATTAATGTAAGTATTCGCGGTACCGTCACTACACAGCTCTACTATAACTGTTGTAAAACTTTAATGACTTCAACACAAAGAACGGCTCCTTCGCAAAACTTCGCCCGAAGTAAAATTTCCAGTTGCAGTGTTGTTATCTGAACTATTTTATCATTAGTATAGATTACCGTGCATTTGAATTATTCAAAGGAAGATGGCTGACATAGTTGGAATTGCACTTTTATAATGAACGCGGTGGTACCGTGAATATTTAAAAGGTTTAATAAACTTGAAACGTATTGTGAAGATTGGTGTACACTACTACAGAATATTGAGTGCAAGTTTCATTCACCAATCACGTAAGCAGCTGCTCCTTTTTTATACAGTGGGAAACTCTTCATCAGAGTATCACCACGCCAGAGGAGGTGCGGATGGTTATGTGGGGTTCTCCCCTTAGATCCCGCCTACATGCCCAGGCCTTTACAGGGATTCGGGGAATGGAGAGGCTTACCTACCAAAGACCACTTTGCTTCACGTGCCACTAGGGTTACTGGGACTAGAGGTTTGGCAATCACCAGTATCCACCCTAGCAGCGGCCCACCAGAGGGAGCACGCCCGAGGATGTTTGAGCGTGCTTCAGAAGTCGTGAGGTATTATTTATTTCATTTTATTTCATTATTTACCTACTCGGCTAAGTTATGGTTCGGAGGAAGCCGAGACCTATCCTCACTGGATGAGGAACACCATCCTTTCAACAAACTACGCATCAACTCTTCAAGGTCCGATGGGTGAGGTGTCTTATTAGTACGTGGCCAAAGGAGTTTGAACTATAGAAGTCGACAACTCATCGAAGTTCTGCGGTAGATGGGTGCCCTAGGTTTCTCACAAAATATAGCCTTATAATCTTAACCCCACTTACCCCATGGAGTGAGAGCCCTGCCTGATGATTCTGGTGCAAATTTTCCTAGGCTAAAATAATTAAGGCTTTGACCCCTGATAAAATTGATTGATTGTGCCTGCAAAATCTGGCAATCCGGTTCATATTCGGTCTACGCAAGTATGACCATGTTTCCAATTTCAGATTGAAGTTAAAATGGCACCCTATTCGACTTCGCCGAGATATGCATATCCCCTACCTCCTTTACAAAATCCTTCACTACCCACATCTCCCTCATTATCTCCGTTCCCGGTTTACTCACTTTCCTGCCACTTCCCGCCCCAAGCGTTCATGTGACACAAGAACCCTTATCTATCCTCAATCCAATTCCAAATTTTTCGACAATTCTTTCACCGTCCATGCAGTGAAATTGTGGAATAAATTGCCTGCCGACATTCGTGAGAGTCCATCGGTAGAATCATTTAAACATAAGTTGAAAGATCACTACTTTTCCAACACTGGTAATCAGTAACGTTATATATAATTACACTTTTATATTATTGTATGTAAATATGTGTATGTATGTATATATACATTATGGTTATATAGTTTAAGTATGTATATGTATCAGTAGTTAGTCCGTAGAATAGTCCCGCAAACTTTCGTTCCACACCACAGCTAGGGTTGGCTGTAAGAGATCTCTTCTAGAGATAAGCTCACCTTTGTGTATGTCTTGTATAACGTCAGTTTTTAATGTGTGTTTTATATGTGCAATAAAGGATTAAATTAAAGAAGACATTACAAAAAAGTTAAGACAAGAATCAGTCATTAAATCTGAGTCGGCCATTACGCATCACATTGCCAAATCTATTGTTCAACTACATCTATCGTGACAGTCCACGCGACATTTTAATGCGACGCTTTTTGCAATAGGTCATGTCGCCTCTTTATATGTTAAGACCATTGTTTTACTGTGATGTCACAGATTTTTGATCAGTCTGCTGCGATTAGATGATTAGTGGAACGCGCTTGGTTTACGATTGCTGAAGCTAAGCAACTTTCGCAAAGGCCGGTCATTGAATGGGTGATCAAAAATCAATCTTTTCGAACTCCTTCATACTTCGGAAGGCACGTAAACCCTGTTACATTAGCAGTCGTTACAAGGCGTTAACAGTCGTACCGCACCGCACTGGGCCTGCGTGGTGGTCTATGGCCCGTTCTCTCTTTGGTGTTTCCATCCATAGGGAAGGCTCGTGCCCCAGCAGTGTGGACATACAATGAGCTGACGATGATTGATTGATTTTCGTTTAATAAGTGCTAAAAGCGAGTTTTATGATCACGTTTACAAACACTTCTATGTTTTAGTGATTAAATTACAATTGGAGCAAAGGTGGAAGAAGGTGGTGAAAGGTGGTGGTGGTCCATGCAATAGGAAAGTAGGTTTTTTTTACTTTATTTAGATCACATTTATTTAGGCCGTATTTGCTCATAGTAGTAATTTTAAACACGAGTTGCCAGTTACTATGACGTAACAAAAAAAAACTTTAAATTTAAGAGACAATTCGGTTTTCTGTGTAGACGAAGCCTTATCACATTTCCCTAAGTCAGACGAAACTTGAACGTTGACTAATGGTGCAGCGGGCGCATTAATCGTAATTACCATGTCGGGCATCGGTGGCGTGTCGGACCGCGGGATGCGGGATTCCGGGATTCCGGGATGCCGGGATACCGGGATTCCAGTATTAATGCGTTCCTGGACCGGGGCGTATGTCATTTGGCGTGGTATGTTGGAAGATATGTGGTAGGTGTATTGGTTTCAATTAAAAGTTACTTTTGTATTTTTGTAACAATGAAATGCTGATATTATATGTTTACAGTTATGTTTTTTATGTAATGCTTGAATACTATACGATTTTTAATTTATATCTGATTTATGCCAGGTTATAATAAACAATTTTTTTTAGTTTTACATTATACCTACGTATGACAAAGACTGTAACTAGTTTTGTGAACCTCTGAAAGAATACCCCGCCTCATCCTCTAGAAAACCTCCGAAGGTGCTTCCATTCACACGGCTTGGGGAATGGAATGAAAATGCTGTCTGTGGCCATCAGCAAACTCCCTAAAAAAACATAAATAAATAATGCCCTGCCATTGAAGGAATTATTCAAACTGACTAGCCGTCTTTGATTATGACTTAACTAGTTGTTGCCCGCGACTTCGTTCGCGAAGACTACAGCAAAAAAAAAAAAAGTATCCTATATGCTGGTCTGGGTCATGGTCTGTATATAAGGAAAGTTTCATTAAAATCCATTCAGTAGCTTTTACGTGAAAGAGTAACAAACATCCATCCATACTTACAAACTTTCGCGTTTATAATATTAGTAGGATAGTAGGATTATTAGCAAAGTTATATGGAATACATCATCAGAACACCGCAATTAAAAGGTACACAAATTACAGTTACCATTTTATCGTAAGTAAACTCGGTCAAGATCCGCGAATGGGAACTTTCACGTGTTGTGATAAGGCCTATCAATACATACGATGATAAACTGATATCAGGTTATCAGCTGACACCATTACTTCTAATAAGAGTTAGATTGTGCCGACAAATCAGCAAATGAAAATGAATGCGATAACATTATTGCTTTTATACGTGTTAGCGTTTATAGGTAATGATAAGAAGATATTAAATATAAACAGTGTATATATTTTCTTAATGTCTCTCGGCGAACTTTGTGACTCGGCTGTCGTCAGATTTTTATCAACTATAATAGGGTACAATAAAGATTAGCTCAGGAAGAACTGGAGGAAGGCCTTCGCCCAGCAGTGGATCAGTGATGGCTAGTAATAATAAATAAAAATAGAGATGTTACGACTCCTTCAAGTTATTGATAATTGTTTAAAGAATGAGGGCAAATACTATCGTGACAAACGTAATTGATTTACGATTGATAATATAGATAAAATGGTGGTATCTAGCCAGGCGGACTTAAAACAAGCTCACCAACCAAACCAAGTGCAAACATGTAACCCCGCTGGAAGTCGAACCTGTGACCTCTGCTAACCATTATCCTCACATCCTCACTGTTGGGGCGCGTGCCTTCCATATGGGTGGGAAGGGAGAACGGACCATGAACCACCACGGTAGCGAGAGATTGGTGGTTTTTAACGACTGCTAATGCAGCCGAGATCAACGGCTTTACGTGCCTTCCGAAACATGGAGGAGCTCATGATAATACATTTTGATCACCCTTTGCGAAAATTGCATAACGTCACAGATTACTGCGTCATCGAGCTCCTTACTGCGCAATCGAGCTCCCTAATATACCATAGAGGCGGTTAAAAATATTTTGAATTTCGAATAGGGGTAAAGATTCTTATGAAGGTACGCATTAATGGTTTCCAGCCACGTACGTGATTTAAGACTCTTTGCTAATCGCACAACATTTTAATCTCACCTCGTGCTCGTTGCCAGCATCGCAGCGAGCGTTGCCAACACAATTAAAAAAACCTATCATCCTCCATCGGAATTCTGGTCGAGTTTCCAAAAACGGTTAGTATTGCGAGCACGTATTGACCGAGTTAGCGCAGTCGTCGCAGACCGCTACTTCTCCGCTGAAACTTAAAAACTTATTTAAATAGAAATCAATTGAGCCGAATCTCTATAGCCCGTTGTTACTCGGAACGTTGAGGTACTGACATTTCATACCTCGTTAAAAGCGAATAACTGGCTGGCTAAATAATTGATGGTTTTTATTAAGTATTAAAAACTATTTGGAGCGTTTTTGGGGTAACTTTAAACGTCGGTATCACCATTTCATTTTATGTCCTGGAGCACGAACCTTCCCTATGGATGGAAACACTACAGGGAGAACGGGCCATAAATCAGAACGCGGGCCTAGCAGTCGATTATTTTATTTATTTTATATTTACGGGTAAGCACAGTGCCTTGATCGCACCCGATGTTAAGTGATGACAAGGCCAATTGATGGAAGCGCACTTCACCCGGGATTCTAAACTGTGAGGCACTGACTATTTTATCTCTAGCTGCCGGAACACAACAATGCTACAAACATTGATGTTATGGCGACATATTTAGATGAGTTGGTGGTAGCTAGCCAGGCGGACAAACAAGTCCTACCACCAACCAAACCGAGTGCACACACTGTACCCCCCGCTGGGAATTAAACCGGCGTCCTCTGGGTCTAAACCGGTGGTCTTAACAACTAGACCACAGAGGCGGTTAAAATTGATAGACGATAGACGCTCTGGTTGAATATAAAATCGTGGATTGATCCCCATAGCTCCGTTAGACCCACAGATAATATTCTTTAAAAAGATACTATACCTAATGAATAATAGTCGTAGGTAATTTTACGCAAATTTTGTTGCGAACAAATAAAAAAAAAATGTGTTGAAAAAAATACGATACGCTCGATAGCATAGCCGCATAGTGCACTTGACCTGGTGTGTCATGTAAAAGTATTGCTTATATAGCTTAACCAGCTCACATTTTATATTTTACAGGAGTTTTGGAACTTGAAAGAATAATTATTAATTTTGTTAGTTTCTGCAATTGTCATATTTTTTGATTGCATTACTTTGCATGCCTTTTTGATTTGACATGTTTGTACTATTGGATCACATATTGTTTTCTAAAGTTTACGCGAACACTACACATTGAAATGAAACAACTTTTACGGATCCACTCGCGTTTATTTTACACATTAGTTTTAATTAATGTTTATCCTGACGTTTCGAACCCTTTGCAGGGTCCGTGGTCACAGGGAGACTGAAAAATAAACGCGAGGTAAAATAAACGCGAGTAGATCCGTAAAAGTTGTTTCATTTCAATGTTTGTACTAATAATTATTTTATAGTAACTATTTTTACCGTTTTTTAGTGCAAATAAATCATAGCACTGATCACAATTTGCTTGTAACCCGTAAGTGAGTACATTTCCCATTTTGTGCACTTTAAGTAACAATTATACAAAAGTTCGTAGATTCGACTCGAGAGAAGAACCGTTACTCTCACTGACAAAGGAAAGTGTGCTCAAACAGAAGCGTTTATGGTGTAAACTCCGATGAGTCATACAATGGCAAATATGTTTTCCTTAGCTTACTAATATATTCGTAACTTCAGCGAACAAAGTGTTTTGTAAAGTTTGCTTTATTTTCCCATGGGTTTTCTTTTTAAGAGGACTGTGACAAAATGACGGTGGTTTTGTTTATTTAAATCGTTCCCAATTAGCACTATGTATGTTTATGTAAATTTAAAGTCACTCAGCGAGCTATGGAGAGAGCTATGCTAGGTGTTACTCTAAGGGATCGAATCCGGAACGAAGTAATTCGCCAGACGTAGTGTAGCACGCCCTCTGGCGCGGTGGACCGACGTTATACGCTAAGTTGCTGCCAGCGGTTGGATGAGAATAGCCGAAGATTGGGCTCGGCATGCATTGGGAGAGGCCTCTGTTTAGCAGTGGACTGATGTGGGCTAACTATCATGATATTTGTGCGCGTTACAGTAGCGAAAGTTAAGCTACTTTCGCGTTGCCCTGTCTTAAGATGGTTGGTTAAATTAAAACATATCTAAGTTACTTAACTGGTAAGCACGGTGCCTTGATCTCACCCGGGATCCTCAACTAGTGAGGTATTGGCTGTCTTATCTCTAGCTGCCGGAACACGACAACATTGATGTTATGGCGACATATTTAGATAAGATGGTGGTAGCTAGCCAGGCGGACAAACAAGCCCTACCACAAACCAAACCGAGCGCACAAAGAAGTACCCCGCTGATGGAAATCGAACCCGGGACCTTTGGGTCTAAACCGGTGGTCTTAACCACTAGACCACAGAGGCGGTTACTATCATCACATCAGTCAAAATCACCAGCGTATTTTTTTTACAGTAAAAGAATAAATAAACACTTTTGCTCTTTTTTTTTAATAGTTTAACTACCTGCTTTGTTTCCATTAGAAAAAAAATAAGGAAATACGTAATTTTTTTATACAACGCCGATGCTACCTACCTACTTGATATTTTAACAAAAAATATCCTCTACTCAGTAGTTTGAATAGTCAGAATGGTAAAGGGCAAAGGTCAAGTGCATTTTTTTGTATTTTTCTTCAAATTATCCTGTATAATCCTTGTTACATAAAGACCTGCAACTTTTTAGGCACACCCTAATATAAATAAATAAATAACGTTTCCTTTTGCGGGCCTGCTGGAAGATATTTCAGAACTGAAATAAG
The DNA here is from genome assembly GCA_949315975.1 of Eudonia truncicolella. Classification (NCBI taxonomy): domain Eukaryota; kingdom Metazoa; phylum Arthropoda; class Insecta; order Lepidoptera; family Crambidae; genus Eudonia; species Eudonia truncicolella. The sequence continues at coordinate 2,136,282 of OX438848.1, read as the reverse complement.
CAGCGCCCTTGTACTGCATTCACGATACTTCAGAGAAACTCCGAGCATAGCCACCTATTATCAAATATCCTAAATAAAATAAAAAGGAGCCCTAATGACTAATATAGTTTTAAGAATCTTCCAATAGCAAGTGATTATAATAAATTTCTTACCACAGCTTATATTAAAATATGACGTCATTATAAAATCATCGTTATAGGAAACCACGATGAACACTTGACCTCAAAACTATTTGTGAAATGATGCATGATAAAGACTTAGTCACACCAAGAGTTACCAGTTTACCAGATTACCAGTTGTGGCTTCTTAATAACCTCTGTAGTATAGTGGTTAAACCATCGGTTTAGTCCTTGAAGTCGGGAGTTCTTGTAACGCTTGAAATCAAACCCAGATTGGTAGTTGGTAGTTGGTTGGTTTGTGTTTACCAATCGCATTTGGCAAGTAAGCGTCGTGGTGATTAAGCTATCAGACTTGATTTCAATGATGGACGTTTTGCCCGAGTGAAACAGAAAATAGGCAATTCAGTTTGACTTTGAGTAGGTAAATAGTTGCTCAAAAGCGATAACACTTTTTTCATTTCCTTCCAGATAAACAGGACTCGGTTAATAAAAACCATTCGAAAGTTCAAACTATAGCACACTAGAATCACAGTCTATATAACCTTGCTGTGTGTGTAAAAAAAAACCGTTATATTATCATTATTATTATAACAAATAAACGAAATAGTTTTTATTACTTCGCAATGTTTACAGACAATCTTTGTAATTATATGATTGTCATAATGTTTATGTCAACATAATTATGTCTATGCCGCATAAACAATAAACCTAATTAATGACATAGTTATCTGGTATCCATCTAGCATATTTTTCAATTTTATTTAGTTACTACAGGAATCTGCGCCATTGCGTAAAATGAAACGTCGCGGTGTGAGCGGTTGTGACGTCAGGAGAGCAGCCATCTAACCTGACCACTTGCTATATATCCCTTGACTACTTGATCTGTATAAAACCCTATATTAATATTAGCCGTTAACAACCACCAATCCGCACTGGGCCCGCGTGGTGGTTTATGGCCCGTTCTCCCTATCCATCCATAGGGAAGGCTCGCGGCCCAGCAGTGGGGACATAAAATGAGCTGATGATGATGTAGCATATTTGCCTAGATAATGCCTGTTCACCTTTGCCTTGAAAATGCCTAGGTAGGTTGTATGTATCGTGAAACAGATCCGTCTGAAGGGAATTCCACTTCTAAGCTGTCCGCATCAATCCTCCTTGCTACAACATGGGGGCCTCTACAAAAACCCCCATGTCATTGGAAGGAGGAAAAACGTATGCTGGTAGACTATTCCATCTTTTGGAGGTGCGACAAAAAAAGGAGTCCCCAAATTCCTTCGCCTAACTATCAATAAAAAAATCCTAATAAGTAACTTAATTTTAAAACTGATTGGATTGAATTGGTAGCAACAAGTTTTGACTATTTCAATTTCTATGAAGTAAAATCTCTAATTGACAATCGTTCATGTTGTGCGTCACGTAGGTCGTGCCCTTGCGATAGGTGGCGGGTTCGAATCCCACTGTCGAAGCAGTCGCTTTATCAAGTCTTATGTCATTAGATCTAAGTGTAAATTTACAATTCGATTTTCATGTAACACAACTTAGTGTTTTTAGTTTGCTAACACTCTAATACGTAATAATAATACAAAAAGAACAGAAAATAATTTTATTTCGAAATCGGTACATTTTTGCCCCATTTACTCGAGGGCAAAATGATCTTTACTATCACCCTTAAAGGGATCGCTACGTATTACCAACAACACTGTATATTTATATAATTATATAGATTTGCAGTCGTCATTCAGGTAGGTGCTTAATATTTAATTGGTATTTTAAACTATTTGGGTCAGGTTTAACTTAACAATATTAATTACATTTAAGCTAAAGTTCAAATCAATAAAAGTTTTCCGTAGAAGGTCTCGTAAAGGGCAAAAATGTGGGTTTCAATCACATTGGATTGGGTACATATACATATTACATTATTAATATAATTATTTATATTATTAATATTATGTAATAACTTTTGTACTTGTACTGTAATATAAATATGTAATTTATTTTATTTATTTTTCTTAATATTGAAATAATATATGCAAGTGAATTACAACCGCCTCTGTGGTTAAAACCACTGGTCCCAGATCCAGAGATCCCGGATTCGATGCCCAGCGTGGGTACATGTTTGTGTACTCGGTTTGGTTGGTGGTAGGGCTTGTTTGCCGCCTGGCTAGCACCACCGTCTTATCTAAATATGTCGCCATAATATCAATGTTTGTAGCATTGTTGTTCCGGCAGCTAGAGATAAGATAGCCAGTGCCTCAGTAGTTGAGGGTTCCGGGTGAAGTAGGCTCCCCCTTCGGCCTTATCGTTACTCCACATCAGGTGAGATATAGGTCAATGCTTACCCGTAGGTAAATAAGAGTGATTTATAAAGTTTCTATTCCTCAAAACCTTACAACAACCTTATCAGCCTTTGAACATCAAAATGTTGGCTCAGGGGCGCGACGTTTTCGAAATAGAACCCGGGACCTCTGGGTTTGAGAACGGTGCTCGAACCACTACACAGAGCGATTGAATATTATTAATCACTCAAAACTCATCTTTAATGTTTTGAATTATTATCAAGACACTACAAATGATTGGTTTGTATTGTTAAATGTCAACTCGAAAATTCAAAGGTCATATTATGTCACTGCCGACAATACACACATCAACGACATAATTATAATGCAATTGTATGGTTAACTATATAAAACTCTTCATAATTTTCACCAGCTCACTTATGTCCCCACTGCTGTAGCACAAGCCTTTCCTATGGATGGAAATACTACAGGGAGAACGGGCCATATGCCACCAGGCGGGCCCAGTGCGGCGTTGGTAGTTGTGAACGACTGCTATAATGCAGCCGGGACCAACGGCTTCACGTACCGTATTCTCTTACTTCTTTAATATTGATGAAGAATATTTACACTAGCAGGATTTTAACCAGCATCCTCTGTTGATGACGTAGTTGTTGACATTGAGTAAGGCTTCTTTGGTTTACAAAGTAAGAGTCGATAGTGTTGATAAATTTAAAATTTGCACAGAACTACTACAGCTTGATTGGTAGTGCACCTAAGCCGGTATTTTATTTTTAATTAATTTATTTTTAGTTTACTTGGGAAACAAAACAATATAAGAACATACTTAAAAAATACATACAGTTCAAATACAGTTTGTGGATCTTATTTTTTACTTTTTCCGATATAATTTATTGAATTTATATTGTCTTTCCGAAGTTTACAAGGCTTTTTATTTTTATTTTGTTTATAACATGTTGCCTAAAAAATTGCAAGCAAAAAACAGGAAAAAATATTGTTATTTTTTTATAAATTTTCGTTAATGTGCAAATAATTAAGTAAATATTGAAAAAATAACACTTTATTCGTATCTTTACGCCTTTGTTCAACATAATTATAAAATAAATTTTTCCTTACATTTCAAAACTCATGGTCACACACAGTGTTAAAAACACTTATTACGAGTATATTTTTTTTGCACATTTTTTTTGGTTGACGGAAGTTTGCGCAAGCGCAGCCGCGGGCTAAAGCTAGCAGGTGATACATCATAAGCAAGTAGGACATTGTTGATGTCCATTCGTAAGGCTAGACTGCCTCAGGCTCCTGTTAAGTCACTTTTAGTATATAACCGATGGTGATAGATTTTTATTATTGACAAGACAAAAGTCAGAGTGATTATGTACAGTTAGTTTCAAATATAATCGATGCTACTTAAATAAGTAAGTATTCTAAGTAAGTCAAAGTCAAATCATAAATTCAACACAAACTTTCACAGGCACTTGTTGACGTCAAAACTCTAAAATCCAAATAATAATAAAATACAAAAAAAAATTGTTTAGAATAAAGTAGGTACTAAGTAAGTAAATAAAAAATAACTTTTAATTTGCCCCAAATCTGGACAAGAGTCTCCTTAGTCATCGCTACAATTGATTGGGTTGGATTACCAGACCCAGAGGTCCCGGGTTCGATTCCCAGCGGGAGGTACATGGTTATGTACTCGGTTTGGTTGGTGGAAGGCTTGTTTGTCCGCCTGGCTAGCTACCACCATCGTATCTAAATATATCGCCATAACATCAATGTTTGTAGCATTTTTGTGTTCCGGCAGCTAGAGATAAGATAGCCATTACCTCACTAGTTGAGGATCCCGGATGAAGGGCGCTTCCATCATTGGCCTTATCATCATTTAATATCAGGTGAGATCAAGGCACTGTGCTTACCCGTTAATATAAAAAAAAAACTCTACTCCACCTTATGCTAAGCAGAAGCGGAGTCCAGGGGCGGTAGCCAAAGTAACATTAAGAAAACGGTAGCGAAGTTCGAAAAGAACAAAATGTATGGGATTGACATAAGATTCACCACGTGATTTACCGCGGCTTATGTCAATCATTTCTTAATGATACTTTGGCTAAGCGATTTGATGCTCTACAACTAGGTGAGTAGGATTAATTAATTAATTAATTTTATAGTTATACAAACTTTTTTTGCCAGCTCTTCTCGTTCAAAGGCTTTCCCAAAATCCAAACTGGTGGTAGATTCAGTAGTTTGGTCTAAACACATTTATTAAGTATTTGCATGCTGAGATGGTTTGGCCATGTCGAGAGAATGGATGAAGAACGATTGACGAAAAAAGTGTATAAGGCGAGTGTGAATGAAAGTGTTGGTAGGGGTAGACCTAGGCGGACGTTTCGAGATCAAATCAGGGACGTCTTGAAAAAAGGCCAGGTCAAGAGTACCCTAAACCGAAGAGCATGTATGCAGGGAATAATGAAAGTGGACGAAGCGAAACAAGTATGTAAGGATCGTAGCAAGTGGAAAGAAGTGCTCTCTGCCTACCCCTACGGGAAAGAAGCGTGATTATATGTATGTATGTATATTATTATATTTGGATTTTATAGTTTTGAAGTCAATAAGTGCCTGTAAAGGCTTATGTTGCATAAATGATTTCACTTTGACTTTGACTAGCTGTCCTCACCTTGCCGACCCGCACACACCTTGTTTAAAGGTCCGACTGTACTATTTGAGGTATTATTTAAGAACTAACGTAATATGTAATGGTATTGCTACACCGATTCTGAAAGTGCTTGTCGATTAAAAATGTTTGTCTGATAAATGATTGATAGACAATTATGAAAAGACGGAGAAACTAGAATGGTTGAAGGTTCAGCCAAATGATGAACTGTTGGTAGATACAGAAGTATAGTTACTAAAAAGTTTTCTATCAAATGGATATTGTGTCTAGTTTTTGACGTTATTAAGTGCCTGTGAAAATATGAGTACTAAAAAAGGAAAATAAAATTATTTTTATTTATCCGGAGCCGGAGCTCATTACAACCCCATACTATGAATTACAGCAACAAAACAACTCACGATTACTTCAAAAGTCCCGAACCATTTAAGGGTTTGAATCTCGATTGTGAATAAGAGTTTGATAAACTTTTGAATAAAGTTTTCCTTTTCTTTAAAATTAAAGATATGGTTTTCAATAACAAATGTCTCTGTATATTTAATTTTTAACTTTCTAATACCAAACCATTAACAGTTTACCTGGTAAACCTATATAAAAAAATAAATTTAGTACAAGTATTGTAATCCTCCTCGGAGCTCAATGGCGCAGTGGTTAACGCGCCTGGTCAGCGAGTGCTGAGGTTAAACAACTTTAGCAAAGCCCGGTCACCGGATGGGTGACCAAACATTAATCATCTCGAGCTCTTCCGTGCTTAAGAGGGCACGTAGAGCCGTTGGTCCCGGCTGCATTAGCAGTCGTTAACAACCAACAATCCGCACTGGGCCCGCGTGGTGTTTTATGGCCCGTTCTCTCTATCCATTCATAGGCAACAGTGGGGACATAATAATGAGCTGATGATGATGATTGTAATCCAAAAACAAATTAACATAATCTATAAATATGAATAACTTATACAGCGTTACCTTACCAATTTTTTTTTGCAAAATTAAGAATTGGGAAAAGACAATATTTTTCAAATAAATATTTATTTACATATATCTTCGACATTTATTTCAGTGGTTATTTTAGCTCGTAGCTCGTCCTCCTCCTGTCTACCCTATCTCCTTATCTCCCTTATCCCCCTCCCTATCTCCCGTGTTGCCTAGTCCCATATAAGTTATCACAGGCTAACATACATACCTACATAAAAGGTTCCATTATGTAATTAAATTTCTATCTTTCTCGGTAACCAATTTACTGTACAGAAAGTGCCCGTTAATATATTCAAAGTGCACTTAACCGTTCAATTTGCCATAGCCGATCCGTATCGTCATTATAAATCATTGTAGGATCACCGCCGATGGTATCGGAGTCATTATGACGTTGTTAGGTTCGATGCTCGCTTGTGCAACCTTCCTTAGTTCTCTAATAAGCGTTTTCTCTTCGCTGAGATAGATGCTGATTTTATAACGGAACTTTTATATTTTTCATATATAAATCCAATTACGCTAGTGACCTGCTTGCGACTTCGTCCGCTTGAAGGAAGTATTATCTTGAGAACATATGATCTCACCCTTCGATGATCTTGGGATTGGGATTCGTTTGAAATCAAAGACTAGATTTCATGTACTCTCAAGAGGTTCTGGGCGCCACGTACCGGGTCCAATTGTGAATTGATACTATAACGAGACCCACTCAAACACCCAAAAAAACATCAAAATCAGTCCAACCGTTGAGGAGCAGAACACCTCTATGGTATAGTGCTTAGGACCACCGGTCTCGGACCCTGAGGTTCCGGGTTCGAGTCCTAGCGAGAGAAACAGGATTGTTTTCGGTTTAGTTGTGTCAGGGGTTGTTTTAAGTCCATCTGACTCGCTACCGCCATCTTATCTAAATATGTCGCCATAACATCAATGTTAGAGATATGATAGCTAGAAAAGATTCTGGGTGATAAGAGCTTCCACCTTTGGCCTTATCCTCACTTAACATCAGATGAGACGAAGGCCAAGTGCATACCCGTTTCATGTGCCTGTTTAGAAGAAAAAATAAATAATAATGTATACATTATACTTTTTAGATTACTTTTAACTACGGTCAATGTCACACATATATTAATTAAACCACGCGACTGCATTATTTAATATTTAACAAAACCAGAAAAATATGCAAAATACTACAAATAAGTAATAAAAAAGTGGTGTTAGGTACTAACAATACAAATTTTTATCAAGGATTTCTGGTCGTAATATTATAAGCGCAGACGAACCTATATAACGTAATATACTTTAATTATTCATTCATATCATAGATGTGAGTATTAATATGAAACCACTTTTTTTTACGTAAAACTGAGGTAGTCAAGTGTTCACAGATCACAGCATTATATTATAACGTTTACGTATTTTAAATGATTTTTTTTTTGTTATTTTTGTTTTGTATTTTTTTTTATTGTGTTTTATTTTGTTTATTTGACATGCGATAAATTTGTAATTATTTCTTGTACGGGTTGCCTGATTAAATGAATTTATTATTTTAATAATTATTATATTTTTATCCTTAACAAGCTGCTAAAATTGGACTCCCTAGCGTTCAAAACGTCTACCTCCAGCATCATACTACTGAAATGTATTATTTATTATACAAATGTAAATTTAGGAATTGTCTGAAATAATGACTTATTGATTATTTATTTATAATTATGTAGTAATTTAAAAAAAAGAAAAAATGTGTTTCCTAAACCTACTCGACCTTTTGTTTATACAATGACATTAGGAAATTCACACATACTATTTATAAAGAAATACTTATGAATAGAGCCCATTGAAGATATTTAGTAATATAAGTAGTAAGTACATAAGTTCGACAATCGCTAATGCGATTAGATTTATGAAGAAGAAGATTAAGCTTGGGCTAAAGTCTACAACGATAGAACTATTTCCCTTTTAAAAAATAGCATTGCCTATTTAAGGCGAGGACCTCGAGCTCTCAGCTACAAAATTTGGTTAACATAGCGTTGTTGGATTATGGGATTACGCTACATTTAATATTTCCATAAATAACGCTAACGGCAGTTTTAAATATTGGAGTTATTTCGGAATAAAACAGATAAATATTGAACTGACAGTACAAGTCTGTAAAAGTGAAAAGAGGCAAGTCGTTTGTAACATCAAATCTTTTGGAAGTCAATATAATTTATTACATTCGTTTTTTATCGTACAACAATATTGTACGATAAAATTATGACTGCAGTGATTTAAAAACTACTTAAAGTAATATACAATTTAAAGGTATTGTTATTAATTATTTATCGAGAAATACCTACCTCAACACCAATGAAGTCAGTATCATGCTTACGTCACGGAACATTGAACTACGAAATCATCGCGGTGTCTCTCAAGGTTACTTTCTCAGCCCACTTCTATATTTGCGCTCGCAATTTTCACTTTATTCTAGTACGGAACGATAACTTTCTTCTTAAACTAACTTTTGATCAATTCACAATTTCTCTAGTATTAATAAAAATAATATACAATAACATAAATTTTGAAAAAATAAAATACTTATCAATATATTAATACGTGAAGATTTTTTTAAATCTTTTTTAAAAGTACATTCCACTATTAGTGGAATATATAGTTTATTAGTTCCACAATTTAGTTTATATTATTATGGCGAAATAGTGAAGAATGAATTGTGTAATAAACATTGTATATTTTTTGAATTAACATCGAATTTCAACCACTGGGCAACCATTAGTAAATAAAGATACTGTTAATAAATAACTGTAAAAAGAACCTTCTACAAAAGACGATGTCAAAAAATACATTAATCTAAACACCGAAGGCTATATAGCCTTCTTTCGCTAAAGAAAAAAAAGCTTACGTCCGAGACTTGCAGTGAAGCCTGCGTTAAAAATAAAACCAGACGAAAGCACGTCTATACGTAAAATGAAACGACAGTTCTTATAATGATTATGTCTAGGACGTGTAATGGTTATGGTGATGTAATTTTCTTATTTCAAGTTTGTTTTAAAAACAAACAGAAAAAACTGCACACTTTTCTTATCTAATCATAAAGAAATTGCATTACTGTATGCAAGAACCAGTCTTTAGTAGTCATTTGACATAAATGTTCTGTTCAGTGAGTTTTGATAGTCATCTGTTTTCTTCTTTCGAAAAAAGAAGAATTTTAGAAAGTTTCAAATCAACCAAAGAGTATGTACAGTGATAATAGAAATAAACTTACCGAATAACCTAAAAAGTTTCCGAAGCACAGTTCATAAACCCCACATAAGCACAGCACGAAACTTCAAACTATAGTGCACGCTTTCATTCAGCTCTACACCTATACCTTTGTTATTATTACACGTAAACAGTTTCATAAACGTCACTTCTTTTTAAATATTTTTTTTGGAACAACGAATAAAATCTCTTTTACATGTTTCGCTCGTAAAAAAGTTGTGTTACATCGGTGTCGGAGAAATACGCGCGGTCGGTACGCTAGCTAGCATCTGACTGGCTCCGTCAGTGGTGGAGCGGCTTGACCTTCGTGTAATAAATGCGACCAACTGAAGTTAGTCCTAGACCGGTCCGCTTTGGGCAAACGTTGTCTTTTTTCATTGAATCAACTTCACTCTGTTGGTTGGAGCACCAATTTGAAATTGATCTTTCGATGATAGATGTGCTTTTGTCAGGAGGTGACGTTTATTTGCCCAGCTGTGTGGGACAGTTAACAGGCTACAATTTACTTTTTTAAGTTCTTCAACTAATAAATAGTTGTTATCATCTTCATCATCATCTCCATCAGCCTATAAAAGTTGTTATATTTCATTGAAATACTTACCTATTTGAGATTCATCTATCTGTGATAAAAATAAACGTTATGTCATGTTTGTTTACAATTAAAAGCGAACGTGTATAATTAAATAACTCTTTAAGTTCAAATCAAGTTAGGTATTACAATTAATAAGTATACATAAATATTTTTTTTTGCAATATTTGAAATATTAAATGGTTATATGGTTATATAATGGTTATGATTGCATCATTTACTAACTATCTCATGTTTATTACACTGATAATAAATAAAAATAGGTACCTACCTGAAACCTTAGTTATAGCACAGAATAACTAATAGTATACCGGTTATAGTGAGTAGAGTCCTTAGGTTAGGTTATACTTAGAGTATAGAGCTTAGCGTACATAATGGGAGAAAAGAAATGCTACTAATATTTTCTTTCTTTTAGTTGATGGCTTCGTGCGATTAGCACATTTAGCCAGTGTCAAAGTAATTTTTCTTACAAGTAATACATAAATATACAATATTTCCTTCCAGTCGGTATGATGATGAATAATGATGAATGATAATAAAAATGAGAAGTGAGAAATGATATACCCCCCAACCCCTCGAGTATCTCAGTAAAGATGTGGGGATTTACTAATTCCTCGGCGGACTTCTTGAGAGAATTTGAAAAGTAGTAGTTGCACTGTTTTGTTTCATTTCCCAACACTCATGCACACTTACGAACACTTAACGGTTAATAATCCACCATTATTTCACATTAATATTCGACATAACACAAATTTTAGAAAATAAAACAAAACCGCAGACATGAGACTCTTCACTTTCCCGCCAAGAAGTCCCCTACTAATATTAGAAACGCGTATAGGATACTTTTTTTTTACTGTAGTCTTCGCGAACGAAGTCGCTGGCAACAACTAGTATAATTATAAAAAGAAGAAATGATAACTATTAATAATACATCGATAATTCATTTTGCCTAATTAATATTACTAGTGGTCGCCCAGTGGTCGAAATTCGACCGTAATTTTATTAAGGCTGCACTTATTGTATCGTAAGCATTGAAAAATTAAAAAAAGATAGAATGTGAGTTTAGATTGACATTGATTATTGATAATTGATGATTTAGGGAACTATAGGTTTTTTTACAATCAATTTTAGTTTAAATTTATAAATAATGTGTAATTGTCTGTTCCTAAATAATAAATAAAAATAAAAAAAGAAAGATTTTGGCCGCTCCTCTTCCATTTTTGAAATTTTTGTAAAATGTATTAAACTATGTTTATTTAATTTAATGTATTTTTTATGCATAATTTAAAAAAATATTAGCATTCTGCACTTCTTCTATATATAAACTAGAAGTGTGCGAAATTTCATACTCCTCCGTCCGCGCAATTTTCGTAGAAAGGGGTACAAAGTTTTTGCTTCACGTATTAATATAATAATATAGATTTGGTTGCAAAATTACATTTTGAATTTTACAATTAGATTTTAAATCTACATACTTACTTATTGATTGACATAGACAGTTAATAAATTAACTACCAATTTCGCTGTCACTAAATATGATATGTAACTGTTACGATTGTCTTTCCGATAATTGTTAACACGGGTAACCGGTGCCACTACCAGGAATCGAACCCGCGCACCGATGAATCAGTGTCGTACACTCGGATTCGTTTTAATTGGGGAGTAAATCAAGTGAAGGTTGTAATTAATGGAACGATAGAGGTGGAATGTGTGATTTATACGTTTTTGTGGAGCGACGGACGGTTGGAAAGTCGAAGGGAATAAAAAAAAATTCTTTGATTATTTTTTTATTTTATAATACTACTCACGATTAGTATTACTTACTAGAAATTCGAATGTACACAACATAGTCAAAACTTTGAGATACAAATTATAATTGGTAGTATTTTTTGTTAAACTTTTGCAAAAAGCAGTTGATAATATTTTTACTTTGGAGCTCCAATGGCGCAGTGGTTACCACGCCTGGTCTGCGATTGCTGAAGTTAAGCCATATTCGAAAAGGCCGGATGGGTGACCAACAATGTGTCATCTCGAGCTCCTGCGTGCTTTGGAAGACACGTAAGCCGTTGGTCCCGGCTGCATCGCAGTCGTTAAGACGATATTTTACAAAAGTTATTGGATTCAGTTATTAAAATATGCAGCAATCAAATTAAGAATAATGATGTTATCAATATATTTGAGTGATTTCAAAATACAATAGATTAAGTAATTTCATTGTAATTATAGCATTAATGATTTTTTAGAGGTGTTTTCGTAAAGAATTACGATCGAGACAAAATAGCACAATCATGTTTTTGAGCAAGTGTTTTAAAGACAAAGGCATGAAGTTATCTATATCAAAATTTCAGATTCGTTGGTCTTGTCATACTCCAACAACTTTCAATGAAAGTTGATGTACTTTTTCCTTATGGCCCGTTCTCCTTGTAGTGTTTTCATCCATGTTCGTGCCCCAGCAGTGGTCATAAAATGAGCTGGTAATGATGATGATCATGATGATTTTTTATAGAGCAGGATTTGAACCTCCACTTTCCGACAAATCGATGCAGGCACGCTATCAATTAGTCTATCTCGGCTTTGTCCGACCTAATTTTTTTTAAAATTGTACTTTATAAGCCAACACTACTTTACTCTTACTTGGTAAGGCAAAGGAACCTATTTTCATACCGACATTACTTCTCCAACGTCAGACCTTACAGTTTTTACATGCATGTTTTGATGCGTCCAATAAATGTTTAAAAAATCTATTTCATTTCTTGTTGTTCTAGATAGGATTCTGTACCAAAAGACGCCTGCACGCACACCAACCTATCCAAAACAACATTTTCAACCAAAGATATAAAGTTCAAAGTATGTTGAGGAAATTTGACAGTTTGTAATAGTTTGTAGTGCAGGCCTGTGTACAGGCGCCTGTTCATCAACCTATCCAAAACTGTCAAATTTCTTCAATACATTTTCAACCATATGATAAAGGCATAAAGTTCAGAGTCTAATGAGGAAATTTGACAGTTTGTGGTAGGTTGATGTGCAGGCGTGTGTACATCATTGCTGTACTGCTATGCACTGAATTAACCTTTTAATTAAAAGGGCAGTACAATTCAGTTCCTTCGGATATCAGATCAAGTGCTTTCGCTCTTGACCACAAAGGTCGTTGGAGAAAAAAAACTTTATTTTAATTCTTTCGAGCGGTTTCTCACTCGGTGCCCGAAGCTAAGGGCGTTACCATATACCATGTTGAAAAATCCACCAATTTATAATGTTGCCTGTCTTTCGTTAATTAAATTATGGCCGAACTGAATAATATCTTATTCGGAGCGTTTGTTTTTTGTCGATTAATCGTTAGCAATTATTGATTTAACAATATTACGAGATCGATTTTTCAATCGATTCATTTAATGTTACGCTTTCGTGGTGAAAGAACTATTGGGGCTTTGTTGAGTAATAAACGGATCAAAGAAATTGTCTTTTACGTGTCGTTGAGTCGTAGGTCATATGAAGTCTTTATATAATCTTCTATATATAAAAATCAATTGCTGTTCGTTTAAGTGGCTAATACTCGAGAATGGCTGGAGCGATTTGGCTAATTTTGATTTTGAAATATTTGTGGAAGTTCAGGGAAGGTTTAAACGGTGAAAAACATAAATAATAAATAACAGAAAATACTAAAAACGACAATTTAATTTTCCAATACAAAATGATTTGTTGTCATGGACACTGTCAAAGCGGTACGAAGTCAGCCGGGTCAGCTAGTGATATATAAATCTTTTGTGCGTCTGTTTGTAATTGAACTCCTTCTAAGCGCCTGGACCGATTTTGATGATTTTTTTTGTGTGTTACAATTGGACCCGGTAGGTGGCGCTGCAATAGGGGTGTTTTCAATCGGACGAACTATGGTCTAGTGGATAAGACCACCGGTTTAGACCCAGAGGTCCCGGGTTCGATTCCCAGCGGGGGGTATATGTTTGTGTACTCGTTTTGGTTGGTGGTAGGGCTTGTCTGTCCGCCTGGCTGGCTACAACCATCTTATCTAAATATGTCGCCATAACATCAATGTTTGTAGCATTGTTGTGTTCCGGCAGTTAGAGATAAGATAGCCAGTGCCTCACTAGTTGAGGTTCCCGGGTGAAGTGCGCTTCCATCATTGGCCTTATCATCACTTAACATCAGGTGAGATCAAGGCACTGTGCTTACCCGTTAATATATAAAAAAAACCCCTTGTAATTGCAAGCGTCATCGGCATCTTTTACCGAATCAGTATAACATAGAACAAAAGCACGTACCAGTCTCAACACAACACGGAACGATACACATAACATCGAAATTAGATAAATTTGCACGCAACAATTCTTTTCGGTAACTATTGCATCACCGGTACGGACAACATCCTTTAAGAGCGGCCACACACTAGGCCACTAAACACGACCACTAGTGGTTAAAGTGGGCCACTAGTGGCGGCTACCAAACGCGACCACTATTAATAAACTAGTCCATTAGTGGCGGCCACCAAACATAACCACTAGTGGTTAAACTGAACCATTAGTAGACTAGACGTTAAACTAATCCAGTAGCCACTAAAGGCGGTCACTACCAAACGCGACCACTAGTAGATAAACTGATTCACTAGTGATGGCCACCAAAGGCGACCACTATGCTTCTCCCCGTGCCCTCAACCCAAATCGAGGTCCTAGCTTTTAGGGTCGGGCTATTCCGCTCCCAATTCTCTGACGAGGTGTCAATCACAAGGCTTGAGGAACCCTTTACAGATTCTCACCGCACCCAAAAAAGGTGACGCCATAAAGACCGTCTGAGGCAAACCTCTCCAAAAATAATAATCAAACGCTCATTTTGCATTGCACCGATGGCATATGAGATGTACGACGATGTAAGTAAAAACTAACAAATTCTTAGGTATAATTATGGATGAACACTGTGATTGGAAAGCGCATGTTGACCTGTGATAAATTGAACAGATTTGTTTATGCAATAAGGCGCTTACGTATTACCGTTTCCAGTAAAGTGGCGCTCAGCGCATATCATGGATATGTCTCATCTGTGCTTGCGTACGGATTATTACTATGGGGTAATTCAGTCGAAGCAGGTAGAGTTTTCAAGGTGCAAAAGAAATGCGTTAGAGTCATATATGGTGCATGGTCCATGGATTGTATACATGTACGTATATACGTATATACATGCGCATACGTGTACATGGAGTTGTAGGTCATTATCTAAGAGACTTATGATACTTCCATTGACCTCATCATCATCAGCCAATACTAGTCCACTGCTGGACATAGGCCTCTCCAAGTGCACGCCACCGAGCACGATCCGCGGCTACGTCATTTGGAGGGTTTGCCCATAACTGCCACGCTGGGCATGCGGGTTGGCAATCGCAGTGCGTAGCTAATCGCACCAGTGTCGTTGCTGCCCAACACCGGTCTGTGCACTTTGTTAGCTACGTTCGGGCTGTGTTGGCTATCCCGCCATCGGTCGGTCGCCAGAGCCTCGTCTGTTGGTCAACAGGGTGCACCACGCATAGGAAAGGATGGCTTGGGCCCCAAATGGGTTAATACTGGGTTAATACTAATAGGTTGGGACCCCTTACACCCCACCCCCTTCCATAGACCTGCATGTATGTAAAGGAATTGTGTATTTTTGTTAAGCTACATCCAAATTACTTCAATAAACAGTCCGATGCCATTTCTAGGAACACAAGACAAGAAGATAAACTTTATTTACCTGTATGTAAATCAGAGGTTTTTAAAAGAAATGCTTACTTAATGGCTATTCATACTTAAAATGTTTTGAATTTGTTTATAAAATTTTAACACAAATTTTGTTGCGAAACAAATTACAAAAACATAATGCTGAAAAAATTTCCACGAGCAGGATTTGAACCTGCACCCTTCAGACATACCGGGTCAGGTGCTCTTCATTGGAAATTGGAATAATAATTGAATTGGATAGCTCAATTGTGAGCTATCGTGGTTCTAACCAGCCCGCCGAAATTATTCAACACTATTTACTTTTTTACTTTGAAAGTCAAAGGCGCCAATTCAATGTCAACAACTACCGTCATTAACATCTGACCATAATATTTTTACAAATACTAAAGATCAGTTAAGAAGTAGGCTAGCTATTTATAAAATGTTTTGAATTTGTTTATATAATTTTAACACAAATTTTGTTATTCATACTTATAATAAGATACCATATACATTTAAAGACTTACCCCTTGTCACTTTTAAAAATAAATTATCCAATTGGCTCCTTAAAAACTTTTTTTATAGCATGAATAAATGTAATAATTATAAACATAACATTGGTTAAATGGACATTAATATATTATTGTGTAATTGACTATTTCAATATTATTGTGATTGTGAGAGATTGTTTTTTGTTATTTTTTTTCATATTTATGTGAAAAAAAAAATTCAAAATTCAAAATTCAAAATCATTTATTCAGTTTAGGCTACAGGTAGCTCTTGTGAATGTCACTATGCCATCGGTTCGTAAGTCTACTCTGGGCGGGAGATCTTGTACTGAGAAGAACCGGCAAGAAACTCAGCAAGTGTCCAGCTCTTTTCTCCCTTACAGCGTCAAAAATATTGGAAAATGCCCTATCATAGCAGGACACTTTCCATTACAAATAAACACAAAATTATAGAAGACAACCACAACATGTAAATAAAAAACAAAAATATCACAAAATAAAAATAAAAAAAAAAAAAAAACTAAGTTAACAAATTTACATCAGGTAAAAGTTTCAATTTCCACAATGTCATACAGTACCACTACAGTACTCAAAAAAAAAAAAATTGGTTAAGAAAAACCAAGTCAAACTACAGTAAATAATATTAAAAATAAGATAAGTATGCAAGAGCAGACCAGCCTCCACAGGCAGCACCCGTTCACGAGTATGACATATGAATCAGCCATCGCTTCGCTCAACCATATTTTAGGGAACGTAACGACCCGACGCACACGCCACCACCGCAGAGACAAATAAAGAGAGCATGACATACTCAAGATACTCTAAATAAAAACTTAATGATCTATTTAACGCAACGCTGTTTGTTATCTGTAGGACACTGCTGATAAAGGCTATCATATCAGTATAAAAATTATATAAATTAATTTTATTATATTAATTCAAATAGAGTATATGTTTTTCATTATAACCAAGCTGTTTTATCATCTAAATATTCTTTGACTGTATAATAACCTTTTAAAAGTAATATAGATTTCACATGTTTTTTAAACTTATCTAAAGGTAAATCTAGTACAGTACTTGGTATTTTATTGTAATAGTGTATACCTTGCCCCAAGAAAGAACCAAGAACCTTCTGTAACCTGAACAGTGGCATTACAAGTTTTGTCTTATTCCTAGTATTGAAATTGTGTACGTCACCATGTTTAGTATAGGAGTTGATGTTGCAACGTACAAAAACTATACAATTATAAATATATTGAGATGCAACTGTCAGGACACCAATCTCCTTAAAAAGATTTCTTAAGGAAGTTCGTGATCCGAGTCTATAGATTGTTCTTATTGCTCGTTTCTGTAAAATGAATATAGTTTCAATATCAGCCGCTGTTCCCCACAATAGGACGCCATACGACATGACACTGTGAAAATAACTAAAATAGACCATTCTAGCAGTTTCAACGTCTGTTAACTGCCTAATTTTTCTAATGGCATAAGCAGCAGAGCTGAGTTTACCGGCCAATTTCGATATATGAGGATTCCATTGAAGCTTTGAGTCAAGGGTTATGCCTAAAAAGACTGTAGAATCTACCAAATCTAATTGATCACCGTTTATTTTAATATCGGTTGGTTCATATTTGACATTTGGTAATATAAATTTAATACATTTTGTTTTCTTAGCGTTAAGCTGTAAATTATTAATAGTAAACCAACGGAGTACCTCTGAAAGAGCTTTATTTACATTTTCATAATTAGTCCTACACCTAGTTACATTAAAAATGAGTGAAGTATCATCTGCAAATAATACAATTTCACAAAAGTTCTCTACAAAGAATGGCAAGTCATTAATATAAATCAAGAAAAGGAAAGGACCAAGAATCGACCCTTGTGGAACTCCCATTTTTACATGTGAATGTGTGACATTTGTTGTTTTATAACTTTTGCCTAGCATTTGTCATAAAAGGACGATTTGTAATAATAATTCATAATTTACAAAAGACTTATTACTAGTGGTGTTGAATAGGTCTCCACTCAGCATAATGTCGAGGTACCTGGTTGGCACTGGTTCTGTTGGATACCTTTTAAAGGTTTTATGTAGCCATTGACCCAAGATAAAATTTAGGGTCATTATTAACTAACATTAGGAACTAGTTACTTCTGAAGTCAAGTTCTCCTCCCACGACTTCGCTGTGTGGTTTTCGTAGTCGTTTAAAATTTGTACATTCAATTGTATCCATATATAATACTATTGACGTCCAACACGATATACGTGGGGCTGTTATGTGTTACTAAACACGATTTACGTGGAGTTTAGCAGAACTTACCCAATTTACGTGGAGTTAAGCAAAAAGCAATAGCTAAACGCCGAAGCTGGAGCCGCCCGTTTAATCATATAATATATCAAGTAATCATCTTCGAAGAGATACGAAGTATAATTAGTGTGTATTGTCATTAATTAGATAAAATAAAATAATCCAACAACAGCTGTATCTACCTGTATTCTCGCAAATAAAGATATTAGATTTGATTTGATTTGTAACAAAATATTCGCAACTAGTGGCCGCCACTGGTGGCTTTGCTGTAGCCGCCTCTAGTGGCCTAGTGTGCGGGCGCTCTTACTATTTCGATTCATTTCGGTAAAGCGGGGTTATTTGCGATTTTACACGAACAATTCCTTTTGTTCTGGCCTCATAAAAACGCCGATGGGCGTCGATCGTCTGTCGATGCAAAAAATGCAGGATTTCACCGATATTACATAACGAATTGTTCGATTTGTTTAGGTATAGACTCGATAAGATCGTGACCGAAGATTGAATAGCGACAGACATAGAAAAAAAACAAAAAAATATATTTTAAAAGAGTCCGCCTTTTTCTTTGATATCTCTTTGTTTGTGAGGTAAGTGTTGGTTTTTTACGTACGCTTATTAAATACAAAGTTTATTTACGTATTTCTAGTTATTAAATAATTCATTTGGCATTGTTACATTAATAATACACTTTAATTACTATTAGATCGCTTTCGTTATCCGCCTCTGTCAAGTGGATGCTACCGATTTCGAACCCAGAGGTTCCGGGTTCGATTCCTAGAGCATGCTTGGTTGGTGGTAAGGCTTGTTTTAAATCCGCCTGGATAGCTACCAACATCTTATTTAGATAGCTAGTTCTTTAGTGTTGAGAAAACCGAATAAAGTGCGCTTCCGCTTACGCCCTTATTCACTTAACATCAGGTGAAATGAAGGCAAATTGATTTTCCTCAATTAAATAAAAAAAGAAAAAAGATTTTTACAAGAAATGTTTCTTAGCTTTTCTGACTATTAGATACTTATCTATCCTAAGGTTTCATAAATATATAGCAGATTTGTTACTATAGAATTTTAAAACAGAAAAGTTGTAAAATAAATTGTTTGGAAACGGGAAGCGAACCCACAACCCTTATGGTAATCCGGGCCAACCCTTTCACATAAAATAATCATCAGTGACTTTCTGACGAATGAGACTATCTTATTTAGTCATCAACATCAGCCTACACACGTCCACTGCTGGACATAGGCCTCTCCAAGTGCACGACACTACGATCCGCGGCTACTCTCATCCAGCTCTTGCCAGCCACCTTGCGAAGATCGTCGTTCCACCTAGTCTGAGGGCGTCAAACATTACTTATTTACTTATCATTATCAGCCCATTTTTGTCCCCATAGCTGGGGCACGAGCCTTCCCTATGGATGGATAGGGAGAACGGGCCATAAACCACCACGCGAGCCCAGTGCGGATTGGTAGTTATTAACGACTGCTAATGCAGTCGGGACCAACGGCTTTACGTGCACGCCTTCCGAAGCACGGAGGAGCTCGAGATGATCAATTTTTGGTCACCCATCCGATGATCGGCCTTTGCGAAAGTTGCTTTAACTCCGCACTGGCAGACTGGGCGCGTTAACCACTGCTCTAAATATTATTCTGTGCCACTGCGCCATCGAGCTCCTCACTTATTTACTAATCGTAATCTATTACATAAGTACCTACACACGCTTGTACATCAAACTACCACAAACTGTCAAATTTCCTCAATAGACTTTGAACCTTATGGTTAGGGCATATGGTCGAAAATGTATTAATGAAATTTGACAGATTTGGATAGGTTGATGTGCAGGCGTGTGTACCTAACCTCCGTAAGGAGTTGAACTCGGGAGAGACCGGTGATCTAAGTGCTAGATCACTGATTTTAGATAGGACACTTTTGTAGTGAGGTAATGTTTTACTTTTATAATATAAAGCTCCTTTTATCCTTTAAAAAAATATTAAACACATTAATAACAGTCTTATTATTTTACCAGCAAAGCTAATTTTGTAAGGTATAGGCTTCGATCAATTATGTAGGTACTAGATAAAGGTTCCGGAATAAAAATACATCTCGAAAGTGGTCCCGTTTTAAATTTCAAATAACAAAATCTGAAAAAACATTGAATAAAATCAACAACTTCAGCTTACTGTGAACCCTAAATCTTAAATATCACTACATAGTATAAAAAAAAGTCGCTTCCCGCTGTCTGTCTGTCCCTATGTATGTATGCTTAGATCTTTAAAACTACACAACGGATTTTGATGCGGTTTTTTTTAATAGATAGAGTGATGCAAGAGAAAGTTTTGTTGAAATGAAACAACTTTTAGGGATCTACTCGCGTTTATTTTACACATTAGTTTTAATTAATGTTTATCCTGACGTTTCCATGAACATTCCTGTGAGGGGCCCAACCATTAGATCAGATTTGATAAACCACAAATACTCGCCAGAGAACAACGATTCATCCCTAGGATGATACGCGAGGCTATTGAAATTAAAAAACATCCTAATTTTAATAGAGACGAAGGTTGGAATCTACCACCAGCCTGGGATCCCATCATACAGAATATTAAATCCCAGCCCCAACACCATACTGCCAGAACAAAAGATACTGTAAGCTCTTTCTGCGTAAAACGGAACGCACCTGATTAAATTTAAATGAGGGTATACAAGCTACTAACTAATTATGAGACGACCAACACCTCAGCCTCCCTGTGACCACGGACCCTGCAAAGGGTTCGAAACGTCAGGATAAACATTAATTAAAACTAATGTGTAAAATAAACGCGAGTAGATCCGTAAAAGTTGTTTCATTTAGAAAGTTTTATATGTATAGTAGGCTATATTAAAAAAGAAATGTCCACCCGTGCGAAGCCGGGACGGGCCGCTAGTAAAGATTACTAAATATTTGTACTTCATACTCACTGTCATCGTCACAAACGTCATTGTTGCCCCGTGGCACCAAAGTCGCGTACCGTTTTTCAAGCGCTCATCGGGAATCTCGTAAGTACATAATTGGTCGAAGGGCATAGGTTAACGTGTGGCAATTGCCATTGCCATTGGCGTGTGGTAATTTGGGGAAACATTTCATTGTCGCACCACCAAGAAATGGAATTCCATCCCAGCACACATATTTCCTCCGTCCAATAACATGAGGTCCTTTAAACGAGGTGTCATTTGCCAAAATAACTATAAAAAATTAGTAGTGTCCGTTAAGTGTGCAGATTCAACCACGATTGCTCACATACAGCTCTAGATATTCAGGTGGCTTCCCACGACGCTTTCGAGTTACACATTTGAAATGAAACGGATCTACTCGCGTTTATTTTATACCTACATTAGGTTTAATTAATGTTTATCCTGACGTTTCGAACTCTTTGCAGAGTCCGTGTGGTCACAGAGAGACTGAGGTGTTGGTCGTCTCATAATTGTTTGGTAGCTTTTATACCCTCATTTTAATTTAATCACTTGCGTTCAGTATGGTGTCGTTGCGTCGTCGGTGCGGTGCGGTGTTGGCAGTATTGTGTTACAAATTTGAATTTAAATTATTGTAATAACATATTTTCGGCCCATGGCAACATCAAAAAAAGCATTTTTCATTAACTTTTTTCAAACATCAACTTCACAAAGGCAAATATCAAATTTCGCCACGAAATGCTCTTGAGCGAATTAAGTGAAAAAAAAACAACATACTTATTTTAAATTTACTGGATATCAAAAATCAAGACTAACTTTTTGGGAGAAACAGTTCGACCTTAATACTTTAGTTATAAGTATCATATTTGCGATTTTTTTTTATTATCTGTTGATGTGCCATACAAAAGAGCTTAGGTGGTATGATGTCTGTCTGATTCATGTCAGTGTCTGTCTGTCATTCTTTTTTCAAAACTTTCTGAATATGTAAAGATTTTTTTTCGAAATATCTTAATTTTTAAACGGTTTTATTTAGCTTACCCCTGTTAATTTATTTATTTGTTTGAGTCAAATCCTTCCTGTGGAGGCTGGTCTGCTCTTGCATAGTTATTTTATTTTTAGTATTATTCACTATAGTTTGACTTTGTTTTTCTTAAACAATTTTCGACTTTTATTAGAGTACTTAGTGGTACTGTATGACATTGTGGAAATTGAAACTTTTACCTGAGGTAAATTTGTTAACTTAGATTTTTTATTTTGTATTTTTACATGTGGTTGTCTTCTATATTTTTTGTGTTTATTTGTGATGGAAATTTCAGTGTCCTGCTATGATAGGGCATTTTCCAATATTTTTGACGCTGTAAGGGGGAAAAAAGCTGGACACTTACTGAGTTTCTTGCCGGTTCTTCTTACGAACCGATGGCATAGTGACATTCATAAGAGCTACTTGTAGCCTAAACTGAATAAATGATTTTAAATTTTGATTTTTTTTTTAACTATGTACTTAAACAACACAACCCCGTCGAGTTTGAACTAGCTTTTCTTTTTTTTATCATGCGTTTTTAACAAAAAAGCATGATAAATTGTATAAGAGCTAAATTCCTATCTAAAACATGTGTACACATGTGTTTACATGTGTTTGATCCGTCGTGATGAGTACTTTGGTGCTAGATGGTAAACAGGGTCTGATGATGGAGCTGGAAGATGGCCATAGGAACTCGGTAATTAAATGACACAACCCCATCGAGTTTGGGCTCGTATGAGTCGTCTTGACGAGTACTTTGGTGCTATATGGTAACCACGGTCTGATGATGAAGCTGGAAGATGGCCATAGGAACTCGGGAAAATAAGTTCGTTCGTTCGTTCGTTCCGTTTGTTATGAATGTGGATTCTGTCTTTGATTAGATGGATTAGATCGATGACCCAATGCCAAGGTGAGCACGTGCCGAGGGCTGAATGGTATGAGGGTCTATAAACATGTCACACATCACTACTTCCTCAATATGGGTATCAAATGAAAGGGCTTGATTAGTAGAATAGTTCTTTATGAAAATAAAACAAAAAATTAAAAACTATATACTTGAAAATAAAAAAAATGAGTAAATAAAAATTTAGTTAAACGGTTTTATTGAATATTGCACTAAAAACTAAATATAATACGGTAGGCACAGGTACAGGTAAAAAATAAAATCGTTGGGCGTGTGAAATTTCTATCAAGTCAACCGCTATATCATAATAAAAAATGCTATTTACATTCATGCTATTGACGCAGGTTGCGTGCGCCCAACGATTTTATTTTTTTCCTGTACCTGTGCCTACCGTATTATTTTTTAGCTTGTAGTACAATTTTCAATAAAACCGTTTTTCGTCATTATTAAAAAGCTTTTATATATTTCGGTATCCGAAACCAACTTTAAAGTTCTAATACACTAATGAAACTCTATACGTTTAAGGTAGACTAAGAATTAGTAGGTTAATTTGTTGGTCTATTAGCTTCCTAGGTTTTTATAATAGATAGATAGATAATACTTTTATTGCAACACTATAAAACATAAACTTGAACAAAAAATAAATAATTTACATAGTTACAATTTGGCGGTCTTATCTTTCAAGCGATTTCATCCAGACAACCAGTGGATGGAGAGAGCTAATAAACTGTAAGATCAGATATAATACTATCATCATAGACAGTTTAAATCGCATTGGCTTATTGGTTAAAAAAAAATTAAAGTTTCAAATTTGAATGTGTGGTACAGACGCCTGCTCATCAACCTACCACAAACTGTCAAATTTCCTCAATAGACTTTGAACTTTATATTTAAGGCTTAAGGTTGACAATGTATTGAAGAAATTTGTCAGTTTTGGGTAGGGTGATGTGCAGGCGTGTGTACATAATAAAAAGCCTCTTATAATTAATTTGGGTAAAGAAATAGAAACGATTATTTGACACATCAAAATATTTTTAAAATGATAGTTAATTTTTTTTATAATAACTAGGAACCGGTTGATGTGTTAGGTAGCTAGAAACTGATATGCCCATATCAGAAATACCCGTATTCCTCTAGTTTATGGAAAGACTTTGTTTTACACGACTATAGGTTAAGTAAAATCTTTTTAACTTTTTTAACTCTTGTCTAAAATTAATTCTCTATTTAACCGACTTCAAAAAAGGAGGTTTCTCAATTCGACCGTATATATATATACCGTATAAATATAATATATATATATATTTATATATTTTACGTCTGTTCGCGGATAAGGATAACTTCGTTGTTTATGAACCGATATTGATGATTGTTTTTTTGTTGAAAAGGAGATATCCCAAGGGTGGTACCATGATAAGGAAACCAGATCTGATGATGGTATCCCAGAGAAATCGGGGGAACCTTAAAAAATTGTAGTCATAAGTATTTTAAAGCACTACTATTTTATGAAGCTCTGGAGTCGATCTGATGATGGAGCCGAAGGACAGTCAAGGGAACTCCTCAACGTTTTACAGTAGCTACCTTGTGTTTAGACTTAATTCATTTTTATTGATAAGAACTTTGCACCCATATGGGTTATAAGTACCATTACAGGTCTGATGATGGAGACCATACAAAGTCGAGGGAACTCCTCAACGATTTACAGCAGTTGCCTATTGTTGGGCTTACTTCATACGGTTGAATATGCCAAAATGTTCAGTCAAATATAATACCTAATTAAGATTGAAGTTTTACATAGGTATACCTACCTACAAGGCCGTCGTTTCCTCATCCCATAAGCATCCTTGTTAAGTCTAGCCATCACTAAAAATCGAAAAAAAAAATTTAACAAAAAAAACCGACTTCAAAAAACTGGAAACTAAAAAAAGTAAAAACAGCTTTAAAAAGCAAGAAATAATATTGAAATCATATCTAATATTAATTACCTAGATACTGTAAGGCTTTGAAGAGCTTTACTTATAATATTCGGGTAAATAAATAATATAACTATTATTATTTATATTCCTTTAAATTAAACGAATTACAATAATATTTTGCCCTATGCATCTCGGCGGGCCGTCGTAGAGGAACCGCCATCCTCTTCTGTTTTCTTCTATGCGTGTCCTCTTAATATATTTGAACTCAGAACGCGACGGATGCCAGTAGGCTTGCCTAACCAAGTAGTCCCGATCACTACTATACGCATATCAGTTATAAAGAAGGTTATAAAAAAGTTTAAATTAAACAAAATTGCCCCCCAGCCGACCACCAACCACCCGACTTCAATAGATCTTCTTTAAAACTGATATATATGATTATCTAGGTAATTAGTAATATGATTTCAATATTATTTCTTGCTGTTTTTACTTTTTTTAGTGTCCAGTTTTTTAAAGGGACCTTTTTACTTTATTTTCAAAGGCAATCGTTGCATATGCGCATCACATCACCTGACTTAGCTATTGTTAAACGAGTTTCTCGCGGAAAGCGATAAAATTACACCCGTCTCGTTCACACTTACGAGGGTAGTGTGGCTAGCTCTTTCGCACAGATGCACCGTGGAAAGGATGCGGGCATAGGCTTCGTTTTTTGAAATTTGAATAAATTTACACTTTTAAAGAAAGGTTTTCAAGCTTATGAAGGCCGTTGACCTTTACGCCATTACTTGTCAGCTGTGCATGCGTTATTAAGGGTAATGCTACTGATACCTATTTATTGGATATCCGTTTTTAACCGTTCGCAGTAACCAATAAATAATGTTTGATGTGTGCTAACTAGGCACGTACTATGGCTACGTTTCTTCATATTCGGTGTTTTCCATTTAGAGTTCAAACTTGTTTTCAACCTATAATGTAAATTTTAATGAAATTATAATGAAATTTTAATTAAAATGAAACTGCCAATGCTTAATGAAAGATAAGATAAGATGTTAGTTAGGTTAAGAGACAACTATAAAAACCTTTTGCGACTTAAACTATGTACCAATTACAAAAACACAAACGTTGAAAAAATTTCCACGAGCAGGATGTACCAATGTTTTATTTTGCTTAAGAGTTGAAAAAACGTATTTCAAAAAATACTTAAGTGTAAATGTGACAACCAAAAGAATAGAGCCTCTTAACCTGGGGCTACCTAATAGTTGGGTTTTTTATTTAAAAAAAAATAAAAAAATTCCACGAGCGGGATTCAAATACCGCATCTTTATACAGTTCGCAATAAAATTTCCGTTTCCGTAAAATTTGGTTTTTATATTATTATTATTAACATCTATAATTATCATCCTAATAGGCCGACAACATAGAAAATTATTTCAATTCATCTTTAGCTTTATAAGTATAATGATTGGTTGGTCTATTTATTAGTTACTACTAAATAGATTCACGACCAAAAATACATAACCACAAACGTAAGTAGTTCCATCCTTCGATCAATTATGTACCTACTAGATTCCCAGTGAGTGCTTGAAAAACGGTACGCAACTTTGGGACCACGGAGCCACAATGGCGTGTACAGAAAGAAAGAAAGAAATTAAATATTAAGTACACATATTTCGCAACCTTAATTTAATCTTAATTTTTTCATCGTTAGCCTGAAAACAATAACTGCTTAGACTATACGTTACCCAGGAGAGCTTTAAACTTAGAACATTCTCCTTCCTCAGTCCTTTGTCAGTTTCAATTGAAACTTGCTCTCTGACTTCGTGAGCTCAAGATCTTTGTGTTCTAAAGTTTGTAACACAGTAGACATTTTTATTGAAATTCGGTTAGTGGTAAAAAATATATTTTATTCAGTTAAGGCTATATTAATTGAGCTCTAATGAATCATCATCATCATCATCATCATCAACAGCTCTTTATATGTCCCCACTGCTGGGGCACGAACCTTCCCTATGGATGGATAGGGAGAGCGGGCCACAAACCACCACGCTGGCTCATTGCGAATTAGTGGTTGTTAATGACTGCTAATGCAGCCAGGACCGACGGCTTAACATGCCATCCGAAGCACGGAGAAGCTCGAGATGATAAATTTTTGGTCACCCATCCGTTGACCGGCCTTTGCGAAAGTGGCTTAACCTCAGCACTCGCAGACCGGGCGCGTTAAACACTACGCTGTCGTAAGTCTAAAGTAAGAAAGAAACAGAAAATATCTTTATTTGATACAGTACAAGAGACTTTGAAATGAGAAGAAACGGCAGGAAACTCAGCAAGGACTTTTTTTAATTCTGATGATCAGGACACTTACACCATGTTAAGACAGTGATGATGAAAGGACGCAATGCACCTAAGTCCTCATCCACTGATGATATAACTATCAATACAACAATGCTACTAACAATACGTTAATGGCGATATATTCTGATATATTTAGAAGCCGCTGGATGCGAGCAACGCAAACCAGACTTTGTGGAAATCCTTTGTGGACGTCTTTTGGCTGAGATGATGATGGTGATGATGATTTTGATACGATGGTAACTAGTCAGGCGGACTTACAACCAGCCGTAGAACTTGTTGTAGATAACCAACCAAGTCCACCAACCAAAATTACAAAGTAAACGAGAGATACAATTAAGTAACTTTCCAATCAAAAATATTTGTGCAGCAGCTTTCCAATATATTCGTAATGTGTGTCCAATCTGGTGAATATCTTCCACTAAGCTTACTATGCAAAGAGTTCTAAGAAACTAAAAGCTCGCTAAAAGTGAAAGGATGTAAGCCATAGCTCTATTAGAAGTGGCAACATACTAATTTGTTATCACTTTTATCAAATCTACTCGCTTTCGCGTTTTAAGGAGCTCGATGGTGCAGTGGTAAACACACCTCGGTCAGCGATTGCTAAGGTTAAGCAACTATCGCAAAGACAGGTCATCGGATTAGTGACCAAAAATCATATCGACCTCCTCCATGCATAGGGAAGGGTCGCGCCCAGGCAGTGGAAACATTAAATGAACTGGTGACTTATTTATTTTACACACTTAATATTTAGTTTTATCCTGACGTTTTAAACCATTTTTTCACAAGGTCTGTGAGCACAGTGAGATAAATATACGCAGTAGATCCGCCAAAGTTGTCTAAATGTCAATTTTTTATGCTCGCGTAAACATTAGAAAACAGTATGAAAGTTTTCCAATTGGCCATACCTACCAATAACTATTTACAGTGTTTGTTGGCTCATTGGTTCAATTTTCTTAAAATACATTAGATTTTATTTGTAGAAGGGCAACTACGTTGGAGTACCGTCTAGTTTTGTCAAACCCCTAACATTACATGGGTGAAACATTTTTATCATTTCTATAAGATTCATAAGTCAGTGGTGCGAAAAGTACATTATCTTATTGGCTGTGTCTTTAGTTTGGTTGGTACCAACCAAATTTAAGACACAGCCATGCAGAGGTAATATGCATAACAAAAACAGTTATATAAGCTCAATAAAGGAATATAACAAAATACCCCAAGTAATTAGAGAGATGCCATTAAATCGTTTCAAAGTGAAGCTACGCAAATGGCTCATTGATAAATGTTTTTATTGTTTGCGAGAATTTGAAAGTGCCTAAGGTGCCCTCGTGGTGTTGCCTTGCGAGTGTTTTTGTGTTAGTTTTACTGTATTTTATTAATTTTGCAAATGACCCTTTAAATTATTATTATGATCTATGTTAATTATTATGTTCTGGCAAATAAATACTATTTCATTTCATTTCATTTCATTTCATTTAGCGCTAATTGGTACAGATGACGTCCGCTGATCCGGAAAGATCCGCGAATCAAAATTACAGCGCAAATTATAGTATGCTAGTTTTCATAACTATTGGACGATATTCGTTTATGAAAACTGTCGAATATATCTCATGATAGTGACGTTTTTTTTTCACCTAGGTAAAATGCTGTCTTATGCATACAGAGAGGCTAGACGGCTTATTGTCTAACTTTAATATCTCTACAGCTTTCAATACGACATTTGAGAGCTGTTCAAGAACGTTTGCGTTTGCGACGCGTTTTTGAATGATGTAGAATGTACGTAATCGTCAATTTGATTTAGTATCGAACGGTCGCAAACTTAAGTCGCCTACGGCAGCAACTCGTCTAAATTATAAGTGGTCTAAATATTATTTCGTCTATTTCGTAGCCAGTTTAAAAGGTGTTTTTTATTTGATATGTAAGTAATCGTCAGGAAGCTGTAGATATACAGCTTCTTGGTAATCAATCGTCTATGCCAAACAAGCCAAGCGTAAATACCTTTGAAAGGTGTCGTGATAGGTTGAAATAATACTTTACTGTTCTGTATGACAGTCCCGCCCGATCCTCTAAATGACACTACACATTTACAGAATACACTAAACATGAACACTAGCTTAGGCCCAAGAGACCGTACTCGTAGAACAAGGGTACGAAGAACCGGTTCACACGCGCTCTTTACCAGGTACAGACATGTACCTGGGCGCTTCTCTCCTCCTCCACGGCCCGTTCAACCCGAGCCGAGGTCCGAGCCTTTAGAGGCGCCCTCGGGTTGCTCCGCTCCCTGACCCGATCAGAACCCTTCGGAGAATCTAGTATGGCACGGGGACGCGCACTAGTGCGCGATGCCGTCCCTCTAGAAAACCTCCAAAGGTAATTCGTTTCACACGGCTTGAGGGGGACCCTTTACCTACGAAAAGCTCGATAATGGAGGAGGGGGGGATGGGAGACCTACCCACTAAACAAACTAGTAGGTGAACCATTCCTTCTTTGCCCCGGAAATGCTGTGTGTACCTATGTATTTTTAATTTACAAAAGTGTATTTAAAAAGAAAACAGCAATGAGTTTACAATACATGTTTATACAGAACGCGTATTTTAGCGGTTATTTCATTTTAAACTTATTTCAATTTTCTTTAATTTGATTTTATTGTGGGTATACTGTATCCATACATATTTATTATCATATACCTTTAGTAGGTACCAGTTCCTCTGTTGCTGAGGATATCGTCACTTAACATCAGGTGATTGATAGATAGATAGATAGACAACACACTTTATTGCACACACACATAGAAAACAAATAATAAAAATGTTAATACAGAGGTGGGCAAAGGCGGTCTTATCGCTTTAAGCGATCTCTTCAGGTGAGATAAGTGCTTACCAGTAAGAAATTAAATATAGTATTTAATTCTTAAGCTTTGTTGTATCCGGTTTATAAAGAAAATGTTTACAAAGCAGCACAGTAGCATATTTGAATGTACTACCATTAGTGAAAATGATACTTGTCTATCGAGCCTTCAGAATCATGCAACAGTTATGGTAATTTAGAACAGACACTAAACTGGGCTTTGATTGTACAGTCGGTGAGAGAAATACTTGAGAAGGTTTTATTTAATGCTGATTGTCAGTCGGCATTGTTAGCTTCACCGGGCTTTTTCAAAGTCAAAGTCAAAGGTATTTATTGCATATCATGTGGTAAAAATAGGTGTACATAATAATATTTCTCACATACCAAAACATGAGCCCTGGTTGGGCACGGCAACATAATTATATATTTTTTATACTATACTTATAACATTATATTATATTAATTAATTTTATAAATTTTATAATAATCAAATTATAAACCAAATTAAAAATAAAAAAAAACCAAATTAACATATTCACATTCACAATAATCCACAATATTCATCAACGAATTATAACTAAAACTAAAACTAAAACTAAAAATTGTTCACGTATAAAATAATTATTATACTCTTTATTTATTTTCTTTTTTAAAACTAGATTTTTACAGAATTTTAATATAAAAACAATAAAACATTATAAAAACCTAATCCTAGAGTACCGCCAGCAGCGGGGCAGGGCCCAAGCTACCGGTGGTCAGGGCTGCAGAGTGAGGAACCTCCTGACAATACGTGCCGTGTCAAGGAGTACTGCTTTCTGAATTATTATTATAATCTTTATTTATTTTATTTTTTAGGTTCTAGGTTTGTTATAATATTAATATATAAGTAAAATACAAAAGCACATACAAAACATAAAAATATTATAAAAAACCTAGCCTAGGGTGCCGCCGGCAACGGGGCAGGGCTCAAGTTGCCGGTGGTTACGGCTGCAGAGACAGGAACCTTCGGACTATCCGCGCCGTGTCCAAGAGTACCGCCTTCTGTATCTGATCTTTGATCCAACCATTAGGCGAGAGTCTTTTAAGGTGTTGATCGAGACTCTTCGCTATACTTGGCTCATGGGGTGACCGCTATGTAGGATTATGGATTCATCGATCATTGTTCCCACCAATCATCATCTGCAAACGGCCTTATAGTGAAGAGTCTCGACCAACATCTCAAGAGACTCGCTAGATGGCGTTAACCACTGCGCCATCGAGCTCCTCGTTATTACAGTAACAAGTTGGTTTGATGGTAGAGCTTGTTTCACGCACGGCCAGCTACCATTTAATATGTCGCCATAACATCAATGTTTGTAGCATTGTAGTGTTCCGGCAGCTAGAGATAAGACAGCCAGTGCCTCAGTAGTTGAGAGTTCCGGGTGAAGTGCGCTTCCATCTTCGGTCTTATCGTCACTTAACATCAGGTGAGATGAAGACCAAGTACTTACCCTTACTTAGTGCGTTGACTGTACCTATCACACTAACTTTATACGCCGGCATTGTTCGCCGTCGCCCGCTCATATTACATTAATATTGCGCTGGCTTCCTGGCGAAGTATCGTCATAAACTTGTACATGTTATTGGGATAAAGCTGGGTTTAAAGTATCGATTCTTCGAAATTAATATCGACATTAAAAACATTCACATCCAAAGTAATTATTTTTAAATTCAAATATACTTTAAAAAGTTCAGGACTTCTATTTTTTAGCTGTGGAGAAGAATGGGCGTAAGAAATTCCAAACTCCATTAAGCCAATACTCATTAATTTAAGATGACTGATAATTTTATGATGCGATGTTTCGATTTCTATGAGGATTAGGCCCAGCAGTGGGAAAGTATATAGCCACAATTAGGTACAACTACTAAAGTTTTGTTTAAGTAACAAAGGGAATCTCATTTCTCACTTCCCATTTCTATTATCATTCATCATCATCAATATTGTTTATTTATGTATTACATCAGAAGATAGAACGAACGAATAGGCTTAATGGATTTCATCCGGAGCCGTAAAACAATACAAAAAAAAGAAGCAATTTGGCATTGACAGACGTTGACAGATTTCGGCCGCTCCTGTGTGTCAAATACATGGTAGTCTGTGTAATGTTTGTTTTATTGGGTCATGTAATGTATTTTTATGCATAATTTAAAAAAAAATATTAGCATTCTGCACTCCTTCTTTATATAAACTATAAGTGTGCGAAATTTCATACTCCTCCGTCCGCGCAATTTTCGTAAAAAGGGGTACAACGTTTTTGCTTCACGTATTATTATATAGATACTTTTCAACCAGTAAACGGAAGCCGAAACGCCTTCGAATGAAAAGTGAAACAATTTATTCTTTTATTTTCTACTAGAATAAAGTATTCGCCGTGGCTAGACCTTTATGGCGTCGTAAAGAGTATTCTTTACAACGAAATCCATTTAGAGGTCAACATAGATACTTACTTATTAAGTGTGAAATGCGAATGATATTTCTAAGGGTATTGTGGAGGTAGAGGGTAAGGAACACTGTCTTCATGCGTGTAGCGATGTTAAGGAAAATTGATGTTAATCTAGTACACACGCCTGCCAATCAGACTAGCATAAACTGTCGAATTTCCTCAATAGACTTTGAGCTTTATGGTGGCATATGGTTGAAAATTTATTGAAGAAATTTGACAGCTTTGGGTAGGTCGATGTGCTGGCATCTGTACCGAATGCTGTCTATCAAAATTTATAATAAACTCCCAGAAAAATATGCAATAAATATGTTTATATTACTCGTATATGTGTATACAATATTACAAAACCTTTTAGTTAGTTATTATTATATATTGGATAAAACAACACAGAGACAATTTAATGTGAGAATGCTAAGGCGGTGATAAGACATGTAGTGATATTATCTAGTGGTGGTAGGTAACTTGCTAACTAACAAAAAGTTACCCGGTATGTCACAAGGGTGCAGGTTCAAATCCTGCTCGTGGATTTTTTTTTAACATTTGTGTTTTTGTAATTTGTTTCGCAACAAAATTTGCGTTAAAATTATATAAACAAAACAAAAACCGCCTCTGTGGTCTAGTGGCTAAGACCACCGGTTTAGACCTAGAGGTCCCGGATTCGATTCCCAGCGGGGAGTACATGTTTGTTTACTCGGTTTGGTTGATGGTAGGGCTTGTTTGTCCGTCCGGCTAGCTACCACCATCTTATCTAAATATGTCGCCATAACATCAATGTTTGTAGCGTTGTTGTGTTCGGGCAGCTAGAGATAAGATAGCCAGTGCCTCACTAGTTGAGGTTCCCGGATGAAGTGCGATTCCATCATTGGCCTTAACACCACTTTACATCAGGTGAGATCAAGGCACTGTGCTTACCCGTTAATATAAAAAAAAAATATATAAAAATATGTTAATGACGGTAGTTGTTGACATTGAATAGGCGCCTTTGGCTTTCAAAGTAAAAAAGTAAATAATGTTGAATAATTAAGGCGGGCTGGATAGAACCTCGATAGCTCAATTGGAAGAGCACCTGACCCGGTATGGCAGAAAGGTGCAGGTTCAAATCCTGCTCGTGGAATTTTTTACAACATTTTGTGTTTTTTTAATTTGTTTCGCAACAAAATTTGCATTAAAATTATATTATCAAAACAAAAACATTTTTACAAAAAGTGTTTTATATATATCGCAAACCAAAATAGAACTTGAAAAAGATGGTTTGGTTTGCATCCGATGCGAGTAAAACCTACAACATTTCGCAATTTTTTTTTTAAAACTTTTCCTAATTGTAATTTTTTTATAACAATTATGTGCGTAATTACACGTGTCTATAACTTAGATTTTTTTTAATTTAATGCAGCAGCGGCGTAGCTCTTTAACAATGTATGTGATTGTTTCACTTGTCGATGTCGCTAAGCTTCAATGGACAGTAAACCTTATAGACATTGGAGCTTCAAATGCAATTGTATATCTAAGGTACTTAAAATGGTTATCATAGTTCTCTGATGGACTGCGTTGGTGTTCACTAGAATATGATAGGTTTATAGCTGATCAATAAAAACTCTGGTGTGATCATCATCCGACATTGTGTTTCAACAATACTTTAAGTGAGCTTCAATACAACACTGAAGATTGAAGTTCGATGACAATCTATTAACTTCTGCTATCTATTTTAATTAAACTCTTTGTTATCATATTATTATTAAATGAAATATTATTTATAAAAGTGCAATTAAAATAATACTTTATGTAGTATTAATTCTGTTAAATGATTAGTTTATCAAACTTGGGTGTAGCAAAAAAAGAGGTGCAGAAGGTAATAGTAAAGTAAAGTAATAAATGCATGCAAGCAAACCTCCTAACATTAACCACAGACCCAGAAGTCCCGGGTTCGATTCGCAGCGGGTAAATGTTTGTGTACTCGGTTAGGTTGGTGGAAGGGTTTGTTTTTCCGCCTGACTAGCTACCAACGTCTTATCGAAATATATCGCCATAGCATCAACGTTCGTAGTTAAGTGAAGTGCGCTTCTACCTTTGGCCTCATCAGCACTTAGCATCAGGTGAGATAACGGTTAAAGTGCTTATCCGTAAAGCATAAAAAATAAAAACATGTTACAAGGCGTATTCTCTGGTTGTGTATAGTTAATGACGGTAGTTGTTGACATTGAATGGGTGCCTTTGGCTTTCAAAGTAAAAAGTAAATAGTGTTGAATAATTTCGGCGGGCTGGTTAGAACCACGATAGCTCAATTGAAAGAGCACCTGACCCGGTATGTCAGAAGGGTGCAGGTTCAAATCCTGCTCGTGGAAATTTTTTCAACATTTGTGTTTTTGTAAGTTCCTCACAAATAAAAACAATATAAATTAAAGTGATACACAAACGAAATACACATAAAGCTACTTAAATATGACATGCTTACAAAATTATATAAAAATTGGAACGCATAAAAACTCATGCGGACGAATGGTCCATTAATAGTTATGTTATAATTAAATATTTATAAAATTTTATAAAATACAATGTAAAAATTAAACGCCTACCCGACCAAGCCAGGAATCAAACCTGGGTCTTCCGCAATCCGGGCGGCTGCACTAACCGCTATGCTACCGGGAAGGCTGACGTAAACGCTGAATTTTGTCACTGCTTTTTTAATGTTTTTAGAGTGCTTTTTAGCAGCATAGTGCCATCTATCCAACGGTCGTTGCAACCGATGGCCATGCAGATTCATCTTTGCAGATGAAATACTACAAATTTGATAATACAACGCTATAGTAAATTTTTACTTTTTATTTTCAAGTGCTAATTGCTGCACTGAAGCTAAATTAAATATTTACAAAATTTTATAAAATACAGTAAAAAAATTAAACGCCCACCCGACCCAGCCAGGAATCGAACCTGGGTCTTCCGCAATCCGGGCGGCTGCACTGACCGCTATGCTACCGGGTCGTAGTTAGTAGTAGTAGTAGTAGTTAGGTCGTAGTTAGTAGTAGTAGTGGCTAAAAAGTAAAAATTTATGTTATAATTCTTCCATACAAGTGTGACGTGTGTGTCACTGAAGTCTACTTAGAAGTTTGGACCGATTTTGACAAAAATGGGTCTCGTGGGTGGCGCTGAAATAAGGCTCAATGTACACACGGCGGCAGATTAACCTACCCAAAACTGTCAAATTTCTACAATCACTTTTGAACTTTATCGTATGGTTTATAAGGATCAATATTCATTGGAGAAATTTTACAGGTTTGGGTAGGTTGATCTGCCGCCGTGTGTACGTGTTCATTCAAGCGGACGAAGTTGCAAGCGGTTTGTAAGTATTATATAGATAATATTATTATATATTTATTAAACTGTCGCACGATTTGTTTGGTAATATTATGAATGCAGTGCAAACAACCAGTCACGCATGTATGTGGATTATTAAAAACAGATCCGTCATTATTACAGCAACTCAGGTATGGGCCGTAATCTTTGGAACTGGTCTGGAGTTAGGGTTGATGATATTATTTGTACTACTGGGTGCCTTGTGTGGGTTTTGCTTAATATCCGTATTGATTCGATTACGTTTACGACTACGAAAATGAGTATTGCATTGAACCAGAGCCCCCTAGGACATACGAGACGACTTAAAATAATTTGCCATACAAAATCTCGTTTTCGTTCACGTGATCGAATGGCAAATTAAACTTGAACTAGGCACCCTGGTAGCACAGTGGTAATTTTTCTAAATTCGACTGTATTGTTCACAATATATACAATGTTTATAGAATACATAATTGACACA
This sequence comes from Eudonia truncicolella, assembly GCA_949315975.1. Lineage (NCBI taxonomy): Eukaryota > Metazoa > Arthropoda > Insecta > Lepidoptera > Crambidae > Eudonia > Eudonia truncicolella. Next base: position 2,099,609 of record OX438848.1, on the reverse strand, counting down.
TGTAGTAGTCTACTAACAAAGTTTCGTAAAACTAATAAAATTAATAAAAAACACTATTCAAAATCTTCCGTTTAGACTACAACCAAATAGCTCCTATGAATGACACTATGCTATATCGGTTCGTAAGTCTCTCACACACAAGGCCGGAGACCTTGTACTGAGAAGAACCGGCAAGAAACTTAGCAGGGACATTTCTTTTCTCCCTTTCTTTTACAGCTTCACATAAATACATTAAGAACTAACCGTTGACAACCCTACTAATAGCCTACTCGTCAAGTGGTGCAAGTAAAGAGACAAATTGCCAACTCGCTCCTTAAAACTGGTACCTAACTCGTTTTATTTTTAAATTATTACCACCTATTTGGTTGATCTGTTAAAAAATATATCGTCGATGCAAATTGCCGGTTGCCGTCCACTCCGTGAGAAATAACTGATGGTAATACTTAGGGAGATTTTTTTATATTAAAACTTTCGAATAGTTTTTGCGTTCCATTTTAAATTTGCAAGATGACAACATCGCTTTAGGTCAAACACCATCTTCATCACTAGCTCATTTTACATGCCCACTGATGGGGCACGAGCCTTCCTTAAGGATAGATAGGAGAACGGGTCATAAGGAACCACACGGGCCTAGTGCAAATTGGTGGTTGTTAACGACTGCTGATTCAGCCGGGACCAACGGCTTAACGTGATATCCGAAGCACGGAAGAGCTCGAGATTATTCATCATTGGTCACCTATCCGATGACCGGTCTTTGCGAAAGTTGCTTAACATCAGCGCTCGCAGACCGGGCGCATTGACCACTGTACCATCGAGCTCCTATAGAGGTTGGCAATAACAATAATTAATTCCAGAAAATCAAACGTTTAAAAGACATCACGTCACATTTACGAATGCAACTCGGCCTCCGTCTGAAAATCAGCGTCACGGCGATGGCTTTGCTTAAGCCGTGACCAGCCGTGACAAATGCTGAGCCGAGACTTTTTTGCCACTGTTTCCCTGCTCACCCTAATATCGTTATCCTTTTTTTTGTAACCCTTCATGACGACCTCCGTAGCCGAGTGGCTAACATGCCGGACTTTGGGCGGCGCTAACTCTAAGGTCCCGGGATCGATTCGCGGTCGGGTCAACGTCGAAAACGAACTTTTCGATGTTTATTTATTTATATTTATTTATTTATTTAAAGTTTTGCAACATAAATATTACATGGCGGACTTAATGCCTGAGGCATTCTCTACCAGTCAACCATAGGGTGGTGCAGAGATAACATTGGTAGGTGCAATTATGATATATGATTGTAAGTAACTATGTAATACTATCATATATACATAAACATACACAAAATACATAGTTCTAATAGGACGTTATTGAGATGATTCTGCCATGGTTCCATCAAACAAGAGCTCACGGACTTTCTTTTTAAAAGCATCACGACTCGTAGCCATCCTGATTTCGAGAGGCAGCGCGTTCCACAGGAGAATGGATTGAATGTGAAAGGAAGAATGAACAAAACCAGATATTGTGTCGGGTCTGGGTGGTTGTGGTACCGTCGTTGTTTCTGATTTCCATGAAACGAGTGCTTTAGCTACTTACCTTCAGAACAATGTATGTGATGTTGTCTAAATGTTATATTATATATTTATTATGTAACAGTGTGCAAAATAAATGATTAGATTTGATTTGATTTAGCAGTCCTTCAAAACATTAACCTATTCATGAATATCTGTAGCCTAAACAGTTTTTAATGAACACTCTATTGAAGGAACACAATGTGACGTCATAGTTTACCATTCCCGTACAATTTCTATTGAGAAAAATCGTTTTGATAGCTGCTAAAAAGTTTCTATAATGAGTAACAGTTAACTACCGAATTCCATGAATTTGCGTCTGCCAATCCTATACATACTCCTTTGTAGTTAAACCCTATCACTCTGCCCCAGTAGTCATAGTAGGTATGAGTAATTATTAGATAAAACCTTTTTTATCGTTCGACCTTCCTATTGTCCTGACATTGTACTGATGTCGCAGCCCCACCCTTCACACCAGGCACGCGATAATTTTGGCCAAACATTATTATCAACATTTCCTATGTTGTAATTATGGTAATTTACGTTTCAAGGTGAGCTTTTCACGGTTTTATTTTCGTTTATGTGACGCGCCATTGCCATTAACTTGGTAGAGGTCGTGGTAATTTTATTTATGTATGAGGTTTTTATTTAAATACATTTTAAATGGATTATTTTGCCTGTTTCCCTCCTATGGTACTCTGCACTGGGCCCGCGTGGCGGTTACGGGTCGTTCTCCCAATTAATCCGTAGGGAAGGCTCGTGCCCCAGCAATGGGGATATACAATGAGCTGCTCTGATAGGTGACATATAACATTAATTATATACAGTTAACAAAGTTAATTACATTTATAATAATTATAAAGCGTTACGGGATGCTAAATTGTATATTTTTATGTCTTAAGTACCTCCCTTATTTACTATCTAGGTAAGTACAATAGGGCAGGGCAAGCAATAAATAATTTTGAATTTATTTGAACGAATTTTATTCACCATTTGAGGACGTTAACGAATAGGATTATCTTAGCTCTGCCAACTAAACCGAATACAATAATTATCACTCTTACTAGGAATCGAACTCGGAACCTGCGCGTGTAAAACCGAGGCCGGTGGCCGAACCACGAGAATATACCTAGTTTTCGTTCAGCTTCGTTCAAACGTTACAAATCAGCAATTTCCAACTTTGACTAAATTGGCCAAAACTGTATCATCGCTAAATCCACACTATTATTAGCAGCGAATAAGACAGATAGTTAAAATAGAAACTAACTATTCGCCGGTGGAACACTAAATCACAAATTATGGACATGCAGAAAGTAAGCTTCATAAAACGCGCTCGACCAACGCACACTAGACAACCAATTGCGGACAAGGGATCTCGCAACAGCTGCGCTTGCGGGGCGCCATGTCGGCGACCGATGCAGTCAACTGTTCTATATTCTTTTTAAATATTTTTTCATTTCATATTGTTTTTAAAGCTGGTGCGAGCTGTTGTGAATTCCGTGTCAGAAAGAAGGTCTATGCATGCGTTTTTTTCTTTTTGAGAAAGATCACTGGGCATTTTCAGCGTCACTGAACTTTTTTGGGGGCGGCGAGATACTTAAAGGGCTCCTCAAGCCGTGTGGAACAATGCACCGTCAGAGGTTTTATAGAGGGAACGGCATTACGCACTAGCACCCTTAGATTCTCGAGGGGTTCGGATCGGATCGCTAGCGGAACAACTCGAGGGCGTATCTTAAGGTTAGGATGTGTGCGTTGCTCGAGCGCGTCGTATGGAGCTTACTTTCTGCAGTCGTCCTATTGTGTGCCTAAATAAACCGCGACTCAGTCACAATCTCACCTAATTGTTGTTTGGCACGATATACTCTAATTACACAAGTTTTCCGAGTTTTACATTTTAAAACTTGCCTAATGAGGTCGGCGGCGATGGCTTGTAAACGGTTGCCATGAATGTAGCATTAGGCAAGTTTAGTTGTAACCTAACTCGCATAGTTTAGCTTAAAAGCCGTTATACACCGCGGATTTTAACCAACTGATCGATGGATTTTAACCGCCTATGTGGTATAGTGGCTAAGACCAGCGGTTTAGGCCTGGGTTCGATTCCCAGCGGGGGTTCATGTTTGTGTTCTCGGTTTGGTTGGTGGTAGGGCTTGTTTGTTCGCCTATCTAGCTACCACGAACTTATCCCAATATGTCGCCGTATACAGTACGCTTCCACATTTGGCCTTATCATCACTTAACATTCAGACGAGATGAAGGCCAAGTGAAAAAAATTGTGCTCATGAATACGAATACAATTTTAGTACGAAAGAACTACATATGAAAACTATTTTGAAAATATTAGCTATACACTCATATATATGTCGGAGATGTGGCGCTAGCATCGCTTAGAAACGACAAGTATAGTCTATACTTAGTGTGGTCTGCGCAGCCTATGCTCTATGGTGCGCGAAACGTCAACGTCAGTTGGCTTGGCGCGACAACGGACTGGACACATTTGAACGGGACGCGCAGAACTCACTTCGTTTCTAAAATCCATTTGCATCGGGCTACTGTTTCTAAATAATTTAATTGTAATGTTAAAATAACATTAAAGTGACTGTAAGGAATACGACTGCGTCATTATTTTGAAGATCCAAGATGAACGGTGTTATCGGCGAATCGGAGTTTGCTCGACCGTCCTACCTCCACAAACCAACCCCTCTCCCTGCCGACATATATAACTATATATACAACGTGTAACAGAAAGGTGTGACCAGGACTTCTTGGCGGGAAAGTGAAGAGTCATGTCTGCGGTTTTGTTTCATTTTCTAAAATTTGTGATAAATCGAATATTAATGTGAAATAATGGTGGATTATTAACCATTAAGTGTTCGTAAGTGCGCATGAGTGTTGCAAATGTAACCAAACAGTGCAACTTAACTTTTCAAATTCTCTCAAGAAGTCCGCCTGAGCAATTAGTAAAGCCCCACATCTTTACTGAGATACTCAAGGGGTTGGGGGGTATATCATTTCTCACTTCTCATTTCTATTATCATTCATCATCATCATACTTAAAGGAAATATTGTATATTTATTTATTAATTGTAAGAAAAATTACTTTGACACTGGCTAAATGTGCAAATCGCACGAAGCCATAAACTAAAGGAAAAAAAAAAAAAAGGTGTGACCAAAATGAAAAGATCCAAAGCATATCCGATCTAGATCTTGCGTGCAGAGTTACAAAGACATGATTATTAACTTTAATTTGTTCATAAATTTTTGTGACGTCACATCAAAATAACCAGCCACAGCCCTAGTGGTTTAGTAAACTCTGCGTATATTTATGATCATAACTGCTTGTTTATGCGCGCCTGACGTGCATGACTTCACTAATATAAATATTTATTTACAGTTGCATGACAAATTAAAGTTAACAATAATGTCTCAGTTACAACACATACAAGATCTAGATCGGATGTACTTAAGGTCTTTTCATTTTGACCACACCTTTCTGTTACACGTTGTATAAATATACATACATATATAAATCTATACATTACAATAATACCTACTCTATTACTACCCAGGTATGGAAGAGCAGATTTAAATAATTTCGTTCTCGTTCTGACCCCGACCCTCGGAGAATCTAGTGGCGAACGGGGGCACGGGAACGATGTCATTCCCTGTGGAAACCCTGTGACGGTGTTTCGATCACACGCCTTAAGGAACCCTCTCAGGTTCCCGCCCCCAAAAAAGTCTGGCGACGCCGAAAATGCCGTGTGAAGCAATTAACAAACTTTTTTCAAATGAAATTCCGTTTAAATCAAATTTTGTTTAGAGATTCAATATAAAAAAAAGCTACTTACATTTAAATCCAACAAATCAATTAAAAAACAAACAGAACTAGTTGACTTACGGAAGTAAGATGATACTAATAAGGGCGTTTGTTTGTTCCTAAAATCATTGCAATAAAAACGATATACGACCCTAAATCAACATGACACATCATCCATTCATCGCCTTCCCACAACTTTCTTAAAGCATGCCATATAAACCTTCTGCTTAAACCAATAAGGTTGAAATTAACAACACAGTAACATCCAAACGTTAAATCGCATTATCGTTACAAAGTCACAAGTGCTTACAGTGACCTCCTTATTGCTTACAAGATAAGGTTTCCAATGTCACAAGCAATGATTATATGACGTAGTATGCGCCCTTGAAAAAGCCAAGCCTTAAATAGTGGAAGCTACCAAAAATACGAGTAAATGTGAAATTTGATCGGTTTCAGCACGCGAATACCGCCGCTATATTTGTCACAGAAGAAAATGAATATGGAGCTACAAGGATTTGTCATATTTCAAGAGTTCGTATGGATAGCAGAATAATGTTCGCCATTATCAGCCTTATGAAATTCAAATTTAAAATCATTTATTCAGTTTAGGCTACAAATAACTCTTATGAATGGCACTATGCCATCGATTCGTAAATCTACTCTGGGCGGGTGACCTTGTACTGAGAAGAACCGGCAACAAACTAAGCAAGTGTCAAGCTCTTTTCTCCCTTACAGCGTCAAAAATATTGGAAAATGCCCTATCATAAAAGGACACTTTCCATCACAAATAAACACACAAAAATAAAGAACAATCACAACACATAAAAAACAACAAAATTAAAAAATTACAAAAACACAAATGTTAAAAAAAAAATCCACGAGCAGGATTTGCACCTGCACCCTTCTGACATACCGGGTCAGGTGCTCTCCCAATAGATACTAAACCCAGTGAAGTTACAAAGTATAGAAGCATAAGAATTAACTTTAAAGCAACTCACTTCTCAAAGGCCGGATATTGGATGGGTGACCAAAATCCAAAACCGATGTTATCTATTCCACTTCGGAGCCCTACTTTGATTATTTTAAACGTAGCATTGAGGTAACTAAAGGCGAGTTTACTCAAAATTGCTGATTTTTTAAATCTGTTTACCACTTTTTGGGAGAAGGACGTGACTGTATGTATATATTATGTATGTATGTATGTATGTATAATAAAAATAGCTATTAGGTCTAGGCCTCGCAGTGTACACTCAACGCCCCATAAATTAAGCAAACCTAACCCCAATTAGCTGGTCGCAAACAGGAGTGGCGCCTTTATGGACACTGGAGTCAAAATTGACGCAATCAGACAGACCAAATGTTGGTTTAGTAAGGTTACCCTTTAAGGTATACACGAACAATAAACATTGAAACACTATAAAAGGATCTACAATACAATAAAATGTTAAAATAATAAAAGTCGATCGTTAAGGGTGCTTCGTCAGAATGACGCCTTTGTTTTACAAGTTTATTATTTGGAATAATCGTTTATATTCATAGAAATAAATAGCTTATAACTGTCCCACCGCTGGGCAAAGTCATCACTACAATTGATGGGCAATGGCTTAATCACCACGCTTGCCAAATGCGGTTTGGTGATCACAAACCCGGGCTATGCATCGAAACATCCGTAACACACTTTGCTCGACCTGGGAATCGAACCCAGGACCTTCGGTTATCGGGCCAAGCGCCTTGCCACTCGACCACCAAAGCGAACATATAAATATTTACAAGAACACAATGTTGAAAAAATTTCCACGAGCAGGATTTGAACCTGCACCCTTCTGACATACCGGGTCAGGTGCTCTTCCAATTGAGCTATCGTGGTTCTATATATAAATATATAAATATTTGGAAACTAATACTCCAAATTATGGGTTTTAGTTAATTTAATACATGTCAATAGATTAAGTAGTGGACAAACAGACTTTTTATGGGTATTTAAAATATTTAAAACCGTAGAAAAATATACAACACAGTCAGGGTGTAAATTAATATCAAAAAAGTCGGACAAGTTTCATTGAAAATGAATTGACACTTGTAAATTAGCTGCTTTGGTAGAGCTGAAGCCACAACCTTTTATTAGTCCGGACTAAAGGTCTTCCAATTTGGTATTGTGAATGTAGTCGCATTATGACAAACCTTTTTTAAAAACATGTTTTAATATGGTAATAAATAAATAAAAAAAAATAGTTTTAAACAGAATATACTTAAGTACATACTTATCTTACTTAGCTTGCATACTTATCTTATTTTTAATATTATTCACTGTAGTTTGACTTTGTTTTTCTTAACCAATTTTTTTAGAGTACTGTAGTATTACTGTATGACATTGTGGAAATTGTAACTTTTACCTGATATAAATTTGTTAACTTAGTTTTTTTTTACATGTTGTGGTTGTCTTCTAAAATTTCGTGTTTATTTGTAATGGAAAGTGTCCTGTTATGATAGGACATTTTCCAATATTTTTTGACGCTGTAAGGGAGTAAAGAGCTGGACACTTGCTGAGTTTCTTGCCGGTACTTCTCAGTACAAGATCTCCCGCGCAGAGTAGACTTACGAACCGATGACATAGTGACATTCGTCAAGAGCTACTTGTAGCCTAAACTGAATAAATGATTTTGAATTTTGAATTTTGAATTTTGAATTTTGAATTGAATTTTGTAATATGAGGAATATTTTTTTAAGATAAAATTGTACTAGGAAAAAATCAACCAGCCTCAGGAAGCTCGAGTGGGAATCGAACCCACGACCTTTGGATAACCGGTCCAATGCTCTGACCGCTGAGCTACCGAGGCCCCAGAAGACTCTTTAATTTTTTCAAGTAGATTGTGATTTATCTTTATCTTGTAACTATAACTAACTATATAAAGCACTTTGAATGCGAAATTCAAAATAATACAAATATCTTTTATATCAAAACTAATGCGGTTTTAATTTACACCACCGTGACTGAACGGTGAAACCTATTTAGAAATCCAATTATAGCGTTTGATAATACAATTTTAAAGATCAATATTTTTTCAAAAGAGGGTCAACCTTAGTCTAGAAAAATAAAATAAAAATCCCAGACCATCTAGCCATCTGTCACATAACAATAGAGTTATATTTTAAGAAGTGCAAAAACGTAAAAGCCATTAATCTTTTGCAACAAAAGCAAATTAGAGGTTTTCAAAACTGCCATGGGAAGGCGTTCCGGAATTTGGGTCAGAGGATCTTAAGTATGGCGGGAGCGTAAAAAACTGAGGTGGGCTTACATGGATCTAATGTATAGTAAAATCACCAGCTGAGTAGGTACAAGCCAAAATACTTTTGGAGATCTAGTAAGTAAAAGCAAGACTTCTTGGCGGGAAAGTGAAGAGTCATGTCTGCGATTTTGTTTTGTTTTCTGAAATTTGTGTTATGTCCAATATTCATGTGAAATAATGGTGTATTATTAACCGTTGAGTGTTCGTGAGTGTGCATGATTGTTGGCAAATGAAACAAAACAGTGCAACTTCACTTTTCAAATTCTCTCAGGAAGTCTGCCCGAGGAATTAGTAAAGCCCCACATCTTTACTGAGATATTCGAGGGGATGGGATGGGGGGGGGGGGGGGGGGTATATTATTTCACATTCTCAATGCCATACTTATAAATTAACTTTTATCTTAAATTTCGAAGTGTCGGTAGTCAAACGGATAGATCTTGGGTCGAGAGCCAGAAATTGCGGTTCAATTCCGACAGCTCCGTTAGTTACTGACGTGAACTAACACCTAATCATGATCATCATCAGCCTACACACGTCCACTGCTGGACATAGACCTCAAATAAAAAGTCACGTTTGCTTTATGGGAGCCCCCTTAAATTATTTTACACTGTTTTTTAGTATTTGTTTTTATAGCGGCAACAGAAATACATCATCTGTGAAAATTTCAATTGTCTAACTACCACGGTTCATGAGATACAGCCTGGTGACAGACGGACAGACAGACAGACAGACGGACAGCGAAATCTTAGTAATAGGGTCCCGTTTTACCCTTTGGCTACGGAACCCTAAAAACGACTTGCCCGAGTACTCTGAGCCACGGCTTGATAACGTTACCAAATTCCCACTATAAGTACCGGTAAGTACCTAACGTTAATTTTATAAAGGTAATTTGATACCGGTAATGAAGCAATCGTTATCTAGAAAAATATCACGACTTCTTTCATTATTATTGCGCTTTAGCCAATCCGCGTAGAGCGGTTAGTAACTTTTTTTACCGGTATCTTCCGGTATCTACCGGTATCAAATGGTCGATACCACTTCTTAAAAGGCATACGTACAAAGCCTTGCTCTAAGCTGCCATGTAAGCTCCGCTTGAAACAGTAAGTTTATCCTTTTGGCACAGAACTGGTATTTTTGTCTTATTTTTATACCAACTTTCGACGAAAGGGAAAAACCGAAGCCATCAAGGTCCACATTCAAAGAACCCGACCATCTGCCGACGTTACCGTAAACAATAACGCAACTTAATAATGCATCTTACTGCACTGTGATAAGTGTCAATTTTCGTGTACAGTGTGACGTATGAAGCGTTGTTCTCTATAATACTTTAAAGTTGAGGATGTGTTTTTATTAGTATTGTTGGTAAAAGACATATTTTATGTGAAATTGGAAGAGGTTTTATCAAATATAAAAAAATAATAAAATAAAGCATATCAAATTTACTTTTAACCGTCTCTGTAGTCTGTAGTCTAGTGGGTAAAGACCGGTCTCAGACTTAGAGGTACACATATTTGTGTACTCGGTTTGGTTGGTGGTAGGGCTTGTTTGTCCGCCTGATTAGCTACCACCATCTTATCTAAATGTTGGTAGGATTGTTGTGTTCCGGCAGCTAGAGATAAGTTAGCCAGTGCCTCATTAGTTGAGGATTCCGGGTGAAGTGCGCTTTCACATTCGGCCTTATCATCTCCATGAACTAAAATTAGCCCCTAAAAATTGTTTGGACGTGACTTTTTATAAGATATTTTTGAATAAAGAACGTTGTTTTACGATAACTGACTGATTAGTCAGTCCGTGACCACGGCCGGTGCATCTCGGTCGAAACGTCGGATATAAAAAAGTATGCCTATGATACCAATACTAAGTGGTTTGCTTTATGCGACAGTTTAAAACTTTTTAATACAACGGAACGCAAAAGTTTAAAAATGCTAACAAAGGTTAATTTTGAATGTTAAACAAAACGAGGATAAAATATTTAGCTTAATAATAATTTACAAAGCGACGTATTTTCTAAATATAAAGTTCACAGTTTCAGTAGTTATAATAGAGTGTCAAGAACAGCGGTTTGACTCGGTTGAAGTTGGGGCGTACCGACACGTCTAAATGCGTGATTTTAAAAAAAATATTACTAGCGATTAGCAATAAATATAAAGGGTACCTCAAGCTGTGTGAAATGAAACACCGTCAGAAGTTTTTAAGAGCGAATGGCATCATGCCCTAGTGAATGGAGACACCATTCCCTACCAGATTCTCCGAGGGGTTCGGACCTGATCGGGAGCAAGCCAACAAGGTGGTCCGACGATCTAGTAAAGGTCGCGGGTAGCCGTCGGATGCGAGCAGCACAAAACCGCTCGTTGTGGATATCCTTGGGGAGGCCTTTGTCCAGCAGTGGACGTCTTTTGTCTGAGATGATGGCTGTTTAGACAGTCATAGATGTTGTAATGTAAGAGCCAAAGTTCAAAGTCGTTGTAGTGACAGTATTCTGCGCATCGCAACATCGTCACCGGCTCCCCACTTACAACTTCGTAATAGCTAAACTTCTTTGAAAGGAACACACGGACAGAAATAGCGACATTGTTCCATGCAAACTGGCTTGAAGAGTAACCGAGTACTGGGAAGTCAAAGGTCTTATTCAAATGTTGAAGTTCAATATACTATAAACGTCCCACGCGTGGCGCAACCCTTTCCACGAATGATATGAAAAGGTTCATTTGTTCAGACTTTAAAGTAAAAAGTTTTTTCCATTTTCATTTTTACTTTGAATGTAATAAGATTTTTTTTAATGAAGGGAGGGGGTTATTAGATTTTTTTAACAAAAACTTATTATCTCGACCTCCTCCTTACTTCGGAATGCACGTAACGCCGCCGCCGTTGGTCCCGGCTGCATTCGTAGTCGGTATAAGGCCCGTTCCCCTGAGGTGTTTATTAGACCCCACTTGTGGGGACATAATATGAGCTGGCGATGATGATGATGATGATGATACTATGGTCCAAGTGGTATGTCTAAGGCATTTTTTCCTGTATTTAAAAACACAGTCAGGACTTCTCTTTTATGTTCGAAAAGTAATGTTTACATTAATTAGACGACTCGTTTGTTAAGTGCTTTCAACTTCGCATTGTTCGTTTTTGCATTAGGCAGCTTCTCGACAAAACAATTGTTTGTTTTGAGTAAGGTGTTTGTGGTGTTGTTTGTTATTGATTTTGTGGTCAAACGGTACAAATAAAATTGTTTGTTATTTTTACCATATTATTAATGTTATTATAGTTATCGTGGTTCTAACCGGTGATCGTTGTGATTAATTAATTAATTAAGGAAACACTTTTAAAAAAGGGCTATTACAATGTAAATATAACATATATATATAATAAATATTTAGACAACATCACATACATTGTTCTGATCCCAAGGTAAGTAGCTAAAGCACTCGTTTCATGGAAATCAGAAACATCGACGGTACCACAACCACCTAGACCCGACACAATATCGAAAAGTTTGTTTTCGACATTGACCCGACCGGGAATCGAACCCGAGACCTCAGAGTCAAAAATCCGGCGTGCAAGCCACTCGGCTACGGAGGTCGTCAAATGTTTATGTTCATGTTAAGAATGCATGGGACTCACATTGCTCCAATTCTCGCCCACTGTATAGGTATAAAGCGTCATTCTATAGTTTTGAATTAGTACATACTATTACGTATAGTGGTCAAGTAGGTAAGTTTTTTTAGAATAAACTGTAATGTTAAGTTAACGTATAGAGGTAAGCATTATTTGTAATTACGGGCTCTTGAAATTTTTTTATTGTAAATGTATTGAATTAAATATTGTATAATTTGATAACGACATACTTTTGCTTTTTTGTAAATTTCGTTGCAAATAAAGATATGGAGTTCCTTGCGCCCACAGCTAAAGAATTGAAATTTTATTAGGTCAATTTGAAAAAAAAATTTTTTTCTTTGAATTTGACTAGTAAAAGAGTTCTACTTCATGTTAAAAGATAAATTATTGTGCTTCCAGATAGAAAGAGCGTAAGGGGGTCAGTCCGATCCGACCCGAACCCCTCGGAGAATCTAGTAGGGCATGAAGACACGCACTAGTGCGTGATGCCGTTCCCTCTAGAAAACCTCTGATGGTACTTCGTTTCACACGGCTCGAGGAACCCTTTAAGTAACTCGTCGCCCCCAAAAAAGCACGGTGAAGCTGAAAATGCCGTCGGAGGCAAACAGTAGACTCTCTCAAAAAAAAGAAGGGGTAGAAACGAGACGGTGCCACCACTTCGAGATCATACACTTTAAGATATTTAAAACCATTGTCGACCACATCTTCAGGGTTGAGAGCTGCTGCCTGTGAGACAGGCTAACGCTTAACATAGGCACCGTCTCTCACGATCTTTATTTGAAACAAAACATTGTTTATGTATCTTATGATATACGTTTAAGATTGTGGAGAAAACTAAAGAATTAGGTACTTATACTTCGAAAAGTTCCTCTGAACACCACATTTCGATTGACCGCATTATCAAACGAAGCTCTAGGGTGGTGGCGATAACTTCCTTATTGCGATCCAATAACAACTCAGCTTTGCGGTAAACAATACGACTTATACAGGTGTAGTAATAATGATCTGAGGATAGGATTGTTATGACTCTTGTGTTATGTTGAGTTGAATTGAAAAATATGTTGGAGTAAGGGCCTGTTTCACGATCTACAAGTAAGTTCCCATTAGCGTTTACTTGACAGATAGTTCATACAAAACTGTCACTTTATCTGCCAAGTATCTCCTAATCAGACATTGTGAAACAGGCCCTAAGTCTTTTACTTGATCTGTCTCACTCAACAAGTGAACGTCCCACCCAAGGCTTTGAACACCATGAAAATTTCGAAACGACACTTCTGTCAAAAAAAGATAAAATTCAAAAAAATTCAAAATTCAAAATCATTTATTCAGTTTAGGCTACAAGTAGCTCTTGTGAATGTCACTATGCTATCGGTTCGTAAGTCTACTCTGGGCGGGAGATCTTGTACTGAGAAGAACCGGCAAGAAACTCAGCAAGTGTCCAGCTCTTTTCTCCCTTACAGCGTCAATAATATTGGAAAATGCCCTATCATAGCAGGACACTTTCCATTACAAATAAACACAAAATTATAGAAGACAACCACAACATGTAAATAAAAAACAAAAATATCACAAAATAAAAAAAAAATAAAAAAAACTAAGTTAACAAATTTACATCAGGTAAAAGTTTCAATTTCCACAATGTCATACAGTACCACTACAGTACTCAAAAAAAAAAAATTGGTTAAGAAAAACCAAGTCAAACTACAGTAAATAATATTAAAAATAAGATAAGTATGCAAGAGCAGACCAGCCTCCACAGGCAGCACCCGTTCACGAGTATGACATGAATCAGCCATCGCTTCGCTCAACCATATTTTAGGGAACTTAACGACCCGACGCACACGCCACCACCGCAGAGACAAATAAAGAGAGCATGACATACTCAAGATACTTTATGGTACTCAAGGTAACGTTATGCTCGATATCGCGTTACCTGGGTGGTATTTTAACCGGTAAATTAACAAACTTGAAATGAGTAACGATACTTTTCTAGATAACGTTACCTGCATTTTAACTTAATAAAAATATCGTTACTTAATGATACTCATTGTAAGCATTTGGTAACGGTATCAAGCCCTGCTCAGCTCAAGCCTATCCACATAAACGATATAACATAGGACGGTTTAAGTAGTTCTAACGACTTTCGTCTTACAAAACAATCAACCTCAACGGCTTAATATGACTTGTAGATTATAATTTAATAAATAAATAAATAATAAATAAATAATTTATTTGCTGTTTAACATGGTATAAAGATGTTACAAAATACATGGGTGAACCACATGTTGAGCTAATCTATAATATAGCATGCAAAACATTAGTTAAGAACTTAAACTATGAACTCTAGGACATAAATACTTCCGAATTTCACAATATATGTTAAAAATAAAAAAAAATTATGATTTATTATCAAAAAATTCTTGAATATTATAAAAATTATTGTCGTTTAACCATTTATACAAATTTCTTTTGAATGCAATGTCATTGTCTTTCTTCATATTATTAGGTATTTTATTAAAAATTCATACGCACATCGTCAAATAACTATTATTAAACTTTGCTGACCTCGGCGTGTCTTTTAGTAAGAGTCTGTGTTGGTATCTTTTTAATCTAGAGTTAGTTTCACTTGCTGTTTTAAACAATTCTTTATGTTTTTTTAACAAAATTACATATTTCATAGATGTACAGCGATGGTAGCGGTAATAAACCAAAATCTTTAAATAATGGTCTACATGACTCGCCAGAGGAGATTCCACATAATCACCCACCCTAAGACATGGCTTTGTAAAAGTTACTATCTTATGGGTCAGCACTTGGCTTTCATCTAACCTGTTGAGTGATGAAAAGGTCAGAGGTGGGAGCGCTCTTCACCTGGAATCCTCAACTACTGAGTCACTGCCTAACTTATCCCTAGCTGCCGGAACACAACAATGCTACAAAAAATTATGTTAGGCGACATATTTAAATAAGATGGGGGTAGCTAGCCAGGCGGACAAACAAGTCCTACCACCAACGAAACCGAGCACACAAACATGTACCCTCGCTGAGAATCTAACCCAGGACCTCTGTGTCTAAGCCGGTGGTCTTGACCACTAGACCACAGAGACGGTTTAACTTGAAATGAAACAACTTTTAAGGATCTACTCGCGTTTATTTGACACATTAGTTTTAATTAATGTTTATCCTGTTAAAATATTAACAATGCCCTGTATCACAAGAGTGCCTATGTAACCGGTATTCAAATATTCAATCATCTGCCCACAGATCAAGGAGCCTCAGTAAATTTAAGCTGTTTTAAAATTAAATTAAAGAGATGGCTTATAGATAAGGCGTTCTACAGTTTGACTGAATATTTCGGTACAAAAACAGCATAGTGGCTGTTTCTATGTAACATGTAACTACCCACTAAAAATTGCATGCCCGACTAGGGTAAATTGTTTGTTCCCAATTATGCTTAACACCTGCTATGTATTTACACAATTTTATGGCAATAAAAATTTGTCTTATCTTATCTTATCCTGACGTGCATAAAAATTTGTGAAATAGCTAAAAATAGGAATAAGGATTACCTATAATATTGATTATAGTGTTTTAAACAAATTTTGAATTAGCAAATAAGGTATTTCTCTTCCATAGTACATCATAAAATAAAGTGTTAACTAGTGTGTAACAAAAATTGCAAACTGTACCGTAATACCTACAGTAAGAAATGTTATAGAATATAAGTAGTATAAGATACTCTAGCTTTTAAAAAAACAGATGCTAAAATAAAAACCTGTGTACCCCCTTTTTCTTTCCCTAAAAATATTAAAAATAAAGAAATTAAAGATAGGCTTAGCATAGATGGGAATCCCATCCAATACAGTATAAAGGACGAAGTATGAAAGAGATAGTATAAAGTATAGAAGTACGAGAGGCATAAAAGATAGAACTGGAATGAAAGAGTAATAAGATTATAAAGAGCTTCAATTATGTTGGAGGTGTAAGACATATAAAAAAAAACACTTTGCAGGGTCCGTGGTTACAGGGAGACTGAAAAGGGTACCACCAGGCTGGGATCCCATCATACAAAATATTAAATCCCAGCCCCAACACCATACTGCCAGACCAAAAGATACTGTAAGCTCTTTCTGCGTAAAACGAAACGCACCTGATTAAATTTAAATGAGGGTATACAAGCTACTAACTAATTATGAGACGACCAACACCTCAGTCTCCCTGTGACCACGGACCCTGCAGAGGGTTCGAAACGTCAGGATAAACATTAATTAAAACTAATGTGTAAAATAAACGCGAGTAGATCCGTAAAAGTTGTTTCATTTCAATGTGTAGTGTTCGCGTAAACTTTAGAAAACAATACGGATTAACTTAACAACTACTTAAAAACTCGTCGCTGGAAACAAACCTGGGACCTTAGACATGTTACCTTAGAATGTACGGCGCAGGTTTCTAAACAAGATATAGCAGCAAATAATAGCTAGAGACATGTCATGTATAAATCATAATAAGTATGTTTGCTTCTCAAGGAACAGTATTTCCTACTAGATTTATGTCTATATTAACGGTCCCTATGCCTTAAGGGTAAGTCTAGGGTCAACCCAAATAGGGAAGAATTAACGGCTAGGAAGAAAGCATACAATGCCTCAAAGATTATTAATTGCTAAGTAGCTATACTATGGTAGGGATTTATATTTGTTTGTTTGGTCTGCTGGTTTAATAGTACGCAAACAATCCATCCCACATTATTCATCATCGTCATCATCACTTCCAGCTTATTTTATGTCTCCACTGGTGGGGCACGAGCCTTCTATGTAGATGGATAGGGAGACCAGTGGGCCCAGTGCGGATTGGTGGTTGTTAACGACTGTTAATGCAGCCGGGACCAACGGCTTCTCGTTCCATCCAGCTTGCTTGCCAGCCACCTTGCGAAGATCGTCGCTCCACCTACTCTGCCGGCGGGTGTCCTACACTTCTTTTGACGATGCCGATACGATTGCATTAAACGATTTTGATTTGATTTGATTACTTAATGAATTTACTTAGTTTACGGTGCTCGGCCCATCTTCGAGTGTCGTAGGGGTAATATGCTGAGACAGGGTCCTTGTTGGCCTCACACATTGCTTTTTGTTTATATTTTCATTTAATTGCTTTTTTGTTGTTTGTGTTCTTGCTTTGTTTTGACTGTATTGTATTTTGTGTGTGTGTGTGTGTGTGTGTGTGTCAATAAATGTTTTTCTTTCTTTCTTTCTTTCTTTACTTTTTTACTTTTGTTATTCACGTACTGTATGTTACTTTAGGTATATTACTTTAAGTGTTTTTTATATATTTTAGCGTTTTATTAACGCTTGTTAATGTTGACTAAAAAACATAAGCATCAAGCACTGAAAAATTTCGACGAATGAAAGCCAGACCTCGGTAGCCAAGTGGTTAAGGCAGCCGCCCGGAATGCGGAAGGTGCGTGGTTCGATTCCCGCCTGAGGTTGTCGTCTTTTTTCAGTGTTTAAATTTTACTTAAGTATATTACTTTAGTCTACATAAAAATAAAGGTATTTACAAAGAGTACAAAAAACAAGTCAGCTTTTGGAATGAAAAATCTTTACACAATGGGATAACCTAACACGTATGTTTCCGATAGGAGTTAATTTGGGATAATAATTTATGTGTTTTCAAAATAAATAGTTGTAACGCAAAATTATAATTCGGTCAGCAGAATTATACAATCGGTCAGCATAAGAAATCCTTACCGTTACATTATTACTGTTATACTAGTCCACTGCTGGACATAGGCCACTCCAAGTGCACGCCAGCGAGCACGATCTGCGGCTATGGCGAATGTAGTGCGTATCTATTGTGTCATCAATAGTACCTTGCCCTTTGTATATATAATAATTGGGTTTCCTTTTAAACACATATTTGGTCTAGTGGCTAAGACCACCGGTTTAGACCCAGAGGTCCCGGATTCGATTCCCAGCGGGGGGTACATGTTTGTGTACTCGGTTTGGTTGGTGGTAGGGCTTGTTTGTCCGCCTGGCTAGCTACCACCATCTTATCTAAATATGTCGCCATAACATCAATGTTTGTAGCATTGTTGTGTTCCGGCAGCTAGAGATAAGATAGCCAGTAGCTCACTAGTTGAGGATCCCGGGTGAAGTGCGCTTCCATCATTGGCCTTATCATCACTTAACATCAGGTGAGATCAAGGCACTGTGCTTACCCAAAAATATAAAAAAAAAAAAAAAAAAAGACCTTCGGGCTACCTCCTAAAATTTCAAAACAGCATCTGCGTGTGCGTAGTGGTGGGTCGTCGACGCTATTTCGATGAACGAAACGAGACGACTAGTTTACGTCTTCAAAGAATATTGAACTGAACAAGAAACTGTGACAAACAAGGTAGTTTTGTTGTCGTGGTTCATTTAAATATGTTCATTAAACGACTTTCAGAATAAACTGTTTAGACAACGTTCTTGTCGCTTGATAATCGACGCGACGATGACGGTTCAGTTTGTGAGCGGTGGAAATGAAATTCCCTTCATAATTTTTCCAGGCTTAGGACTGGCAGGCAGGCTGATTAATTAAAATTTACATTTACTTAATTTAAAATCCATCTTTCCCTATCCATCCATAGGGAAAGCTCGTGCCTCAGCAGTGGGGACATAAAATGAGCTGATGATGATGATGATGAATTTAAAATTATATGAACTTATACCTACATAATTACATTTTATTATGAAAAGGCACCTTGTGGGCCGGCAGGGTGAGGGTGACTGATGCTGCGTTGTTTTCACGCTGCACCAGTTGTCCTTGCGTCTGGACTCCGTTTCCACTTAACATCAGGTGGGGTTGAGTCATTTGCCGAGCTATGTATAAAAAAAATAAAAAAATGAAAATGGAAGAACTTAACAATATGACCCGTGTGCCTACAACTGTTTCACTCCCTAACAATAAACAAACAACAAATAGATTTCTATTTCAGGCCTCTTAACGGCTTCCAATACTCCGGAGTTTCGTTACCATATAGCCCGTGCAGACTTTTTTTATTTTATTTTTATTTATTTATTAACAATAGGTACATGTTATAGGTACAGAATTGGTTAATAGTATCCTAAATCCTAAATTAAGTTTATCTAGATACTAGGTTCTCTGTATATAAATACAAAAAATTCCTAATAAGAAAAATGATAATACAAAAACAGGTACTTATAAATAAATTAAGCGACCGCGCGCGCGCAGACAACGACACCAGCGGCAACCACCGTCATTGAATAGGAAAATTAATTCTAGATGTGCGCCCGCGCCCGCGTATATAGGCTTACAGAGATGCAGAGATGCAAAGAGTGTACGCGGAAAAAGTTTAGGTACTGTTAAGCCTATTCCGATATCGGGGTTCGTCGACCGCGCCCCCTGTCAATGCGACATCGAAATGTGTGGAGCACCGAAGGCATAATTTGAACATATTTATTTAATCAATTTAAAATCGTTTTAAATTATGAGTTATTTGCTTTATATTGGTAAATTGCTTTATGTGGTGCTGTGGCTACCTTTAAGTAAGTTGTGTGTTTAGTTATAAGTTTCTGGTTGTATTCAGTGAATGTTTTGATACAAACTTTGTAAGTGGTCCTAAATACAATAAATAAACAAATAAAACGGACTTGAAAAAAAAATATTCTCAATAAAAATAACATTATAAAATATAAAAATAAACTAGGACTACTTTTGAAGCGCAAAAGCGCGTTTGAAGGAAATGAATATCAAAGATTTCATCATCATCATCAGCTCATATTTTTTTTATGTCCCCACTGCTGGGGCAAGAGCCTTCCCTATGGATGGATAGGGAGAACAGGCCATAAACCACCACGCGGGCAGATTGGTGGTTGTTAACGACTGCTAATGCAGCCAGGACCAACGGCTTTACGTGCCTTCCGAAGTACGGAGAAGCTCGAGATGATAAATTTTTGGTCACCATCCGATGACCGGCCTTTGCGAAAGTTGCTTAACCTCAGCACTCGCAGACCGGACGCGTTAACCACTGCGCCATCGAGCTCCTCGTTTATATTAAAGTTTTAAATTACTATGAAATTGATTTCCCTTTAAAGCCTTTTTGGCGCTTTAGCAGCCCTTTCCTTATGAAGTTTTTTTTTTGTTTTATGATACTGAGTGTCTAGTGAGAGTAGTATATTTATTACTTTAATTGTAACTATTCAAAATGACTTCGACTTTGACTTTGTCATACAATCATGTTAGCTCTATGTTTGTCAACAAGGTGACGAGTTTTACTTTTACGTTAACGAAAACGAAAATGTTGCAGTTTATAAAACATTAACGTAAAAAAAAGACAAATGTTGAAAAAAATTCCACGAGCAGGATTGGAACCTGCACCCTTCTGACATACGGGGTCAGGTATGTCAAAATGTATTAACCTACCACAAACTGTCAAATTTCGTCAATAGATTTTGAACTTTATTCCATAAACATATGCTTAAAAATGTATTGAAGAAATTTGACAGTTTTGGATAGGTTGATGTGCAGGCGTCAGTACTAACTTGTTACCTGTTATATCCGATCTTTTTTTAACCTTAATTGACTAAACCGAATTGGGTCGAAAAGATCAAACTGTACTAACCTTGGTGTCATCTCCGCGCCCCTTTCTTTAACCCCTAAATAACCAGTAAAATAAAATTGGGTCGAAATGATCAAAATACTACTATATACTAATAATACTAATAAATATATATATATATATAAATAATAATACTAACCACGCTATCATCTCCGCCCCTTTCTTTAACCCCGCTATTCCACATAAGGTCCTTAGCTCATTACGATGCCCTACCATATCCGATACGTCGTTATCTGCCAACCGTACGCACGACTGGCCGGCAAGCGTGTATGGTATTTTGCTGACCTTATTCCCATTTCCTTGGGCTTTCGTCTTTAATCATAATGGTGGTCCAAATATATGTGCAAATACGATACGTTAGATAAACGTTTGATGTTTGTATTAAAATTTGTATTAAAATCTTATTTATACGTACGGATACTTTATGAGATGAGTGCGAAAATGTGTCTATAAGTTCTCAGTCAACAATTCGTCTGTTTGTCAAGAATATGTCGATTTAAAGAGATGAGATTTGTTAATTTTTGTCTTTTGTTAGTAATTTTTAAATTTTTATTTTTTGGTGGTTTAAATAAACGTATTGCTTACTAATTTCTCAAAATAGGTATAAGGATCTAATACTAAGTCGAAACCGAAACCAAACATGAGTATACCTACATTTTGAATTACAGGTTGCGTTGGTGATGATGATGATGAAATGATAAAAAAATCAAGGGGATTATCAATCGTTGCTGAAACAACTTGAACTCCTTGCTCGTATTGTATTATAAATTTTTAAATAATATTATATGTATAAAAAATAATAAACTTAACATTAGATTTTTTTTGTATGTTTTTACAAGTACATGCAAGTATTGTATGACAACAATCGTAACAATTCTGCGAAAGTAGGCACAGCTCCATCTAGCGAACGTTGATAGAGCTAGAGCTGTCGAGCCAAGCGTCAAAACAAAGCACGCTAGGCTTGCTATCAAGTTCCGCGGACAGTCAACAGATGGCGGTATGAGTATTTTTATGCAATATAGACAAAAGAACCTCCAAGGTTTTTTAGATCCTTGTTATAAACCAAGTATTATAAGAGTTATAAAGTAACTTTAAATTGCGTAAATTCATTTGTTTTAATGATTTCTACTACATATTTCGATCTCTGTTTTTCTTAAGCAGAAAGTACTATTATAGGTAAGTACCTATGTACTATGAAGCCTGTGAAGCCTGTGAAGCCTGTGAAGATATGACGGTGGAAGTGACCTGGAATCCTCAACTACAGACTAATATTAAACTTTCGATTTTATACTGTATAAAATCGAAAGTTTAATATTAGTCTGTAGTTGAGGATTCCAGGTCACTTCCACCGTCATATCTTCACTAACCACCAGGTTACAAGGCCAAGTGCTTACCCATAAAGAATTCAAACTACAAAACGCGAGTAGGAAGATAGGTACCTACTTACTTTACGTAAAAAGTAGGAAATCAAAAATTGAGTTCCGGTGCGTGCCTTCTTTTGCTTCGTCATAGTCATAGTCTTCTCCAATTCCTTGAGGATTCCATCATCAGAACTGCACCAAATTAAAATGGGACCACACGGGAAGCACCAGCTTTCAAATAAAGAAAGAATCATCAAAATCACCCAGTCGAAAGTTCTGAGGCAACAAACATTTTTAAAAAAAGCAGTCGAATTGAGAACCTCCTCTTTTTTTTGAAGTCGGTTTAAAAGTCACTTTACGTCAGATGAGATAAAAGTCCGTTTAAAATGTGACGAACATTAACTGCATGTATGTATTTAGCGTATAAAGTGATTCATTTCAATAAAAAGTAGTGTATCACAATAGCGTAGACCGAAGACGCGTCCAAGTGAGCTCCTCAAAAGCCACCATGCTTTAATATCACCTGGATGCGTGGAGACAGTAAAATTATTTTTACACCGCCATTTCGGGCGAAGGCACCTCCAAATGCAATAAAACGTCTGTAATTTTCATTTTGAAAAGCTTCCAGTTGTTTATAGGCGACAGTAAAATGTTGTAATATTGTGCCTGAGTTTAGATGGCGATCGTGAATGTTAGGTAACTTTTGAAATGTCGTGCCATTGGGTGTTGCGAATTTGCAATGTCGCGAGTCCCTTCGAACTTAAGCCGTTGAACTGGCGAGTGTCAGTCCTAGCAGTCCTAGTATACCTAAAGCTGATAAAAAACCCCTACCGCACGGACAGTAGAAGAGTCGGTATCCAAAGGTAAAGATAGATATAATCATCATCATCACCAGCTCATTTTATGTCTTCACTGCTGGGGCACAAGCCTTCCCTATGGATGAACAGAGAGAACGGGCCATACCACCACGCGGGCCTAGTGCGGATTAGTAGTTATTAACGACTGCTAATACAGCCGGGAACCACGTCTTTACATGCGTACCGAAGCAAGGAGGTGACCGAGGCGATATATTTTTGATCACTCATCCGATGACCCGCCTTTAAGGAAGTTGCTTAACGTTAGCAATCTCAGACCGGCGCGTTAGCCACTGCGCTATCGAGCGCCTGCGATAGATGGAAAGCTCGGGTTGAATGCGAGAAATTGCTGTTCAATCCCCATAGCTCTGTTAGACTACTGACCGTACCTATCAACAAACGACTAAACATGCACACCCAAGTTTAGGCCCAAGACACCGTACTCGTAGAACAAGGGTACGAAGAACCGGTTCACACTCGCTCTACACCAGGTACAGACATGTACCTGGGCGCTTCTCTCCTCCTCCTCGGCCCGGTCAACCCGAGCCGAGGTCCGTGCCTTTAGAGGCGCCCTCGGGTTGCTCCGCTCCCCGATCCGATCCGAACCCTTCGGAGAATCTAGTAGGGCACGGGGACGCGCACTAGTGCGCGATGCCGTTCCCTCTTGATAACCTCTGAAGGTGATTCGTTTCACACGGCTTGAGGGACCCTTTACGTTCCTCGCCGCCCCCAAAAAAGCCCGGTGAAGCTGAAAATGCCGCAGCGGCAATCAGCAATCTCACTCAAAAAAAAAAAAAAATCAACAAACGTATTATCTGTTCTACTTAGTTAGGTTAGCAGGACTTTAATTTAATGAAGTGCTAATAATATGGAAGTTGAAACAACAATAATAATTAATTCCTAGAACATTAAACGTTTATATGACATCATGTATTGTAACAGTTATTTAAAACATTAATCTATTCTTTATTATTAATTTATTACGTAATTAGCAAAAAATATCACTTATTCGATCACACATCCTTTTTGACGACTTGGCAAAGGTTGCTCAACTTTTAAGACCTTTCTCAAAGTTCCTGATCAACCGTCAGAAGTAGGTAAATGCATAGCAGAGTCCTTTCTGTTCAATTTCAACAAACAGTCTTACCAACTCAATCTCAAAGAACGGAAACAATTATTTCTGTATCTACGCTTCTATAAATTTTTAATGGTTTGTTCAACATGCCACTTTGAGTATTACCAATCAGAGTCGTGTTTCAATCCGATAGGTTCCGCCTTTGAGGGGCTACCTACGCCATATCGAATGTCAATTGGTCGAAAGTGAAATGATTAACAACGATTATTCGAAAAGTCAAATAATCGATTATATAAAACGTTCCTAACTTCCTGCGTTCGAAACATCTAACATTCAAAACATAGAACGTTCAAAACATTGAATTTACAAATGTTAGAACGTTCATAAGATCGAATTGTTATCACATCAAAATTTCAATAAATCGTTATGATTTACATAAATAAACATGTTTAATTAGTTATAAAAATAGTCATAGTCATAAGTATTTATTGCATAATGTTGGTATGGTACAGACGCCTGCATATCAACCTATCCAAACTGTCAAATTTCTTCAATACATTTTCAATTATATGCTTATGGTAAAAGTTCAAAGTCTATTGAGGAAATTTGACAGTCTGTGGTAGGTTGATGTGCAGGCGTGTGTTTACAATAATATAAATAGTCTCTTAAGGTAACTCATAAAAATGTTCTAATGAACTATGCAATATATCGATTATACAGAATCGATTGATTTTATCAACGACTTATGAAGTAAAACATTTCGATTATTTGAGCGTTGTCGATCATTTGACTTTAGAACAATTGGCATTCGATATGGCGTAAGTAACCCGCCTTTGAGGCCTGACGATAGCAACTTGCAAATTATTGTTGATTTAATTAATTAGCTATGTTACATCGCTTTAGCTTTCGTTTCCGTTACAAAATTGAATTGTTAACTATTGAAATTGCCGCAAAAATTCACAGAAACATTAACGCTATTAATGATAAAATCAGCAATACAATGTATGTTGTTAATAGAAAGTATCACTCTTTGGAGTACATACAATATTTGACGCTATAGGAAGGAAGAAAAGAAATTTTAATGGCGATGCTGAGATTTTTGCTGGTTCACAGGATAAAGTTCAAAAAGTTAGAATAATACCGTAATGCATACATACAGGTATGTATGTATGCTACTTATAGGTGTATGTATGTATGTATGTATGTATGTATGTATGTATGTATGTATGTATGTATGTATGTATGTATGTATGTATGTATGCATACTCTCACCTCCTTCTCCCAAAACGGGGTAGAGTAGCTTAATGCTACCATACCAATTTTGAGTAAACTCGCCGTTAGTGACCTCGACGCCACATTTAGTATAATCAAAGAAGGGCTCCGAGGTGGAAAAGAAAACATCAGTGATAGGTTTAATGTAATTGTGGAAACTTTACTGATTTGTGTGTTTTAATGTCATTGTAGGGACACTAAAGTGTTGCGTATGCGTTTTGGGCTAGCGTAGCATACAGCGACGCTTGGAGACGCCAGTCGTATTCTGGGACACATATTGTAAGCACGTATTGCATTAGGGTTATATATGTGTATCGTGTAAAGACTAAAATAAAACAAGTGTATAAGTTGATAATTGACTTTAATATTAAACACCTCAGACTAACCTTAAAGTGGTGACCCCGAGTCAATCATCATCAGCTCATTTTATGTCCCCACTGCTGGGGCAAGAGCCTTCCCTAAGAATGGATATTTTCGAAGCACGGAATTCGTATAATTGTTTGTATCCCAAATATTTTTTTAAAATAAAATAAGGGAGGAAAGGGATTTTGATACCGACCGCTATTAAACGGACATAATTGGGTGCTAAAACTAGTTATCTATAAAAATGTTAGTTGGCGCCTCAAGGGCCCCGGCAGATGTTCAAATCGGCGCTGGCAAGCCTTCGTAAAATCCTTTTTATTATTCGGCCATACCCACTGGACTATTTTGGGGTCCTCAATACGGAGTTCCAGCTTTTACGTAGACCTTTAATTTTGCCTATTACATAACAGGTGTGCTGTCCCCAAGTTTCACTTCTTATTGAGTCAACGTCAACATTATTTTTATTGCTAGTAACAAATATATGTTTGCTATTAAAATGTTGGTTCAAAGTATTTTTATTTTGTTTATTACTATTTTTGTTTAATCTTATTTTTTTTCTCTTGTGTGTATACTGTCTGCCTCTTCTTTTTTCTTATTTGTGTTGTTAATAAATGTTTTTCTTTCTTTCTTTATTACATGTTTTGTATAACCACAGAATAACTAATAGTACTACGCATAACTATGTGTAAACAGATGCAGCTACAAATATAAGAGCCTTACAGTATCCTTAAATAATCTATAGTTTAAGTGATAAAGTTAAAACAAACCAATGTTGTTTCAGCTATTAACTAAACACGCAAAACCAAGAACACAAATAAAGTAGATAGCCTATCGGATAGGATAGGCCATATCCTATAAACTATCCTACTGATAGGCAAAGACCTTCGCTACAATTGATGGGTTGATGAACACGACTCTTTACCCAGAACACAACTCAACAGTTTTTTTTTTGAGAGAGTTTGCTAGCTTTGATAGCCTCCGACGGCGTTTCAGCTTCACCGGACTTTTTTGGGGGCGGCGAGAAACTTAAAGGGTTTTTCAAGCCGTGTGAAACGAAGCACCGTCAGAGGTTTTCTAGAGGGAACGGCATCACGCACTAGTACATGTTCCCGTGCCCTACTAGATTCTCCGAGGGGTTCGGATCGGATCGGGAGCGGAACAACCCGAGCCCAACGCAGATGTTTATGTTGATGGGACTCTCCTCCTGAACCCTCAAGCTTTGCGAAGAGGGGGGGGGGGGGGGGGGGGTATATCCACTAAATAGCCTTTATACCACTGCTGATCAAAGGCCTCCATCATGGTTGAAATGACGTCGTCACTCTAATTGATACGTAGGTACTGGCCAAATCACCACGCTTTATAAAAAAGAAGACAATAAATCGAGCGATCGCGTTTTGTTTCTTTGCTATAAAAACCCGCCGCATCGCTCCCTCCTCTCATTTAGACCGCACCTCGGTAGTACACTGAGACGCTCATAAAACACAACGCAGCAATAAAACGCAGATTCGCACGGAACCCGCGACCGAGCGGTGCGGGCGGACGTTTGTCTTTTATTCGTTCACGAGTGACTCCCACTTGTGTGGGCTCTGGGAGGCCCTAATGGAGTGACGAAAAAAGGGGAAAATGGGAGACACATTAAGAGCCCTTTTAACCTCAATAGTGGTTAATATTTGATTATGTGACAATGAAATTACAATAAGATAAATTGCCCGTGTAAAAAACAAAGAAAAAAAAAACGAGCATACAAAAAAAAAATAACAAAACTCAATATCTCACTTGTCGGCAGATTGAGATATTTATTCTCCAAAACGGAAACGATTGCACGGCTTCATTTGATTAATGACCGTGGCGTTATTAAATTATGCCGGGGGCGTAAAAGAAAACTCGCCAACTGCGAAGAAAATTAGGTGTTGAAAAAAAACATAGCGCTGTATATATTATACTTTGTTATGTATACGTTTTTACCCTCATTATTCTTGTACTGTGTAATGGAAAAATATTATGTGGAATGTCCCGCCAGTTCGGAATAATGCTGTCGTCAGTTTTGTGGCGACATTCTTTATGGGTGTGACGTTTGTCTTGGCAACCGTTTTGTTAATTGTTTGGCTGTTTTAACTTGAAAGCGTTTACGTTTTGATATACCATACAATTTTTTTATTTTTTATTTAAACGAGCACAAACCAATACAGTTTCAAATAAAATACACACATAGAACGACACAAATGCAATGCCACTACAATTATAGGTGTGGACAGCAATAAAAATAGTGAGTAACAGAAGAAAACAACAAAAAATTGAGACAAGAACAATAAAATCAATTTATAAACAAACTAGCTGTACCCACGACTTCGTCCGCGTGGAATAGTGACTTTCGGCAGCATTTTTAATTTTTTAGGCTAATTATTTTGCAAATAAAACACATGCATACTAATCAAAAGCCTAAAAAATAAGTTTCAAGCTTCTAGCTTCAAAAATAACGTAATTCCATACAAACTTTCGTCCCTATTTCAACCTCTTACAGCCCTTTTTTCGCATTAAAAAGTAGCCTATGTTCTTTTTCAGGCTCTAGACTATCTATGTACTAAATTTCATTTAAATCGGTTTAGTAGTTTAGGCGTGATTGCGTAACACACAGACAGACAGAGTTACTTTCGCATTTATAATAAAAATAAAATCAAATAAAAATACAATTCAACACAAAAACAAAATTTACATTAAAATCAATATCGGGAACAAAGTTAAAATCAAAATCACAAGGTTATAATTTTTTTTAACAAATAAGTAATTTTTTCTCGTAATTATAAGAAATAAGTAAAATTTGGCACGTGCCCCAGCAGTGGAGACATAACATGAGCTGATGATGGTGATGATGAAGTCAATTTTTAAGGAGCTCGATGGCGCAGTGGTTAACGCATTAAGGCATTAAGGCCGGTAATCGGATGGGTGACCAAAAATGTATCATCTCGAGCTCCTTCGTGCTTCGTAAGGCACGTAAAACCGGCTCCCGGTTAACAGGCAGGAAGGCTCGTGCACCAGCAGTGCCGACATATAATAAGGTGGCAATGAGTGGAACACGCAGATTATGAGCTTGACATTGTTTCCATGATTAATACAAGATATAAAGAGCAGAGTTCTTTGACCCCCTTCCCCCCATTAGAATGTTTTACGAGATTACCTGCTAAAAGCGTTTATGACTTCATCAAACCAGGTACTTATCGTTAAAACTATGAGTCAACATTGTATTTTCGTTACACTAAACTGTGCCTTATGATATGACGTCCTATATGATTCTTTGTAGCCGTTTCCTTGACATTAAAAACATTTTAAAGGAGAGTGGCGATTGGCCCCTTTTTACACGTCTGTCATGTAGGGATTATGTGACTGAAAAATATAATTCTAGAGCTTCTTGGCGGGAAAGTGAAGAAGGCGATTTGTTACGGAGTAAATACTTCTTTTTATGTTTTGTACTTTTTCCTTTTTTTGATAGATTTTGTATAGCTTGTGCCAATTTATTGAAATCGGAACAATTTTGATGATTTGAAATATTGCTAGTACGTACGTGTAAAGCTTCTTGAGTGTCACCTGCAGCCTCGTAAATGGGCCTGGGCAGCGTCGGATCGAGCGCAAGACGACTAGGCCTTGCAGTACGATCGCAAGTGACGCCGCAGCCGGTGGGCGCAGGGACTGGACAATGAAACGCAGCGACCGCCGGGAACAGGCTGCCGGGATGCACAGGCAAGGGGGCATCCTCAGTGGCAGCGCCGACCGGCCGCTCTATAACGAGCGCACTCGTAGGAACCGCGAGGGTGGGACTACCGGGTCGCACAGGGGTAGGTGCGGCCGCAGTGATAGTTCCACAGGGGTCTACAAAGGTACACTCATTAGAAGGCGTTAACGTATTTAACCACTCTACAACGTTACCTCTACTTGAACGGCTACTGCCGCGAAGACTAGCAGCGCGGCTACTGCCACGGCGGCTAGTTGTGCAATTGTCACTAGCAATTTGAGCTAGCTCTGCACGCTTTTCTAATTCGAGAACAGCACGCTCGGACTCCGCGATTTTTCGCGCATATGCTGCCTCAACAGCAAGGGTGCGTGCTTGTATCGTCACTGACGACATGGTGCTGATGCCTGAAACAGTTGTTTCGTCCGCCGCACGGGCGGGCTCCACGAAGGCGGGCACGGGCGCGGCGCTGTGATGAGTGCCGGAGTCCGGCAGCGAACCCTCGCCCGCGCTCGACCCTAACGCTTTACTTTGCGATCTAGTAAGCATGGTTACTTTCATAAAAAGTAAAAAGAAAAATTGCAAGTAAGGAGAAAAAAATGCAATGAAAAAATATTATGAAAGTAAAATTTGCCGAGCGAAAAGGACCAAAATGTAACGGAAGGAGGCGAAAAGGGAAAAAGTGGACTGTATTAAGGAATAAGATGCAAAGTAAAACGTAAAATTATATTAATAGAAGAGAAAATAAAACATACCAGGACAGCAACCAAGATGACAATCAAGTGAAAAAAAAAAAAGACAGAACATATTAAAAAATGACACTTCAAAAAAAGGAAAAAGTACAAAACATAAAAAGAAGTATTTACTCCGTAACATCCGGGGCCGGTCAATAAAAGAGAGTTTAGGCTAACTCCTTGGCATCGGGCAGCGGCGTCGTGTACCACGCGCAATTTCCCCGGTTTGTTACAGTTTACAACACCGAAATGTGGCAGGTACCATACTCTTTGTGAATCAGAGGTGCTGTTACACGGTTCAGCATAACCTTTGTCAATCATAGCGTGAACATTCTCACGATACTGATCTGCGTAGGCTCTATCTTTACTGAAACGTCTTTCGAGACTATAGAAACGTGACAATGCTAGAGAATAGCTGTTTGGAATGTTAATATCATCAGATTGCCACAACAAACCAACCTCGAACTGTCCATTAGGTAAACGACGAGTTGTATCTTCAACTATCTTCGAGGCACGCTCATCCGCGGCGGATCGTACGTGTTTTTTAACAATACCTATTGACTCTAGCTTGTAATTTTCTCGAATAAGGTTTTCAATTTCCGTAAAATCATCAGTAGTCAGGCTATGATTAACAAAAGTCACCGGCTTAGTCCTACTCGAAGTAAACCCAAATACTACCCAACCTAGGGGCGTTAGACACGCGGCTGGTTGTGTTTTAGAACCGCGTCGTACTTCGCGTGGAGTAAGCAAGCTCCAATTGTCAATACCAATTATTAACTTCGGTTCAGCATTTTCAAATGTGAGATTTGAAAGAGAAAGGTGCCTTATATCTTCAATATTAACCGACTGGCGAGCAATCCCTAATACCGGAACCGACCGTGCTTTGTGAATTTCGTGTAGTTCTGGCTCATATAAACCCTTAATATAAAAATCTACATATTCGAATTCCGTCAATTTGGATAATCCCCCCATGCAATCGATCTTTACTTGTGACCTAGGGCCACTGACACCTATCTGAGTCGATACCTCGCTGTCAATAAAAGTGCTGGACGAGCCGTCCGCTGCCCGATGCCAAGGAGTTAGCCTAAACTCTCTTTTATTGACCGGCCCCGATCTACTGCCTTCGCTTTTAAATATATTGTTTCGTTTTCGAGAGGGCAAAGTCGCCATGACAGCTGACACCAGGGAAATGTTCCCTCAAATCAAAATAAGGCCAGAAGACAGAGATGCGCAGCGATTCTTATGGCGCGACTCTCCCGGCTTACCTGTTTCAACGTATAGAATGTCATCAATGATTTTTGGCGCTGCCTCTAGCCATTTTACCGCGCTCCGTCTCAAAAACAAAAATGCTGAAGAGCATAAAAGCTTATATCCCGAGGCCGCTAGTGCTATTATCAACGATCATTATATGGATGATTTCATAGGAAGCTTAGATAATTCAGATGAAGCCGCCCGTCTAGCGAAAGACATTATAGAGGTACAAAGGCGAGCGCATTTTGAAGTCCGTGGGTGGGTTTCCAATGATTTTAACGCGCTCACTTTTGTACCACTGAATTTAAGGTTAATGGATAGTAGTAAATCTGTAGAATTAGGTCATTTTCCGCAAAGCGTGCGCACCTTGGGCCTTATCTGGTATCCATCAACAGATGAGGTGGGTTTTAATGCTGCTGCTTTGAAATCATCCCTCAAATCACCTCATAAAATTACAAAACGCCTTGCACTTTCAAGCTTAATGCGGGTTTTTGACCCATTAGGTATATTAGCTCCCATCATCATCAGAGCTCGTATCATATTTCAAGTAGCATGGCGCAGGGGAATTGATTGGGACCAAGAACTTCCTCAGGACCTTAACACCAAGTGGAAGGTTTGGCTTTCGGATATATCCTCTGCGGTTGAAATCCGCATCCCGCGCTGGCACTTGCGGGAGGCTTGTGGTCTCAACCAATCTTTCTTGTTAGAGCGTGAGCTGCACGTTTTCTGTGATGCAAGTGAGCACGCGTTTGTAGCTGTCGCTTATTGGCGCCTAGTATTTGCTGACGGAAGCGTGCATCTCTCCTTTATATCTAGCAAATCAAGAGTAGCTCCTTTAGCTCCCGTCACCATATCTCGCCTTGAATTACAGGGAGCCATGGTTGCAGCTCGTCTCGCAGCCACCATCTGCGACGCTCATATAAACAAACCCAGTAAGCGATATTTTTGGACTGACTCAAAAAATGTTCTAGGATGGCTTCGCAGTGATGCGCGATCATTCTTGCCCTACGTAGCTCATAGACTAGCAGACATTCTAGAACTTTTAACATTGGATGAGTGGCATTGGGTTCCTACAGTATTGAACGTCGCAGATGACGCCACTCGTGCGGATTCATGCGTTTTTAAAAACAATTGCCGCTGGATTAAAGGTCCAGAATTTTTAAAATCGCCTTATAGTGATTGGCCTGTTGAACCTCAAAATGTTAAATTCAATGCAGACGAGTTGAAACCGACGGCCTAAAATTAATTCATATATCATAAATGTCAACACCATTCCCATCAAGCCTGTTGCAGCGAATCCGTCTCGCTTTAGCCAATGGCTTCGTTTATTACGGTCTACAGCACGTGCACATGAATACATCAGGCGTTTGAGAGGTAGAGCTAGTGTGAGCGTCTCAACTTCACACACGCCTGCTCCTAGAATTTTTATAACTTCTGTCCACCAGCTTCCACCTCTTACTGCAGAATGCTTGTGCCTAGCCCAAATTCACATCTTACTGCAGTCACAAGAAGACTCATTTCCAGAAGAGCTGGCTGCGTTACATCTGGGAGAGCCGTTGTCTCGCCACAGCAAGTTGTATAGACTTCATGTTATTCTCGACAAAAATGGCCTAATGACGCTATCAGGTCGTATTGGAACAGTTGAAGAAGCAAGTGGAGTCACAAATTTTCCAATTGTACTTGACGGAAGACACCCAGCTGTCAAACTTCTGATAGATCACTTTCATCGGCGTTTCGCACACGGGAATCTTGAAACTGTTGTTAACGAACTCAGGCAGCTGTTTTGGATCTTAAAGCTAAGGAGCGCAGTGAAAGCAGTGGCACATGCCTGTCAGTTTTGCAAAATAAGGAAAGCCATGCCATTAAACCCTCCAATGGGCGATCTCCCCGCAGTTCGTCTAGCCCATCATCGCCGCCCTTTTACTTTTGTCGGCCTTGATTACTTTGGCCCAGTGCAGATTACTGTCGGTAGGAGACATGAAAAACGATATGTTGCATTGTACACCTGCCTCACAACTCGGGCTGTACATTTAGAGGTAGTCCATGACCTCTCAACTGACGCAGCACTAATGGCTTTAAGAAGGTTCACAGCTCGTCGTGGAAGCCCGCAACAGATCTGGTCCGACAACGGAACTGCATTCGTCGGTGCTGCCAAATTTATGCGTCAACTCTATGGTCCAGCAGTGCAGGAAGAAATAGCCAACCAGAACATCGAATGGATGTTCATTTCCACCGTCAGCGCCGTCAATGGGTGGTGCTTGGGAAAGACTCGTGCGTTCGATAAAGTCTGCACTAAAAGTCATTTTGAAGGAGAGAGCCCCAACAGAACCTGTTTTCACGACACTCTTGGCTGAAGCTGAATCGGTGGTCAATTCTAGGCCTTTGAATTATATTTCCGTTAACCCTGGTGACCTAGAAGCACTTACGCCATTTCATTTTCTCATAGGCTCGGCGTCCACAGCTAACCACTTTGGCAAGACTGAGCCACAAGATCTTTGTGGGCGAACTTGCTGGCGCAAAGCATTAAGGCTTACAGATTTATTTTGGAACCGATGGGTGAGAGAGTATCTCCCGACTTTGACACCAAGACGAGGTGACAGGAGCGGTGACGGACAGACCCTAGATGTGGGAGACCTTGTATTTGTGGCAGACGGTAATTTGCCGCGTGGAATGTGGCCACGCGGCCGCATTTCAAGAATATTTCCTGGTGCAGATGGCTTTATAAGAGTAGCCGAGGTCACCACCACTGGAGGAGTCCTTCGCCGCCCCTGCAAGAAGTTGGTGCGACTTCCTGTATAGTTTTTTTCTTTATCTATTGAATATTATTTTCTCTCCCTCTCTTTCTTTCTCATTTTAATTTTCATTTTTGAAAGAGCGGGAGGATGTTACGGAGTAAATACTTCTTTTTATGTTTTGTACTTTTTCCTTTTTTTGAAGTGTCATTTTTTAATATGTTCTGTCTTTTTTTTTTTTCACTTGATTGTCATCTTGGTTGCTGTCCTGGTATGTTTTATTTTCTCTTCTATTAATATAATTTTACGTTTTACTTTGCATCTTATTCCTTAATACAGTCCACTTTTTCCCTTTTTGCCTCCTTCCGTTACACGATTAAAACCTGGGACTTTTGGGTCTGATACCGGTGTGAGGCGGTTACACTACGGCAAATGATCAACTCAGTGCCAATAAATTGAGCTTGCTAGTTCTTCGAGCTATGTCGGTAACTTTGGCGTTCTCCGGCGAATTACTTCGTTCGGATTTGATACCGAGCGACTATGTAATTATGAACCATTCGATCGTAATAGGTCCTCTTCTGGCCAACTTGTTTGCCTTTGATTAAACATTATCATTGTAGAACATATCCAGATCTAATTCTCTGCATCACTTATAAGTCTCCCAGACATGGGACTCCGCTGGGTGTAGACACATTAGCATGTCAGCCAAAAGACGTCCACTGCTAGAGAAATGTCTCCTTCAAGGATTTCCATAACGACCGGTTTTAACATTATTAAA
The DNA here is from genome assembly GCA_949315975.1 of Eudonia truncicolella. Taxonomy (NCBI): domain Eukaryota; kingdom Metazoa; phylum Arthropoda; class Insecta; order Lepidoptera; family Crambidae; genus Eudonia; species Eudonia truncicolella. The sequence continues at coordinate 2,064,567 of OX438848.1, read as the reverse complement.
ACGAATATACCATCCTCTTTATAACAATTGAAATTGACAATAGTAAAAACGCATAACTAAGCGCTATATTAGAGTGCTAAACGTTAGGTTTTGTCCCGAAATACCAGTTTTTCTATTATAATTTATTTCAGATTAATTCCATAGACTGTTAGTAAATATAATGTTAGTTACAAAGAAATGCACATCAAACAAAGACAAAACGAAAACAAGCTTGGCGCACTGGTTACGACCATACACCGTTAGAGGACGGTGTGTCGCACCCAATGTTGCAGCATCAGTGAGTCCCAGTGGTCTAGGCAGCAGTGAGATTACCGACAGGATTATCCTATTGGGGCCTACTGAGATTCCCCTCTAAGCGCGCCTCGTCAAATTGGGATCCTTAGTGTCAATATTAAATGAAATACAGGTTTCTGGCATTACCCCCGTGGTGTAATGGTTAGGACCATCGGTATCAGACTCAGAGGTTTTGGGTTCGATTCCCAACGGGTAGTTGGTAGTAGATTATTTTAATCTGTCGTCTGCTGTCAATACAGACTTAATATAATTTCAATTGTTTGTAGGACGGATTTGGCACTAAGCAGACGAAAGCTTAAGTCCACCTGGTTAGCTACCACCATCTTATCTAAATATGTCGTCATAACATCAATGTTAGTAGCATTGTTGTGTACCGAAAGTTGGTAAGATAGCCAGTTCCTCAATAGTCGAGGTTCCGGGTGAAGGGCGATTCCATCTTCGGCGTTATCGTCACTTAAGATTTAGATGAGATAAAGGCGAAGTTCCCTTGACTTTTCCTATACCAGTGAAAATTAAAAATAAAAATGACGAGAATGGGCGTGAAGGTCACTTGCGAAATACAGTCACCAAACATGGTCACCTAAAACTTAGGTGTAGTAGGTGAATCAACATCAGATTTGATAAACCTCAAATACTCGCTGGAGGAAAACGATTCATCTCTAGGATAGGCTATGAAATTAAAAAAAAACATCTTAATTTCAATAGATAAGATGGTTGGAATTTTCCACCAGCCTGGGATCACATCATACAAAATATTAAATCCGAGCCCCAACACCATACTGCCAGACCAAAAGATACTGTAAGCTCTTTCTGCGTAAAACGCAACGCACCTGATTAAATTAAATGAGGGTATACAAGCTACCAACTAATTATGAGACGACCAACACCTCAGTCTCCCTGTGACCTCGGACCCTGCAAAGGGTTCGAAACGTCAGGATAAACATTAATTAAAACTAATGTGTAAAATAAACGCGAGTAGATCCGAAAAAGTTGTTTAATTTCAATGAATTAAGTCTCTTAACATAACCCTGAGGAGTTCGATGGCGCAGTGGTTAACGCGCCCGGTCTGCGAGTGCTGAGGTTAAGCAACTTTCGCAAAGCCCGGTCATCGGATAGGTGACCAAATATTTATCATCTCGAGCTCTTCCGTGTTTCGGAAGGCATTGGTCCCGGCTGCATTCGCAGTCGTTAACACTAATCCGCACTGGGCCCGCGTGGTGGTTTATGTCCCGTTCTCCCTATCCATCCATAGGGAAGGCTCGTGCACCAGCAGTGGGGACATAAAATGAGCTGATGATGATGATGATGATGATGATGATGATGATGGAACTATAAACCTAACCACCATATCTAACATACTGTGAGAGCACAACTTTATTTATATAACACTGGTTTAGATCGGTAAAAAACCCCACAAAGCCGTCGTAAACGTAGCGTTGCAACGTAAACTTTATAGTGGGGGGTTTAGTTCCCCGGCAGCGGTTTCATTGAAACGATAAATTTCAGCGAACGCTAAATAGAGAACATCTTTTACTTCCTACCTTGGTGAGGCTTTCACCCTGATGAATTTCATGCTATTTTTTATAAGCTTTTTTCGTTGCGACTTTGCAGAGCTTGTTTTTGTCAGCGTCTTCGTTTGGTGTGGCATGCATGATGTATGTATAATTCGCCTCGAGATAAGAAATTGGCTAAAACTTTCTCAAAATTCAATGCCACCGTCATTGAATACAAATTAAAAGGCGTATTCAAATATAAACAAAAAAAGGATCGCTTCATGTTGGAATTAAAAAATATTTTGAAATAAATCAAAATGGTTCCACAAACAAGCAATTTCAAGATGGCGGTCACTTTAGGTCATTCTGGCCTCGAATTCGTCGAATTATCGCAACAATGGCTGGGTATTGGCGATAATCAAGCCAATACGGTTGCCAAATGCGATAAAATAACTTTATACAGTTTATTGTACATTATTTTGTATAACGTTTCAAACAATTCATCCTGCCAAAGAAAGGTCCGGGACTACCCACTTTAATAAAATTGTTCAACTGGTTTTATATGATTTTAAACTTTCTATAGTGAACGATTGCTAAGGTTAAGCAACTTTTGCAAAGGACGGTCATCGGATAGGTGACCAAAAATATGTTATCTCGAGCTCCTCTTTCTTCAGAAGGCACGTAAAGCCGGCTGCATTAGCTGTCGTTAACAACCACCAATCTGCACTGGGCTCGGGTGGTTGTTAATGGCCCTGTTTTCTTTACTTATCCATAGGGAAGGCTCGTGCCCCAGCAGTGGGGACATAAAAATAGTTGATAATGATGATGATAGTGGACCTTAAAATGCATAAATTCTGTTATTCAAACGTCTTTATTATGTTTGATGTCAACATCGCTATAGAGTTTCATTTAAATCAGCTTATTGGTTTCAAATAATTAGAATACTGAAATTATACTTTTTATTTTCAAGTGCTAATTGCTGCACTGAAGCTAAATTAAATATTTATAAAATTTATAAAACACAGTAAAAAAATTAAACGCCCACCTGACCCAGCCAGGAATCGAACCTGGGTCTTCCGCAATCCGGGCGGCTGCACTGACCACTATGCTACCGGGAAGGCTGACGTAAGCGCTGAATTTTGTCACATCACTGCTTTTTAATTTTTGAGTGCTAATAGCACAGTGCCATCTATCCAACGGTCGTTGCAACCGATGGCCATGCAGTGGGTGGGCGTTTAATTTTTTCACTGTATTTATAAATTTTATAAATATTTAGAATACTGAAGTTTGTATTGGGTAACAGAAAAATGAAATGGCTCGGTAACTCGCTACTGTTTCAACAATTTTTAATTTTCAGTGCATTTCTTTTCCTCTAAATGAGCTTACAATATCTTCTGAATTTGTATTGCCTTGCTGGGACTGGAATTTTTTAACCTACATAATGGTAAATATAGGGAAGTACAGAGAGATGTTGACGTAGTTATTCCAGGCAGGTGTAAATTCCAACAGTTTTTCTCTTTTGAAATTTGGATGAATTTAAATCTTGCGCATGCTAATTATGAACACCTTGTTCTTTAGCGAGTATTTTGGCAATAAAAAAATATCTTGTCTTATCTTTGGTACATCCATTTGAATTTTGCGCCTGCGTGCGTGCGTTTTTACTAGCATTTGTGTTTGTGCGTGCGTGTGTGTGTGAGTTCGTTTGTCTATAAACTTCGATTCAATCACGATTATCTCAAGATAGTTTCTTTGCTTTCACTATAAGTCAATGGATATATTTATAATCCTTGACATAAGTTTGACTTGACATTACTATTTCAAATATATTCCGTATTAAAAATATCATTTGAAGCACGTTCATGTGTGCGGACTGTTATCTTGTGACTAACTAACAGTTTTAAATTAAGCAGGGAGAAATTTCAAGTGGTGAAAGAATATTCATTCATTTATTTATCTCGAGCATCAATGGCTCATTTGGGTTAGTTACAATAAATACCTTATCCTATGTTAGTAAAATTAACAATTTCAATAAAATTAAAACACAAATACATAAATAAATAAATAAAATTTTAAATCAAAATTACATTTAAATAATTTAAACAAATCAAATTAAATCAAAAATTAATCAATAAATTATATAAATTATAAAATAAATAAATCAAATTCTAAATCAACCAAATTACCTTAAATGAAATAATAAATATTATATTTAAAAAAAAAAATTGTAAAAATCTAGTCTTAAGAAAGAAAATAAATAAAGAGTATAATAATAAATTTTATTTATTTGAGTGGCTGTCAATACCGTCTCTCCGGCACCGGGACGGCAACATGCCCACCGGAACAATGGCGGATGAATGGGCAGTCCAGCCTTCCCGCGATCATCTCCAGGACGGTGTTGGAGCTGGCTCGCACTCTGTGCACCATAGACCCGGCGCGCTTCCGCATAGTCGCGTGAAAGCAGTCCGTGCGCGCCTCCGCGAACATGCCTGAGGCACTGCAGTATCGGGGCAGCCCCACCACCGCCCTGAAGGCGTTATTGTACTGGACACGGAGGGCATTGTAATTTCTTTGAGTGTAATCAGCCCACAAGCTGCATGAGTAGAGTGATGTACAGTACGCTCGAAAGAGCGTAATTTTAACCTCTTTTGAGCATCGCGCAAATCTGCGGGCTACCATATTAGCTCTTACCGGCAACGCCCTCCGTTTCCGTTCTATATCTGCGTGATCCTTGAGGTCGACAGTTAGAACATGCCCTAGGTGTTTAAATTGTTCAACCCTTTCCAAAGGAACACCATTGAGCTTAACCGCAGGCATGCTCCCAAAACATTTTGCGCCGGTAGTCTCAAAAACCATACATTGACTCTTTTTAACATTATACACTAAGCCGTGCCCACAAGCATATTCCTCGCATGCTCGTAACAGCTGTCTCAGGCCACAGATCGACGCGCTCATCAGCACCATGTCATCCGCGTAACTTAAGTTATTGACACACATACCGTCAACGTGACATCCGACATATACGACATATACATCTTCACTTTAGTTTAACCATTAACCTCATAGCTGTTTGTAGTAAAAAAGACAGGAGGTGCAGAAGATATATTGCATTAGAAAACTGCCTGCCTGTTCAACCCTAACAGTAAACAACTGTTTATGGGGCACAGTTTTTATTGCCTCTTGTAAATTGGCTGTTACCGCCAGTCTAGATGCAGGCTTTCAGCTTTGTAACACAAATTAGGAGCGTTCTCTCACCTATTTTGTTAGAGAGTATCACGCGATTCACAACCTTCTCGACTGGCAATAAGAATGTAAATGTCTTTGTGGTGACTGCGCTTTTGACGGTATCTGGTCTGCGGTCTTTTATTAATTGCTCACTGTATTCTTTGGTGTATTTTGAATGATATCTTCATATTATGTCTAATTAGAAAGGGGGATTGACAGACAGAGGTGCCTATAGCTTAACGTATGCTAAGTCTCTTCAACTAGTTGGTATGTTTTTCTAAATTCCTTGCAAATAAGCACTTGGCCTTCATCCCACCAGATGTTAAGTGAGGCCGAAAGTAAAACGATACTTTCACCCGGAGTGACAACTACTGAGGAACTGGCTGTCTTACTTCGAAATGTTGGAAAGATGGTGCTAGCTAGCCAGGTCAGGACTCAAAACAAGCGCTACCACCAAACCGAGTACAACCCCGGATATCTGAATCTTAGACCAGAGGTTTCCACTAGACCACATAGGCTGTTCTACCTCTCCTTTTCTTTTACAGTCCACGTCTCAGCTCCGTACAAGAAAATAGGAAATACTAACGTTCTCAAAAAGCGGATTTTTGTGGCCAGTCAGCCGTTTGCCTGGTTTAATTGGTTGCGATTCCCCTAGGGTTTAGTGGGTTTGCCTTTCACTATCGCCCATCTAGCTCTTGCATTGGAAGAGAGGGACCGGAAAGCCACCAAATAACCGTGCTGCTCCTCTGGTGGCCGAAATCCATAGATAAAAATGAGGTCATTATTTTGACAACCTTCTTCGAGATAAGTAGCAATTGTTGTACTGGCCGAAAACACGTGAGCAGGCAGCCGCCAGTAATGTCTGAGAATAATAACTAAAGTATGTATGAAATCCTTATCTGGCGTGTCATATAAAAATGGAACGAACTTTTAACTCCGAAACATGGCAACCGTGGAGGTTACCACCAAGGATTTTATTTAAATTTCGAACTGGCTTGTTAGTATAATGCTATTTATAGAATCAAATGAAGAAATAATCAAATGAAAAGAAAGAAATAGTATTGGTGCTCCATCGGCTGGAGTAGTTGACAGCTGATGTTCTACTCGTTTCTATTATTTTAATTGATAGTAGCTACTAGGCGTTGATGGACTCCCGTATTTTCACGTTTTTCCATCAATGTTTTGCCGGCCGCTGCAGTGAACTTTTCCAGCATTAATGTATTTGCATTCTTTCCAGTGAAAGGTAAAAATAAAGTGGATATTCTTTTTCACGGGGGTTAGGAACCGCATTAGGGGAAATCCACACGTAATTAAGCTATCGCACGTTTAAATCGAGGGGGCGATAACGGCGATTGGAACTGGGAGACGTTTCGCGTCTGTGTTGTATGGAAGAGGATTTTGTGATTTCCATCTGGAAATCAATAAAATGAGAATTGATTGTTGATATTTCGAAGTTTTGTCGAAATAACACATCCTATTACTACATAAATGTTTTTTACTAGTGTAGACCGCGTATCGGCAAACGTAGTGTAGGACGCCCTTAGACTAGGTGGAACGACGATCTACGCAAGGTGGCTGGCAAGAGCTGGATGAGAGTAGCCGCGGATCGTGCTCGGTGGCGTGCACAAGGAGAGGACTATGTCCAGTAGTGGACTAGTATAGACTGATGATTATTATTATTATTATTATTATTACCCGATTAAAAGTATGTGACGACTTTGCCATAAGTTATCGCTAAGGAATCTAGGAGCTCATTAACGCGCCCATTCTGCGAGTGCTGAGGTTAAGCAACTTTTGCAAAGACCGGTCATCGGATGGACGACCAACACTTTATCATCTCGAGCTCCTCCGTGCTTCGGAAGGCATGTAAAACCGTTAGTCCCGGCTGCATATAACAACCACCAATCCGCACTGGGCCCGCGTGGTGGTTTATGGCCCATTATCCCTATCCATCCATAGGGAAGGCTCGTGCCCCAGTAGTGGGGACATAAAATGAGCTGATGATGATGATGATGAAGTAATCACATTTTAGATATTTCAGAACTGAAATCACATGGAATGATAAAACAGCTCTTGGATAGCTAAACTTTAAGTTAAAAATATTTTTCAATAATTTTCACATAGATATTCAAATCATTTACTACATACTGGAATGTCTCCATGACATAGCTAAAATAATATGTAAATTAAAGGCGGCCGGGCGCATTTCTGACGCGGTCCATGACGTCACCTCAAGAATTTTAATGCAAATTTAAACCTAGCTACACGGTGACAGACACACGGATATTGCGAAGCTGTCCTTGGGTTATTTGCCCGGGAACAGAACGGGGTGCGAATGTCAAGCGTTCGGGAAATTGTGTCAAGAGCCATTTCACATTACCGTATCTCATGCAACACACAGAACGGAGGTGCAGTGGTAAACACGCTTGGTCTGCTATTGCTGAAGTACGACCGCACGACGCAAAGACCGGTCACCGAATGAATGACAAAAAAATTATCAACTCGAGCTACTCCGTGCTTCAGAAAGCACGTAACGCCTTTGGTCCGGCTGCATTAGTTGTTAACAACCACTGATCCACAATTGACCCGCGTGGTGATTTATTTATGGCCCGTTCAGCTTGTGGTGTTTCCATCCATTGGGAAGGCTCGTGCTCTTCAGTGGAGGTATATGTAAAATGAGCTTATTATGATCTCATACAACTTCAAAGTTCGAATTCTTTGTTACCAATTAGCAGATTTGAGTGCAACTTTATTTAGGAAAAAATACACAGTTGAAGATTTTTTTTAATAAACTTTCGAATAAAATGAGAAGTTTATAATAATACTGTCAAATTGTGCGAACTGCAACTGCAGGTCTAGCTAGAGCGTTGTGGAAGTGTCCGAAAGGGTTCCCATGACCTCGTCAGGCTCCACCATGCCGGCGTTCGATGAGTCCCCCTCGGATGAGGACGACGCGATGATCGCCGGTTTGCTGGTTCCAAGGTGACGGGAGGACATCGGAGTGGTTTTTACCGAGTCGGCCTAGACTCGCTTTCTCTAGGGCTTCGGCCCTGGAACAGAGTCTTAGCCAGCCTCGTACAGCCAGCGGGACCCCTCTTTGCCCGCTGATGCGTCTGTTAGCAGATTTCCACTCCGTCAAAAAAAAAAAAAGGTCTAGCTAGAGCAAGAGTTCAATGAAAGTCTAACTGATGTTTCTTAAAATGTACATTGTGGAATAAACATTATGCGTGTCATATGCAAATTTGTAAACAACTTGATATTTTACATCGGAACTATAAATTGTATGAAAATACTATTGCGTTACTTAAAAGCTTCTAATAACAATGTTTCATCTTGTTTTTAGGTATAGTTTAAAGGTTTATTTAACATATAATATTTTATGTATATCATATCAATCAACTTTTATATGTACATAATACATTAATACAATTATAATCATTATAATTTATGAAATGTTTTTGTTTTTTTTTTGTTTATATAATTTTAACGCAAATTTTCTTGCGAAACAAATTACAAAAACACAAATGTTAAAAAAAAAATCCTGCTTGTGGAAATTTTTTCAACATTTGTGTTTTTATTATAATTTATGTTATTATAAAGAGCTTGATCGAAAATCGCATATAAATTAGTCAGTCATTTATTTTTTTTGTTTTCAATATACTGTCATAACTCTGTATTTCCTTTAACATTTTAACTTTATAGTTAAAATAGTAACTCCGGTTTGTCTGTTTGTAGAGTTTGCTGGAGCTGATGCTTACGGGTCGTGATCGTGTGAGTCAAGCGACTTTTGCAATGCTGGGGGATCGGATGGGTGACCAAATTGGAGTTAAATATTATAAATATATTTTAACCACCCCTGTGGTCTCGTAGTGAGCTACCGGACACATACACAGAGGTTCCAGATTCGTTAACTAACGTATTTACGTAGTATTTGTTCTCTCTTTCGTTCGTGGTAAGGCTTGCGGAAAGTCTGTTGAAGTCTTTGAGGCTATAATAATGTTTCCAACGTACCACAGAGACGGTTAAGCCCAAAATTTAACAAATTTTGTATGTTTTCAAAGTACCTAATCTTTTAATTCATTCATTTCATTGTTGTTTTTTTTATAAATTTTCTTTTTAAAAGCCCTTTCCATATGTGTTGCACTTCCTTTTTCTCTCAATACCTGTTAGCAATCTTACCATCTTGATTCGCGAAATATTTAAATTGGCTGTAAGCGAAGTTGCTTCGGTTCAAACTTAAAAGCCGTACATGCTTCATGTTGTATGGTAGGTTGATAGAATGTACAGGGTCATTATTATCATCAGCATTAATTTAGATCAATTATATTAGATTGATACAGGCCTAAAATTAAGAGAAAATGGTAAGCTTTTATACAATAAATAAAATCTGAAATAGAATTAATAATTGAAATGAAACAACTTTTACGGATCTACTCGCGTTTATTTTACACATTAGTTTTAATTAATGTTTATCCTGACGTTTCGAACCCTTTGCAGGGTCCGTGGTCACAGGGAGACTGAGGTGTTGGTCGTCTCATAATTAGTTGACTAATATTTGACTAATATAATATTTTACTAATATTTGACTAATATTGACTAATATAAACATTAATTAAAACTAATGTGTAAAATAAACGCGAGTAGATCCGTAAAAGTTGTTTCATTTCAATGTGTAGTGTTCGCGTAAACTTTAGAAAACAATATAGAATTAATAAACCAAAAAAAACTAGGGCAGTTTCATACTTTTAGTTTTTTTTTGGTAATGCTCACATCGCTGGAATTAGAACGATGAAATTTTGCAGGCAGGTCGCGCATAGACAAGGCATAATACCGAATTTTCCGTAATTCTCTCGGAATCACGGAATACGAGTGCATACACAAACAAAGTGACAGGAAAATCTATAACATTATTGTATAGCTAGTGGCCCGCTCGCGAATTCGACCGCTTCTCGAACTGCTATTATAGCGCCACCTACCGGGTCTAATTGTGAATCGAAAACATCCAGAGACCCACTTAAGCACACAAAAAAATCATCAAAATCGGTCCAGCCGTTTAGAAGGAGTTCAGTGTCATATGTGTATGATTAATGTGTATGATGTATGTATAATTATTTATTATAAATATTTATAAAATTTTATAAAATACAGTGAAAAAATTAAACACCCAGCCAGGAATCGAACCTGGGTCTTCCGCAATCCGGGCGGCTGCACTGATCGCTATGCTACCGGGAAGGCTGACGTAAGCGCAGAATTTTGTCACTGCTTTCTAATGTTTTATCGTGCTTTTTTTTTTGTGCCTTTTTTATCGTGCTTAACAAAACCGAAAAATAAAAATTTTATAAAAATATGTATTAATATGTTGAGCACCACAAATACTTTCGGCTAATATCTGCTCGAATATAGGCCTTCCCCAAGGATTTCCACAACTGGAGACGACCGCTCGAGCGCTATTCACATACAGCGTCCTGAGACTATGTCGAGGGATTATAGAGCGGTATCTGTTGGCTTCCTATTTTATATTATAACAAGGTATATAAAGTTGGAGATTGACCAGAGCATCTTACTGTAACGTTACACGGATGCGAGCATTCGCATGATCAGTACTGTAAGCCGAGCCGCTCGCCGCAAGCTCCGCCTGCTATCGGTCAGTCAGCAATGACTTATCAAGGTCGATTACAATGATACGGTCCGGTCAGACGCCATTGTAAAGGTTAGGAATTGGCCTTCATCTAACTTGACGTTTATTGACGTTTGACGTCCTGAGACTATTTTAAGGGATTGAAAAGCGCTATCTATTGGCTCTATCTATCTATTGGCATCTTTAGGAGCTCGATGGCGCAGTGGTTAACGCGCCCGGACTGCGAGTGCTGAGGTTAAGCAACTTTCGCAAAGCCCGGTTATCGGATGGATGACCAAAAAATTATCCTCTCGAGCTCCTCCGTGCTTTGGAAGGCACGTTAAGCTGTTGGTTCCGGCTACATTAGCCAGTTGTTAATAACTACCAATCTACAAAGGCCCGCGTGGTGTATGGCTCGTTCTCTCTATCCACCCGTAAGGAAGGCTCGTGCCGCAGCAGTGGGGACATAACAATGAGCTTATGATGATGATGATGATGATCTATTGACATCCTGTGTTCGTGACGTCACTTTTCAAATTCTCTCAAGAAATACGCGTAAGGTCTTAGGTAAGTCCCACATCTTTACTGAGATACTCAAGGGGTTGGGGACATATCATTTCAACAAGACTGATAGTAGGTATAAGAAGAGTAATATAATTTCGTGCATGCGCTTTTTGACTGCAAAAGGATCTTTGGGGTTTTAATCTAAATTCTTGGTGAAAATATTAAACACAGTCCAGTCATCAAATAAGGACTTGTTTGAATTTAATTATCTTGAACGCTAGACAATTTTATTTTGTAATGGAAAAATCCATAGACTTAACAATACTTTACTTAAACTAACAAAAATACTTGTAAGAAACATTGTTTTGTTCAGTTTTGAATTAAATAGCCTCAATTTGATCGATTTCAAGATAATTAACAGTTTTAAAGCCTTTTTTGTTGCAACCGGGCAAGTGCGAGTCGGACTCGCCCACAAATTCCGTACAAATTTATGGGTACATATTTTATAGTTCAGGAATCGAGTCTCGAACTTTTCCGGACTGTTAGGTACTACATACATCAAAGTTATTAGATACCTTTTATATATAAAAGAGGAAAAAGGCATTTCTTTACATCAAAAAAACTATACATACGAAAACTATACATCATAAAAATAATTAAAAATCTGTTTAAGCTTGTGCAAATGCAGTCCTTTCATACGATACCCCACATGACACGGTTAACTTACTTTAAAATGTGGACCCCTGTGTTCCTTGCATAAAGAGCTTGTTTTCTTGTGATTTAAATAAATATGTATACTTTTTAGACTTTTCCTGTACTTGTAGTATAAGATGATATTACTTACCAAACTTCATAGTTCTAGGCAAGTACCCTATGAATTTTGATTCCATTGAGAGTGTCGAAATATACGTTTTTTGCGACATAAACGGCCGTATATGAATTTTCGTTTGATTTTTTACAGTTTCAAAGGACCGCAGACCTGCGTATACGGTTTTAATTTTAACTCGATACCTCCACGCGTTCTTGTGATAAAGGATCTTGACAGACAGAAAGACAGACAGACAGACAGATGGACAACAATGTGATCCTATAAGGACTCCGTTTTTTTCCTTTTGAGACACGGAACCCTAAAAACAGAGAGTAGTTCTTTAATACCAACACAAAATTTGAACAATTCATCCCAGGCTATAAATTAAATAAATCCGAGACACACTCTTCACCCGACCTGGTTATTGAAATAATGAACAACATAATATATCAACAGATATATTATGATATATTATATATTATGTTAAAAGATATATTATATATTATGTTAAAAGTTGTCATAGATGCTTCAAAATAAATATTTTTAATTTAATTCTTATTTATCTTCAAGGCAACAGGCTTTGTCAACAGGCAGCAGCATCTGCAAGGCAAAAATAAGACAAAAGAAGAATATTATATTAAAGAAGAAGAAAATAAGATAAAGTCCAGTTAAGTCGTTTCTAAGTCTACGTAGAACGCCAGACGGACGCTACGAGCAATGTGAAAAACAAAAGAAACCTATTAACGGTGCGTTTACAAGCACTGAAGTGGAAATGGCTTGTGAACGCACCTTTCCTGGAGGAATTGTGGTCTATTATTTATAGCGCAATTCAATAAACAGATAAATTACTTCTTAGTGGGAAAGTGAAGGGCAAAGCTTGCAGTTTTGTTTTATTATGATATAAATCTTAAAGGAATGTTGTAAGATTATTATATAAAAATTATATAAATTACTTACCACCGTAACGTAACTTCCGTCGGTACGTGATGAAGAAAAATTATGAAAATTACTATAATTATGAAAACAATACCAATAGTGATTAGTCTTTTAAACACACTTTGCCTCATTTAGGTTTAGAACTTAGGACCACTGGTTATAAGGCTGAGCGCTATAATACTCGCCCACCAAGGCGATTAGCAAGTTTAGTATAAGGTAAGCGTATTTTCTGTATTGATCTACCATCAGAACAATATAACTAAACTTTCGAAACGTAATATTTTAATAATCACATTTATCTTTTTTTTGTAAAAAAAAGAAACTTTTCTACCTTTCTTTGTAACGTTTTTGTTTGGTACAACCGTAATTTGTTTGTCCTACTTGGAGTGGCCCGTAAACTCGCTGATAAGCCGAGAGAAATGTCTATGAGTTGTTTCCTAACAAGAATTTTCTTGTCTCTCTACCTTGAAGTTTGAAAAGGAATACTATAATAGTTGTATACTTTGCATCTGTTAGATATTTGAAAAACTTGAGCAATTGCAGATTAAAATGTCTTTTTGCTTGTTACAAATAATAAGAAGTTCACTTGCGAGGCTCAGATCTTCTCTTTGATACAGACATAGCAAAAGAGTAGATAAGGCTTCCGCATCTCTCTCTGATCTTGTGATTAGATCATCGATCCTATTTCACTCCTCCCGAGTTCGATTCCCAGCAAGTAATAACTAAATAATAAATTTAGCACGAAGCTTCCACCATTTTATCTAAATTTGTCGCCATACACCACCACCATCACCATTTTAGTATCGTATTATTGCGTACCGACGGTTAGAGATAAGATAGCTAGAGTCTCAGTAGTTGAGGATTCCGAATAAAGTGTGCCTTCAACCAGCTCATAAATGTCCCCACTGCTGGGGCACGAGCCTTCCCTGTGTATGGTTATGAGAACGAGCCATAAACCACCACGCCGGGCCCAGTGCGGTGGTTTGTACCTTGAACCTTACATCACTCAACATCAGGTGAGATGATGGCGAAGTAAGTTACGAATCAAGAATCTATGACAGATTAATCACATATAGACATAACAAAATTCTTAAGGACCATTTGCCTTAATCGCCACGCTTAGCAGGCGCGATGGCGATCGCTGTAAGGTAAGAATAATCCCAAAGAGACGCTGCTGCCCAACCCCTGGAATGAACCCTTAGTCTACGACACCCACGGGAAGTGATGGGGTGGTGCAATTCTTTATCTCCAGCACCACACAGGTAAGGTAAGCGTAGGCAGGCCTCCAACGTGGACCGACGATCTGGAAAAGGTTACTGGTAGCCGCAGGATGCGAGCAGCAGAAAACCGGTCGTTGTGGAGATCCTTGGGGGAGGCCTTTATCCAGCAGTGGCCGTCTTTTGGCTGATGATGATGTTAGAAAATGAGTTCAACTTGCTAGACTACAACCCGGATGGCGCTGCGCTATTCAGCTTACAATTATTTAAAACCTACCTACGAGTTATATACAACGTGTAACAGAAAGGTGGGACTTCTTGGCGGGAAAGTGAAGAGTCATGTCTGCGGTTTTGTTTTATTTTCTATAATTTGTGTTATGTCGAATATTAATGTGAAATAATGGTGGATTATTAACCGTTAAGTGTTCGTGAGTGTACATGAGTGTTGGCAAATGAAACAAAACAGCGCAACGTCACATTTCAAATTCTCTCAAGAAGTCTGCGTGAGGGCTTAGTAAAGCCCCACATCTTTACTGAGATACTCGAGGGGTTGGGGGGTTATATCATTTCTCACTTCTCATTTTTATTATCATTCATCATCATCATACTGACTGGAAGGAAATATTGTATATTTATGTATTACTTGTAAGAAAAATTACTTTGACACTGGCTAAATGTGCTAATCGCACGAAGCCATCAACTAAAAGAAAGAAAAGAAAGAACAGAAAGGTGTGATAGAAATGATACGTCTATCAAATCTAGATATTGTATGTGTTGTTACTTAGACATAATTACTAAATCCTTTATTGTACATAGAAATTACAGAATAAATTACATTATAAAAAACATATACAAGGGTGAGCTTATGTCTAAAAGAGATCTCTTCCAGCTGTAGTTGGAAAATAAAGTCTGCGGGACTAATTATTGACCATAACATAAATAGGTACTAATAGGTAATAATTATAAATATATATATATATATAATATATACATATTATCATCTGACTTTATAACTATTATAATGTTACTGATTACTGCTCAAGCTGGAGAGGTAGTGCTCTTTTAATTTGTGTTTAAAAGATGCTACTGATGCAATTGTAATTTAAATATTTAAATTAGTGAAGTCATGCGCATCATGCGTGGCGATTAGGGCAAATTCCCATCAAAATGATTTATCCTTGAGGAAGGCCTTTGTCCAGCAGTGGACGTCTTTTTGGCTGAGATGATGCGCATCAGGCGCGCATAAGCAAACAGTGATAAAAATATGGGTACACAGAAGTTACTAAGTCACTAGGGCTGTGATTTGTTTACTTTGATGTGACGTCACAATACAAATAATTAATAAAAAAAATCATAACAAATTAAAGTTATTAATTATTACTTTGCACACAAGATCTAGGTCGAATACACTTTGGATGTTTTCATTTTTATCACATATATCTGTTGCACGTTGAACATTCGACCGATGTTTATGAATTAATTACGAAAAGGAGTCTATGAAACGGTTGATAATTAAATAAGTCTTTCATTGTTAAGGCGAGGTCACCGAACAATTTCATCAGCATTTAGAACGCTGGATATACTGCGATAACGCTGCGGGCTGTTTCGAGGAGCTAAGAAAGTTGGTACGCACACAAAACCTATTTAAATGTATCATATCGAGCTCCGAGTAAAGCCGTTGCTTCCGGCTGCATTATAAGCCGTTAACAATCACCAATTCGCACTGGGCCGCATGGTGGTTTGTGGCACACTTTCCCTACCCATCCTGGGTTCAATTCTCGGGTCAGGCAAAGGCAATACATAGAGGGTTTGTGATCGCCAACCCTCATTTTATTGTATTGATTTCAACGACGGAAGCGTTTACCCAGCAGTGGGACAGTTTATTGTAGTATATAGGATATTTAGGTACTTTGACATTTTTTATTATTTTGGAACACTAAAGACAAGACAGCCTTATTCTCAATCGTATGAGGATTCCGGGTAAAGTGCACTACCACTTTCGGCTTTATCATCACATATCAGGCACTTATAAGTTATCAAAATGAAAATAGAAATACTCTTATTGTACATCATACAAAAAGATATATACAGGGTGACTCAAAACTACGTTGGCAAATATTTACAATAATATTTTTATTTTATTTTGAGTAACAATTACAATTTATTAAGTACATTAAAAACAGAACTATTTCGCCACACGGTTGACTAATTGTCTTCAAAATAAACTTTAAAAAAATAAAAATTCAAAATAAAATTTAAAAAAAAGAAAACTAAACCGTGTTTCAATTTTGAAATTTATCGTTTTGAATTTTCACGGTGTATATACAGACAGAGGACATTACTAGCAGTAGTACAAATGGAGGCCTTATCGCTACAGAGCAATTTGTTCCAGGCAATGCGTTGAACTTGACAAAAATAAGTATTAAAAAATTAGCAGTTAATAGTGTTTTCGGTAATAAATATAATATACCTAATTTTTACGACATGAATGCAATAAATATATTTGAGTTGGACTATCACTACATAGTATAAAACAAAGTCGCTTCCCGCTGTCTGTCTGTCCCTGTGTATGCTTAGATCTTTAAAACTACGCAACGGATTTTGATGAGGTTTTTCTTTAATAGATGTATAATACATGCATATAATTGGACCCGGTAGGTGGCGCTGCTTTAGGGTTCTAAAGGATGCGGGTATTCACACAAGCGGACGAAGTCGACTGTTATATGTAGATAATTGTGCCATATCCATGACTGTCGTTATTTAGTAAATCCCACCCGCAATTCGGAGTTATCTCTACTCAACAAAAAGTTATTTCATCGTCTCAGAGCGGCGGCGCAAAGTAACTGATTGATGGAAACGTTTATTTATTTGTCTTTTAACGAAATCCGATATGAAAGCGGCGCCGCGCCTAAATTGACCCAATAAGCCCCAATGGATGGCGGAGATAACGTTCTAGTTGCTTAGTAACAGACGCTACGCTTTGAAGTAGCTCATGTTTTTGGAACTGTGTCATCCTGGTAGATAGATGATTTGCACTATGCGCAGCATAGTTGGAATGTCCTTTAATCATCATCACCAGCTTATTTAAGGGTTCAAAGGATTCAATTCAAATAAAAGAGTTATTCAAATAAAAGAGAGAGAGAGAAGAGAGAGAGAGACATTCTATCTTTTTAAATTTTTCATTGCTTAGGATACAATCCGTGCGGCCTTAATAATATTACGGTCGAATTTCGGCCACGGCGACCACTAGTTATTATGCAATTTTGCATTCTCTATACTATATACTAGTTAAGTGAGTTCGATTCCCACTCAAGCTTTCTGATGCTGGTTGATTTAACCTAGTAAAATGTTATTTTATCATAATATAGCTTTAAAAACAAATAAAAATAAATGTTCAAGACATTAATTCAATTTAAAAGCTTTCGTCGTTCTCAATACTTCTAAGAAGAGCTTTCGTTTTAAATAGCACTGTTTGCGCTACACTTGTGGAGCTGCTATGCTCCTGAAATATCGCTGGAACGTTTCAACGAAGACTGTGTTGTCTTGTACGCAAACATCTCACGCATACGTGTTTCTTATAAATTGCTTGAAAACTCTTCCAGAACACTTCACTTCAAATTGTTACGTTTTAATGGAAAGTGCGTTATTAAATATGAAATAGAGCGCGGTATAAGAGGATTGTGCTAAGAATTCGACTGGGTAGCGACGTTATAACGTATTTTCTTAGTTATATACCAATATGGATAGTTATAGCGCAAAGTCTGCTATTGCTATGGTTAAGCAGCTTTCTCAAAGGCCGGTTATCGGATAGGTGACCAACAGCTTATCATCTCGAGCTCCTCCGTGCTTTGGAAGGCACGTAAAGCTGTTGGTTGCTAAATTAGCAGTCGTTTACAACCCCTAATCCACACTGCGCCCTCGTGGTGGTTTATGGCCCGTTTTCCTAATTCTTCCTTAAGGAAAGTCAAAGTCAAAGTCTCGTTCCCAAGCACCACTGCATGTCCCCACGGACATAAAACCCTAATATCGGGCAAAGACCTCCGTCATTTTAATCAAATCATCGCTACAATGGACTGGTATTGGCGTAATATCTCTACCAGTGGGGACTGGTGGAAAAAAAATCACCTATCCCTACCAGTGGAGATAGCCTGGTAGGGATAGGTGGAACAGGGGGTAATCACCTCCGTAGCCGAGTGGCTTGCACGCCGGACTTTGGGCGGCACTAACTCTGAGGTCCGTGTTCGATTCCCGGTCGGGTCGATGTCGAAAACTAACTTTTCGATATTGTGTCGGGTCTCGGTGGTTGTGGTACCGTCGTTGTTTCTAATTTCCATGAAACGAGTGCTTTAGCTACTTACCTTGGGATCAAAACAATGTATGTGATGTTGTCTATACATTTATAGATATGATTTCAATTTTGAACCGTTTGTTTAGTTAAATATTTATAAAATTTATAAAATACAGTAAAAAAATTAAACGCTAAATTTAACGCCGTTGTTGGATAGATGGCGCACTGTGCCGCTATTAGCACTCAAAAAAATATATTAAAAAGACAAAATTCAGCGCTTACGTCAGCCTTCCCGGTAGCATAGCGGTCAGCGCAGCCGCCCGGATTGCGGAAGACCCAGGTTCGATTCCTGGCTGTGTCGGGTGGGCGTTTAATTTTTTCATTGTATTTTATAAACATTTAATATTTTAGTTCAGTGCAGCAAGCACTTATAAAATAAAAAGTTACAATTTACTATTAATTTATCACTATAAATAATTCAACAAATCTTTCTCGAATTCAGTCTTGAATTAAAATGCTTTTAAAATTTTGGTTGATACCCACATGACTAATTAGTATAGACCAAGCGGACAATTTAATTGAAATACAAAAGGTTACTTTAATGCTTGGATTATTTAAAGTAATATTTTATTTTCTTGGATTAACGCAAAGCTCTCTCAAGTAAATATGTGAGTTCTAAAATCTGTTCTCGATGATAAATTTGTAAGCTGCAAACATAACTTCGTTAATCCACATTTGAAGCCTTTGTTTGTTTGCCACATTTTGTTCTGTTGTGTTAGAACCACGATAGCTCAATTGGAAGAGCACCTGACCCGGTATGTCAGAAGGGTGCAGGTTCAAATCCTGCTCGTGAAAATTTTTTCAACATTGTGTTTTTGTAATTTGTTACGCAACAAAATTTGCGTTAAAATTATATAAACAAAACAAAAACATTTTGTTCTGTTATATTTTAACTAGTACTTTGCACGCGACTTCGTCGTGGACTTCATATTTTTCCGTAAACTATTTTTATCAAAATAAAGTATAGCCTATGTACACCTTTCGGAGCCTCCTACATCAAAATTTAAAAACTTTACCTCTTTCTTATGTTAGTATCTAGTATCTAGTTTGTGTTTTTGTAGCTAGTATCTAGATTAAAGATATAATATGAAAATATTTTAATAAGGAGTTTTGCCATAAAACAGTTTGAATGTGTAAAGAAAAGGATGGCTTTAAATTAAAAGGAAAAATGTTGTAAAACTTTCAACGAGGAAAATTAAAATATATTTTTTAACAATCGTTACAAATAATATCATAAAATTGTATTACTTATTACGTATTTTGTTTTTTTTTAAATCATTAGCAGTTGAATGCACTAATCAATCTGGTATGCTGTTAAAATTATTGTTATTCTAATTGTTAATTAAATTTAAAAAAAATATATGAAAATTTTGCACGCTTTTCTCTGACTAAACATTTATTGGAGATGATTATCATTAATTTCCTTAAGTTCTGGCTTGGAGACCCCGAACAGGGAGAATAAGTGTTGGCAGACCACCGACCATATAGTCTGTTGATCTCATTAATATGTCAGCAGGCCCGACCTGGATCAGAAATACCACAGACCGCACAATGTGGAAGAAAAAGAGTCATACCTCCAGCAATGGACAACAAACAGTATACTGAAAGGAAATAAGGTTGAAATTAAAAACTTTCCGTAATATGGAGTACATTTTTAAAAAAGATAACGATTGTTTATTTTTTTAAATAATTATAATATTTCATGTTCTTTAAATTAATAATTGGCTAGTATGATCAAACTTATCATAACGAGTAAACATCTGAAAAGTTTTTCAATTAAACGAACTAACTAAGACTCTACGAGTATTTAGAGACTAAATGCTAAGTGAAAGACCTTTAGCGGCAATTGACCTTAAGGCTTTGTCACACTAAAAGCGAAGCCGAAGCGACTCAGAAGCTGCGCATCGAAGGTATGGCAGTACGCAATACATTTTGCAGTTCCTGCGAACTTTTTCATAACCAAAACAAGCGCGTATTAGCTTAATGGAGAGGTTAAATAGAATAATTATTGTATGGGATTGATTTAAGCGTCATGTATATCGTCGACTTGTCTAGGGGGGCGAGCGGGGGGTGGGTGAGGATGGCGCAGGACTGTGAAGAGTGGCGTGCGAGGTATTTCTACATAAATACATAAAGTATCTGACGACTGATAAAATATCTAAAGTATTTGACGACTTCCGAAGCCGAGTGGCTTGCACGCCGGAGTTTGGGCGGCTCTAACTCTGAGGTCGCGGGTTTAATTCCCGGTCGGGAAAATGTCCAAAAGATCTTTTCGATTATTTTTATCTTACACCTCCAACGGAATGGGAGCCTATTTTATGCTATTTTTCTCTTTAATGCTAGTTTTCGCTTTTATTCCTCTCGTACTTTCATTCTGCATACTAATCTTTCATACGTCATCTTTTGTACACACACCTGCACATCAACCTACCACAAACTGTCAAATTTCCTCAATAGACTTTGAACTTTATGCCTTTAATATATGGTTGAAAATGTATTAAAGAAATTTGTCAGTTTTAGATAGGTTGATGTGCAGGCGTCTGTACTTTTACGGGTGGGATGCCCGTCTATAGTCTATACTATATCTAGCTATATATTCTTGTCTTTGTCTATTTAAATTTCTTGTTGGGTGCAAAGAAAGGTACACAAAATGTTAATTTTACATTAGTCCTTATATAATAACATCATTTTATACTAATCTTATTTTATTACATTTCTTGTTCTTGGTACATTTTATATTTGGTTACACAATAGTTACAGTTATACGGTTTTGGAAAATACAGAGAAACTTATTTACTATAGAAACTATATCGTTAACAGCGCTATAACCAGGATTATAGGTGAAACAGAAAACTTATATACTAGTCCTTATTCCTATTGATTGCCGATTTACAAATTTTTAGGCAGTACTCTACAAAGTATTTCGCCGCGTACTTACACGAGACAATCTCGTGCAGGTTTTCTTGCTTTAAATTATTTCCTTATTTTTGCTCCAGGTTGAGCATTAATAAACCTGAGGAGGGACAGTCAATGAGTAGGTGGGGAACGGTCTCTTCGACGTCTGGGTCGCAGACGCATGATGGGCTCGCCCTGCACTTGAATCGGTTCATGTATTGGGCGAACCCTCCGTGCCCTGTCAGGAACTGTGTCAGCGGGCCCCTTGGTTGGATCTTTCTGACTACTTTATGGGCTAATTTGACGTCCGGGAAGAATATTTTGGTGACGGAGGCGGTCTGCCCTTCGCGGTAGCGTTGGTCCCAGTTGTTTGTTGATCGTATTGTCCCGAAGTCGTAGAAGTAGAAGAAGTCTCTTGACGTAAGAGACTAGGCATGCATCGTAATTGGGCTTCCTCTTCAGCGTCAGTGCGGCCGTCTTGGCCAATTCATCGGCCCGCTCATTGCCCGGAAGTCCTGCGTGCGCCTTGATCCAGAACAAAGATACAATTTTGTTCTGGGTGAAGGCCCCTCACAGGTTCTTCCACCGCCAGGGAGTGAGGAGAGAGAGGAGGTGGAGAGAGTGATGGTTTGCGATCGTTTCCAGCGCTGCCCTCGAATCGCTATACACACCATAACTCTCTTCCTTTCCCCGCGCAATTACTTCCGTGGCCTTGCATATGGCCAGAAGTTCCGCCTGGTAGACTGTGCAGTACGCGGACAGACTCAGCTTTAAGGTTCGGCTCTCGGCTTCACCTTTCCATATGGAAAGTGCAGCCCCAACCTTCCCCTCAAGCTTGTTGCCGTCAGTGAAGATTCGCACCAGCTACACATTGTACCTGTTCACAAGGTTTTGGTCTTCCAGACACACGAACTCCGGGCTTATATGCGCCGCCGGATGTGGAACGCTGAAAAAGTCTACCGCCCTTTCGGTCTCTCTTCCTCTCAGTGCTTCCGATGAGACCCTCGCTTTGCCTCGTACAGAGTGGCTGCTTCTGTAACTCTGAGGTCGAGGGGCAGTGTCCCCGCAAGTACCAGTGCCGAGTGTAGGGAGACTGTGCGGTTGGCTCTGCAGAGCTTTTGCGTGAAACCCCTCTGGACCGTGTTGAGACGCTTCTTAACATCGAGTTTGTTCGCCGTTGGAGCCCATTCCGCTGCTGCGTACAATATGATCGGCTCTACCGCCGCAGTATAAATGGACCTAACTATTTCGGGGTCTAAGCCCCAACTAACCTTAGCCGCCTTAGACAACTGCTTGTAGGTCCCTATTGCCTTTCGGCACTGGTTGGCAATGTGTGTGTTAAAGGTCAGTTTGTCGTCGATTGTGAGGCCCAAAATCTTCACCTCTCTCGACATGCCAATGTCGATCCCTCCCATGTTCAGCCGCGGCGAGTCGTGTGCGAGCTTCAGCTTATTGCAGACAACCCACCGCTGGACATAGGCTTTTCGATATTGTGTCGTCGTCGTTGTTTCTGATTTCCATAAAACGAGTGCTTTAGCTACTTACCTAAGGATCAGAACAATATATGTGATGTTGTTTATTGAAGTATCTATCATAAAATACATATATCATAAAATCTGCGCGGGCCCGCATCGCTTCTGCTCCGCTTTGAGTGTAGCAAATGCGTTACCGTATGACTTCATTTAGAAAACATACACTATAAATTCACTTTGTAAGCATCAAGGGTTGAAAATGCTTACTTTAATTGAAAATGAAAGAAAATATTTTTATAAATTAATGTTTATACTCTCTTTCAACAGTGTTCGTGTTTAAACTACATCGAAGACAAATAAAAATTTGTTTGATGTTTTAATTTATATGGTTGATATTTAAAGGAGCACTTATCACGTGTCATTAACCCATGGCTGGGTTAAGGTGTAAAGCTTTGGCCACACTTAAGCCACATACACAAAATCACAACGGGTATTTTTTTATTTCAAGTTCAATAAAATTAACAACATTAAAATCTTAGAGCGTATATATATATTTATATACAGCCGCCAACACGAATAGACGCAACGAAACAAACAACAACGCTGTTAGACAAACATTACAATAACAACAAATATACATGTTATATATTTATAGAAAAAACATTTATTGACACACAAGACGGGCATCAAACTCTATGGGTTAATCCGCTATTTAATAAGGTTTACATGAGTGTGCCGATAATCTGATTTTGACCAGTTTTCCCTAGTTCCAATGTCAAAATCAGGCTACTGACACACTATTGAGACGTTATTGAGCTAACAGACTTGAGGCCCAGATGGTATCTGAATGTCAGGCTGTACCTACAGCCTGATATTCAATAGTCAATAAATAATTTCTTTCTTTCTTTCTTTCTTTCTTTGATATTGGGATACGCCAATTACCAACAACGATTTTTTCTATCGAGGAGCTATCATATCACTGACCTTAGTATATTTAAATTAGGTCTCCCATATTGTGACCTGGTATTTAGAAAGCAGCTTAGCTTCTCAAAGTCTTTATCTTTTGTCTTTGCCTTTTGCAACCCGAACGTGCAAGCTGCTGCGTCATCAAGCTGCTCATAAAACATCGTTACGAAATCGTAGCTACGTTGTTGGACCGTAGCCGTGGCATGTCGTAGCAAAGCTTCAAATCGTTATGCTTATTAGTATTTTATTTTTATTTTTAATTATACTGGTGCATATATGTTAGTCTGAAAGGTTAATGTATAATTATTATGGGCATATGATCCTGATTAAAAAAATAAATAAAAAGGAATGAGTAAGACTACAGTACATACAGTACGTTCATATAACTATGAACCAAGTGCTTGGTTTGCCACTCGACCACCAAAGCATTATAAAGTAATTTGCCTTCCACAGCTCCGAGTAGCTCGAGATATTTTAATTTAGTTACCTATTCGCTAATAAGCAGAGATCGGAATAGGCTGACTATATTTACCTAAACTTCGGAGAACAGAGACAAGAAGTGGAGACTTCCTTACGACTACATTTTTTTTGTTACCAAGTTGACCGGTGGTGCTTATGGCATCTGGACAGTAAGACGTTCTGGACAATTTAACACTTAACCAACATCTTGGACTAACATCCCCCATGGATGTTATTTGTTGTTATTGTTACGTGAAAATCCCGAAAATTTGATAATTGTTACTTTTGTTAAAAATAGCCTTTACCCATCTTAAATAAAGCTTATTTTTAACTAAATTAAGATTTTTCCCGAATTCGGGAAAAAAAATGTAGTCGTTAGGAAGTATCCACTTTCTGTTTCTGTTCTCCGAAGTTTAGGTAAATATAGTCAGCCTATTCCGATCTCTAATATAATTCAAATTTTTTATTCAAAATGAAATGAAATGAATTCAAAATGAAATGAATATTTTGTACAGGCCAGTGAACACTAATCGATTAAACAGATTTAAAAAGAATGTTAATGATAAAGTGTCACAATGTAACAATGATAATGCGAACATCTTATATGACAACCTATTTAATTTAATCAAAAAAGAGTTTAATAACATCTTTACTCAAAAATTGATCAAAGTAGATAAGACTAAAACTTAATTCAGTGATTGGGCCACAGCTGGCATCTATAGGAGTAGAAATAGGTTGTATCAATTATATAATATATAGGCAAATTCTAAGGATCCAAGTGTAATTAAATATGTTAAAAATTATTCAAAAATGTTCAAAAAAGTTTGTTCCATAACAAAGGCTAACTACATTCGGGCAAAGATTGTGAATTTAAAAAATAAAATAAAAGCCAAACATTTTTCTCAAAAATTCTACTCATTACATCAAATAAATTAAATTCTTCTAAACATCTCGCCCAGTTTCTTCTTGTATCGAGTGTAAAAATATGTTATATTCCATTTAATTTTCACTATATTGATTCTTATATAATAAAAGCTTTTAGACAACTTAATATAAAAAAGACTGAGGATCTTTAGGGTATCTCTATTGATATATTAAAATCTATAATATCTTCTATCGCGTCTTATTTAGCGATAATATTTAATAAATGCGTTGATGAAGGTGTATTTCCAGACTTAATGAAGCACAGCAAAATTATAGCGTTATTTAAAACAGGCGATAAAAGTGACCCATCTAATTTTCGGCCTATATCCTTACTACCGGCTCTTAGTAAAATTTTTGAAAAAGTTATTTTTAATCAATTGCTGTCACATTTTACAGATAACCAGTTACTTCATAACAAACAATTCGGTTTTACTAAAGGTAGAAATACAACCGACGCAGAAGTTGCACTCATTAAGCATATTTTCGATGCATGAGAGCAGAAACAGGATGCGATAGGTATCTTTTGTGATTTATCGAAAGCTTTCGACTGTGTCGATCACGAGACTTTATTGTTAAAAATGGAAAATTATGGTGTCTCAACTCACTTACCTTATTGAAATCATACCTCACTGGCAGAGTTCAAAAAGTTAATATTAACGGTACCGATTCTTCTGGCGCTCCGTTACTTATGGGGGTGCCCCAGGGTTCAATATTAGGACCTCTTCTATTTCTCATTTATGTAAATGATCTACCTTACTACACCGAAGATCTTTGTGAGATAGTATTATTTGCTGATGACACCTAATATAATTTGACTATACCTATAATTTGACTTTGTTTTTCTTAAACAATTTTTGACTTTTATTAGAGTACTGTAGTGGTACTGTATGACATTGTGAAAATTGAGACTTTTACCTGAGGTAAATTTGTTAATTTAGATTTTTAATTTTGTTTTTTTTTTACACGTTGTCTTCTATATTTTTTTTGTGTTTATTTGTAATGGAAAGTGTCCTGCTAAAATAGGGCATTTTCCAATATTTTTGACGCTGTAAGGGAGAAAATAGCTGGACACTTGCTGAGTTTCTTGCCGGTTCTTCTCAGTACAGGATCTCCCGCCCAGAGTAGACTTACGAACCGATGGCATAGTGACATTCACAAGAGCTACTTGTAGCCTAAACTGAATAAATGATCTTTGAAACAAGTATTTTTTTAACGTCAATAATTTGAAGCCATGACTTCGGTATTAACGGACTTCTCACTACGGTGGAGACCTTGTACCGAGAAGAAGCCGGCAGAAACTCGGCAAGCGCTGTTTCTTTCTTTTGCACTGCAAAACTGGCTAAACTTACACAAGTATCTCTCCATTTAATAATTAATTTGTAAAAGCATCAGCCATTTACTTTAATAATGTAAATGTGTAATGGCCCTCTACAGCTCCTACAAATAGATTTAGCCACAGCAAGATCTAGAAACCAGCATTGAATCTTCGGTCATTTGTAGGTACGGTTCGGGGCACACTTGGACCTGTTGTTTATAGATAGAAACATAAGATAAGATTCTTTATTGGCATAAAATACAATAATATTTTTTTAAGGTTAAAGTAGACCAACATGAGCAACTTCAAATCAATTTTATTATAATAATAACGTAAATTTTACAATTTGCCTTTTCTAATTACAAATACAGTCACGAGAATTAATCATGTAAAATTAAATCTTAATCAACGGAAAAAGAGTCAAAACTGTATTTGTAATTAGAAAATGTTAATGTTAATGTTCGTGACCGTGGTTTTTATTTAAATTTTAATATATCTACCCGTCTCTGAGTGTGTCAGTAATTAACCGAGTAAAAGACGGCGATCAAAATCAATAATTACTTTGCACCTATGCTTTTTCATTGCATTTTCTTTTTATAGTGCTTATGCTGTTATCGATAGATACTATAGAAAGCCGTACTAATTAAAATACTGGTTCGATTTAAAAAAATATATAATAAACAATATCAAAACCAAAACTATATAAAAAAGAAAACAGAAAACAAAGAAAACAAAAATATAAAAAAGGCTACGTGCAGAGTGGCGTACGAGGTACGCAAATACTTTTTCCCATAATTCAGTCCAATGAGCATCGCTACGTGTACCACAAACTTTATTTCTACGGTAGCAAAGTGCTCTATTGTCGAGTCCGTTGGAGTACCGACGAGTGGCTTAGGCGTCTAGATGTGGCATCAGATGACTTGATAGATGCTGATTTACCTCACTATTGAAATATAATTAATTATTTGACGTAGCATAATTTGACTTCAGTTCTTAATGTATCTAAGACTTAAAATTAAAATTGCATACATTTAATTGTGACGTGGTTAGAAAGATGAAAAAGAAAGTCTTCGGTGTTCCTGGTCAGTTCTTCTTGGTTAAAGACACGAAAAACTCGAGCTGGTTTCAGTAGTTAAATATGAACTAAACTTTAGTATAAAATAATTTTAATTTTAAAAACAATGTATTTGACTGCGTCTTAACTTTTCTTCAAGATACTGCAACAGTTATTTTCATAGGAGCTGGGGATGTTAAAAGAAAAAAAAAAGATTTTTTTTTTCTATTTTTATTCCTATTTCTAAAACATGTAGGCACTGTTCCAATGGACGCTTTTGTGCAAATGTATGTAGCCATATTTCAAATATCACAATTAATATAATAATATCTAATTGTATATTAGGAATAGTAAAGAAATCCAGACAGTATTTCAATAAGATAGATAAATGTATTTTTGTACAATATTTTTGCTTACACAAAAATAATTAATGATATATTTTTTTTTAGAAAAAATCAACTAGTCGAACAACCTACGACCCTCGTATTACCAGTCTACTGCTCTGACAGGTGACCTACCGAAATACGCTTATAAAGAAAAAAAAATTATACCAAAAAAGCATTTCCAGTAACTTCCGTACTTCTTGGTTTTATCTGGAAGAACCCGTTGAATGGATCCGGGGCTGACAAAGCTCCTTTATATAAAGCGAGTTGCGATGGAATTACTGCGATTCCACTATGATACTATCTAAATTTACATCTAGCTTTAAGTCGCGTCCTTGCCTATAAGGAAATCTGGAAATTGTAATTTTTTCAACATTTGTGTTTTTGTAATTTGTTTCGCAACAAAATTTGCGTTAAAATTATATAAACGAAACAAAAACATTTTATAAATAGCTTGCATACTTTATGATCGGATGTTAAAGACCTTTTCACATAGTAATTTCATCGGTAGGGTGACCATCAATTTACCTCCTACGTGTTTAGATATTACGGAAACACGATAGCACGAAAATAGCACGAATTTTCACCATATCATTAATCAATGTTGCATACATAATTGATATTAAACAAAAGAATTTAAACGGGGATTATTATTATTATTATTATTGCCTTATTGAAGCCTCCGGTGACAAGAAGGCTGGCAGCTACCTCTGCCAACGTATTAGCTTGGCAATCCAAAGAGGTAATGTTGCCAGCATTCTTGGGACCGTTCCCATGAGCCCACAGCTGGAGGACATTTTTTATTTATAGGTTTTATTTTGTCTTTAGTGATGTAGGTAACTTATATTATAATTAATTGGAAAATTATGTATAGTTGTTAATAAATATAAATGTTTATTTGCGTAAATATAATGGTATATCCATAAAAAAAAAAGCTAAAAATAGTAATATAATATAATAAGAATCCAACGCTTAGGTAATTTCACTAACCGTTATTATCAAAAACAAATTTAATGATTTATCTCTTAAGATATGATTTTTTATTTAATAATTAGCTCGTGATATTCTGATTTGGATTAGTCGTTTCAAATCATTGCATTATTTATTTCAACGGGGATTAACGCAAACTAATTAGTAAAAAGATATCATACCTTCTTTATACCCGGGCGGGCGGGTGGTCAGAGACTGACATCAGTCAGCTCGTGACCACGGCCGTTGTAACTCGGTCGAAACGTCGTATAAAGAATAACGAGTATAAAGAAGGTACGATACCTTTTTACTAATTAGTTTGCGTTAATCCCCGTTTAAATTATTTTGTTTAACTATGGAACGCGGAAGTTTAAAAGTGTATATACCTACTTAATGTTGTTTCAGAACAAAGTGAATTTTAAACTGTTTATATTAAGAAACAAAATACTTCACAATCCTTATTTCTCGTATTTAACCCAGTCTTTCTGTATGTCTACCGACTCCTGTATTAAACGAATATACAAAACATGTTACCGATACTCGTTTCTACAAAAGAATCGCATCGCTCACGCGTGTATGCGGTGACTGATACACCAATTACTCTTGATTTCGCCTTTTCGTTCGCATACATTTTGTTTAGGAAATATTGAGCCCCCGGGACACAAAATAAACAGACTGCAGAAAGTAACCCCCGATCCGATCCGAACCCCTCGGATAATTTAGTAGGGCACGAGGACACGCACTAGTGCGTGATGCCGTTCCCTCTAGAAAACCTCCGAAGGTGACCCCCCTTCACCGGGCTTTATTGGGGGCGGCAAGAAACTTAAAGGGTTCCTCAAGCCGTGTGAAACGAAACGCCTTCGGAGGTTTTCTAGAGGGAACGGCATCGCGCACTAGTGCTCGTCCCCGGACCTGCGCGTACGGATCGGATCGGAATGTGTGCGTTGCTCGACCGCGACCTTCTGCAGTGTCTTTATATTGTGCCCGTGGGTGAAGCAAGTGGCAGATTATGTTAATATTTCCTTGTGTTCACCCCATTTTTATTTATATAACTGGAGAAATATGCAAATGTAAATGGGTGTGTTCGATAAATAATGGGCTTTATGTTTTGCTTAGAGAATACGGTCAGTTATTTGAAATGGAATACCCGATGAAAGATTATTTATTCAATTTAGGCGTATTTTTTTTTTCCTTTAGTTGATGGCTTCGTGCGATTAGCACATTTAGCCAGTGTCAAAGTAATTTTTTTTACAAATAATACAAAAATATACGATATTTCCTTCCAGTATGTTGATGATGAATGATAATAGAAATGAGAATGAGAAATGATGTACCCCTAACCCCTCGAGTATCTCTCTATGTAAAGATGTTGGGCTTTACTAATTCCTCGGGCGGACTTCTTGAATAGTGAAGTTGCACTGTTTTGTTTTTTTTTTGCACTTAACGGTTAATAATCCACCATTATTTCACATTAATATTCGATATAACACAAATCTTAGAAAACAAAACAAAACCGCAGACGTGACTCTTCACTTACCCCGCCAAGAAGTCCCCCGCCAAGAAGTCCCTTTAGGCGTATTGTTCTAAGTGCGCATTTTTGTGATGAGTTTCAAGTACCTACGTCATCATCTCATCATCATCATCATCATCACCATCATCATCCAGAAAACGCAGTGTGGGCAGGCCTCCAACAAGGTGCCGGAATATACACTTTTAAACTTTCGCTTTCCATAGTTAACAAAGAAATTTGAAATTTTCAGCGTGGAGTCCAGTGTTTGCAAGAAAACAACCTCGTTTTTCTTCGCAGTCGGTAACAATACATCAATATTTGTAGCATTGTTGTGTTCCGGCAGCTAGAGATAAGATAGCACCTCACTAGTTGAGGATCCCGGGTGAAGTGCGCATCCATCATTGGCCTTATCATCACTTAACATCAGGTGAGATCAAGGCACTGTGCTTACCCGTTAATTTAAAAAAAAAGAAAAAAACAACCAGAATAAGGCTTGTATACATAATAGGGACACCGTTAGTGTTGTGTGTGGCGGTAGTTGGGATAATAATGTGACGGTGGATGAAGACTGCCGCGCAAACGGAGGCGCAACATCGCGACAGCAGTCTGCCCGTGACCACGGCCGTTGTAACTCGGTCGAAACTTCGGGTATGAAACTTTTTACTAATTAGTTCGCATTAATCCCCGTTCAAATTTTTTGTTAAGGTGCCGGAAGCCACTGGATGCGGGCTGCACAGAACCGGTCGTTTTTCGACCTTAGGGGACGTCTTTGTCCAGCAGTGGACGTCTTGAATCCCATTTTTGAATATTCTTTGGAACTTGATTATAAAGATGTACAGTGTCAAACGCTATGCGTTGAACGCAGTGAATGCCGCATAAAGGAGTTCCTTTAAAGGATCGGGCTTAAAGTATCTAATTTAGGCGTATTCGGCGTTTGATTAATAGGGTGGCGTCGTGTTCTATGGCTGTTGCGGGAGGATGGAGTTGCGTTTATTTCAAACGAACCTGGGACCTCGGTAATTTATTAGGAATGTAATGTTTTGTATAACTCTTACATGTGACATGGGTTAAAAGAGACAAAAAATATAAATAATATTCTGAAAATCTGTATTTAAAACCGTTATTATTTATTTGTTATTTTGAACTTAGAAACTTAAAGGAACTTACAAAACGTTATTCCAACTGTCTCCTTAACTGAATATTAACTAGACAACGATTAATCAGTTCAGAAACTATCCGTAGGTACTTAGTTGAATGAAACCCTAGGTAACTACCTATATACAAATAGCATGTCGAGTTCAAAGCTTAAACTGCAACAGAAACCACAGGAGGTTTCTAACGTAAACGCAAACGCAAACTGTGATCAGTGATGCGCTAAAAAGTGAAATTTGTGGTTTCCTTTATGAAAATCTGAGCATCACACTCGAACGCAAACTGACTCCACTTCACATAATGTTAAGTGGAAATGGAGTCAAGACGCGAAGACAATTGTTGCAGCGTGATGCAACGCAGCATCGGTTACTCTCACCCTGCCGGCCCACAAGGTGCCTCTTCACGCCTCGTTTGACGACACGCATATCATAGGAAGAAGGGAAAACTGCTGGTAGACTATTCTTTTGGAGGTGTCATATTTCTTTGTGCGCAATGGACGGATGGATGGTCTATTGTTTTTCATTTCAATCATCAACAGTCTATATATGTCCCACTGCTTTGCTCAGGCCTACCCACATGGACAATATCAGATGTGAAGACTTCACCTCACCTTGCCTACACAGGTCATATGACAGGTCATACTCCACCAACTACTACAAAGCAGGTTTTTGTAAAGAAGCGACTTGCAGGCAAGGTGAGGATGGCTAGTAGCAGGATTATGCCGTCCTGCTCTACTAGCTGTCCTTGCATCTGGACACTGCTTTTGCTTAAGCAGGTTAGGCAAATAACTCTCCTCTTTAATTTTTTTTAAACAAACATGTTTTATTCAGTTTAAGCTACACTAATGGAGCTCTTATGAATGTCATTACTGTTGTTAATCTGCATGCCCAGCGTGGCAATTATGGGTAAGCCCTCCAATTAGCGGTTCCCGGCCGCCCCCCAGTTCCCGGCCGCCCTGCTGTTGCTGATTACGGTGGCGGTCAAGAACGGCAGGACAGGTGTCGCCAAGAATCCCCGTCTTACGAAAAGCCGCCACAAACAACTGACCTTGGAGCGATGAACTTCGCAAGGTGACTGGCAAAATCTGGATGATCATGCTTATTGGCGTGCACGCGGAGAGGTCTTTTTCCAGTTGGTGACTTAGATAGGATGCTGATGATGATAAACGTGACAACACCATCGGTACGTAAGCCGTCGAGAGATCTTGTCTTGTCAACCAGCAAGAAACTCTGCACAAAACTAATACTAATAAATACTTATATTGAAAAACAAGTTTAGTGTTGAGGAAAATTGGTCGTCATCGGTGCTTATATCTTAATCTATCAGGGGCCCTCTCTGACCAACAGTAGAACATTAATAGTCGATTACTTAACCCGAAATCAGGACCCGAGTTTTTACGCCCATTCTAGCCTTAACGACTTCGACGAAGTAGTAAATTGGGCAGACCAGTTTCCTTTGACCCGTACCTACTATAAAAGTTGGACGCATATTAAAAAGACGCACAGCTCCTGTTAGTTCGGTCGATTGTAACGGCTGACCAAAATGACACGACCCTTTGGGAGAGGAAACTTTTGATCTATGTAAAGCAATAAAAGGGTCAGCGATAAATGGTTGTAATTGTTATTGGGGGCCAACACTAGATGTCATTGATGGAGGTTTTTTGTCCGTTTCCCTTTGGTGTCATGCATTGATGCTTTATACATTGGCATTTTATTTATTTTAGTATTAAAAAATTGGTTTTCACCGTCTTCAATATGAGTATTTGTACAACAATGAAAATCCAAAAAAATCTTTTATATTTCGGCTATACTTGTACTCCTGAGATCAAAGTCAGTGTGCGTTGAAGCCGATAAACCATCGTAAACGAACAATGAGACAATGCAGATTGTTGATTGCTAGAAATCGTGGTACATTCTCCATTACACTTCTAACACTGTATAAAAAACTTCTTTAGAAAAAAATCATTAGTTGTTATGCCCTGTAATTTCACTGGATTTTTCTAACCGTAACTTAGTAATTTAAACATAATGCAGAAATAGGTATTGTAGTGGTCGCCATCTTGTCAGTCTTGGATGAATTTTACCACCAGGCAAAATCTGAAAAATATCCTAAAATATTTGCCAGCTCTTCTCGATTGAAGACTCCTAAAATCTGGGTTGGTGGTAGATTCTGTAGTAATAAATATAAAGTATCTTTATTAACATCAATAAAATCATCATCTCAGACTAAAAA
This sequence comes from Eudonia truncicolella, assembly GCA_949315975.1. Classification (NCBI taxonomy): domain Eukaryota; kingdom Metazoa; phylum Arthropoda; class Insecta; order Lepidoptera; family Crambidae; genus Eudonia; species Eudonia truncicolella. The sequence continues at coordinate 2,030,797 of OX438848.1, read as the reverse complement.
TCTACTGCTAAACAAAGGCCTCCCCCAAACCCAAGATCTCCACAACAACGCCCGGTTCTGTGCTGCTCGCATACAACGGCTACCCGCGACCTTCACCAGATCCTCGTTCCGCCTTTTAGTAGTATAGTTTAAACCTAACATTTGTGTATTGTTTTTTGGAAATCTTTAAGCTTTTTTACGTCAAAACTGCCTGTGAAGGCGTATATCGAAACACGATTTTACTTTGAAACCTAAACGATGCTGCTAATGATGCTGCAGCAGAAATAACTTTTCAAAGCCATTTAAGCAGGTTTTATGCGATAACCCTAACTCAAGCTAAGGAGAAGCTCTACAACAGACTTAAGAGTAGAACTTTCCTCTTTCGGGAATCACGACCGGCACCTCCGGTTTTCAACGCAACTCAACTTTCCAAGGTAGCCTAACTTTTAACTTGCATTCTCAAAGCTAATAACAACTTAAGGCCTTTTGATTAAGTTCGAGTTGTGGAACTATGAACTTGAACGATAAATCTATATATATCTATATATCTATATATACGAGTACCAGTATTAAATTGATAAAATGTTTTTGTTTTGTTTATATAATTTTTAACGCAAATTATGCTGCGAAACAAATTACAAAAACACAAATGTTGAAAACATTTTCACGAGCAGGATTTGAACCTGCACCCTTCTGACATACCGGGTCAGGTGCTCTCCCAATTGAGCTATCGTGGTTTTGTGCTATAAAATTAATGTTTCTTTGTTTTTCACCGTATCCTGTACCATTCATAATGTGTTTCGGAATGCATGTTAAGCTGGCTGCATTAGCAGTCGTTGACAGCCACCATTCCGCACTGGGCCCGCGTGGTGGTTTACGGCCCGACCTCCCTGTAGTGTTTCCATCCTTAGGGAAAACTCGTGCCTTAGCATTGGGGAGATAATGTTAGCTGGTGATGATACCATGCATTCGAGTGGCTGGTGTATTTGATTAAATTAACTTTATTTCTTAGTACTTGAAGCTATGGGGTCCATTAAACTGCAAACCTCAAAACGAATTAGCAAGGGTGCAATGATAGGCCATCTTAAATTCTCAGCTGAGATTGAATTACCCAAGATTATTTGGAACTGCCATTAAGGGACCGGAGTATTGTTGTTCGGAGTCGTGCACTTTATGTGTTTCATGAAGACTAACCTACTATATATACTGCCCGCTACTTCGCATCCCGTTTGATGATGATGGTGATGATGATGATGGTGATGATGGTTTGAACAACTTTAGTCTTGTAGTTATGACCACCCATCTATGACCCAGATGACCCTCGTTCGATTCCCAGCGGGGGTTTTAGTTGGAGGTTTGGCTTGTTTAACATCAATGTTTGTAGTATTGTGGTGTTCCGGCAGCTTGAGATAAGATCCGCACTGAGCCCGCGTGGTGGTTTATGGCCCGTTCCCCCATTGCATCCATTGGGAAGGCGCGTGCCCCAGCAGTGGGGACATAAAATGAGCTGGTGATGATAATTATGACATGTATGTTTTTAAACACTACTAACACAAATTACTTCCCCGTTGTAAAAGAAAAAAATTGAATTATTTTTCTTTTTTTGTCCATAAGGTTACCTAAGATCGTTTCGAAGCCTTATATAAAAAAGGACAGAGATACGCGTGTTTAGCACTTTTTATCTCTAACTTGGCACATGTAAAACTTTTCGTGACGTCAGTACTTCTGGCATCCGCAATATCTTTTTATTTCCTTGTCTGATTTGAATGGTAGATAGATGAAATGAAACTGACGATATTGTCTACAATACATGGATAATAATATCAAGCTACTGTAATCGACTGATGAATAAAACTCGCACTCAGCTTCATGTTAATAGCCTATAATACTCTCCCACTGCTGGGCAAAGGCCTCCATCATATAAACCTAATCAGCACTACAATTAAACAAATAATTTAAACTGGGATTATTGCAAACTAATAAGTAAAAAGGTATCATACCTTCTTTATACCCGACGTTTCGACCTAGTTACAACGGCCGTGGTCACGGAGCGGGCTGACTGCTGTCGCGATGTTGCGCCTCCGTTTGCGCGACAGTGTCTTCATCCACCGTCACCTTATTTTGCCAACTAACGCCACACACAACACTAACGGTGTCCCTATTACGTATACAAGCCTTATTGTGGTTGTTTACCGATTGCGAAAAAAAACGAGGATGTCTTTTTGCAAATACTGGATCACACTGAAGCTGAAGATAGTTTGTGGCCGTCTTCCTGATATATAGTAATAGGGTGCTTCTTTATTTCAATCGACCCCATTCTATAGGAAACGTGAACGTCAAACGTGTGCTGGTAGACTATTCCATCTTTTAAAAGTGCGACAAAGAAACGAGTTTTCAAATTTATATGTGCGCGAGGGATAGAAATTTTCGAATAGAAATGAATTAATATGATTCTTGAACTTAACACAGTCGTAACTCATATAATATGACAACTCAAACACTACTATCTACAAATTGCTGTAAATATTCTATTCAATCCGACTTTATCAAATTCAAAGTTGGAAATGACAAATATTTCTTGGCAATAAACGTTCGCCTCATCACACAATAGTTCATATAAGAGTGCAATGTCCCCAACCAATTGTATTAAACTGGCCCTCGTTGTGTTTAGTCTAGACTTGAGTGATGTCCTTACAACGAACGGATATAACCGAAACGAAAAACATTAACTTTTGTTTTTTCACAGTTTTAGCGATTGCTTTTCCAATTAAAGATACCTTCCTATTGGTCTCCATTACAGCTTCTTGTAACAAGCATTTGTTTTTTTACGTCATTGAAACGTCAAATGACCATCATTATGGTAAGGGTGAGACTCCATTGAGGCAAAGAATAGCTAATAATCCACAGAGCAAAGCTGTGTGGATATCAACCAATGACTTCCACACAGCCTGCTCCGTTCAGAAGGCCTATACATGTGGCTCTTCTTGACAGTGTAAATACCGGATCCCGGTATAAGTAGAAAGGCCGTATCAGTGTAATACCGGCTCCCGGTATGAAAAAGTCCCTTCTATTGCCATCCTTATATTGTACGATTAAAGCGTGTTTTTGTCTATGGCGTGGCTTACAATGCACAGATTCGTAAATAGGCAGCTTTAGAACCAGCAGCTTGAAAATAGCAATACTATGAAAAAAATATTTGACAACCGTCAGTGAATTTTTGGGTCATCCGATACCTTGTTTATAAAACTTGTTTACTGTGAAAAAAGTGTTTGAGGCATTATGTGTTTGTATTTTAGGTCTCTTGTGTATTAAATGTTTTTGGAGAGAGATTGCTGATTGCCGCTGCGGCATTTTCAGCTTCACCGGGCTTTAAATATTAAATGTGGTATAAATAAAGATCAATTGTAATTGTAATCAATTGTGTATTGATCATAAGTTAACTTTTATTCAACTACAAAATAAAGATGTAGGTAAACAAAAAAAAATTTTTTTTTTTACAGAAACACAAATGTTGAAAAAAATTCCACTAGCAGGATTTGAACCTGCACCCTTCTGACATACCGGGTCAGGTGCTCTCCTAATTGAGCTATCGTGTTTGAGCAAAGCCAAAGGCGCCAATTCAATGTCAACAACTACCGTCAAAGTAAAAAAGTAAATTGTGTTGAATAATTTCGGCGAGCTTTCAGTTTCGCATCAAAATTTTCGTTAAAATTATATAAACAAAACAAAAAACGATTTTTTATTTGTTTATTTTGGTTATTTAAAAGTGGCATTATCTTACTTTATTGGAAAGAGACAGGTGGAGTAGTTATTCTAAATTTTGTTTCCATAATTTGCTTCCTACAACTTATTAAAGATCAATAGATATATTAGTTAGAGTAACTTGATTCCACTCAAAAAACCGTGTTAGTGTAAATACCGGTTCCCGGTATGACACTGATCGCCAATTTTGTATAAAAACAGCACACAGTTATGAGGTTCGATAATAGAATAGAAATGGTATTGAATAACGTATGGGATTGACATAATGTTGAGATGTGGAGGATTTTCAGCGTAATAAAAAAGGTAAAATTAAGTTAACATGTATAATAATCGTGTATATAAATAAATTGGGTCGCAATCCGATGCGTGCGAGTTGATACTCTTTGGTAGTCGGTTTGTTAGTCGGTGTCGGTAGTAGGTTTGTTGTTGTAGGCGATTCAACACATATAGCTAATAAATTTTATGATAATTATTTAATAGCTTCATTAATTTTTGTCATTGTTTGATTTACTATATAAATAACATTCTTATATTCAATATTGCGTGTCAGTAAGACAGAATAACAGAATATGGCTGTATCAAATAAGCACCATGTGCAAAACCAATCACCACCTATAATTCGCAATAAAATATATTTGATTTGATTTGACGTCATTTATACCTACTTATCGTTAGCTTTTGTCAATCCCATACGATTATCATTCTATTCCATTATCGTTACGCTACTTGTCTACGCCCTCAGCTCCGCTCGACTCCGCTCGCTTCCGCTCGGCTCCGCTCCGCCTCAATGGAGTGTCACCCTAATACCGACCGACGAAAAGCGGCCAACGCAGTATAAGGACGCTATACTAAGGCAATCACGCGTGTGTGCGCTTTTATTAGTATTTATCCAGTTCTATGTCTATGCATTGTTATTTCACTGGATCTAATACCTACTTTTATAATGACACACAGCAATATAAAACGATGCAAGTTAATTCTGTTTAAAATCTACACGAACGCTACACATGGAAATGAAACTACTTTAAAGGATCTACTCGCGTTTGTTCAACAATTTAGGTTTTTTCCTGACAGTTCCCTGTGACCACAGACACTGCAATGGCTTAAAAACTGAGTTCAAAATGCAAGCTATTAGTATAACAAAAACTATTAATGTGAACAAGTACCTTGTGAAAATTATCGCTTTCAGATCCGTAATCCATATGAAATGTCTCTTTTAGGTACATTACGAGTATTATAAAGAACGGATACTTTTCCCATTCCTATTTGCCTTCACTATATTTTTTTATTGGCAAAACAGGAATGATAATTGGCAGTTCGGGACGAAAATGTCGATGATGCGAAACATTCTGCAAAATAACTTCTAATATTTTACACATTCTTATTTTATTTTTTCGTCGGTGACAAACAGGCTTAGGTATAGGTAGTCTGAACTGTGTGCTCAGCTAAAAGAAAACGATCTCCACAGCATTTTAATATTTTTTTAATGTCTCTAACAAACCATTGTCACAGTCATGCTTTACTAAATTTCAAAAAAATAGGTACCTATGTACCAACCTTGTAAAATAGCGATATGACAGTCGATGTGATATCATCATCATCATCAGCTAATTTTAGGTCGCCACTGCTGGGGCATGTGAGCCTTCCCTAGAGCGTTGTCTATGAGTGGAAAGAGAAAACGGGCCACAAACCACCACGCAGGCCCAGTGCGGATTGGTGGTTGTTAACGACTGCTAATGCAGCCGGGACCAACGGCATGTTAAGGCCTTCCGAAGCACGGAGGAGCTTGAGGTGATAAGTTTTTGGTCACCCATCCGATGACTGGTCTTTGCGAAAGTTGCTTAACCTTAGCAATTGCAGACCCATCGAACTCCTCCATGTGATATAGTTATTAGTTAGAAACTGGATTTGGCTTTAAATCCAGTATTGTTTAGACGACGACATTAATTTAATTATGCGACCACTGCCTAAATAAGATTTAATTAATAATGAATTAACACTTAACCCTAAACCAGTGGCTACGATTTGAATTTGCAATTTCTTCAACATCTACTTTATCCAATATAACAAACAGTGGCGGCCATAACTCATTACAAAATTTCCTTTAACACAATTTTCTTCGCTGTCAGGAATTTAATTTGATATAATAATATAAATTTAATTAAACGTGTCTAAAAAAGAGGGCTATAAAGTGAGATTTAATGCATTCATACAATTCAGTGTAAGGATGAACGGTAATTATACATAGCTACTGTGGTATGTTACCGTGTGGAATTATCTCTAGGCAAATTTTAAACACTGTTGTAAGGTTTTTTTAAATAAAAAATATTGGCAAACGACTCTGCTTTGTTCGATGTTAATAATAAGTAGAGTCTAGATGTTCTTCGGAGCACTTGCCATAGTGTAGACAGTAGAAGGTACTGTCTTATATCCACTAGTGTGGATCTGTTATCAGTTTACTGATGTCTAGTTGCATAAACACTCTTTTTTAATGTAACGTAATAGAAATCAACCAAATTATTAAAATAAAACACAACAAATCTTGACTACTAAAACAACATACATACATACATACATACATACATACATACATACATACATACATACATACATACATACATACATACATACATACATACATACATACATACATACATACATACATACATACATACATACATACATACATACATACATACATACATACACTTGAAAAACATAACCCTCCTTCTGACGCAGTCGGGTAAAAAGGGCCTGACCCAGCCTAAACCTTTGGAACAAGAAAGCTGAAGTTTTGCACAGAAAAAGGACGAATGTAGAAATGTAGTTTGATGATAAGTTCTTATTAATTCTTACTTAATTAGTGAACTTTTTAAGTATAATTTAGCCAAGAAGTATACTTAAAAAGTTCACTTATTAAAACCCTTTTTTAAAACGCCATAAAAAATAATATTCACTTTACCTAAACAAACACAATCATGCCCTACGTTTGGCAAAACGAAAGATAAAATTACCAGCAACCAATAATGTACTCTGTTTTGTGTGACTAAATAATCATATTTTCATTTGAAAACAAAAGATCTCAAACAAAGCTGGTTGATGGTAGCAAACCTTACAATTCGGCGCCAGAAGCGACGCAAACGAAAGTTCCGATTTTCATTTCATTCTTTGCATTTTAAAAATTCCATTTACCGCTTTACGCTTTCGCGGACATTTTGATTCGCATGTCGGCGGGTGGGGATATAGAAGAGCTAGAAGGTATAATAAATATTAAAATTAACTAAAACCCACATGATATCAGGCTTTCCATTTTGCAAAGTTTTTTAATGTTGCAGCTACAATTTTGAAGTTCTCAGTGTTTATTTACTTTATTCATCGTCAGCCTAAAAACGGTCCTTATGCCTTCCCACATAAACAATAAACACTGAAATTCAAATTCAAAATATGTATTCGGCGTCGCAGGTAAACAATACATAGTTACATGAGGAAAACGGGTATAAGCTAAAAGACACGCTTGCCTAATGCTGGTAAGTGTTTCTCAAAAGCCGCCATCTTATAATAACAATCGGTATCGGCTATCGGTATCGGCTAGCCACCACCATCTTATCTAAATCCGTTGCCATAACAACAAAGCACAAAAACACAAATTTTGAAAAAAAAAAACCACGAGTTGTATTTGAACCTGCACCCTTTTGACATATCGGGTCAGGTGCTCTCCCAATAATTGGGAGAGCACCTGACCTCAATTATTGAGCTATCGTGATTCTAACCAGCCCACCGAAATTATTCAACACTATTTACTTTTTACTTTGCCAAAGCCAAATTAAAGACCCAGGTACGATTCCTGGCTGGGTCGGGTGGGCGTTTAATATTTCACTGTATTTTATAAATTATATAAATATTTAAATTAGCTTCAGTGCAGCAAGCACTTAAAAAATAAAAAGTAAAAAATTATTTCTGTTAATACTGTAGGTACCTATGTAGACTTTTAAGTCATTAGCCATGGGTGCCGTAACAATACTTTGGACCCCTGTTAAGGTAAAACCCGTATTTTCTTGAAATTTATGATCGCAGCGTGACGTTGCTTTATTAGAAGGAAACTTTGTGTGGGCCGACACACGTTAATATAGGACTATGTGAGTCCTTTAAAAATAAGTTGGTAAGTGAAACTTGATGAAAAGAGCTAACAATCATGAGTTAGAGTAATCATTAACAGGGTTCTTACGATGCTTTTTAGTATTTAGTTCATTTTATTTTTAACTGAATGTCCCAAGCTGGTCAGGGAATTGAAAATAATGTATCAGCTACCTAATTTTCTGTGCATTTCGTAAGAGCCGACTAAATGACAAGGGTTTGATGGCGCTCGCACATCAGGCGATCGGCTAGCAACCTATCACTGAACCTATAACCTATCTATTCCACCTCGGAGCTTTACTTTGTAAATGCTTAGTGTGGCGGCGCGGTCACTAACGACAAGTTCACACAAATTTGGGGATTTTGACGCTGTGTCTCCCTATTTGGTAGAAGACCGCGAGAGTATGTACGTACCTCGATCCGATCCGAACCCTTCGGAGAATCTAGTAGGGCACGGGGACGCGCACTAGTGCGCGATGCCGTTCCCTCTAGATAACCTCTGAAGGGGATTCGTTTCACACGGCTTGAGGGACCCTTTACGTTCCTCGCCGCCCCCAAAAAAGCCCGGTGAAGCTGAAAATGCCGTCTGAGGCAATCAGCAATCTCTCTCAAAAATGTACGTATGTACACACGCCTGCACATCAACCTACCACAAACTGTTAAATTTCTTCAATAGACTTTGAACTTTATGCCTTAAGCATATGGGTGAAAATGTTTTGAAGAAATTTGACAGTTTTGGATAGGTTGATGTGCAGGCGTCGTTTTTGAAAGAAAATTGCATTTGGCCGCAGATGGCCTTATGGCGTAACCGGACTTTTGTGGACGGCGAGAAACTAAGAGGTTCCTGAGGCCGAGGTGATACGACAAAACGTACAATGGCAAGTAGGTATCCGCTGAAAATCGACATGTAACTTTTGAGATACATTTTTAATCATACATTTTTAAGAATTAATGAATATATATAATTTTCTCTATTACTCGTAGTATGCACTTTATATGTATGTATGTATGTAGTATGTATTTTTTTCAATACATTTTCATCCATATGCCATAGACATAAAGTTCAAAGTCTATTGAGAAAGTTTGACAGTTTGTGGTAGGTTGATGTGCAGGCGTGAATAGAGAAAATTATACATTGTACCCACAGTCCATTTGTACCATTTGTAACCATGATTTTTCCTGTTTTCCAGACAATGAAATATCTTTTTGGATAATTCAGGTAGCTGTCGTATCCAGTAGTCTTTAGTCTACCCGCACAATTTACGGGCGTTACGGCGCCGCGTCAGGGCCAGTTTAATGCGGGGACCGGACGCCGGACGCCGGACAATTAGTGGTGTCACTCGGAGCGGCGTGATTGAAGCCTCCATGTACGAATAGTTTGTGGCTGAAAAATGCGGGAAATAAAATTGATAAGGTCTTTTTTCATAAACCTAACAGAGAGCAAGTGAGAGTGGCATAGCCGTCGACCCGATAACTGAAAATACTTTTCCGAATGGTTTCAGTCGCAAGTTGGGCAAAGTTTGATACGAGTTTTCAATGTTTTAGTACACACGGCGGCTGGTCAACCTACCCAAAACTGTGAAATTTCTACAATAAATATTGAATTTTATCATTTGGTTATAAGGATCAATATACGTTGGAGAAATTTGACAGGTTTGGGTAGGTTAATCTGCCGCCGTGTGTACATTTAAGGAATTTGAAAAAAGACAAAGTTGAAAAAATTTCACGAGCGGGATTCGTACCCGCATCTCATGACATGCCGTGTCAGGTGCACTACCAACTATGCTATCGTGGCTCAATCCAACTCGCCGAAATTAATTAACACTATGTACTACATTAAGTTTATCCATAAAAACTATTTAAGCATTATTTACTTAAATATTGTTTTGTCAACATCACACAAACGCCATTTTGAATTTGATAAAAAGAGACAAAACAATAATTAACTAAATAATGCTTTAATAGTATTTATGAATAAGGGGGTTACTTTGTAAGCCGAAGGAGCCCTATTCAATGTTGAAAACTACGTCATTAACATCCTGGGGTGCAGGTTCGAACCTCGCTCGTGGAGTTTTTTCAACACTTTGTCTTTTTTCAAATTGCAATTTGTTCGCAACAAAATTTGCGTAAAATTATAATATATAACTATAATCATACATTTAAGTAAGTAACTAAATAGCCCATATACTGTCAAACTATTGGCTGCTATTGGGCCAAGACTTGAATGAAATCAAGCCATCGCGACAATTGTAGGTATTGGCTTAGTGTGCTTGGTATTATGCTTGGTTGTGCTTGGTATTGGCTTAGTGTGGTGATTAATCACTTATTAACTTTTAAAATGTTACACACACACACTTATTAAAATGCGAGTTGGTCACAATCGCAGTATCACACAAGCGGGCTACGCATCGTAAAATCCGAAACACACATTAAAATTATGAATTAATTTAGTACATTCAAATTTTTAAAAAGTGCTCAATATCAGTACTTATTAAGCTGTAATGCTGTGTTTTCAATTAAATATAATAAAATTAAAAAAAACATAACTTAGCTCTGTAAAGGAAGCATTATTATATAACTTTTAGTTAATTGAACTATTTTGTAAGAACCTAAACTAACGTCAACGTCAACTACTCAAATAATAAAAATAGTTCTGTTTTTAAACAAAAGTAAGATATAGGCCACATTGCAATTCCGCGGTGGCAACCTGTAATTAAGATGAGACTTAGCTTTAAGTTTATCTTTGTTTCTATATTTTTTTTGCTGGTTCCAGTGTTTACCTTGTTGGTTGTCCTGATAAATTAAAAATTAAAAAAAAAACGCGTGAGCCTTACAGTAGTCGCATTTATAAATGCGACTACTGTAAGGCTCACGCGTTTTTTTATTGATGTGTAACATTTGACATCTCACCTTAGCAATAAGCAATTTTAACATTATATTCTGAAAAAAATGGGTCAGGTATTACATCATTTTATAACTATAAAATAAATGCAGTACATACTCATTAGAAGACATTTGACATAATATCAAAACGACCTTTGATAGTCAATTGCCACAATATGTCACAAATAAAATATGTCATGTTCCTAATATTTATTTTAAATTTACAAAATGGCGCGCGCTTGCGCGTTTACCTGACTTCCTGTTACACTGTTACACGTACTTCCGTCCCATTTCGCGAAATCACTCCCACAAATTGCTTATATAGAAAGCGAGTGGAAAGATTTTACACATCAAAAATAAAGAAACATTGACTTTAACAATGACTTTGATATCCCCTTAACTAGATGTTGTCTAATCACTGATATTGTTGAATGGATTTGGTGGTTATAAGAATAGTTATAAGATAATAACCCATAATAAACCTCGACACTGCCAGACTGCTATTGATGTTTGACAGTTTGTGGTAGTCTGTCTGATGTGCAGGCGGTGCCCTACGTCTGTGGATATATCTACAGCTTTATCAGAAGAAGAATCAAACTTTCATTCCCTCATTCTTGCGATAAAAAATTAATCCTCTTTTTTTTAACTAGCACCTCATTTAGTTAAAAACTATTTTCTAGCAACGGAAATGTTTTAGAGGATCTAGTTTAAAACAAAACTTTTTACTGAAAATTCAGATAGAACCGTAGTAAAACTAAAACACAGATTTCGCACATAAACTTCTCTGTAGCAAAACGTTGCTTTTTACGGGTAACAAAATCGCTCTTCAAATGTTTGCATTTTGATAAGCTTTTAAATAAACTAGTGGTCGCCCAGAGGTCGATATTCAACCGTAATTTTTATTAAAAGATATTAACGCTGCACGGATTGTATCCTAAGCAATGACAAATTAAAAAAGATAGAATGTGTGTTTGGTTTGGCATTGACAGATTTCGGCCGCTTCTGTGTGTCAAATACATGCGTGTGTAACCTTTCGAAAATGAATGCTGGAATCTATACTGGGTGCATTCTAGGTAAATAACTATTTTTTGCTGACTAAAAAGTTAATGATTACTCTATTTTTACATGAACTTAAACTATGCCAAATCTTTTACTCAACCGTGCGCGCAATGTGCCTAAATATTTTTTTACATATAGGTAAGACAACACCACATACTTTGCTCTGACTCTAAAACCAGTAGCTTAAGCACTTGTGTTTATGGAAATTAGGAACAACGACAGTAACACAACCATCTAGACCCCAGAAAATATAGAAAAAATTCGTTTTCCTACATTAACCAGACCGGGCATCGAACCCGGGACCTCAGAGGTGGCATCACCAGAAACCGACGTGCGAGCCACTCGACTACAGAGGTCGTCAAAGAAAAAGTATAAAGTTGTTACTTCACATACCAGTAGATATATATTATAGATATTTTAATCTAGCTTAACTGTTGCTTGTGAACGTGCTTGCCTGCATTGCCTGGATCTGCACAGGACTGCTTTAGTTTGGATAGTTACTTTTTATACAGATATCGAGAGTTGGAAATAAACAAGGAAAGTTTCACTTCTGTGGCGACCGTAGACTTGTAAATTTTAAAGACAAGACATGGATGGCAGTCTACAATAAAATGTCAAATACAAGTACAATAAAAGGTCCGGCGATCGTTTATGACCCGTGCTCCCCATCCGTCTATAGGTTCGTGCCCTAGCAGTGGGACAAAAAATGGGCTTATGATAATGATGATGAAGCCTAACTTAAGCACATAGGGACATTAGGTCATATTGACTGGTTTTACAGAGGGTTAAATAGATTTTTTATTTTTAAAATTGTTAATAAGTTGATTTAGTAAATGCATCTTTTTAAAAGGGAATATTATCTTACGAAAACATCCAGGATTAACGGCTTAATATGCATTACTGTAAATGTTGAAATTCTTAAATTAATTCTTATATCAACTTCATTCGGAACGATTTTTATTAATTCTTGAATAAATATTATTGGCTTTGAATTTAAATGTATATAATAATGTAAGCCAATACATTAATGAGCTGCATACTCTCCCTAGTTAAAGTAAAAAAAAACTTCGAATTTACTCAACGTCATCTCTTGACAATTTTAAGTCTATGGCCGCCATGCGACGCAGTTGCAAACTGCTTCCCAACTCAGAGTTATCATATTACGAACGGTTAACGTCACTTTTTATATTTGTTAGCGGAGCGCGATGCCAGAAACTAGTTGTACTAGTAAAGCTGACGTGTAAAATCTGGTTATGTTTCTGTAAACTCTGACTTAAGCACGTTTATACAATTCAGATGAGTCTGTAATAAAGAATAAAGAATAAAGAATAAAATACGTTTATTGGAATCACTTAACAAAACACACAATTAAACATACAACATGTAACAAAAAGAATGAAAAATAATAACAATTGGCATTGCGCCCAGATAAGTGATACCAACACTGTGCACAGCTGTACTGTACATACTACATACATTTCGGTATTTCATTTAGTGGTGTGCTATGCAAGAAACTAGCTGTACTCGCAAGTCGACGTGTTAAAACTGGTCATGTATCGAGTTTTTAAGCACCTTCATACAATTCAGTATCACATTTAGTGGTGTGCTATGCAAGAAACTAGTAGTATTTGTAAGATTGACTTGTAAAACTGTAAACTCATATTTCTGAGTAGGTACTTCTGCAAAAAAAGTAGTCTCAATTGGACTAATAAATAAATTAAAAAAAAAAATAGAATGGAAACGTCACCTCGTACAGACTCTGCCAGAATACCAGCGCCGTTTTAAAGCCCGGTGAAGCTGAAAATGCCGCAGCGGCAATCAGCAATCTCTCTCATAAAAAAAAAAAAAAAAAAAAACCAGCGCCGTTGCGACGTGACTTTGTCACACCGTAGTGACATACGCTGAGGCGGGGTCCTGATTGGCTCCTCACACTTGTATTCTTTTTATTTGTTAATTATTTGTTATTTTTTTTTTGTATTTTATGTCTTTGCGTCTGTGCATGTGAGAGTCAATAAATGTTTTTTTATTCTTTCTTTCTTTGTACAATTAGATTATCAAAACCTATTTTATAACTTTTATATTTATAGCGGTTTGCAATGCGATAAACTAGAACTAGTTACCTATACACGCAAAGCTGACGTGTAAAAAATGGTAATTTTTATCTGAACTCTGGTATAGAGCGTTTATATGTTTCAAAGTCAAAGTCGAAGTTAAATCACTTTTTCAACACAAGCCTTCACAGACACTTATTGACGTCAAAACTATATAATCCAAATAAAAATAAAAAAAAAACTGAAAAAATGTTCAGAATAAAATACTGAATCTACCACCAGTTGGGATTTCAGGAGAGCCTTCGACAGAGAAGAGAAACTCAGCTGATTTCTTTTTCTCCATCTTTTCAACCAAATTACAATCATACAGGTATACAAATTTTGTACAATTTGTACACATTAATAATAATATTCAAGCCAGTGCAGGCGATTTATTTCCACACGCATTTGTCTGCAACATAGTCATTTACCTTATAATAAACTTTCTTGTGGGTTATATCGGAAAAAAGATTTTTTGGGGCCATCGTTTACTTTTTGAATTTAGTGTCTGTCAACGTAGTTATATCGTCACTATTATGTACAACTTTAAACATTTAAATTTCTAGCGGTGTGCGATGCAAAAAACCAGTCTGCACTCGCAAAAATGACGTTTAAAACTAGTCATATCATGTCAACTAGTACTCCAACTTTTTAAAGTACATACCAGTATGCCACATAAACATCGTAGATCAATATTTTTTAACCAATAAGCTAGTTTTCATGAATCTCTTTTTAAAAATAATAATAAAAAAATAATGATAATAAACTTTCCTACACTCACCGCCTCTGTGGTCTAGTGCCTAAGACCACCGGTTTAGACCCAGAGGTCCCGGGTTCGATTCCCAGCGGAAAGTACATGTTTGTGTACTCGGTTTGGTTGGTGGTAGGGCTTGTTTGTCCGCCTGGCTAGCTACCACCATCTTATATCTTAATATGTCGCCATAACATCAATGTTTGTAGTGTTCCGGCAGCTAAAGATAAGATAGCCAGTACCTCACTAGTTGAGGATCCCGGGTGAAGTGCGCTTCCATCATTGGCCTTATCATCACTTAACATCAGGTGAGATCAAGGCACTGTGCTTACCCGTTAATATAAAAAAAAATTAAACTCACACCACTTATCTAGCCCAAGAGAAGCTAAAAATGTTTTCTTAGCCCAATTTAAGCGATCTAAAACTTTCGAAATTGGTTAACATCAAGCCAGTTCATTATAAAAAAAGGTTTTTTTTTTCAATAATATTAGTGAAGACAATGTCAAGAATGTTTAACGCCATGTCTCTAAAATAATCCTTCGTTCTCTGACTAATATATTTGAGGGTTTTCCTACGAAAGCACCATTATATGAATTGTATTGTATTATATACACGCCTGCACATCAACCAACCACAAACTGTCAAATTTCCTCAATAGACTTTAAAACTAAGCAATATGGTTGAAAATGTTTTGAAGAAACTTGACAGTTTTGGATAGGTTGATGTGCAGGCATCTGTCTGTACCTAACATATTTTTTGTATTGTATACGGATTGTTATAATTTTTAACATTTGATATAGGTATTTAATTGTTCATTTTATTGTTTTTACGGCACGATATTACTTCAAAAACTCTTTTACCTTGAAAGAAGTTTTCTGCTATGGACAAGACGTTGTTCAAAAAAGGCAGAGGAACTACACCATACAGCCTAAAATGAATTTTGATTAATTATGTTTGTTTTGTTTGTAATTTTACAATTTTATTGTTTTTAAATTTTTATTCTAATTTAATTTCGCAAGCTACCATAGTTAGCTGAATAGGATGAGCCTAACAATGTTATAACATCTCCCCATGTACCCTGTCCACACGCAAAATAAATATTTCTATTTCCATTTCTTCTATAGAGCTTTTATTGTTACGTAAACACTCTCTATATTGACTCTTATTACATAAGGCATAAGAACTATCAAAGCGAGGACATATTATCTGTAATTCTCGACTAAACCTATCAAAAATAGGAACGTATTATTTGTGATTCTCGTGAACTAGATAAAACCATTAATCGAATTATATCAAAAGCACTTCGTATGACACAAGTGCTGTTCCTTAATCGAATGACTGTAATGTCCGCATGTGTACATTGTGGAAATCATTTCTGTTACCGGCCATTCCCCACAACTGCTTGAGGGCTTTTCCCCTTTTAACCACTTAGAGAGGCTTCTTTACACTCTACGATATAAAATTTGGATACATTATGTAATCTAAAAATAGGTATGTTTATATTAATAAGCTCACTCTCAGCTGTTTTTTTAAAGGACACATCCTTTTTGGAAAGTGTCCGATTTGCTAAAAATCGTTTTGAAAAGTATCTTAGGGGATTATTGGGATGCTTACCAAAGGTGTTGCAGCTTGTTTTAAGTAGTCGTGATTCAACCTCCGTTTAATTTAATTGTTAATTGCTATAGAAACTGTAAAGCTTGACGATGATTCTACTCGCCCTTGTCGATAGAGTGTGGTGGTCTTACACTAAGGGAACAACGGACGCTTGGATCCCAGCCCTCGCTAGTTGTGCCTTAGCGAACTCAGGAGTTTTTTTTAGCCTTGTGGTGATTATTTTAGAGTATTTAAAGAAATGAATGCTCGTCTGCTTAGTATTGTATCGACCGGGCTTTTACCAACATCTCGTGTGCAGCTTCGATTCACAGCTTCTTTCTTTTAAATTTGCTTTTCTTGACACAATTCATGACAATTCATTCAGTTCATTAAATCGATCTTTATATTTGTTACCATCCCTGATAAGCAAATAAAAATATTGAGTTTTTTTGTAAAACGTTAGCAAGATAACTTACTTTTTTGTTTTTGGGGGTTAAAGTTACTCGCGTCCGTAGGTTTACCCTTGAGAGGTCAACGTAGAGGTCACGTGTAGGGTACACGTGACCCCTGGGTGGTGCTAAATGAGCAACATGTCTGAGTGGTAGAGCCACGCTGCGTTGCAGCACGAAATGGGTTGGCTCGCCCGGCGTAATACCACCCTCACAGAATATCGGCGTGAAACAATGGCACTCGTTGCTGTTGCGTTCGTCCGGTGAGTGAAAGTACCGTAGGCCCATCTCTCACCCCTCCCTCCCTCCCTACTCTCTCTCTCTCTACTCCCTCCTCAAGATCCAACTCCTTCTTCGAGGCCGTCAACGCATGTGCGATTTCTTTGGTTTTGCGGGTGTCCATGGGCGGCGGTGATTACTTTCCATCAGGTAACCCACCTGCTCGTTTCCCTCTTTTTATTAATAAAAAAAAAATACTACTGTCATCTACTGTAGACATCTCGATCGTATCGCCGTCGCATCGCCGCCGCCGCGCCGTCGCGTAGTGCGGTCTAAGGTGCCCCCGCGTACACCTAAGCAAATATATCGTTTGCCTAAGTAATTGCTTCTTTCGGAAATTCATTGTTTAGTTTTCCGCAAAATTGTAACACTGTTTTCTCAGTGCTTTCCGAACACGGTATCGCTTTTAGGCTTTTCTGATTTATCAATGTAGAAAGGATTTAGATGCCCATTTATCTGAAAATCGAAACGTGACCTTAGAATAAGTTCTGTATGTTTGAACCAAACAAATAATGTTTCAAAGTAATAATAAGTAAACAAAAAAAAAAAAACAAACACAAACTGCCAACGTATTAGCTTGGCAATCCAAAGAGGTAATGTTGCCAGCATTCTTGGGACCGTTCCCATGAGCCCACAGCTGGAGGACATTTTTTATTTATAGGTTTTATTTTGTCTTTAGTGATGTAGGTAACTTATATTATAATTAATTGGAAAATTATGTATAGTTGTTAATAAATATAAATTTTTAAGTCATGCATAAGTCTAGATTAGATACAAAAAATAATGTTTATCATGTCTAAGGTTGTGAGTGTCAGTTTTTTTCACCATTCGATTGTCCTGCTATGATAGGGCATTTTCCAATATTTTCGACGCTGTAAGGGAGAAAAGAGCTGGACACTTGCCGAGTTTCTTGCCGGTTCTTCTCAGTACAAGATCTCCCGCCCAGAGTAGACTTACGAACCGATGGCATAGTGACATTCACAAGAGCTTCTTGTAGCCTAAACTGAATAAATGATTTTGAATTTTTTGAATTTTTTGAATTTTGATTACGTCAAATAAAGCCAAAATATTCATGGCAATATTGCAACTCAAGCCGGTAAAAAAATTAAAATGTACCTAATCACCTTATTGGTCCATTCGTCTTTAGATCACCGTGCTCAGACCCGGACGTCCCTGGTTCGATACCCAGCGGGACGTATATATCATTTTGTAGGTATTCGGTTCGGTTTGTGATATTCTAAGTTTTAAACATTTTATAAATAGCTTGCCCACTTCTTAACTGATCTAAAAATATTATGATCAGATGTTAATGACGGTAGTTGTAGACATTGAATAGGCGCCTTTGGCTTTCAAAGTACAAAAGTAAATAGTGTTGAATAATTTCGGCGGGCTGGTTAGAACCACGATAGCTCAATTGAAAGAGCACCTGACCCGGTATATCAGTAGGGTGCAAGTTCAAATCCTGCTCGTGGAATTTTTTTTAACATTTGTGTTTTTGTAATTCTAAGTTTGTTTGATTAGTAAATACTTTTCTTCCACTTCAGTTTGTCGCTGCAATAATTATGTTAGTATCATTGTCGTGTTCCAACAGTAAAAGATAAGATAGCCAGTTCGTCAGTAGTTGTGGATTCTGTGTGAAGTGCGCTTCCACCTTTCGGCCTTATTGTCACTTATCAAGTGAGGTGAAGACCAAGTACTTACACGTAAGGAATAAAAAAAATCAAGTCATCGCTATGATATATATATATATATATATATATGCACCCTATATATTATTATAGTATATAGGATGCTGTTGGAGTTGCCACGCTTTTAAAGTGTGTCGTCAATGTTCGCGGAGGCACGCACCGATGGGTTTCACGCCATCAGGCGGAAGAGAGTGGCGTCTCTCCTCAGCAGAGTGCGCTACAGCACCAATACCATCCTGAACACAATGCTGCCCGACGAAGGACTGTGGTCCACTGCCTCATACACCCATCGAGAAAGGATATCAAAGTTGTATAAACTTTATACAACTAAGATCCTTTCCAGCCATGAGTGAGGCTCCGAATCATAGGTCTTCTTGTAGTCAATCCAGGCAGTAGAGAGGGCTGTCTTGTTCCGTTGGACTTGATTGCACATGGTTATTTCCATGAAGAGGAGGAGCTCTTTAGTACCACGGGACCCAACCGTACATCCATTTTGAGAAGGAGCCAAAATGTTATATGCAACAATGTGCATATTTATTTTTTTCTCTTAAAATAATTGTTGTATGGAGCTTGTAGAGTGTTAGGTAAGCATGTTATGGATCTATTATTTTTAGAATCCGTGGTACTACTGGACTTGTAGAGCAGGAAGGTGACACCTGTAGTGTGGAAAAATGGAAGAGAACCAAGTTCGAGGACTGCAAATGATATACTTGCACATCTCTAAAAATCGATTTATTGGTGCGATGGCGTCAATGTTTAGATTCGAAGTAGCAAAAACAAAATTCTAAATTGAAACAAACAATTACAAATGCTGCCTAATCACCGATTTCGTCCGAAACCATATTACATTCACTTATTCACTTACTCAATATTAGGCCCGCTCACGTTATACGGATTCTGTACAAATGAAAAGATATAATATGTCTAATGATAGGGGTAGGATATACTTATATACAATTTACCTATTTAGTTGCGTTACTGTTGTCTCGGTTTTGAAAGATACTCGGATACTATGGTTCTGTTAAATATTTTTCCCGACAAATTTTTTTTTTTTTAGAGAGATTGCTATTTGCCTCTACGGCATTTTCAGCTTCACCGGGCTTTTTTGGGGGCGGCGAGGATTGTAAAGGGTCCCTCAAGCCGTGTGAAACGACTGCATCGCGCACTAGTGCGCGTCCCCGTGCCCTACTAGATTCTCCGAAGGGTTCGGATCGGATCGGGAACAAATTTTTCAAAAGCTTCAATTTGTTTTTTGCAAATGCTTTAATTTGTTAACACTATGGTACGGTCTTAACGCTTTAACAGACTTAACGTTTGAACCGAAGATGTTTGAATATGTCATTGGTTTTCAATCTTATCTCAATCAAATAAAGTTCAGAATATGGAATGTACAGACGCCAGCACACCAACCTATCCAAAACTGTCAAATTTCTTCAATGCATTTTCGACCATCTTATTAAGGCATAAAGTTCAAAGTCTATTGAGGAAATTTGACAGTTTGTGGTAGGTTGATGTGCAGGCGTGTGTACATCACTATGACTGAAAGGGTTAATAGCTGAGTGGAAAAGCGTTGTGATCACCAAACCCGCATTTGGCAAGCGTTATGATTAAGCCATTGCATATCAATTGTATTGATGATTTGATTTCAATGATGGAGGCCTGTGAGCAGCAGTGAAACAGTTATAAATATATATAAATATATATATTAAATATTAGAAAATCCTGCTTATATTATAAACGCGAAAGTTTGTAAGTATGGATGGCTGTTTGTTACTCTTTCACTTAAAAACTACTGAATGGATTTTAATGAAACTTTCCTCATATTATACAGACCATGACCCAGACCAGCATATAGGATACTTTTTTTTTACTGTAGTCTTCGCGAACGAAGTCGCGGGCAACAACTAGTACCACATACATTGTTCTGATCCCAAATAAGTAGCTAAAGCACTCGTATTGTGGGAATCAGAATCAACGTCGGCACCACAACCACCCAGATCCGACATAACATCGAATAGTTAGTTTTTGACATTGACCCGACCGGGAATCGAACCCGAGACCTCGGTTACTCGGCTACGGAGGTCGTCAAACAGGCTATTTCAGTTTACTTTTTAGCTTTACAATTTTTTTTACTTCTATCTGACCGGTGGACTTCGTATCGCTTTGACAGTTGCCATGACCGCAAATTACACAAAACGTTGACAGTTTCCATGACAACAAAACAAACAAATCATTCGTCCGCTTAGGAACACCCGTATTCCATGATGGACGCCTATAGCAGCGCCACTTACCGGGTCTAATTGTAAATCTAAGCCATTCTCGAATCCACTTAAACACACACAGAAAATTTCATTTAAATCGGTCCAGCCGGTTAGAAGCAGTTCAGTGTTCACACGCACAGAAGATTTATTTAAATAAAGATATTTTAGCACGACTTTCATTCGACTAAAAGTCCCTAACACATACGTGTAATACGACGATCAGGCTGTATTGTCATTTACAGACCAAACTCATAAGCCCCTGGGTAGAACCAAACGTAAATATTTACCCTCAAAAAGAGTTCCTCGACAGTTTAAACATTCGTCGAACACAAGCAAAAACAATAGGTAGATAATTAAAATCACAATTAGAAATTCGAAATTACGCAAAATTCGTGAGCGGCTATCCGCTTAAGTTGAGTGAGTGAACGAACGAGCTGTTAAATGAACGGGCCGGTGTATCCGGTAAGGTTTTAATTAATCGCAGAGCTGTAGTTTAATGTGGGAGGATGGGTTGTTACGACCACGGCCAATAATTGAAGTGTGTCTGTCTGTTTTACAGTTCCTTTCAATGAGTTATCTCAACCGCCACTGTGATCTGGTGGTTAGTACCTCCGATGGCCAGTCAAGTGGCTAAGATATGGGTCTAATACCCAGAAGTTTCGGGCTTTATTTCCAGCGGAGGCTATATGATTGCACTCGGTTTGGTTAGTGGTAGGACTTGTTTTATATAATACTCGTAGTACCTGGATGACCATTCTACTAATACCACACTAAATGTATGGGAGTGTTTTATGTCCAAATTTCGGATACTTCTCGTTTGATTTAAAAAAAGTTATTGATGTCATTTCACTCATCAGGTAACGTACTTTCGATATCAGTTTAAAGTTTTCTTGAGGTCTGTAATGGTTACGGAATAATCGCCTGGTCACACTTAACAGTTACAGGGTGTATACCGATGCATTATGGTTTATAAATACTATTTTTTAAACACTGCATTATGTTTCACAACTTATAATGTCTTCGATCCCTTCAAAGTGTTGCGATGTTCAGCTACTCCGAGATTGTGTTATAAAAACGTTAACAACCAATACAAATCGAAGTTTCCACTTCAAAAGCACCTCATCACGGCCGCCCCTGTCTCTATAAAAGCTTCGAAACTTCACACACGTTACGTCACCGGAACTTTTGTGATGAAACTCGGTGCTTTACGTAATCGGCCACAAAGCCCCGTGGCCGGACGCCCGCCCGTGTCACTACCGGTGATTAACGATCCTAACCCAATTTCCTATAAACTTGGAAGAAAATATTGGCGTTGCCATAACGGATATCTTTGGGAAGATATATCTCTTTTAATATTAAATTGTAGTGGTTGACGTTCAACCGTTTGCTGGACGGTCTCGATGCCTTTGCTCAGTCGTGTCGTATTATTAAGCAATCGGTCACACAGAATTCTTCTAGACGACTACTACCCTCAATAATGTTATGTCCTTTCAAATTAAATTGTAGTGCTCGGGGTTCTGCGTTACCGTTGGCCGGATGATCTCGATGCCTTTGCCTAGGTGGGAAGAAATGGATTAAAACAACTACCTCTAATATGTATCTACAGCTTCATACTAATATGAACTTCTTGACGGGAATGCAAAGTGTCATGATTTACAGTTTTGTCTATACACGAAGATTATTTATCGTTTGACAGAATCGGTTATTACTTCCCAGACGAAAAAATAAAAAATGGAATGCTGACATGTAAGTTTTATTATTATTGCAATGGCCATCATTTACTTAGTCTGAATCAGTAGGTCCTGATTACCGATAAAAAGTCTTCGTGTTTATAATAAAGCTAAAGAGGGTCGAAAGTCTGTACATGGAAGATATTTGAAAAAAGTTGGCTGGGGATGCTTATAATCGATATTAGAACAATTTCCAACAATTTTTAGAATTTTTGTCTGTTTATCTGTTTATGTGTTTATTTGACCGCGCATCACGTGAAAGTTTACTAACATATTTTAAAACTAGTTGTCGCCTGCGACTTCGTTCGCGAAGTCTACACTATCCCACAGGAACCTGTTACGTTAGTCCGGCTCATGGTCTGTCTATGTGCAAAGTTTCATTTAAATCTGTTTAGCCATTTTGACGTGACGATTTAAAATAAACAGACAGACAGATAAACAGACAAAAAATCTAAAAACTGTTGGAATGTGTTCTGTTATCCGTTCTAAGTGTCCCCAGACAACTTTTTTTCGAATATCTTCCATCGGCCCTCTTTAGCTTTATAATTATGTATACACAGATGTGTGTTTTGACAAATTTTAATATTGATTTGGAAAATGTTCGACGGCGCTTCTGTATGCCATGGATCTCGAGCCATAGTGAAGCGAATGATAGCACTGGCAGTTGCGGAGCAGTGACAGCTCATTTGACGTAACTCAGATCACTGGAGGTGATTACGACTTCTTGGCGGGAAAGTGAAGAGTCATGTCTGCGGTTTTGTTTTATTTTCTAAAATTTGTGTTATGTCGAATATTAATGTGCAATAATGGTGGATTATTAACCGTTAAGTGTTCGGGAGTGTGCACGAGTGTTGGCAAATGAAACAAAACAGTGCAACGTCACTTTTCAAATTCTCTCAAGAAGTCTGCGTGAGAACTTAGTAAATCCCCACATCTTTACTGAGATACTCGAGGGATTGGGGGGGTATATTATTTCTCACTTCCCATTTCCATTATCATTCATCATCATCAATATTCTTTATTTAAGTATATTTATGTATTACCTAAGAAGGTAGAACGAACGAATAGAATTAAGAAACTAATGATATGGCAGCATGGTCTATGACCTTAGCCGGTTCCTAAAGGAACGAACTACACTTAAAAAAAAATGGAGGTGGTTACTTGCTCAGTGCACTGGAGACTGGCGTTATTCAGAATAAGCTGGATAATCGGTTTGCATCTGGCACAAGCACAACACTTTCTGTGGATCGTCTCAGTTTTCTTCTAGTTTTGTGTGAGATCTTTACAATTTGTCCTTTATTTGTTATTACGAAATTGACCGTTGATTGTACATCGGTGCTTAATTATTTATCTTCGCTTGATAACCCACGTCACGCCCAAGCATAGCAAACATGGAAGAACTTAAGAATATGACTCATGTACCTACATGTTTAATATTTCTGCCTCTAAGCAAGTGTCTCATTATCCCTTGTTGTTCTATTAGAAACGCAGTGCAGGCTAAATGCAGATTTTTGGTTTAAGAAGTGCCATCTTATGAAAACAACCATCCCACCGCTTAACGTGCCTTATCCGAGTAACAATAAAGGTACATGAATAATTACTATCAATTCCCAGACAATTCAATGAACGAACCTAATCGTCGGCATTACAAAACATTTAACTCGATAACGGTCGGTGTGTCGCTAAACATTTTTCCAACGGTTCCCTAGCAGCGGTGGAATCCTAAATTTACATTAAAACTTCTAAATGACCCCTCTAATTCATAAAAGGTCCAACTGGCAACATAAACAATAAGTTGGGAACTGTTGACAATGAGGTCGGCCCAGACGCAAAGCGGCGAGCGCTATTGAGATCTCAAGCGTACAGGCAACACATTTTTAAAATGCTTTGAGGCTTCTTTGTTGTACAAGGTTATTTTTTAAACATTAATAACATTGTTTCACAGAATTTGAGTTAAAATTATATATATTGTTTTCTAAAGTTTACGCGAACACTACACATTGAAATGAAACAACTTTTACGTTTGGCTCTCGTACATCGGGCAAACAAAGAGAAGTGTAGGAACCCGGGTTAAAGAACATATAGCCGACGTCAAGCATAGGCGCGAAAATAAGTCTGCGGTATGCGAACATTCACTTGAGGGGCCCAACCATTACATCAGATTTGATAAACCACAAATACTCGCCAGAGAACAACGATTCATCCCTAGGATGATACGCGAGGCTATTGAAATTAAAAAACATCCTAATTTTAATAGAGAAGATGGTTGGAATCTACCACCAGCCTGGGATCCCATCATACAGAATATTAAATCCCAGCCCCAACACCATACTGCCAGACCAAAAGATACTGTAAGCTCTTTCTGCGTAAAACGGAATGCACCTGATTAATTTAAATGAGGGTATACAAGCTACTAACTAATTATGAGACGACCAACACCTCAGTCTCCCTGTGACCACGGACCCTGCAAAGGGTTCGAAACGTCAGGATAAACATTAATTAAAACTAATGTGTAAAATAAACGCGAGTAGATCCGTAAAAGTTGTTTCATTTCAATGTGTAGTGTTCGCGTAAACTTTAGAAAACAATATGTGATCCAATACGGACTGGAAATAGCCAACAAAGTGCGTCGGTTGGAAGATCTGAAAACAAAGCGCGCAAGGAAAGTTACATCTTTGAATTTCTTGAAGAGATGTCGCGACCAAGGTCTCATCCCAGCGTGTGTCAAGATATCGCCCAAGAAAGATATACGTGGGAGCGCCAAGATCTTACAACAGGCCAGTCAAAAATTGCTTCGTCACCTCATCTACCAACATCGTTCTGAGCTAAGTATAATTAATAATAAGATCGAGAGTTTGTCCAGTGTGCTAAAGTTGCAATTGTCCGTATCAGATTTTAATAATTGCATTAATATACTTAATAAACGCGAAACATCTAAATATAATGAATGCAAACATAGACAAATAGATAAATTCCAAACGTTAGTATCGAATTTAAATAAAAAGTTTGTGAAATGGAACACGACTAACAGTAAACCATCAACCATAGACAGCCACAAACGTCAAAATCAAAAAGATGATCGCACAATTGTTAATTTATCAAAACAAACACTGGACGAGCCCACCGTTGAGGTACTAAAAAAGGGGCTAAATTTCGCCGTAGCCCCTCGCAGGATACCGTATGAAAGCATCATTAGCAACGTCGAGGACTGCTTAGTTAAAAATAACGTTAGGAAGGCTGATGCTGAGGCAATACGTCAAGACATATCGTCTGTCTTGCGCCGGAGTAAATTGCCGAAATCCAACCTTCCTCGTGATCAGTATTTCGCTTTAAAGAACCTGCGAGCTAAGCCCGAATTAACTATCCTTCGTGCTGATAAAGGTAATGCTACGGTAGTAATGGATACGTCTGATTATAACGAAAAAATAACAATACTTTTATCGGATGACAAGACGTACAAACGTGTTAAGTGCGACCAAACCAACAAAATACTTAAGAAAACTAGTGATCTTGTCAAACAACACTCTGAAACGTTAAATCTAGACGCTAACTATTTAATTCCTTCCTGCCCTAAACCACCAAAACTGTATGGGTTACCGAAAATTCACAAACCTGAGGCTCCGCTACGCCCTATTGTAAGCCAGATCGATTCACCAACTTACCGACTGGCCCGGCATGTAGCTAAAATTCTTTCACCACTTAGAGGTAACACACCAGCTTATGTGAAGGATTCCTACCAATTTGTCAACGATATCAAAAACCTACATCTCGCTGACAATGAAACTATGGTTAGTTTTGATGTGCAGTCCTTATTTACATGCCTACCAGTACAGGATTGCATTGAAATTACCAAAAAACGACTAGCAGAAAAAGATATGTCTTATGAATATGCAGTACTATTAGAGCATTGTCTAACATCTGGCTACCTTTTGTGAAATGACATTTACTACCTGCAAGTAGAGGGTGTCGCCATGGGGTCCCCTGTTTCACCCGTCGTCGCCGATATCTTTATGGAAGACTTCGAGGAGAGGGCCTTGAGCACAGCACCGGTAACCCCTAGGTTCTACAAGCGGTATGTAGATGATACCTTCACTATCTTACCAACTGATAAAGTATCTGCTTTTCTAGATCATCTTAACTCCATACATCCAAAAATACAATTCACAATGGAGTTAGAGGCAGACTGTAAGCTAGCTTTCTTGGACACTTTAATCATCAGGAATCCGGACCATAGTTTGAGTCACACTGTGTATCGTAAAGTAACCCATACAGATAGGTACCTCAATGGTGATTCTCACCACCATCCTAGACAGTTGGCTACTGTAGGGAAATCTTTGTTTCAGAGAGCACGCGGTATCTGTGACACCCAACACCTGGCTGCTGAGCTTCAGCATGTCAAGCATGTACTACAGGATAATAATCTGAAAGTACCACGGCTTCGTCACAGAAAACGCAATAAACCAACCACAGTCGAGCGCCAACCTGCTGTACTTCCATATATGAAAGGTGTCACTGACAAGATTGGGCATATCTTAAAGCGAGCTTCAATCAATACTTACTTCAAGCCGCCGAAGAAGATCAACCAATTTTTACGACCTGTCAAGTGCAACATACCCCTTCAAGATGCAGGCGTGTACAAACTGGACTGCGACTGTGGGCTCTCGTACATTGGGCAAACAAAGAGAAGTGTAGGAACCCGGGTTAAAGAACATATAGCCGACGTCAAGCATAGGCGCGAAAATAAGTCTGCGGTATGTGAACATTCACTTGAGGGGCCCAACCATTACATCAGATTTGATAAACCACAAATACTCGCCAGAGAACAACGATTCATCCCTAGGATGATACGCGAGGCTATTGAAATTAAAAAACATCCTAATTTTAATAGAGAAGATGGTTGGAATCTACCACCAGCCTGGGATCCCATCATACAGAATATTAAATCCCAGCCCCAACACCATACTGCCAGACCAAAAGATACTGTAAGCTCTTTCTGCGTAAAACGGAATGCACCTGATTAATTTAAATGAGGGTATACAAGCTACTAACTAATTATGAGACGACCAACACCTCAGTCTCCCTGTGACCACGGACCCTGCAAAGGGTTCGAAACGTCAGGATAAACATTAATTAAAACTAATGTGTAAAATAAACGCGAGTAGATCCGTAAAAGTTGTTTCATTTCAATAAAATTATATAAACAAAACATTAAAAATACATTTCATTTATAACCTCTTTTTTAAATTCCAAACTTGGATAAAGACTTATATATTACATTTCTTACAGGAATCCTCAACTACTGACTGGCTATCTTATCTCTAGCTGCTGGAACACAATAATGCAACTAACATTCATATTATGGTCAAATATTCAGGTATGGTGGTAGAACAAACAAGCCAACCAACCAAACCGAGTGGGTGATACCGAGCGGGGTTACACAAACTGTAACCCCGCTGGAAATCGAAGCTGGGGTTCTGGGTCAGAGACTGGAGATCTTAACTACTAGGCCATACAGGCGGTGAGTTTATGTGGACTGAAATGATGATAATAATAAAGCTTTTACAAGCATTTTTAAATTACCGTAATTTGAGCACCGCAGACTTATTTTAGCATAGGCGCGAAAATAAGTCTGCGGTATGCGAACATTCCCTTGAGGGGCCCAACCATTACATCAGATTTGATAAACCACAAATACTCGCTAGAGAACAACGATTCATCCCTAGGATGATACGCGAGGCTATTGAAATTAAAAAACATCCTAATTTTAATAGAGAAGATGGTTGGAATCTACCACCAGCCTAGGATCCCATCATACAGAATATTAAATCCCAGCCCTAACACCATACTGCCAGACCAAAAGATACTGTAAGCTCTTTCTGCGTAAAACGGAATGCACCTGATTAAATTGAAATGAGGGTATATAAGCTACTAACTAATTATGAGACGACCAACACCTCAGTCTGCCTGTGACCACGGACCCTGCAAAGGGTTCGAAACGTCAGGATAAACATTAATTAAAACTAATGTGTAAAATAAATCGAGTAGATCTACAAATTAACCCTCTACTTTAACTTAAGGCGCTGAACTTTCTGAAATACGCTAGTTTGCTATAAATATATAATAAGTAAACAACATACAACGCCAAGAAAAATATATACCTAATAGTATTATAAATATAATAGACTATATAATAACAACAATGTTATTGTTACGAAAATGTAGAGTAATTAAACTTCCTTGAAAGAAAAAAATCCAAATTTACCTCTAAACAGTATTTATTTACATTTTTTTTATTTACTAAAGTACGTTAATAAAACTAAGCAGTTATACTTATACGTAAAACTTATTAAAACAAGTTATTATTTTTTTTATTTTAAAGTACATCTAGATTTTAAATAAATAGCGTTTTCCAAGATTTTTTCAAGGTATGCAGATCGACAGAGATCACTGTTTTATGGTTGTCAGCGCTTTAAGTAGATATAAGTGTCAGACTCATTTACAATTGACGTTCAAATCCAAGTGTAACACTAAACAATGCATCCAATCATTCTATTTTCAGCGTTGACTCGAAATTCAATACGTCTCCCCGCCATACATATTTACAAGTATTTGAACGCGCGCACATCATTAATTTCCTTTGGTTAGACAGGGATTAATAGACTGTTGCTTAGATCCTCAAGGTTGTGGATGAAAGGATGGAGTAAACCTATCTAATATGGCTTCAGTCTTCAAACGTTAACAGCTCTATAACTAGAACTAGTCAAAGTCAAAGTGAAGGTTATACCACATTGGCGAAAAAATCGCTCATCCTACTTTCACAATCGAAAAAATAAATACTAAAACCTCCCTAAGTTTTACAAAGTTGTTTACAACAAAAAATTATAGATTTAAAATTTTATAAATTAATTAACGAACTATTGCTGCACTCAATAGTTGCAACAGTTCGGTGATTTAAATCAACCGGACTACTACTACTTCATAGTTGCATTATAGTTCGGTCGACCGAAATAACAACCGAACTACTGAAACTAAAGGCTACGGAAAGGTTATGCAAATTTGAAAAACTATACGCCTGGGGGTAACGAGAGGAGGGTGCTTTGTGAGCGCGGGAACAGTCCCCATTCACTTCCAAACAATTCATATAAAAAACTGTGATGGACGGACAGCCATTACAGCCACGGTAAAACCATTTATTTCTAAACGGAATGCAAGAAAAATTTTAGAATTGTCTAAGTAAGTTCAAGTTACAACTTTGATGGGTTTACTGCTTTAGAAAGGGATTCTCAAGCATTTTTTTTAGCAGACAGTTTTCTGATGGCTTGAGACGGCATTTAATACAACGTCACCGGATTTTTTGTGGGCGGCGACAAACTTAAAAGGTTACTCAGGGCGTGTGATGAAAACACCGTCAAAGGGTTTCTCTACTGAATGGTTGTCCTCTTTCCCTACTAGAGTCTCTGAAGTGTTTGGATCAGATCGGGAGCGGAGCAACCCGGAGCGCTTCTAATGCTAGGACATCGGCTCGGGTTGACCAGGTCTTGAGGGTGGGGAGAAGCGCCCAGGTATGTACATGTATGAACCTGGTATAGAGCGCGTGGGAAACAGGTTGTATCGTACCCTTTTTATACACACTACCCGTGACTACCCGTTCGCCTTGCACATCATAATTTTTTTTATGATTGTGTTAAAAATTCAAACTATTTTTTGTTCGCTGTGTTAATTGTTTTATGATTACAAAAACACAAATGTTGAAAAATTTCCACAAGCAGGATTTGAACCTGCTTTTGTTTTGTGATGTTCTTTTTTATATATGTTTGAATTTGTTTTTGTGCAGGTCAATAAATGTTTCTTATTGTATTCATAATTTTAACTTAAAAACTATGGTACCTATTGTGCTAAAATCATGCTTACTACCTACACCATACGTTAACGCCAGTGCCATAAGTTCAACTGACACGGTTAATTAAGATCAATTTCGTGTCTAATTATAATGGCGCTCGTCGCATAGACCCAATAGTGTTATGGGACCTCTGTGATGATACACTCTCGCTATAACACGTGTTAACGTACGAATATTATAGTGTTATAGCCTCACTAATTATATACGGCTTCTTGTATACGCTTATATAATGATTAGTGGATTAATCCGTCGTCTGCCTTGAATACAGACATAATAGAGTTTTATTAGTTTGGCGGCGCGGATCAGAGCTCGCGCATTGCTTAGGTTAAACGTAAATGTATATCACGTGGTCTAGTCGTTTAAAAAAACAATAATCTGACCGTTACGTATAACATACGATTGTACTCGTGGTGGTAGCTTGGTTGCTTGCTTCCAACTTCCCCAAACTAGTTAGCGGCTCCAGGAATTATATCGCTTCAAAGCGATATCTCCCAAACAACCAGTAAGGCCTCGGTCTCGAATTTTGCGGGCGGCGGAGCGGCAGCGGCGGCGGCGCGGGAGAGGGGCGGGCAACGCATACCTGTTCTCGAAACCAGCGGGCAGATCGCGCGGCACTGTAGCGGTGTAGTGTTGTGTTCGTGGTTGTGTTGTCGACATTCGCAAACGAAATGTCTGAAAATCGGCGACAACATCTTTTTGATTCAAATTTATTCCTAACGCTCGATTTATTGTGGGCAAAAGAAGAAGTGGATCCCTACTATAGGGCAAGGAAAATAAATGGCGAGTTTTATCGATTATTATCCGAGATAAGGACGGTGATAATGACATTGCCTATATTACTGTCAATACGAATCAACAAACATTACAAACACGATTACAAACCAACGCCCGGACGTCTTATCAAGCACAATATATACGTGAAAAATTCAAAGAATATTTTGTAAATAATCCCATTAGCTACTAATTAATTTGTAAACCATAATAAACATTGTATATAACATAATAAATAATTTTTATATTCACCTACCTTCCATATTCAGTTCGTTTTTTATTTCTTCCCATAATTGGTTAATTATTCTTCTATTTTTATGGTTCACATCTTTGCTGTTCCATATGGGTCTCCTCTCAAAGATTACCGAAATAATTTGCTCTTGCACGTCCGAGGACATTTTGATACGTCACAAAAAAAATGTACAACACTATACTACAATGCAGACGCGCAACGCGGGACGGTCACCGCTCGACTGGAGTGCACCGCTCGTTGCCCGCCCCCGCGCCGCTCCCGCGCCGCTGTTTTCGAGACCCGGTCCATTTGACGATACGCATAAGATCCTGCCGCTCCCGCTCCGCTGCCGCCGCCGCCCCGCTGCCCGCGGAATTCGAGACCGAGGCCTTATTGTTATTAAGGCATAGGTGCTATACAATCCTCATACTACTAAGTATTCTAAATAGAACAAATCCAACTCGATGAAGAACACACAAAAATCAGTTATCAATCCTTTTTATCCGCAACACGTTCCATACCGTTAATGCTTATAAACAGATAGCATGTATCACATATATGTGACGTCACGGATTAAGTAAATGGCATATTAATGAAGCGGAATTAAGCCCGCTCCCTCCGGCTAAGCGGTAATCGTTTAGACGAAGGCTCGATCAGACGACCGATTTCAATCGTATCAAACATTAGTGGAAATGGACTGTGTTGTAATGGACTTTCGTTACTTATATATAATTTAAGTTTTTCTTTGTAAATAGGTGCCTATATTATGTTAACGTAACATCACTGTACATCACCAGCTTATTTAATGTCCCCACTGCTGGGGCACGAGCGTTTCATGGATGGATAGGGAGAACGGGCCATAAACCACCCGCGGGCCCAGTTCGGATTGGTGGTTGTTAACGACCGCTAATGCAGCCGGAACCAACGGCTTTGCGTGCCTTCCGTAGCACGGAGGAGCTCGAGATGATATTACATGTTTGGTCACCCATCCGATGACCGGATTTTGCAAAACTTGCTTAAGTTTAGCAATCGCAACTATCGAGCTTCTCAATGTTTATGTATATTTTAGTAATTATAATACATTCTACAAATTTTACAGGAAAGTGTTGAAGAGATTCCCACAAATGCCGCTTCTAATTTAGACATAGCCCTAAAATTTATCTTTGTAATGTGTTTTATAAACAAAAAAACCTTTAGATGGATGAGTGTGTAAGCCATCGCAGTAATCAATCACTGAAGTAGCTGTAAAAGGTGCAGAAATTATAAGGTGATTATTTTAATTATGTTTAATAACATGTTATAAAACTATAAGTATAAGGTTGCTCTATTTACACTTATCGCCCACACTAATAAAACATGCTACACAACTATGCTATATAACCTGTTTGTCATATAGTCTGGACGTACCTATAGAAAGAATTAAGTTGTCAGGCGCATTTGACAACGATTTAGCGACTTTTTTAAATTCGGTCGTCTGCGTAAAGCTTTATACTGATAAAGGCAGATACCAACCGATAATTTAAGATAAACGATCTTAAAATACTTTTCAGGGTGGAAAGTTAAATACCTACATGCTCTGTTTTATTGAACCCAGTAAAGTTGGGATCGTCCGATCCTCCGTAGTTGGGATTTGGGATCCTGCAAAACATTAACCCATTTGAAGTCAACACATTGTATTCTTGACTTCTTCTTCTTCTAGATTTCTACTTTTCACTTTATCTCTATATTACTTAAGAATTCAAATGTAATTAACACTAACCGCTCGAAAGAAGTTCTTGTTCCTTGGAGCTGAAAAATAACTCATTAAATAACATATTTTGAGAATGTAATATTATGCTCACAGAGGAATGAGTCTTATATGTTTGTCTTATCTACACACACACACACACACACACAAATGTGCAGTACTATCGATTTGTACCTATTCTACATAGTATGTGGACTATTATGTATTTCTATTGATTTATTTTTGTTGTTATTGTATTTAAATTGTTATAAATAAATGTTTCTTCTTTCTTTCTGTTTGTCACGGATTGTCAGAAGAAGTGCGTCTACTAATTCCGTTTGTGGCAATATTTTCTTATAATTTGTTCTCGATAAAATCTAAGTATCAACCACCAGTAGTTCCGCCATACAGAGACAGTATATACTTCAAATCGTACTTAAGTATATACTAGGTATATGGTGTAACTTATTCAACCGAATCACTTACGGAATGGCCTATATACAGATTATAATCAAAACCCACAGGATATATGCACAAACCCGCCGTATCATTATTGATCATCTGGACTCGATGCGGTCTCCAGCTCTGTGATTTACGAGATCCGCAACAGATATTTTGGTGCTGATACCCGATATCTGTGACTTTTTGGTTGGCCTGTGACGTATTAAGTTTAGAAACGATGTTGATCTAAAAGTGTGGAAGGGGCAACGTGGCCACATTGAAAATTTAGATAAATGAATAGAAATTAAAATATTCGGTATATATTACAAATGCTCTGGCAATTTTCTGTTGCGAACGAAATTAAATTCTCTTCGAAAATATTTAAGCAAGTAGGATTCGGGCACACACAAGATCAAATATAGGTACTGTGTATAATTACAGCTATAGCTATAAAATAAGAACTCCTCTTCGGGTTGCCATCCCCCCACCCGATCCTCTAAATGCCACAACACATTTACAGAATACACTGAACACTAGTTTAGGCCCAAGACACCGTACTCGTAGAACAAGGGTACGAAGAACCGGTTCACACGCGCTCTACACCAGGTACAGACATGTACCTGGGCGCTTCTCTCCTCCACCATGGCCCGATCGACCCGAGTCGAGGTCCGAGCCTTTAGAGGCGCCCTCGGGTTGTTCCGCTCCCCGATCCCATCCGAACCCTTCGGAGAATCTAGTAGGGCACGGGGACGCGCACTAGTTCGCGATGCCGTCCCCTCTAGATAACCTCCAAAGGTGATTCGTTTCACACGGCTTGAGGGACCCTTTACGTTCCTCGCCGCCCCCAAAGAAGCCCGGTGAAGCTGCAAATGCCTCAGAGGCAATCAGCAATCTCTCTCTCAAAAAAAAAAGGGTTGCCATCTTTCAAGTGGAGCAACTTTTGCAATTTCGAGTTACCGGATGGGTGACTAAAATCATCATCATCGCATTGTCATCACTAGCTCTTATTATGTCCCTACTGCTGGAGCACGAGCCTTCCGAATGGACAGATTGGGTGAACAGATTAACCACAGCGAGGGATTGGCTGTTGATAACGACTGCCAATGCAGCCGGGACCATTGGCTTTGCGTGCCTTCCGAAGCACAGCGTAGTGACCATAACACTTTTAAATGGTATGATTACCATTTTGTGACGTCCTTGTAGAAACCATCAGAGGCATTTTAGTAGTTGACGTCGTTTGCTATCGGCGCAGCATAAAAATCACTAATTTTAAGTTAGGTCGCCGTTGGCGACCTCGACGCTACCTTCAGCATATTCAAAGGTAAATACATAACATCAGTTATAGGTTGCTAGCTGGTTGCCTGATGTGCGAGCTTCTTATAACCCTTGTCCGTGTTGAATGTAGGTAGATACCAACAAGAAAACGTTTAAGTATGAACTTTTCAACGGACTGTCACGTCTGCTGCTTCTATTCTGTGGCATCATCCCCTCCCCTCATTTACATTTGAATATTTAGCTGCTATTGTTTATTTCACCGTATTTTATGTTTAAACTATAGAATGTAAGAGTAGACCCTACTCAAATTGTTAGGTGTTTGTACCTAATCTATGCTCTCGATTGTATAATATAGTGGGGGGCGTAGCCTCTATTTACAATTCTGCATGGAACAATAATGTTCTCCATTTTGATGTCGCCCAGCGGTTTGCTCGACTACTAATAGCATCACAAAAGAGATATTGCAGCATGAATAAGTATGTTATTGATGTTGTAATTCCACTGTACGAGTATAGTAATTGTATATTGAACATGAGTTTACGTATTCATATCTTTAAATTTATAAGTAAATTATTTTTTAAGAAAATTTCAACACCTCTATCTTTATTTACCCCCACGATTCGGTCAAGCCGATACCCTTTTTTAGGCGTTCTCAAGTTGTTCTGCTCTCAGTTCTTTTCCAAACACCTCGGAGAATCTAGTAGAGGGTCTATCTACTGGGTCATGCTTCGTGATGCCATCCCGTTCTGAAAATCTTTTAGCCTAATACACTTACCATTCAAAGAGTTATATTGAAGAGTTATATTGAAATACAACAAAAAAAATGAATAAGTAAGGCTCGATGCGCTAGATGCCTTCGCTGCTCCGGATTTAAAATAAGGTCCGTGAAGCTTGTTTGTTTGGCTTTTGACACAAAAACATGCCATGAATTTTATGAAAAAGGAGAAGAGTATATTGTCAAAATAAATAAAAACAAAAACAAATAAACATCATAGGATGGATCAACACGTCGTAAAACTCCAGACGGTGAGTGGTGAAAAATAAAAATAAAATTAATACTTAATAGATTTTATTTTATAAAAATATAATAATTATGGATACTAGTGGGTCGCCCGCAAAACTTCGCGTTTATTCAACGGATTCTTTAGAATTTCAAAACCTATGACAGGTTTCTTTATTGTTCTACACATCTACGGCTGGATCTTTTCAAAATGAGACCATAACCCATAATGACTGGGACAAAAATCGGCTTACGCTATCAATATATTTGCTTTTACAACTTTGACAACACATTTCAGTTTCCTTATTGTACACGCTCATCATTCATGGTAAAGCTACATACCCTCGGGCACATTCATCAAATCTGTAGGCAGCGTTGTTTAGTAGTTTACAATGTGATAATGCGTAGGAGAACAATAATAAAGGCAACAATTGTATAACTAATATTTTAGAGTAATATACAAAAATAACTGTTGGAAGCTTACAAGGAAATTATTGTTAGTTTAATATAATTTTACGCAAATTTTGCTGCGAACAAATAGTTTACAGAGAACTAGGTCTGTTCCAGGCAAGAGTGATTAGGCATTTCCTGTCCAAGCATGTACACACGCCTGCACATCAACCTATCCAAAACTGTCAAATTTCTATAATCGATATTGATCTTTATACCTAAACACTAAGGTTCAAAATTTATTAAAGAAATTTGACATTTTGTGGTAGGTCGATCTGCTGCCGTCTGTACCACCTTAGACTACATACACCCTGCTCACCAAATGCTTATTCAATTCAATTCAAATATTTATTTCAGACAAAGATAGACCATATAATTTGGTTTAAAAAAAGGTACCAAAATAGAAAATAAAAATTACAATTTGTGCAGCTTTGTACTGCAGCATGATCGGACAGTCGATCCTACCCGCCTCAACGCGAGAAATGACGATACGGCTTTGCAATGAGGCGGCTCTTTTCTGAGAATAGCATGGAAGCCATCTTCGTAAACTTCCGCGAACATATACGACGCGCTGCTGCACCGCGGAAACCTCAACAACATTCTTAATGCGGTGTTGTACTGAACGTGGAGGGCGTTGGTGGTCTTCTGAGTATAGTTGAACATTAGGCTTAGACAATAGTATGAAAAAAATTGGAAAAAAAATCCAAAAGCGGGATTAGAACCCCAACCCTCTGACATACCGCGTAGGATACACTTCCAATTATGCTATCGTGGCTCTGTCCAAGCCTTTTATTAACACTATCTGCTCTTACTTTGTAACGAGTGCGAGTTAGGCAGAGTGAGCAACTTTGATCTCCTTGTTGCGGCAACAGGCAATACGCAGGCAACTAGCTGTTTCCATATATATATAGCCTAAAGAAACTGCGCAGACATAGCAACTCTAGTATCAAGTTTGAATGATCGACAACAGTTATCAGTTGCTGCAACTAGCAATTGTTATACTAGTGGTGTCAAGTTTACTAGTTTCCCAAATTGGCAAACATTGACTGTTGACTATAAATTTGAAAAGTTCATTTAGAATTTCGGGAACCGTATACTGTTGCTGCAACTGGCAACCTCTATCGAAAACTTTTAAAAAGTTGATAGTTTCTTCAACTTAAGTCGCTCTTCTGCAGGGCGCCGTAGGCAACATTCGGGGGTCGTTATAATAAATTCCCACTTGGCCTTCATCTCACCTGATGTTGAGTGACGGTAAGGCCGAAGGTAGAAACGCACCCGGATTCCTCGCACTGAGGAACTGGCTATCTTATCCCTAAATGTCGAAACACAACAATGCTACTAACTACTGCGAGTACAAACTACGTGTTGATGTAATAAGTGTTGTGTGGTGTAGTAATAAGTAGTAGATACCCAAGCGGACTTAATACAAGCTCTACCACCAACCAAACATGTACAATCATGTATTACCGCTGTGTTTCAATACCACCACCACCACAGGGTCTCCGCAGGGACTGAAACCCGGAGATCTTGACCATCTAGACCACAGAGCCGGAAAATAAAACAAACGAGCAAAGCCAGGGATATTTTTAACCGAATTGATAACTATTACACAAAATTCTCGAACCTCAATAAACTGTATAATGCAATAAACGTTATAATTTACACTGTACAAATGTGCCAAAGGTGCCAATAAACAATATAACCATCTATCTAAAAACTTTTCATAACCTATTTTTAATTGGATTAACTCTAAATATACATTTCCCTAATTTGGAAATTTTATCCCACCCGTCACTTAAGATAGATATTTATTTAGTCCAAAATATATGTAAGTGAATCCTTTAATGAAAATTCAGTGTAGATACTCCAAATTTAAATCCCGGAAATCTATTAGAACCTTCTAACCGCCCACTAGGGATGTGATAGTGACTTTATCCAATTAAACGGATGAAAAGTATCCGATTCGTTAGAAATAGAAATAGACAAAACTTTCATTCAGTATTGCATAATTTATTTTTATTTTGTTTATTTTATTTTTATTTATTATATTGGCATACACGACAGGTAACAATCAAATAAAAGTAGAAAACAGAAATTACAATAGATTAAAACTAGATCGCGACCCAAAAAACGTGTACACTATGTAAAAATTTTGGCGCGAACATACCTACTTGTCACCACGACAGAATTAACCAATTCAATGTCTACCTTCTTTTGGGTAATAGCAGAATACCAGTGCTTTGCTTATTATACACTTATATATATTTTTGTGTATAAGCAAAATCAGCCACTGAGCTATCGCCCTTTTGTGCTTTTGCAGCACACATGTATAACATTTATATTTGTTACTATTATTGTTATTTTAATAGATTTTTATTTTAATTTTATTTTTTTATGTGTGTGATGTATTGGTTACAAATAAAGTGTTTGTATTCTATTCTATTCTATTCTATCTACCCGGTAGGCATGTATGAGAAGCTACATTTCGATCCGTACCTATCAGAGAATCTAATGGGGAAAGGGGAGACGCTTACGTGATGCCCTCTAGAAACCCCGTGACGGAGTTTCGATTACAGGGCTTAAGTTTCTCGCCGCCCCAAAAAATGTCAGGTGACACTAAAAAGTCCGTTGAGGCCATCAGCAATCTCTCTCACTTAGTAGTAACTCGCCTACAATTGTCCCACTG
Source organism: Eudonia truncicolella (assembly GCA_949315975.1). Taxonomy (NCBI): domain Eukaryota; kingdom Metazoa; phylum Arthropoda; class Insecta; order Lepidoptera; family Crambidae; genus Eudonia; species Eudonia truncicolella. The sequence continues at coordinate 1,991,658 of OX438848.1, read as the reverse complement.
CTGGGCAAAGGCCTCCATCTTTGAAATCAAGTCATCGCTACAATTGATGGGTAATGGCTTAATCACCACGCTTGCCAAATGCGGGTCGGTGATCACAAACCCGGGCTATGCATCGAATCCGAAATACATTGTGCTCGACCTGGGAATTGAACCCGGGACTCAGCACTCAGCCACCGAGGCGTTAATCACTCTCACAAAAAGCAACAAATTAATAAACATTACATTATATACGCGGATGGTGTTTGTACACACATAAACGCGCGCGCGACAGAGAAAGAGAAGGTTTTTAAAAATTATATCTTTTATATAAAAATCTTGTGTCACGGTGTTTGTGTACTTCGAAACGGCTCAACCGATTTTTGTGATACTTTTTTTATACATTTGGTAGGTATGAGAATAGGTCGTAAAGTATATTTCATATCGCTGCGTGATTAGGGTGTCCCTATCCAGAAAAATTATATGGCAGAATAACGTTTGCCGGGTAAGCTAGTATATAGATAAGTTTTTGTTTATTATTAGGTGTATCTAGCTAGAGCTTGCAACCGGTACCGTTAAAACAGGTGTCATATCAGTAAGTCCCTGTATTTTCCATTAGTACCGGTATTAGTACCTGTATTATAGTGTTTAATACCAGTATACCGGTACAATAATACTTACCGGTACTCATCAGTTAACCTATATTATAAATACCGGTATCAAATCATTACCGGTACTTTATTAAAGTCAACCGGTACCGGTTATCAAAAATACCGGTATTCCGAGCCCTGTCTATAGCGCATCACTAAAACCTCCTTTAGAGTGACTACGGGACTAAGAGCATTATCGGTATCGCTCTATTTCCTCTGCTGAGCGCCGCCGCCTGCCTTTTGATGGCAAATATGATAATCCCAACGCTTTATGAATGTAAAGAGGCTTAGCTTATGAAATGAAAAAGTGAAATCTTTGAGTATATTTTGGTAGGTGATATTTTTAACCGACTTCAAAAAAGGAGTATACAGTTTATACAGTCAAAAAATATTTAGATGATAAAACAGCCTGGTTATAATGAAAAACACATACTCTATTTGAATTAATATAATAAAATTAATTTATATAATTTTTATACTGATATGATAGCCTTTATCAGCAGTGTCCTACAGATAACAAACAGCGTTGCGTTAAATAGATCATTAAGTTTTTATTTAGAGTATCTTGAGTATGTCATGCTCTCTTTATTTGTCTCTGCGGTGGTGGCGTATGCGTCGGGTCGTTACGTTCCCTAAAATATGGTTGAGCGAAGCGATGACTGATTCATATTATTTTTTTTTTTAGAGTACTGTAGTGGTACTGTATGACATTGTGGAAATTGAAACTTTTACCTGATGTAAATTTGTTAACTTAGTTTTTTTTTTATTTTGTGATATTTTTGTTTTTTATTTACATGTTGTGGTTGTCTTCTATAATTTTGTGTTTATTTGTAATGGAAAGTGTCCTGCTATGATAGGGCATTTTCCAATATTTTTGACGCTGTAAGGGAGAAAAGAGCTGGACACTTGCTGAGTTTCTTGCCGGTTCTTCTCAGTACAAGATCTCCCGCCCAGAGTAGACTTACGAACCGATGGCATAGTGACATTCACAAGAGCTACTTGTAGCCTAAACTGAATAAATGATTTTGAATTTTGAATTTTGGAGGAGGTTTCTCAATTCGTATTTTTTTTTTTATGTGTGTTCGCTGATAACTTTGTCGTTTAGAAACTGATTTAGATAATTCTTTTTTTGTTGGAAAGGAGATATCTCAAGGGTGGTACCATGATAAAGAAACCAGGATCTGATGATATCATCCCAGAGAAATCGAGGGGAACCTTCGAACATCGTAGTGGTGACTAGTGCGTTTGTTAATTTTTTCATCAAGTGCTTTAAATCACTACTATTTAATGAAGGTCTGGAGTAGATCTGATGATAAAGCCGAAATATATTCAAGGGAACCCCTCAATGATTTACAGCAATTACCTGATGATTGGGCTTGATTAATTTGTATTAATTAGAACTTTACACCTAGATGGGTTGTGACTGTCATAAGGGGTCTGATGATGAAGACGAAGGACAGTCAAGGAAACTCCTCAACTTTTTACAGTAGCTACCTTGTTTTTGGACTTAATTCATTTCTATTGATGAGAACTTTGCACTCATATGGGTTGTAAGTGCTATTACAGGTCTGATGATAGAGACCACAGATAGTCGAGGGAATTCCTCAACGATTAACAGCAGTCACCTTTTGTTGGGCTTACTTCATACGGTTCAATATGTCAAATGTTCAGTTCGTACAAAAAAAATACCTCATTAAGATTGAAGTTTTACATAGGATTACCACTATCTACTAGGCCGTCGTTTCCTCATCCGAAAATCATCCTTGTTAGGTCTACCTATCAATAAAAATCGTAAAATAAAATATTTATTAACAAAAAAAAATCGACTTCAAAAAATTTGTATTACTTATTTGTAAATTTGTATTACTTTTTATTGTAAAAGCCCCACCCGACTTCAATTAGACCTTCTTTAAAACTGATATGCGTATCTAGGTAACTAATAATATGATTTCAATTATTTCTTGCTTTTTAGAGATGTTTTTACTTTTTTTTGTTTCCTGTTTTTTGAAGTCGGTTTTTATTTGTAACTCACTTTTTCACAAAAAGTTTTTAAAAGGTACACAATAGGTACAAACGCAGGAATATCAATTAAATTATATTATGTATAAGTACAAAATATGAGATGTTAAATTTACAAATAAATCAACTAGATGTTAAATTTGTTTTAATTATGAATTGTATATTATTTAAAATTTTGAACCATTCATATATTTTATTAATAAGTTATTTACTTTCATTATTTTATTCTAATTTAATTTGTTTTGTTATGTAATATATTTATTAAGGAAATAAAAGAGGTTATAATAAGAACCTGGGTGTCACTCTAGACTGTAATCTGTCCTGGAAAAGCCACAAAACATCACTGATGTTAGTCGTAAAGTGTTTTTCTCTTTCCATTCGCTCAAGTGTCTCCAAAGTTTCTTGCCCTATAAGACTAAAGTCACCCTCGCCCAAACTCTTATACAACCTCTATTTGACTATGCTGATGCCTGTTACTTGGACGCTACTGAGGAGCTTCTTGATAAACTTGAATGCCTTAAAAACTTATGCATTCGATTCATTTTCGGTCTACGAAAGTATGACCGTGTTTTAAGTTTCCGCGAGAAACTCAAGTGGCTCCCAACTCGCCTACGCAGGAATACTAGGCTTTTATGTCTTCTCTTCAATGTCCTTTATAATCCCTCCTATCCATCCTATCTGCAAGAACGTTTTTCCTTTTCTCATCCCCCTGGTGCTCTCTGCAGGTCCCATCTCCTACACCGACTGAAAACTCCACCCCATAAAACCGATTTTTTCTCTTACTACTTCACCGTGCATGCTGTCAGGTTGTGGAACGCGCTGCCGCCTAACATTCAATACTCTCCTAACATCAGCCTTTTTAAAAAGCGTCTGAGGGAACACTACCTGTCCAGTTGATTCTGTCGTCCTATGTATATTGATTTCTTTCACCTTTTATTTTTGTTTTGTATATTAAATTTCCTTTGTTTATGCAATTATTAGTATGTATGTGTATTATAAATATTTATGATGGATGCGCTTGCCAGGGAAGGCTCGGAGACCCAGCTCATTGGTCCTGAGCCGTTCGTGGCACTTGCACCAAGTACCATTAACAAGGCCTTTAAAGATTACATCAAAAACAGGCACGGCATCGAATGGAAAGAGCAGCCGGGTATGAAACACTCCAAATCCTTCCTTGGCGAAAACGCCTTAGGACGGAGTAAGTTCATATGTGGAGGCGGTAGACGGCAGGCCCGACTAACCATCGGTGCCTTGACAGGGCACTATGCCACAAAACAAATGCTTCATAGAATGCACCTTTCAACAAATAGTTTGTGTAGGGCGTGTGGAGAGGAAACGGAGTCGATGCAGCACATACTGTGTGACTGCGACTCTCTGGCTAGGAAAAGAATGGGACTCCTGGGGTCGGCCTATCCGAAACCGGAGGACTTCAGGCTCTTCGCTCTTAAGGACGTTGCCAAACTTATGGCCTCTATCTTTACAGAGGAGGAAGAGTGAAAGGATGGGGTTGCACAAAAGATCCCGATGGGTCGAGGTGTTACTGCGAAAGGGAAACCACGGCAGGCCCCACTAAGATAAGATAAGATTATAAATATTTAAGTAAGTTTATTTTAGTACGTAAGCTTAGTTTAGTTTGCAGAAGGTCCACATTCATTCTACCTCTATTTATAATGTTTCCCTTTGCGGGCCTGCTGGAAGATATTTCAGTACTGAAATAAGCAGCTTGTACTACATTCACCCGTATAGCTTATTTTGTTACCCTCTTATGTGTGTACATAAACTTGTAAATAAAATAAATAAATAGTAAACGCGCTCGGTATTGCTATTGCTGAAGTTAAGCAACTTTCGCAAAGGCCGGTCATCAAATGGGTGATCAAAAATGTATCATCTCGACTTCAAAACTGTACTTCCTCTGTAACTTCCTCTGTACTTCAAAAGGCACGTAAAGTCGTTGGTCCCGGTTACATTAGCAATCGTTAACAAGCTTCGATCTGCACTGGGCCCGCGTGGTGGTTTATGACAGCAAAAAAATAAAAAAAATAAAAAAAAAAAAAAAAATAAAAAAAAAAAAATAAATAAAAATAAAAAAAAAAATGAGAAAATAATAATAATGGACATAAAATGAGCTGGAAATGATGGTGGTGGTAGAAAAAGTGATGAGATTTTCACTTTTCTAAGTTTGTATATAAAAGTTAGCAAAGGTTTAGTGTCATTTTAAATATTGTTATTTGATTGCATAACAATACAATGAACAATTCATTGAATTGAAATGTTTCATAGGTTTAGGAATCTTTAAACATAATGAGTGTAAGTATTTTGGTATAGGTAATGTATATTTGTTTTCGTTTTTAACTGTTATTGCTCTTCAAGGTTATCAACTGTGTATATGAAAGCGTTTCAAGCGAGTCACCTATTTGTGAACATTGATCAAGTTTAATAACAGGACAGTGCGAACACAAAGACTGAGCGCCGTCGGCAACAGATCCGGGTTGTCTTCACTATAAACTTTCAGTGTATCTAGTTTCCAAACAAATTGAAGTTTTGAAATGAAACAACTTTAGCAGGGTTCGAAACGTCAGGATAAACATTAATTAAAACTAATGTGTAAAATAAACGCGAGTAGATCCGTAAAAGTTGTTTCACTTCAATGTGTAGTGTTCGCGTAAACTTTAGAAAACAAAATTGAAGTTTACCCATTTGAAAATTATTTGAGATTTTGTAGTATTTTTTTTTGCTTAATTTCATTTTCTACAAGTATGAAGTAATCATTAATTTGGGCTTCATCTTACTTGATAAACTTACTTTGTGATTACTTGACAAAGAAGCGTCCTTCACCCAGAATCCTTATCTTATGGGAAATGTTTTTCTATATTATATCTGACAGGTGAACCACCGTAAGGTAGTGGACCGACAAATAAAACCAATGAAGATTTCTTAAGTATTATAATTACCAAAAATAATAATATAGCAGCGAATGATACCTTTACATAGGTCGCCGCAGCCTATATCTGAAGCTACACAAACAAAACGATAGCGCGATTCAGCTGACAGTCAGCGCTACGCCATCTCTTGACATTAGTTGGTAATACAAGTATACAATGCTATGGTGACGTTTGAACACGGGTAACACTTCACCTTCATATAAATAATATATTAATAATAATATTTGTTTACGCCCACACCAATTAACTAGCCCAAGATAAGCTTCTATTGAAACTCGTTAATATGATTAAACAAAATAACGGATAAATAACATTTTCTCTAAATTGATCCGACCGGGAATAGAACCCGGGACCTCAGAGATGGCCAGACTCGGCGCGCTAACCACTCGACCACCGAGGTCATTAAACACCTGATGTTAAGTGATGATAAGACCGTAGCCATAGCGCACTTCTCCCGGAATCCTCAACTACTATAGGCCCTATCTTTCTTATCTCTAACAGTCGCAAAACAACTAACAATACTCATATTTACAATGCAATGACATATTAAAATGGTGGCAGCTAGCCAGGCGAAATTAAATTCAACACTACCACCAACCAATCTGAGAACATGAGAATCAAACTTGAGACTCGGAGACTATCAGGATAACCACTAGACCACAGATTTGGTTAACATTAATTCAGTTTCACATTATAAAGTTACAAAACCATTTCAATGTTATAACAATTTGTTCCGACTAGTTATTCCCGCACCAATAACTTTACCTACCGATATTTTATCAAACAAAAAGCGGGCGACACTTTCCAATACGGCCGGCCGCACTTTATTATCGGAAGAAAGCCATTCAAATTATCCAAACATTTAACTTGCCACAAAGCCAATAATGAATCTGGAATGGAACGGCGGGCGGGCGCTGGTAAAAAATGTCGCTTCGCCCCAGCCAGGATGCGGTAATTAATCACGGGATCTTCACGTTCCATTCAAAGTTTTTCTTACTAAATGGCTCGTTTAAATATTATGATTAAGGAAATTAAGACTGTGGCTAGTGGAGGTTCAGGAAGGTTGGAGGTGTGAGAAACAACATAGATTTATTGTCGGTTACTAAGAAAAGGAACACAATTCGCTCGTACACACTTTTAAACTTTTTTTTTATATTAACGGGTAAGCACAGTGCCTTGATCTCACCTGATGTTAAGGACAATGATGGAAGCGCACTTCACCCGGGATCCTCAACTAGTGAGGTACTGGCTATCTTATCTCTAGCTGCCGGAACACAACAATGCTACAAACATTGATGTTATGGCGACATATTTAGATAAGATGGTAGTAGCTAGCCAGGCGGACAAACAAGCCGTTCCACCAACCAAACCGAATACACAAACCCCCCGCTGGGAATCGAACCCGGGACCTCTGGGTCTAAACCGGTAAAACTTTCGCGTTCCATGGCGAAACATCGAATTGAAACGGGGACAACTATCGCCAAAGTTGTGTGTGGCGGTAGTTAGCAAAACAATGTGTGGATGAAGACTGCCGCGCTAACGGAGGCGCAACATCGCGACAGCAGTCAGCCCGTGACCACGGCCGTTGTGACCCGATCGAAACGTCGGGTAAAAAGAAGGTATGAAACCTTTTACTAACTAGTTTGCGTTAATCGCCGTTTAATTTCATACCTGAGACTACAATTACGTTTAAGTAGGTTTATTTATACATATATATTATCATTATTATCATTATCATTATATATTTATCATTGTTATTATTATTTTGCTTTATTTATAAAATATAGATTATTCTAGTACTAATGTTTTAATAGTTTCACCCCTGATCTTACAGTTTATTAGCTCTCTTCATCCGACTGGTTGTCTAAATGAAATCGCTTGAAAGCGATAATACCGCCAAATTGTAACTTTGTAAATGTGTTGGCTCTGGAAGGGTTACCAAATAACTTAGATATTTTGTTTTAACTATAACGTATTTAAACGTAACGTAAGTAACGTAAACGTATAACCTCCTTCCTTCAACACGTGGTCCTTTAAACGAGCTGTGAAGAAACAACTTCGAAGTAAGCAAGGTGAGGACTGCTAGTGGCAGGATTCTGCCGTCCCGCTCTACAAGCTGTCCTCGCATCTGGACACTGCCTCTGCCTAACACCAGGCAGAGCAGAGTCATTTACCTAAACTTCTATAAAAAAAAAATAACATGTATATGTGTACTAAGGTTTTAGGTGTGAAAATAACATTTTATTGGCGCGGTGGTGGTTACAAAGGAAAATTACGCAACACTCTAGACGATGTCACTTTGAATGAGTCACCAATATTGAAGAAGAAGATTATGATAAAGAAGATGAAGATGAAGAAGAAGGAGAAGACTAAGAAGAAGAAGACAATGAAGAAGAAGAAGAATATAATAGTTGTGTTGTATTAAATATGAATTGTATTCAAGCAATGGCCACTACGGTACGGCTCGTTTTAAGTCCGCCTGGCTAGCTACCATTTTCTTATAGTAATGTCGATATAACATATATGTTAGAGAATAGAGAAATTAATATGTCACATCATACATAACCTATATGCCTAAACATGTCCTATATGCCTATATAATTATATGCATATAGGACAGAGACATACATAACAATAGTGGTAGTAATAAATAAGAATCGTTAGCATGGTGCTGAGACGGCGGAGTTATTAGATGCCGCGTCCTACTTTCTGTGATCCACGGAGCCTTATTCATAGTCTATGACTTTGAATAAGACAACATCTGACAACAACAACTGAACTAACATTACACAAGTTTTAGAACTCGAAGGTGAAAAAGGTTACAGCGTTTTCCTAGACAAAAAAGTTTTGATTCGTTTTCAATACTAATTTTATTATGGGACCGGGGATCGAAGTTTTATTATGTCTTATTGTAATCGTGACAACTATCATCAATTGACGATATGTCTGTAATTATCGTCAATGTACGCGTCTGTACGCCTGCACATCAACCTGTCCAAAACTGTCAAATTTTTTCACTAAATATTCAACCGTATTCCATACACATAAAGTTCAAAGTCTATTGAGGAAATTTGTCACGAGCAATACCATGTGAAAATTATAGGTAACTCTTAATACAATGAAATAAGAGTCGAAACTAATCATAAGTACATACATGATAATGCTCTTGACCGTACACAAAATAATAAAGAGGTTTTTGTTTGTTTGTATTTGTTATCTCTGTCATTTCTGGATCTGATCTTCTAAAAGCGACATCATATCCTGTAGAGTAGTAACTATAGGCACATATTTGCTTTGCCTTAAAACGTTTTACTCACTTCGAATGGTGATTAGACTTCTCCTATATCTTTAAGTCTACCACACCGCCATCTTCTTATGTGTGTCGCCATAACAAAAATATATGTATTTCGACTAAAAGAGATGAGATAAGCAGTTCTTTAGTATTAAAAGCTTCCACATAAAGTGCGCATTCATCTTCTTTTTCTTTTTTTTTATGTTAAAAGGAGGCAAACGAGCAGGCGGGTCACCTGATGGAAAGTAATCACCGCCGCCTATAGACACCCGCAAAACCAAAGTGATCGCAGATGCGTTACCGGCTTTGAAAAAAGGAGTTGGATCTGGAGGTGGGAGTAGAAGTTGGGAGGGGGGAGGGGTGAGAGATGGGCCTCTGGTACTTTCACTTATCGGACGAACGACAACAGCAACGAGTGCCATTGTTTCACGCCAATATTCTGTGAGAGGGTGGTATTACGCCGGGCGAGCCGGCCCATTTCTTGCTGCAACGCAGCGTGGCTCTACCATTCAGAAAACCTTATGCGTCTTTTACCATAAGTTGAAATAAAGGCCAAGTATTTCCAGCATTGTCGTCACGCTAAAACTTTTACGTAGTAGTACAGAAAGAACCAAACAAAAGCCAATATTCACAATCCTAGACTACGAATACCGGCTCATAGTCATGCAAGGAATGCCAGTAAATGGTACAAAGCATTTTTCATAGCAGCGACCTTCAGCAAATGAAATTTCCTAGTTGCGGCGACTTTTACTGCTACGGTGGCTAGGATTAGTTTTTTATTTCTATTTCTTTATTTTCCACTACAGACCTCGGCTTTGAAGGGAAATTAAAATGGGCAAGCAATTTTTAAAGGATTTCTTTCCGGAGACGAGAGATTGAGTGTTATCATATTGCGTGGGTAGATAGTGTTTCGACATAGGTCAATTTAATATTAGGTATGATAAAAATAAGCCAGACGGTCGGGCAGATGGTTGGGTTAAAGTGTGATATAAATTTTATGGTAGCCATTTTCATAATTATTATTTTTTAATGGCTAGGTGCTGTTTGTAGTGACCAATGCGAAAGATAAATATATTGGAAAATATTTTTCTTTGAAGAGTGATTTGAAATTATATTCTGCCCAAACCTTTTGAGTATAAGTTAAGATGTGGGGATATACTGAGATCTCAAGCAAACTTCTTGAGCTTCTTCTTCATAGCGATTTTTTCAAAAATAAAAATGCATCCGTCATCTTGGATTTTAAAATAGATGTCATATTCATAATCGGAACTCACGAAAATCCTAAAAGCGATAACCATATCGATTTTATATAAAAAAAATTGCGTCCGCCACCTTGGATTTCAAAATAGATATCATATTCATAATCGGCACCAAAGATAACCATAAAAATGATACCCATATCGATTTTTTTAATCGTGTCCGCCATTTTGGATTTTTAAATAGATGTCATCATAATCGACACACCCACATACACACTTAAAAACAATATTAAAAAATCGCGTCCGTTATGTAATAGTTGCCATAATCATGATCAGCACCCCCATAAACACAATACCTAATACCCATAATTATTTATGACGTGTTGATTTTATTTAAATTTTTATCGTCCCGCGTCCGCCATTTTAAATCTATCTATTTCTACAACAAAATTAATAAAATATTATTAGACTTACCTTTCTTCTGTGTGAGGAAACTGGTTAAATTTTACTTTAGTAACATATTTGGTTAACCTTACTAGACGGTAATCCAAAAGGAGTGTACACAACATGACATTTTGAGTATAATTTGAAACGCAACAATGCTGGTCCTAAATAAAGTAATACTTAAAACTAATCATAATAATAACAAAAAAAATATTAAATACAGTAAAGACTAATAATAATGATAATTGTAAACGGAGTAAGGTTTATCTAACTGACTGACTCCGCTCCATTGGATAGACGGAGGAGGTGGTTGAGAAACATTAGACCTTCATTACATCAGTTAAACTTTTTTTTAAATTGAGGAAACCTACTTTTTTTTTTGAGAGAGATTGCTGATTGTCTCTGCGGCATTTTCAGCTTCACCAGGCTTTTTTTGGGGGCGGCGAGGAACGTAAAGGGTCCCTCAAGCTGTGTGAAACGAATCACCTTCGGAGGTTTTCTAGAGGGAACGGCATCGCGCACTAGTGCGCGTCCCCGTGCCCTACTAGATTCTCCGAAGGGTTCGGATCGGATCGGAGGAAACCTACTAAAAACGTCAACATCCCTATCAAAGCGTAACCAATCATTAAAAACTCGACACATTCTAACTAAGAAGTTATATTATGACGTGTTGTTTCTGAATACACGTATTGCAAAAGTGCTCGGAAAACGCGTTCTATATGTGGTGTTAAAGTTCAGTGATGACAGCATATTTAGAGCATCAATGGAGGAGTGCAATATTTTGTGAAGGTATAGTTTTTTTTAAAATATATTTTCGAGTAAGCACAGTGCCTTGATCTCACCTGATGTTAAGTGATGATAAGGCCAATTGGTGGGAGTGCACTTCACCCGGATCCTCAACAAGTGAGGCACTGGCTATCTTATCTCTAGCTGCCGGAACACAACAATGCTACAAACATTGATGTTATGGCGACATATTTAGATAAGATGGTGGTAGCTAGCCATGCGGGCAAACAAGCCCTACCACCAACCAAACTGAGTACACAAACATGTACCCGCTGGGAATCGAACCCGGGACCTCTGGATCTAAATTGGTGGTAGGTCGTAGCTCTCCCGACGAGCACTCAAAGGAAGCACACCAAATTTAGACAACCTTGCATTGTAACTGCCGAGCGTGTGACCAAGGTTACATTTGCGGTTTTGATACCTCATGCATCGCTTTTGAACCCTCTCAATATTTTTCATGTGGACTTTATAGTAAGGTGACCATATTGGGCAGCAATATTCCAAATCACTTCTGACCAGACTAGAAAACAGAGTAAGGACAGTTTGTGGCTTTTTAAAATCCTTTGTAGCCTTTGAGTTTCTGACTCTTTTTTGTGATATGCTCATAGTGAGGACGGAAAGACAACTGCTCATCGACCAAAACACTTAAATCTTTAACGGTTTGCTTTCTACACAAAACTTTTTCCTGCACACAAAATTAACGCCTATGATTATTTTTCCTTCGAGTAAAATATATTACACAACACTTATCGACATTAAGTTTCGTGTGGTTAGACGAGCACCAGTCCGAAATAATATGCAAATAATAACCAAAAAACTATCATCTCGAGCTCCTTCGTGCTTCGGAATACACGTAAAGCCGATGGTTCCGGCTGCATTAGCAGTCGTTAACAACCACTAATCCGCACTAGGCTATCTCCCTATCCATCCAAAGAGAAGGCTTGTGCCCCAGCAGTGGGGACATAAAAATGAGATGGTGATAAAATCATTTATTCAGTTTAGGCTACAAGTAGCTCTTGTGAATACCACCACAGTACTCTAATAATAGTCAAAAATTGTTTAAGAAAAACAAAGTCAAATTATAGTAAATAATATTAAAAATAAGATAAGTATGCAAGAGTAGACATATGAATCAGCCATCGCTTCGCTCAACCATATTTTATTTCAACCACAAGTGTTGTGAGTTGTAATCATCGCTGGTCGGGCAAAATGTATTTCGGATTTTTCGATGCATAGCCCGGGTTTGTGATCACCAACCCGCATTTGGCAAGCGTGGTGATTAAGCCATTACCCAACCATTGTAGCGATGACTTGATTTCAATGATGGAAGCCATTGCCCAGCAGTGGGACAGTTATAGGCTGTTAACTACTTTACTTACTTTACATCACTTGCCAAATTCGGGTTGGCGATCACAAACCCGGGTTGTAGCACATCATACTACCACCAACTGTCAAACCTCAATAGACTTTGAACTTTACGTATGTAACTTATGGTTGAATATTTATTGAAGAAATTTGTCAGTTTTGGGATGGGTTGGTGTGCAGTCGTCTGTACATTGAAAATTCTAAATAAACACTTTGCCTGACTAAGCAAAAAAAAAAACTTTAAAAATATATTTTAATAAAAACACCATTGTTTTAAGTCGACAATGTGCGGCTACGTATAATATCGCGTCATATTTTGATTGAAGAATGTCAATAAAGCCAGAAACCGATCGACCCTTCCCTTTGATAAAGCAAGCCATTCACACGTTATGCCAAAGAAATATCTCATAAATATTCCACCCCATAATCTGGGTAAATCATAAATAAGAGTGGGAGGTCTGATAATTGGTTATTGGCAATCCCCAATCAGAGTGGGGTATAATCCGATATTATGCGGGACCTCATTATATTGGGCAAGAGTGGCGCCTTTTTAGCTTCAAAGGTGATATGTTGAGGCACGAGATTGAAATGATCATAGTGAAAATAGTTTCAAAGGGACCATTGATTGTATTACTTATTTCAACACGTTCCCCGTCCGATGAATAGGATAGAATATAATTTATTGCAGGTAACATAAATTTTCTGGTGACAATATAATACATAAGTATCAACAGTACCTAATATCCATTACAACGGGCATGCAATAATATTGTGTGAACAACATAGCATTCATTTAATTTTTTTTTGTACAAAATTATTTAGCCAAACTGGAAATAAACATTATTTTTTTGAAACACATGTGATCTATGATATTTTATTTTTGATTGTTATAATTTTTGGATAGCCGAACTTACAAATGAAAATAAAAATAGACCTGACTGAACTTAAATTTTGGTTAGAGGTAAAATTGCAGACATTGTTTTTTTAGATTTGTGACGTAAGTTTTCTTGGCGCGAATGACCTCCACTCGTTATTTTTTTTTATAGGAACAATGATCCATGTTTCGATCGGCACGTTAAGCCGTTGGTCTAGGCTACATAAGCAGTTGTTAACAACCACCGCACCACACTGGGCCCGCGTTGTGGTTTTTTGTGGCCCGTTAAATATATTTGTATTTTCTTCCTGTGGTGTTTCCATCCATAGGAAAAGCCCCTTCTCCTTCAGTGGGGGCTTAGAATGAGCTGGTTATTTTATGCGAGACGGAAGGCAGATCGGTCGAGTTAGCTTAGATTTGTCGATATAATTCTCCATCTTGGATATTTAAAATAAGAACGCAGTCGTATTCCTTACAGTTCGTTTAATGATATTGTATAATTACAATTTATTAATTTAGAAACAATGGCCGGATGCAAATGGATTTAGCACAGCACACAGCACATTTTGGACAGCAGGCCCCGCTTGCTGCGTACACTGAGCTGTACACAGTGTTGGGCATCACATAACAGGGCGCAATGTATATAGTTATTATTGTGTGTTTTGTTATGCGATACCAATAAATGTATTTTCCTTCTTTCTTTCTTTAAAAACGCAGTGAGCTCTGTGTGTACTGCCTGACCCTCGTCTGACCGCTCGCTACCGTCAAAATATGTCGAGTACGTTTGTCGCGCCAACTGACGTTTCGCGTTACCATAAAGCATAGGCATTAGGCAGTATCATCCTTGGCTCCAATGTAGTGCATTTAAGCGACAAGCGACAAAAAAACAAAAGAGGTATCAATGTAGCTTCGTTTGTCACAATAGCGGTCCAATACAGTCGTAGAGGTTGCGGACGTGAGAGAAATGTCGTAATGAATGAGAGCACGAGAGGCTGACAATGACACTTCAGCGGGCGCCACGATTGCGGGCTTCCATTGCGATTTGATTAGATTATATTTATGATTGGATGGTTTAATTTTAGGCATATATGATGGTGTGGTCTGGCCTAGATTACTTTAAAAGGCTATAAGAACGCGCCTGTTAAGCTCTACGCGCTTAGTTTTCATTTTATCTGATAGTAAGTAAGGTAAGAAGAGCTCTTTGACCGGAAATCTCAACTACGAAGAAATTCGCTCTATTGCAAAACAGTCAGACCATAACAATACTATTAAGATAACTCTAATATTAAAATGAAAACAACTTTTACGGATCTACTCGCGTTTATTTTACATATTAGCTTTAATTAATGTTTATCCTGACGTTTCCAACCCTTTGCAGGGTCCGTGGTCACAGGGAGACCAACAGGGTGTAAAATGAACGCGAGTAGATCCGTAAAAGTTGTTTCATTTCAATGTGTAGTGTTCGCGTAAACTTTAGAAAACAATAACTCTAATAGTTCTGTCGTTATTGACTTAGATAAGATGGTGATAGCTAACCACGATTATTAGAAAGGAGCCAGGCCAACTTGGTTTTCGATGAGCTTTGTGTATTACTATACTTTGTATTCATCATCATCATCATCATCACCCCCTCTCGACCCACTGCTGGCCATAGGCCTCTCTTGTATTATAGGTAATTATATAATTATCAGCCTTCGAATATTTTGTAATATCTAAAACTTTTATGTTTTTAGCACGTGGTAGCAAGCGCAATTGAATTTGGACACCCATCCACACACCAATCATTACAAAAGTGGCTTTTACGATCGTAACTCAAAAGTGCTACCCGCGGGCGTTCTTCTTAAAAATGACAAAGGAAAATTTAAATTTATTTTCACCAGCTGGTATACTCCGAGGTAAATTTTAAGTAATAGGTAAACTCGTTTCTCTGACATGAAAGAGTTCATTTTTATTAAAAAAGAGAGAAAGTTACGAGACTGTTATCTTTAATGAACGACTTTGGTGGAGAGATCACTCGAATTTTATATTAGGTACATGTGAATGGTTCGAACCGTGAGAATTAAATAATATAAAAATTAAAGGATTGCTTATAAAGGAGCGCGATGGCGCTGTGGCAAACGCGCTCGGTCTGTGATTGCTGAATTTAAGTAACTGTCGGATGGGTGACCAATAATTTAACATGCAGCCATGACCAACGGTTTGACGTGCTAATGCAGCCATGACTCATGGCTGCATTAGCAGTCATTGATCACAAACCCGGGCTATGCATCGAAAAAATCCGAAACACACTTTGCCCGGCTTGAGAATTGAACCCGGGACCATCGGATGTCGGGACGAGCGCTTAGCCACTCGGCCACCGAAGCAATATACAATTAAACGAGAGTATAGTTAGTAAAAAGCGTTTCACATCTATGCATATAAAATGCTTTGTCCTGAATGAGTGATGGATCAACGCACAGCCTAAACCGCTGATCGTAGAGACCTGAAACTTGGAGGTTGTGTTCTTTGTATGACGTAGGCATGCGATAAGAAATAATTATCCGAAATTCTCCCCTAAAGGTGTGAAAAAGGGGGGTAAAGTTTGTATGGGACAACGTGATTCCTTGCTTCAATCTAGTTCAAATTTTACATAAACCTTTTTTATCAGAATTGATGGAAGACGTGTTTCGTATTTTTTTGAAATTCATCCCCTAACGGGGTTAAAAAGGAGTAAAAAGTTATTTTAACGGTAAATTGCTTCGAAGTTGATATCAATACTACTTAGTTACATTTTATTTTTACACATGTTTGAAAACTTAATCCGATCCGACTCACTTAAAAACGCAAATACTCTTTAAAATTGGAATGTCTCGAAAATTACCGTACTATATTAGTACCTCTTTTGAAGGTTTTAGGCTTAATATATACCATACCATATATCAATATGTGTAAATCTGTAAATGGTCTATTGCTTTATATTAACATTGTTACAGTTAAATATTTATAAAATACAGTTAATAAATTAAATCCTGAACCAGCCAGGAATCGAACCTGGGTCTTCCGAAATTCAGGCGGCTGCACTGACCATTATGCTGCCGGGAAGGCTGACGTTAAGCACTGAATTTTTTCATTGCTTTTTGTATTTTTAAATACTTTTTAGCGGCAAAGTGCCATCTATCCAACGGTTATTATAACCGATGGCAATGCAGATTCATTTTTACAGATGCAATACCACAAATTTGATAACACAACGCTATAGTAAATTAAACTTTTTTATTTTTAAGTGCTAATTACTGCACTGAAACTTAATTAAATATTTATAAAATACAGAAAAAGAAACTAATTTTCACTGTATTTTATACAAAAGTATTTAGTTCTCATAAGAACTAACAATGTCTGTACTTGGTAAAACTTACCACCAAATACTTGTCCAGTAGCTTACCGCCCAAGCCCAGCTTACGCATTTCGATGTGTAAAGCTAGGATTGGGCTCCCGAGAGGCCAACGTAGTCTTGAATAAAATTATTTTGAAGAACGCTGTGCCGAAATAAAGTGAGACCGTTCCATTACATCGAAGGTGTGCGTTAAATCGAATTGTACCTCTTCGAAGAACACTCGTTAGTATTTCATTCTCATAAGAACTAACAATATCTGTATTTTGCCAAATCTTATCACCAATAATACTACTTGAGACTTACCGACCTAGCCCAGCTTAATGCATTTGGATGCGTAAAGCTAGGATTTGGCACTCTATTCGATATACGATGTACTGAAATTAAGTGAAACCATTACATCGAATTTGTGTGTTAAATCAAATCGTACCGGAAAAAGTGTTATATCGAATTGTATCGCTTTGTAGGACACTAAGGCCAAAGTATTCAATTCTTATAAGAACTTACAATGTCTGTACTTGGTAAACCTTACCACCTATAATACCCTAGTAGAGACTTACCGCCAAAGCACAGCTGACGCATTTACGCAAGCCAACGTAGTCTTGAATAATGCTATTTCGAAGAAATGAAGTGAGACCGATCCATTACATCGAATGTGTGCGTTAAATCAAATTGTATCGGAAGTGATTTTTATAGAACTGTATCTCTTTGAAAAACACTAGGTTAAAGTATTTAGTTCTAAAAAGAACTACCATTGTCTACATTTTTGCCAAATCTTAATACCAATAATACTTGTCACACAGTTTAATACATTTGAATGTGTAGCTAGGATTGGGCTCCCAAAAAGCCAACGTATTCTTGAATAATGCTATTTCGAAGTACTCTTTACCAAAATAAAGTGAAATCGATCCATTACATCGAAAGTGTAAGTTAAATCGAATTGCAACCGATAAAAACGAAAAGGTTTTTAAAAAAAAAATCTCAAGAACTAACAATGGTCTGTATTTGCCAAATCTTACCTCCATTATTTTTTTGGCCAGTAGAGACTTAACACCCAAAACCAACTTAATGCATTTTGATGCGTAAAGCTAGAATAGAGCTCTAGAGATTTTAACGTAGTCTTGAATAAAGCTATTTTGAAGTACTCTGCAGCGAAATAAAATAAGACAATAAAGTTAATAAAACTATAAGGGGTTTATACCCACCAGTGGATGCTCGCGGGTTAAACTGATGATGATGTTAAGTACTACATCCAAAATGTGTTATGTTCGGTCACAGACCATGTGTGTCCAAAGCCCGGTGAAGCTGAAAATGCCGTAGAGGCAATCAGCAATCTCTCTCAAAAAAAAAACCATGTGTGTACGGTGCAGCACTTAGTTGACCACGCTGCGACAGTTCAACATAAATTTATCAGATGACGTTGATGTTCGAGTCTTGACGGAGATGTTGCGAAGTGTCGAGAAGAAAACCCATAGTAAAAAATTTTCCATTTATTGCTTAGTTTACAGTAGTCGAGTTAGTTAGACACTTAAAAATATTGGTGTTAGTCCGACATAATTTCGTAAAGTTGGCTATTATTAAGTGCAATGCACTCAATCGGCTGATCAAGCGTAATGCGCGGAGTGAACCGTACATGTTATATCGAAATGTACCGCATCGGAAGACATTACTTTAAATACCTGAGTAACATCGAAAACATTCCAGAATTATACAAACTATAATTTATGTACACATAAATCACAGACTTATTAGAGATTACATCAGACGTATAACTAGGTAAAAACTTTATTAATTTATTATATCTATATCTAACTACTTTTAGTAACTAAAACTATTACGAAACTAAAAAATGGCGTCAAAAAATTCCTCCGCGTCGCTGTCGACTGGTAATGTACCCAAGAGACTGGCGGCATTGCCACGTTGTATGGCAATGCTTAGCCTCCGGCCAAGGTAAAAGCCAGCCCTTGGGTCATGGGTAGTGTCAACCAGCCGTTTGGAGATGTCAGTAAATAAAAAAATAATATGTACACATAAATAATCAGGTAAAACAAACAAGTCATAGTAAACAAAAACAAGTAGGTACAAGGGCGCTGTTTATTTCAAGATTAATTATAAGCTAGCGAAATTGAAGTATAGAAAGTATGGTAGGCCAAGTTTGTATTTCACAATACAATCATATTTAAGTAAATATACTGAAAACTAGACTTTACACAACATACACACATACATTAAAATGCGAGGGTTGAATGCGAGAAACCCTTTAGCTTCATACTACTGACTACCCATACATAGAACATACATTTTAGCTTTCTAAGTAAGTTAAGAGGACTATTATTAAATATGTGGTAATAAAATGTTTTTGTTTTGTTTATATAATTTTCACGCAAATTTTGTTGCGAAACAAATTACAAAAACACAAATGTTGAAAAAATTTCCACGAGCAGGATTTGAACCTGCACCCTTCCGACATACCGGGTCAGGTGCACTTCCAATTGAGCTATCGTGGTTATAACCAGCCATTATGTGCTAATATCGTATTTTATTTAAAAAAAGAACACCGCAATTTCAGGCAAACAAATCGATGTGTTTGCGTTAGAACCATCAATTTCATTTACATCTACATCTGAACCGTAAAATTTCATTAATATTCCAAAAGTGAGCCTCCGTTGAAATATGTAAACAATATATCAATCAGACGAATAGCTTTCAAACGATCACTTAGGAATCAACTTCAAAGGGAAAGTATTACTTTGGAAATATATATTTTTGTGATTACTTTCTTTCTTTGGATTCAAGTGAAAAATGAGCCTTCCTTTCAAGGGGAAGGAAGGGGCCAATTCTGTGTTAGGGGTGAGCGAGCCCCTTTGAATCGGAGTAGGCACCTACCACATTTTTGTGTTATTGAAAAATTCACTCTTCTTATTAATTTCAAAGGTTCAGAACCATCTGTTACCGTTGAATATGAACTCTGTGGTCTATTTTTATTTTACAACAATAAAGAGCGAAGCGAAGATTTTGTAACGTCAACAATAGAACTTTACTATGGTTTTGTCAAGTCAATCACAAATCGGGCCTAATCAATTTAGCTCTAATATTTTTTTTTACACTGCAGAGCACCTGACCCGGTATGTCAGAAGGGTGCAGGTTCAAATCCTGCTCGTGGAAATTTTTTCAGCATTGTGTTTTTGTAATTTGTATCGCAACAAAATTTGCGTTAAAATTAAATAAACAAAACAAAAACATTTTATAAATAGCTTGCCTAATTCTTAACTGATCTTTAGTATTTGTAAAAATATTATGATCAGATGTTAATGACGGTAGTTGTTGACATTGAATTGGCGCCTTTGGCTTTCAAAGTAAAAAAGTAAATAGTGTTGAATAATTTCGGCGGGCTGGTTAGAACCACGATAGCTCAATTGGAAGAGCACCTGACCCGGTATGTCAGAAGGGTGCAGGTTCAAATCCTGCTCGTGGAAATTTTTTCAACATTGTGTTTTTGTAATCTTTTTTAATAAAAATCAATTGCCTCGTGTATGACTGAGGCACTGGCTATCTTATCTCTAGCGGCCGGAACACAATAATGCTACAAACATTGATGTTATGGCGACATATTTAGATAAGATGGTGGTAGTTAGCCAGGCGGACAAACAAGCTCTACCAACCAAACCGAGTAGACAAACATGTACCCCTTGCTGGGAATCGAACCCGGGACCTCTGAGTCTAAACCGGTGGTTTTAACCACAACCACGGAGGCGGTTACGACTTACGAGTATTGTGCCATAAATATCGTTTGTATATTATGACGTTAATGGTGCACAAATTGTTACCACCTTTTGATGGCAGCCCGAATGCATTTTATCGTTCAAGTTCCGCTTCTATGCGGTCTCCTATTGTGGTCTTAGTAGTGATGGGAAAGTGTTAAAGTTTCAATATTTACATATCTTTTTATCGATTTTATTTTTATCAGTGTTTTTATTCATCGTCATCTTAAAAAGGTCCTACTTTTGGGATCAAGTCTACCCATATAAACAAGTCATCATCACCAACTCATTTAATGTCTCCATTGGAGCACGACCCTTCGCTATGGATAGGGAGAACGAGCCTCATACAGCCAGCACTAATGTGCTGGCTGGCTTAATACTAATGTATTAAGTGCCGAAGCACGGAAGAGTTCGAAATGATACCTACATTTTTGGTCATCCATTCGATGACCAGCATTTGCGAAAATTGCTTAATGTACAATTGCGTGTGTACAATAAATAACGCAGCTACCATTTAGCTCTATGGTATGCCCCTTAGGCCCTTTGCCGTTAATTCGCAAAACAATTAAATCTTTTACCGCTCATCAAACTGTTTTTAACGTTTCCCTGGAAGTATGGTTGCGTTGCGTGCGAAAGATTATAACGAAGGTGTTAACAGCTTTAAAATTATCATTGAGACACAGAGACAGTAAAAACCAGCTTATATGTATACCGTAATAATAGATTTATTTCATTATTTATTTTACACACAATACATTTATATTTACAGGAACATGTACTTACGACAAAGTAGCATAATTAATTAATTAATAATATGAGACAACATCACATGCATTGTTCTGATCCCAAGGTAAGAAGCTAAAACACTCGTTTCATGAAAAGAAACAACGACGGTACCACAACCACCCAGACCTGACCCAATATCGAAAAGTTCGTTGTCGACATTGACCCGACCGGGAATCGAACCCGGGACTTCAGAGTTACCGCCGCCCAAAGTCCGGCGTGCAAGCCACTCAGGCTACGGAGGTCGTCAAATTAAAATTAATTAGTTATAGAAGTAATTAAAATAATTACTTCTATAACATAAAATCAGTCTTGTGATTTCACTCATACAACAGACGGGCGCACATCAACTTACCACAAACTGTCAAATTTCCTCAATAGACTTTGAACTTTATGTTTAAGGCTTAAGGTTGAAAATATATTGAAGAAATTTGACAGTTTTGAGTAGGTTGACGTGCAGGCGTGTGTACATGAGAATATGAAGTCTCCTCTTTAACAATTTGGTAGTTCCTCCTGTATTGTTAGTTTGTAGGTAAATAAATTTATTTGTGATTTTGTAATTTTTTTTGTAATTAATTAAAGTTTAAGTAAGGGGACTAGCATATGACCTGTCCTAGTAGGCAATATGATAATAGAAATGGGAAGTGAGAAATGCTATTACCCCCCAAACCCTCGAGTATCTCAGTAAAGATGTGGGGCTTTACTAAGTCCTTACGCAGACTTCTTGTGAGAATTTGAAAAGTAACGTTGCACTGTTTTGTTTCATTTGCCAACACTCATGCACAACGGTTAATAATCCACCATTATTTCACATTAATATTCGACATAACACAAATTTTAGAAAATAAAACAAAACCGCAGACATGACTCTTCACTTTCCCGCCAAGAAGTCCCTGGATGAGATGACATGACGTGACTGACAGTCACTTTGGTCAATGTCTGTCTCTAGATAAGAACAGCAAAAGAATCTATGTTTATACAGCCAATTCATCAGCAGCTCATGCTTTATTCATTTAAAATGCGGATCTACCGTATTATAATGATTTTAAAAGTATCAATATATTAATTAGTTTTTAATATTATGTTATGTACCTTCTTTGATGTATCTAATAAGTAAATAAAAAAGGCCTTGGTTTACATGACTATTGCGTCAAATCAAACGTATTTATGAAGTGTTTTAAGCGTTTAGTTATAACACTATAGAAAGCGTCTTGTTCACTCAATTATTGGCGGTTTGAAAATAATTTATCTTTTTATTTCATTCTTTAATATATCAGACGTTCGTTAAAGTATCGTTTAAGAAATTTTTTACCACTCAAGACGAAGATAATGCTTGTGCAAACCTTAATATTCCCGTTGATCGACTATGGTGACGTGTGTTATTATGATCTTAATGCTGATTTGCTTAATAAGCTTGACAGATTACTCAACAACAGTATCCGATTCATTTACAACCTGAATAAATATGACCACATCTCGCAGTTCAGGTCGGAGCTGAAATGGTTGCCTATTCGCCAACGAAGACGTTTACGGGCCCTTACCACACTGTTTTCGCTTCTAAATTCTTTAAATGCTCCTTCTTATCTTGCTCCCTATTTTCAGTACCTTTGCTCCTCTCATAGTAAAAATCTCCGGTCCTCAAATAACCTTCTCCTTCTCTGTCCCTCTCATATATCTGGTTTTGTTCATTCTTCCTTTCACATTCAATCCATTCTCCTGTGGAACGCGCTGCCTCTCGAAATCAGGATGGCTACGAGTCGTGATGCTTTTAAAAAGAAAGTCCGTGAGCTCTTGTTTGATGGAACCATGGCAGAATCATCTCAATAACGTCCTATTAGATTTATGTATTTTGTGTATGTTTATGTATATATAATAATATTTATGTATGTATTACATAGTTACTTACAATCATATATCATAATTGCACCTACCAATGTTATCTCTGCACCACCCTATGGTTGACTGGTAGAGAATGCCTCAGGCATTAAGTCCGCCATGTAATATTTATGTTGCAAAAGTTTAAATAAATAAATAAATAAATAAAGTAAATGTTTTCGAAAGTGTACTATTTTGTAAAATATTAGGGCAAATCTCGCCGGTCTTCTTTTCGTAATCGACTGAATACGGATAGTAAACAAAACTCAAACAGGCACCCTGAACATCTTAAAAACGTATTTCGTAGAATGGTAACTTCTTAACATTTCGACGGACCAAGAATTACGACAAAACTTAGACGCTACACTAATGGTAAATAGCTCGATTAATGCGGGCTAATGGTTGCAGTCGTCGGCTGGCCGGCAGATAGGGAAGTGGCAGAGAATTTATTTATCGATAACGAGTTTTAATATTTTAAGTTTATCCAAGTAAAGGGTTCGATGTTGCCATCATAAGATTATGGTTGCTTTCTTAAGGTTATGATCTTGCAAGTGTAACACAACGATGGCTGGTGCTGAAAAATATCTCTAGGTCCTTAGTGATATAAAAAACACGACGGTATCTTAAAGACAATACTTAAGCCTCCATAGCAAGTTAATATTTTTTTATCAATAAACATGATTTTATACGTAATAGTTATAATGAATTAGTACGATTTAACGATGCTGCCGAGGTTAACCCAGAAAGAGGTGAGAGCGGGATGACGCCCACCAGCTCGACTAGCATGAGATGGCTTGGGAAAGTGATTAAAGACTTTACTTAGCAGTAGGACAGCTTAGGCTAACAAATATACTGTAAAATTACTGTTATTTAATTTCAGTAACCTAGTTATAATCAAAGATAATAACAAGATAACAAATAAACTACTTAAAATTAAACTTATAAACAAACTATAAACTATAACTACTACTAACTATAAATAAAAAAATTGCCCCAAGTCATCCCCCATCAGTTGTCCATTAAATTAAAACACTAAGTTTATGCTATGCCAAACGTGTTAACCACAGATCAAAATATCGAATATTCCATCGATATTGATAGATTACGTAACCACATCGGCACATCATTATTCAAACACAGGCCGTGCATAACCGTTCACTCGAGCATATGATCTGCGGTCTCTACTTGTCGCTACCAGCCCTATATGTCAATAGTCGATATCTACAAGAGTTCGTGAACTATATTCCTATGCATGCATATACGTATAGTATATTTGTTATTAACAGTTTTTCTCTTTATAACATTAAGGTGGCTCAGGAAAAAATACATGGAGGGACTTAGGTGGTCTTTGCCGAACAGCAGCACGACAAATAGACAATAGATAAATCATCCCTCGCACAACTACTCGTAACTGTCCAATCGCATTTTATTTATTTATTTTTTCTATTTATGTATTTTTTTTTGGTACAGACGTTTCCAACTGATAGGTGAGGATAAGATCGAAGATGGAAGCGCACTTCACCCACTGGCTATCTTACCTCTAGCTGCCGGAACACAACAATGCTACACACATTAATGTTATGGCGACATTTAGATAAGACGGTGAAAGATAGTCAGGCGGACCATAAGCCCTATCACCAACCAAACAGAGTACCTACAGAAACATGTACCCCCGCTGGCAATGGCAAAGTCCACTACAATAAGTTAGAGTGGTAGTTTAAAAACTATCAGCTGGAATAAGTACCGAAAAAATACAAAAAATGAGACAATAGAGGTATAATTGACAAGGTGAGGACGGCTAATACAATACAATCCTGCTTCACTAACTGTTTTTGCATCAAGATTGCACAGGAGACATTTGTCAACTTACGTCTGAAAAAAAAATCTCCTATAAAATCACAGCATCAATACCTGAGCTTCTAGCTGTGCAGTAACTAGTATGAGTGGCGATCGTGTAAGTAAAGCAACTTTCGCCAATGCCTGGTCATTGGATGAATAATCAAATTATCCTTGTGCTTCTCCGTACATCAAAAGGTACGCAAAACCGTTGATCCTGGTTATAGTTAATATGGCTGTCGTAAAAACCTAACTTGCTTTGGGTCGATGTGTTATGGCCATCCCCATGTACTATTATTGTAGTGGGCTCGAGACCAGCAATATGACATTTATTGGGTTTTTTGGCACAAGCCTTCCTTATGGATGGATAGGACCATTCACCACCACGCGGACCCAGTGCGGATTGGTGGTTGTTTGTATTGCTCGCTGGTGCTTGATAATAAAACCTTACATATAATTTGTTGTAGACTGTATTTACACGCGCCATTCATATTATTAACGTGTTGGCAAATGATATCGATTTATTCGCTTGTGCTTTTAGTGAATTTACAAGGGCCGCATTGTTTACGTGATCATATAAAATTATTAAGTTAAAATAATGTACATATTATTATATTATGCACTAAATATTATCTATGTATGTAATTGTATTGTATGTAATTGTTGTGATCATATAAGGAGGTTAACACGATTCTATTAGGTTTAAGGATGTAATGATCAATGTATACATATATAGTAAAATAAATAATAAATAAATATTGAAATGAAACAACTTTTACGGATCTACTCGTGTTTATTTTACACATTAGTTTTAATTAATGTTTATCCTGACGTTTGACTTCCACGGACCCTGCAAAGGGTTCGAAACGTCAGGATAAACATTAATTTAAACTAATGTGTAAAATAAACGCGAGTAGATCCGTAAAAGTTGTTTCATTTCAATGTGTAGTGTTCGCGTAAACTTTAGAAAACAATAAATAAATAAATATATTTAATACTTTGACTTCCACGGACCCTGCAAAGGGTTCGAAACGTCAGGATAAACATTAATTTAAACTAATGTGTAAAATAAACGCGAGTAGATCCGAAAAAGTTGTTTCATTTCAATGTGTAGTGTTCGCGTAAACTTTAGAAAACAATAAATAAATAAATATATTGAATACAACAAAAGGCGTCCTAAGTCCAGTGGTGCTTACATGCAACCAACTTCACCACGATCGATGCACAGTAAACACACTTCACTCCTTCACTCTATTATGTTTTATACATTGATAACAACTGCTAATGTAGCCGAGGACAACGGCTTTACGTGCCTTCCAAAGCACGGAAGAGCTCGAGATGATAAATATTGTTCACCCATTATTTGCGAGCTGTTTAACCTTAGCAATCGCAGACCGATCGCTTTAACCACAACGCCATCGACCTCCTCGTCTGCTGTAGATCGAAGTATCTAAAAAATCCTTTCATTGGCATGTCAAGTTATTATTAGACGCTTACATCTGCGAGTCTCGGTACTTACTCCGGATATATAAAGATAAGACATCCGAAGCCGATATCCGGTGCTCAAACATTTTGGATGTAATGGTTCTTTTTATTCAAAATAAACTTGGGAAAACGTATTTTATTAAAATCGCAATCTGAGAGATGGTTTCGTTTATACCCTGCGGTGGAGACCTTGTACCGAGAACAAGCTGTAATAAATATTCATAAAATTTATAAAATACAGTGAAAAAATTAAACGCCCACCCGACCCAGCCAGGAATCGAACCTGGGTCTTCCGCAATCTGGGCGGCTGCACTGACCGCTATGCTACCGGAAAGGCTGACGTACTACTCTACTACTACTAGTCTATACTAATATTATAAAGAGAGAAGACACCGATTTAAAAAAATATTTCGCCATTAGAATGCTACATTAGCGCTGAGTAGCATAGGCTATTATTAAAAAAAATTACAACCCCTGCGAAGTAGGGACGGGCCGCTAGTACAAGACAAATAAGTAAGAACTCTGGAAACATACTGATTTATGGCAGTTACTAACATTCATTAGCAGATTAAACTATCTATACATAAAGCAAATAGTGATAAGAGATAGTTAAAAAAAAATATTCAATACGATTTACAACTTTATATTATACTTAATCGATTTCAAATCGATCGATATTTGCATGCTAAATTAGCGAATCATGAATGAACTTTTTATAATTTTATAACATCATTTACCATGTTTCTTGTAAATAAATGATTTGATTTGATTCAAAAAATTTTACATTATCATAAAGAAAACTAGGCGCTATTTTTTTTACTTTTCAGACAGAACGTATTTGACTTGAATTACCTGACGCTTTGCATGAGCGACTTTTACAGGACCGACTTTAAAGCACTGTCTATGATAAGGTGGTATATGTACCTTTTTTTTGGCGTAAAAGGACGGGATGCTGATTAAATTAAAGACGATTTACTCCTAAAATTCAGTTGTGGTTGTGTAGACACAACGACCGGTTTTGTGATGCTCGCAAGGGTCTATCCTTGGCTTTGGCCTTTGTCCAGCAGTGGACGTCTTTTAACTGTTATAACGATGATGATGATATGCCAGAGTTGTATTCACCAACACCAGCCTGGGGTTGGCAAGTGTGGTAATTAAATGAAAAGCTGAGGGACGTGGTACACATTGTATATGTTAATTATTATTTCTTTGATCATCTGTATCATGAGCAACAAATGTCTTACAGCTGGGTTCACACTGTCTCATATAGAAAGCTTCATAGAGGCAGATGGAGCTAAAATCCAGGACGCTGGCCCAGTGCGGGATTAGGAGAGGTATTACTACGCGTGCGTAGTACACGTGCACGCACGCGTATTAATACGCTGAACAAACGTGTTTGTGGTCAATAAAATGTTATTCTATTCTATTCTTTTCTATTCTATTCTATTCTATTCTATAATATCATAAATTGTAAGTAAAAGTGTTAAACAAACTTTTAATTTATAAATGTATGTTTATTTTGTTAAAACTAACACACCTGCCACTCTATCGTTGATCTTTTTAGTTAGCAAATGAGACTGATTTAAATGTATAATAATACTTAACGAGATTAGTTCAAGCTGTTCTGCCAATGGCAGTGTGAATTTAGCTTTTACACATTTTTAGGTAATGACATTAGCGAGTGGGTTTAACCGCACTATTCAGAGATGCAAAATGGTTGCCAGATTTATTTTATTTACAAAGTTAATTAACACGTCATGCTTTATCTATATACTCATAATAAAGCGGTAAAGTTTGTGACTTCGTTTGTTCGTTTGTTTGTTTGTTTGTTTGCGGAAGGTTATTTCTGGTCCTATTCAAAAATTTTTTTCACGGATAGAATACTACATTCTTTGCGCGTAATATAGGCTAGATATATTTTATTAAAAAAAGTTTTTTTTTCAAAATCTTAAATTCATGCGGATTTAACATAAAAATGATTTAAAATGAATATCGTTCGTTGAATATTGTTCGCTTTAAATTAGATCAACTAAAAACAAATATTTAAAAGCAATTTTTAAATAAAACATCATCATCATCACCAGTTCATTTTATGTCCCTACTGCTGGGCCACTAGCCTTCACTGTGGATAGAAACACCACATGGAGAACAGGCCATAAACAACCACGCAAGCCCGTGCGGTAGTTGTTTACAGCTTTACGTACCTTCCGAAGCACGGTGGAGCTGATGATGAAAAACTTTTGGGTACCCATCTGTGACAGGCTTTTGCAAAAGTTGCTTAACTTCAGTTATCGTAGACTGAGCACATTTGCAGTGACAAATGCGATCGCCATCGAACTATTTTAAGATAGAAGACAACTATTATAAATGTTCAGACTAGATGTCAATGTTATTTCTTTCGCTCTTAAACAAGAATTTAAATGACTTTTCAAATGGCATACCAATTTTCTATTTTCTATTAAAATTTAATAATGACTACACAAAGAGCTGGCAAACTCTATTCTAAAAATAAATGATGAAGAATTGCTTATTTCACTCACTTACAATCATGAAAATTGAGTTGAGTTGAGGTTTGAGTTACATTCAAATTGCAGTGTATTTTTAATTTTTTTCGCGCGCCTCAGTGGCTGGTGGCATATTGCTCGACCCTGGAGGTTCTATGTTGAATTCCCTGGTAAGGCACATTGTGTTCCAGATTTTACGATGCGTAGTCTGTCTGAGATATCACTAACCCGCATTCGGCAAGCGTGGCGATTGAGTCAATACCCATCAATCGCAGCAAATGACTTGATTAGTTCTTGAACATTTATCACTTAACATCAGGTGAGATCAAGGCACTGTGCTTGTACTTGCATTTTGAAATATTTTTTTGTATTATTTATTTTTATTTATTTTATTTATTAGAAAACAAACGGTCATACAGTTTTCATCATAGATTACATATAAAATGGTTATAAACAGACCTATAGTTTTCTTTATTTTTACAAATGTTAACATGAACTGTTTCTATTCTATTCTATTCTATTCTATTATATTCTATTCTATTCTATTCTATGAGCCTGTTATCTAAGTTAGTGCTACTTAAGGCTTAACAATGATTAAGTATTATTATTATACTATATGTATTATCATCAGCCTATACTAGTCCACCACTGGACATAGGCCTCAACAAGTGCACGCCATTTGCCCCGCCGCTAAACAATTAAAAATCTATTGGGTCTGTATTCACGGCAGACGACGGATTAATCCTGTAAAACAAATGATGTTTTTTAAATCGTCGACATTTTTGGCTACTGCTGAAATGTATTCTACTAACTGTTTACTTACTATACTATACTATATTGGCGCTGAAGCCCCATGTGAAACCACTGGTTCCCGGTTTGAACTACTAACTGTATTTAATTAGATATCTGTAATATCTTAAAAGATATAAAAGATAAAAAAAGATATGAGACAACATCACATACATTGTTCTGATAAAATGGTTTTGATTTGTTTATATAATTTTAACGCAAATTTTGTTGCTAAACAAATTACAAAAACACAAATGTTGAAAAAATTGTTCAATCAGTATAAAAATTAAATAAATTAATATTCTTTAATTGTATAATAAATAACCTTTTATAATATAAAAGTGTAACTACTGACAATGTGAAATAACATGGCAGGCGAGCAGACTAAGATGACCACACATTCATATCATTCAAATAATTATCAATTATATAGTAGCCTTTTTTCATTAGACCTTGTTTTATTTCTGTCTTAAACTTGTGTAGTGGCATTACCGTTAGAGTTATAGGCACTTTATTGTATATTTTTATACATTTCCCAACAAATGAATTACCGACCTTATTGAGTCTAAGTTTTGGAACGGCAAGTTTGTTTTTATTTCTTGTGTTAAAATTATGGGTGTTACTTTTATTTTCGAATTTATCTAAATATAAACAAAAACGATGTTTTCTTAAATATACTGTGAAGCTACAGTTAAAGTATTAATCTGCTTAAATAACTAGATAATCTGAAAAATTGGACCTTAAAAGTTTGTATGGCCACCGAAATATATAAAGGCAAATTCAATCGAAATATTCTTTGCTCTTTCTATGCCACGTCATAAATCACAATAATGCAGATTAGTTCGTAGCCAGTCAAAGTACGCCAGTCTTGATTACACAGATGTTCTATTGGAATACCTACCTAAAGTTTATGCTAAAGTGCAAAGGAATATTTAAGCGTCGGTAGTTAAGCAACTTTCGCAAAGGCCGGTCATCGGATAGGTGACCAAAAATTTAACATCTTGAGCCCTTCCGCGCTTCGGAAGGCACTTAAAGCCGTTGGTCCAGGTTGCATTAGCAGTCGTGAACATCCACCAAGCCGCACTGCGCCCGCGTAGTGGTTTATGGCCCGTTATCCCTATTCAAACATAGGAAGGCTCGTGTCCCAGCAGTGGGGACATAAAATGAGATGATGATGATGATGAACTGAAAAAATAGATGCTTGGATTATTGCGAGAATTAGTAGTTCAACCCCCATTGCATTTAATACAAATAAATTATTTATAATTCAGGCGATAGGTTAGCTATCACTGATATTATGTATTCAACCTTGGAGACCCTACTTTGATTATGCTAAACGTGAGGTCGAGGTCACTAACAGCGAGTTGACTCAACATTGGTGATTTTGATGCTTTGTCTACCCCTTTTTGGGAGTACCTGGGAATTGAACCTTCGAGTATCGCGCCGCGCGCTTTGCCAGTCGGCCACCGAGGCGAAACACACCTAACACAACCATTTTTGCATTCCGGCTGGGTTAATAGTGTTAACAGCACATTCATAAAAAGATAGGTTTTTTTTAATCGAACCCAGCGTCGTCTTGAATTTGTTCTAGTAGTTTGTGATTGACGCTGCTAGCTAGCGGTATTACCACAGAGTCCTACTACCCTGTGGTATAACGTCACTGTGAAGTTACTACCCCCACAGTCAGAAGAACACTTTTGCAAGTATTTAACAAACGATAAAGACGTAATTTCCCACTCGAGCTTCCTGAGGAAAATTTTATCTTGTATCTATATATAACATTTTGAATGCAAAATTAAAAGTAATATAAACATTAATAACAGTTAATCTTTATTAAAAATATCAATGGATAGAAAAGCTAAAATGCAGCGGCAGAAATTAAAATTAAAATCATGTACGGTCATAAAAAATATTATATTTATAAAACACATAAAAAAGTGAAGTTACAACGTGTACTTAGTAAGTAATATTCTATTATCACTTTGCCTCCCAAACCCTGGACTAATTTTCCACCTACATTTCATCCTTTATTATCGCTCATGTTTTCATGTGCAAAAGCTCTTTAATTTTTAATCTCAATTTCTCACTCGACCCGGAAAATTAGCTTCGTGTAAAATATCTTTTATCGTGTCTGAGGTTACACGATACTGGAAAGGCAGCGGCTAGTCTGCGAGCGGTGAGAATACTGAATGCTTTATTCCACAAGAGCCTTGAAATAGATATTCTGAGCTTGGTTCCCTTTATGTAAACTTGACAACAAAAAGAGACAACATGAAATAACTAAGTATTCGAAGATTCCACTCGGTTAATTAATACAGGGGTTAATTACGTGAACCGCCTTTAGGTTTTAATTGCAGTTATGTTCATCATCAGCTCATTTCATTTCACTGCCTTTCCTACAGATAGATAAAGAGAACGGGCCGTAAACCACCACGCGGGCCCAGTGTGGGGCGGTGGTTGTTAACTACTGTTAATGCAGCCGGGACCACTTTAAGTGCCTTCCGTATCACGGAAGAAGAAACATTTTTGTTCACCCATCAAAAATGTTCTGTACTAGGACGAGGAGGCGAGTGAAACAGCCGGCGGTTAATAGCACACTGGTGTATTGCATACAGACAAGGGGGTGGTGGTCGCAGCCACGCACCGTGTTACACGTACATACATGACAGTTCCTAACCCTATTTGACAAAATAGTCTAAAAGAATTTCTTATAATCTACTCGAGGATGAGTCCGGCGGATAGGACTGACATTCTTAGACTGCATCTGGCATAATATTTGTAACCGCTTCATGTAACTTATCTTCACCATCACATGCAATTGCTGGCTGTATGACAGCTCCTGACGTTACTTCCCACGCCTCATCTTCCCGGGAACCAATTTCCACTGTATGTCGAGTAGGTGTCAATGAGGTTAAAGACGGCATCGGCGGAGGTAATGAAAGAAGTGTCGGCGGCGTAGGCGGCGTAGGCGACGCAGGCGGCGTAGGCGGCGCAGGCGGCGTAGGCGGCGAAGGCGGCGTAGGCGGCGCAGGCGGCGTAGGTGGCGCAGGCGGCGTAGGCGGCGCAGGCGGCGTCGTCGGCGTCAGCGGTGGCGGCGGCGGCAACGGTAATGAGTATATAATATCATCTGTATTCATGCCAGTGGTATTATTGTCCATATATCCCCTTGCATTAAATTATCTGATTTTTGGTTTTTTTAATTGTCTGTGATGTACAATGTCTTTTAACAATATTTTTTAACAATACCTTTTTTTCAAACGTATTGACTTTTGTTTGAATATTTTTTATATACACAACTAAATGGCCAATTTTGAAACTACACAGTAATCGTTTTTTCTTGTCCTTATTCGTTCGCGTACACTGATTGTTTTCACAAATATTAAAAGCTGTTGGTGACGAAATCGATGACGATATAGGGTTAATTATTGAACTTTATTTTCCGGCCAAACACCATTTCAGCTGGCGAAGAACCCGTGACAGAATGAATCGAATTTCTATAATCCATTAGGTACTTTAACAAATTAAATTTACAGCTCTTTTCTTTATTGTTAACTAATAAACGTGATTTTATGCCTTTTTTTAACAATTTTGACATAGGACTCGGCTTGCCCGTTGCTTGCCGGGTGATATGCGGGGGACGTCAAGTGTGTAATCCCATTAAGTTTACAAAAGTTTTCAAACTGTTTTGAACAGAAGGCCGTGCCATTGTCGCTTATTAAACTTCGAGGTAGCCCGAACCGGGAAATAAGATCACATAACTTTTCAATCACAACTAGAGATGTAGTCGTATTTTTCATGTCATAGACTTCTACCCATTATGTATGAGCATCGACAATGACATGTGACCGTTAATGGGACCTAGAAAATGGACATGCACACGGTCAAATGGATGCTCGGAGCGTTGCCATGGCGACACGGGCTCGCGTGGAGGTGGACGGTACGAAGTAATTGTATGCGTTTTAAACAGCGCCTCTTCGTGACACAAGGAGAGTTTTGAAAAACGAGAATATTTAATTCTCGTTGTCGTCGACGTGATCGAATAGTAGATAACACTTATTATAACTAGATCATATGATTATATTAAATATTTTTATTATTAGATATACCATAATTTTCTATGATAACTTTGTCTGCCTACTAGCTTTATATGAATCTAGGCTAACAGGATAATATAGTACAAAAAAATGTAATTTAAATAATATGTAGTGTTCATTCCGCTAACTCACTCGTTTATCCAGCTTGGATGCAGCACGCATGCACCCCCTCCCGCCAGCAAAAAGTACGCACATGCAGGAGAAACAATGGGTGCAAGCAAACGTGCACACCGACACCAATACCCGACACGTGTTTCGCCCCTCCACGGGGCATCCTCAGGAGCTGTTGACTGATCGAGAGCTGCGCACCGTCTGTTACGGCTACTTTTTTTTTTTTGAGAGATTGCTGACGGCATTTTCAGCTTCACCGGGCTTGTTTGGGGGCGGCGAGGAACGTAAAGGGTCCTTCAAGCCGTGTGAAACCAATCACCTTCAGAGGTTTTCTAGAGGGAACGGCATCGTGCATTAGATTCTCCGAAAGGTTCGGATCGGATCGGATTGTTACGGCTACGCAGCTCCCGGCCCCTTATAAAGCGCCATCGTTTGACATTTGTGACGTACTACCCGTGATAATACGTAATAATGGGGATGAAACTAAATTAGTTTTTGTCATTCAACAGCGCATGACTGTCATTATTATGTTTCATTATTTCTAATTGCTCCAACACACACAACCGGAAGCTATTATTACAAACATGCAAAATATTATAACTGTTATTGTCGCACAAGGAATGGCCGGTGTCAATTAAATGTTTTGCGAAATGTGATTTATCTGGATGGCCATTCCTATACGTGGCAATATGTTCGTTATATCTAATGTCAAAATTTCGGTCTGTCTGACCTACATAGACCCCGTCACAGTCGTTACAAATTAACTTACAAACACCGGTTTTTTTTTGAGTTTTGATCTTAGGATAATAGTAGCTATATATCAAACAACTCAAGTAATTCAGATGCAACAACAATTTGTTAGTTTCCACCGACGGAAAATTAGCATAATTGACTTGTTCCATATATAATTAATTGAAATACACAAAAATGAAACATAACATAACAAACTACATTAAAGAAAAAAAAAAAAAAAAATAGCATAATTTAATTATAATTATTACTTTACTAACATAACACGGATTATAATTAATATTAATTGATTTTAATCTGAATGAAATAAATTATTATTATAATTATCCCCTGAATTCGAACCCCGTCCCCTCAATCTCATAACCGTACATCATTGTTTTATCCTGCCAACTATATAGGTCGGATAGGGTGGATACAGCTAATTTTGTTTAGGGATCAATGCCGGAGCCCTTGAAACTGCTAAGCCTGGCGAACGGGGCCGTGCGCACCGCCTTTATGCGTTAGGGTCCAGTAGGTTAGATAATTTATTTTTTTGGGAATTTTTGTTTTGTTTCTTTTTTTAATTATTATTTGGAATCGCTTGGTCTCATCTTACATGATGGTAAGTGACTTCAAAGCCAAAAGTGAAAGCAAAGTTTACCCTAAAGCCTCGGCTATTAATGAACTGACTGTCTTGTGTGATTGTAATGTGTACACCGTATTAACACACGGAAACGATAGACGTTTTTGCAGACAATGTCATGAAGCTCAAAGCCTGTTTCATTGGTGGTAAATTGTATTAAAATGCTTCTTGATCTAGGTTTCTAACACGGGCACAGTGCAGATTGGTGGTTGTTCACGACTGCTAATGCAGCCGGGACCAACGGCTATACGTGCCTTCCGTAGCACAGAGGAGCTCGAGATGATAAATTATTGATCACCCATCCGTTGACCGGCCTTTGCGAAAGTGACTTAACCTCAGCACTCGCAGACCGGGCGCGTTATCCACTGCGCCATCGAGCTTCTCGAGTACCTAAAGATAATTAATGGAATCAAGCGTTATTGTGCGGAAATCCGCGGTACAAAAAATTTGTTATGTAGGTCTAATGCCGCTAACTCAATCCAAAGAATTCTCAATTCCGATGATTTAAGTTGGCGGAATTAACACTACATATTATTTAAATTACATTTTTTTGTCCCATATCTTAACTGTTAATGATGTGTTCGGGGAGAATATCACTTATTTATTTCTATCGGTACTCATTATCATCTATTATTAGAATTTTCTTAATTCCCTAACTTTGTAGCTGTCCAAACATGCACTCCACACCAAGTCATTTTTTAACAAATAAAAAAAAAAAGTGCGAGAGTTTTAATTGCTATCATCATCATCATCAGCCTATACTAGTCCACTGCTGGGCATAGGCCTCTCCAAGTGCACGCCACCGAGCACGATCCGCGGCTACTATAATTCCTATTAGTATAGTCATAGTACAGTATATCGATTGGAGTTCCGCATGCCATGTTCTCTCAACGAATGTTGTCAAAATGTCAATTACCTACATTAGTTCAACAAGCTGCCACGATTTCTAAGGTGGCGCTAGTGTCTATCCAATCTCACCGTGGATTCAGAGTGGTGAGTTCGAGTTTTCTTCACAATCTAGTTAGTGTTAGAAGTTGACTACAAATTGTATGGCGTCGAAGCAATGCCATCTACTGACGAAGTTTGGAATCAATTTATCACTATGTGGCGTAGCTTCGTAGGTACCATAGAAATATTAAGTTTATTTCAACTTGATTGAATAGTGAGAAATCTTGAAGTAGGCACTATGATGACAGTTAGAGATAAATACATCTTGAAATATGATTTTATTGTAAAATATTTTTTTTATTGTAATTTTTTGCAATGAATTTTAACGAATAACTTTAATAGCGATCCTCGCAGTAAACGAGATGGAGAACTTAAAACACGTTATTTTCTGTCTTGCAAATCCAAAAAGAGACAAGAAATCGTTATAGCGTAATTTTGACTACAGGTAGAACTATCTTTGTTAAGAAAGAGAAACGAATGCTACAACAAAACAAAACTTAGAACTATAAATAGGAGAACGTAACAAACGCGAGTAGGTAGATTTTCATTTATGTATTAACTTAAATCGGCCCATTTCATTGCACTGCATCACAAAGGTCTCGTTCCCACTCTACGCTCTACTTTCTGTTTGTAACTAGTACCAATCAGGATCTCGATTCCACATTTTTTTTTCCCCTCCATCTTATGACATGTCTTGTGGTCCTTCATAAGGCGTGAAGAGGCACCTTGTGTGCCGGCAGGGTGGGTGACTGATGCTATGTTGTTTTCGCTCTGCGGCAGTGGTCTTCGCGTCTGGACTCCATTTCCACTTAACATCAATTGGAGAAGAGTTATTTACCGTACATGCTATAGGTATATAAAACAAGGTCCTCAGCAGCCTTATTCTATTATTTTTTCCATAGCGAATGGCAAAATCAAGCCACTGAGCCGTGGTCAGTGGGTAGCCGTATAAACTTTTAATAGTAACCACTCAATCAGTTAGGGATTGAACTAAAAATATATCAGTCCATTGAACCGAACACCGTGCGGTCTGCAGTATCAAAGATAAAGGTTCGTGTCACGTCACCAACAATTTGTCACGTTCACGGGACAGCGGAGATCACTAGATATAGCGGTGGGGATAGCTGGGTCATAATCAGAACACATCTAAAAAGTGTGCACTTAATAAATTAATTACAAAATAATACTCGTTTATCATAATTTTGTTTTAAACTTATACTAGACTATTGTTAGTAATTTATTATAAATAAAAACCAAATGTTAACTTACGTACTATATGAATAAAAAAATCTAAATCACCCTTTTCATACCCTCCCGTGGACCGTGCCTAATCGATGTTCGTGTGTTTGAGTATAAATTAAAAATACTACAAAAGGAAAAAAAAAATTAAATTAATATCTAGATAATTGCAATAATACCTAACTTAATGGATATGAGTATAGCAAAAAATAAAAATATAGATCAAAAAAATTATCATTAATAAACATAATGTGACAAATGGGGCGACCCCTCCCGTGGACCAACAAAATATAAATGTCACGTCTTGATAAAATTAAATACTATTCAAGATTTTTAAATTTTACTGGCAACATTTCTAGCTGTCACCTGAAGCTACAGTTTGACATCAGTGCGAGCAAGTAGCGGCGAATGGTTGTATTTGTATTTCAAATAAAGTTAATGGTGATAGTTTTTGTAAAAGATCGTTGCGACTTTTCGGTAACATCAATATTTTGGTAAGTACAAACATTAAAAATCATTATTGCATA
Organism: Eudonia truncicolella; assembly: GCA_949315975.1. NCBI lineage: Eukaryota > Metazoa > Arthropoda > Insecta > Lepidoptera > Crambidae > Eudonia > Eudonia truncicolella. The sequence continues at coordinate 1,953,417 of OX438848.1, read as the reverse complement.
TAGCGTTATGTAATCTGGGGAACAATTGTCAAAAATGCCATGGACGCTTTCCTAACCTCAAAAATATGTGTGTAGCTAATTATTATTTTGTTTGACGACCTTTCCGTGGACAACTTTCATGTGGACACTATGTCCACGGAAAAGACAACGTCCACTGAAGTGAAACTCATCTTTATTTATTTTTATTTTGTATCTTAATTCATTTTATGGATTTGATGTTTGAGTGAACGTGTGCATTTTGATTGCTTATTCAGGTAATAATGCCAAGAGCAAGTAGATCGAAATCTCAATTAAGTGATGATGAAAAAAAGAAAAGGCGCCGCGAACAGAAGAAGCTAAGTATGCGTAGAGCACGTGCAAAAATGAACGAAACTGAAATTGCAGAAATACGAAGAAAAGATAGAGAAAGGTACTACAAGAAAAAAGAAAAAGGTGAAATAAAAAAGATAGATCAATATACTCCAAGAGAACAGCGCCAAATCAGAAAAATGTGGCGCGAAAAGTCACAAAAGAGACGAGATCTTTTAAAGATTAGAAAAAGGGCTACTACTCTAATGGAAGAAAATACTCCTCCTTCAAGTCCAGTTCCAAGTAGCTCTTCATCTTTTTCACGCGTAAATGCTGGTAAAGCGGTGGCTGATCGCAACAGAAGAGCAATTAAAAGAGAAAATATTAATTTAAAGACCAAGATTTTAGAAATTAATCGAAAGTTGAAAAAATATAGAATGCGTATAAAAAGACTAGAAGCAAAACAAAGAAAGGACGTGGCACATAAAACAAATCCTAAAAAAGTAGAAAATCAAAATATAAAACAAGCTGTACATAATTTTTTGATACTAGATGAAGTAAGTCGCCTAACTGCAGGTAAAAAAGAGACAATCACCAGAAATAAAAATAAAAAACAAATACGGTTGTTGAATGATACACTTTTGAACTTGCATACAGTATTCAAGAATAAAACTGGAATCCAAATTTCTTATCAAACGTTTCGAAGATACCGTCCCTTTTGGGTGCTATTTCCGAAAGCATCTTCAAGAAATACATGTTTATGTATACTTCATGAAAATAGTGATCACATAGTTAGAGCTCTACAAAAGGCTAAAATTATATCTTCTGGATCTGCCTCTGATGTAGCAAAATCACTTTGCTGTCAAAACTCACTCAGCTTAAAATGCTTAGAAAGAACATGTATGGACTGTCAAAATAAACAAATTATATTCAATTCTTATAATGACGATGACTATATTACTTATGAAAGATGGATAACTAAAGCTGAAAAAATTATCGTCAAAGGAAAGGAAAAAATGTGCAAGAAGTCTGTTAAAGAAACTGTAAAAACACATAATAAATCGCTCATACAATTGTTACATTCAAATTTACCAATATTTATGAAGCACGTGGGTAATTTTATTCATCAGGTTAGGTCCATCCAAACTCTTAAAGAAAAATTGTCTCCCTTTGAAGGTTTATTACACATCGATTTCTCGGAAAATTATAATTGCAAGTACAGCGCTGAAATTCAATCGGCTCACTTTGGTGGGTCAAAGGGTCAGTTATCACTACATACATGCGTATACTACAATACCGACTTTCAGCAACAAGATAAATATTTAAAAACTACATCAATATGTACAGTTTCAGAAAATTTGAGACATGATCCAGTATTAATATGTGCGCACCTAAAGCCTGTTATACAGAGAATAAAAGAAATAAGTCCAGATATTACAGAATTACATATACTCAGTGACGGTCCATCAACACAGTATCGAAACAAATCGATGTTTCATTTGATTGCAAATTACATAAGTAAAATAATAAGAGTAAACACTATTATTTGGCACTATAGTGAAAAAGGTCATGGCAAAGGCGCTCCTGATGGAGTGGGCGGATGTGTTAAAAGGTTATGTGATAATTCAGTTGCAATGGGTAAAGATGTTTCCAACTATGATAGTCTGATGATGTGTTTAAAAGAAAACTGCAAAGGAATCGAAATACACGGAATCGACGATTCCGATGTGCCCAAAATACAGGGTATATTAGATAAGACCACGACGAAACCTTTTAAGGGTACATTTAAAATACACCAGCTTACTTGGAGTCGAAAGGATCCAAGTATAATACACGCAAGAAGGTTAAGTTGCCTAAAATGTGCTGCACATGAAAATTGTACACATTTTGAAATCGGACAGATATTAATTCAATACGATACATCCAATCTGAATTCTCCTAGAACACCGGCGTCCAGTAGAGGCAATGTGTCCCCAAATCACAATGCGTTAACTCCATATGCTTCTACTGCAACCATCTCAACTAGTCGATCGTTTTCTCCAGAAAGTCCGGGTACACCAGAAAACATGCAGTTACGAAATGTACCTTTTCGCCCAAGAAAGAAAGTGATTGCTCTATCCGATAATTCTGATAGCTCTGATTATATTCCTAGACCGCTACCAGCTAAACGACCACGATGTTTAATTTTAACAGATACAGAAAGTGAAGAGGAATCTATCTTCTAAATTTATTAGTTTGTGTCTAACTAATCATTAAAACTAATATGATAGTGATTTACTTACCATAAAGCAAATTATGTTGAATTAGATTATAATCGTTAAGTCAAACTATTTATCAGATAAATGTCAAAAAACTCTAGCTTTTCGAAGCTCTAAGAAAATAACTTAATTCAATCAATCCAACGATAACTCATAATATCATTTGAAGTTTGTTTGTTAATTGGTTCTAATTTCATCAACATTGTCCACGGGAACTCTCTTCCGTGGATTTTTTTTATTATTTTTTTTTATTGCCAAAGAGCGGCTCTTTTTTTGTGATTAATAACATACAATTAAATACACTGTTATCATTATCTTAGTTTAAGATTTAAAAATTAATACGACATTATTGTTAGTAAAACTTCTAGTTATTATCTTTTCTGTTGATTTTGTAGTCTTTTCGGTGGACACCAAAAAATCTAAATGTGGCCTAATTTTATAAAAACTTTAATTTGATCTCAATATACATTTTAAAACTGTTAATTTTGTTATTAAAAAAATAAATGTCGATTTTGAAAAAAATCTAAGCCATATTTTATTTTTTCTTTTCAAAAATGCATTTTGTTTATGACCCAGCCTGCTAGTAATGTAATAGTAAATTCTAGGTAAGGTAACAAAACAAAACAAAGCTATGGACAAAATATGTAAATGTTATTTTTAATTTGAATTTGAATGAATGAATGAATGAATGAATGAATGAATGAATGAATGAATGAATGAATGAATGAATGAATGAATGAATGAATGAATTTGATTTGAAATTGTAGGGTCATAGTGTTGGTAAATGAAACCTCTTTTTTTTCTGGTGGTGGAAGCTACCTGAAAACAGATTATCCTATCAAAATTATGCTGTTACCTCTCAAATATTTTAGATAAGATGATTCTGACATATAAAATGTAAAACGGAACATAGTTACTGATGAACAAATAAATATATTTATAGTAATTGCAATAAACAAAACAATATTTAATAATATTGTTTTTGTTCCACAAGGGACTTGAGCTTAATTTTAATTGATAGTGAGTTACCATAAAGCCAAGAAGCTGACTTCACCTGGCTGACTCCACTCCATCAAACAATCGGAAGGCACTGGAATTTTATTCTTGTTTTGACAAAAGACTTAAACCAAATACAATAAAATTTATAAAAAGGAATCGAACGAGGCGTCGCAAAAGTTTTAAAAAGGTATTGTGGAATAATTAACGTAAAATTTGAGAAATCGAATAGAAATACAAAAACTTACTACAATCTAGCTAGTTGAAATTACAAATATACATTAACTAAAGCTCAGAAAACCCTGTATTACACTAAACAGGATGCAGTGAGTGACCACGTTTAAAAATGCTCCATTCAGCATTTTTAAACGTGGTCAGCAGCTCATGGATCCCAAATATATTTAATAGGAGACATAAGATGGAGAAAATACAAAGATTTTACGTGACTGCAATTCAATACGCCAGCTCCACACGTGACGCGAGTGCTTGAATCATAGGCAAGTCCGATAGTGCTGGGGACAGGGGATTCTCTTGACACATTTAATCACCGGAACTGTTTAGGGGCGGCGAGAAACTTAAAAGATTCCGCAAGCCGTATGACCGATTGACAAAGGGTTTCTAGAGTAGGGAATAGCATCACGCAAATCCTTGTTCCCTACTAGGTTCGAATCGGTTTGAATCTGTAAGCAAGGACCTCGACTCGGGTTGAGTTGACTGTACCTGGTATAAAGCGCACGTGAACCGGTTGTTTGTACTGAGTCCTACGAGTGCGCATGTTAAGTGTTGCATGTGAATGTGTGGTGGCATTTTGAAGATCGGGGGGGACACTAGGAGGCACTGCTTCAATGCCATACAATGGTGAATGAACTTTGCACCCAGATGTGAAGATACTAAATTTCTCGTTAGGCCGCACTTTAACAATCATACCGTCTGCAAATACAAGCTTTACATATAAATTCGCTTGCTCTTATTCTCTTAAATTGGATGGATCGTATTGGATTAAAAGTAAGAGCTTCAAACGAATTCCATTGCAGTTCGCGAGTACAGGCATTTCGGCTTTTATTATAGACCCTTTAACTTATTCAGTCAATTGCAATAAAAACCGTATGCAAATGAAAGGAAACGAGATATATCAGCCAAATTTTTATGTAGGATTTTTTTATAATTAATTAAATTTAAGTACTTGAGGAGCTCGGTGGCGCAGTGGGTAACGCGCCCGGTCCGCGAGTGCAGCATTTTTCGCAAAGCCCGGCCATCGGATAGGTGACCAAATATCATTTAACATCTTGAGCGTCCGTGCTTCGGAAGGCACGTAAAGCCACAAAAAAACAAATGTTGAAAAAATTTCCACGTGCAGGATTTGGTAGAGCACCTGACCTGGTATATCAGAAGGGTGCAGGTTCAAATCCTGCTCATAGAAATTTTTATCACATTTGTGTTTTTGTGATTTGTTTCGCAACAAAATTAGCGTTAAAATTATATAAACAAAACAAAAAAGCACGTAAAGCCGTTGGTCCCGACTGACATCCTCCAATCCGCACTGGCCCTGCGTGGTGGTTTATGGCCTGTTCTCCCCATCAATCCACAGTGAAGGCTCGCGCCCCAACATTGAGGACATAAAATGAGCTGATGATGACGATGATGAAGATGATGATGATGATGATGATGACGACGATGATGATGAAATTAGTCATCAAACAATCGAAATAAATGAAAATAAAACGATCTTATAATACAAAAACACTTTTACGTACAAATCCGGTCCGATCCGAACCCCTCGGCGAATCTAGTAGGGAACGGGGACACGCACTGTGCGTGTTGTCATTCCCTATAGAAACTTCTGATAGTGTTTCGATTACACGACTTAAGGAACCCTGTAAGTTTCTTGCCTTCTCAAAAAGTCCGGTGACGCTGTAAAAGCCGTCTGGGGTCAACAGCAATATCTCACCGAAACACATTTTCCTCGACCTAAAAATAAAAACCCAGGACCTCCGAATATCGAGGAATAGAATATAATGGAATACAACAAATAAATAAATTATTATTATCATAAATATAATATTCATTAATACCTAATCAATTAATTATTAATATCATAATATTCATGATTATTTATATATAATTTTACGCAAATATTGTTGCGAACAAATTACAATTTAAAAAAAGGCATAGTGTTGAAAAAATTCTACGAGCGGGATTCGAACCCGCATCCCATGACATGCCGGGTCAGGTGCACTACCAACTATGCTATCCTGGCTCAATTCAACTCGCCGAAATTGTTGATGACGTAGTTGTCGACACTGAATAGAGCTCCTTTGGCTTACAGAGTAACAGTGGATAGTGTTGATTAATTTCAGCGAGTTGGATTGAGCCACGATAGCATAGTTGGTAGTGCACCTAACCCGGCCTGTCATGGGGTGCGGGTTCAAATCCCGCTCGTGGAATTTTTCCAACACTTTGTCTTGATGATTGATTGATGATGATTCAATTTTGTACAATAGCTCTTTGACTTACATCGAATACAGACTGTAACAAAGTAGAATTTCAAGTTAAATAACTTGGCCTTATTGATTTCGCTTGCTTGTTGTATCAAACATCGTCGCTTTTCTGATGATGTTGGCTTTACTGCGCAAATAATAGCATAGTAATTAGGTATTTGTATTTCATATGATCTTAAGTCAAATATCATAGGAATATTAACTTTATATAAACAAAGGTTTGTTTGATCGTTCTGCCACCGTAAGTATTGAGTACTATGTGGTACTATCAAAGACGAAAAAAGATTCTTCTTAACAATTTAACCAATGTCAGATACGCTCTTCGTCAGAAAAGCGACGACATTTTATCAATCAACTCTGGACTTTTTGCTCTATCCCTACAAATGTTGTAATACTAAAAAATTCTCCAAGTCATCATCAGCCTATACTAATATAGTACACTACCAGACATAGGCTTCTCCAAGTCCACTGAGCGTGCTCGTGATCCGCGACTACTCTCATCCAGCTGTCGTCATAAGTGATGATAAGGCCAATGATGGAAGCGCACTTACGCTAATCATTGGCTATCATAACTCTAGCTGCCGGAACACAATGCTACAAACATTGATTTAATGCCGACATATTTAGATAGAATGCTAGTAGCTAGCCAGGCGGATAAACAAGCCCTGCCACCAACTAAACCGAGTACACAAGCATGTACCCCCACTTGGAATCGAACCCGGGACCTCTGGGTCTGAGTGGTCTTAACTACTAGAGCACAGAGGTAGATGCCGACCAACATGTTATCATTAGAAAATGAGTTTTAAACGCTATTGAATACAAGTCAGTGTACTACCTCAATAGCTTCAAAAGACTAACTGGAGCTTTAGTGTCAACAAAACGCGCTCGCGACTGTGGTTGAAGTTTTAATTTGGTTTGTAACTTTACCTTATTTGAGCCAAGTTGGCCCACAATGATCCACTGCGGAATAGTTCCACCATTGTCGACTTTAAAACTTTTCTATGTAAGTCGAGTTTTAAGTGTATTTGGTTTGGATGGTGGATAGTTTTACAAGGAAAACATGAGGGATTGTTGATTTATTGTGGGTCCGAACTCGAATAGCTGGATCGAATTAGCGATTGACGTGCGGCTAGCATCTTATATTTTTTTACCAAGAAATAAGATTGGATATTATACCAACTTAAGACGTGTAGGTATACTCTGTTATACTCAATATTTATACAGCGTGTATCAGATAAGTGTGGTTATAATGAAAAGACCCAAAGTGTGTCTAGCCTAAATCTTGTATGCAGAGTTACTTAGCTATAATTAGAAACTTATTAAATTATTAATAAATTATTAATAATAATTATTAAATTATTATTATGTTATCTTTCATTACTGTGTTCATTTCAAATAAATTATTTACATATAATTTTACGCAAATATTGTTGCGAACAAACTACAAATTGAAAATGTCAATATTTGTAAAAAATATTAAGATCGGGTGTTGATGACATATTAGTTGTCGAAATTGAATAGGGCTCCTTAGGCTTACAGTGCAAGAGTAGATAGTGTTGATAAATTTCGGCGAGTTGGATTGGGCCACGATAGCATAGTTGGTAGTGCACCTGACCCGGCATGTCATGGGGTGCGGGTTCGAATCCCGCTTGTTTTTTCAACACTTAGTCTTTTTTCAGTTTACGTTCAATTTTATATTTTTTTTCAATGTTTAGACAAATTACTTTGATCTGTCTGATGAGACAGAAGCGGAGACCAGATGCGAGGACAGCTGATGGAGCAGGATTTTGCCTAACTACGTCCTCACCTTGCCGTCACGCAAGTTGCTTCATCCATCACACCTCATTTAAAGTGTAATGTGGGCTGGGAAAGCATTCCACCTTTTCGTAGTGCGACAAAGACGTTTTTAAATGATTTCATTTAGCTTGCTCTGTTTATTTGTTTGGGTCAAATCAAGTAATTGAATTTTGACCCCCTTACTGTTGACGGATTGATCTGAAATTTGGTACGCACCTTTAGTTCTGATGACAATATAATTTAATACATTCAGTATCATTGTAAATTCAAGATGGCTGCCGCTACATAATTGCGGATTACATGATATATTTTATCACTACTACCTCAAAATGGGTATCAAATGAAAGGGCTTCATTAGTAAAATAGTTCTTTATGAAAATAAAAATTTAAAAAAAAAACCAACGATTTTATTTTTTACCTGTTCCTGTACCTAGTACCTACTGAATATTTTTTTAGCTTTTCGTACTATTTTCAATAAAGCCGCTTTAAGTTCAAGTCCACCTACAACCATCTCATCTCAATATGTCACCATAACATCTAGCATGAGGCAGCAAACAAAGCAAGCAAGCTACAGCAAGCCAGTTCCTGAGTGATTGATGATTCCGGGCGAAGTGCGCTTACACTTTCTGCGTTATCGTCACCTAACATCAAGCAAGATGAAAGCCAAGTGCTCTCCCGCAACTTACACGCAAGGAATAATTTCAACGTATTGAAGATCTATAAGCCGCTGAACGCCGCTGAATCTCTCCACCGCGAACTAACTGCAAGTACGAGTCAACAGGCGGTGGGCCAAGTTTTAATGTTATCTGAGAATCTTCCTTAATTGAAGCGAGTTTGTCTTTCTTGGTGTTTTAGTTCGACCATTGCGCACAGCTGAACTATTGGCAGATCGATGGGTAGGCACTTGTTTTAAGAAAGGGAATAAGAATAGGAAACATATCGTTTGTTTACATACTGGTACATACTGCTTACATAAAGTATAATAAGTGTACATTTCATTGAATTGAGATAATAAGGTTTGAAAGTTCAAATCGATCTTTGACTGTCGTTAAATTGCATTGTTGCGAAATATTACATGCCTATTAATAGATTAAATATTCTACTTAACATCTCTCACTTGTAGACAGAATTTACCATTTTTTAAACTTACGTATCTTTGCGTTTAACTTTCTAAGCGTTTATTCCATTTTACCAGTAGATAGAGCGTCGAAAGTTACATAATAATTCTGCATTCATAACCCCTTTTTGATAAATTATGTATTTATCATGTTTTACCAATAACCAGACGATATATTCTTAACTAATAGTATTAATATACGTCGTAGCATTAATACATTTTTTTTTTAAACTCGGTTTGGTCGGTTGTTGGGATTCTTTGTACTACCTGATTATTAGCTTCCACCATCTATCTAAATGTGTCGCCATAACATCAATTGTTGTGTTCAGGAGATAGACAGTGCCTCAGTAGTTGATGATTCCGGGGGGAGTGCGTTTATAACTTCGGCCTTATTATGACCTAAAATCAGGTGAGATTAAGGCCAAGTGCTTATCCGTTGTGTGAAAAAGCTATGTCCCGTGAACCACGTCGTTCCATTTTAACTCCTCCGAAGACACTAGATTATTTTACTATCTTACCCCGACGTACATACTCTACAATCCGTTCCACAATCCCACGCTGAATGGAAAATGTTTTGGGAACACTACACATATTACGCATTTACTCGAATTTCATTCACGTCTTATTTTCAGGCCGGAGTTGCGGACTCTTCAAAGGTTAAGCTTAAATAATTTCAATCATATAACAGTTAATTATCTATTCCGTAATTTCAATGATTGGAATTATTTATTTATTATTTTTAACATTTTGGATCGCAATAGTACACGTAAGCTTTTCTCTAAAAAGAGATTTCTTCCAGCAGACCATTGTGGCAGGATAGTATGAAAGTAGCTTGTTAGATAGACAAACTGCGCACAGAACTATTAAGGAAATATGATATCTATTTAACATAAAGACAACCACACAATAAACTACTTATATACACAAAAATATGAATATACTACTAAATATAATATATATATTCTATAAAAACACAAATGTTGAAAAAAATTCTACGAGCAGGATTATGACGGTAGTTGTTGACATTGAATGGGCGCCTTTGGTTTCCAAAAAAAAAAGTAAATAGTGTTAAATAATTTCGGCGGGCTGGTTAGAACCACAATAGCTCAATTGGAAAAGCACCTGACCCGGTAAAAGAAAAACCTTTTTTTACAAAACACACACAGATATTATACAAAAAAAAATAAATGAGGCAAACATACACACAAGAGAAAAAATTTGATATAACAAAAAGAGTAGGTACGAACGAACGAACGAACGAAACAAAGAGTGTAAAGTAAATTTAAGTCAGGCTTTCTGTTTTTCCTTTTTTAAAATCGTTATAATCTTACATTTACCAATGTGCAATTACAATTATTGTAAAAAAGCATATCGTCTCCGAGACTCTCGACCAGGCTATGCATAGGCTTCTCTACGCATTTATGCCATTTGCCTTGGTCCTGCTTTTGCCAGTCCGGGCCATGTAACCCACGATGTAAACCCACGGCCTTGAATATATAGTCGACCAATCTCGCCGGTATATAAAATTACCAATATACCTACCGATAACCTACCTACCGAACAAGCATAGTTTGATTTCATTAAGTAGGCTTTCACGTGTAACAGGAAATCTCAAATTCAAACTGGCGACCATTCCTTGACGCATCCTAATACCTAGTTTATACACATTTTCTGATACCCCCACTTTTTTCATCGTCCTTCAAAAGTTGAGCAATAAATCATGGTACAATCCGAGCGACCAACAGATAAGCGTTCGCCGGACTAAGAGCCCGTTCACACGTATCTACAGCGTACGCGTTCGATAAACAAGCGCAAGAAACATTCTACGATAACGCTACGCTACTGCAACGCTACGACAGCGCTACGCTACCACAACGCTACGAGAACGCTACGACAACGTTTCGCCTAACTTTGTAGCGCACAGGTACAATCGTGATCGCAAGCGTCTACGCGACGTATTGCGTGTTTTATTTATCCACTGCTGTGGCACGACATTTTTAGGAGAGAGTTTTTTTTTACACGTAGCTCAACAAATGACTCCACTCCACCTGATGTTAAGTGGAAATGGAGACCAGACGCAAGGACAACTGGTGCAGCGTGAAAACAACGCAGCTTCAGTCACCCACACCCTGCCGGCCCACAAGGTGCCTCTTCACGCCTCGCTTGAAGGACCCGATGTCATAGGAAGGAGGGAAAACGTGGGCTGGTAGACTCTTTCATCTTTTGGAAGTGCGACAAAGAAACGAGTCACCAAATTTCTTTGTGTGCGATGGAATGTTCGAGACAGTACAGGGGTGACTCCGGAGAGCATCACGCGTACTCTTATGGAGGAAGGGAGAAGGTGGGATAAAGTCAAAGAGTTCTTCAGAGCACTTGCTGTGGTATAAGTGGTAGAAGACACTGAGTGACGCTATATCTCTCCGCAATTGCAGGGGCTCAAGAGCATTTGTGACCTCTGCATTGCCGATAATGCGTATAGCGTGCCGCTGCAACCTGTCCAAGGCATCGAGAAGGTACTTTGCGGAACCGTCCCAAAGTTGTGAGCAATACTTCACGCAAAATCGCACCTGTGTCTCGTACAAAAGGCACAACTGATCCGGCGTGAAGAATCGCCGCACTCTGTTCAGGACACCGAGTTTACGTGACGCTGTTACTATCACGGCTTTGATATAGTCCCTCTGATTCAGATCGCAGCGAATCTCCATACCGAGCATGTTAATGCTGCTCTGCAGGCCGAGTGATGTGCCTTGAAGAGAGGGAAGGGGTAGGAATGGCGACTTTTTTGCCGTGAACGCGCATACCTGTGATTTCTTGGCATTGAACTCAACCAGATTAGAATATTCAGAATGCCTCAAATGGCATTTTCAGCTTCACCAGACTTTTATGGGGTCGGCAAGAAACTTGAAGGGTTCTTTAAGTCGTTGAATCAAACACCGTCGGAGATATCCTAGAGGGAATGGCATCACGCGCTAGTGCGTGTCTCCGTTCCCGAATAGATCCGAGGGGTTCGGATCGTTTCGGAGCTGGGGTACAAGCACGAGCTAACTTGCAAGTTACTTCTTCACAAATTAATAATATTTTATTTTAATTATATTTAAAATGAGTTATAACACTATTCAATACAAGTCGGTGTTCATCGCAATGGCTCTAAAGGACCAATCGAAGCTTTATCGCCAGCTCATATTTTACCTCCTCTGCTGAGGCACGAGCCTATCCGATCCCTATGGAAGGAAACGCCACAGAGAGAACGGGTCATAAACAAATGAGTGTTATTTAAATGGTTAGCAAAGTATTCGTATTTTTGTTAGCAAAAAATGCTAGTTGAGCAGCAAAAAAGCTACTTGGGCAGCAACTTCTGGTCAGCAAATATTTCTATGCAGCGTAGCGAGGGCCAGTCACGGAAGGGGGGACTTCCGTGACTGGCCCTCGCTACGCTGCGCTTCGCTCGGGAAAAGAAATTAACGTCATCATCATCATCATCAGCCTATGTGCGTCCACTGCTAGACATAGGCCTCTCCAAGTGCACGCCACTGAGCACGATCCGCGGCTACTCTCAACTGGGCATATGCCTCCCCAAACCTGTTATCGAGCCTTACCATTTTAAATACTTATCACATACCTACAATACAATATACCTACCTACGTATGATGTTTTTAATGTTGTTGTATTATTGGTGCCAAATAAACTTCTTCTTCTTCTTCCTTTAGTTGATGGCTTCATGCGATTAGCACATTTAGCCAGTGTCAAAGTTATTTTTCTTACAAGTAATACATAAATATACAATATTTTCTTCCAGTACGATGATGATGAATGATAATAGAAGTTGCACTGTTTTGTTTCATTTGCCAACTCTCATGCGCAATTACAAACACTTAACGGTTAATAATCCACCATTATTTCACATTAATATTCGACATAACACAAATTTTAGAAAATAAAACAAAACCGCAGACATGACTCTTCACTTTCCCGCCAAGAAGTCCCAAATAACATATTCGTTTATTCAATCATAATAAACTAGCTGTTGCCCACGATTTCGTTCGCAAAGACTACAGTAAAAATAAAGTATCCTTTATGCTAGTCTGGGCTATGGTCTGTATATAAGGAAAGTTTCATTAAAATCCATTCAGTTGTTTTTACGTGAAATGCTAGTTGAGCAGCAAAAGAGCTAGTTGGGCAGCAACTTCTGGTCAGCGAATATTTCTAAATCAGTCTGCAACTTATATCATTCTGAACAGCAGTCTTATGCCGCTCCGCCCTTACGTGACTGGCACTCGCTACGCTGCGCTTCGTTCGAGAAAAAAAATTAACGTAACCTAACCAACAGTAAGGATTTTTTCTGCTGACCGATTGTATAATTCTGCTGACCAAATATTTATTTTGTAATACAATACTCGCGGGCACAGTGTAATGATAGTTAAATGACTGCTAATGCCGCCGAGATCAACGGCTTAACGTGCCTTTTAAAGCACGGTGGTGCTCTAGATGGTACATTTTAGGCCACCCATCCGATGGTCGGCATTTGCGAAAGTTGCTTATCAAGACCGATCATCAGATATGTGACCAAAAATTGCGCTGCATATTTTTTTTGACAAATGCCTACGCTAGAGAAACGCTAGTGTAAAGGGTCTCTAAGGCTGAGCCGCGGGGTACACAGAAGTTTGGATCGCTGCTACAACGCGAGATATCAACTTACAGGATATTTATTAAATTCATTCGCCTTTGTGGTCTTCTAAGTACTTCTTCTAAGTCTTCTAAGTAAGGTGGGTGGATTCTGCCTGGAACCTGACTTGATGGTGACCAACATTCACGCAGTCTAGCAGCATTACTTTGCATTGCTGGGTCCTAGTTAAAATAATAAAGATATTTACAGTATTTCATTTCGGAGATTTATCAAATATTGTTTTTAAAATGCTAATGATATGTCGGAACGTAGGCCTTATCAGAATCATTACCAGTTTCCATGTCGGCGTAGGTTAGCGGGCGAGGAGAAATTATCTAACAAACACGTGTTTTCTAATAGTTGTCTCTTTTAATTTAAATAAGCAATCATAAAATTAAGGCACTAAGCAGATCACAGCACATTTAAACTTAGGAACATTATAACGTTCCGCAGAACCCGTGGCGCGTGCTACCGATGCAAACGGATAATGTTCTCTTCCCGTGGGACGGTCGCATACTGCCAGCGCTCTGCGTTACGTCAAGCGAACAATCATTGTCATTCGCTTATGTCACTTTTCTGATTCGATTAATTAACAATGAGGTTTTATTGTAAATCATAGAAGCGCCGTCAGATATATTTATTTAATTAAGGGCATTTAGCAAGAACATAGATTTATTAGCTATAATGTTGACTTATTTATATGCCCGTTATACATGTATTGTTATGTTAACAACTTTAGTCAAAACTACCAAGTTCAGAGTGAAACAACCAAAATGAAAAAAAATATAGTGAAATATGACTTGTTACACTTTTGCTTCTACATAGACATAAAGCGCTCGCTCCACCTTTACTCACCATAATAAATTATGTACAATGGTTTCTGTTTGTGCGTTTTTTGTACAATATAGAAAGAAAGAATATATAACGTGCTTTTTTATAAATTTAATGGAACTATGTAGAGGTAAAAATAATTTATATCTGGTTATAAAGAACAATGGCAGAACTTCCTGGTAAAAGAATAATCCTGTGGAGGCTGGTCTGCTCTTGCATACTTATCTTATTTTTAGTATTATTCACTATAGTTTGACTTTGTTTTTCTTTAACAATTTTTGACTTTTATTAGAGTACTTAGTGGTACTGTATGACATTGTGGAAATTGAAACTTTTACCTGACGTAAATTTGTTAATTTAGATTATTAATTTTTTTTTTACATGTGGTTGTCTTCTATATTTTTTTGTGTTTATTTGTGATGGAAAATGTCCTGCTATGATAGGGCATTTTCCAATATTTTTGACGCTGTAATGGAGAAAAGAGCTGGACACTTGCTGAGTTTCTTGCCGGTTCTTCTCAATACAAGACCTCCCGCCCAGAGTAGACTTACGAACCGATGGCATAGTGACACTTACAAGAGCTTGTAGCCTAAACTGAATAAATGATTTTTGAATTTAAATTTTGAATTTGAAACAAAAATCCTATCAGTCAACACACGTAAAAGTTTGATATTGAGAATATAGAAACAAGCACACTAATCTAAAGATTTTACAGTACTAAAACTACAGCGGTAACTGCGCCACAGACCTATTGCATATACAGACGGGGCCACATTAAAAAAATATATTTTAGATATTTTACTTTTTTTATATTCATCCCACAACGAACAATATCATCATCATCATCATCAGCCTATGTGCGTCCACTGCTGGACATAGGGCTCTCCAAGTGCACGCCACTGAGCACGATCCGCGGCTACTCTCAACTGGGCATATGCCTCCCCAAACCTTTTATCGAGCCTTACCATTTTAAATACTAATCACACAAAACAATATACCTACCTACGTATGATGTTTTTAATGTTGTTGTATTATTCGTGCCAAATAAACTTCTTCTTCTTCTTCCTTTAGTTGATGGCTTCATGCGATTAGCACATTTAGCCAGTGTCAAAGTACAAGTAATACTTAAATGTAGAATAATTTCTTCCAGTACGATGATGATGAATGATAATAGAAAAGAGAAGTGAGAAATGATATACCCCCCAACCCATCGAGTATCCCCTCGGGCGGACTTCTTGAGAGAAATTGAAAAGTGAAGTTGCACTGTTTTGTTTCATTTGCCAACTCTCATGCGCACTTACAAACACTTAACGGTTAATAATCCACCATATTTCACATTAATATTCGACATAACACAAATTTTAGAAAATAAAACAAAACCGCAGACATGACTCTTCACTTTCCCGCCAAGAAGTCCCAAATAACATATTCGTTTATTCAATCATAATAAACTAGCTGTTGCCCACGACTTCGTTCGCGAAGACTACAGTAAAAAAAAGTATCCTATATGCTGGTCTGGGCCATGGTCTGTATATGAGGAAAGTTTCATTAAAATCCATTCAGTAGTTTTTACGTGAAAGAGTAACAAACATCCATCCATACTTACAAACTTTCGCGTATATAATATTAGCAGGATTTAATAAAAATATGTACCTCTTTGTTTTATTATTTTATCGTGACGTTACAAACCTTTTCAGGGTTTGTAGTCACGAGGGACTGAGCTGTTGTTCGTCGTTTAATTAATTTGTAAAATGATACCATCGAGCGATTCTTATCGGATGCGTTCCGATTTACGCAGAACGAATAAGCGATATCGTTTAATTTAATATCATGTAACGTGGTATATGAGGCAAAAGTTAAATGCCAATTATATTACTGTGGTGACATGAATGATTTTATTTTTAATAGAGTATTATCCTTTTTTAGGCCCTGAAAAAGAAATAAATGGTTATTTTTTTGCGAGTATCTTAAGCGATCTGAGATGATAAATTGAAAATCTCCTGGTATTTGCGATCGAGCTTGTTAAGCAACTTTAGCGATGTCGGCTCACCAGATAGGTGACCTAATTAAAATAACTCGACTATCTCCATTATGAAAGTCATTAGCTATTGTTAAAATCGAATAATAAATTAGTCATTGGAGTACCGAAGACCCCGTTCCTGATTACCTACCAACAAACGTGGAATAATTTCTCGCCACCTATAAACCGAATTAAGCTGTAAAAGCTAAATTCGGCATGCAGCAAATTCTTTACACTTATAAAAAAAACTTTAGCCTTAGCGTAATTTGCGAAAGCATAACTCTATGGTAACCACAAACAAGTGTCGAGAGGGTCGATAACGAGACGGCCCGGGTTCCATTCCTAGTTGAGCACCTGTGGCTAACGACCACTTCAAGCTAGAAATACGCTTTGTAAGAATAGACCTCCTATGACTGGCTGTACGTTGACAATCGTTGAGATATTTTTCTGGTTTTAACACACTTAGATGTATCAAGGGAGGGGGTAGAGACATACATTTTGCCATGCATTGTGGATCACAATAGCAGTTAATATTTAAATAAAACTGATAAATTGATCTATAATTACTAAAGAATGAAAACTTGGTGATTTTTAATTAATTGTAATTATTGATGAAGACGCATGTAAATTATGTAATAAGCATAGTTCAAATAGTTCTCACTAGATGGCGCGGTTCGTATTCTGACTGTATCCCCTTTAGTATTTTATCGTGCATATATTAAATTAACGTGCTTACCTTCTAAATAAATAAAAAAACGAGCGAGCCTTACCGTAGTCGCATATGATGTGTAACATTTGACATCTCACCTTATAAACAATTTTAACATTATATTCTGAAAAATAGGTCAGGTATTACATCATCTATAAAATAAATGCAGTAAATACCTACTCATTAAAAGACATTTGATATATCAAAATGACCTTTGATAGTCAAATGATACAATGTGTCACATATAATAATAATATGTCATGTTCATAATATCGATTTAAAATTTACAAAATGGCGCGCGCTTGCGCGCTTACCCGACTTCCTGTCACACTGTTCCACCTACTTTAATCACGTTTCACGAAATCACTCCCACAAATTGTATATATATATATATAGAAAGCGAACGGAAAGATGTTACACATCAAAAAAATAATTCTTGCCGAATCAATCAATCATAGTCGATATCCTAGCTTATTTTATAATAATAAATAATAAATAATAATAAATCATTTATTTGCTTTTTAACATGGTATAAAGATGTTACAAAATACATGGGTGAACCACATGTTAAGCTAATCTAAAATGTAGCATGCAAAACATTAATTAGGAACTTAAACTATGAACTCTACATAAATACTTCCGAATTTCACAATATATGTTTAAAATAAAATAATTTATGATTTTTTATCAAAAAGTTCCTGAATATTATATTAATCAATTATCAATTATAAATGCGAAAGTAAATTTGTTTGTTTGTTTGTTGCTTGTTAAGCTTTCACGCGTAGACTATGCGATTTTTTGTTTTGTTGTCATAGAAACTGTCAAAGCGTTACGAAGCCCGCCAAGTCTGCTAGTTATAATCTTATATCTACTGATAATATAATCGTTCCCTCACTGCTGAGGATCGTGACTCCGCTTCATCCGGTCAACCAGCTGTCTCCATCGGTTGGGCTCAGTCGCTTGAGTGTGGCGCTCACAGGCATCGCCTGATTTTTGGAGATCTGGTCTGACCACCGCTCAAGGGTTCCGGCCTCTGGGTCTTTTTCCTTCTATTTTTCCCGTCACCATCAGACGTTCAAGGTTATCTGCACCTCTTCGTGCAACATGAACGAAATATCGCACCACGCTTTGCATGCGAATATTGCTTATATATCGCAATGCATTGCTTATACCTACAACTTCATGTTTATAATATTTAAAAAACCTGATCTTTCCATATACAAAAGGGCTCAACCGACCGATTAAGCATGAGAGCTCGCGCAATTTGAACCCTGTAGACTTAGCCAAAGTAACATTAAACGATAGCGAAGTTCGAAAAGAATAAAATGTATGGAATAGACATAAACCGTGCTAAATCACGTGGTCAATGATATGTCAATCCCATACATTTTGTTCTTATCGAACTTCGTTATCGTTTTCTTAATAATACTTTGGCTGTTCTTTTAACAAAGTGATTGCGTTTCATTAATAATAGATCAAAATTTTGGACACTGTTTACAAAATCACTTACTAATTCAATTATAATTAATACCTAGGTACCTCGCCGTCTTCAGGAAGAAAAGTTGTAACTTAAACTTTAAACTTTAAAGTTGTAAGTTAAGCCAGTTAAATGTCAAATGTAGCTAGCACGTCTAACTGAAATAATTGTATTCACGAAAAGCTTGGTTCTTTTTTGTATCTTAAGGGTAAGCACAGCGCCTTCATCTCAGCTGATGTTAAGTGATGATAAGGTCTATGGTGGAAGCGTACTTCACCCGTGATCCTCAACTTCTTAGTCACTGGTACCACTAAACTTTCAAGAGCCGGGAATTACAAATAATGCTTACCTCTAAATATTTTCTATACATTAGGTACATTGTATTGCAACAAAATTTGCGTTAAAATTATATTAATAAAACAAAAACATTTTATAAATAGCTTGCCTACTTCTTAACTGATCTTTAGTATTTGTAAAAATATTATGATCGGATGTTAATGACGGTAGTTGTTGACATTGAATTGGCGCCTTTGGCTTTCAAAGTAAAAAAGTTAATAGTGTTGAATAATTTCGGCGGGCTGGTTAGAACCACGATAGCTCAATTGGGAGAGCACCTGACCTGGTAAGTCAGAAGGGTGCAGGTTCAAATCCTGCTCGTGGAATTTTTTTCAACTTTTGTGTTTTTGTACATTGTATTGATTCTACAAGAACGAACTTGGGCACTAGGTATTGTACCATACGTACCAAAGCTTAAAACTGCAAAACTATAGAATGACGTTGCAAACCTATACAGTGTATGATTACAATGATCTGATTTGTGTTGGTTCCTAGACCAGCCCTCATAAAATTTTGCCCCTTTAATTAAGACGTGACGTGTAGATAAGACATGCAATTTTTATTATTAGTGTTCTTATAATAAACCTATTCAATAAATAAATAACTATTTAAGTAACAAATGTAATCGTGAAACTTTAAGATGATCTTAGTGGTGAAAACTTCTAAGATTGATGAAGCAATGTTGACTAAAAAACATAAGCATCAAGCACTGAAAAATTTCGACGGGCGAAAGCCAGACCTCGGTAGCCAAGTGGTTAAGGCAGCCGCCCGGAATGCGGAAGGTGCGTGGTTCGATTCCCGCCTGAGGTTGTCGTCTTTTTTCAGTGTTTAAATTTTACTTAAGTATATTTAAGCGTTAATAAAAACGCTAAAATATATAAAAAAAAAAAACACTTATCTATAACGCAGCTTCATCTTAACCGAATGTTCAAATATTTGTAAAAATATTTCTTTCGGATCTTAGTGGTGAAAACTTCTAAGATTGATGAAGCAATGTTGACTAAAAAACATAAGCATCAAGCACTGAAAAATTTCGACGGGCGAAAGCCAGACCTCGGTAGCCAAGTGGTTAAGGCAGCCGCCCGGAATGCGGAAGGTGCGTGGTTCGATTCCCGCCTGAGGTTGTCGTCTTTTTTCAGTGTTTAAATTTTACTTATGATACCTAATTATAAAAACAAATGATAAAAGACAACAGGAACATTTTCAAAATTATATAAGCGCATGTTATAACCAATGTTATATTTGACGACCTCCGTAGCCGAGTGGCTTGCACGCCGGACTTTGGGCGGCGCTAACTCTGAGGTCCCGGGTTCGATTCCCGGTCGGGTCAATGTCGAAAACGAACTTTTCGATATTGTGTCGGGTCTGGGTGGTTGTGGTACCGTCGTTGCTTCTGATTTCCATGAAACGAATGCTTTAGCTACTTACCTTGGGATCAGAACAATGTATGTGATGTTGTCTAAATATTTATTTATTATTATTATATTCAATGATCCTGTCTTACGAATGTGTGGGGTGTACAATAATATTATTAGCAAGGACTTGGATATTTTGTCACTTTCTCGTCCTATAATTTAGGACGTGTTTTAATTTGTTGATTATTATTATTATCTGTCGCCTCTTTAATTATTGTTACTGATTTAAGTTTACCAGAGATCTCTATATTTTAATCTGTGCATGAAAGAATAAGCAAGTACTGTACCCCACTACAATGAGAGTGTAAATATCACTGTTTTTTTATGTATTTATGTATGAAATGTGGTTTGCATTATGTTGTCGTGACTTATATAATATGGGTAATAAAAAATAATAAGAGTGTGATGACGGTGTGTGTGTGTGTGTGTGTGAGGGGGGGAGGGGGTGTGTGTGTGTGTGTGTCCTTTATACCTACAGATCTACTTACCCAACCAGGGTAACCAACCAGGGTAATCTGTGTCCACATTATTATACTCGTTATAGAAACTATATTTTGTAATAATTTTATATTTTAATAGCACTCCCGGCTATTTTATATTCGCCCTAAGTGGTGTATTAAGTTCAAACGTCTCCTTAATTGGATACTCGAGAACGAGCCGGAGATCGGAACTTCTCTAACGATCCAGCCAACCGAACAAAATATAGAATACTTGGAGCCATATTATTTTGATTATTTATTTTTCTATGTAACATAATGTTTTTTGCCACAACCTGCCAAAATTCATGGAAATGGCACAAGTTGTCTTTGTAACTAATGATACCATGTTATGAATCTGAACTACCAAATTCTTATTAATTCGATATTTGTGATATATTTTTTTTTGTAATTGTTTAATTTAATTTTCTTTTCTTATAAAGTCGCCTTGGTTTGTTTGTACTATAATGGTGTTATAATTGTTTCTTAATACATAACAATATATGATGCGAGCAGCACAAAACCGGTAATTGTATCTTATATATAATATGTAAATTACAGTCACTTCTACGTTAAACAGTCGAAATTCAATCGCAATTCAAATTTTAAACATAACATTATATTTGCGACTCGTTCTCCATATGAACTTTAATATGACAATTTTCACACTCTTCCGCGCGCACATGAATGTATTTAAAAAGGGGTATAAAGTGTTTTGTGAGCGTATTATAATTTATAGATAATATTTCGGTTTAAATCATTTCAATACTAAAAGAGACCTGAAAAATGGTTTAATGTTTCGGCTGCAGGGATTGTATCCGTAGCCGACCATTAAAAATACAAAAAAAAAAACAGAATAATAATGTATATTTGGATTGGAATTGACAGATTTTCTCCGCTTCCATTTGCTCATACGCTCACTCTCTTACTTATCACCTAATTGAGGTTATCAGCGAGATAAGCTTCCATTATTGGGTTTAAAGTATTGTATTGAAATTACAGTCCCCAACATAACGAACGTCGCTTACAAGCACGATCAAACCCACTAGCCGGTAACTCCCCACGGTGACAATATCGCAAGTTTATTTTTATTGAATGTGGTCACCCACCTTTACCCGACATAACGATTGACGCTTAACATGCACGATCGAACCCACTAGCCGGTAACTCCCCACGGTGACAATATCGTTAGTTAATTAAGCGCGCCCGGAGCTAGGACAACAGACGCGCACACTATATAGATTAATCGTGAACAGCTTTGTTTGAGTTGGCCGTAGGCTGGATACAAACTTAGCGACAGCTTACTGTAGTGGCAACTTTTGCAACTTTGCAAATAAAAATAAAACTAGTTACCGGGAAATATAATAGATCTTGCGTGGAGTATTGCTCGCACATCTGGGACGGTTCCGCAAAGTACCTTCTCGATGCCTTAGACAGATTGCAGCGTCGGGCTGTACGCACTATCGGCAATGCAAAGGTCACTAATACTCTCGAACCCCTGCAATTGCGTAGAGATATAGCGTCACTCAGCGTCTTCTATCGCTTATACCATGGCGAGTGCTCTGTAAAACTCTTTGTCCTTATCCCACCTTCTCTCTTCCTCCACAGAAGAAACTGATTTCTTCGCGCACAAAGAAATTTGGTGACTCGTTTTTATGTCAAACCTCCAAAAGATGGAATAGTCTTCCAGCACACGTTTTCCCTCCTTCCTATGATATGGGGTCCTTCAAACGAGGCATGAAGAAGCACCTTGTGGGCCGGCAGAGTGAGGTTGACTGATGCTGCGTTGTTTTCACGCTGCACCAGTTGTCTTCGCGTCTGGACTCCATTTCCACTTAACATCAGGTGGTGTGTGATGACACATCATCACTGATGAGTCATCAGTCATTTGCCGTGCTAAGTATAAAAAAAAATTAAATCTAATCTTATCCAGTAAGGTGGACCGACGATCTGGTAAAGGTCGCGAGAAGTCGCTGGATGAGAGCAGCTCTAAACCGGTCGTTGTGGAGATCCTTGGGGGAGGCCTTTGTTCAGTAGTGGACGTCTTTTGGCTGAAATGATGATGATGATGATGATGATGATGATTATGATAATAGAGCTACCTACAATGTTATTACCGAAATATCAATCACAAGTTCTGTGCTCACTTGTTCACTATTAATTTTTTGATGGAGCACGGTCCTTCCCTATGGATGGATGGGGAGAACAGGCCATAAACCAGCACGCGGGCCCAGTGCGAATTGGTTGTTGTTAATGACTGCTGATGCAGCCGGGACCAACGGCTTAACGTTCCTTCGGAAGCACGGTGGAGCTCGAGATGATAATTATGATAAATTTTTGTCAGCCATTCAATGACCGGTCTTTGTAAAAATTGTTTAATCTCAGCAGTCGCCTTTAATCATCGAGCAGAGCGCTTTGCCACTCGACGACCAAGTCGCCTCACCTCAGCTTTTCATCAAGCTATATATTTCCGCTCGCTTTCTATATATACATTTTGTGGAAGTGATTTCATGAATTGTGACGGAAGTATGTGTAACAGTGTGACAGGAAGTCAGGGAAGCGCGCAAGCGCGCGCCATTTTGTAGATTTAAATTCGATATTATGAACATGACTTATTATTATTATATGTGACATATTGTGTATCAAATCAATCTATCAAAGGTCATTTTGATATGGCAAATGTGTATTTACTGCAATTATTTTATATTTATAAAATGATGTAATACGTGGCCCAAAATTTTTTAGAAAAATGTTAAAATTGCTTATTAGTAAGGTGAGATGACAAATGTTACACATCATTATGCAACTACTGTAAGGCTCGCTCGTTTTTTATTTCAAATTAATTCCATAGTTAGTTATTACAGTTAATTAATTGTTATTCTCGTTGGCTTAATCAAGCAAAAAAAAACAAGAAATATGATTAAGTACATCTTGTCAAAGGCATGTTTACTTTGCTTGAAAACCTCTAACAATAACTCTTGCGATTGAGGACTAAATATGTTGTATGCTCAGCTTAATAATTAATCTGCGAGTTTGCGTCCGCTCTTAGCACGTAATATTTAGTGCAAATATTGTTCAAAGTCCGCTCTCACGCTCTCAAGCATGCATAAGATTGACATTGCGACAATGGCAATATGCAATAATGACTCTTGTTTCAGAAAACACGTTTATCTGGTATCTTTGTGATGAAGAATTAACATTATAACATAGACATACCTACCTGTAATAATTGCCAGATCATTTGATGGTCCCACTGCTGAGGTACGAGCCTTCCCTATGGATGGAGACACTACATAAAGAGCCGTAATACACCACGCAGGCCCATTGTTGATTGGTGATTTTTATCAACTGCTAATGCTGCCAAGACCCGTTGGTCTGCTTTACGTGCCACCCGAAGCACGGAGGAGCTCGAGATGATACATTTTTGGGTTACCCATCCGATAGCCGACCTTTGCTTTAGTTGCTTGACCTTAGCAATCGCTGACCGGAAACAATAACCACTGCGGTATCGAGCTCCTTATGTGTCTTTTTTATATTAAAAGGAGACAAACGAGCAGGCGGGTCACCTGATGGAAAGTAATCACCGCCGCCCATGGACACCCGCAAAACCAAAGTAATCGTAGATGCGTTTCCGGCCTTGAGAAAGGAGTTGGATCTTGAGGAGGGAGTAGGAGTTGGGAGGGGGGAGGGATGAGAGATGGATCTCATATTCAAATATATTCTTACCTCTATTTTACGTGTGGTAATCTGGGATTGTGGAAAGTGGGGATGTGGGATGATCTGCCTACCCACTAAAATAAAACGGCATCGAGCACTGGGCGGGACCTCCTGGTGCCTCTCTCCTAAAGGGAGGGAAGAGGGCACCTGACACCGAGAAGAGCTTTGCACACACTCCCCGTGTGGGAAGATGGTATTTGTCAACAAGGGTCATCCTCTTTCTCGAGTTCGGCATCTTCATTGCGACAGATTACAGTGTCGCATAAAAGAGGCCACCGCATCAAACGACATTGTGTTGGAGACCATAGCATTGGCCTCGAGAGAGATGTCGGGTCTCACAGCCACTCGCAGATTTTGATGGGAATACTCAAACTCACAAAATAGGGCACTGAAAAAAGTAAGCTTCATACAAACGCCTTCGATCAACGCACACACATGCAACCTAGGCAAAATAGTCTCACGGGCACAGAATCAGGCAACAGCAGCGCTCGGACTGCTTTGAGCTATTCCGAGATCCATGTTCGTGCAATGGTCTATGAGTGAGTTTCTCGAGCGCGGTATGTATTGAGCCTTTTTTATTTTATGCTCCCGACATGCCACCAGTGTGTGCAATGCCGTGTCATCGGTTGCATCAAACTGATGGCACTGCGGTCGACTTCCTTCCAAGTCTTCTTACCGTCTGCAACAGCGTTCCAAAATGCCAGGGGTTTGAGGTCTGATAATGTTACCCGTTCATCAGTCAGAACTTTCTCTTTTGAAATGAAATTATTAATATACAAATTTCATACAAAATGTTGCGAGCAAATTATAAATTTGTTAGAAGTTATTAAAAGTTTTGTATAAAGAGTTGAGCCTGACCTGTTTTATCGGAAGGTGCGTGAAATGCCCTATTGGGAATTTTTTTCAACTTTTTTCGTACCAAATCTCGTTTCGAAAAGGGATCCTTGAGTTATTGTTCATGACCCCATTCTGGATTAGTTCAAAGGAGCAACATTTTTGTAATTTAATTTAATATTGTAAGCTGTTGATATCCCACAAGGTAATCACAGATAGATGCTCGAGTTGATTGCAAGATAACGTGGTTCAATTCCTATAGCTGCGTTGGACTACCGACGTAAACCCATGTAGCATATTAGCTTGTTTGTAGGCGACGCAATGGAAATTTACGTAGCGGGGATCTTGATTTTCCCAAAAATTGCAAAACATATGAAAGTGATATTTGATGATTTTTCATGTAATTGACTTCATTTTGGTAGTTGCAGAAACATGATTTGTTAACTTTTATAACAGAGAAAAAAATATCAAAGTAACCTCTTTTAAAACATAGATTTGCATTTTACAGGCAAACCAGACCGATTTAAGCATCTAAATTTTCTTAGTAGATTAGTCTTAACACACACTTCAATATGCTAGTTCATTTTTTGTATAAATATTATGATCAGATCTTAATGACGATAGTTGTTGACATTGAATAGGCGCCTTTGGCTTTCAAAGTAAAAAAGTAAATAGTGTTGAATAATTTCGGCGGGCTGGTTAGAACCACGATAGCCTCAATTGAGAGAGCACCTGACCCGGTATGTCAGAAGGGTGCAGGTTCAAATCCTGCTCGTGGAAATTTTTGCAATCAGCAAGTAAGTTAAGCACTTGCATAGACGTCCAGTTTTTGCTTGGCCTCCTGTTAACGATAGTTAGTGCCCTTATTATACGAAAATAATTTATATTCCTTTATATAACTTACATGAATTTATGTAATATTAATAAGTACTAGTGATCGCCCAGTGGTCGAAATTCGACCGTAATTTTATTAAGGCTGCACGGATTGTATCCTAAGCAATGAAAAATTAAAAAAGATAGAATGTGAGTTTGTCTCTGAGTACTGAAACATAAATCAGAGGAGATTGGTTTGGCATTGACAGATTTCGGCCGCTCCTCTTCCATTTTTGAAATTTTTGAAAAGAGTATATAAGCGTGCGTGTCAAATACATGGTGGTAGTGTGTGTAATGTTTATTTTATTGATTTATTGTATTTTTTATGCATAAATAAAAAATATATATTAACATTCTACACTCCTTCTCTATATAAACTATAAGTGTGCGAAATTTCATACTCCTCCGTCCGCGCAATTTTCGTAAAAAGGGGTACAAAGTTTTTGCTTCACGTATTTAATAGATATAGTAAAGTGAAGTCTGTGACTGTCCTATGACTGTCCCACCTGCTAAGCTAAAGCCACTGAAATCACGTCACTACAAATAGTAGAGAATAGATGATGGGTAATGGCTTAATCACTATGTCTAATTTTATTATTTCATCCGGCCGACCGACTTAAATTGTGCAATAAAGATTTAATAATATTAATAAATAAATACATATTTCTTATAAAAAAGAGTGAAGTCTTTCGACTTAGTTAAGGTCGTGGTTAATGAACGAAGATGACCTTATGACGACAGAACCAAAACAACAGAAAAAAGCTTTCAAGTCAAACGCTCGCTGTTTATGTTAAAAACCATTGTCAAAATTAAAACTCGACAAGTTTATGAGTCGTTAAGGCGAGCGTCTAATAAAACGAAACGTAACGAGTAAAAGTATTTGTGATGAGACATAAAGTTACTTGGCATTTTGTATTTTTCTCTTGAATTTAAATACAAATTCTATGAGTTGTTTATTTTCAGAAAACGCCTCGGTGGCTCCAATAGTAGAGTGGATCCCCAAAGGGTCCGGGTTGAGTTCCCAGATCGGACAAAATGTGTTTCGGATTTTTCGTTGCATAGCCAGTTGATGTTTGTACTCGGGTTGGTTGGTGGTAGGGCTCGTTTTAAGTCGGTCTCACTAGCTACCAACATCCTATCTAAGCATGTCGCCATACAATGTAAGTAGCATTTTTGTGTTCCGACAGGTAGGAAGATAGCCTAGGCCTGAAGATTCTGAATGAAGTGGGCTTTCACCGTTGGCCTTATTATCTCTTTACATCAGGTGAGATGAAGGTTGGTAGTAAGCGTTTGGAGGATTTGTAAGGAATAAATAAAAAGAGAGCTTTCGTCACGCCACGCCATCGGCAACCGTGAAAATCTATTTACACGTCTCCACTGGAGGGTTTAATGGCATCATACCGATGTTAGTGATGAAATTACGTTCCGATCGGCGTATCGGTACCTACTTAGTCGAGAGAAACCGGAGTTTTTCCATATATATGGAAATTTGGCGGAACGGGTCCCAAAGGCAACATATTATAACTTGCAAAAAGCCATCTTGGAGCGAGATCATTCTCCTGTTGTTTTTTATGCTTCTATTTTGTTTCTATTTTTTTTTCTTGGTACGTACAACGAAAAGCCTTGTTTTTTTTATTATGTACTGTTGT
Source organism: Eudonia truncicolella (assembly GCA_949315975.1). Classification (NCBI taxonomy): domain Eukaryota; kingdom Metazoa; phylum Arthropoda; class Insecta; order Lepidoptera; family Crambidae; genus Eudonia; species Eudonia truncicolella. The sequence continues at coordinate 1,925,462 of OX438848.1, read as the reverse complement.
GTGATACCCAGTTTTAGGTTTTGGGCCTTTTGCGTCTGTTACAGATTTGACGTGCAACACTTTTAAGAATGTTTCCTCGTATTCGGAAGGTTTCTTAATATTCAATCTCTATAGTAACAAAAAAAAACCACAAAAAATACATTAACTAAATATAATGGAAAATATAGTATCTAATGTTTTTTACGGTCTCCTTGGTCGAGTGGTTTGTACACCGGTTTTCATGGTGTCGCACATCTCTGAGGTCCCGGGTTCGATCCCCGGTCGGGTCAATTTAGATATTATTGTTTTTCTAAATTGTCTCTGGTCTGGGTGTTTTCTATGTATAATAAGTATGTATTTAAGTATTTTAAGTATATTTATCCGTTGTCTAGATACCATTAAACGAGTTTCATAACGAAGCTTCTCTTGGGCTAGATAATTGAAGTGAGCGTAGGAAATTTTTTTTTTTTAAATGTTTTTTATCAATTTTAATGTGCAATGTCAGCTCATTTCGGGTAAAATGAAACGCACCCTTTAAAATTTCAACACCCATCGTAGATATGTATACAAGTTACGAATTAATTATAAGACGACCAACGCCTCAGTCTTCCTGTGACCACGAACCCTGTAATGGGTCCAAAACGTCAAAAAAAAGTTATAATTTCAAAACGAGTAACTTCGTAACAAATGTATCCTTTTATTATGTAGTGTACCTATCAACTTTTGACACCAATATTCCATTTGTATTTTCGATCTTCTATGAGCTCGGTTACTAGTGATATCATTAATATTGTATATCACACACGACATCTAATTTTCGTCTGCAGAATCTCGTAATATTGCTACTACCTTTTACGATACGCTAGTTCTCGGAAATATGAGATCAAGTGAGGCGTATACAAACATCAGTCGTGTTGAAATTGTAATGACATGCGTATGAAGTTACTCACACAAGCTAGATATCTTTTAAATAAAATATAACAGGTATATAGGTAGTATAGGCTTCCTCATATGCACGCCATCTTGTCCGCTCTCGGGCTTTGCCCAACCAATTCTTCCCCGTGACCTTTGTGATGTCGTCCGCCCATCTAGCCTTCTGGCGGCCGACGCTTCTGGTGCCGGTCCGTGGTCTCCACTCCAGCACCTTCCTGCTCCACAGATAAGATAACTATTAGATTAAGAGGAGCTCGATGGCGCAGTGGCTGACGCGCCCAGTCTGCGAGTGTTGGGGTTAAGCAACTTTCGCAAAGGCCGGTCATCGGATGGGTGACCAAAAATGTATCATCTCGAGCCCCTCCGTGCGCCAGAAGGCACGTAAAGCCGTTAGTTCCGGCTGCATTAGCAGTCGTTAACAACCACCAATCCGCACTGGGCCCGCGTGGTGGTTTATGGCCCGTACTCCCTATCCATCCATAGGGCAAGCTCGTGCCCCAGCAGTGGGGACGTATATGTGCTGGTGATGAGGTATTTAATAAATTTAAATAGGTATAATATAATTAATTATATACAAGGTGGCTGGCAAGTGCTTAATGAGATCAGCCACGCATCGTGCTCAGTGGCGTGCACGCAGATGCTTATGTACCTATGTCCAGCAGTGGACTAATGTATACTGATGATGATGATGACATACCTCATATTCTTATTGACTCTATGTATTGTTGTTATTATTTCTTTTACAAGGAAAGATTATTTTTTTGGTGGTATGTTTAATAAAATGTGTCGGGACGTGGGCCTTATCAGAATCATTACCATTTTCCATGTCGGCGTAGGTTAGCGGGCGAGGAGAAATAATTAAACGAACACGTGTTTTCTAACAATTGCCTCTTGTAATTTAAATAAGCAATCACAAAAATTACCGCACTAGGCAACTCACAGCATATTTGAACTTAGGAAAACTATAACGTTCCGCAGAACCCGTGGCGCGTGCTTCCGATGCAAACGGATAATGTTCTCTCTCCGTGGGACGGTCACATAGACGGCAAGCGAACTGTCATTGTCATTCGCTTAAGTCACTTTTCTGATTCGATTAATTAACAATGAAATTATGTTGTAAATCATAGAAAGACTTCTTGGCGGCAAAGTGAAGAGTCATGTCTGCAGTTTTGTTTGAATTTCAAAAATTTGTGATAAGTCGATTATTAATGTAAAATAATGGTGGATTATTAACCGTTAAGTGTTCGTGAATGTGCATGAGTGTTGGCAAATGAAACAAAACAGTGCAACTTCACGTTTCAAATTCTCTCAAAAGTCCGCCGAGGAATTAGTAAAGCCCCACATCTTTACTGAGATACTCGAGGGGTCGGTAATATATCATTTCTCACTTCTCATTTCTATTATCATTCATCATCATCATACTGGAAGGAATTATTGTACATTTAAGTATTACTTGTAAGAAAAATTACTTTGACACTGGCTAAATTTGCTAATCGCATGAAGCCATAAACTTAAGGAAGAAGAAGAAGAAGAAGTTTATCTGGCACGAATACAACAACGAAATACAACAACATTAAAAACATCTTACGTAGGTAGGTATATTGTTTAGTGTGATAAATATTTAAAAAGGTAAGGTTGGATAAAAGGTTTGGGGAGGCATATGCCCAGTTGAGAGTAGCCGAGAGTATTTATGTATTACTTGTAAGAAAAATTACTTTGAAACTGGCTAAATGTGCTAATCGCACAAAGCCGTCAACTAAACGAAAGAAATCACAGAAGCGCCGTCAAATGCATAGAAAATTGAATTACAGTATTATTGTTATTTTTATAAACACTTGGCCGTCTTTTCACCTGATGTTAGTGGACTGAGAAACTGGTTATCGATACTTAAAATATCCGAACAATGCAATATTATGCTTCTAACATTGATTTTTTGGGTCGATATTAAGATAAGATGGTTACCACCATCTTATCTTAATATCTATATACTAGCCAACCAATCTGAGAACAAAAAAAAACGCAGGGAATCCGGGTCGTCCGATCTGTGACTTCAGAGGCAGTCAATTAACATTAAAAAGCTTTTACTTATAGTAATCCCTCTTCACAGCCATCAGTAGGCTTCTCATCATTTAGCCTATAAATGCTATTTGCGGCCAACTTTTAAGTTTCGCTGAAAGGATATATTAACCCAGAAATTACGAGGTTTACCGCTTAGCGTGTCTTACCGCTTATACCATAGCGAGTGCTCTGAAGAGCTCTTTGACCTCATCCCACCTTCTCCCTTCCTCCATAGGAGTACACGTGCTGCTCTCCGGAGTCACCGCTTCACTGTCTCATATGTTCCATCTGGATTCCAAATTCACTTAATATCTGGTGAAATGAAGTAATTTTGCCGTGCAACGCATAAAAAAATAAAATAAAACTCCATAACGTCCGATTTTGTGCTGCCATCCAGCGGCTTCTCGAGAGCCTCACCAGATCGTCGTCGGTCCACCTAAAAAAAATCAGATAGTATATATTTTTAAATTAACACAGAAGGTTTTACAAATATTTTTGAACGTCAAACAGTTTTCTTTTCATTTACTTTTTTGATCGTCAAAATCTAAGTCAGAACTGTGTGTACCTATACGAATATTTTCCTCCTTTTTTAACTATTTTTAATATGAATGTCGACTCGTAAAAAGGCTTAATAATAATACTCGTATAACGGCGGCTTGAAAGGTTCGTTGTTTTTAATTAACTTCTATTTTACTTTTTCAGCGTTACCTAAACCTACATTTTCATATTATTGTAGGTAAATATTTGAAAGCCGCTCAAATATTACGTTTTTAATTTGTACTAAAAGGGTACTCTCGTTTAAATTATAACATTTAAAGTGAATAATGATAAGTACCAACTCACTTATTAAGTTACGTAAGTCGGGATACATTGAAATCAAGCTATGCTACAATTGATGGGTATTGGCTTGATCACCTCGCTTGCCTAATGCGGGTTTATCATCATCAGCTCATTTTATGTCCCCACTGCTGGGGCACGAGCCTACTCTATGAATGGATAGGGAGAACAGGCCATAAACCACCACGCGAGCCCAGTGCGGATTGGTGGTTGATAACGACTACTAACGCAGCCGGCTTGGCGTGCTTTGAAAGGCACGCAGGAGCAAGAGTTGATACATTTTTGGTCACCCATCCGATGACCGGCCTTTGTGAAAGTTGCTTAACCTCAGCACTCGCAGATCGGGTGCGTTAACCACTGCGCCATCGAGCTCCTCCTCGATTTTAGTATTTAGCAACCATTTAATACAGAATAGCTGCTTCCCGACTGTTATCCCGGGAAAATTTAATGATAATATATGTTATTTTTTGACGACGAAAGTTATGTCAAAGAACACTAGTGTCATTGATCTATAGGTACTATAAAAAGAGGTTATTTTAAAAGTGACTGTTGCTGCGTTGTTTGTCACGCTGCACCAGTTGTCTTAGCGTTTGTACAGACGCCTGCACATCAACCTATCCAAAACTGTCAAACTTCTTCAATACATTTTCAACTTAGGGCATAAAGTTCAAAGTCCATAGAAGAAATATGACAGTTTGTGGTAGGTTGATGTGCAGGCGTGTGTACTCCATTTCCACTTAACATCAAGTGGAGTGGAATCATGTGCCGTGCTTTTTAAGCTTTTTAACCGTAGGGTTACTTCGCAGAGATTTTTTTGTGGAAGTACATATACATTTTTTGTATAAAATCTGTTCTTTTTCTCACTACTCGAAATGTTTGTAAGTTGAGTGTCGAATAATCCACTATGCCAAGTATAGGGTTAAATAATTAGTTTCCGTTATTAATGTCTAAAGCTTTTAATCTTAAGAGATTTAAAAAAAACATCACTTTTCAAAACCCTAAGGTTATACAGACACGGCAGGCGTACGGTGCCAATTTTAGTGTTACACTGTGGGAGCGAGTGTCAGAATTTGTTTCTTGGACGGATATTTTATTACGGTAGCTGGGTTTTCACTAAATTGGACGAAACGGGAGGGCTGACGATAAATCATGTTTGTAGGGAGATAAGAGGGCCGCGCGAGGCGTAAGCGACAGGCAAAAGCGGGAATAGTTCCAATAGTATAATATTTATACGTCCACAAAAGTAAAAAGTTTTATTTGTGAGTCGGTATCCTTAGATTTAAGTCTATATCTAATAAATTAAATGTTAAAAGAATTGCTACCAAGAATAAGATTAAATAAAAATATTTAAAACTTTTTCTTTAACTTGCAAAATTCACATCCCAAATTTCTTTAGCTGCTTTTTTAACTAGATCGGCGGTTTATCTTAACGCAGCCTATGTTCTGCAGTAAGTGGACTGCTGATAATAAAATAAAAATAAAAGTTCAAAGCATGTAGTTAATTAAGCTCTACCGAAGAATTTGGAATGCCAGTGTTATTAAATAAATAAGTAATCATCATCTTGTTCCGAATTTTTGTGACTGTCTAGTCACTAAGATGTGTTAATATTATTTAAATATAATACTTTTCTTACGAGTTGAACTCGCTTTGAGTTTTACATAATATTTTATTCTGACGTTTCGAATCCTTTACAGGGTTCGTGGTAACAGCTAGTCTTCAATATTGTTTCATTTCTATGTATAATGTTCGTGTCATCATCATCACCAGCTCATTTTATGTCCCACTGCTGGGGCACGAGCTTTCCCTATGGATGGATAGGAAGAACAGGCCATAAATCACCACGCGGGCCCAGTGCGGATTGGTGGTTGTTAACGACTGCTAATTCAGCGGGGACGACGTCTTTACGTGCCCTCCGAAGCATGGAGGAGTTTGAGATGATAAATGTTTGTCACCCATCCGATGACCGGCCCTTGCGAAAGTTGCTGAACCTTAGAGACGGGCACGTTAACCACTGCTCTCGAGCTTCTCAGCACCAATACTTTGAAAAAAAAATGTCAATAATACGACAAGGCCGCTATCGCCCGTCGCTTATGCCTTAATCAATAAGGGATGTAGGCCTTGGGGACTCCGTTAGCCGATATGATGCCGTCAAGCGGGCTTAGATTTCGGGGATTTCAGATTAAGATAATACTAAGAGTTACATGAGGCACCCTCCACTTTGGAATAAATTTTCTAACGCTCTTTTTGAGATTTTTGTCGTTCCGCAACGAGAAATACTAAACATATTCCCAGTTTTTTTGACACGACAACACGGCTTCAAGTCTGCTAGTTCAATAACGACTAATTCACTAACGGCTCTTTCAAACCGAGATCGCGACGTCCCTCGGACGGAACCTTCGACTTAATCGCCGTTTATAACGAGTCGTCGACTAATATTATGGTCATCGTCGATATTTATTTCGTTATTTCTTCCAAACGCCTCCGGCTTCCAGCTGTCGTCGCTTCGTTCGTTTTGACGGCACCGATTACAGTATTAACCTTGAAGCATTCCAAGTTAGAAAGGAGAATTAAAAAAAATCCGATCTAACACGATCGCCTGAAACAGGCGCAACAATCGGCGTTAATGGTCAAATTTGATCGAAGTCGAAGCGCATGATTGTTTCAGCTCGTTTTGAAAGGGCCAGTGTTTATCGATAGCCTGATTTCAACATTAGAACTATGTAAAATATTGCTGATTGCTTACGCTGTGCATCGAACTCGGAACCTTCTATTTTCGTTTTAAAGTTGGCATATGACTTCGCTCTACCTCAGAGTTCATATGCGACGACAAATAGTAAAGCAGTATGGTGCCTCGCTAGCCGTTCTCACAATACTGATCCGTAAGTTGCTCTTTCACACCTCGTTTAAAAAGGACCCCATCATCATCATCATTTGCTCATTTTTATGTCCCCACTGCTGGGTCACGAGCCTCCCCTATGGATGGATAGGGAGAACAGGTCATATCACCACGCGGGCCCAGTGCGGTGCGGTAGTTGTTAGCGACTGCTAGTGCAGCCGGGACCAACGGCTTTACGTGCCTTCCGAAGCACGGAGGAGCTCGAGATGATACATTTTTGGTCACCCATCCGATGACCGGCCTTTGCGAAAGTTGCTTAACCTCAGCACTCGCAGACCGGGCGCGTTATCCACTGCGCCATCGAGCTCCTCAAAAAAGGACCCCATATTGTGTATAATATTCTTTATTTCTGTGCAAATTATTTATACTGATTAGTTATGTAATTTGGCTATCTATCTGCCCGTAAAACTTACAATAAATTACAAAAACACAAATGTTGAAAAAATTTACACGAGCAGGATTTGAACCTGCTCACCCTTCTGACATACCGGGTCAGGCGCTCTTCCAATTGAGCTATCGTGGTTCTAACCAGCCCGCCGAAATTATTCAAGACTATTTACTTTTTTACTTTGAAAGCCAAAGGCGCCTATTCAATGTCAACAACTATCGTCATTAACATCTGATCATAATATTTTTACAAATACTAAAGATCAGTTAAGAAGTAGGCAAGCTATTTAGAAAATGTTTTTGTTTTGTTTATATAATTTTAACGCAAATTTTGTTGCGTAACAAATTACAAAAACACAAATGTTGAAAAAATTTCCACGAGCAGGATTTGAACCTGCACCCTTCTGACATACCGGGTCAGGTGCTCTTCCAATTGAGCTATCGTGGTTCTAATTACTTTTTTACTTTGAAAGCCAAAGACGCCTATTCAATGTCAACAACTACATAGCGAGCGCACTCTTGATCATATACTAGTGTAATCCAATCATGAGGAAACAAGTACCCAAAGTGAACTTGTTTAATGGCTGGAAACACTCGGGTGATAATCTCGCGTGTCCAATCGCCCGGTACGTTAATTGACGAAACGTTAAAAACAGTCTGTGGGCTGCTAAAAGTTTTAATCGCTCCTCAAAATGGCAAGCGAGCGATTCACGACAGTAGGTAGTAGTGTTTATTGTTAAAATGTTTTGTTATTATACTAATAAAATAAAAATAATACACAAAACAAGCTATTGTGAGTCACTACTACCGATGCACCAAACTACTGTTCAAAACTTCTGTTTGTCGAAAAGTAATTTTATTTTTTTCTTAAAGGTGAGCCTTGACACCAGTTGTTGTATTGGCGGTGGGATATTGTTCCAGCACTTTGTGGCCTGGTAGCGGAACCTGATTAAAGTTTTTACCAAAATTAGGAAACAATCATTTAGATTATAGATATTCTGTCGAGGTCAGTTGATAAGAGGGTAGAGGTCAGTTGATTACAGGGTCAAGGTCAGTTGGGTTCGAGGTTTAGGTCAGTTGGGTCAGAGGACGAGGTCGAAATTCATATCTCTTAAGGGTCTGTATGCATCACGCTTAGGTTAAACTTTTGATTTTTTAGGAGTAAGCGTAGCGGTGATCATTGAATGCCCAATGGACCCAGTGATATTTGTAACCTAGGTTTTTATATGGGTTGAAAAACATTATAGTAACTCAGTGACAGACGCAGAGAACTCTTGAAAAAATCAATGGGCTGCCAGTGACTGCTTTTTGTCAGGCTTGAAATTAGGATGAATGGAATGACATTTCAAACAAAGTGGATATTTCCCTCCCCAACATGCACTCTCCACAATGAGTCACCGAGTGGTCCCGCTATTACAGATTTATATCTAGCTGCCGGAATACAACAATGCTACAAATATTGATGTTATGGTGACATATTTAGATAAGATGGTAGTAGCTAGCCAGGCGGACAAACAAGCCCTACCACCAACCAAACCGGTACGCAAACATGTACTCCCCGCTGGGATTTGAACCCGGGACCTCTGGGTCTAAACCGGTGGTCTTAACCACTAGACCACAGGCGGTGACTCCTCTCGGTGTCCCCCGGACGCAGTGTTAGCTCATAAAAAGAGTTTTTCGAGCATGCTCGATTGCAAGAATCAGTCAGAAAGAGAAACTGATAAAAGGACAAATGACATTTCTTACAAACAAAGTTGATATTTCTCCCAACTTGCGCGTTCCACAATAAGTCGCCGTATACTCGCACTATAACAGATTTAACATCGTTGTAGCTATGAAGTTGAAGTTGTAATTTATTGCGCCGCTCAGTTTAGCTCGGCTTTTTAGATGAGTGCTATAATTCTAGACAAAATCCGACGGTTAATTTATTCTGGGCCCGCTTACTCGGGGGTCGGGGTCGTGGATTTCTTGCGGAAAAATATCGTGACAGTTGGGTTTTTGTGTTTATTTAATTCTCGTTGTGGTCATTCGGCTTGAGGACGTCCTACAAATGGGATCGAGGCAAGTAAAGGTTACTGGTTGATAGGCGTAAAAGACAACAAATTAAACAAATGAAGTATGGTGGCGGCTAATATACACATTCTGTGTTTATATATGTCGGAGACATGGCGCTTGGATCGCTTAGAAACGACACGTATATTGTCTATACTTAGTGTGGTCTGCGCAGCCTATGCTCTATGGTGCGCGAAACGTCAACGTCAGTTGGCTCAGTTGGCGCGACAACGGACTGGACCCATTTGAACGGGAGCGGTTGGTCGGAGAAGCCGCACGCGCAAAACTCACTTCGTTTCTAAAATCCATTTGCATCGGGCAACTGTTTCTAAATAATTTAATTGTGATGAAAAAATAAGATTAAAGTGACTGTAAGGAATACGACTGCGTCTTTATTTTGAAGATCCAAGATGAACTGTATTACCGACGAATCAGAGTTTGCTCGACCGTCTTACCTACTCAAACCAAACCTCCGCCCGCCGCCGACATATATTAATAGCGTAAGCCGATTTTTGTCCCAGTGATTATGGGACGTTAGCTGCACATAAAAAATCGGTTATGGTCTCATTTTGAAAAGCTCCAGCCGTAGATGTGCAGAAAAATAGAGAAACCTGTCACAGGTTTTGAAATTCCTAAAAAAACTGTTGAATAAACGCGAAGTTTTTTTTATCATTGAAGACTTAACTAGTTACAAGGTAAAATTTTACTAGAAAAAAATCAACCAGCCACAGAAAGCTCTAGTGGGAATCGAACTCACGACCTTTGGATAACCGGTCCAATGCTCTGACCGCTGAGCTACCGAGTCAGATGTATTGTATACTTATACAATACATCTGACCGATGGACTTTAATATCACGGGAAGTACAAACATAATCTTGTGTTCTCCGTAATCTCGAAGATACTGCTTCTTAAAGAGTCCGACTTGGAAGGGATAAATGCAAAAGTTGAACTATCCCCCGCCATTGTTTCTAAGCCGTAAGGTCCACATAGTCACAGCCTGCGAGTAGGCAGTGTATCCGTTTTTAATTTCTATATCTTATTCTTCTTATGGTGCCTCTTCATTACTGAAGGTCAGCAGTCAGTTTTCGAAATCGTATCTCATCGAGAGCAAGTCTGAATAATTGTTCCACGGTTTTTATACCGGTCGCGGTCCATTCACTGATGTTACGAAGTCATGACATTTGCCTTCTTCCAACCTTCCTTTTTCCAGTAATTTTCCTCCTCATCATAATGGTATGTACGTAAGAGCTGGTATCTCTCGTTACGCAGAACATGGCCCGAGTAGGCAGCCATGCGTTGCTTAATGGTGCGTGCGTTAATTTCTATATAAATGTTGTTAATTTGTTTTTTCGATCACCAACCCGCATTTGGCAAGCGTGGTGATTTAGACATTACCCATCAATTGTGGCTATAACTTGATTTCAATGATGGAAGACAGTAAAAGGCTGTTTACTTTAATTTGTTTTTTATTTCACCTTTATGACAATAAAAAATTATCTTATTTTATATTTCGGGAACTGAGTGGCATATCGCTCGGTTCGATCTGTCTGGCTTTTTTATCACCATCTTATCTAAGTATGTCGCTGTACCTATGATGCCAGTAGCGCTGTTGTGTTCCGATTTTCAGGGACTAACATGGACTAATGGACTAATTTAAAACTTGTTCTAAGTTAGTCTGGCTAGCAATCAAGATATTATACTATTTTCATCTTAACCTCTAAAAACATTCCGAGTGTAGTAGGCATTAGAAGTATTTGACGACTCAAAAAACCTTTTTTTTATATTAAAAAACACTTTTCCTTATTATTTATTTGAATAAAATAAATTGACTTTGATTTAGCTGTCTTTCGTCATAGCAACAATGTAAGTAGCAATGTTGTGTTCCAATATTTAAAGATAAGATAGTCACTTCCTCAGTAGTCGAGGATTCCAGGCGAACTGCGCTTAGTTAGTCTATGTCCCGTTTTGAGCCAACTGCTTAAATTCCTGCAAACTTAGATGAGCTGAAAGGTAAACTTGAAGCCAGGTATTAACCTCGTCTATGAGATACCGGGAAGCCGCTGGCTTAGGTAGCGCTGCTCATTCTTTAGTTCAAAGGGAACTCTTCATAAGGAATATTATGAAAGATCAGAGAATGGCCGTAGACTAATACTGCACGGAACAATTACGTGGTCGATCTTTTTTGTTGTCGCTCAGTAACTATAAACAGAAAGTGGGCTTAGTAAGTTGAAGCTACTATTTTGACAACGCAGCTTTGTTTCAGATTTTTACTTACACAACTTTTAAGCTGTACCTACTTACTTCTTTTTTTTCAAATTGATAATTGGTCTTACTCCTGGGTATAGAGTAGGAGTGGTAGTGGGAGTGGGCTGTAACAGGTAAATTAAGAAACCTCCGCCGCCTGTTCCACCTGTTCCAGTTCTAGTAAAATAACAGTTCTGGAAACCTGTTCCAAGATAACAGCCTGTTGTGTTGTAACATAGTATGAGTACCTTTACATAGGATACCTAGGTAATCATGATATGAAGTAGCTACAGTTAATGAGGAGTTTTGAGCTGAAACAGAAATAATTAATTTGTTGACGGATCATAATTTAATTTAATTTGGGCGAAACTAGTAAAATACAAAAGGAATAAACCACTACAAGTAATAGTCATCATCTTAATCAGTCTATACTTGTCCACTGTTGGACATAAGCCTCTCCAAGTGCACGCCACTGCACGCTCCACTCTCATCCAGCTCTTGCCAGCCACCTCGCAAGTAATCATAGTTCTACAATATCGACTATCACTTTCATCATCTTTACACTTCTGTATTTTTAGCCTATTTCTATTACCGCTCTCTGTCTGCGATTGCTGAAATATCGCAAAGGCCAGGTTATGGGTGACCAAAAATGTATCATCTCAAGATCCTCCTTCGTGCTTCGGAAGGCACGTAAAGCCGTTGGTCCCGTCTGCATTAGCCCGAACGATGGTGTGTGGTCCGCTCTCCCTATCCATCTCGGTCTATATATCCTAAGAAAGGCGTGCCCCAGCAGTGGGGACATAATATGAGGTGGTAATGATGATGATGACTCTATTAACGTCCCACTGGGCTCTGGGAAGTAGTCAGAACACACCACGCTGGCCCAGTGCGGGTTTGTAGATAACGCCTGTCAAACGACACCAACCTGCACTCACAGCTTAACGTTCCTGCCGAAGCACTTACGAAGCTGAGACGTTCACATTGGTCATCCATCCGATGACACACCATTCGTAAAGTTGCTTAACATGCACTATTTTTGATAATAGAAAATCATAGCTCACTACTTTTTAAATGGCGGTTATAAGCGAGAACGTGCAGGGTTAATCTGCGTAAAAAGTTAATTCACAAAACGTTTTGTTTTTGCAAAATTTTCTCACAAACGAATCTGGGTAATGAAGCGCGCGTGAGGGTTGCATAAGGGGAGGTGTGATCGTCTTATTTTTAGATAATTTATTTTTGATAGGGATTCCAATGGGCTTTGGTGGCGAAGTGAGGGAGTGTTGAATCTGATGTCCGGAGGTCCTATGTAAAATTTTTAGGTCGGGCCAAATTTTTTCGTATTTTCAATGCATAGCTTGGGTTTGTGATCACCGATCCTTTAATTGTAGCGATGACTTGATTTTAATGATGGAGGTCTTTGCCCAGCAGTGGGACAGTTATAGGCTGTTTACTTTACTTTTACTTTCCTTATCATGTGGAATATGCTTTAACGCTATAAAATATACAGTCTGTTTATTATTTTAAATTTTAAATATACAATTAAAACTTGGTAAAAGTGCAAAAAAAACTGTTAATTAATATGTAAATAAATATGAATTATTACTCATATTCATTTGGATGTACAATACAAAATACAGTATACAATATACAGTAAGGAAACGAATAAGCGACCACATCAAGCCATCTCGTCACCTTAAAACCGATTTAAATTCCTGCAACAGATCAGCACCGGAAATTATAAACGATAATTAATTAATGCTAAATAAGTATAATAAAAAAAATATGGGCAGCAAATTATCAGAAACAAGATAACGATGTTAAGCGCAAAAAATAACTTTATGGCCCTCTATAAAACGTTTTTATTTTCCTTATAAAAATAATTAATGAAGCTTCGCGAAAAAGAGCCTTAATTAGTACGTAGGCACTTAAACTACAGAGTTTTAAGGGCGAGGGTCGGTTATAATGATATCTAAATTGTATCTTATACGATCATGCCACTAATGATGACGTGAAAAATTTGATATCAAAAAAGTTTTTATGCCAATCTACAAAAAGCAGCATGACTTCCCATGACTGCGACTTAAGAGACACTCCCCATTCCGATACAAAGCATTTAAAAAACACGTTTACATTAGAAATATTCCAATCGCATTTAAAAAGAAAGGTTTAAAAGAATTAAAGTTTGTTTATGTCAAAAAATCCTGTCCGATCGCAAAAGAGTACATAGGTATTTAAATAACAATAACAAAAAAAAAATTAAAAATATTATTCATGAAAATAAAAGAGTTATAGTATTTTAAAACGCAAGTTTTTTGTACCGAAAACTCAGAATTTTCCAAAATCTAGCTATTTTAATAAATGTGACCACACTTTCCATCAATGGCGGCCGGCGCCGCCAAAGGTCCTACCTACCAAAGTGCATACAAAAGTATTGCCAAGTAAGTTTTGTAATTTAACAAAGTTGTTATCTTAAATTGACTTGACTTGACTTGAATCTCGATACCTAATAACACCTTAACGGATCGGACATGGTTTTTTTTACATATTGTATATGAAAGCGAATTGATAATTGTCTCATAGTTGTGTAAATTTGTTACTTACTCGTAATACCAAATTGATATCCAGATAAAAAAAAAATTTAGTTAGCCACAAAGACCGTAATAAAATAGCCTATGAACTGATCTATGACTATGAAGATCTTATCTTTATCATTAAAATCATGAATTAAAACTACAATTTGATTGGTTGCTGAGGTTAAGCAACTTTTGCAAAGGCCAGTCATCGGATCAGCTTTGTTTTTCGATAGGCACGTAAAGCCGTTGGTGACGGCTGCATTAGCAGTCGCTTACAACCACCAATCTGGACCCTGGTGGTTTAAGTATAGCCCGTTCTCCTTGTGGTGAGTCAGAAAGGCTCATGCCCCAGCTGTGGGACACAAAACGAGCTGGTGATGATGATGATAATCGAATAGCAAATATCACTAGGGACCCAAGTGAGATTTATTCTTTGCCGTTGAAGAATATTAAAAGCTAGACTACTAAGCCACTTACCCTTAACGCTAGTATATAATTAATGTGCGCCGGTGTGCACACGACTTGTTGGGAGTACATAGACGCCATGATGGATTACGTCACCTCTTCATAATGAAACTTATGTGTTGGTACGGCGGTAGATGGATGTATGAAAAAGTCCTCAGCTATGTAAATAGCAATTAGGAAATGTATTGCGCCGCTACTGAGTTTTGAACGGATTTGGTATGTCATTGCGAATCTGAAACATCTCATTGTCGGGCCCCAACGAATAAATGTAAACCGCAAAACAAAATCATTTATTTAGTTTAGGCTACAAGTAGCTCCTATGAATGTCACTATGCTATCGGTTCGTGAGTCTACACAGGGCGGGAGCTTGTACTGAGAAGAACCGGCAAGAAACTCAGCAAGGGCGTACCTTTTCTCCCTTACAGCGATTATATTGGAAAATGAATTATATTGGAATGGTCCCAAGAATGCTGGAAACATTTCCTTGGGATTGCTAAGGAGAGGTAGCTGCCAGAATTCTTGTCACCGGAGGCCTAAGTAAGACGAGCACTTAACTCTTTAACAAGCTGCCTTGCCTCCGGCCCCCATGCACCCATTGTTTCCACCACAAACGGAACAAATAAATTATTACGACCCAGGTTCGCGTATTATTGCCCTTTGAGATTTTCTGCGCTTACTAAACGTGTTATTAACAAAAGAGCATCTGCGTTTCTCGGTAAAAACGTGACGATCGAATTTCTTCCGCCCTTGTCTCGGCAGGCACAATGCCGAGTCACATGTTGTCTTTTGCCTAACGTCTTAAGAGCAAAAAAGAATCTGCCTTTCTCGTTAAAAAAAATGAAGATCAACTCGCATCCATCTGTGGACACCGAGCCGAAAAACCGTGTTTCCACAGAGCACAAATAACTGTGGTACCGACCAATTCATATTTTAAAACAAAAGAGCATCTGTGTTTCTTATTGTAAACGTGAAGATCGAATGGCCCCACCCGAGTCTCGACTAGAAATTAACGAACTAACAAAAGCGAATCTGCCTTTCTCTTACAAAAAAGAAAATCTACTTGGATTATCCACCCGAACAGGCTGAATTTTATTATGGTGACCACAGAGCACAAATATCTGTGGTGCCGACAAACAGGTATGAATATTATTAAACGAGTAGTGTTTAAAATTATCAACTCAATTATATCGACCTTAATAATAAGTTTCTTTGTCGCACCTCCAAAAGATGGAATAGTCTACCAGCACACGTTTTCCCTCTTTCCTATAATATGGGGTCCTTCAAACGAGGCGTGAAGAAGCACCTTGTGGGCCGGCAGAGTGAAGTTGACTGATGCTGCGTTGTTTTCACGCTGCACCAGTTGTCTTCGCGTCTGGACTCTATTTCCACTTAACATCAGGTGGTGTGGAGTCATTTGCCGTGCTAAGTATAAAAAAAATCATAATACGTAGTGTTTATTGTAAACTTATTTCTTCAAAAGAAAAGAGCATCTGCGTTTCCCGGTATAAATAAACGAGAAGATCGAATTCCCTCCACCCTCGTCCCGACAGGCAGAATGCCGAGTCACATGGTGCCGACCCCATTCGGAGCGGCGGCGTCGGCGTCGGGGCAGAATGCAATAAATGTCGTTTGGCGGGATTGGAGAAGGACTTTTTATTGGGTCTGCTTAGACGCTATTTATGTTATTTGAGCTGTGTTTATATTATAATTTATACACATACATTCATACACAAATTTAGCTTGGTTTAAAAAGAGGTATATTAATCAACAAAAACAATAACTTAGCTTACAACATTATGTACCAAAGGGCATCCATTGCTGTTGTTTTATGTTTTGCTTTTGCATTTGTATTAACGTTTTGTTAAAACTAATCTGTTGTCTACTGATCTTTGTACATCTTTATATAAAAAGTTTATTGGTACTCTCAAAAAAGGTATATTAATCAACAAAACCCAAACATGATAACTTAACTTACAACAATTAAATTGCCAGAAGGTCGCCCATTTTACTGTTCTTATTTTTTCTTCTTTTGCATGCAATAACGTTTTATTTAAACTTATCTGTTGTCTATTAGGTTACAAGATCTCTATATTTTCAAACAAGCATAGAACTGTCTAAACAGATTGAAAAATATTTAACTTTGAAGTTTGAATAAGATACCGAAAATGTACAAAGACTATGAGCAACACTTGACTGCCAGAATCCGTTCACAGGCATCGTGTAAAGAAACTTCGGTCTAAGTTGAGAAGTAAAAGAGGATTTACTGTTATCAATTTTACTCGAAAAGCCTACGCCCTTCAAGACAAGAAAAGTTTGGGCCCTATTATCGGTGCCTTCAGATTAATTTCTCTTTCTCGGAAGAAACAAAGACGGTGTAAACGATACTGGCAGATGTGACAGGTGAGAAAGTGATAGTGTTGGGGGTGTGTCGATAAGTCGATGCTAGTTTATTTTATTTTGTAAACAGCGTGTATTCTTTTAAATCATTTATTGCAGACCATTGGATTCATGGGTTAGTAACAGTTGAAACATAAAAACTATGTTAGTAACAACAATACAATATATAAATCATTAAAATAATTCATTGGACGGTTCACTGATGTACACGTTTGAAAACATGTAGTTCAGTGAACTGTCCAAATAGTGCTCAGTCATTCCGGTCAGCAATCATCTTTGGGACTGTGTTGGCGCTCCCCTGAGCTCGCAGCAACATCGCATTATCCATCTATGGTACCTACAGCGTAACCGGATTTATGATCGGCAAACAACTTATGGTACCTCAAGCTGTAGTGATAAATCTTCTTAGATTTTGTAAAGGGGCTAGCATTTTGCAAGTAAGATCGCATACCTTACTCGATTCTCTAAGGCATTCGAATTTTAAAGACGTGATCAGACAGAATACCCGGGGACACTAATAAAATTTTGTTAAATCATTGCTGGACTTAGACTTTCCGACATGGATGTATCGGAAAACTGGGCTGGGCTAGCCTTATGGCTACCAAGATGGCCACATTTTACGATAAACATTCAGAATTTTACATACCATCTGACACAATTTGTAGAGCTGCTTTTGCTTAAGCTCAGTATGGATTCACATCAGTAGTCTAACGGAACTATGGTAATCTAACAACGATATCTTGCAAACAACCCTAGTATCCATTCGTTTAGCTACCAACGCTTCAATGGTATATATTTTTCTATACATGTCATTTCATACAACAAGGTTTTCATTTATTTAAAGACTGCTCAATGAATGTGCGTACGGCACGGACGATGACGATGAAACTGTAATATTGTCGATAGTTTGACCTATAAGTAAATCGCGTCCCTAAACAGATACTTAGGCATGCGGGCTCGGATGCCCAAACCCATTTGTAATACGTCACAGCCAGTATGTAGATAAGATTTTACGCATGCTCGGGGCTCGGCTGAAATTGAAAAATTCTTATTTTTTACAACACAGAGAGGATGACAAAGTCTTATTTTTAAGAGGCAATCTGTTATGCCGGGCGATAAACTCAATTGAGGCATCCAATTCGGTGGGTGATAAAATTTTTGCTACGGTATTGCTAAGTAGAAGAAAAAAAGTGTGAAGATGTGAAACATTTTTTTAAACGATTAAAGACGTTATGACACGCATTACTACCCTACCTACTACTACTACAAATGGTTCGCTCACTGCGTAATGAACCGTACGAACGGTGCCTCAAAGACCTTGGCCTGATGACTACTCTCGAAACAAGAAGACAAAGAGGCAGCTTGATAGAGACATACAAAACTCACTGGACATTATGATGTACCTGATTTACAAGAGCTCTTCATTCGAAATGAGAACAAGCATCTCCGTGGTCATTATTGTACCGATAGTCGTTTCGGCAAACGGTCTTTTAGCCAAGAGCCTCAATCAACACCTAGAGAGGCTGTCGCTGAAAGGTTGCGTCAAGGGTCAGATGCAAAAGGCAGTGCTCCTTGGCACGGCACGTATTGTCAGGAGGTTCCTCACTCTGCCCTGACCACCGGTAGCTTGGGCCCTGCCTACTCTAGAATTAGGTTTTTATAATGTTTATTGTTTTTATATTCAAACATTGTAAAAATCTAGTTTTAAGAAAGAAAATAAATAAAGGATATAAGTAAAGGATATAAGTCCCAAACTGACACTATAATAATGATAAGTTTTATAAAAATATTGTAATAGAATGTAGTATATATAGCAACAAAAGTCAATGAGCAATTTAGTACTTTGTCAAAGCAAGTAATAGATCGAACGAGCGCTTGGCAACCTCTAAAAATGTTACTTTGACATGGTACTAAAGTATACTGATAAGGGTGCTTCTTTTTCTAACCTCTCGCAAACAAAATTGATTTTGATTTCGAGGAAGTGTTAAATTAAGTTTCAAGTAGATATCCGTTTCTTTTTCGCTATAACAAAAGGACAGAGACAAAATCATGAATCACATTTACACAGTCGAAACCCGCACGAGAGGCCGAATGGACATCGAAACTAATGAAGCCTTTGAATAAATCACCCATGATGCGAGCAACGGTCTGAAACTATAATGGAGACATCCGAAACTTGAGGGAAGGACTGTGTCAACGGAAGATTTGGATACTCCCAAAGACATTAACCATTCAAATGCTGGCTCGACTTTCGAATAGAACTATTGTATTCGGTTGGTAAAGGACAACATTGTATGGATCTCTCCTTTGTGAGTACAATTCCAAAATTAACAAAAGGATTTTCTAAAGCTTTGTACCAAATTGAGTGATAATTTCTATGTATAGTTGAAAGAGCGGTCGTCACTTATACGTTATAAAAGAACTATTTTAAGCACACAACACAGTACGTTTATGTGTTTATCTTCTGCAGTCTTCGTATTTTGTGGCCTAAGGCTGAGCTACAGCGCCTGCATATTGTAAGTCCTTGTCAGTTAACATTGACGATATCCTGCCACAATGTTCACGCGGGAATTCAATCCTGGGAGCCTAATGATGAACGGCGTGTGGCCTTTTAAATATGAATGACACTATCGAACGCCTTTGTGGTTATCAAACATTATCCTAGCTATTTCTAAAACTGGGCTGAAGTTAAGATGGGTTCAACAATAATGCTGTCTCGTTTTTGTGAGTAAAGGCAGGTGGAGACAGCATCTGTTTAGGCTTTATTTTTGATAGAAGGTGTGGTTAGGGTAATGTACAATGTTTTTTTAAACCTATAGGAATAAAAGTGGATTTAACGAAATTGCTAAATCTTCATTCACTTCCACCAACATAATAAAAAAGTAAAATAAACGAAGTAGATTCGCACAACGGTTTTAAGGGTTTTTACAGGATTACGCTTTTTAAATTGCATTCATTAATTGCGTTCTACAAGTGAGAACTATTTAGCATGTTTTTTCAATTGATACATACCTGTGCTGCTAAATTACATACATATATAAGCTGTTAGTTTTCTTGAAATTAATAAATAAATAAAGAAATAAACACTGTCAATCAATGTACCTATCATCATAGTATTTTTAGTATGAAAAAAATATTGTTTATTTTTTTTATATATATTTTGCATTCACAATGCTCAATGTTATAGCTCAGCGGTCACAGCATTGGACCAGTTATCGTGGTTCGATTCCCACTCGATCTTCCCGAGACAAGTTGATTTTTTCTAGTTAAATTTTAACTTGTTTACATACATTTTATTTCTTAGTTTGTTTTAATTTACTAACACTATTTGTTAAGTTTCAATGTACTAACACATAAATATGAATTATAAAACATCGAAAATAGAAAAATTATTATAATTAAGTTTACGTGAACACTACACATTGAAATGAAACAACTTTTACGGATCTACTCGCGTTTATTTTACACATTACTTTTAATTAATGTTTATCCTGACGTTTCGAACCCTTTGCAGGGTCCGTGGTCACAGGGAGACTGAGGTGTTGGTCGTCTCATAATTAGTTAGTAGCTTGTATGTGTAAAATAAACGCGAGTAGATCCGTAAAAGTTGTTTCATTTCAAATTATTATTGTTACTATTACAATTATTTTTTTATACAAAGCTTGACGTGGATCCTAAATAAAAACAATTTGTAACTATAGTTAATAAGTATAAACTTATACTCACAATAAACGAAATAAAAAAGTATACCTAACAATACTTTTATTGCTCAATATCAATAACTTCTTGTGCTGAATATGCCCCAGAATGTAATAAAATACTAGTGTTGGCTATGTCTCGATATTCGCCAAGAGTTTACAAACAATATTGGAAACAAGCTATTGTATGTACTTCTATCATATTTATTGTTTATAAAGGATCGCCGACAGAGTGACACACAAAAATACAAAACGAATAACAAAATATTCCGCATAATCACCAGTACAAAAAACACTAGGTGCTTATTATATTAATATTTTTACAAATTCAAATTGGCATTGCAAACCAAGTGTATAAAGATTTACAAATAAAAATAATAATAATAATAAAGGATCAAATAGAAGATGAAGTTATCAAGAGAAGATGAAGTTATCAAGACGAATAACTACCGGAAATATATTATGAGGGACGGTACGGTCGACATCTGTCGGGCATGCCGCCGTCCAGGAGAATCACTCCGACATATTATTTCTGGTTGTTCTCATCTTGCTAACGGAGAGTATTTGCACAGACACAACCAAGTAGCCAGAATAATTCACCAGCAACTTGCTCTTGGATATGGCCTTGTTGAATCGGAGGTGCCGTACTATAAATATGCACCTGCGCCAGTACTCGAAAATGGTCATGCAACGCTCTACTGGGATCGCTCTATCATTACGGACAGGACTATTGTCGCCAATAAGCCTGATATCGTGGTGGTTGACCGATCCCAGCGCCGGGCAATACTGGTTGATATCACCATACCTCATGATGAGAACCTCGTGAAAGCCGAGAAGGACAAGCTCAGTAAGTACCTTGACTTAGCTCACGAGGTGACCGCCATGTGGGATGTTGATTCAACCATTATTGTCCCGATAGTCGTTTCAGCGAACGGTCTGATAGCGAAGAGCCTCGACCAACATCTTAAGAGGCTCTCGCTTGATGGTTGGATCAAGGGTCAGATTCAGAAGGCAGTACTCCTTGACACGGCACGTATTGTCAGGAGGTTCCTCACTCTGCAGCCCTGACCACCGGTAGCTTGGGCCCTGCCCCGCTGCTGGTGGTACTCTAGAATTAGTTTGTTATAATGTTTTATTGTTTTTTTATTAAAATATTGTAAAAATCTAGTTTTAAGAAAGAAAATAAATAAAGAGTATAATAATAATAATAAACTTTAATTGCACACAAAAGAAAAACAATACAGTCAATTAAAAAAAAAATAAAAAAAAGAGTACAAAATAGGCGGCCTTATTGCTAACAAGCAACCTCTTCCAGGCAACCTTGGGCGAAAAATAATAAAATAAATAGAATAAAAATGGGTGCAAGTAAAAATAAACTAAATAATAATAATAATACTTGAGCCCTGCTCCGTTGCCGGCGGCACCCTAGGCTAGGTTTTTTTATAATATTTTTATGTTTTGTATGTACTTTTGTATTTTACTTTTATATTAATATTATAACAAACCTAGGCTAAGAAAGAAAATAAATAAAGAGTATAATAATAATAATATCAAATAAAGTAATTACATACAAAAGGGAAATAAATATATAAAACAGAGTTTATGCAATATAAATTTAAAAAAATAAACATAGCTAAGGTAAATTAAAAAAATGACTCCGAACCTGACCCTTAAACGACTCCAACATGCGAGCACTTCTGATGCGCTCAGGCAAAGAATTCCATAACCGGACAGCATGCACAGAAAACGAGTAGGAAACGAAATTAGTAGAATGAAGGGGAGTCACAAGAGCTAGATTAAAAACTTATATGTTATTCAAGAGTATTTATTTTTAAGTAATACTTGAATAAAAAAATGCTTTGGCTTTGACAGTATCAAGTCAAAAACATCTTAGTGGATGCTTTCCTACGTCACACAATAAACCTTGGCCCAGATATAGATGTAAATAATTAATATGCTAAGGAAATGTTGCAAAACAAACTGCTGACACTGGTTCAACTCCTAATCGTGGAATTTTTTTTCAACATTTTTCCACACCATTGTTCATGTTTCGATTTTGTTTTGACATTAAAGAATCAGTTAATTCAGGACATGTAGTTTTACATAGACTTACTAGCTGACCGGTGGACTTCGTACCGCTTTGACAGTTTCCATGACAAGAAAACAAACCAATCATTCGTCCGCTTAAGAACACCCTTATCCCATGATGGGCCCCTATAGCAGCGCCACCTACCGAGTTCAATTGTAAATCTAAACCATTCTCGAATCCGCTTGAACACACACAAAAAAAAACAACTACATCGGTCCAGCCGTTTAAAAGGAGATAAGGAGAAATAACATACACACGCACAAAGATTTATATATATATAAAGATAACTACGCAACCCGGGCGAATATAATCTTCTTAACTGATATCTAGTATTTGTAAAAATATTATGATCGGGTGTTAATGACGGTAGTTGTTGACATTGAATGGGCGCCTTTGGCTTTCAAAGTAAAAAGTAAATAGTGTTGAATAATTTCGGCCGACTGGTTAGAACCACGATAGCTCAATTGGAAGAGCACTTGACCCGGTATGTCAGAAGGGTGCAGGTTCAAATCCTGCTCGTGGAAGTTTTTCCAACATTTGGGTTTTTGTAATATGTTTCGCAACAAAAATTTGCGTTAAAATTATATAAACAAAACAAAAACATTTTATAAATAGTTAGCATCTAGATTTAACGTTTCAGAATGTTGTTTGACAAGATTAGTACTAGACACTAGTTTTCTTAAGTATTTTGTTGGTTTGGTCGCACTTAACGCGTGTGTACGTCTTGTCATCCGATAAAAGTATTGTTATTGTTTCGTTATAATCAAACGTATCCATTACTACCGTAGCATTCATTACCTTTATCAGCACGAAGGATAGTTAATTCGGGCTTAGCTCGCAGGTTCTTTAAAGCGAAATACTGATCACGAGGAAGGTTGAATTTCGGCAATTTACTCCTATTTCTTTATTTATAACTATTTCGGTAAAAATTGTTTCATTTCAATGTGTAGTGTTCGCGTAAACTTTAGAAAACAATATCGGTAAACTTTGTTCTTCTGCGGATCTCTTCATTTCTGATTCGATCATGCAGAGACACCCCGAGCATAGCCCTCTCCTAACGAAGTTTACATGACGGGAATAATAGTCATTCCGAAGAAACGTCATCATCGTCATCATAATCATCAGCTCATTTCCTCACTGTTGGTTTTTTATTTCCCCACGAGCCTTCCCTATGGATGGATAGGGAGAACAGGTCATAATATACCACGCGGGCCTAGTGCGGATTAGTGGTTGTTAACGACTGTTAATGCAGCCGTGACTAACGTGCCTTCCGAAGCACGGAAGAGCTCGAGAACATACATATTTGGTCACCCATCCGATGACCGGCCTTTGCGAAAGTTGCTTAACCTCAGCACACAGAAACCGGGCGCGTTAACCACTGCGCCATCGACCTCCTCTCTTAGAAGCGTATGCTCTATTTATTTGTAAAGCCCATAAAGTGTAATTTAAATTGGCTCACCGTCTTGGTTTGAAAGAATTAAAATCTGGAAGTTTGTGTGTGGTATCAAACCTAAAGTCTGCACCCCCCGCCCTACGATTTATAGGCTTATAATTCGCTTACAATACCTAAATTAGTCGCAAGACACATACGACAGAGTAATATATTGTTCCGCAAATCACTCGCAATTTGCTTGCCCTAACTTGATGCCTAAATAAACCGTATTAATTAGTTTACTTAAGACACGCTGAAATTATCAAGGCCGTGCAATTAATTAAATCACAATGTCAGATAATATAGGATATATCAAATTAATTGTTTGCCACATAAGTTAAATACGTAAAGTTGCCGAGGTGTGAATATTGCTTTGCCTCTGTGGTCTAGTGGTTAACCACAAGACCATCGGTCGATTCGATTCACACAACTATCGATAAGTTTCGTCTTGCTGGGACACCGCATTTTTCTGGACGAATATATATATATATATATATATATATATGAGAGACAAGGACCACATCACACACATTGTTCTGATACCAAGGTAAGTAGCTTAAGCACTCGTTTCATGGAAATCAGAAACAACGACGGTACCACAACCACCCAGACCCGACACAATATCGAAAAGTTCGTTTTCGACATTGACCCGACCGGGAATCGAACCCGGTTCCTCAGAGTTAGCGCCGCCCAAAGTTTGGCGTGCAAGTCACTCGGCTACGGAGATCGTCAAATCTCATATCAAGTCAAATCATATATTTCATAGCTTAGGTACCTACCTACCGGCTACGTCGAATACTTTCGTCTTGACACACGACGGTATTACAAAAACACAAATGTTGAAAAACGACACGACGGTATTTTGGGCGAGGACATACTTACGTCATCATCATTATTATCATCAGCATACATTAGTCCACTGCTGGCCACAAAGTAAGGGTACGGCAAAGGTTAGCTTCATACAAACGCGCTCGAGCAACGCACACATAGTTCAAATTCAAATTCAAAATCATTTATTCAGTTTAGGCTACAAGTAGCTCTTGTGATTGTCACCATGCCATCGGTTCGTAAGTCTACTCTGGGCGGAAGATCTTGTACTGAGAAGAACCGGCAAGAAACTCAGCAAGTGTCCAGTTCTTTTCTCCCTTACAGCGTCAAAAATATTGGAAAATGCCCTATCATAGCAGGACACTTTCCATCACAAATAAACAAAAAAAAATATATATATTAGACAACCACATGTAAAAAAACAAAATTAAAAATATAAGTAAACATATTTACCTCAGGTAAAAGTTTCAATTTCCACAATGTCATACAGTACTACTACAGTACTCTAATAAAAGTCAAAAATTGTTTAAGAAAACAAAGTCAAACTATAGTGAATGATACTAAAAATAAGATATGTACGCTCATAAGTATGCTATATATAAGGTAAGTTGTTCCTCCTAGATACAGAATCTCCAACAGTGTGAGCGCAGTCTCGGACTGTTTCTAGCTGTTCCGAGACCCGTGTCCGTGCAAGGGGTCTATGTAGGTTAACCAACCGTACTATAATATAGTATTGTACTATATTTTGGGTCTGCGTACTATATACTGTTGAAAAAATATATAGTACCTACGCATTAATACTATATTTTGGGGGCAGAAACTAAGCTAACAAATCTTTTAATAAAAAAAATTGTATGAATGTGACAAAGCATATTTTATGACACCTTTGTTTTTTACAAGATATTTTGCTTTTCCATAGAAAGAATAAGAAGAAGAATTTTCGCAAAGGCCGGTCATCGGATGGGTGAGCTAAAATTTATCATCTCGAGCTCCACCGTGCTTCAAAAAGCACGTAAAGCTGATGGTCCCGACTGCATTAGCAGTTGTTAACAACCACCAATCCACACTGGGCCTGCGTGGTGGTTTATGGCCTGTTCTCCCTATCCATCCTTAGGGAAGGCTCGTGCCCCAGCAGTGGGGACATAAAATGAGCTAATGATGATGATGATGATGATGGAAATCCTAGGTTTATGTGTGAGTTACTCGAGTGCGGTATGTCTCCTTTTTTTTGATACTGAGCATACACCTAAGCTACTTTTATCCAGCTCTTGCCAGCCACCTTGCGGAGATAGTCGCCACAAGCGTCATACACTACGTTTGCAGATACGCGGTCTCCACTCAAGAACACGTATAAGAGAACTCGCTTATGCTAGTTAAACAATATCAACATAAGATAACTATTAAATAATAGTTAGGTAAACATATCAAACATAAGACAACTCAAACGCGAATGTCAACCGTTTCTAACCCCAATTTAAGGTGGACTCCGAATCAACCAGCTATTAAGCAACTGAACTGAATCGAAGTTTGTCGAACGTCAAACGTGCTCCCTTTGAGATTAGAATCAATAATTGTGGAGCAAATTGCCGTACAGACGGTACAATAGATGCTGGATAGGTGCCTACTGGCTTCTATGTTAGTGAATTTGTAGGAATATGTTTTGGAAGGGGCATCTACACAGATCTATTACTTTTGTTGTCAGGCTCTTCTCGACTGCATTCAATATGTATGTATGTATATATGTATGTATGTATGTATGTATGTATAAATGTATGTATGTATGAATGTATGTATGTATGTATGTATGTATGTATGTATGTATGTATATATGTATGTATGTATGTATGTATAGTGTTTTGTTTTCGGGAATATTAGCAGATTTTTTTCCCATGTTTAAAAAAACTCAAAGAACTTGTCAGTGAAAAGTACTAGACGTCAAGAGATAGTTTTTAGTTTTTAGTCGTTTTCAGATTATTGACAATTGGTGTATGCGCTATGACTTTTAAAAGAGTAAGGCGTTTTAATATAATTACGTTAAGTAGGTTTTGTAATGTTTGGTTATTTATTTACTTCACAAAACTAAAAAGTTTGAAATAAACCAAATTGTTAAAATAAAACAAAAAACCCGACTGCTAAAACAACTATGTAAAAACATATTTAAACTCGTTAAAACCGGACTTACATTAAAAATAACTGCAAAGAGGAAAAACTGAAAAGAAAAAAAACAAGCTCTACGATCCCAGAATTCAATTTGAGCAGTGTTTAATGCAACGTAAAATATTTCTAAATATATTGAATATTGCTAGTTGTCGCAGACGGGGACCATCATCAACCAAGCGGCCGTGGCTGGCTCAATTAAATCCGCACTCTCTTTGGTAATAGTTAAAATAAAAATAAATAAAAAAATAATTACAGGTGTAGGTAGCAGCCTGCCAGGTCGTGCCAAGACCACTCAATTGAACGATGCCTTATTCAAAATTCAAAATTCAATTCAAATTTCAATTCAATATTTGTACGAAGCTTTAACTTACTGATGTGATGTGATGATGTGATGGTGAATCGTTCACCAAAAAACCAATTACATATGTTAATTTCTGCGACCATACATATAACCGACACATTATTTAACCGAAGTAACATTTCACCTACCTACATCATAACTTTTTTTATGTCTTAAACGAAATGTTTTTTTTTTATTAAATTGTTATAATTTGCTTAAATTATTTCTTAATAAAATAAATAGTGACATTGAATTTAAAAGGCATTTGATTTATCCTACTTTTATTGATTTACTATAATTATAAGTAAATATTCGAAACGCTTTTTGTTTGACATGGGAATTGAAACAGGGACCTCCGGATATCGAGCCAAGCACTTGACCACTCGGCCACCGAGGCCTACATACTCTTAAAATCGATGAATCGTTACATCGGTAAATTAAAGCTTCGTACAAATATGGCATTGCTCAATTGAGTGATCGGTTAATAGCTTTCGTTGAAATGATAATCGGCAAAACATATTTCGGAATTAAATAGAAACACGGTTACGGGTTAACATATTGTTTTAGTTTTTGTAAATGTCGTTACTTCATTAAAACAGTGCAGCTTTTTTCTTTCTTTTCTTTTCCACAGCAAAATAGTAGACGTCCTGGGTAGTGGGTAAAATAATGTGTGGACGATACAAAAGCAAGCAAGAAAATCACTGCAGACGTTATAATAATAGGTATCATACCTACTCAATTTGAACGAAGTGTCGCTTCTGCGTGTCTCAAAATATATTATTCACCACCACCCAAGACAGCCGTCCTATTAATTCAGACACCTTGCAATTGATTTATCAACCCCTCTCTTAATTACTTGCAACTGAGTTCCGTTGTTTAATATCGCCATCTTTGATTTATAGTCACGATTGGAAAGGGCCGGCCTTATAGTCGAGTGTTTTGCGATGTAAACGTTTGATGGCGTCTAAGCTTTGTCTATTTCATGAGGTCCAGAACTTAATTTAACTATAGAAACAAAAGTCAATGGACATTTAATATCGTCTTTAAACTTAACTCTTTAGTACCTAAACTTGTTTGTGGTTCTATGAATAAATGGAAACATGCAGTATACTTTAGTGTTAACTGTAAATCTAGAAAGCCATTTTAGAATTGAACCAATTAAAAGAAAAGCTCTTTTTGTAAAGACGAAAAACGATGGGTCTATTTTATCATTCATCATCATCATACTGGAAGGAAATATTGTATATTTATATTACTTGTAGGAAAAATTACTTTGATACTGGCTAAATGTGCTAATCGCACGAAGCCATAAATTAAAGGAAAAAAAAAAGTCGAATTTGTTTCTGATGTCGGTATATTGCCAATGGTCATCTCAATCCAAAAAACGACTTATATCTTCTAAACTATTTGTTGGACGCTAAAAGTGAATTAAGTATATTTATTAAATTGTGTTAATGACATAAAAATAATAATTTTGTATAATTCGCGATATTAAATTGTTGAAAGATTGGTGTAGTAAATACTAGACATCCGAATCAAAGATGTGTTTGTAAGGATATGTGTTGTATACTTTACCAAGTTGTCTAAAACTTATATTTCTTTTACAAATTTTCTGAACTACCGTCGCACGCACTGATCGCTTTAAAAACTTCGCAAGTGTTTACATGAGGGCTTGAAGTACAGTCAGTGACTAATTTATCGAAGCAACATTTAACCTATCGATCATCAACTTAATATTAGTCAACTTTTGCATCGATATCAAATGTTGAGTCTGTTAAACTACTCTCGGAGCAGCCAGTACTTCACCACGGGCCGGTCAACCCGAGCCGAGGTCCGAGCCTTTAGCGGCGCTCTCGGGTTGTTCCGTTCCCCTATCGGATCCGAACCCGTCGGGGAATCTAGTAGGGCACCGGGACACGCACTAGTGCGAGATGCCGTTGCCTCTAGAAGACCTCCGAATGTAATTCGTTTCACACGGCTTGAGGAACCCTTCAAGTTTCTCGCCGCCTCCAAAAAAGCCCGGAAAAGCTGAAAATGCCGTTTGAGGCAATCAACAAACTCTATAAAAAAAAAGCCAGTACTTGAATGGGTGATTGATTACTGTTCCCGAGTTTACTCCAAAATGCTCGTGAAGGTGTTGTTCCCTGTTGTTATTTAAATATTGTAGTCGTTAAAACAAGCCATTGTAGACGCCTGAATGGCCGCCCGTAAAACTTGCGGCAGATCACTTGATAACAAGAAAAATAATCTAAATCAAAGGCCGCAAGCAAACTTTCCCTGTACAAAAGATTAAGAAAATTCAAATTATCATAAAACATTTTTTTGTATTAGCAACCTCAGAGGTCGACTCCAAAAAGTTTTCATTTCACTCAACTACCTAAGTTCTTTTTAATGTCGACATCAAGGTTCAATAGCTTCATTAAACGCTTAATTTCCATGGTTACTTTTTTCTTTGTTCCGTGTATATTAGATCTTTGAGCCTCAAGCTGACTTTCAAGAAACTTCAAATACACAAAGGACTTCTTGGCAAGCGAGTGCAAAGCCGTGTTGGCAAGTTTGTTTTATATTTTCTGAATGAATGTTTTAGCGGTTATCAATGTACTTTAATCGTGGATTATTAGCCGTTAATAAAGTGTTCTTAGACTGACATGCGCGGTTGATTTTTTTTAATTTGTAGCTCATCAAATGAATCCACTCTACCTGATCAACATCAGGTGAGATGAAGGTCAAAATGCTTATAAAAAATTACAAATAGCAACATAGAAAGATTAAAGTGGCTTAGATACAAACAAATTTTGATCGATCGGTAAAAAGCAAAGTTCTCAAGAAAGTGGCAACTATCCACAAAGTTGGGAGTTGAGAACGCTTACAAATAACAACACGAAACGCGGGAAACATCCCCTGGCTGTCAGTTTAAACTGGCGCCAATAAAAGCATACGTACAAAGTACGGGAACGCATTACTCATAGTGGAGTTTATTTATACCCTGGTGAGTTTGAGAAGTTTATAGAGCTGATACACCAAACGGAGAATAAGAGTTGTTAATAACAATTGTTTTAGATATCATGATCGGTTGCAAATATTTTTAACAGAATTCTCACCATGGTTTTTTTAAATGAGTATCGAAAAGATTTATCGGCTCAAAGTTGCTTCTAAACACTTCGTTTAAATAACCCTATGTTATAAAAATTATAGCGAAATTATATTATTATGATTATTTTTGATTTGATCATATCATATATCATTTTCGTCCATAAATATGTACTTGTCGAAAGAAGGATTGAAAAAGTTTCTACAAGACGAGCGGGATTTGAACCCACTTGGCTATGGTAGCCCTGTCAGACCCGTGAACTTGAAGCCCAATTCGAATTTAAATTTTGTATTTGTCTTTGTGTCATCTCTATATAGATAATTTGTACCGGCCATATATTTTTATGAATTGCCGAGTGGTCGCGTTGTCTTCCAGCGTCCCACCTAAACTACTTTACATAATCGCTTTATACGGGCGGCGTCCCGACAATAGTAACAGTTACATAGATCTTTATTGAACTGTCAACTGTTCTATCACTATGCCTACCTAGTGAATTCGCCATTCGGTTACATTATCGAAAACAGAAATAGCAAGAGACAATTTAAAAAGAGGGTTGTAGCCTTTTTTTAAATTCTTTTTACGAACGTTCTTTTTACCCGACTGCAAAGGAAGGGTATTGTTTTTCGCGCGTATCTTGTATGTATGTATGTAATATTCTTTATCACTTTATATCTCTAAAACCGCTGATCGGATTTACATAATTGAGGTATCGTTAGATTCGTCTTAGCTGCCCAAGTGTTCTTATATAGGTGACGTTAAAAAAAAGGGTATATCGAATATTCGAAGGGTATATCTGACCATCGAATTTATCAATAAATTAATGATTTTCAAAATAAAACTAATTTGGAGCCTGTAAGTTTAACTAGCACTAAATGCACATAGCATTTTGATTAGCTTGTTTCTACTCTTGGAGCTGCAATTTTGATACTTAACATACGCACACACTTTGTTAGGCATTGACATGTGTGTGTGTGTGTGTCATATTGTTAACTTAATGTGTCACTTCACATTAAGTATTAAAATTTCCACGAACAGGATTTGAACCTGCACCCTTCTGACATACCGGGTCAGGTGCTCCCCCAATTGAGCTATCGTGGTTCTAACCAGCCCGCCGAAATTATTCAACAAAATTATATATAAACGAAACAAAACATTTTAAGATATTAATGTCATTGATATATCAATCTGTACTGTAACGTGTGTAACGGCACCAGTGTCCGACCTATAACACAGTGTTCACACCAGTTCTCATCGCCAAAGAATTACATAGAACTAGTGGCCCGCTCGCGACTTCGGCCGCTTGAAAACACCCGTACCCCATAATGGACCCCTATTGCAGCGCCACCTACCGGGTCCAATTATAAATCTAAACCATTCTCAAATACACTTGAACACACACAAAAAATTTCATCCAAATCGGTTCAGCCGTTTAGAAGGATTTCAGTGACACACACATAAGATTTATATTTATAAAGATTTATTTATTTATTGTGATAAAAACGACATACATCAATAACATTTATCACACAAATACAATTCGAAATTAAATTAATTATTATAAAATGATATTTGAATATAATTAAACATTAATTATAACACATTAATTATACATACAATTATAAATAACAATAAATACATAGAATAGAATATATTTCATTTATGTAACTAACAAATAGCATTATCTTTACTATTAGTTAGGAAAATTACTTGTTGACTGTTTCTATATATTTTTTTTTCAATAAAGGAGAGAATATGTATGGCGAAAGTCATAGTAAATATCTATAGCAAAAAAGTACCGGAAAACGTGTCAAAACAATGTTAGTTATGCACAAATATAAAATAAATATTGTTATGCTAAATTGACACTTCCCCCACTAGATAAATGTACATACATGTCTTTGTTTATAAATCTGTATATAAGCTTCGAATATTGTAAATAAATCAGTCATTTATTCATATAACAAACCTCGTGTTATTATTTGACTCACAATAATATAGCGTCACGCTATAGTTGTCGTATAGTTGGGGTTAAATTTATTAGAAAAATATGATTTTCGAATAATCTTCTTATTAAAAAAATAATAATTTGTAAAAATGAAAAAATGCACCAACTTTCGTCGAATACTTTAAGACTATAATATGACTAAAAACTCTGAAATGGATAAATAGGTAAATTCATGTCTTTATTTTGAATTTGCTAGCTAAAAGACTAACAAAATTATTCACACTATCGGTTCAAAATTCAAAATTCAATTCAAAATTCAAAATTCAAAATTCAAAATCATTTATTCAGTTTAGGCTACAAGTAGCTCTTGTGAATGTCACTATGCCATCGGTTCGTAAGTCTACTCTGGGCGGGAGATCTTGTACTGAGAAGAACCGGCAAGAAACTCAGCAAGTGTCCAGCTCTTTTCTCCCTTACAGCGTCAAAAATATTGGAAAATATAATTAAAATATATTATTTATATATATTATATATTATATATTATTTTATATATAATTAAATTCAAATATTGGTTCTAAAGTATAGTGGTTAAAACCACCGGTTTCAGACCCCGTGGTCCCAGAAGTCGATTCTCAGCGAGTGGTACAAGTTTGTAATCGGTTTGGCTCGCGGTAGGGCTTGTTTGCCCGCCCGCCTGGCTAGCTACCACCATCTTATCTAAATATGTCGCCTTATCATCAATGTTTGTAGCATTGTTGTGCAGCAACAGTTGGAGATAAGAAAGTCAATGTTGTTGAGGAAATCGAGTAAATTGCGCTTCGGTTTTTTCATCACTGAAGATCAACCACGACCCGGTAAACCCGAACCGAGGTCTTTTAGAGGCGCTTTCGGGTTGTTCCGCTCCCGATCTCGTTCGAACCCCTCGGAGATTCTAGTAGGAAAACCTCTGACGGTACTTCGTTTCACTCGGCCTGAGAAACCCTTAAAGATTCTCGCCGCCTCCAAAAAAGCCCGGTCTCGCTGAAAATGCCGCCTGGGGCATATATCTTCATATTATGCTGAATCATACTCAATATCAGGTGAGATGAAAGTCTAAGAATGATGAACGTCTACCCGTAAGGTATAAAAAATCTATGAGGATTAGTATGTACAATTTAATGGAAGTAATATAATCTGCGTTGTTAGTCATCATCATCATCATCTCAGCCAAAAGACGTCCACTGCTGGACAAAGGCCTCCCCCAAGGATCTCCACAACGACCGGTTTTGTGCTGCTCGCATCCTGGGGCTTCCCGCGACCTTCATCAGATCGTCAGTCCACCTTGTTGGAGGCCTGCCCACACTGCGTTTTCCGGTACGCGGTCGCCACTCAAGGACTATTCCGCCGGCCATCAGTCCTGCGAGCAATGTACCCTGCCCACTGCCACTTGAACTTAGCAATTGATCGGGCTATGTCGGTAACCTTTGCTCTTCTGCGGATCTCCTCATTTCTGATTCGGTCACGCAGATAAACCTCGAGCATAGCGTTCTCCATTGCTCTTTGAGTGACCTTGAGTCTTCTTATGAGGCCCATAGTTAGCGACCACGTCTCAGTCCCGTACATCATCACTGTTGCTAATAATATACTTTTGTAGGAAATAATAGGTAATATAGACGTAACCAATATTCCATATCTCGATTAAGACAAAAAAGAGCGTTAGGAAATAATAAACTATATATAATTATCTACCTAATTACAACACAATCTCTGTAGAATCACAAAATAGAAAAAAACTCTGCGGACGACTAAGTAAATATAGCGGTTGTCGGTACGCTACTAAATATTTTACCCAACAAAGTTGAAAGTCACAAAGGGACTGTAGGTAAATAAATACTCCTTTGAAGTGAAGAGAAAAAGGCAGCAAAAAAGGCGGTTGCCACTAACCTTTTTATGTAGCTGCAACTAACTACTACCACGTAATAAATAGGTACCGAAGGCCGACCCCCTAGATAAGTGGCAAAATGCTAATACAATACAAATCAAATATAATTATTGTACGGGATTGACATAAGTCAACGATACGTATAAATGACGTTTATATCAATCCCATGCAAAAATCATTCTATTTAATTTATATTTTATTAGCGTTTTCTTTCTTATTACCACTTGTCTAGGGGACGGCTTCGGCCGATAGCGATAGATAGACCGATAGCGATATAGATTTTATATTCTGTGTGTTCATTTGTAATGGAAAGTGTCCTGCTATGGTAGGGCATTTTCCAAAATATAATCGCTGTAAGGGAGAAAAGGAACGCCCTTGCTGAGTTTCTTGCCGGTTCTTCGCAGTACAAGGTCTCCCGCCCTGTGTTTACGAATCTATGGTATAGTGTCATTCATAAGAGCTATCAGAGAGCTTGTAGTCTAAACTAAATAAATAATTTTGAATTGAGCTAATTTAATTGCCTATATAGCAATATAGCTATATAGCCTGCAGTCCAGTACGTGTGCGGTGCAGTTTGTGTGCGGATCAAGTCTCGGAACACAAATGCACGCAATACACGCAGCACCCGGACTGTATGCAAAGTCGTGGCTTTCATAGAATATCAAACTTTACAGGTAAAGGTGACGACAGCCTCACAACTGCGTCTGCAACGCACTCTGACTGCAACAGTATTTGGTGTCCTCGGCCCTTTAAGAATATGAAACAAAAACAAAAACCGCTAACTCGCTTTGTCGTAATTAAACAATAAAATTAAATACATAGCAGGTTTTATATGATCGTCGTCGTATGAACTCATCGTACACACACGACTGGGGCGTTCGTCTGAGCACCTATCGTGCGTTCATCTGTACCCCTCGTTGTTATGAAGCCACCCTTTTGTACCTATTTGTTTTGTGCCATTTCTGTACTATTATTTATTCTGTGCCACTACTGGGTAGCCGCGATCTCAGTTAGTTTAGATAGCGACTGCTAATGAGCTAGTTACGCTTTGATTGTATGATTGTAAGACGACAGTTAAGTTAATTAAACTGTGACCACAATGTAAGGTGTTTAAAACGAAATATATTTTTTTTCATTATTCTGACAACAAACAGACACTCTATACACAAACAGTTAGTAAGTAAGTTAGTTAGTAAGACATGATAAAATAACAATTTAAGGAGGTGTATTCTCAAATGTATTTCTTTTCCACAACAACGGTAAAGTGCTTATCCTTCATCACACATCTGTTAAGATAAGATCGAAGAGGGATGTGCACTTCACCAGGATTCGTCAACCTAACAATAGGACGGGTGGAATAGTTTGTGCTGCCGCCTCTTCCGAACTCGTCTTCATCTAGGTCACAGAATAACCCTGGATTACTAGTAAGTGTTTTATTTTTCGAATTCGTAATCTTTAAAAAAAACCATTGTCTTACATTCTCCCATATCCTTTATGTTGAAAAAAAAATCCCTTCAGACATACCGAGTCAGGTGCTCTTCCAATTGAGCTATCGTGTTTCTAACCAGCCCGCCGAAATTATTCAACACTATTTTCTTTTTACTTTGAAAGGCACCCATTCAATGTCAACAACTACCGTCGTCATTAACACCCGATCATAATATTTTTACAAATAATAGTAGATCAGTTAAGAAGTGGGCAAGCTATTTATAAAATGTTTTTGTTTTGTTTTTATAATTTTAACGCAAACTTTGTTGCGAAACAAATTACAAAAACACAAATGTTGAAAAAAATTTTTCAACATTTGTGTTTTTGCGTAAAAATTATATATAAAAACAAAACAAAAACATTGAATAATTAGTATATCGATATTGACACAGAACAAATACAATTTGAATTTCAAAATCTTAAGTGCCCAACCCTTTTTAGATCTGCAGAAAACAACAGGTTGTATTTACAACTATTTAAACTATCATGGTCATTTGCATTAGAGTAATTATTTATTAAATTCAGTAATTCCGTCGTCATGGCGCACGCAACTGTGCCGAAATGTCGGGTACTCACAAATAATAAACTAGTTTATAATAATTACTCTAAAACAGTTTATTTCATTGTGTCTGTATATCATGGTACAGGTAGCTAGTTTGTATGATAATCCTCGAGCGACCCAACCATAGTATATTAGAAAGGATTAAACTATCACTTAATGCGATGTAACCCTTAGCTTACCTTGAGAAACTCTTATACCTGAACACACACGGCTGTAAAGATGCGCAAAATAGGGTTAAAACGGGGCAGTCCGAAGATTTAATTTAATTTAATTGAAACTTCGTAACAAGTCGATGGCGCAGTGATAATTGCGCCCGGTCTACAGTGCTGAGGTAAGCGGCTTTCGCAAAGACCGGTCATCGGATGAATAACTAAAAATGTATCATCTCGACATCCTCCGTTCTTCGGAAGGCACGTAAAGCCGTTGGTCCCGGCTGCTTTAGCAGTCGTTAACACATACCAATCCGTATTGGGCCCGTTCTCCCTATCCATCCAAAGAGAAGGCTTGTGCCTTAGCAGTGGGGTCTAAAAATGAGCTGATGATGATGATATAACAACTTCTTACATCCGATACACTTATTTAAAGTT
Source organism: Eudonia truncicolella (assembly GCA_949315975.1). Classification (NCBI taxonomy): domain Eukaryota; kingdom Metazoa; phylum Arthropoda; class Insecta; order Lepidoptera; family Crambidae; genus Eudonia; species Eudonia truncicolella. The sequence goes on along the minus strand of OX438848.1, from coordinate 1,888,498 downwards.
ATTTAAAGTAAGTTAACTTTACTGTTTTAATACAAATACTAAAATTATTGAAGCACAACTCGAATAGGAGCTTCAATGCAGCGTCACGTAGTTCAGGGCGAAATGGAAGCAAAGAGATCCCGTGGCCGTTCACCGACCAGATGGGCAGACCTTATTAGATCCCTCAGTCAATACAGAAGCACTATCCGAAACTGAAATAATTTCTTTAATAAATGTGCAACCATATTGCCTTAGACATAAATTTCCAAGTCTATTGAAGTCTAGCGACGACCTCCGTAGCGCAAACTCTGAGGTCCCGGGTTCGATTCCCGGTCGGGTCAATTTCAAAAAACGATCTTTTCGATATTGTGTCGGGTCTGAGTGGTTGTGGTACCGTCGTTGTTTCTGATTTCCATGAAACGAGTGCTTGAGTGATTTAGCTACTTACCTTGGAATCAGAACAATGTGTGTGATGTTGTCTAATATTTATTTAAAATTTATAAAATACAGTGAACAAATTAAATGCCTACCCGACCCAGCCAGGAATCGAACCTGGTAGGCATTTAATTTTTTCACTGTATTTCATAAATATTAAATTTAGCTTCAGTGCAGCAATTAGCACTTAAAAATGCTATTTATTATATTTATATTTATTGAGGAATTTGACAGTTTGCGATAGTCTGATGTGCTGGCGTATGTAGGTACCATTACATACTGAAATGCCTCCTAGAGCCGAGTGGAGATGCGTAAGAAGAGACGTCATTCACCAAGACTCACCCATAACCATTACCATTCTGACAAGAATGCCCGGCTAAGAAGATTTTTATTAGATTCGTAAAAATGCAAGAAAAAAAAATTGGAACTATAAAAAACCGTACATCACTTCACTGCCATGCCACCCAACCTGACCTGGTGCAATCTATTTAGCCCGTGAAGAGATCCCGGGCAATGAGATCCAGCCCTAAAGAAGGGCCGATGAAACCAGCAACTCAAGTCAAGTCTACCACAAACTGTCTTTCCTGAATAGACTTTGAACTTTATAAGTAGGAGAATATAGCCGAACATTTTGTTGAATAAATTTTACAGTTTTGGATAGGTCTGTACGTAAGGACCACCACTGTTCTACAGGAACTACTCACGATCGACATTTTTTCCCTATAATTATTAAAAAAAGGGGTCAGCAACTAATTTTAGACTTTAGAAACAATTGAAACCCCGATCCGATCCGAACCCCTCAGGGAATCTAGTGGGACACGGGGACTTACACTGGTGACTGCCGAACCTGTGATCCCAGTCATCCTAGCAGCACGTGAAGGTGATATACAATGGTTTTAGTGGGTAGGCCCCCCCTGCTCCCGAATGTCTGTCGAGAACCTCAGGTTTGGGCGGGAGCTGGAGGAGAGAACCCCACATAACCATCCGCGCCTCCCCAGGCACGGTGGTACTCGGCCGACTCGGAGAAAAGGCCACGGGGACACGCACTAGTGCGTGATGCTGTTCCCTCTAGATAACTTCAGACAGTGATTCGTTTCACACGGTTTGTTTAAGTTTTTAGCCGCCCCCAAAAAAGCCCGGTGAAGCTGAAAATGCCCAGTGGCTATCAGCAAACTCTCTCAAAAATAAAATTGAATACAGACCACCTACTTCCTAGCTTCAATGATATTGTATTCTATGTATTTATTGTTATGTATAATTGTATGTATAATTAATGTGTAATAAATTATTCTTTATTAATGTATAATTATATTCAAATATAATTTTATAATAATTAATTTAATTTCGGATTGTATCTGTGTGATAAATGTTATTGATGTATGTCGTTTTTATCACAATAAATAAATAAATAAATCTTTAAAAATATAAATCTTATGTGCGTGTGTATGTCACTGAAATCCTTCTAAACGGCTGGACCGATTTGGATGAAATTTTTTGTGTGTGTTCAAGTGGATTCGAGAATGGTTTAGATTTATAATTGGACCCGGTAGGTGGCGCTGAATAGGGGTCCATCATGGGGTACGGGTGTTTTCAAGCGAACGAAGTCGCGAACAGGGGCCCGACCGCCTAACTCGATTGCTTTGACTACGTGTTTAGTTTATGACGTCTCTTGTCATCTAGCTAATAGGTATAGGCATATATCGAAAGCTATGGCCTATAGCTTTCGATATTGCTTTCATAGGCGGTACGAAATGACAAGATGACGTCATAAACTGTACACGTAGCCAAAGCAATCGGTTAGGCGGTCGGGGGGCAGGCCACTAGTTCTATGTAATTCTTTGGCGATGAGAACTGGTGTGAACACTGTGTTACTAGGTCGGACACTGGTGTCGTTACGACTCCCTTTTGTTCGATTTTCCATTTGTAAGGTCTGTGTGTATATAGAAGAGGTCACGGCTCAAACCAGATATCCAGGATTTCGTCATGGATTAATTAATAGAGAGTATACAACATGAGATTGAAGTGATGAGTTTAAATTATAAAATAACACCAACGTAATTAAATAACTGTAATGCTTTTTGCTCCAATATTTTTTTGTAAATGTGAAAACTTTTATTTGTTTTTTAATCACCACGAAACGCTGAACGTGTATTTGAATGAATTAAAATAAATTATTATAATGTATTATTTGTTGTGTTGATTAATTACTATTTGCAGACTTAATTGTAGTCTTGTACACTTTTATAATATTTTCTCAATAATGTTTTGTTATTTCATTTTTGTTTTTGGTGTTTTATTTGATAATTGTATTAAGTTCATCAAAATGTATTAAAAATATATAACTTGAATGATGGATGTGACAAAAGTAAGCACATCAGATGGTTAAAGCAATTAAATTAATAAACTGAGCGTGTATTTTGCTATGTTCAGGTCGATATTCGTGTCTCAATAGCGTGATTCTGGCATCATGTCTTTTTAATATATGTCGGAGACATGGCGCTAGCTACCGGAACGCACGCCCCCCGAAGGTCGAGAGGCGCGGTTGCAAACCAACCTCCCCACCGACATATATATATTGCACGGCAAAAGACCATCCAGACGCGAAGACAACTGGTGCAGCGTGAAAACAACGCAGCGTCAGTCACCGTCACCCTGCCGGCCCACAAGGTGCCTTCACGCCTCGTTTGAAAGACCCCAGGTCATAGGAAGGAGGGAAAACTTGTGCTGGTAGACTATTCCAGCCTTTTGGAAGTGTGACAAAGAAACTAGAAATAGTCAAACAAAATCATCAGGTAATCGTAACTTAGGATACTTGTCGTATCCTAAGGCGTTAAAGATAAAGATACATACGTGTTAAAAAGATATTATAATTAGGTAGTTTTAGATTCAACATGCCATACCATAAACGGTGTACAAATTAAGATACAAATTAAAATATAAATCCATGCTAATTAATAAAATCAAATACAAAAAAATAATAAAGATATGATAATAATAAAACTATACTATTTCACACATTGTCATTATAAATGTGCCGTTGAATGTGAGTAATAAAAAAATGTCTCCACCCCGGAATCGTCACACTAAAGGGCTGGAATTTCATTAAGGCCCACCCTGCCTTAGGAGGCCAGTGACCTATGATGATTAAATTCTGCGGCATATTTGCCATGGGCCCGTGTCCGAAGGCGAAGCGGTTTTGTTATTAATTTCTATTCATAAACCAATAACGCAATAGGAACGCAATGTGAATTTCGCTTGTCACTTTCAAAGCTATTTTGTTTAAGCTATTTTCAACTTTACTAATTTTAATAGTATAATGATATTGTGTTGTGTAAGTATCGGATATTTCGATATATGCACATGCGCCCTTTGATCACGAGTGTAACTCTACACAACACAACCATGGACTAATTAAAAACATGGTGTTAATCTCGTAAATGACAATTATTCTATGGTTTCAATAAAGAAATAAATTATTTTAGGCATTTATAATCCTTGGGCCTCCCTTTGTCCAGCAGTGTTTCACAGTCACGAGTATTAAAATGTAAAGAATGTACCTATCTCTTAATACATTGGAATAAGAGTCAAAAACTAGTCAAAAGTGTATACAGGTTAATAATGGTCGTGACTGTACCTATAATGTATTATGTATAATGTTTCAGTGATTGACGGTAGCCACTTACATAACCTACCGTATATCTCTGAAACGAGTTTCACCCAAGTTCTTCCCGTAATAACACGTGTTGTGAGACTCCATTTTATTTTCTATCTACCGTACAATCGTACCCTTACTACTTATAATAAAAAAAAAACTAAAATTGGCTAAATGCTAAACGCAAAGCCATTAAGATAATTTATTAATCTCTGAAACATTTCGTTTTTTTATTTAAATTTTTACTGAACAAGAAGTATCGTCTAAGTAGGTACTCGTACAACGCTTTTTTGTCGAAATGAAAGCATTACAACCATTTAGGGTTTTTGTATTATCCTAACCTTTCGAACCTTTTGCAGTGGTCACTGGGAGACTGAGGTGTTTGGTCGTCTCATAAATAATTTGTAACGTGCATACCAGCATGCAGCAGCACAAAACCGGTCGTTGTGGAGATCCTTGGGTGAGGCCTTTGTCCAGCAGTGGACGTCTTTTGGCTGAGATGATGATGATGATGACGATACCAGCTGGATAAGAGCTGGCTAGCCGCGAATCATGCTCAGTGGCATGCACTTGGAGAGATCTATGTCCAGCAGTGGACTAATGTAGGCTGATGATGAGCATTTACATACCGTCTTTTATTTTCATGGGCTGCATTCTGTTTTACGTAAAATACGCTTACTTTGAGTTGAGAATCCTTTGGCCTTGCAGTGTGGTGTTACAGCTGAGATTCGATTACCTGTATGATGGGATACCAAGCCGGTCAATCACTATTAATGCAATTCGGAAATGTGTTGAAAAATTTCAACACAAGCGTGATTTCATCCCGCACTCTCAGACATGCCTAGTACTTTTATCTCGAAATTGTAATGCGTACGCTAGAAAATTTACTTAGATTAATATAAATTGTTATAGCCATAGTAATATATTACAAGTTTTTTTTTTTAGGTTCCCACTCAAGCTTCCTGAGACTTGATACTTTCTAGTAAAAAATTTATCTCATTTTATTTTATCTTAAAAAAATATTATTTTGCATTTTATAAATTGCATTGTGAATGTAAAATTCAAAAATAATAAAATAATGCCGCCATAATTATAGATTTAACAGAATACTTTGGCGTCGTCCTCCGTACCACTTGACTGTTATAACTAAAGTCATTAAATCATTAATTATACCGATGCGAGTGTTAACGACGATTTCACGACAAACTGGGAGGGTTAACGTTTCATCTTGGACGCATTTAGTGCTAGGTATTAAAGTATGTGCTACGTGCTATCTATATTTCATATAATATTATTATGTTGAAGTAATGTTTTCCAGGCCACTAGACTACCCTTTTACTACAAAACAGTGTTTAATGTTAAACAATGGCTAAATAGTGTTTAAAATATTATTTGTTTATTTATTTATTAGAACCTTAAACTACCATTACAGGTTTTCTTAACCTAATACGATAACGTGGCCATCCGTAAAAACTAGTTACTACATATCTATCTGAACTTATAAAATAAACGCATATTAAAATATTTATTGCCTACCTAACATAACTTATTAAATACAATTTAAGTTAATTTTGCGAGTTCACTCAAGTGACCCCCGAATACGTCCATTTGGTCATGAACCCTGTTTACCATTCGTATTGCGCGGACAAGCGGTGTCTGCGCTAACAAATTGGTCCTGTATTGTGTCTGTCTTACAATATAAACTAAAAAGTTACAGCATCTGTTTTGAGCATTGTCTATCTCAAGCTATCGTTTTGTAGTAAAACAGTAAGTGTCTTACAAATAAACACAGAATAAGCTTTGAATAGTTATTCCGTGATTTGTTCCCGTCATGTGCACTTAATTTCAAATTAGAGTGAAAGAGACAAAACACGGAATAACTATTCGAAGCTTTATTCTTTGTTTATTTGTAAGACCAAAGAGTTATTAGGGAGTCTTTTTTATTTATGGTAACGTTCAATTACTATTGTACCTTTACACCAAATAACCCTGGCGCCACCATACTGCATATGACGTCATCGTTTAAGGCCGGTCACACATTGTGTCGTACACGTGATCGTACGTCATGGCATGGGACGTATGTTTTTTTTTTTGGTGAGAGTTAGCTGATTGCCTCTTACAGGATTCAAGTCGTGTGAAACGAATCACCTTCGGGGGTTTTCTAGAGGGAACGGCACCACGCACTAGTGCGTGTCCCCGTGCACTAATAGATTCTCCAAAGGGTTCGGATCGGATCGGGGAGCGGAACAACCCAAGGAAGTCTCTAAAGGCTCGGACCTCGGCTCGGGTTGACCGGGCCGTGGTGGTGGAGAAAAGCGCCCAGGTATATGTCTGTATCTGGTATAGAGCGCGTGTGAACCGGTTCGTCGTACCCTCGTTCTACGAGGACGGTGTCTTGGGCCTAAACTAGTGTGCATGTTTAGTGTATTCTGTAAATGTGTTAGTGGCATTTAGAGGATCGATCGGGCGGGGCGATGAATTGAAAGCGCGCACTGCTTACCTTTTCCTCAATTGAAAGGCCAGTGTGACTGTGAGGCCAGTCGCACTTGGTATGCTTTTTCGTATAAATTTTACTCGTACGACTATTTACGAATACGCACGATACATCCCGATCCTACGACTACTATTGTAGCTCGTACACAAGGTGCGATGCGAACTCATGCATGCACTCATGCATGCACTCATGCAATCCGCAATCCGCAATCAATCCCAATTTGTTTGAATCTTTCATGCGAATTACGGCTCCCGCCCATCGACCGACTTTTTGTAGGACCGATAATCGGACCGATTTTTTCGCCGAGGTTTTAGTACCGATTGTAGGTTTTAGTACCGAGGGCACTAAACGTCACTTTGTGATTGTGTCACTCTGTCATTTCAACCGAGAAAAACGCAACCAGTGTGCGCATTCAAACCGTACGTTAAATATCGAGTAAAATTCGTAAGAAAACGAATCCGAAGTGCGGCTGGCCTAAGACAAATGAGCGGCGATGAAACAAAGGAACGCTGCAGTTGATCTCCGCTATGACTACAACATCCGAGGCGACAACCCCGCCGAACAAGTCGGAACAGAGACGGTGCAGAGTCGACATCTCCTACTTGAGTAATTATCAATAACAGGATCATTAGCAAGCGTTTTGTTATCATAATTATCGCTTCTGGGATAATTATGACAACAATGGTTTGGTCAATTAAAGAGTTTACGAAAGGCGACCTTCCAATGCGAGAAGGTTGATGGCACAGTGGTTAGCGCGCCTGGTCTACGATTGCTAAGGTTAAACAACTTTCGCAAAGGCCGATCATCGGATGGGCGACCAAAAATTTATCATCTCGAGCTCCTCCGTGCTTCGGAAGGCACGTTAAGCTGTTGGTTCCGGCTGCATTAGCAGTTGTAAACAACCACCAATCCGCACTGGGCCCGCGTGGTGGTTCATGGCCCGTTCTCCACATCCATCCATAGAGAAGGTTCGTGCTCCAGCAGTGGGAACATAAACAATTCGGACGGTAATGTCCCTTTCGCAACATGCCCCACTTCTAAAAACATGACCTTTTCGCGAAATGTCCCGTTCGCGAAAATCGTATAGTATCCCGTTCTAATCTATGCATTAAACCACATAATACGAACAGCAAATTTATTATTAATAAAAAATCTCACTTTTGTGAGGCCCACCCAAAATAGCCTTTAAGATCTTCGTTATTAAGGATAGGGAAGGTCTTAGTTGTAATTAAGTCGTTAATACTCACGCGGTACTGTCAGAGGCTCCCTGAATAAACAACCCTTATTCTAAGTAAAGTGGGTTAATTAAAATCTTAAATTTAGTTCCCTTGAGTTTTTGAATATTTGAGAGGCGATAATATTATTGAATTACCGTGCTTCGGAAGGCCCTACTGCTAGACGAGCCTCCCGTACAACTCATGATATCCTGGTACTTCAATTACCTCACGGCCTCATGAGTAAGTAGTCTGTAGCTCACGCCAGGTAGTTTTTCTAAAATATTTTACTGGTAAGCACAGTGCTTTGATCTCACCTGATGTTAAGTGATGATAAGGACAATGGTGGAAGCGCACTTCACCAGGGATCCTCAACTACTGAGGCACTGGCTATCTTATCACTAGCTGCCGGAACACAACAATGCTGCAAACATGGATGTTATGGCGACATATTTAGATAAGATGGTGGTAGCTAGCCAAGCGGACAAACAAGCCCTACCACCAACCAAACCGAGCACAAAAAGATGTACCCCCCGCTGGGAATCGAACCCGGAACCACTGGGTCTAAACCGTTGGTCTTAATCACTAGACCACAGAGGCGGTTAAAATATACATAAAGTATACAATAAAGTATACTTGCTTGTGGGTTATGATAGCCTGGTACTTTAGACTTTTCTCTTCAGCTCTATTTAAGTCCCTACTGCTGGAGCACGAGTCTTCCCTATGGGTGGAAACACCACAGGGAGAACGGCCCAAAAACTACCATATGGGCCCAGTGCAGTGCCATGGTTATTAACGACTGCTAATGCAGCCGTACGTCAACAGCAAGTAGTGTCTACTGAAGTCAAAGTCAAAGTAACGTTTTTTAATTCAAATAAACTAAAGAAAAGTGCTTTTGAATCGTCCAAACAATTTTTTACCAACTATGAAGCTTCCGTGTTAATCATCACCAGCTCATTTTACGTCCCACTGCTGGTGCACTAGCCTTATATCTACCGTAGAAGCTTGAGATACTCGTAATACTTTTTGGTCACCCATCCGATGACCGGTCCTTGCGTATGTGGCTTAACCTTAGCAATCGCAGACCGGGCGCGTCCACTGAGCCAATTTCTTTTTTTATACAGAAGAAAATACTTTACGCATCCCAATCCCCAATCCCATCCCCTTTACGCCCAAGGAGACGCTGGTTTTGTGGGACTCTGCCCCCGACCCTCTCCAGAGGAAAGGAGGGAAGTGAATAGCCTATAACAGTCACACAGCTAGGCAAAAGTCTTCATCATTGTAATCAAGTCATCAACGGCTTAATCACCACGCATACCAAAAGAGAGTTAGTGACCAAATTACCGGGCTATGCATCGAAAAATCCGAAAGACAATTTGCCCGACCTGGATGTTGAACCCGGGACACTCGGGTTTCGTGCCAAGCGCTATTCCACTTGGCCACCGAGGCGTTGATGGCGAGAAGGAAGGTATACCCACTTAAACCTACTTCACTTTCCCTCCATGCCACCAGGATGATTCAGGAACATTATATACAATCACTGGAGTATCGAGTATTGTATGTACCTACTAAATAGTCGGGGCTATATGCATAGACGAGAGGGTTGCAGCTGTGTCAGCCCCCAAACTAAATCCATTATACTTACTGCCCCACAATGGGACCACAATATCGTTGTGGATCTGATAGTTTGTATTGACATAGCAAAGTTGGAGTTATATCACTGGCTTTGGCATAGTGTAAGTTTCTAAACATGTGTGTCACAGTGGAGTTTTAATCAGTGTACCTCTATGCGTCTGTGTTTTATTTGCGAATAAAATTCAAAATTATTTTTTTGCATGCCACAATAAGGGTACATACAAAAGGTATTCAAATATACAATATAACTTAGCTTGCAGATAGAGTATAACTTATTTATACATTTTTGTTCATGTTAAGTAAGTATTGAATTATACTAGTGGTCGCTTAGTGGATCGTAGTCGATCGTATTTTTTTTATTAAGGCTACACGGAGTGTATCCTAAGCAATGAAAAATTAAAAAAGATAGAATGTGAGTTTGGATTGGCATTGACAGATTTCGGCCGCTCCTCTTTCATATTTGAAGTTTTTGAAAAATGTTTTTTTAAGTTAATGTAGTTTTAAGCATAATTAAAAAAAATAGCATTCTGCACTCTTTCTCCATATAAACTATAAGTGTGCGAAATTTCATACTCCTCCGTCCGCGCAATTTTCGTAAAAAGGGGTACATAGTTTTTGCTTCACGTAAGTGAGTAGTTGCCTATATTATCTTGCTGGTAGCCAAAAGTCTACATCATCGCTACATGCAATGAAAATGCCTATCATAGCAGGACACTTCTCATTACAATGTCCCAGATGCTGTTGTGTATACATATGTATGTATAGTGTAATTTTGCATTAACAATGCTATAATTATTTTTAATGAAACTTATAAAAAACTTCAAGAAAATGATTCTAACATTTAAGGAGCGCTTCAACTACTTACATAACTGTTAACTATGACAAAAATATTCTATAAGCCATGTCACTATTATTAATCCTTAGTTAGAGGTTCAGTTGGGATCAATTTATAATCTTTTCGATACCTACGTACCCTAAAAACTATTATTTCAATAATAGTTCCATTTTGTATTTAATTTAATAGGACGCGCACATTTTAATTAGTAGGTAGGTAGGATTTCAATTTATTTTTATTATAAATGATAGTTAGTAATTAGTTGATGGTAATTAATATTAGATATTGGATTGAAATGTAAGTAAGCCACTACGAGAGGCATCAATGTTCGACACCAGCTTTTATCCTCAACAAAAAAATAATAGAATTTCATTAAAATGTTACTAGATGACAGTTAGAAAGTAGGTCTGTATCTATATTTATATTTTTTTATACCTAGCTCGGCATATGACTCCACTCCAACTTATGAACTAAAAAAATATATCTGACATTCAAAAGAGCGCAGCGTTTTAAAATTGTTGCTTAAAAGACTAAATGTTGAAAAAATTCCAAAAGCGGGATTCGAACACGCACCCCATGACATGCCGAGTCAGGTGCAGGTGCTCGTGGATTTTTTCAACACTTTGTCTTTTTCAAATTGTAATTTGTTCGTAACAATATTTGCGTAAAATTATAGTATGTAAATAATCTTTGTTGCTAAAATGTTTTTGTTTTGTTTATATAATTTTAACGCAAATTTTGTTGCGATACAAATTACAAAAACACAATGTTGAAAAAATTTCCACGAGCAGGATTTGAACCTGCACCCTTCTGACATACCGGGAATCATAGCTCAATTTTAAGAGCACCTGACCCGGTATGTCAGAAGGGTGCAGGTTCAAATCCTGCTCGTGAAAATTTTTTCAACATTGTGTTTTTGTAATTTGTTGCTAAAGTTAAAAATCAGTTGCTGATCCCTATTTTTAATTTAATTATTAAATGAAAAAAAAGTGTCGGTCACTGGTCCCTGTCGAATACTGGTTTCATTTCAGTGGACTAAAATAATCTTAACTTTGTGCCCCCTTTTTACGAAAATTGCGCGGACGGAGGAGTATGAAATTTTGCACACTTATAGTTTATATAGAGAAGGAGTGCAGAATAATAATATTTTTTATTAATAATATTATAATATTTTAAAAAAAATGTTTATTTTATAAAATATAAAATAAACATTTTTTTATTTTGTTGTTTTTGTATGATGAAAAAGTATTTTTCCTTACAAGTAATACATAAATAAACAATATTTCCTTCCTATATGATGATGATGAATGATAATAGAAATGGGAAGTGAGAAATGATATTACCCCCCAACCCCTCGAGTATCTCAGTAAACATGTGGGGCTTTTTTAAGTCCTCACGCAGACTTCTTGAAAGAATTTGAAAAGTGACGTTGCAATGTTTTGTTTCATTTGCCAACACTCATGCACACTCACGAACATTTAACGGAATCCACCATTATTTCACACAAATATTCGACATAGGTAACACATTTTTTTTAAATAAAACAAAATCTCAGACATGACTCTTCACTTTCCCGCCAAGAAGTCAAATAAAAATAGTTTAATAAATTTTCCAAAAATTTCAAAAATGGAAGGGGAGCGGCCGAAATCTCTCAATGCCAATCCAAACTTGCATTCTATCTTTTTTATTTTTTTTATTGTTTAGGATACAATCCGTGCAGCCTTAATAAAAAAATTACGGTCGAATTTCGACCACTGGACGACCACTAGTTAAAATTAAATCAGGCTGCCTAGTGCAAGTTTTATTTAGCATTCGATCACGATAACAAAAACAAGAACGAACAAACGAGGAGAGTTCAAACTCTCCTCGTTTGTCACCAGAGTGTTTAACATGAGTTTTGTTTACTATCTGTATTCATTCGATTACGTTTACGAAAACGAAAATTTGTATGGCATTGAAGCAGCGTCTCCTGGCGATACACGAGAAGAGTTAAAACGTTGCCATACAAATTCACGTTTTCGTTAACGTGATCGAATTGCGAATCAAACTTGCAACAGGCACCCAGCCGGGGACTCTCTTTATGATTCCTTCGCCTCGAATTGAGCGCTTGGTTTCTACTGATTTTCGTTTGACATTTGACTTTCCACATTTTGAATCGCTCGACCGCAATGAGTGCCTTCACCCACTCGTTGCAGTCGAGCGCCACAAAGCGATTGATAGGATAGCCGTCAAAATCAATGCGCTGTGTCAATGTCATGTCACTCGTTTGTTTGCGTCATTGAAAATTTTAAACTACAAAAATAAGTAAATACAAGCAAAACAGCTTTTCGTTCTGAAGAAAATAATTCCTACTACTTTGAAAACAACTTAAAAAATAATCTAGACGAATATTTAGTGCACCATAGTTATTTAGGCAGTTTTGCATGTTTTGCATTGTGGTCGTTACTGGTTTTCTGTAAATTCTGCGTGGAACGGATAACATCTAACATTTCGTATTATGTTGGCAGCACCGGAATTGAACGGTTCAAAAATACGGAAAATCGGCGTCATGTCACTTGGAAGACGAGTGTGACTTAAGTCGCATGCGACAACACAATGTCATACGTGCGATTCAAAATAGATTTCCAGGAGACGCTGCTTCATACCACACAATGCGAATAGAACTTGCACTAGGCACCTAAATGTGTTAACGGTTCAAAAAAAAAGAAACGCCCTCGCTAGAAAAGAAATGCCCTTGCATTTTCTTGCCGGTTCTTTTCAATACAAGGTCTCTCACTCTGTGTAGACTTACCGAACCGATGGCATAGTGACATTTAAAAGAGTTATATGTAGCCTAAACTGAATATTTGACATTGAATTGATTTTTAAGGAAAATAAAAATAAATATTTATAAAATAAATAAAATACAGTGAAAAAATTAAACGCCCACCCGACACAGCCCGGAATCGAACCTGTAATAGTGTTTAGTGTGTAGTGTGTGTTTAATTTTTTCTTTTGTATTTTATAAATATTTAATTTAGCTTCAGTGCAGCAATTAGCACTTGAAAATAAAAAGTAAAATTTAAAATAAAAATAGTTTCAATTCTTTTTGTCCCCCTGCTGCTGAACAAAGGCATCCATCATTGAAATCAAGTCATTACTACATTGATAGTTGAAATCCAGTTGGATTATGCACAAAATCCCTGAGGTTTTAACCACATAAATTCACCAATTTTTTTTAACATATTACCCTCAAAGGTGACTCGTTAAAACTATTAAGCCCAGAAAAACTTTGGCAAAGATGCGCCTCGGTAATTGTGACTGTGTCTGTGAACTTTTGTGCCCTACTCAGGTTACAGAAGGGTGTAGAGTCGCTTTTTCCGTGTAGAAAAAAAGGTTTTAAATAAAAAATATGGAATATGAGATGATATTGATAATGGTGCTTGTTGAAAACATACTCTATTAACACATATTATACCTCTATGCTTTTTTCTAAAATGAGCTCTGAACGATATTGTTTTGTTAACGTTGTCGATGCAATTTACTCTACGTTATATTTTTAAGCTAGGCATTTTATAGCCTGCTTGATAGTTTTAATAACTATCTGTCAAATTTATATGTACGGTTCTGAAAAAGAATATTTTGAATGTCATGTCGTTGTCATGGAAATTTATTAAATTTTAATGCGATCAGCCTCTCAAAATTCTTTTGTAAATAACATTGTTTTGTAATAATTGTGCAGCTATTATTGTTTAAAATGTAATTGTGAAAAAATAGGTTTTTTTTCTGCTTATTTATAAAATTTTATCTGATTAAATATTTGCCTGTGGATCTCCTGAGTTTTTTAATGGCCACCAGGCTACAGTTTTATATGTTGTTCTTGTTATGAGATTATTCGGGTTCGATTCTCAGTGGCTACATTGTTTTGGTTGGTAGTAGAAATTTTTTTTTTTAATTATTTTATTACTTGTTCTAGGTTCGTCTGGCCAGCTACCACCATCTTCTCTGTACAAAACATAATAGAGTAAAGTGTTCACTGGGCACCGATCATGGTGAAGTTAGATGCACGTAAGCACCACTGGACTTAGGACGCCTTTTGTTGTATATACAATTTAAATATTAAAATAAACATCCTAAATAAAGTCTACTACAATTATATGTGGGGTTTTATTATCAAGCACCAGCGAGCCCAACATTCTCTTAATAATATTTGACACTATTCTATCATCAATGTCAATAGCATTGTTATTTTTTTATATTTTGTTCATTACGGGTATACTTATTTAAACAATATTTCCTTCCTTTTGATGAATGATAATAGAAATGGGAAGTGAGAAATGAAAAACCCTTCAACCCCAAACCCTCGAGTATCTCAGTAAAGATGTGGGGCTTTATTAAATCCACACGCAGACTTCTTGAGAGAATTTGAAAAGTGACGTTTCATTTGCCAACATTCATGTACACTCACGAACTCTTAACGGCTAATCCACCATTATTTCACAATAATATTCGACCTAACTAACACAAATTTTAGAAAACAAAACAAAACCACAGACGTGACTACTCACTTTCCCGCCAAGAAGTCCCCGTAAAGTGATTAGGTATAGTTTTAGAATATCGTTAGTGTTCATGAACACAGAAGTAAACATGCGCAGGTGATGCCGAGATGGTGAGACAAATAAAACATAACTATTATCAGTTTTTTTTTATTTTCTCAAGAAGTCCGTGTAAGTGAGGTTTTAGTAAAGTTCAACTGCAACTTAAATGATCTGAGACAAATAAATATAAAAACTAACTAAAAATGCGGCTGTATGGGCTAGATCACTTTGTCTTTAACATCAAACAGAATGTCACTGTCAATAATGTCAAACTGAAAAGTTGACATGGCAATACAAGTTACCTAAACGTAGTGACCAAAATAAAACGGTTGTTGGCAAAATACATCTCAAGTAAAGGAGATGTGAAAGCCATATATAAAATTAAAAATACAAGTTACCTAAAAAAAAACAAGAATTCCGAATTATTAATAAACAAGAATACAATAAAGCGGTAAAAGTCGTATTCCTATATGTTTCATACAATAATAAAATGTTAAGTTACGAAGAAATCTACACGAAAATATGCCGTGTATGTTTATCTATCGCGGACAGTCTGCAGTTGGTGTGTTTGACTGATAACAATAGTGAAGACGGGCTAAGTTGTTACGGGAAGGCGGTCACAACATTTGCTCATATTTCCATTATAGTTAAAGACAACTTACCCCGTTTCATGTGTTCCAAATGCTTAAAATCACTTAAGCAAGCAATTCACTTTAAATTGAAGTGTGAATCAAGCGATAAACAGTTGTTGAAGTGGAGTAAATTACATAAAAACAAAGACGGCTTTGGACCTATAACTAAAGAAGTTATTGTGCAAAATATTATGTTTACCAAATACTTTCCCGGCGAAGCTTCAGCAGTACAAGGTATTAATAAGTGTCTCACACAAAGTAGTCTTATTAGTAATGATTTACAAGAAAACATAGACATTTTATCACAAGATGGTAATGAGGAAAATCAACTAAGTCCGTCAGATGTTGATAGTTCTGATGAGATGTTAGATAGGATGCAAGAAATGATAGATCAATATCCTAACAAAAATAAAGATAGTTCAGATGAGTTATTAGTTAATATGGAAAAAAGTATAGGCAAGTTTCCAAACAGAGACAATATAGACTTTAAGAACTGTACACAAAAGAGCAAAAAGACTAAAAGTAAAATGCACACTAAAAAGTTTTTAAAACAAGACACAACTCTTGCACATAAAGTTAAAAAGATAAAAAATTTAAAGTACATTAATTCACCACAGAGTTCAGTAAAAAAAAAGTTTATTTGCAAGATTTGTAATAAAGATCTAGCTAATCGGGCCACATATAAATACCACATGCAGCGACACACTGGCTGCAGTTTCATTTGTGAGCAGTGCGGCAAAGGTTTTCCTCTTGTTGGTGAGTTGCAATTACACCAAGTCTCGAGACATGGTACGGGACCACACTTACCATGTAAGCATTGCAACTTTAAAGCAGCGAAGAAACATATTTTGGTTGAACATGAACGTATTCACACCGGAGAGAGACCATACACATGTGATAAATGTGGACTGACCTTTCGCAGACGTGCGATATGGAGGAAGCATATGATATATCACACAGAGAAAACAGTTCAATGTTTGCAGTGTCCGAGGAAGTTCTTTAGACGTAGTGAAATGGAAGCGCATGCTAACAGCATGCATGAAAGGGTATATGTATATTTATGTCATAAATGTGATGCAACATATGCAAAGACTTCATCAGTGAGACGTCATCTGACAGAGAGGCATGGTATACCAAGAGAGATGCAAGGGAAAATTGTTAGGATTAACAAGAGTAGAGGCACGGGTCATTTTAATTCTGACTAATTTAAATACTCATATTATAAAAAGTGTTAAAATGAAGACATTGATTTTTGTTATTAATTGTGTAAGAAATATAATTTTTCAATTTTGTTTTTTGTCATTCGTTGTTATTAGAAAGTATATGAAGATGTATGTTCTGTAAAACATTTTTATACCATAAGAGATTTTTTTAAACTTCAATAAATGATTATAGAAATGATTCAGAAAACTTACTTATTATTTTATTGTCTTTTTTAAGTAAGTCCTTTGGCAATTATAAAGAGGTTAAGATCAATTTTGTATTGTGGCCAGTGCCTTGATGAAAAATAACACAAAGTAATAATTAAGTAAGTACTAATTCTAATCATTAATGAATAATAATAAAGATATATCTTTATTATCAAACATCTACAAGATAAGTAAACAAATAAAAAAACAAGCTGTCATGGAACTTCTTCTTCTTCTTCTTCTTTGTTTATGGCATGTTCTGTGTCAACTGCCGAACACAATTCCGCCAATGTCACGTAGGTAGCCAATACACGGTAAGGGTTTTGTGAAATATACTTTTGTGTTGTTAGTTTTTAAATCATGGAACTTTCAATGTAGAGAATTGGGTAGATGACTGTCAACCAGTCAGCTGCTACTGCTATCCAATTGGGTAGGTAGTTGACAACAACAACAATTAATTCCAGAACAATAAACACATAAATGAAATCACGTAACAGTTCTTTATAACATTGACCAATATTTGATTTGACCTAAGCATGAATTTCTGTAACCTATAAAGTTATTAATAAACATTCGATTGACGCAAAGAAATAGTGACGTCATAGTTTGCTAATCCCATACAATTTCTATTAAAAATAATCGTTTTGACAGTTGTTAAAAAGTTTCTATATTGACTAACCAGTCTTTCTTTCTTTCTTTTAGTTGATGACTTCGTGCGATTAGCATATTTAGCCAGGGTCAAAGTATTTTTTCTTACAAGTAATACATAAATATACAATATTTCCTTCCAGTCAGTATGATGATGAATGATGATGAATGATAATAAAAATGAGAAGTGAGAAATGATATACCCCCAACTCCTCGAGTATCTCAGTAAAGATGTGGGGCTTTACTAATTCCTCGGCGGACTTCTTGAGAGAATTTGAAAAGTAGTAGTTGCACTGTTTTGTTTCATTTCCCAACACTCATGTACACTTACGAACACTTAATGGTTAATAATAATCCACCATTATTTCACATTAATATTCGACATAACACAAATTTTTGAAAATAAAACAAAACCGCAGACATGACTCTTCACTTTCCCACCAAGAAGTTCGACTAACCAGTCAACTACCCAGTTGTGGTAAGTCAAAAACTTTTTGGAACTGTCTCCAATACATTAATTTTTTAAATTGTATTGAAATAAATACTATGACTACATGCAATGATGCAACCATTTTGTTCCGTCAATTGAGTGTTTATTAATAACATTTTAGGTTACAGAGATTCAAACTTAGGTCAAATCCTACTAATATTATAAACGCGAAAGTTTGTAAGTATGGATGGATGTTTGTTACTCTTTCACGTAAAAACTACTGAATGGATTTTAATGAAACTCTCCTCATATACAGACCATGGCCCAGACCAGCATATAGGATACTTTTTTTTTACTGTAGTCTTCGCGAACGAAGTCGCGGGCAACAACTAGTATAAAATAAGTTAATGTTTTAAAGAACACGCTTCGGCAATGCACACCTCTCACGAACACGGAATCTCGCAACAGCTCGATTTGTTGCGAGATTCTGTGTCCGTAAGGGTAAGCACAGTACCTTCATCGCACCTGATGTTAAGTGATGATAAGGCCGAAGGTGGAAGCGCATTTCACCCGGAATCTTTAACTACTGCAGCACTGGCTATCTCTAGCTGCCGGAACACAACAATGCTACAAACATTGAAGATATGGGGACATAATATTTAGATAAGATGGTGATAGCTAGCCAGGCAGATAAACAAGCCCTGCCACCAACCAAAACGAGTACACAAACATGTAGCCTCCGCTGGGAATCGAACCCAGCAGCTCTTGGTCTAAACCGTTAGTCATAACCACTAGACCAAAGAGGCGATTAAAATCTGTTTTGTGTGCGTTGTTCGAGCGCGGTATGTATAGTCTCCTTATTTTGAAGAACTACTGTATTCGACCGTTTGGGGAGATTCAAATTAGGGTCGCTATTATGTCTAAAATATTTAAATAGAGCCTCAACGTTTAGGGTTAGGGGAAGGTCATGCGGACTTAAAGTGAAAGCCGCCTTAAAGTACCTGTGGTCGCCACTAACACAGTGGAGGGTAATTCAGTGTAACTATTGAACGACCTCCGTAGCCGAGTGGCTTGCACACTGGACTTTGGGCAACGCAACTCTGAGGATCCAGGTTCGAATCCCGGTCGGGTCAATGTCGAAAACAATCTTTTCTATATCGTGTCGGGTCTGGGTGGTTGTGATACCGTCATTGTTTCTGATTTGCTTACAATTTACTTGCTTTAGCTACTTACCTTGGGATCAGAACAATGTATGTGATGTTGTCTAATATGAAATGAAATGAAATGAAAAATGTTTATTCGGAGCATCTATGACAACTTGACATAATGGACATTTTAAATTTATAATTATGCAACCGAAATGGTCACCACTCAGGTTATGCCATTACATTGACCCTTCGTTCCTAGTTGGTACAATTCCCCATTGGTACAAATTCCTAGTTTGTTCAATTCCTAGTTGGTACAATTCCCCATTGGTACAAATTCCTAGTTCGTACAATTCCCGATTTATATTTAAATAAATTTTCTACAATTAGGTAATAGCTACTAGAGTATTCTAGGAAGATAAACTCAACAAAGAGGATATAACCACTGAAACTCACTAGCGCGAGCTGACACTTCTTTTTGTGCCAAGGCGCTAAAACGCAAGGGTTTATGGGGAATTATATTTATTATTAAACATTTTTTTTATCACTCATTCTTTAAAAACAAAGACAATTATATTACAATCATCTCCTTTACTTGACACTGGGTAAATGCAAACGGCGCATTTTGCCTTTCTAGCCTAATCTCTTTCAAATTCAAAAACAATTGAAAAAAATAAAAAATAAAAATTGAGTTGTGGCTACAAAAAAATCTCATACGAGATCGATTTATTATGCCGTCGATTCGTAAGCCTACAAGGGAGCGGGAGATCTTGTACCTACTGAGAAAAACCGGCAAGAAACTAAAGCAAGGACATTTGATTTTTCCTTGTCCAGCGTCACATATTAAACAATGTACTTACTCCCGGTCATACTCGTAGAAGGACACTTTCCATTACAAATGAAGTTTGTTTACTGTCGAATATTTTCTAGAGCGTCTAGTCACTAGACTCTAACGTGTATCAAAATGTAGCCGTACTCCTTTAATAGCTCTCACTTAGAGCAAATAAGATTTGACCGCGCCTAATTATACTGGGGTTGGGTACATTGAAACCCGGCGGGGTTTCAATTGTACCGTCTTCGCGGGGTTTTTTATTTGTTCCTTATTGTTGGCTGAGAGATTGTAGGAAGACTGTCTGTAGTTAATTTTGATCAACTGTCTGCTATTGTCACGAAAGTTTCTAATTTATCTGTTGTAAAGTACTCGTAGGTATAGAAATGGGGTTAACAATTAGATTGATTCCTTTTTCGGCACATTCCTTTTTGGACATATTCCGTTTTCGGCATATTCTTGTTTCGGCACATTTCGTTTTCAGTATAAATCATTATAAACAACAAATGAAATCAATCCTAGGTATAGTTATTTTTATTTTCAAGACAAAAGTATATATTTATATAATATATAATAGCATGCAAGAAAGAAACACAAAAAAATATTTTCCAATGGTGAATACTATAAATACCTCATCGAATAAATTGCAATAAAAAATGTAATGGAATGTTTAAATAGATAAGTGTTTTTTATATATTTTTAGCGTTTAAATATACTTAAGTAAAATTTTTTGACACTGAAAAAAGACGACAACCTCAGGCGGGAATCGAACCACGCACCTTCCGCATTCCGGGCGGCTGCCTTAACCACTTGGCTACCGAGGTCTGGCTTTCACCCGTCGAAATTTTTCAGTGCTTGATGCTTATGTTTTTTAGTCAACATTGCTAAAAAAATGTCAAAAATTTTACTTATGTTTAAATAGGCTTTGCCAACTTTTATAAAAGACGGGTCCCTGCATAAGCATAAGTGTATGAATTTAGATACCTAATTGGTTATCATTAGTTAGTTGCCCAATTATTTTAAGTATGTAAGCAGTGTAGGTAATATTTAATTTTTGTCTTTTATTTTTATTGATTAAAATATAATATTTTACTAATAAATAATAATTTATTTTATTACGCAAGCAAAGTCACAAGTATTTCATAGTATAATTTATTTAATAAAATGTGCCGAAACAAGAATATGCCGAAAACGGAATATGTCCAAAAAGTAATGTGCCGAAAAAGGAATCAATCAACAATTATAGGTATAAGAAGGTACCTAAATACACGTTTTATGATTTACACTTTAAAAAAATAAAATAGTCGCTTTATATTGAAAGTGAAAAAAAAAACCGTTTACTTTAGGCGATTTGCTACGATTTATGCTTCGTTTGTCCCACTGAGATTCGTCCCACATAAAAAAATCCTGGTTCGTCCCAAGCAATATGATTCTTTCGTCCCAAGAAAGGCAAGATCAAGTGGTAATACACCCTTTCCCAAAATAAGCAGCCTCGGGTTTGATTGTTATATTGTAGGTAGGACTCAGTTTGGTTGGTGATAGGGCTCGTTTAAAGTCCGTCTGGCTGGCTACCACCATCTCGTATAATGGCAGTAGGGCTGATTTAAAGTCCGCCTGGCTAGCTATAGCTACCACTATCTTTTTGAAGTCTGTCATAGCAATAATAATGTCAATACAATGTCCTAATTAGCCGTAGATAATGAAATTCCAAATAAACCATGTAGGTAACTAGTTAGTTAAATTACGTAACGTCATCAAAATTACAAAAAACGAACTTCGCAAAAAAACAGGTAATTAAAATAAAATTAATGAATAAGCTATAATTTTTTGAAGTTATAATTAGAAGCGCCCTCTCAATAATTATTATTCCCATCGAGCATATTAATTATACGTCTGATTAAGTTTATTCGTTAGCGAAACTTGCTTAGGAGCTTAATAAATCTAATACACTTACCTACTACGGGAGGGTTCAAAACGTTAACTGAAAAACTTGAGTCGACTCCAAAGCACTTTGGCCTATTTGGTCGTCAAAGGGGAAGACGGTTAACCCTATTTTGCTGGGCAAACATCACAAGTCTCGAGACATTCAGGGATTTGGCACAGGTAAGCGAAGGCCGCCCCTTGGGAACTGCCCTTGTATCATTCCGTCTTGGAGACGGTTTTAAGTTACAGAAGATTTTAAATTAAAAGCGTCTTCTTGGAGGATTTGAGATGATATTACAAGATGATATAGCTGAGAATATAGAGTTTGCTGTCTAGTTTAGAAATGAAATTGATGAGTTTGTATTAGGCAAACAAGATGTAAACAGAACACTTTTAAGCTTGATACAAACAATGGTTATATGGGTATGTGAACACAGAATAATGGTATGGTATGGTATAAGGTATAATGGTATGGTATATGGTATAATGGTATGGTAATGGTATGTATGGACCGTTTTTTTTTTTTTTTTTTTATTTGAAGTTGTACATGGCAGGGCTTCGTGTCCATATGCCGAAATCTTACATAGTTTCTTAATTTCATTGTAATACATAAATAAACAATATTGATGATGATGAATGATAATAGAAATGAAAAATGATATTACCCCCAACCCCTCGAGTATCTCAGTAAAGATGTGGGGCTTTACTAAGTCCTCACGCAGACTTCTTGTGAGAATTTGAAAAGTAACATTGCACTGTTTTGTTTCATTTGCCAACACTCATGCACACTCACGAACACTTAACGGTTAATAATCCACCATTATTTCACATTAATATTCGACATAACACAATTTTAGAAAATAAAACAAAACCGCAGACATGACTCTTCACTTTCCCGCCAAGAAGTCTATGGACCGTTCTCGCTGTGGTATTGCCATCTGTAGAGAAGGCTCGTGCCCTACCAGTGGGGACATAAAAATGAGCTGCTGATAATTATGATGACAAGCAATGGCCAGACCAGTAGGTAGTGCTTTTATGACAGCGTTAGTCAGTACAAACCATTTTCCATAATCAATTCGCCGAAAGATCATTTGTTATGTGACTTTTTTGAAACTATTTTATTTAGTTGGTACCTATTTTTATTTATTTATTTGGACAATAAAATTATATTGTATTAAAAATTAATAATTTTAGCAACACATAGCAATAGCATAACAACGGATGTGTGAATTTGATGTCTCCGGTAAAGCTATTTAATAAATATAAATAATAAATAGTATTTATACTTTTGTTCTGATTTGACTTCTCATTTGGAAACTATTTTGTTAGTTCGTAACGCTGAAAATAATACAAAGAGTTTAAGTCTAAGAATCATTCAAAGTTAAAGTCCAATCATTTATTCAACATAAGCCTTCACAGGCACTTATTGACGTCAAAACTATCAAATATAAATAATAAAAATTAACTTAAAACAATAGTTTTGACTAAACTACTGAAACTACCACCAGTTCGGATTTTGGGACAGCCTTCGACCGAGAAAAGCTGGCAAGAAACTCGGGAGGCTTATTTATTTTTCTCCTTCATTCTTTCTCTCATTAAGATTAGAAGTTAAAACTGTAACTATGAATAGTTATGTTTAATTTTGAAATGCAAAACATTATTCGTTAAAGTGTATGTTAGAGGGAATGAGCCATCGGCAAGGAATAAAACGGTAATTATTGAAATTTAATACAAAAAAGCCCAAGCAAATAGACAGCGCATCAAAAACTAAATATATTTTTTTCGAAGTGAACATTCTGCGAAAATAAAAAATCGCTAATGATTTTTGAACTCGTCGGTAGCCAGGTGGTTAGCGCTCAGCCCGATGCCTGAAAAACCTGGGTTCAATTTCTAGATCGGGCATAGTGTGTTTCTGATTTTTTTCGATGCATAGCCCGGGTTGGTGATCACCAACCTGCATTTGGCAAGCGTGGTGATTAAGCCATTGCTCATAAATTGTAGTGATGGAGGGCTATGCCCAGCGGTGGGATAGTCATAGGCTATTTACTTTACTTACTTAAATGATTTTTGGCCATTTAAGAATCGGGTAAACATATTTCGGTATATCGGTGAGCCTTCGAAAGCATAAACGATATTTTATTGTATCTACAGTAAGATTTATTTCACAGTCCCACGGTACTCAATATTACTTCGTACAACAGCTCTTATCACTTCCATTCTCTCGCCCCGAACTTTGGTGTTTCGTACATGCAATCTATAGTGTGAGTCGGGTGTGCCACAGGGCTTGCTTTTAAGCCCATTATTTTTATTACTTCCAGCAAGTCATGGACCTCATCGATTCGTTTATCTGCTTCTGCTTTCTTTATGTGAATCGTCAGGTGTTCCTTGTTATCAATGGTCTTTGTTATTGAAGGATCCTGCTGTAAAATACCTATTAGTGTAATAAAATTCAAAGGCTTGAGCAATCACATGTACAGACGCCTGCACATCAACCTACCCAAAACTGTTAAATTTCTTCAATACATTTTCAACCATACAACTTAGTAATAAAGTTCAAAGTCTATTGAGGAAATTTTACAGTTCGTGGTAGTTCGATGTGCAGGCGTGTGTACAGCAACGGGGAAACGCTAAATAATTAACGTTGATGTACGAACACACACCTGAAATTCTCTACGTCTGAAGAACTATCTTATCTTATCTTTAACTGTCGGAACACAACAATCCTACTAACATTGTTGGTATGCCGACAGGCTTAGATAAGGTGGTGGTAGCTACAGTTGCTAGGCAGGCGGGCTTAGAACAGGCCTTATTTAACTGAGTAAATTCTCTGCTGGGTCTGAGATCAGAAGTTTATGCTTATTATATAAAAGTCCCTAGGTACGTCTTCGGCAGAAGATCTCGAACTTAAAAGAAATAGCAAGAACCTTAGCAGCTGTAATGGGGTACCTATGTAATGCTCACATTTCATTAACAGAGACGGATATAAATTTGAAAATGCTCCATTTTAATATTACGGGTAAGCACAGTGCCTTCAAACCTTCTAATGATAAGTGATGATGATATAAGGCCAATGGTGGAAGCGCAATTTACGCGGAATCCTTAACTACTGAAACATTGGCTATTCTCTAGCTGATGGAACACAACAATGCAACGAACATTGATGTCATGGCGACATATTTAGATAAGATGGTGGTAGCTAGCCAGTCTTACTACAAAATAAAACTGTCCGTCGCAAAGTATAAACAAATATGTGTAAGGCTGAAGTATTTTTATTTGTACAGACGCCTGCACATCAACCTATCCAAAACTGTCAAATTTCTTCAATAAATTTTCAACCATATTACTCAGTCATAAGGTTCAAAGTCTATTGAGGAAATTTGACAGTTTGTGGTTGGTTGATGTGCAGGCGTGTGTACTTATACTCAACGCATAATTGGCGCATCCTCCATTACTTGTACCACACACGACAGCTGATATTGAAATCACGACGAAATCATTTGGAGACCTATCCCATCCATGGGATGAGATTTTTTCCGATAGCAACAAATGTGACGGTTTGATTTATCACCGTTTCGTCCACGAGTGTTTTGACCTTCAGAACACATGTTTATTCAATAATATACCTTCCTAAAAACTTCTTTACTTAGACATACCTATTGATCTTGGACCCTGCTTTAAGAAAGATAGTTTAACTTGCAACATTATGACCAGAACGCACAAGCCATTACATCAACGAGCTCCATGGTGACTTACCATATTAACCTCTCGAAGCAGAATGAGTAATATTAATAATCATCATTATCACCAGCTCACTCTCCACTGCTGGGGCACGCTCGAGCCTTTCCTATGTATGGAAGCATCACAGAGAGAACGGGCCATATAAACCACCACGCGGGCCCAGTGCGGGGACTGTGGTTGTTAACGACTGCTGTGCAATCGGGACCAACGGCTTCACGAGCCTTTGCGAGTGATATTTGTCATAAGAACACGTTAACATTTAACACATTTGAAGCAGCAGCCCTCCTAAGAGAATTAAAATTCAGCCGTTCAAACTCTCGTTTTCGTGAGAATGATCGATGTCATATAAAACTCGCGGACTTTTTGGCTGGAAAGTGATGAGTCATGACTGCGCTTTTGTTTTATTTTCTAAAATTTGTGTTATGTCGAATATTAATGTGAAATAATGGTGGATTATTAACCGTTAAGTGTTCGTGAACAAAACAGTGCAAAGTCACTTTTCAAATTCACAAGAAGTCTGCGTGAGGACTTAGTTTACTAAGTCCTCATGCGGACTTCACGCACCACATCTTTACTAAGATACTCGGGGGGTTGGGGGATATATCATTTCTCACTTCTCATTTCTATTATCATTCATCATTATCATACAGAAAGGAAATATTGTTTATTTATGAAATACTTGTAAGAAAAATTACTTTGAAACTGGCTAGATGTGCAAATTTTTTTTTTAATAGTCATATAAACAGTAACTTAAATAATTCAAAGACACTATGGTAAAACTTAAAAAAGTCTGTAATTCCAAATAAGAAGCATGCAGCAGATCTTCCAGCTTTTCTGGAAAATCCAGATCAAATAAATGCACATTTTCTTAATACACCTGGCGACAATGGAGTGTCAATATCCCAACTAACATATCTAGAGCACCACAGACATGGCACAGCGACTTTCTCATTGAACTCCGTCAGCGAGGACAAGGTTCTTAACATTATTAAGAGCCTGAAGACCAACGCGCAGGGTGATGATGGCATCTCTTTGGAGATGTTGGAACTGACTCTCCCTCAATCACTGCCGACTATCACTAGCCTGATTAACAGGTCGATAGAAGAATGCACATTTCCCAAGAGTTGGAAGATTGCAATTGGAATTGGCGGCGCGTCAGTGAACCCGTCGGTGATAGATCACGCGCACATAGGCCGCGCTATGTGTGCCTGCAGCGGGCCGATTATTTGTAGTGAATATATTTACTCATGTGCCTAATGGAAAAATTATGATATTTCATAATGGATTTAATTTAATTTTTAAGTGCTATTGTGCAATACCATACCATTTCTCGATTTCATCACCTGACTCGAACGCCTCCGAAAATCAAGTAGGAGACACGCACAGGGAAAGGCTGCAAGCAGTAAATGCTTAACAAAAACACAATGTTGAAAAAAATGTTTCCACGAGCAGTATTTGAACCTGCACCCTTCTGACATACCGGGTCAGGTGCTCTTCCAATTGAGCTATCGTGGTTCTAACCAGCCCGCCGAAATTATTCAACACTATTTAATTTTTTACCTTTGAAAGCTAAAGGCGCCAATTCAATGTCAACAACTATCGTCATTAACATCTGATCATAATATTTTTACAAATACTAAAGATCAGTTAAGAAGTAGGCAAGCTACTTATAAAATGTTTTTGTTTTGTATATAATTTTAACGCAAATTTTGTTGCGATACAAATTACAAAAACACAATGTTGAAAAAATTTCCACGAGCAGGATTGTATCGCAACAAAATTTGCGTTAAAATTATATACAAAACAAAAACATTTTAGTAAATGCTTTATTTAAATACATCCTCAGTTTATTCATAAAGACATAAAAATACCTACACGAATTACATACATAAAGGCTACATGAGCAGTATGTTATCTTTGGACACGACTCGTCCAAATCAACTACGTCATCGCCCTTTTATTGTTGACATTCGATTCATCCTGACAAGTGAAGATCGCAATTTATTCTCTTACCTTGTTTTTTCGTGTACCTAAGAGTTCATAGAGCTAAGAAACTATAGAACATTACAAGAAAAATTGAACGAGCCTTTTTAAACGTTTCAATTCTGTAGATCTCTGTTTCCTTAGGCATATTATATTCATTAGAATAGTGTTACTAGTTTCAAAAATGTTGAACATTAAAATTTGTATATGTAACTTTCTTACTATAAAAATCCGGATTGCAACAGTTTGTTTGAGGTCAGTGGTCAGCGTTGGTAATGGACCGAAAATATACAGCTAGACTTACGTAGTTTATTTATAGATAACGATGATTATAGATTATGTTATACAAAATGGTGTAACAAATGACTTAGTTGTTTTTTGATGAGTAACATCTTTCCGCACGCTTTCTATATATACAATTTGTAGGAGTGATTTCGTGAAATGTGACGGAAGTAGGTGTAACAGTGTGACAGGAAGTCGGGGAAGCGCGCAAGCGCGCGCCATATTGTAGCTTTAATATCGATATTATGAACATGACATATTATTATTATATGTGACATATTGTGTCATTTGACTATCAAAGGTCATTTTGATATGTTATACGTCTTCTAATGAGTATTTGCTGCATTTATTTTATAGTTATAAAATGATGTAATACCTGACCCATTTTTTTAGAATATAATAATGTATATAATATAATGTTGAAATTGCTTATTACTAAGGTGAGATGTCAAATGTTACACATCATATGAGATTACTGTAAGGCTCGCTCGTTTTTTTTTTTAAATAATTTTCGGGTAAGCACTTGGCTTCCATCTTACCTGATGTCAAAGGATAATAAAGGCGAAGGTAAAAGCGCACATCACCCGGAAACCCTTACTCATAGGCACTGGCTATCTTATCTCTAGCTAGAACACAACACTGCTACAAACATTGAGGTTATGAGGATATATTTAGATAAGATGGTGGTTACTAGTTACGCGGATAAACAAGCCCTACAACCAACCAAACCGTGTACACAAACATGTAGGTCCATTGGGAAAACAACCACTAGTCACTAGACCACAGAGGCGGTTAGATTCTTCTTATATACTCAGAAAAAGAGAATGCTCCAAAATATTGTATCATAATTGGTACGATATGTTTTTACTAACAAACCTCACCTAGGTTAGTTTTTACATTAAATTTTTGATCAAAACAAACTTAATTGAATTTAAAAAAATAATCTTACTCACTTCCACTGTACAATATGTTTATATGAAAACAATATATATTATTCATTTTTTTTCAGCCCCGTCATAACATCATTAAGTCTGTGGCAACGGCCATTCTCCCCTTATCAAGCTCGCGGGACGTCATCATTCTTTCCACGACGTATTTCCTTAATACATCTCGAATGTGGGAGCAGTCAAATAACTTATTAGCCAGTACATAGCTGACCTGAATCTACATGACATGTTTTTATATAACATTATTTTTTTTTTATAAATCTTTAAATGCGAAACCCTTTTTTTCTTCATGTTTTTTTTTATTTGTGACCTAATCTTACCTAAACTCACTATTTAGCCCCTGGAATTGTGACTGAGAGTGGGGGGACCTAAGAGGCTAGGTGATCTAACCCACCCCCCATATATTATTTTAAACTAAAACCACCCTTTTTTCTATTAAGTTAGTAACCTAACCTAACCTAAAATCATTAGTTTTTGCGCTGCGGAATGTGTAGCCCTTCCGCCCTTGCGTAACAAAGTGCAGGACCCGTGCGATCTATTGCGGCTGAGGATTTTTTTATAAACACTAGGGTAGGACAGACTAGTATCACGTGGATTCGAAGTTGACAAATTCGGTTCTGAAATAGTTTTAGAACCTAAACAATTCTAATTAAATCTGGAAAATAAAACAACACAATTAATAGGTCGATCGTAAACAAACTAAAACTCAAGTACAAACGAGATGATGAATGACAATATAAACAACACTCCAAGATGGCCGTCCTTTTCGGTCCGAAACAAGCTCTCAAGTAAAAACTTCACTAAAATGTCATTTAATACGACACTGATTCAACACAACTCCACAATGACAGTCTGATTCGGATCGTAGATGCCGTGAACTGTCAAAAAAATCTAATTTTTTGGAAATCTTTCGGATTAATTTTCTCGTAAACTATAACTCTCCGCACTTAAAAGCTTTTAGATTTGTCAATTTAATTTTATAAACTATTTACAAAGAAAAAATTGAACTCCCAACCATTCCCAACTCGCTCGGGTATGGATCGAAGATGTGCCGAAATTGACACATAGAAAAGTAAAAAAAGTACCTACAAAGAAGTATTTACTCCATTGGATTTAAAAGTGTATTATTTCGATGTGAAGTGATTGTGTGAACTTTGAAACTAATTAATAAGTAAGTAAGTAAAAAAAAAACTCTCATTATAGAAAAGTCTTTTAAATGACTTTAGTATTATTATTTTATATACATATATTTTTGGTTTCCTTCTTCTTTAATTAACAGCAGTCAGTTCCATAACTATAGGCAAATGTGTTCTATGGTCAATGGCAGGGCAGGCCGACTGGGCCTAACGCTAATGGCGATTATCGAGTTCCAAGAAGTTATGTCGCTTCAATCGTCTGCTATACTGCTGAATGCTCAATTGACGAGCCAACTCATTAGGTTAGGTTAGGTATTTGAGCAGCTCATTGTACTTAGCAGCAGTACCTATCTATCTATCTATAAATATATAAAATTCTCGTGTCAGAATGTTAGTTGCCATAATCCTCCGAAACGGCTCGATCGATTTTCATCAAATTTTATATGTATATTTGGTAGGTCTGAGAATCGGTCTTACTCTATTTATCATACGCTTAAGTGATAAGGGTGGTCCACCCCAATAATTTATTTTTTACAATTTAATTTTCCATGCTACAAAATGTTCCACGATTCGTTTGTTTTGTTGTCATAGAAACTCAAATAAAAAGAAATAGAAGTTCAAATCCTGCTCGTGGAAATTTTTTCAACATTTGTGTTTTTGTCATAGAAACTGTCAAAGTGGTACGAAGTCCGCAGGGTCAAAATTTTTATTTAACAATTACCCATCAATTGTAGTGATGACTTGATTTCAATGATGGAGGTCTTTGCCCATCAGTGAGACAGTAGGCTATTTAAAATTTACTATTATTTATTATTACTACTGGTATTTTATACACAAACATCATCGGCTGAAAACTACAAATGAGCCCCTGATTAACCAAGGTAATGTACCTTACACAATACCAGAGCGAACAAAGGGCAAGCCCTAATCATGTTGAAGCGTGTCTGTGAGCCTTGTTCATCATAAAGAGCTTCCTTGCGATCAAAGGTACACTCCACTTGGAATGTGTATAAAAGCATAATGGTTATATTATTTAATTTAGTTTTTTTTATACAAAAAAATAACGTAGGTACGTAGAATAAAACATAGTTTTCTTAAACATACTTGGAAAGGAGGTAACCTTTGTCGAGATAAATCGATATTGCTGTACCCACTGGCCAAATAGACGCGAGCAGCGGCCAGCAATGCTTGTATAAAAATCTGGCGTGTTATTTAAAAATGGAACGAACTTTTTACTCCAAAACATGGTAAACATGGCATTAACACATTATCTAACATGTGCATTAGCACATGTTTTCCCTCTTTCCTATGATATGGGGTCCTTCAAACGAGGCGTGAAGAAGCACCTTGTGGGCCGGCAGAGTGAAGTTGACTGATGCTGCGTTGTTTTCACGCTGCACCAGTTGTCTTCGCGTTTGGACTCCATTTCCACTTAACATCAGTAGTATAATATTGGGCATTCTATCCCACCCCTCGTTCGTGTCGGCAAACGTTCGTTTGCCTCCACTCTCTTGCGGTGGGATAGAACGCCCAATATTATAAATAGATTTAATACGGATTTTACGTTACGATCTTAATTTTCTAAGTGTTCAAAAACTTTACAGAACCAAATCGCGTGACAATACTGAACATTGCAGTTAGTATAAAAAGCTGATTCAATAAAAACTTTATCATTTTGTCTGCGACGACATCCTGCACAACTATGAAATTTGTTAAGCAATCTCAGACGCTAGAATTGAATATTGTTTGCCCGGACAACGAAATAGTTGCTTACCGACATGGGCACCTTCTTCCTAATTCTATTAGATGTATTATTTGCGGTCCATCAAACTGCGGAAAAACAAACTTAATCATAGGACTGTTATTACATGAAAATGGTTTACGTTTTAAAAATGTATATGTGTACTGTAAAACACTATACCAACCCAAGTATACTTTCTTAGAAAAGGTTTTTCATTTAGTTCCAAATATTTCGTTTGCTAAATATCAAGACAATGAACTTATTCTCAGCCCACATGACGCTAAACCACATTCGGTAATAATTTTCGATGATGTTGCATGTGAGAATCAAACAAACATGCGTGATTATTTTGCTATGGGTAGACATAAATGTATAGATAGTTTTTATTTGAACCAAACGTATAGTAAAGTTCCAAAACAACTAGTAAGAGATAACGCAAACCTTTTAGTATTATTCAAACAAGATGACGTAAACTTGCGTCATGTATATGATGAGCATGTTGGTACTGATATGACATGGACAGATTTTCGAGAAATGTGCTCAAAAATTTGGAATAACCCATACAATTACTTAGTAATTAATAAAGATTGTCAAAAAAATAAAGGTTGTTATAGAATGAACTTTGATACCTTTGTTGATTTTGAAAAATGAATTTGATAAAAGGGTATCAAAATGATAATCGTTTTCATTTTATTGATAGAACAGCGACATATAACACATATTCTCAACATCAATTTGAATTAAAATGGAAAAAGAATTAAAATCTAAGGTTGTTCAAGCTGCAGAAGCCGTCAAAAAGAAAGTAAAAGAAATGCGATCGATGGACTCTTATAATGAAAAAATGTTGGATACAGTTTTTCAACCCATAACAAAACCTCTTCATCAAATGATTCATGATAATAAACACTCAAAGACATTAAATAAACCTAAAGATGATTCCTTCGTCATAAAAGATGATAACATACACGACGAATCACAGGACCAATACTACAAAAACATAAAATCTACACTGAACCTTCAAGGAGTCGATTCGGATGAAGATAATAATGAGAACAGCTATGAAGACTCAAATAAAAGTACTATCAGCAATAGTTCATTTAGAACCGTTGAGTCGGTGCAAAGTCCTAGTCAAGAAGTCTCATCTTGGTCGTTGTCATCTGAAATGTTTGAAGATGTTCCTTTTGGAATTAGAAATGAACGTGGAAAGCTTTTCATGGGAACATCACGTGTAAGCGTTCATGACGATACCATATCTATAGCTGGTCATGTGTATAGAAAAACACCTGGCTTAAATGAACTTTTATTAAAAAAAGTACCTGATTTAGATATGGTAACAAGAAAAGATGAACAAACATATAAAGAAATTTTGATAGAAACAAATGCTCATCGACGAGATTATGATCCAAATAAACCGATTAAGTCAAATAGAGGTCGAAAGTACTTGCATATAATTAAACCGCTTTTTAAGCTACGCAAACCTTCTACATCGTCTGTTTCATCATCTAAAAGTACTGAAGACCACGTGAGCAACGGAGAAGGATTATTTCTTAGGAAGAAATTAAAAAAATATACTGATTTTGTTTATTGGGATGATCCTAATGAGTTAGTAGAAAGATTAAAACTGTTATTAGCCTCTAGAGATGCTGGAAACACTGGAGTAGATAACGAAGTTATTTCTATCATTGAGGAATTAAGAGAAAAAGGCATTATAAATTAATAATCACAACACTTTACTTTTTATTTATAAACCTTTCTTTAAATGTGAAGGAGCTCCCAATAATGAATATTGACAAATTCGGGCATAATGTTCACAAACGATTACGTTTCTCAGAAATATTTGATTACAAGGAAAACTGTTTAGTGAAATCAGAAAATGGAAGTTATGACTTGCAATCATCGCGATTAACTGGTGTTGGAGAACCTTTAGCACCGGATGATGTTGTAAATAAAAAGTATGTCGATGAACAATTATTAAGTTTATGTTCAAAGGACGAAGTAACAATATTGATGAAATCGATAAAAGCTGATATCGCAGAACGAATTAGGCAGTTGGAAAATAAATTCGGTAGTAAAGACGTCTCAGTTCGCAATAAACAAAATGATAAAACAACAGATAGTAAAAGAAATACATAGATCAGCTCGCAAAAATTTTGATCGACGATGTGTTAAGCTCAAAGGAATAAATGATTTATGGCAAGCTGACCTGATTGACATGAAGTCGTTAAAAAAGTATAATAAAGGATTTACGTTTATTTTAGTTGTGATAGATTGCTTTACCAAATATGCGTGGGCAGTTCCATTAAAAACAAAATCAAGAGAAGAGGTTGTTGCCGCATTTAATGATATTGTAAAAACAAGTCGCAAACACCCAGTCAACTTACAAACCGATATGGGAACTGAGTTTTACAATAAATCGTTTCAAGAGCTTATGCAGTCACTAAACATAAACCACTATTCATCGTACTCTACAAAAAAAGCATCTATTGTTGAAAGGTTGATAAGAACTTTAAAAAGTAAATTGCATGTAGCGTTCAGTTATAATGGCAGTTACAAGTGGTTGGGAAATACTTTAAAAGATGTTTTGACTACATATAATAATAATAAGCATAGTGTAACAAAATACAAGCCAGCGGATGTGAATACTCTAAATGAAGCTAGTGTTAGAAATAATATTAAAAAGTTTAATGACAAGGGCGCTAAAACACTAAAAAGTATATTGAAAATTGGTGACATCGTTCGAATTAGTAAATATAAAAGCAGTTTTGATAAAGGTTATACTCCAAATTGGTCTGCAGAATTGTTTACAATTAAAACAGTTAATAAAACTTCTCCTGTTACTTATCAAATACAAGATCAAAGAAAACAACAAATATTGGGATCGTTTTACAAAGAGGAATTACAAAAAACAAACCATCCTAATGTTTACTTAATCGAAAAGGTTATAAGGAAAAAAAACAACAATTATTTCGTCAAATGGTTGGGACTTTCTGATCGAGAAAACAGTTGGGTAAACAACAGCTCCATCATAAATTAATATAAGTATCTCATCTCGTAGTTTACAATCATTACATTAAAGAATATGCAAGGAGGAGGACTTGTTAATAATATAATTGATCGTTTACCATTTGAACTTCATTTACCCGGTTATAACTATTGTGGTCCAGGTACAAAGTTGAAACAAAGATTGTTAAGAGGCGACAAGGGAATCAATAAATTGGATGAAGCTTGCAAACATCACGATATTGCGTACCTAAATACTGACTCAGCTAGCAGACATAAAGCAGATATCCAACTTTTAGATATGGCTAAAAAACGATTACATTCAAAAGGCGCTGGCAAACGCGAAAAGTTGGCTGCCTGGATAGTTAGTAAAGCTATGAAAGCTAAACTGAAAACGGGCTCAGGGATCAAAAAGTTTAAGACCGCTATATCTAAAATTCGTTCACACGTTAAAAAATTTAAACCGAAAAATCAATCAACAACAATTAAATATGCATATGAAGCCGCTAAAAAGTGTTTTCCTAAAAACTGTCATTTTCGTTTACCACGAATAATACCAATTCCCAAGACGGGAGGAATTTTACCGCTGATACCTATATTTGCGGGTCTGTCTGCTTTGGGTGCGTTAGCTGGAGGTGCAGCTGGTGTGGCAAAAACCGTTAACGAATATAAAGCAGCTCAACAAAATTTGAAAGAATCAGAACGCCATAACAAAACAATGGAAGCTATCGCAATAGGTAGAGGACTTTACATCAAACCGTATAAAAAAGGCAGCGGATTATTTTTGAAAAGTTCAAAAAACTAACTCTTAAGCTACCCAATCGTGCTCTAACGAATATTGATATAATTAAGTATGCTGTCAATATCCCATACTTTCGTGGAGTTTATATGAGAGATAGTTTGCCAAATAAATCAAAATTAATAGAATGTGGGATCGTTAATTTAGATGATTCCAACAATAACGGCACACATTGGGTAGCTTACGTAATAATTTATAACTATTGTGAATATTTCGACAGTTTTGGTGATTTAAAACCTCCTACAGAACTGGTAAAATATTTCGGTCGCCGTGATATTTATTACAATTATGTACGATATCAAAAATATGATAGTGTAATCTGTGGACATTTATGTTTAAATTATTTGCAGAACTTTTGGAAAAAATATACTATATAATAATGAATTAATTGTATCATTCAATCATTTCCAAGATGTCTTTCACACTATCCATATCTGGAAAAAGTTCTATTTTAACAACAAATTATACTCCTTCACTGGAACTCGATGGTGATTATGAATGCGCTTTGCTTCACTTTTCTACTTTTAATTCTATACCAAATATCACTAAAAATAACAATAAATTTTATTATGACAACGAAGTTGTTGAAATTCCTGAAGGGGCGTATGAACTCCAAGATATATACGACTTCCTAAAATTTAAAGTAAAAGATTGTATTTTTAAATTATATTGCAACAACAACACACTCAAAACGACTGTATTTTGCACCAAGGATATTCATTTTGAAAAACCAGAATCCCTTGGAGGTTTATTGGGTTTTGATAAAGTATCTTTAAAAAGCCATAAATTACATGAATCATTACTTCCAGTCAACATTTTATCAACAACCGTGGTGCGGATCGAATGTGATATTATTAACGGTTCCTATATAAATGGAAAATCAAGTCATACCATACATGAATTTTCCCCAAATGTACCTCCTGGTTATAGAATAATAGAAATTCCAAAGAATACCATCTATTTTCCAGTTAATAGAGACACTATTACTAGTATCAGCATAAGAATATTAGACGTAAATAATAATCTCGTTGATCTTCGTGGTGAGGAAGTGAATCTGTATCTACATTTAAAGCAACATGATAGAATACAATAAATATGTTATACCCCGTTATCAAAAGATCAGTGGTAAAAGAGCAGTCCAAAATACCACACATTCCCGTGCTAAAATTAGAAAATTAACAGCAGAAAATAAAAATTTCCTGAAATTAATTGGATTGTTAAAATGAATATCTTAAATATAACTAATCCGCCTGCTTACGATAATTCAATAGAATGTATAGAAACTCATTCGTATAAGCCTTACATAACCAGCTTTAATAGAAACGACGAAATAAGAATCCCTATAAACCAACAAGACTTATACATTCTTCCGAGTGCAAGTACCTTGTACATAGAAGGTATGGTGAATGTTATGAAGAACGATAACAAGGAGAGAGCACCATTTTTTCAATTTACCAACAATCCTCTTATGTATTTGTTCCAAGATATTCGTTATGAATTAAACGGTGTAGAAATAGACAAAGTGAAGAATGCCGGAATAACCACCACTATGAAATCATTACTGTCCATGAATGACTTCGAAGCCAAGGTATCTAGAGCATGGGGTTGGGACTTACATGGTATCAAAAACAATATAATGGGACATTTTTCGGCATCCATTCCACTCAATAAAATATTGGGGTTTGCAGAAGACTATAAAAAAGTTATTGTGAATTGTAAACATGAGCTTGTACTACTACGAAGTAACACAAACCTCAACGCAGTGAAACTCAGTGTTGGCGAATCAGTTCAAAGCATAGAAATACATAAAATAATTTGGCGCGTACCTCATATAAAAGTATCCGACAGAGAAAAAATTAACTTACTTAAAATTCTTGAAAAGGATAGACCGATTCAATTAGCGTTTCGGAACTGGGATCTATACGAATACCCTTTGTTACCAAAGACAACAAAACATACATGGTCAATTAAAACTTCGACACATATTGAAAAGCCAAGATACGTAATTCTTGGGTTGCAAACTAATAGAAAAAATGATACGTCTAAAGATATGTCGCAATTTGATCATTGTGATTTACGTGATGTTAAAGTTTATTTAAACTCTACATATTATCCATACGAAAGTTATAATACCGACTTTGCAAACCATAATTCTTCCTTAATATACGAACAATTTGTAAACTTTCAACAGTCTTACTACGGACGTCAATCTAGCTCGTTGTTGAGTGCTCAAGAATTTAGGGATATTGCTCCATTATTCGTTATAGACTGCTCAAGACAAAACGATAACATAAAAACTGGACCTGTCATTAATATCCGCTTGGAGTTGGAGAGTCATAAAGAGATACCAGACCACACAGCTGCATATTGTTTAATTTTAAACGATTGTATGGTTGAATACAAACCTCTTAGCAACATTGTTCGGAAAATATCATGAACTCAGTTATTTTTGTTGATGTTCAAGGATTCAAAGACTATCAAAATCAATTTATTATCAAGGAATTTGCATTATCTACAAAGGATTTCACCCAAGTTTTCTTGATAAAACCTCCATATCCGTACTCAAAATTAACTACGGACGAAAAAAAGAGAGTAAGATGGATCGAGCGTAATAGAGGTATTACTTGGAGTCAAGGTAACATTGACTATAGAGAGTTCAAGAGATTAATATTTCCAATTTTACAAAATAAAACAATTATAATGAAAGGTCTTGAGAAACAAAAATGGGTTAAGGAGTTATGTGAAAACTGTGATTTGATAGATATTGAGGACAAAGGTAGTCCTAATTTTTCAAAATTATACATAACATATTGTAAATGTGAATCTAGTTTTACTTGCCTAAGCCATAATAAAGAGTGTGCTCTTAAAAACGTTATCTGTATTAAAAAATGGTATTTAAATAATTGTTGCTAAAAATGTAAATTTTATGTTTTTAAAATAAATAAACAAGTAAATCTATTATAAACAGTTTTTTCTTTCAACGTCTAAGTGTATTGTAGGATCATTCAATAAAACAAAGAACACTCATTTTATATCTTTATTTTAAAATTACTTATCTTATATACATAACTATCTTAACCATAATTTTAAATTTAACTAACTTTACTTACATATTTTTTAGAAATTAGTACACATCACATATTTTTTTACTTATACTAGTTATCAAGTGTTCCGTTTGTTCCATTATCGGGTTAAAATTGTCTGTAACAACATACTGAACACTGCAAAGTACATTTTCATTTACACCATCACTTTGCACAGCACTGTTGTTCTCCAAGTCCACGACCTCCACCCTGATGAGTCGAATACCTCGTCTGGGTTCACTGCTGTATACATACGAGGATGCATTTTGTAGGCAAGGTTTCTTTGACGGTACAAGGCTTTCTTGACTGCAGCGTTTTGTCCTTCTTTTCTTTGGTTCCCGTTGTAGTTTGGCTAGCTCCGGGTACACTTCGTCAAAGTCAGCAAGAGGGTCTTGAGCATGTTGTTCAAACAAGTTATATGATGACTCCATCTCTGTCAGTTCGTTTTGTTATGGTATTATTATGTGTAAAATCGTGTTGCAGTCTCAATGGTCAACTCTTGAATGACAGAAATTATTTACATTATAATTACTTCAAAAGAACATGCTGATTTTCATTAAATACAAACACGTGCACCAGTAAAAATTACTCATGTTCATACATGATTGCGTAAGAGCACAGTAAGCATTTACAAAATTGAAGAGTCTTGTTCCATTGACTTGGTGTTATTTACGTGCTCCAATGCTTATTTAACAAAAAACATGTTAATACAGTCACGAGCAAACATATGTT
Organism: Eudonia truncicolella; assembly: GCA_949315975.1. Lineage (NCBI taxonomy): Eukaryota > Metazoa > Arthropoda > Insecta > Lepidoptera > Crambidae > Eudonia > Eudonia truncicolella. Next base: position 1,849,220 of record OX438848.1, on the reverse strand, counting down.
AACAATTTCTAACTCTTAATACAATGGAATAATGTTTATTAACGCTTAAATATACTTAAGTAAAATTTAAATCACTGAAAAATGTCTGCTGGCGGCTGCCTTAATCACTTGGCTACCGAGATCTGGTTTGAACTTGTCAAAATTTGTCAGTGCTTGATGCTTATGTTTTTTAGTCAATATTGCTTCTACAAATCTTAGAAGTTTTCACCTCCGAGATATAACGCAGCTTCATTTTAACAGAATGTTTAAATATTTGTAAAAATATTTCTTTCGGATCTCAGAGGTGAAATCTTCTAAGATTTGATGAAGCAATGTTGACTAAAAAACATACGCATCAAGCACTGACAAATTTCGATAGGTGCAAACTAGACCTCGGTAACCAAGTGGTTAAGGCAGCCGCCAGCAGTCTTTTTTCAGTGTTTATAATTTTACAATGGAATTAGTGTTCAAAGTGCAAAACATATCCGTGCTGGTGACTGTACTGGATGTTAAATGTACTATATGAATATGGAGCATAATATAATGTAATAATTTTATGATGAAATATTTACTAAGGTACTTTAAATATTTTTCTGAAAGCTATTAACCAAATTTATAAGGTTGATATGGAATAAAACACTAGTATACAAGGATGTAAACTTTATTTACTTATAACATTAAAATAACTAAATACCACTAAAATAACTATATTTTAATTACATTTCTATTATGTATAACTTACTCTAAAACAAACTAAAATTAAGAGACTCTTTATAACCACTCTTTATAAGACATAATATCCAAACATTTACAGTATGTCAGAACTTCCCCAAGCAATTGTTGATATTTTGTTGGACGATATCAATCTTTTGTCATCATTACCAGAGAGCGCAATTTTATTTACATCTCTAGTAAATATTTCGTGTCTGATAGATCTAAATAGTTTGTTCTTTTTACGTATTACATTCTTGTTGAGGAGTACAGACTCATAATCCATCATGTTTAAGTCACGAATAACGTAAGATTTAACGCCCTTTGCTTTTTTTATAACTTTATCTAATGTTCTTATACAATAGAGCTTGGACCGCAATCCAACGAAATCTGATATCAATTTTCCACTCATTTCGTCTTTAAATAATCCTGGAACCTTTTTATTTATTAGTGGCAAATCGAATTGATTATTATTACCAAAATTACTTGTGTCAAAGTATTTCAAAAAAATATTTTTAAGATCTTTATAAAAATCTGAGGTATTAATGATGTATATAAAGCTATCGGTGTCCGTGTAACATAATTGTACTTGTTGATCATAAAAAGGTTTAATGATATTATAATGAAAGTGGTACATATGAGATTTAGATAACTCTAGTACGGTAAAACCGATATAAATTGGTTTATCTAAAATAATTTGTTCAGGCTTCATTTGAACGGCGACTAAATTGTTGGTAAATATAGATACGCTATGAAAATGAGGATTAGCAATCAGTTTGCTCGCACTCAATCTTTTTTTAGTTTTATTACTAGTATCGATCCAGTTATTTACCAAATGCACGTTTACTCTAGCCTCGTTGTTTTCTAGCGTTTTACCAAATACAGAATTATTAAGGAGTTTAAAAAAATCTTGTTCAAAAACCGATTCAGCTTTTTGACGCAAACATGTATTTAATTCAATATATTTTTTAAGATATGCACTTTGTCGAAATGTAATTGCGCGATGAATTTTGCGCAGCAAAAGTCCGTGCTCTAAACATTTTTTTAGGTGAACGTAGTGAATTACATAATTATATTTGTCAAATAAATTAGGTATCAATTTACTGTTTTTACCGCCAGGTGGAACGCATTTCTCAGGACAAAATGGCAAATCATTATGGCTACGATGCAAGGATTTAGGATAATACAAATCGACTTCGAGTATGTAACCATACTCCGCATCGTCATTCACTTCTAAAATATTTAACGCTGTTACTTCAGAGTTATTTAAAAATCTAAAGTTAGAGTAGGGTAGGTACTGACTCATACTGTATCCATATAAATTATTACAATCTAAGTAAACTAAAAAGGAGTCTTCATTGGAGGAGTCATAGTCAGGCATATATTTGTTGTTCGCTTTGGCGTATCTATGAGAACACATGCACACTCCACCTCTTATTCCCTTTTGAATCATACGTATCATTGACAAATCGTCAAGCAGTTCAAGCTGAACACCTGTTTTTAAAAGCATAGCGTCGAATGATAGACTCGGTGCAGTAACATAAAATGCAGGATCAAGTTGATAATGACGTTTACACGTTTTGCGAAATTTTTCAAATATATCAGACAATAAAAGAACGTCTGTTTTTAGATACAAGTCGGTATAGTCACCTAAATCCTTTATTCTAAACAATGACCAAACTGCTTGAGCATGTTTATAGTCGTTTTCAGAAATATGTTCATTTATAAGTGAGTTATAGAAACTTGATTTAGGTGGTAATACATTTTCCGAATAAGAGTTCCAATTATTCATGTAATCGTAAGGATAAACTCCTTTTCTCGTTAATAAATCAAACTGAATGTCATTAGAGAAATGAGATCGCAAGCAGTAAAAATCATCCTTCTTCATAGTTTTAGCTAGTTTGTCCAGACTGGTTCCTAAAAATTTAAATGAATCTGTGAACCGTAGTTGTATAAACTCATCATTGATCACGGGTAGAAACTTTATAAATGATATATAGTTTTCCTTCGTTTTAGGTATAACTTTTACTTTGCCTGGCATTTCCCCTAATTCTTTTATAAAAAGGTGACAATCATAACCTGATAAATTATGAAAAAATATTGGAAGAAATTGAGGTGTTTTGTATCGTAAATTACAAATTTGATGAGCTGCGCCGCGATAACGACCTGATATATGACAATGGTCGCGTACTTTGTCATGCCAAAGAACATGACTACATATATGACATCTTATAGCTTTATCAAAATGTTCTGCATCTAGATCAGTCAATATCATTGGTTTAGCACTGCTTAACACTTTATGAATATTTCTCGCTTGATTATTTATAAGTTTTATAAACTTGGTAACACAATCTTTACCGCGATAAGTTACGAATTTATTCTGCGTTGCATCAAAGGAACAAACAACGTTGTATGCAAAAGCGACTGGTACGTGTCGCTGTAGGTCGGTAGTGCTCGCCAGGCTCGGATCGGGTTCACAACCCGACACCGGTTGTAACATAGTCTCAAAGTCGGCGTATATTACAAAAGGTATATTTTGTTTGCGATCAAAGTTTTTAAATTGTAAAACAGAACCTTTTCTCGGTAAAACAGTAACAACTCCTCCGCAAACGTGATTATTTAGCTCATCTTCCGAAGGAAAAAATATTAAACAGCTATCACAAAAAAACAAAGAGCCATGATGTTTAGTTATTTGACTTCTAACGAGACGGCCTAAATTTTTGATTAAACAATAATGAGATAAGTCATCCTTATTTATAAGTAAAAGATGAATGCGCTTACCATTTTTATAATGATTTTCTGATTTATATAATGGGCCTGTAATAAACTTATTATCTTTCAAGCCATAAACATATATACTAATGTTAGTATTATTTTTCTCAAATATACTAATATCAGAAAAACTCACTGGAAAACATATATCGTTTGTATTAAGTACATGTTTATAATGCAGATAGGACGATACGCGCTCAGGGTGTTTGTCAGTCGGGTAGAGGGCCGCGATAACACACCACAAGAAACAATCATTATCTTTATTGCGAATATTAAGACAGGCTCTTTTATTTTTTATAAACTTTGGTAAGTCTATAAAAGTAGATCCTCTAAGTGGTTGAAACTTATTGATATTTATTTCAAAATGTGAGTTATGCATTAGAGACCACCCACTGTCTCTTTCTTGAAATTCTTCAATATTTTTTCTTAAAGAATTCTCAATAGTAGAGTAAAGTTTATTAAAGTCATAATTTAAATGGATTGGATAGTTTTTTGATGCAAACGACTTCATTTCCTGTCTGTCGTCCTTGAACAATAGGAATATTGCAAAAAGTTCAAAGTTAACTTTAACACTAGTATGAATTTTCAACGATTGGTCTATTAGAGATTTTACCCTGGAACGCATACTATTAAAGAATGAATTGAAACAATTGAGTTCATTATCTTTGAGAGCTACAATTCTGTAAGTAGCAATGCGCCCGCGAAAGGCTGATCTCACTATTTGCACACCTTCGCAATACGCGGTGCTACTGTTGTTCTTGTGACTGTTACTTCGTAAGTGTCCTATCCATCGCCTTTTATCTACTGTTACACTACAAGATGAACAAAAAGGCATAATTGCTTACTTATAACGTAAAAATATTTTTGATATGAATCTATATTACCTAATGTAGGATATTATGAATTTATTTGTTGGTTTACAAAAAGTAACAAAAAGTAAATACTGTAAAAGATACCCAAAACAATTATTATTATCTTAGTTAATATTATTATTATTATTATTCAATATTTATAGGCTTAAATTACTAATTATTTATCGTTAAAAAAAGAAGGTTCACTATTATCAAACAAAAGATTAGCTTCTTTTACGAACCGCTGCAGGTGTTTCCACTGTGTTGAGTCGCTCTCCAGCTGACAGTTGAGCCGAAGCAAAGCTTTCTTCCAGCGCTCGTCTGCGCGGCTGGCCTCGGCGTCCTCGCGGTGGTATACCTTCAACTCCACGTAGAAGTCGCCGAAAGTGGAAGCGAGCCGACGTTGGGATCCGTTTGCCACTCTGTTACTGATGCACGATGGCAATGTGGATGGCTTTGTCTCCTCGACTTGGATGTCTTCTACACATAGACCAAATATGTCCACAGGTTTAGATTTCTTGTTAGAGTTTCTGTAAAAAACAAAAAAACTATATAACAATTGCTATTATTGGTATAAGTAAACCTTACTAGGATTCGAACCCAATACCTCGTACAACAAATGTACATAAATTCTTATACTCAGATTCACTGAAAAGTAAAATACTTTTATTTTATTTTTACACCATCACTTTTCTTTAATATTATAATTTTTAGATATTAACATGCATATGTCACATCTTTAAAATATTTAAATCTTTACATAAAAGAAAAAGTATTTAATTGAACACAATATTCGGCACATAATAAAAATGTTCCTTTGTCCTATGTTATGAGTAAACCTTACTAGGATTCGAACCCAATACCTCGTACTAGCAGTCACATAGAAACCAACAGGTACATAAATAATTGTTATACTCAGGTTCACTAAAAAGTAAAATACTTTTATTTTATGTTTATATCACCACTTTTCTTTAAAAATATCATTTTTAGATATACATAAGTTACATTTCTATAATATTTCAATCTTTAGACAAAAGCAAGAGTATTTGATTGAACAGACTATTCGGCACATAATATCAAATGTTCCTTTGTCCTACGTTATGAATTTATAAAGAATTACAAAGTGACAAGAGTTACTAAGAGTTTAATTTCATTATAATTATTACACATAAAAGAAACAGAAATAATTACCGTTCGGTGTTGTTGGTACTGGTCTTGCGCTTAGTAGCAGACGATGCCGCGGTCTTCTTCGCTGGCTTCTTCGCCGTATTAGCAACCACTTTCTGAGGAGCAACGGATTCACACTCGGAGTCAGACCTGAAAGTAAAACCATTGATTTGTAAATAAACCTTTATATTTGAATACACTTAGAATACCCATAAAATCTAAGATAAATCTTATCTTGAAATTTGTAACAGTTTGAACAGATGGATTTTAACTCACTTGTATTACAAAACTAAAAAATACGTTGGAAAAAATGACATACAAAATAAAACAAAGTTACAAATTAACAGTCTTATCGCTTTAAAGCGATCTCTTCTATACAATCAGATCAGTAAAATAGTTTATAAAATAATACAAACTTACTAACATTTTTATAAGTCTTCAAAGTTGTAGTTTCCAACGAAAATAGAGCAAACCTCAAGGTTATACAGCACAGCTCAAAGGCAGCGAACAGCGAGGGGCAGCGGTCTTGAGTACTTGATGCACAGAGTTTATAAATGAAAAGAAAATCGTTCAAATATTCCGAGTTTTTATTGGAAAAAAATGCTTAACCATCAGTTTTCCATATTTATTTAAAGGACGTAACTCCCACCTTTCAATTATAGTTTGCAAAATAACCCTAGTTGCTTATACATTATGTATGATTCATAAATATTATTAGCGTAACACATTCAACACCTTTCAATAATAATTATTATTTTTATTTTTCACCTTTTAATAGTGACATAATCATCATCATCATCCCATTTTTATGTCCCCACTGCTGGGGCACAAGCCTTCCCTATGGATGGGTAGGGAGAACGGACCAGAAACCACCACGCGGGCTCAGTGCGGGTTAGTTGTTTTTTAACGACTGCTAATGCAGCCGGAACCAACAGCTTTACGTGCCTTCCGAAGCACGGAGGAGCTCGAGATGATAAATTTTTGGTCACCCATCCGATGACCGACCTTTACGAAAGTTGCTTAATCTTAGCAATCGCAGACCGAGCGCGTTAACCACTGCGACATGGAGCAATGGAGCAATAATTTGTATGATTATTTTATATTTTTTTATATTATGTGCTGAAACCAAAAAAAATAACCAAACATACACGGTCACAAACAAACAGAGAAAAGGAATTATTCTTAGTTGATCAACCGGGAATCAAACCTTAACATCGTAAGACCATTAATCGAACATCATGTCTATTTCGCAAATAGACAAGAGTAAGATTTATGTGTTTAATTGTGCAGTTAGGTCACTATTTATCACTGTTATAGGTGTCGGACTCAATTTATAGCCTATTATTATACCTACTCGATTTGGTTAGCAGTAAGATTTGTTTTAAGTCAGCCTTACAAGCTACCACCTACTATTTTATCTAAGTCTGGCGCACACGATAACAATACCAATAACATGGTTGATATAAATGAATTAAGTTACAATATTTTGATAATATTTTAATTTTATAAGTATTTAAAAATAAACAATAGTAAAATGATCAAAATAATATAAATAATTAATAATAAAATTAAGTATATGTAATAAAACAAGTGATGCCAGGTCATATTATTAACTTGCTAAAATATCATTTTTCAGTTAGAGGATGTCGGCGAAGTTCTATCGCTTACATAAAATCGACACCAACACATACTCGTGAAACCCAGTACAGGCTATGATATAATATAACAAAAAGCGTCGCAATCACATTTACTTACGTTTGATTATCAATATATTTATGGTAAATTTTATAAATTAAACTGTGTCACAGTAGTTGGTTCAATGCTTTAAGGTTTCAAAAGATGAAAATCAAATTCTCATAAACATTTATAACATTTTATTTAGATAATGTATACGAAAATTATTATTTCGGTAACATACATATTTGTAATGAAAACATTGTTGAAGCCATATTTTGAGTACATAAAAAATATTGTAACAGATGACTTCGCTTCTTCAAAACCAATTGATAATCAAATGTATGTACTTAGGTATGAATGTTATAAAAATGTATCTTAATTTATTATAGCTCATCGAAGAACACAGCCTTTATTATTATATGTCTTTAGCAATGTAATTCAATACAACCCGATTTCTCATAATTCTACGCTGCAAAAAATTGTAGCATGTGAAATACTGTATGTTGCAATGAGGTGTGGTCTAAGTAACGCGCTCGGTCTGCGATTGCTAAGGTTAAGCAACTTTGCAAAGGCCAGTCATCGGATGGGTGACCAAAATTTATCATCTCGAGCTCCTCAGTGCTTCGGAAAGCACGTAAAGCCGATGGTCCTGGCTGTATTAGCAGTCGTTAAAAACCGTCAATCCGCACTAGACTCGCGTGGTGGTTTATGGCCCGTTCTCCCTAACCATCCGTAGGGAAGGCTCGTGCCCAGCAGTGGGGACATAAAAATGAGCTGATGATGATGATGATGATGATGAAGTAATAGGACAAACACAAACAGTTTAATTTAATTTAAAGGTTAACATGTATGAAATACATCAATGCAGTTGTTTTTAAGTAAATTAGTCTTAGAGTTTATTTGCATTGATAATTGTAATTAAATGAAATAAAAATTTTATTATTCAATTAAACAGTAATTTTGTATATATAAACGTTACAAAATGTAACACATGTTGTTAAAAATATATAATAAAAAACCAAATGATTACATACAGTATGACTCTAAGCTAATCTATCCTACAGGAAGATATGCTACCTATCTGTTTCGTTTTTAATTACTTCAGATTTTTCATACTATGAAATAAAATGTTGTTTAATAGTGTACACAAAACAAATTAATTTCATTTAACATGTGAAATTATGTATTTTATGTTGTTTTTAACTCTCATGTTATTTCCAAGACAGAACAATATTTTATAAACCATTTTATAAAACGTTGTTCTGTTACTTTTTCGCTCACAAAAACACACAGCCGTTTTTTATTAAAGTGTATTATTATTTTGATTATGAATAATATAAATGCTGAATAAAACCCATTAAAAATGATTAATCCATTGTATTTATTATTTTTCATATAAATAAATAATATAAAGATTATGTATTTGTAATTAAATCTCATAGCATTGGCGACACAGTACTCGCTCCGCTTCAGTCTAAGCATTGGAACCACACCTCCTCAGACGCTTACGACGACTTAGTACGTTACCGATATAATTAGTTGCGCGATTTGCGATGAACTGAACATTAGTGTGTGGTGAAGGCAGAGCTCAGTTAATTCATTATGTTTCCATTTTTAGTGTTTGTATTTATTGATGTAACCTAACAGTAAGTAACTATTGTAGAACCTTTTTATCTATGTTGGGTGGAGGAACACGAGTCAAGCCGAACTAGAATATAAAGCTTTTAACAGAACTATTGAAGTCGAGATGATCACTCCGAAGCAATCTGCACTGAATATCATTTAGGAAATTATAGGAATAAATAAACTCGTGATTTCTATTGGCAACTCCGAGGCAATCGGCTCTGAATAACATTCAGGGAGACCAAGAGCCATTCTGGCATAGATATCATGAAGTTTAACAAATAACCTTGAAACGAAGTTAAGTGAACTTTTGATTTCTATATGGCAACTCCGAGGCAATCGGCTCTGAATTACATTCAGGGAGACCATGAGCCATTCTGGCGTAGATATCATAAAGTTTAAGAAATAACCTTGAAACTAAGTTAAGTGAACTTTTGATTTCTATATGGCAACTCCGAGGCAATCGGCTCTGAATTACATTCAGGGAGACCATGAGCCATTCTGGCGTAGATATTATGAAGTATAACAAATAACCTTGAAACTAAGTTAAGTGAACTTTTGATTTCTATATGGCAACTCCGAGGCAATCGGCTCTGAATAACATTCAGGGAGACCATGAGCCATTCTGGCGTAGATATCATGAAGTATAACAAATAACCTTGAAACTAAGTTAAGTGAACTTTGATTTCTATATGGCAACTCCGAGGCAATCAGCTCTGAATAACATTCAGGGAGACCATGAGCCATTCTGGCGTAGATATAATGAAGTTTTGCAATTGTCTATAAACCAAAATGTCTTAAGTGATATTCAGGGAAATCATGAGCCATTCTGGTCAAGACGTTAATAAGTTCTACAAACACTTTAAAATTCTGGGTGTTCCTCGTGGTAATCGGCTCATCCACATAGGTTTAAGGTTTGCTATAGTGCTAATGCTGTATAAGGGCATGCGTCAAACTGACCTATGAATACAAATTTCTAAGGAAAACTTTTGATTACAAATTGTGTCTCAAATATAGTTGAAATTGTTTTATATTAAATCTGTGAATATCATACTAATGATTATCGAGCCAAGCGGAACGATCAAGCTAGGTGAGTCTTTTGTCAGCACCAAGCAACCGGCGGACGCAGTCAACACAAACCAAAAGGCTCTTTTCAGAGCCACCAATTGCAATTCAATGTTTCCCGACAAGACTTATCATTCTGTCTACAAACCGAACCTAAATGCCTAGTGAATAAAGTAAACGCGAAATCTGTTCATGTTATATATATTTATAATATTGGGCGTTCTATCCCACCGCAAGAGAGTGGAGGCAAACGAACGTTTGCCGACACGAACGAGGGGTGGGATAGAATGCCCAATATTATACTACTAACATCAGGTGGTGTGGAGTCACTTGCCGTGCTAAGTATAAAAAAAAAATTAAAGGATTTTCTTAGTAAAAAAAACAAATGAACGAAATGAATATTAGTTCGTGCAAAATGTTATTCTACTCCATCATCATCATAATTGATATACATATTAGGTGGCTATTATTTAGTTTTAATTGGTGCCGATATTTTGAAAAAAGCACTAGCAAACAAAAAAATGTTTTTGTTTTGTTTATATAATTTTAACGCAAATTTTTGTTGCGAAACAAATTACAAAAACACAATGTTGAAAAAATTTCAGCAGGATTTGAACCTGCACCCTTCTAACATACCGGGTCAGGTGCTCTTCCAATTGAGCTATCGTGGTTCTAACCAGCCCGCCAAAATTATTCAACACTATTTACATTTTACTTTGAAAGCCAAAGGCACCCATTCAATGTCAACAACTACCGTCATTAACACCCGATCATAATATTTTTACAAATACTAAAGATCAGTTAAGAAGTAGGCAAGCTATTTATAAAATGTTTTTGTTTTGTTTATATACTTTTAACGCAAATTTTTGGTGCCACAGGCGGCACCCGTTCGCGAGTATGACATATGAATCAGCCATCGCTTCGCTCAACCATATTTAAGGTAACCTAAAGGGTAAACTTAAAGGGTTCCTCAAACCGTGAGATCTAAACACCGTCAGAGGATTTCTAGATGGGATGGCATCACGTTAACGTTTCTTCGCCCCTTTCTCGATTCTCCGAGGGCTTTGGACCGGATCATGTCTACCGCGCAGCCAGCGTGGCGTTATTTGTGTTTGTCCATAGCCTCCATTTTCCCGTACTTCCGGTACATAAGGGTTAGTTATATTACGCGCCCATCGTGTTTTATGGCGACAGCAGCACTATTAATCATGATTATCGTTGTCTTGTTATAACAGAGTGTTATTATTTTTTCCACGCGAATAAACAAAAAGTACCTATTTATCAACACTGCTTAGTAACCAACAATCTGTAATCCAAAGAACTGGAGTATAAATTGTATTGTCGAAGTGCAAAATTATACCATCATTCGGGATTTTATTACGAAATACTCCTTGTCCAATAAATTTAAATGATTCATAAAATTTCAAATTTCGGAATTTGGGCATTGGGTACAAGTAAGATCATTATTTCAACGAACTTGTTTGTTTTTTGAATACGCCGTAACAGATGAACAGATTCCAAAGAAATTTGGTACACAGTTATTTCATCTTGTTCTGTTTTTTGTTATGCTTTATAAGCCACGTTTCGCAAAGACCAGTCATCGGTGACTATCGAGACATCTCGAGCTCTCCGTGCTTTGGAAGGCACAGAAACAGTTGGTCCCGGCTGCATTAGCAGCCACCAATCCGCACTGGACTCGCATGGCCCGTTCTCCCGCTATCTATCCGTGGGGAAGGCTCGTGCCCCAACACAAAAATGAGCAGGTTATAATAAGACGTACTGAACCAGGTTACCAGCTATTAGAGTATGTATTTAATCCACACGGTAATAAGAAAATCATTCACACCTATTTCGATTTTACTAGTGGTCGCCCAGTGGTCGAAATTTGACCGTAATTTTATTAAGGCTGCACGGATTGTATCCTAAGCAACTAAAAATTTAAAAAAAATGTGAGTTTGGATTGGCATTGAAAGATATCGGCCGCCCCCCTTTCATTTTTGAAATTTATGAAAAATGTATGAAACAATGTTTATTTAATTTAATGTATTTTTTATGCAAAATTTAAAAAAAATATTAGCACTCTGCACTTTTTCTCTATATAAACTATGAGGGGCTTATTAATAAACAAAGTGTAAGCTTGGAGTAGTTACTCCGTGTTTTATCTCTTTTACTCTAATATGAAATTAAGTTTACATGATGGGAACAAAACACGGAGTAACTACTCCAAGCTTACACTTTGTTTATTAATACGGGGGTAAGTGTGCGAAATTTCATACTCCTCCGTCCGCGCAATTTTCGTAAAAAGGGGTACAAAGTTGCTTCACGTATTAATATACACGAAGGCCTTTTTTGGTGATCAGGACCTACTGATTCCGACTAAGTAATTTCAAAATATGGACATTTTTCTTGTTAGACATTTGACTTATTTCTTGTCTACATCATAAAGGAAACTTCTGTGCTAAATTTCAGCTTGTTTACCCAAATGTTAGAACTGAGCGTTGATAAGTCAGTCAGTCAGTTAGTAGAGTATTACAGATGCCAGCACATCAACCTATCCAAAACTGTCAAATTTCTTTAATAAATATTCAACCTTATGCCATATAAATAAATGAATAAATATGAGACAACTTCACATTCATTGTTCTGATCCCAAGGTAAGTAGCTAAAGCACTCGTTTTATGGAAATCAGAAACAACGACGGTACCACAACCACCCAGGACCGACACAATATCGAAAAGTTCGTTTTCGACATTGACCCGACCGGGAATCGAACCCGGGACCTCAGGAGTTAGCGCCGCCCAAAGTCCGGCGTGCAAGCCACTCGGCTACGGAGGTCGTCCACAAAGTTACAGGTAGTCCACAATATACACAAAGTTTATCTTGAGTTTATCTATTAGTCTATTGAGGAAACAGATTCTATTATTTGATCTATTGACAGTTTGTGGTAGTCTGATGTGTTGTGGTAGTCTGATGTCTATTCTCGTTACCTATATACTCCTCAATGCTACTGACGTTTGTGAAACATTAAAAATTATTCCTGCAATTCTTTGGATCTTTACTTCGATGAATGAAAATAATAATTATTGGCAATGCTATTATTGTTTTAATGATTATAATCTTAGTACAATCCATAAAAATTAAATCAACGCTAACGTCAAAACAGATAATTTGACGATTCTGAGCTATAATTGTAGTCAGCCACATTTAGTCGTTTGATAAACTAGGGGTCACGTGGGTTTATCTTTGGTACCATAGAAAGTCCACGGATTAGAGAAAAACTTGATTTTGTAATAATGTTTTCGTTAGTCCAAGACCTAAACCTGGAACTAAGCCCCGTACCAAAGATAGTCCACGTCTTGTAATAAGACGGTTTATGGGTTGTGTGACACAATTTGTCAATCTCCTGTACGACGACATTGACAACGATGGCGATAATATCGTTTTGCAACAATACTTTGATTATGAATCGTAACTTTAAATTCTTATGTATGTAATGCATGGGTTTTGGTTATCTGGAATCTTTTTAGAAAAAATACTAATACTCTAGAGAGTCTCTGTTTTCAATATTATCCCCGGTTCTTGGCCACACACTATATTATAACCATAATCGGGAACACGATTAACAAAGAAGAGATAACGCTCAAACAAGTTCAACATACATTCCCAAGGTTATTTAAGATAAGGCTCGGTCTGCCTTATGAAGCGACCTCACTGAAATTATCATTAAATATAATGTTTCTATGTCACCACAGTACATCGGAGACAACAGTAACTTCCTTAAAAAATAACAAGAAATTTAAAGTTTGGGAAACTTGGACGTTCTTTTTTGTGGTGTATTCGATCAACAATCGTAGAAGGGGTCCCCTATCCGATCCGAACCTTTCGGTGAATCTAGTAGGGCACCGGGACGGACACGCACTAGTGCGTGATGCCGTTCCCTCTAGAACACCTCTGATGTTGATTCGTTTCACACGGCTTGATGATCCCTATAAGTTTCTCGCCGCACCCAAAAAAGCCCGCAGAAGCTGAAAATGCCGTCAGAGGCAATCAGCAAACTATCTCAAAAAAATATTCGTAGAAGCTAATCAATGTTTGCAAAGCTTTTACTCATCAAATTAATAAAACCCCTTACTAATAAAATTAAAACAAGCTGCTTTGTATCTAGACTTAGTTTTTTATTTATCTTATATAATACAGTTGAAATATGAAAAATTGTCTTTCTTTGCTGACGATACTTCGAACGACATAAGTACATGGTGACCAAACACAACGAGAAATTCAATAAACTGACAAGGAAAGCAAAAAATGTGATCAAACATAACTCATAAACATAAGTGAGGTCCCGGGTTCGATTCCCGGTCGGGTCAATGTCGAAAACGAACTTTTCGATATTGTGTCGGGTCTGGGTGGTTGTGGTACCGTCTTTGTTTCTGATTTCCATGAAACGAGTGCTTTAGCTACTTACCTTGGGATCAGAACAATGTATGTGATGTTGTCTCATAAATATTATATAACTGAAATTCAATAATAATACCACAAGTGCGAAACGCAACTGTGACGAAATCAAACGAAGCCATGTTTAGTTGCTTGCATTCAAAGGATCGCTTAGTTGTATATTGTTTTTTGGGGTTCGATATACTGGTATAGCGAAGATTGTTTATTGCACCAATTTATTTATTCTTCAAGAGCTCGCCAATATAGCTTTCTCATTACAACCCTAACTTAACAATGCGACGAATTCTTGTTATCGCTACAACCTTTTGAGTCTGAAACCAAAAGTTTGACCGCAGCGATTAAAATTTATATTTATAGTATTACTTTTAATTAATGTTTATCCTGACGTTTCGAACCCTTGACAGGGTCCCGTCTTTTGCAGGATAACGTCAAGATAAACATTAATTTAAAGTAATGTGTAAAATAAACGCTAGTAGATCCGTAAAAGTTGTTTCATTTCCACCTTACTTACTGTTTTCCTCTACTGTGCCTCTTACCTTCCGCGTTGTCTACGTGACAAGTTTCCAGAAGCAGTCCAATCAATAACGGCTCTTCTGCAGCTAAATTAGATGGAACCCCCCAGATAGGCCAAAGGTTCACCACGGAGAAATAAACAATTCGTCTGTAGAAAATATTTTTATGAAAATTGGTATGGCAGCGCAAGGAGCTCGATGTCGCATGTTTCGCTAAGGCCGTTCATCGGATGGGTGACTAAAATGTATCATCTCGAGCTCCTCTGTGCTTCGAAAGGCACGTTAAGCTGTTAGTCCCAGCTACGTTACCAGTTGTTAACAGCCGCCAATCCGCGTTGGACCCGCGCGCGTGGTGATATGGCCCGTTCTCCCTATCCATGCATAGGGAAGGCTCGTGCTCCAGCAGTGAGGACATAAAATGAGCTGGTGATTGTGCAGGTAAACAATGTTGGGCTACGTGATTCAAAAATGTTTTCATCTATTGCTATCCGTAATATATAGCTATATATTAAACTAGCGGCCCGACCAGGCTTCGCACGGGTGGATATTTCTTTTTTATATAGCCTATGTTACTCAGCGCTTATGTAGCATTCTAAAGGTGAATTTTTTTTTAAATCGGTCCAGTAGTTTTTGAGTTTATTTGTTGCAAACAAACAAAAATACAAAGCTTTCCTCTTTATAATATTAGTATATATATATATATAGACTAACAAAATGATAATTCAAATTCAATTCAAATTCAAATTCAAAAATCATTTATTCAGTTTAGGCTACAAGTAGCTCTTATGAATGTCACTATGCCATTGTTCAAGAGTAAAGTATTTTATTGTATATTTACAAATTATTTGTACCAGCTTTGTTACGTATTACTTGATTCATAGTCCCTGCTTTTAAAGGCGACGGAAGTGTTGTAAAATATTTATTTGACTAGGATAATTAAGTAGTTAACATTTATTTATTTATTTATAGGAAGATACAGCTATGATACAACTTAAAAACTTAAAATAATAACAGAAAGCCAATTATAGGTCCTCACTAATAAAAACAGAATTAATAACATTGTGATGCACTTAACAAAAGGAAACAGACGCTTAAATTTATTCATTAAACTACTCAAAAAATAACTGGCTCATGAGCCGTTTCGCCGATGCATCGCTTGTAATGATAAAACAAATTCGAAAAAACTTTCAAACTTCCTTTAAATTATACCCCTTTTGTGGAGCAACTTTGTCAAAGGCTTCTTAAAAGTCCACCATTAAAAAAGCTCAATTTGCATTCAGCAGTCACTTATCATTCCATTGTGATTTAACAAGCAGGTTGTTAATTTATATATTTTCTCATTATTTCGTCTCCACCGTCTGTTTTCCTCAATTTAAAGTCATTGTCCCATAAGATTTATGGCATGTCTTCTACAATTAATGGGGTGCTCCAAGGCTTGGTGTAAACTTATTTCATCCTTGCTCCACGCTGTGCATTATTGTTCATGGTAGATTATTAGTTATATTCAAGCTAAAATGAACTTTATGTACTTTATTCGCGTACAATTTAAATTAGCTTAAATATTTACAACTTAGACTTTGTATTTACCCTTTTTTGTTCATGAATGTCAATATTGTTAAAATGTTATGTTAGCCTGTGGAGACTTATGAAGATCTAGTTTAAGTTTAATAGCTAATAGGGTAATTTACTGGTTAGTCAATATAGAAACTTTTTAACAACTGTCAAAACCATTTTTGTTAATAGAAATTGTAAGGGATTAGCAAACTATGACGTCACTGTTTTTTTCCGTCAATTGAGTGTTTATTAATAACTTTTTGGTTACAGAAATTCATGCTTAGGTCAAATATGACCGTGAACGTGAAAGTGATTCATTTATACGTTTATTGTCCTGGAATTAATTGTTGTTGTTGTCATCTTCCCAATTACTTCCTAAAAACGTTGTGCTGTTAGTCTTCCAAACAAATAAATAAACAAGTTACGAATATCGTTGGATTAATGATATTAACCTACAAAATATTTTATGCAATTATATGAGTTCTTCATAAACATTTTGCATTATATTTTTTTTTTTTCAAGGAAGTATGGCTTGGCTCACGTACCTTCAGATAGTGTGTGACTATAAGGCACTTACCATCCAAGATCCATACCAAGATAAAACACAAAGCACAAAGGTGAAGAAAAGAATGGAAGCATAATTTCCCAGGAATTCTTACCTACTGAGAAACTGGCTACTTTTTCTCTAACTAGCAGAACACAACAACGGCGACGTATTTAGATAAGATGATGGTAGCGAATTGATAGTACTTAAAACAAGCTCGAAATCTTTAGGTGTACGAGCTGAAGCCTAATTACTACACCACAGAAGTAAAATAATGTTCAAGAAGTTTACTACTTTTATGAAGGTGTCTGTGAGAGATCTTGTGCTGATAAAAACTTTATAATTATTTTTTTCTTCTTCTTTTTAAGAGCACTCTTTTGCAATTTGTAAAGCTTGTTTAACTTTATGAATATATTTACCTATTTATATTTTAACTACTTAAAATTTATTCGAAATGAGAAACTTGCTATTGATGTTTGTTCGAAGTGTGTTCCTGAAATGATGGAAATTTAAACTGGTAACTGATGTCAATTTGCAAACTTAGGTACCTACCTATCTATTTTTTTTACATGTTGTGAGTTTTTTATTTGCGATGGAAAGTGTCCTTTCATGATAGGGCATTTTCCAATATTTTTGACGCTGTAACGGTGAAAAGAGCTTGACACTTGCTGTGTTTCTTGCCGGTTGTTCTCAGTACAAGGTCTCTCGCCCAGAGTAGACTTACGAACAATTTTGCTAATTTAAAACGAATAGGGGTATCCGTGGACTAATTGGCCTATGAACTAATACCAATATTGTTTTTCGAATTTATGCGACATTTACACATTGGGATGAAGCACTTTAAAAGACGGATCTGACCAATGCAAATGAACGGATAATTATTTTAATTGGATTGAACTTTTGTTTCTGAACGCAACGATCGGCCAACTCGAGTAATAAATCGAAAATAAATGTTTGTTTTCTCACTGCTCGCTTGCTGAGTTAGGTGTTTAATGTTCATTTTTGTTATCCGAAAATTAATACATCTACAGAAGCCTTCTCACAAAAATGCCTAAATAAATGGTCCTCTTAAGCACGGTTAGTGATATAATTATATTCGAAAAAAGTTATTCCCAGACACACATTTGTTCAGAAAAAAGGGATACAGACAGGCAACGGTCTGTAAATTTTATGTTGTTCAAACAATTGGGCGTAACCTTTGCTGTTTCGCGTAATATAATATTCATGTCACGTGGACGATTCACGCCACATAAATGTCCTAGTCAACGGTTCAGGAAGGCAGTTGGGAATTTGAATTTTTATATGGCCTTCCCTTCGGGTGGAAGGTCAATAAATTATGGAGAATAAATGGTATCTCGATCACTGCTCAGTTCAATTTTTATATTGAACAGTTGATTTAGGTTATGAAAGTTTCTTATTTTAAAAGTATATTACTTCCTAAGCCACATCGTCACTTACCATCTGGTGAGATCGCTGTCAAATACTTCCATATAAAGAATTTAAATATTACATTATTATATTTTTATACTTTTCGTTAAAAAGCCAGGAGGAATCAAATCAAAAAATATCAATACAACGATTATAAGGTATGCATGTATAAATAAAACCAATAAAAAATGAACAGTTATGTATATTTTAAATGTGTTTTCACTTATCTAAATATTTACAATCATAAACTATGAATTATGAGAGTGTTCATCACAAACAATATCATTATTTTTTATATATTTACAGCATTATTTATAGTAAATAATCACTTTTATTTTAATGGTAATAAATGGTCAACAAATTTAACAACATAAAGGTTATTACATTAGCTTGCTTTGATTTCTGAACAAAATATTAAAATCAAAATTTTTAATTTCTCAAATATTTCAATTTATTTTGGACGGTTGTCATAATTTTAATGAAAATAAATAATTTTGGCAAATTCTAAAAAGATTTTTTTTTCCTATTTCTCATGTAAGGGTAAGTGAAAAATTATATACTAGATAAAAATGTGATTTTATCTAAAAAACCACTAAAAGATGTTTTATTAAAAAAAAACAATAAATATAATTTAAAACTAATATTTTTTTCTCACAGATAATGAGATAACAAAACTTTCTACACTGGAAGTATTTTACATACAAATTATAATAATAGTAAGTGATAGTTATAAATGTAGAGACACCGAACATTCCATTCAACATGTCACTTCTTTTTAATATTCTTAGAAAAATAATTTAAAAAATTTATTGCTTTGATAATTGCGACCAATCGAACAAAGCCAAATCATATAAATTATTTCAGCGAATGGTGAATGAAATCTTTGGTTCTTAACACTCGTTCCCGATGTCCCGATCCGATCCGAACCCTTCGGAGAATCTAGTAGGGCACGGGGACGCGCACTTGTGCGCGATGCCGTTCCCTCTAGATAACCTCTGAAGGTGATTCGTTTCACACGGCTTGAGGGACCCTTTACGTTCCTCGCCGCCCCCAAAAAGCCCGGTGAAGCTGAAAATGCCGCAGCGGCAATCAGCAATCTCTCTCCAAAAAAAAAAAAAAAAATCGTTCCCGAACTCACTCAACTCTCATTCGTTCGTTCACAAACATTTACGTTTATATTATTATTATTATTTTACAATGATTGAAATCAGTTTTTTACACATTCAACGCGTGTGGAGCGATTATGATATTCGCGACTTTTGAAGCGTTGAGTTCAACCAAAAAAGACATGTACGCCATTTTTTTAATTAAGTATAACAATAATTGTGAACAAATCCTTTAAATTATGGTGTACAAACTTTTTGATTTTCTTTAAAAACACTGAGAATATGTACTGATTTTTCAATGTTAAATTGTATCAATAATTTGTTATAAACAGGGTTGGTGCCAAATTTAAGTTTATTACAGCTGTTGTATGTAAACAATCGCATTGCGTACGTACGCGTGTCCTGTCGCTCCACACGAGTTTCAACTTTAAGTCTAACGTGATAGGTGTGATGTTCCGCTAGTTTCGTCACCGTATGATGTGAAATGAGATGAGCGGTAATAAAAGGCCGTTAAGGTGCAGATTCGCGAAGCTGGGCGACGATGACTGCATCGCTGCTGGGTTCTCACCTGTGGACAAGAGATAAGTGATTTTTAAATAACATTAAATTCTTTGGTGCAAAATCGTCCCAGTGTTGGGCTTGCCCACATGGCCCTGGCGGAGAAATCCACGAGAGGGGCATTCAGCAGAAGCAGTGGTTAATAGTGTATATGCCATTCTTCTTACAGCTTAAAGACATCTTAAATAGGTAGTAGGTAAAAAGGGTCGGACGATTCATAAGGCATTGCGCAAACGACGGACTTCCTTGCTCGTCAAAACAGGTAGCTTACAACTTCATCGAATAGCACACACGATGGACTGAAAGTAACAAAGCAAGCGGACAAAAGTCCGTCGTCAGCGCACTTCCTTATCTCTATGGTTGAAGTCCTTATGAATAAACACTTTGACTCTGACTTGACTTTCTTTACTTTAATTTTTCTTTTGAGGGGGTCGGGGGAAGAGTCCCATATAACCATTTGCGTCTCCCCGCCCGCAGTCAGCCTAACGCATATCCAACTGTATGAAAAAAAATGCCCTTCCGACATGATCAATGTGGATTGAAAAATTGGGCCGCATTCCCACCGGGTCCCACTTGTCCTATGGTTGATAGGATTTACTGTCGGCCATTAATTCAATCGTCCATGCTGGTCTGAGATGTGAAAAGTATTTATCAGCTGCCCAACATCCCGTGCATGCCGTTAGAGCCAAGGGGCAAGGGTTCCAAAATGCTTGCTTTTCAGGCGATCGGCTATCAACCTATGACTGATGTTATCTATTCCACCTCGAAGCCTAACTTTGATAATGCTAAATGTGACTTCAGGGTCACTAACGGCGAGTTCCTCAAAACTGGGAATTCTGTTGCTCTGTCAACCCCTTATTGGGAGAAGAACGTATGTATGTATGTATGTATGCATGCATTAATCCAATGAGCAACTGGCTGTCTTAACTGTGACTGCCTGGAACACAACAATGCTACTAACAATAATATAACATAGTTTTAAAATTCATATATTTCACTCAAAATGACTGGGAAGTTTCCAAAAGTAAAGTGGCAAGCAATTTATGTTGAATAACTCTCGCCAGTGCAATAAGCACAATGCAATTACACGGTTCATTTGTCAACGTTATTTCATCCAAGTAAAAAAAATGGATTACAATTTTCGGGAGTGGTTTTGTACAAAACAAAATTAAAAAACGAGCCCTAAACCACTACGCGGGCCCAGTGCAGATTAGTGGCTGTTAACGATTACTAATGCAGCCGGGACCAACGGCTTTACGTGCGTTCCAAAGCACGGAGGAGCTCGAGATGCTCAAGTTTTGGTCACTCATCCGATGCCAAAGTTATTTAATATCAGCAATCGTAGAAAGAGCGCGTTAACCACTTCGTCGTCGTGTTCCTCCCGAGTAAGTAACTACCTAATATATTCTTTACTAACCTAATATATATACCTAACCTAATATATAACCTAATATATTTTTGACTATTATCACATTATCAAATATTCCTATTTCTTGTTCCTCTTTTTCTTGTTTGAAAAGCTAATATACTTGTGTTAGGTCAATAATAGTCCAACGGAGAATGGGGAGTTCCGATCCGATCCGAACCCTTCGGAGAATCTAGTAGGGCACGGGGACGCGCACTAGAGCGCGATGCCGTTCCTTCTAGAAATCCTCCGAAGGTGATTCGTTTCACACGGCTTGAGGGACCAAAAAAGCCCGGTAAAGCTGAAAATGCCGTCTGAGGCAATCAGCAATCTCTCTCAAAAAAAAAGGAAAATGGGGATGGATAAACGATTTCTCGCATCCAACCCAAGCATTTATTCGTTCGGTTACCAACCGATGCTTTATATGTTCTTGTTTTGTTTAATCAAAAAGCGTTCATTTATTTTTACTGGGCATCGTATTTGTTTCTAAAAAAATAACTATCAGGAATACCGGTAACAACTCTAGGTATCGGTACCAATCAACCAGGTTTCTAAAAATACCTTTATTCCAAACGCGAATAGTTTCACGTGCCTCCCAAGCACAATATATTTAAAATTCAATCACCCATCCGTTGAACCGACATCGCAAAAGTTGCTTAACTCGCAAGATCGCAAGATCGCAACCAGAACTGCAAGCAGCCACATAACTCATGTGGTTGCTTTAGAACTCGAAACGGAATCTAAATATGGCGCAAAATAGTATTGAAAGCCTGCATCGCGGTAGCGAAGTTTCACCATCTTCTTCGCTATATATAACACCTCCAATTAACATCCGTTGGACCCTGAGCTATACCGCCCAGCTCGGAGGAAAATCTTCCCTTTGGCCTTCCTCAATGTGGCATTCTACTTACCATTGGCTTTCCTACACGCTCAACACAAGCGCTTGGCTTTCATCATGTAAGGTTAAAATTAGCAATATGAAATAATGTACCCTCATAAGCATGGAGCAGCTCAAGATAAAAAAGTTTCGTTCATCCATCCCATGACTGACCTTTTTGGAAATTTCTTTAACTTCAGCAATCCCAACATTATTAAGAAAAAGATCACCATTCTTGGAACCGACATCGAAAAAGTTGCTTAACTTGCAAGATCGCAAGCAGCCACCATTGAGCTCTTTTAATTAAGACCAGCTCTATTCAGCATATCGTCAGAACTCGTTTACTGCCCGTTGATTACAATATAAGAAATAAAAAGCTAGAGCATTCGACGCAAACGTTTCTAGTTCGGATACTGGCTGACAGGTCGGCAATTCTCTGTTGCAGACGTTTCGGTAAGCTAACTAGCTGCATGCGTTGCTTTTCTGGTGCTTTACTCATGTTGTTGCTTTAGAATTCGAAACAGAATTTAAATAGGGCAACTCAGTTAAGTTTTTTTAATGCCATTTGTAAAATAACTCCTTTTTGTAAAACATCAAAGCGCTTTGTATTCATCTAATCCGGTGGTAAATAGTGATGAAGCCGAAGTAAAAAAGTGCATTAAAAAAATCATAAATTAAGGAACATTTATCGTTCCGCACCACAACATAACCATAACAAATACAAACAAGGATACGCAGATGCATTCATAAGCTCATCAGAAGATCGGGCCATAAGCTACCACGATGGTCATATAGTGTTTGTTTTTAGTAACTGTCTTCTTACAACGATACCCGGTACCAAAGGCTTAACGTTGACCCGACAACGCAATAGTTGCTTGACTTGCAAGATCGCAAGCATCCACCATTGAGCTCTTTTAATTAAGACCAGCTCTATTCAGCATAACGTCAGAATTCGTTTACGGCCCGGTGATTACAGAATAAGGAACAAAAAGCTAGAGCATTCGACTCGAATATTTCGAGTTCGAATACTGCTGACTGGCTAGCGATTCTCTATTGCAGACGATTTTGTAAGCTAACTAGTTGCATGCATTGCTTTCACTACATTACTTATGTGGTTCGTAACGGAAACTAAATAGGGCCCAATTTGTTAAGTATTTTTGTGGTTGCTTTAAACAGAAGCACTTTCCTTTCATCCAACCTTAAGGTAAATAGTGATGAAGCCGAAAAAGGATGCGCATAAAATAAATAATAAAATAAGGAACATTTATTGCCCTGCACCACAACATAACCATAAGAAATACAAAAATTATTAAAATAAAACAAAAAAATCGACTGCTAAAACAACTATATAAAAACAATTATACACTCGTAAAGTTTTTACAAGTGTATGTAATTGTTTTTATGTAGTTGTTTTAGCAGTTGCATTTTTTATTTTATTTTCATAATTTG
The DNA here is from genome assembly GCA_949315975.1 of Eudonia truncicolella. Classification (NCBI taxonomy): domain Eukaryota; kingdom Metazoa; phylum Arthropoda; class Insecta; order Lepidoptera; family Crambidae; genus Eudonia; species Eudonia truncicolella. The sequence goes on along the minus strand of OX438848.1, from coordinate 1,825,487 downwards.
GTTTACTTCAAACTTTTTAGTTTTGTAAAGTAAATAACCAAGCATTTCAAAACCTACATAAAATTATTATATTACAACGCCTACCTCTTTTAAATATCTCTATATAATCTCTCTCTATAATCTTCTAAATTATTTCAAACTTTTTAGTTTTCTAAAGTAAATAACCAAGCATTTCAAAACCTACATAAAATATTTATATTAAAACGCCTAACTCTTTAAATAGCAAAGTCATAGCGCATACACCAATTGTCAATATTTTGAAAATGAAACTTTTGACTACTAGACGTCACTTTTGACTGACAAGTTCTTTGAGTTTTTAAAACATGGGAATAAAATCTGCTAATATTCCCGAAAACAAAACACCATAAAACATTGCTGTAAATGAAAATTATTAACTACATCTACGATCATAGAAAAAATGGCCATATCCTTTATGTTCCGTAGACGTTGTAGTTCGTTTAAAGAATTTTGTTCGTGTGGTCGATCTAACAGTTTTTTGGGGTCAAGACTACTAATACTACTAGCTAACTCGGACAATGTTTTTTTTGTTTTTTTTTTATATAGCCGTATGTCACTCCCACAGTCAAAACAAATGTAACGACACCTCATATGTTAAAATCCACCAATCCAATGTGGTTAAGCAACTTTCGCAAAGGCCGGTCATTGGATGGGAGACCAAAAATGTATAATCTCGAGTTTCTCCGTGCTTCGGAAGCTACATTAAGCCGTTGGTCCCGGCTGCATAAGCAGTCGTTAGCAACCACCAATCTGCATTCCGCACTGGGCCCGCGTGGTGGTTTATGGCCCGTTCTCCCTATCCATCCATAAGGAAGGCTCGTGCCCCAGCAGTGGGGACATAAAATGAGCTGATGATGATAGCTAGCTGGGTGTTAAATACCAGTACCCTAGAAAACAAACTGAATACAAAATAGAATAATATACAAAATCTGGGGTCTCTATCTATCTATCTCAAGATCGAAAGTGGTGGTTACTGGTAGTTTATTTTATGAATTTTGCTTCTAATAAAGTTTCCGATATCAGCTATTAGTAAATAATACAGTTTTCTCTCTTTGTCGTTTATCGCGGTTGACAGCGATAATATTGTTCACAAACTTACAACTAACTCGAGTTTATTCTCGACACGCAACACACCGACCGACGCGACTGTTTCAGACCACAAACAGGAACTGTCACGGTTTAAAACATAAAGTGACTTTGTCATTATACAATGATGATAAAAGTTCTTGTTATTATGAACTTAGTTTTATTTTGTATTTTTATTAAGAATTTCACTTGTATTTTTGCATAATCTAATGAGATATTATCCTTGGTGGCCGTATGGTAATGCACTCAGCCTGGATTCAATTCCCAGATCGGGCGAGGTGTGTTTCGGATTTTTCGTTGTATTACCCTGGTTTGTGATCACCAAACCGCATTCCGGTAAGCGTGTAGTTTAAGCCTATGCCCATAAATTTTAGTGATGACTCGATCGGATTGTAATGATAAAAACCTTTGCTTAGCAGTGGGACAGTAGTATAGGCAAGCAAGAATGCCGAATGTGGTCACGTTAAGATTACTGGATCTCTTAAAGAATTAAGCAAACTTACTATCAGTCCATCGGAAGTAATCCGATTTGACATATATAATCGTACTAGTTGTTGCCCTCGACTTCGTTCGCGAAGACTACAGTAAATAAAAAAAAAGTATCTTATATGCTGGTCTGGGTAATGGTCTGTATATGAGGAAAGTTTCATTAAAATCCATTCAGTAGTTTTTACGTGTGAAAGAGTAACAAACATCCATCCATACTTACAAACTTTCGCATTTATAATATTAGTAGGATAATTCATTATCGTTTCCATCAGCAAAACCTAACCTAACTCCAATCGCGGTAAAGACGTAGAAAAACTAAATCGGATCGCTCCTATCGGTATCCGAGTAACGCAAGAAGAAAATTACACCGTCGTCGTCGTCACCAAGCTTCCATTCGTTTTGACTCGAAAAGATTACCATATGCAACGGGTTTCCTTGAATAAATCCAAAGGTGACACAATCTTGATTAGATTTAGTAGGCAATGGGTTCTTTATGTGTCTTTAGAACGCAGTGTTGCATCTTTTCTCTTGTATTTTCACCAGAAATACTGTGTAGCCGAATCGTTTTCAAAATAGAACAGAGATTTTTTTATTTGCTAAGAATACGGTTGGTATTACAATAAGTTGGTATTTTTTTATAGATGCACATATTCTGCCACGTAGTCATTACAACAAAATTAAATTATATAATTTAAAAATATCGAATTTGTACTCATACAAAGGTACCAATATTTTCATTATTAAAATCGTAATTACTCTTTAAGCATTAGTAGGTATTACTAATAAACATTATACACATTATATTATTATAATTATAGTTCTATTATTAAGAATTTCATCACGAGCTTCTCCGTGCTTCGGAAGGCACGTAAAACCGTTGGTCCCGGCTGCATTAGCAGTCGTTAACAACCACCAATCCGCACTGGGCCCGCGTGGTGGTTTATGGCCTGTCCTCTCTATCCATCCATAGGGAAGGCTCGTGCTCCAGCAGTGGGGACATAAAATGAGCTGATGACGATGATGATTAAGAATTAAAGTAATATTAGTCGGTACTTTTTCTACATCACAATGGGGAAACGTTGGTTTGTCGTTCACCTCACCTGACTGTAAGATTTGTCCAGATGATAGCGCTTTTTACCCAGGATCCTCAAACACTGATGAATTAGGCTTGCTTATATTTAAAATGTTTTTGTTTTGTTTAAATAATTTAAACGCAAATTTTGTTGCGAAACAAAATATAAAAACACAAATGTTGATAAATTATTTGAACAAAACAGAAACATTTTATAAATAGCTTGCCTACTTCATATCTGGGGCGGTAGCCAAAGTAACATTAAGAAAACGATAGCGAAGTTCGAAAAGAACAAAATGTATGGGTTTGACATTACTTTGGCTAAGCCTACTGATCTTTAGTATTTGTAAAAAATCATATTAATTATGTTCGGGTGTTAACGACGGTAGTTGTTGACATTGAATGGGCACCTTTGCAACGACAATCGCAAGCCGGACGCCTTAACCGTTGCGCCATCGAGCTCCTCTGTTTTGACATAATAATATACAATACTTGGAACTAACAGGGCAGACTCCTCGCTACTTGTTTATAGCTGATATGCTTTGTTATTGGCTTGTCGTTGGCAAGTAACCAAATTAAAAGAGGGAAGATACAATTCTTGCGATACTACCGCAGAACTACGTTCATTTGATTTGCAACACTAAGTAAGGTGATAAAAGAGTACAAATCCAGAAAGTCGTTGTTAAATTTGTTATGAATACAAATATTCAGCCGTAAGACCACCATTGCCCATACCAGATTTAAAATTAGGTGTTACAGTTTTTCCTTCTGTGTGTGATCAATATTGTGTGCTGTGTATACGTTTCTATGTTTGTGATAAGTCGAATTGGACTTTGGTTCTGTTGTTTCACTTTCGAGTAAGTCTTACAGAAAAGTTTCTGTATCTGTATGGTTCTGTATCTGTGAAGAGTATCTGTGGGACTTATCTCAAAGTTAAACATTAGATCAAAGTTGATCAATGTTGATCTGATGTTTAACTTTGAGATAAGTCCCACAGATACTCTTCTTAAAAATTAATCTAATCTTTAAAATTACAATACTACTCAATTAATCAATCAATTGTTAAACGTCAAGTATTTTAATGGTGCTAATACTTTATCATCTCTTTCGTAGACGCCAAAACTACAGAATTCGCTATCACTGTTCTCTATTTAAATAAACACTTGCCTATTTCTGTTACAATCAGCAGTATCCCTATTTCAAGGTTTATGAGCACAAATAAAATAACATGATACAGAGTGTCAAAATCACAAATTTTGATTATACTTGCAATAACTGATCCGACACCACATTTAGCATAAACAAAGTAGGGGTCCGAGGTGGAATACGTGATAACATTAGTTATGATTTGGTAGCCGATTATCTGATGTGTGAGTATCTTGGAATCCTTGTTACTTAGTCAGCTCGTACGACATGCACGGGGAGTTAAGCAGCTGGTGCATTCTTTTCACGTCACAAACCAGCATGGCCAGCATTACTTGATACAGAGTCGTAATTACTAAAAAGCCTTTTTCGACAACACAATTCTATTTATAGTTTTGCCAGTAAACCGCTTCCCATCAGGCGGATCTACGCTCAGTGGAGTAAAATAACCTGCCATAAGTGTGAGTGATGCGGAGATGCCATATTTTCTTGCCTAAATGTTAAAAAGGCCCTTCCCAATATTCGCATTCCATTGAGCATTTGATTGAGTCGACTCTTAAAGTGACATTTCAATAAAACTCCTTTAGCGTTGCTCGTATTGACGTTATTCGTCCGATTATTTTTGGTATTTTATTTTGGGATGAATCGTTAAATCGGATTATGTGTTTCCCATTTTATGGATATCTTTTTAACTGGCCACATGCTCGTTTGCTGGCTCAATAACCAGTGGTGGCTTAGAATCCGTCAGGTAAGCGATTACCCCAATAGGTACCCTTTTCTTTGCATTGCTGTTTTTTTTTGTTTTTTTATATTAACAGGTAAGCACAGTGCCTTGATCTCACCTGATGTTAAGTGATGATAAGGCGAATGATGGAAGCGCACTTCACCCGGGAACCTCAACTAGTGAGGCACTGGCTATCTTATCTCTAGTTGCCGGAACACAACAATGCTACAAACATTGATGTCATGGCGACATATTTAGATAAGATGGTGGTAGCTAGCCAGGCGGACAAACAAACCCTACCACCACCCAAACCGAGTACACAAACATGTACCCCCCGCTGGGAATCGAACCCGGGACCTCTGGGTCTAAACCGGTGGTCTTATCCACTAGACCACAGAGGCGGTAAATGTTCTAGATTCAAGGTTCAGAATCCAGTGAAATCACACACGAGATCTGAAGTTTTATGGTCGGGAATGCGCGCGGAATTCTTTTTATCATTCCATTTGCTTGATATTTGACGCAAGGAGACCGCATTCTTGGTGGCTTGCTCATTAACAAAGAAAGATGTGCACGTAAATGCTAGCTGGCATGGCACCGCGTTGTTTGGTACGCAAGTGTAGTTCCCTGGGTGGGAGCCGCTAGCTGCTGGTATGAGGAGGTCTGATTGCCTGTCAGTTTTGTCGGTGATGACGTTGATACCTCAACGCAGCAGTGGGTCGTTTATAGGCTGATGATAATAATAGCCTTGTGGTGGTATTCTTTCCAGAATCAGACTGGTTTACGACTATTCTATTGCTTTTTTCTAATGAAAAACTGTGTAATTTGCAAGCAATGCAATTCTAGGTTATAAGTGTGTTCTAGGAGATCTAGTGAAATAACAAGACACAGGTATTACAACTGGCTGAAGCTTAAAGATCCTGAATGCGCGCATACCCTTAGCATTGCAAGCGTCTATAGGCTGCAGTAGCTGCTTTCCATCAGGAGATTGTATGCTTGATGGCTTGGTTTTGTAACAATGAAGAATAGTATGATGCTCACCATTGAATATGTGCACATAAATGCTAGCTGGCACTGCGTTATTCGGTACGCATGTGTAGTTCCCTGCGTGGGAGACGCTGGCTGCAGGTATGAGGAGGTCTGACAACCTCTCAGCTGTGTTGGTGGTGACGTTGATTCCTCGCTCTGCGTCGTAGTTGATCATTCTGCTGTTGTGGTACCTGGGGGAGAGAGGAGAATCTTTAAGTCGAAGTCGAATGAGAGTGGCCGCGATTCGTGTTCAGTGGCGTGCATTAGGAGAGGCCTATGTCTAGCAGTGGACTAGTATTAGTAAGATGATGATATGTACTCAATTTGAATAAACAGGAGAAACAAATTATGTATTATTAGACAGCATTTTGGGAAATATGGGTGGGACCGACGATTCGATTTAATTCGATATAATATATTGGTAAAACGTGCCAAAGAACCTTATATATTTTTTAAATAAGGTAATTTCAGGTTAATTTGTGTGGAAAAGGTTCTTCTAAGAGAGTAAGAGTTTTTTTTTAAGAGTAAGTAAGAGTATTTTTCAATATTGCTGGTACAGTAAAAATGTTGATTTTTTAAAATAAGGTTATTTTCAGGTTAATTTGTGTGGAAAAGGTTTTTCTATGGGAGTAAGAATATTTTTCAATATTGCTGGTAATGGTAAAGTGTTGATGAATGGATTTATTTAGAACTACATTTATTTTTGTTTTTATTTTGTTTTATTTTTTGTAACTTTTGTTTAAAATTTGATCATAAGCAATAAACATTCAAACCTGTAATGACTATAAGTCAATGCACCGCATAACAGTTAAATAAATAAATAGTACAATTTCTTCTGCCGTATACTTAAAAAACTATGGCGAGGTAACTTCATTAAACTGGGATTAACGCAAACTAATCAGTAAAAAGGTATCATACCTTCTTTATACCCGACGTTTCGACCGAGTTACAACGCAGTTACAACGAAACGTCGGCTTATAAAGAAGGTATGATACCTTTTTGATAATTAGTTTGCGTTAATCCCCGTTCAAATTCTTTGTTTAACTATGAAACGCGAAAGTTTAAAAGTGTATAATAGGTATTTTGTGCGTGAAAAAAACTTTGTAAGCAAACCAGGTAACATAAACAAAATATGTTTAAAGTAACATTAGTTACAAAGATTTATCTGTCACTGTTATTTAATGAATAAATAACATATTTTAACGTCCGCAAATAATGTCTATCGACACTGGATTGGTTTCACACGAATTACCCTTATCTCTGGTGTGCTCAACATAATTACTCTTGGGACCGGAAGTTATATTGCTAGACATGACTCGCTTGAAGAATGTTACCACATAAAAAGGATTTCTGTGAAGCAGCCTCAAGAGACCAGGTACAGTGTCAGCGTACTGCCAATATTTTCAACCACCTCTGGTCCCGAATTCACTTCCCAGTAAATGTTTGTAGACAGCTAGTCAGGCTGTATTACTAGGGCTTGTAATACAGCCTGACTAGCTTCCACAATCTAATGTAAAATATCGCCCAATGTCAGAGCATTATTGTGTTCCCGAATAGGTTTTTCGTAAAAGAACAATGTAAAAAATAAATTAACATAAAACTTTGAGAAACATGGTACCTTTTTGTAATCACAACGATTCAACTTTAAGTAAAAAGTATAAAACTATGTTATAATTCAAGTCGAAAATAAAAACCATTTATTTAAAAAAAAGTTTAAGTTTATTTCACATTCGCAATTATATATTTCAATTAAAACTGTTAATTTACATTCATTGAAAATAACCGAAACGCTGTTTCATTTTTACAGATTGCAAACTGTTTGTAATAAATAAGCCAGAACAAGACAGATCATTTAAGCTATATTTCCAAATAAAAATAAACGAAACTTTAGTTAAATCCAAAAAAACTGAGTCTCAGTTCTGATTTGGGAGATCTTTCAACCTAGGATAGCTGGCAAGATTTGCAGAATACTAGATAAATGGAAGTTCATCTTTATTTTGACGACCTCCTTGGTCGAGTGGTTTGTACACCGGTTTTCATGGTGTCGCCATCTCAGAGGTCCCGGGTTCGATCCCCGGTCGGGTCAATTTAGAAATTATTGTTTTTCTAAATTGTCTCGGGTCTGGGAGTTTTCTATGTATAATAAGTATGTATTTAAGTATTTTAAGTATGTTTATCCGTTGTCTAGTAACCATTTAACGAGTTTCATAACGAAGCTTCTCTTGGGCTAGATAATTGGTGTGAGTGTAGGAAAGTTTATTTATTTATTTATTTTAAATAAATACTAGCTGACCCAGCGGACTTCGTATCGCTTTGACAGTTTCTATGTCAACAATACAATCAAATCGTTTCTATGACAACAAAACAAACAAATCGTATGTTTCACAGCTAGGAACATTTGTTACCTATTGAAAAATAAACAAAAAATTTAGGGGTGGACCACCCTTAACATTTAGGGGGATGAAAAATAGATGTTGTCCGATTCTCCACCCTAGCCGATATGCACGCTAAGATTCACGAAAATCGGTCGAGCCGTTTCAGAGGAGTTCAATAACGTACACCGTGACACGAGAATTTTATATATTAAAAGACTAGCTGACAGGCGGACTTTGTACCGCTTTGACAGTTTCCATGACAACACTACAAACAAATCATTTTGTATTGGAACAATTTCAAAAATCTATTTATAGGTGGACCACCCTTAACATTAAGGGGGATGAAAAATAGATGTTGTCCGATTCTCCACCCTAGCCGATATGCACGCTAAGATTCACGAAAATCGGTCGTGCCGTTTCAGAGGAGTTCAATAACGTACACCGTGACACGAGATTTTTATATATTAGAAAGAAATATAAATAAATATGGTCGTCTATTCTTATTTATTTATTTATTTTCCACTTTATCAACAGAAAGTAACAAAAACTTTACTATTCAGCAAGTTTAGAAAAACCATCTCATAGCCAATCCAACAGAAATCAAGCCGCGTAATATTACAAGACTTACAAACGACAAAGGCTTTTGTTCTACCAGCACGCTACATGCCCCTGGAGGTTTTCAATTTGGTGCACAGTCTCGGCAAGTGTCACAACTATCGGGATAAGTCCTACACCGGATTGGGGAATACGGGCGTTTTATTAAATTCGCTTATTTGGCTGCGGAAGCCGACGGCGACGTACCACTTGTATATTTTATGCGGTGTCGCGCGAGGGACTGTGCCTCGCCCGTTGGGGAGTAAATGCGATGATATATGGGAATCTTTTAGTGGGAAATATGGTAGAATGTCAGCAGTCTTATTGTCGTCTGCGGATAGAGGGTGCCCTAGAAAGGCGTGTTACATTAGATGGTATATAAGAAGATGAAAGTACTTTTGGACCAGATAAAAAAGTTAGATGCACGGCGGCAGTCTTGATTCATTACAATTATGTTAAAGTCACAATTAAACATAAGAAAGAGATATCTATGTAAAAGTTTAAGACAATTATTATAGACGTTAACCTTACGCATCCTACAATATAACTGATGGTAATGGTAAGTGACAATAAGGTGAAGATTGATGTTAATTAAAATACTTAGATGAAACACCCAGGCGGACTTAAAACAAGTCCTACCATCAACAATACCGTGTTACAGGCACTAGGTTAAGAGCGAGGCACCCCAACACAAGTATTTGGCATTACTCTCTGGGGTTGTCTCAATACAAATTATGTATTATTTGTTTAACGCCCCGGTTGCCGAGTGGCTAAGCGCTCGGCCCGATACCCGAAGTTGCCGGGTTCAATTCCCAGGTCGGGCTAAGTGTGTTTCAGATTTATTCGGTTCAAAGCCCGGTATTGTGATTATCAACCTTTATTTGGCAAGCGTAGCAATTAAGACGTTACCCTCATTTGTGGTGATGAGTTCATTTCAATGATAGAGTCCTTTGCCCAGCAGTGGGAAAGTTATGGACTATTTATTTTACTTTTATTTGTTTATATTATTTAAAATACGTGTTCCCCCATTAGGAATCGAACCAGGGACCTCTTTGTCTAAGACTGGTGAAGCAGTTACATAACCACTAACCCTAACCTAAACACATTCATTTTCCTTTTTGTTTTATTGTCACCTACCTTCCTAATTTTCTAAGCTAAAACTTTAAATTTATTTAGCTTACAAAACTGGTTGCAACGTCATACATGTAACATTTTAGTAGTATATTGCAACCTACTAGACGTAAGCACATCTTGCTCCAATATATATTCCACATAATGTTACACTAATACGAAAAAAAAACAAATATTGAAACGATAAAAACGAAATACTAGACTAGGAACAAATTGTTTTTAGAGAATGCTTGGCTGAGGCCACAGAACCATGAAGGAAATCAAATTCTGTGCGAATAGTATTATAACCTGAACACAATGCGTTATAGCAGATAGTGATCTCCAAACTTCGGTATGAAGATATGATGTCACTAATTATTATTGTTTTATTATTTATTTATTTAATTAAAACGGTAACAAAAACCAATTGCATTATTTAACAAAAAAAACATTAATAATAATCAATGCAATTCATAAAAAACAAAAATAGAAATAAAGCAAATTCAATCCAAAAACAATCCTATGTGTATACAATAAAAAAATTACAATTTATTAATTCACATTATTAATTAAAAAAAAAACAAAAATAAAAATTGGTTGCCTGTAAAGTCGATATACGGGCGAAAGTTTTACGTGACAACGACTTTGAGTGGTAAAATAATTTTAATGTGAATATTCATTCGTATAGTAGGAAGAAGGATGAAATAATAGTAACAAATTAAAACATTTATTTATACAAAGAATTATATTTAAAACATTAATTTATACAAAGAATCTCGCACTGAATTTCATATTAACAAAATTTTAATTTTACCTTTACACATACATACGTATTTACCTTTCACTTTTTATGTCTGTCTCTCTCGCTCTTAGGCGGGCTAACCATGCCCGAGTGGAAGGGACGCGTGCCTCTCACTCGCTCTCATTGTGAGCGCATAACGTGAGCGGAGCGTAACGCAGTTTCTTGAAGTGTCACCCGGCAAACCAATTTATAAGACGTTGTCACGTCAAAAATAAAAAGTGGAGTTATTAAAAATTCATACCTTTCTTTCACAAAAACGCAAGCACTCTGACAATATGTTCAACCATCCATCTGCAAACAAATTGCATTCGGGATTGGCTTCTGGTAGAGCATTGAGTAATGAAAGGTTTGCGCGGTATAGGCGACTGGACGCGGGCTACTGTGCGACAAGGTGGCCACTGCAAACAACTTATGCTTCCTACTCCAATTGTAATTGTTGGGTACAAATAACCGAGACAAGTCGCCGTGAAGATCGGGGGCATCAATTTTTCCATGTAGTATTTTACACATAACTATCATTTGATGCGTCTCCCGTCTGACCTCTAGCGAGTAATACCCAAGGCAGCCAAGTAGAAAATGATGATGTGTAAAGTAAGTAAGTATGGTATTAATATTCCGTCAGAACGAATTTCTTTGGCGAGCTAGCAAAGGTCTAAATAAGTTTTCGAAAACAAACAACTTTGATTTATTTTATTCTAGCATAGCAACAGCAAGGCGGCTATTAAGTCAAGATTTCTTTGATAAATATTTGATTAAGTGAACTTTATATACCACTCATTAGTTTTTATTCTGTTTTTTAGTATTTTTTAATTATTTTATGTTCTATTGTCCACAAAAACCTTATTAATTAATCTGTTTTTAAACGTGGAGACCTGTTATTGGCCATCTGTTACTTATATCTGAATGTATGTATGTTTCGCGTGCTGTTGGTCTTCCGAAGATAAATAAAATAAAATAAAAAATATTGATGATGATGATGATGATGTCCAAGTCGAGTCTTACTCAAAAGAAGTGCAAAACTTCTTCTACATGCGTTCTAAAATCAAGATAGCTACAGCGTTATCATTACGAGCGTGTAAACAAAAGGCAATACCACCGACATATAATGTAGGAATCACCAAGCGGCCCGATAACACTACAGAGCACACACGCACCGAACAAGGAGGCTGTAGAAGGTAAGCTACACACAAACGCGCTCGAGCAACAAACACATTAAAAAAATCAACAAGACAACCTCTCACGGACACGAAATCTCGCAACAGCTGTGCTCGGACTGTTCCGAGATTTTGTTCAAAGTTCAATTCAAAATTCATGATTCAAAATCATTTACTCAGTACTAGTTGTTGCCCGCGACTTCGTTCGCGAATATTACAGAAAAAACAAGTATCCTATATACTGGTCTGGGACATGGTCTGTATATGAGGAAAGTTTCATTAAAATTCATTCAGAAGTTTTTACGTGAAAGAGTAACAAACATCCATTCATACTTACAAACTTTCGCGTTTTTAATATAAGTAGGATAAGCTACAAATAGCTTTTATGCATAACACAATAGTACACTTACGAAGCGATAGCATCATCGGTTCGTAAGTGTAGGTACTCTGGGCGGGAGACCCTGTACTGTGAAAAACTGGCAAGAATCCCGGCAAGTGCATTTCTATTCTTTTTTTTATACTTAGCACGGCAAATTACTCCACACCACCTGAAGTTAAGTGGAAATGGAGTCCAGACTCGAAGACAACTGGTGCAGCGTGAAAACAACGCAGCATCAGTCAACTTCACTCTGCCGGCCAACAAGGTGCTTTTTCACGCCTCGTTTGAAGGACCCCATATCATAGGAAAGAGGGATAACGTGTGCTGGTTGACTATTAAATCTTTTAGAGGTGCGACAAAGAAACGAGTCACCAAATTACTTAGTGCGCTATGGGATATGTGTGACAGTGAAGCGATGACTCCGGAGAGCAGCACGTGTACTCCTATGGAGGAAGGGAGAAGGTGGGATAATGTCAAAAGTCAAAGAGTTCTTCAGAGCACTCGCCGTGGTATAAGCGATAGAAGACGCCGAGTGACGCTATATCTCTACGCAATTGCAGGAGTTCGAGAGTATTAGTGACCTCTGCATTGCCGATAATGCGTACAGCGCGACGCTGCAATCCGTCTAAGGCAACGAGAAGATACTTTGCGGAACCGTCCCAGATGTGCGAGCAACACTACGCAAGACCGTACCTGTGTCTTGTACAAAAAACACAACTGGTCAGGCGTAAAGAATCGCCGCACTCTGTTCAGGACACCGAGTTTTCGTGAGGTTGTTTTTCTCCCTTGCAGCGTCAAAATATTGGAAAATGCCCTATCATAAAAGGCCACTTTTGATCACAAATAAAAACGCAAAATATGAAGGACATTCACAACATATTGAAAAAAAACAAAAGAGAAAAAAAAATGTAAGTTTGCAAATTTAGATCAGTTACTAGTTTAAATTTTCACAATGTCATACAGTACTAATAAAAGTCAAAAACTGTCAAAAACTTGTGTCCGTGAGATGGTCTATCTGTGCGTTGCTCGAGCGCGGCATACCGCGCTTATGCTTACCTTCTGGCACCTTTATTCTGTGACACAAGTTCGAGATAGTTCCGAGCCATCTGCATACAATCTCTGTAACCGCCTGTAAGTAATAGCTTCAAGTTTGTTCTGCGCAAACATCACATGTTAGAGCCGCATTTTGTTCTTGGATTCCATTGTGGCTGTGGCAAGTTATATGACTGTTACAAATAGATCGTCAATGGTGAATTACTATTTCTAATCATGTTTTGTTATAAAATATTTGAGAAAAAAAAATTGAAATATTTCTGACCTTCAAAATTATTAGAAGTGCACTACCAATTAGGGTAACATAGTGGCTGTGCCTGCAACTTGCCAATTTTGCAACAAAATTTGCGTTAAAATTATATAAACAAAACAAAATAATAAATAAAATAAATAAAAAAAACATTCTATAAATAGCTTGCCTACTTCTTTTGTAAAAATATTATGATCAGATGTTAATGACGGTTGTTGTTGACATTGAATTGGCGCCTTTGGCTTTCAAAGTAAAAAAGTAAAATAGTATTGAATATATTCGGCGGGCTGGTTAGAACCACGATAGCTTAATTGGAAGAGCACCTGACTCAAAGGTCAAAGGTCAAACTCAGGTTCAAATCCTGCTCGTGGATTATTTTTCAACATATGTGTTTTTAAAATTTGCAAATTTATCAACACCTACTCTTACTTTGTAAACCAAAGGAGCCTTATTCAATTTTGAATAACGTCTGCCTCCGTAGACCATCAGGACCATCATTTGGACAGGGTACAGTTTTAAGTACTCGGTTTGGTTAGTGGTAGGGCTTGTTTGTCTGCCTGGCCAGCTACTACCATCTTATCTAAATAGAACAATAGGCATTAGAAAAGGCTAGCTAGAGCACTGTAGCAGCTAAAAGTGTATCAAATTTTGATGCGAACAAATCGCAACTTGGAAATACAAAGTTCTCATATTTTCTAGAAAACAGGATCCTAGAAAAATGTCTCATTTTCTATAAAATTTAATAAGTGATTCAACAATCTGCGTTGTTTTTACCGTTATTCGCGGATTAAGAAACTAGGTTACGCAATAACTATCTACATTTCTTGCGGTATAATAAAATTTTGTGTGGGGGAAAATTGGTAACATTTTTCAGTTGACTGTTACAGTACTGTCAAAAACAAGGTTTCAATGTTTTTCTTTTTACTATTTTTAATTCCTTGTAAAAGGTTCTGTTCCTGAAAACAAATTATTGAAGCGTCACACATTAATATTTTTATTTTCAAGTGCTAAATTAAATATTTATAAAATTTTATAAAATACTGTACCATCGGTTGCACTGACCGTTGGATAGATGGCGCACAGTGCTGCTAATAAGCACTCAAAAATAAAAAGCATAGCGGTCAGTGCAGCCGCCCGGATTGCGGAAGACCCAGGTTCGATTCCTGGCTGAGTAACATTGCTGCTGGACACTTCCAGATGATGAGAGAACAGCCTTTAGATATGTTGGTAGGTAAGTTGTGGTATGTATCATCATCGTCATCATCATTATCCTCATCATCATCACCATCAGAGAGTGCTAGAGTACTGTAGTAGTACTGTATGACATTGTGGAAATTGAAACTTTTACCTGATGTTTTGTTAACTTAGTTTCTCTTTTATTTTGTGTTATTATTACATGTTGTGGTTGACTTCTATATTTTTGTGTTTATTTGCAATGGAAAGTGTCCTGCTATGATAGGGCATTTTTCAATATTTTTGACGCTGTAAGGGATAAAAGACCTGGATTCTTGCTGAGTTTTTGGCCGGTTCTTCTCAGTACAAGATCTCCCGCCCAGAATAGACTTACGAACCGATGGCATAGTGACATTCACAAGAGCTACTTGTAGCCTAAACTGAAATGATTTTGAATTTTGAATTTTTTTGAATCATCATCAGCTTTTATTAACTTACCATAATAATTTGTGATAGTAAGTTTAAAAAAAATCCTGGTGAAAATAATTGCAAACCCGAAGCGTACGCAGTGACAGTCACACGAACTGAAGCCAAAAATATAAAAACCCTTAAAAAGTTCTATCAGGAACGTGTCAGATACGAACAAAATCGTTCCGTATATAGGTACTACCTACTGTGTTCATTAAAACGAATGCAAGTTCCGGTGTACTATTTATTAACCGGTTTTAATATTTTGTTTTATTTTAAACTCAAGTCGTATAGTGTCTGATACAATAAAATAAGTTACACATATTAAATTTATTAAAACGTTTTTGTAACTGACTGTACATACTACCTAACCTACCTATATGTTGGTTGGTGATCATGAACCCGAACTATGCATCGGATAATCCAAAACACGATTTTCTAGTAACCTAATGAACCACCGTTGAATCCATCCGAATATGTAATGCGACAGCTTTTGATCTTTTAATTCGAAGTAATTATGCTTTCACATACAATCCTACGGAATTATCTTAAAGCTAATCAGACTCGTCGTGTCAGAGGAATGTTAAAAGCAGTTACTTAAAAACCTGAAGCTGTTTTTAATTATACGATAGAATAGATTATACACACTTTATTTGCTAATACACAACAAAAAACTAAAACTGAAAAATATATAAAAAAACTCCTTGCTAAGGTCTAGCTCAGAGATAATATCCGAGGGTTACATGTGAAAGCTTCATTACTTTAAATCAAGAGATCAAAAGCTTTTACCGGTTTACCGTAATTTGCAACTATATATTTTTCCGGACATAAGTACTAATCGATGAAGTTGTAAGCTCCTTTCTCACTGTTAGGCCTCTTCCTCACCGGATCGGTACGTATTCGTTTCGGTACCGCCTCTGCACCTAATCTGTACAGATTGTTTACCGAACGCATGTAATGAAATGAGAGTTTTCAGACCGATTCCGATTCGGTACAGATTTTTTACAGAGCGCACCTCTGCACAGAATCTGTACAGAGCGGCCGACCTTCCCCGCCTCACTCACAACACCAGTCATGTTAACACACAATAATAAACCGTACCGAAAACATCCAGAGCCTGTCAGGAAACTTTTTTCAGCAGAAAATCTGTACAGTTTCGGTGCAGAGGCGGTACCGAAACGAAAACGTACCGATCCGGTGAGGAAGAGTCCTTACTGATTTTAAACTAACCCAGTTCTAAGCTCATTATTAACGTTGCCACGAGTAGTGCGACAGTAAAATCCATAACGTCAGTATCTCTCCGGCCATTACTAATTAGAGACGAACTTTAGTTTAGACTTAAATAACAGTCGGCAATCACATTAGTTAACCCTCTACTGGGATGTTAATTAGAGCGACCCACATTGCTGCTGTTTTTACTAAGTTCCTTGGGGCAAATAAAAATGCTTAATTGTCAATTTGAAATGCGCCTCTGCCAAACGGCACAATTGGCAAATAAGCCGAAGGACGTTTGCCAGGACTTTGGGCGCTAAGAATTCAGTTGTGGTAATGCCAACTGCTAATTTATGGCACGGGAAGTTAATGCTTTGTATTCTTTATAAGTTTTGCTGCTTTCCCAATAGTGTGGTGAATTGTTTTATTGAATTATTCTTTTGGTATTCACCATTGACTAGTCGTAAATCTACCTGTCTCAGACTTAGGTGCAGTTTAAATTAAAGAAATGACAATTTAATGTTTCGTGGTTTATTTATGTATTATTCCTTGTAAAATTTGCGTGGTCCTGCGTTTAATCTGCTTTTGGTGAGTGGGAGTTTTAAGGCTTAGTTTTAGGCTACAGTCTTAATATAATTAAAAAATTCAACTTTTAAAATCGTTTATTCAGTTTAGGCTAATATTAGCTCTTATGGCTGTCACTATGACATCAGTTCGGACGTCCACACAGGGCGGGACAAGTACAGGGTACAGGTACAGACCTTGTACTTAGAAGTCAAAGTCAAATCATTTTATTCAACATAAGCCTTCACAGGCACTTATTAAAGTCAAAATTATAGTTCGGATTTTGAAGAGCCATCGATCAGCATAATTATGTAAACTAAGCCGTTAAAGAACTTTTGTGGATTACCATACACTTTGTTGCCTTAGTAGAAAGAGTAATGAACTTACCAGAACACGAAGGCTGGCGCTTCTGTGGTCTGCACCACGGAACACTGCAGTCGCAGCGTCGACCCTGGCTTAAGGTACTTCTCCGTCGGCCCGGATATCTGAGCTCGAGCCTCTGTGGACAATACAGAAATATTGGTTTTTATGTCAAAGCCATTTTTTTTGCTGCCGCCCGGCTGCACGAACAGCTCCACCCATCCCCCCCCCCTCCGCGCACCAGGAGGGTTTAGCGCCTCATTTAGTGATATGACCGAAGGGGTCACCACGGCGGCGGGCAGCGAATATCAACAGTGCTCAGGGTCCCATCCATCCGAGCGGAATAAAAGTGTACTGAGGTTTTGGTGGGTCGGCAAGAACATCGCGGAGTTGGAGCTCCGCGAGATTCGAAGACCGAAAGAATTACTCCGGTTTATAAAAAAAAATACTGCTCATTTACACGCCATCATCTTCAGTCTTAGGCATCATGACACCATGACTATAAGTTCCTTTTTTACACGAAGACGTACGCGACTACTAAGTGTACGAGTACTAATGTTCTAATTCAGGTTATGATTGGTTGCGTCGTGTTCGACTAAGAACCGCCATTGAAATATTAGTAGTAACATTCTAGACACTCATTGGTAATTATAGTTTGTAACTAGTTTGTTTTATGTAGCGTCATGTAAGAAAATTATGATGATGATGTAAGAAACGTTACGTCAAGTATGTCTCAAGTATGTAGTCTGGTGATTCTTCGGGCCACGGCAGGACGTTGATATGAGAATCGGCAAGAGTACGTGGTACGACTCTAGCCGTGTGTGGACGTGCATTGTCATGCATTAGTCGAAACGAATCACCCGATCGGTCTCGCAAGGGGATGATCTCATCTGAAACAATCCTCGTTGCGTAGATTTGAGCATTGAGCGTAGGTTGCCCCTGATTCAAATGAGATCGGTTCTTCTACCGATCCAATGATTGTTCCCCCTCCTTATGGATGAACTTCCTGATAAAATCTCAAGCGTTCTTGTATCCAGAGGTTCTCCAAACTCGAGTGCGTCTTGTATCCGGCCTCATACCGAAACGTGATTCATCAGAGAAGAAAAAACGAGCCCTATGATTGTGGGGTGCTATGGGCTCTCAGCGGCCTTCGGGAACGCAGACGCTCTTCGCATAAACGATTCCGGATAGTTTGGTCGCTTATCAGCAAGCCTGAAGCGCTGTGGAGCCTTGTGGCCAACATCATAGCGGTCATGGTACGATTCTGTCGAGCAGTATTTTAGATGTACCGGTCTTGTCTTCGAGTGGTGGTACGACCTATGACACTCAGTGTAGTGCTAATGGCGGCAGCCACAGTACGTTGCCTGGAACCAGCTTCCAACATTCCAACGGCCCTCAACCCTTGTCAAATGACGCCGTCTCGCTCCATATCGTAGCAAATTTTTACACTTCCAGTGCAGAAATTGTACTGCTTTTGTAAAATTGCCATTACGTTCTTTTAGAGGAATTTAGATTGACAGTTAATTTTCCATATTTAAACAATGAACAAAAAAAAAATATTTATATTATTATCGTGAAATTCACTAAAAAGAATAAATAACGATCCATAAAAGTTAAAATATTAATTCTATATCGCAACGATACTTTATTTAAAATGTACTTGATCCCTAGACATTTTTGATGTGTGTTTATAAGGTGAAAATTATTATTGTATTTATTATAACCGAAATGGAACTCGGCGAGATATTTCTTTTATCCCCTTCTTTAAGAGTATCTAGTAAAAGAGTAGATTATAACGAGTAATTTTTGAACGTACGTACCGTTAAATGTCAAATATACACTGAAAGATGATACATTTAAAATAAATAAAGTATTTTTACGACATAGCAAAGAAAAATTTTAGGTCATTATTATTGTCAACTTGGCTTAAGCTTTCCCATTGCTGGGCTTTAACTTTTCCACGCGATTTTACTTCGCATATTAGGAGATAAGGCCGCTGCATGGCCTAATGCCGGATATGAAATATAAGATCTTTTTTCAAAAAGTTCATATCAACCGTTTTTGTTAATAAAATTCTTTTGATAAAAACACAAATGTTGAAAATTTCCAGTAGCAGGATTTGAACCTGCACCCTTCTGACATACCCGGGTCAGGTGCTCTTCCAATTGAGCTATCGTGGTTCTAACCAGCCCGCCGAAATTATTCAACACTATTTACTTTTTTACTTTGAAAGCCAAAGGCGCCCAACAACTACCGTCATTATTTTTTGTGTTTTTGTAATTTGTTTCACAACAAAATTTGCGTTAAAAATTATATAAACAAAACAAAAACACTTTTGTACACCCGAAACGAAACAAACTGGCACAAAGTGTTTTTGTCCAAAGCTTTTAATCCATACAGCTCAGAAAAACAAAACTTTGTTGAGTTTTGAACACGATATAGTACCTTCATGAAAAGAATTTGCATTTCAAATGTGGTCTATGCATGAAGGTTCGTTAGCGAAAGGTATTTAAATTTTTTTGAAACATAATATTTTCTTTTTAAGGATTGCGTATAATTATAATGATTGTACAATTTGTTTGATGACACACTGTCCAAACTTTAAGGTCGGGTACTACGGTCCGTTTTATCTATAAAATTGTTAATTAGGAGCCCTCGCCTACGTCCGATAATCAGTGACCAGCGATAATCAGTGATCAGCGAAAATATCGGTCCGATTATAGATCCTACACAAAGTCGGTCGTAGGCTCCGAAAGCCATAAGAAGTAAAAGCTTTGAAATCTACAAGCAAATCAACTTAGCGAAACAAATCAAGCAAAAAGATACGGCAAACGAGTCTAAGGCCCGCCAGATGAAAAACGGTCACCACAGCCAATGGACGCTTATTTCCCGATCCGATTCGAACCCCTCGGAAAATCAAGCAAGATAAGGGGATATGCTTGCATGATGCCATTTCCTCTAGAAACCCTCAGATAGTGATTCAACCACACGAGTTGATGAACCGTTTAAGTTTCTCGCTGCCCCTAAAAAGTCAGGTGACGCTGAAAATGCTGCCTACGACCATCAGCAAGTGCTCACCAAAGAAAGACCAATGGAAGCTAGCGACAATAAGGGCACATTGAATTTAGACTTTTCGTGTAAATCCTGGGTTAAGGTATCCCCTGCGCGTTGCCAACCCTGAAGCATTAGTCAAAGTCAAAGTCAAAATGTCTGGTATCAAATTTAAAAAAGTTTATGCACTTCAAAATCATCCCAAATTCTACGCTTCTGTATACCATGTATGTTAACTGGTCTAAGTACTTTCTAACAAAATTTGTTCACCATAAAACAGTTACTGGCTGTTTATTAATATTGGCTGATAACGATGATGACCGTAAATGAATGGTCAAACTTAATGTAAAAACGTTTCTAACGCAAAATTAACAAGATCCAGTTTCATTAGACAGGCACTGTATATTTAATTCCGGGGTCTTCCAGTCAGAAGCCGGAGCCACCCTATTGTCAGACACAATGATATTTTAACACCAGCCACGCAGGTTCATTTGCATGCCAATGGGGATATCAGTAAATTAAAGGAAACCTAATGGTGTGACCTCAAAAGCCTTCTTTTGTTCAAAGAGTTTTTTCGCTAAAGCTGGATTGTGGACGTGTTCTCTTGATACTTTTATTTTTCTGACCTGCACTTTATACTTCACTTTGCCAAGTCGTGGTATTCTTATACGAGTGTACTTATAGGGGAAAAGTAGTATTAGTGACACTTAAGCATTGTCAGTGAAACAAAAGCACAGAAGGGTCGAAGTAAGTACCATAGTGACACAAAATGACAGGTGAGGCAAAGTAACATAGTGACAATAAGACTTATTTCGCAATTTGGTACAGTTGGGAGAAATAACACAGTGACAGTAGACAGTAGGGGCACAGTAGGGGAAAAGTGCCACAGTGGCACAAAGGCACAGTAGGGTAAAGTTGCATAGTGTCATAAAGGCACAGTACGGGCAAAGTAACACAGTTACATAAATGCACTATAGGGGCAAAGTATAACAGTGACACAATGGTAAAACAGTGGCAAAGTGGTACAGTGAAACAAAGACACAATAGGGTAGAAAGGCATAGTGTCAAATAGGCACAGTATGAGCAAAGTCACTCGGAGATATAAAGGCACAGTAGGGGCAAAGTAGCACAACAACGCAAAAGCCCATTAGGGGCACAGTTTCATAGCAGCACTATGGCACAGTAGAGGCAAAGTAGCACAGTGACAAAATGGCACAGTACACAATTGACAAGGCCAAAAGTTCAACCTTTGTTTCACATAATGATAGTAGTCTGTAATATCAAAATTAAAACAATTAACAGTCATGTTCAGTTGTCACTACTTTTACTAACGTAAATTTTGCAGTTTTCGACGATCTGTTGCTTTAATTTAAGTGTCAGCTTGCCAGTAATAAGCTCAAGACATCCTGAATCACTGTGATATTAGCAACGTGTTCAATTAAATTAATAGTGTTGTTTCGGGTTTCACTTTAAATAAATATAGATAGTGAGAATTATTAAATGTGTTGGGACTGGGATTTATACTACGAATTTAGATAGCTGGATCCCAAGCATATTTATCAACCCCAAAACACAAGATTTATTAAGCTTTATTAAGGGCTTATCTTGTGTGTAAAAATAAGTGTAAAAATGATGATGTCCAATATCGATATTGGACATCATACTTTTTTATCTTTCCCACCTTGACATGTAAGGTCGAAAACCAATAAAATTACCCAGATCCAAAAGCATACTACAAGTACATCAATTATAAAACTTACGACAGTAACCGCGACTAACGGAATATTTAAAAGACAATGACCATTACGATGGGGGTAGCTTGCCTTTTTTTTTCTCGCGGCCAGTAATAAATTGCTGAATTTCGATTAGGATTTATTATATCTTGTAAAAATTGTAATGCAAACATTCTTCTAAACTCAGTCTGTACTGAGTTACAGAGGCCTAAAGTTTTAAACACTACAATATTTTTAGGACTTTTGTACTTGCTTTAATACTACTTGTTGGGCATATAAATTGACATCTCATCTCTTCATCTTCATCTCACCTTAGTAATAGGCAATTTTAACATTATATTCTGAAAAAAATGGGTCAGGTATTATTTGAAATTATTTTTCATAACAAAGAATAATTCTTTCTAATGAAAATTGTATTTTATTTAATTGACACTAAGAGTAATGTAATACTGCGCGCCCATTCGTCAAATAAAATAGCGTGCACTGGCGCGCGCTTCCCCGATTGGTTGGTACTACCATCCGACGGCAAACTACCACCGCGCGCTCATTCGTCAAATCACATGAACGATCACAAAATAGTCATAGTGTAAATTTTTATTTTAAATACTTATTTAAATAATTATTTATTGTATAAACACATTCATAATGTCAGTAATATACACTTATTTAAGTTACAATAAACATACATGAAAATATAATATAAAAATTATGTTACCAAATACAAAATAAGTAACCAGCAAAAATACATTTTTTTTTTAGGTTTAAGGGTTCTTATCTCAGTTCAGACTGAGTTTAGGACAAAGTACTCATAACAAGTTTTATTCAATTAATTACATCCTAATCGAAATTCTATGTTTTAAAAGTGGCCGCGAAAAAAATGAAAAGCAAGCTTTTTTTGCAAAAGGCTTTTGACACCCTTACCTGACCTGCTATTGCAACCGGTACCAATGGCTTTACGTTATTTTCGAAGCATTACGGAACTCGAGATGATACATTTTTGGTGACCAATTTGATGACTGGCCTTGTGAAAGTTAATAAATTTTAGCAAATGCACACAGAGCGCATTTACCACTGTGCCATCGAGCTCCAACTTAACTTGTTCAAATAATGAATACATTTTACACTACATTTTGTCAAAACAAAAAGGCTAAAAATCCTATCGATGCACCAGATTTATCGTATTATCAATTACCGCCACATCCCTACGTGGCTTTGTTTGCATTGTCGATTCGTTCCTCTGTTTCGGCCGTCCAATCCAATTTGGCTGATGTCAGCTATTTCTGCCTTTATTTCACTTTTTGAGATGGGTACACAGTTATCGGATTTCAATTATCCTGATTTGGGAATGAGAAAAGTTGCGAGACAATGCATTCGGACACAGGACGACACAGGGCGCAGCGATTGTTTTTATATGTTTTTTGTTACAGACCTGGGTAACGAGCTTACTGCTCACACTAGAATAGAAAGTGCACAACGCCGCCCATGGACGCTTACGACATAAAGGGATATCACGCTCTGCCGATTTTTAAGTTTCAGTTCTTATGCCTATATATGCATATAGCTGAACTTTCATTGGGCCAAGTAAGAACAAGGAACTGTTATACCTATCATTATAACAGCGACCGCCACAACGTCCGTAAATGTATCGACTTTGTCATTTTTACGGAACAAACTTTTACGGATCCACTCGCGTTTATTTTACACATTAGTTTTAATTAATGTTTATCCTGACGTTTCGAACCCTTTGCAGGGTCCGTAGTCACAGGGAGACTGAGGTGTTGGTCGTCTCATAATTAGTTAGTAGCTTGTGTACCCTCATTTAAATTTAATCAGGTGCGTTCCGTTTTACGCAGAAAGAGCTTACAGTATCTTTTGGTCTGGCAGTATGGCTTAGTCTTATGTTTGAAAATGTATTGAAGAAATTTGACAGTTTTGGATAGGTTGCAGGTGTCTGTACTTGGCGACAAAAAGAGGTTTTAGGGTGGTAGTGACAGACATAGATATTAAAGTGGACGCTATAGGTGTATACGTATTAAATACATAATCTTACCACCAGGTTTGATAATTTAATTTAATTTAATTTTTATTTTTATTTTAATAAGGGACAGTAACAGTCTAATTGACAAATTCATTATTAAAAATAAAAATGAAGTAATTATACATATAACATTATCGGTCAATGGACCCATTATTGATATGCACAGCACTCAAGAAAAAACACAAATAATAATAATAAACCGAAGGTTTTGTCTGTGCCATTGAAGATGAAGTTATCAAGACGAATAACTACCGGAAATATATTATGAGGGACGGTACGGTCGACATCTGTCGGGCATGCCGCCGTCCAGGAGAATCACTCCGACCTATTATTTCTGGTTGTTCTCATCTTGCTAACGGAGAGTATTTGCACAGACACAATCAAGTAGCCAGAATAATTTACCAGCAACTTGCTCTTGGATATGGCCTTGTTGAATCGGAGGTGCCGTACTACAAATATGCACCTGCGCCAGTACTCGAAAATGGTCATGCAACGCTCTATCATTACGGACAGGACTATTGTCGCCAATGAGCCTGATATCGTGGTGGTCGACCGATCCCAGCGCCGGGCAATACTGGTTGATATCACCATACCTCATGATGAGAACCTCGTGAAAGCCGAGAAGGACAAGCTCAGTAAGTACCTTGACTTAGCTCACGAGGTGACCGCCATGTGGAATGTTGATTCAACCATTATTGTCCCGATAGTCGTTTCAGCGAACGGTCTGATAGCGAAGAGCCTCGACCAACATCTTAAGAGGCTCTCGCTTGATGGTTGGATCAAGGGTCAGATTCAGAAAGCAATACTCCTTGACACGGCACTTATTGTCAGGAGGTTCCTCACTCTGCAACCCTGACCACCGGTAGCTTGGGCCTTGCCCCGCTGCTAACGGTACTCTAGAATTAGGTTTTTATAATGTTTTATTGTTTTTATATTAAAAT
The DNA here is from genome assembly GCA_949315975.1 of Eudonia truncicolella. Lineage (NCBI taxonomy): Eukaryota > Metazoa > Arthropoda > Insecta > Lepidoptera > Crambidae > Eudonia > Eudonia truncicolella. Next base: position 1,800,672 of record OX438848.1, on the reverse strand, counting down.
ATTGTAAAAATCTAGTTTTAAGAAAGTAAATAAATAAAGGGTATAATAATAATATGTGAAAATTTAACAACACTTTTTTAATAATTCATTACATGCAAGAGAAAAATAAAAGAAATAAAAAGTTTATATAAAATTAAATTGGGCAAATATCCTCTAGTTGCTTGTTTAATAGTGTCAAGTTATTTATCTCGTAAGATCTTTAGATCGTAAGTTATGGTTTTATAACTTTACCACTCCCCAGCATTCTTTTTACGTCCTGCATTTATGTGCTTGTGATTATTGGATGAGATGAGATATACCCCTTCTAGTCCCTTGAGTTTTAAAAATGTTCTTTCCACAAAATCCTTTTTCCAAATTATTGTCGTGCCCAAAAAGATTCTTCATCGTTCTGTCTCCTCTTTTTAAGAATTTTTTTTTTGATGTGTTAAATTGTTATTGAAGAACGTGTCCATTCTTGTAAGTCTGATGCTAAAGGCTGAATATGATAATGATGATGAAATTAGTTTTATTTGACTTCAACTGATTTGTGTAAAATGTCGATTTAAAACGTAATGTAGAACCACCTCACACCCAGATCCCAGTCACCCAATCTTCGCAAGGTGGCTGGCAGAAGCTGGATGAGAGTAGACGCTGACCATGCTCAGTAGCGTGCACTTACAAAGGCCTATGTCCAGCAGTGAACAAATAAGGCTGGTGATACTAATGATGAACTTACCAACGACTTCGAGCCTTAGAAATATGCAGGTAGGCGGATGGGAGGAGACCTGGCACTCGTAGACACCAGCGTCTCGTTTCTGGACGAAGCGGACCTTTAACGTCCAGTCCTGAAACAAAGGAGGACAAGTAATTAGATAGCATTCTTAATTTACGTCTTTTGGCATATGGCTGCTGGCAGAAAATGCTCGATGATGCAGTGGTAACCGCGCTGGTCTGCGATTGCACGCAATTCGTTACTTCTACCATTCTCATTGAACAGCCGTCATTTCAATATTGACTCCTTTCTTTGCTATGTCATCATTCACACAGACTGTACAAATTACTTTAGTCTTCCTTTTCCCAAATAGGCCTACACTTTCATGCTCATCACATAAACTTATATGCATTAACGAATATATAAAAATAATCGTATCAGAAATTGACCAGAATACTTAGAAAAACGGCTCTGCAGATTAGCATTGCAGATTGTGTCAACTCCCCAATGGTGGGAAGTCCCAAAGACGTGATCTGAATAGTGGAATCCCACTATGAACCTGTGCACTTCCCCTTTCATGCTGACAGGGTGAACTGTGACCTGATCAATGTTACCTGTTGTAACTTTCTTTTGTATATGCATGAATAAAAGAAAATATATTGTAAATAAAAGCTTACTTCTGAATGTTGCAAATGTATTGCTTGAAACCTTTGGTCGGAGCTGTATGTGGTTAATCCTACTGTTAATAGGTGATAGTCTTTTCTTCTTATCCACGATACCTGAAACAATCGAAATAGAATTTTAAGGATGTATATTTAGATTTCAAAATGGAATTCTATAAAGTAGAAGCTTTGTGCTTTGATGATAAGTTATGATAAAGCCGAAGGTGGAGGCGCATCACCCGGAATCCTCAACCACCGAGGAACTGGCTATCTTACCTCTAGCTGTCGGAACACAAAAATGATTCTAACATTGATGTTATGGCGGCAGACTTAGCTAAGATGGTTGTAGCTAGCTAGCTACAGCTATCATAACTGAGTTTGGCGCTTTAGTAGACCTGGTTAGGTAAATTTTTGATGTGTAACATTTTTCCGTTTGGCTTCTATAAATATACAATTTGTGGGAGTGATTTCGTAGAAAAGGGACGGAAGTATGTAACAGGAAGTCGGGGAAGCGCGCAAGCGCGCGCTATTTTGTAGATTTAAGATCGATATTAAGAACAATACATATTATTATTATATGTGACATATTGTGTCATCATTTAGAAATATCAAATGTCTTCTAATGAGTTTTTACTGCATTCTCTTTATGATTTGTAATAAAAACATATGTAATTGTTAATTCTTTATTCTATTTTCTATTGTAATATTGATTTCAAATAGTGAGATGTCAAATGTTACACATCATATGCGTGATGTTAAGTGTTGATAAGGCCAATTGGTGGAAGCGCACTTCGCCCGGATCCTCAACTACTGAGGAACTGGCTATTTTATCTCTAGCTGCCGGAACACAACAATGCTACAAACATGGATGTTGTAGCGTCATATTTAGATAAGATGGTGGTAGCTAGCCAGGCGGACAAATAAGCTCTATCATCAACCAAATCGAGCACACAAACGTGTACCCCCGCTAGGAATCGAACCTGGAACCTCTTGGTCTAAACCGTTAGTCATAACCACTAGACCAAAGAGGCGATTAAAATCTGTTTTGTGTGCGTTGTTCGAGCGCGGTATGTTCAGTCTCCTTATTTTGAAGAACTACTGTATTCGACCGTTTGGGGAGATTCAAATTAGGGTCGACCGGTGGTTAACCACTAGACCAAAGAGGCGGTATAATCTTACTTATCTTACTTATAATAAGCCACCACTTCCAAAGTCAACAGCGTCAAGATACACATCCCCGCTGGGAATAATACGAGACCTTCGAGTTTGAGACTGGTGATGTAACGACTACACTACTTCATCATCATCATCATCATCAGCTCATTTTATATCCCCACTGCTGGGGCACGAGTCTTTTCTATGGATGGATAGGAATAATAACTGACCATAAACCACATCGCGAACCCAGTGCGGTAAGTAATTAGAAAGTAGCAGTACAGTAATAGTAATAGTAAGTAAGTAAGTAAGTAGTAGTATAGTATAATAGCAGTATTAGTAAGTAATTTAAATCTATTTAATAATACTATGCTAACTTATCTAAAATTATCAGAATAATAACAATATAGAAGGTATCGTGAATAGCTAATCCGATTTGGCTACGATATTAAGATGGGTGTATTAATATAAAATCTATTGAGGTCACAAGGCAATATATCTATAACGAAATGCCATAAAGTTTATTTGTTAAATTAATACTGAGTGATTGATCTACGAAATTTTATTAGGCAGTGTTGTTTTGAGTAGATATGATTTAAACTTTCATAACTTATTAAATTGTATTTCAGTCTGATAAGTTAGGAAAGTTTGAGTTAGAGTACAGGGTTATTTATCGAATATTACCTACATTACAAATTGAATTATCACAACAAAAGCTTTTCAATGTTAAATTCTAATTCAAATTCAACAATTATTTATTTGGCGTAGCAGTTAGGCTTAGGTTCTAACAATAAAAAAAATACATAAAGTTAAAGTTAAGACGCTACGACGAACTGGACTCCTTTCAGCATAAGTTCAAAATCAAATCAAGTCATCACTACAATTGATGGGTATTGGCTAAATCACCGCGCTTGCCAAAATAGTGCGGGGTGGTAATTCAAACCCGGGATATGCATTGAAAAACCCGAAACACACTTTGCCCGACCTGGGAATTGAACCTGAGACCTTCGGTATCGGACCGAGCGCTTGCCACTAAGCAATCAAGGCTTTAAAATTAATTAAAAAAAAATGAAAAGGTTTTTTGGTTCTGTTTAGGCTACAATTACTAAGCTCATATTCACGCCACGCCATCGGTTCGTAAGGCGAGTTATGTCGCTCTGTGAAGTTTAGGTAAGTACAATCTACTTACAGCAATCATAAATCAGGGTTGCAAAAATATATATTTCTCGTTAAAAGCATGTTCCACATAATTGGGTTTCACGAATTTGAACTGGTAAACAAAATGGTGTGTCAATAGGGTTGGCACTAGTTTTTTCTTTTTCTGTTTCAATGAACCGTCAGACAGACATATTGGGTTTCGACGAAAAGCCTCCCAAGTTATTTTACCAGCTATTTCGGTTAAAGGCTTTCCCAAAATCCAAGCTGGTCGTAGATTCTGTTGTTTAAAATAAAACTTAATTATTAAGGCGATAATAACCATATATTTTTTGTATTCTAAAGTTTGCGCGAACGCATTAGTATTAATTAATGTTTATTCTGTCGTTTCGAACCTTTTGCAGGGTCCGTGGTCACAGGGAGAGTGAGTTTTGGTCGTCTCATAATTCATTATTATTTATAAATTAAAATGAGGGTTTACAAGCTACCAACTAAGTCTCTCTGTGACCGCGGATCCTGCAAAGGGTCAAAGCCTTTGCAAGATCCGTGAAGACGTGTCAGGATAAACATTAATTAAAACTAATGTATAAAATAAACGAGAGTAGATCCGTAAAAGTTCTTTCATTTTTCAAAATTGTCTAAATATTTGCGGCTGAACATCAACGTTAGTAGCACAGATTATGGTTATATGGTTACAGCTTGCCTAATTGAGTGGAGACCGCGTATCGGCAAACGTAGCGTAGGACGCCCTCAGACTAGGTGGAGCGACGATCTCCGCAAGGTGGCTGGCAAGAGCTGGATGAGAGTAGCCGCGGATCGTGCTCGGTGGCGTGCACTTGGAGAGGCCTATGTCCAGCAGTGGACTAGTATAGGCTGATGATTAATTGTAATAATATTAGGATTGGATGTTGATGACGTAGTTGTCGATATTAAATAAGGCTCCTTTGGCTTACAAAGTAAGAGTAGATAGTGTTGATAAATTTCAGCAGGTTAGAAATAATCACGATAGCAAATAGGTATTGCATCTGACTCGGTATGTCAAAGGGTTCGGGTTTGAATCCTATTTGTGATTTTTTTTATACTTTTTTTCAAAAAACTTGTAGTATTTTTGTGTTTAGATGCGGTAGATGGATTTAAGATATCCAGTGCCTCAGTTGTTGAGGATTCCAAATGATTCCGATTAAAGAAGATAATATAAATAATGTTGCCAACCCTACCTACAAACGTAGTTGCCAAATGTGGTGTGACGTTCGTTGGTATTTATGATCCGCCCGTAATAGGGCTGTTCCAAAACGATCCGACAATATGGCCGAAACAAAAAGCGACGAGCGCACTCTCAACGGATCGTTCCGCACTTTCTATATAGATGGGGGATCAAATTTTATAGGATTCCGCGATATTTCGGCACATGATTCGGTGAACTGATATAGACAGGTTGGAGTGTGAAAAGTTTATGATACAGTAAATGTATTAGTCTGTTAGGGTTCCGTAGATACCTAATAAATAACTGAAATTAATAATAATATTATTATATAGTTTTAAACTTTCGCGAACTAATACGATTTAAATCACTCGACGTTCCGGCCGAGTCGCGCCGACCGTGGCTATGGGTTTAATTATTTGATTAGGGAAATGACTTACGCTTCCTACTGGGCTATGGGGGAATGAATTTCGCACGTAGTTTTAATCTCATACATGTGCACGAGTTACGCGAATTCGTTTTAGGACTTAGAGCTTAGATACATTATGCCATTACATTCGGTATGACACGGCCGAAACGTCGGAAATTTCAAAAAGTAGGATGGTAAGTATATATGAGTTTGTGTTAAGTCCCGTTACGCGCTATAGCGCTATTAACACTTTAATATCAGTCCTAGAAAGGTGATACGTATGCTTGTGTTAGGTATGGGTTCACTTCAGTAATTTATTTTATTACTTTTGTTTTTTATTTTTGTTTTTTTGGGAAAACAATATCGAAATACATGCTGATTTAATAATAGACATAAAAAATTACGTTGATCAGTAAAGTGTTATAACGGAGATGGGGATTGAACCATGATTTCCCGTTTACAATCCTGGCATCCGTTCGGCTACCGAACGCCGACGTAGGTTAGCTTACAACGCGTTTGTCGATTGCCTCAGACGGCCTTTTTAGCATTACCAGACTTTTTGGGAGAAGCAAGAAATTTAAAGTGTTCCTTAAGTCGTGTGATCGATACACTACCATAGGTTTTCTAGGGAGAATGGTATCACGCACTAATTCAAATCATCATTCACTATTAGATTCTTGAGGGGTTCGGATCGGATCAGGAGCGCAACAACCCGAGGGCGCCATTAACCGACGACTAGAACCTCGGTTCGGGTGGGGAGGAGCACCCAGGTACATGTCTGTACCTGGTATAGAGCGCGTGTGAACCGGGTCTTCGGACCCTTTTTTACGAGTACGGTGTCTCGGGCCTATGCGAGTGTGCACGTGAATGTAGTGACATTTTGTGGAGCGGGCGGGGCTTTTGTTTGAGGCGTAGAAGCCATTATTGACCTTTTAACGCGTTTTAAACCCTCACTCTCTTATAATAACAGTAGTAGAGAGCATTTCATATCAAAAGCTCATATGAAAACAAAACATTTTGTAGTTAAGCTTCACAAGAAACCCTGTTAGTTTCACGTTTAAACTGTACCAACGCAACGTTTCAACCAAGATAACCGCGCTACAAACTCTGTTATCTTAACGATGTTTGTTTACTTCAACTGCAAAAACGGCTTCAAGTTAGTAAATATACGAATGCGTTTCTTGCTTGGGTGGTTGGCGTTAGTGGGAAGTTTTGCGATTTCAGATTGGATTAGTACGGTTATTGCACTGTTCCCCCTATCCTATCAAGGTACTGGGGTTCGAATGTGTTGTGGATATTTTTAGAATATGGTTATTTATGTTATTTAGAAATTACTTATTTCATAATTTCATATTTGATGTAATTCTTGCAATTTATAAAAAAAAAATTAAAAATCTTATTGTGTAATTGTTTGTTTTCACATGTAAAATAATTAAATAGCCTACCAGTCTCCTGCAACTCGCTGCCTGTCAAAACAGGGGCCTAACTGAAAAATCATGTTTTACAGAAATTGATATAATAATTGTGAAGATTTGTCAATAGCATAATATGTCTATTTATTAACCTCAACTATATAGATGTTAAATATTTTTTAAAATTTATAAAATACAGTGAATAAATTAAACGCCCACCCGACAATCCGGGCGGCTGCACTGACCGCTATGCTACCGGGAAGGCTGATGTAAGCGCTGAATTTGCTTTATAATTTTTGAGTGCTAATAGCGGCACAGTGCCATCTATCCACCGGTCATTGCAACCGATGGATATAAATGTTATTTGTCTATAAATCTTGCTAGAAATAAATAAATATTTAAAAAAGAAAATGTTTTGAGCCATATATAAAATGTTTTTGTTTTGTTTATATAATTTTAACGCAAATTTTGTTGCTATACAAATTACAACATGTTAACGACGGTAGTTGTTGACATTGAATTGGCGCCTTTGGCTTTCAAAGTAAAAAAATAAATAGTGTTGAATAATTTCGGCGGGATGGTTAGAACCACGATAGCTCAATTGGAAGAGCACGTGACCCGGTATGTCAGAAAGGTGCAGGTTCAAATCCTGCTCGTGAAAAAATTTTTTCAACATTGTGTTTTTGTAATTTGAGCCATATCTTTTAGTGATTAAAAGATATGGCTCAAATTACGCAAATCACAGTTTTTTTCTTTGAACATTATAACTGGTAATCGCTGGGTTTGGTGTGTTATTCGCAATAAAGTTTGGAATGTTCCCAGTACGATTTTACGTGGAGCTGGAAAATGAGACATTTTTGTATATATTTTTTATTTTCTATCTTTCTTTCTTTCTTTCTTTCTTTCTTTCTTTACAACTGTCCTGCTGCTGGAAAATGCCCGCATCACTGAAATCAAGTCGTATGATTTTCTTGATGGGTATTGGTATTATCACAACACTTTCCAAATTCGGGTTGATGATCACAAACCCGGACTTTGCCCGACCTGGAAATTGAAGCCCGGCTCGATTATCGGGCCGAGTGTTCAGCCTAGTCGGCAAAACACCTCAATAAAAATACCTAATTCTAAAGCTTGAAAGGAATTTACTTACAATATTTTCTATGTCGAAATGTCATTACAGTTTCAATGTTTCACGGAAGCGAATTCGCCAGAAGGAACTTTTTATCTCAAACGATTCCAACCAACTCCTGACAAAGGTTCTCTTAGCGTAATGGTTCAGGTAAATTTATTTAAAGGTGAATATCTCGGCTCGCTCCCACGGTTTTACATTGGCTTAAGAAAACGTTTGATGCCAATGCAAATTTTATAGGTTTAACGCTTTTCAGGCTAAATAACTGGTTTGATGGACTTTGCTTTTATATTTATAATATTATATTATATATATATACAACAAAATAAATAAAACATTTAAAAATATAAAAAACAGGGGTCCACCGGTCGGGACCAGGGTCCAAGCTACCGGTGGTTAGGGCTGCAGAGACAGGAACCTCCTCACAATGCGTGCCGTATCGAGGAGTACTGCCTTCTGAATCAGGTCGTTTATTCTAATTATTATTTTATTTTTTATTACCTTGCTACCTTTTATTACTCGTCAATTTCAATTACCAGGTCTGGCAAAGTGTGTTTCGGATTTTTCGATGCATACCCGGGTTTATGATTAAACCAATTGTAGTGATGACTTTATATCTGAGATGGTGCCTTTACCCAGCAGTGGGACAGTTATATGCTATTCACTTTGCTACTTTAAGTATTTACTACTGTAAATACTTAGATTTTATTGGACTGTCATTGAAGATACAGAAGTATTTTCGCACTATAAGCTCATTTTGCGTGAAACTAATCATAATTACTTGGGTCAAATTGTATGATCATTATAAAAACAGCCTTATTGCCATTAATCACGTTTCAGTTTTGTTTGTTTCGACTTGAATACGAAGTGACTATAATGTACTAAATTTTATTTAAAAAAAATGTTTTTTTTTTTTTTTTTTTTTATACTTAGCACGGCAAATGACTCCACACCACCTGATGTTAAGTGGAAATGGAGTCCAGACGCGAAGACAACAAGTGCAGCGTGAAAACAACGCAGCATCAGTCAACCTCACTCTGCCGGCCCACAAGGTGCTTCTTCACGCCTCGTTTGAAGGACCCCATATCATAGGAAAGAGGGAAAACATGTGCTGGTAGACTATTCCATCTTTTGGAGGTGCGACAAAGAAACGAGTCACCAAATTTCTTTGTGCGCGATGGGATATGTGTGACAGTGAAGCGGTGACACCGGAGAGCAGCACGTGTACTCCTATGGAGGAAGGGAGAAGGTGGGATAAGGTCAAAGAGTTCTTTTATTATTACATGTAGTTGGACGAGTTTAAAATGATGCAGTGGTTAACGCGCTTGGTCTGCGATTGCTGAAGTGAAAAAACTTTCACAAAGTCTGGCCATCCGAAGGGTGACCAAAATTTGATCATATCGAGCCCCTCCTTGTTTCGAAAGGCACTTCGCAGCCTATAGTCCCGGCCGCATTAGCAGTCGTTAACAATCCGCACTGGGCCCACGTGGTGGTTTATGGCCTGTTATGGTGTTTCCATTCATAAGGAAGGCTCGTGCCCCAGCAGTGGGGACATAAAAAAAAGCTGGTGATTATGTTGTATAATCTCAAAGATTTTTAATTTCAAGATAGCCGCTATAAAATGGCTTTCACATCGTCAGCAGTTAAACACATAACTGTTGGTTTGCCAAAAGGTTTTGCAGGCTTATTGAAAAGGAGGGCTAGCAATAATTCTAGTTTAAGCATAGCCACATCCATGTTACGAACGCTGAAATTCATAAGCCAAATTCATTCATGGAATATTTCACTCGGGAAATATGTGGAGAAGTCAGCGGGTTTTTTTCTGTATTTCTCCCCAGCATAGTGAAAAAAGCGGAAATACTCCTAGGGCCGCGGCCTCGACGTCAGCGGTGAGCGGGGCGGGAGCGGTGGCGGCACGGAGAGCGAAAATGCCTGTCTTCGTCGGTAGCGGGTGGGCGGGCACATTGCTCGGCATTACCGCGGCGTCAAAAGACTCAAAATCTGTGATCAATAACAGTACTAGATTCCCGATAAGCGCTCTACAAACAGTCCGAGAAATGAAACGACAAATACTCTTTTGTGGTGTTATTTGAATTACATTTGAACAGTATTAAATATAAATATTTTACAATCTTAATTATGTTAAGATTAAAATTTAAGGTTTAATTTAAACTGTTGAGGCTATAGAACTTTTTTACAACATTTACAATATATTGTATATAATATTGTTATATACAATATTCACAGCTATGTACACTTAGGATAGAAACTATTAAGATGGCGTCTACGCCACGCGTCTCGCGGTTACGCCCGCGCCTCGCGGTTAATTATGGTTTGCATTCTTCAACAGGGTTCTGCGTCGAATCGAAAGTCCTAGACTTAGTAAGTACACACCATCATAGCTACTATGAGTATGTTAAGGTAATATTTTCGAAATTACATTAATACCGGCACACGTCGCGACGACTCGTGTAGCTGTGCCGAGATCGAAATTGCAACCCGCAGGATGCGAAAGCGCTGCCGCTCCGCCCGTTTGACATTAATAGTATTGCGTCACACACGCGCTATCACTAGAGATGCGCGATACATCGATTTTGAATGAACATTCCTCATTTGTACACCTACGACCCGGTCAATCCAAGCCGAGGCCTTTAGAGGTACGCTTAGGTTGTTCTGCTCCCGATCCGATCCAAACCCCTCGAATAATGTAGTAGGGAAAGTGGACACGCTTGCGCGATGCCATTCCCTCTAGAAACTTTCTGAAGGTCTTTCGATTTAAGCTTGAGTAACCCTTTAAGTTTCTCGCCGCCCGTGCCCCCAAAAAAAGTCCGGTGACGTTGAAAAGGCCCGGGACCAACAGAAACAAAAAAAAGCGTCACCACTCTCCGCCCCGCCACCGCTCCCGCCCTGCTCACGTCGAGGCTGCGGCCTTAAACCCTTGCCCCGAGGGATAATAATTTCCAGTGTCAAATTAGGGTAACATTTTTTTTTGCGTTTCGCCCGAGTAAGCATTCTCTTGTTGGCGGAAAGTTCATAACGTTAATTTGAATGTTATCCTCTTTTAAAGTAATCTAGTTTTTGAGGCTACAATGACGCAGTAGCTTGCGTATTTAGGTAGAGTTTTTAAAGGTTCAGCAAAATTGTTGTGCCACCGAATAAAAAAGATAAATGAAATTATCTCAGACTCAAAAGGCACATTTTAGCCCATCATCAGCTCATTTATATGTCCCTGGGGCTGGGGCACGAGCCTTCCCTATGAATGGATAGGGAAAACGGGCCATAATAATCATTATCTCTGCATCAGGTTCATCTACGGTTTGCGTAAGTTCGACCATGTGTCTGAATACAGGCAAAAGCTTGAATAGCTTCCTATTAGGTTGCGTCGCGAAGAACATAGTACTCTCACCCTTGTTTTTAACGGACTGTATGATCCTCGTACTCCTTCTTACCTCAAGGAGTGTTTCCGATTTCTCGGGGTGGATCACAACCGGGAGCTCAGGTCAAATACAGATAATGTCCTAAAGCCTCCTTTTACTGGATCTGGATATTTTAAGGACTCTTTTACAGTTAAAGCTACGTTTCTTTGGAACCAACTACCGCCTGAACTCCGTCATTCTAAATGACTTTCCACCTTTCAATCCAAACTGCACAAGCATTTACTACTTGAGTCATCTGCTAGTAACATGTTATAGTCTATTTGTTTAATGTCTGAATATAAGTATATAATACATTTTATTTATGTATGTATGTGTGTGAAGGGTATTATTTGTACTATTTAATGTTAGCGCACTTCCTCTATTTCTTTCTTGGATTCTCTAACCCAAGGTTGTCTAGAGATCGCTTGTAGCGATAAGACCGCCTTTCCCCATATACTTGCTTTAAGTTTTTGTTTAACTGTTGTTTTCCTTTTGTTTCCATTTGTGTGAGCAATAAAGAATGTATCTATCTATCTAAACCACCGCGCGGGTCCAGTGCGGATTGGTGGTTGTTAACGACTGCTAATGCAGCCAGGACCAAAGGCTTCACGTGAATTCCAAATGACGGAGGAGCTCGAGATGATAAAGTTCTTGTCACCCATCCGATGACCGGCCTTTGCGAAAGATGCTTAACCTCAGCACTCGCAGACTGGGTACGTTAACCACAGCGCCATCGAGCTCCTCATTCCTCCTCATTTTAGCCCATTAAGCCGTTACTGGCATGATGGTCACAGTCTCAGTCAAACGCTTACACAGCATCCTTTACTTATTATCTTAAGGATTATAAAATACAACAAAATATTGCTAATTACTTTATTTCTTTACTTATAATGAAAAAAAAAGCGCAATACTCACAATACCATCACCAATATTCCTAATGACGCAAGGCAGCAGCGCCGTTGAGCCAGTCTGTGACGTCACCACCGTGTTGTTTTCGGTACCGAAGTACTTCTCCGGCGTGTTGTTGTACAGGTCTTCCAGAGGCGGGAAAGAGACAGTCAGCTCGTTCTGTTCCACTTTTAAAGTCGGCGTTTGAGTCGGCAGCGGAGGGGGGGAGGTACCTGAAAAGATAAAGTATATGTTTACTAATTTTAAGTTTTAGGGGCATTACGGTGCTGATTGGCAAAGCGTCATCATCACCAGCAAATTTTTATGTCTCCACTGCTGGGAAACGAGCCTTCCGTATGGACGGATAGGTAGAATAGGTCATTAAAACCACGCGGGCTCAGTGCGTATTGGTGGTTGTTAACGACTGATAATGCAGCCGGGACCAACGGCTTTACGTGCCTTCCGAAGCTCGGAATTCGCAATAATAAACTTTTGGGCACCTATCCGATGACCAGCTTTTATAAAAGTTACTTAACCTTAGCGATCGCTGGCCGGGCGCGTTAACCACTGCGCCATCGATAGCCGAAGGATCAGGAAGGCTACAATTCTTGGATTTCTTTGCTACAGAAAAAGGCAGCCGAAGTGGTTTCGTATTTGCTTGTTTGGGTTTATTTTTACGACAGTATTAGAAAACAAGTCTGCAGTCCCCCTGAAGGTTAGCTAGCTATCACAAGATACTTAGACCAGTTGCTGCTTCTACCGGTTGCGTTTTAGACGAGATGATACTTAGACCAGCTGCGTTTTAGACCAAATGCTACTTCTACCAGTTGCATTATAGACGAGATGATAGTAACCCTTCTGAGTTTCTTGTCGGTACCGACATCAGTCACAGTTTTCCGCCAGAGATTTATCAACCGTTAGGGTAAACACTTTGCCTTCATCTTGCGTGAACTTAAGTAAACTAAACTTTATAAAATTTTATAAACTAAAAAGGTTACATTACAATCTATTTATGTTAAATGTCCACGAGAGCTGCTGCTGCCAAACTGTTACACAGTTTGGCAGATAATATAAAATGCAATGTACCGCCTGCACATCAACCTACCACAAACTGACATATTTCCTCAATAGTCTTTCAACTTTATGTCTTAACAATGTGGTTGAAAATGTATTGAAGAAATTTTGTCACTGCACATCAACAGGCGTCTGTACTGTTAGTTGAAGAAATAAAAAAAGTGATGATTAAGGCCAATGGTGGAAGCGCACTTTATTTATTTATTCATCTTAGCTTAAATCTACCTTTACAGTGTAACACCAATACGACAGAAAAGCACTAGGTAGGTATTAAGTACAAAACATATTATAAATAATGCAACTCTTGTCAATTCGTTTAAAGAACAAGAAAAAATGTCTGTTCTTAAGACTATTTGGTTAAGGGTGCGCAGCGTGCGCGTCAGCGGAGCACAGTGCAGGAGTAAGGTTCGCCCCCTGGGCACCGACAGTAACGGTGGTAGGCGGCGGCGCCACGTATTCATCGGGAACACACAACCTCACCAAACTAAGCAATTCTGGGTTGTGAACAGCTCCGCGAATCAGCTTAAAAATGTATAGTACTAAGGCTAGGTCTCTCCGCACACTCAGTTTAGTACATAACTTATATACTTAACCTGGATCCCCAACTACTGAGGCTTTTTTTTTTTTTGAGAGAGATTGCTGATTGCCGCTGTGGCATTTTCAGCTTCACCGGGCTTTTTTGGGGGCGGCGAGGAACGTAAAGGGTCCCTCAAGCCGTGTTAAACGAATCACCTTCAGAGGTTATCTAGAGGGAACGGCATCGCGCACAAGTGCGCGTCCCCGTGCCCTACTAGATTCTCCGAAGGGTTCGGATCGGATCGGGGAGCGGAGCAACCCGAGGGCGCCTCTAAAGGCACGGACCTCGGCTCGGGTTGACCGGGCCGTGGAGGAGGAGAGAAGGCACTGAAGCACTGGCTATAGTATCTCTGAATGTCGGAACACAACAATGCTACTACGAGTAACATTGATGTATGGCGACAACAATTGGATAAATTTTGTAGCCTAAACAGAATTAAAAAAAAAAAACATTTCTCCATTCATTAGAAAAATTACAAAAACACAAGGTTATTCTCCACGTTTCAAGCGCTTTTAACGTAACGTCCCGTCTATAAATAATTGTGTTAATTCCCGATAAGCCACGTCCCATGTTTACTCATTATAATAAGCTTACGCACTAATAATCCAGTGTCGATTATTTTTTGAGTCCATTCATTCTCAGTAGAGAATCTCCCCTTAATGAGGTGTATTAAAAAACGAACAAAAATACTGATGATTTTTTATTAATAACGGGATTATTACTTTGTTTGTTGTTGTCTTTTTTTTTAAATTTATTTAGTGAACCACAAACAAGTTTACAATACAGATTTACAATATTATTCTTATGTCTAATTTAGTTATTGTCAACTCAACAGCGATGGTTGCAGGTAACATAAAAAAAGTAATAATGACAGTGAAACCCAGTCAGAGTCATATAAAAATAAATTAAATATGTGTAACAATAAATGAATCAATTATGCAAGTGTGTGCAATACGTATGTGTGAGTAAGTGTATATTATGGCTTTAAATGTATGAGCGCATCTGTATGTTGGACTTTATATCTGTATACAAAACTAATAATGAATATTATAATTATATTTGGAATATACGTGGAGACGTGAGTGAGTGTAGAATACAACAGATAAACAATATCAGGCAACATGTTCAAGCAAACAAAGGCAGCTTTTTTTTTTATATATATTTACGGGTAAGCACAGTGCTTTGATCACACCTGATGTTAAGTGATGATAAGGCCAGTGATGGAAGCGCACTTCACCCGGGATCCTCAACTAGTGAGGTACTGGCTATCTTATCTCTAGCTGCCGGAACACAACAATGCTACAAACATTGATGTTATGGCGACATATTTAGATAAGATGGTGGTAGCTAGCCAGGCGGACAAACAAGCCCTACCACCAACCAAACCGAGTACACAAACATGTACCCCCCGCTAGGAATCATACCCGGGACCTCTGGGTCTAAACCGGTGGTCTTAGCCACTAGACCACAGAGGCGGTTAAATTCTGTTTTACTGCAGAGCAAATGCCTCCATCATTGAAATCGAGTCATCGCTACAATTGATGGATATTGGCTTAAACCACGCTTACCAGATGCGGATTGGTGACGACAAACTCGAGCTGTGCATCTAAAATCCGAAATACACTTTGCCTGACCTGGAAATTAAACCCAGGACCTCCCGATAACGAACCAAGCGCTTTGACAATCAGCCATGACATTACTCCAATTACCTAACATTGGATGGGTATGCTGAGCATATTTTATATTTCTGAGCTAACATAGTGCTCTAGTACACACGCCTGCACATCGACCTATCCAAAACTGTCAAATTTCTTCAATACATTTTCAACCGTATAGGTACCTAAGTAATAAAATTCAAAGTTTATTGAGAAAATTTGACAGTGTGTACTTACGACTGAACAGAAATCGTACAGGGTGTCCCAGAATGGGTAAATCAAACTGCTATGGGAGGTAACTTGACCTCTGACCTACCCCTAAAAAATATGAAAAAAATATAAATGTCATGACTATTAATTTTTATTTTTTATTTATTTTTTATTGAAATTGTATGCAATTTTCTTAAGTTTATACATCGTACCGCTTTGACAGTTTTCATGACGACATAACAAACAAATCATTTTGTATTGGAAAATTAAATTGTCGTTTTTAGTATTTTCCGTTACTTGTCATTTATTTTTCTCATCGTAAAACGTTCCCTGAACTTCCACAAATATTTCAAAATCAAAATTAGCCAAATCGTTTTAGCCATTCTCGAGTTTTAGCGAGACAAACGGACAGCACTTGATTTTTATATAGATATAGATATAGATTTTGAAGCATACTTTGTAATATTTTTCATCAAAGGACTTTTAGTTAATTTCCGGGCACTTGTCAACAGTTAACAAATCTCTTAGTATTTTTTGGTTTATCATCCAGCCACAATCACTGCATAGAAATCAAAGACCGGTCGAGGCGCTTCAGACTGTCTTTTCGATAAAAAAAAAATTACACAAGATAAATAAAGAGAAAACAAAAGATAAATAAAGATGGCACCTTGCACACACTAACCTAATTTCCGTGACTCGTGAAAAACAGGGTGAGAAGACGGGTAGATAAAGGGAAGTACAAAACTATAAGAAATGGGGTTATTCCAAAGAACCACTATTTTTCGAGACAAACAAGCCCTTTTTGAACTAAATATAGTCACTTACGTTCGAGTATGAATTAAAGGAATGGAAAGTGCACTTCTATAAAAAGGAGAGCATTTTCGAAAATAAATGCTCTGGCTGTGTTTCTTGCCGGTTCTTCTCAGTACAAGGTCTTACGCCCGCATTCTCCTGCTCGTGACTGTAATGAGCGTCACATGTAAACAGTTATAACTCTTAATACAATGGAATAAAGGTCAAAGTGTATACGTATATATATATATATATAAAGAAATTTATAAGAGTTCAATTTGTAGCCTAAACCACAGCCTAAACTGAATAAAAATCATCTGAATTGAATTAACAGGATACAATTTTTGTTTGTTATTTATTGTTTCAGAGTATCCAAAAGTTCGATCAATTGCATTGCTAGTACTCAAAGCAAGACCTACTTTCTTGTAACCTCGCTGGAATTAAATCTAGGTGACCAGACAAAGAAGCGTCAGTCATCCGGTGGCAAGCTGGACTGACGACATTACCAGGATAGCGGGAAAGCCGTGGATGCGTATGGCTTGGGACAGAGAGATGAATGAAAATGATGAATAATTAATGATACTCAAGACAAAACACAGAGGTTGCGAGCCCGTTGGCTTAGGAAACCACAAATAAACTAAATAAACCATACATATTCCGTAGATACGTAGATAAAAGTACAAACAATAATTATTATATGAAATCCTAAAATGTTATAATCAACTCGACTAGGTATTTGTGTAGTATCAGAGTGTTTGGACTGTGATAATGAATTGTATATTGATACATCAAATAACGTTACGATGTATTGTTATGTTTCTAGCGACTGTTATAAAATAATACATTAAAGTATATATTATGGGATATGATTTTTTTTAAATTGTTGTTACAAAATTTACTTTTAGCGAAAAAACGTTGAAAAAGAATTTTCGAAACATAAAATTTTCGAAAGGCGGGCAACGCATCTGCGATTCCTCTGGTTTTTCGGATGTCCATGGGCGGCGGCGATTGCTTCCCATCAGGTGACCCGCCTGCTCGTTTGCTTCCTTCTAATATAAAAAAAAACCATACTTTCTCTTTCTTTTAAAGTTGTTTCTATACAACGTTTACTCTTCGTTCAAACCCCCCACACCTCCACAATAATGGGTGGAGGGGGGAGATATGTGATAAGTCACCCGGACATTATTCGCAGCTTCGTTTCCCTATTGATTCATGTCGTCGATATTTTCAGGAGAAGAAATTACGTAATACTGAGACGGTGTTGGCATAACATATCTTCTTGAGTATTAGATTAGGATTATTTTTGAGCTGATATAAGCATTTATCATTCGCCTTCACTGTTCCCTATCTGAGGAGCTCGATGGCTCAGTGGTAAACACGCTCAGTCTCCGATTGCTTAAGCAAGTTTAGCAAAGGCTGTTCATTGGATGAACAAACATTTATTATCTTGAACTCCTCCGTGCTTTAGAAGGCACGTAATGCCGTTGCTCCAGGCTGTATTAGCAGTCGTTAGCAACCACCAATCCACACTGAGCCCGCGTGGTGGTTTATTTCCCGTTCTCTCATTGGCGTTTTCATCCATAAGGAAGGATCATGCCGCAGCTGTGGGGACATAAACATGAGATCTTATTCGGGGTTGGCGCAACATTCATCTTCTTCCATTGTCCTGGATCAGCTGATATTGCAACATTTATTCCTATCTTTAACATATTATCATATTTCACACGGTTTTCCATCTTTTCTTCAGTCGTCCTCTTCGCCCGTAGCCTTTGACTTTAATGCTCATAATCATCACATGCTGATCATCACTCCTCATTACATGCCCATACCAAGATAGTCAGTTTTCTGTTACTGGTGCTACTTCCAGACTTCCCCTAACGAACTCATACTCTCCATTCTTGTTAATACAAAAACTACCACACCACAACACCACCTCAAGAAAAATCTTCAATTTTCAACAAAATAGACCGACGATCTGGTGAAGGTCGCGGTAAGCCGTTGGATGCTAGCAGCACAAAACCGGTTGTTGTGGAATCCTTGGAGTAGGGCTTTGTCCAGCAGAGGACGCCTTTTGGCTGCTGTGATGATGATGATGATGATATCACTATTATATCATAGGCACTAGCTTTTCTGAGAGCCTAAGGGGGCTCGAGAAGACAACCTTTGGTCACCCATCCTACTAACGGCCTTTGCGAAAGTTGCTCAACTTCAGTGATTGCCGAATTTACTCAATCGTGAAAATAATATAAACTTTTAATGGGTTAAAGATGATATCTTCCTAACTTTAATATAACAGTATAAAATAAAATGAATGTTCTCACGACAAAATGTATGCACACAGACACTTTATCATCGCTGTTATTTCAAGAAAGTGGGAATATAGCAACAATACAGCTAAGTGACTTACAAGGTAACGTGTTTACCTTGCAAAAATACCCTGTTTCGTCTTTAATACAACCATTTGTCATTGTCGAGACGATGTGAGAAGGACTATGAGCGTAATAATAACATCAAGATTGTCGTTCATGCAATAAGCAAGTTGTTGTTTTGTTTTTTGTTACTATGCTGGGAAATAAGCTTACGCTGGCTTGATGGAAATTCGCCATTGCAGCTCATGGATGCTTGTATTGCAGCACCAAGGATAGTCTTTTTTTTTAGAGGACCAACTACCGAGTTTATTGATAGGATCTTCTCAATAGATGAATGCGTCCTGACTCGTACTAGATTTTTTCGAGAGTTTGGTCTGTTATTATATTGCCTCTGACGGCATTTTCTGCGTCACCAGATATTATTGGAGGCGGTGACAAATTTAAAGGGTTTCTCAAGCCATGTGATCGTAACACCATCAGAGGTTTTCTAGAGGGAAAGGCATCACGCACCAGTGAGTTTCCCCGTTTCCTACTAGATTCTCCGAGGGATTCGGATTGGATCGGGAGTGAAACAACCTGAAGTGCCTCTAAAGGCTAGGGTCTCGGCTCGAGTTGATCGGATAGTGGGGTCGGGAGGAGCGCTTAGGTACATGCCTGTACCTGGTATAGAGCGCGTGTGAACCAGGCTTCGTATCCTTACTCTACGGTCTTGGACCTGAGCGAGTGTGCATGTTTGGTGAAATTCAGACTGACTGTTTTATATTGCTACCGAGAGTGAGCTCGCATAAATAAAATTAGAATCGTTGGCGTAGTGACAGCTTGGCAGTGTGGTCTTCATCAGTTAATGTTCAAGTAAGAAGGGACTGAATAAGGTCACTAACAAGTTTACAAACTTAACATAGTAGTAGGTAAAATAATATTAAATAACATAACATTTACATATTTATTTACAATAAGACAAAGAACCTAAAACTAAAAACCTTAAAAAATATAATATAATAACTAAAATATATTATTATACTGGCAGCGTCCCCTCTTTGAATAGCTAGACTACTTCTTTGTCCGAGGTCTCCTGTAATGTCTACTAACCTTTTTGCTATTTCCTTAAAAATTAATTAATTTCTTATTGTAAGTAAATATGTAAATGTTATGTTATTTAATAAAGGTTTACAAACAAAAAAATATATTAATATTTATCAGTAATAATGTTTATCTTTAATGAGACAAAATAGTGTTTTATATTGTGAAGATTTAAATGGAAAGCAAATTGTCATAAAATTGCTAAACATTGTTCATTAATTCGACGTACATAAATAAGCCTTCTTCGAAAATCAAAATTGAAAATGATTTACGTAGATAAGTAAGTATTTATAAAGTAAACAGTTTTAAAGCATTCCTTTTACGTCTGATTATTCGAAATAACTTAAGAGTATTTTCATAAAGAGATGCATCAATATTAGTAAGACCGTTTGCAAGCAGCAAGCATCATCCATCATTTAGAATATTGTTTTGAAATAATATTTACAGCGCAATTTTGTTACACTTCTTAATTCGAAAGCAATATTCTTTGGGTGGACTGTGATTGACAAAATGGATAAAGAAGAAGAAGAAAGAAAGAAAAACATTTATTGACACACACACACACACACACACACACACACACACACACACACACACACATAAAATACAATACAGTCAAAACAAAGCAAGAACACAAACAACAAAAAAACAATTAAATGAAAATATAAACAAAAAGCAGTGTGTGAGGCCAACAAGGACCCTGTCTCAGCATATTACCCCTACGACACTCGAAGATGGGCCGAGCACTGTAGGAGTGCTGTTATTCTGTCAGGGCCGCCGGAGGGAAACGATGACGAGGTTATGATTTAAGCAGTAAGTTAGCTCAATTGGAAGAGCACCTGACCCGGTATGTCAGAAGGGTGCAGGTTCAAACCCTGCTCGTGGAAATTTTTTCAACATTGTGTTTTTGTAGTAAGTTAGTGTTACTATCAGCAGAGGTGTACACCGGGGTCTGTAAAAGTGACAGTTTTTTATCCGCCAGATCTTTACCAGTGTTAATAAAATAATTATTTGCGTTATTAGCAGTTATTTGAAGAGTTGGATGCGCTTGAAGCAAGTTTAATGAGTTATGTTTTTGTTTCGACATGTAAGTATTGTTTTTAATATGTTTCCATATCTTGTTATTATCAGTTCCAGCTGACTCTAATGATGATTTTTCGTAATTGATTTTTATTTTTTTCAATACATCATTACAGAAATTTCTGTATATTTTATATGATAATTGCTGATATTGGACTCTGAGGATTTCATTTAGCGGACATATGCAATTTGTCTCTATGTTTCATACAACGAATAAGCCCTGGAGTAATCCATGGTTTCGAATTATGCAATTTCTTACTTAATTTAATATTTGATTTAGTATTTTTATGAATAGCTTGTTGTTTATTTTCTACTATACATGACATTATTGAGCGGAATTAAAAATTTAGCTTAGCGATTGAGCGAGTATTATTTACTTTAGGTAATTTACAATTTAAGGTTAGTAGGGCTGCAGAATGGTTGGTTATTGTTGAGTTAGTGTTCGTGTTTGGATCATGTCATGATCCAAACATAGACCACTTTGGTGAGTAGGCAAAGTGTGCGCAGGAAGCAAGCCATGAAAGGAGCATACATTGAGGTAGTCATTTGAATCGCTTTTTTTGGGTCTACTACTAATATTTATGTCTCCAATCATAACTAAATTTCTATAAGAGGATAAATTTTGAAGTATACTGCTTAAAGAGTCGACAAAGAGATTCGCGAACATAGTGAATAACCACATGAACTGTTTATAGCATGTTGCGTTCCGCCATCACCGTAATAATGGTACTTTTGTGTTCCGACAGTTAAGTAGAGATAAATAATAGCCAGCTTCTCAATGGTTGAAGATTACGGATGAAGTGCGCTTCCACCTTCGGCCTTGTCGTCAACTTAACATCAGGTGATATGAATGCCAAATGCTGACCCGTAACGGATAAAACAATAAACACTCTGAAAGTAGCTTGTTAGGAATCGGCTACTAAATCTATTTCAGCCATCTTTTTATTGAAGAAGAAAAATAATATTGATATAATCTATCATAATTAAATGTTTTTGTTTTGTCTATATAATTTTAACGCAAATTTTGTTGCGAAACAAATTACAAAAACACTAATGTTGAAAAAATTTCCCTTTGACTTTCAAAGTAAAAAAAAGTATATAGTGTTGAATAATTTCGGCGGGCTGGTTAGAAACACGATAGCTCAATTGGTAGAGCACCTGAACCGGTATGTCAGAAGGGTGCACGTTCAAATCCTGCTCGTGGAAACTTTTTCAACATTTGTGTTTTTGCTATCATAATAAGTTAAGAATTAAGTATATTTACAGTCTTTGTTGAACAGATGCAACAAATGAAATTAAAACTTAAACCTAATTGGCTTTTTCAAAGTAACATACGCAAATTATTTTACATTTATTGAGTATTTTCACTCACAAGATCGCAACCCAAACGTAACGGATGCTCCTTAAATAGAACTCCTCAAAAGTTAGGTCTTATGATAAGACAACCGTGTTGTCTGACAAAATTGCTCAAATAAAACAGTCTTCAAATAAAACATTCCTTTTTAAATGTTGGGAAAAGTTTTGATCAAAGACAAATGTTTTACTGCACATTGCCTCTGGGGGATTGTACCTAATAACTTCGTTTGATAGTTGCCTAACCCGATAACGAGTATCACTAGAACGTTCAAAGGCAAATCGTCCGTAACGTAGGATTCCATTAGTAAAAGTTATTTTAACTACTTTGACATAATGAACCCTTAAAACACTTTGATTCTTTTAAAAGAAAAAAGGTATTTAATTAGTCATATCTATATAGTGAAATAATAAATTATATTATACCTTTTTAAACAGATGATTTCAATGATGATGACCTTTGCACAGCAGTGAGACAAATATAAGCTATTCACTAATACTACCTTTTTTTAAAATTGTTATGCATTCTCGTTTCGGTAGCCGAGTGTAAAAGCTCTCGGCCCAATATCCTAAAATCCTGGGTAGAATTTCCAGTACAGGCACGTTACTGGAATTTTCAATATAAATTCTAACGATGGAGGCTTTTGCCCAGTTGTGGGACAGTATTCAGACTAATTACTAACGATGATAGCTCGATAGCGCAATGGGTAACGCGCCCGGTCTGCGAGTGCTGAGGTTAAGGTTCGCAAAGGCCGGTCATTGGATGGGTGACCAAACATTTATCATCTTGAGCTCCTCCGTGTTTCGAAAGGCACGCTAAGCCGTTGTTCTCGACTGCATTAACTTCGTTAATAACCACCAATCCGCAATGAGTCCACTAGGTTTTTATGGCCCGTTCTCCCTATCCATCCATAGGGCTCGTGATCCAGCAGTGGGGACATAAAATGAGCTGATAACGATGTCTGGCGATGTGAAGTGCAGACTCTTATACAACATCAGTACAATTGTCTGCCGTTGTAGTTTGCAGTTAACATCAGGTATTAAAAGGAAATGTTAATAGCGCGTTCAGTATTTACCTTCGCCAGCGCCTGTGACGGCGTGTATGAGGAGCACCACGACGCACACGCACCGCTGCCCCTCCACCGACATCGCTGCGGTGGCACCTGCGACAATGGAAATAGAAAACGTAAGAAAGTAACTTAAAAATAATAAAAAAAACAACTACATTAAAAAAAACATTAATATTTTTAAAGGATGTCCCAAAATTAACGCAAGATTTGAATTAAATAGAAAACATAACTTTTGGTATCCAAATTGTGATTTGATCATTTATGATCATAAAATACATAGGATAGGGTTATTGGAATAACACATCGGGCAAATGGCCTACGCAGCTTTGCTGGCACATACGCACTCTTTTATCGAAATTTTCCATGACCATTTCGCATAAATGTGGTTGTGGGCTTGTTGACATAGACCTTTGACTTTAAATAACCCCATAAAAAGAAATCTAAGGGTGTTAAATCACAGGATCTAGGGGGCCAATTCTGATCACCGAATCGAGAGAGTAGACGACTAGGAAATGTCTCATGAAGTAATTGAATTGTGTCACGGGCTGTATGGCATGTGGCACCATCTTGCTGAAACCACATGTCGTCTATATCAATATCAGCCAACTGAGGCAGAAATAACTGTGTTATCTTGTCGCGATATGGAGCACAGGAGCTGCCATATTTATGCAAAATGGACATGGAAAATTTCGATAAAAGAGTGCGTATGTGCCAGCAAAGCCGTGGAGGCCATTTGCCCAATGTGTTATTCCATAAATAATTCTATCCTATGTATTTTATGATTCAATAAAAATATCACAATCTGAAGACTAAAAACAGTGTTTTCTATTTAATTCAAATCTTGAGTAGGGGTGGCGCACAAATGATCGACAGTAACAAGTGATTGACAATTTTTCCCCTTAAAAATTTAAGATAGGGGCTAACTGATTTTAAAAGTCTTTAGCAACAATTGAATACATAACGACTGCTTCCTAGCTGTTATCCGGTAAAATTTAAATGATAAAATGTTTTTGTTTTGTTTATATAATTTTAACGCAAATTTTGTTACGAAACAAATTACAAAAACACAAATGTTGAAAAATTTCCACGAGCAGGATTTGTAAATAAAAAAAAGTAAATAGTGTTGAAATTTCGGCGGGCTGGTTAGAACCACGTTAGCTCGATTGGAAGAGCACCTGACCCGGTATGTCAGAAGGGTGCAGGTTCATATCCTGCTCGTGGAAATTTTTTCAACATTTGTGTTTTTGTAATTTAAATGATATTCTTATTATTAATATATTTTTTTACATTACTTTGTTACATTTTTAAATACTTTTCATTGATAAATTGATATTTTAATACTAAATCGGTAAAACGAAAGTAAATTCGTAGTAACATTGCAATAAATTAATGCAATGCAATGCATTATTATATAACAATTTTATTATTATTAGTTTTTTTTGTATCGTCTTTTTTGTATTTTTGTTTCACACATCATGATAAAAAATATATTTTGGCCTTACAGATTTTTTGTCTCAAATATGAGCTCGTTTCAATTCCTACCTTTTTTATATACCTAGTTTGAGGTTTGGACAGAAAGATTCAATTTTAAAACTCACCTTTAACAAACATCTATGTACTTGTATTCTATTAATATAAAGCCAAGAAGATGATGGATTGTAGATTAAAAAAGCGAGTGGATCAGACGATCACAAAATTTTATAAAAAAAAAATATTTTTTCCCTACAACGCAACGAGGGATTCCCACCATTATTTTTTTGACACGACTTTAATGAAAAATTCCATCCATCAAGTGTTCTGTGGAAAGAATAAAAAGCGTTATATTGGCTGACATAAATTATTATAAAAATTCAGACTTGACTTGAAGATATGTAAATCTATTGTAAGTCAGAAAGTGCTACTATTATCGTACAATACATCTTTAAATTATGACTTAAAAGGTCTTAAAAACTCAATTTAGTTACAAAATGTTGTCAGTTCACATGGCAGGATGATGAAGGCAGATTTATTGTAATATAAACGTCAGTATTTTTCTATCAACTCCAAACAATAGTAACTGATAAAATACAAATTGATGTCCTAAAAATAATATCAGCCTCTGGATACCGGCATTACATTGTATTGTAATCTCGTATCATTAATAATAACAACATGTAAATATCAGCCATTAGAATATAATTTATAGTATTAAGTTCGTCTAAGGAAAATTTTTGAAGGTTTAAATAAATAAATAAACTTTCTTAGACTCATACCAATTATCTAGCCCAAGAGAAGCTTCGTTATGAAACTCGTTAAATGGTTACTAGACAACGGATAAACATACTTAAAATACTTAAATACATACTTGTTATACATAGAAAACACCCAGACGTGGGACAATTTAGAAAAACAATAATGTCTAAATTGACCCGACCGGGGATCGAACCCGGGTTCTCAGAGATGGCGACACCATGAGAACCGGTGTACAAACCACTCGACCAAGGAGGTCGCGACACATTTCTTAAACTTCTTAAAAAAG
This sequence comes from Eudonia truncicolella, assembly GCA_949315975.1. Lineage (NCBI taxonomy): Eukaryota > Metazoa > Arthropoda > Insecta > Lepidoptera > Crambidae > Eudonia > Eudonia truncicolella. The sequence goes on along the minus strand of OX438848.1, from coordinate 1,774,776 downwards.
AAGTCAAAATCAAAAGTAGCGAAAAAATTCAGTGCCTAAGGCAGCCTTCCCGGATGCATAATGGTTCTACTGTAAAAGTAACTAAAATATACTGACAGTTTCTTCGTGTGTAGGTAAGTTGTTTTATTTTTCTTACAGCGGCGTACACAGGGGAACTACGTTAGGTCACCTACTCACGTAGTTCTATACTGAATGTTTTTGTTCAACAACAGAATAATACTACAGTTGAACTTAATCGACAAGATCAAACAATTTAATATTTACTCCAATACCTGCTTGTTACTACACTTATAAATTACATACATACTCTCACGTGCGTCGTCCTTTTCCAAAAATGGGGTAGCCAAAGCATCAAAATCACAAATACCTATTGAGTAATCTCACCGTTAGTGTCCTTGTGGGCTCTAACGGTCGATCGTTTGATTAATGTGGTGTTATTGTGGTGTTGTCACCACAATAAGCATAATCAAAGTAGGGCTCCATGGCGCAACAGATAACATCGGTGATAGGTTGCTAGCCGATTGCCTGATATGCGAGCATCTTGTTTGGAACACTTGTCCCTTAGACGGCTCCTATGACATGCACGGAAAGTTAGACAGCTGACACATTATTTTCACATCCTAGACCAGTATGAGATAAGTTCTATAATAGTTATCTTATTTAGTTTAACATACACTATACACAGTAATGACAAAGAATGGTATACTAAAAAAGTTACAGGTACAAGATGTACATGAAGAGGCATTATCTAGCCAAGTATGCAACATTCTAGGCCGCACCATCAATTGCCATCAGATGAGATCACGGTCAAATACTTGCCTATAGAGAATATAGAAAAGGTCGATATTCAGTCAGATTCTGGGCCTAATCAAGTATTAATCAAGACAACCCACATAAAAAGCTCCGACTTCAACTGCCCCTGGGATTTGTCTCAAGACGATAGCGTGTTGTTGAAGTTGAATAATCAGCTCCATTCTACACAGATTGGGGCAAATGACTCAACAAATCAAGTATATTGTTTTGACGAATTGCCTCCACATGATTGTATTAAAAAAGGTGTTGACTTGATGTCCGCTTGACGATGCCCAATTTTGACAACACCCTTATAATCGCCTATCGTCCCGTGGCTCATGAATGAATGGTGATGGCTTATTGGGCTCAATAAACTTTTGAATGTGGACATCATTTCTGTCATTGCTGACAACTGGTTTTTATTGTTCCTGATGAAAACAATGTTATTTATTACTATAATAAAACATTTATTTAAAGAAGAACTCATTATTGTGTATGTTACAGAATAGTGTAAGTACGAAAGACCCGTGCTCCAGCTGTAAGGACACAACATTTGCTACGGACGGATGATGATGAGAATATAAATTAAGATGACTCAAAACTTATTGGCGGGAAAGTGAAAAGTCATGTCTGCGGTATTGTTTTATTTTCTAAAATTTGTGATAAGTCGAATATTAATGCGAAATAATGGTGGATTATTAACCGTTAAGTGTTCGTAAGTGCGCATGAGTGTTGGCAAATGAAACTAAACAGTGCAACTTCACTTTTCAAATTCTCTCAAGAAGTCCGCCCGAGGAATTAGTGAAGCCCCACATCTTTACTAAGATACTCGAGGGGTTGGGGGGTATATCATTTCTCACTTCTTATTTCTATTATCATTCATCATCATCATACTGGAAGGAAATATTGTTTAATTATGTATTACTTGTAAGAAAAATTACTTTGACACTGGCTAAATGTGCTAATCGCAATAAGCCATCAACTAAAAAAAAAGATGTCACAAAAACAAAACACCAAATTAACTCTATACAAAATGATTGTCAAAAGCACTTTATTATATTCTATGAACAAAGTATACAAAGTGTAGAAATAAAACATGGTGTGAGGCTTTAAGAGTCCATTGATTTCAAAAAGATTTAACATCTCTAAATTTTACCACTTATTCTAGCGTCAATTATTATTAATGATTGCGAAGTATAAGTAATCATTAGCGTTGATTGATGTCTCTCGAGTGCAAAGGAAGGAAAGCGAAATATAATTACTTAATCCCCTCTGGTTGAGCGTTTATAGACTGATGATCATATTGTAAGTTCAGTGTAACTCCTTGAGGATGTTTGAAAACGTAAGGGACTAAAATCTTGTAATGTATTATATTTGAGTGTGCTCATGTCGCAAAAAAAGAAATATTATTTAAAAACTAACGACTTTTATGTCGACCCAAATCGAAACGAAAGCTTTAATATTTATTGTTATTTTACTGTATAGTCCCTACCTACGCTATACTCGTATAATGGTTGAACAATTGAATTTATGTTTTTCTAACAAGGAGAAAACATTTTTGACCTTCATCCCACTTGATGGTAATGTATAGGTGATGAATAATTTCGGCGGGCTGGTTAGAACCACGATAGCTCAATCGGAAGAGCACCTGACCCGGTATGTCAGAAGGGTGCAGGTTCAAATCCTGCTCGTGGAAATTTTTTCAACATTTGTATTTTTGTAGACTTTGCATTTTAAAATAAAAACATTTTTGACCTTCATCCCACTTGATGGTAATGTATAGGTGATGAATAATTTCGGCGGGCTGGTTAGAACCACGATAGCTCAATCGGAAGAGCACCTGACCCGGTATGTCAGAAGGGTGCAGGTTCAAATCCTGCTCGTGGAAATTTTTTCAACATTTGTGTTTTTGTAGACTTTGCATTTTAAAATAAAAACATTTTTGACCTTCATCCCACTTGATGGTAATGTATAGGTGATGAATAATTTCGGCGGGCTGGTTAGAACCACGATAGCTCAATCGGAAGAGCACCTGACCCGGTATGTCAGAAGGGTGCAGGTTCAAATCCTGCTCGTGGAAATTTTTTCAACATTTGTGTTTTTGTAGACTTTGCATTTTAAAATAAAAAAATAACTGTCTATTGTACTTCAATGATATAGTCACACTTGCCTCACTTTGTTGGGGAAGTGTGTCTACCATAGCACTTTGCAGTAGACCTTAAAAACGAATGATTAATGGATAATATTGCGTAAAACACTTTGTTTTCAGCCAATTATGAACCTTATTTTAAATTGTTTATGCAGAGTTAGAAATTATACCTTAAACTACAAGATTTTTAAGTTCAAAATAAATTTCGAAAAAAGTATGACACACTTACCCATTGACCTTACCTAATTATATGCGCCATGATCACAGAAGAACTGAAGTAACTGCGGATGGATTTAATGGGCAGACAAAACGGAAGTTTAGTCGCTTTTGAGCTCGATACTCGTACCACTGTTTACTGCCTCAGTTATATTGTTATCAAAGCAGAACTATCTTGAACCTTCTTGAACCTTCTTTTTTATATAGAAAATTTGGCAAATGACTCTGCCTAATGTTAAGCAGAAGCGGAGGCCAGGTGTGAGAACAGCTAGTGAAGCAGGATTGTGCCTCATTACCCATCCTTACCTTGCCGACTAGCCAGTTGCTGCTTTGCAACTCGTTGAAAGGACCGACAGTTATAGGAATGAGGAATTACGTGTGCTGAGAGGGAATTAAATTTTTTGGAGATGCGACTAAGAAAGGGTTCAAAAGTTACTTGCTTTCGCTCGACATTCGTGCCACTGTTTCCTGTCTCAGTTATATCAATGCAAAACCTTCTTGAAACAATCTGTGTACAGTACACATTCTATTTAAGTGATCAAAGTCATAAATACGCACAGCTTTGGTCCCAAATTAATCCTTCAGGAGAACAGGTGGCCACAACAAAGCTCTCTTTGCTCGGAACGATTTTAGCGTCCTGAATATATAATTCTCAGTTCCCATTGTAGTTGGGTCTCAAATAAATTATGCGGACGCAGAAACCGCTCTACTATTGCTCGGGAGGTTGGAAGATTTCGAATTGTATTGCCAATGATATTGTCGGAGTAACCCTGGTAATATTGGAACGAATAGTTCCCATTCTGCAGTAAGTCTTCGCTGATTTCGTATAACGGAAAGATTGGTAATGTAAAATCCGATAACTCTTAAAGTATATTGAAAGTCATGAGTTGTCATCCTTCATAGATCAGCCTGACCTTAAAAATATAAATATTAAAAACAAGAAGTTACAAGTTATCGGATTTTTTGACGCATGACCCGGTTTTGTGATCACTATCCCGCACTTGGCAAGCACTGTAAGTAAAATATTTCGAGGTTTAAACTTGACACTTGAAATTTTCCAAATTAACAAAATGGAAAAAATGTAACAAATTATAGGGAGGTTTCGTTACATTATTTCCGATTTGAAGCCAGATGTCGATGCCATAATTAGCTTTCAATAATTAATTAACTAGAAAGGAGATCCTTATCTTAATTTAAGTGGTGGGACGAAGGTAATATAACATTTTCTTTCTAAGGGAATAGTTGTTTTAAGTCTAATTCTAAATCATAAATGTGGCAATCCTATGTCTATACATACTGCATTCTTTAGATAGGTTTACAATCTTATTATCTTAAATCTTAATGTTTTTTAAACGCTCCAGCTGGGCAGATAATTTAGACATTGACTCTACTTTGTGGAAATCTCAATACCTCATTTGATTTTGAACTATCCGGAAAACGCAGTGCTGGCTCCCCTACAATCCGGTGAAGGTCACAGGTAGCCGCTAGATGCGAGCAGCACAAAACCGGTCGTTGTGAAGATCCTTGGGGGAGGCCTTTGTCCAGCAGTAGACGTCTTTTGGTTGAGATTATGATGATGACGACAATTTTCCCGAAATACTATCGATTACTCGATAATCAGTAGGTCTATTTTTTATTCCCAGTTGCAAGAACCGAAGTAACTTTTGCCAATAAAATTTCTAGACAACAACAAGGCTTTCCATAATATCGTTAGTCACAGAAACGAATAGCTGTAAAACCATCCTGATTTGTAGGAAAAAAGTTATGACAGGGCTTGCGGACTATTTGCAAGCGCTGTGCCATAAACCGTTTTCTCTTCTGTTTTATGTACTCGCCTGCTGTGTTTTGTCATAGCTGTATTGATATACAGGGTTACTGGAAATACGTAGCGATCTCATTAAGGAGTGATAGTAAAGATCATTAGCTATCAAATTGCCCTCGGGTAGATGGAGCAAAAATGTACCGATTAAAAAAAAAATAATTATATATTTTTTTTTAAAGAAATGTGGATCACGCTACTTTAAAGTGGACTTAAAATGAACTTACGTATTAAATGGTTGTTTTTGGTGTTTTTAGTTTGCTAACCTAATACGTAATAATAATATAAAAAAGAACAGAAAAAAAGACAAGAGAATTTTTTTTTCGAAATGGTACATTTTTGCCCCATCTACCCGAAGGTAATTTGATAGCTAATGATCTTTACTATCACCCCTTAAAGGTATCGCTACGTATTTCCAGTAACCCTGTACATGTGCAAATATTTTGTACTTATATTTAGTCCTGGATTGTTGTGAATGCAAATGAAATCGTTTGAATTAGAGTGACAAGGAACTGAGAGTTTGAAAAGACGAAACATAGTATAGGATGTAGGTATATGTTATGGACTAAGTGATTAATAGGGCATTATTAATGCTTAAAATGCCGCGTGCCGCGGCAGCTGAAGGCGAAGCGCCAGAAACAAGCTTTTACTGCCTTACAAATAAACAAAGAATAAGATCCGAATAGTTATTCCGTGTTTTGTCTCTTTTAATCTAATTTGAAATGACGTATAAATGACAGGAACAAAACACGGAATAACTATTCAGAGTTTATTCTTTGTTCATTTGTAAGACCTCTAAAGATTATTATTGTAGCTATTGTATTGTTTAAAAAATATATTATGTTGTATTTTGGTTAAATTAATTATTAAAAATTGGCTAATGCATTGTGCGTAAAGTAATAAAGAACCCCTTGTTCTCCTCCCCGCACCTCGTGCAATGTAAAATACACAGGGTATTATCACTTTGCCCGAAAACCACATGGCGTTATTCATAATGCCCGGGCATTATGAAAAATGTCCCAATTTTTTACTTGGTCCTTATTAAAAAATAAAAAAAAAAATAATAATAATAATAATATAAATAATCCTTCCTTTCCTTATTCCTTACGACCTCCGTAGCCGAGTGGCTTGCACGCCGGACTTTAGGCGGCGCTAACTCTGAGGTCCCGGGTTCGATTCCCGGTCGGGTCAATGTCGAAAACGAACTTTTCGATTGTGTCTGGGTGGTTGTGGTACCGTCGTTGTTTCTGATTTCCATGAAACGAGTGCTTTAGCTACTTACCTTGGGATCAGAACAATGTGTGTGATGTAGTCTAAATATTTATTTATTTATATTTATTTATTTATTTTATTAAAATGTTTTTGTTTTGTTTATATAATTTTAACGCAAATTTTGTTGCCAATTGAGCTATCGTGGTTCTACCACCACTCTCACCACTCAATTGGAAGAGCACCTGACCCGGTATGTCAGAAGGGTGCAGGTTCAAATCCTGCTCGTGGAAATTTTTTCAACATTGTGTTTTTGTAAGTGGTCCTTATTATTAAATACGAGTATGGTATGTACGTCGTTTAATTAGAAAGGGTGTGTCACTTCCCAATAGGTCGATGGCGACGGATCATCAAATCGTCACCAGGTCGTTTTATGTCCCCACAGATGGGCCACGAGTCTCCCTATGGATGAATAGTAATGGGCCATAAACTACTACGCGGGTTCAGTGCGGATTGGTGGGCGTTAACGACTACGAATGCCTCCGGGACGGCTTTACTGGAGGAGCTCGAGATGCCAAATTTTTGGTCACCCATCCGATGACCGGCCTTTACGAAAGTTGCTTAACCTTAGCAGTAACTAGGAAAAGGAAATATTCGATGTTTTTTTACATTATATTTAGTTTTTCCTTAAACAACCTCCATTATTATACTCTTGTATTAAACAATTTATCAACAAGCTGGGGAGCCGGTGGGGTGCTACTCACCTACTTTGTTTCCTTAATGGTTAATTATATATTAACGGGACCTTAATATTTAAATAACCATCCTAAACCTACACAGCAGTATCCTTATTCTCGTTTTTAAATGGAGACAATAGATGGTAACGAGATACAATTTGTGAATTATTAAAATCAGATTCGTGTTGTGGTTGGAGACGAGTTTTTGTGGTAAAAATGAAAACAGACCGCTTGTTTTTGACGTGACAACGTCTTATAAATTGGTTTGCCGGGTGACACTTCAAGAAACTGCGTTACGCTCCGCTCACGTTATGCGCTCACAATGAGAGCGAGTGAGAGGCACGCGTCCCTTCCACTCGGGCATGGTTAGCCCGCCTAAGAGCGAGAGAGACAGACATAAAAAGTGAAAGGTAAATACGTATGTATGTGTAAAGGTAAAAATAAAATTTTGTTAATATGAAATTCAGTGCGAGATTCTTTGTATAAATTAATGTTTTAAATATAATTCTTTGTATAAATAAATGTTTTAATTTGTTACTATTATTTTTTACCCGACTGCAAAGGAAGGGTATTGTTTTTCGCGCGTATCTTATATGTATGTAATATTTTTTATTACCTCATATCTCCAGAACCGCTGAACGGATTTACATAGCATTACATTGAGGTATCGTTAGATTCGTCTTAGCTAGAAGTGTTCTTAGGTAGGTGACGTTAAAAAAAAAACAAACATAGCGGCTGTGCGACGTCATTGGACACGGTGAAAATATTTTTTTTTTATATATACTACATATGGGTATCAAATTAGAGGGCTCAACACAAGGATTTCAAAAAAGTATATCATGATTATCATTACCGTAATACTAAAAAAATAATATATCTACGATTAGGTATAATAATTATGTCAACCACATGATGTAAACTCTTTATATGAATTGAACCGATTACGTAATTTGTCTAACTGAAAAGACATTAATAAAATAAAAATTGCATTATTAAACATTAATAAAATAAAAGGTGCGTGGTTCGATTCCCGCCTGAGGTTGTCGTTTTTTTTTTTTTTCAGTGTTTAAATTTTACTTAAGTATATTTAAGCATTAATAAAACGCTAAAATATATAAAAAACACTTATCTATAACGCAGCTTCATCTTAACCGAATGTTCAAATATTTGTAAAAATATTTCTTTCGGATCTCAGAGGTGAAAACTTCTAAGATTGATGAAGCAATGTTGACTAAAAAACATAAGCATCAAGCACTGAAAAATTTCGACAGGTGAAAGCCAGACCTCGGTAGCCAAGTGGTTAAGGCAGCCGCCCGGAATGCGGAAGGTGCGTGGTTCGATTCCCGCCTGAGGTTGTCGTTTTTTTTTTTTTTTTTTTTTTTTCAGTGTTTAAATTTTACTTAAAATAAAAATTAAAAAATTAATAAACCCGCCAGCCTTAAAAATAATAACTGAGTAGAAAATCAACTGAAAAAGCCGGAACAAGATTAAAAATACAATAATTACATAAAGCCAGCGAAATAAATAGAAACAATGTCAAACACAAGTATGTACTGTATACAATTAAAAATTACAATACGGTAGTCCTTCGAAATTGTATGCAACATCATATATAACACTTTAATTTAATGATATATTTAATGATATATTTAATTTAATGATAAGTGAAATCAATCTCGTTTTGTGCGTGCCTCCGACTGTGTGTTATGTATGATGTTGCATAAAATTTCGAAGGACTACCGTATTGATATTTTTAATTATTTACAGTACTTATGTTTTTTAGTATGAGATTGCCGCTATTAGCCTTTACAGCATAAACGTTAGATTTACAGCATTAACAGCGCTGCAGCGCCTATTGTCGCTGTAGACTATGCTGAGGCTGGGGCCTAGTTGGCCACGCTAAATGTATCACCTATCTATGTAACTGTAAACTTTTTTATTTATATTATATTTTCTAATGTTATGTACTACAATCTGTTTTTGGTCAATAAAATGTTATTCTATTCTTCTATTCTTTTTTTTATATATATATTAACGGGTAAGCACAGTGCCTTGATCTCACATGATGTTAAGTAAAAAGGCCAATGATGGAGGCGCACTTTCCCCGGGATCCTCAACAAGTGATTCTTCTTCTATTAAAGAAAATCTTTATATAGAGCTTATTTAAAGGTGTCTGATGACACAGAAGACAAAACAGCATGGATTTCAAATGCTCCGATCACTCCAACAGGTATTTATAATTAAAAATATTGTTGATACATTATAAACCTTGTATAATTTGGTAACGGCATATAATGTTATAAATGTCGCTACTTCTATATAAGACTGTGCAATTTCTTGCGCCCGTTCTTCTGTGCAGCTAAAAGACGTCCTGAATGGATGGCAAGTAACATATTTTGAGACGATTTAAAAGCGCTTACCTAATAAGTTTACTTTATTATTATTAATTAATATTTGGTCCTTTTATTTTTCTTTATTTGGAAAACAAACAATTACAAAAATCTTACAAAGAATACAATTAGGAATAACATGAATCAGTGAAGTTTCCACATAAACTAACAATGTACAATAGCAACTATAAACAACAAAAAATATTATAACATAATAACTAACTCGAAAGACTTTCTAGCGTGTGGTTAAACACATATCCACGTGTGACAAAACCTTGTTGTAACTTGTACACGCTCGATACAAAAACGATTATTTGAATAATTTGTTCTGGTAAAAGGGACACAATACAAATCGTTGTTGCGGGAACTTATCCGAGGGCACCTGAATTTAATACAGCTCAAAAGATAAGGCGAGTATAACATGTTGTTAATTAATTTGTAGAGAAACGTAATGTCTTTCTCCATTCGCCGATTTCCCAAGGACAAGTCATAACAACAGTCAACTATTTCCGAATTGCTCTTAAAATTTAGATGTTTCTTAAATTTCCTTTGCAGCTTATCAATGCTGTTGACATGTTTCCTGAATTGAGGATTCCAGACTGTGGAGGCATACTCTAATATACAACACACACATAGGAATTGTACAATAAACACCGTGTGGCAGCACAGTGTGGCACAGTGTCGCAGATGCCATCTTTAGCGGAGATGGCATCTGCGATGCGCTCGTCCCGTCCTTGATTCTCCGAGGAATCAGATTCGGAACAACTCGAGGGTGCCTCTAAGTCTAAGGATAGCTAGGCTAGATGGGTGGGTCTTCGTACTCTTGTTCTACGTTTTACGGTTTCTTGGGCTTAGGATACTGTGCAGTTGTAGTTTGAGTTGGTCCCTCCCAAATATAGCTCGCCGAGCTAGGACACGTGAGGAAGTAATAACTATTATAAATGTTTACACTCAATATTCGGATTACCCGGGTTTATGATCCGACCCGCATTAATTAGCATTAAGCGAGCCAAAATCCATTATTTATTATGCATATATAGTCTGGCACTACAAACATATTAAAGCAATTTACTAAATAATAAAAACACCTACCACTTAAGTCACTAGGAAGGGACTAGTACCAATAATTACAGGCTCGGCCTAGTTTAGGTATTAGTTCATTGTATATCATTCATATAATATTAAGTAATGGATACAAAAACTTATCAAATTGTTTAATAATTTTAAGTTCAAAGCTTTTGTGGTTCGTCTCCGTCGCTCGCTGCCGCAAACACACATTGCCAAACTCCGTTGCGCTGACCGGCCGCCGCTCCGCGCCGCGCTGCTGTGTAGCAAGGTGTTATGACGAGTTTGCGGTAGTTGGAGAAAATAATAATAATAATAATAAACTTTATTGCACACAAAAGAAAAACAATACAGTCAATTTAAAAAATAAAAATAAATAAAGAGTACAAAATAGGCGGCCTTATTGCTAACAAGCAATCTCTTCCAGGCAACCTTGGGCGAAAAATAATAAAATAAACAAAATAAAAATGGGTGCAAGTAAAAATAAACTAAATAATAATAATAATAATATTTTCTCATCTTCTGTATATGGACGACCTCAAGCTATTCGCTCCGAATGAGCAACATTTGCTGACACTACTCAAAATAACACATGTTTTCAGTAGTGCCATCAAAATGGAGTTCGGTGTTGATAAATGTGCGGTCGTGCATGTGCAGCGGGGGAAAGTTGTAGATTCACCGAATTTACAGCTTTCTGAGACAATGTTCCTCAAATCAATATCTGAAGCAGAAACCTACAAGTACCTTGGTATGTCACAGTCTTTGGGTTTTGAGGAAGGACACATTAAACAGACGGTGAAGGAGCGCTTCTATTGCCGCTTGACAAAAGTGCTTAACAGCCTTTTGTCAGGGGGTAATAAGGTGCGTGCTTTCAACGCCTGGGTGATGCCTCTACTCATATACTCCTTTGGCATACTAAGGTGGACCCAGACTGAGCTGGATGCTCTGGATCGCAAAGTACGTGCATTGCTCACCACACACCGGATGCTACACCCACGCTCGTCTGTTATGAGATTGTACATTCCGCGAAGGTGTGGTGGTCGCGGCTTTTTAAATGCCAAAAACCTCCACAACCGCGAGGTGTGCAATCTTAGGGACTATTTCCTCAACAACGAGTGTGGGATGCATCGGGATGTGGTAGCAATGGACAGGGGCCTAACTCCGCTCTCCTTAGCAAATAGGAACTGGCGCAGACCAGTGGTACTGAGCACAGAGGACCGCAGGGCGGTATGGAGGAGCAAGGAGCTACACGGGCGGTTCTACAAGGCGCTTACGGGCCCCGATGTAGATTTGCTCGCGTCGGTGAACTGGCTACGATTCGGAGACCTCTTCGGAGAAACCGAAGGTTTTGTCTGTGCAATTGCGGACGAAGTTATCATGACGAATAACTACCGGAGATATATCCTGAAGGACGGTACGGTCGACATTTGTCGGGCATGCCGCCGTCCCGGGGAATCACTCAGGCACATTATCTCCGGTTGTTCTCATCTTGCTAATGGCGAGTATTTGCACAGACATAACCTGGTAGCTAGGATTATTCACCAGCAACTTGCTCTTCTATATGGTCTTGTGGACTTCGAAGTGCCGTACTACAAGTACACACCTGCGCCGGTTCTCGAAAACGGCCGTGCCACGCTCTATTGGGATCGAGCTGTCATCACGGACAGGACTATTATAGCTAATAGGCCTGATATCGTGCTGATAGATCGATCGCAACGCCGGGCAGTGCTTGTTGACGTCACCATCCCGCATGACGAGAACCTCGTAAAGGCCGAGAAGGACAAGGCTAGCAAGTACCTTGACTTGGCTCACGAGGTAACCGCCATGTGGGATGTTGACTCGACAATCATTGTGCCGATAGTTGTGTCTGCGAACGGTCTGGTAGCGAAGAGTCTCGACCAACACCTTAAGAGACTCTCGCTTAATGGTTGGATCAAGGGCCAGATACAGAAGGCGGTACTCTTGGACACGGCGCGGATAGTCCGAAGGTTCCTGTCTCTGCAGCCCTAACCACCGGCAACTTGAGCCCTGCCCCGTTGCCGGCGGCACCCTAGGCTAGGTTTTTTATAATATTTTTATGTTTTGTATGTACTTTTGTATTTTACTTTTATATTAATATTATAACAAACCTAGGCTAAGAAAGAAAATAAATAAAGAATATAATATGTAATATCAAATAAAGTAATTACAGATAAAAAGGAAATAAATATATAAAACAGAGTTTATGCAATATAAATTTAAAAAAAAATAAAAAATAATAATAATAATAAATAAATAAATAAATAAACATAGCTAAGGTAAATTTAAAAAATGACTCCGAACCTGACCCAAAACCTGAACTTAAATAATAGTTGATAACGTCGCAAATGTATCCCCTGTTTTACATATTTTCTAAACAATTCTTGTATGTATACATATAGTATTTCTATATTTAAACAATAAACTATTTGTATTTGTATTTGTATAATTGTAGTGATGACTTGATTTCAATGATGGACACCCATCGAGACAGTACCTATATAGGCTAATTACTACCCACTTGAATATATACTACGTATATTAGTATACTAGGCGAAGTAAATTGTACACTATTATTAACTGCAGTTTCTCGTAGTGAATACTATACACAGTATACATACGACGGCGGCCACTCGGCAACCCCTGTGGGATAGTCGAGATTGAGTTACATTGAAGTAACTAGACTAGCACTGTATCAATCGCCTCGAACTGATTCCCTAGAGATCCCTTTAAAATACTATTCAGATACATTATAATATAACACTAGCGAGAGCCTCTTAAGATGTTGGCCGAGGCTCTTCGCTATTAGACCGTTCGCTGAAACGACTATCGGGACAATTATTATTATTATACTCTTTATTTATTTTCTTTCTTAAAACTAGATTTTTACAATATTTTAATAAAAAAACAATAAAACATTATAAAAAACTAATTCTAGAGTACCACCAGCAGCGGGGCAGGGCCCAAGCTACCGGTGATCAGGGCTGCAGAGTGAGGAACCTCCTGACAATACGTGCCGTGTCAAGGAGTACTGCCTTCTGAATCTGACCCTTGATCCAACCATCAAGCGAGAGCCTCTTAAGATGTTGGTCGAGGCTCTTCGCTATCAGACCGTTCGCTGAAACGACTATCGGGACAATAATGGTTGAATCAACATCCCACATGGCGGTCACCTCGTGAGCTAAGTCAAGGTACTTACTGAGCTTGTCCTTCTCGGCTTTCACGAGGTTCTCATCATGAGGTATGGTGATATCAACCAGTATTGCCCGGCGCTGGGATCGGTCAACCACCACGATATCAGGCTTATTGGCGACAATAGTCCTGTCCGTAATGATAGAGCGATCCCAGTAGAGCGTTGCATGACCATTTTCGAGTACTGGCGCAGGTGCATATTTATAGTACGGCACCTCCGATTCAACAAGGCCATATCCAAGAGCAAGTTGCTGGTGAATTATTCTGGCTACTTGGTTGTGTCTGTGCAAATACTCTCCGTTAGCAAGATTATTATTATTATTATTATTATTATTTTTCTTGACATGTATAATTTTAACTCTGAATTTAATTTTAATTGTAAATTTTTTTTTCTTTAGCATGTAAGTACTTTGACTATTTTCATTTTATATTTATGTTAAATTCCAACACAATTGTATTGTTAAGGAAAAAATAAACTATGAAACTGTGAACTATGCGAGTCCAGTGCGGATTCTATCCATAGGGTAGGCTCGTGCAGCAATGGGAACATAACATGAGCTGGTGTGATAGATAGATAAAACGTTTATTATCATTATAACACACAGGTAGGTAATAGGTAGGTACCATAATGAAATATGCATGTACACTTTTTAAAGGTGTAATAAAATTAAGTGGCAAACAGTCCAAAATACACACCAGCTTAATTGAAATAGAGCTTAAAATCCTTTAAACCCTTGCCGTGCCGTAAACGACAACACGAGCGTTTTGTTTTTCTTGGTAAAAGCTCGCGTCACGGTTTCACGGGACTTCAGAGCGCCAAACGTAATCTTTATCTCGTTATTCATGTATGTTTGTTTTTGTTTTGGGAAAAGTCGGAGCTCCACTACCCACTGATACAGCGCCCTTTCCTGTCGGCAAATGTTTACTGGGAACGGTACCGCTTCATTGTTCTTATCACACGTATTAGATGCGAGTTAGTGCAATGTGAGTGACAGTGGGTGAGAAATTATCCTTCTTTTGTTATGTTATACGTTCCGTTGTTATTTTGTTTGTGTTTAGTTATACAGTATTGATTAAGGCTACATATTGATTCATCATGATCATCATCTCAGCCAAAAAGACGTCCACTGCTGGACAAAGGCCTCCCTCAAGGATAAATCAATAACCTCGTTTTGAGGGGATAATTGCCACGCTTGGCAGGCGGGTTGGTTCCATCTTGATTGTCATTACGATAATTTGACTTGGCTATTTAATATTAAAGTGATAATTAGGGGTACAGCACGTATAAACCTATCGTTATTTATGTATTTAATAACTGTGTATTAGATGGTAGTTTGAATTTTTCATGCGATTCTGTTGATGGTTTATCATTAAGAAAAAATTCAAAAATCAATTAATCTCATTGTGCGTTCACAACATTTAGAAATCACATCCGTAATGAAATTGAATTTTACAAATAGTTATAAAAATATTTTTACTAATTCAGATCTTAAAAAATATTTTTTTTTATGTAGTATAAAATGGTCTATAAAACACCATTTATTCTTTCTTAGTTTCCGTGATATGACCCGAATTCTTTGACCGTGAGTGTAACTAAACAACCACGAGTAAATCAATTAAAATACTAGTGTTGGGGTTCCTTAGTTCCAATCTTTGTGACATGTTAATTAAGTAAAATAAAATGAAATACAGTTATTATCAAAATATATTGTATTTTTGTGTAGGTAGGTACTTCCCTGGAAATATTCTAGGCTCACAGACCCTGTAAAGGTTTCGAAACGTCAGGACGATACCTAAAAATTATGTAAAGCTGTGGCCCGCTCTCGACTTCGTCCGCTTGAGTACACCCGTATTCCATTATGGCCTCCTACTGCAGCGCCACCTACCGGGTCCAATTGTAAATTTAAACCATTCTCGAATCCACTTGAACACACACAAGCAATTGCATCCAAATCGGTACAGCCGTTTAAAGGGAGTTCCATTACAAACACATGCACAGAAGATTTATTTTGATAAAGATTAAACGAGAGTTTTATCATAAACGGTAGTTGAAGTGTATTCGTAAAAAAAGTATTTCATTTTCCACGGTCCTTGTATGTTTTTCTGTTGATATAAAAATGTCAAGGGGGATAATAATTCTAACATATATATTTATGTTTACTTACCGGAAATATTCCAGGGTTCTGCGCAACAACGCTGTGTAGTCGTGGAAGATTTTAATTGGTTTTGCGATGCGTTCACATTTTTAGAAACGGGTATATTTTTTATGAACTTTAACGAAATCCGTAGATGGTAAAAACTAAAGCTTAATAAAATATTGTCGTACTCAAAAGTTTTGTTATTTTTTTAATATTTGAATATGCAAAATCATGTACTTTTTCATATTAGACAATTCATACACATTGTTCTGATCCCAAGATAAGTAGCTAAAGCACTCGTTTTATGGAAATCAGAAACAACGATGGTACCACAACCACCCAGACCCGACACAATATCGAAAAGTTCATTTTCGACATTGACCCGACCAAGAATCGCATCAGGGACCGCAGACTTAGCGCCGCCCAAAGCCGTGCAAGCCATTTGGCTATGGATGTCTTCATAAGGTTGATAAGGTTCAGAAGAGTATAATTAAGCAATAGAGGTATAATAATGACGACCTTGCAAAAAGGTAAAATTTAAATTCGTAACATAAAACCTAAATGG
This sequence comes from Eudonia truncicolella, assembly GCA_949315975.1. Classification (NCBI taxonomy): domain Eukaryota; kingdom Metazoa; phylum Arthropoda; class Insecta; order Lepidoptera; family Crambidae; genus Eudonia; species Eudonia truncicolella. The sequence goes on along the minus strand of OX438848.1, from coordinate 1,758,486 downwards.
CCAATTTAAAAAGAAAACAATTGTTATTTTATCAACTGAGATTTAAGTGGATCCAGTTTTAAACGAAACAGTTTTATTGTCAAACTAGCAGTTTGCCCGCGACTTTGTCTACCTCGATTTGGATTTATTTACAAAAACCATATTAAAAAGTATTTTATCAAAACAAAATATAGCCTACGTTATCCACATGGTATTTAGCATTTAATCTGCGATAGAATTTTTGAAATTGGACCAGTAGGTCCAGAGATCAGCCCCAACAAACAAACATAGTTACAAACGTTACTACTTTATTAATAGTAAAGATTAGCGGCTTCGTCCGGTTGAGTGATGAACCTCATGGTTTTAAAAATATCCTAGAACCCTATTGTACCTGGTCAAATTGTAAATCAAAACCATACAGGAACTTACTGATACACACACAAAAAGTTACATTAAAATCGGTCAAGCCGTTTTGGAGCTCAGTGGCATACACAAACACGTACGAAATGGAACAATAGACTAAAAAAAACTTTTTGCAGTTTGAGAAAAGAAATGCCCTCGCTGATTTTGTTGATATAAGGTCTCTCGCCCTGTATGACGTATTGAAATTCAGAAGAGGTCAGTTATTGTAGCCGAAACTGAATGAAATATTTTTCTAAATGTTGGCACAACCTTTAGGCTCAAAATCGTGTTCCTACACGTCACAAAAACTTTTGACGCTTTGATTAAAACGCCAAACGGTTTGTAATGGAATTGTCGGCCATTTTTGTTCAGCAACCCAGTTTTTTGCATTATTTGTTAGGAGTTCGATTGTTTTGTTTTTAGCTCGGCATTTATTTGGAGCAAAACTTACGAGCCGTCACCCGCCCGCTTCGCTGTGCGAAAATAATGGATCAACGAATGCTAATCAAAATAATAATTATAAGGTTTACTAACATCATATAAAGCCTATCATTTGCACAATCTCATGTTCTTACTATATACAAATTTTCATCAAGAGCCGTCACCCACCCGCTTCGCTGAGCGTAAACTTGTGAATAAAATTTAATTTATTTTTATAGCTTAGGTATCATTTGCACAATCTCATGTTCTTACTACATACAAATTTTAATCAAGATCGGTCAAACCGTTCTTGATTTATAAGACGACATACAGACAGACAGACAAAAATTTCAAAAATCGCAGAATTGGTGTCAGTGAGTCATAAAACGAATATTTATCCCAAAATTTGTCAGAAAAATTGCATGTACAGACAGAACCTACAGATTTACATAGTAGTATTTATATAGATAATCTAGGTATCAATCTAGACTTGTACTTAAATTAATTACGATACTTACCTTTAATTTACCTTGTTACCCACTATTTTTGAGAACTAAGAATTTTACCAGTTTCTTGACAACTGTACTTTTACTTATTTTTTAATAAGGGGCGAACAGAACCATTTATGGTATGAGGGCCGAAACTTACGGGGCGAACGGGTCCGAGACCGACTTATCAACCTAAGACAGAGTAATGAGGCCACAAAGAAAATTATATTCTAAAACAAGATTGAAATACACCGCACGACAATAGATTTTGTCAGAATAAGTAATGTTAGCCGCAACTATGTTTGGGGTCCTTTTCAGTTTCGCGTCTTTATTTTATATTTTATTTTTGTTTATTATATTTTGATTTGATTTGATTTGATATCAATATTTGCACGCAAAGGAAAAGTTTACCCATCCCTGATCTACACTGTCTCCGAAACTACAAATGCAATTTTAAAAATTCTTTCACCAATATTTAGAATGTAGTTTTAAGGTGGCCATCGGCTTTTATAAACAAAAAAGCACGAAAGTTATTAGCATACCATCACCACCACCAGCTCATCTAACTGTTGGGGCATGAGCCTACCCAATGGATGGAAACACCACGTGAAGAACATACGCAAACTCTGTGCTTGCTATTCGTGATCCCATGCAAACCCTGTGACAGAGAAAGGATGGTACTAAGTTTTAAGTGGGCATACCTTTGGCGAGCTTTTAGTAGCTGGACTGGAAAAAAGAGGATGAAAGTCGCCCATATTAAGAGTCGCCCCTTGCCTTGGTGTATGCGCAAAGAATTTAACTAGTTAAAAATACCGGCCAAGTGCGTGTCGGGCCACGCGCAGTGTGGGGTTCCGTAATAATCTCAATAATGCGGACTCTGAGAAGAGGACTTTTATGGCAGGGGGGGGGGAAGGGACACTTGAATCTAACACAAAATTTTGCACTTTAAAGCGTAATAGTTCACAAACGGATGCTTCAATTAAAAAACTGTGTAAAATTAAAAAACACAAACCCAAAGTATTTTTGAAATTATAAACTTCAATCACTTTTGTTTTCGATAAACTCATCGTTATTCAACTGTTCATTCCAATTATGGCTGATCACTACGAACACAGGCTATTGACTTCCTCTGTTATTGTTTGTTTTTAATTGCGGTAAGATGTTTAGGTTGAATGTTGTATACCGTGGACGTCATCAGTCGTGTATATGTTAGACTTATAATATGCTCTGATATGGATGTTTTTCTTTGTTTTAAACCATTTTTCCCCTAAAAATGTTTCATTACAATGGCATTTAATAACCTGTATAATGGGATCCCAAGATGGTGGTATCTTTTGGTGGTTGGTGGCTTGGCTTTCTAGCTGCCTAACTCTCCATGCATGCAAAAGCCAACTAAGGGACAAGGGTTCCAGATGCTCGCACATCAGGCGATCGGCGAGCAACCTGTCACTGACCATCCATTCCACCTCGGAGCCCTACTTTGATTATGCTAAATGTAGCGTCGAGGTCACTAACGGAGAGTTTACTCAACATTGATGGTTTTGGTGTTCTGTATGTGTTAAAGGACGTGAGAGTACCTATGTATGTATATATGTATACAAGTATATACAACGTGTAACAGAAAGGTGTGGTAGAAAATGAAAAGATGCAAAGTGTATTTGATCTAGATCTCGTATGTGTTGGTACTGAAACATATCTATTGACTTTACTTTATCATGCATTTGTAATTTTAATTTTTATATTTTGACGACCTCCGTAGCCGAGTGGCTTGCACGCCGGACTTTGGGCGGCGCTAACTCTGAGGTCCCGGGTTCGATTCCCGGTCGGGTCAATGTCGAAAACGAACTTTTCGATATTGTGTCGGGTCTGGGTGGTTGTGGTACCGTCGTTGTTTCTGATTTCCATGAAACGAGTGCTTTAGCTACTTACCTTGGGATCAGAACAATGTATGTGATGTTGTCTCATATATTATTATTTATTATTTATTTATATTATTTATATTAGTACAGTCGGGCATTTTTTTTTTACATTTTGATAGCAGTATAAGCAAGTAGTAATGATCATACATGTAAGCACACAGGGTTACTAAACCACTAGGGCTGTGACCAAACAAGCAGGCGGGTCATCTGATGGAAAGTAATCACCGCCGCCCATGGACACCCGCAAACCCAAAGTAATCGCACATGCGTTGCCGGCCTTGAGGAAGGAGTTGGATCTTGAGGAGGGAGTAGGAAATGGGAGGGGGGAGGAGTGAGAGATGGGCCTCCGGTGCTTTCACTCACCGGACGAAACACAACAGCAACGAGTACCATTGTTTCACGACTACATTCATTTCAAGTGACGCCACAATAGAAAAACTTGATAAATAATTACATAACAAATCAAAGTTAATAATTGTGTCTTAGTGACTCCGCATACAAGATCTACATCGTATAAACTTTGAATCTTTTAATTTTAAACACACCTTTCTGTCACACGTTGTATAGGTTGACAAAAGTAGCACCGCCCCGCTCCTGTCCAGCAAAGTACTAATCCCATGCAAAGGGTTTCGCCCCGTGGATTCGTATTTGTGTACGCTTGTCGGTATGTAAATACTTCCCATGCGATACTCCATAAACTTTTATGTGTTTATGCTTAGACAAAGATGGCGGAGTGACGCCATTGTTACTGTAATATGATAGGGAAGGTTGTGTCTCTGTAGCGCCATTGTGATAGTATAGATATACGAACTGCAAACAACGACAAGACACTTTCAACCCCTGCTTGGTTCATATCTTCCCATAGATACCAAGCCGGATTATAAACAAGCTATAATTATCATTTAAAATAAAGATTAAAGAAAATAATTTTGAATGTTAAAATATAAGCCGTGGCTTCGTTATTTATGAAAATGAATATATTTCCATTTGAAGTTTTACAAAATAACTTATTTCTTATTTCAACACTAGGCTTAGCTACCTTGTAGCACTTTCGACGATTCAACCTTTGAAACGGCGTGTTTTTTGTAAAGCTCGGTGTACTTACCGGTTTCCATGCAAAACGTTTAACATTAATTAACTAAATACAATAAATTATATGAACAAAAACCTTAACTATAAAATGTAAACAAACAGAACTAGGTGACAGACGCGTTGACAGTCATTTCGTTCGGGAACGGAACGTTCCACGTTGCGTTCAGCAATATCTCTTGCCAGAGTACTGTGATAAATTCCGAATATATGGGTTCACGAAATATATAATAAAATTAATTAATATAATAATAACTGGGGGTGGGGGAAGTACTTATAAGTACACTGTTTCTTTTTTGTATTAATATAAGTAAATGTATTTGTGGTTGAGTCGAGCCATAGATTATTTGGTTCACTCTTTTTGTCCGTGGCTAGGGGTTTTTCCGGCTATGGTCAGCACTTCGTTGTGGAATCTATATTTTTATCATCAACCCTAACCTAGGGTAAGTGTTCTCATCGTCAAAGTGTTTTCGCTTAGCTTTGTAGATAGTAGATCTAGATATTTCTATTTTACTGTTCAAGTTATTATTTGTGACCTACAGTCTTTGAAAATGTAGTTACTATTACTCTAATCCTTTTGTTTTGAAGACGATTTTATACTCATATGAGTTGAATTGTTCCTTCGTCATTTTCCAAAATAGATAATTGTATTGAGGTGAAGCGGGATTCCTATTGGATCCCGTGGACGAAATACAATTAACATCTAATTTTATTATGTAGAAATCTCTTAACGGTTATTAGTTTCATATAATTTCATTTGTCCGACTAGCCAACTACTATTGCGTCGGTGGTACCTACCTTCATATTTAGTGTGATTAACATTCATTAGTAAATGTTATTTCTTTGGGAGTTTTTACTAATCAATTAAGTTTTAATTAGTCGCTAATGTTGTTTCCCTACCAAATGACTTGCATTCGATTCTCTAAACCTAATGTTAGATTCTTTTTTTTGTGTTGCAATTGCTTAACGGTTGGAGGTCAAGGTTAGGAGGCCGGTTCAATTGCAGCAGATTGTACCTTACTTCCTGACTGCATGGCGGCGGGACTTACTGCAACATTGGTCATATCTTAATTGTGTAATTACAGGGTTCAACCACCGGGCAGCGGCTACCCCTGCACCCAGCCACCGTCTTCTGCGGTCAGAGGGCAGCTCAACGGCCCGGGTCTAGGCTGACCTAGGCACCGATCTGCGTTCGCGTACCCCTTCCGCTAGAAGCTAAGTCCCCTTATAAAACCGCGCAACAGTACTGAGTTGTATAGCGTCCGACGAAACCCACCCCTGGGAAATAAATTGATTGACCAGTTTACATCTTATTGTTCTAACTCTTTCCTGAACCTGGCGGTGCCTAACACCCTAGCGTTAAACCTCATTATTTTTTACAAACTTTCGGTTTTCTTAAAGGTCCACTTCAATAAAGTATTTGTGACAAGTTTTTTAGTTTTTCGGACATTATGAACGTTTTTTTTCATGCAACTACAAAAGTTTATTCAAAATTAATATAGTAAGCACCAATTTAGTAATAAGATGTTTAATATTAATGCATTTTTCTTCGCCTTGTTGAGGTCTCCGGTGACAAGAAGGTTGGCAGCTTCGTGTTTCTGCCAACGAATAAGCCTGGCAATCCAGACAGGTAATTGTTGCCAGCATTCCTGGGAACACGCCCATGAACACACAGTTGGAGGAAATTTATAGATAGGTATTAAATTTATATTAGTTTTTTTTTGTTGTGAATATTGCATTGTGTTCTAAAATAGTTACGTAGTATAGGAAACTGCCAATTTCTATTCCTTTATAACTTTTAATAAAAGAAATATCTCTCTCATTCATCATCATCTCTCATCAGATACAAAAAAAAACCGAAATAAATGAACATTGTTATTTACAGCTTATCCTGTTAAAAATCTAAAATAACGTTATATCCATTCCACACGAATCGATGACCAAATAAAATGGAGTATTTTGTTGATTATACCAAATTTTACCATAAGCGTGCCCCGGAAAAATTGTCTGCGCCCAAAAAGTAAATTATCATAGACATGGGAGTGCTCAGGCAATGCGGACTCAATGTTATTTGTTAGAGCGTCTGTCACAGCCTGCTTATTTGCAGATGGTTTAATCCGCAAATCAACCATTAAAATAGAGAACTTTCTTTAACTTATTTACATTTCGAACATAAAATAGTATCATAGCAGATCAAATACCACTGTGGTTGCAAATTCCACTAAACACATCATCATCAGTCATCATCAGTTTTTTATTTATTATTATTGGTTGTCTGGAAGAAATCGCTTAAAAGCGATAAGACCGCCAAATTGTAACTTTGTAATTTTTTTTGTGGATGTTTATGTTTTATAGTGTTGCAATAAAAGTATTATATATCTATCTCTATCTATCCATTATAATTATAATCAAACTTAAATGGCAGTGGGCGGGTCATTTTGCCCCAAAGCATGGCTCCTGCTGCAAATACATTTTCCTAACACATTCGTTTATCTTACCCTGGGAAAATAAACGTCCCAGAAGAAGACGACCTCAGATGCGCTACCCCCCGATTCCCTTACCCTGGGAAAATAAACGTCCCAGAAGAAGACGACCTCAGATGCGCTACCCCCCGATTCCCATAACAAAAACCGTAACGATATCGTAGCGACTTTGTCGTTGAAACCATTATCATACTAGCATCCGATTTTAATGTCGTTCGAACGAAGTTCCAACCAACCGTATACGGTAGATCTGAAAACAGTTTGTTGAAACTACGTTCGAAATACTTGAAAATCAGCTCGATAGACGGATGTGAATACAAAAAAGGTTTGAACGACTTCGCTAGAATATCGTTACTGTTCTCATTACGAGAATTTTGATTCATCCTTCCATTGCTCTGGATAAGAAATGCGCTTAAAAACGGTCAAATTATATATTTATGGCATCCTATTACTGTACGAGAGTTTTCAAAGAAATAAATTTATTCATGAATTAAGTCATGAATTTATACATTCAGGTATAATTTTTTTATTAATACATTTCTCATTTACATTTAACTAATCAAAATACTCACTATAATTATACAAAGAACCGTCACTCCTAAGCTTATAAATGTAAATGTTTGTCACAGTCTGCTTATATGCAAATGGTTCAGTTCAATTCAGCTTATTATTGATAAAAAAATAAGAATTTGTCGTCCGCTTATATATTAAATAATAAAACAATGCTCGATAGCGCTATAATCGATAATCGTGCTCGTGTAAGGCAACTTTCGCAAGGTCCTTTTTTTTAGAGAGAAATTGCTGATTGCCTCAGACGGCATTTTCAGCTTCACCGGGCTTGTTTGGGGGCGGCGAGGAACGTAAAGGGTCCCTCAAGCCGTGTGAAACGAATCACCTTAGGAGACATCGCGCACTAGTGCGCGTCTACGTGCCCTACTAGATTCTCCGAAGGGTTCGCATCGGATCGGGGAGCGGAACAACCCGAGGGCGCCTCTAAAGGCTCGGACCTCGGCTCGAGTTGACCGGGCCGTGGTGGAGGGGAGAAGCGCCCAAGTACATGTCTGTACCTGGTGTAGAGCGCGTGTGAACCGGTTCTTCGTACCCTTGTTCTACGAGTACGGTGTATTGGGCCTAAACTAGTGTGCGTGTTTAGTGTATTCTGTAAATGTGTAGTGGCATTTAGAGGATCGGGCGGGGGGGTGACCGGTGGTCGCAAGGTCCGGTATTCGGATGGATGACTAAAAATGTAGGTATCAACACGAGCTCCTTTGTAACAGCATTTAAAGCCGTGACCGTGGCTGAAGTAGCAGTTGTTAGCTCAAGTGGTGGTTTATGGTCTCCCTGTGGTGTTTCCATCCATATGGGAGGACTAGACTAGTGGGGAAACAAAATGACCTGGTGATGTTGGCAAATATAAAGAGCTGCTTGTCAATAATTTCTAAATATAATCGTCTTAGGTTATTAAAAACACTATAATATAGTGTTTTAATAATTTGTTCTTACATTTAAGCGTCTGTCACAGCCCATTTACAAACGTTCCAGTCTGTTATTATTTACACCGTAATAAAACAAAAATGCTTTGCCTATCTTATAAATTGAACATCGTCAGGAAAAGCTTTATAAAAAAGCTTAAAGAGCTTATAACGGTTATACAGAACATTTAGCATTATATAAGCTCTGAATAGGGCTCTTTTGGCTTACAGAGTAAGATTAGATAGTGTTGATTAATTTCGGCGAGTTGGATTGGGCCACGATAGCATAGTTGGTAGTGCACCTGACACGGCATGTCATGAGGTGCGCGATCGAATACCGCTTGTGGAATTTTTTCAACATTGTATTTAAAAAAAAAACAGTTTGGGTTTGAAAAGCGTACAAAATAAACGACATCCGTAAAAAAACTATAAAACAATATAACTAGGTACATATTTATAGAAGTTCCTTCAAGACTACAGGATTTGCGAAACGAATTCGCGGGCATTACATAATTATAGTTAGTCTGTGGCATTCCGCGATTTTTTTTTACTGCGCAGCTCTCTTGGCCTAGTCAAATTTCATACGAAATACGGGGCGAAAGGCAATTTCACGTCTTTTTACTTTTGAAGGAATGAGTTGGTAACGACGTTTGTGACAAAAAAATGGTATAGCAAATATATAAGTATATGCGAAAACAAAATGGCGGGTTGTAAGTCGTAAGGTGGCGGAAATGACGAGCGAATTACAGCGCGTTTGGGTAATGTGAGATTACAGCTATTAGGTATGCGTGAAATTACATAAGAGTTAAATGGGTTTACTCGTATTATATAATATGTGAAAAAAAGCGTTTCATATAATCTTTGAAACGATAACAAGATTATTGACTAATTTTATACAGATAGATTTTTACATTAACCTAGGCAATTTTTTTACTTTAAAATTTTACGAGTAAGCACAGTGCCTTGATCGCAGCTGATGTTAAGTGATGATAAGACCAATTGGTGGAAACGCACTTCACCCAGAATCCTCGACTAGTGAGGCACTGGCTATCTTATCGCTAGCTGCCGGAACAAAACAAAGCTACAAACATTGGTGTCACGGCGACATATTTAGATAAGATGGTGGTAGCTAGCCAGGCGGACAAACAAGTCCTACCACCAAACAAACTGATTACACAAACATGGACCCCCCACTAGGAATCGAACTGAGACCTCTAGGTCTAAACCGGTCATAACCACTAGACCACAGAGGCGTTTAAAGCATCTTCTTACTACAAACGCTTAAAACGATAACCTCATAGATAATAATAAAAATCTAAACGTGTTACGTTTAAGAATATTTGTTCCCTTTCTCCCCAAAATGTAGTAAGAAACGGTTACACTGTCTCCTTAGCCGCGTTTTAAAGCTATTGTCTGCACATAACCGTGTTTGGTTTCGATATGACTGGTTGTTTTTTCTCTCTTCAAGTTTCGCCGAAGTAAATACTCCGGTGAAACTTTAAAAAAAAAAAACAATTATAAACATTTGAGGAGCTCTATGGCAAGCACAGTGGTTAAAGCGCCCGGTCTGCGATTGCTAAGGTTAAGCAACTGTCGCAAAGGCCGGTCATCGGATGGGTGGCCAAAAACTTATCATCTCGAGCTCTTCTGTGCTTCGGAAGGCCCGCGTAGTGGTTTATGGCCCGTTCTCCTTATCCATCCATAAGGAAAGCTCGTGCCCCAGCAGTGGGGACATAATGAGCTGATGATGATGATAATGGTAATGATGATGAACCGTGTTTGGTAGTGATATGACTTTGTTTCCCCTTTATGTACTTCGGTGAAACGGTCGTAGAATTTTAATCAATTTGTTTATTTATTAATGGACATCCCAACAAAGCATACCGAACACATTCTTACATTAAAAAAAACCCTATGACTATACACTGATGCTGTTCGCTTGCTTAATTTCAAACAGTAATATAAAACTAACTTAAAATTTAAAACTAGTAGGTACAATCATAAATTTATATTTATTTTATGCATTAATTCGCATATATTCAGTTCTACTTATTAGGTTTTCAAATTAAGATAAGAAAACGGTTATTAAACTGTCACATCTCTGTAAAAGTCAAAGTAAAATTGTTTTAAACCTTTTTTTGGTTTTTTTTAAAAGATGGCATTGTTGTACAAAAACATATGTGTATGATCAAAGTATAAACACTAACCATTGTTGAGAGAGTATGGGTCATAATGAGTTAAAAATATTAACACAAGATACCTGCTAACGGTCTAACCCGTTAGCAAGAAAAAAAAATAAACACTATTAACGGATATAATTGTTAGTATATTTCAAATTATGACATGACAAAGAAAATAAAATATAAATTAAACGCCCACCCGACCCAGCCAGGAATCGAACCTGGGTCTTCCGCAATCTGGGCGGCTGCATTGATCGCTATGCTACCGGAAAGGCTGACGTAAGCGCTGAATTTTGTCACTGCTTTTTAATTTTTTGAGTGCTAATAGCGGCACAGTGCGCCATCTATCTATTTTCACTGTATTTTATAAATTTTATAAAATATTTAATTTAGCTTCAGTGCAGCAAGCACTTAAAAAATAAAAAGTTAAAATTTAAAATAAAATATGTTAGTAAAACAGAATAATAGTTGACACGGTTCAGAATACCATAATTCAGCAAATTAGTAAAATGACATATTTTTTATAAAGTTAAACGTATTTTCCGAAATAACTGTATTTAAATAAACGGACGCGCGCGCGCTTACGGTAGGTACCCAAGTACAGGATATTACTTTTATAAAAAAAATATTTAACACTTAACATAATAATAACAGCAAATATTATAATAACACCAAAAAAAGCCGAAATATGCTTGGGAAAAATGGCAAGATGTGCTACTAATGACTAAATTTTAGAATTTAGGGGAATTAGTTATGCAAAAATACAAAATTAGTTATGAAGCAAAACGGTGAACTCAGCTCTGGCCTGAAGGATGGCAAAACGAAGATCCAAATGTATAAACAGGTGCATGAAGCTTTAACCGCAAATAAAACCAAAATATCGGGTTGACAACTTTCTTAACCCATCAGCCCTGAAATAGAGCTGAATAATAGCAACCAAATTTGGTTGTCTTTATTTGTCTGTTAGAAAGTCTGTTAGTAATTTTAACACAAGAAATAAAAACAAACTTGCCGTTCCAAAACTTAGACTCAATAAGGTCGGTAATTCAATTGTTGGGAAATGTATAAAAATATACAATAAAGTGCCTTTCACTCTAACGGAATTGCCACTACACAAGTTTAAGACAGAAATAAAACAAGGTCTAATGAAAAAAGGCTACTATAAAATTGATGATTATTTTAATGATAATAATGTGTGGTCATCTTAGTCTGCTCGCCTGCACATGTTGTTTCACATTGTCAGTAGTTACACTTTTATATTATAAAAGATTATTTATTATACAGTCAAAGAATATTAATTTATAAAATTTTTAAACTGATATCATAGCCTTTATCAGCAGTGTCCTACAGTTAACAAACAGCATTGCGTTAAATAGATCATTAGGCTTTTATTTAGAGTATCTTGAGTGTGTCATGCTCTCTTTATTGTCTCTGCGGTGGTGGCGTGTGCGTCGGGTCGTTACGTTCCCTAAAATATGGTTGAGCGAAGCGATGGCTGATTCATATGTCATACTCGTGAACGGGTGCCGCCTGTGGAGGCTGGTCTGCTCTTGCATACTTATCTTATTTTTAATATTACTTACTATAATTTGACTTTGTTTTTCTTAAACAATTTTTGACTTTTATTAGTGGTACTGTAGTGGTACTGTATGACATTGTGGAAATTGGAACTTTTACCTGAGGTAAATTTGTTAATTTAGTTTTTTTACATGTGGTCTTCTATATTTTTTTTATTTTTATGTGTTTATTTGTGATGGAAAGTGTCCTGCTAAAATAGGGCATTTTCCAATATTTTTGATGCTGTAAGGGAGAAAAGAGCTGGACACTTGCTGAGTTTCTTGCCGGTTCTTCTCAGTCCAAGATCTCCCGCCCAGAGTAGACTTACGAACCGATGGCATAGTGACATTCATAAGAGCTACTTGTAGCCTAAACTGAATAAATGATTTTTGAATTTGAATTTGAATTTGAATTTGAAGAAAGACGAATAAAAAGTTCCAAATTGGCTAATGCTCCAATGTGGATTATGGCCTAATCTCCCCTTGATCTAGGTATTTAGTATGTTGTTAGAACTAAGCCAATTGCTTGGGCTTAAGGCATAAGCCTAGAACCTAATCAATTTGTAAGACTACAATCGATATTGAAGTAAAAGTTATGCTTGTACTAAGATTACAGAAAAATAATCTAGCACTTTTTGTCCCAACTGCTGGGGCACGAGGCTTCCCTATGAATGGATAGGGAGAACAGGCCATAAACCACCACGCATGCCCAGTACGGATTGGTGGTTGATAACGACTACTAATGCAGCCGGGACCGACAGCACGGAGGAGCTCGCAATCCGATAACCGGCCTTTGCCAAAGTTGTTTAACTTTAGCAATCGCAGACCGAGAGCGGGTGGCGTTGACCACTGTGTCATTGAGCTTATAAATTATTCTTATTAGCTAAAAAATATTCTGACTTAGAAATAGAAGCCGAAAGCGTATTAACCATATTTGTACTAATAAGAACTTCTTGATCTTTTGATAAAATATTCAAATTCTTATCGAATAATACAAAAATGAGATTCGACATAACAAGAGCACATTTTTATTCATAGATGAAATCGTCAGTTATTCTAGCTGAGGAAGCCAATTTTGCGTTTCATTTGATGCTACATAAATGAGCTCTAAATACATCACTTTGATTCAATGCCCTGAACGCTGAGCTACCAAGGCCCCAAAAGGCTCGTTGTCGTCGTTCGTTCTTAAACGTTCTTAAACGTCGTTCGTTCTTCTAGTACTTTGTGATTTACGCTGCAAGTCAGTATTACGTCACTGTGACGTTCCTACCCTCGATTACCACTCGTTGGTTGATTTTTTCTATCTCATAACTATTTTAAAGCAGTGTGAAAGCAAAAATTAAAAAAAATATATATTTTATTTCGTTTCATTGTTACTCAGAAGATATTGGCAGTAAATAATATTCTATTCTATTTTATTCTTTGTAATTCATTGAATCAATCCTTCAAACTGGAGCAAAAAATGGAAAATGCTGTTTGGCGTCAGAAAGGTATGAACGAAGTACGAGTAGCTTTGGCGTAGATACACGTGTAGTGCCTTACCGTTTATCAAATAACAGTTATGTCTATAAACAACTGCCAATCGCGGACAACAAAAGATTCAATATTTCAACTCCCCCCTCTAATCCTTCAAAATCCTCCATCGGGGATAAATCCCTAAGAAATATATCTATACCAAAGACATTTTACTGATTGATTTTTCTCCCGACGAAAGAAAGTAATGACTCTTCGTGTTTTGAGAAACAAAAACGTTGAAACAAATGACCGTTTGAGGGTTTAAGATCTTTGATGGAATTAAGGGAACTTGGGATGAGGGCTTTCGAAATGGGGACAAGGGGGAAGTGTCTGGATTGACATAAATTGAGCAGTTTTCATCTACAACATATTTTTTTTTATTCCTTAGGTACGCGTAAGCATTTGCCTTCATCTCACCTGATGTTAAGTGATGATAAAGCTGCTGGTTAAAGCGCACTTCACTCTGAATCCTCAACTACTTATAAACTGGCTATCTTATCTCTGACTATTGGGACACAACAATGTGCTATTAACACTGATGTTACGGCAACATATTTAGATAATATGGTGATTGGACGTAGCTAGCCAGGCGGGTTTAAAGCAAGCTCTACCACCAACTAAACCGAATACAATCATGGACCAGCTCCAACCCAATTGGGTTAAAAACTGAACCGGTGATGTCGATGTTGATAAAAAAGTCCAAAAGAAAATATTGGTTAGAATAATGTCCAGTCAAAGATAAGGGTCGAATCGATAAACTGTAAATGTTTTGAAGAACGGTTACATGATGTCATTATGTTCTAGAATTGATCGTTGTTGTTGCCGACCTTCTTAGACGCGAATGAAGAACTCTTATCTCGGTATGCCCTCATAAAAACAATGTAAGTAGCATGTCAAAGTTCCGTAAGTAAGTAGTAAAATTACCAGTTGTTTTGCTGTTGTTGAGAATCCTTAGTGCTGTCTTACCTTCGTAACTTGTGGTCACTCACCACAAGAGTGCTATATCATCATCATCATCACCAGTTAATTTTATGTCCCCACTGCTGGGGCACGAGCCTGCCCTATGGATGGATAGGGGAACGGGCGTAAACCACCACGCGGACCAAGTGCAGATTGGTAATGTACGTTGTAGTAATGAGGGGCTCAAGATGATGAACTTTTGATCACCCACCCGGCCTTTGCGAAAGTTGCTTAGTTTCAGCAATCGCAGACCGGGTGCGTTAACCACTGCGCCATCGAGCTCCTCGTGCGAGTGCCAAGTTCTATTTGATGACTATTTACTATTATTATTTATTTATAACGCTTTTTTCTCTTTTAATGTTGTAAAGGGCAGATACTGATACGCTCAGAGACCATTATAATGTATAACAACTTACTATGTATATAAAAACTTAAACGTACGCTAAAGTTTTTTTCCTCCTTACAAAAACACAAATGCTGAAAAAATTTCCACGAGCAGGATTTGAACCTGCACCCTTCTGACATACCGGGTCAGGTGCTCTTCCAATTGAGTAATCGTTAGAATTGGGCTGGTTAGAACCACGTTAGCTCAATTGGAAGAGCACCTGACCCGGTATGTCAGAAGGGTGCAGATTCAAATCCTGCTCGTGGAAATTTTTTCAGCATTTGTGTTTTTGTAATTTGTTTCGCAACAAAATTTGCGTTAAAATTATATAAACAAAACAAAAACATTTTTTCCTCCTTTTAGGGGTTGTTTATTTTCATGTTAAGTTAAGTTAAGTTTTATAACAATATCTATGTCTATTATTGACATATTAACTCACTTACCTTTTTACTCACTACACCAATTCACTGGCATGTTGACACGAATTTTCGAGACCTGGAAAATAATGAGAAATATTTTAGAATAAAAAATATATATAATCAAGATCTTTTTTTTTTTTGGAGAGATTTTGCTGATTGCCTCAAACGGCATTTTCAGCTTTACTGGGCTTGTTTTGGGGGCAGCGAGAAAATTAAAGGGTTCCTCAAGCCGTGTGAAACGAATCACCTTCGGAGGTTTTCTAGAGGGAACGGCATCACGCACTAGTGCGTGTCCCCGTGCCTAGATTCTCCTGAGGGTTCGGACTAGACCACACAGGTGGATAAATATTTGCCTTGACTTACGTTCAAAATGTATGTACAACAATTCTTCTACCTAATATGTTCATAACAGAACAATATGTTCAAAACTTTTTATTATTTCTGTCTATGATTATAGAAGTAAGTCATAAGACGATAAAATAAGATGTTGTAGCGAGTTGGTATTTGGTGTATTTTTAATAAATTTATGTAGATTTTAGTGAGTTGTTTTAGTCCTGGGCACCCAGGAACCAGGGAAAGATTGTCCGGGACATAAAAATTTGTATGTACACGTGACAATGTGTCTATGTACACATGAACACACGATTGCACATCAGACTACTGACAAACTGGTAAATTTGTTCAATAGACTTTGAACTTTATGTAAGCACATGGCTTACGGTTGAACATTTATTGAAGAAATTTGACGGTGTTGGTTAGGTTGATGTGCAGACGTCTGTAACGTATGCAAATAAATGATTTGTATTGATTTAATCTACGTTTATTTCGATTGTTCAATGTAATTTTCTTAATTTTTGTTTTTAGGAATAACTATGGGAAAAATGTCTACACGTTATTTAAATTATTTAAGTTACACGTTGTAACGCCTCAGTGGCCAATTAGCAACGCGCTCGGCCTAATACTCTAAGGTGCCTATAACCCTGGTTTGTGACCACCAACCCGCATTTGGCAAGCGTTAACTTCCCATCAATTGTAGCGATGACTTGACTTCATCGACGGAGCCCTTTGCCCAGCAGTGCGACAGTTATAGGTTATTAACTTTTACTTTACATGTTGTAAAACGGTTTACTTTCAAAGTTGTTTGGCAAAGAACTTAAACTAGTTTCAATTGCTGCTCCTAATAAGTTCAAGCGGCTGTCATTTGAAGTGTACGACAGAAACTTGTTACTTGAAAGTAATTAGTGCAATTCCAACTTCCTTATTACGTTTGGATGTGCGGATGGTGCGGGTGGGTGAGTACGGCATTCCCTCTTAGAACTTTACCTGCGTTATAATATAATTGTATACCTATTAAAACTTAATAGTGTTTTGGAAGAAATAAACGTGCTGCTTTACGACTGAAGCCCTTTGGTTGTCTTTAATGTTTGTGTATAATAAGATAGGTCCCTTTCATGTGATCAAACGGGTTAGTGTAGATATTCAGTGTTTGATTCAAATCAAATCGTAGAGGCTGCGGCGGTTAGTACAACATTTATTTTTGAGAGAGTGCTTGTTGCTTGCCACTGGGTATTTTCAGCTTCACCGAGCCTTTTTGGGGGTGGCGAGAAACTTAAAGGGTTCCTCGAGCCGTGTAAAATGAATCACCGTCAGAGGTTTTCTAGAGGGAAACGGCATCACGCACTGACGCGTGTTCCCGCGACCTACGAGAGATTCTCCGAGGGGTTCGGATCGGATCGGGGAGCGTAAGGGAGGGTGTCTCTAAAGGCTCGGTTTTCGGCTCGGTTTGACCGGGCCGTGGTGGTGGGGAGAAGCGCCCAGGTACATGTCTGTACCTGGTATAGAGCGCGTGTGAACCGGCTCGTCGTACCCTAGTTCTACGAGTACGGTGTCTTGGGCCTAAACTAGTGTGCATGTATAGTGTATTCTGTAAATGTGTAGTGGCAATTAATGAATTGAGCGAAGAATATACAAAGTGTGTGAAAAATGTGTGGTCATAATTAAATGACCAAAAGTGTATCCGATCTAGATATTGTATATGACATTACATTACATAGACATACTTATTAACTTTCATTTGTCATGCAATCGTTGATTAAATATTTATATTAGTGACGTCATGCACGTCAAGGGCGTCAAGTAAGCGGCAGAGATCATAAATATAAGTACACAGGTTACTGAACCAGTAGTGTTGTGTGTAGTTTATTTTGATGTGACGTCACAATATAAATATTTAATTAAAATTGCGTGACAAACTAAAGTTCATAATTATGTCAATGTAACTCATTAGGTATTCCCATTATGACCACACCTATATGATACACGTTGTATATTCTTCGCCCAATGCACTAATTGCCACTACACATTTACAGAATACACTAAATAAAAACTAAAAATAAAGGAGTATTTGATAGAGCAATGTTTTTATTCAATAAAGGAATTTTTAGGATAAGTAATTATTATTGTTCATATCTATTGTTGTTTATTAATTTGTTGTTTTTGCCTTTGTTAACTTAGTAATACCCTAGAATTATTATTAATACTTTTGTTGTATAAAAAAATATATTAAAAAACCACCCCAAATTGTTGCAATCTGCAATACCCTTACAGGGTCATGTTAGGGGACTATTTATAATATTGTAAGATATGTACCATACCAACATGATGCAATAAATAATTATGACTATGACTATGATTATGACTATGACTATGACTATGACTATGACTATGACTATGACTATGGCTATGGCTATGACTAAACATGCACACTAGTTTAGGCCCGGCATGCATACTCCGGTAGGCATGCTCCGGTAGGCCGGTAGGCAGGCTCGTAACCCAGTTCTAAAATCATGATTACATGATTACATATTATGCAAGATGTGTTATCGATGGCATACTAATAATTCTAACCTATATCGATCACTATAGATACAGACGCCTGCTCATCAGAAATTTGACAGTTTTGGATAGATATCCTAAACTGTCAAAAACATTCTCAACATTATCATTGAGGCATAAAGTTCGAAGTCTATTGAAAAAATTTGACAGTTTGTGGTAGGTTGATGTGCAGGCGTGTGTACTAACCGTTTGGTTTTCTTACAAAATAATTGTTGACAAGTCCGTCTAAACCAAATCATCATCATCATTTTATTTTTGTTGCCCATCATCATCATTAGCCTATATTAAGTCCACTGCTGGACATACGCAAAGGAGCTCGATGGCGCTGTGGTTAACGCGCCCGGTTTACGAGTGCTGAGGTTAAGCAATTTTCGCAAAGACCGGTCACCGGATGGGTGACCAAACATTTATCATCTCGAGCTCCTCCGTGCTTCGGAAAGCACGTAAAGCCGTTGGCCCTTCTGCATTAGCAGTCGTTAGCAACTACCAATCCGCACTGGGCCCGCGTGTTGGTTTATGGCCCGTTCTCCCTATCCATCCATAGGGAAGGCTTGTGCCTCAGCAGTGGGGACATAAAAATTAACTGATGAAGATTATGATGAGTATACGCTGTTCTTTCTTCTGTAGCATAGGCATCTCCAAGTTCACGCCACTGGCTGCTGCGATTAGTCTGGGCAACCATGAACTGAAATTAACTGTATTCTAGCAGTGTTGTTGCGATTGTTGAAAAGAGACACGTGTAGCGGCGTATACACTCGTCTCGTTTTCACAACTGCAGTAATGCTGCTCTAAGAGGTTGTGGTTGGGCCCCAACTCTTGCCAGTTGATAATATACCGTTTAAATCATTATTTATCAAAAACCATGACTTTCAAGTATTTCTTATTGGAAGACCAGTTTCAGTTTCTAGTGTCATAATTAATACATTTATAAAAAAAACCAAGTAAACATTGATTCCAAGAGCTTGTTTGAATGCCAAATGTGTTTTTTTTTCTAAAAAAAGTTTGTGTGATGTACGGTTGTTTATATACATTTTTGGAAGGCCAATTACGAGTACTTTGTCTGTTTACATGTAGGATTTTTTTACATATTTTTTTTGCATCTTCGTCGTACAGAGATCAAAACTAAAAATTCAAAATCATTAATTAAGTTTAGGCTACAAATAGCTGTTATGAATGTCACTATGCCATCGGTGCGTAAGTCTACACAGGGCAGACCTTGCACTGAGAAGAATCTGCTTCAAAATATCGTCAAAATGTTGGAAAAAGCCATACCATAAAAGCCATACACTTCCCATTTTTCAATTCAAGCCGACAATAGATCGTGGAAATGGCGTGTGCCCGAGTGGCTGGTAAGACAGCGTTGATATGTTAAAATGTTATCATTACAATATATTAATACACCTAAAATGTAATCAAAACATGCTTAACAGCATAATAACTGCGACTATATGACCTATAACAAGTTATTATTTGTATATTTTCATCCTCTAAGCGCCTCTTCCGTGACTGCAAAACCAGTCTGGGTGGCCTTGTCCTAGCTTATGTTTATACTAAACCGAATATCATTTCACCTAAATAAATAAACTGTTTCCGATATAAATCGTTTCTAATTCTCGCGCCTTGTTTCAGCGTCACTTGCGACATGGTTACTGACTTAAATAAGATAGTGGTAGATAACCAAATCAAACCGAAATAGTAATATGCTGGGAATCGAAGCCTAGGCACCTTCGGAACTATGTACTGTGTTATATCTACTCACAACCACACCAGCGATTAGACAGTAGCGGTTAGTTCTACATAGAGTTGTAATTTTTATTTATTACAACTATCGTTGAAACATCGATTCAATATCTTTTGAAGTATCATTGATAAACCTTAATTACGAAAAAAGATAACAAACAACATATATTATTACAACGTAGTCTTATTAAATCAGTTCTTAGCGGTTCGGTATCGCGACAACTCGTCAAAATGATTGTTGTTGCGATATTTGTATTGTCCGTTGTATTATTCTACTTTTACAATGTGAGAAACTTTGATTATTGGAAAAAGAGAGGCGTGAAACATGACGATCCCATCATATTTTTCGGGACAAATGCCAAAAACTTTCTCATGCAGAAGAGTCGCAGTGAGCTAGCCGAGGAAGTTTATTGGAGATATCCCAACGAGAAAGTCGTCGGATTCTTCAGGTCAACCAATCCAGAGCTGGTCGTGAGAGACCCGGAAATTATAAAGAAGATCCTGATTTCAGACAACTCATTTTTTAACGCCCGCGGATTTCATCCGTACAGGAAGAAGATTGAGCCACTGATGCATAATCTGTTTTTCAACGAAGGAGATCAATGGAAGATGCTACGGCTAAGGATGACACCTGCATTCACCAGTGGCAAACTAAAGGCGATGTTCCCATTAATCATAGAACGAGCTGAGAGCTTGCAAGTAAGAGCTCTGGAAGCTGTTAAAGGTAATCGTCCGTTAGACGCTCGTGACCTTATGGCTCGATACACCACAGACTTTATCGGTACATGCGGCTTCGGTCTTGACAGCGAGTCTCTCAAAGAAGAAGACAGCGAGTTCAGAAAACTGGGCAAAGATGTATTTGATCCTCCACTCCTTGATAAAATTGGTGCAGTTTGCAAAATGATATTTCCAGCAGCGTTTAAAAACTTCAAATTCTTTGGATTTGTTGAAGATCGTGTATTTAGTTTTGTTAATCAGATACAAGCGAGCAGAAACTACAAGCCAATAGGAAGAAACGATTTCATGGACCAACTTTTGGAGTACAAACAAAAAGGTCCAATAGAATTTGAATCGATTGAGAAATTCTTGCCTGATGGTACGCCAGAGAAAGTCACGTTAGGACTGACCAATGACTTGATCGTTGCACAAATCCTTTTATTCTTTGCTGCTGGTTTTGAAACGTCTTCGTCTGCAACTAGTTACACTCTCCATGAGTTGGCTTTCAACCCGGAGGTACAAAAGAAAGTTCAAAATGAAATCGATGAAGTTCTCAAAAGACATAACAACAAATTGAGCTACGAGGCCTGTCAAGAAATGACGTATCTCGAGTGGACTTTTAAAGAGGGCATGAGGAAATTCCCCTCACTTGGTTATCTAATGAGAGGTTGTACCCGTAAATACAAATTCGAAGATTTGGGCTTTAGCATCGATGAAGATGTTAAGCTACTGATTTCAGTGCAAGGTCTGCACATGGATCCCAAGTACTGGGACAGTCCGGAGGAGTTCCGCCCAGAAAGATTTAGCCGGGAAAACTTTACCAACGTGCAAAAGGATGTGTACTTCGCGTTTGGTGATGGACCCCGTAACTGTATAGGTGAGTGTGTTGCGAACATTATTTTTTTCATATATCTTTAAGATTTATCACCATTTGCATACATTATGAAATAAAGAACTACCTAATGCTTAAACACATGTAAAAGTAAGTAAACAAACATGAGAAAGTAAACATGAAGAAACTTTACGTATGGACGTAATAACTATCCACTAAATGCTTATTATATAAGGTTATAAAAGAAAAATATTAAATTCATAGACAAAAATAATTTAGTTTGTTGTGACTTTAGGCACTTAATGAATTTTACAAAGATTTATTTGTGTATCTTATCAATAATCGGAAGCTAAATAACAATTACGTAAGTACTTTATTAATCTCATTACATTCTTGATTTAGATTTGATTGTAAATACATTATATCTTTATAATATATCATTATATCTTTTTCAACTGATGTTTCCGAAGATTAGATTGGTAAGTATCTGTACCATGATCTACAGTAGTGAATGATTTATCGTAGATAACAATTTTAGTCATAGTCATAATATATATATTTCGTCATGTTGGTATGGTGAAGATCTTACAATATTATAAATAGTCCATTAACATGACCCTGTAAGGATATTGCAACAGTTTGGGGTTTTTTTAATATATTTTTTTTATACAACAAAAGTATTAATTCTAGGGTATTACTAAGTTTGAAATGAAACAACTTTTACGGATCTACTCGCGTTTATTTTACACATTAGTTTTAATTAATGTTTATCCTGACGTTTCGAACCCTTTGCAGGGTCCGTTCGAAAGGGTTCGAAACGTCAGGATAAACATTAATTAAAACTAATGTGTAAAATAAACGCGAGTAGATCCGTAAAAGTTGTTTCATTTCAATGTGTAGTGTTCGCGTAAACTTTAGAAAACAATATATTACTAAGTTAACAAAGACAAAAACAACAAATTAATAAACAACAATAGATATAAATAATTATTATTACTTAACCGAATTCTTTCATGTATTTTTTGTTCAACACAATACAAAACAAGAAAATAAGTAATTTAGTTATTAGATGTAGTTTATGCTCACTTACCATGAAAACTTGGTGTTTTTAACTATTTATTGGCATATATAGATATTTGCCACTTGGTCCTTTTTATTTTGATTTGTAGTTTGATAAAATTACCAACATTAAAAACAATTAGGTATACCTACATAGTTTAAATCAGATTAATGAAAAAATAAATAAAAAGAAAATAACGGTTTTTTATTCTATTTTCAGGAGCTCGTCTTGGTCTGATGCAGTCCATAGCCGGCCTCGCAGCCATCTTGTCCAAATTCACCGTGAAACCAGCGCCGAACACTGTGAGGAAACCACCAGTCGTCCCCACCTCAGACTTAATTCAAAGCGTCAAAGATGGCATTCCCCTATTGTTTCTTGCGAGGTAATAAATAGAGACTTCAAATTGTATGTATACCAAAATGTTTGATTAAGCCTCGCATGAAGACGCTTCACACGAAATTATATGGTAGTGATTTGTCTTTGACTTCTGACTTTATTATTATATTAAATTTATCATTCTTGATGAGGAAGAAAAGGTTGAAAGTTTAACTTACACTTTAAAAAATAACAAGAAATATGGTTTACTAATGTTTTCCCGAATTTCAAATGCAATAGTTTTGTTTGCCATAATTTTGGTTGACATATTTTCATTAGAAATAACGTTTCATTTGCCATAATTATCAAATTACATAAACTAATTTTCACTAATTTCATTGATCATAACTAGAGATCGGATATTCGGATGCATATTCACCTAAAGTTCATTTTTGGCTACAATATTATGGAAGCGGCTTCTTACAAAATATTTTTTTTTAAATATGAATCCCGAGATTCTGGAAAATTAGTGAATGCGAATCTAGTCGATATTATGGTGACAAATAACGTCTTTAGCATGTGGCATTTTTTTTACCGACTTCAAAAAAAAGGAGGTAATATATCCGATTGGATGTATTTTTTTTTTATGTATGTCCGGCGATTTCTCCGTCATTTGTGGACTGATTTGTAAAATTCTATATGTATTCGAAATAAGTGTAAGTCGAGGTCGAGTGTCGAGGTAAGTGTAAATTTGGTTATAACTCCTTAAAAATTCGTACTCTGTTTGGAGATTTTAAAATATTTTCTTAACATTTTTAATTAAAGTGTCTACATCATCGTAGCTTAAACGTATTGTCTCGGCTAATCTGTGTAGGGCGTGCGCTAAACACGTAAAATGTTTCAAATTGGGAAATGTATTTTTTAGTATTCTTCCAGCCAGTAACATACACGCTACGCTATAGGTACATAACATTGAGACATCCTGCACTTTACTGTCGAATTCATCTCCCCATAAGTCTTTTAAACATTGAATTACAAATTCAGACACAGAATGACCGTTAACCACATCTAACGTTTTTCAACATAGTATGTAAATTAGCCCAGATATGTTTTCCCTTAACGGTTTTACTAAAAAATGTACCACATATCGGCCCAGAAAATCAGTGGTTTCGTCTAGTGATACCCACAGTTTATTGTTTTGTACGTCACTACGAATTCTTTTTAATTTGTCTTCATAAACTTGACTCAAGTATTTTTTTCTCAACAACAACAAACAAGAAAAAGATAGAGTTACGCGCGCTTGTTCTGTAAGTTTGTGTTGGTCTGTACAAGCCGTGCTGTGGACATCTAACAACGTTTTGCATGAGCCGTCTATTTCTTTTTATAGTGCCAATGGCTATACCACAAACAGAAAAACAAGAGATAGCCTTATTGACAGCGGACAACCACTGAAATTAGTTAAGTTGTTTAACACCCGCCACCGTTGTAGGAGGCAGTGAAATTACATAGATATTTTGTATCCTAAACTTTCAACTTATTCGTCACATGCGATAATGTGAGTAAGTTATTTTAGTTTTTAGAGATTTTATTAGTTTTTCTTTGTAATTCGTGTTATTATTAGTTTGATAAAAATCTTTTGAAAATTGAAGAAAATATATGAGGCAATCGTTATTTCTGTTATAAAAACATTGAATTTATCGAATCCAAAACCCCCAAATTCTTTTGATACAAAAGTGCACTCCATATTAGCACCTTAAAATAAGTAAATATAGCTACACCCGATTTGATTCTATAATAAAAAACTAAATTTGTCGATCCCGGAATCCTGGGATTTTTTCGATACGAAAGTGCTTTCCATGTTATGACAACACCTCAACTTTAGGCAAATATGCATCCGATTATCCTATCTCTGGTCATAACCAATCAAATGTCATAATATTTTTAATTCATAATTTGACTTGCCATATATATAATTTTCAATAATGTTATTTTCCATAACATTTACTTACCATAATATTTATTTACAACGTCAAAAATAATAATAAAGGTCAGTGCAGGCACGCATACACCATGCGAGCGAGCATGCAAGCAAGCATGCAACATGCAAGCAAGCATGCAGCAAGCAAGCAATCACGCAGCATGCAAGCAAACATGCAGCAAAGCAAGAAAATTTAGCTGCGCATACTACAAGCAGGCATACAAAATGCAATGCATGCATGCATGCGTATGCAAGCGTGAGCATGCAAGCAAGTAAAAATACAGCAAGCAAACAAGCAATCTCCTTTAGCTTCAGCCTGCGTGTGGTCAAAATTCTAACCTAACTTAACCCATTAATAGATAGACAGGGAAACATGCAATGTGCAAACATTAAATATAATGAGATATCTATATTATGTCATTTGTCAATTATGTAAAATTATATTTATAGAAACTAATAATTATGACATTTGTTATTATGGCACCTAACTTTATGGCAAATGAGAGTTAAGGATGTTATGAATTGTTATGTTATGCGTTGTTAGTATAAATAATAATAGTGCAAACAAATATTATGACCGAGGATGAAAGGCAAATGAAAATATTGCAAATAATATTATATTAATATTGGAAAACAAAACAATACCGGCTACCACCATTATTTTTAAGGCGACAAGAGTTAAAGCCAAAGTTAAAGTCACTTGTCTAGGCTCTTTGCTATTTCAAAAGATAGGTAGGCGCATTTAAAACGGGCCCTACCATGCATCAATAGAGTTTTATTAAGTAAATACACTACAAATTGATATTTATGACTCATAATAAATTATTCATTTAGTTTCTATTTTCGACATGAGTGCATCCTGTATTATTTGTTTGGTGTTAAGACTTGTTGCCACTATCTTATTCGAGTCGAGATAATAAGTGACAAATATATCAGCAATGTTATTTTCACCAGTTATATAAGATTTTTTTAATAGTCATAGTGACCAGTCAGATTTTTATTACAGATATGCTTGACAATAATTTTATTATCTGATTGCTAAACTGTGCATCTATAGAAGAAAGGTTTATGTCATGATTGAGATTAAATGTTTTATGATTATTTTTGATATTTTCTTTCGTTATGGACAAATTTATATTAAGCTGTACTCCTATTAGATATTTTTGCCGAATATCTGCAGTGGGACAATATTTGACTATTACAGTAAGACTAAAAATGGGTTACCTTACACCCTGAATCCTCGTTAAAATATTTATTTCAAAGCTTTAATTTCCAATTAATGAAGTTATTACTTCATATAAGAAAATGAGATCAAGAAACGTAATACTTAATTCTTTAAAGTAACACAATGTATCATATATGTATATATGCAGCAATAGGAAAATTATTAGTTATATCTGAATCTAGTGGTTTGCTACGCAAATAGAGTCGTGAATTTGGGTTCTACTTGAAGCCGCTCTTTCTTTTTCGATATAAATATGGCATTATGAATAGAAAATAACAAAACATGCAATATCTGAACGTTATAAACATGTCCGTTAGTCCATTTAACATGAGAGTAATGAACTCGAAACCCAATGCCATTTTAGGGAATTAGATACTATATAATTCCAGCATACACAATGTCGTTTATGTAACTTTCTATTTTATTAGGACATTAACAGTTTTTGGCTCATAGTGGGTGGGATGTTGGCATAGTGCCCACTGTTGCTTGTATCTGTTCCAATAAAAGCATTGCTCCATTTAACTATTGCATTTCCATCAGGAATACCATAGTTTAAGGGAAAGTGAATTGCACTGAGTTTGATTTGTAGCTATCGCGGCGGTGTGGTAGGTCTAATATTCAAAAGTTTTTGAGTAAATTCCCAGGTTCAGCAAGAGGTGATTTTTGATTCTTCGATGCATAGAATACGCGTAGTGATTAAGCCATATTACCAAGTCATGACTACAATTATTATAATACGTTGTTAATAATTGTAGTGATGGCTTGAATCAAGATAATGACGAAGGTCTTTACCCAGCAGAAGGACAGGATATAGCCTAAATACTTTGCTTTCTTGGTTAAGATAAGTTAGATGGATTTGTGACCCTATCACCAAACAACAAACAACATACAAAACAAAGGACAAGAAAGGAATATTCTTCGAACTCACACCACCCTGGACCGTAACGGTAATTATATACGATTCAGGGCGTAAAACCGAGTACTAAATGATGGTTAAATCAGATACGACATCAGGTTGGCTCATAGCCACACAAATGAGACGACACAACTTTACAAGGCGTCCAGGAAATCTACTGTCTCATTTGCACTACCCATCCGGTCGGGATGAAAATGATGGGTGCTAAAAAGTTTTTGCCACTTCCAGGAAACGCATTAGTGGAGTGGCTTTTGTTTTCAGAAAGAAATTGATTTATGTACCACTCCGTATAATGAAGTCTAGAATTGTGTCCGTATTCTAGAATGACTTTCAAGAGCTACATGTAAGACCAATTTGTCAAAGTCTGGGAAAGAAAAATTAGAACGACAAATGAAAACCTTAAAACCGAATGCATCAGAGTCTTAAATTTGTCTTCTGGTGACATCGGGTTCTTTGCTGGATACTCAACTCGAAAGCTTTGGAGAATCGTATAGTATAGTATTGGGACACGTTGACGTTATAAATTTGATTTTGATCTCTAGAGCTTCAACATCATCACCAGCTCATTTTATATTTATACCTGCACCAGCAGTGGGGACATAAAATGGGACGAGCCTAATAAAAAACAATATTATTTCTTTATTTATTTATATACCTAAACTAGCGGCTTGTCCCGGCTTCGCATGGGTGGACATTTCTTTTTAAATATAGCCTATGTTACTCAGCGCTAATATACAAAATACAAAAATACAAAGCTTTCCTCTTTATAATATTAGTATGATAAAGTCATGGGCCATAAAGTCAGAAAAATAAGAAAAAGCATTTGATATTATTGATGAGTTGGCAAACGCGTCTCCACGTGATGTTAAGCAGAATCGGAGTCCAGATGCCCCACAGCTAGTGGAGCAAGATTGCGCCTCAATCGGCCGTTCTCACCTTCCAAACCGCAAGTTGCTTCTTTACACCTCCTTTATACAAAACGAAATGCGGTGCGGTTTCTTTCAATGGAAATTCAATGCTTGCTAACTGCATTTGGCCGTTGCATGCATACAGACGAGCTGTTTAAGTAAACTAACAGGAAACTTAGAGGGTTGATACTTATGTTTCCAATCCCGGCTGCCGATAAGGTTTGGGTAGTTTGTCACATTTAGGAGCTTCCAACTCTGCACCCCAATGGCATTAAGGTTGGTTATGGTATAGTCGAAAGCATATATTGCGTTCGTTCACAAAACGAGTCATGAGTGGTTAGAAAAAGACGATGATTTAAATCAGAATGCTCATGTTAATGAAACCTAGGTATGTAAAAACATATAAGTATGTTATCAACATATTATTATCATTTCGTTGCTTTTTGAGTGGCGGGTTTTAAAAATTGAATTTGGCTGTCGTTCGTACAACATAGTAATCTGCTTCTAGTTCTACGTATACGTCTTTAAACAATCTGTAAAAAAAATAAGCAATAATATTTAAGGGTGCGTACATATACCCTATAAAGACTTTGAATATTACCATTAAATGTGGTAAAAAAATCTTTTTTTTTAACTTAAGTGTATTTTGTACAACCCTATTTTGTTATTGATTGACAAGCGCAAGCGCAGTGCCGGATGAATGACCTTTGACACGTGGCACGCTTGTACTTGTACCCCCGCCGACTCCGCCGCGCTCTCAGGCCGCTCTCAACAAAAACTTGAGCTCCTTTTTGTCCAAAAAATACAAATTTCTCAGCTACCTATTACTTGTGAAAAAAACAGTTATCTATCACCAAACATGTAGGCTGCTCAAATTTTATTGCTTATTTTTTTCCAGACTGTAGATAGATAAAATCAGTTAGTTTGATATTTTCGATAGTTTTTTTGTTATTTAATCATTGTATAAGCCTGGAGGCCCACAAATAACATAACTTTTTATGCTAATGATGTCACAAATTTATGAAATAATTCCTTTATTTACAAGTTTATCTACACACATAAGAGGGTAACAAAATAAGCTATACGGGTGAACGTAGTACAAGGGCGCTGCTTATTTCAGTAGAAATATCTTCCAGCAGGCCCGCAAAAGGAAACATTATAAATAGAGGTAGAATAAATGTGTACCTCCTGCAAAAACTAAAATAAACTTACTTAAATATTTATAATACACATACATACTAATAATTGCATAAACAAAGGAAATTTAATATACAAAACAAAAATAAAAGGTGAAAGAAATCAATATACATAGGACGACGGAATCAACTGGACAGGTAGTGTTCCCTCAGACGCTTTTTAAAAAGGCTGACGTTAGGAGAGTCTTGAATGTTAGGCGGCAGCGCGTTCCACAACCTGACGGCATGCACGAAGAAGGAGTAATTTATAACATTTTAACTTTTTTATTTTTTATAAAATTTTGTTGAGATAAACACCAAGATATTTACAGTACCAGGTCTCCCGCCCTGTTTAAACCTACAAACCGATGGCATAGTGACATTCTTATGAGTTACTTCTATCCTAAACTGAGTTAATGATTGTGAATTTTGAGTTTTGAATTTTAATAGAGGAAAGAAATTGTATGGTTGCTAGCAGACCCTTATAAAGTGTTTTTTTTTTAACTCAAGAAAGCATTATATTTTAATTATCGCATATCGGCAAACGTAGTGCAGGACGCCCTAGGTAGAGCGATGATCCCACAAGGTGGCTGGCAAGAATTGGATGAGAGTAGCCGCGGATCGTGCTCAGTGGCGTGCACAAGGAGAGGCCTGGTCTAAGTAAAGACTGATGATGACGATGATGACAAAGATATTTTTATGATATTTTGACCCGTTCCTTGTGAAAATGTTAGGTATCGACCTGAACAAAACCAGAAGTGGTTGTTGGTATTTTTCAAATGAAAATTATAAATTTAATATTGTTTTTTTTTATATATTTTCGCCATTGCGTTCGACGCGACACCCGAAATTAAAGGGGTCTATACCCGGTCGGGCAAAGTGTATTTCAGATTTTTAGATGCATAGCCTGGGTTTGTGATCACCAATCTACATTTGGCAAGCGAGGTGATTACCCAACAATTTTTGTGATGACTCGATTTCAATGAAGGATGACTTTTTTCAGAAGTGGGACGGTTAAATAAATAAATCAAGAGACAAGATCACATACATTGTTCTGATCCCACGGTAAGTAGCTAAAGCACTCGTTTCTTGGAAATCAGAAACAACGACGGTACCACAACCACCCTTTGGCTAAGCCTACCGGGACCTCGGAGTTAGCGCCGCCCAAAGACTAGTTACTTTAATTTTTAACTCATTTAATATTTTGGTGACCTTGCAGGGCTCATTTGGGGCCATTTATTAACTTTATTGTATCAAATGAATATGAGTATTGGAACATTATTAGATTTACTGCGTTCTTATAATATTCGGGATCCTTTAATAAATCCTTGATAAATAAAGACAACACAGTAATCAGAAACAATCAAAGTATCAAGAAGTTATCTTAAATACGTTCACAGCTAACAAAAACGTCGAACCTTATCAAATAAATTGATAGATTCTACGCTATCTGATTGTTAAGGAATGCAACTAGCTATAAATATTTATAATGATAAACTAGAAGATTAGTAAGAAAGAGATATATATATATATACACATATGTCCAGCAGTGGACTAGTATAGGCTAATGATGATGATCACGGAATAGATAAGGACAATAGGGAGGCTGAAGGCTGAACATTAAACGTAGAAATGAAGTCAAGTAAAAGCTTATTAAAACCTTAACCAACTTTTTTATTTGACCTTCTTAGCATGAATTTCTGTTACCTAAAAAGTGAATAAACACTCAATTGACGGAACAAAACATTGACGTCATAATTTCCATTCCCATACAATTTCCATTGGAAAAAAAAAACGTTTTGACATTTGGTAAAAAGTTTTTTTTTACAGTTACAGTTATAAGTCAATCAAACACTATCCAGTAAAATTACTGCATAGACATAATTAAGTTGGCCTTAGGGTTGGCAACGAGTTACAAACATTTTATAGCTTGCGAATTTATTGTATTTATTGATACTAGGTGACCCGGCAAACAATATCTGCCAAAAAAAACAAAATCGCGATAAAGAAGGTGGGGGCCACCTACACTAGTAATGTAGGTATGTTTAATATTTTGTAACATTCTACTGTACAAACGCCTGCCTATCAACCTATCAAAAACTGTCAAATTTCTTTAATAAATATTCTACCATATGCCATATACATAAAGTTCAAAGTTTATTGAGGAAATTTGACAGTTTGTAGTAAGTAGTAGATGTGCAGGCGTGTGTACAAATATTGTATATTCAGTGAATTACGGTTAAATTTCGACCACTGAGCGACCACTAGTTATTCTTAATTGCATACGACTGCGCCCGGAGAGACCGCCTCTGTGGTCTAGTGGCTAAGACCACCGGTTTAGACCTAGAGGTTCCGGGTTCGATTCCCAGCGGGGGGTTGTGTACTCGGTTTGGTTGGTGGTAGGGCTTGTTTGTCCGCCTGGCTAGATACCACCATCTTATCTAAATATGTCGCCATAACATCAATGTTTGTAGCATTGTTGTGTTCCGGCAGCTAGAGTTAAGATAGCCAGTACCTCACTAGTTGAGGATCCCGGGTGAAGTGCGCTTCCATCATTAGCCTTATCATCACTTAACATCAGGTAAGATCAAAGCACTGTGCTTACACGTTAATATAAAAAAAAGAAAAAAAAGAAAACGGTTATGTGCGACTGACAGCATGCCTGCTCTCTCACTCAATTTAAAAACAAACACGTTATTCCTCATTCACCGAAACATCCCCGAATTCGAGTTGCGAAAGTGATGAATCCACTTTGTTGGTAAATTCTTTGGGTTAAGCGCGCGCATTGTTTGAGTTCGCGTCGCTCGGCTAATTTGGCTTGTTGTTCTTAGCCAGTTGTTATATTGGTCCGTTCGCTGTCCATTGGCTCGAAATCGTAAATAAGGTTCTATCACACTTCTTTGCATACTTTTGAAGGCGGGTGTCAGTTCATTTTATAATCCCCTTTTTAAAGTTAATGGAATGATACTGCCGTGTTTGGGGAAACCCGAAGATTATATTGGTCTCCTATTACCACAATATGGTGTCCCTATCTACTGACCCTGATGGATAGGGATAGATAACTCTGGGACTGTCCTGCTGATTGCGAATGAGAGCAGGCCTTTGCGCTAATTGCAGTCTACCTCCGCTTCCCGATCCAATCCGAACCCCTCGAAGAATCTTGTGGGGAACGGGGGCTAGTGCGTGATGCCATTCCCTCTAATAAACTTCTAAAGTTGTTTCGTTTCACACGGATTGAGGAACAATTTTAGTTTTTCGCCGCCCCCCAAGAAGGCCATTGAAGCTGAAAATCCCGCCTAAGGCAATCACTCTCTAAAAGAAGAAGCAACATTAAAGGTTAAGGGGTGCGTTGCTGTCCTCGTGACTTGAGTTCTTATGAATAATCATCACCATCATCATCATCATCATCATCATCATCATCATCATCAGCCATGAACGTGCCTCTACTGGGCAAGTAAGTAGTATCGTCATTAAAATGCACGGAACGCCATCGTCAGCATCCCTAATACATTTGTGACAGCGACACGAGTGACTTTTTAGCAGCTGTCAAATCGTAACAACTTTATAGCTCTGGTACCGAGTGCATTTTGCCAAAAACAAAAAATGAATTTATCTAAAAAGCGGCGCACTCTGTGTTACAAACTGTTTCGTGTCAAACTTTTCTTTTTATTTTATTTTCCTGTTTCCGTTACGTTTTGACTGTTGAAATTAGAAGTTGCCGATGTTCGCTTTTGTTTTGCTGTTTGATTTCTTTTTTTGTTTAGGTTAATGAATTAAACTTTTTTTTCCCACTTTTTGAATGGTTCTTTTAAATAATTGTTTTACCAATCAAGTAGGGTCCTTTAAGCGAGATGTGAAGAAGCAACTTGCGGGTCGGAGAGGTGAGACAGTCCTGTTCTACTGCAGTAACTTCTCGGATAATCTAAGTTAGGGAACGGGAACACGCACTATTAGGCGTTATGCCATTCGCTCTAGAAAACCTTTGACGTTGTTTCGATCACACTGCTTGAGAAACCCTTTAAGTTTCCCCCCCATAAAAGTCCGGTAACGTTGAATATGCCGTTTGAGACAATCAGCAAACTCTCTAAAAAAAGGCCTCAAGTATAAGTATTTAATTTAATTATTTGGAATTTAAAGTGGTGTGGTGAACAGACTACAGTTGCTACTGAAAAGGAGAAAAAGTGTTTGTCAGCTTAAGGGTAGTAACGTTTGTTTATCCTCCTGACAGCCCTCGTACTACTCATAGCACATAAAAAAAAATTGGCGGTTATTAGTCTTTATTGCGATGAAGATACCTGAGAGCGACATCTACCTTTTGCCCGCCGAACAAACTATAAAAAAACTTAATTTTTTTTTTGGCAACAAACAGTCAATTACATGATGTAGTGCTTATAACTATTTAACTTATGTTATAGACCTATATAGTGCCGATATGAAGTAAAAAATGACGACGCGGAATTACATCGTACGTATGTACTAAAAAATAATCCTAACTAAAAAAAAAACATTATTACAAGAAAAAAAACACATTTCTTTTACATTTTCTACACATCAATTTCATTGCCTGTGGGTTTCGTAAGTTAAGCGTTTCAATTTAGTAAAGGAGTTACTGAAAATGTCTACTTCTGAATTAACATTATCTAGCTTACAATAGTCATTATTATTTATATACATTTTTAAAGTTGTTATCAAAAAACGATCACAGGTATAATTTTTACGTGCAGTGGGAGGCACGTTTGTGCCGTGTAAATATTTATCATTTAGTTAGACTGGACGCGTGAGGGGCGCGACAAAAAATTACTTTTTGTAATGAAGCCTATTTTTTGTAGCATATCAGGGCAGTCTAAGTGGTTGTTAATGATTTTAAATAAGTTACATAGGTCGAAGTGTAAACGGCGGTTTGTTGTATGGTAGTGACAAAAACACAAATGTTAAAAAAAAATCCACGAGCAGGATTTGAACCTGCACCTTTCTGACATACCGGGTCAGGTGCTCTCCCAATTGAGCTATCGTGGTTGTAACCAGCCTTTGTGTTTTTGTAATATGTTTCGCAACAAAATTTGCGTTAAAAATTATATAAATAAAACAAAAACATTTTATAATAATTAATGTATTTACCTATTTCAATATCGTTTAATAAAATAAGATAAACAACTTCCGTGTGAACAGTCACTGTGGAGCTTTTCCTTTAATAAGCCTTTCAATACACAACGTGCCAGCAATAAAAGTATCAACAGCCTACGATAAGAGCCAGCTAACCGATAATCAACCCTATGTACTGGCGAAAAAGTTCATATTTGTGACTTCTAATATTTTTAGATAGTATTCCGAAAAACAGAGCCAGAGGGCGCTACGATCGTATCGATTTAATACCAACTGGATCACCGCAAACATAATAAAGAAACTGCGAAAGTTAGCTTGCCTTGGTTCGGTGTATGTTGAAGGGAGCCAAGACGGAAAATGTTGAGATAAAATCTGACATAATAATAAACTAAAACGAAGGTCCGTTTACTGAAAATTTTACATCTAAATAAACAGTATGAGGTTATCCTCTGCTCGTTTTGCTAAAAAATACTTTTCTTATAGAGTAAATCTTTTGGTTATATTTTTAGGTAAAACAAAAATATAATAATTTTAAAGATTCGAAGAGTTTGGGAACTTTTGAAATTAATGAGAAGTATGCTATTTTGTTGAAAGGTTAATAAAAAAAAAAGTTTTGTGAGAATAAATGAATAATGTATACTTATTATTCAAAATGTCTATTTATAACTTTAAAAACAACCGAACTTTTATATAAAATAAACTTCCTAAAAATAATCCTATATATCCTCTAAATTCCTCATATAAATTTGACGAACTCCTTGGTCGAGTGGTTTTTACACCGGTTTTCATGGTGTCGCCATCTCTGAGGTCTCGGGTTCGATCCCCGGTCGGGTCAATTTAGAAATTATTGTTTTTCTAAATTGTCTCGGGTCTAGGTGTTTTCTATGTATAACAAGTATGTATTTAAGTATTTCAAGTATGTTTATCTGTTGTCTAGTAACCATTTAACGAGTTTCATAACTAACCTTCTCTTGGGCTAGATAATTGGTGTGAGTGTAGGAAAGTTTATTATTTTTTAAAGTTTATTATTATAAACGTTATTCCCTCACAACAATACTAATTGACATGGCCCAATCAATTTAAGAAAGAAAGAAATCAACGTTTAAAATAAGTATAACCGTGTATGGAACTATGAAAACAATAGTTCCTTTTTCTTAAAACTTTTAAACAAAACGTTTACGTTAACGTTTTTAAACAAATTTGAATTTGATTTGATTTGATTTGATTTATTTATTTTATAATTTATATAATTTATTGATTAATTTTTGATTTAATTTGATTTGTTTGAATGATTTAAATGTAATTTTGATTTAAAATTTAATTTATAATGTATTTATCAATTTTGTATTTGCGTTTAATTTTATTGAAATTGTTAATTTTACTAACATAGGATAAGGTATTTATTGTAACTAACACAAATGAGTCATTGATGCTCGAGATAAATAAATGAAAAACACAGCTTGCGGGAAATTTCTGTCTCCGGTAGGTGCCGCTGCGTGTACTATGTGTCCGTTGAAATAACATAAAGCCTGTCTGGCCATTTTTGAGAAATCTAATATTAGCAGAAACTGGGCCTGTCCGAGTTGTAAGATGAATACTCGTAGAGGCGACAATAATCTGACTCCAGTAAAGGGCATCTGTGCTTCGCCTCCACGTCATCGTCATCCGCGTTAGCGTCCGTTGTGTATAAAAAGATGCCCATAAACAGAAAATTTTGCGTGAAGCCCCATTAGATCTCGGAGCATTCATTACGGTGGAGCTCGATAACGCAGTGCAGGTTAAGCAACTTTCGCAAAGGCCGGTCATCGGATGGGTGACCAAAAATGTATCATCTCGAGCTACTCCGTGCTTCGGAAGGCACGTAAAGCCGTTGGTCCCGGCTGCATTAGTAGTCGTTAACAACCACCAACCCGCACTGGGCCCGCGTGATGGTTTATGGCCCGTTTTCCTTGTGTTGTTATCATCCATAGGGAAGGCTTGTGCCCAGCAATGGGGACATAAAAGTTAGCTAATGATGATGATGATGATGATGATATAATAATGAAGTAACGCAACTGTTTAAAATGAGGTTCACCTAACGGAATGTTCACCAAAGGTATTAGGGGTAGACATTTGTAATGGCATAAATGGATTGTCATAGATATGAATGAGTTATAATCTTTGATTAATTATTTATTTATTTATTTATTTATTTATTCAACAATGTTTCAACAGCATTTATCTAAACACAAGATACAGAAGATGTTACTTAAACATAAGCCAATTACAGAAACATATTATGTTACTAAAAAATGTTGACATAATTAATGGACGCAGGTAGGTAGTTTAAAAATTAAAATAGGTAGGTAGATTAAAATTTTGTCGAATGATAACTTACAGAATAGGTGTGAATCTGATTGTGTTGTGTCGATGTGTATTAGTGCGTGTGAGTGTAATATTGTAGTTGGTTTACATGGTTGGTTTGGTTTTCGTTATAATATAATAGTGAAAGTGTCTAGTATGCTGCTATTGGTACCTACTTGAGGGAACTTCACTAAAATACCGTTGCCTACTAGATTAGACTAGGGAAGGCTCATAAAATGGGTCATAAAATGAGCTGATGATGAAGCCCCATTAGATACTTTTTAGTACATATTTTTATTAGACTCATTTCCGATGTCGCATTACTGCGTAAAGCCGTTCTTTCCCAAGTAATAAGGGAGGAGAGTTGGGGCCATTTCTACTGTTAGATATATATCTTCATGCCTTTTTTTAGGAAGCAATATGCTATTTGTTATCCCTTATTATGTAGGTTCCCAGCTTCATTCCGGCAAAGAATTTATTGATATAATGTATTAGAAAACGGTTATTTTCCTATGGAGTAAACATATGGTGGGAAGAATGGAATTCATAAATATTTACTCGTGCGTATTGAGGGTAACGTTGGACAGAAATACAGATGGATTATTTATTTTTAAAAGGGATATAATAATGATAATGGAAAATTTGAAGCAGCCTTTTGAAAATTCGGCTGAAATTTCAAAAAATAAATATATTTACATTTCTAACTATTATACCAATCACTTATCCATTCTAAGCTTGTGTCACCTTCAAGGTAACCGGAGTAAGTGACCAAACACTCAATTACAAAGAAATGCGTTAACCGCCTCTTTGGGCTAGAAGTTAGAGCTAGCTTGAATCCCAGCAGAGGGACCTTCATTGTATTCGGTTTGTTTAGAGATATATATGTATATCTCGTTTCAGGTTGATCTGGCTAACTATCACCATCATCGTTAGCCGATGCATCACCAAGCTCACATGGCCACACACTTGCTTGCAAAAAAAAACGACTTACCAAAACATTTTCGTACTAACGAGGTTTTTTGCCTTGTCTTTTGTTTCTTCGCAGAGATAGGTTGTGACATAATAATTGTATGATGATAGTCTTACAGAGAGTAGACGAAGTATGCATGGGTATCTTTATTAATACTGAATGCCTATAATAGTCATCTTTTTTCTTAATTTTTTATTAATTTGTCGTTGGAGAGAAAAAAACAGAATTATTATTTTATTATTATCTATGTAGTTGTGACAATATTCACACACAGGGATAACCTGTCCGTGCACGAGTCTGACGTCAGCTTTATGTAAACGTTGACACTATCGATTAAATTTGTCGATGTCAATAATAATGAGAAAAGTTTTTTTTTTAATTCAAACTCTTTAGTATGGTTAATTAACGTAGACCCTTTGATTTTCATTATCGTTAAAATCGACAGAGTTGTTAATTAAGATAAGTCAGAATCTGCTAAATATATCTAAATACATTTTTGATAATAACACATAAAAAAGTTAAATATTAAAAATTATTTTACATAAATATTATTATAATGATAAGTTCACAATAAATGAGCCAATTAGAATTACTTCTGAGTCCCTGAGTACCTGTATTGATAATATTATAACTAATTTTAAGACGTTTAGCTTTGCCTTTGCAGAGTGTCACATGAATATCTAAATAATCCATCTTATTTATTGAGATGTGATATGCAATAACTGATTTGATTTGATTTGATTTGAAGTATTACATTTTGGCTTATCTGATCATTCAGGACAACTTATATGTGTGCCATGTATAAGCGAGATATAGATAAATACATAGAAATATTTATAAATTATGTTTTACAGTTAAGTTTTTCTGATATTAATTTGTACAATGATGTGAACATGGCTTTCGCCACATTTTCAAAGTTATTTTATTTATTAATTAATTTATAATTTATTTATACTTATTTATAATTTATAACTTTTTTTTATTGGACTGCAGATAACAAGAAGTTTGAAAATGCTGTGAGCAAATTGTGCTAGTGCGTTTAGGAGTCCACATGATTTCCACATGCTCGGATACGAACATCCAAAAGATGCAATTAGCATCTTTTGAAAATGTGAAAAATTAATAGCCAGAATAAACATTATGATGAAATATTTATAAAATTTATAAAATACAGTGAAAAAATTAAACGCCCACCCGACCCAGCCAGAAATCGAACTTGGATCTTCCGCAATCCGAGTGGCTGCACTGACCTGCTTTTTAATTTTTTAACTGCGAATAGCGGCACAGTACGCCATCTACCGAACGGTTATTGTAACCGATGGCTATGCAGATTCATCTTTGCAGATGAAATACCACAAATT
Source organism: Eudonia truncicolella (assembly GCA_949315975.1). Classification (NCBI taxonomy): domain Eukaryota; kingdom Metazoa; phylum Arthropoda; class Insecta; order Lepidoptera; family Crambidae; genus Eudonia; species Eudonia truncicolella. The sequence continues at coordinate 1,719,681 of OX438848.1, read as the reverse complement.
TGATAACACAACGCTATAGTAAATTTTTACTTTTTATTTTTTAAGTGCTTGCTGCACTGAAGCTATTTTTTATACATATTAAGTTTAGCTTCAGTGCAGCAAGCACTTAAAAAAATAAAAAGTAAAAATCATTATGATGAAGGCGACATCGATATTTTGTTTTTGTACTGTCGCAGCTCTAACTTTGTTGCAGTGTGGCCATTGTAATTATATTAAAATTTCCTATATTCGGAATTAGTGACGGGACGTAAATATAACATTTTAATGAAGTAGACCGATCATAAACATACAGTTTCATAGTATTGACAATTTTTAAAGCAATTTAGTTGAAAAAAATGTTAGAAAAGAAAATAAGTTACAATTTATAATTAGTGATCTATAATTAATTAAATAAGCATTTGCAACGATAAAGAACGTTAAATATAAATTGTAATTCAATGTTAGCACATACAACTGTAAAAGTTACGCAAAGTTACAACTTGACTTGTTTTAGTGGCAACACTCCTTGATTGACAATTTTTTTAAGGTTTTTGCATATTTAGTGTATTATTCAATAATATTAAGACAAAATAATACTAACCGATGAAAAGTAATGTTATCATTTTGGACACTCGACTTTTCTGATCGCTTTTTACATGAAACGCTGCAATTTGGCATTTTTTGCTCAGGTCTAACCGCGTGCACCGTGATTTGCAAATAACGCTGGAACACGCTGGAACTAGTTTTATATAACCGATATGATCGGCGGTCATATACTTCTAGCAGAGGGGAACGCCTGTTAGTGGCGTCTCCGATTGGTTTAATGCTCTAAGCGTTCATGCGTGAATAGATAGCTTTAGAAGCATAGACTTAGCGCGTTAAAATAGCAGTACTACGAAAAAAATTTATGTCAAACGTCAGTGAATTTTTATGTCATCTGATACCTTGTTTAAAAATTTTGTTTACTGTGAAAAAAGTGTTTGAGGCATGATGTGTTTGTATTTTAGGTCTCTTGTGGTAAATGTTGTATAAATAAAACTCAATTGAAGATTAAATTGTAAGTTAGGTAACTTTTATGTAATTACAAAATTAATATGTAGGTAAATATTGTTTTTTTATGTAGTTGATTAAAAAGTGGCATTATCTTACTCTATTGGAACTTGAAGTGCACTTGACCTGTATGTCAAACGGTGCTGGTGTGAAAAGAGTTACAGTTACAGATGTGGAAATTATTTAAACACTTTTTCGAGATAGGTAATCATACTTTATAAGCAAGTGCTTTTTAAAATTGTGTTATTTTTTCGCTTCCAATAATACACCATCAACTGAAATAAGATGAAATTATATTATATTATATTACCGTCAAAATGTTTAAGTAGTTTCTTACCTAAGATTATTTGTTACTTGTTTATTTGGGAGAGACCCCACTTATCCTTCCTACCTTTTCCAAAACGAATTCTAAGGAGCCAAATCTTTTAGATACACCAGTAAAATGGCATTGCGTCATAACATTGTTATCATCTTGAACACGTTCTTGACCTCATTTTAGACGGGTTCCTCTATCCCATAATTCCGTTGCCGAATAAAATTCACGCAACAAACAAACGGAACCAGCTGAACTGAGGCGAACATGTAACATTGTTTCTCGAAGTAAATTCTCTTGAAATCCACAAGGTATTCAAATTGAGGTACCTACTGTTTTATACTTTCCGACTTACAACGAAGGTGAAGTCTCCACGAAGATTGAGTTAGAGTTTACGCCTTTTTTATAACAGCACCAATAACGAGAGATGTCTTTCAAAACAACTTCAATTTGGTACGAAAACAGAAAATCCAAGTTTAAATTTGTAATTTAAAAGATACAAAGAGATACTACACTTTCAGAGATTTGTGTTAAAGACAGGCATTTTGTGCAAAGAAGGCTATTTTTAAGCATTATAACTGATCATGTTGCATCAATAGTTAACCTTAAAGCGGAGCTTAGCCGACTTACAGATTATATTGCTTTATATTTTCATGTAAGGATCGTAGCAAGTGGAAAGAAGTGGTCTCTGCCTACCCCTACAGGAAAGAGGCGTGATTATATGTATGTATATTTTAATACGGAGTATAATTTCAGCAGCACGTTATTGATTAAACACGTCTTTTTAACCAATGTTACCTGCCAAATATCATCTACAGTGCTGAGACAGGGTGCCTCATTAGGCTGTGCACAAAATTTGTGTTGCACAGAGAGCTATGGAGCGCGCCATGCTGGGCATCACACTTATAGACCGAGTCCCCAACACCAAAATCCGCAAGCGAACTAAAACCCACGGCCCCATCGATTGAATATTGAGGCCTAAGTGGAGTTGGGTAGGACACTTGGCCAGACGGAGTAACGACAAGTGGACCAGCACGCTGACTGAGTGGTGGCTGAGAAACGTGGGTCGACGATATAACCAAGACCGTGGGTTACACATGGCCTAGACTAGCACAGAATCAAGGCGAATAGCGCAAAGAAGGCCGATGCTCAGCAGTGTATCGAAAGGAGCTGATGATGTTAGATGATTATAGTTCCAAAGTTAGTATCAAACTGACATCTGTGACCGTCACGATGTCTAAAAATTGTGTCTACAAAACGCTTTTGATGAAGAAAAGTAAGAGATTATATCTTATATATTATATATAATCTCTTATATTATATATAATATATAATCTCTTATATTATATATAATACTAGTTGTCGCCCGCGACTTCGTTCGCGAAGACTACACTATCCCACAGGAAACTGTTACCGGGATAAAAACTATCCTATGTGTTAATGCAGGTTATAAACTATCTGTATGCTGAATTTCATCCAAATACATTCAGTAGTTTTTACGTGAAAGAGTAACAAACATCCATCCATACTTACAAACTTTCGCGTTTATAATATTACTACCCCGCTCCCCCCACGCCCCGTTCGCCTGGCACCGCTGCCGGTATTTATCACCGAAACGGTATTTATCGCCGAAATTGCTATGACTCTGCATTTTAAATCTGTGATATCTTCAAAAATATTTATTTAATTTACATGCTGTAAAAAGCCATATTGATCTTTATTAAATGCACAATGTATTTAAGATACTTAATTAGATAAGGATTAATACTGTATTGCTTAAAATCGCTTCGTAAATAAGCCATTATTTCTCGTACAAAGTAAAGGATAAATAATGGTTATTGTGGGTTATTCCTAAGAGATAAACATATACCATCACGGACTTTTTTGTAGACCTTTTTAAGTTTTACAATACTGTAGTAAATTGTTTTGATCTATCTTGTAGGATTCAGTCAGCGTTTGCAATGTAAGCGCAAAAAATGTGTTTTTTTTACGACCTCACATTAGAAACCTCAAAAATTGTAGCCTATGTGTTATTCTGATGTATAAGCTATATTGTGGTAAAGTTTCATTCAAATCCATTCAGTAGTTTTTACGTGAAAGAGTAACAAACATCCATACATCCATACTTACAAACTTTCGCCTTTATAATAGTAGTAGGATATAAAAGCGAAAATGAGAAATAAGTTAATGCATGTATTAGGTGCTTTGATGTTCAATTTGCAGAAATATATGGTTGCGCCAAGTCTAACCGATTCCAAATGTTTCTACTTACGGAAACTTTGATCGTTAAATTTAACAACTGCTGATACGGTCTCAAATCCTACTAATATTATAAACGCGAAAGTTTGTAAGTATAGATGGATGTTTGTTACTCTTTCACGTAAAAACGACTGAATGGATTTAAATGAAACTTTCATTATATACAGACCATGACCCAGACCACCCATATAGGATACTTTTTTTTATTTTAGTCTTCGCGAACGAAGTCGCGGGCAACAACTAGTATTGTATATTTTGCCTTATTCGGTGAGCAGACGAAAACAGTCATAGCATATAATATAGTAAAGTACGTCGAAAACAGACACCGATCGATTATAATAAAAAACAACAAATTTTAACAGTTTAAAATGACTTGTGAAATGCGAATTGTCAACCGAAGTATGCAGATATGTGGGCTATCACGACTGCGGTATCGCGGAAACAAGGAGAACAACGGCTGATGCTTTCTGAAGTTTCGGAATATTTGTCATCGCAGACTGCGCTGTCCGCTGCTCCATCGAGCTGCGTCTTGTGTATTTTTTTATAAATATTTTTTTTCTATATTAACGGGTAAGCACAGTGCCTTGACTTCATCTGATGTGAAGTGATGATAAGGCCAATAATGGAAGCGCACTTCACGCGGGATCCTCAACTAGTGAGGTACTGGCTATCTTATCTCTAGCTGCCGGAACACAACAATGCTACAAACATTGATGTTATGGCGACATATTTAGATAAGATGGTGGTAGCTAGCCAGGCGGACAAACAAGCCCTAACAAGACCAACCAAACCGAGTACACAACCCCCCGCTGGGAATCGAACCCGGGACCTCTAGGTCTAAACCGGTGGTCTTAGCCACTAGACCACAGAGGCGGTTAAAATATTATTAAGTTACGTCGTACATTTTAACAAATAGGTATACGATATTTTTAGTTCCGAAGATTAAAAGCATATAATCCAGAAATGCCAGAAGGTTTCAAATTCAGATCGTAATTTGTTTTTTTTTTACACTTTTTCTGTACAATCCATTACCAAATCCTATGCAATTACGGGGCATTGGAATACCTAAAAGAGTTTTAGCTTTAGGTTAGTACCTTTGTTGGCTACAGTGGACTTGTAGGACGTAAGCTCATTATCCTTTTTTATTTCAAAATCCACATCCGCTCTTATTCTAATTTAACAAACTTATATTCTAGAAACATACAGCAAATAAAGGATTCAGTAATTAATTAATTCAATTACAGAAACAATGATATATACTAAAAAGAACATTCGGTACTGTTGTCTGAACAGTCACACTGATTTGTCCAACCAATTCTCCGTCTACCGAGGTCTAAGCCGATTTAAGTTCTGAACCTCCCGTGATTTAATTCTACCGAACAGACAGACTTTCCTCTTGTACTTAGGTGCTTAGATTCTCTCCTTAAGCTCTTAAGACTTATTGAAACGTCATTAACTTTAGTTCCAATACTGTCACGTTAAGTACGAACAAAATTGAAAATGCTATTTTTTTAATGTTTTATATTTAAAGTAGAAACCACTATTTGAATGCTTATGTCGAAAATTTTATTGTGTAATAATGAATTTGAGTCACGAGCATGCTCTTGGTATTTTTAATGTGATTATTCTACTGACGTGTTTTTTTTTTTTTTTTTTGAGAGAGATTGCTGATTGCCGCTGCGGCATTTTTCAGCTTCACCGGGCTTTTTTGGGGGCGGCGAGGAACGTAAAGGGTCCCTCAAGCCGTGTGAAACGAATCACCTTCAGAGGTTATCTAGAGGGAACGGCATCGCGCACAAGTGCGCGTCGCCGTGCCCTACTAGATTCTCCGAAGGGTTCGGATCGGATCGGGACTGACGACTGTGACGACTGTACACGAGACGCCATTCCGACAGCAAACATTTTTATTATGCAGCTATTTAAATTACATTTATTAAATTCTTAGCATATTCTTTTTAATGTGTTGTGTGTGTTGGTGTTTTCAAAGTTAAACACTGTTTATTGACTTCACACAAATCAGTGTTATAAATACCTTATCGTTAAAATAACAGAAAAACTATCAAATACAACTTTTTTTTTTAATTAAAAAAATAATAATAATCAGTCTTGAGATATATTCAGATATATTCATTGGTTGACTTAAAAATTAGACAGCAAAATCACAGTTCAAAATCAAAATCATGTTTGTCAATTTTCACATAGTGGCTTAGAACACTGAAGGCAAATCACAGCATACTGACCGACGCGCGAGGTCACTGTAGTAAGGTACTGAGAGCGGCAACACTCAAATTTAAAAATTAACGGTAATAAACTGGATTTTCTATTTGGCGGTGTCTAATGGACTACCACGTCAGTCGCAGAGGGTTAAGATATATTCTGACTGCAAAGAAAACAAATTTCAACTCTAATTGTTGATGTTGACTGCTAATCTTCTTTTAATTTTATTTGTGGCCCAAAAAAACAGATGCTGTCCTCAATCGGTGATTTACAAGTGACTTTAATTTATTAGTGTCTAAAGTTGCAACGCATTTCATCATCATCATCATCATCAGCATCAGCCTACACACGTCCACTGCTGGACATAGGCCTCTCCAAGTGCACGCCAATGAACACGACAGCAACGCATTAAATATCCTGTTATTCCATAATTATGTACATATTATATGAATAATATTTGAAGTAGTTTAAATAGGTCGTCGTCGATTAGACCAATGTTTATATAGATACCACAGAACAGTTAAATAAGGTAGATACTTATGGATTGTTGTGAATGTGATTTTATTGCAATTACACTTTAAAAGAGAATATGTGTTAAAAATGCTTAAGGCAGATGACTGACATTTGAGAGAAAAACAAAAAGAGTGCCGACCAGCATAAAGCTATTTTACCTAACTTTTCTGCAGTACCATTAAAGCACCTAATAGCACCAATTTCGTCTTTCAACCTTTATATTAAAAGTCCCAAACTAACAGACGATGTTAAATGTAATAAACCTATTATACTCGTCCGGTTATACGCCGATATTATAAGAAAAATACATCGTAAAAAAGGACCCGAGAGCAATAAAGAAGTAATTCTTGGTGGGGCAGCGATTAAACCGCTCATTCGTTTTTATGTTAATGCTGCTTGCTTATAAGGAACAAGCCATTCAGCTTTCTAAATAGTCTGGACATCGTGGGACGTGAGACGCTAAAGTATTATTACTAACTTTGAAGGCTCTAATGAAGCGTACACATTTTTTATTGGTTTAATAAACACGTGCTTTCCGTTAGCACGCTACAAAAATGCCTCCAAAAATATTAATAAACTTTTTGTTGACACCCAATGTCGCAACTACAGAATTGTCGAGTTTATTTGTCGCTGCTTTGTTGTCATGTAATTTTTTTTTATTATAATGTGTTTCAATAATTTTAAAATTATTAGTTTTAGTTACCTCTGGCTACTCATCCATGTAGAAATGTCATTATTACAAAGAATATGACATTAGTTGATCAAAATACATAGTTTTTTTTCGAATTTCGTTTGTGGTGATTCTCACGCTGGAAATGTGTTTCTGATGCTAAATTCAAATACATTTTTTTACCGAAGATAAAGGTGCATTTTACCGGAGTTCTGAACTTTTGAGGAACTGAGTATCTTGCCTCTATATTTTGGAACACAATCTATATCATTATTATAATGGTGATAGACTAAGAAAAACTACTATTACAAACTGACTATGCCGACTGATAAGTGTATTCAGTCTGTTGTGTGGGAAAATATCCTTAATGATAGGGCATTTTCCAATATTTTGACGCTGTAAGGGAGAAAAATAATGCCCTTGCCGAGTTTCTTGCCGGTTCTTCTCAGTACAAGGTCTCCCGCTCAGAATAGACTTATGAAACGGTGGCATATTGACGTTCATAAGAGCTATGTGTAGCCTAACCTGAATAAAAGATTTAATTTTTGTTTTTTTAATTTTGTGAACCTCTGAGTCCAATACTGGTAGACCAACCACCTGACCACCTTTATTAACGTAACGTATGAATGGTAGTTTGCAAAATATAATTTTTAGTCGCACACTCTTAACTGACAGTCGTGGACACGGGTTGTCCTTGTCGTACATCAGCCATGTCTTCCAATCCATCACCAATTATCTCGGCTAGTGGCATTTCAGTAACATTCTATTAAAGGTCATTGAGTAGACTTTACAACAGCACTCCATCTTGTGGGAGATCGATCACGTGACCGCTTGCCTTCTGCTCTGCCTTGGATTACCAGACGTTGCAAAGAATTGTTTTTCTAAGTGACACCGTGTCCGAAAAATTTAACACCCATTCACTGTGCAAACGAGGTCTTCTTTTTTTATTATTTTGTAAGGGTAATTAATATCCTTCTATAAGCGTATATGTTTTTGTAGAGACTATTTTTAGTGCACTATTAACACTCTGATAGCATTTCTATATTTTGTAAAATTTACAATGCTTTAATTTTCTCTTTCAATTTTTTCTATTAAAATTTTATCTTGAACATTAAATAGCAGCCCTGTTAGCTTACCTAAAAAGCTAATTATGCTCGTTTTAGGTATAGGTTTACATCAGTAGTATAGCGGAGCTATGACGAATATGGGGATTGAACTACCACAATTTTTCGCAGTCAACCCGAGTATTTCAAGACGAAAACTACACTCGGCGTCAAAAAAATCGCACCTTTTAAAAATCATCTTTAAAAATTCTTAAACCTTATGTAGAGGATAGTGTTGGGTATCATTAGAAAGGTAACAAAAAGGAGTATCAAAAAACAATTAAATTTAACTTTCTGTTTAATTATAATTATACAAACAACATTAAAATTAATAAAATAATAAAAATCCTTAATTAAGTCCTAATTAACAACAGATAATTTACAAAGAAAAATGTACAAAAAGTGTCTTAAAATTAACTTAAAATCTAGTGTTACCCCCCCTTGCCCTGATCACGGCTTCCATACGGTCCCTCATGGACCTCACCAACTTCAGGAGCTCTTCTTGAGGGATAAGCCCCCATTCTTCAATCACCGCGTCTTGGAGCTCCTGTAGAGTCGAAGGAGCTGGATCCCGAGATCGAACCTTACGTTTAAGATGGTCCCAGAGGTGCTCTATAGGATTCAGATCCGGACTTCGCGCTGGCCACTGCATCACAGAGATTTGGGACCTCTGCAAGAAGTCGCTCACGATGCCTGCAGTGTGAGCGCGAGCGTTGTCGTGCATTAATGTGAACCCCTCGCCAAAAGATTCGGCAAAGGGGACCACATGCACTTCCAGGACCTCAGTGACATAGCGGCGAGCAGTCAGCGACCCTTGTCCGCGAGCACCTCCAGTCCGGGAGACGCAGACAAGGTCGGTTTTGCCGGCAGCAGACATACCGCCCCAGAACATGCAGGATCCGCCACCATATTCCACCGTCTCCTGGATGCAGGCTTGGGCGAAACGTTCACCCTGCCTCCGGTATACTCTTCTCCGTCGGTCGTTGCAGAAAAGACACACTCGCGTCTCGTCTGAGAAGAGAACAGCTCTCCACTGCTCAAGGGTCCAATCGACGTGGTCACGAGCAAACTGCAAGCGGGCTCGCCGATGCGCTGCAGTCAATTTTGGACCCGTAGCAGCTCTGTGGGCCGCTATCTTCTTCTCCTTCAATCTTCTTCTAACCGTAGATACGCTTACGGTGCGTCTGCGAACTGCCTGGAGCTGCTGTTGCAACTCAACAGCGTTGGAGAAACGATTTCTCAAAGAGTTCGACACAACGAACCGGTCGTCTCTTTCCGAAGTGCAGCGACGTCTACCCGAACCGTGTCTGCGGATATAGCCACCGGTCTCTATGAAGCGCTGGTACACTCTTCGAACGGAATAACGGCTCAGGTTCAGTTGCCGGGCGACATCACACTGCCGCACCCCTGATTGCAGTAGTGCAACCACTTGAGCGGCTTTATCAGCTGTGGTATCCATCAAAATCTGTGCGTGTGTCCTCTTCAACGGTTGAATAGCGAATGACCCACATTGAACCCGTGTTGACCGTTTTATACCCACAAAGGAAGCGCAACTAGCAACTCTCACGGGTAGCAAAATTTGCATCGAATTTTTGTGACACTTTATTTGTTGCATTAGGTTTTATTTGATAATGAAAAGTAATGTTTTTTATTAAGTTAATTAAGTAACCTTGTAAATAAAATCATAATTAATGCGACTGCATGTGCATATCAAGAGTAAATGACATTTGAAAGTGATTTTCTAAGAGGTGCGATTTTTTTGACGCCGAGTGTAGTCTAGGTTTAATGAATGTAACTATTTATCTAAAAGCAATAATAACATAGCAATAAAAGGATTAAACTATTATGATAACACATTCTACCATCATTTAAATTCGCAGCCATATGTTCTAAGCTATTGTTTTGAAGGCACCCAGTTAACTACCAACAAAATTATAACGATCTGTGAAACGACGCGTAATATTCGGTAGGGAAATTTCAAAATGGCCGCGTCTATTGCCGAAAATATTAAAACAATGACAATAAAGTAGGCCCTACACAGCTATTGCTGTTTTCATTGTGAAATTGAAATTAAGTATACCTTGAAGGCTTAATTGGAGTAAATTCCAATTTTGGGAGCCTCGTTCACAGTTTTTGGAACTTCGGATTCGTCTCGAAAGGCGAAGTTGAGTGTAAAGTAATTTCGTACAGTCAGTTCGTTATTGATGTTACGAAAGAGAATGGGGCGTTTGATTGGGTGATGTTGTAACTTCGTTTTGGATGTTCTCTTTTTAAAGTAGGTACAGTCGTGGCTTACTATATTAGGTATGTTAAATGCACTTTTTATGTTGCTATCAATCTTTCTAATACTTTAGTTAGTTTCGTTACTTCTATATAGCTTTATTATTATTACCTAATTGTTTTTTTTGCCTAACCCTCCATATTGAATTTAATTTATCAATGAAGTAGTACTAATAACAATAATTTACAAAGTAAATTAAACTACTTAAAACTAAACACTTAAAAACTATCTAATACAATTTATAAATAAAAAGTTGTTGTTCACCCCCATCAGGCAGGGTACCCAGTAAGCTAGCAGCATTGTTTAATTAACCCTAAATTAGTAAGACCAACACACAATATAATTGATCAGCATTCATAATAATAAGAATACATAATAAGTTGGCTCGTGATATTAGTACATAGTTTGGAATTTAATTTCAAGAAACACCTACATTGAAAAGCGACACTATATGGATAACATCGCGTTTAAGCGAACAAAAATAATGTAAAATAAATGCCAGTTTTTTCGAAGAAATCGTATAATTTCAATGCCCGAAAAAAAAAGAAATAAAGTGCAAAAACATGTCTGCTCTTACAGTTTCTTTTACCGCCAATTTGCATTATACAACACCCGGATGAAGTACTTTAAACGTTTCTGAGAAAACTTGTCGCACTGCGTCGCGTACACAAATGTCACGAACAATATTCGGCGAAGACCCTCACTCAGCAATGAGCAGGTTCATTGGTTTGACACATCAACAGCAAACGTTTTAATCGTATTCAAATAGTATTCAACCCTTACTGGTTCCACGAAATATCAGCACCTAGTAAAGTTATATACTCGTAAATAGTATTTACGCCAGTCAATGTCATGGAATTAGCTGACTGGGGGTCATTACGGTTGCATATTAAATAAATTGTTAAATGTCCATTATGTGAAGTTGTCATAAATGTTCCGAATAAATATTTGTAATTTTATTATTTAATTATTCTTTTATTTTGACCCAACTCTTTGAAGGTTAATCCATCAGTGACTATCAATACCAAGTCCCTTTGAGATGACAATGAGGCTACTTTTGAATCAAGTGTAACGTTCATAAACTTTCGCGTTCCATCTTAAACATAGGTATTTTTGATTATGGTTTTCGTATGTAATTTTACGCAAATTTTGTTTCGAACAAATTACAAGGTGCAAAAAAATTCTCGACACTGAATACATTGAATAAGGCTCCTTTGGCGTACAAACTAAGAGTAGACGGTGTTGATAAATTTCGAAGGGTTGGACAAAACCACAATTGCATAAAGGTAATGCACCTAACGCGGGTTCGATTACCACTCGTGGAAATTTTTCCTTCCTTTTTTCAAATAGCAATTTTTTTTATAAATTGGCATTTTTATACATCGACTTTTGATAAAGCGTTAATCACCGGCTCAAATTTCATCGTACGCAAATCAGCCTCCTCTCAGCAAATCGCCACTTTTGTTGAAGAGTAGTGCGTGAAGCGATTAAAATCAAGAAAAATCCTAATAATTTAAGCATTGCAGTTTAATGTAGATTGTCACAATATATATTTCTATCGTTTTCATTCGTCAGCACGTACAGAGCTCTAGCTAATATAGCAAACATTTTTCTAATCAATATATCAATATTGTTCACTTTTTTGCCAATTCTAAAAATAAAGTCTGTTCAAATCAAACAAAAAAGGTTCACGTACGGATATATAGGTACTAATTCAACAAACGACCAGAGAGTGAACTATCAATCATCCCCCTGCCTGTACAGTACAACAATGGGTGATTTATAACAAGAACTGACCTGCAATTTTTGCTGAGTGCTGATGTAATACGAATATCCTAATAGTTGAAAAAAAAAATATTTATTTCAACATCGACTTTTTTAATATAGGAGAGTTGGCAAATAACTCTGGTCTGCCTGATGTTAAGCAGAAGCTGATTCAAGATGCGAGGACAGCTGGTGAAGCAGGATTGTGCCTCGCTAGCCTTCCTCACCTTGATGACCCGCTAAATCGCTTAGATTTCAACTCAACTGATGATCTGTGTCTATCAAGCTTCCATCTATGGAATATTGGTTTGACTACAAGTTACGACTTGTGTTGTATATGTTATTTATATTAAAAAAAAATACAAAAACAAACTTATAAAAAAAATAGTAAAACAAAACAGACAGAAAAAATCAATCTGTACCCTCTACTGACCCGTCGCATACACATGCGCGTGAAGAATACCCGGGCAATGAGGCCTAGCCTCGCAGCCCGAACCGGCCCTAAAGAAGGACCGAAGAAAACAACTGGCTGGCTGACTGAAATCCGCCTGAAGAGCTACCAATATCATATCTTAGTCTGTCGTTACAACAACGTTAGTCGCATTGTTGTTTTCTAACAGATAAAGATAAACTTAATATAATTTCTTTCGTCTTTTACTCACATTCGCAAGCACTAACAACTAGCCATCTTACCTCAAACTGACAGAACACAACTCAATAATTAAAGAAAAAAGTCGGCTCTGCACTGGCCTGAATATTATTTATGAGTACTTACATAATATTGTACTAACTGTACAACTACTACCTTTAGTATAATTGTAACTTAGTTTAGAAGACGAAGCTAAAGATAAAAATCCAAAGTTTCTTGCTAAATCTTCTCGGTCAAATGCACTTCTTAAATCTAAAATCCAGACAGGTGATAGATTCAGTATTTTACTTGCAACTAAATTTTAGTTGGTATGTTTTGGCTTTTTATGTAGTTTTAGGAGACAGCGATAGCTTATATTGAATAAATGATTTGAATTTGACTTTGACCACAAATTGTACAATCATAACTTCAACTTTCAAACTTATAATTAAAACTTAATTACTAAAGCCTTAATTAATTCTTATTCTAATAATGTTTGACTCCATTCAACTGTTCTTCGTAAGCTACGAGAAAGCATCTTACCTAATTTCGGAGTAGAAATAATGCGAACAGTTACCTACTTCAGATAAGCGCCTTTGGGAATACTAGGCAACTTTAGGATTAGTAACTTTCGGTTAAGTTATTCATGGACTGTGAGATATTTCTATTACACTATGGTATGGTACAGTATGGTAATTATTGTTAAATATAATTTTTGTTGCGTTGCAAAACTTCCGAACAAATAACTTTTCCACACGCCGGTTTTGAACCCGTACACTTTGACTTATAATTCAAATTATGCTATCGTGTCTCTGCCGGACCCGTGTACATTGATCAACACTATCTACCCTTGCTTTGTAAGTCTTCAATCAATTAATCAATAAAAAAAATTAAAACTCAATCAATTTATAATCAATTATTATTAATCATACTGCCCATCCAAACCAAATATTTAAAAACTGTGAATATTGTTTACTATGTTGTGAAACTTTGTTATTGGCTAACTGTTATTATAATATAAGTTTTATATGCATAATTGTGACAAGGGCGGTTGAGTTTCCTAATAAAATAAAATAAAATAAAAATAAAATCAACATCCGATCTTTATAATTTGGAAAAGTGTTAAAAAAATATAACATAAAATAAGCATTTTTGAGCTTGTGTTCCAAAATTTATACCTAGATCAACCATTTATTTATTGTACAATTATAACAATAATTTGATACAACATTACTAATGTAATATATTGATAGACCACTTCATCGGAAACGACGGCACTCAATAATCACCTCTCACCCAACTTCTCCCAGCGTCCGATAGATTAACATGGTGGCAAAAACGAAATCTCATATTATCCTCATATGAACTAATAGTGAGTATATGAACTCTGTTCAGCAATATTATTATTTGCGATTCCGGGCTCTGGGAAAATTTTTGATTGATTATGTATTACATTAAATAATTAAAAAATTATTCTGAATTTACTATATTCTGGCAAATAATTTTTTTTATATTTTATCTTATGATTTGATAACGACATACTATTTTCTTTTTGTAAATGTCGTTACTTCTATTACAGCTGTGGTGTTGCTTGCGCCCATTCTTCTCCACAGCTAAAAAATAGACGCCCTGAAGTGGTAGGTAAAAAATTATGATCGAGTCAAAAGCATTTTGTCATAGGTTTATTTTAATAATAAAATGACATAGAAATAGAATTTAAAAAATCTTTACGACACTAACATCAGTTCTGTTAACCCACCAAGAAAAATCATATTTTATGCTTGTGTGAATACTTCTGATTCGTTACTCGTTAGACTTTCTATTACATATATTTATATGACGTATATGACATATATTTTTATATGTTCACGTCAGAAGTCTAACGAAGCTATAGTGATTGAATTACGAGTTATTGCATTCAACCCGAGCATATATCTGTTCAGCTACCGACGACGCGTCCAATTCATCTTTTTTTTTATACGTAGCTCGACAAATGACTGCACTCCACCTGATGTTAAGCCTCGTCATCATCATCATCAGCCCCTTGACCCACTGCTGAACATAGGTCTCTCTTAGATTATGCCATTCGCCTCGATCCTATTAATATTAATTGATGCACTTTTGAATTGTTCAAAACGTTTTGTTTAAATACTTATTCAGGCCGTCTTTTCGCTATGGAAAAAAATAAGCACAAGCGAATGTGCAGTTTTTAAATAAGTAAAGTCATTAACACGTTCACAGTCTAAGTGTCCTTATTAAATCATGCAATAATCATTTAAAATTATAATCTTTATTTTAAAATAAAATACCTGTAAGTAGAGTATTAAGCATGGAGTGTGACTATTGTCCAAACGTCAAGATCAGGACACTGAGACACGACGTTTTAAAGTAGCCCAATGGAAGCCTTCTTCGATATTGGAAACATTTGTACTGTGTGATATATGAACCTGTATTGTGCGATCCCGAAAACAATTAATTTAATTTGCACTAGTATTATATAATTTATTATTTATAGGTATTATATTATTGTCTCTGTGGTGGTGGCGTGTGCGTCGGGTTGTTACGTTCCCTAAAATATGGTTATGCGATGGCTGATTCATATGTCATACTCGTGAACGCGTGTCGCCTGTGGAGGCTGGTCTGCTCTTGCATACTTATCTTATTTTTAGTATTACTGTAGTTTGAAATTGTTTTTCTTAAACAATTTTTGACTTTTACTAGAGTACTGTAGTGGTACTGTATGACATTGTGGAAATTGAAAGTTTTAGCTGATGTAAATTTGTTAACTTAGTATTTTTTTTATTTTGTGTTTTTTTTTATATGTTGTGGTTATCTTCTATATTTTTTATGTTTATTTGTAATGGAAAGTGTCCTGCTATGATAGGGCATTTTCCAATATTTTTGACGCTGTAACAGAGAAAAGAGCTGGACACTTGCTGAGTCTCTTGCCGGTTCTTACGAACTGATGGCATAGTGACATTCACAAGAGCTACTTGTAGCCTAAACTGAATAAATGATTTGAATAAATTAAATTTGACTCTCCGTGGTCACAGACTGACTGATAGCAAACGTAACCTGTTGTCTAGTGCGATAATACAGGCAGTGCAGGACGTGGATGTTTTACATGCAAATATACTTTTTGTTTTTATTAAATACGGCCCTTGTTCTCCGACAATTTATTTTAGCTTGATAGTTAATCTCGAACAGCATAAAACATTTTAATACCGTACCTACACTTACCAATACTCCTCTACTGTAGCAACGATGACATGAATTCAATGATATATTCAATGATACTATTATTACTATTTACAGTTATTATTAAAGGAATTTTAACCATATATTTATTATTGAATATCCAATTTTTGGGCACACTTTGATGGCCATGATCACGGATATGTACGATACTCAATAATTAAAAACATGGCGAAATCCCGTTAATAATTATTAGTCTAATACAAGTGACCATGACATTTTACAAAGTTAAATTATTTACTTTCTTTACCCACACTTAAATCGTTTGTCACTGTTACATCGCCGGCTACTAAACGATCAATACAAACCAGCCATCCCATTCATCGGCGGCTTCCAGAATTATATTTTATCTGTATCCTTTCACTGTGTCAGCAATAGCTCCGCCCTCGGTTATTGTTCAGAAAATATCCTCCCATCTCGGATAATTCGTACTTTCACATGATTCGCACTCCCCAAAGGCTGGTTGGGAAAGTTCACGATTGCATTAGCCAAGTTCAGGTTAAGTGATAACTTCGGATGGAGTTTCGCCTTTGTTATTGATTGCTGTTCCGTTTTTATTGTTGTGTACATTTTGGGCGTTACGTTTCCCTGGAATGATTTCTGGTGAGGAGTTCGATGGCGCAGTGGTTAACGCCTTTGCAACTTTTGCAAAGGCCGGTCATCGGATGGGTGACCAAAAATGTATCATCTCGAGCTCCTCCGTTCTTCGGAAGGCATGTTAAGCTGTTTTTCCCGGCTGCATTAGCAGTCGTTAACAACCACCAATCCGCACTGGGCTGAGTTATTAGCTGAGTTATTAGCTGTACAATACTACAATAAACTTGCTAAATTGACACCTCTGACAACAGCCTCTACATATTTTATTAAGTAGTTTCTATATTTTTATCACCTATCAAAGCTATTACAAACGATGCCAGGTATTGCTTGTGAAATACAACCTAGCTATTCTGATATATTTGCCTAAAGGTTTGTTGGTCGAGAAAGGGCTGAGCGAGTAGGCGTCTTCGAAAAGTCGTTCCAGAATATAGCGGAGACGTACTTGAAGCATCGCCTGGCGTTGGTGAATCTTGACATAGGCAATGGAAGTCTGTTTGTTCTATCTCTAAGTAAATATAAAGTTCTTTTCCCTTACTACTTATTTTACAAAGTAAATAGCTTAGGTATATGCTGTGGAATATCCTGTTACTGCTTTAACAATTTATGGGTATTGGCTTGATCACCACGCTTGCTAAGTGCGGGTTGGTTATCACAAATCCGGATTATTGATCAAAAAAATTTGAAAACAATTTGTCATATCTGGGGATTAAACCCAGGAACTCTGGACATTTATCTAACCGAGCGCTTTGTCACTCGGCCACAGAGGAAGAACGATACCGATTATTTTACAATGTAAATACAAAAGGCGCTTTAGTGTGATGCAATTAATCAAAACCATCAATGGTTGACCTATTGACAGTAAAAACGTGATGAATGAGTGCAGGAAGCCAGATTTGAGAGAAACGGCTTAATCACAATCACAATTAATCACAATTATGAATGTTATATAATTTATGGTATCTCTATGTTACATATTATATATCTTTTAATGACATGCCTTTAGATAGAGGTCATCATAAAATTCTACTAGACAAAATAGACAAACAAAGGCCCCAGAAGAATCGTTGATTTTTTCTAGTAGTTTGTGATTTACGCTGCAAGCCAGCGGTATTGCGTCACTGTGAAGTTACTACCCTCACAGTCGAAAGAACACTTTTGCAGGTATTTAACAATCGATAAAGCATTCCTTCAAATATTTTTATTATTATTAAAAGAGATTTTTATAGAGGTCATCATGTTATAACTAATGGCAATCAGCAAATATAACCGCTATAGTGAAAGTGTTCTGGAGTAGAGACGGCGACTCAACAACCGTAGTGTAGGAAGCCCACTGGCGAAGGAGCTGGCAACAGTTGAAATAAATAAGCCGAAAACCGGATCCAGAGACATACATTTACAGTTACCGCCTTTGTGGTCTAGTGGCTAAGACCACCGGTTTAGACCCAGAGGTCCCAGGTTCGATTTCCAGCGGGGGTACATGTTTGTGTACTCGGTTTGGTTGGTGGTAGGGCTTGTTTGTCCGCCTGGCTAGCTACAACCATCTTATCTAAATATGTCGCCATAACATCAATGTTTGTAGCATTGTTGTGTTCCGGCAGCTAGAGATAAGATAGCCAGTATGTACCTCACTAGTTGAGGATCCCGGGCGAAGTGCGCTTCCATCAAATGTTTTTGTTTTGTTTATATAATTTTAACGCAAATTTTGTTGCGAAACAAAATACAAAAACACAATGTTGAAATAATTTCCACGAGCAGGATTTGAACCTGCACCCTTCTGGCATACCGGGTCAGGTGCTCTTCCAATTGAGCTATCGTGGTTCTAACCAGCCCGCCGAAATTATTCAACACTATTTACTTTTTACTTTGAAAGCCAAAGGCACCTATTCAATGTCAACAACTACCGTCATTAACACCCGATCATAATATTTTTACAAATACTAAAGATCAGTGAAGAAGTAGGCAAGCTATTTATAAAATGTTTTTGTTTTGTTTATATAATTTTAACGCAAATTTTTGTAGCGAAACAAAACAAAAATTGGAAGAGCACCTGACCCGTTATGTCAGAAGGGTGCAGGTTCAAATCCTGCTCGTGGAAATTATTTCAACATTGTGTTTTTGTATTGCGCTTCCATCATTGGCCTTATCATCACTTAACATCAGGTGAGATCAAGATACTGTGCTTACCAGTAAATATAAAAAAAATTGAGTAATCTTCAGCAGTGGACTGATACAGGACAACTATCATGACGGTCATGACTCTCAAAATGTAACCACTAAACGACATCAAAAGCTTCCGCGTTAAAATACAGAGACAGCCTGCTTACAATTTGAATAGTGTCCCATTCAATATTCTGAAGATAAACTTGAACTTTGCTTTGCTCTCAGCTTAATTCTGGCTGCTCCTTCGCCTCAGCTTGTAAATTGCTATTGCTATCTGGAGACGGCAGTGTTAACACCGCAAATATCCGCTTTGGCGAGCATCGTCTAATGCTACAATCTGCATATGTAACAGGCGACAATTTGTGTTCAGGAAATATAGAAGCTGGGATGAGGGACTTTAAAGGAGTAGTACCTAGTGACCGATTGTACCAGCTCTGAGGTATTGTGGTTGGAATACCAGTCTTAGGAGTGACAAATGCTTCTAGTTTCTAGTTAGTTTCTAGTTACCTCGAATGTGGTTGAACCAAATAATTAATTTAACACTGGAGAACGAATTATTCCCTTTTAAACTTTAATATTTTAAACTAAAACAAATTATATAGGAATGAGGAATGAGGAGCTCGATGGCGCAGTGGTTAATGCGCCCAGTCTGCGAGTGCTGAGGTTAAGCAACTGTCGCAAAGGCCGGTCATCGGATGGGTGACCAAAAATGTATCATCTCGAGCTCCTCCGTGCTTCGGAAGGCACGTAAAGCCGTTGGTCCCGGCTGCATTAGCAGTCGTTAACAACCACCAATCCGTATTGGGCCCGCGTGGTGGTTTGTGGCCTGTTCTCCCTATCCATCCATAGGGAAGGCTCGTGCTCCAGCAGTGGAGACATAAAAGAGCTGATGATGATGATGATGATATAGGAATGTAACATGTAGGTCTAACTCACATATTCCATAATATATCAACTAAAAAGTCATTTAGTTACTATATCTATTGCTTGAGTTGTAATGGATTATGTTATAGTTGTGTTTGAAATGTAAATACTTGTATGTAAATGTATATTTTAGGTATATAAAATGAAATGAAATAAAATTAAATATGAAACATAATGAAATATGAAATGAAATTTATTCACACAAAATAGAGACATTAGGATGGAGTGTGATGGGTATAGTTCGTCTATCTTGCCAGCGCCGGGCGTTCGAATTTTAGGTGAATTTAATTTTGATTTCCAAACATGCATGTGGGAAGACAACGAAACAAATAATGAAATATTAACTATATTACTTGTATAGTTTGATATTTAGTTTGTAAATAAGAAAAAACAATCAATAACATACAAATAAAACTGTGCACTGAATATGAATTGTGACTTAGAGGACTGTATGTAGGTAAGTAAAGGCAAGTAGAAGACACGTCTAGGGTTTTAGAGAATATGTTCAATCTTATCACACCAATAAGCAAAAACAAAGCCCAGCCGCATATGGTTTTCACGAAACATAAAAATCTATCAAAAATACAAGACAGCGTCGAAAACTATAAATAAAAATCTCTAAAAAGGTTGCCTTCAGCAACATGAATCATCATCATCATCAGCCTATACTAGTTCATTGCTGGACATAGGCCTCTCTAAGTGACTGGTGTCGTCATTTGGAGGGTTTGCCCATAATTGCCACGCTGGACATGCGGGTTGGCAATCGCAGTGCGTAGCTAATCGCACCAGTGTCGCTGCTGCCCGACACCGGTCTGAGAACCTTGTTAGCTACGTTCAGGCTGTGATGGGTAGCCCGCTATCGGTCGGTCGCCAGACCTTCGTCTGTTGGTCAGCGGGGTGCACCATGCGCAGGAGAGGTTGGCTTGGGTCCCAAATGGTGTAGGTTGGGACCCCTTACACCCCCTAGTATACTATTCCTACTTTAATACTATCCTGTTGCCATGTCTTGTTAGCAGATAAAGAATGTTTCTTTCTCAAAACGTATCAGAAAGAAGCAATATTTTTTGTATTTCTATTGATTTATGTGAATACAATAACAGTGCCCAGCATACCAACAACCAATACACAATATAGGTTATGAATGATGAAGGATTGCAAAAATGTTTTGAAAACAAACATCCAGTGATTTGTCGGTCAATCAGAAAGGCCCATTAATCAAATCCACAACAGGGTCAAACAGTACAAAACGTGATGAATGAAGCGGTAATACTTTGGGGCTTATAATAGGAAGGATTATATTTTTGAACATGGTGAAATAACACTTAAACTGCTGGCAGGTACATTTGGAAAATCTTACAGCCGGGAAAATTAACCTTTTATCACTTATATTTATTAATAAAATTATTTCAGAGGTACCTTTCTTAATATAGTCACAGAATATGGAAGTAATGTAATATGTCTTCCATATTCTTGATAAGCTTTAGATTTGTATCCTCAAATCGGTCATCGGATGGGTGATCAAAATTGTAACATCTCGAGCTCGTGCTACGAAAGTCACGTCAAGCCGTTGGTCTCTGCTGCATTAGCAGTTGCTAACAACCACTAATCTGCACTTGGCCGGCGTGATGGTTTTTGTCCCTTTCTCCCTATCTATCCATAGAGCAGCCTCGTACCTCACCATTGGGGACATAAAATGAGCTGGTCATAAAACAGTTAAGGCACGTACACAAGGTGGCCAATGTTCCAGTATCTCTGTACTTAGGAGCCTTAAAACGTCAAACAAACCTGTGTAGACATTTCACATTAAATTATTCATTTTCAACATTTTGATCAGTACCCACAAATTCAGCTGCGACTTCATTATGAAGTCTATCGGCACCCCTGAAAGCCCCCACTGATATAATTACACCGTAATTTCGAATAATTTTACAGAATGTTAAAATACTACCGATACGTTGGAAGTTGGGACACTCCGTAAAATTATAATCTGGTATTAAAACTTTACGTGTTGTCAAATGTCAGAGTTCACATCATGAATATTTAAATTTCGGGAGAGGGTCGGGAATTTTGGTAGCTGCGTAGGGACCCGAAGAGAATTATGTGCGACGCACATAACTGACTATTGTGAATGTTCAAGAAGTTTAATTTATAATTTGAATTGATTATAGTTTTTTTATAAATTCACCTCATTTTAGTGGTTGGACCATATTTGTCCCTGGTTCAGAGACACTGGCTATTTTAAGTACAACAAAGCCAGTGTCTCTGGTAAGTATAAACTAGCCAGGATTAAAGGTAGATTTAAGACCGCGAGGCTAGTTTCCAGTATCTTATTTAAGTCTGTCATTCTAACAATGTTTATAGAACTACTGTGTTCTGATCTAACAGTTTAATTTAAAGCTATTTCTACATACCTACTGAAATCTTAATAATCTTAATCGGTGTGAATTTGGACTCAACAACTCGAGAAAATCAAAATCAAAATCAAAAAATCGTTTATTCAGTTTAGGCTACAAGTAGCTCTTGTGAATGTCACTATGCTATCGGTTCGTAAGTCTACTCTGGGCGGGAGATCTTGAACTGAGAAGAACCGGCAAGAAACTTAGCGAGTGTCCAGCTCTTTTCTCCCTTACAGCGTCAAAAATATTGGAAAATGCCCTATTATAGCCGGACACTTTCCATCACAAATAAACAAAAAAAAATATTGAAGACAACCACATGTGAAAAAACATAATTAAAAGTCTAAATTAACAAATTTACCTCAGGTAAAAGTTTCAATTTCCACAATGTCATACAGTACCACTACAGTACTCTAATAAAATAAAAAATACGAGAAAACGATAAACAATCGATACTTTGTACTTGATGTTAATGTTTTATGTATAACGGATTAATTAAAAGTTTTTATCGGTACAAAGTACTTATCACACTTCAAGGTTCTAATGAAATCTTAGCTTTAATAGATTTCATTAGAACCTTTTCAACTTTATAATTTAAGATTAAAATCTTTTGGTTAGTAATTTAATTTGTTATATCTTGAAATATTTCTCGTTATCTCATTCTGAGAATTGAATTCGTGTCTACCAAGAAAATATTGACCTGCTATACCTTTGCGATATTTTATAACTGAACCTAATTGTATGTACCTAAATAATTTTTCCATTTCAGTTCTAAATTCGGTTGGCCAAAGTCTGCTGTCAAATTAAACATAGTGCCAAAACGTGTGGATGCCAAGAAAAAGCTAAATGTATGAAAATAAGAAGAAAAATATCCGGAAAACCAATTTTATATGTTCATCATCATTTTAGCCAAAAGACGTCCACTGCTGGAGAAAAGGCTCCCACAAGAATCTCCGCAACGACCGGTTTTGTATAGCTACCCGCGATCTTCACCTGATCACCTTGTTAGAAGTCTGCCCGTACTGCGTTTTCCGAATTCTTTATATGTTCATGTACATCCAAACATATACACACGCCTGCACATCGACCAACCACAAACTGTGAAATTTCCTCAATAGACTTTGAACTGTATATCTAAGTCATATGGTTGAAAATGTATTGAAGAAATTTGACAGTTTTGGATAAGTTGATGTGCGATAAGTTGTTGGCGTGTGTACTTCAAAGTTTTAATATAAATGTGCATTATGAGAAATGATGATAATAACAAATGAGCTTACGTCGTATAAAACTACATAATAATATGCAAATATTACTTTATGTATTTTAATTGTTATGTATGTTACATTGACAGGTTCACTGTCTAAAAGTCCGGAGTCCGGAAGTCCGGAGTAGCGAAGGCATCTAGCGCATCGAGCCTTACTTATTCATTTATTTATTTATTATTTTATTTTTGTTGTATTTATATATATATAATATTTCTTACAATATCTTTATATATATGTCGGAACGTGGGCCTTATCAGAATCATTACCATTTTCCATGTTGGCGTAGGTTAGCAGGCGAGGAGAAATTATCTAACAAACACGTGTTTTCTAATAGTTGTCTCTTTTAATTTAAATAAGCAATCACAAAAGTTAAGGCACTAAGCAGATCACAGCACATTTAAACTTAGGAAAACTATAACGTTCCGCAGAACCCGTGGCGCGTGCTACCGATGCAAACGGATAATGTTCTCTTCCCGTGAGACGGTCGCATACTGCCAGCGCTCTGCGTTACGTCAAGCGAACAATCATTGTCATTCGCTTATGTCACTTTTCTGATTCGATTAATTAACAATGAGGTTTTATTGTAAATCATAGAAGCGCCGTCATATAAATTAAACTTTTTTAAACATTTATATTATATGTGTATGTAACTATGTTTTATATTATATCATCTCTATATCTACACGCACACACACAATACACCAACACTCACCATAGGCCCTGTCAGAATACCAGCGTCGTTGCGGTGGTGTTTGTTTCTCAGCACCGCAACGACACAAAGCTGAGGCAGGCTCCTAGTTGGCCTTTACACACACACATTGTTATATAATTATTATAGTATTAGTTTTAATGTTATTTTTTTTGTAATGTTCTCTTATTCGTTGTTTTTTTTCTGTTATGTCTGTGTGATCGTCAATAAATAATTTATTTTCTTTTTTTTTCTTTTCTTTTCTTTTCTTTAAAAGTAATACATTGGTTTAATCCGTTTTGTACCATAATATATTATGACTTTATGTCTATAAGACATAACAATAACACCCATTTCCCGTGATACCAAATGCATTTAAGGAAATCCAGTCTTACTACATCATGAACGCCTGTGCAATATTTCCACTTTCTAGGTCCACCTAAAAGTGAAAAGCTTGTTTGGGCTGCGCGTTGATGAGTCAGTCAGTGTATCTTTTCTTTTAAAATAAATTCAATTTAATAAAACACACCAAAGCTTAGCATTTTTAACAAAATAAACAATTGATATATTACTCGAGAGGCGTGGCTGGTTTGCGTTACTTAATTTCATTGAATAAGTAGCTTTATAATTTGAATTTGGACTTTTAACCCGAAAATGTTAAAGGCTTTGAATTATCACCTTTAAAAGGATTATCTCTTACTTACTTTATAAGGCAGATGAAAGAAGGAGTTTCTTAAGGTCATTGAGGTCTTAAGGTCGTCTTATGAATTTTTGAAATAAAATATTTCCAAAGATGGAGAAGCTCTATTCATTGGCGGCTTGCCATTTTTTGTTGCGATCTTGCGAGTTAAGTAACTTTTACAATGTCAATATTAATAGCTAGATAGGTGATCAAATTAAAAATATCTCTAGCTCTTTTGTGCTTCAGACGGTACAGTACTTCTATTTTCTGATTGTCTCTCGGTAATCATCGCATGTCTGAACGCAACCGAACATTAATTTAAATGCTCATTATTTGTTATTAGATTTATCATGTATAATAATTTGAATTCAGAACAACGTAATTTATTGTTGTTTTGATTTGATATTTCGTGTGAACTATATAGAGCGGTAAAACTATAAAGGCCTTACAAATAAACAAAGGATAAGCTTCGAATAGTTATTCCGTGTTTTGTCTCTATTGCTCATGAATTTTACACAACGGGAACAAAACACGGAATAACTGTTCAGAGCTTATTATATGTTAGTTTGTAAAGGGGTAAATCGTTAATCAGGTTACGTATGATACAAGTTCATTACCTTAATCTAAAATGAATTAATAATAAGTAAATTACAAAACACAATGTTGAAAAAATTTCCACGAGCAGGATTTGAACCTGCACCCTTCTGACATACCGGGTCAGGTGCTCTTCCAATTGAACTATCGTGGTTCTTACCAGCCCGCCGAAATTATTCAACACTATTTACTTTTTACTTTGAAAGCCAAAGGCAGCGAATTGAATGGGTATTCAATGTCAACAACTACTGTCATTAACACCCGATCATATTTATTATACCCAATTATATTTATTTCGCATCAAAATTTGCGTTTAAATTATATAAACAAAACAAAAAAACATTTTAATAATAAGTAAAATAAGTAGTAGCAACTCCATATACTTTATTACCGATAGGAAACCGACTACAGCTGAAACACGAAGTTTGCCAAATGATATTAAGAATATAGATGCACAGAACATTTAGTCATGCGTCTCCCTTAATATTGTAATATCTAATGGAAAGTCTTCTTCTATGACAGAAAGGGCATTATCCAACATGTAACGCTGTCAAAAGGAGGTAGAACAAATTTTCAGTTGGTACTTCTTAATTATATTAACAAAAAACTTAGTATAGGTATCATAGCCTAACTTATTTAATGTTTCGACCGACATACTGACGTATTTAATTTAATATGAGTGAAGCTTTCCCCTATTTAGCCACATGGCGTTCAAAGTTATAATTACACGTCATTAATTAAATTACCCGCTTGAACCAGCCGGCTGGCCAGACCGGCTAGAGTTAAGGCTTGACCTTATTCAATTAATTGTCTGCGTGGAAAGACCTGAAACCAGCAATGTGAAGTTTCATCATAATCACCAGCTCAATTTAAATCTGCTGGGGCATGAGCCTTTCCTATGGATGGAAACACCACAGGGAGAACGGGCCGTGAACCGTGAACCGTGAACCGTGACCGTGACCGTGAACACGGGCGCAGTGCGGCGCGATGTTGTTCTGTTTCATTCTAAACATCCACGCGTGACAAAAGCTTTTGCTGAGACAAGCCCCATTGACTCCATTCTCCCCACAGTCTTCATTTTCTTTTTTTTGTTTCTTTTTCTTTTTCTCATACCGCTTGCCATTTTTTTCGTAGGTCATGTAGGTATGTGTTTCTTTCTTTCTTTCTCTATCGAATGCTAATGCAGCCTGGTTTAACGCGACTTTTAAATCGCGGAGGAGCGAGAGATAAAAAGATGGCCTTCACCGATGGCGCAGTGGTAAACGCCTTTTTTGTGCGATTGCTGACGTTAGGCAACTTTCATTTTTTCATTTCATACAAATGAATGGGTGATAAAAAAATTATTATCTTGAGCTCCTGTGTACTTTGGAAGGCACGTAAAGCCTTTGGTCCCGGCTGTATTAGCAGTGGTTAACAACCATAATTAAGCACTTCACTGAGCCCGCGTGGTGGTTCATGGCCCGTTCTCCCTTTGGCTTTTCCATCCATAGGGAAAGTTCGTAACGCAGCAGTGGCACAATGAGCTTATGATCGTTTTAAGGGCAACCTATGTAATTATTAATTGACGCTTCGGAGACCGAGTGGCAAAGTCAGATCTCGGCCCGATATCTGAAAGTCCCGGGTTCAATTCCCAGATCGGGCAATGGTTTGGCAAGCATGGTGATAAAGCCAAGCAATGTAGTGATGACTTTATAACATAACTTACTTGATATAAATA
This sequence comes from Eudonia truncicolella, assembly GCA_949315975.1. Lineage (NCBI taxonomy): Eukaryota > Metazoa > Arthropoda > Insecta > Lepidoptera > Crambidae > Eudonia > Eudonia truncicolella. The sequence goes on along the minus strand of OX438848.1, from coordinate 1,692,626 downwards.
TTTATGGGAAATAATTTATTTGTATTACAAAATAAATATTTGGTCAGTAAAATATTATTTGGTCAGCAGAATTATACAATCGGTCAGCATAAGAAATCCTTATTGTTGGTAAGGTTAAGTTAAAAAAAAATCCCGAGCGATGCGCAGCGTAGTGAGGGCCAGTCACGGAAGGGCGGAGCGGTATAAGACTGCTGTTCAAAATGATATAAGTTGCAGACTGGTTTAGAAATATTTGCTGACCATAAGTTGCTGCCCAACTAGCATTTTTTTGCTAACAAAAATACGAATACTTTGCTAACCGTTTAAACAATACCCAATATTTATTACTCCTTTGTATAATGATAAAACAAAATGGCGGACTGCTTTATTCACAAAAAAAAGGAGAAACTTTCCTAACAACAAATTATCTGGAGAGCGTTATCCGGTGACGCCCGGAGCCACAAAATTTAAGTGAAGTTCGTTCCCCAAATTGACCCTGACCGGAAATCGAACCTCCGACCGTCCGCCTCGTTCGAACGCGGAAGTCGTCACGGAAGTTATTGGGCGTGAATTCAGCAATTCACTACGCAGTATAAATATATGTAAAAGTTGGATCAAACCTAAACAGTTTAAGTTACCCCTGTAGTTTGAAATTTTGTATAATTGTAAATCGCGTGAATCAATGGTTTTTATATTGAGACCTAATTTGCTGTGGGTGTCAGACGTCTAAAGAGAAATTATGATGACGATGATGGGTATACCTAACTTGTTATCGCAAAACTGAAACCCACTCACGAAATAAATAACAACAGTTAAATAGGAATAACCTATTTTTTTTATTTATGGGTAAGCACTTGACTTTTATAGTTTATCAGCTAAGGAACCTATGGAAATCAAACATTACAAAAACACAAAAATGTTGAAAAAATTTCCACGACCAGGATTTATTTGTCTTTAGTATTTGTAAAAATATTATGATCAGATGTTAAAGACGGTAGTTGTTGACATTGAATTGGTGCCTTTGGCTTTCAAAGTAAATAGTGTTGAATAATTTCGGCGGGCTGGTTAGAACCACGATAGTTCAATTGGAAGAGCACCTGACTCGTAGCTTTACGCCTACATTTTCTCGGCACGAATTGTGCCCTATCTACAATTATGTCCTATTCTAATTCTATATAATGATACTTTTGAGAAAACTTGTTCAATTTTTATTGCACGCTCGGTGCCGTATTTATTCTCTTATTCTATTATATTATTCATTATATTATGCCCTACTTTGCTATCGCTAATCTTTTCTTATGTACTATTATCAATTTTCCATTTTTATTACATTCCAGATGCCCTATTTCTTATTATCTATTGCTTATTCTAATATCACATCAATTACATTACAACAATAATAAAAACAATAATAAAATAATAATATTACAATAATAAGTCCACATTCACAATACATTAAAAATAACATTCAATTCTTTATAACTTATATATATACAATTAAAACATTATATTAATAAACACTATAACTAATAATTTTGATCATTTTTAAAACTTCTTAAAACCTATTCTTTGTCAACTTGTTAATCCAGGTATACTACTAGTGAAAACACAGGTACTAAAGGTTAGGTTTTTTTTCTTTTAATCACCTTTGAGGCAATACTAATGAAAAACATCAAAAATGACGGCCTTATATGTTTATTGCGAACTATTTTAGCTATGTTATTTTTTGACATTGAGCCGACCGGGAATCGAACCCGGGACCTCAAAGCGCTGCCCAAAGTCCGGCGTGCAAGCCACTTGGCTACGGAGGTCGTCGTCTTATAATTAATTAGTCGTTATTAGGATCCGAAGGGTTCGGATCGGATCGGGGAGCGGAGCAACCCGAGGGCGCCTCTAAAGGCACGGACCTCGGCTCGGGTTGACCGGGCCGTGGAGGAGGAGAGAACCGACCAGGTACATGTCTGTACCTGGTGTAGAGCGAGTGTGAACCGGTTCTTCGTACCCTTGTTCTACGAGTACGGTGTCTTGGGCCTAAACTGGTGTGCATGTTTAGTGTATTCTGTAAATGTGTGCTGTCATTTAGAGGATCGGGCGGGGGGGCGTTCGCAACCGTTATGGGATCGTCGGGGTCATCTAGGACGTGCTTAGGACGCCTAGACATGAACCGTTTTGTTGGTGGAAGGCTTCCAACATTATAGTTGGCGGCCGCCACAACAAGCGGGTTAGGGTGGTGGGGGGCGTTATCAAAGTAACGTATGGAAACGTCCTTGATAAAGTCTTTGATAGTGGGAAGATCAAGATCGCGGTGGAGATCTACGGCTCGGGACCCCTGGACATGAAACAAGAGATTGAAACCATATATAGCAATAATAATAATACTATTATTTTATTTTATGAGTTCGTTTCACAAATTTTGTCGCGTTCGGGTTGCAGTCTTGCAAGCGAAGCAATTTTCGCAATGCCCGGGTGACCGGATGTGTGACCTAATTAGAACATCTCGAGCTTTTATGTACTTTAGAAAGCACGTTTCACCCTGTAAAGCCAATGGTATTAATGAATGCATTAAGCATTAGCATTTAAATTTTAAAGAAATATATATTTCAATACATAAAAAGGGTCTAAAAATAATTCCACAAGCTTTTTGGTCAGCTAGGCGTGTTTGTAGTACCTATATACTTATCATTATGATCAACAGCTCATCTTATGTCCCCACTGCTGGGGCACGTGCCTTCCTTATGGATCGAAACACCGCAGGGAAACCACCACGCGGACCAAGTGCGGTCAACATGCAGCTTGGATCAATGACTTCACGTGCCTTCCGAAACACGGAGGAGCTCGAGATGATACATTTTTGGTCACCCATCCGATGACCGGCCTTTGCGAAAGTTGTTTAACCCTAGCAACCGCATACCGAGCGCGTTAACCACTCCTGCATCGAGCTCCTCCTCGAAAATTTATTAATTATTTTAATTTAATAATTTTAGGAATTGGAAGCTACGAAAGTAATTATTATCTCGCTATGTTCGTAACGAGGTCAGAAATGTATGCGTCATACCCGCTGACGCTAAGATACAAGTCTAAGCATCTGTTATAGAGCTAGGGCCCGAGATGAGTGTTTAATGAAATATTCAGATGCACAACCGACTTCTGTTTAAATGTGAAGTGGTGAGAAATATTCATTATGTATTTAGTATGACACACTTCGATGCATACTTGTATATATTTTTTATACCTTATTCTCACCTGATGTTAAGTGATGATAAGGCCAATGGTGGAAGCACACTTCATTCGAGATCATTAATTAGTAATTCGGTCGAAACGTCGGGTATAAAGAAGGTATGATACCTTTTTACTAATTAGTTTGAGTTAATTCCCGTTTAAATTCTTTATCTATGGAACGCGAAAGTTTAAAAGTGTATACACAGTAGGGTTTAGCATTTTCTATGCAACGATTGATGTGAAGTAAGTTGCACACAAGCACCACAGAACGTATGACGTCTCTTGTTGTAAAATTTTACAAAATAAAATAAATTTTACCTAAATTAATATACTTTACAAAATATTATTATCTGGGTTCTCAATTATACACATGCGAACTCTACAGCGTGCTTGATCACCAAATCGCATTTGAACTGAAACGTTAGTATTAACTAACTAAGATTAAATGTAATTAGCAGTATTAATGTGTCACATACAAATCACTACATGAATACTACTTTTTCATATATTTAAAAGCTGTAGAATATAATCTAAATCAGAAAAAGTTTGTTAAACATAATTTGAAATCTCTTTACATTTATCTCAGTATTATCGAATAAATTCAGTTAAAGCCAAACTGTTCTTAAATATTTTCAATCACCTTTCAACATCTCTGTTTTTCCCTTAGGCATAGAAAGTTACACAAAAATTTGCTTACTGCTTTAAAAGAATTGGAGCTTTGAAGTATGTACGGGATTGACATAAAGTGGCTCCTAAAATCACGTCTAACGGCGATTGGCGTCAATAGTTTAATTGCAAATTAACGGATCACATCAATCTAAGTAGTTAATCGCCGAATGGATTTGCGTGTGACTTACTTGATTAATGAGTACATGATACCTTCGCCGTATGCGTTTATGTTGATGTAAAAAGATCCGGGATGCAAGTATAACCTACTATTCGAGCACGTTAACGAAGAAGACAATGTGTGTGACAATTTAAGCTGCGCCTCATAGTGGCAAACGAGTAGAGTTAAATTTTTGCCATGGAAGGTCTCATTTTCGTTGTATAGACACCCAGGGAGGTTTCCCGATCCGATCAGAACCCCTCGAAGAATCCAGTAAGGCGCGGTGACACGACTCTTGTGTGATGCCGTTCACTCTAAAAAGCTTCTGAAGGTGCTTCGTTTTACACGGCTTAAGGAATCCTTTAGTTCTCGCCCCCCCAATTGAGGCAATCAGCAAACTTTATCAAAAAAAATACCCGGGAAGGCGATCTTTAAACATCAACGGCGACCTCGAAATAAGAAGTGACATAAAAAACACTATAAAATATACAATTTTTTTGCATTATTAACAATTTGATTATTAAGATAAATATCTTTCTAAAATTTTCGGCGACAATAATGAGTTACCAGTGACCTTGAGTAATGGAAAAAGAGTAGGTACACGCAATTGATATCAAAGCATGATAATTCGTCACCGGTGCAAAAATTACCCCAAATATCGGATAATCAAAAATATCATAAACATTTCATTAATATTTACTTTTATTACACTGAGTACTGGTTGCGTTAAACTAACGTGCAGTAGACATTGAGAACTCCATCAGCCTTCATTGAAATTGCAGACCAACTTCGCAGCGTACATGTGATAGATTATATATATATCAATTTACCCGCGCTTTTCCGTTTGTCAAAAGTACATAGGAACGTCGAGAGCACATCTATGCAAACAGTAACTTGATTTGAAACTGTTTGGAACGCAAAAACCGTAGTCAACTCGTTTTATATTATTTCTTTTATCATCAACATTTTATGTCCCTACTGCTGGAGTACGAGCCTTCCCTATGGATGTATAGGGAGAACGGGCCATAAACCACCACGCGGGCCCCCGCCCGATCCTCTAAATGACAGCACACATTTACAGAATACACTAAACATGCACACCAGTTTAGGCCCAAGACACCGTACTCGTAGAACAAGGGTATGAAGAACCGGTTCACACTCGCTCTACACCAGGTACAGACATGTACCTGGTCGGTTCTCTCCTCCTCCACGGCCCGGTCAACCCGAGCTGAGGTCCGTGCCTTTAGAGGCGCCCTCGGGTTGCTCCGCTCCCCGATCCGATTCGAACCCTTCGGAGAATCTAGTAGGGCACGGGGACGCGCACTTGTGCGCGATGCCGTTCCCTCTAGATAACCTCTGAAGGTGATTCGTTTCACACGGCTTGAGGGACCCTTTACGTTCCTCGCCGCCAAGCCCGGTGAAGCTGAAAATGCCGCAGCGGCAATCAGCAATCTCTCTCAAAAAAAAAAAGAAGAAAAACCACGCAGGTCCAGTGCGGATAGGTGGTGAAAAAAAAAAAATTTTGATCTGATGAATGCTGATGGTGATATGATAACAATGATTATTAGCCGTTAAATGTCCGAGTATGAGTGTTGGCAAATAAAACAAAACTCTGCAATGTCACTTTTCGAAGTCTCTTGAGAAATTTCGGTAAAGTCCAACATGTTTACTGATACTGAAAAACTTTAGAGGAAATATCATTTAACAATTAATTCTAGAACGTTCAACGTATAAATGACATCAAGTTGAAGTTCTTTAAACCATTCACCTATTTTTCTGTAACCTAAAAAGTTGTTAATTAAATATACAGTTGACGGAACACAATAGTCACGTCGCACGTCGTATGAGTAGTTTGCCCTCAGAACAATAACTAAGTTATTATTCCGAGAGTTCGCCATTCCCATACAACTTCTATTAAAAAAACGATTTGACATTTGGTAAAAAGTTTCTCTATTGACTAAAACATGGCAGAAACAAAAAATAAAAATAAAAATAAAGCCCCCCTTAAAGTTCACATGGGAAATCTTAGCGGGAAAGTGAAGAGTCACGTCTGCGGTTTCGTTTTATTTTCTAAAATTTGTATTATGTCGAATACTAATGTGAAATAATGGTGGATTATTAACCGTTAAGTGTTCGCGAGTGTGCATGAGTGTTGGCAAATGACACAAAACAGTGCAACGGCGCTTTTAAAATTTTCTCAATAAGTCCGTGTGAGGACTTAGTAAAGCCCCACATCTTTACTGAGATACTCTAAGAGTTGGGGGTATATATTCTCACTTTTTTCTCACTTCTCATTTCTATTATCATTCATCATCATCATCATCATCATCATCAGGAAGGAAATATTGTTTATTTATATATTACTTGTAAGAAAAATTACTTTGCTAGGCTAGTGGCACAAAGCCATCAACTAGAGGAAAAAAACGTTAGCATGCGTTCCATTTTTAAACAATTCGTTCTTTATTTAGCTCGGCGGAGTTCCAATAGAAATTGTTTTCTGATAAACTGCGTGTCGATGACATGTCTAAAAGTCGTCTCCAATTAACAAGAAAAGGTTTTTATTTAATAGGTACTGAATAATAGGCAATTTATTTGAGTACTAACAATTGTTCAATATAATATTAGAGTTAATTGGTTCTCGGTTCTCAGAATAGGTAGGTACTTTCTTATCTATTAGTTTAAGTCATAAAATATGCGTAATAAGTTTATAAAATAAATGTTACTGATTGCTGTATTTCGACAGTGAGAGATCGAAATAAAACGCGTTTAACGAGTTGCATTTTATTATTACATAGGTATTAATAGATTTGGGCCAGTCTACCAATTATTACTATTATTACTATTAGTCTGGTCGTTACGTTCCCTAAAATATGGTTGAGCGATGGCTGATTCATAGGTCATACTCGTGAACGGGTGCCGCCTGTGGAGGCTGGTCTGCTCTTGCATACTTAACTTATTTTTAGTATTATTCACTATAGTTTGTCTTTGTTTCTCCTAAAAATTTTTTGACTTTTACTAGAGTAATGTAGTTGTACTGTATGACATTGTGGAAATTGAAACTTTTACCTGAAGTAAATTTGTTAACTTAGATTTTATATTTTGTTTTTTTTTACATGTTGTCGTTGTTTTCTATATTTTTTTTATATTGATTTGTAATGGAAAGTGTCCTGCTATGATAGGGCATTTTCCAATATTTTTGACGCTGTAAGGGAGAAAAGAGCTGGACACTTGGTGAGTTTCTTGCCGGTCAATTAAATTTTTCTTTTGAGAGAATTAGCTGATTGCCTCAGACGGCATTTTCATAATCATAATCATTTATTCGCATTAAGTAGGGCACTATAGGGCACAAGGTGTTATATTATATTCTACTAATATTCTCTTTCACGTAAAACTACTGTATGGATTTTAATGAAACTTTCCTCATATACAGATCATGACCCAGACCAGCATATGGGGTTCTTTTTTACTATAGTCTTCGCGAACGAAGTCGCTGGCAACAACTAGTAAATTATAAATAGTCGTCTTAAGCCTATTCAGCCATTGTGTATTAGCATGCAAAAGTTAAAAACCCATCCGTCAACAAACCAACCAACAAAAACCAGTCCGTTATTTCCCATAATTCCTAAACACCTTAATGTTATAAAATGTATTGTCATATAACCATTTTCTAAGTGCAATTTTGATGTTAGTAAAAGGGAGAGTTAAACATTGTGATTGTCATTGCTGGTGCATTGGATTGGAAACGCTTAGTTTTTGGTACCACTTTAGTATTAATTTGTCAGCATCCCTAAGGCTTCTATTTGTTACATTTACGTCCTGTGCGTCTTAAAACTTGCGATAGTATTGTTTGACAAATAATCCTACTTCCATGATATAGGCAAGTCAATCGTAAAATATTGGGTTCTTTAAAGTATGGCCTGCAGGAAACACCTGAACGTATCGTATATTGCATATCGCACTAACGCATCTTTTTGCGATTTAAATGCTTCTTCTACAACTGTGCCGTTTCTCCAGACTAAGAGACCATATCTTAACGATGACTCAACAAATGCAAATTAAGCTGTAATAGCTGTAGCTTTATTAGCTTTATTTAGCAGCTTCTCCGGGCTTTTTTAGGGGCCGCGAGAAACTTCCTCAAGCCGTGTGAAATGAATCACAATGCCCTACTAGGATTCCGATCAGACCGGGGAGCGGAACAACCCGAGGGCGCCTCTAAAGGCTCGGACTTCGGCTCGGGTTGACCGGGTCGTGGTGGTGGAGAGAAAGCGCCCAGGTACATGTCTGTACCTGGTATAGAGCATGTGAACCGGTTCGTCGTACCCTTGTTCTACGAGTACGGTGTCATGGGCTTAAATTAAACCTATAATAAATACGTATTGAGGATTCCAGATAAAGTGCGTCCTTATCGGCACTTCGTAACGAGAGATGAAAGTCCTGACCTTCGTGCCTGCGCTTCCTGGTTAATAAAAAAATTGTTATTAAGTTTTTTTTTTACAGATAATTGCAATAACATTCATAGGTTTTATTTTATTTTCATGTAGTCAATACTGATACTATAAGGATTCCTTGGTTATATGTAAGTACAGTCACGAGCATTAACATGACGTATACTATTTTGTCTCTTACTCCATTGTATTAAGAGTTACATTGTCTACATACACAGTGCCAAAGTACTTTTTTTTTTAATAAAGTGTAATGTTAAGTAAATGTATAGGGGTAAGCATTATTTGTATAAGCGGGCGGTTGAAAGTTTTTAATTGTAAATATTGAATGATTTGGTAACGACATACTTTTTTTTGTAAATGTCGTTACTTAATATTAAGGCTGTGGAGTTTCTTGCGGCTATTCTTCTCCACAGCTAAAAAATAGACGTCCTGAATGGGTATTCAGGACGTCTATTTTTTAGCTGTATTTTATTTTTTAGTAGGTAAAAAAATGTATGAACGATTCAGAAGCACTTTTCGTAAGTTTATTTGAATAAAAAAATTTGACTTTGACTTTCACTTTGACTTTACATGTTATTGCTCGTAACTGTACCTATCGTAGTGGCAGGCACCTGTGTCCAACACTTTAAAGCCCTGTGTTCGACATTAATTTACTGAATGACAGCTAGGAACTCTCCGGACCGCCTAACCGATCGCTTTGGCTACGTGTATAGTTTATGACGTCATCTTGTCATTTCGTACCGCCGCCTATGAAAGCAATATTAAAAGCTATAGGCTATTGCTTTCGATATATGTCTATACCTATTAGCTAGATGACGTCATAACTATACACTCAACTATATCAATCAACTATACACGTAGCCAAAGCAATCGGGTGAGGCGGTCGGGCCCCTGGTGGTTTGCATTCAATTGTAGCTAAATGCTAAAATCAGTTCATCTCGTCATCATCTCAGCCAAAAAGACGTCCACTGCTGGAAAAAGGTTTCCCTCAAGGATAAAATCATTTTGAGGGGAATTTGCCATAATCGCCACGCTTGGCAGGCGGGTTGGCGATCGGAATAAGGTAAGAATAATCACAGAGAGACGCTGCTGCCCATCCTCTGAAATGTTCCCATGGTCGCCTTCTACGACACCCACGGGAAGAGATGGGGTGGTGCAATTCTTTATCCCCGGCACCACACGGGGAATAAAATTTAAAATTAGTTCCTGACCCTTATTTTTGTGATGATAAAAAGAGAAAAAGTCGATTACTGGTACCTGTCAAACACTGGTGGCTCTTCCCAACTTAGAGCAGCTTAGCTCATATATTAAAAAAAAAAAAAAATTTTATAAGGTAACTAGCTGACCGGCGGACTTCGTCCCGCTTTCACAGTTTCCATGACAACAAAACAAACAAAACGTTGACAATTTCCATGACAACAAAACATACAAATCATTCGTCCGATTAAGAACACCCGTATCCCATGGTGGGCCCCTATAGCAGCGCCACCTACCGGGTCCAATTGTAAATCTAAACCATTCTTCAATCTACTTGAACACACACGAAAAAAGATCCAAATCGGTCCAGCCGTTTAGAAGGACAGAAGATTTATCTATATAAATAAAAATGAATCGCCAAATGTGTTGCTAATCGCAATACTCGAGAACGGCTGAACCGATTTTGCTGATTTCTTTTTGTTGTGTTTGATGAAGTCTGAGGAAGGTTCATATGGAGAGAAAAAACGTAAAAAATACGAGGAAAATAGTAAAAACAACATTTTTTTTTCCCATACAAACCACTCTCCACTGGACCGATTTAAAAAATTCTTTCACCTTTATAATGATAATTTAGCGTTGAGTAACATAGGCTATATAAAAAAAATGTCCAGCCGTGCGAAGCAGGGAGCCGATTAGTACTAAAAACTATACATTACATTAATTGTTCATTACTTGTACACAATAATATCTTAATCTAAAATACCAGCACACGCCACTCCCGGTACAAATTTTCCGATCTAACCGGCAGTGTTGTAACGTTCGTTTTTCAATTCAGTTTAGGCTACAATAATAAAAAAAAATACAGAAGTAGCAACGGCACACCGCGTACAACGAACAACGAAGACAGCCGAAGTTAATCGAATATTCTATTTACGGTGTAGACGCTTCGGCATTTCAAAAGATCGACCGTCAAACAATTAATATTAATACAATTCACAAAAGACTAAACGTTTTTCCTCCTTCAAGGAAGAGATTGTTCAGTCGATAAATTCATTATTTATGGGGCAGTTAGGTAACGAAAGGTTTTGGCGGTATAGTCGACGGCACGTCATCTATAACGCATTTGCTTGCACTTAGAGTTGTATGTAGGTATATGGAAGGTTAAGAACCGGTTTGAAAATTACCGGTTTATAAAAGTGTTTAGTAGGTATACTAGTAGCATCTAGTAGGAATGTAGTAGTCTACGGCACGTCTTACATAACACATTAGCTTGAATTTGAGTTTATTATGATGATTTATTATATTTATGATGGCTCGAAATCGGTTCAAAAATTACCAGTTAATACATTTATTATTATTATTTGGTTTACTTATGACTTGGACACATACAAATGAACAATGTTATTTGTTTTTTTTATATTTATTAGAAGGAGGCAAACGAGCAGGCGGGTCACCTGATGGAAAGCAATCACCGCCGCCCATGGACACCCGCAAAACCAGTGGAATCGCAGATGCGTTGCCGCCTTTAAGGAAGGAATAGGCTCGTTTCTTCAAGATCCCTAAGTCGTAATGGTCCGGAAATGCCGCCGCTGAGAGCTGGTTCCATAGCACTGTAGTTTGTGCTAAAAAATTACGCGAGAAATGCACAGTAGTAGACCGCCATCCATCAAGATGGTGTAGATGGAAAGACAGTCGATTGCGTGTAGTGCGATGAAGCAAATCAGCGGCAGGGATCAAGCCGAACAATAAAAACACTTAGGTAAATGCAACAGTTACTTAAAGGTAAACATTTAATGAGTTGTTCATATTGAACTATTTTATGATAAAAAAAAAATTACATCAAAATTGAATTAACAATTTTATCAGTCTGGTAAATTTGCATAACATTGTAGCATAAAGATTTCGCGTAAAATACTTGTTTCGAACAAAACAGAAAGCCGTTTCGTTTCGTTATGAACGAAATAAACCGGGATTCTTTTTTTTTTTCTAATGATGATGATGATGATGAAACCAATTTTCTCACGTGCGTACTGGGGAATGACGTAAGTACCTACATGCGAATACGATCTGGCACTGGAGTGCATCACACCCCATCCATCCTAGATTCCCTTCCCGCATTGGTCAAAAGAGTCAAACAAAATCTTAATAATTAAAATTTTGAGTTAATAACGGTTTAGAACGCTTCTGTTTATTATATTTATTACCCTTTCGTATGAACTTTATTTGATATTATTATTATAATTTAGGTTATTTTTACTGGCACCCATTTTTATTTTATTAATTTTCGCCCAAGTTTGCCTGGAAGAGATTGCTTATTAGCAATAAGTTCGCCTATTTTGTACTATATCTCTTCATCAGTTTTTGTATTTTTGTATGCAAATAAAGTTTATAATTATTCTATTTAATAAAAATAAGTCCCTTAAAAAAAATTGTATATAATATTTTATATAAAAACATATTTACAATATAAAATATTATAAAAAACTTAACCTAGGATGCCACCGGCAGCAGGGATATATTACCTCAAGAATAACTATATTTCAATAGAACGCTCAATATTTCAAACAAAACTGAAATATCTCATCTATTGTGTACATTTCGTCAAAAACCGGTTTGACATCTTAACCGGTTATCGAGCACCGGTTATTGATGATTTTTACTTGAAAAAGTTGATGTCTGTATCGAAGTTGCTATGAGTGAAGAGTGAAAGCCGAATCGAATTGACGTCAAAGGTTTCGACAAAGTTCAGTTTCATTGTTAAAATGATGGGCAATTTTCGAGTTTATGAGCGACGAGAAACTTATCGCTTCCGCCGTAGTAACTGAATAGTCCCTGGAGGCTATCTAGCTGGTATCATGCGAGAGTATTCTTATCTGAATGAATTCTCCGAGACGTACTAGTTGGACTATCATCGACATAAAACAACTTTTACAGATCTACTCGCGTTTATTTTATACATTAGTTTAATTTAATGTGAAATTCTGACGTTTCGAAGACTTTGCAGGGTCCGTGGTCACAGGGAGACTCGTCTCATAATTAGTTAGTAGCTGGTATACCCTCTATATTGGCTTGTATATGGCTGGGTCGGGTAAGCATTTGATTTTTTTACTGTATTTTATAAATATTGTATACCCTCATTTAAATTTAATCAGGTGCGTACCGTTTTACGCAGAAAGAAAAAACTTAAAATGTAACTTTTACGGATCTACTCGCGTTTATTTTACACATTAGTTTTTATTAATGTTTATCCTGACGTTTCGAACCCTTTGCAGGGTCCGTGGTCACAGGGAGACTGAGGTGTTGGTCGTCTCATAATTAGTTAGTAGCTTGTATACCCTCATTTAAATTTAATCAGTCAGGATAAACATTAATTAAAACTAATGTGTAAAATAAACGCGAGTAGATCCGTAAAAGTTGTTTCATTTCAATGTGTAGTGTTCGCGTAAACTTTAGAAAACAATATTAAAACGTAACGTTAACTTAACGTTAACTTTAGAAAACAATATGGACTATTATCATCATCAGCTCATATCATATCTTTATTGCTAATGCACGAGCTTTCACTATTAGATGGAAACTCCACAGGGAGAATGGGCCAACCACCACACAAGCCCAGTGCGGTGCAGTGGCTAATGAATGTTAATGCAGCCAGGACCAACAACATTACACTGCTTTAATCAGGATGGTACATTTTTGGTCACCCATCCGTTGACCAGCCTTTTTGAAAGTTGCTTAACATTAGTAACTGCAGACCGAACGCGTTAGCTATCTAGCAAAGAGGCAGTATGTATCTTAAATCTCACTTATTAATCTGTAAGTTTTGATATTGATGTGTGTATTAATAAGAATTATGTAATCTTAGACAGTGGTGTTTAGGTTATACACTTCGTTTTGTTGATTTTTTACCGAAATAGGATTGATAATACTGTTATTTATTATTTTTTGTTAAAGTAACTAACATAAAAACGACGATTTAAAACAAACCTACAAGTAGCTAGATGATATTCGCTGCACGTACAATAGGTGTACCGATAATAAGGAATATAGGCCAGAGGTAAAGTACTGAGGAATTCTACAAAAAAAATTGTTTGAAATTTTTCAGAATATTTAAAAATACTGTCATTATCGAAAAATGGTTACCCATTTTTGTAAATCGTATTGAACTCAATTTGTTATAATGATTTAAATTTTGTACTAATATTGTCAAATGAAATTAAAATAAATTGGAAATATTATTATTGTCCAATCGCCTCAGTTATACGCGTTGCCAATCTGCCACTGAGAAATCAATTCACTAAAGGTTATAGTCAACTAGAAATAAAAGGAATAAATAAATAGTTCAGTGCTACCCGGTTGCAGGAAGAAATTAGCTACGTAACACACAATATTACTACGGTGCTACAGCGTTGCTCTCGTAGCTTTCTATTGCTACGATTATAACGCCTCGCTACGGAAGGGAAGTCGAGCGCACAAGCATTTACAAATCAGTTTTGAAAGCTATAGAAGCTATTTTGCAGTTCAAGAAGAGCTATACTGCAATTTAATCCACATTAGACAGAAATGGAAATTGTTTACTAATTTTATTGTCACATTATTAGCTGTTATAAATCCAAATCAGCTTTATTTTGCCATTTCTGTCTAGCCTTGTAAATTGCAGTTTAGCTCTTATTATCTACAAAATAGCTCTTAGCTTATTCATTCATGAATTTTTTTAAGCATCATGGCTAATTTGTGTTAGTTACGACAATTACTCTAACCTATATTAGTAAAATAAACACAAGTAAGTAAATCCGAGGACCTAGCTTTACGAAAATTGTTAATTTTGCAATATCATATAACTGGAAAGCGCTAGTCGCTGCGCTACCAAGCTAGACTCTTTTTAGTTCACTTATACTTATGCACTTATGCTTATACTAATAAGCACATTTATATACTAATAAGCACATGCTTATTGGTATATAAATGTGCTTATTAGTATATATTTATTATTTACTTGTATGCAGTACCTACCTATAAATTTTCTGTCTAGTTGCATTTTTAAATCATGATGATTATAGCTAATACGTACGGTGGATCCGTACGGTCATCGGTAGTCTATTGGGATATTGGAATTGAAACATGTTTTTTTTTGCATTTAACCAAAGCATCTATTAATTCATCTACTGAAGCTTAATTGGCGTATAATTTAGCGCATTTGAATAATGATCACGAAAGCGAGTAAATGTCGACAGGTCAGGCCCCAGTACCATGTCACATTTTATTTGTTTTCCATTTGAAAGAGTGTTTTGTGGACTTGGAACTCCTTACGCTGATAAATTATTGTCAGCGTAACCGGGCTTAAAGGGCGGCTTGAAATTTTGTGGTTCATAAAGCGGTAATCAAATCCCGGGGGTTGTCTAAGGGTCGGTGTGACGCAAACGTATAGACGCCTTACTATTTTCAACGAAATGACAATTATACCATATTCAACGACGCGATAGTGACAGAGACATAACTCTGCCTTACCAGATTCAATGAGCCGTTTGAGTCGGAGACAATTATTGTACCTCACTAGATTGAACCCTGCGTTCGCGATGGAGACTTAATTCTACCTAACTAGAAACCGTCGCTAACCGAACGGATACTACTGGTTAACGGATACCGGATTCGTGTTGAATGTGAAAAATCGTGGTTTTATTCCCATAGCTCCTTTAGACTGCTAACGTAAACCCATACAAGCGTAATTATTCGCTTTCTAGGTGATTAACACGACTACTGATGTAGTGGTGCGCATTAATAATAATCTTTGAAAAAACATTTAATGAGGCGTTTGAAACGGGGACATACTCGTAATTCATTTCTACATAGGAATTCTTTTGCTCTCCAGATTTTTTTAGAAGCCTTTGGGAATGGACACACCTACGCGTAAAATGGCAGTCGTTAGTACCCACTTGCGTTAGAACAGATGTGTGGATGACTATGATGATGAAACTATCAAATCTTAAAGAGATGGGGAAATTCTATAAAAAATACCTTCCTCTTTCGTCTCTTGTACTGCGTATTTTATTTATAATTTAGAAAATAATAGAATAGAATTTATTTGGATTATCATAGGGTACACTTTAAATATCGTTATTTAAATAAAAGTAAAAAATAGTATGCATTTTTATGCATTTAAGTATGTAGGTGCACACTTTTGTTGACACTGATTAACATAATTTTGTAATTGATGAGTTCCAAACTGACCGGCGTAGTTTAAACTTTTTATTTCACACTATTTGATTTAAAAACTGCCTTGTTAACTATACGATACTTTAGATAGTCACTTAATTAAAATGCCTTATAATTTCCGTATATATACTTTAAATGCTTTAAAACAACTGTATATTTAAAATAGCATCATTTATACCGGCTAATTACTTAAAATTACTTTTTAAAAGAAAAACATGACCGCACAAAAGTAACTTCTACTTCAAATGTCTTCAATAAAAATTTAAAAAAAAATTTCGACTTACCCGAATCTTCATAACACATCACAATACACTTTGGCATAAACAATTCCACTTAAACACTTATGTTATCACTTCATATTCTCGGGCCGTCACTTCACTTCACTCGGACGCGCGTCCGCCCCCCTCAGAACCGGGAGGACCTCTAAACCCCCCACCCTTTATACATATATTGTTTGGGGCACGCATGCGTCGTCGTGCAAACAGACATTCACTATTTGTTGCTGTATAATTTTCACTTCACAATAAGAGGACGGTTTTGTTGTCGTCTTTTGTTTTATGGCTTAATAAAATTACGTTACTTATGTCTGATGATAGGATTATGCCTTGAATCCGTCTGCATAGCGACAACTCTTGAAATCGCGTAACGGGCCATAGAGACATAAGAAATTATGCTTCATAGTAGCAATGCGCGTTGGATATCATAGGTGTTGCATAGCTTATGTGTCTATTAACAATGATTTCTTTTCGTCACAATTATATTGGTTTTCGGTAGTCGTCTTTTGTTTTATCCTATTAAAAAAGTTTGTAAGTATGAATGGGTGTTTGTTACTCTTTCACGTAAAAACTATTGAATGGATTTCAATGAAACTTTTCTCATATACAGACCATAACCCAGATCCTATATGCCAGCATATAGGATTTTTTTTTTCTGTAGTCTTCGCGAACGGAGTCGCGGGCAACAACTAGTGGCTTAATAAAATTACGTTTGATTTCTGTCGGTAAGATTATGCCTTGAGGTCGCCTGCATAGCGACTGCTCTTGAAATCACGTTGCGGGGCATACAGAAGAAATAGAAGAACTGATGTTTCTTGGTAGCAATATGCGTGTCATATCATAGGTGTTGCGCATAGCTAATACGTCTATAAACTGCCGTGCTTTCCTACTATCACAATTACGAGTGTAACTGCTTGTAAATAGAAGTTTTTGGTTTGATGGATTAATAAAGGGCTTTGAAGGGTAGATACAGTGAAATTACAGGCATATTAGCATTCGATTTGAGGAGGTCGATGGAGCCCGGTCGGCGAATGCTGATGTTAAGCAACATTCGCAAAGGCCGGTCATAGGATGGGTGACCAAAAATTTATCATTTCGAGCTCCTTCGTGTTACGGAAGGCACGTAAAGCTAATGGTTCCGTCTGCATTAGCAGTCGTTAGCAACCACCAATCCGCACTGGGCCAGCGTGGTAGTTTACGGCCCGTTCTCCCTATCCATCCATAGGGAAGGCTCGTGCCCCAGCAGTGGGGATATAAAAATGAACTGTTGAGAAGGCATCAGAAGTAAGCTTGTGTGGGGCAACGCGCGTGTGATATCATTTGGTAAATATTTAAACTATCATGGACACTTGCAATAGAGTAATTATTAATGGGATTCTTACCATGTTTATTATTTGTGAGTACCCGATATGTCGCCACAGTTGCAATGCGCCATGATCACGGAGTTATTTGTGAGTATCCGATATTTCGGCACAGTTGCATGCGCCATGGATCATCGCCATCACGGAATTCCGTGAATAAACATGGTAAGAATCCCGTTAATAATTACTCTTTAATTTAGTAAACTGACTGAAACATTTGAAACATTGAAACATTTAGTAAACATTAATTAAAACTAATGTGTAAAATAAACGCGAGTAGATCCGTAAAAGTTGTTTCATTTCAATGTGTAGTGATCGCGTAAACTTTAGAAAACAATAGTACTAGGTAGGTACAGTGAAATTACACAAAGGCTTAAGAGGAAACACTAAGGTCGACTAAATTGAAAAATATGTATGAAAAGAAGACAAAATCAACGTTTCGTAGTCCCCTGATTCCTCCTCCAAAATTCCAACACATCGAAAAGTCTGGCCAACTTTTCAGGTTTTTATAGGTTCATATCTTTTTTAATAATTCATTTATGAAAAAAATAAAAACATAGGGACACAGCCAAGGCCTTTCTTTAATTTTAAATGAACAAAAGTAATTAAACCAATCAATCAACCAACAATAGAGGCCTTTGCCCAGCAGTGGGTCAGTATGTGAGTATATAGGCTATTTTCTTCACTCCAAATCGGTATAAAGGAGTGAAGAAAATAGCCGTTATACGGTATATAAGGTTAGCTAGCCTTAATGTTTATTTTTGTTTTTACTGAACGTGACGCGTGCTATGTAAATAAAATCAAAAGTTGTTTCTTTCTTTACAAAAAAAAAAACTTTTATCCATTTAATTGTTTATAGTACCTACCACTGTCACTCCAATTCGATTAAAGGGCAACCGTCGACTTCAAATTTCCATTTCAACGTCTATTGAATATACCAACATCAAACGTATACCTAAAGATTTATTCAGCTGCCAAAGCAAATTCATCTGTTAAGCTTTAAGAGGCTCAAAGTTCTTACTGTGACAAGTACAGTCCTTTGTACGTACAAAGGACAGGAGGCTAGTCATCTGTGGACACAGTCCGGGATACGTATCCCCGGACTGTGTCCACAGATGACTAGCACATAGATGCCTGTGGATAATTGAGAATGTGATATGTTATTAGAGGAAGATCAAGGGATACGTAGGTCACTACTGAATGGGATTCCAATAATTATACTTTGAATTGCTTTTCAATTGAACATTAGTACAGTACGAATAAGTATCAATTTTGTAAGATAGTGGAGAAAGAAGTAACCTTTGTCGAGTTTCTTGCGACTTCTTTTCGGTCTCCTTCGAAGGGATTACGAAACTATAACTTAGACATAAATGTTAAAAAAAACAATTAACTTTATGAAGAATTAAACTTTATTATATATAATATGAATCAAAAGACGATTCGTCATCGTCACCAACATCATCAGCATATATTAATCCATTGCTGGTAATGAGCTTCTCCAAGTGCACGAAATTGAGAAAGCAAAAATGAATGCAAGTTACAAATTCAGCCTTTATAATATGACCTCTAATGATAAATTGAATGGTTCAAAACGTCAGTTTATAAAATAAAATAATAAAACGTGAAATAATCGTGAGTCCGTAAAAGGTATTTCATTTCATAATAGCTCTATCGTCAATTAATGGCTGCCCAGACAAGCACAGAAATACAAACGTAGGAAGCAAAATGGTGTATCGCGTTCATCCGAGTGCCATTAAAGTGAATAAAGTATTTTTATTATTCAATTTTCAATTACAATGATAACCGTATCATATTAATTTAAAAGCGTTCATTAGCCGAACGTATATGTTCTCAGTTAATACGAGATATATTGTTGCAATTTTGTGTTCCAATTTATTATCTCGAGCTCATCCGTGTTACGGAAGGCTCATAAAGCCGTTGGTCCTGGCTGCAGTAGCAGTCGTTAACAACCACCAATCCGCCACTGGGCCCGCGTGGTGGTTTAGGGCCTATCCATCCGAAATGAGTTGATGATATGATGATTATTATGTGTTTCCATTTATCTATCTCATCTATTACAGCGAACTCACACCTAACGGCGTATTACGTCGCCGTAGACCGAAAAGTCACTAAGTCGACATTTAGCCATAATTGAGTTAGAAACATAATCAAATTCTTAATTTTTTTATTTTTTAAGTGTTTGCTGCACTGAAGCTAAATTAAATATTTATAACATTTATAAAATACAGTGAAAAAGTGCCCCAGCAATAAGGACATCGTATGAGCTAGTTATGAATGTTTAAAGGCCAGCAGCGCTTTGCATGCGTTTTCTTATAAATTTAACTCGTACATACACGTAATTGTAACAGTCGAAGGATCGTAATGTATCGTATTTGTACGAGTCATTTTCATTCGAAAACGCATGAAAAGGGCCGCCGGCCGGCAGAGTAAATTAGTTTAACAGTGCAGGTACGCATCCAGACGTACCTTTCCCACGCTCCACATTCATCAGTTCGCGCCAAACGTGCAGTCATTAATAAAAATCAATCCTGTTAAATCTGACATAGCGAAATCTGAGTCTCCCCCCTCCTATTGTCCCCCCTCCCACTGCGCGTTATTATCCTTTTAAAGCTGAAATCTCGTTAAACATCCGTCATATTCTGTGGCGCGTCAAGATGGTACAGTCGGGCTGAAAAGTTTTGTAATCACTTTTATTACGTTAATTAAACTTTGACGTTTTGATGAAGTCCATTTATTTGGGAAAACACTATTGGTACACCGTCGAGTTATGTATTAGAATGATTTATTAACAGGGTTGGTAACTTAATTCAACTGTTCTATACATTGCAATGATACCTACTCACGTGTAATGCATGAAACAGCTGATTATTTTCAAAGATTTCAGAGTTGGTCCAGTACATAAAGTTGTTAATATATGAGTACTATCACCTGCTTAAGGCAATACAAGGACTTAAATTCACGGTGTATACCTATATGTTTTCAAATGTCATATTTCGGAACAGTTGCAATGTGGACATTTTCTTATTATTTTATTTATTTTGTTTGGTTTATTATTAATTAATTATTAATTATTTATAATTACGTTCCAAAATGAATAGCGCTTTTGTACATAAGTTTTATTTAAATGTTTGTAGGTAGTACAATATATTTTTTAATATGCTCTAACGGTGATGATAATATATATTGGAGCATATTAAAAAAATATTTGTTTGTTTTACTACGATGGCATGTGACAAGGTTGAAAGTAGAAGTACAGTTTTCTCGGAATCCTCAATTACTGAGCAACTGGCTACTGAAAAATATATACTGGAATATAAACATCAAACTTGTTAATGAAAAATTCAATTCAAAACAGTCTGCGCATAATAATGTAGGCACAATTGTACACACCACATCTACAACGACACAAACCCAATACATTTAAAATGGACTTGTAATGTTTCATCAAAGTAGCAAGCATTTGTTTGACAAAAAAAAAACAAAAGAAAATATCGCATTAATGCTGTCGGTGTAATAAAAGAAAACACAGCAGATACGATACAGATAAATAATGGTAATCTCAGGATTTAGTCCCGCCGTAAAAAGTTCGGACCACTTGAGTGGGTACAAATTTATTCATTTATGCACCTTCTAATTCACGAGTGTTTCGCCAAAAAAACTGATTCGGCCGCCCCACCGCTGTAGTGTTTTGTTTGATTGTCAGCTGTTTTTGTTCGTATTGTTTCGCTTGCATTTTTTTAAGTGTTGTGTTCACACGCCTGCACATCAACCTACCACAAACTGTCAATTTTCCTCAATAGACTTTGAACTTTATAACTAAAGAATATGGTAGAAAATGTATCGAAGAAATTTGACAGTTTTGGGATAGGTTGATGTGCAGGCGTCTGTCTGTCTAGTACACAAATTAAGAAGGACTAAGAACGTAAGCTTAATACATATCGCGCTCGAGCAACACACACATCTAAGTGTGAGTTGCTCGAGCGCGGTTAGTGGTCTAACCCCTTGCACAGACACGGATCTCGGAAAAGTTTGGAACATTCCGAGTATTGGTGTTGCGAGATTCCGTGTCCGTGAGAGATTCTTTATATTATGTGCGTTGCTCGAACACATTTGTATGCCCGATCCGGTCCGAACCCCTCGGGGAAACTGGTAGGGCACGGGGACACGCACTAGGGCGTGATGCCGTTCCCTCTAGAAAACCACTGAAGGTGCTTCGTTTCACACGGCTTGAGGAACCCTTTAAGTTCACGCCGCCCCTAAAATAGCCCGGTGAAGCTGAAAATGCCGTCTAAGGCTATCAGCAAACTCTCTCTCAAAAAAAAGCATTTGTATGAAGCTTGCTTTAACTCCTTATTTTGTGATTTGTGTCTTTTTGCGAGACGGCGTTGCATAAGGAGGCTGCTGTCTGCTGCTCGGGCAATTCAAACTGAAATGTTTTTGTAAAGACAGTAATATTCAGTTCATTAGAGGTCTTTTTTTATATTTTACCGGTACGCACGTGCTTTGATCTCACCTGATGTAAAGTGGTGATAAAGCCAATGATAGAAGCGCACTTCACCCTGGGAACTCAACCAGTGAGGCACTGGCTATCTTATCTCTAGCTGCCGGAACAAAACAATGCTACAAACATTGATGTTATGGCGACATATTTAGATAAGATGGTGGTAGCTAGCCAGGCGGACAAACAAGCCCTACCACCAACCAAACCGAGTACACAAACGTGTACCCCCCGCTGGGAATCGAACCCGGGACCTCTGGGTCTAAACCGGTAGTCTTAGCCACTATACCACAGTGGCGGTTAAAGTTAGCCATTGTACAGGGGGGTTGCCACCGTCTTTTTGCCTATCTTTTGCCTATCAACAATTTTTCAAAAATTTGTTACATAGTATGCACCAAAATTAAATACCTACAACAAATTAAGAACAACAAAACAAAAGCTAATGTGGTGACATTGTACAATACAGGAAGCATAACCACACCCACCCACACCAGGAGAGCCCCGTATCGAGGGCACCCACTAAAGTTTATGCGACAGATAAAAATATGAACAAGAAATATAAACACGAAAGCGTGTCTGCGTATGGGTGTGTGTACGTGTGTGGGGGTGTGTAGGTGTATGTGTGCATGTGTGTGGGAGTGTGTGTGCGTGTGTGAGGGGGTGTGTGCGTGTGTGTATGCGTGTGTCCATGTGATTTGTAGGCTAGACTAGATTAAACTCATTTTATTTTATGTTCTTTATAAGGTTCTCAGTCTGGTGGTAATACATAGACAACAACAGGGAGGAAATTAATTTTTTGGCTTGTTTCTTTAATGTCGCATTGTTTCGCTACACAGTTGTAAACATGTGGCAACATGTATACATATAAGATCTAGATCGGATACACTTTGGATCTTTTCATTTTTACTACACCTTTCTGTACGCGTTATATACATATATACGCGTTATATATATACCAATATACAGTGTGTGGCCTAGCACCGGGGATAATATTGAAAACAGAGATTCCATAGGTCGCTAGTCATTGAATCATTATGTTCTCAACTAATTAAAATCAAAACTTTGCTTTTTGATTTTTTTCTATCAAACTTAATCGTAAATTGCAAACAATGCAATAGTTCCGCTCAACTCGATCGATTGAGTTCATTACGACAACGCCTCTTTGACAATTTCATGGGTTGTGTGTCACAACTTGTCAATCTCCTGTACCACGACATTGACAACGTTGGCCATAATATCGTTTTGCAACAATACACTGATTATGAATCGTGACTTTAATTCTTATTGTATGCGATGCATGGGTTTTGGTTATCTGGAATCTTTTTAGAAAAAATACTAATACTCTAGAGAGTCTCTGTTTTCAATATTATCCCCGGTTCTAGGCCAGACACTGTACATGATCTTGCGTCATTTTCCCAAAAAGGCGTGGACAGAGTATCGAAATCACCATCTTTGGGTATATACATACTTACCATTAGTGACCCGACGCCACATTTAGCATAAACAAAGCAGGCAGGTAGCTGATCGCCTGATGTGCGAGTATCTTGGAACAAAATATAAGAATAAAGGAAAATATAATAAAGCGTTTTTATTTCACATGCCTTATAAGATTTTAACGAATATTTAAAAAGTTTAAGAACTAAACTTTTTAATTTTATTCGATTTAACCGACCGACTGTACCCCGTGCAATCAGTTACGCGTGAAAACGACAAAACATTCAGCCCTCGTAAAATACAACTCCCAGCACCGGATCCGACTTAATTGTGAGAATGCGAACACGAGTGTGCGATAAAGATTAATTAATTAACACAATCTCTTGTTACTTACCGCGACGGAATTGTGTTTCTTTCTTAACTTTCAATCATACTTGAATAAAATTTATTTATTGCACTTATGTATGTATACTTATAATAATATTAATATAATAGTTTATGATGGTCTGTTACAAACCCTGTTAGGGCGTCGCAAAATTTTAACTGTCCTTATATATGAATGCGAAAAAGTAAAGTATAAAAAAAAACAAAATATAAAAAGTTTTCATCATTTTCGGCATTTGAAAAACAAAAATATATTTTTTAACAGGTACAGGCACATCAACCTATCCAAAACTGTCAAATTGTTTCAATACATTTTTAACCATAACATCAAGTCATAGAGTTCAAAGTCTATTGAAGAAATTTGACAGTTTGTGGTAGGTTGATGTGCAGGCGTGTGTACATAATGCGAACTAGTTCCTTTCCTTCCTTCCTTTCATGGTGGTTTCTAGTGTAAGTTTAATTTAACATTCGATCAAGACTTTGCAAGAAATATATATTTTTATAATATATTTTTTTACAACCAACTATGTAGTGGGTACGTCCAGTCTGGCCGATCCGATCCAAACCCTTCGGAAAATCTAGTAAGGCACGGGGCCACGCACTAGTGCGTGATGCCGCTCCCTCTAGAAAACATCCGAAGGCGATTCATTACACACGGCTTGAGGAACCCTTTAAGTTTCTCGCCGCCCCTAAACAAGCCTGGTGAAGCTGAAAATGCCGTACAATCAGCAAACTCTCTCCAAAAAAAACTTTAATAAAAGTCCAGTCCGGTCTGGTTCACTTTTTACCTTAATCCCTAAGTAGCGACTCAGGTTATTTTCTGTCCTTCTTAGGACTGCTCGAGAAGGACAGAAAATGTTCGCAACACTGTCGACCTTATCAACATTTCACAACAACATGAAGATAATTTATTAAATTATTTAATATTATTATGTTTTGCAATATTTTTTCATGTATTGTACGGACAACTTTAACAATATTATTTTCTATCTCGCTGTCTCAGAGAAATAAAGACGTGTATACAGAAGTCCGAGTAATTTTATTTATTCTACCTAACAAGACAGTACAGACGCTGTTACAGCAATATGTTATATTATATTTATATATATATTTAGACAACATCACATACCTACATTGTTCTGATCCCAAGGTAAGTAGCTAAAGCACTCGTTTTGGTAATCAGAAACAAAAACGGTGCCACAACCGGCCAGACCCGACACAATATCGAAAAGTTCGTTTTCGACATTGACCCGACCGGGAATCGAACCCGGGACTTCAGAGTTAGCGCAGCCTGGCGTGCAAGCCACTCGGCTACGGAGGTTGTCAAAATATTACTTACATATTACATCTCTGACTGCCGCACTCATAGACGTCAATTATCCTAAAATTGCATATTGTAAAATAGACTCTAGTGACGTTATAAGTACATTTTCGAATTATCGGTGCTAAGTAATCATTAATGATAATTGACGTCTATGAGTAAGGCAGTGACTTGATGCCTGAGAATTTCTTTACCAGGATGCTAAGTGCGAGTTTCTTAAATGGCATTTAAATACATTAACAAAAATGAAAACATGTATGGCATTGAAACAGCGCCTTGCCATACGAGAAGAGTTAAAATAATGCCATACAAATTCGAGGTGAAATAAAATAGCGAGAAATCAAACGAATGAATCTCGCACTACTAACAATTACGTCCGAAGACGAAAAGAGGGGGGGACATTATAAAATATTTTAATCGTAAAAAAGCTTAAGCCCGAGCGCACACAAATTTCTACTTAAAGCTTTAAAATATTAGGCTCACATCACCCTGGACCGTTAATTTCCCTCAATTGGAGTGCTTCTTACGATCTCACGTACATTTTTCACTCCTAACGAACGGTATTCAAACGGCGAATTGCCTTAGACAAATGAAATAATGATGTTTTTCGTAAAATACCTTTTTACAGACGGAGGTATGCCTTTTGTATACAAGGTAAACCAATTTGTGATACCCTTTATTTGTTTTTGAGGAAATGCGGTAAGCAAACTCAGTTACTGGGAAAATATTGCTTTGAAGCGTAATAGTTTTAATAGTTTTTTAGTAGAAGACTTTTTTGTTTTTTTATTTAACGGATAAGCACTGTGCCTTGATCTCACCTGATGTTAAGTGATGATAAGGTCAATGATGGATTCGCACTTCACCCGGAATCCTTAACTAGTGAGGCAATGGCTATCTTATATGTACCTGCCGGAACACAAAAATACTACAAATATTTATGTTATGGCGACATATTTATATGAGATGGTGGTAGCTAGCCAGGCGGACAAACAAGCCCTACCACCGACACAAAACCGGGCCAAACCGGTGGTCTTAGCCACTACACCACAGAGGCGGTTGGATCCAAGGTTCGATTGCCAATTATAGCACTTTTTTGACTTATGTGTCGTGTGTTTTAATCGTGTTTTGTGGTGGGAGACTAATTTTAGATGATAAGGTTCGATTCCCAATTAGGATAGATATTGTGTTTTTCTTGGTTGGAACATATTGTGATTGGCTTAGTTAGTGACATACTAGTTCTAAGCCCACCTGGATTTGGAACTGCCAGCCACATAAATAATCAAAGCATTAGGCAATTAGGCAGTTAACAGACGTTGAAACTGCTAGAATGGTCTATTTTAGTTATTTTCACAGTGTCATGTCGTATGGCGTCCTACTGTGGGGAACAGCGGCTGATATTGAAACTATATTCATTTTACAGAAACGAGCAATAAGAACAATCTATAGACTCGGATCACGAACTTCCTTAAGAAATCTTTTTAAGGAGATTGGTGTCCTGACAGTTGCATCTCAATATATTTATAATAGTTTTTGTACGTTGCAATATCAACTCCTATACTAAACATGGTGACGTACACAATTTCAATACTAGGAATAAGACAAAACTTGTAATGCCACTGTTCAGGTTACAGAAGGTTCTTGGTTCTTTCTTGGGGCAAGGTATACACTATTACAATAAAATACCAAGTACTGTACTAGATTTACCTTTAGATAAGTTTAAAAAACATGTGAAATCTATATTACTTTTAAAAGGTTATTATACAGTCAAAGAATATTTAGATGATAAAACAGCTTGGTTATAATGAAAAACATATACTCTATTTGAATTAATATAATAAAATTAATTTATATAATTTTTATACTGATATGATAGCCTTTATCAGCAGTGTCCTACAGATAACAAACAGCGTTGCGTTAAATAGATCATTAAGTTTTTATTTAGAGTATCTTGAGTATGTCATGCTCTCTTTATTTGTCTCTGCGGTGGTGGCGTGTGCGTCGGGTCGTTACGTTCCCTAAAATATGGTTGAGCGAAGCGATGGCTGATTCATATGTCATACTCGTGAACGGGTGCTGCCTGTGGAGGCTGGTCTGCTCTTGCATACTTATCTTATTTTTAATATTATTTACTGTAGTTTGACTTGGTTTTTCTTAACCAATTTTTTTTTTTTTGAGTTCTGTAGTGGTACTGTATGACATTGTGGAAATTGAAACTTTTACCTGATGTAAATTTGTTAACTTAGTTTTTTTTTTTTTTTTATTTTTATTTTGTGATATTTTTGTTTTTTATTTACATGTTGTGGTTGTCTTCTATAATTTTGTGTTTATTTGTAATGGAAAGTGTCCTGCTATGATAGGGCATTTTCCAATATTTTTGACGCTGTAAGGGAGAAAAGAGCTGGACACTTGCTGAGTTTCTTGCCGGTTCTTCTCAGTACAAGATCTCCCGCCCAGAGTAGACTTACGAACCGATGGCATAGTGACATTCACAAGAGCTACTTGTAGCCTAAACTGAATAAATGATTTTGAATTTTGAATTTTGAGCACGATTTTTTTTCCCGTTGGAAATCGAACCCCAAACCTTTTGGGAAAGCCGCCAACGAACGCCTTGCCACGAAACTTAGGTACTACCATGCTGAATAGACTAAGCAAAGACACAGTAGGTACAATCAAAAGTCTTTCATTAAAATTCTCAATAGTGTGTCGATGGCATAGTTTTGACTACAGAGAAAATTATAACAATCAGAAGCTCAATTTTAATATGCAATTTGTACATGCAAATTTACAATAAATTCTATTTCTATTCTACTTTACAATCGCACGATTGTAAAATGTCGCTAATAGTAACCAGATTTTTTCATTTTTCCTATGTTCCATAATATTTCGATCAAAATCAGGATGCTGAGCAGCGATTGTGTCCGTTTAAAAATAACAGAATCTTGCCTCAGTCTATAAACACACGATCGTAGATGTTAAAAAAAACATACAAAAGGCCCCTATCCACAAAAAAGCAAGTCATTTCGTTCAAAGAAAAAAATGTCAGAACAGTAAAGCTCCATAAAAGTGGGGTCTATTTTATCCTGAACCATTCTTTAAAAACTTCTGCTAAATCGTAACGCCTAATGACTGACTGAAAGAGGAAAAAAATTAAAAAGTTTTGAGCACAATTACAGGGTCTCATAATGTTTATTTGCTGAACTTCTGGACTTCCTCTACCATGAGTCCACGAAGGTAGTATTCACTGACTTTCTCACTAGTTTTTCGTTTGTATTTCACTTGCCAATATAAGAAAACTGCGCCAAGAATGCCATTGTAATCAAGTCAGATGCGCTATTATGTAACGAAAATTCTGTAACACGTTTTGGCGCACCCGGAAATTGAACCCAGGACCTCCTTGTTGCCAAGCGGCCGGCCGCTGAATTTAAAAATATTTTTGTAAAATTATGATAATAATTAATCGCAACTGTTGCAAATACCAAAATAACTTACTTTAGCAAAGGCCAGTCATTGGACGGGTGATCAAATATTAATCAACTTGAGCTGTACCGTGCTTAAGAAAGCACGTAAAGCCGTTGGTCCCGGCTACATTAGCAGTCGTTAACCAACGTCAATCCGCACCGGGCCCGCGTGGTGATTTATGGACCGTTCTTCCTGTAGTATTTACATCCATAGGGAAGGCTCGAGTCCCAGCAGTGAGGACATGATGAGCGAATGGTGATGTGATGATGATGTGACTGACTTTTGAACCCATAGCTGTCCATCACACTGTTATCCCACTGCTATTAGTCTATTGGGTATTTCGGAGTTATGGTAGTCCGGGAACAGGGCTTATGTCCCAGAAGTGGGGACATTATTGCTGCTGACTACTTTGTTGTGTATACTGAAAAAAAAACTTATTTTTTTAAAAACGTGGAATCAAAAGTTGTTAAGTCAACCCGTGGTAGGGGCGCTGAGCCCTTTAAAAGTTGACGTAACTTCCACGGCATTTAGGGTTGCCGTCGTCTTATGTTTCAAATTAAATTAATGACTTGCATTTTTGATGATGCACAGCATAATATAATGTCTAAATAAAACAATCAGAAAGCGTAGACACATTTTTTTTTAAATAAAGTTTTTTAAATAAATAAATATAATAAAGGCGCGAGTATACAGTTATTATTAACACGCCATCAACACATTGATAGCAGTTCTGTGCACCCACCTAAACATCTAATATGCTTGTAAAATTTCGACGGGTGAAAGCCAGACCTCGGTAGCCAAGTGGTTAAGGCAGCCGCCCGGAATGCGGAAGGTGCGTGGTTCGATCCCCGCCTGAGGTTGTCGTCTTTTTTCAGTGTTTAAATTTTACTTAAGTATATTTAAGCGTTAATAAAACGCTAAAATATATAAAAAACACTTATAATATGCTTGTGTTAGATAATTATGGGTTCACGACATCAGTAATATTAATTGATGATGTTAATTTGATAACTTAGATTTTTTTATTTTGTTTTATTTTTTCACATGTTGTGGTTGTCTTCTATATTTTTTGTGTTTATTTGTAATGGAAAGTGTCCTGCTATGATAGGGCATTTTCCAATATTTTTGATGCTATAGGAGAGAAAAGAGCTGGACACCTGCTGAGTTTCTTGCCGGTTCTTCTCAGTACAAGATCTCCCGCCCAGAGTAGACTTACGAACCGATGGCATAGTGACATTCACAAGAGCTACTTGTAGCCTAAATTGAATAAATGATTTGGAATTTGGAATTTTTGGATTTAATATAACGAGGCGAGGGGATTTGTGCATGATTTATCGAATTTAAGCTAAATATCTACCTGTTCAAGCTAAATTTCCACGAGCAGGATTTGAACCTGCACCCTTCTGACATACTGGGTCAGGTGCTTTTTTCTTTGAAAGTCAAAGGCGCCCATTCAATGTCAACAACTACCGTCATTAACATCTGATCATAACATTTTAACTAATACTAAAGATCAGTTAAGAAGTAGGCAAGCTATTTATAAAATGTTTTTGTTTTGTTTATATAATTTTAACGCAAATAGGTGAGAGTAGCCGCGGACCGTGCTCAGTGGCGTGCACAAGGAGAGGCCTATGTCCAGCAGTGGACTAATGTAGGCTGTCTATGATGCTATATTATTTAAAGCGTGGCAATGATCCTAAATAATAATATTGTTTATTCTAATGTAGGTGACGTGAGGTCAAAGTCATTTTTTTTTAATCAAAAAAACTTAAGAAAATTCCTTTTGAACCGTCCATAAATTTTTGTACCAACTACCTATTCAAGATGTCTATTTTTTAGCTGTAGAGAAAAATGGACGCAAGTAAGTAACTACACAGCGTTAAAACGTTAGTTAGGAATTGTCCAATTGGTATTTTTTAATGAACTGTTAATAAAGCTTCGTGAGTTGTTCAGGCGTGATTCGTTTCTGATCTATTATACAAGTATTATATGATATTCAAATTGAATAATTAATTACACCGTCATATGCCACCCTTATTATGTACGCCAGTCATGCTGTAATTGTCAGCCATGTGTTTGATAATATTATGCGGTTGGTGCAAACTGGCGACTTTTTTGGTTTGAAACGTGGTTTTGTTTCTTTGAAAAACCATCGTGTATCTACGATATTGTATTATACAACATGTAATATAATGAGCAACTACCAACGCATACTGACGGATTTTATTTTGTGTCGTATTTCATTTTCATTTCGTACCTAAACATTTGACGGTTCTAAACATGAGCATGAACCAAAGCTTTCTATGGGACGATACTATTAGCGTCCCACATTTAATTTAATTTTTCTTCTTATACACACTACTTGGGACGAAACAAGTACCTACAGAAGTGTAACGATCCAAAAATTTCATACCCTGACAACACTTTGTTTTTTCCTTTCTTGTAGTAGGTATACGGTATTACCTCCATGCTTCAAAAGGTACCTTAAGCCGTTGGTCCCGGCTGCATTAGCAGTCGTTAACAACCGCCAATTCTTTTTTTTTTTTTTTTTTGAGAGAGATTGCTGATTGCCGCTACGGCATTTTCAGCTTCACCGGGCTTTTTTGGGGGCGGCGAGGAACGTAAAGGGTCCCTCAAGCCGTGTAAAACGAATCACCTTCAGAGGTTATCTAGAGGGAACGGCATCGCGCACTAGTGCGCGTCCCCGTGCCCTACTAGATTCTCCGAAGGGTTCGGATCAGATCGGGGAGCGGAGCAACCCGAGGGCGCCTCTAAAGGCACGGACCTCGGCTCGGGTTGACCGGGCCGTGGAGGAGGAGAGAAGCGCCCAGGTACATGTCTGTACCTGGTGTAGAGCGAGTGTGAACCGGTTCTTCGTACCCTTGTTCTACGAGTACGGTGTCTTGGGCCTAAACTGGTGTGCATGTTTAGTGTATTCTGTAAATGTGTGCTGTCATTTAGAGGATCGGGCGGGGGGGCGTTCGCTACCGTTATGGGATTGTCGGGGTCATCTAGGACGTGCTTAGGACGCCTAGACATGAACCGTTTCGTTGGTGGAAGGCTTCCAACATTATAGTTGGCGGCCGCCACAACAAGCGGGTTAGGGTGGTGGGGGGCGTTATCAAAGTAGCGTATGAAAACGTCCGTGATAAAGTCTTTGATAGTGGGAAGATCAAGATCGCGGTGGAGATCTACGTTGCGATAGTACCACGGGCAACCCGTGGCACCACGCATGAAACGGTTCTGGAGGGTTTGTAAGCGATACAAATAGGAGGGCGCGGTGTGCGCGAAAACTACGCTAGCGTAAGTCATGACGGGGCGGATGCAAGCTTTGTCAATTGTCGTCTTATGTCTAAGAGACATTTTACTCCGCTTGCCACATTTTACTCCGCTTGCCACCAATCCGCACTGGGCCCGCATTGGGGAGGCTCGTGTCCGAGTAGTAGGGACATAAAATAAACTAGTAATGATGGTGATGATAATGACAATAAATACTTCATTTGTTATTTTATTATTAAACTTTAATATCACTTTTTGCATATTTGTGTAATGATCAATTAATTTAATGTGAGTGTCAATTAAATGTGTTATATTATATTTTAAAAAAAAATCCACGCTACGAACTTTGTGGTACGTCACTGGAAAACCGCGTGACACGTGTCGCCGTCTTTCGCCGTACGCCATGTAGAAACAGCCTTAATTTGTCGCCGAGCTGCTCCGAGTATAATCTAAGAGAAATTACATGTATCGGGGCTCAAGTGACGTAATATAATATGTGGGCCAGTCCTGCGGGTAACCGGCGATGCGGTGTCTGCGAGTACAGACGTTTGGTGGAATATAATAATACAGTTCTGGTGTACGATGGGCGTTTTAAAATAATGAATTTAATTTTAAGGTAGTGTTCAGTATCATGAGTTCAATAACTTTTGAAATTACAGTAAAACTATGTGGTACTAACAATAACTTAGCGGTGTGTGCTATCTTACGCGAACATAATTATTGTTCTCTTATAATAGAGAAATAAAAAATAAAAACAAAAAGTAGGTCTATGAGGAGCTCGCCTCAGCTTGTGTTGTTGAACGAAGCGTGTCGCAGCAACGCCTGTAATGGCGATTATTCCATCATACAATACACGACGTGTATTTTTTATTTGACATAATAAAGGTGCATTGACTTTCCAGATGTGAAATATTCCTGGTTATGTCGGATAGGTACGTCTCACACACTCTAAGTGACGATAAGTTGGAATAGCACTTCAACTGAAGTCGACAACTATCAAGGCTACTATATCACTGAATATTTTGTCCTTTGACTCGTAAACCAACAAGAGACATTTTTGTTGTTTTATAAAATAAGACAAGTATCCGTAATGAAGTAGTAATTATAATAATGTTACTGAACTGGCAAACGTATAATATACCCGCGTAAGCCTGGTGTAATTGCATCGGCAATCGTAGTGTAGGACGCCCTCAGACAAGAGCTGGATGAAAGTAGCCACGGATCGTGCTTTGGTGGCGTGCACAAGGAGAGACCTATGTCCAGCAGTGGAATAGTGTAGGGTGGTGATGTTAATGAATCCTGGTGGTAGCCCATGTATACTTGTAACACATAAGGTATCAGGGGCACGTTGCAGACCCTGAAGCTTCAGTTATTGTGCCTTATCGACCTGTTTTGGATTCAGTTGGTGGACCCTATTACCTTCAAACCGGAACAGACATAATGCTGCTTAGCGGCAGAAATAGGCATTAAGGAGGTCACCATCCAGTCAGATTTTGGGCTAGATTCTAACCCAAAGTCTGACTGGATGATTGCCTTCATCATCATCAGCTTACATTTTTGTCCGCACTGCTGGGGCACTAGCCTTCCCTATGGATGGATAGGGAGAACGGGCCATAAACCACCACACGGGCCCAGTGCGGATTGGTGGTTGCTAATGACTGCTAAAGCAGCCGAGACCAACGGCTTTATGTGCCTTCCAAAGCATGGAGGAGTTCGAGATGATAAATTTTTGGTCACCCATCCGATGACCGGCCTTTGCGAAAGTTGCTTAACCTTAACAATCGCAGACCGGGCGCGTTAATCACTGCGCCATCGAGCTCCTCATCAAATACTCATCAAATGATAACACAGTACTAGTACTAGAAAGTAGAAAAATAACGTCACAACGCTTAATATTGTGCTCGTTGGCGCAGCGGCTAGGATAGATGATGAAACTTTTTATCTCGAGCTCCGCCATGCTTTGGAAAGCACGTTAGTTCATGAATCCCATTATTCTCGACAGATAGCAGTTTCTAAAACTTATTAACCACAAATGGGCTAGTGTAATGTGCTAATGGGCTGCAAACTCACCCACCCGCATTGGGCAACTCACTACCTCCGTTGGGCAACTCACTAAACTCCATTGGGCAAACCATCTACCCGCATTTAGCAGTGTCCTATCTTCATAATGCTACAGTGTAACAAAAGGTATGATTATCATGATAATAATTGAAATACACAACACAAAAGTAGAAAAGATTTGATAGATTGTGTAATAAAGTGTTGTGTTTTGTTGATAAGATTAAAATAATGTTTGTCTTATTTAATCTACAGTACAAGCGCGGGCAAAGGTTTCTCCAAATTTTCTCTACAGATCTTTATCTTAAGACTATTTTTATCTGATGGTTTTGATTATAACCATATATATATACATAATAGTCAGCAAATATTTCTAAATCAGTCTGCAACTTATATCATTCTGAACAGCAGTCGTATGCCGCTCTCCCCTTCCGTGACTGGCCCTCGCTACGCTGCGCTTCGCTCAGAAAAAAAATTACTTAACCTAACCAACAGTAAGGATTTCTTATTCTGACCGATTGTATAATGCTGCTGACTAAATAATAATTTTGCTGACCAAATATTTATTTTGTAATACAAATAAATTATTTCCCTTTACTTACTTACTTATAATAGAGTGAATTTTACAAAGCTTTTCAAAATATAATAGTTTAAAAAAAATATTTAACCATAAGTAGGTACTTTAACCAATGTGCTAACGCTTAGCTACTTCCAAGCTAGTTATCACCATCACCACCATCAACAATGCTAACAGCATTCTTTCCCGCCAGTAAGAGATGAGATAGCCAGTTTCTCAGTAGTGGAGGGTTCCGGGTGAAGTACGCTTCCAATAAGGTCGAATTATTATCACTTACTATCAATTGAGATAAAAGCCAAACACTAATCTTTATTATCATATACATACATAATACATACATACTCTAACGTCTTTTTCTTAGAAAAAAGTAGATACAGCAACAAAATCACCAATTTCGAGTATACGTACTCGCCATTAGTGGCCCGTAGCCACATTAGAAGGGTTCCTAGGTGTAGTGACAGGTTGCTAGCCGATCGCCTGACGTGCGAGCATCTTGGAACCCTTGACCCTTAGTCGGCTCTTACGTCATGCACGGGAAGTTATGTAGCTGATACATTGTTTTCGTCCCAGACAACCATGAAAAATTGTAGAATATAAAAATATAAAAAAACAATACTTAACCCCTTAATCTTTCCCACGAGAATGTAAAGCGTTTGGTCACAACAACCCCCCATTAGTTGTCACTTAACGCGAGGAAGCAACGCAAAAGATAACGTCAGTAATGAACGAATCTCCTTTATCTAATCAATTTGGCCCTCTCCTTAATTACAAAGGCGGTTAGGGACTGCTGACACTTACAATATATTATGCCTTGTGAACAGCGTTTAGAATTCACCACGGCGAAAGCTATGATGCGGTGTATCAAGCCAAAACACTGTAATGTGAGCTACAGTATTTTTGTATTACAACTGTTGATGTTGTTGTGTTGCGCAAAAAAGGTTGTTTATCAAAACCCGTGTATCTCCAGTTACATCGTTGTGGCTTAACACGATTAGAATTACATTTACCACCTCAGGGTCTTGTGGTTAAGACTACGGTCTCAGACCCAGAGGTCCTTAGTACGATTTCCAGTGGAGTATACAGTCATGAGCATTAACATGTAAACAATTATTGTAAACTATGTAGGCATTTCTTAATACGTCATAAAAAGTCAAAAGTGTGTACAAGTTAATACTCGTGACTGTACATGATAGTACTTCAATTTGGTTGACAGTAAGTGTGTTTTAAGTCCGTCTGGCTCGTCATCATCTTGTCTAAATGTGTCGAAAAAATAACAATGTTAGTAAACATTGTTGTGTTCCGATAGTTTCAGATAAGCCATTACCGCTTTGGTTAAAGATTACGGGCGAGGTGCGCTTCCACCATGCCTTAACATTGCTTAACATTAGAAGAAATAAACGCAAAGCTGACCCGCAATGAGTCATAAAAGTCTTAAGTAGCATTTCCACATACGCGCGAGTCGCGAATCGAATGGCGAAACGAGGTGCGTGCATGATTGTGTGAACGCACGCTCGTCACTCGCCTCGCGACTCGTCAAAGTCAAAGGGCGCGAGTGACGAGGCGAACTTAGTGTTTACACATTCGCTCTTTCGCTCATTGTATTGTTATTGTTGATCAAGCAACACGTGCTGTTTATCGAAAATGGATTGGAGTAACGACAGAGTTCTAATGTTTTTAATCACATAAACTTAGCAAATGCAACGCGGATGCTGCTATAACGCAGACGTCGTCCATTCTTGCAAGTTGAAGTAAAAAAGAATACACGCGAATGTGTAAGCAGTGACTCGTCTCAGTTTAAGGAACACGAATGTTTCGTCGAACATATAGTCGAGTGGCGAAACGAGTCGCGAGCACGCATGTGGAAATCTAGATGTTACGAACTGGCCATCGGGCCGGTGCTTTTGTCTATGCTTTTATAATAACTTTATTTTTTGGACAGCTGTCTTCTCGATCTGTTTGGTTTGGTTTTACTTTATTTTATTATATTTCTTGTTTCCTTACGCAGAGCCTTATTGATTTCCTTCCCTCATCAACACTAGTATTACACAGTCAGGTCATAAGTATTGTCACACAGTAAAAACTTTTCTTTTAGAATGCTGCCCACAAAAAAGTTTATTGGATTCGAATTTCGAATTGTTCATGAAAATAAAAATGTATACTTTTTCGAATTTTACTCATTTTTAAATATGGAGTGGACGCTTAAAGAAGACCGTGTTGCAGTTATTGCGTTGCATCGTTGCGGTTACGCGCCAATTCAAATTTTTGACATACTGAAAAATTTGAATTTAACCAAAAGATTCGTTTATCGTACCATCAAACGATACAATGAAGACTCTAGTGTAGATGACAGGTCAAGAAGTGGTCGCCCTCGGTCTGTTAGGACTCCGGCAGTGATAAAAGCTGTGAAGGCGCGAATTCAAAGAAATCACAAACGTAAGCAGAAACTGTTGGCCCTTCAGATGGGGTTAAGCAGAACCACGGTGAAAAGGGTGTTAAATGAAGATTTAGGGCTTCGGGCATATCGAAGAAAAACAGGACATCGTTTGAATGCTCGTCTAATGGACCTGAGACTGAAGAGATGCCGCGCTTTGTTGAAGCGGTACGCGGGAAAAAAATATCGGGAAATTCTTTTTTCGGATGAAAAAATTTTAACCGTAGAAGAGAGCTATAACAAACAACAAGTAGTGAAGAAGCGAGCAACCGTATTCCGCGTGTCCAACGAGGTCATTTTCCATCCTCGCTCATGGTATGGTTGGGAGTTTCTTATTGGGGCTTAACAGAGGTACATTTTTGTGAGAAAGGTGTAAAAACGAATGCAGTTATGTATCAAAATACAGTCTTGACGAACCTTGTGGAACCTGTTTCTCATACCATGTTCAATAACAGGCACTGGATATTCCAACAAGATTCGGCGCCAGCTCATAGAGCGAAGAGCACACAAGACTGGCTGGCGGCGCGTGAAATCGACTTCATCCGGCACGAAGACTGGCCCTCCTCCAGTCCAGATTTGAGTCCGTTAGATTACAAGATATGGCAACACTTGGAGAAAAAGGCGTGCTCAAAGCCTCATTCCAATTTGGAGTCACTCAAGACATCCTTGATTAAGGCAGCCGCCGATATTGACATGGACCTCGTTCGTGCTGCGATAGACGACTGGCCGCGCAGATTGAAGGCCTGTATTCAAAATCACGGAGGTCATTTTGAATAAACTTTATTGTCATACGAATCTATGTTTTGTTAAGTTCATTTTGGTATATAAATGGTTACATAATGAATAAACTTGTCTCAATTATTTTATATTAAACATGTGACAGAATATATGACCTGACTGTGTAGGTATATCAGACATCAGTCGCCTTACCTTTGTCTTTTGTTTTTGCTTTGTATTGTTATTGTGAATGTCGTGTAATTTTTTAGTGTGCGCTAATAAATGTATTTCTTCTTTTTCTTCTTCTTCGTCTTCTTCTACCACAAACATCGTCATCAATCATCATCATCGTCGTCAGCCAGTATCAATCAAGTCGTGCCAGTGGGGCACGATTTTTGTCTTCCAACCGCTACCAGCCACTTCAATAATAAATTATTTGTGCTAGGTAAGGAGAAAATGTGTAAAATGAAAGTGTTTCTATTCTATTGTATAACTAACTTCAAAACTTAACTGCACTGACACAGTGCCTTCGATCATCGTGTTTAGATGATCGAAGGACAGTGCCAATCAAATGGCCAAAACGAATTTCAAAGAACCATCTGCAGCTTTTTTTAAACGCTTCATTTTGTATGTTTTTGTATCCCCCCGCCCGATCCTCTAAATGACAGCACACATTTACAGAATACACTAAACATGCACACCAGTTTAGGCCCAAGACACCGTACTCGTAGAACAAGGGTACGAAGAACCGGTTCACACTCGCTCTACACCAGGTACAGGCATGTACCTGAGCGGTTCTCTCCTCCTCCACGGCCCGGTCAACCCGAGCCGAGGTCCGTGCCTTTAGAGGCGCCCTCGGGTTGCTCCGCTCCCCGATCCGATCCGAACCCTTCGGAGAATCTAGTAGGGCACGGGGGCGCGCACTTGTGCGCGATGCCGTTCCCTCTAGATAACCTCTGAAGGTGATTCGTTTCACACGGCTTGAGGGACCCTTTACGTTCCTCGCCGCCCCTAAAAAAGCCCGGTGAAGCTGAAAATGCCGCAGCGGCAATCAGCAATCTCTCTCTCAAAAAAAAAAAAAATGTTTTTGTATACATATGCCAAATAAAACTTCCATTCATTCAAAAGTTAACGACTCCACTCAATACTTAACGTCTGTTGGTAATTAGAAGCAAACGCAACGCATTAAAGGAACGAACGAAATCCAAAAGAATCTGAAAGCACCAAAGAAAAGAAAACACAGCTACACAATTTAATCAACGCAGTCTTAGGAGTATGACAAGAAATGAGGTAACAATGAATCTATGGAACCTCTGTCGATAGAAGGCTAAGTAGCCTTTGTATTAAGAAAACATTAAGCTGTTTTTGAGAGCGCGCCACTGATAAAAGACGTCTTTAACCTTAAGAAAAAGGTTACACGAGACAACGGAACGTAAGTTAATAATAAGAAAATCGTTTTTTTGCTTACTTTTTTTTTAAGTGCTTGCTGCACTGAAGCTAAATTAAATATTCATAAAATGTATAAAAAACAATGAATGTAAAATATAAATACATATATTTGTGGTATTTCATCTGCAAAGATGAATCTGTATAGCCATCGGTTGCAATAAACGTTGGATAGATCTTATCTTATCTTATCTTAGTGGGGCCTGCCGAGGTTTCCCTCTCGCAGTAACACCTCGACCCATCGGGATCTTTTGTGCAACCCCATCCTTTCACTCTTCCTCCTCTGTAATGATAGAGGCCATAAGTTTGGCAACGTCTTTAAGAGCGAAGAGCCTGAAGTCCTCCGGTTTCGGATAGGCCGACCCCAGGAGTCCCATTCTTTTCCTAGCCAGAGAGTCGCAGTCACACAGTAGGTGCTGCATCGACTCCGTTTTCTCTCCACACGCCCTACACATACTATTTGTTGAAAGGTGCATTCTGTGAAGCATTTGTTTTGTGGCATAGTGCCCTGTCAAGGCACCGATGGTTAGTCGGGCCTGCCGTCTACCGCCTCCGCATATGAACTTACTCCGTCCTAAGGCGTTTTCGCCAAGGAAGGATTTGGAGTGTTTCATACCCGGCTGCTCCTTCCATTCGATGCCGTGCCTGCCAACGTTGGATAGATGGCGCACTGTGCCGATATTAGCACTCAAAAAATTTAAAAGCATTGACAAAATTTAGCGCTTACGGCAGCCTTCCCGGTAGCTTAGCGGTCAGTGCAGCCGCCCGGATTGCGGATGACCCAGGTTCGATTCCTGGCTGGGTCGGGTGGGCGTTTAATTTTTTCACTGTATTTTCTTAAACTTAAGAAAACGACACTTAATAATAATTAAAAACCGCGTTTTTTAACTTAAGGTTTATTTTTAATTTTATTTTCTACTTAAATTTCGAACCTTACTTTGAACCTAAGAAAATCTATCATCATCATCATCAGCCTACACTAGTGCACTGCTGGACGTAGGCCTCTACAAGTGCACGCCACTGAGCACGATACGCGGCTACTCTCCTCCTAGCTATCCTATCCTATTCTAGCTCTAAAATCTATAGTTGTAAGGAAATATACTAATTGGACTTCATTTCCTTAAAGCATTGTTTTCTAAAGTGTGCACAAACACTGCACATTGCAATAAAACCACTTTTACGGATCTACTCTCGTTTATTTTACACCTTAAAAGCGTATACTGTTTCGCATTCAAACTGACCGTTCCCGTCCATATTAAAAGGCTAGTATTCGAACGTTACCAAAATTAAAACCACAGCTATCACATAAATTGAGAGCCATAGAATTGAATGAGCATCCAAATCATAGGCAACCCGTGCCTTATTGCAGCAATATTATGTAGCCACAGTGTTAGGGTGAGACTGAACTGGGGCAGAGCGGAGCAGAGCGGGATAGAGCGGAAGGCCTGGTTTCCACTGACGCGGAGCTGGGCGGAGAGGTGCTTAGCGGTGCATGAATTGACCAATCACTATGCTTGAAATCTCCGCTCCGCTTGAATGGAAACAGCACGAGCGGAGTGGAGCAGAGCTGAACGGATATTCATAATAAGAATACAGCGAGGCGATGCGGGCCGGTGCGGTGCGGAGGGCAGCGAGGTTGTGTAGTGGACGAACGGGAGAGCGGAGCGGCGAGGTGCGGACCGGGGTGCGGGAGTGGGTGCATGACGCCGCGCCGCTTGACTCCTGCGCAGTGCATCATAGTAGTTATCATCGTTACGTCATAAGGTGTATACGTATCAAAATGGATGAAACTCCGCTCCGCTTCACTACTCCGCTCTGGTCCACTTCAGTGGAAACACTCACCACTTTTCACCGCTCCTCTCCGTCCAGCTCCGCGTCAGTGGAAACCCGGCTGAAGACCTTTAACCACAAACATTCCATTGGTGCGGTGCTGAATTGCCCCGCATCACTCTGCCATACGCCGCTCGGCCCGCTAGTGCGACATGACGGTGTTTCCTAGAAGAGCGACGCCGCTCATGCCTGCTACACGAACCCAGCCGATCCGATCTGAACCCCTCGGAGAATCTAGTAGGGCACGGGGACACGCACTAGTGCGTGATGCCGTTCCCTCTAAAAAACCTCCGAAGATGATTCGTTTCACTCGGCTTGAAGAGCGTTTTAAGTTTCTCGCCGCCCCCTAAAAGGCCCGGTGATGCTGAAAATGCCGTATGAGGCAATCAGCAAATTCTCTCCAAAAAAAATTACACGAAACACCTTCCATTAGACCGAAGCGAAAAAGAGCAGTAAAAATAAAGGGATTCTAAACAGCTCTGTTCCGCTTCAGCTCCGTCCAGCTCTACTCAGCTCTAATTCGCCTCAATAGATTCTCCCCATGAGCGGCGTCGTATTTCTAAGGTAAACTTGATATTTTCAATGGGAACACTAATGTGTTCAAAACTTCCATCAAGACAATATTAATTGACCCAAATGGCTTACAACCCAAGTGTTTTCCAAGTATTTCCAAATAGTTTTGAGTAATTTTAAAGTTATATGGAAATATTATTTCTCTAAATCTAGTTTTATTTTCTTGTTTTTTAAAATCTTTAGCTAAATCTAATGCTTACAATGCTTAAACAAGGGTACGAAGAACCGGTTCACACTCGCTCTACACCAGGTACAGACATGTACCTGGGCGGTTCTCTCCTCCTCCACGGCCCGGTCAACCCGAGCCGAGGTCCGTGCCTTTAGAGGCGCCCTCGGGTTGCTCCGCTCCCCGATCCGATCCGAACCCTTCAGAGAATCTAGTAGGGCACGGGGACGCGCACTTGTGCGCGATGCCGTTCCCTCTAGATAACCTCTGAAGGTGATTCGTTTCACACGGCTTGAGGGACCCTTTACGTTCCTCGCCGCCCCCAAAAAAGCCCGGTGAAGTTGAAAATGCCGCAGCGGCAATCAGCAATCTCTCTCAAAAAAAAAAAAAATCAGAAACCTCACCATGCCGACCCACAAGGTGCCTCTTCACGCCTCGAAAGACTCCATATTATCATAGGAAATAGGGAAAACGTGTGCTATACACTATTCCATCTTTAGGAAGTGCGTCAAAGAGACAATTCACCAAATTTCTTCTCTGGCTCAACTCCGCTCCGCTTCATCGGCGACTCACCTAAATCTAATCCACTTCATACAAAATGCAGACTGGGTTATTTGAAATAGTGCATATTCGACGTTTAGTATGATCGTCACGTAGGTAAATAGAGATGCGCTGGTGCCAAATACAGAATGTTAGACGTGCCGTACTATAGGAATGAACTGTCTGTCTTATTCTGAGGCGATTTTGTAGCTAACCAGAGTGTAAATTGTGAAATGAACAAATTTGCATAAAATTATATAAAACCATAACTATAAGCAGAATAGTAAATTAAAATACCGAGTATTGTGCAGTGATTAGAAAGGGTAAGTACGTTTTAATTATTTAGCCTTTTCTTCGTTTAGTTGACGGCTTCGTGCGATTAGCACATTTAGCCAGTGTCAAAGTAATTTTTCTTACAAGCAATACATAGATAAACAATATTTCCTTCCAGTATGATGATGATGAATGATAATAGAAATGAGAAGTGAGAAATGATATATTACCGACCCCTCGAGTATCTTAGTAAAGATGTGGGTAGGGCTTTACTAATTCCTCGGGCGGACTTCTTGAGAGAATTTGAAAAATGAAGTTGCACTGTTTTGTTTCATTTGCCAACACTCATGCGCACTTACGAACACTTAACGGTTAATAATCCACCATTATTTCACATTAATGTTCGACATGACACAAATTTTAGAAATTAAAACAACACCGCAGACATGACTCTTCCCTTTCCCGCCAAGAAATAAATTTTTTAGCCTATACAATGTCCTAATGCTGGGCAAAAGCATCCATAATTGTAATCAAGTCATCGCTACAATTGATGGGCATAAGTTTAATCTTATTGAGGTGGGAAGGTCCGTGTCCAGCTGTGGGATGTTGGAAAACCATGATAGTGACAAAAAGTACTAAATTGGACTTGACGGGATGACCCTGGAAGTTGGCAGGCCGTTGATGTGGGATGCAACCTGTGCTGACACCGTGGCTCCCTCGCGTGTACGCGCCACCTCACATCATGTGGGGGCTGCTGCGGTAAGTGCTGAAAGTCGCAAACGGCACAAATACGCAAACCTGGGTCCAAATTATTTATTTGTTCCGTTTGCGGTGGAGACATTGGGTCCATGGGGGCCGGAGGCCAAGCCGCTTGTTAAAGAGTTGAGTGCTCGCCTTGTTGAAGCCTCCAGTGACAACAAGGCTGGTAGTTACCTCTGCCAACGTATTAGCTTGGACATCCAAACGGTTATGTTGCCAGCATTCTTGGGACCGTTTTGTTTTGTCGGTAGTTATGTTATCTTCGTTAATTTTGCTTTATATATTTTTTAAATGTAGTAATAAGTTATGTTTCTTTTCCGTTATTAAAATTCAAATAAAACAAAATACTAATTTGGTACTATTCAACATATTGTTGTGGCTTACGTCTGTTGTCACGAGGAGAATGACCCGATAGAAATTTCGTATATTTTTCGCTTTACTTTATTTCGTGTAACTAAAAGTGAAATTCTTTTAGCAAATGGTTGTGGCTACAAAATCGTCGTGCGCTCGAGAACTGGATATTTATCATAGTCCACTGCACACGTCTAGCCGATTCTAAAGAAGAAATTTATAACGGAGACTCACACTTTATAATAAGATAGCGAGTTCAACAGTATGTGATCTAGAAATGCTTTTGTATGCTTTTGTTGGGTTATTCATGACCCTATTTGGTAGTTGGCAAATGACCTTTTTGTTTAGTTCTTGAATGACACGTAATGCAATGCTAACAAAATGTTACCACTTTTTTTGTTTTTTCTTGTGTCAAGTGGCAAAGCGCTTGGTTTGACATTCGGAGGTCCTGGGTTCATTTACTAGATCAGGCAAAGTATGTTTAGTATTCTTCTACAACCTCAAAAATGGGTTCAAAAGAATGAGGTTTAGAGGTTTAAGACATTTATTCTCATTAAGAATTATACATTAATTTACTTACATGAGAACAACACAATTAACAAACAAAAAATACATATTTTAGAGATACGTACTTTTGGACGGTAGTTTTAAAAACATTGTCACAACAAATACACGAGAATCATAAATCATATAGGTTATTTTTTATTACAAATAAACACAA
Organism: Eudonia truncicolella; assembly: GCA_949315975.1. Taxonomy (NCBI): domain Eukaryota; kingdom Metazoa; phylum Arthropoda; class Insecta; order Lepidoptera; family Crambidae; genus Eudonia; species Eudonia truncicolella. The sequence continues at coordinate 1,648,276 of OX438848.1, read as the reverse complement.
CAACAACATGCAAAAGCCAATCTTGTTTTGCAAATTTTAGACACAGATTTGTATGTTTTTTACCCGAAATATTCCTATTTGATCTAATGCCCTACTCCATCGTATTTCGTATTAGCTAATTACCGTAATTGCACTTAACCGAATGTACAAATGTAAATGTGCTCATCAAACTTTAAATAGGATTAACTGGAAGCAGTTGGTGTTAAGCAAGGCAGCACTTGGTATGTTTAGTGGCGTTTATGTGCGGCGTTCTTGCAAACACGTCTTCATTAATCATTGTGCGTAGAGGTGTTTTGTTCAGAGTGGAGAAATTGAATAGTTATGTCTGAGTAGTGATTAGTTTTTATATTAAATAACGCCCAACGCAATGGTTACCGAATAGCAAAAGCAAAAAGTAGGTTTAATTCCTAACAAAAGTGTGTTTCAGATTTTTCGATTCATAGCCCGAGTTGTGACCACCAACCCGCATTTGGCAAGCGTGGTGATTAAGCTATTACCCATCAATTGTAGTGATGACTTGATTTTAATGATGGGGGCATTTGCCCAGATGTGGGACTGTTATAGACTATTTACAACTTATAATACTAAATGCATATAAAAGGTTTTCACTTGCGCGTTGTCACCACTCCACTGTTCATAACATAATGTTTTTATTTTTTTACTTTTTCCAGTAGGTACATTGTAGAAATTGATGTTGATACCTGTAACTATTATATACCTGTACCTGTTGTTGTTGGAAACTTGCAAAAAACTTATTCTTTAACATGATATATATTGACTTAGGGATCAGGGAGAGCCTATTCCTATTCCTTCCTTAAAGGCCGGCAACGCATCTGCGATTCCTCTAATTTCGCAAGTGTCCATGGGCGGCGGAGATGGAAATAAACAATAAATAATGGTGAGGAAACAAATGATGTTTTTTTTTATTGTCCTTTATTTCGGGGGGCATTTTTCGCCAATATTCGCCAATATTTGAAAAGCTTGTAAAAAAAGAAGAAAAGAAATGCTCTTTGTGACTTTGTTGTTAGTTTTTCTCAGTAACAAGCGCTTGTTGCAAGGGCGTTTCTATCTAAAAACTAGAGCTGGAGTTCATCTCTGTAGGCATACAAACTTATGACGTGTGACTATAAAAAAATGCAGATTTTTTGTAGCCTTAAAGGACTCATCATCATCATTGCGGCCCATAATTTGTCCAGCTTTCTTCCTCTCTACTTCCGGCGGTCTTGCGTCCTCTCCATCCAATCACGGCATCCATATCTTCGGATATCATGAACCCATCTTTTGGGAGGTCTTCCTCTTCCTCGGGACTTTGGTGTGGGTCTCCATTCCAAGGTTTTCCGGGTCCAATGGCTTCTAGTAATATCGCCCTGCCCATGTCCACTTCCTTCTTGCGATAACGCTGACCACGTCCTCAACTCTTGTCTTGTGCCGAATCCATTCATTGGTATTCCAGTCGCGCAGGGTTATTCCAAGCATTGCTCCTTCCATCGTCCTCTGCGCTACTCTGAACTTCTCAGCTGACTTTTTTTGTGAGTGACATCGTATCCGCTCCGTATGTGAACACAGGCAGCATACAATGCCCGCTGCATAATGGAATATAAAAAATTTAATTGAAAAATCTAAATATCTTTTAGGAAGTGTCAAATTCGAGTCCCTACTAAGGCAAGTCAAATCTGTTTTCATGGGCATATTTTTACAATTATATATAATGCTTTCAGAATAACTACTCAGGAATATTAACGAAGGTTTCTTAGATTTCTAAGTCGTAACCCGACCGTTCTATAGCCGCTTTTGTTATTTTTTTTTTCATTCAATTATAATATTTACGCCTATTGACTTTCCGATCTCTTTTACCGATATCTGCTTATTAAAATTCTCAAGACTCTGTGATACTGAGATTTGGCAAGGATTATCGGGGAGTGGCACTTATTGGGAATGCCCGCAGAATTTTAAGAGAACAATGTTAACCTTCCCTGGGTCAAAGTATCTTTGATTTGGGTAAGCAAAATTTTTTATGTAGAATTTTCTTTTCAATTCTCATTACTTTTGTCTTAAAGTTGAAGATAAGATAATTATTGAGTACACCAATTCAAGAAAAACTTTTGAATAAAAACTACATAAAAGTATACGTACAAAGGGTGGTCTTATCACTAAGAGTGATCTCTTCCAGACAACCTTTGGATGGACAAAAAAGTTTTTTTTTTTATAAATTTATTAAATAATTTATTTCAGAACTTACAACTATCATTACAGGAATAATGCCTAATGCGATAGCGAAGCCAATTACAATAATAAAAAATAAAAATAAAATTTAATCAACTAAGTAAGTACCTATATCAATCGAATTATACAAAAACAATTTTCCAAATTTCGAGGCGGGGTCCTGATTGACCTATGTATTGTTGTTTATTTTTATTTTTTATGTAGTTTTCTTCTCTCTCTCTCTCTATCGCTCTCTCTCTATCGCTCTCTCTCTCTCTCTCTCTCTCTCTCTCTCTCTACATATATTTTTGTTCGTTGAGGGGTATGCTCTGTACTAGATCCCAGAACAGGTTCTTCTCTTCTGCGGTGCATCCTGTCTGAGGAGCATAAACTGATACAACATTGAGACACGGTTTATTATCCAACGCAAGCTTGACTGATATTATTCTATCAGTACATCGATTTTCGCTAATTATTATTTGTTTGAAATTTTCGCTGAGAACGACACCCACACCGTTTCTTGAAGTTGAAAAGCCATGATAGACCAATTGGTAGTTACGTCTTATGTCCCTAGACTTGGATCCCCTTCATTTTAGTTCTTGAACACAACAAATATCGATATTTCTCCTTTGCAGTGTTTCCAACAGTTCTTGGCTGCGTCCGGTCAATGAACCGAGATTCCATGTAGCTACAAGCATATTTATTGCGTTGCGTCGATGGTCGTCGCTTATGGGGTACGCCCTAGCTCTCGTAACATTCGATACATTCTTACCGTCGCTTGAGGGGGCCGCCCTAGCATTTATAGTATTTCTTTCTTTGCGCACTATCATATTGATACTGGAGTAAATAATTGGCTTATATTTACGGCCGGTTGGCTCCTGACGCCAAGGAACGCCCCCATGCGACGCCATCGTGGAGAGATTGGGAGCTACCGTTGAGCTTGTGAGATTCATCCGCAACCATCCCTTCTGTGTCCTCCATCCTAAGTTCACAGCACGCCTTCGAGCCTCGCGAGAGCCCTGAAGGTGGGGTTTGATATCAGAGTGTCCATCTCCGGCCTGTTGGTCTGCGGGAGGTATTTTATTTCCCTCCAACCCTACATATCTGCAGAGCATTCTCCTATCCGCCACCTGGGGACGCGTTGTCTAGGGGTGAGGCTCCCCCGAGGACAGCAATATACCTATAAATAGAAATAATCACAAAATTTAACTATAAGTCAAAGTCATTTTAAGAAAAATGTATCATGCTTTGCCATGTAGATAGAACTAAATGATTATTGTATGGGATTGACATAATTCAACGAACGACTTAAAAATTACGTTTAGGTCAATCCCATACAATAATCGTTATATTTAACTATTTAAACTATCATGGTCACTTGCAATAGAGTAATATACTTGTAAATATACTTGCAATAGAGTATATATACTCACAAATAATAAACATGGTAAGAATCCCGTTAATAATTACTACATTATATTTAATTTCTATTCTATTAGCGTTATACCACTTGTCTAGGGGGCCTAGGGGGGCTCTAGACAAGTGGGTGACATACTTTATTAGATACATACACTTTGACAGAAAGGAAAAATCAGTTCCAATAAGAATTTAACGTTAATGTAATATGTTAACCGTACGAATATTTATGAATAAATCCTTGTTTGTCAAAAAAAAAAAAATATGTAACTTTTCCGACGTCCCCTAAGTTTTAGGTAATGTCTTGGCCACGTTAGATGACAGTCACCAATCTCCTGAACAATGGCAATCGTCACCTGACTTAAGGTTTACCTAAATCTAAGGAACTGTCTATGAAAATAGACGAAAGTACCTACATAAATTTCCTAAATTGATACGTGAAAAAGACGTTTTAGGTTTTCCCTAATTCATGTAAGGTGACAGTTATATTATGTCAACTGTCACCTAACATATAAAGGCTGTCTGTGAAAACGAACATGACACTTCTAAAATTGAAACAAAAAACGTTTCAATCGACAATTACGTTGGAATGAAACCTCCATACTGTATTACATCTTAGCAACGTTTTGTTTGTCTAAAGATCACGACTTCCAATGGTAAGTGATATTTCCTCTCCGTTATTATTTACAGGAGGTTTTTTCTCTCCCAGCCGAACCGAATGCCGACTGTCATCAGTTTCAGGAAACGAACCGTGTGACTTGGGGACGGAAACACAATATTGTTTTCCTTGTCACCATAAAGGGCGGTCGCCACAGCGATGCGATTTTATTATTCGATAACCAATGTTAGAGAAGCTCGATAGCGCAGTGGTTGACAGCGCCACCTATCGGGTCCAATTGTAAATTTAAACCATTTTCGAATCCACTTGAACACACACAAAAAATTTCATCCAAATCGGTCCAGCCGTTTAGGAGTTCAATTACAAACACTCGCACAGATTTTTTAATTTCTGTGAACACGTTAATAGAGCTTACTAGAAATGAATTCGTTAGAAGAATTAATTTGTGTGTCAAAGAAAATGAAGCCCATTGGAGCAATAGTTAATTAGTTTACCATTTTATGTAAATAATTAAAATAATTTAACATTTCATGGTTTCCTTTCATTTAATTTACCAAGTTTGTTAGAGAGAATTCATCCTTATAATTGACCCTAACAATCGATGCAATAAAAGTAAAGGGTGTAATTTTTACAGATTTTAGTCGGTTCGATTCCCGGGTGTGGCAAGCGAATTTTCGAAAATGTTTTTAACGCAGTTTTCTTTCTTTTTTAAAATAAAGGAATGTTTTCTTTAAGTGACATTTTATATCCATAGTATTAAGAGACTTTCCCTTCAGGTGGCATTACAAAATTCCACCCAGTATAACATTTATTTTAGCTAAATTAATTAATCAGCAACCTAATATAATCATTACTGACTTCGAAAAGGCACCAATTAAAGCGGTAAAACAAGTGTTCCCTGAAAGTAAACACAAGTGTTGTTACTTTTACCTAGCTCAAAGTATTTGGAAACATATACAATCCGCTGGTCTATCCAAATAATACTCAGAATCGACATCTTTTGCTCACAAATTGCGTCAGTTAGCCGCGTTAGCCTTTTAAAAACCAAATGAGATACCTGAGGCTTTTGAAATACCTACTCAAAAAAAAAATACCCAAGGATGTAGTGAAAGTCACTGATTAATTTTCTAAGTATTATGTTAGTGGAACTTGTAAAAAGAGGACTACCCAAAATCTCGAATCATTGAAATCAAATTTCCAAATAGTGCCTTCATTATTTCCACCTAACATCTGCCCCCCGACCGCCTAACCGATCGCTTTGGCTACGTGTATAGTTTATGACGTCATCTTGTCATTTCGTACCGCCTTTGAAAGCAATATCGATAGCTATAGCTATAGATATATGCCTATACCTATTAGCTTAATGACAAGATGACGTCATAAACCCTACCCTGGTCGGTAAATAGCTCAAATGGAATCACTGTTCCCATTACACAAAATGAGGTGGAGTCATGGCACCACCGCTGGAATAGCCTATTGGGCAGAAAGAAATGGAATTTATTTAAAACCATTGACGAATTTAACAAGGAACAAAAAAAACATACAGAATTGGTGGTAGAAAAACCTAATTCACAGCCTCGAGAAACCAACCCCGCCCGATCCTCTAAATGACACCACACATTTACAGAATACACTAAACATGCACACCAGTTTAGGCCCAAGACACCGTACTCGTAGAACAAGGGTACGAAGAACCGGTTCACACGCGCTCTACACCAGGTACAGACATGTACCTGGGCGCTTCTCTCCTCCTCCACGGCCCGGTCAACCCGAGCCGAGTTCCTTGCCTTTAGAGGCGCCCTCGGGTTGCTCCGCTCCCCGATCTGATCCGAACCCTTCGGAGAATCTAGTAGGGCACGGGCACCGTTCCCTCTAGATAACCTCTGAAGGTGATTCGTTTCACACGGCTTGAGGGACCCTTTACGTTCCTCGCCGCCCCCAAAAAAGCCCGGTGAAGCTGAAAATGCCGTAGCGGAAATCAGCAATCTCTCTCAAAAAAAAAAAAACAAGAAACCAAAAGATCAAAGAAAAATGTAAACGGGGGAAAAAATTAAGAAACATTTAGAAAAATACCACATTTTTAGATGGTCTTGCATGCTTGTGTTACTATAAACGATAACTTTACATTTTGATTTCATATTTGTTATTTTCTTTCCTCGAAATATTGTTTTAGTTTATTTTCAAATGAATAAAAAGATTTTGTTAATAAAATGGATTTTTAATGTGTCATCACATCATAATGTTTTCTCTCGTTAGAGGTTTCAGTATGTGAGGTCGCGTGGCGTCGGCGATATGATTTTCGTGGTGGCGTACATTCGGTTTTAAGTGATTTGGAATGTTGAATTAGAAGTTCTGTTATTCGAGATCACATGGCTTCGGTGCTAAGTTATTCGTGGTGGCGTGCTTTCGTTGTTACGTAAATCGTATTAGTAAACGGGGACGTGGTATTCGATGTTACACTTTTCGAAGTCAGGTATCACACTCCATTTGCCGATACGCGGCCTCAACTCAAGAACTCGTTTACCCCCTCGGTTATCAGTTCTGCGGCAAATATGGCCGGCCCACTGTCACTTCGGAAACATTTTAATATTGTTTTATTTATTATTACTAGATAGAACTCGTCGCAACTCTGCGGCGTCGATTTTATGTATCGATACTGTACAAGCTGTACATCAATTAAAATACATGTTTTCGGTTCTGTCTTTCCATGTCCAATAAATACTATCGATATAAGTTCCGATGACTGGTCAACTTATTGGTTGGTTGCCAAGGATTATTCCATTGTTTCCTATTGTTGTATTGTCTTTGATGTAGTTTGTGTAATAAAGAGGATTAGTAATAGACATTTTTTCTTTTTTCGTAAAACAACTACACAGGATGACGATAAAATATATCTTTTTACCCAACAGCGGGGAAATCCTTGGCCTTCATCTCACTTAATGGTAAGTAACGATAAGATGGCAACACACTTCACCCTTAACCCTCAACCATTGAGAAACTAACTACCTTATCTCTTACAGCGTTGGAACACAAAAATATACTAACATTGTTTTCAGATAGGTCGGTACTACCGTCTGAGATAATAGAAATGATACACTTTTTACGAATTTACTCGTGTTTAATTTACTTATCAACTTTAATTTTATCATGACACTTATATTGGTCTGTGAATCTATAAATTTCACCTTACCGTGTATTTTTAACTGAGATTTATTATGTTTATATATGGTTCATATTAACAATTATACAATCTTATCTCATAATAATTAGAGTGTCATTTAATTTTATCTGAGACTGATATATTAATAATTGACACTTATAAAATTTAATCTGAAGCTTTGAATATTTGTATCCTGAAATTGCGTTCTTTTTCAAGTTCCGTGGTCAGAAAACGACTGAAAGAGTGTTGATTTTAATAATTAATCTTCGCATAAACTTTAAAAATAAAATATACACTCAGATAGGATAGTGGTTACTAGCCTGACGAACTTAAAAAGGGGTTGAATTGCCAATTTCTATCCAAAAAGTCTCTGAAACAAAAAAAAATTTCAATATACGTACACACGCAGGCACATCAGACTACCACAAACTGTCAAATTCCCTCAATAGACTTTGAGCTTTATTACTTAGGGATATGGTTGAGGGGTGTGTGTCGGTTGACCTCCTCGTGGTACACCCTGGGCAACGGGCAGCCTCAACACTCTCCTCCAATGAGGAGTTTGCGTGAGACTGACCGGCTAACAAACCGACAACTCCTAGGTGCGTGCCTACTTTGGGTCGCACTGCTCGCTGCTCCTTCTGAGCGGCTTTGAGAGGAGTTCAACAAAGACGGCCGCCCCTTAAGGGTTCTCAGGTCGCACGGGGGGGAAATGGGGACACCTGTGAGAGAGGTGTAACGGGGGCTAACGCCGGCGCCGGCTCCCAAGCCGTTATCCCTTTGGCTGCTGCAACGACCCCACTTTTGGCGTTGTGGGTACGCGGTGGTCTTAGGGACCGGGGAAGCCTATTCGGGCTGCGGGAAGGAAAACCCATCAAACCCTGGAGAGCACCAGTAAAAACCTGTCGGCACCGCCCAACCCCGACAGTATGTAGGGTGCCCTTGGCGAGTGGGCGTCGCATGGGTAGTTTGTTGGCCTAACTAGGGAACGGCAGCCCTTAAATTGCCAGGGGGATGACAACCCTAGAAAATTGTCTGGGTGACACCCCATCAATGTCAATAACATGAGTGCGCATCTACAAATATCACTACCCCAGGAGGGTACCCGCCGTAAGGCGGGAGAATCCCTCCCTGGGACCACTTCCTCGGCTAAGGCCGGAGATTTGGGCTCAGGCTGCCCCACCGTCTCTGGGGGGGGCAAAAGTGCGCCTTGCGTTAGAAGGAGGGGGGAAGGAAGAGGAGATAAGGAGAAGGGAAGAGGAAGAAGGAAGAGAGGAGAGGAAAGAGAGTTGGGAAGAGAGCCGAATTTATCGGAAACTGACTCTTTTGAAGAGTCGGTCACTGAGCTCGTGCCCGAGAACATGGAGTTCCTCGATGATGATGAGCCCATCGACGAAGAGACCACCCGGTTCGTGAACGATACCCTGGAGGAGTGCCGAGCGTACGTGAACGAGCAAGCGGAAAAGGCGGAGAAAAGGAAGCGTGCTGAGCTCGATTCTGAGGTCGTCGATGTGGACGAGTACGACCGAAGAACCGATGCCGAGCTCATGGCACCGCCTTCCAAGGTGACCACGGCCCGAAGAGGGGGAAAGGTAGGGACCACGCCAAGGACTGGCGTTTATGCCGGGCTGGCAGGTGCTAGGAGGGAGCTGAGGAGGAGGACTGAGGAAGACGAAGCGGCGGCGGGGGAGCAGGGAAGGGGGAGGGACGCGTACCTCCGAAAACCCACCCGTGGCCCCCCCCGTAGCCGATCCGCCTCCCTCAATCGAATGGAGGATCAGGAGGAGAGGGCGAAGGCCCAATACGAAGAAGCCCTTGCTAGCAAGGATGCGCTGTTGGAGGAGGCCCGAAGTAACCTGGCATCCATTGTAGAGTCGGTGCAGAAGTCCAGAAACCTGCAAGGTCCCGTTCGCGGAAACCTCAACACGGCTACATCGGCTCTACAAAGAAACATGAGGGCCCTCCAAGAGCTGACACCGTCAGAGGAGGCCAGAAGGTTGAGGGCGGATAATGAGCGGATGAGGGTGGAGCTCAGGTACGCCCGCGCCGAGCTCAAGACCTCGCGTTTGCAACGCGACGAGACCTCTCGTGCGAGAGCTCCTTCTCCCGTGCGTCGGGCCCCCCGTGCCAAAACCCCTGTGATTAAAGCCCCCTCAGCGTCGGCAGAGGCTACCCCGCTGCAACGGGAGCTGATGCCGATGCTCGCTTCTATGTTCGAAGAACTTAGGGGGGAACTGTTCTCCTCGTTGGGCAATATGCTCAACGCCCGAGTTGACGGGATTGAGAGCAGGCTCCCCCCTAAACCCTTGATGAGGCCCCCATTGTCCAGCGACAAAAGCAGGGCCCTCGCGGCACGCGAGCACGCTGACGCCCTGGAGGTGCAGGCAGGCCCGTCCAGCGCCCCCCACGTGCCCCCCCCGGCTAGGCCCCAAGCCAAAAAGCCGGTAGTCCGAGAGCGTTCCCCCTCCCCTAGTCTGGCTGCTGCTTCTAGCACCCCAGCCAACAAGTGGGTTGAGGTGGTAAAAAAGGGGAAACAGAAGCAGCAGCAAGCTGCCAACCCCCAGAGTAAGGCGTCAAAAAAGACGACCAAAGAGGTAGTGGCCAAGGGTGCGGCTCCTCAGTCTTTCCAAAGACAGCAAGCCGCAAAGCTCACTACTCCAAGGTCGTCTGTCATAACAGTGACACTCAAGAGGGAAGCTCAGGAGAGGGGCGAGAATTACGCCTCGGTCCTGGGGAAGGCCGTCAGGACGATAAAGCTGGCAGACCTTGGGCTGAAGTCGCTCCGGGTGAGGACCACGGCCTCTGGAGGCCGTAAACTGGAGATCCCAGGGGCCACCAGTGGAGACAAGGCCGACGCGCTTGCGGCCAGGATGAAGGAGGTCATTGGGGATGACGCGGAGGTGTTCCGCCCTTTCCGCAAGGCGCACATCCGATTCGCTGCGATCGACGAGACGATCGAGAAGCAGTGGATCAAGGATGCAGTCCTGGAGCTGACCAAGTGCCCGGAGCACATGCTCTCTTTCGGAGACATTCGTCCGGGGCCGTGGGGCTCCAACTCCATGATGCTCAAGTGCCCCGTGGCGACAGCAAAGATGCTGGCACGAGAGGGGCGAATACAGGTCGGATGGTCGACAGTGCAGGTAGTGGTAATGGACCCGCTCCCACTTAGGTGTTTCCAGTGCATGGGCACGGGTCACACCAGGTACACCTGCACTGCCGAAATAAACCGGAGCGACATGTGCTTCCGGTGCAGTACGCCGGGGCACCGTGCGGATGAGTGCGTGGCAGAGGAGCCGTACTGCAGTGTTTGCGCCGCGGCGAAGCTGAAGGCTGACCACTACATGGGTGGGAGAAGGTGCAATCCCCCCCCCATAAAACCGAAGGCCAAGGCGGCCCCCTGGAGGCCCCCCCCCAAAAGTGCAGCGCCCACCAGCGCCATGGAGGTAACGGAACCGGCCCCAAATGCCAGCACACCGTAACGCCACAATTCTCCAGGCGAACCTCAACCACTGCGCCACTGCACAAGATTTACTTGTGCAGCATATGGCGGAGTGGGGGATAGGCATAGCGATTCTGGCGGAGCCGTACACGGTCCCTGCGAGGGACAACTGGGTCGGTGACGTGGGCGGGAACGTGGCCAGCGTGGCCATAACAACCTCGCAAGCAACCCCAATCTCTCTCAGAGAGAGGGGACCGGGCTTTGTTGCCGCACAAGTGGGGGAAGTCGCTCTGGTCGGAGTTTACTTTTCGCCCAACCGTGCCTTCGCGGAGTTTGAGGCCTTCATTGCCACACTGCTGGGAGTAGTGCGCCGTCTAGCCCCGCTACAGACCATCGTAGCAGGGGACTTCAACGCTAAATCCACGACCTGGGGATCTCCCGTCACCAACCAGCGAGGTGAAGAAGTCGAGGAATTTGGCGTTGAGGCGGGGCTGGTGCTCCTCAACAGGGGGAACGTGAGTACATGCGTGAGGTGGCAGGGGGAATCCATCGTGGACATAACGTTTGCGACCCCCGCCATCGCCTCACGCGTGTCCGAGTGGAGAGTGATGGAGGACGCCGAGACCATGAGCGATCACAGGTACATCTGGATCAGGCTGTCCTCTCCTCCCCAAATCACTGTCCCCGCTCAGCAGGGCGTAAGGTCGGAGAAGTTTCGGCGCTGGGCACTAACGCGCCTAAACAGGGAAGCCGCCGTGGAAACGGCGATGGTGGAAGGATGGCTCCCGGCTCCCCCGGCAGATCTAGACGTCGACGCGAAGGCGGAGATGCTCCGGAGTGCTCTCACCAGGGTGTGCGATGCCGCAATGCCCAGGGTAGGTGACCGCCCACAGCAGCGTGCGGTGTATTGGTGGTCCGCGGAAATTGCGTCCCTCCGGGAGGACACCATACTCGCACGCAGGCAGTACCAGAGATGCCGCCGCAGAAGGCATCCCCCCGAAGAGGAAGAAGACCTCCTCGCCCGTCTGAACGAGGCAAGGTGGGCCCTGAAGGTCCGCATTAAACAGGGGAAAAAGGCGGCTTGGGAGGAGTTCCTGGCCGACTTGGATCGTGACCCGTGGGGAAGGCCGTACCGTTCCGTAAGGAATCGGCTACGTAGTTCGGCGCCCCCCACGGAATCGTTCCAGCCGGAGCTCCTGACCCGTATAGTCGAGGGCCTGTTTCCGGACCGGGTGTTTGAGGCGGTCCCGTTCAACGCCCCGGAGCATGATGGGGAGGTGGATCCGTCCACCATCCCTCATGTAACGGACGAGGAGATGGAGTTAGTGGTTGATCGCCTCAGCCGCAAGAAGAAGGCCCCAGGGCCTGACGGCGTGCCGGGCAGGGTTCTGTCCCTAGCCCTTGACCATGTCGGAAGTAGGCTAGTCGAGCTCCTGGATTCCTGCCTTCGGGAAGGGAGGTTCCCGAGAATCTGGAAACAGGGCCGACTAGTCCTACTTAAAAAAGAAGGACGGCCAGTAGATTCTCCCTCCGCCTACCGCCCGATCGTCCTCCTAGATGAAGTGGGCAAACTCTTCGAGCGCTTGCTCGCCGCCCGCATCATCGAGCACCTGGAGAACGTAGGGCCAAACCTGGAGGACACCCAATACGGGTTCAGAAGGGAGAGATCGACTGTCGATGCGATCAAATCGCTTCGCAAGACAACGGACGAGGCAACAGAGAGAGGGGAAAGGGTGTTGGCGGTTTCATTGGACATCGCCAATGCGTTCAACACCCTCCCCTTCAGTGTGGTCATTCAAGCGCTGCAATTCCACCGAGTGCCCTGGTATCTGCGGAGAGTCCTCCGAGATTACTTCAGGGACAGGTTCGTCCTCTTCCTCGAACCAGGTGGGACGCGCATTCGCGCGCACAGGATGGTGTGCGGAGTTCCACAGGGGTCGGTCCTCGGGCCACTCCTGTGGAACCTCGGATACAACTGGGTCCTGAGAGGGGTTTCCCTTCCCAGGTCGGGCGTCATCTGCTACGCAGATGACACCCTAGTCACTGCACGGGGCGGTGACTACCAGGAGGCGGCGCGGCTTGCGTCTGTGGCTGCCACTTTGACAGTGACGAGGATAAGGTTGTTGGGGCTGGAGGTGGCGCTGCCGAAAACCGAGGCCATCCTGTTTCATGGTCCTCGGGGCGGCCCCCCCAGAAATGCCCACATCGATGTCGACGGAGTGCCAGTAAGGGTCGGGTCCCGGCTGAAGTACCTGGGGCTGGTACTCGACAGCCGCTGGACGTTTAGGCCGCACCTAGAGGAGATGGCTCCGAGGGTGGTGAAGGCAGGGATGGCTCTGTCCCGCCTGCTTCCCAACGTTGGTGGCCCCGGTGATAGCTGCCGCAGGCTGTACGCGGGAGTACTCCGTAGCATGGCGCTTTACGGAGCTCCGATATGGTCGGACGCCCTTACGCCCAGGAACGTCGCACTGCTGCGGCGGCCACAGAAAGTGGTCGCAGTTCGGGCAATAAGGGGGTACCGTACCATTTCGTACGAGGCCGCGACGGCAATTGCGGGAATGGTGCCCTGGGACCTTGAAGCCAAGGTTTTAACCGAGGTTCATGAGTTCCGGGCGGAGAGGAGGATGAGCGGCGAACGTCCGGCTCCTGCTGAGCTGGAGGCGGTGAGGCGAGAGGCGTGCGAGATGGCGATGTGGAAGTGGCAGGACCTGTTAGGCTCCCCCACATTTGGCCTCCGCACGGTCGAAGCCCTACGCCCGATTATACTGGAGTGGACAAGCAGGCCATATGGTGGCATCTCTTTCCACCTGACACAGATACTCACCGGACACGGTTGTTTCGGTGAGTATCTGTTCAGGATAGGACGAGAGGAAAGCCCAATCTGTCACCAGTGCGGAGCGGGGGCAGACACTGCGCAGCACACACTGCAAGTGTGCAGCGCCTTTTCTGCCCAGCGACGTACTCTGCAGATTGCTGCAAGAAGTGACGACTTATCTCTCCCCAATCTCGTTAAGACGATGTTGGAGGATGAGGAAACGTGGGACGCGGCGGTTCAATTCGCAGAGAGCTGCATGAGCCTGAAGGAGGAGGCTGAGCGCGCTCGCGAAGAGGCCGCCAATGCTCCATTGGCTAGGAGAAGGAGAGTTGGGAGACGCCGTCGTCGATACGCGGACCTCCATCCGCCGTAGCTCTGCTCCTGTCCGATGGCTCCCCTAATGATCCTGTAAATAAAAATAGTGTAAATATAAATAATAGTGTTAATGTAAATAAATGTGTGCTAATATGTTAATGTGAGTGTAAAGTAAATGTATATATTTGTAAAGTACAAAGTCCCCACCCTCGTAACTCTTCACGAGCGTGAGGCGGGACAAAGGAAGGAGGAGATCTGGTTGATGCTTTTGGCGCCACCAGATCCCAGAATTTTATGTGTGTCTGTATATATTTGTATATATTGAGGGTTTGGAAGGAAGAGTTTTTCGAAACTCAATTAGTGTAGTATGTAAATTTGTTCTTTAATTTAATATGTGTTAGGAAATAAGTTAGAAATAAGTTATAATCCCTATGCAAGAGAAGCTCTGTGTGGGTACCACACCACACAGTTCTATATTGTACTTCAAGTACTTTAGTATTAAGTAGTCTGTAGGTATTTTTAGGAATTGTATATATTGTTGTTGTGTGTATTCTTTGTGTTGCTATTGCATCATAAAGATGCGATGTTCTGTGCGTGCGCGTTTTCGCCCATGTTCCGGCGCGTGGCTGTTGTCGTGCTCCACATTCGAAACACTATTCGAATGGGCGCACCTCAATGGCTATAGGCGGGAACATGGGCGACAGGGTGGCCCTCGCGCGGTCATTTCCCTCGTGGATCAGGTCCCGTGACTGCCACTTAGCCTTCTGCTTCTCGGATTGCGTCCCCCAGGGTTTAGTGCGGTAGCCCCTCCGTCTCACCCTCCCAGCCGGGATTTACTCCTGGCAGCTGACTTGGGGCCTCTCCCCTTGTCAGTGGGATGTGGAAAGGCGGACGGGTAGTCCCACATAACCGCGGGCCTCTTCAAGGTTCGTGGTAGGTGGTACACCTTCCCTGGGTAAAAAAAAAAAAAAAAAAAAAAAAAAAAAAAGGGATATGGTTGAACATTTACTGAAGATATTTGACATTTTACCATTTACTGAAGATTTTTGGATAGGGTTATGTGCAGCGTCTGTACATAAAATCACAAGGTGGCTGGCATTTGCTGGATGAGAGTAGCTGCAGGTCGTGCTTAGTGGCTTGCCGGAGGAGAGGCATATGTCCACCAGTGGGCTAGTATAGATTGATGTTGACGATGAAAATGAAATATAGTAACAAACGTACATAACAAAACTAATGCTCGTCAGAATACTAGCTTATTCATAAACACAAATTGAAACTGTACCAATGTACAATAAATTGGGATCAAACTAGCCAACTTGGTAATTTGATGAGCGAAATTCTCGCTTTTGTAGTTTCAGTCAACAATTTAATAACGTCGGCGGGATATTAGCTCTTTGTTCGTGTTTACGCTGTCAATGGTGTTACTATTACAATTTCGATCATCAGCTATAAAGCAAACGCTAGCTTAGAAAATGTTTGATCAACAACAACAACAACAAAGCTAACACTCATATATAAAATGGTAAAGGTGTTTTAATACAATCTAGTAAGTTATTGTACTCTGTATACCTTTTCTTTTAAGTTGGTAGACTCTCTTACGCATACACAAAGTGCAAGACGAAGCGAAGTCAGTGAAATACAGTCTAAGTCAGACATAGTTAGTCAAATACAGCCAAAGACAGTCAAAGACAGTCAGAGAAAGCCAAAAGCAGACAAAGGCAAACACGTATAACCGCACACCCGGGTGTTAAAATTTACAGCAGTTTTATAGTTGGAGTTAAATCATTTTTTTTTGTCTTTAGAATCGACTTGTGCGCGTGCTAAATCTCGAGAATGCTGTTTTAAAGACAAACGGTGGTATCACAAAGTCTGGCGCTTCCAGATGGCTGAAGTTGCTTCAAACACATGGTAAGTTTTAAAGTGAGAATTTAAATTTCATAGAGGTCGGTACCGAGCACTAGAGCTTTACGACTCCAACAAAGTTGCAAACGTGAAGTGTATGAGTGTTGAAGTTGTTGAGTTCTTTTTTTCGAATTGTTGTTCTGACAAATTTTATATTGATGACGTAGCTATGTTATGAATGGTATATTCGAATCTTCATAACCATACATGTTGAACAGCGAATCAGGGTAGGTAGTGCGAAGTTTATTTATAATACACTGTTTTTATTCTAGTATTGTGTATTTGCTATATACCATACCAAGTTAATCTTTTATTAATATTCAGCTCTTTTATTGAATTTTTTTTTGATCTTGAAATTTAATTTGTTCTTTCTTTTATGTATTTTATTAAGTAAAATATTAACGAGAAATAATGGTGTATTATTAACCGTTAATTAATGTTCGTGAACGTGCATGAATGTCGGCAAATAAAACAGTGTAGTGAAATGTCACTTTTTTTTTAACGCAAACTTTGACATACCGAGTCTGTATGTCTAAATATCTGTATGTTTTTAGTTACATAGTCGGTCGAGTATCGGCAAAAGTAGTGTAAGACAAGGAAGAGTAACGATCTCCGCAAAGTGGCTGGCAAGAACTGGGTCAGAGTAATTACAAAAACACAAATGTTGAAAAAAATTCCACGAGCAGGATTTGAACCTGCACCCTTCTGACATACCAGGCCAGGTGCTCTCCCAATTGAGCTATCGTGGTTCTAACCAGCTCGCCGAAATTATTCTTTCAAAAAGTTTTCAAAGTCTTAGTGAAGCCCCACATCTTTACTGAGATACTAAGGAAGGGGTTGGTAGGTATATCATTTCTCACTTTTCGTTTCTATTATCGTTCATCATACATACATCGTACAGGAAGGAAATGTTGTTTATTAATATGTATAACTTGTAGAAAAATTACTTTGACACTACTATGTGCTGACCGCACGAAGCCATCAACTGGAAAAGAAGCCTCATCACCCATAATCAGCTTCATGCCTATAATGCTCAGAATAATTACTAGTTATTGTTCTGAGCCTATGAATCAATCGTTTACTTTTAACTTTTTAAAGTTGGTCCAATATAAAGCGATGTTCCAATTCATGAAAACGATCATCTGCTTAAGGGAAACCTACCACTTAAAATTCCAGGTAGGTTTAATTAAAAATAGAAAACTAAAAGAGCTAAATAAAACATATCCAAAGTGCCCGCTCCAATGTTCGTTCTCTCGTTTATTCAAAGCCTGTTACGGGGTGATTAATGAAGTGCTATGTTCCCCTTGGAAAGGTAAATTGTTTGCTCACATAATTACAAGGCAACTAGAAATTAATACAGGTAAAAAATATAATACCTACATTTTACAAAGAAATTATGAAGAGGAAACTCAGCAAAATGTCTGTTCTACGTGATACGTTAACGAAGTTCTGGATTAGTGGTAGCAGGAATGATATTAAACTCATTACAATTATAATCAAATTAAAAAAAAATATTTTAGTTGCCAAAAGATATACAGACAGACACATTGACAATTTGAAATTAGTGTTGAAAAATTTTCCACAAGCGTGATTCGAACGTCAGGTGCATTACCTTTATGCCATCATGGTTGAGCACAGTGAGACCGAGAGCAGCGTGAGATATGATCTCAGATAGCACTGATTTTCAGCTACACCTACTTCTCTGAGGGTCATAAGCGAGGGTTTGGTCACGAGGGCTAAGTTTTGTTATCATCAGCTCATTTGTATATCCCTATTTCTCCCTAGCCTTCCCTATGGATGGATATGGAGAACGGACCATAAACCACCACGCGGGCCCACTGCTACCCATGCAGCCAGGGACCAACGGCTTTACGTGCCTTCCAACGACAAAGGTGCTCGAGCTAATAAATTTTGGTCACTCATCTGATGACCGGCGTTTGCGAAAGTTGCCTAACCTGAGCAATCTTAGCAAAGGTCTCCATAATTGAAATCAAGTAATCACTACAATTGATGGGTAATTAATGGCTTAATCACTACGCTTGCCTAATGCGGGTTGGTTGGTTGGTTACAAACCCGGGGTCTGCATCGAAAAATCCGAAACACACTTTGCCCAAACTGGGAGTTTAACCAGAGTGTTTTGCCACTTGAACGCCGAAGCGTTCTGAAATATTCTGAAACACACATAATTGTTTAATTTTAAACACAAGCCGCCACGCAAACGAGTTTAGGCAACGTGCATATCGTTGAGTAATTAAAAATTTTTGGGTTTATTCGAAACTTTGTCGTAACTCACTACAGTCACAAGAAATATTTAAAGCTATTCTATATAAAACTGAACATGCATTAAATATAAATTCATAAGATAAAGTTCGGCTGTTACTAAATTATGATTCATGATGACAAATTGTCAATTCGCAGACTTTTATTTTTTATTTACAAATATTTTGAAGTGGTAGGTATTTCTGAACTTCAACAAACTTTCACTGTTCATAAATTATTTATGTTGACAGCTCAGTATCAAAACAAGCGATGACGAGAAAGTTCCAGAGATTACGCTTTGAGCAAAGATGTTACAGATATCATCGGTTAGGTACTTTCTTGTTGAATTGTTAATTTGTTAAAATGTATCATGCCCAATAGAACAAAGTACTTAAATATTATACCAGTGAGCTTACCATGATTCCTTACTTTCATCTAAGGCTGGTTTAACTTTGTAATCTACTATGAAACAATGCCAATGAAACAACAAGAAAAAGAGTAAACTAAACAACAACGATTTTGGAACGGCGGGCGCTGAGGGATTCGCGGAGGCGCCCGACAGACGACGAGTGATAGAGACACGAGATCAGCTATCAATTGACGTAAAATCGATTTTGACCCCTAACTATATTTAGTTAAGCCACATTTTCCTTTGATATGTTTTTTTATTCTTGTTCAACTTGTCATTTATTGAATAATTTTGGATGCACTCGATTGTATGCTCTTTTACTATCACTATAAAAGTCTTTAAATTTATAACGATTTATCGCTCATTCACGATTGAATATTTTTAACGGATATTCTCATCGACATTTTTAATGTTTAGCAGTCGTCAGTGGTTGATCGTTGCATAGATAAGATTGCGTGGCGATTACGAGTGCAATATCGTTGTTGTTAGCTGACTTTAATTAGATAAACAGATCTTAGGTAATTAAGTAAGTAGGTAATTAGGTTTTCATTGAACATTAACAAAATACCAAGACGTCATACAGAAATTTGGAGTCATTTTGAAAAGTGTAGTGGCGAGGACATAAATACATTGAAATGAAACAACTTTTACGGATCCACTCGCGTTTATTTTACACATTAGTTTTAATTAATGTTTATCCTGACGTTTCGAACCCTTTGCAGGGTCCGTGGTCACAGGGAGACTGAGGTGTTGGTCGTCTCATAATTAGTTAGCAGCTTGTATATCATCATTTAAATTTAATCAGGTGCGTTCCGTTTTACGCAGAAAGAGCTTACAGTATCACTTGGTCTGGCAGTATGGTGTTGGGGCTGGGATTTAATATTTTGTATGATGGGATCCCAGGCTGGTGCTAGATTCCAACCATCTTCTTTATTAAAATTAGGACGTTTTTTAATTTCAATAGCCTCGCGTATCATCCTAGGGATGAATCGTTGTTCTCTAGCGAGTATTTGTGGTTTATCAAATCTGATGTAATGGTTGGGAAGGGAATTTTCGCATACTGCAGACTTATTTTCGCGCCTATGCTTGACGTCGGCTATATGTTCTTTAACACGGGTTCCTACACTTCTCTTTGTTTGCCCGATGTAAGAGAGCCCACAGTCGCAGTCCAGTTTGTACACGCCGGCATCTTGAAGGGGCATATTACACTTGACAGGTTGTAAAAATTGGTTGATCTTCTTCGGCGGCTTGAAATAAGTATTGATTGAAGCTCGCTTTAAGATATGTCCAATCTTGTCAGTGACACCTTTCATATATGGAAGTACAGCAGGTTGGCGCTCGACTGTGGTTGGTTTATTGCGTTTTCTGTGACGAAGCCGTGGTACTTTCAGGTTTTTGTCCTGTAGTACTTGCTTGACATGCTGAAGCTCAGCAGCCAGGTGTTGGGTGTCACAGATACCGCGTGCTCTCTGAAACAAAGATTTCCCTTCAGTAGCCAACTGTCTAGGATGGTGGTGAGAATCACCATTGAGGTACCTATCTGTATGGGTTACTTTACGATACACAGTGTGACTCAAACTATGGTCCGGATTCCTGATGATTAAAGTATCCAAGAAAGCTAGCTTACTGTCTGCCTCTAACTCCATTGTGAATTGTATTTTTGGATGTATGGAGTTAAGATGATCTAGAAAAGCAGATACTTTATCAGTTGGTAAGATAGTGAAGGTATCATCTACATACCGCTTGTAGAACCTAGGGGTTACCGGTGCTGTGTTCAGGGCCCTCTACTCGAAGTCTTCCATAAAGATATCGGCGACGACGGGCGAAGCAGGGGACCCCATGGCGACACCCTATACTTCCAGGTAGTAAATGTCATTCCACAAAAGGTAGCCAGATGTTAGACAATGCTCTAATAATACTACATATTCATAAGACATATCTTGTTCTGCTAGTCGTTTTTTGGTAATTTCAATGCAATCCTGTACTGGTAGGCATGTAAATAAGGACTGCACATCAAAACTAACCATAGTTTCATTGTCAGCGAGATGTAGGTTTTTGATATCGTTGACAAATTGGTAGGAATCCTTCACATAAGCTGTTGTGTTACCTCTAAGTATTGAAAGAATTTTAGCTACATGCCGGGCCAGTCGGTAAGTTGGTGAATCGATCTGGCTTACAATAGGGCGTAGCGGAGCCTCAGGTTTGTGAATTTTCGGTAACCCATACAATTTTGGTGGTTTAGGCAAAGGGTTCGAAACGTCAGGATAAACATTAATTAAAACTAATGTGTAAAATAAACGCGAGTAGATCCGTAAAAGTTGTTTTATTTCAATGTGTAGTGTTCGCGTAAACTTTAGAAAACAATACATGATTGGATGTTCATTGAATTGTTTTAAAATAACACTTGAAAAGAATAATTCTATTTAACGTACATGTGTTTAAAACTATGTACTACTTAAGCAAAATTCAACAGTAAGCAACCCTGGCAACGCGCCTGGACGACGACAGAGGGGCGTAACGACGTGATGGGGGAAGTAGGTATATAAATGGCGGCGCTTGGGACTCGGTCAAAAAAGATTCCGTTCTACTGTATTATTGTTTATTCTTATGCCTATACTACCTATGTACTCCATTGGTAAGATTGTTAGTTATTAACAGTTTTGTCTTAATTTCTAAACGCGTGTAACCTATTATAAATAAACGAGTACTATAATATGTATTTCTCTTAACAACTAAACGATTTTGTGATAAATATATAAGCTATATAGATCTAAGCTAATATTATGGTACTCGTATAGTACCTACTTTGTAGTAGGTATGTACATACAAAGAAATCGTTTAAATTCATAAAAAAAACAACGTTAGTGCGCCCACATTTAAAGCCATTTTTGCCACTTTAACATGTCGAAACATCAAAATGTACGTAGAAAGCTATCATCCTATTACTCAAATTGGCCAGACCAACCGACCAAGCGAGCTCAAAATATCCCCCCTGTTACAATCAGAGCCGGGGCACATATTTTGTTTGATAAAATCTCCAACGCCCAGAACTGGAGCTTATTTGGCCGAATCTACACACATCTCCATACGTGGATGACCCACTTGGGAGTCCAACTCGGTCATAGCACAGAATAAGGAGACGGCAGAAGGTAAGCTTCATCCAAACGCTTTTTTTGGAATGAGTATGCTGATTGTCTCAGGCGGCAATTTCAGCGTCATCAGACTTTTTGGAGGTGGCTAGAAACTTAAAGGGTTCCTCAAACCGTGTGAAACAAAGCACTATCAGAGGTTTTGTAGCGGGAACGGCCACTCACGAGTGCGTGTCCCATTCACTACTAGATTCTCCGAGGGGTTCAGATCGGATCGGGAGCGGAACAACCCGAGGGCGCCTCTAAATACTAGGACCTTGGCTCGGCTTGACCGGTTCGTGGGGACGGGGAGAAGCGCCCAGGTACATGTCTGTACCTGGTATAGAGCGCGTGTGAACCGGGTCGTCGTACCCTTGTTCTACGAATACGGTGGCTTAGGCCTAAGCAATATGCATGATTGGTGTATTCTGTAAATGTGTTGCGGCATTTAGTGGATCGGGCGGGCTCATACAAACGCACTCGAGTAACGCACAAAATAGACAACCTTTCACGGACACAGAATCTCGCAACAGCTGCGCGCTCGGACAGGGGCTCTATTTTTGATTCCTTTGCCTCGAGTCGAACGCTTGGTTTCTACTAAATCAGTACTCGTTCGACAGTTGACTTTCATTGCGGTTGTTACCGGTTTTCTCTAAATTCTGCGTGGAACGGATAACATCCAACATTTCGTATTATGTTGGCAGCACCGGAAACGAACGATTCAAAAATACGGAAAATCGGCGTCATGCGACTTAGAAGACGAGTGTGACTTAAGTCGCATACGACAACACAATGTCATACGTGCGATTCAAAAATAGATCCCCTGGTTCGAGATGGTCCGTGATTCCGAGAGAGAGTCTTTGTGAGCTTTGCTCGAGCGCGGTATGCATGAAGTATAACCTTCTGCGCTCTCCGTATTTTGTTGTCATAGTGCGGTTGCGGCTATATTGCATTTGGACGTCCCGTGAATATGGCGACTCATTAGAGTCTGCTATTACCTACAAATGTAGATTGTGAGTTAGTTTGGCGGTGGTTAATGAAGTCATTTATCTTCCATTGACGAAAGAATTTATAAAGAGTTTTGGAGACATAAATCTTTAGGAGACTTCCTTCTTTTCACACTCTTAAGACTTTTTGTTCTTTGTATTAGGACTTCGTATAGGACAGTTCCAGGACCCCTTTTTTTTCAGGTTGCTCCGCTCCCCGATCCGATCCGAACCCTTCGGATAATCTAGTAGGGCACGGGGACGCGCACTAGTGCGCGATGCCGTCCCCTCTAGAAAACCTCCGAAGGTGATTCGTTTCACACGACTTGAACCCTATAAGTTTCTCGCCGCCCCCAAACAAGTGGTACGATCACGTGTACGACACAATGTGTGGCCGGCCTTAAACGATAACGTCATAATATGCAGTATGGTGGCGGCAGGGTTATTTTGTGTAAAGGTACAATAGTAAATGAACGTTACCATAAATAAAAAAGACTCCTTAATAACTCTTTGGTCTTATAAATAAACAAAGAATTGATGTTATGGCGGCATATTTAGATAAGATTGTGGTTACTTAAAATTCTGAAGCGCTTTATGATAGAATTATCATTTTTTCACGTAAAAACCCTTAGTCCCTTACATCCACTATTAATAATTCTCAATTATACACATAAACATATATATATAATATATACTACTCAAAACAAAATAAGGGCCACGAGGTATTTTGTCTGTACCATGAAAATAATAAAACCAATATTAATTTTTTTGTCTCCATAACGAAAACTAATGTTGTTTTTACCGTGTAGGTAGACCAATAAATTTATTCCAATAATAATGATTAAAAAGTTTATTTGCTTTTGAAAGAAAAAACACATTTAAGGTTAAAAATAAAAACAATGTAAAGTTACTGAAAACAAAAGAAAATACTCCATGCTCATCTTTTAGTAACGGGTATGCCCCCCTCGTTTCGTTACGCACTCCTGAAGCCTGGAGTGCATGCTCTCAATCAAATGCCTGACATTTTCCATTGGAATCTCTTCCCAGGCCCTTTTAACAGCGTTGATGAGTTGCTGTTGGTTGTGGATTTCCTGATCACCGTCTCTAACTCTTCGTTTCAACTGATCCCACATGTGCTCTATTGGATTTAAGTCCGGACTGTTCGCCGGCCACGGCAAGACTTGAATTTGAGACGCTTCCAGTACAAACCGAGTCGCTTGAGCCGTGTGTGCACGAGCATTGTCTTGCATCAAGATGAATCCAGGACCCGCTCGCTGGGCAAATGGGATCACATGTGGTCTGACGACTTCCTCAATATACCGCTGAGCAGTAACAGTACCCTCATTTAAAATAGCGAGCTCAGTTTTGCCGTGTAAGCTTATCCCGCCCCAAATCATTACATTTGGACCACCAAAACGATCGACTTCATGGATGCAGGCTTCTGAAAATCTCTCGCCGCGTCTTCTCCATACTCTATAATACGCCGATCGTCGTTAAAAAATTTAACTTAGCATTCGTCTGTGAAGAGCACCATGCCCCATTGGTTTATGTCCCAGTCCAAATGTTGACGGGAAAATCTTAAACGATTTGCACGATGATTTCTGGTTAATGGAATACGGACAACTCGCCTTCTTGATGCCTGCTGGTCTTCATGCAATCGATTACGAATAGTTTGGTCACTGACACGAGTACCCGTTGTGAGCCGTAAACGATTTTGCAGCTTGCGGGCCGTCGTTGTGCGATCTCGGCGCGCACTTAATCGAATGTAACGATCCTCTTGAGCTGTTGTAATGCGAACTCTGCCCGAACCAGGTCTTCTTCTAACACTGCCGGTCTCTTGGAAACGATTCCATAGATTTTGAATAGCTCTTCGAGAAAATCCCAATTGCAAACCCACAGATCGCTGCGAATGACCTTCTTCAATCATTGTAACGGCTCTGGTTGCTGTCAGCGAGTCCATATGACGCCTGCGTGCTTGTGGCATATTGCAAAAGATGTTTCTGACTCGAGATATCAATGAACTCTGATAATTTCTAATAAACCAAGAAGCTAAGGAAAGCAAAACGTCAAAGAAAATGGAATCTAAATTTTCAAAAATAATTTTAAATCAAATTTTATTTAAAATTGTTGCCAGCATTAGATGAATACTACAATATTAAAAAGTTTAGGTATCAAAGAGTTTGTATACTCAATATTTTACTACTTTCAATATGTAAATGTTTAATAATTTACACCAAAATGAAAAAATACCTCGTGGCCCTTATTTTGTTTTGAGTAGTATATATGTATTGACGTAAACCAAATTTCGAAACATTGCCTGTCAAAAAGGTAAACAAGTAGAATTTGAATATTTTAATATATTACAATGGTCAGAGATTTAAATATGTAAATCGCCATTCATACGCCGACAGCGCTAAAATCAAACAATTTCCATTTTGTGTACGGTTGATTAATTTTATTGTTTTTTGGTAAAAACTGGTACTTAGTAAATAGCCTATAACTATCCCACTGCTGGGCAAAGTCCTCCATCGTTGTAATCAAGGCATCACTACAATTAATTGGTATTGTCAAATGCGGGTTGGTGATCACAAACCCGGGCTATGCATTGAAAAAGTCGGAAACACACTTTGCCCGACCTGGTTGAATCCGGGACCTACGGGTATCAGGTACTTTGCCACTTGGCTACCGAAGAACTTTATCAAAAATAAATTTATAAAAAATTATTAATCGTTTTTTACAGTCTCACAAACTAACTTAATTATAATCATTAATTTGGACCATTCTAGCGGGCATACAAAAAATAGGTATTTTTTGTATGCCCGCTAGGAAACAGGTGTTTCAGGATGCCCCACTCCTCCAAAATACTCATTCAAAACATTAGATTGACAATATTAAGTCTAATGTCAGGCGGAGTCACCGCTTCACTGTCTCAAATATTCCATCTACCACAAACTGTCAAATTTCTTCAATAGACTTTGAACTTTATGATTAAGGCATATGGTTGTCAATGTATTGAAGAAATTTGACAGTTTTGGATAGGTTGATGTGCATGCGTCTGTACTATTTACTTCCTTTAAAGGTATCCTTGGCATTTTTTTTTAAACCGACCGTCGACGTTTCGTGCAAGTTACACCGGACATGATTACGAGTTGACAGTCAAAACGGGGTTACCTACTTGAGTGCAAAAGCCGTATCATAGAATTTTGTTTTTCTTCGAAAACCTTTCGACGACATCTCGATACTGCGATGCCTTGTCAAATCGACGTCTTGTTACTGCGATGTTCAGTTACATCGCAGTAACAAGCTAATAAAAAAAATACAAAAAATATCGCAAAGGCTGTATGTAGCTAAGCGGTACAATGAACTGTTGTTATTAAAACTAAAAATAAAACCTACAGACAAGTCTTGACTTGAATGAAATATGAGGCTTGTCGGATTTATAGACTCGGTTGGCGCGATGAAATAAAAAGCAAAGTTTCCTCTGAAATATCAAATGAACAATGGTGACGAACGGGGATTGAAAAAAAAGATGAAAACCAGAGTGTAATATTGTTTTTTTTTTATATATCAAACGAAATGTAGTGACGTATTTGAAAGTAAATGCCCACGAGTAATCAAGGAGTTTCGATGAGATTTTTTATTAAAACCTTTTTTTTCCAATTTTTTTTATAATTAATCAACCTTGACTATGCTGTATACCTCATTCAAAAAAAGACAATCATAGGCTTTTGACTTTAAAGTGAAACGTCACGTTTTATATTGCAGCGATGACTGGATAAAAAACACCTACTCAGTGGCAGGCACTTGGAGAGGCTGATACTGATGATGACGATGATGATGAGTGGATTTTAATGATGGAGAACTTTGCCCAGCAGTGGCGATACAAAGATTCAAACCACAGTTTAGCGAAACATACAAATCTGCATATATTCCAAACAATATAATTATATTCCAAAAGTGCTTTAACTCAATATTATT
Organism: Eudonia truncicolella; assembly: GCA_949315975.1. Taxonomy (NCBI): domain Eukaryota; kingdom Metazoa; phylum Arthropoda; class Insecta; order Lepidoptera; family Crambidae; genus Eudonia; species Eudonia truncicolella. The sequence continues at coordinate 1,621,651 of OX438848.1, read as the reverse complement.
TCGGCGAAACGTCGTCGCAGCCTAACGAGGAGATTTGTGAGGCCGCGGCCGGAGCGCGCATATTATTATGTCCACGTTAATTGTATTAGAACTCGTAGCCTGGGATATTTAGAATAATATTGTCAATGATAATCATGTATTTCTTTAGGTAAAGTATTCGAATTATAATGAGAATAATAATCGTTAATAACAACGCATCTATTAACAACTCAACTAAAAATCAACTGAAAAGGCCGGAACAAGATAAAAATTCAATAATTACATAAAGCCAGCGAAATATATCGAAACAATATCAAACATAAGCACTGTAGGTATACAATTAAAAACATCAATACGGTAGTCCTTCGACATTTTATGCAACATCACACACAGTCGGAGGCACGCACAAAGTGAGAGTGATTTGACTTATCATTAAATTTTATGCCTGTGACTGCGTCTTCGATTTCTATTTAGTTATTATTTTTCACACAGGCGGGTTTTTTGTTTTTTTTTTTTAATTTTAATTTGATTTATGTGTTTTCAGTTAGACAAATTACGTAATCGGTTCAAATCATTTAAATAGTTTACATCATGTGGTTGACATAATTATTATAAGTGTTTTTTATATATTTTAGCGTTTTATTAACGCTTAAATATACTTAAGTAAAATTTAAACACTGAAAAAAGACGACAACCTCAGGCGGGAATCGAACCACGCACCTTCCGCATTCCGGGCGGCTGCCTTAACCACTTGGCTACCGAGGTCTGGCTTTCACCCGTCGAAATTTTTCAGTGCTTGATGCTTATGTTTTTTAGTCAACATTGCTTCATCACTTTTACTTTTACTTAAGTATAATTATTATAATCGTAGACTGATGATGTATTATTTTTTTAGTATTACGGTAATGATAAGTAATCATACCTTTTTGAAATCCTTGTGTTGAGCCCTCTAATTTAATACACATATAGTATTCTAAAAAAAAAATGTTTTTCACTAAGGCCAGTGGCATCGCCCAGCTATATTTGTTTTTTTTTACACGTCACCTAACGACGAATCTAACGATACCTTAATTATGTCAATCCGTTCAGCGGTTCTGGAGATATGAGGTAATAAAGAATATTACATACATATAAGATACACGCGAAAAACAATACCCTTCCTTTGCAGTCGGGTAAAAAGATCTATGAATAAAAAAGGTACCGCTTCCCATTGCCCAGATCATAAATTATCCATCTGGTAAGAAGCTCCATCATATACCAAGGTAACGTTAATGATAGGGTAACGTTATTTTATTTTATGTCAAACAGGACTTCTTGGCGGGAAAGTGAAGAGTCATGTCTGCGGTTTTGTTTTATTTTCTAAAATTTGTGTTATGTCGAATATTAACGTGAAATAATGGTGGATTATTAACCGTTAAGTGTTCGTGAGTGTGTTCACAAATAAAACAAAACAGTGCAAGGTCACTTTTCAAATTCTCTCAAGAAGTCTGCCCGAGGACTTAGTAAAGCCCCACATCTTTACTGAGATACTCGAGGGGTTGGGGGTATATCATTTCTCACAATCTCATTTCTATTATCATTCATCATCACCATATAACAAGACAGGAGAAAAACGTTTAAATTAAGTTTTCGACTGAAGGACTAGTATCCATGGTCATGATATTTTTACCGGCAAATTAACTAACCACTTTTACCGTACCGTAACGTACTTCTGTTATTTTTGACTTCCTTTTTTTTGTCCTAGTTACTGTGTGTATGTATTAATAATAGAGTGGTTAATAATTAATGTTGCATTCGTAAAACTTAGGACGAAATATTTATTTTTTGCACGTTAAGTAAATTTTACCAAAGTGCCAAGGTGAGTTTTGCCAGATGTGCATGAATGAATGGTCAATGGCATCTTCCATGCCATATAATAATGATTGACATTTAATTATATTTATTTATTTCAATTAATTTGATGTGTATACCTATTTAATTTTGAGTGTATTGAGTGTATGTATTTTTATGTGTATTTATATAATTTTAATCTAATTCACTGACATTTCACATTTTAAATCTGACATTTTAACCTATTTAAATTTTTGAGTTGATTATCTTTTGGCATGTGTACCTATAGCTTGTAAGCGCTTTGGATTGTTCTGTAAGCTTACAAGACTTTTTTGAAATAAATAAATTTACTGTGATGTAACAAAACAAGGAATAAGAGGAAAGCGCACTTCACCCGAAATCCTCAACTACTGAGGAACTGGATATCTTATATCTGGCAATTAAAACAATAGGTGTATAAATAGGTATTATACAATTTAAATTTTGTTATTGCGATACACTTAGATTAGATTGAGGTAGCTATTTATATAGGCTAAAGTAACCGTTTACCATCGGATGGGTTTAGCTTATTAACACCTTAATGGTAAAATCAAAACGTTTATAGCAAATACAGCTAAAGCATTTAAACTTGAAGTAAACTCAGTTGTTTTGTAAGACAAGTATTTCTGTTCATTTCACTACAGAAACTAAAAAGTAAATACGGACACTTTCAAATGAAATGAGTAATAACAATTTCAATGGGGTAACTAAAAAAATATTGTTTCTTTAAATTAAAATGGGTTAGTTGGTACTAAACGAATTTTCCGTTCCATTATAACTGGGAAGGAAAATTCCCCACGGGAATCACAAAGTTCGGACGGAGTTCAGCGAATAGGACCATACAAATCTGAAACTGCAGAAAGTATGCTTCATACAAACCGTCATGAATGGGTGCGCTTGTTACCGTGCTTTTTCCACGGTGCGGAGCACTCTCATTGTTTTGGACTGCATCGGCTGCTTACCATCAGGCAAGATGTGGTCACTATGACGAGTCCATATTAAAAAAATTAAAAAGAAAACGCGCTCGAGCAACGCACACATAGACAACCTCACACGAATCTCGGAACAGCTCGGAACAGTCCGAGCGCGACTGTTGCGAGATTCCATGTCGCGAGCGCGATATGTAATAAGCTTACCTTCTGTGTAGGTCTCCTAATATGGTGATAGGACGTTGCATTGACAAATGCATTTCAAGGGTTGTCTCTAAAACTAAAAAAATGTTTTAATTTAAACCACAGAATGACTTCGACAACAATCGACAAATTTTTAGAAGAGGTTCTATTGCTGTTAGACATGTTACTTTTGCGAAGGAAAAAAAAACGGAGTTGTCGAAAAAAAAATATTTTGTCAGTTTTTTTTATATCAATTACTGTAGGTACCACAGTAACAGACTGTACTCTATGCACCGTATGCACGCTACGCTAGGGACAGCTTATCATTCATCATCATCATACTGACTGGAAGGAAATATTGTATATTTATGTATTACGTGTAAGAAAGATTACTTTGACACTGGCTAAATGTGCTAATCGCACGAAGCCATCAACTAAAAGGAAGAAAGAAAGAAAGAAAGAAAGAACTGGAGGTTGAAACTATTCTTTGTATTTTGCTAAAACTTTGAAGCGTCAGCAGGCGAACTGATATTATACAGAAAGTGAGATAAATTCTTTATTGCTCACACACAGATAACAAGACGTTTACACGTAACCTAAAGGTTAGTTTGGAAAAAAGGAGGTTTTATCGCTACAAGTGATATCTTACTGTACTGTAAATCGCGCGTGTGTGTGTGTGTGTGTGTGTGTGTGTGTGTCAATAAATGTATTTCTTCCACCCACCCACTCTCACCACTCTCAGACCGGGCGCGTTAACCACTGCGCCATCGAGCTCATCAAATATGTTGCCAACAACCAAAGGTGGCTAAACTTTTTGCGATTCCCTCTCGTGCTCGTTGACAACCCTACCAATTGGCACGGAACAAACAGACACACGAACGCTCTCAACAGCCGATGTCTCTAATTGCGTCGGCCGCATCCTAACGTTTTATATATTGTTACGGACCTACATCCAATTATGTTAGTGCCGTTAATTAACCTATTCGGAATACGAGTTTAAAATGTGCTACATTGCTTGAACGACGCTTGGTGGTAGTATGCCTAGGATGCGACTGGGTAACTAGTTGTAGTCGCATCTCACTTGTAAGAGTCTTCGTTAATAATTAAATATCTACAATATACAATTTTACTAAAAGAAATCAACCAGCCTCAGGAAGCTCGAGTGGGAACCGAACCCACGACCTTTGGATAACCGGTCCAATGCTCTGACCGCTGAGCTACCGAGGCCCCAGAAGACTCGTTGAATTTTTCTAGTAGTTTGTGATTTACGCTGCAAGCCATTAGGTAAGCGGTATTTTTCTTTCAGTACCACCTTAAAAAGCATTTTTTTTTTTTTGGAATACAAAATCGAAGTACTTTGAATCGTCCAAATATTTTTATAATCAATGTAATAAAAATAATCTATCAGTGAAACGTAAACGCAATGTCTACTGAACTTGAATGAGAGTGTTTGTATAAAACTTATCCAATTTATATTGTTTCATGTCACCCCAGTAAACTTTTGAACTCCGTATAAACATTTGTTTTGGTACTGTTTTGGTATTTAATCGCCCTTTTTTAATTGTCTACGAGAGTTGTGTTGTTTGACTGTTGTACGTATGTTTGTTTAGAAGAATGTATACTGTGTCTTTTTTATTAGTAGGTGTATAAACGGAAAATTAAAGTCTATACTGTCCCACTGTCCTATATGCTAGCTAACTATGATTGAGGGAAGCGATAATGAAAATTTAAATTATATTATATTATATTATTATGTATCTGATGTATTTTTTGCAAACTTAGATAGATGGAAAGTATCCTTTTATGATAGGGCATTTTCCAATATTTTTGACGCTGTAAGGGAGAAAAGACCTTGACACTTGCTAAGTTTCTCTCCGGTTCTTCTCAGTACAAGGTCTCCCGCCCAAAGTAGACTTACGAACCGATGGCATAACGACGTTCATGAGAGCTATTTGTAGCCTAAAATTAATGATTTTGAATTTTGAATTTTGACTTTTTTAATAAAAGCTTGCAGAAAATCCAACCTTCAGTATGAAGATGGCACTGAATGGGGATGACGACTGTTGAGCAAAGGCCTTTATTATAGAAATTAAGGCACCGCTATTGTTCATATGTATCAAGGCAAGGAACTGGCTGTCATATATCTGTTAGAACACAACAATGCCACTAGTAGCTTATAACTGTCCCACTGCTGGACCTATACCTATACCTATACAACGTGTAACAAAAATGTGTGGTAAAAATTAAAAAATCCAAAGTGTATCCGATGTAGATCTTGTTTATTTTGTTGTTACTAAGACCCATGCATTTGTACCCTCTTACAGAATATCGGCGTCAAACAATGGCTGTGCTTCGTCCGGTGAGTGAAAGTACCGGAGGCCCATCTCTCACCCTTCCCCCGTCCCAATCCATACTCCCACCTCAAGATCCAACTCCTTCCTCAAGGCCGGCAATGCATCTGCGATTATTTTGGTTTTGCGGGTGTCCATGGGAGGCGGTGATTACTTTCCATCAACCCGCCTGCTCGTTTGCCTCCTTTTAAAATATAATATAAAAAAATTATATTAAAGAAGTTATGAGCGTCAGGCGCGCATAAGCAAGCAGCAGTGATCATAAATGTAAGTACACAGAAGTTACTAAGCCACTATGACTGCGACTTGTTTATTATGATGTGACGTCATAGTAAAAATATTTAATTAAAAATTGAAGAATTAAGAAGAGCTAACTAAGAGCTCGATGGCGCAGTGGTTAACGCACCCGGTCTGCTGAGGTTTAGCAACTTTCGCAAAGGCCAATCATCGGATGGGTGACCAAAAATGTATAATCTCGAGCTCCTCTGTGTTTCAGAAGGCACGTAAAGCAGCTGGTCTGCTGCATTAGCAGTCGTTAATAACTACCAATCCGTACCGGGCCAGCGTGGCGGTTTATGGCCCGTTCTCCCTATCCATCCATAGGGAAGGCTCGTGCCCCAGCAGTGGAGAAATAAAATTACCTGATGATAACAAATTAAAGTTAATAATTATGTCTCAGTAACTCTGCATACAAGATCTAGTCTAGATCGGATACCTTTGGATCTTTTAATTTTTACCAATACTGTCTGTTACACTTTGTATAGATGAACTGTTTTCATAAAAACATGAACACATCATAATGTTATATGGAAAAGAAAGGCCTAAACGCGCTACGACGTACGCAGCGGACATTCATGCGGATAGCTTTTTAAAATTCCTCCAGTGTATTTGGGTCAGCCATTTGTTTCAGTGTTTCAGCGCGCTTTTCATTTTTCAGCGGAGTATTGTTTACATGAGAAGTGTTCGCTTAAAGTGCTGTCTTTTTCAGTAGGGATGTTTAAAATGTCAGTTGGGTTTTGGGTGAGACGTGGATTTTATTGATGTTGCGGGGAAATTTGCTGTAGTAATGTTTTTAGATGATAATGTTAATATCATCATTCAGCCTATAAGCCTTGGACACTGCTGGGTTTAAACGACAGCTTTGAATAGAAGCACTTCTCCAGATATTTTATTTGGTGACCCACCCGGTGACCATACATTGCAAAGTTGTTTAACTTGCAAGATTGCAAGCGTGTCTTCGCATCGCAATCAATAAATACTCGTGAGCTCTCAGTTATGTCCTACATCTCATTTGAAACTCAATGGATCAATAACACTACTATGGGCTCTGCCCGAAATAAATGAATTATTACGCCATGTGGGATGTTGATTCAACCATTATTGTCCCGATAGTCGTTTCAGCAAACGGTCTGATAGCGAAGAGCCTCGACCAACATCTTAAGAGGCTCTCGCTTGATGGTTGGATCAAGGGTCAGATTCAGAAAGCAGTACTCCTTGACACGGCACGTATTGTCAGGAGGTTCCTCTTTCTGCAGCCCTGACCACCACTGGTAGCTTGGGCCCTGCCCCGCTGCTGGTGGTACTCTAGAATTAGGTTTTTATAATGTTTTATTGTTTTTATATTAACATATTGTAAAAATCTAGTCTTAAGAAAGAAAATAAATAAAGAGTATAATAATAATAATAATAAATCTTTATTTGCATAAAACATGGTACATAGAGATGGTTAACAATAAAATAATCCTCATGTCTAGCGATATAAAATTGCATGCAAATATTTATTGTGTAAATTAACTTATTTTTCTACTAGTTCTCTAACATCATAAAAGTTGTTTTCTAATAACCATTTATACAATTTATTTTTAAATAAATTGAAATTTAATTGCTTAATGGTATCTGGAATCTTATTATAAATTCTTACACACATAACAAGGCAACTTTTGCTATATTTATCAGATTTGGGTACATCGTTAAGAACCAACCTATCAGAATTCCTTTTTAATCTAGTGTTTACATCACGTGCCTTCTTAAATAGCTCTATATTCTTTTTTACAAAAGTGCAAGTTTCTAAAATATACAATGATGGTAGTGTTAGTAAGCCAAGGTCTCTAAATAAAGGTTTGCAAGACTGGTCTGGTGGGATTCCACAGATCGCTCTCACACATTTCTTTTGTGCGATGAAAACCTTATTTTTTCCAGTGCTGTTACCCCACAATATTAAGCCATAGCGTAGTATTGGTTCTACGTATGCATGGTAGGTTGTGATAGCCGTTTCCCTATTAGTCATATTTCTAACTTTGTAAAGTGCGTAAATAAATTGATTAATTCTTTTACATATATTATCTATATGGCACTGCCAGTTTAAATTTTGGTCTTAGCTCGAAATCTCTAAATTTTTAAATCAAGTCAGCTAAAAAAGGGCGCTTAGCTATTTCATCGGTGTACGCTAACCAAACGGATGGATATACTACAAACATATTATTCATCAGTTGATGATAAAAAAAATTCAGCGGCACGATATACCTACTTCTTATAGTAAAACCACAATAACGTTATTTACAATACAATAACCTCCGTAGCCGAGTGGCTTGCACGCCGGACTTTGGGCGTCGCTAACTCTGAGGTCGCGGGTTCGCTTCCCGGTCGGGTCAATGTCGAAAACGAACTTTTCGATATTGTGTCGGGTCTGGGTGGTTGTGGTACCGTCGTTGATTCTGATTTCCATAATACGAGTGCTTTAGCTACTTACTTGGTATCAGAACAATGTATGTGATGTTGTCTAAAAAAAAAATATCTATATCAATAATAGTGTTATGAAGAGATAAATTTTCTTAATTTAGATTTAGGAGGTAATCTCCGAAACTACTAATGCAATTATAAAAATTCTTTTACCAATTGTTTGAAATAAATTTCAGGGTGAAGATCGCCTATAATTTATTTTGACAAACATTAGTTTCACTTCCAAATCTTAAAATTTGTAATTAAAGTCGGGGAAAAAGCGCAGCTTGGGTTCTTAACCCTCTGCGACTGACGTGGTAGTTCAAAGACACCGCCAAATAGAAAATCCAGTTGATTACCGTTAATTTTTTTAATTCAGCCGCCGCTCTCAGTAGGTACCTTAATACAGTGACCTCGCGCGTCGGTCAGTGTGCTGTGATTGTTCGAAACCAATTTGCCTTCAGTGTTTAAGACACTATGGGAAAATTGTCAAACAAAGCCGTGTTTTTGAAGCTGTCTATTTTTTAAGTCAACTAAAGAATATCATACGTTGTCTAGACTGATTATTGTACCTAATTATTGTTAATTTTTTTAAATGTCTAAAGTTAATTTAAAAAAAAGTTGATTTTTATTCATTTGAATCGGAATTTGGATCGGAAGTAATAAGAGGGGGAGACTATTGGTAGTGGGTTATATATGTAACCTAAAACAGGCGTCGGTGGCGCAGTGGGAAGGTTACAGCCTAATATCCGTAGGTCCTAGGTTCACTTTCTCGGGCAAAGCGTGTTTCGTAGTTTTGATACATACCTCGGGTAAGTGGTCACCAACCCGCATTTGGCAAGCGAAGAGCTCAATGGTTACTGCGCTCGGTCTGGGATTGTTGAAGTTAAGCAACGTTCGCAAAAGCCGGTCATTGAATAACTGATCAAAAATGTATCATCTTGAGTTCTTCCGTGCTTCGGAAGGCACGTATAACCGTGAGTTCCGGCTGCTTCAGCAGTCGTTAACAACCACCGCATAGCACTAGGCCCACGTGGTGGTTTATAGCCCGTTCAAACTGTAGTGTTTCCATCCATAGGAAAGGCTGGTGCTCCAGTAGCGGGGGTACAAAATGAGCTGATGGTGGTGAGGGCAGTATTTTGGTTAACTACTCAAATGAATATGTGGAAAAATATCATTATTTACAAAGGCGACAAATCATAAAGCGTCCGCAGTTAGGTAAACAGCTTATTTTTTTATGTTTTTATTAGACAACATCATATACATTGTTCTGATCCCAAGGTAAGTAGCTAAAGCACTCGTTTTATGGAAATCAGAAACAACGACGTTACCACAAACACCCAGACCCGACACAATATAGAAAAGTTCGTTTTCGACATTGACCCGACCGGGTATCGAACCCGGGACCTCGGAGTTAGCGCCCAAAGTCCGGCGTGCAAGCCACTCGGCTACGGAGGTCGTCAAAAGTAAAAAAATTGGCATCTTATTCCTTTATTTCAGCGTCTTTTCGAACCAGCTGATCCATTAAATCCTTTTAAACTACGCCATTGGCCATCGGCGCTTTAAATCAGTAGTGAGCGCGCTTTAAATCACGAGCGACATGCGTCCGACCTGATTTGTGCTTGCATTTTAACGTACGTAGGACTTTTGACCTAATGCCTACTTGATTTTATTTTATACAGTTTTCGTATAGGTATATTTTATAAGGCTGCATTAGCAGTCGTTCATCATCATCATCATCAGCTCATTTTATGTCCCCACTGCTGGGGCACGAGCTTTTCCTATGGATGGATAGGGAGAATGGAGCATAAACCGCCACGCGGGCCCAGTGCGGATTGGTGGTTATTAACGACTGCTTATACAGTCAGAGCCAACGGCTTTACGGAGCATAAAGTATAAAGATTGTATGATACCTTTTTACTAACGCGAAAGTTTAAAAGTGTATATAAGGAAAATTGCCAATCAGCCAGACACAACAATATTCACATTTAATAATAGCAGATCCAATTTTCTTGTAATACTCGAATGATACCTACTACAATCATACAAAGGAGATTTTCCTGTATAAGAAATGGATAATATTTTTTTTTTATACTTAGCACGGCAAATGACTCCACACCACCTGATGTTAAGTGGAAATGGAGTCCAGACGCGAAGACAACTGGTGCAGCGTGAAGACAACGCAGCATCAGTCAACTTCACTCTGCCGGCCCACAAGCCTCGTTCACGCCTCGTTTGAAGGACCCCATATCATAGGAAAGAAGGAAAACATGTACTGGTAGACTATTCCATCTTTTGGAGGTGCGACAAAGAAACGAGTCACCAAATTTCTTTGTGCGCGATGGGATATGTGAGACAGTGAAGCGATGACACCGGAGAGCAGCACGTGTACTCCTATGGAGGATTTTGAGATTGCTGATTGCCTCAGATGGCATTTTCAGCTTCACCGGGCTTGTTTGGGGGCGACGAGGAACGTAAAAAGTCCCTTAAGCTGTGTGAAACGAATCAACTTCGGAGGTTTTCTAGAGGGAACGGCATCGCGCACTAGTGCGCCTCCCCGTGCCCTACTAGATTCTCCGAAGGGTTTGGATCGGATCGGGGAGTGGAGCAACCCGAGGGCACCTCTAAAGGCTCAGACCTGGGCTCGGGTTGACCGGGCCGTGGAGAAGGGGAGAAGCGCCCAGGTACATGTCTGTACCTGGTGTAGAGCGCGTGTGAACCGGTTCTTCGTACCCTTGTTCTACGAGTACGGTGTCTTGGGCCGAAACTAGTGTGTATGTTTAGTGTATTCTGTAAATGTGTAGTGGCATTTAGAGGATCGGACGGTGTGGATCATCTTAATAGCGTATTCACCTACCGCACCCAAACGTGCCATATTTAAATTATACGAATGATTCCACGAATTGTTTCGTTTAACATACTGAGTGTTTATCCACATCAAACTTTCCTTTGCTATTTTAATTTGCTATAGTGCCCACGCGCGATAGTTAATATTTTCGTCTAATATAATGAAACTACTGTTCTTATCAAGTAGGATACGAACTGTAATAATTAAAAAAAAAAAACATATTGATGAAAAAATTCCACAAGTGGGATTCGAACCCGCACCTTATCACCCCATGATATGCCGGGTCAGGTGCACTACTAACTATGCTAACGTGGCTCAATCCAACTCGCCGAAATTAACCAACACTATTTACTCTTAATCTGTAAGCCAAAGGAGCCCTATTCAATATCAACAACTACGTCATCAACATCCGGTCAACATTACCATGTACCTAACTGGAATTTACAAACATAAGGCTCTGCAGTGATCTTAACCACTAGACCTAGACCACAGAGGAGGTAGAAATAATCAGAGACCAACGGCGCAACGTGCCTTCCGAAGCATTGAGACAGATCGCTAAAGCAAACATTACGGCCTTTAGTACATAAGGATCAAAAATATAATTCCGAAACGAAATCTCGAAACCGTTCCGCAAAATAGCCAGCCATTTGTGTCACCCATAAGAAACTCTGAAACCAAATTAATATTCTAATAAATTCCACTACAGCATTCTCATTACAGCGTACTATGACGGTAGATAGCGAATCCCGTTTTCCGGTCACGTTCCCGCACAACGTCTGCCGAGATCCCGGACATAAATCCCGGGGTACGTAACGGACAAATTTGTTGTTGCGTTGCATTTGCACTGCTGCCGGGGATCAGCGGGGTTGGGTTGTAAATGGCGTTAGCAGCTTTTAAGCGGCTTTATATAAGTGGCTGCGCTGCATTTTGTATTGCCTCGGTAATAAATTGAGTTCGCATTTAATATTTTAGTATTTATGTTTGTATTCTTTATGTTTGTAGTGGTTAAGACCCCCGGTTTAGACCCAGATCGATTCCTATTAGCGGGGGTAAGTACATGCTTGTGTACTCGGTTTGGTTGGTGGTAGGGATCCACCTGGCTAGCTAACACCATTTTATCTAAATATGTCGCCAGCGCAATGTTTGTAGCATTGTTGTGTTCCGGCAGCTAGAGATAAGATAGCCAGTGCCTCATTCGTTGAGGATTCTGGGTGAAGTGCGCTTCCACCAATTGGCCTTATCGTCACTCAACACCAGGTGAGATCAAGGCCAGTGCACTGTGCTTATCCGATTTTTTTTTAAATATTAAAAGGAGGCAAACGATCAGGCGGGAAAAGTAATCACCGCCGCCCATGGACACCCGCAAAGCCAAAGAAATCGCAGATGCGTTGCCAGCCTTGAGTTGGATCTTGAAGAGGGAGTAGGAATTGGAAGGGGGGAGGGGTGAGAGATGGGCATATAAAAAAGACGTGAAAATAATGAAGTAGAAAATAGTGAGAAAATAGTGAAGCTGCTTAACTTCCCGTACATGTCGTAAGAGCCAACTAAGGGACAAGGGTTCCAAATACTCGCACATCAGGCGATCGGCTTACAACCTAATTTTGATGTTATCTTTTCCACCTCGAAGCCCTACTCAGCTTATGCTAAATGTGTAAGAGTACGAGTACCTACCTATACTTAAAATTGGTGATATCGATGCTCTGTCAACCTCTTTTAGGAGGACTTTTTGGAAGTAGTAAATAGCCTATGTCTTTAGAAAAAGTTACGATATCTCTCTGTGTAATATGTTAAGTCAAGATTTCTTGGCGAGAAAGTGAAGAGTCACGTCTGCGGTATTATATTATTTTATAAAATTTGTGATAATGTCGAATATTAATATGCAATAATGGTGGATTATTAACCGTTAAGTGTTTGAGAGTGTGCATGAGTGTTGGCAAATGAATACAAACAGTGCAACGTCACTTTTCTAATTCTGTCAAGAAGTTCGCGTGAGGACTTAGTAAAGCCCCACATCTCTACTGAGATACTCGACGGGTTGGGGGGTATATCATTTCTCACTTCTCATTTCTATTATCGTTCATCATCATCATACTGAAAGGAATTAATGTTTATTTATGTATTACTTGTTAGAAAAATTACTTTGACACTGGCTAAATGCACGAAGCCATCAACTAAAGAAAAACAAAAACATCATTGAAATCAAGTCATCACTGATAATGATGGGTTTCCATATTACGATAACTCGCAAAATTGCACTACCCATTACTATCACTGCTAATAAGAAAGTCAAGTGAAAGTCAAAGCCAAATATTTTATTCAAATAAACTTAAGAAAAGTGTTTTTGAATCGTCCAAACATTTTTTGCCTACTACCCATTCAGGACGTCTATTTTTTAGCTGTGGAACAGAATGGGCGCAAGAAACTCCACAGCTTTATTATAAGTAACGACATTTAAAAAATTATATGCCGTTACCAAGTTATACAAGTTTAACTTGACAATATTTTAAATTAGAAATAGCGATTGGAGCATTTTAAACCCATGCTGTTTTGTCTTCCATGTAATCAGACACTTTGAAATAAGCTTTTTTTTAAAGCTTTTCTTTAAAGATGATTTAAAATTTATTAAAATCAAGTTTTTGAATATTACTTGGAACTTTATTGTAAAAACGTACACACAGGCCCCTAAATGAATCGTTTACTTTGTGGAGCCTAGTATAAGGTACTGCTAGTTTGTTTTTATTTCTAGTGTTTACATTGTGAATATCACTGTTTTTTTTTTAAAATAATAAGTAACGTTATAAGATTTAATAAAGAGTAGATAATATGTCAATGTCGACTTAACGTTAGCGTGGAAAGCCTCCAAACTGAACAGAATTTAGCTTCGCACAGAAGTTTACGAAATAGATGCAATATAATGTGTAGGGATGCTAGGAGACGCCACATTCATTCTACTTCAGATTTCGATTCCGCAAATGTGTGGCAATTTCCTCAGAACACTTTGCGTTAGAAAGTCTGTCAATTAAACTTCTGCAGACATCGTTGTTGTGCTTCATGTCTTGTTGGATTCATAATTTTCTGATCGTCTTAAAACGGAAATATTGCTTTAGATACCAATAACCGTGATCATCATCTCAGCATCATCAGCCAAAAGACATCTAAAGCTGGACAAAAGCCTTCCCTTACGGAACTCCTTTTAGATACCTAATAGCTTGATAATCTATTCAAATCTATATTACTTTTGAAATGAAACAACTTTTACGGATCTACTCGCGTTTAGTTTACACATTAATTTTGGTTTAACGTTTATCCTGGTGACGTTACTATTATCGATACCTGCTAAACTAAAAGAAATCTCGGAAGAAGTCCTATCAGCAATTTATATATTATGCACCCTTGCTACTGTAGCCTAATACACAAGACTCTGTTCATAACTATGTTAGTAACATTAAATCAGGCGAAATGTTTCCAGATTCGAATACAAATCAACCCCATCGAACTCAGTAACTCTTTGTCTGATATCGACTCTTAACTAATTAATTCCAAGAAGAAATTTACCGATTCGGCCAATATTCTGAACCGCAAAACGACCAAAATCAATGCTCAATTGAAGCGAAAGCGTCTAAGATTCAGTTACTAAAGAACCAGAATTAACGGTACCCCCAAAATAGCCATTTGAATACACAGTACTCAAAGTGGACCGTTTTAGCGATATTCGCTGGTGTTGTGGAATGCAAAACGGTCGCTTTTATACAAAGTACGTGATCGTATCAGATGCGGGAAGTGTGGCTGTGTGGCCCCACTGATAGCTTTGAATATAGCGTTTCTTCTATTCCTGAGGAATTGTATCCGCTATCATTTGTTTTAGTGGTTTACTGTCTCGCTGACCATTGTCCCTATCTACTCACCCTGATAAGTAGGGTATGGCAGTTGAAACTACGGGTCCGGCTGTCTTTTCAAGGGTACCACGGGAGTTCGGATCCTAGGCCCCTTGCCGGTTATGCCTTCGCGGGCGTCTCTGGTAGGTCCCAGACATGGGTTGGACTCGTGGTGACTATGTGGTTAGCTGTAGAAGTGAGAATGTTCGTCTGCCTGGTTGAGGTCTGGCTAGGCTTCCATTTCGTGCACAGCGAGCGGGTCCGAGTAGAGGTATGGTGTGGGGCCTGAAGCGAAAGAATCTGCGGGGCACGTGAGTTGTCCATAGTTGGTTGTTCTGCTTGGTGGTTTTCATTAAGTAGACTTCCAACATCCCCGATAGTAGAGCCGCTAGTAAGTAAGAAAGTTCATTTTGGTATATAAATGGTTACATAATGAATAAACTTGTTTCAATTATTTTATATTAAACATGTGACAGAATTTATGACCTGACTGTGTATAAGAAAGTAAATTTAAACAATCAATGTATAAAATGAACTGTAACTCATCGTACAAAAATTAGTAAGATATTAAAAAGAATTACAGATGAAATACCAATAATGACGTATTCTTGAGGAACTCGATGGCGTAGTGGTTAACGCGCCCGGTCTGCTGACGTTAAGCAACTTTTGCAATGACTGGTCATCGGATGGATGACCAAAAATATATCATTTCGAGCTTCTCCGTGCTTCGGAAGGCACGTAAAGCCCCTTAGTAATCACCAATCCGCACTGGGCCCGCCCGCGTGATGGTCTATTGCCCGTTCTTCCTATTCATCCATAAGGAAGGCTTGTGCCCCAGCTGGTGATGTGTTTTCTTTACTAAATATAATATTAGCAATTTCATAGGTTGTTTTTGAGTATTTGATATTTATGCACAGTCTCGTGCACTATAATCACCAGTTATTAAAAATTATTCCTTTAAAATCTATTCAAATGTCAATATTTAACAACTGCACAAAACATAATTAAGATACGCTATCAGTGCCGCCACGTATCAATGCAAATGTCCACAGTTCGGAACTCCGCGTTATCTTTCAGTTTTGAAAAGATTTACGTGCTAGTTCTCTTTAAGATTCCCTTCGTACCCGTATATGTTACCCGCCACTGTTTGCTGTCGAACTATTTTTGAAGTTGAGACGTTTGCAGAAGACAGTTTAAATATTCATGTTCCCCACAGATTGAAACACCATCCGGTGTTTGATATTTTGCTAAACATGTTGAGGAGAAATGCTGGTTCCGTGGTATTGAAGTTTTAGTTCGTTTTACAGATTAGGGTTGTGTTGTTGTTCCTTTGTGTATAACCATCCTCCATTCTATGGAAGCTTCGATCAACTTTGTACTAGATAAAGGATCCGTAACAAAAATGCATTTCGAAAGTGGTCCTGTTTGCTCAAACCTATACATTTAAATTTCGAGTAACTAAATCTGAACATTGGATACCATCAACAACTTCAGCTTACTATGAACCCTTAATTCTTAAAAATAAAGATTAAATTAAGGTTACAAAATATTTGTACTTATAATTTATTGTCACCGCCACAACCGTCATTATGGCTCCGTGGCCCCAAAGTCGCCTACTGTTTTTCAAGCGCTCATTGGGAATCTAGTACATAATTGATCGAAGCTTGGAAGGCATGATATTCACACTAATATTATAAATGCGAAAGTTTGTAGATACACATCTGTGTATATTTGTTGTTCTTCATGTGCAACGGATAGATGGATTTGGATGAAACTCGGCATACGGATAGTTTATAACCTGGATTAACACATAGGATAGTTTTTATCCCGATATTCCCACGGGAATGAAACACATACCTTTTCTCTATATTTGGTTCTACAATTTACTACTTAGGTATTGGATTTGATGTTGGGAATTTATTTGTTTTGTTGTCATAGAAACTGTCAAAGCGATACGAAGTCCGCCGGGACAGCTAGTAATTTTAAAATTTATTCTAGTGTCTGGTTTTGAGGTAGGCTGCGAAAAGTTGGTGCGACATTCTAGATCTAGCTTCGGTCTACCGAAGCTATCCAAAGACAGTTAAAGATCAGGAAAGGTAGAAGGAAATAGAGGAGACTTTGGCCACAGATGTAATAATCCTGGCAGTAAAGTGGGACAATAGAAGTTATAAAAAACTGTTTACGTTTCGGAATCACACCCATTTACATAATTTTTAGATAAGATAAATTTTATTGACTTTAAAATGAAATGGGGCGGTGATGTAAATTTGCACGTGTGTTGAAGTGATTAGTATAATTCTCGATGTCCTGAACTATCAATGTAGGTACTCTTTTAGTAAGGTTATAACAGAGATCGCGCAGTGTACTGCGACCACTGAGTCATAAACCGTTTTAACCTTTCATAATGATTTTTGTTAAAAGACAAATAAACGATTTTATTATTATACCCTTTATTTATTTTCTTTCTTAAAACTAGATTTTTTCAATATTTTAATATAAAAACCTAATTCTAGAGTACCACCAGCAGCGGGGCAGGGCCCAAGCTACCGGTGGTCAGGGCTGCAGAGTAAGGAACCTCCTGACAATACGTGCCGTGTCAAGGAGTACTGCTTTCTGAATCTAAAAATTAACAATAATAATAAATAATAATAATTAATCATTATTAACAATTCTATTTTCTAATAAACTTCTGTTCTTTAAAAAACTCATATTAATATACAATATACAAATACGAGAGTTGAATAACATTGTCATTAACATAACAAGTCTGAAATAAAACTCCCTCATCTGATTTGGACTTGTTGACTCCACATTTTTAGGGGTTGCCGTACTCCGTTCGACCCGAATTCGTAATGAAAGGTTTACTCCAGGTGAACCAGTGATAAACAGAGTGAAGGTCCCAAAGGATTGTGCCCTGAAAATATTTGTGTAAGGGCCAAGACAAATAAAACAATTTCATTTGTTTACCAACACGACGGCGACGATGGAATAATGTCGCACCCCGAAATTGCTTGTCGCAAAAATAGCAGGTATAATACTTTTTATTACGTTTCATCTGATATCTGAGGATCTTGTTATCAAATTTGTGGCATTTCATATGTAAAAATAAATCTGCTTAGCCAATCGGTTGCAATGACCGTTGGATAGATGGCACTACTGCCGCTAAAAAGTAGTTAAAATCAAAGCAGTGAAAAAATTCAGTGTTTACATATGTTCATAACAGAACAATATGTTCAAACCTTAATATTATTACTGTCTATGATTATAAAGAAAGTCATAAGACGATCAAATAAGATGTTGTAGCGAGTTGGTATTTGGTGTATTTTTAATAAATTTATGAAGTTTTTAGTCAGTTGCTTTAGTCCTGGGTACCCAGGAACTAGGGAAAGATTGTCCGGGACATAAAAATAGTCAATAGCATAATGGTCAGTGCAGCAGCCAGGATTGCGGAAGACCCAGATAGATAGATAGATAAATACTTTATTGCTCACACAAATGAAAACAAAAAAACAGGTACATACATAAAATCTTATAGCTAGCATGGGCAAAGGCGGTCTTATCGCTTTAAGCGATCTCTTCCAGACAACCTTTGGTTTAGGAACCCAAGAGGGAGATAGAGGAAGTGCGCAAATACAGTAGAATAAAATAGAAACATACTCGTATACCAGTACATAAAAAGACATACATAATAATAATATATAAATAATATATAAATATAAATATAATATAATATAATTATAAATAATAAATACACATACATACATACATATAACACCAACAATAAAAACCTAAAACATGTTACTAGCACGTGACTGATGCCATAGATGACTGTGCAGTTTAGACTTAAACGTGGTAAGGGTCTTAAAGTGACGGATTTCAGACGGTAGTTTATACCAAAGACAAGTAGCTCGGACAGTAAAAGAATCCTTAATAGATCCCGACCGGGTAAAGGGAGGCTTAAGGATGTTATCCGAATTTGACCTTAGATCACTGTTGTGTTCCGCCCCAAGAAATCAGAAAAACACTCTTTAAGGTAAGAAGGAGTACGAGGATCATACAGCACGTTAAAAACAAGGATGAGAATATGTTCCTCGCGACGCAACCTAATGGGAAGCCATTCAAGCCTGTTCCTGTATTCAGACACATGGTCGAACTTACGCAAACCGTAAATGAACCTGATGCAGAGATTTTGGAGACGTAGTTTATCAAGTAAGTCATCATTTAAGTCCACAAGGCAGACATCAGCATAATCCAAGATTGGTAGAAGGAGAGATTGCGCAAGGTTTGATTCCTGACTGGGTCGGGTAGGCATTTAATTTTTTTCACTATATTTTTTTAATGTTTTTGATCGAAGTATGTTTTATAAATATTTAATTCAGCTTAAGTGCATTAATTAGCACTTAAAAGATAAGATAAGATAATTTTTTATTGCCATAAAATTGTGTAAATACATAGCAGGTGTTAAGCATAATTGGGAACAAACAATTTACCCTAGTCGGGCATGCAATTTTTAGTGGGTAGGTATACATGTTACATAGAAACAGCCACTATTCTGTTTTTGTACCGAAATATTCAGTCAAACTGTAGAACGCCTTATCTATAAGCCATCTCTTTAATTTAATTTTAAAACAGCTTAAATTTACTGAGGCTTTTTGATCTGTGGGCAGATGATTGAATATTTGGATACCGGTTACATAGGCACTCTTGTGATACAGGGCATTGTTAATATTTGGTAAATATAAGTATAATTATAAGTAAAAATAAAAAATAAAATTTGATATCTGAGGGGCTTCGATTCGATTCGCAGCGGTATAGAGCTTTAATACGTGTTAAATTTTAGGTTTAAGATATAAATATCTTTAAAAGAATGTACCAGTAAATTAAGAAAACAGCATGTTATACGTTAGCGATTAAAATATACACAAATAAAAATGTTTCGCAATACATTTTTGTATAAAACTTTTGTAGGCAACCTCGCAAACAAACTTTTTTAGATGTTAGGGAAGAACAAACTAATTTATATTCACAACCCTTTTATATTTACATTATTAGATACGTTATAAATCAAAAGTGTTTTTAACCGCTTCCGTGGTCTAGTGGTTAAGACCACCGGTTTAAACCCATAGGTCCCGGGTTCGACACCCAGCGAAAAGATAGCCAGTGCCTCAGTAGATGAGGATTCCTGGTAAAGTGCGCTTCCACCTTCGCCCTTATCATAACTTAATATCAGGTAAGACGAAAAACAAGTGCTTACCCCGATAACTTCAAAAATAAAAAAAAACATATACTAAACATACTACAAGTATAAGTAATTTAAGGGGGTTAAAGTTACTGGCGTCCGTAGTTTTACCCTTGAGACCCTACACGTGACCCCTGGGTGGTGCTAAATGAGTGACACTGTCTGAGTGGTAGAGCCACGCTGCGTTGCAGCACGAAATGAGCCGGCTCGCCCGGCGTAATACCACCCTCTCACAGAATATCGGCGTGAAACAATGGCACTCGTTGCTGTTGTGTTTCGTCCGGTGAGTGAAAGTACCGGAGGCCCATCTCTCACCCCTCCCCCCTCCCAATTCCTACTCCCTCCTCAAGATCCAACTCCTTCCTCGAGGCCGGCAACGCATCTGCGATTACTTTGGTTTTGCGGGTGTCCATGATTACTTTCCATCAGGTGACCCGCCTGCTCGTTGGCCTCCTTTAAATAAATATTAAAAAAAGAATTGTACTTCTATTTAGTTTAAAAAATATAACAGCCATCGTACAATATTATCTATTTTTCGATATCCCGTACACTCTTCAAAGTCTCCAGGTTTTCTAGTTTTGTTTCAAGCCAACTTCCTTTTGCGTGTCATAAAGAGAGATAATGTAACTACCTAACTTAGCATATAGCATAATGCGTTACAGTGGGAGTATGGTGAACTCGGTTTAGTAACTAAGTGCTAGGGCTTGTTCTTAGCATGTCTGGCTAGCTATCGACATCCATTAATATCTAAGCCTGTAGCCTCAATATTATGGTGTTCCATCAGTTATACTCGTAGCATTTCGGTGAAATGTGCCTCCATCTTTGACATTATCGTCTTACTACAACGCTTCTGTGACAAACGAGGACGGTAAAATTTTTTCAATACATAATCTCGGTTTCGTTAACTTACTTTTATCGCCGGCTCATTTTATGTCCACAATGCTAGGGCTCGAGCCTTTTCTGTGGATGGATAGGGAGAAGGGGCAAGAAGGGGGGAAAATCAGCACGCGGGTTCATTGCGGATTGGTCGGTAACGACTGCTAATGCAGCTGGGGCCGACGGTATGCATTCCGAAGCATGAAGGAGCTCGATATGTTAAACCTTTGATCACCCATCTGATGGCCGGCCTGTGCGAAAGTTGCGCGTTAACCACTGTGCCGTCATGCACGCACCTAATCGAATAGCAAATAAACCTCGCCCTAAGCACCCAGCTATCTTGTCAACCCAAAACCCTGCAGTAACAGTGATTTTTGCTTTAGAACCTTTACCCTTTTTCACTATATATCAATATACCTACATCATTTCGGCTTGACACTATATAGCCAGGCGAAATAAAGGACCAGCGCTACATGAATAATAATTAAGCTAATTACGATTTATCTTGAAGAATGTTGCAAAGAAATCACTATCTAAACAAAATCTCTTCTGAATTAAAACGATAAAGAAAATACTATAATAAAGGATCCTGTCTATTAGCCTGTCTTGCCCGTTCCTTAATTATCTCCCTAAGGGCACTTCGATAATTTTATTCAACTAAGAATGTAATACTTTTCTGTAACAAACGCCAAAGTTCATTCAAATAAAAAAAAACAACGAACCTAGGCTTCAAAATCTTTATCTCGCTAACGGACGTTCGTTAGAAAGATAATTTAAAAATTAATCCGCAAAATCGTTTCTGACCCGTATTATCTATCTAGGGAAATATATAAAGAAATATAGTGACTTAGGAGACAGTCATACGAGTATCGAGCGCAAAAACGACTAAGGAAGAGGGTAGATCGAGTTGTCTGCTCATAATCACCCACCCGCAATAACTTCAGTACACCCGTGATTATGGCGCATACAACTGTGCCGGAATATCGGGTACTCAAATACATAAAAAAATATGATAATAATCCCGTTAAATACAATTATTCTAATGTAAGTGACCATGACAGTTTAAAAAGTTATAGTATAAAAAATATTATGTTTCTTTGTTAGTCCTGTATGTTTTCCTATCCCATTCGTATGGTAGCAATGAAACTGTGATAACAAACCATACAGGACTTACAAAGAGACATAATTTTTTTTTATACTTGTCAATATGTTGCTGTATGCATGCGAAGATTTTTGAATTGGTAAAACCTAAAATTGGTAAAATTGGAAGAGCACCTGACTCGGTATGTCAGAAGGGCGCAGGTTCAAATCCTGCTCGAAGAAATTTTTTTTTTCAACATTTGTGTTTTTGTAATTTAAACCTAAATCTTCAGATTGGACTGATCTCAATGATGATGATGACGAAGATGAAAACCTTATTTGGACTAAGCCATCCATGATTTTTTATGGAGCCTGCCAAGCTCTACCAATTAGGCTGTCGTGGTGATTCCATCATCACATCATCTTCATCACCAGCTCATTTTAAGTCACCACTTTTAAGGCCGTCCCATGTGCGGATTGGTGGTTGTTAACGACTAACGGACTAACGGCTTTACGTGCCTTTTGAAGCATGGAGGAGCTCGAACTGATAAATATTTGGTCACCCATCCAATGACTTAACTTAACTTCAGACCACCTTACACAACTATAAATAAAGTACCCGCACCTTATACCGCACCTCTGATTAGACGCTCTATCAATTAGGCTATCGTGGCGATGGCTTTACATAAATTAGGTATGTAAAATATATAAAAAGTCAAAGTAGTCACCAAGACCAAAACCGGACGGACAAGATCAATCAATCAAAGTATATAACAAAGATTATACATATAAACATACTACATGAAATAGCTAAATCCTTGCAAATAATTTACAAATGGGAAAGTACATCGTCATCTAATAGTATGACAATATATATACTTCATGTACTAATATATATACGCGCTATCTACCCTTATATCGATTTTAGATTATATCTATACATTAGCAAACCACACTTTGCTATGCTCTAATAGCACCGTGCTCTCTATTTCTCGGATCTTAAAGTTCAAAATCGTTTACAAAAAGATGTGTCGCCGGCAAATATTGCCAGATGGAAGAATTTCTCCTGTCCCGAAAGGATATTTTGAAGACAGTTTATGATCGTTTTAGCGTAGATATCTACTTTCGAGAGCCCGAATGATAGCTGGTCCTTTCAGTTGAATTTAGATATTGAGATAATATTTTTTAATAAAAAAAATCTTGGGCCTTTTTTTAGAATAACAATGGTATACGAATGCTGTTGAAATATAGCGTAGGCGGGTTATATGAGAACTGATGGCAGATGGAGTAAAAGAGTGATGATGCAGTGGAGACCCAGGACCTACCATCAGAGGCGTGTTTTGGTAGCCAAAGTAACATTAAGAAAACGATAGCGAAGTTCGAAAAGAATAAAATGTATGGGATTGTTATAAGATTGACCACGTCATTTAGCGCGGCTTATGTCAATCCCATACATTTTATTCTTCTCAAACTTCGCTATGGTTTTCTTATTGTTACTTTGGCTAAGCCTACAGGCCGTAGGAAGGTGCAATGGCTACAGAACCTCGCCGAGTGGTACAATCCGAATACTTCGGAGCTTTTCCTTTCCTTAAAAATAATAACAACTGACATTGTGCCCTATTATGCGATGCCAACACTGTGCACAGCTCAGTATACGCAGCAAGCGGTATTCTGGTGTTCTGGTGTTGGTGTGCATGTTTTTTTTTATACTTAGCACGGCAAATGACTCCACACCACCTGATGCTAAGTGGAAATGGAGTTCGCTTGCATCCATTGTTTCTTCTGCATGTGCATAATTTTTGCGGTCAAGAGGGTGGTACATGCGTACTGCATCCAAGCTGGATAAACGAGCGATAATTAACACTACATATTATCTCAATTACATTTTTTTGTACCATGGATTTCCGTACACATAATTCTTCGTACATTCTTAGTGTAAGCAAGTTTTAATGTCCCATAAGGCGTTATGTACATCAAAAATTTATGTCAGTTGGGATTAAATTCCGATTAATGCTTCAAGTAATCTGGCTGACGACACATCCAATACGTAGATTATTATGTTATCTTTACTTTAATAAAAGTTAAAATAAGAAGTAAGCAATTTTATAAATATATTTAGCGTGGCAAATGACTCCACGCCACCTAGTGTTAGGTGGTAATAGAGTCCAGACCCGAAGACAACTGGTGCAGCGTGAAAACAACGCAGCATCAGTCAGCCTCACTCTGCCGGCCCCCAAGGTGCCTGTCCACGCTTCGTTTGAAGGATCCCATAACATAGGAAGGAGGGAAACCTGTGCTTAACAATATAAACTTAAGTTCGGATTCTAAGAGTCCGAACCCAAGAATCATCATCAGCTACGGAATGGCAACTTCTGGATTGTAGCGCGAGACCGACCATGAATATCTTACCGACTGCACCAATTACAAATGGCTGCAGCGAAAGGTGCAAAAAAAAAAATTTCCCAAAATGAATTTACTATGGTCGATGAAGGCAACAGAGTGACCGTCGGAAAGTTCCCATGACAGCCGGCGACCCGACGCCGCTAGTTGTGCCGAATCAGAGCCTCGTGTCGCTGATTGACGCAATTATAGTATTTAGGTTAAAATGAGGTTGGTGCTGCATCGGCGTTTCCTCTGTGGCGCAATGGCATAACAAGTTCGTCAACAAGCGTCAGTAGCCGAACGGAGAGATGCTCGGGTAAAACGCGACAAATCGTTTTTCAATCCCCTTATAGCTCTTTTAGACTACTGACGTAAACCCATGCCCAACACAAGCATAATTAGCTTCCTAGGTTAACAGGACTGATAATTCTTCTTCATGTGCAACCTCCTATCGGAGGTCGGCTATTATTATGGCCACTTGGGCCCGTGATGTAGTGGCTCGGAAAAGCTCTGAAGGATTCAGATTGTACCACTCGGCAAGGTTCTGTAGCCATTGCACCTTCCTACGGCCTGTATACTTGTCTTGACCGCAAAAATTATTATTTGCTTGGGCGCATTAAGTAACAATAATAAGCTTACCTTCTGGGTCAACTTATTTTGTGATCCTGCCTCCGTACAAGCGCCGCTGCGCGTGAAATGTATGCAATTTTGTAACAGATGTGACATGACGGAGATTGTTCGATGGGTATTCATTTAAAACGCCATTTCCTTGTGAAATCGAGAAGAGAGAAGGGATAAATGTGCTGTTATATCCTTATTGGTCGTGATAGGTTTAAGTAGTTGTAGTGTTAGGTTCTTTGTCACTGGCCATTTTCAGCTTCACCGGGTTTTTTTAAAGGGGGGCGAGAAACTTAAAGGGTTCCTCAAGCCGTGTGAAACGAAGCACCGTCAGAGGTTTTCTAGAGGGAGCGGCTTCACACACTAGTGCGTGTCCATGCCCCCTACTAGATTGTCCGAGGGGTTCGGGTCGGATCGGGAGCGGAACCACTCGAGGGCGTCTTTAAAGGCCAGGACCTCGGCACCAGGTCTATAACAGGCTCTACACCAGGTCCATGTCTGTACCTCGTGTAGAGCGCGTGTCAACTGTAGCTTTGTAACCGTAGCGTCTTTGGTCTAAACTAGTGTGTGTATTCTGTAAATGTGTAGTGGCATTTAGGAGATCGGGCGGGTTTTGAAGCACCGCGCATCTTTTTGCCTAGCACTTTGACCGACTATTAGAGAATGCCATTTGATATTAAACCCCATTTTTTTACGAATTTATGTTGTGTGTGTGTGTGTGTGTGTGTGTATTTATTTTCATCTGTGTGAATGTTATTGACACTTTTACACTCTTGACTTCAACATAATGAATAAAAACATTTTTTTTATTTTTTTTTAATAATGTCTGTAATAAATATTTTAGAGATCTAGCTTCCACCCGCTTTGTAATGTAGCTTAATATTACTCAGTGTTACTGCACTTTTCTATTAGTCAGGTTTGAGAATCTCTGTCCTTTAGTGGGTTTGAAGCAAAACTTTTGACCACCAGTCAGACCCAGAGGTCCCGGGCACAACTCCGGGGAGTACATGTTTGCGTATTCAATCGACCTGGCTACCATCTTATCTAAATATGTCGCCATAACATGAATGTTTGTAGCATTGTTGTGTTCCAGCAGCTAGAGATAAAATAGCCAGTGAGCCTTAGTAGTTGAGGATTCCGGGTTAAGTGCGCTTCCACCATTGGCCTTATCATCACTGAACATCAGGTGAGGAGAAGGCACTGTGCACCCGTAAGGCACCCCTAAATATAAAAAACCGGCCATACTCTAAGAAGAGGGCTTTTGTGAACATCTATTTAACGATGGCTCATATACTTAAATGTAGATACTACCGGTTTCATACACCTGACAACGTTATATAAGTAGTTCCCAATGAGGAATTTGTACTGCGCCAAGTACAGACGCCTGCTCACCTATCCAATACTGTCAAACTTCTTCAATACATTCTCAACCATATCATCATCAGCCCATTTTTATGTCCCCACTGCTGGGGTACGAGCCTTCCCTATGGATGGATAGGGAGAACGGGTCATAAACCACCACGCGGGCCGAGTGCGGATTGGTGGTTATTAACGACTGCTAATGCAGCCGGGACCAACGGCTTTACGTGCCTTCCGAAGCACGGAGGAGCTCGAGATGATAAATGTTTGGTCACCCATCCGATGACCGGCCTTTGCGAAAGTTGCTTTACCTCCGCATTGGCAGACCGGGCGCGTTAAGCACTGCGCCATCGAGCTCCTCAACCATATCATTGAGGCATAAAGTTCGAAGTCTATTGAGGATATTTGACAATTGTGGTAGGTTGATGTGTTGAAGCTTAATGGCTCACAAACGGCTTCAAACCCTCTATATTTTTGAAATTGCTATCTAACGACACCCCACACTTAGGGGTAAACAAAAAAAAATTATATACCCTAAAAAACAAATTTTTCAACATTTTACTTTACCACTTTGTCGGCGTGATTAATATGTATATCCTTGCCAAATAACAGCTTTCTAGTACTAGGAGTCTATGAACTAGGTTGGGGTCAGACAGACAGACAGACATACAGACGGACATGGCGAAACTATAAGGGTTCCTTGTTGACTACGGAACCCTAAAAAAAAAGTATTATGGTGGTCGCCCAGTCAGATCGTTGACAGAATAATACCACCAGCCACCAGCTTTAGTAGACTCATGACTTGTGCTATTTCAAAACCGCCGCAGTACAAAAACGACTTCCTCACAAGATAAAAATTACGACAACCTTCGGTTCGTTATTCTGTGTGCACCGAATTTAGAACGTCAAACGTTGAATTACATTTTCAACACCAAGAGAGACTCACTACCGCTAAGAGTCGGTTATTCTGCAAGCGGGTTGAGCAAGAACATTTCAAATATTTTTAAAAGGTTGATGTAGGATTCTTAATTTAAATAATAATAAAAAAAAACAAAAGATACGAGGAGCTCGATGGCGCAGTGGTTTACACGCCCGATCTGCGATTACTATGATTAAGTACCTTTTTTCGCAAAAGGTGACAAAAAATTTAATTTATCATCTCGAGCTCCTCCGTCCTTTGGGAGGTACGTAAAGCTGCCGGTCCCGGCTGCATTAGTAGTCGTTAACAACCACCAACTCGCACTAGGCCCGCGTGGTGGCGTATGGCCCGTGCCCCATCTATGCTACTCGCATCCAGGGGCTTCAGGCAACCTTCACCAGATCGTTGGTCCACCTTGTTGGAGTTGGAGTCCACACTGCGTTTTCCGATATACAGTCGCCCCTCGAGATCTGTTCGACCCCAGCGGCCATCAGTCCTGCGAGCAATGTGCGGTTTTATTTCTTAATAAATATTTTGTCTAAACATTAATTAGTTAGTAATTAATTTAGTTGGGCACCCATCTCGCATTGTAAAAGTTGCTTAAGTCTTTAATCGCCGTGGCGGTCACCGGTGACCGACAAACAATAAATTTTCTATTGCGTCTGGTTTTGCGGCAGTCAACGTGTTAACTGTAAAGGTCACACCGCAAACGCGCCAGCCACTGCGCTATCGTTCTTTAACTCGATTCAGTCCATCGATTTACATGAAGTTATTTCTTGACAGTGGGTCACAACAAATTGTTTTCAAGAAACCTGCTCATTGAAGTACAGCCTTATCGATAAACAGTTACTGTTGTCTAGTTCTTCGAACGCGGCATGAGGGCAGTGTGCACCGTTTCCCATAATTACTGAAGTTTTTGCGATCGATACACTTCTAAGTAAGGATGAATAATGACAGGCATTGCATTTTTTAAATCACATAACCATTCCGATAACAAACGATTAACGATGCAAAGCTACAGTGGGGTCTACATATAGATAAATTGTCGAGTAGACTGAGATCTGCGGCTTATGCCGTAATGAAAATTCGTCAGATCACTGACATTGAAACAGCTACACTTGTTTACTTTAGTTATTTCCATAGCGTAATGTCGTACGGCATTTTACTGTGGGGCAATGCTGCCGACATTCAAACTATCTTTGTGCTGCAGAAGTGAGCTATTCGAGCAATTTATAACCTAAACGCTGGTAATTCTATCAGGGAGAGATTTAAAGATATTAATTAAATGACAGTTGCCTCACAATATATTATGTTATTTCCATAGCGTAATGTCGTACGACATTTTACTGTGGGGCAATGCTGCCGACATTCAAACTATCTTTGTGAAGCAGAAGCTTTACAAGCTTTTATTTAGCTTGCAATGTATGTATGTAATTTGTTCGGGTGGAATCTTGCTACTCAATTTTGAAGCAGATGTCTTCAACCGATTGAGCTGAAATTTTGTATACATGTTCAGTTCGAAGCACAATGCATGGTTAATTATGTGTGACGTCATTCTAAATCCAAGATGGCGGACTAATTATTTTTAATGCATTCCTACGTTATGGGTATCAAATAAAAGGACTTGCTACGAATAACTCGAAAAATAAAGTGACGTCACTCTAAATTCAATATGGCCGACTAAGTTTGACGACCTCCGTAGCCGAGTGGCTTGCACTCTGGACTTTGGGCGGCGCTAACTCTGAGGTCCCGGGTTCGATTCCCGGTCGCGTCAATTTCGAAAATGAACTCTTCGATATTGTGTCGGGTCTGGGTGGTTGTGGTACCGTCGTTGTTTCTGATTTCCATGAAATGAGTGCTTTAGCTACTTACCTTGGGATCAGAATAATGTGTGTGATGTTGTCTCATATTTATTTATTTACCTATTTATATAAAAAAAAAGTTTAAAGTTTTTAATGCTTGCCTACAATATGGGTATCAAATGAAAGGAATCAGATGAACAGACTGAGAAACGTGTCTAGCGATAACTAAAAAGTAAAAAATAAATTAAAAGTAAAAAACCTTTTTAAAAACAAGCTTTTATTTAAATGCGCTATAAAGAAAAAATAAACTTTTAAAACTTTATTACACAATTTTATCTTGTAACTACCTAAAGCATTGTAAATGCAAAAATTAAAAAGAATAAAAATATTTAGAAACATATTTGCTTCTAGGTAAGTTACAGAACTGTTATTAATGTTTTAATAGGGCATTATTAATAATCTTTATAAAATAACTTTTGCAACAAATTACTAAGTGATGCTGCTTTGAAAGTACCCGACCACAAACAAATTCAAATTCTTCAAATTCAAATAATTTATTCTCAACTCTCTCTCTCACTGGTGGCTGAAGTGAAGTTGCTGCATTGAAGTCTCTATCCTACTTATATTTAAAGCAGCTTTTTAAAAAGCCAACATTTTTCAGTATCATCTTAGATCATCTTATTTTTTGTTGCTAGATTCACGTACACAGTGCATACTAACTGTTATCGTAAATCTCACCTGCTCACATCTGAAAAGTAAAATATTACTTACTACTTACTTTACTAAGAAAATATCTTGCAGTAAAATTTTGAACAGAACAAAGAAACAAAATTTCAAGACCTTCGTCTCTGAGGAAATGCGAAAATCTTTTGAAGCTTATGCATAGTAATGTTATGGTTACAGTAGACAATGTGTAAAAGGAAGTAAGTAAAGCCTATGGCTGTCCCACTGATGGGCAAAGGTCTCCACTATTGAAATCAAGTCATTGCTAATGGCCTAATAACCACTCTTGCCAAATAAGGATTGGTGATAACAACACACTTTGCCCGACAATGTGTAGTTAAAGTAGTTATGCGCGGTCCCATATTGACTAGTAATTTGATCCTACAAACTGTTATTAAATCCACAAGCTTAAACAGAAATTAATGGCAATATAATAGGGTTGGTTTCGGATCACATTATCAGCTACTAAATATCCAGCTCAACTATACAATTTATAAAAAAAACCCTGTTCGATTGGAAAAAAGTACATAGATATACAAATAACATAAAAAAAAATTTAATTTTTTTTTTTAAAAATATTAGTTTTTTTTTGCTGAAATTGCTCAAATTACCCCAAAATAATGCAAATTTTATAAATGTGACCACACTTTTTAACAATGGCGGCGGCGCCAAAGGTCCTACCTACCGAAGTGCCGACAAAAGTATTGTAATGTAAGTTTTGTCATTTAACAAAATTTTTATAGGAGTAATTTTTTTCATTTTTTATTTTAAAATAATTACATAAATAGAACTGAATCTCGATACCTAATAACACCTTAACGGACCGGACAGTGTTATTTTTACATATTGTATATTGTCATATCTGTCTAAGCTTATATAAATCAAATCAAATAATTTATTTTACATACTGTTATATAGATAAGAGTTAATAAAAACATAAAGATATTAAGGTAAGCAGTCGAACAGTGGCAGAAAAGTCTTTGGCTCAGCATGTGTGTCACTGCAATAGCAAAGCCATCGCCATGACGCTGATTTTCCGTCTGAAAATCAGCGTCATGCCGAGTAGCATTCGTACTACGAGTATTAAAGTTGTTCCATGCATCAATGAATTGCATAATAAAGTGAAAATAAATAATTAGTAATTAGATTGATCGAAAAAGATCGAATTGATTGACAAAAGTGTTGAAATAATATCCACGAGAGGTATTCGAACCGCACACCATGGCATATCATGTCAGGTACATCTTTATGCTATCGTGGTTCAGTCCAATCCGCCAAAATTTATCAACAGTATCTAATATTACCTTGTTCACCAAAGTAGCCTTATTCAATGTCGACAACTACTTCATCAACGTCCGATCCCAATTTGTTACAAATATTTAAGATTAGTAAAAATTAGGCAGTTATTTATGAAATGTTTTTGTTTTGTTTATATAATTTTAACGCAAATTTTGTTGCGAAACAAATTACAAAAACACAAATGTTGAAAAAATTTCCACGGTATGTCAGAAGGGAGCAGGTTCAAATCCTGCTCGTGGATTTTTTTTCAACATTTGTGTTTTTGTAAGCTATTTATGATTTAAGGTTAGATTATAATTTTACACTGACACAGGTAAGGTCTTGCGGGGAGTATTGCTCACACATCTGGTACGGTTCCGCAAAGTACCTTCTCCATGCCTTAAGCCAGATTACAGCGTGGCGCTGTGGCAATGCATTATCACTAATACTCTCGAACCCCTGTAATTGCGTAGAGATATAGCGTCACTCAGCGTCTTCTACCGCTTGTTACACGGCGAGTGCCCTGAAGAACTCTTGACCTTATCCTACCTTCTCCCTTCTTCCATAGGAGTACACGTGCTGCTCGCCGGAGTCATCGCTTCACTGTCACAAATATCCCGTCGCACACAAAGAAATTTGGTGAATCGTTTCTTTGTCGCACCTCCAAAAGATGCAATAGTCTTACAGTACACGTTTTCCCCTTCCTATGATATGGGGTCCTTCAAACGAGTCGTGAAGAAGCATATTGTGGGCCGGCAGGGTGAGGTCAACTGATGCTGCGTTGTTTTACGCTGCACCAGTTGTATTCGCGTCTGAACTCCGTTTCCACTTAACATCAGGTGGTATGGAGTCATCGCCAACATCTATCAACCGGAGTCCTGCAGGAACCATTTTATAAACTCAACCTTCTAACTCTTCCATGTATTTACAATTTAGAAACAGCCTTTTTTGAAATGAAAATTCCGTCATATTGCGAATATAATAAAAACCCCAGTCATCAAAATAAACTTATTCTTACTGAACCCAAATAAGAAATCTTTAAAAATAGTTCTTAATTAGTTAGTTAATAGTTCAGTTCTTTAACAAAATACCAAAAAATATTAAAGCCGAAAAAAATGAAAACTTATTTAAAAAAAAATAAAGAAATATATAGCACAAAAATGCTACTACTCAATACTAAAGTACGAGTATAAGTCAGACGAAGACAATAAATAAGTTCTTAAACATGTCCACGTAAAGCTCACGCTCTGGCAACATTTTTTATTTTATATTTAATATTTTGTTTATAATTAGCATGAGTATATAAGATTAGTAATAATTTTGCGATGCTATATTACTGTGTATATACTATATTACTGTATGAAAGTGATACTGTACCTATACTTAAATAAATAAATAAAATAAACTACCACGCGGGCCCACCACGTTGGTCCCGGCTGCTAATGCAGCCGGGACCAACGGCTTTACGTGCCTTTCTTAGCACGGAGGAGCTTGAGATAATAAATTTTTGGTCACCCATCCGATGACCGGCTTTTGCGAAAGTTGCTTACACTCAGCACTCGTAGACCGGGCGCGTTAACCACTGCGCGAGCTTTTTACAGTCACGATCGGATTTTGCTACGTTTTTTTTGCATATAAAATCCTATTTGATTCACATTACCGATAAGAACTTTTACTTATCTAACGTCACTAGTAATGTAAGTATATAAATAATAACTAATATCTTACGAGTCTGCTGTTCCATATTCCACTGTTACAAAAGTATTCAAATTCATAGCGCAGTGCGGAACAGAAATCCATACTTGAACGTTAGCACTGTATTGGTCTGCATTTCAGATAATAATATATCATTTTCTTGTTTATTCTTAAAAACCTTAGAAAGGTAGCTTATTATTAAAGTAACCGCCTCTGTGGTGTATTGGTTAAGACCACCGGTTAAAACCCAGAGGTCTCGGGATCGATTTCTAACGAGTGGTACATGTTTGTGTACTCGGTTTGGTTGGTGGTTGGACTTTTTTGTCCGCCTGGCTAGCTACCACCATATTATCTAAATATGTCAACATAACATCAATGTTTGTAGCATTATTGTGTTCCGGCAGCTAGAGATAAGATAGCTAGTGCCTCACTAGGTGACTTCACCCGGGATCCTCAACTAGTGAGGCACTGGCAAATGGTGGAAGCGCACTTGTGCTTCCACCAATTGGCCTTCTCATCACTTAACATCAAGTGAGATCATAGAACTGTGTTTTTTTTAAATTGAGGATTCTGAGCAAACTGTGTTTTTTCACAAATACGCACATAATCATTATCATGAGCATTATCGAAGCACGGAGGAGCTCGAGACGATACATTATTGGTACACAAATATTGGTACAGAAAATTATAAACTCTCTTTGACGTTCCAGTTTCCAGTGAAATTGTCTTTGACAATCTTTTTCAACGACGCCTTCAGCCATACGAGGAAACCTTGCATTATAAAGAGACCACTTGCAAGAAAACAGTTTTTCAACGCCCTGTAATTTTTGTTGTCCGTAATAGAAATGTAAATATCAAACTAAAATAGGTGTGTACAACGTTATTCGGAATGGGAGTACTAAGCCGAAAGGAGGGTAAAGTATATTTTTAATTTTTTTCCTTTAGTTGATGGCTTTGTTCGATTAGCACATTTAGCCAGTGTCAAAGTAAAATGTTTTTTTGTTTTGTTTATATAACTTTAACGCAAATTTTGTCGCGAAACAAATTACATATATTATATTATATTTATAGAGGAACTAACGAAGGAAACACGAAGATTCAATTACTAAGGAATCAAGCTCGATAGAGCTGAGATGTCGCATTGTTACTAACGACCGATTGTCTTTGGCACTGATTAAAATAGTACACTGACTTCTTGGCGGAAAAATGAAGAGTCCTAAAATGTTTTTGTTTTGTTTATATAATTTTAACGCAAATTTTGTTGCGAAACAAATTACAAAAACACAATGTTGAAAAAATTTCCACGAGCAGGATTTGAACCTGCACCCTTCTGACATACCGGGTCAGGTGCTCTTCCAATTGAGCTATCGTGGTTCTAACCAGCCCGCCGAAATTATTCAACATTTTTATTTTTTTTCTACGTACTTCTTAGTAAAATAATATATCACTAGCTCGTTACTTATTTTATTTATTTTTATTTGACGAGTAATTTTTCCATGGGTAAATTGTCAGAACACAGTACATTAACACCGGAGGGCAACCCTGATTGTTTTCATCTCCAAAAATAGTTATAACTTTGTTATCCTACACCAAAACATTCAAGGCTTGCTTTCCAAAAAAGAGCTTATCGAGATAACTCTCACAGAACTTGATGCTAAATTTATTATATCCTGATGTGCTATATTTTACAGAAACTTTTTTCAAAAATGACGAAGTAAAAAATTCTTTGCCTTCAAAATTATGAACTTGCAGCACACTATGGGAGAAATAAAAAAAGAGGTGGTGCATGCATAATGGTTAAAAAATAAATAGCCTATAAAAAGTATGCATTTTTGACGACCTTTCAGCAAATTTTCACTTCGAATGCTGTGCCATTTTAATCCAAGCATGTGATATTATAGTTATCTGTGTATACCGCAGCTCAACTGCTACAAATAAAAGACATCTTGAATTAATTTTAGACAAATTAGAGCAGCTAATAAGCAAATATTTGCACAAGCACAATAAACCGAGGACAGTTATTGCAGAGGACATAAACATTAACACTATATTAAATAATAATGTAACCAGGCATCTCTTAGACATTTTAAGCAATTATAATCTGGTGCAACACATATCTCAGTCCACAAGAGGTTTATCGTGCATTGATCACATATTTAGTAATGAGAGGTGCAACGGGCACCATCCCCCCTTTATGGTTATCGGACCATGATACTGCACAGATACTGAGTTTTGAACTAAAACAAAGCCTTAAACAGATAAACAAATACACAGATTTAAGAGATGTTACTCTGAAAAGAATATTTTAAAGTTTAAAAATTATTTGGCAAGTCTCTCTTTTCTCTCTCTCTCTCTTAAATTTAATGATTTTTTCTGCCTATTATACAAATTTGGCTTTCCTGTTTGTAGGGTGACATTAAATACGAAATCGAGCTTGCATTGGATCTCAAAAGGATAAAAAAGAGTTGTGCTACTAATAGAGTCCTTCGACTAAACCATTACAAAAGGAAAACTCTTACAAAAAAAAAATACCAAACCCACTCTAAAAGTTATTACAACAAAGTAGTTACTACAAGCCAAAAAGCAATCAAACAATAAATACATCATAAAAAATAAAAATACCTGTAAAGCAACTTGGAAAATAATACAAGCCGAGACAAATACTAAACCAGAGTACAACAATTATATAGACTCCATTGAATACAACAATCAAATTATTAGTAGCCCAATGCAAATTGCCAACACATTTAACAACCATTTTATAATTTAACTATGTAATAAATCTAATGCTAATTTAAAAAAATAATCACCCAAGGATATTTTAAGTAATTCTATATATCTGATGCTGATAAATACTTTATCAGAAATATAATCAAATCTCAGAATAACACTAATTCAGAAAGGTATGACTATATATTGTACGCAAATCCTCAAGGCATGTAGCGAAGAATTATCTCCAGTTCTAACATATTTACTAAATTCATAAATATCCTCTGGAACCTTTCCTGACAGGCTAAAGCGGTCGTTGGTCAAGCATTTGTATAATAAGGTTAAAAAACCAATTGTAGACAATGAAAGACCTATAACATTAAAATCGATAATGTCAAAGGTATATGAAAAAGTTGTACTCGCCAAACTTATGTCATTTTTTGAACAATATAAGGTTCCAAAACAAGATCAATTTGGATTTCAAAAGAACAAATCGACAACACAGGCAATATTTTACTTAGTGAATGAGGTCCTAACATCAATAAATGACAAGAAATATACAACAGCCCTTTTCCTTGATATGTCACGGGCTTTTGATTTTGTTTTACACAGTCAACCTTGAACATTATGGGATCAGAGGCCCAGCCCAAAAGATATGACACAAAAATATCAGTCTGATCTTAGAGAAAATAGATATGGTGTCCCACAAGGAAGCGTGCTAGGCTCTTCTTTTCCTTATCTACTTAAATCATTTTTTTTTTGTTTTGTTTATATAATTATAACGCCAATTTTGTTGCGAAACAAATTACAAAAACACAAATGTTCCTGCTCGTGGAAATTTTTTCAACATTTGCGTTTTTGTAATACATAAATAATCTTCCCAACTTAATAAAGCATCGCTGCATCTTATTTGCTGACTATAATTCCATTATTATGACAACCGATAAAAAATTTGCATTAAATAAACATATTAATGTAATCAATAATACGATAAATATCAGCTAATATATCATAATCATAATGATAATAATCAGCTACCTGAAAAAATCAAAGAACTTATTAAAAAGTTCCATAGTATTTTTAATAGATGGCTTATCGCACACATCCTAAACTCTGTGTAAGAATATTTAAAACACAAATGCTGCAATTCGTGTACCTTGTGTTGTGATACCATAAATTCTTTGCATTGATACTCGTCGTTGTACCAAATTGTTTAATTGTGCGCATTGACATATTATTTTCTAATTTGAAATTGTACACTGACTGTAATTGTATTTATATGACTTGAATTGTAATTGCATTAGTAATTAGGGCAATTGACATTTATTATAGGCAATATTCATTTTCTTGTTAAAATGGCTCGGTATGACTTTTTAAACTTTGTTTACATACTTTGATAGGGATATTTTTTTTTTTTTTTTCATTTAGTGTATGGCTTCGTGCGATTAGCACATTTAGCCAGTGTCAAAGTAATTTTTCTTACAAGTAATACTTATATACACAATATTTCCTTCCAGTATGATGACGATGAATGATAATAGAAATGAGAAATGAGAAATGATATACCCCCAACCCCTAGAGTATCTCAGTAAAGATGTGTGGCTTTACTAATTCCTCGGGCGGACTTCTTGAGAGAATTTGAAAAGTTAAGTTACACTGTTTTGTTACATTTGCCAACACTCATGCGCACTTACGAACACTTAACGGTTAATAATCCACCATTATTTCACATTAATATTCATAATAACACAAATTTTAGAAAATAAAACAAAACCGCAGACATGACTTTTCACTTTCCCGCCAAGAAGTCTCAAGGGATATTTTTAACCACTACGTCTTTTATTTTTGTTGTAACCTTGTTGTACAAGCAAGGCTGAGGAGCTGCACCATACATCCTCAAAGTTGCTTCTTTTGGTTGTCTTAGTTGTCTTTTATTTTGTTAATTAAATTAAGTATTTTAGATTATTTCCAATTTTATTGTATATTTGCATGCTACCGTGGTTGGCTGAATGGGATGAGCGTGGAATTGTATCATCTATGTAGAATCTCCCCATATACCCTATTCATACGCAAATAAAATTAATTTCATTTCATAAACACAGTGCCTTGATCTCATCTGATGCTTAGTGATGATAAGGCCAATGATGGCAGCGCACTTCACCCGGGGATCTCAACTAGTTAGGCACTAGTGTGTGTGTCCCCACTGCTAAGGCTCGAGCTTTCCCTACGAAGGAACGGGCCTTAAACTACCACACTGGACTAGCGCGGATAAAATTGTTGGTCATCCTTTTGTTGGACTGGCCTTTACGAAAATTGCTTGACTTCAGCAATCACCATAATTTCACTGCCTCTGTGGTGTAGTGGTTAAGACTCAGAGGTCGCGGGTTCGATTCCCAAAGAGGGTTACATGCTTACATACATGTACTCGATTTAGTGGTAGTGCGTGTTTGTTAGCTACCACCATCTTTTAAATATGTCACCATACTATCATAGTAGCATTGTTGGTGTTCCGGCAGCCAGAGATAAAATCACTTAACATCACTTAATTCTATTTATTGATTGATTAACATCACTTAACATCAGGTGAGAAGAAGGCCAAGTGCTTACCCGTAGAATACAAAAAAGTCACTGAGTGAGTGTCCTTTACTCAGACAGCTATATTACGCCGTTAGTTATCTATTTTATTATTTACAAATTTCGAACACATCGAACAAGTAATGAGTGTCACAACAAATATAAATATAGCCAGCGATTTCAGCAGAATGCCGCAAGCTCTGCGAACAAGTTTGTTTGTTGTTCCTAGCTCGTTAGCGAGACGATCGGCACATGTGAGCGGTGCGGACGTACGGGCGTGTACGATGGAGAGCGAGATGGAAGACTTATGAAATTATTTATAATTTTACTCTATTGTGAATGACCCCTTTCCCTGTCATACAGGTTGTTAAAAAGAAATATCCAATTTTTTTTAGGGGTCAATCAGAATCGAATCTTCTAGAGAAAGTAAATATTATAAAAATCCACTCCTAATAAAAGTGAAGTAATTTAGTATCATATATATCATCCCACAGCTGGGCAAAGCTTTCCATCATTGAAATCAAGTCATCACTACAGTTGATGGGCATTATCTTAGTCACCACGCTTGCCAAATGACATTATTGTCTTATATAAAATTAAAATTAGTAATTTAATTGATTCAGTGGTCGTTACGGGGTATTGTCGCACTGTTTATTATAACTTAACCACAGAAAAATAACTATAGTCTCATCATAGGTATAGGTACGCAAAAGTGAGATATTTTCCGCACTGGAATTCTATTATATTTATTTACTAGCTGTAAGCCTACCGCGTCGCATGGCGTCGCCCGAATGCGCTAGAACTTCGTATTCGCTTAGTGTTTTTTCTGACTTTTTTTTCTCATAGCGTGATGTTAAATAGCCTATGGCCTTCCACAAAAATAGGGCTATCAAACTCAAAAATAATTATTCAAATCCGACTTGTGGTTCTTGAGATTAGCGCGTTCAAACAAAAAATCAAACTCTTCAGCTTTATTATATTATTAAGTATAAATTACACGTAACTGTAGCTAGGTTATTTCTATACAATATAACACCTTATTCAAATTATGACTAATCACGTTTAATTATATTTTATAATTTATATCCAAATTTGATACTTAAAATGTCACTCTGCAGGACAAAGGTCTTCTTCAAACCCTTCCATTTCTAACGATCCACAAAAATAATTGTGCCCGAACTACTGTTCAGTGACATCCGGAGTCGTCGGAAGTAATTGAGCGGCAGAGCTTCACCATCGTTCTAATTGGTCCTTTGTTTTTTAAAATCCCCTCCCCCATTTTCTACCCCACCACAAAAGCTTTGATTATGGCAACTTGACTTTTTATACGAATTGATCAGGATTAAGTTACATTGGGCGTCTTTCAGAATTAGATTAAAGTAGAAAAATATTTTATGAAATATTTTTTTTGTTCGAATCTTCTAGAATATTATGATAGGGTATCTTCCAATATTTTGATGCTGTTAAAAAGAAAGGAAATGCACTTGACGTTTCTTCTCAGTGCAGATTAGATTAGATAAGATTAGTGAGAGATTAGACTTACGAACCGATGGCTTAATGACATACTTATGAGCTATTTGTAGCCTATGCTGAAAAAATGATTTTTTTTAAAATTATTTCCTTCACTCTTGGATTATGGAGCGAAGTATTGTAGGCATTGACGTAAAGAGGAGTCCCTCTATATATATAAATAAGATTATCAATTTGTTTAATAATAATAATTATTATTATTGTTTTATTTACAACACTGATAAACAATGATAAATTTGGGCGAATTGGATAGAGCCACGATGGCATAGTTGGGTAGTGCACCTTACCCGGCAGGTCATGGTGTGCGGGTTCGAATCCCGCTAGTGGA
Source organism: Eudonia truncicolella (assembly GCA_949315975.1). Taxonomy (NCBI): domain Eukaryota; kingdom Metazoa; phylum Arthropoda; class Insecta; order Lepidoptera; family Crambidae; genus Eudonia; species Eudonia truncicolella. Next base: position 1,581,787 of record OX438848.1, on the reverse strand, counting down.
ATTTTTCAACACTGACCTTTTTTCACAGCAAGCTTTGTTCGGCAAAATATAGAACTTATCTCATTTGTCACCGAGATGTCTAAACGCGACTTAATGTATGAAATATAAAAAGTTTACGAAACGTTACTTTTGCTTTGATGTTTTATTAGGATTACGAAACGGGAAGTTCTCCATACGGGCAGTACCCAACAAACAGGAGGAACTGCTTCAGAACCATACAAATACTTACTCGTTTTCATTAACATGATCAAACATGTCAAAAAAACTAACCCTATAGGCATCCAGAATAATACCTTACCTACTGTTGATCTCAAGGGGATCTTGGAGTGAAAAGCGGACTGTATTTGAAGAGATATAATATTAATTGGTACAAGCAATTCGTGTGTCCATACAAAAGTAAAATCGGCCGGTGCCTAAGCTGTCGCGAGGCTAAAAGTCGTGGTGTGCGGCGGGCCAGGGGTCTGAAGCTGTACCCACCGCCCGCCGCTACTCCGCCGTCGTCGCTGAGAGCGGCCGAACGCCCCTCGCGCGCCGACACCTACAAAGAACCGAAACTGTTTTTGGAGTAAAGTTGTCCCTTCTATCTGTACTGACAAAACATTGGTGTGCTCGTACACACGCCTGCACATCAACCTACCACAAACTGTCAAATTTCCTCAATAGAGTTTGAACTTTATACCTGAGTCATATGGTTGACATTGTATTGAAGAAATTTGACAGTTTTGGGTAGGGTGATCTGCCGCCGTGTGTACGTACAATCTGTTGACTGCCACAGTCGGCTATATACGACAAGCGATAGCGTGCCCTACATGCCAAGAACGGCAATGATCGACATAACCTATAGTTTACAAAACACAAAATAAAGATATTGTTATCTAAAGTTTACACGAACACTATACACATGTAACCATTCACGCTGCAAAGGGTTCGAAACGTCAGGATAAACATTAATTAAAACGAATGTATAAAATAAACGCGGTTAAAAGTATATTTGGAAACTTTGGAGTCCCTATTTCAGTTGCAGTTATTACTCTGAATTAAATGCTTGGCGTACAGGGCACGGCGACGCATTTATGCTGTTGCGGTCAAAAGTTTAATAAAAGATTATAATACATTATACCCCAACCAGTATGTCGTATAGACGCGCCCACGGATCATGCATACAAAATGGCCCGTAATTAGTTCCTCTGATGGCGACACGCAACGATTTTTGATTGCCCACGCGAACGCATGTGTTTGATCCCTACAGTTTTATAATTGGCGTTTTAAGCTAATTTGTCATGGGTTATGCAGCGTGGTCGGTAGTACTTGTAAAGACCCGAATATGGCAAATAGGAAAAAAATTCAAAATCATTTATTCAGTTTAGGCTACAAGTAGCTCTTGTGAATGTCACTATGCCATCGGTTCGTAAGTCTACTCTGGGCGGGAGATCTTGTACTGAGAAGAACCGGAAAGAAACTCAGTAAGTGTCCAGCTCTTTTCTCCCTTACAGCGTCAAAAATATTGGAAAATGCCCTATCATAGCAGGACACTTTCTATTACAAATAAACACAAAATTATAGAAGACAACAACAACAAGTAAAAAAAAATATCACAAAATAAAAAAACTAAGTTAACAAATTTAAATCAGGTAAAAGTTTCAATTTCCACAATGTCATACAGTATCACTGCAGTACTCTAAAAAAATTGGTTAAGAAAAACCAAGTCAAACTACAGTAAATATTATTAAAAATAAGATAAGTATGCAAGAGCAGACCAGCTTCCACAGGCTGCACCCGACAGCAGGGTACAGACGCCTGCTCATCAACCTATCCAAAACTGTCAATTTTCTTCAATGCATTTTCAACCATATGATAAAGGCATAAAGTTGAGAGTCTATTAAGGAAATTTTACATTTTGTGGTAGGTTGATGTGCAGGCGTGTGTATATACCTACTGCGCATAGAACCCCGGAGAATTATGAACATACCTGAAAAGCAGGCCGAGATGTAGAGGTTGTTTGTAAATAAGTTAAATTGCAAAGTGACAACCCTAGGTCAAACTGGTACATTGTCCCCGGTAAAAAATAAAATAAAAGTTAAAATATGTCATGGTTGAACTAAAAAAAAAAAAATTATGGCAAATGAAATTCTGGCAAAAGGGTGTAGCCCAATATTTTTAACTGATATTCTCATCGATATTTTTAATGTTTAGCAGTCAGTGGTTGATCGTTGCATAGATAAGATAGCGTGGCGATTCGAGTGCAATATCGTTGTTGTTAGCTGACGTTTATTAGTTATACAGATCTTAGGTAATTAAGTAAGTAGGTAATTAAGTTTTCATTGAACATTAACAAAATGCCAAGACGTCATACATAAATTTGGAGTAGTTTTGTGTAGTGGAGTGGAGAGGACAAAAATGCATGTTCATTGAATTGCTTTAAATTAACACTTTAAAAGAATAATTTAATTTAACGTACATGTGTTTAAAACTATGTACTACATAAGCAAAATTCAACAGTAAGCAACCCTGGCAACGCGCCTGGACGATAGAGGGACGTAACGACCGACGTGAAGGGGGAAGTAGGTATATAAATGGCGGCGTTTGGGACTCGGTCAAAGAAGGTTCCATTCTACTGGGTTATTGTTTATTCTTATGGTCTAGTAGCTAATTTTCGGCGCTTTGATAAACGTCGCCGTAGCCAAACGGTTAAGCACTTGCGAGTCTGTTCATTGTGAGTCTGAGTTCGAACCCTAAGATAAAATTTACAATTTTGTTACTTTTATTTTATTATTTCCATTTTTGCTTTGCATATCGCTGGTTTAATTTGTTCTAAAATCTTTAAAAATGCAAATATCACCATTTAATCAGCCTTCTTCAAGCCCAAAAAATCCAGATTAAATTAAGTCATGTAAGGTATGTATAAAAGAAAGTGAGATTGATGTGAACATTACGCAAAAGGCGACGAAAAAACATGCTCCATCTTCATCGCCTGGTTTACTACAAAGATCACACGCCATTGCAACTAAGAATGATATAAGGGAAATCGTACTGGATGTTGTTCAAAGCCAAATGGCGTAACTTGTTGCTGCAATTGGCATGTCCGTAGCGAATTCCATCAAAGGTGAACTAAGTTCCATTAAGAAAGTGATGGAAGATATAAAGGAGGCAATGCTTTTCTTGGAAGAGAAATACGAGAAAACAATTACCAAAGCAGTTGATACTTGGAAGGCGGAAAGAAAAAATATGCAAGATACTATATCACAACTAACAGGCAAGGTAAACTCATTAGAGCAAAACGCACGAGCTAGTAATTTAGAAATACAGTGTGTACCTGAGAAAAAAATAAAGATATTAAAGCTATGATCGTCTATGTAGCCAAAACGGTTGAATGTAATATTAAGGAAGAAAACATACTTCATTGCACTCGTGTACCAAAATTTGACGAAGCCAACACACGTCCTAGATCAATAATTGCCCAGACGTCATCTTCACAGATGCGAGATCACCCGAACGACAAGTTTAACTATACTACTTAGCTTAACTATACTAATTTACTAAGCTATTAATATTTTTCTTAATAAAAGTTTGTGGTCTGGTAAACTTGCCAATACAGAAGATTTTAATAACATGGTAGATTTCTTGTACAGACGCCAGCACATCAACCTACCCAAAACTGTCAAATTTCTTCAATACATTTTCAACCATATCGTTAAGGCATAAAGTTCAAAGTCTATTGAAGAAAATTTGACAGTTTGTGGTAGGTTGATGTGCAGGCGTGTGTACAAAGTGATATGGGAACCAATTACATTATACGTGCCTTTAAAAAAACTAGAGGCTAGATCGACTTGTACCAACCTTGTTTGCTTTGAAAACTTTAACACAAGCAATAGATTCTTTAAAGCAAGTTGATGTGATATACACAGATTTATGAAAAACGTTCGACAAGGTCTGCTATGCAAACTGACATCATTTGGGTTTACCGGGTTAATGCTTAAATGGATAAGATCCTACATTTCTAATAGAAAGTTCTATGTTGTCGTTAATAGATGCAGTTCTAATATTCGTGATATATGCTCTGGTGTTCCTCAAGGGTCGCATCTGGGACCAATCTTATTTTATTTATTTATTAACGACCAACCAAATTGCTATAAGCATTCTTTACCATTTCTCTACGCTGATGATCTTAGGATAGGACGAGTTATAAAAGCAAAAGATGATGCGTTTAAATTGCAAGAGTACTTAGATCGCCTCGCTGACTGGTGCATGGGTAACGGTATGCTGCTCAATCCATCTAAGTGTCAACAAATTTATTATACTTGTAATATCAAACCTTATTTAACGCAGTATTATCTTAAAAATGTCGCGCTACAGAACGCGGAAGTCGTCAAGGATCTCTCAATTTATTATAACGACCAAAAACTTTCCTTTATTCCCCAAATAGACAATGTTGTTAAAAAAGCATCGAAGGTCCTTGGTTTCGTCATACGGAATGGAAATTTCAAATCTAAAATCATGCTGTACAACTCGTTGGTTCGAAGCGTTATAGAATACGGCAATGTGGTATGGCGCCCCCACTATGCCACCCACATACTTCGGATTGAACGGATTCAGAAACGATTTTCGTGGCACCTTGCATATCCTGAAGGCATTTCCAAAAAAGTTAAGTCCTATGAAGAGAGATTAAAATACTTTAAGATGGTGTTATTAGAAAAAAGGCGTGATCTTTTAGATTTGACCTTTGTATCCAAGGTGCTATTAAGCAAGGTTAACTGAACTTCACTGTTATCGTTGTTTAGTTTGAAAGTGCCCCGTTTTGTTCCTCGAAAGCCCATAACACCTCTCTGTCTTTCTTTCCGGCGCACGGTTCTGGGACCCAACTCTACCATTCCTCGCGTATCCCGTATCCTCAATTATTATAGCGATCAGGTTGACATTTTTCTGACTCGGTTGCTAAATTACGTCATATAATTTTACAGAAGTTGTAAATATCATACCTTAATACTTTTATTATTTTTGTTAACAAATACATAGTTACCGTATAAGGCACATTAAAAACAAGATGTGTCCACTTGTAAGTAGTTTGTGTATTTAGATTATATTTAATTAATTATAGTTTTATAAGATGAAAATATGTAATTCATTAACTGTAAGTGGACCTAAATAAATAAATAAATAATAATATACAATGCCTTAATGTCTATCCTCACATTGTCGCAATTAAGAAGTTACAACACAAAGTGTCGTACAAAAGGAATAATGTTAAATCTATTAGTTCATCCCAACCGCCAAATAGTTGGGTGAAATTGTTCGAATCCCCAACTTGGGTCGGTACACTACTCTCAAGTTTGAGCGTTGAACTTAGCGAGGACACCAACTTGCCAGTATTTGCGAGCTGTTATTATACAGTTTTGTGTCAACTACTTACGGTTTTGAAATGGTTTGAGAGCAAACAGGTGATATAAACGTGAAACTATTTTACACAATAACTTGCTCGTCTCTCTCGTCATTTTTGACGAAGCAATAAAGCAAAAGGTTAAGTCGAATGAGAAACAGAAATACAGTCCATTTCTGAAACTTACACCTTTTATAAAATAAAAAAAATACTAAGTAAAATGTAGGTAACATATAATGCGACACATTTGTGAGTAACATAGGTACGAATTCAACAGAAAAACCAACAAATGAAGAAATAAACAAGAGTCACCCTGAAAAATATTTTTTTTTGTAAATGTAGGTAATAATAACTCCAATACAGGCGTATTTATAAGAAAATGAGAAGCTCGATGTCGCAGTTGTTAACGCGCCCGGTCATCTCGAGCTCCTCCGTGCTTCGTAAAGCCGTTGGTCCCGGCTGCATTAGCAGTCGATAACAACCACCAATCCGCACTCGTTCCGCGTAGTGGTTTATGGCCTGTTCTCTCTATCCATCCAAAGGGAAGGCTCGTGCCCCAGCAGTGGGGACATATAATGAGCTGGTGATGATGATTAATGAAAATATAATTTAAATACATAATAATAACAGTTACTTCGTTTATTTCCCTTGAATTTCTGTAAAATAAATATTTAAGCGTTACTATCAGAAACGTCACCTTGCAACTCACCTCATCTATATACAAATAAATAAAATTGGAGTGTCTGTTTGTAATATTAAAATAACCGCTTTATACTAAATGCCTATGGATGTATACACGGTACAGACGTCTGCACATCAACCTATCCAAAACTGTCAAATTTCTTCAATACATTTTCAACCATATAGTTAAAGCACAAAGTTCAAAGTCTATTGAGGAAATTTGACAGTTTGTGGTAGTTTGATGTGCAGGCGTGTGTACATATACCAAAATAACATTTTTTACAATTTTTGTCTGTCTGTTTGTCTGTTTGTTCCGGCTAATCTCTGCAACAGCTGGACTGATTTTGGCGGGATTTTACCTGGGAGATAGCTGATGTAATAAGGAGTAACTTAGGCTACTTTTTTTTTAGAAATTTATTTATTTTTACAAAAACACAAATGTTGAAAAAATTTCTAAGAGCAGGATTTCAACCTGCACCCTTCTGACATACCGGGTCAGGTGCTCTTTTAATTGAGCTATCGTGGTTCTAACCAGCCCGCCGAAATTATTCAACACTATTTACTTTTTTACTTTGAAAGCCAAAGGCGCCAATTCAATGTCAACAACTACCGTCATTAACATCCTATCATAATATTTTTACAAATACTAAAGATCATTTAAGAAGTAGGCAAGCTATTTATAAAATGTTTTTGTTTTGTTTATATAATTTTAACGCAAACTTTGTTGCGAAACAAATTACAAAAACACAAATGTTGAAAAATTTTCTATTATTTTCTTTTATTTTCGATAGCTCATTTGGAAGAGCACCTGACCCGGTATGTCAGAAGGGCGCAGGTTCAAATCCTGCTCGTGGAAATTTTTTCAACATTTGTGTTTTTGTAATTTGTTTCGCAACAAAGTTTGCGTTAAAATTATATAAACAAAACAAAAACATTTTATTTATTTTTATTAGTATAATACGAGTAAAAGTAAACAAATAATAAAAAATAACTATTCCGCGCGGACGAAGTCGCAGGCTCAGCTAGTTGTTAAATAAGATCTCTGCCTAAATTAAGGTGAACATTTATTTTTATTTGTTGAACACCGTTCCACTCGAGACGCGAGCGCGTAGCGGGAGTAATTAAGTTACGTTTTGTATGTTAACAGGTTTAGGTATCGGTTCGCTGATGTAATCACTTCGGCTTTGGAGTGGATCGATCTTCTACTTCTATGTCGTAACTCGTTTTATGTACAGACGCATGCACATCAACCTATCCAAAACTGTCAAATTTCTTTAATAAATGTTTAACCATATTTCATTCACATAAAGCTCAAAATCTATTGAGGAAATTAGACAGTTTGTGGTAGTCTGATACGTAGGCGTGTGTATGTGAGGCGTGATTGTAACGTAATTAACACATCCTGGAAGTAGTTCGATAAGAAGCTACTACGAATTCAGCCATTTATATCTCCATCATTGCTAAAATAATTCACAAGAAGAAAAATTTAAACGCATAATGGTGCGCCGACCAAAAAAAGCCAGAAGTGTAGACACGGTTAAGTTGATATATGATGAAAAACTATTGTATTACATAAACAAAATATATATTTAATAGGAACGTGTTTACAATTAGTCCGACCCATAAATTCATAACACACTATATTTTTTTCTACAATATCATTTAAATTTAGGCAAAAATCATGAAAACGAGTGGCGCCGTTTAGTTGATATCTTATAGTTTATGTAAATTATTATACCTATAATTATGTCTAAACAATCACCAATGTCTTAACTACAAATAGTCCGTCCCACATTTTCGATTTATCTAGCAGTTTATTATTATTTTTAAAATTAACACGCTAAATTCCCCATACAAAATTATTATGGCCGCGCGGCATCAAATAAATATGGACGAAGACATTTCAAATAAAATATATTATGACACTTGTCACTTACAGACGGCGCGCAATGTTTTTTTTTGTTGTTAAAGTTATTTTGTTTGTACGTACGATGTAATTCCGCGTCGTCGTTTTTAACTGTTTATTTGTCACATTAATCATACTGGTGTTGTCCATCATTACAATTAAACTTTATTTTGATGGTTATCAATGTAAAATACATCTGATTATGAGCTGTTAGCACCACGTACGTTCCCTAAAATATGGTTGAGCGAAGCGATGGCTGATTCATATGTCATACTCGTGAACGGGTGCTGCCTGTGGAGGCTGGTCTGCTCTTGCATACTTATCTTATTTTTAATATTATTTACTGTAGTTTGACTTGGTTTTTCTTAACCAATTTTTTTTTTTTTGAGTACTGTATTGGTACTGTATGACATTGTGGAAATTGAAACTTTTACCTGATGTAAATTTGTTAACTTAGTTTTTTTTTTTTTTTTTTATTTTGTGATATTTTTGTTTTTTATTTACATGTTGTGGTTGTCTTCTATAATTTTGTGTTTATTTGTAATGGAAAGTGTCCTGCTATGATAGGGCATTTTCCAATATTTTTGACGCTGTAAGGGAGAAAAGAGCTGGACACTTGCTGAGTTTCTTGCCGGTTCTTCTCAGTACGAGATCTCCCGCCCAGAGTAGACTTACGAACCGATGGCATAGTGACATTCACAAGAGCTACTTGTAGCCTAAACTGAATAAATGATTTTGAATTTTGAATTTTTTTTGAACGTAGGACCATCGATTTTGAACTCTACTGCGAACAACTGATGAGATTAAAGCAAGAAGTTGAGAGAAAGCGGCCGGAATTAATCAACAGAAGGGGTGTGGTTTTTCATTAAGATAACGCTAGATCTCACACATCTTTAGCCACTCAGCAAAAAATAAGAGAGTTTGGCTGGGAGGTGTCAATGCATCCGCCGTATAGTCCTGACATTGCACCTTCCGATTTCCACCTGTTTCGGTCGCTTCAGAATTTTTTAGGCAGTGTCAGGTTAACATCACAAGAGGACTGCCAAAACCACTTGTCGCGGTATTTTGTTCAGAAGCCCCAAAATTTCTATAGCAATGGGATCCCTACCTACAAGATGGCAAAAAGTTATCGAACAAAATGGCACCTACATACTTTAGTTATATGTAAATAAACTATATTAAAAAATGTTTTGAATTTTCTTAAAAAAATACGAAGAAACTTTTTTCCCAACCTATTAGAACACCGCACGGCAACTAGCGCTGCGGCCGCAACCGCAAACTAGTTGACAGCGTCTGAAGAGGATGCCCGCGCCGCGCACGCGCCGAGAGATCGCTTCGGTCATCTAAATATCCGCGTTAGGAGTGTTAAACCTATGAGAGGTCACGCGCTGGTAGTTCAAGTCTGTGCTCCAGCCACCGGCCACCAACCTCGAGCCGGTTCCGACTGCTCGCCCGCCTGCCGCACACGTGTCATCTGCTGGTCGCTGATCAAAGGTATGTTCCGTGTCCATATCCGCGAACGGCGTACCTATTTATCTTGTTACCAACCCTCGAACCGTCCGAAACATCCCTTAGCTTAGTATAACACTAAATAGCAGAACCTCGCCCGCGCCGCCATTTTTGTCCATCTCGCCAAACCATTTTGGTCTTCGAGCCGCAACACCAGATAACAACAAATTATTGATTTCAGCACATTATAAATTTAAATGACATCCCCTTCTTTAAAACATTAACCTATTTTTTATTTGACCTACGCACTTAGAGCGTTAATGCTCTAAGCCTTACGCATGACTCAGTAGTCTGCCGCTAAAAAGCTGTCAAAATCAAAAGCAGTGAAAAAGTTCAGTGCTTACATCAGCCTTCCCGGTACCATAATGGTCAGTGCAGCCGCCCGGATTGCGGAAGACCCAGGTTAGATTCCTGGCTGGGTCGAGTGGGCATTTAATTTTTTCAATATATTTTATAAATATTTACTAAACATGAATTTGTGTAAACTATTAACTTTTTAATAAACATTCAATTGACGGAACACAATTAAATAGTGACGTCATAGTCGGCCATTAAAAAAATGTTGCCTAAATTTTTAACACTTTAAGCACTCTGGTGATGCTGATCAAGCTAGAAAACAACTATTATTACCAGGGTGCCTAGTGCGAGTTTCATTCGCAATTCGATCACGTAACGAAAGCGAGAATTTGTGTGGCAAAATGTTAACACTTTCTCGTATGTCGCCAGGAGGCGCTGCTTCAATGCCATACTTATTTTCGTTTTCGTTAACGTAATCGAATGAATACGGATAGTAAACAAAACTCGCACTAGGTACTTTGATACACGGATACACGAGTCTTAATTCGATGGCCACATGGAAACTCACGAATCACACAAAAACCTGATTGATTTGCCAAATGTGTTGAATAATTCCTTTTTGGTAACTGACTGTTACTAAATTGAAAATTTCTAATCAGAAATTTTGTAAATAGAATTTTGATTTGTACTCGTACTTCTAATTATAACGAAAGAGGTTACACGCTTTTGTTTCAACCAAGAGCTTTTTTTGCCAATATCGTGTATTATATTTTTTAAGCAATAAAGTTTGAATGATGTAATGAGCAGACATCGATTTAAATCAGCAGAGTATAAGTTTATAATTCATAACACTTAAAAATTAATAAACAACCGTTAATAATAAAAATAACGTTATGAAAATATTCTTGAAAATGATTTTTTCATATTTTATTTTAGAAAATATTAGCGCCGTAGAAATCTATGTCATACCGACAGACAGACTCACATACCAAAGCTATAAGGTTCAATACGCAATTGCAAATTGATGAGTTAGAACGTGACATTTCTTTAAAAATCCAATTACATTTTGACGCCGGAAGAGCAACGTAAATTCTTTCCCAATTCGTAAAGCAAAATATCGTTAAAATTTGTATTAATTTTGCGTCTCCGCGCCTCCCCCTTATTTTCCGATTGTTTTCACTCCCATTTTATGACTGAAATACGTATTTTAAGTGTCCCTTTTTTATTGCCTACTTGTTATCAGACTCTGGATTGGTCCAATAAAATACTTAAGATTTTATCAGGCTGGTTCCCGAGCCTATAAAGTTGCGTACTGGTTCGTCGTTCATTCATTATGGCGAAGTAAAATGGTATTGCGCAGTAACGTTTTACTGCAAACGGAAGCTGTTACCGAACAGTTGTAACGACAGTTGATTGATCAATCAATTGGGTTTAGCACACCTTAGAGCTTACTGACGAAATCAAAGAATCCAACCATTTATTTAGTTTTTAGACGTATATATGGTTTCTGGATTAATTTGGTACGCGTTACTGTGGCTTACAAGATTTGAGTTCTGATGTTTAAGTATATAGTAAGTAACAATTAGCTGGTTATTGCAGATTTAAAAATAAGAAATAAAATCACGGAAAAAAGATAATTCTCCATACTACAAACAATAGAAGTTTTACAAAATCAGACTCAGATCAGAGAACCAAAGATTTTTTTCTAGCGCGAACTTTAGTATTGAAATCGTAAATTCGTGATGACTTTATAGATATAGTATCTATCGTTGTTTCTCTGAGGGAGAGAGTCCCTCTTATTACACCACAGAACACCACGCAATTTTTGTTCCGTTGACGGATTTTAGTTTTCCACTTTATAACAAGAAGTTTCAAAATGCGACAGTTTTTATGCGAGGTCGAATGCATAATTTTTTATAACGGAACTTTTCAAAAAGCAGGAACTAGAGAGTCGGGGGTGCATTGAATTTTTACATTTTTCTTTAAAGCACTTCTCACTGCCACTACTGCAAGGACTGGCCTCTGTCGTCGAGTACTACTTATGGACAGGGCTGTCCAACATTTGTTTTAATAATTACATTTTTTTTATTATTATTATTAGCCGGGACCGTATCTGGAACCTCTAGGTGTGAGACCTGTGGTCGGATCACTAGGCCACAGAGACAGTAGCACGTACCTGTTTATAGCGTGTCATAGGTCATAGGTGACGATGACAGCATGTCTCCATAAAAAAAAATTAACTGTTTGTTTTTTATTGAATCTACAAAAGCAGTGCCGCTATCTCCTGTTGGAGGTCAAGAATCCACCGGGTCGCTGATCCAGTAAAGTAAGTAAGCATTTTTTTATTGAAAAGTAGGCAAATTACTGTTAACAGAAGTAAAGACAGCTAGTTGAGCAAGAGTGTTATTGTTTGTGACCAAAGACAGACACTAATCGTATCTTTATACGCAATTAATTCAATATATTCGAGATTGACTTTTCGTTCCACGTAGATAGAAGGCGTATTACAATAAAAAAATATAAAAAATCCTCCCAAAAAAAAAAAAAATTAATTGCAAATTTCTTTCTGTGCCAACCCTAGCATTTAGCATTCGTTGAGGGCAGTCATCTTGGCTTTGTGCCATATTGGCACTGGACTTATATGAAATTGTCCTTAGACTAAGCGTAAATATTTATAAAGACTCTCATTAGTATACAGAGGCGAATCTAATGTTATTCCTGTTCTAAATACTTTTCACAGTTTTTCTCTAGATAAAAGGAAAGTGGAAAAAGATCAGTATTTTCAAGTATTTTTTATTATTAGAACGATTTAACTAAACTTATCGTCGTATTATTAAAGAAAAAATATTTAAATATGTCGCCATAACATCAATGTGTATTGCATTGTTGTGTTCAGGCAGCTAGAGATAAAATAGCCAGATAGCCAGTGCCTCAGTCTGTTGAGGATTCCGGGTGCAGTGCGTTTCCACGTTCGGCCTTATTATCACTTAACAGGTTAGATGAAGGCCAAGTGCTTACCCGTAAATTACGAAGGCTACAACCGGAGGATGCAAAAAAATACAAAATTTAATAAAATATATTTAATAAAGAAATTACAATGTAAAATTATAAAGTAATTATAGCGTGACAATTGATCGATGTCAGAAACAAAAGTGTTGAAACTTGGCGACGCGTAGCTCGGCGTCCGGGAAGTCACGTTGTGCTGGGTCAGCGCCTCGTGCCGGGCAGTTTCCATAGAACGCAATAAGTAGGTAAATGCTGATCGGCGATATTGCGGGCGCAGCTACACGTAACACCTCCCCCCGCAGTTCAGCAACTATTTGAGAACTCTGTTGGAGATAGTTGCTGAGATGTTCCTGTGGTCTACTTTTATCTCGCTGGGGTTGGTAGATCTCATCTCTGGAATAGCATAGATGCCATGAGGCACATCAGTGCTACATTCTATGATGACGTTTTTCTTTCGTAGGCAGCGCGTTCGTAGTCGGTGGCTTGCTACGGCGGTTATGAGTGCTACGAGTGATAGCAATATTACGTAGACTGGAATTGTAGTGTGGTATACAGATTGCTCGGCAGATGAATTAAGACGAACTGGTGTCTCCAGGGATACCTTCGTGTTCACAGCATGCAGATTTTCCAGATTAATAGAGTGTAATACAACAGATGAATGTACTGGGTGCTCCGTTTCATTATACTGAGGCATTTCCATGATCTTCACGACGTGACCTTTTATGTGCTCGTTCGTATTGACTATGGTGAACTCAGGCGTTATAAGATGACAGTTAAACGGGATAACGATCAGGTAGCTTCCTTGCAGGGTTCTATATTGCTCTTGTCCGCAGGTTATCTTGACTTTGGTTGGCCTTGGGAATGACAGGGTGTAGTGCCTATCATCGAGTTGTTCGAGGGCTTCTTTCATCAGGACGACCGTAGATGGCTTACAGGATTTACAAAGTTCTTGCTTGATGATCAGATGCTGTATACAGTCAAGTTCATCTCGTATTCTATAGTTAGATGTACTCTGGCAGAGAAACCATGAGTTGATCTTCGGACATTCTGTCTCTATGTACAAATAATCTTTACCAGAAATTGCAATGTAGGGTGAGGTAGGTATAAGGATCATATGGTTTTTATTCGGGACAACAGAAAGCTTATAAAGGTCATAAGGTAAGGGATAGGCAATCGGCACTTTAATTACTACAGTAATGCGTTTATCTGTGTAAAAATATCCTAACTTAATTATATCATAAAAATCTCTATAATCTACGTCAAGGATTTCATCTCGTGAATACATAATCCTTATTTTACTAAGTATGTCCTTAAGATCATCTACACTAAGTACGAAATGGGGAGTGCTCGATGCACGAATAAATGCTAACGTATTTTCTAACTTAAATAACTCTTGAGATAAATCTTCGATGTTATCTCCTAAGATAATCAAGTGTTGTGCCAGATGGGCATATTTTATTAAATCCGTTTCTCTCTTACTATCACTTTCCATAATTACATTTAAAACTGTACTGATTTTATTTTGATTATTTACTATGTCATCTAAAACTTTCGAACTGCGCGAAATCCATTCTTTATTTAAGGTTATATGATCGTTTATCTCTGTTTCTAATTTTAATTCATTGCTCTGAAGATTATTTAATGCTTTATTATATTTTATAGCGTCTTTATAGTCTAGATTGCCAGAAATACTTTTAATTACCGAACCGAGTCCGTCAATGAGACCTCTTTTATTACGATTTGGTTCAAACGTATGCAATTGATCAGAAATTTTACTAAGCTTGCTACTAAGGTGTTCAATATGAGGGTCATAGAGAGATAACGTTTTGTTGTTTAGTTGAGGTCTAAACTCGAGAAGTTGCGATTTAACTAGTTCAACTTGTGTTTGAATATTATTAAGGTCTATATAATTAAGAAAGGAATGGTAGTGAGCTACAATTTTAGTAGGTCCTAGTTTAAAGGGGAGTAAACCTGGTCCATCGTCCAAGGTGTCAATCGTTACATCTTGACCTCGAGTCAGTTGGAGCAGTGACGTTAGTAGAAGTATCCTGCAACAAGGTAGGATCTTTAGGGCTTCGTTTCAGTCGTGATTTGGCGACGGGGCCGCGCTTCTTTTTAGTATAAATATGTATGGGAAGATCAGCGAGAACCGTGTCTTGTGTAAATCTGGGGGCTAGCTTTTGTCTACTGGCCAAAGGGTTTCGAACAAATACTTGTTGATCAGGGAAGTATTCCTTTTCAGGTTCGCGGTCTTTATTTCTAGTTTCAGTCAACTCAGTCCTGTGATGCAGTGAAGATTCATTTATTAAATCGTATACTTGGTTTATTCTTTTTTTATGGTCTAATGAGTACTGCTGTAATAGGTATTCTGTCAAGTCTATATCTAGCGGGTCGCGTGGGTCAAAGTGTCCTGTAATTAAGTCTAAGGGTCTACACTTGGTGAAGCTGTGAATGGAACTGTTATAAGCCAATACTGCGTACGGCATGAGGTTAACTACGGGTTCATTACGTTTTTCTAGCATTAATATTCTTAGATGTTCCAGGATTGTAGAATGAAATCGTTCTACAATGCCGTTGTCATTAGGAGTGTGCGCAAGGATTTTATGGTGCTGAATTTTGTGAAGTCTCGTAAATTCAGAAAATAATTGATTGGTGAATTCAGGTCCTTGGTCTGTAACTATAGTGAAAGGGATGCCATGATGCGTAGAAAATCTTAAAAGGGCTTGAACAACACTTAGGGCAGTACCGTCTCTAAGATAATAAGCTTGAGCGTATTTCGAGAAAGCGTCAACTAGTGTTAGATACTTTTCATTTTGCGCTGTAAACAGATCGAGATGAATTATTTCAAATGGTTTAGTAGGAGGTGGGACTATAGAAAATTTTTGTTTAATGGGATGTCGGTCATATTTGGCTTGACCGCAGATGCTGCATTCATTTATATATTTGGTGATATGTTCTCTCATCTTAGGCCAGTAATACCGAGATGATAAAGATAAAAAGCATTCGTTAATACCACGATGGTTGGTTTTTCCTTCGTGATACTTTTGTATGATTTCTTGTTGTCGTAAGTACTCTTTTACGTTCTCTAATTCTATTTTAGTCATTATAAGGTTCATAGAAGAACTTTTAAACTTGTCTTGTATAATAGGTATAATTTTGTACATGGCCAAAGGTGGGTGGATTATAAGACCTGTTCTAACTTTAGGATTCACATATTCTTTTATTGCAGTTATTACATCTTCTTCAAGGTTAGACTCCGAGAGTTGAATAGTCGTTCTAGTATGAGTGTCGAATGGTTTAGTCACTATAGGTCGTTTCTTAATGTCACCTACTACCATAAAACATATTTGGCGGTTGAATTTATTGAGAGGATCATCTGATATGGGTATCTCTAAGATAGGGTGTTCTGCGCTAGTGTGAGCGGTCACCGTAGTGGAGCCGGTTAAAGATGGTGGCTTTTCTGAGTGATTCACTATAATGGAGCTAGTGTCTTCGTTATTTATCTCGATTCGAGATAAAGCGTCGGCGTTGGTATTGTGTTTGCCTTGCTTATAGACTGTAGTGAAATTATACTCGCTCAATTTTAATCTCCAGCGGGTCAATCTAGAGTTTGGCTCTTTTAGATTCATGACCCACTGTAGTGGCTTATGATCTGTAACTACTTTAAATTTTCTTCCGAATAAATAAGGCCGAAAATATTTGGTTGCCCAAACTATCGCCAATAGTTCTTTTTCTATAGTGCTGTAGTTGATCTCGCTAGAATTTAGAGTTCTGGATGCGTACGCTATTGGTTTATCACTACCAATGGTGCCTTGTGAGAGAATGGCGCCTATGGCGTAGTTGGAAGCATCAGTAGTTAATATGAAGTCTTTGTCGAAGTCCGGATACTGTAAGATAGGATCGTTCGTCAATAGTGTTTTACAAGTCTCGAAACAGTTAATATAGTTTACGTCGTTATATGTAATTTTAGAACCTTTTTTTAAACAATGAGTCATTGGCTTTGTTATACGGGCAAAATCGGGAATGAATTTACGGTAGTATCCTAATAACCCTAAAAATCGTTTTATTTCAGTTGCTGTCTTAGGTAGTGGAAATTTTTGGATGGCCATGATTTTATCTGGATTGGGTTTTATCCCATCTTTACTTATGATGTGTCCTAAATATGCAGTTTCTAATTTTAAAAATTCTGATTTATCCATTTGAATCTTGAAGTTTGATTCTCTCAATCTTTTAAATACTTTTTCTAAATTTAACATGTGTTCTTGCAGCGATACGCTAAAAACGATGATATCATCAAGGTAAACGAGGCAGACTACGTTCTGGAGGTCCCTGAGGACGTTATCCATCACGCGCTGAAATGTGGATGGAGAATTCTTTAGACCCATGGGCATACGCAAAAATTCAAAGTGCCCATGTTCTACATTAAAGGCCGTTTTCTGTATATCTGCTGGATTCATCTCGACTTGGTAGAATCCGCTGGCAAGGTCAAGTGTGGTAAAATAATGACAGTTACCTAACTTATCCAGAACATCAGTGATATTCGGGATCGGGTACTTGTCGTCGATGGTCTTTTCATTAACTTTTCTAAAGTCTACAACTATGCGCCATTTTGTTTTTCCTGACGCATCCGCTTTCTTTGGAACTACCCAGATGGGGGAGCTCCAAGCTGACTGTGAAGGTTGAATAATGCCTTGATCTAACATTTTAGATATTTGATCTTGGACTTCTTGTCTGTGAATGAAAGGGTACCGATAGGTTTTAGTATACACTGGTATTTCATCCGTGGTTCGGATGCTGTGCTTGATCTTATTGGTGAAGGTCAAGGGTTCACCTTCGATGTAGAAGACATCAGCGTATTGAGCGCAAAGTGACTCTAAATTGACTCGCTCTTCAGGATTCAAATAGTCGGTACGTAAGCGTGATAGTACGTCGTCTACGCGACTAGAAGGTTGTTCGGTACGAGTGCACTGAACGTTGAAAAGTTCCGCGCTAACTGGTCTGTCCATTGAGAACACTATGTCATATCGGGAAGGATTAATAACTTCAACTATGCCACGGTTGTTTGTTACTGTGGTCACACAATCTTTTATATAGCAGTTAGAGATAACTTGTTCAGATATGAACACATCACCATCATGATAATTTACTGGAATCCGTACTAACTTAGAAGTGTTAGCCGGTATAATTTCTTCATATAGGTTGCAGTTACGAGAGTCGTACATTAGTAAAGGTATTCGAGATTGCCGTGTAACTAAAACTTTATTTTTTAAATCAATACTAGACTCTAATTTTTCTAATAGATCATAACCAATCAAACCGTCAAAGTAATCGTGAAATTTATATATGAATAAAGTTATATCGTTTTTTTCATTAAATTCCGGGAAAAAAGGTAAAGTAATCGAGTAATCGTTTCGCGTAGTAGCGTGAATATTCGTTACTTCAAAAGGGTCATAGTTACATGGTAACTCTGAGAAGAATCTTTCTACAGCTTCTGGGCTTATAAAAGACTGATTCGCACCTGTATCAATAAGTAATTTAAGAGGTGGATTTAAAATCTGTATGTATGGCAATTGACGTTGCGTCTGTAAATTAATTTCTATTTTAGTTTTTCTGATTTGGAGGTTTTCTGAAAATCCTCATTATCGGCCAAAGGAACCTCGTCCTGGGTTTCCTCTACGGATACGGGAACATACTCCGGATAATAAGATTGTTGCCCGTATAAATTATCGTAAGCAAAGTCGGGATTATCATAGTAGTCTTGTTGGTAGTTATCACTGTAATAGTCAGTCGGCTCATAAGAAAACTGTGGCTCAAAAGATTCATTAAAATTTAGTTCTCTAGTTTTAAAATAATTTGAAGGTGGCGGATTGCCGAATTTACTCCAATCATGTGGCGTACGTAACGGAAGAGGTTTAGCTACGTAGTGACTGACGCCGCTCATAGGTTGAGGCGCGTTACTCGCGTTTTTATGAAATGGGAATCCCGTGTTCCTCTGAGGTGGTCTAAAAACATTACTCTGAGGTCTATAATTCGGCGGAGGCGCCGCGAACATCTGCTGGGTACGTGTTGGGCCACTATGGAGAGGCGTTTGGGGCTTCCAAAACTGCATTGGCCTCTGTGGCTGTGCTAAGAAAGGTCTAGAAGGACCTGGCATGTTTGGCATATTAAATGGTTTTTGCGGAGTAAAATTAAAAGATCTATAGGGCGATAAAGCGACTGGTGGCGGTGAGCTGTAAGAAGTAAATTTGGGTTGATTAAATGAAGACGTGGACTGCGACTTTCTATCGGGAAGCTGCTCGTTCCGTTGCTGCAGATATAATGTATTCATCTCGTCATGAACATATTCTAACGCTTTTTCTATGCTATCAGGCCGCATACAGCGAATTTGAGAGCCTAGTGGATCGCGAAGGCCACGTAGGTATGACTGTAGGGTTAATTTCCTGTAAAGGGCACGTTTAGCCTCTACGGTGCTTGACACGGTTTCGTGTAAACTAATATAAGTCATGATCATGCTGAAGAGGTTTTGGCACTGCTCATAAAATTCCTGTGGGCTTGCCGAACCCTGAGTAAGAAGTGACAAATCATTATAAAGTGAGGTCTCATCACGTTGATCAGCGAAGTTATTAATGAGCGTCCTACGAATCGCATCCCAGGTTTCCGGGATACCATTAGAGTTAATGGTACGGGCTGCGGGCCCGGTTACTTTGTTCAATATACCGTTAATGAGAGCAAGATTACTCAGTGCGTAACCCTGTTCATTATGCATATATTGCGTTACCAACTGATCGCATAAATTTATAAATCGCGTTAAGACGTTTGAATTGCCGTCAAATTCGGGGACCAGCCGAAGGGCCTTATAGATTTGGTCCACAATTGCGTCAGACATATTGGGTAGTGGTACTTCGTTCTCGTTAACAATATCTAAATTTCTATGTGAATCTAACTCTAACAATCTACGATTAATACCTAACCTAGGAGACCGTGATTGCCGCGGATGGAAAATCTTGGAACACTTATAAGAACAATGAAAAAAAAAAGGAAAGCAACTCTAGTTAGATCTAGGTACTTACATATGCATTTTTCGTTTCTCTGCCTGTATCGATTTCTGGATACTCCTCTGGAATGTAGCTCTTGTAGGTTCGGGATAGCCGGATGCCGTGATCGATTCACTGACTCTACTTTACGACTATCCTACCGACTGCGCCAATTACGAAGGCTACAACCGGAGGATGCAAAAAAATACAAAATTTAATAAAATATATTTAATAAAGAAATTACAATGTAAAATTATAAAGTAATTATAGCGTGACAATTGATCGATGTCAGAAACAAAAGTGTTGAAACTTGGCGACGCGTAGCTCGGCGTCCGGGAAGTCACGTTGTGCTGGGTCAGCGCCTCGTGCCGGGCAGTTTCCATAGAACGCAATAAGTAGGTAAATGCTGATCGGCGATATTGCGGGCGCAGCTACACGTAACACGTATGATAATACGGGTATATAAAATAAACAAAAATAAAAAAATAAACAGAGCGTAAGCTTCGAATAGTTGGAAGGCTAAGGTTTGAAGGTGGGGTCCTCAAAAGTGGGGACCTGTTATAGGATCGAGGGGATACATGTGCTGGCCGACTAATTCGTCTGATAGAGGCGAAAAAGAAACGAGAATTGTACGCGTATGGACGCGTTAATCATCGGCCTCCGGATGGACTTGGACAAAACCAAGATTATGTTCAACGAACATGCCCTTCCGGGACCGATTGCAGTTCAAGGCAGTACTCTCGAAGTTGTTAAGGAGTATGTGTACCTCGGGCAAACTCTGCAGTTGGGTAGAAACAACTTCGAGAAAGAGGCCAAGAAGAAGCCAAGAAGGATACATCTAGGCTGGGCAGCATATGGGAAATTACGTCGGGTCTTTACGTCGCTTATCCCATAGAGTCTAAAGATGAAAGTCTTCAATCAGTGCGTCCTACCCGTCATTACATACTAAGCCTGGTCCACAAATTTAAAGTCGCTCAGCGAGCTATGGAAAGGGCTATGCTTGGAGTTTCTCTGAGAGATCGGATCCGGAACGAGATTATCCGACAGAGAACCAAAATCGTCGACATAGCCCACAGGATTAGCAAGCTGAAGTGGCAGTGGGTCGGCCATATTAGTCGCAGAACCGATAACCGATGGGGTAAACGACTTCTTGAGTGGAGACCTCGTATCGGCAAACGTAGTGTAAGACTATAGCTCAAAAAATGAAATATATGACAAAACAGGTACAGACGCCTGCACGTCGACCTATCCAAAACTGTCAAATTTCTTCAATACAACATCAACCATATGACTTAGGGATAAAATTCGAAGTCTATTGAGGATATTTGACAGTTTGTGATAGGTTGATGTGCAGGCGTGTGTACATATTTATGATTACGCACCAATCTTTAACTGTTTTTAATACTCGTAAATATTTTAAGGTCATCTGCATAAAGTAGACATTTACAGTTTAGTCGGCCAATTAGATCGTTAAAAATTGCAAGTAGCAAAGGGGTAAAATGGCAACCTTGAGGAACACTTGAGGTCACGTCGATAGCAGCAGACTTGTATCCCCTAAGAGCTACTAATTGACTTCTATGTGCAAGATAAGAGCATATCCATCTATAGAGATTAACCCTGAATACCGTATTTGTATAAATTGTAAGATAAAATTGAATGATTGACCTTATCAAATGCCTTATAAAAATCTGTGTATATAGAGTCCACTTGACCACTAGCTGCAAAAACGTTACATAAATAGTTCTTACATTCTAGGAGATTAGTAACAGTGGAGCGACCCTTTACAAAGCCATGTTGTTTTTCAGAAATTGACTGCTTCACATGATTATAAATATAACCGTATATAACCGACTCAAATACTTTAGCGAGACAGGATAAAATACTAATAGGTCGATAATTCTCACATACAGATCTACACCCAATTTCATAAATAGGGACGACATGGGCAACGCTCCATAATGCAGGGAATACACCATAATGGAGGGATTAATGTTTATGGATAAATAATTAACGTAATGGAACTGAAAATGAAAAATCTTTATTGAAACAGCCACCAAATTACGTTTCATTCTAGAAATAGCTTCTGATTCTTTTAAACTTAAAAAAAATATTATAAAATTTTTATTTTAGTATAAAATTATGTAAACATTGTTTTAAAAACATAATACCTACATTTTGGATTAACAAAAGTCATTGACGTCATTAACTTTTAAATTCTGATTCTGTAACTTAAACAGATGGAAATGAAGTAACAAAAATATAATACATCATCATCATCATCATCAGCTTATACTAGTCCAATGCTGGACCTATGCCTCTAATACCTACTCCTACATTTTCTAAAATCAACAAATTCCGTAGCTTACAAAGAAATACAATTAATATTAAAAGCGTTTTTACTTCATCTGTGATTTGCTGAGTAGAGTGTAGTAACTGTACGCGCCTCTTAAAATCTGAAACATAAAATTCTTTGATTATATACAGTCAATGACATAAACTAATTCGCCTATATACTCTCCCATGCTGGGCCAAAGCCTCAAACATCGAAATCAAGTTCTCACTACAATTGATGGATATTGGCTTAAAAAACCACGCTTGCCAAATGCGGGTTGATGATCATAAATCCGGGCTATGTATCAAAAAGTTCGAAACACACTTTGCCCAACCTGGGAATTGAACCGAATGGGAATTGAACGCTTTGCCATTTGGCCACTAAAGCGTCTCGTAAAGAAAAGTTCAAGATCAGAAAAGAAAACGCATTTTTCTAACAAATAATTAATTATTTTTTTTGTGCTTTTTCAATGCTGAACCTTTAAATTAGGTCTTCTATAAAAAATATTGATATTTTATTAGCACATTTAAGAACGAACCCCCTTATTCATAAAAACTATTTGAGCATTATTTAGTTAAATATTGTTTTGTCAACGTCACACAAACGCCATTTTGAATTTGAGAAAAAGAGACAAAACAATGATTGACTAAATAATGCGTAAATAGTTTTTTTATGAATAAGAAAGTAAGTCATCAATATAAAGAGCTCAAGTATCAGCAGAGACTAGGTATAAATTAAAAAAATTAAATAAGACTTTTTTTTTCATCAACTGATGAATACAATACAACATGTTTTTAGTACATTATTTTCATCTATAACCATCCGTTTGGTCAGCGATGAAGCAGCTAAGCCGCGCTTTTTTAACCGACTTGATTTACCAATTTGGAGATTTCAAGCAGAGTACTAATCTTTATCAAAATAAAATATAGTCTATATTACC
Source organism: Eudonia truncicolella (assembly GCA_949315975.1). Lineage (NCBI taxonomy): Eukaryota > Metazoa > Arthropoda > Insecta > Lepidoptera > Crambidae > Eudonia > Eudonia truncicolella. The sequence continues at coordinate 1,558,708 of OX438848.1, read as the reverse complement.
CGCAAGGTACGGGTATGTAGCATTCTATCAATAAAATATTTTTTGAAATCGGACCAGTGGTTTCAGTGATTATCTCTAATTAACAAACAGACAAACAAACAAACATTATCACAAACTTTACCACTTAAATAATAGTATAGATAAATGAAAAACATCTTACATTGATGAAAGTAGCGACAGTGAGCTTCGTGAAAGGTCCAGCTGAGAACACTATGATATGGTTGAACTGAGTAGTCAATAGGCACAAGCTCTTTCGGTGCATCACACTCCGGGCCCACCAAACGCTTTCGTATGGGCCCAACGATAAATCTAGACTCTGAAAGGGGACAACAATTAAGATACTTAGTAACAAAACATACAATATTGTTTCCGAAAGAATTGGTGAAAAAATTCTACGGGCGGATTTTGAATCCACACAGTCTGACATACCGGAGCAATTGCACTTTCGAATTGTAATTTGTATGCAACAAAAGATTTGAAAAGGCGTCTGTACATGTTGCATAGAAACAGCCACTATGCTGTTATTGTACCGAAATATTCAGTCAAACTGTAAGTAGAACGCCTTATCTATAAGCCATCTTTTTAATTTAATTTTAAAACAGCTCTGTAGATTATGATTGAATACTTTGATTCCAGTAACATAGGCACTCTTGTGATATAGGGCATTATTAATATTTGGTAAAGACAAGTCATATGTATATCTCTTCCACAAATTACAATTATTTGTGCTTTTACGTTTAAAATACTAAATATTTCTTTTTAGAAAAACAGCCATCTCTAACACATGAAATACCCGTCAGTGTCAAATAACCCTTTTCTCTAAAAATACCAAATATTTACGTGCAATCCACTTAAAGAAACAAATTAAAATATGTAAATACAATTATTGTTATTTTTGGAGCCGGTGCCAGCCAACGAAGTTTTTGAAGCCGGTGCCAGTCCGCGTTTGTAGTCAAAATTTCATGCATGAGATTGAATGTACTATTATGATTACATTATATAAGTAGTACGTCGTCAAATGTTTTACATGAATATGGAATATGGGTAGACCTACTAAACGCGCTGCTCGTATGAGACAGCGCCGTTTAAATGAGACAAGCAAAGAAAACGAGAAACACTTATCTCAAAGTAGGAAATCAAAAACTGAGTTCATCATAGATAGATAGATAGATAAAACTCTTTATTGCACACACACACATAAAAGTAAAAACAAACAATTTATTTTTATATCGGGGTGGGCAAAGGCGGTCTTATCGCTTCAAGCGATCTCTTCCAGACATTCTTTGAGGTATAGGACAACTGAAAGGAAAATAAAAGGCAGTAGTGCACCACTATAAAGCAAAATAATAATTTAAAATAATAATATAGTAATTTAAATTTGTATGAGAAAAAAAATGAAGATAAAAAAATAAAAATATTAATTATTTAATTTTACACATACGTATATATATTACAATAAATAATACTAATACATAAAAAAATATACTACATACGGACGAGTTGTTGCAAACTAAGACTTAGTCAAGAGACGCGAATGCAGTTTTGTCTTAAAAGTGGCAAGTGACTTGGAGTTTACATACTGTAAATATTGTTATGGTATTGGCCTTAAACAAGTCTCTGTCCGCTTTGCTTAGATAATACCCTCGAGAACCGCATGCTGCTAACTTTGAAAACTAGCATGCAAAGAGGCCAGGCTTTTCAGTTCAGTACGAATATTTCGTCTAAATTCTGAAAAAACTAAACCTGAAAGGACGGCAGTGAATGCTTTTGAATTCGGAGAATTCTGTGCATTTCTAAAGTCAATTTTAAGTTGCAGGAAAAAGGGTATTTTTTGTTGTTTTTTTTTTAACAGTTACCGTGTTTGAAATCTTGCTTACTATGATCTAGATCGGGCTCAGTGGCATGCGTTAACATAATAATAACGTATTAATTTCAGGCATCGATAGTACATATTATGTATACAAAAACCTTAGAGCTGTCAATCTCCAAAAACTCTATAACATGGTGGTAACATTATCTAATAGAATTTTTGGAGTTCTTAGTAACAGTGAAATTGGTTAACTTAGTTTTTTTTTTACATGTTGTGGTTGTCTTCTATATTTTTTGTGTTTATTTGTAATGGAAAGTGTCCTGCTATGATATGGCATTTTCCAATATTTTTGACGCTGTAAGGGAGAAAAGAGCTGCACATTTGCTGAGTTTCTTGCCGGTTCTTCTCAGTACAATATCTCCCGCCCAGGGTAGACTTACGAACCGATGGCATAGTGACATTCACAAGAGCTACTTGTAGCCTAAACTGAATAAATGATTTTGAATTTTGAATTTTGAACTGATGCGGGCTGATTACGATGATGATGAACAAAACTATGAATTAGCTTGATAAGATAAGATCAATATACTTTATTGTATACCAATAAAAAAATCATTTGACAAAAATAACTACATAAAATGACATGGTGGCGTACACGGCGGCGTACATGGCGGTCTTATCGCTAAGAGTGATATTCCAATTATTAATATATTAACATAAATCTAGAAAAATTAAAGAAAATAAAAAATAGAAAATGAAAAAAATAGGGAAGATTAGATCCGCATTTTAGATCATTATCGAATGTAGATCTAGTTTTCCCAAATTTGAAGATAAAGTACTCCATTAGAAATGTTAGATGCATTAAAACTTTTTGGTTGATCTTTTTTATATCTTATGGGTAAGCACTGGTTCTTCATCTCACCTGATGTTAAGTGATGATAAGGCCAATGGCGGAAGCGTACTTCACCCAGAATCTGCAACTAGTGAGGCATTGGCTATCCTATCTCTAGCTTGTCAGAATATAACGATGCTCCAAACATTGATGTTATGGTGACATATTTATATAAAATGGTGTATACCAGACGGACAAACAAGCCTTACCACCAAACAAACCGATAAATATGTACTGGGAATCAAACCGGACCGGGACGGGCTCAATTCCCAGTGGTTTTGATACCAGTAGTGATCTTAAGAAAAAAATAGTAATATTTAAAAAAATTATAACTGCGTGTCTATAAAACATTTTATTTACTAATAAATCGTTCTTATGCTCAAATATTAATTGTACGTATATCTGCAGTAAAAGCCTTTTAACCACTAGACCACAGAGGCGGTAAGAAAGATGGCTAATGTACAGGTGGTCACTCTGAAATTGAAACTTTTTACAATGCCAGGTTAACAGTTAACAATACTTACAGCACAAAATACATCGTTGCTATGCCAACAGTAGATAAAAAGTTGCGCAACCCCAAATATAAGGTACTCAGTTGTCAGAAAACGTTGCATGGCGCTTGTCTCAGACTGAAAAAAATTAAATAGGTACTTACTGCTGCACATAGAGACGTCCACTTACATAGATAATTAGTTAGTGCCTTTATTTTCCATTTCGTATAAGTGTTAGAGATTTTGTAACAATATTATTGTAATATTTATCTATGTACATTAACTCATATGCATCTTCATACAATACCACAAACACTCAAGCTTGATTCCCTTCCATCCGGCCGCAAACAAATCACAATTAGGTCTACTGTCCAGGAGAGCGTTAAGCGCAGCCAAGGAACGCGGGACAGGGGAGCGGGCTCGCGCAACAGTTCGACACATTGGCACAGCAAACAGCTTGTGCTTTTTACTAAGTAATCATTAACGTTAATTACTGCATTTTAATGCGGCATGAAGTATATTTAGTCATAATAATACATTGCTTATAAACTCAACAGTAAATAACATGGTATTAGAAAATTTGTTGTTAACTTATTATTCAAAGTCGAAGTGAAAGAATTTTTTTGTTATCTAAATAAACTTAAAAATACTTTTGAATCGTTCAAACATTTTTTACTACTACCCAGTTCGGACGTCTATTTTTTAGCTTTGGAGAAGAATGGACGAAAGAACTGCACTTAAAAAATAGCACACCGTTTAGTGTTTGTTGTATGAATTGAGTTATACTTGTATAATGAGTAAATGTGTCAGTTCAGACAGCCTTATGATATGGGTGCCGTCAGCCTACTACATATAAATTGAACGATCACTGGTAAGTAAGACAGGCCTCTGCCACTAACCTAGGCTTAACTTTTACTTCGATACGAATTCTAATTATGCCCTTGCTAACCCTTATTGGACAGCAATTGCAGTATCTTGAACAAAAGGGTTTGTCCCTTACCGCTGACTTAGTGAATACCGTATAACAGATATATTGATTACTGCATGTATGTTATTATTTGTTATTTTACCGTTATTTGAAAGGCTGTGACGCAAAGCATGACAGAGCACACAAACATATACAGGAGCATTATTGGTGATAAACATGAGTCGAACAGTCGAGAGTACCTGAAATAAGAAAACGTACAAAAAATATAACTATTTGAACTATCATGGTCACTTGCAATAGAGTTATTATTATACAAACATTAATAAGTTATTAAAAAAGGAATAAATGTTTCTTATTCTTATTAGATAACAATTTACATGACCGTTATTTTATTTTTTGGACAGCGAATCTATTAACTTTAAAGTTCTGAGTGCGGCAGATACTGTTTTAAAAGTAAACAAGCCCTAGCTTCTGCTCTAGTTGACTTGGGACAACACCGAAATGCCACTAAAATACTACGCTACTTAAAAAAAAAACTTAAATTTCTGACGCTTAAGTTTTTAGCACAAAACAGAATTCCGTCACACATACTTCAGCAATTCGACGTGTCTCCTATGGCACTCCTTCAACCTTTTGACGGCAATTTTATCAGAAACCGGTGATTCCTCCGTACCAAATATGTTAGCGCAATCAATACGCAACAACTCCAATTCAGCTTTGAAGAAAACCATAATGACCATCGCGTTGCTATCAAAAGAAGTGATCCAGCCACCACCGTAAATTGCCGCATAGGACTGATAGAAAGACGCAATCAAATAACCAGGCATAGTATTCTTATCGAACGGCAGCCAAGAACTAACAACTTGCAAATATGTATCTGTTCCATTTTTAACGTTACATCTATAGGCAGATGATAGGAAATATTTAAATATAGGCTGTACAATAACTATAACCACAGTTGTGTACATTAGAGACCAGTATAGTATTGTGATTTTTCGACAATATTTCGTAAAGCTAGTGATGATTTTATTTTTATTGACGTCGTCGGTTGCTCTTTGAGCCAGATCAGCTTTGGTGACGTAATTGATGATACTCCACCAGTGTTTTTGCCAGTACAAGAAAGTCGACACCTTACAGACGCTCATGGTAGCGAGCATGGTGATCTTCAAATTGTTGAGCAGCAAATTCAAATCGGTTTTTATGAACCAAATGTCTACGTATTCGGTGGCTGTAAATATTGTCACTAATATATGCATGAACAAATAGAAATGCTTCTTGAAATAGTTTTTGGGCAATAGTAGTCCCCAGAATAATAATGCCTTCACATTTGGGCCAAGTAAAGGCCGTTTCGGATCTTCGAGTCTACTCAAAATGTTAAACATTTTACCCTGCAATACGACGCGGTATAATGTACTAATGAAATGGTTGACACTTTCCGATATGGAAGAGATAATTATGCCACACTTTAATTGCGATCAACAGAATAGTGTTGTCTGAATACAATACTTATAATGCTAAAGATTAAAAATAATAAAAGAAAGAATGAAAGAAATATTTTTTTAACAACACACACATATTATACAAAAAATAAATAAGGCAGACATTATAAACACAAGAGAAAATAAAATAAACAAAAAGAGTAATAAAAGAGAAAACAGAGAGTGTGAAGTTAATGGTCCCTGGTTCAGCATAAATTTCTGTGTCATTCACAGACCAAATATCTAAGAAGTCTGTTGTGTCATTCGTGGATGTTCAGAATGACACAGAAGCGCTGTTGTTCTGTCGATCTCTGTGGAAGACTGACGTCTCGCTAGGTGATGTGGCTTCGACCTTACATAAGTTGCCGTTGTAGTGTAACTTGAACAAGAATTGAAAGAAACTCAAAAAAGCACTGCTACAAGTTTAAATTCAATAAAATTCCAAGAATTCCAAGATGCTCACACGTCCGGCGATCAGGCTAACAACTTATCACTGACGTTATCCATTCCACCTCGGAGCCCTACTTTGATTATGCTAAATGTAGCGTCGAGGTCACTAACGGAGAGTTTACTCAACATTGATGGTTTTGGTGCTCTGTATGTGTTAAAGGACGAGAAAGTATGTATATACATACATACGTATGTATGTTTATGTCTTATTCACTATTACTCATGTGTAACATGAGAGTTCATTCTAAACGCCAGCTACAATTTCCATAATTATATGATACTGGCCCATTAGCGTTACATCCGTTTGGATAATATAATTTAGCTCGCACCCGTGTTTACTTATTTTCGCGACAATACATTAATTTGGCAAAATCTTACTGCGTATGCGAACAATATTTGATGTAATTAGCTTTATTCATTCAACATAATTATATTCGAAGAATTGGGTATCTGAGCAAATTCTAATTTTGGTATTGGTAAACAAAAGAAAACATAACATTTTACTGCCACTGATTGCCCAGACAATATGTTCAGCTTCACGCGCGAAACTTAAAGGGTTCCTCAAGCCGTGTGAACCATGTGAATCACCTTCGGAGGTTTTCCAGTGGGAACGGGCGGTACGCGAATCCTTTTGCAATTTCGGAGATTGTTCTACCAGATCAGCTACACATACTGCACTGGTTGCTCTGTAGGAGTTGGTTACTTATAACTGTTAGTTATACATTAATATTACCAGGCAATCATATTTAAAGTATATTTGTAAACATAATTGATCGCAATATGTGGAATAAACGTTTCTGCTGATATAATATTAATGCTCTTGAGCCCCTGCAATTGCGTAGAGATATATCGTCACTCAGCGTCTTCTACCGCTTATACCACGGCGAGTGCTCTGGAGAACTCTTTGACCTTATCCCACCTTCTCCCTTCCTCCTACTCTCCGGAGTCACCGCTGTACTGTCTCGAACATTCCATCGCATAAAGAAATTTGGTGACTCGTTTCTTTGTCGCACTTCCAAAAGATGGAATAGTCTACCAGCACACGCCCTCCTTCCTATGACATGAGGTTCTTCAAATGAGGTGTGAAGAGGCACCTTGTGGGCTGGCAGGGTGAGAGTGACTGATGCTGCGTTGTTTTAACGCTGCACCAGTAGTCCTTGCAGACACAAGTCCTGGACTCCGTTTCCACTTAACATCAAGTGGAGTGGAGTCATTTGCCGAGCTGAGTATAAAAAAAAAAAATAATAATATTAATAATATGGTTTCAGAAGATTTTGGTCTCGCGTACGCTCAGGTTGTGGAATATCCTTAAGCTACGGTCTGTATGCCTGATTTTTACCTAGGTGATATTAAAAATAATATAAAGCTATTTCTTAGTATAAAAGCAAATTACTGCCTGTATTGCAACCTAATGTACAGACTAATAAATAAATATAATCAAATCTGAGTAGTATCTAACTTTAGAATCAGACTTTAAAATTTTGCACGATTTATAACCCTGAATACTATTTTTCAGATGTTAGAACGAAATTTCATTTTCAGTGTTTGAGTTAGCCGCGTAATCTAGAGCTTGTTGGCGATTTGGAGCTATTGAAACAATTGAGTCTATCTGCAAAGTCAATCTAGGATTAGGCTAAGCTCAACGTTTTTATCTCAAGGTTTGGATTGGTAGTACAAATTGTCTTTTCGGTGTAAAGGTTAAGGTGACACTATTGTTCTCAATGAAATTGTTATTATTTCTACAAAAAGAATTAAAGAAAAGTATAGGTTAACTTTATACGCGCAAACGCTGATCAGCGTCGCCAAACAATTAAAATTCTATTGTCTGTTTTCACGACTGACGACGAATTAAATACTGTCTTACTACTGGATAAACGCCTCCATCATTGAAATCAATTCATACCTACAATTGATCGCTACAAATGAGGGATGGTGATCATCAATTTGACACATTCTTTGAAAATTTTAGATTTTTTTTAAATTTTGATTATCTTTAATTTGATTAGACAGGACATCATTAAAAGTTATTAATAGATATATTTTTTATACTTATTTTTTTTTTTCATAATTACTAGCATGAATTGCAGAAACGAGAGATCCAAGAAAAGATTTTCTATCGAGCTCGTGAACATTGTTCCTCTTTATTTTATCTAAAACCGTGTACTTTAAGAAACTAGAAAAGTAACAATGTTATGTTTTATAACCACATTTTATTTTTCCCTCATGAATTGCTTTTTTATTTTATTTATAACACTGTCCCATCACTAATAACTTCCGAAACAATAATTAGCCCCATTATTACACAATCAAAGTGTATTATACCGTAGGCGTAGGTGTCACTAATATATAATGTTTTTCGCGTGTTGATTATACTGAAATTATCAGTTATATGTTTCTTGAAATAATAGCTTCATTTCTCGTATTCTAAATAAAAAAACTTTATTATTTCCACTTTTTCAATAAGAATTAAAAAAATTTGTTTCAATTCTTTTCTTCGTCCTTATTAAGTAATGACAGAGGTATTTTTTTATTAGTTCGTCGTTCACGAATTGAGATAGAAAATAATTGGCTTTATGAAATTTCCAAATTTTTTAGAGGATTTCTAATACGAACTAAGGTAAGAGTAATTTGCTCTATAAGCGTATATATTATTATAGTAACAAGACACACGAGTACGCTACAGTAAGCCTCTATTGCACGAGCATGTTTTGTTTTGGAAAGTAAAAAAATCCTATTTTTTCCTATGTTTCTTAAGGATAGTTGTTCAGTTTCATGGTCTGATCAACCCACCTGCGGGTCTAAAACGGTTAAAAAGCACGGTGTATAGTAGTATCTATTGAGGTTTAGAGCAGAAACACTATTTGAAGCGAAAACCGGACACAGCATGTAAAAATCTTAAAATGGTTTTCGAACCTTATTTTATAGTAAATGAGTTAAAATTAAAGTGTCCCTTAATTCCTATAAAGAGTTAAGCATCAGCGTATGTAAATTAATTAATTTTTGTAGGTCATGGATCTCCGCAAAGTGACGACTATGATTTTAATGCGTAAAACTAAACAGAAAATGCATATATTGGAACGTTCCGAAATTTAAATTCCTTTTAGTCTGGCTATACCGCTTACTAACGATGCCTAATATAACTGGGAGATTTGATCATTATTTTTCACTGCTGCTGTACATGTGGATTGATGAGGCAAAAAAAAATAAGCATCTGAATAGCGACCTCATAGAAAGATGCTTAACATCATCATCATCATCATCAGTCCACTGCTGGGGTACGAGATCTTCGTATAGATGGGAAAACTACAGGAAGAACGGGTCTTAAATAACCACGAGTTGACTGCGGATTTTTTTTTCTAGATCGGCAAGCTTTCCCATTCCAACGAATGTTAGATGGAAATGAGTCCAGACGCGAAGACAACTAGTGCAGCGTGAAAATGACGCAGCATCAGTCACTCTAACCCTGCCGACCCACAAGGTGCTTCTTCACGCTTCGTTTGTAGGACCCCATGTCAAAGGAAGGAGGGGGAAACGTGTGCTAGTAGACTGTTCCATTCTGGAGGTGCGACAAAGAAACAAGTCACCAAATTTTCTGGATTGGTGGGGTTGTTCATGACCAACGGCTTTATCGGAAAACACGTAAGATCATCATCATGTGCTTCACATCATCGGCTGATTAAAAGCCAAAAACTTTATAAAGCTTTATTTGTGTGATACACTCAAAAGCACCACAACTAATTACTCTCATAATACTAAAGCCATTTTTTCCCCAAGAAATGTCTTTATCTTGACGACAGACTCGTCCATTTTCCCGAGATTTGTAAGTAAGCCCTGTTTGTAAGGATGCTTTCAAGGAATTAGCTGTTCTCATCGAAAGTTAGTAGATAACGCTGGTGGTACACTGCTAGCTGTAAAAATCTTCTAGCAACGAAGAGATTTAATTTTTGAAGAAAAAGGTATAATAATAATAATAAACAAATAAACGTCAGTAGTTTTACAACAAACTGTTATCTAATCTAATCTTATCTTATATATCTTATATTGTATATTGTGTTGTATATTGTTGTCTTTTTTAACCGTACCGACCACTTAAAATGCTTCGAGTACCAAATTGTCAATAAATGTTTGCGGCGTGGGTTTTGAGACGTTTAGAATAATTAATAACTAACTAATAGTCCAAAAATAGTATACGTTTACTTTACATTATTATCAATAGAATAATTATTATTAATGATGTTTTGTTGTGTGAGTATCCGATATTTACAAACTCACACACTGCAAATAACATGGTAATCATCCCGTTAATAATAATAATTTAATAAATAAAGTGACCAATGATAGTTTGCAAAATTATATCATGATCATATCTATTCATTTGGAAGACATAACATGGGCTACACAAGATCTTGACAATTCGCGACCTTTGCAGGGTCACAGGCAGACTTCACAGATTGTTTGTACAGATTTTTTGCTTTACTTTTCGCTTAAACGGAGCTTACTGTATATTTAGGGTCGGGAATTGATACCAAGCAGTATATTAATAAAAATAAAGTAAAAAATTAAATAGGTACTGACGCCTGCACATCAAACAATCCCAAACTTTCAAATTTCGTCAATAAATATTCAACCATATGCCATATACATAAAGTTCAAATTCCATTGAGGAAATTTGACAGTGTGTGGTAATCTGATGTACAGGCGTGAGCACTTTTATAGCGTTAGTTTTATCGCTTTCAGTGTAAATAACACTTTAATACTGCGATCAAAGAGCTTGTTGCTTTTGTCTCGTATTACCCATCTGTATTATAGGATTTTCCTCTTAATTTGTCAAAAAGTGATGCTTTAAAATAATCTAAAATAGTGGCTTACAGATTGTTCTTGTACAACAAATTGAGTGTTTATTTTAAATCAGTTGATGAAAGACCTATTTTATATCACAAAAAATATGTCTTATATTTTTTTATCTCTCACGGCTAAGGACTTGGCCATCATCTCATCATCTCATCATCATCATCAAACCCTTCAAACAAATCCTGAACCACTGAGGTACTGGCTGTCTTGTCTCAACTGCACACAACAATGTTTCTAACAATGTTATTAGTTGTTATAACGACAGGCAGACTTAAAACAAGCGATAGCATTAACCAAACCGAAAACTTAACCTTTGCCCCCCGCCGGGAATCGAACTCAGGACCTTTAGTTGTGAGACCGATGCCGGTGGTACTACCCACAAGGCCACATCAAAAGCATCGAGTGCAACCTGAGGTAGATCATCGTTTTCCATATGTTATTTTAGTAACAAACAGTGTTCACAGTATTGTTGCGTTCCGACAGTAAGAAATAAGATTTCTCAGTAGTTGAGGATTCCGCGTAGAGCACGCTTTGAAGATAAATCGTTTAACATCAGGTCGCTTCTTTGTTGTGAAAGAAAAAATAACAAATTATGTTACATAAAAACTTACTCACCTGAAAGACATTTTATTTATAGACACAGCAAATGCCAATATAAAGTACAAATTAGTTTCAAAAACCTTTAATATTAATTTATTAATTTTTTATTAAATATAATGAAAATCGGGATATTTAAATACGGTATTAAATAATTCGGTGTATTTAGACGTTCCAAGTTTACTTACTTACTTACTTTTATTTCAATTAATGTTCAAGTTGCAAAATATTAACTTATTTGTTTTCTCATATTAGACACTGAAACACGTCACGTAAGTATAAATTAAAAGACGTTCGAAAAATGGGTTTTTCGAAAGAACAGCGATATTAAAGCTTATTCACACGGTGCTAAAGTCAATAAAAACTAAGTCAAGGTCCCTCGTAACACGAGAGCACACGCGATAAGATAGCCATTTGTAAAGTGATGATCGATACTGATATATTGGCCGGTAAACGAGTTAGTGGCGAGAAATAGTTTGGGGAGCGCTGGTTGCTCCTTTATAGAGACTTATTCAGGTGCCTTATATATACGCCTGCAGATCAGAGTACCTCAAACAGCTGTCAAAATTCCTCAATAGACTTTGAACTGTATGTCTCTGGAATATGGTAAAAAAAATATTGAATAACTTTGACAGTTTTGGAAAGGTCGATGTGCAGTACCTTAACCGTAACCTTAGGAAATGATCATGGCAAATTAAACAGTTTTTTCTGAAATTTTCTTTGAAGTCAGGTTACAAACACACTATAATTAGCCAGGTTTGATACAGCCCAGGTAACACTAAGGTAAGGTAAGGCTGAAAAAAAAACAAAAATCTATAAACCTTTTTGAAAAAAAAAGGCAAAGTGTTGAAAAATCTCCACGCTCGTGGAATTTTTTGTGATTCGAACCCGCACCCCATTCAAAATTCTAAATTCAAAATCATTTATTCAGTTTAGGCTACAAGTAGCTCTTTTAAATGTCACTATGCCATCGGTTCGTAAGTCTACTCTGAGCGGGAGATCTTGTACTGAGAAGAACCGGCAAGAAACCATGACATGCCGGGTCAGGTGCACTACCAACTATGCTATTGTGGCTCAATCCAACTCGCCGAAATTAGTCAAGCCAAAGAAAGCCCTACTTTGTTAGAAATGAAACAAAGTGAACTTGTAAAATATAGATTTGATTATATAATTATATGTAAATTAGCTGACCGGCGGACTTCGTACCGCTTTGACAGTTTCCATGACAACAAAACAAACAAATAATTCGTCCGCTTAAGAACACCCGTGTCCAATAATGGATAAAAAGAAGTGTATCAAAAAGCTGGCAAAGATGCCCAGACCGCCAGCTAGAAAGAATTCTGCCAGAGGCAAGAGAAGGAAACGGTGTGGGATGGCGTATACCGTGTCATCAAGAAAACAGAGAGGAGAAAGGAGGACCTACCATTGAGGAAGGATGGGAAAATGCTGGGACCGGACTAGTCAGCCAGATGGATCGCGGAGAGACTTTACCCGGAAGATAGGGAACGGTACTACACCGACGAACATCGAAAGGGGCGGGAGCTGGCGCGGGAGGTCAACAACAGGAGCCACGAGAAAACGCATGACCCATGTTTCACGATGCAGGAGCTGATAGGTACACTCAAGACCTTCAACCCCAAGAAGGCCCCGGGTGAGGACGGCTTCACTTCTGATATATGTAGTAGAGTGATAACAAGCCACCCCCAGGTCAGTGACACCTACTGGGTCCAATTGTTAATCTAAACCATTCTCGAATCCACTTGAACACACACAATTTTTCTTTATTAAAATCGTTCAGCAGTTTAGAAGTAGTTCAGAGAGATACAAACGCACAGAAGATTTATATATATATAAAGATAATTATAACTCCAAAAACTTCAACTCCCAAAACCAATGTCATTAAACAAAACGCACTCGTAACAAAACGCTTCTGGTTAACAGCATGCAGATTCCGTGCCGTATAATGAATGTACTTGTACACATTAAAATATGAATAGGTCAGTACTTACTGCGGACCTGACATCAAAGAACTCACGCGAAACCTCATATCTCAACATTCAACTCTAAAACTAAGTCATGGTAGACCTAAAATCGTTTGTGTACGCAAAAAGGATAGAGCCTTCTCGCATTCGGATGATAGTTGGATGGATGCCAACTAGCGAAATCTGAAACTAAGCCGCGTATTTTAATCTAAATTATTTGGAGCCTAAAATAATTTCGTTCATACAATTTATCGTGTGGAAACGTACAGATAAAGTATGGTTTGAACTTAGGCTTCAGTAAAGCTGAAATACGTTACGAGTATCACTGCTCCAGTGGAGACAGATGATTGTAAGATATTATGTGGGAGTAAGTAATATTTAAGTAATGTATTTTTGTATTTCCACAATCTTAACAGGGACATGGACTAATTAATTATTATTCTAGTAAATTATTCTTCCTATTATGTTTTTTTTTATATCTTACGGGTAAGCACTTGGCCTTCATCTTACCTGATGTTAAGTGATGATAAGGCCGAAGGTGGAAGCGCACTTCACCCAAAATCCTCAACTACAGACGCACTGACTTTCTTATCTCCATCAGCTGCCGGAACACAACAGTGCTACAAACATTGATGTTGTGGCGACTTATTTATATAAGATATTGGTAGCTAGCCAGACGGGCAAACAAGCCCTACCACCAAATCGAATACACAAACATGTACCCACGCTGGGAATCGAACCTGGGACCAATGGTTCATAAACGGTGGTCTAACCACTAGACCACATCAGATGCGGTTAAAACTAAGCTCATAAAAACTGTAACTTCTACTATTTATAAATAAAAAAATTCCCGAGATCATCCCCATCAGGCAGAGTACCCAGAAAGCTAGCAGCATTGCCTCGTTGGATAGCGAGGCTTATTCGCTGTCCCAAGTATAGGTCCTAAAAAAGAAGCCGGACTCAGCGCTGTATTTTGCTTTAAAAGCCGGACATGGTGTTTGTGGAAAGCCCAACACACTATTTTAAAGCCGGATTTACGCTTTTCAAGCCAGACAACAGTTTTACAATAAAAAAACTCGGATGAGAATTAAGGTTTTTAATAACTAACACATTCACAATCAGTCTTGGCATTTGCACTTACTAGAAACTTGGAAAAGAAAAGAAACAACAAACCTTAAATTAAAAAAAAATACATATCGAACTTACTTAAAATTGAAAATCAACCTGTTATTTGGTGTCCTAGCAATCACCACAAAAAAGACTAACAAAAGCCGGCCAGGCCGGACACGACCGTAAAAAGCCAAACATGTTCGGCTAAAGCCGGACACCTGGCAGCCCTAGTCCCAAGTAGCAGCTAGCTCTGGGGTTCCGGGTGGTTTTTGCTAATTTAGTCATGATTTAGTACAGTTTTATTATAATGAATACATTTTTATTTTATTTGGAACTGTTAACAGCTACTTAATGTAGCTGACATAGACAATCAAGAATATTTAGTGCTTGCATTGACAAATCATATGAATATAGGTACTAATGTAAAAATAGTATTTATTTGAAAATAAAAATTATTAGAAATGTACGTATAATTAATACCCGTAATTTTTGTATTTTTTTGCGGCTCATTTTAGAGGCTCTAATTTTATTGTATCATACCTGTGTTTCACAAATTATGTATTTGTTTGTCCATAAATTTATTCAAGCCCAAAGTATTTTCTTAGTTAGAGTAATAAAAAACCAAATCTTAATGTCACTTTTTAAACAAGTCATTATATTTCATGAGGCTTTCTGATTTGAAAAATAGCAAAATAAAAGAAAACCGTACTTTATAGTAAAACACAATCTAAACTTATTTTTATTGAACAAAACACATTGGCAAGCGTTGTGTTTCAATTAACAAATAAGTTGCCACTGCAAAATTATAGACCACTCTACACCTTTGTAATAAGAGCTATTTTGAATCAGCTCAACAACGCTTCTGTAAAGACAATTTATAGAGGAACTAACGAAGGAAACACGAAGATTCAATTACTAAGGAATCAAGCTCGATAGAGCTGAGATGTCGCATTGTTACTAACGATCGATTGTCTTTGGCACTGATTAAAATAGTACACTGACTTCTTGGCGGAAAAATGAAGACTCCTAAAATGTTTTTGTTTTGTTTATATAATTTTAACGCAAATTTTGTTGCGAAACAAATTACAAAAACACAATGTTGAAAAAATTTCCACGAGCAGGATTTGAACCTGCACCCTTCTGACATACCGGGTCAGGTGCTCTTCCAATTGAGCTATCGTGGTTCTAACCAGCCCGCCGAAATTATTATTAGAAGGGTGCAGGTTCAAATCCTGCTCGTGGACATTTTTTCAACATTGTGTTTTTGTAATGAAGAGTCCTGTCTGCGGTTTTGTTTTATTTTCAGTAATTTGTGCTAGGTCGTGTAAAGTTTACCGTTATATGTTGATGCATGAGTGTTCGCAATTGAAGCAAAACAGTGCAACGTCACTTTTCAATTTCCCTCAAGATGTCCGCGTGAGGTCTCAGTAATAAGTTTTATTTTCAGTCTCAATATTTAAAGTTTTAGCATAACCATCAACTCCTAGAAGTGTTGGATAGACAGGGGCATTTAAAATAAAAGAGCGAGACATTTACCGAACAAACAAATAATTTGTTTTTGTTTGTAACAAAATTTGCGTATAATTATTATATAACCGTAATCATAAAAATATATCTTGCCTAATTCTTAACTGATATTTGTAAATATTTTGGATCGGATGATAGATAGTTGTCAACATTGAATAAGGCTATTTTAGCTTACAAAGTGAGAGTAGCTAGTGTTGGTTCATTTGGGCGAGTTGAACAGAGCTAAGATAGCATAGTTGGTAGTGCACTTGACCACCTGTCCGGTATGACATGGGGTGCGGGTTCAAATCACGATCTAGAAACTCTTTCAAAACATTTTTCAAAAATATAATTTAATTTGAAGTTCGCGCTTGATTTAAAACCTTCTCTATATAACAAATTCAAAAGTAAAGTTGAGTTAAAAATGGTTTTTCAAGCTATACTCGAGTGGAACGGCACCGACTATTTTAAGTTTTAAACCACCTGTTGGTAAGCAGCCGTCTTCGCAAATCCCCGTGGAACAACTGATACATTACTCTGCTAGTTACAGTGAGTTTGTTGCTGCGTTTTCACTTGTTTTCGACATTTCATTTCTTAACTACATTCAATGTTTTCAATGTTTCGAAATTTTTTTTTCTTAAATAAATTTTCTTAACTATATAATAGTTATAAATTAAATAACTGTACACAGACCACAATGCCTGCCTTGTTTAAATGTAATTAAACCTTTTTAATAAATATATGCGTATTTTCGCAGTGATGTAAGATTGGGGGGGAGCAAGGGTAACTTTAAGCTTAGTTTCATGCTCCAGTCTCCCACATAACTTTAATATGTAAGTACCTAAATGTAAAACTAAATATTAAGGTTAAATTTGCGGAATTATTTTTTTTTAGAAATATTAATTGGAACCAGATTCGCAATTTACTAATCAATTAAAATTTGTGTTACAGACTACCCCTATTCAATGTCGACAACTATGTTTGCCGTACTGGGATGCGGGTTCGAATCCCGCTCGTGGAACTTTTTCAACACTTTGTCTTTTTTCTTTTTTCAAATTGATTTTTATTTCAATTTTAGGGGATGACAGCTAGGAAGCAAGCAGGTGGCCTGCATTCAACTGACTTTAGTAATTTTATTAGGTAGTTACTTCGACTGCGTGGATTAAAAGTTATAAAAAAACTATTTTTAAAAATAAAACACCTATTAGCCTTACCCGCAAGGAATGCAGCATTCTATCAGTGAAAAATTTCTTGGAATTGGACCAGCAGGACTAACATCAATTATCTAGCCCAAGAGAAGCTTCGTTATGAAACTCGTTAAATGGTTACTGGACAACGGATAAACATACTTAAAATACTTAAATACATACTTATTTATTATACATAGAAAACAATTTAGAAAAATAATAATTTCTAAATTGACCCCACCGGGGATCGAACCCGGGACCTCAGAGATGGCGACACCATGAAAACCGGTGTACAAACTACTCGACCAAGGAGGTAATTAGTAGATTAGTGACCTCTATTTTTAAAGATTAAATTAATGTCTTTCACTGGTTCCTGTTAAACACTGTTCTACTTACAAACATAATAATTTATATAATAATATAACAAAAACAAGTTTCATTTTCCCCGGTATAATAAGCACAACCTTTTGGCAAGTTCGAGAATAATTTCAGAGGATTTGGTTGTCATGTTTCATCTTACCCGAACCCTACTTTTTTCGCAGTCTGACGACGGATTAGCGATGTTGCCTATACCGGGTTTGTGGCATAAATAAAACTGTATTGTTCTAAGGTGGTTAAACCGCTCTTAGATATGGAGGTCCCGGGTTCGATTCGGTGGGGGGTATACTATTATTGTGCTCGGTTCGGATGGTGGCATGGCTTGTTCTAAATCCGTCTGACTCCTAACCACCATCTTATCCCCTCACTGCAATTCCAAATGAAGGGCGCTTACTTCATTTGATACTTTCTCACTTGCCATGAGGATGCTCCTTAGTACAGACGCCAGCACATCAACCTATCCAAACTGTCAAATTTCTTTAATACATTTTCAACCATACAGTTAAAGCATAAAGTTCAAAGTCTATTGAGGAAATTTGATAGTTTGTGGTAGGTTGATAAGCAGGCGTGTGTACAGTTTTATTTTAATTTTTAATAATATAAAATGAAATAACAATTTTAGTGCTATATTAGCGCTGTGGTAAACTTTCATTTGAATTTTTAAATTGGAATAATGTTCAATTCCAAATTCTAAATTCTAAAACAATTTTTAGAGCTATATTAGCTGTGGTAAAGTTAGGTTGGGGATATTGAAACAAATGACAAGCGAATCAGAAAGCTTTATTTTAAGACAAAAAGTAACTATTCGCTCAGCTCCTACCTTTTGAGCCGAATCATATTCTAATCAGTGGGAGATTTAGTCAAATTACCGAACGGTACGGCCAGGTTTCAGACAATTTGATGCGAGCATTTTAAAGGATCCGAGGATTTTAGGGTTAAGTAGGGTAGGAAAAGGGTCTGCGGATCTTTAAGAACGGACTTGAGACATTTTATTAACCGGACTCTTTTGTGTTTTTTTTATCAGAAGACATATTGAGTGAAACCTCTGAATGTCCGAGTGAGTGAACAACAAATACTATTTACAAATGTGTTATAGGCATATCAAATAGAATGTTAATAAAAGGAAGGGGGATAAGAAATGCCTTCGCTTATTTTGTTGTTGCTTTGTGGTTGTGCTTCCTATTTGTTGTATTAATTAATGTATTTGTGTTGTATTTCTATTTCTATTTCTATTTCTATTTCTATTTCTATTTCTATTTCTATTTCTATTTCTATTTCTATTTCTATTTCTATTTCTATTTCTATTTCTATTTCTATTTCTATTTCTATTTCTATTTCTATTTCTATTTCTATTTCTATTTCTATTTCTAGTTCTATTTCTATTTCTATTTCTATTTCTATTTCTATTTCTATTTCTATTTCTATTTCTATTTCTATTTCTATTTCTATTTCTATTTCTATTTCTATTTCTATTTCTATTTCTATTTCTATTTCTATTTCTATTTTCTTGCCGGTTCTTCTCAGTACAAGGAGTCTAGCTTTGTAAACTTACGAACCGACGGCACAGCTAATTTTTATCGCCTACACCTAATAAATACTACCGGCTCTTAGTAAAATTTTTGAAAAAGTTATTTTTAATCAATTACTGTGACATTTTACAGATAACCAGTTACTTCATAACAAACAATTCGGTTTTACTAAAGGTAGAAATACAACCGACGCGGGAGTTGCACACATTAAGCATATTTTCGATGCATGGGAGCAGAAACAGGATGCGATAGGTATCTTTTGTGATTTATCGAAAGCTTTCGACTGTGTCGATCACGAGACTTTATTGTTAAAAATGGAACATTATGGTGTCTCAGACAACTCACTTACCTTATTGAAATCATACCTCACTGGCAGAATTCAAAAAGTTAATATTAACGGTACCGATTCTTCTGGCGCTCCGTTACTTATGGGGGTGCCCCAGGGTTCAATATTAGGACCTCTTTTATTTCTCATTTACGTAAATGATCTACCTTAAAATACACCGAAGATCTTTGTGAGATAGTATTATTTGCTGATGACACCTCATTGATTTTTAAAATTGATAGACAAAGAGCAATATTTGACGACGTAAGTAATACTCTCTCTCAAATATTACATTGGTTTACCACTAATAATCTGCTGCTTAATGCAAAAAAAACTAAATGTGTTAAATTCACGATGCCCAATGTAAAGCAGGTTAATACCAGTATCACTATGAACGATGAAATAGTTGAAATAGTTAACTCGACAGTTTTCCTGGGTGTTACCTTGGATCACAAATTACAATGGGGTTCTCATATTTCTGCCCTGGCAGGAAGACTTAGCTCAGCTGCCTATGCGGTTAGAAAAATAAGGTCACTTACTGATGTAGAAACGGCAAGATTGGTTTACTTTAGTTACTTTCACAGCGTCATGTCATATGGTATTTTATTGTGGGGCTCAGCGGCTGACATTGAAACCATTTTTGTGTTACAGAAAAGAGCCATTCGAGCTATTTATAGCCTTAAGCCCCGTGATACGCTGTGAGAGTTATTTAAGCAGATAAATATTTTAACTGTAGCTTCACAGTATATTTATGAAAATATCATTAATGTTTATAAAAATTTAGATAAATTCGAAAAAAAATGTAACACCCATAATTTTAACACAAGAAATAAAAACAAACTTGCCGTTCCAAAACTTAGACTCAATAAGGTCGGTAATTCATTTGTTGGGAAATGTATAAAAATATACAATAAAGTGCCTTTCACTCTAACGGAATTGCCACTACACAAGTTTAAGACAGAAATAAAACAAGGTCTAATGAAAAAAGGCTACTATAAAATTGATGATTATTTTAATGATAATAATGTGTGGTCATCTTAGTCTGCTCGCCTGCACATGTTATTTCACATTGTCAGTGGTTACACTTTTATATTATAAAAGATTATTTATTATACAGTCAAAGAATATTAATTTATATAATTTTTAAACTGATATCATAGCCTTTATCAGCAGTGTCCTACAGTTAACAAACAGCATTGCGTTAAATAGATCATTAGGCTTTTATTTAGAGTATCTTGAGTGTGTCATGCTCTCTTTATTGTCTCTGCGGTGGTGGCGTGTGCGTCGGGTCGTTACGTTCCCTAAAATATGGTTGAGCGAAGCGATGGCTGATTCATATGTCATACTCGTGAACGGGTGCCGCCTGTGGAGGCTGGTCTGCTCTTGCATACTTATCTTATTTTTAATATTACTTACTATAATTTGACTTTGTTTTTCTTAAACAATTTTTGACTTTTATTAGAGTACTGTAGTGGTACTGTATGACATTGTGGAAATTGGAACTTTTACCTGAGGTAAATTTGTTAATTTAGATTTTTAATTTTGTTTTTTACATGTGGTCTTCTATATTTTTTTTATTTTTATGTGTTTATTTGTGATGGAAAGTGTCCTGCTAAAATAGGGCATTATCCAATATTTTTGACGCTGTAAGGGAGAAAAGAGCTGGACACTTGCTGAGTTTCTTGCCGGTTCTTCTCAGTACAAGATCTCCCGCCCAGAGTAGACTTACGAACCGATGGCATAGTGACATTCATAAGAGCTACTTGTAGCCTAAACTGAATAAATGATTTTTGAATTTTGAATTTGAATTTTGAATTTTTTTTGAATAATTTTGAATGAAAACACCTTCGATCAATTATCGAAGTCATCATCATCAATCATCTCGAAAGTGCTCCTGTTTGCTCATACCTATACATTTAAATTTCGAATAACGAAACCTGAAAAAGAAACATTGGATAGCATCAACAACTTCAGCTTCAAATGAAGATTAAATTAAGGTTGCAAAATATTTGTACTCAATAATTATTGTCATCGCCACAAACGTCATTGCGGCTCCGTGCCCCCAAAGTCGCGTACCGTTTTTCAAGGGCTCATCGGGAATCTAGGACATTATTGATCGAAGGATAAACCGCTGGTAACTACATGCTTGTCAATGCTTTTCAATTGTGTTTTCTTTATTCTTTACTAGCGGCCCGTCAAGGTTTCGCACGGGTGGACATTTCTTTTTTGTTACTCAGCGCTAATGTAGCATTCTAATGGTGAAAGAATTTTTTAAATAGGTCCAGTAGTTTTTGAGTTTATTCGTTGCGAACATACAGAAATACAAAGCTTTCCTCTTTATAATATTAGTATGGTATAGATATAGATTTCAGTTGCTTCACAAAGTTTTTACACGTATAATAATTATTCAAGTCTTCATGATTTCTAACCACTTCTGTAGTCTAGTGGTTAAAACGACCAGCTTAGACCCAGAGGTCTCGGGTCCGATTCCCAGCGGGTACATGATTGTGTACTCGGTTTGGTTGGTGTTAGTTAAATATTAAAATATATAGGTAAGATATATATATATATATATATATACCGGGTACACAACGTGAATTATGAATACATAATTACGAATATAATTATTATATCTTATCTATATATTATCACACAAAATACTGTAAAATTAAAAATTGCCTTTGCTCGCTCCGCTGCGCTACCTAACAGACTGTTGCTGTTTAATTAAATTTCAATTATTTATTAAAAAATCGTGAGTCTTTTTTTAAGAGTCAACTTTTTATTTCTTTGTATTTATGGCCTTTGTCCAGCAGTGGACGTCTTTTGGCTGAGATAATGATGATGATGATTTATGAAATTCGGTTTTATTGAAATCGGGAGATAAATATTTCGGATTATTTGGGTTTTTAAAAGTAAGACCTTTTATTATAGTCAGAATATTGCAATTCAGAGTACTCAGGCGTACAGTAGGCGCACATCAACCTACCACAAACTGTCAAATTTCCTAGACTATGAACTTTAGTACTAAGCAATATGGTTGAAAATGTTTTGAAGAAATTTGACAGTTTTTGATAAGTTGATGTGCAGGCGTCTGTACCTATGAAGTATTTCGGAATATTTGGGTGTTTAAAATAAGACCCTATCAATAAATAAATAAATGATTATAAATTTTTAAAAAAGTTTTTTTTTAATCAGTAAGTCGTGCCTTTTAAGGTTTTATTTACTTTGTGTTAAGCGAACCGCAAAACTTTGAAGTGCCATTAGGCTACCAGATATACAGACATCGCATACGATTACAATTCCTAGCACGAAGGCGAACTTTCAATTAGCAACTTCGAGTATCCGGTATCTACACTCAACGGCATAACAAGAGTGCCATCAACGTTTCAACTTTCACCTTTAACCCATCAGAATAGAGTGTATTCTGAAGTGGCAAAGTTTCAACACTGGTTGTACATTAACCCTCGTTTGCGTCAATAAAATTGAATTGCGGCCAATTAGACCCTAAAACTATTAATCAAGTGTTCTTTTGTCTTTTATATATATATATTTGATTATTTTACTAGGCCTTTTGAAATGTACAACAGGCAAGCGTTTGGCCTTTATTTCATCTAATGGTAGTGAAAATAAGGCCGATAGTGCAAGTGCGCTTGCTGAAGTACTATCTTATCTCTAACTGTCGGAACACAACAATGTTACTACAACAACTTTTAACCTTATAACCACAACAATGTTGTGGTTATAGGGTTAAAATAACATTCCTAAAAATCCTTACATTTTACGAGAATAGATCTGTTTGTTGCTTAGCTATATACCTACTATTTACTTAGGCCATTTATTACTTGCAGATTAACAAGAAACAAACAAAACTGAAGTAACTTATAATAACAAAGTTCATAGCTAATTAGTTTGAAAGATTACCTACCAAGGAGAGCAAATGGTTTTTGTACCTACTTTTGTTTAGAAACAGAGCAGCTCTGTTATACACTACGGTTGAAAAGGGTAAAATTGAAATTATACACTTTACGAATCTACTCGCATTTACATTGATACTTTTAATGAGTCATGGAGCTTTGCGAACGTGTCTTTTCGCAATTGCTAAGGTTAAGTAACTTTCTCAAAGGTCGGTCAACGGATGGGTAGCCAAAAAATTATCAGTGCTTCGGAAGGCCGTGGGTCCAGGCTGCATTAGCAGTCGTTAACAACCACCAATCCGCACTGAGCATCCTATACATCCATAGAGAAGGCTCGTGTCCCAGCAGTGGGAACATAAAAAGCTGGTGATGATGACAGGGTTCCTGGTTGCAAGGAGTGAGTCTCTCAGTGACCAAGGACCATAACTTTTACATTTTGAATATAAGGAATCGGGACATGTTACTGAGACACGATTGTTGACGCTATAACGAGGCCATAGCTAGAGGTGATGACTGGTGGACCACGGGATTCCTATACCTCGAAAGCCTAAAGTTCTAGAGAAATAAAATTTCATAAATTGTTACTTACCACGATCTCCACGACTAGAACCGTTGAAAATAAAAATATGTAATACTTACCCATTTTTTTTGTTGAATAAGAATTTGATTATCTATTTAAATAAAAATGAATCGCTAAATATGTTGCTAATCACAAAACTCGAGAACGGCTGAACCGATTTGGCTGATTTATTTTTTGTTGTGTTTGATGAAGTTTGAGGAAGGTTCTTACCGAGCGAAAAACGTAAAAAAGTACGAGGAAAATTATAAAAACAACAATTTTCTTTTCCCATACAAACTACTCTCTACTGGACCGATTTAAAAATTACAAAAACACAATGTTGAAAAAATTTCCACGAGCAGGATTTGAACCTGCACCCTTCTGACATACCGGGTCAGGTGCTCTTCCAATTGAGCTATCGTGGTTCTAACCAGCCCGCCGAAATTATTCAACACTATTTACTTTTTTTTTTACTTTGAAAGCCATTTAAAAAACATCGATTTAAAAACTCTTTCACAATTAGAATACTACATTAGCGCTGAGGTACATAGGCTATATAAAAAAAATGTCCACCCGTGCGAAGCCGGGACTGGCCGCTAGTATTCAATTAATATCATATTTTATAAACTCGATTCTATTGTTATTTTGAAAACCGTTTGACGTCACAGCATAAAGCGTTTCCGTGTCCTGTACGCCAAGCATTCAATTCAGAGTAAAAACTTGCACCAGGAAAAGGGGTTCAAAAATGTCCAAATATCTTTATTCTATAGGTATTGTCGATCATTGGCGTCGTTGTCGTGCAGGCTATCGCTTGTCGATTATAGCCGACTGCGGCGCGGTCAAAAGGTTAAGTTCCGGATACTTTAGAATAGAATATAATAGAATATTTATTTATTAAAGCGACCATGACTATCAATTTATTTGTTTCAATTAACTTATTCTATGTTGGTTACATGATATTATTTATTTTTAGTATGAACACTTATTAAACCGCACTTCATTACTGCGTATGCCAGACGATATGGCGCAGCAATGATTTACGTATCGGCAGTCAAGTCTGCTGGCGACTATGCTTAAGATGCCGTTGGTGCTGCCCCGCACCCTGCGCACCAGGGACGCATAGTCGCGCATCGCTTTCGCATCGCTATGTAGAAGCAGTTACTTTGATCCTAGATGGTCTCATGTCACGAAACTTCCCAAACCCTGCTTCCCACACAACTAATTCAAGCGTAGTTTCTCAACAACATTATTTTTTTTAAAACAGTGAACGCCTTTATTTTTCCTCTTATAATCCGTGCGCACATAAACGTTTCCATTTGGGACCGGTTAGCCGGTTCACGGCGTGTCGATACCCGGATTACCGGATACGCGTGACACTAACAAGGGTCAGATGCGGCGCGTCACCGCCCCCGTCACGGTTCCACTGCGACTTGTGACCTCAAAGAGGCACCGCTTGTCAAATATTTACATTTAAAAAAAAAATCTTAAGGCTGAAGATAGAAGCTCACTTCACCCAATAGCCTCAAACTACTGAGGCACTTTCTATCTTATCTCTAAACATCGGAACACAACAATGCTTCTAAAACTATTGAAACGGCGACAGCTTTTAAATAAATTGTGGTTGCTGGCCAGGTAGACTTAGAACAAGTCCTACTACCAACCGATCCAAACCAAAGTACAATATAATGTACCCCCGCTGGGAATCGAATCTAAGACCTCCAGTACCACAATACCACAAAGACTTATTAGTCTACTACTAAACTTACTACTACGGCTTTATAAATGTAGGTTTAAATATGTAGTTAATTAGGAAACATAATTAAAACTTCACGTCGATTTTTCCATGAAAATACCAGGAGACCAAACCCATACAGGAGGTCATTTACAAGGCCAAAAACGTTGCCAATCGAATACCAGCGTTAGGTTTGATAAACATGAACTTGCTGAATTGGCCGCCTGTTTTGACGCAGCCGTGAGACGTTTTAAATTGTTTTTTTTTTAGTTAATTCTTTGTTTTTTCTGTGTCGTATCTGTGTTAAAATAATTGTTTTTCTTTCAAAGAAACAGAGTGACTAGTGTGAGTATTGTTTACTATCTGTATTCATTCGATTACGTTTACGTTTACGAAAATTTGTATGGCAACATTTTAACACTTCTCGTATGTCGCCAGGAGGCGCTGCTTCAATTCTATACGTTTACGTTTTCGTTCTCGTAAAAGTGATCGAATGTCAAATAAAACTCACACTAGGCACCCTGTTTAGTCACAGATCATAGAGGTCTGTAAGTTTAGTATAAAAAGCATTGATTAAGTAACATAATTAAAACTTAACATCGATTCTTCAATAGAAAGTACCAGGAGACCAAACCCATATGGGAGGTCATTTACAAGGCCCACAGGAGCGGGCGCGCGGAACATTTGACCCTTGTTAGTGTCAACCGCCGAATTCCGGTAATCCTTATATCGGCAGGCGTCGGACCGGTTAAATGCGGAAAATTGTCTTAGGACATACCGTTTGAAGTGTGTAATGAGAAAAACAACGGTTCGCCAATTTTCAAAAGGTTGTTTATTTCTGGACCGGCAGGACATATGTCGGTTTTATCTAGGTCAGACGGTGTGTTACTTCAATATGTTTAAACATCGTTTTAATGGTTAGGTTAGGTTGGATTAAGAAAGAACTTTTTTATAAGAGAGTTTTAGATTGCTTTTGCCATTTCTAGCTTCATCAGGCTTTTATGGGGGGGGCGGCGAGAAACTTTTATGGGTTCCTCAAGCCGCGTGAAACGAAGCACCGTCAGAGGTTTTCTAGAGGGAACGGCATCACGCACTAGTTCGTGTCCCCGTGCCCTACTAGAATCTCCGAGGGGTTCGGATTGGATAGCGATCGGGGAGCGGAACGACTCGAGGGCACCTCTAAAGGCTCGGACCTCGGCTCGGGTTGACCGGGTCGTGGGGGTGGGAAGAAGCGCTCAGGTACATATCTGTACCTGGTATAGAGCGCGTGTGAACTAGCTCGACGTACCCTTGTTCTACGAGTACGATGTCTTGGGCCTTAATTAGCGTGCATGTGTAGTGTATTCTGTAAATGTGTAGTGGCATTTGTGTGTGAGTGATTTGCGTCATATAATCTGCATCGGTAATTCGGTATTGTAATCGTATTGCTAATGTAGTTGACAATCGTTTTCTTTTTTATTCTTTTGTTGTACACTTAGCCATAGATAAAATATATTACCTGTTGTAACTCTTTTATTCGATAAAATCATCGGGCGGGAGAAAGTGTATCAATAACATTTCATGGGTCAAGGAGTCACAATATTAGGTAGGTATTATAAAATTCCGTGTAATGTTGCCCGTAATGTGTTCATGTTTTGCCCTTCAAGAAATTAAAGGCACATGTTGAGAATACTAACATTTGAAGAGCACCTGACCCGGTATGTCAGAAGGGTGCAGGTTCAAATCCTGCTCGTGGAAATTTTTTCAACATTTGTGTTTTTGTAATTTGTTTCGCAACAAAATTTGCGTTAAAATTATATAAACAAAACAAAAACATTAAATAAAATGCTGTTTCTTTTAAATAAATCGTTTAGTTGTTTATGTGATATTTGCCGTATATTTTTTGAGCGCTCGTTTTTTTAATCGTGAAAAATAATAAGAATTGATACTACGAAACTTCATCGTAAAATTTGCTTTGAAAATCGATATCTGGGGATCTGTGTTGTTTTCCGACAGCGAATCTGTTAATAGAACGAGAAAAAGTAGCCGCCATCTTGATATTTTCAGTTATTGGGTCGATTTTTCAAAAGCCATACCTGAGGGTCCGTGTGGTCTCCTATTAATCTTGAATTAATAACAACTTAATAATATTTTTTTATGAAAACTTCTAATGCTTGTATATTTTTGCATACCGGCTCTTATTAAAATTACAGTACATGAATATTTTGTTATCTTTTTCAGAAGATTTGTGGCACCTACCGCCGCAAAACATACAACAACGTTGAAATTTTAAGCTCAGAATATACTGGATACTGGATATTCCCGAAAAAAACTCACTATTTTATGTTTGTGGCTATCTTCTAAAAAATGCGCCGAACGCCATAAGGATTGTCAAATTTTGAAATTATATATAAATATCAAACCATATCAAACGGTCCACAACTTTAGTTCAGAAAGTCACTACATGAGATACCTACAGAGAATACAGCAAAGATACTAATCTGATCTGAATTGATCTAACAGAAGTTTACTAGTTGTACCACCGGATGATTTTGTTAATTATGTCGAGAAAATGGATGTAAGCTCTCGCTGTTGTTATCAAAGAGAACACATAAATTGAAAAGTAGCTGTATTTATTTACAAAGAAGTAGACAAAATCAATTTTATAGTGCCGTGTCCATGTTGTCGTCCATGTTGGCTTTAAATTTGTTGATACATCAGTTATTTTTGAATGCGTTCTTACATGAATCCTCTACAAATTGACCATAATCCTCTTTAGATATAAATAACTCTTCTGTGTCGTGTTGAAACAATTCGAAGGTTTCCTTTGAGAGAGATTTATTTAAATATTTATAATTATACGAGCGACGATCACCCATAATGTGGTTTGCCTGAGGATTCGCAAATTGAGGCTTATTTGATTTTGGATCAAGTCATAGAAAGTGGCGATGTATACAGGCCTTCATGTCAGACTACCACATACTGTCGAATTTCTTCAATAGACATTGAACTTTATAATGAAATGGCATATGGTTGAATATTTATCGAAGAAATTTGACAGTTTCGGATAGGTTTATTTGCAGGCATCTGAACAAAACACGATCAAATACATCGACATACTAATGACACTTAAGCCTAGCAGAAAGTCAAAATTACTAAATTAGGACGACGTGTTTTCGCATGGACACAGCGTTTAAAGAGTCGAGTGGCCCGGCCACCCGCTAGCTGATACTTATTACTGAAAATTTTAACTGGAAAGAATTCAAGCTCAAGTGAGAATCAATTTTTATTCAAAAAATTAAAATATTTATAAAAATTTACCTCTTTATCGATCAAAATGTTTTTATTGTTTATATAATTTTAACGCAAATTTTGTTGCGAAACAAATTACAAAAACACAATGTTGAAAAAATTTCCACGAGCAAGATTTGAACCTGCACCCTTCTGACATACCGGGTCAGGTGCTCTTCCAATTGAGCTATCGTGGTTCTAACCAGCCCGCCGAAATTATTGAACACTATTTACTTTTTACTTTGAAAGCCAAAGGCACCCATTCAATGTCAACAACTACCGTCATTAACACCCGATCATAATATTTTTACAAATACTAAAGATCAGTTAAGAAGTAGGCAAGCTATTTATAAAATGTTTTTGTTTTATTTATTTAATTTTAACGCAAATTTTGTTGCGAAACAAATTACAAAAACACAAATGTTGAAAAATTGGGTGCCTTTGGCTTTCAAAGTAAAAAGTAAATAGTGTTGAATAATTTCGGCGGGCTGGTTAGAACCACGATAGCTCAATTGGAAGAGCACCTGACCCGGTATGTCAGAAGGGTGTGCAGGTTCAAATCCTGCTCGTGGAAATTTATTCAACATTTGTGTTTTCAGAAAAATAATGTTTATCCTATTGGTGTTTTTTTTTATTTGGTGGAGCGAAGAGCCTGAAGTCTTTTGGTTTCGGATAGGCCGATCCCAGGAGTCCCATTATTTGCCAGTCACAGTCGCACAGTAGGTGCTGCATTGACTCAGTAACTTTTTTGTATATCTTAAAACATACATTAAAAAGAAAACACCCAGCTCGAAGGACCAATGTCAACAAGATTGTGAAATATAAACAATAAGTAATATTACCTATAGGTTCTTCTGGAAGGCGGGATTGTTTGGTTGCTTGTATTGCTGTAACTGGAGCGCGAGAAAAAAGTATCATTCTCTGGAACTGGAACTTAATGCCGCCAACAATATCCGATAACTTACATTAGGTACGGTTAGACTCCGTGCGTCACTGTCACAAAGTAGGAGCTGCAAAAAATACATTTTAATAATAGTTCGCGCTGCCTCTCATGAAACAGACCACCACTTTGGGGTAAGTTTTAATTGCGTTCACCGGTTCTTTGTTGACAATGCAGATCATAAACATTTATCTGATGAAAGGCATTCACTAATTATAAATTTTGTTTGCGATTTTCTTCAGCGTTGCTAATTAAGTTTCGGATCTGTTGATAAATTTAATTTCAGTCGAGTACCTACTTAACCTATTTGTATAATTTTTGTAGGACTATCGATTAAGGGCTTAGCTGAACAAGATGGACCAGGACAGCAAAACTTGAAGCACATAGTATTTGTATCTTACAGCGTAAGTGATTGTGGAGTAAACTAAAAAAAGAAAAAAAACTTTTATTATCTACTTGACGACCTCCTTGGTCGAGTGGTTTGTACACCGGTTTTCATGGTGTCGCCATCTCTGAGGTCCCGGGTTCGATCCTCGGTGGGGTCAATTTAGAAATTATTATTCTTCTAAATTGTCTCGGGTCTGGGTGTTTTTATATATAATTAATAAGTATGTATTTAAGTATTTCAAGTATGTTTATCCGTTGTCTAGTAATCATTTAACGAGTTTCATAACGAAGCTTCTCTTGGGCTAAATAATTGGTGTTAGTGTTGGTAAGTTTATTTTAGTTTCCTTGTTAATAAAAACAAAATAATAAGTTAAAAATAATTTAAACCTAAAATTATTAAATCTTGTATTAAATTTTTGCGTTTTTATCACAGACCCAATTTTTTTATAAAAGCGTGTTACATTTTGATGGAACATTATGGAACATTTAGCATATTACACTTTTATGTTTTTTTCTTTTGCAATCACAATGTAGTAGAAGTATTGTAATAATAAAGTAATTTGAATTTTAGAAGTCAAAGTCAAATAATTTTTTTTAATTCAAATAATCTTAAGAAAAGTGCTTTTGAATCGTTCAAAAAATTTTCTACCTACTACCCATTCAGGATCGAGACGCCTATTTTTTAGCAGCTGTAGAGAAGAATGAGCGCCAGAAACTTCACAGCTTCAATAGAAGTAACGACATTTACAAAAAAAAGTACCTATGTCGTTACTAAATCATAAAATATTTATTTTAATACATTTACACTACTTTTAAGAGCCCGGAATTACATATAATGCTTACTTCTATACATTTATTTAACATTACACTTAATTATAAAATATCGTAACTACTTGAGCACAAACTGTCAAATTTCCTCAATAGGCTTTGAACTTTATATACATTGAAGAAATTTGACAGTTTTGCGTAGGTTGATGTGCAGTCCAGTGATAGTAAATTGGAGAGTGGAAATTACTATCACTCCTTAACGTAGTAAGGACTGTTTTCAAGGATCAAAGTATGAAGAGATTCAAACGGACACGTTAATTAGTTTTGGTAACAAATACAGTTGCAATCAGGCGTACTATACGTCTGAATGCTGCGTAATTAAAATGTAAACAACAAGCTGGTGGCGGGCGATAACCGGAGGTCAATCAATGTCAATTTGTCGAAAATTTCGAAACACTTAGATTGACCCAGTGAAAAAAATTATGAATTTACATTTAAAATTATATTTGCACACAAAAAGACAGATACAAACAAATTTACAAGAAGATAAAGTACAAAATAGGCAGTACAAATATGTTTCGAATTAATAACACATTTGATTTTTTTACATAACTACTCGTAGCCTAGATTTGTAAGCACTAACCCGCATTTGGCAAACTGTAACGAGGACTAGATGGAAGCCCTGACCAGCAGTGTAAAAATATTTCTTTGGGTAAGCATTTGGCCTTCATCTCATCTGATGTTAAGTGATGATAAGGCCAAAGGTGGAAGCACTCTTCACCTGGAATCCTCAATTACTTAAGCACTATCTTATCTCTAGCTGCCAGAACACAACATTGCTACAAACAATGACGTTATGGTGACATATTTAGCTAGCCAGGCGGACAAATAATCCCTACCTACCACCAACCAAACCGAGTACACAAACATGTACCCCCGCTGGAAATCGAACCCGGGACCTCTGGGTCTGGGACACAGACGCGGTCAAACCTTTTTTCTTGTGACTGGTAACATTAACGTCCCAAATAGTTTAAAATAAATCTGGTCAAGAAAAGGGCGAAAATCGAAGGTTCATAAATTGCGTCACACTAAGAGGTTAAATGTCAATTGGGTTACACTTCCATACGCCTCAAGAAATAAGGGTCAATAATCTTAATCCCCACCTTTCACGTAACTTATCCACGCGATCCCTTTGAATAAGCTTTCGAGGCACTTCGGATTCATCTTTAATAGTTTCGAATCGCAAGAGTATAGGTATAGCTTGTCTTGGAGATCCAAGGATTTCAGGATAATCTCTGTAGATTGCACAAATCTAAAGGAAATTGAGTTTACAGTAGATTTTAATGTAGACGATCGGTATTTACCTACCGCTCATTTTCGATGTAACGTTTCTTATTTAAGATTTGAGATTATAATGTAACGGTATTCAGAGTTTTGCGATTGTTAATATACCATGTAGACACTACACTATAAAATAAATACGTTTTGTTTCACGATAATCTAGATGGAGCTATAGCATTGTGAATCGCTGTATCGAAGGTTTCTTGTATTGTGGTAAATGATTAACTACGGCATCTTCCAGTTTCAACTTTGTCAAAAGAAACAACAACTTTTTAGGCTGCCCTGCAATGGAAAAATACTTGTTAAAGTATTATTTATTTTTTAAATCTAACGACAACATTTTTTGATTGTTTAAAGAAAAAACAAAAAGTTATCATCTCTAGCTCTTCCGTGCTTCTAAAAGCACGTAAAGCAGCCGTTGGTCACGGGCTGCATTAGCAGTCGTTTACAATCACCGTACCGCACTGGGCCCACGTGGAGGTTTATGGCCCGTTCTCCCTAGGAATCCATAGGAATGGCCCGTTCCCCAGCAGTGGGGACATAAATGAGCTGGAAAAGGTCCGAGATCTTAAATTGACGCAACCCAATTTTTTAAATTTTTTTCAAATTCTGATAGATTTTTCAGGGATTCACTTTTCCTGCCGCCTGTTCTTCGTAACGTCCATCAAAAGTTAGCAATATAAGTTTGGAAGGTGTTGCCAAACTCTAGTTTCGTTTCATTAACATACTACCCCCTTCCCACCCGGTTGACAAGTCATAAAAGCTAACTCGAAACAGAGGTGTCTGAAGTTAATTCACGAGTTTCTTTTGCGAAACTGAAAACTGTTAACTGTTCATTTAAAAGTTAGCAGGAAGAGAATGGGAACGTTCCATTTATTGCTTAAATGCCTTTAACTTAAACCACCTCTTTTTGTTTTAACTGCCTCTGTGGTGTAGTGGTTAGAACACCATGAGATCCTGGGTTTGATTCACAGCAAGGGGTACATGCTTGTACTCGGTTTGGTTGGTAGGGCTTGTTTTGAGTCCGCCTGGCTAGCTACCACCATCTTGCTATGTTGCCATAACAACAATGTAAGTAATGTTATTATGTACACATAATAATTGTTTTGTAAATAGGCTAGTTGGTTATTAACCCCCCGAAATGTGAAAGGTTATAAGTAAAAACAAACAATTGGGGTTACCACGTGTAATGTGAATATCGGATTTTTAACGGATGTGTCTCGGGCGATATATCTCTATTATATATATATATATACTGAACTACTGGAGAACTACTGGTCCAATTCCATAAATTCTTTCACGGACAGAATGCTGCATTCCTTGCGGGTAACATAACGTTTTTTTTACAGTTTTAAAGTCTCCAAAATATGCTGGCGAAGTTTTGGGATATGTGCTAGTTTTAATAAGGCGTTTAATATAGACTATAACCTACACAGAATTATTAGCAAGTATCTCTCAGAATTACAAAGTCTTGCCTAACAAAATATAGACTAATCACATTATATAATATTCACTAAGAAAATATACCATGAAAATAACAAAGTCCAAATCTTTTATCGCGACAACAAGAAGACAAATGTCCCACAATCAGTTGTCGGAGGTCTTGCGAGGTAACCTGAATTGCTAACATTACCGTAACGGACTCCTGAGATGATGGAAGCGTCATATATTCTAATCTGCCCCGTTGGGCTGGCGTTAATCCAACCAAGGATCTAGAAATTATACCCGTCGAGAGATAAAAGAGAGAAAATTATTTTAATACCCTACCATCACCCTCATGCGGGGCATGAGCCTTCCCTATGGA
Source organism: Eudonia truncicolella (assembly GCA_949315975.1). Lineage (NCBI taxonomy): Eukaryota > Metazoa > Arthropoda > Insecta > Lepidoptera > Crambidae > Eudonia > Eudonia truncicolella. The sequence continues at coordinate 1,524,479 of OX438848.1, read as the reverse complement.
TGGATAAGGAGAATGGTCATAAACCACCACGCGGGCCCAGTGCGGATTACTGGTTGTTAACGACTGCTTCTGCAGCCGGGACCAACGGGTTTACGTGCCTTCCGAAGCACGGAGAAGCTCGAGATGATACATTTTTGGTCACCCATCTGATGACAAGCCTTTGAGAAACTTGTTTAATCTTAGCACTCACAGACCGGGCGCGTTAACCATTGCGTCACCGAGTTCCACCTGGTCAATCGCTTCATTTTAAATAATATGAAAGTTAAATACTTCTACCTTCCAGATAACCTAACTCCACAACCTAGTGCTTAGAAATCGAGTCACGCGCGCTTCTAACGACCTTCTCATTAAACAGCCTTAAGGGCCCATCACTTCTGGCTGCGACTGTACCTGCCACAGATCTTCACTAATTGTTGTTTTAAAAAAGTTCCTACCTCAAATTAGTGCACAGAAACATTTTATTAGGAATTGTCCTTCCGATTTAAATGTTGATTGTTTTTTTTTTCAACTGTTATTGTGGTTGGCATTTTTTCTAAGACTAAGTGGCCCTAAAACTTATAAAGAGGTCTTTACTCACGATAAGGCCCCCCGTCATGACTTACGCTAACCCCGTCATGACTTACGCTAGCGTAGTTTTCGCGCACTCCGCGCCCTCCTATTTGTATCGCTTACAAACCCTCCAGAACCGTTTCATGCGTGGTGCCACGGGTTGCCCGTGGTACTATCGTAACGTAGATCTGCACCGCGATCTTGATCTTCCCACTATCAAAGACTTTATCAAGGACGTTTCCATACGTTACTTTGATAACGCCCCCCACCACCCTAACCCGCTTGTTGTGGCGGCCGCCAACTATAATGTTGGAAGCCTTCCACCAACAAAACGGTTCATGTCTAGGCGTCCTAAGCACGTCCTAGATGACCCTGACGATCCTATAACGGTTGCGAACGCCCCCCCGCCCGATCCTCTAAATGACAGCACACATTTACAGAATACACTAAACATGCACACCAGTTTAGGCCCAAGACACCGTACTCGTAGAACAAGGGTACGAAGAACCGGTTCACACTCGCTCTACACCAGGTACAGACATGTACCTGGTCGGTTCTCTCCTCCTCCACGGCCCGGTCAACCCGAGCCGAGGTCCGTGCTATTAGAGGCGCCCTCGGGTTGCTCCGCTCCCCGATCCCCGCTCCGAACCCTTCGGAGAATCTAGTAGGGCACGGGGACGAGCACTTGTGCGCGATGCCGTTCCCTCTAGATAACCTCTGAAGGTGATTCGTTTCACACGGCTTGAGGGACCCTTTACGTTCCTCGCCGCCCCCAAAAAGCCCGGGCCGAAGCGCATGCGGTTATTTTTTGTATTGATGGAGGACAACAAATAATTATAGACTTTATGGTACTAATAAAACAAGTAACAAATGTATATAATGTGTATAACTACAACACCGTTATCCGCAAGTTAATTAGGAACAAAATAAACTATAATCCTACTAATATTATAAACGCGAAAGTTTGTAAGTATGGATGGATATTTGTTACACTTTCACGTAAAAACTACTGAATGGATTTTAATGAAACTTTCCTCATATACAGACGATGACCCAGACCAGCGGATAGGATACTTTTTTTTTACTATAGTCTTAGTGTAGTGAGCAACAACTAGTGGGTTATAAATAACTACACTTACTAAATTACTACTAGCTAGCTTTACTAAATTTAAATTTAATCTTAATATCCAGAAATCCAGAACATCAGTGTAGTAGATATCCGTGTAATTTAGCTTCCATATTCGGCCTTATCCAATTTCATGCAAAATATACTCAAAACCATTATTAAACTTAATCATAAATCAGTGTATATTTGTTATCACAGTATGCACAATGTTTTATTACAGGCTAAATACTTTAATCATTAATTTTTTATTTATTTATTTTATAGGAAGACTAACAGCTTTGACACAACTTAAAAAACTAAAAAATAATAACAGAAATCCAATTGTAGGTCCACATTAATAATTTGACAACCTCCTTGGTCGAGTGGTTTGTACACCGGTTTTCATGGTGTCGCCATCTCTGAGGTTCCGAGATCGATCCCCGGTCGGGTCAATTTAGAAATTATTGTTTTTCTAAATTGTCTCGGGTCTGGGTGTTTTCTATGTATAATAAGTATGTATTTAAGTATTTCAAGTATGTTTATCCGTTGTCTAGTAACCATATAACGAGTTTCATAACGAAGCATCTCTTGGGCTAGATAATTGGTGTGAGTGTAGGATTATTATTATTATTCAGTATTTTTTTTTTTATTAATAAAAACAGAATTATCAACATTTTGATGCACTTAACAAGAAAAACACACACTCGAATTTGTTCATTAGACTAACACTCAAAAAATAACTGGCTCATGAGCCGTTTCGTCGATGCATTTATGGGGTTAAAAAGGTCAAAGTCATGTTTTACATAAGGTATTAAAAAAATAATAAAACAAATCTTTCTGTTTATAGTTGGAAGAGGAAGAGGGCAGATATAAAAGCGGTCTAAACCGAAGGAGCTCGATGGCGCAGTGGTTAACGCGCCCGGTCTGCGAGTGCTGAGGTTAAACAACTTTCGCAAAGGCCGGTCATCGGATGGGTGACCAAAAGTTTATCATCTCTCGCTCCTCCGTGCTTCGGAAGGCACTTAAAGCCGTTGGTATCGGCTGCATTAGCAGTCGTTAACAACCACCAATCCGCATTGGGCACGCGTGGTGGTTTAAGGCCCGTTCTCGCTATCCATCTATAGGGAAGGCTTGCGCCCCAGCAGTGAGGAGATTAATGAGCTGATGATGATGAAACCGAAGGAGCTTATTGGGTGCTCTGAGAGACCCACTAAGCTCCTTCAACAATAACTGTATACCTACTTGAATCTTATTGAGCGTACATTACGGTTAAGTTTAGAGTTTAGAGGTTTAAGTTTAGAGGTTTCAAGAGTTACGGTTTAGTTCAATGTAAAAGTGTAATACAAATTAATTGCATGCTTAGACTGTAACTTGTTATGTAAGCCTAAATCAATAAATAAATAAACAAATAAATAACTCCTTAACAACAATTTTCTATTTTGACCAAAGAAATAGCATCATATTGTTTTCTAAAGTTTACGCGAACACTACACATTGAAATGAAACAACTTTTACGGATCTACTCGCGTTTATTTTACACATTAGTTTTAATTAATGTTTATCCTGACGTTTCGAACCCTTTGCAGGGTCCGTGGTTACGAGGTCAAACGTCAGGATAAACATTAATTAAAACTAATGTGTAAAATAAACGCGAGTAGATCCGTAAAAGTTGTTTTATTTCAAATAGCATCACGATCACAAATTCCAATGACTAAGTAAATATATAATATATGTGCTCGGTGGCGTGCACTTGGAGAGGCCTATGCCCAGCAGTGGACTAGTATAGGCCGATGATGATGATGGTGATGATGAAGTAAGTATATTCCCAATTGCTCTCGCGACCGCCAAAACGGAGTTAATGCACCATAAATATGTTTGTCGAGAAGCTCGATGGCGCAGTGGTTAACGCGTTCGCACCGGACATCGGATGGGTGACCGAAAATGTATCATCTTGAGCTTCTCCGTGCTTCGGAAGGCACATTAAAGCCGTTGGTCCCGGGTGCATTAGCGGTCGGTAAGACCACTAATCTGCAGTGGGCCCGCGTGCTGGTTTATGGCCCGTTCTTCCTATCCATCTTTAGAGAAGGCTCGTGCCCCAGAAGTGGGAACATAAATGAGCTGATGATGTAATATGTTTGTACGCAGTACAAAAATTATATTATAACGATAAATCATCAAAAAAAAAAGAATACGCCTCCCGTACCAACCTCGATGGACCAGCGACCGTTCAAACTTTGCCAATTTTCTGTGTTATCAGGCGCGGGACCGGACTCGAATCGGTTCCGCCAAAAAAATAATCCTTCAATTTAATAAATTAATATTTTTTATATTTTGTTCTTGTTCTTGGTTCGTGTTCGTGTTCTTGGTAGCATAATGGTCAGTGCAGCCACCCGGATTGCGGAAGACCCAGGTTCGATTCCTGGCTGGGTCGGGTAGGCATTAAGGTTTAAAGACATTTATTCTCATAAAGACATTATGCCACTTACATGAGAACACAAATTAAACGTTCGTTGACATACAATTCAGACGAAACAGTAAAAATAACATTAAAATAAGACTAAACGATCACATTCCCAAACAAAAACAATCAAAAACAAAACAACAAAAGATTAACTCCATTGGAAAACAGTAAACAGAAAACCTAAAATTAAAAATTAAAACGTAAATCGTCCAACGCACTCAAGTAGGTATTATTGTGATTGTGTGCTGTGCTAGTCGCTTTTTGAATACGTTGAACGAGTCAACATTTTTAATGTATTAAATTATTTAACTATATTTTATAAATATATAATAAATGTCTGAATCCGTTACCGCCACCTAGACACGTAAGAATGACGGCACATTTTTATAACCGAAAAGGGACGAATTATAATCGTTTCTCAGCTTCGGGCGTCGTCGCTTGGAAACGGTCCATCGCGATGTAAGTACCCACTTGTAACTCCAACATCTACTTTCAAAATGGCGAAAGAACATTTTAGGCGTTTTGAATTGGCACTTAGGTACCTATGTGGTTTTTTGATGGTGACAACAACCTATTAGGTACTACGAATGATTTTCTTAGCCTTTTATGTAAATTATTGAAATGTCACTGAAAGGTTGCGGGATTGAAACTTACGAAAGTGTCTCATGGAAGAAGGGAAAATGTAGAGACTCGACAGTAAACAAACAAAACTCGAACTGTCTAAAGGTAGCTTAGTATGCTAAATAGCCGACAGTAATCCTATTTAAAAAGCTTGCTTTTGCTATGCGCTGAGTATAATATATATATATATATATCGTGAAACAAGCTCAGTAAGTACCTTGACTTGGCTCACGAGGTTACCGTCATGTGGGATGTGGATTCAACCATTATTGTAACCAATAGTCGTTTCGGCAAACGGTCTTTTACACCTAGAGAGGCTCTCGCTGAAAAGTTGGGTCAAGGGTCAGATGCAAAAGGCATGGCCTTGACACGGCACGTATTGTCAGGAGGTTCCTGACAATACGTACAGGATAGAGATAAGACACTATTGCAGTTATAAGAGCAAATTGTTGTAGCCTATATTGAATAAACATTGTGAATTGAAGTGAAGTTTAAGTTTTAGAATTTAGAAAAAGCCGAATACGGAAGCGCAACTCACCCGCAGGTTTACACCGAACAAAAACTCGTATATAATAGTCCACACACATTGAGTGATTTATCAAATGCAACTAGAGCAGTCGCATTGCATTTTTCAGTAACAAACCTGCCGGAACCCTCAACAGCGCCTCACACTTTCAACTTGGCAAAAATTTCTTTACAACATCCACCCCGAAATCAGGGAATCTCTAATTAGTTAATTCCGACTGCCTAATGTCTCTATAAAGCTAAACAAATAAATTGAATTCCACCCTTTTTCGTGTGGAATCCGCAACACTCGCGCTTCTGCCGGAACGCAATCTCTCCTAATGGCGTAACTTTGCTCGTTAATGTCAAATAGCGATTGTTATGTGGGTCTGGTGGGTAGGCGACATCGGCTTGCAGAAGGATTGGATACAGCGTTGTAGTAAGCGACGTGTTTACGTGTTAGTTCATTATCTGACTATCATCATCATCATCATCAGCTCATTATATGTCCCCACTGCTGGGGTACGAGCCTTCCCTATGGATGGATAGGAAGAACGGGCCATAAACCACCATGCGGGCCCAGTGCGGATTGGTGGTTGTTAACGACTGCTAATGTAGCTGGTACCAACGGCTTTACGTGCCTACCGAAACACGGAGAAGCTCGAGAAGATAAATTTTGGTCACCCATCCGCTGACAGGTCTTTGCGAAAGTTGCTTAATCTAAGCGGTCGTAGACCGGGCGCGTTAACCACTGTGACATCGAGCTCCTCCTAATAACTGATCACTGATGTTTTTTAGGTTAGACGCACAATATATCTCGTTCTTTGACTGTTGTTTGTACCTCGCACACTCGCACGTTAGTAATTCTGATTGTAATATGTCGGTGTACCTATAGAAATAAGAGTAAAAGTGAATTAGCCTTTAACTGTCCCACTGCTGGGCAGAGGCCTCAATCATCGAAATCAAGTCATCAATACAATTGATGGATAATGACTTTATCACCACGCTTGCCAAATGCGGGTTGGTGATCACAAACCCGGGCTATGCATCGAAAAATACGAAAACACACTTTGCCCGACCTGGGAATTGAACCCGGTACCTTCGAGTACCGTGCCGAACGCTTTATCACTTGGCCACCGAGGCATAGAAATAAATAAATTAGGTGCGGACTAATCGTGCGTGCGAGTTTGTGTTGTTCCGACGACCAAAATCAATCCCAACTTGTTTGGATTTTTCATGCGTTCGTACGAATTAACGTCACGTGAGACAGTATGTCATTTTAACTAAGAAATACGCAACATGTGTGCGCGTGCAGTTTTACGTGCTTCGGAAAGCACGTTTTGAGTTCGTATTGAAATGAAATGAAAATACTCTTTATTGTACCATAAAAAAGACCTAGACAATACGATAAGAAGAAGTACAAATGGCGGCCTTATTGCTAAAACAAGTATTGTTTATGGTAATATTTCCTAGATTGGACATTAAGGGAGTTTCTAGAACTGTTTGTAATAAGTGGATTTTTGTGTACAGCTGTTTTTTTGATGTGTAAAATCTTTACGCTCGCTTTCTACCTATACAATTTGTAGGAGTGATAACGTGAAGTGTGACGGAAGTATGTGTAACAGTGTGGCAAGAAGTCGGGGAAGCGCGCAAGCGCGCGCCATTTTGTAACTTTAAAATCGGTATTATGGACATGACGTAGCAATATTATATGTGTCATATTGTGTCATTTGAATATCAAAGGTAATTTTGATATGTCAAATGTCTTCTAATGAGTATTTACTGTATTTATTTTATAGTTATAAAATTATGTGACACCTGACCCATTTGTTTCAGAATAAAATGTCAAAATTGCTTATTACAATTGAGCAATTTCGTATGCTGTCCTCGTCTTTTATAATTAAGTAATAAACTCACCGATTCTTTTTATTAGTATTTGTTATGGCCGAATAACAATGGCTGCTTTTTTATATATGTTGTTTTCTTTATTTTTGTCTGTTATGTAATAATATGTTTTGTAATAAAAAATCTATCTATATATATACTACTCAAAACAAAATAAGGGCCACGAGGTATTTTTTCATTTTTATTAAACATTTACATATTGAAAGTAGTAAAATATTGAGTATACAAACTCTTTGATACCTAAACTTTTTAATATTGTAGTATTCATCTAATGCTGGCAACAATTTTAAATAAAATTTGATTTAAAATTATTTTTGAAAATTTTGATTCCATTTTCTTTGACGTTTTGCTTTCCTTAGCTTCTTGGTTTATTAGAAATTATCAGAGTTCATTGATATCTCGAGTCAGAAACATCTTTTGCAATATGCCACAAGCACGCAGGCGTCATATGGACTCGCTGACAGCAACCAGAGCCGTTAAAATAATTGAAGAAGGTCTGCGATCTGATCTGATCTGATCAGCGATCTGTAGGTTTGCAATTGGGATTTTCTCGAAGAGCTATTCAAAATCTATGGAATTGTTTCCAAGAGACCGGCAGTGTTAGAAGAAGACCTGGTTCGGGCAGAGTTCGCATTACAACAGCTCAAGAGGATCGTTACATTCGATTAAGTGCGCGCCGAGATCGCACAACGACGGCCCGCAAGCTGCAAAATCGTTTACGGCTCACAACGGGTACTCGTGTCAGTGACCAAACTATTCGTAATCGATTGCATGAAGACCAGCAGGCATCAAGAAGGCGAGTTGTCCGTATTCCATTAACCAGAAATCATCGTGCAAATCGTTTAAGATTTTCCCGTCAACATTTGGACTGGGACATAAACCAATGGGGCATGGTGCTCTTCACAGACGAATGCAAAGTTAATTTTTTTTAACGACGATCGGCGTATTATAGAGTATGGAGAAGACGCGGCGAGAGATTTTCAGAAGCCTGCATCCATGAAGTCGATCGTTTTGGTGGTCCAAATGTAATGATTTGGGGCGGGATAAGCTTACACGGCAAAACTGAGCTCGCTATTTTAAATGAGGGTACTGTTACTGCTCAGCGGTATATTGAAGAAGTCGTCAGACCACATGTGATCCCATTTGCCCAGCGAGCGGGTCCTGGATTCATCTTGATGCAAGACAATGCTCGTGCACACACGGCTCAAGCGACTCGGTTTGTACTGGAAGCGTCTCAAATTCAAGTCTTGCCGTGGCCGGCGAACAGTCCGGACTTAAATCCAATAGAGCACATGTGGGATCAGTTGAAACGAAGAGTTAGAGACGGTGATCAGGAAATCCACAACCAACAGCAACTCATCAACGCTGTTAAAAGGGCCTGGGAAGAGATTCCAATGGAAAATGTCAGGCATTTGATTGAGAGCATGCACTCCAGGCTTCAGGAGTGCGTAACGAAACGAGGGGGGCATACCCGTTACTAAAAGATGAGCATGGAGTATTTTCTTTTGTTTTCAGTAACTTTACATTGTTTTTATTTTTAACCTTAAATGTGTTTTTTCTTTCAAAAGCAAATAAACTTTTTAATCATTATTATTGGAATAAATTTATTGGTCTACACGGTAAAAACAACATTAGTTTTCGTTATGGAGACAAAAAAATTAATATTGGTTTTATTATTTTCATGGTACAGACAAAATACCTCGTGGCCCTTATTTTGTTTTGAGTAGTATATAATCAAAAGAAAACTTTATAAATTGTTAACGTAAGTTGCACTGAATTCCAATAGTTAAGAAAACCAGATTTTTAGTAGAGGACTCCAGGTGAAATTCGCTTCTATCATAGACAAAATATAGGTAATTGAAATTATTATATGGGTAGTAAAGAACTTTATTGTTAAGTAAATAAAGATATTATGAATCTGCTCTTCGAGGAGCTCGATGGCGCAGAGGTTAACGCGCCTGGTCTGCGAGTGCTGAGGTTAAGCAACTTTCGCAAAGGCCGGTCACCGAGATGGGTGACCAAATATTTATCATCTCGAGCTCCTCCGTGCTTCGGAAGGCACGTAAAGCCGTTGGTCCCGGCTGCATTAGCAGTCGTTAACAACCACCAATCCGCACTAGGCCCGCGTGGTGGTTTATGGCCCGTTCTGCCTATCCATCCATAGGCAAGGCATAAAAATGAGCTGATGATGATGATGATGATGATGATGATGATGATGATGATGATGATGATGATGAATCTGCTTTTGATAATTGAAACACTTTTTACTAATTTAAGTCTCTAAGAATCTCTAAGAATTTGACATAATATTTTTTGTCACTACGTAAAATGTATTTCATTTCAATGTGTAGTGTTTGTTACCTTTATTAAGCAATGCATTCAAATGATTGTCTTTTGCTTCAGACCCAGTCAGTCATCACCACTGCTGTAGCGCGACCCTTCCCTACAGATGGAAACACCACAGGGAGAACGGGCCGTTAACCACCACACGGGGTCAATGCGGTATGGTGGTTGTTAACGACTGTCAATGCAGCGGCTTCACCGCTGAAGCACGTAGGAGCTCGTGATGGGATATGATGATATTGGTCACCCATCCGATGACCGGCCTTTGCGAAAGTTGCTTAACTTTCGCAATCGCACACCGAGTGCGTTTACCACTGCACTCTGTCGAGCTCCTATTTGTTTCAAATAGAACTTGAATATTACAAAACTCTGCTTAGGCAACTTACAATATTAAACTTCTCCTAAGTTTCAGGCAGTCGTTCCCTTTTGCGTATACAAGTGCCTACATAATATTTTAATAATTCTGTATTCATATACTTACGCTGGTATAGCGAATACCGTCACATATTTTGTGCGAATATTGCCGAGATTACGACTGATCGTGATTGGAATAAAATGTACAGACGTCTGCACGTCAACCTGTCCAAAACTGTCAAATTTCATCAATACATTGCCAACCATATGGCTTAGGCGTAAAGTTCAAAGTCTATTGAGGAAATTTGACAGTTTGTGGTAGGTTGAGGTGCAGGCGTGTGTACACAACTGGCCTCATTTTCCGTTCCCTCGCGCGGATGCCGGCAACGATAATTTGAATTACAATAACTTGCGTGAAAAAGCTACGTACAGCCTTCTATATGTTTTTATTTTATTTATACGTAAATATAAAAACTTTAGGTAAGGTTAAACAGATGGAGTAACTTTTACTCTGACAGGCAATAAAAGACAGTTTAATATATTAAATTAAAACAAGTGTAACGAAATTAGACTCTTTTTTAGGTGTGACGATATACTATGACGAATGTGAAACAACCCCTAGCACAATCAATCAATCGCCTCCATCTTATTTATTATCAATTCTCTCGATCCCTAGTTTGCTTGAAAGATATCGCTTTTAGTGATAAGGCCGCCATTTGTACGGCTCCAATTTTAATTTTTTATTTCTTTGTTAACATGTGTTTTTTCATGTGTACTATATATATAGTATTTTCTTCTATTCTATTCAATAGTTTCAATTGCCAATAAAAAAAACATATTTTTTACCATAACACCGTTCCTTAATTCTTCTATGTAAAGGTTATGGAATTAATGTTGTTTTCTTAAAATCTGATACAATTCAATCATATTTTTTTAGACAAATGAATTCTCTTTGTGTATTAAGTGCTTACGGTTTTACCCTCGATCAGTAATAACAAAAATGCATCTCGAAATTGGTCCTGTTTGCTCATACTAAATGCTAAAATCGGAAAAAAACATCGGATAGCATCAACAACTTTAGGTTACTGTGAACCTTAAATCTTAACAATACAGATTAATTTAGGTTGTAAAATTTATTTAATGTTTCTGTCACCGCCACTAACGTATTTGTGGCTCCGTGGCCCCAAACTCGCCAACCGTTTTTCAAGCGCTCATCGGATATCTATCTAGTACACTATTGGTAGAAGACTTTAACACACATTTTTCGTTAACAAATAACATGATATATATTATTTCCTATGATATGGGGTCCTTCAAACACCTTGAAGCACCTTGTGAGCCGGCAGAGTGAAGTTGACTGATGCTGCGTTATTTTCTCGCTGCACCAGTTGTCTTCGCGTCTGGACTCTATTTCCACTTAACATCGGGTGGTGTGGAGTCATTTGCCGTGCTAGGTATAAAAAAAAATACAATTTTAAATCTCTTCAAGCCTTCTTACATTTAATAAGTTTATTATAGTATTTCGCTGTCGTGCTGTCCGAAGATAGAAGCAATCAAATCAATGGTAAACCTCTTCAACAATAATATATCCAATGTGATATTGAAACTCCTTTATTCCCCCATGTATTAGAAACAATCGGATAAGACAAGTCCTAATACATACCGCTTGATTCTTATCGACTTCCGAAACAAACTCGATAAATCCAAAAAGCAAATATTTGGCTTTTTCAAAGGAAAATATGATTGACGAGCGCTCACCGTACTTATCCCCGCAATTGAGGAGTCAGAACAAATATGAGGGAAAGCGTTTCATGTGACATTTACACGTTGCGATTATTACGCTATTTTGTTTTTAATTAGTGTTTGACAAATATTCATAAATTTTATAAAATACAGTGAAAAAATTAAACGCCCACCCGACCCAGCCAGGAATCGAACCTGGGTCTTCCGCAATCCTGGTTCTTCAGCTTCAAATCAGCAATTAGCACTTGAAAATAAAAAAAGAAAAAATTTAGTGTTTGATAATTGTATTATAAATTGTGGGTGTGTTAGCACAAAGCATGGAGGAAATGTTCTATTTATCCATTTATTTATTGATTACATGTCACATTACATTCTAGAATAACACTTTTATATTTTACAAACGTTACGATTTTGTTGTTGCATGAACATAATAAATATTTTGCGTTATATTGCATGCATGCATACTTATAAAAGTTAGCTTCGTCAGACAATTATTTTACGCAAACTTTTTCAAATACTTGACTTAACAATGTTTACTGGTTTTTGTAATTTGATCGAGACTCTTTTTTAAATATTTTACAGGCAAGAACAGTGCCTTGATCTCACCTGATGTTAAGTGATGATAAGGCCAATGATGGAAGCGCACTTCAGCCGGGATCCCTAACTAGTGATGCACTGGCTATCTTATCTCTAGCTTCCGAAACACAACACTGCTACAAACATTGATATAATGGCGAAATATTTAGATAAGATGGTCGTAGCTAGCCAGGCAGACAAACCAGTCTTACTACCAACCAATCCGAGTATACAAACATGTTCCCCGCGCTGGGAATCGAACCCGGGACCTCTGGGTCTAAACAGGTGGTCTTAACCACTAGACCACCGAGGCGGTTAAAAACTGCTACCAGAGGGCTGCTGACGTTGCGGCTTGGTCAGGAAGATTATGATAGTGTTGATTTTGCTGACACAAAAAGAAGAACTTAAGTACAAGTATACACCTAATGCTGTACAACATATCTCATATTCAACATTATTAACTAAAATTTACATAAATCAAATCATAAATATGACACAATAATAATTTTTCTTACCATCATATTATGTATGGTTACATCTTACTTTCAAGGAGTCATCATTAATTGAATGAATGAATGGTCACGTGAGACTCCGTGAAAGGAACGCTAAGCGCTTCTCCGTTGTAGAATGAAAACAAACCATTAATCATTAAAATTTGTTGCAATGAGTCCATCCATTGTGGTAGTTTTTGGGGCAAATTTTTCTTTTTTTGTTAAAATCATATGCTCACGTGTTGTAAATAAACATTTTTTTAATTTTATCACGTCAGAAAAAAATCACACCGGTCGTGCCGTGATCGTGATCGTGTCGTGCCACCTAAACGCCTCTCCCGAGACTTAACCCTTCGTCTAACCGTCCTTGCTATATCCCCGAATATTACGCGACTGCTCCTCTCCAAGCAACTTCCAATAGTTTTTTGCTTTGATTCGTGATGTCTCGAATTTTTATGACTGAATAAACTTTTGGCCTTGCGTTTGGGACTTTCGTTTTATTGTGTTTTTATCATTGTTAACAGTTTGGACAGGGCTTTCTTTCAGTTTAGGGTCCAATATTGAAGGGTTCATGTATGTGCATGTACTTGTACATATAGGAGGGAAGGAAGATGGTAGTTTTGTAGTTCTGATGAATATACGAGTATGTATTTGTTTTGTTAGATAAGCAAATAACTCCGCGCTACCTAATGTTCCAGTGCGAAGACAGCTAGTGAGTCATTCCTTTTTTACATGTATCTTACTAGTAAGCACTTGGCCTTCATCTCACCTGATGTTTAGTGATGATAAAGCTGAAGGTGGAAGCGCACTTCACCCGGAATCCTCAACTACTGAGACACTGGCTATGTTATCCCTAGCTGCCGGAACACAACAATGCTACAGACATTGATGTTATGGCGACATATTTAGATGAGTTGGTGTTAGGTAGCGAGGCGGACAAACAAGCCCTACCACCAACCAAACCGAGTACCGGTCTTAACCACTAGACCACAGAGGCGGTTTGTGCCTCACTAAAAGTTCTAAATTCTAGAGTCTTTTTTTTTTACATCAGCAAGAACATTCCTACCAATTAGGAATTTGAAAGTTAGGCTTCCATTAAGTGATGTCTTTTTATCCCGTCTTGTAAGTTTGAGACCTATACCATTTTTCTGGTTGCGATGAAGCATTGGTAGGTTTTTGAGCGTATGGTGTGATGTACTTTTGAAGCTAATGATATAATTATCTACACACTAAGTACTTAACACAATTTTGGCATAGACGAGTATTTGTGCCTATGTAGGTCAACCTTGAAACGTAGTTTCAAAGCTTGCGAATTTCAAAATTCTCGCTAATTCCTACCATGAAACTATTTCGGTGTCCTACAAGCCAAGGGAACGTCAGATGTTAACGTTTCTTGAAGAGATATCTGGAGAACGTGTCTTGCTTTAGACTTGGTGTTTCATTCGGGTTTGCTTAAGCAACGAACGTTCAGATACCAACTGCTTCCACGATAGAGTGGTCACACCACTGCTCTGGATTTGGACCTAGATCCGATCCGGAGCCCTCGGAGAATCTAGTAGGGCACGGTGACATGCACTAGTGCGCGATGCTGTTCCCTCTAGAAAACCTTCGAAGGTGATTCGTTTCGCACGGCTTGAGGAACCCTTTAAGTTTCTCGCCGCCCCCGAAAAAGCGCGGTGAAGCTGAAAATGCTTGAATTAATGCATTAATGCATGAGTGTTTTTGTATGAAACGGGTGTTAACCTACCCATGTAAACACGGTTTGACTCGAATCGGCTCGAATCTACTTACCAAACCCAATTAATCTGCTAACACTGGATAGTTATTACCTACCTACATTGAGTTGTTAATTTAATTATTTCATATGTAAGGGACTTTATGGTGTTAAAAAGAATTATAAATATTGTTTAAACACAAGGCTTCTGATTCAAAGTTTCCACATAATCCAATTAACCAAAACAGCTCCCTGAGACACAATTTGTAAAGGTACACAATTATAAAAGAATCCAGGTCGAGAATAAAGTGTTTTATTTCTGTGCTATTATACTTCAGTAAAGAAAACTAGGTGTTTGCCTTTATGAAAAAGAATTCGGATAACGAAATTTTTATAGTCGCTTGGACCGGTTCTAGTCCACAAAAACTCCAAACTAGAACTATAAAACACTAAAAATTTAACTAGCGACCGCCCTTATCCATCCGAACGCAATAAAAGTGGAGCCGAAAAGTGCTTTGGATATGACAAAATGTGGTAAAGATGAAGTGCTGATTACACGTAAGGTTCCATAAGGAATTATTGTAAACTATTTTCTATGGCGTCAACTAAAATCTATATATTAATACGTGAAGCAAAAACTTTGTACCCCTTTTTACGAAAATTGCGCGGACGGAGGAGTATGAAGTCTCGCACACTTGTAGCACAGAGTAAAAGCGTCGTTATAGCGCGCAAAATTTACACTTTCTTTGGCATTTTTTTGGCTTTTTTTTTTTCTTTGACAACCCTAGTTGTCAATTGACGTTATGATAAATGAAACAAAATATTTTATTTAATTTTTCATAAATTTATAAATTACTAAGGTAGGTACTCTAAATATTATTTTTGGGTTCTAAATTCCAAGGGCTACCGCCGAATTTGAGGAGGAGAGTGGAGGGGGTGTATACCCCTACCCCTCCCCAAAAGCTCAAAACTCGGAGTCATATATTTTTTTAAAGAAATTTTCAATTAAAGAAAGAAAGAAAGAAAGAAATTATTTATTGACGACTAGTTGTTGCCCGCGACTTCGTTCGCGAAGACTACAGCATAAAAAAAAAAACTAAAAAAAAAAAGTATCCTATATGCTGGTCTAGGTCATGGTCTGTATATGAGGAAAGTTTCGTTAAAATCCATTCAGTAGTTTTTACGTGAAAGAGTAACAAACATCCATCCATACTTACAAACTCAAAAAATGTGTTTTTTTTACGACCTCACATTAGAAACCTCAAAAATTGTAGCCTATGTGTTATTCTGATGTATAAGCTATATTGTGGTAAAGTTTCATTCAAATCCATTCAGTAGTTTTTACGTGAAAGAGTAACAAACATCCATACATCCATACTTACAAACTTTCGCCTTTATAATAGTAGTAGGATCACACAGACATAACAGAAAAAAAAACAATGAATAAAAAAACATTTTACCGATTTGGTTCTAAACCTAATATATGCAGATCTACGGCAATGTTAAAGAAGCCATCCATTTTGACATCAAAATTCATCAGAGTAAATACAAAATTTATAAAACTGCAACAAACAAACATATACAAAGATTTGATGAAAAAATAAAATCAGTTCTTCGTTCTAATTAAATTCACGAAGCTTTCTTTTTATTTTAAGAAACAGCTGTTATTTTAAGTATTTTTTTTTAAAACTGTTTTTTGTTTATGTTGCTATGTTTAAGTAAGAGGTCAGTACTTGAGTAAATAAAAAGGGTTGTTAAGTGGGAACAGTCTAATAATAAGTTTGTTTTTTTTTGCTGTACGGTTACAGTTGTAAAGTACAGTCAGGTTGACTCTGTACTTTATTAATTCAGAACATGACCAACGCAGAACATGACTAGGATAGAAAATGACTAGGGTAGAACATGACCAAAGCGGAACGTGACTAATGCAGATTATAAGTAGCCGCACATGACACCCACCTATCAACCCGCTCGAAGGACCAATGAAACATGGTATACTGACACTGTGGACTTTATGATACAATGGACATTTTGATACGGTGGACATTTTGATAGAGTGGACTAGATGGACCGAAAGGCTTTTTTGTATTAAAGGAGAATACTATCAAGTTGCTTTCTAAATACTATTAGGGTTGAAAATGAAACCACTAGTAAGTAGCTTCTTTGTCACAATTAATTGACATTTTTTTTTGAGAGAGATTGCTGATTGCCGCTGCGGCATTTTCAGCTTCACCGGGCTTTTTTGGGGGCGGCGAGGAACGTAAAGGGTCCCTCAAGCCGTGTGAAACGAATCACCTTCAGAGGTTACCTAGAGGGAACGGCATCGCGCACAAGTGCGCGTCCCCGTGCCCTACTAGATTCTCCGAAGGGTTCGGATCGGATCGGGGAGCGGAGCAACCCGAGGGCCTCTGAAGGCACGGACCTCGGCTCGGGTTGACCGGGCCGTGGAGGAGGAGTGAACCGCCCAGGTACATGTCTGTACCTGGTGTAGAGCGAGTGTGAACCGGTTCTTCGTACCCTTGTTCTACGAGTACGGTGTCTAGGGCCTAAAAAGATGTGCATGTTTAGTGTATTCTGTAAATGTGTACTGTCATTTAGAGGATCGGGCGGGGGGGAATTAATTGACAAATGACATGCCTAGCGTATATGCTATTTGCCAAAACACTTCGATAGCGCGATTCAGTCAGAATACGAACCGCGCCATCTAGTAAGAACTATTTGAACTAAACTTATTTATTTAATTACGTGTCTTAAAAAAATTTAATGTAAAAATTATTACATGACTTCCCATTCGGTGATATAAAGGCAGATCAATCGTGTTATACAAAAAGGAAGAATTCAACTACGGAACCCTAAAAATCCATAAAATATACTATCACATAAAATTTAGGACGGCCGTATGGTGAAACTTGCCTACATAATATTATTAGTTTGGAAAACCATAAATTCCAATGGCTAAACAATTCATTTTGTACTAAACTCAACACTTGGCACAGTCGGTTTGTGAGCGCGAAAGTCAAGCTACTTTTGTGATGCCGCGTGTTAGGATGGGTGACCAAACTTTTTTGCGCTCTATGTTTCGTTACGCACGTTATATTAAGGCTTTACTTTTAAAACAATTACGATTACTTAACTTCTGGTTTCGAAGCACTCTTAAAACGTATAATTTAAAAGTCAATAGCCTATATACGAGTACTATCCCACAGCTGGGCAAAGGCCTCCATAATTAAAATCATGTCATTGCTATTGTTGGGCGACTCATTTTGAGCCCTTTTTATGATATTTTGTATAGTTTTAAATATTATTATTTTTAATTTGTTTTGCTTGTCTTTTGAGGTGGTAGAATTTATGTTGTAAATGTTGATATTTAAACCCACATTCCGTTTTATAAGTGCGTTTTTCATTATAATAGGATTCATCTTTTCCATTGTCTTTTTTCTCCGTTTTAGCTACAATTGATGGATATTGGATTATTCAATACGCTTGGCAAATGTGGGTGGTCATGACCATCCCGGGCCATGCTTCGAAAAGTTCGAAACACACTTTGCCCGACCTAGGAATTGAATTTAAGACTTTTGGGTATCAAGCCGAGCGTTCATAACTTTTTTTGATCTGAGGTTTTGCCACTCGGCCAACGAGGCGTATATTAATTGATAAGGTCAATGACTGGACATTAACAGGTTGACCGCCACAGCATACACAAATTCAATTGTATGTCGGTCAAAAATAAAAAAAAAACAAAAAAAATGGCGTTTAAGGTGTTAAGTCGGCTGTGCACTGGCTTCAATATTACAATATATACAGGAATCAACGTAAATCAGTTTATAACGATGGATAGATAGATATAGCAAAAGTTTAGTTATGTAGAGAGAAAACTGAAAAATCTTTATAAGTTTGTCGCTAATTCTTCCCGTTTAAAGGCTAACCCAAAATCTGAACTGGTAGTAAATTCAGTACGAAGTTTTGTATATTATTATAATTGGGATATTTATATCGTTTTTTACGACAATTAGTGCAGAGGCATAAATTGAATAAACGATTTTACTTTTACATACAATTAGAGTTGTTATATTTATTAGTAAGAACATGATATGATCCCCGTTTATAATGAATTTTATCCGCCTCTGTGGTCTAGTGGCTAAGTCCACCGGTTTAGACCCAGAGGTCCCGGGTTTGATTCCCAGCGGGGGGTACATGTTTGTACATACATACATACATATAATCACGCCTCTTTCCATGTACATGGGGGTACATGTTTGTGTACTCGGTTTGGTTGGTGGTAGGGCTTGTTTGTCCGCCTGGCTAGCTACCACCATCTTATCTAAATATGCCGCCATAACATCAATGTTTGTAGCATTGTTGTGTTCCGGCAGCTAGAGATAAGATAGCCAGTACCTCACTAGTTGAGGATCTCGGGTGAAGTGCGCTTCCATCATTGACCTTATCATCATTAACATTAACATCAGGTGAGATCATGGCACTGTGTTTACCCGTAAATATTTAAAAAAAAAGAATGATTCGAAATAGATCATACTTTACTTTTTATTATTTGAACTCTATTAAATTCAGTAACCTTTCAGTCACAAAAGCCCTTTTCTTTAGTTTATAGTCAAATGCAGGGCGAGAACAATCGGCCCCTAACAATTGATGCTTCTAAGATTTCTCCCATTGTTTTGAAACCAAGTTTCTATGAATTTAAAACAGCAATTTATCAAGAGCCACTTCACAATTCTGAAACCCATAAACTTTGAAGCTCTAATTCCTAGTGCCTTACAAATAAACAAAGAATAAGGTCCGAATATAGTTATTCCGTGTTTTGTTCCTGTCACTTAAACGTCACTGCAAATTAGAGTAAAAGAGACAAAACACGGAATAACTATTCGGAGCTTATTCTTCGTTTAAGGGCTGATTTTTCAATTGTCAGTTAAATTTTATTCATTGATAAATTTTGACATAATGACAGATTCTCGTTTAGACAGATAATGTTATTCGTTTGATAAAACTTATTTATGGATTAAAAAATCGGGCCAATGGCACATAGGCCTGATTTCCTAAAAATGCTATCCTACAAATGCTACAAATGCTATAGATACTATTATCCAAAGAAAGTTATATTAAAATCGGCTTATTTGTTTGAAAGAATTAGAACTCTGAGTTTGTATGATATACTGATGTGTTAAATGGCTCTTAAAACAGTAATTTATTAAATAAGTGATAAGATAAGTGTTGTGAGTCCTGAATTAGCTAAAAAGAAGCTAAAATTAAATGGAAATGAAAAACAGAAAAAAAAGCAGCAGAAATTGTAGGTTTACTGTAATAAATTCACTTTGTTTTGAGTAGGGTCATGATTAAGCTATGATTCATAATAACAGTCAATAACACTCAGTCACTCCTTTTGGATTACCGTCTAGCTAGTAAGGTTAACCAAATATGTTACTGTACTCATGCATTGATTGTAATCTGTTTGTGTACCTATAGAAATAAATAAATAAATAAATAAATAAACAGGGCCGGACGGCATTAAGGTCGACTTATCTACATAGTGAGATAAGCCAGCAAATTTTATTCGGACCCATCCATTTCAAGCAGTGACGTAATTTAAAGTCATTATTAATAAGCCATCAATAGTTTTTTTAATCATTTAGCAATAAATATAAATAAGTCCCTGAAAAAAATATTGAATTTGAATTAGTGCGTTTTTATTTTATATTCCTTGGCTAGGCCGTAGGCCTTGAGTTTCTTCATTTCTCGTTCACACCATAACAGCCTGTCACTATTTGTTTTTTCATAATTGCTTAGGTCCAGTGACAGTTAATTTCAGATGAGCTTAAATCCATGATGTTGCTATCAAAGGGGCCTTAGTCCAAACTTAAAACCGGTTTATTATATTCCTGATTGTAGTTTTAGCCTTTTTATCCAAGGGTTGCTAGTAAATATTATTTTAAAAATTATAGCAGTGCTGCTCTCTACTCTATAGCATAATATGAAACTTTAAACGGGCACATCGTTTTCTCAGAATTAGTTTAACCGTGACTTAAGCGGGTTTGATATGTTTCGACTCTGTCCTACCAATGGTTGCAATACGCTCGCTACGTGCTTCGCTAGTTCATATGTCGGTGAGCCTATCTGGCTCACAATCGGTCTCAAGGAGACGTTTTGTTTCTAAACTTTTGGCAGACCATATAACTTAGGCGGTTGAACGTTTCTCGAACGCAGCAAATATTTAAGAAAGTTAAATAGTTATGAAGCGAAAGAAGTTTGTAAGTATCGTAGCAAGTGGCCAGAAGTTATCTCTGCATACCCATATAGAAGACAGGCGTGCCTGTATGTATGCATGGTTCAATACCAACGCTACTAACACATTGATATAGTCTTATTTAACTATCGAGAAAGCTAATAAGCTTGTGTCAGATATGGGTTCACGTCAGTATTGTAATGAAGCTTTCGGGCTTAAACGACGATTTCCTGTATTCAACTTGAGCTCTTGACGCAGAAATACTATAGCGCATTATTAGTCTTGTTTCTCGCATCGAAAATAAACCATAATAATATTGTTACAGAGAGCAAACAAAGCGATATTCAGAAGCTATAAATGATATTTGAAACAACAATACAGTATCAACAGAAGCGGTATCCGATTTCGTATTAGCTTTGTGCCAAGTGGAAACTTGATTATAAGTTATTACGGGCGATATTGCGATTATTATACTCGTATATATGTCTATATACTATATACAACATGTAACAGAAAGGTGTGTAAAAATGATAAGATCCAAAGTGTATCCGATCTAGATTTTGTATGCAGAGTTACTAAGGCATTTATTAACTTTAATTTGTTATGTAATTTTTAATTAAATACTTCGTTTGTGGCGTCACATCGAAACAAACAAGTGACATCCCTAGTGGCTTAGTGACCTCTGCGTGATTACATTTATGATAACTGCTGCTAGCTTATGCGCGCCTGACGCGCATGACTTAACTATTTTATAAATATTTTTTTTTATAATTGCATGACAAAATAACGTTAATATTTATGTATTAGTAACAACACCGCCTCTGTGGTCTAGTGGCTAAGACCACCGGTTTAGACCCAGAGGTCCCGGGTTCGATTCCCAGCGGGGGGTACATGTTTGTGTACTCGGTTTGGTTGGTGGTAGGGCTTGTTTGTCCGCCTGGCTAGCTACAACCATCTTATCTAAATATGTCGCAATAACATCAATGTTTGTAGCATTGTTGTGTTCCGGCCGCTAGAGATAAGATAGCCAGAACCTCACTAGTTGAGGATCCCGGGTGAACTGCGCTTCCATCATTGGCCTTATCATCACTTAACATCAGGTGAGATCAAGGCACTGTGCTTACCCGTTAATATAAAAAAAAACACCACACCTTTCTGTTACACGTTGTATATTATAGGTTCTATGGATGAGAGTAGCCACGTATCGTGCTCAGTGGCGTGCACTTGGAGAAGTCTATGTCCAGCAGTGGACTAGTGTAGGCTGGTGATGATGATGATGATGATACATAATATCTTTGTATAAGAACATATAGATATAAATATTTTACACGTGGTCGTTCATACCTACACTTTAATTTATATCGCTGCGACTGTTAAGAAAGTAACATAATATTGCATTTTTTTATATAAAACGACAAAAAAAAAATTAATCATTTAACTTATTATTAAACACCAGGTTAAGAATAAAAATATACCCTATAAATTTCTGCGCTTTTCGATATATTTCTATGAAGTCACGTATTATTTCCAACCAAGTAGCTTACTGCTCAGATATGTACCAAGGTAAAGGTACCTGTAATGTGCCGTGCCAACATATGGGGTCTCATTGTCAAAAGTTTACGCTCGCCCAACTGCTATCGATTCGATTATGTCGAAGCTCAGCTTAAGCGGGGGACTAACTTAGTTGGAAATCGAACGTTTGCATTGGCTTCGAGAACATGTGGGGTCCGCAGCTTTGTGTTTGTGTAGGTAAGTAATTGTGTTACTCAAATACGCTTTTAAAGTTTAATAAATCCTTTGTTGCACAAAGGAATAACATTAGATCTCGTGTTACACTAGACAAGAACTTATCTTGAGAATAGATCTCTTTGAGATTGGCTAGCTGCGGCGATATATATACACAGTGCCTCAGTAGTTGGGGATTCCGGGTGAAGTGCGCAAAAACTGTGTATATTTTTTGGAAAAGTTATCGTTTGTCATCGTTTGACATTTTAGGTGATAAAACCTGACATTATGTTCATAGTTTGTGCCTGACCGTGATCAATGTCAATTTGTCACTCCATAATTCCTGACAGGTTGGTCAAGGAAACTTATATACTTTGTCAACTTATGTCAAAACGAATTTCCCGCGCAGAAAATGTTATTATTATTAATATTTGTCACTCAGGCGTTCAGTTGAAGCGAATTATATTTGCTTCCATAATGTATTAACTTAATAAATAAACCCTCATTTTATTTTATCAACTTTTTTGAGTCACTGACCGTCTTTTGTTAGTTATTTGTAGCTGTTAGCACAGCCTTTGGCTGGTTAAAAATGTACACACGCCTGCACGTCAGACTACTGTCAAAACACTTTAATATTTATGTAGATGACATATGGTTGATTATTTATTGAAGAAACTTGACAGTTTTGTATAGGTTGACGTGCAGGTATCTGTACTAAGTCCTTTTGGATGTTTAAAACAAAATCAACCGGCTATCTCACTTCACACCACTTGGCCGACCGGTTTATGTCTGTCATTTGTCAAAATTCAAAAATTCAAAATTCAAAATCATTTATTCAGTTTAGGCTACAAGTAGCTCTTGTGAATGTCACTATGCCATCGGTTCGTAAGTCTACTCTGGGCGGGAGATCTTGTACTGCGAATAACCGGCAAGAAACTCAGCAAGTGTCCAGCTCTTTTCTCCCTTACAGCGTCAAAAATATTGGAAAATGCTCTATTATAGCAAGACACTTTTCATTACAAATAAACACAAAATTATAGAAAACAACCACAACATGTAAAAAAACACAAAAAAAAAACTAAGTTAACAAATTTACATCAGGTAAAAGTTTCTTTAAATTAATTTTATTGTATAGATTCAAATAGAGTATGTGTTTTTCATTATAACCAGGCTGTTTTATCATCTTAATATTCTTTGACTGTATAATAACCTTTTATAAGTAATAAAGACTTCACAACATCATCAATACATCGTCTTGCCATTTAAAAATACTTTAAAACTTTTTGGAAGCTCATTAATGTTTAAAACAAAATCACCCGGCTAGTGGCTAACTTCACGTTACGTCGCCGACCGTCTTTTGTTTGTCATTTGTCGCTGTCACCGCATAATTTCACGCCGGAGTTTCGTGCGGCAAGTTTAATTGTACCACCGAAACTTGCGACTCATGGTACATTGAACGAGCTCGTATCACATGTAGATACCTTATATCGTAATAGCACCAGTGATTGGCACAGACACCCAGTGTTCGACACCAGTTTTTTTGATGTGTAACAACTTTCCGCTTGCCTTCTATATATACAATTTGTGGGAGTGATTTCGTAAAAAAGGGACAGAAGTGTGTGACAGGAAGTCGGAGTCGCGCCATTTTGTAAATAATTTTAAATCGATATTATGAACATGACATAATATTATTATCGTCATAGTGATGCTTGATCACGAGTATATACCAGAACTTAACTGTTGTTTAGATGACGTAACAGAATGTTAAACTAAAAGATAGTAAACCTTATTTTTTTGTAATAAACAAAGGTGACTGTTCATCGTAGTGCATTGAAGGTCGAAAAAAGCCTTTATGCACACTTCTTTATGTCATTTAAGATTGAAACTACTTATGAAGTAAATAAATTAGTTTTCTTTGAATATAATATAATAACTAAACTATATTATTAAAAGGAGTCCCTTAAGGCAAGGTTCCGAAGATACTGGCAGCGTTCCCCCTTTGAATAGCTAACAATATGTGACATATTGTGTCATCATTTTGATATGTCAAATGTCTTCTAATGAGTATTTACTGCATTTTGTAAATTTAAAATCGATATTAATAAGTAAGAAGACATTATTATTATATGTGACATATTGTGTCATCATTTTGATATGTCAAATGTCTTCTAACGAGTATTTACTGCATTTTGTAAATTTAAAATCGATATTAATAAGTAAGAAGACATTAGGACTTCTTGGCGGGAAAGTGAAGAGTCATGTCTGCGGTTTTGTTTTATTTTCAAAAATTTGTGTTATGTCGAATATTAATGTAAAATAATGGTGGATTATTAACCATTACGTGTTCGTAAGTGTGCATGAGTGTTGGCAAATGAAACAAAACAGTGCAACTTTACTTTTCAAATTCTCTCAAGAAGTCCGCCGAGGAATTAGTAAAGCCCCACATCTTTACTGAGATACTCGAGGGGTTGGGGGGTATATCATTTCTCACTTCTCATTTTTATTATCATTCATCATCATACTGACTGGAAGGAAGTATTGTATATTTATGTATTACTTGTAACAAAAATTACTTTGACAATAATACAGTCAACAATTTATATATTGTACTAGCCCCCTCGAACTGTACCTCGAAATAAATAATTTGGCCTGGGTGCCCCACGTACCTACCTCCTGATTCCACAGCAACTGGCACAAATACGTATGTGTGGCATAAATTTATATATTCGTGCTTCTTATTCCTTGCTGCGGTTTCAGCAGCATAACCGGATGCTCGAATACTTCCATCTAAATGAGACGCCGTCAAGATACTAACACAAGTGGCGTCCCATAAGAGACACTGACCTCTTCGCCATGGGACCAACGTCATGCCATCCGGTCTTTTACCATCGAACTGATGGTTGATGATGGCTTAGACCAGGCGGCTCTAAAACACAAGGCATGTTTATTGAGATCAAGGCCCGTCGAATAATCTCGTTGAACTCGTAATATTGCGGTATTCTACCAGCACACCTTACGCAACTTAAACCGTGGTGACCATTTGCTTCGACCCATGCGCCACAAACACAACGATGAGGTTCGCGTTACGATGGCTTCGTGCGATTAGCACATTTAGCCAGTGTCAAAGTAATTTTTCTTACAAGTAATACATAAATAAACAATATTTCCTTCCTGTATGATGATGATGAATGATAATAACAATAGAAATGGGAAGTGAGAAATAATATACAACCCCTCAAGTAGGTATCTATCTCAGTAAAGATGTTTAAGAAAAGAGGCTCAGAAAGAGCTTTATTAAGTCCTCACGCGGACTTCTTGAAAAAATTTGAAAAGTGACGTTGCACTGTTTTGTTTCATTTGCCAACACTCACACACACTTACGAACACTTGACGGTTAATAATCCAATATTATTTCACATTAATATTCGACATAACACAAATTTTAGAAAATAAAACAAAACCGCAGACATGGCTCTTCACTTTCCCGCCAAAAATTCCCGACACCAGTTATCGTCGCCAAAAAATCATGTAGAATTTTATTCAAATCTTATTGGTTGACAGCTAGTCGGAATTCAAATGTTGCTGAAGTCAAAAATCAAAAACCTACTGATCCCTATTTTTACCCCCTTATTCATAAAAACTATTTAAGCATTATTTAGTTAATCATTGTTTTGTGTCTTTTTCTCAAATTCAAAATGACGTTTGTGCGACGTTGACAAAACAATATTTAACTAAGGCCCGGTTATTCAATCTCCAGATAAGTTTTTTATCCAATTAATGACATTGTCAATGTTTCATATTCTGTTCTAAAGAGAATCTGTCATTACGTCAAAATTATTCAATGAATAAACTTTAACTGACGATTGAAAAATCAGCCCTAAATAATGCTTAAATAGTTTTTATGAATAAGAGGGTTAGTGATTTAAGAAAAAAATGTCAATCACTTGTTCACTTCACTTCATTTTCTAAGTCTGAGACCGGTTGGCGTTCTAACCACTACTACAGATTCGACCATCTTATATACAATGACAAACTAAAGGTAGAAATTAATTTAAGCAAACAACTCTCCGTCAACTCATCTCAAAACCAAAGCGGGAAAACGTCAAAGCCACAGATAGTGGGTATATAAGTCTGCTTGTGTCAGCAAATTAAAAACCTCTAGTTGATCTCCGAGTTCTTTTAAGCACCTCTAAAGTCTAAGAGGGGACTAAGGGGGAAGAGAGGACTAACGACCTCTCGCGGACACCGCAATGCACTTCAGAAGTCACCCGAATAATTCATGGCGAACATTTCATTGCTCCTTTAAAGGATTTAAAAGAGAGCGTACATATAGAGACTATACCTATGTAGGTCTGTACTAGCAAGAAGTGTTTACTTAATACTCGTTTTTATTTTTATCGTGCCTTTTCCTTTTAAAGGATCCAGTGACCTATAGCAGCTCGTTATAAGTAGGTTTAATTTTAAGGTCCGGAAAAATGTGTGTTTGTTTATAGTTGGAGTATGTGATTTTTATTATATTATTTATTCTAGTATTAGAAATACTATTATTGCAATCTAGAATAGAATTAATAATTAAGGCAAGTGATATTAGCAGTGCTCTAAGGATTGCGGGTGAAATGCGCTTCCACCCGGCCTTTCACTTAACATCAGGTGAGATGAAAACCAAGTCTTCCATCACCAGCTCATTTTACGTCCCCTCTGCTGGGGCACGAGCCTTCCCTATGGATGGATAGGGAGAACGGGCCATAAACCACCACGCGCGCCCAGTTCGGTTTAGTGGTTCTTAACAACTGCTAATGCAGCTGGGACCAACGACGGCTTTACGTGTCTTCCGAACTACGAAGCTCGAGATGTTAGGTTTTTGGTCACCCATCCCATAACCGGCCTTAGCGAAAGTCGCTTAACTGCGCCATCGAGCAACATCAAATTTGTGTGTGTAATTTTTTGTCGTATTGTGTATTTTTTTTGGGTTTTTTTTTGTTTTCATTTGTTTAAACATCTTATCATCCCCGTCATTCGTGAAGGTAAGTCGAAACGTAGCACATAATATGTCTCCATCACAGAATCTCGTGAACCGTGAAATCCAGAAAGAAACAATCTCATAAATATGGATGACTCCAATCCAATGTTTTACATTATAATTGACGCGCCATTTATTATTCATGCAGACGAAATAGCATACGAAGAATATAGGCTTCTTTTTTCGTATTTTTTTATGCGACGTTTTCATTGTCACAGAGTAACGCACAAGTCTCGCTTGATAGAGTGCGAAGTTAAATTCTGTTTTATTTTTGTTTTAATTATTTTTTTTAAACTAAAACCATTTTCAATTTTGCAGGATTTAATCTTCCTAATAAAGTAAATATAAAAGTAAAACTATTATATAAAATTAATTAATTATAAGTATAAAATTTTTTTCAACATTTGTGTGTTTTTGTAATTTGTTTCGCAACAAAATTTGCGTTAAGATTATATAAACAAAACAGAAAAACATTTTATAAGTAAAACTATGTTTCTACTTAAGTCAGTTCACTCTCAGTGGTAATGGAATCCTCAACTACCCAAGCACTGGCTATCTTATCTCTAGCTGCTGAAACACAACAATACTACAAACATTGATGTTATGGCGACATATTTATATAAGATGGTCGTAGCTAGCCAGGCGGACAAACAAGCCCTACCACCAACCAAACCGAGTACACAAACATGTACCGTCCACTGGGTATCGAACCTGGGAACTCTGGGTCTAAGTCCTGTGGTTAACCACTAAACCACCGGAGGCGGTAAAAACATACATACATTTATTAACACGTTGACTGCCGCAAAACCAGACACAATAGAAAATTTATTGTTTGTCAATAAAATTAATAATTTTGACATAACATAATTTATTATCAATGTCGCAGTCCTTGTGAATTCACTTTAATGAATACGCCTCGGTGGCTAAATTATAAAGCGGTCGGCCCGATAACCGGAGGTCCTGAGTTCAATTCCTAGGTCAGGCCAAATGTTTTTTGTATGTTCGATGCATAGCCCGGGTTTGTGATTTCCAGCCCGGGCTCTTGGCAAACGTGGTAATTAAGGCAATACTCATCAGAATTTCTCGATGACTGTATTTTAATGATGGCGTGCGTAGTAATGCGTTGGCCGTTAGTTAGATACGTTTAAAATATTTTCGTAAAACCAAATATTTGAACAAGTTATTTATTATAGCTGAAAAGCCTCAAGCGTTCGTTAGTTAAATAAATTACTATAGCAAACTATTCTTTTATTGTTTATTGATATTCTTAATTATGGTTGAAGAGCAACGTCAACTAGTTTAGAATGCAAGAACTTTGGATGCGCACTACTACGGTCATCAGAGATAAAGATTGCCTAAAAGTGGCTTACAAAAAAAATTTTTTTTTTTAGTCGACTTAAAAAAAAGGAGGAGGTTCTCAATTCGACTGTATTTTTTTTAGGTTCAAATAATTTTTATTTTCCCATAAAAACATACAGTTTACTTACAATGAGAATATATAAAATGTTACATTAAGTTTTATTATTCTTATTATTTGCGTAAAATTATATATAACCATAATAATCATATATAATATAAAAAATATTGAAAATAAACTCATCAAGCAATTGCTATAGTAATAATAATACATATTTTTTGAGCTTACTTTAACTCATTCCGGCGGCTAAAGCCTACCACCTCTTGAAACTGCACGGTTAGACGGCTCCTACGTCATGCTATCCGGCGGCAGTAGGGAATTGTATTCTGACCCGTCCCTACACGGGTAAAATGTTACAAAGTAAGTGCTTACTAAGTACAATTAACTATGGTACAAAAGAAAGGCCAATATTATAAAGTAAAAAAAGCAATACACTAAATTAACAAATTTTTTAGAGCATTGCGTTTGTATTTAAGTGATTAGTGAGAGTGTGTGAGAAGGTGGATGTGTATGTGTGTGTGTGTTTTTGTTTGTGTGTTAGTGTGTTAAGAGAGAGAGAGAGAGAGAGAGAGAGAGAGAGAGGGAGAGAGAGAGGAAATTTATAAAAAATTGTGTTTATTTGTTTTTTTCGTTTTCTTTCTACACCTATATTTTCCTTCAATAACATTCATCCGATATAAAACTTTGATACGTTCATGTGCGGACGCTCTTGAAAGTTTCTAAGTTGGTAAAACCATCGCGGAATACGGATGTACACTTCAGACGCAGTCCCGAGCGGGCTTCTAGTACTGTTACAAACATTTTATATTAAATTTAACAATTTGTTGCACATAAAATATATGTGATTGGGTATATAAAAAAATTTGGTAAAATTTGATATTTACTACAAAATTCACTCGGTAATTTTTATCAATCATTTGACTCTGCATTTTGGGTTATTTCAATATTATGTTATTATTATTATAATTATTATTTATTTATTTCAAGACAAACAAAGATCCATAAATTGTTAGTAGTAGTAGTTAGTATTATATTACAAATTACAAAACAATACAATCAATTTCATTAATACAACAATACAATAATTTATAGAAGTCAATCAATTAAACACTACAAAATACTAAAATTTCAAATTGGAATCTATTTAAAAATATACTGTGCATTATTTATTATCTATTAACATATTATGATAAATGTCACTAATAATTGTTAAAATAAATTTAACGAAATAAATTTAAAAAATTTTTTATTGAATTATATAATACAAAAGTAATGACAATCTAAACCTGGGGACTACTGGGCAACATGCAGGCGAATCCAGTGCTGTAATATATATAGGTGAGTCCCACCTGTCGGCGATTGTACTCAGGATAGTGTGGCACACAGAACACAAGAAAGAGGTCTGTGGTGTGGCAGCTAGCTCGAACGCGCGCTAACATGGAGGCGCGGCGCTTACGAGCATGGAAACCATCTATTTTTTTATTATTTTTTTATGTTAAAAGGAGGCAAACGAGCAGGCGGGTCACCTGGTGAAATAGCTTGCCTACTTCTTAACTGATCTTTAGTATTTGTAAAAATATTATGATCAGATGTTAATGACGGTAGTTGTTGACATTGAATTGGCGCCTTTGGCTTTCAAAGTAAAAAAGTAAATAGTGTTGAATAATTTCGGCGGGCTGGTTAGAACCACGATAGCTCAATTGGAAGAGCACCTGACCCGGTATGTCAGAAGGGTGCAGGTTCAAATCCTGCTCGTGGAAATTTTTTCAACATTGTGTTTTTTGAATTGATTTTATTTGAATATTTGTGTATTTTAATATTAATTGTGTTAATGACCCAAGTTGGTTGAAATAAATTGATTAATTGATTTATTCATTCATTCATTAAAGGTAAGACAATATTTTCTCTATTAGTTGAGATTACCGAACCGACCAGACCTTAGGTAGACCTTTCCACTTCACACCATACCATCTTGAAAAGATGGTCAAGCTCTTTCCCGTTGTGTATTTTATAGCAAGAAAGATAGAAAAAAACTTATTTAAAACAAAACAGAAGAAAAAAGTTTTTAAATTTTGCACTTCCAGTATCTTACAGTCTCTTGCACACCACAAGATGCCTTCGCGGGGTAGCGTAAGTTCATCACTTGCATTTTAATGTACTTTTAATAAGGCGCTCTCAACCAGTTTATATTTTGCACTTTAAGTAATACGACTATAATCAAACTGTTATATAAACATTGGTGATTGAGTTCTTGGCGGGAAAGTGAAGAGTCTGCGGTTTCGTTTTATTTTCTAAAATTTTTGTTATGTCGAATATTAATATGAAATAATAGTGGATTATTAACCGTTAAAGTGTTCGTGAGCGTGCATGAGTGTTGGCAAATGAAACAAAACAGTGCAACGTCACTTTTCAAATTCTCTCAAGATGTCCGCCCGAGGAATTAGAAAAGCCTCACGTCTTTACTGAGATACTCGAGGGGTTGGCGGTATATCATTTCTCAATTCTCATTTCTATTATCATTCATCATCATAATACTGGTAGGAAATATACAATATTTCCTACCAGTATGTTGTATATTAGAAAAAATACTTTGACACTGGCTAAATGTGCTAATCGCACGAAGCCATCAAGTAAAGGAAAAAAAAACATTGGTGATAGACGTTCTCGCTGTGTATAAAAGAGGTTTATCTCATTTCATGTCCTTGGATGAAAACTCCACATGGAAAACGGGCCATAAACCACCACGCGGGCCCAGTGCGGACTAGTATGGCTGTTGGCATAACATGACTTCCGTATTACGGAGGAGCTCAATATGACATATATTTGGTCACCCATCCGATAACCGGCCTTTCGGAAAGTAGCTTAACTTCAGCAATCGCACACCAAGCGTTTTACCACTATCTCAACTTTGTATCTTAAAAGAGATTGAAGTCAAGCAACTTTCGGGTTGGCAATGTGAGGACGGCGAGTGAGGCACAATCCAGCTGCACTAGATGTCAGGACTTTGTTTCTGCTCATCGTGTAGAGGGAAGTATTCTTGATCGAAGAAGAAAAGTGATGCCTTAAGCATAAGGTTAAAAAATCAATGCAATTTTTATTGTTTTTGAACAAATGTTTTACGGATCATAATTTCATTCACATCATGGAACTAACTTCCAGCATAGACATATTAAAGTGCAGTTTAAAGATGCTGTTAATTACGGCGAGAATTAAACCGCAAAAGGAGAGAGAGGTTCTATACAGATATCGCACAATACGACGACTCTTAACTGCAACCGTAGACCAACAACTGCAAACGTGCAAACTGATAAGACATGGCACGCGTTACCCGCGCATAACGATGCAGGGTCTGAAGCGTGTATTGCGCTAATTCAATAACTATTTAAACTATCATGGTCACTTGCATTAGATGTGATCATGGCGCATGCAACTGTCCCGAAATATCGGATACCTGATTTTGAAAAAAAATACAAAATCAGGCTACCGACGCACTACAAGGTTGTGTACATTTTGAAATAGCCAAATCAAGGCCCTGATTGGCTACTATACTTTTGTCAAGAACCTTCGTCTTCTTGACAAATACAATAACTTAATAGTTCGATATTAATTGTTGTGATGTATTTTGACATAGTTAAATACTCTACTTGGAAATTTAATTGGCAATTACATCATATTTTGTTTTAATCCATGTATAAAAGTATGGGTATGGCAGAATAACAGGGTTTGTGGGTCTCCTGCAAACACTGAGCCATAGACCTTTTTGTCTATGTTTTTTTTGGCAAATAAATATACTTATTATTATTATTATATCTTTTCATTATATTTCTGGTTTGTCTTTTTGCGTAACTCGTGTAAGTCTATGGTCCGGAACTATAGAGATTTAAATGAATAGGTAATACAGCAAGGATGTGATTGCAATAATTGTATAAATTATAACAAATATAATATTAATTAAATATATTATTTAGTATTAATCATACACGGAGGAGCTCGAGATGATAGGCACATATAGGATAGGGCACAGCTTCTTTTGAAATGAAATAGCTTTTCATTGTTTTCCAGTTCCCGCAAAATGAATGGAAGACGAACTGAGCCCTCCGCACGGCAGTATAGAATGACTATGACATTTTTACTTATTTCACTGCAAAATTAACTAAAATATTTAAGGGTAAATTAAAAATTATTTTTAAACAAAAGGCCGAGGTGGAAGCGCACTTCACCCGGAATCCTCAACTACTGAGGCACTGGCTATCTTCTCTCTAGCTGAATAACTAAAAATCTTAATTTAAAAGAGTATGATAGGTATCTTCCGCACAAGCACCAACCGTGCGCGCGCACAGCCTGATAGGGGACATGCTCGCTCAATACAATGATTTAGATCTTTTTGTGGACGGTCTTAGACGGCTTGCGACAGCGACTCACCAGTTTCTTAATATCTGCTAAATTGTAATTTTTATTGGCATTAGGTATTTTAAGTTGAATTTCATATGTTTATGTAATTTATTTTGAATTAATTTAATTTCCTAATTTTCATATAATTTAAATTTCTAATTTTCTAAATGTATTTTTTTTTATTTATTCCTATTGGTGAACTCTCTTATGTATTTTGTTTTTAATGTATAACTTGCCTGTGTATTGGACATATAGTCTGTTAGCTGGCGTGTAATGGAAAAAATAAATAAATCTTTTAAAATAAAATTGATGAAAATTACAGTTGAACGGGCACCTACTAAGTGCACACGCCTGTCCATCAGACTACCACAAACTGTCGAGTTTCCTCAAATAGACTTTGATCTTTATGTCTATGACATTAAGTTGAAAATGTATTAAAGAAATTTGACAGTTTTGGATAAGTAGATGTGCTGGCGTCTGGGGGCGAGTTATTTTTGACATTCGATCACGTTAACGAAAACGAGAACTTGTATGACAAAATGTAAACTCTTTTCGTATGTCGCCAGGAGGCGCTGCTTCAATGCCATACTGATTTTCGTTTTCGTAAACGTAATCGAATGAATACAGATAGTTAACAAAACTCACACTAGGCACCCTGTACCTAAAGGTCAGAATAGAGTGTTTATCTATAATCTAACTTTTGCTCGCGGCTTTGCTCACGTGGGCTACACGACTTCTGTTTGTTCGTAATAAAAGCCAAACTTATTAAACGTAAATATTTGTATCTTCACACGTAGAAATCTCAATCACACTCCTGTAGAATTGTCATCGTCTTCTTAATGGGAGGGATCATTTTCCAAAAATCCTGAAACACTTCATAATTTCTAATCAGGCCTAATAGCTAAATTAATCGATTTAACTTTGAAAATGACAGATTTCAATACTTCAAACTTTCTTCTCCTATTTCACCACTCTGTGTTTTTCGCTAAAAAAATGCTAAAACTCGTAATTTTTAATTTTTATTAAGAAATCTAAAGATCGTTAAAATTCTTTATTTTTATAGTTCCTGTCTTACCTTAAAAACAACGATTTCCCCAAAAAATCTTTTCAGTAAATCAACAAAATCCCTGAGACATGTCACTTACGCTTCAATGCCGACCACTGGGCAATCACTAGTTATTATTATCATTAGAAACACCACTCACAAGCAACACAAAGCTTATGTCATTGTCGTGTCAAAGTCTAAAGCCGGTAGACATGTCTCAAAAACACCTTTCTTTTCGTAAAGAAACAGCAAATAGTATAATGAAAAAGTTTCAAGTTAGACCTGTAACTTTGGGCGCGGGCCGAAGTTATGACAGCCTTCTGTTTTCCCGTTGCTGTTTTCGCAATCGGTGCACATTTACATATTTCGACAGGAGACGTTTCCCGGAGTGCCTACCGTGTTTGCTCGTGTTTTGTTTTCTTGGGAAACACTCCTGCCCACGTTCGTATTGTTGGTTTGGGAGTAACGTGTAGGCGTTTCAGTTGGCATAAACAATAATAAGAATTAATTAATGAAAACCCGATCAGTGGGGCGGTTTTTTAATATCACCACTGATCCCAAAATTATAATTATATATATAAATTATAAATTATATTGAATATAAATTATAGTGATACGAAAAACGCTATGAAATGTAATTGTTTTGCTTTATTTGCAATTTGATTATTGCTACATACCGTTAGAGAGGTTTCGGTGTCAAAAATAAGTTACTTAACAGAGACTTTGAATAAGAGAAACTGGAACACTCTTAATTAATATCATAGCATTAGTATATAATAAATAATTAGTATATAACAATATGGGGCGGTACCTACAACACAACATTTATAAATATTGAACGTGCACAAAGACTAACTTTAAAAGTAGCTTTACGAAAGAAGAGACTCTTTAGCACTAATTTATTGTACAAAGAAGCTAATGTTCTGACAGTTAGACAATTATATATACAACAGTGCATTCTTATAATATTCTTTATTGCACAGAAACATAGTAACAAAAAAAAAAATTACATCAGAGACATTGAATGCAAAGGTGGACTTATCTCTAGAAGAGATCTCTTCCAGTCAACCCAGAGAGTGTGCGAGATAAATGTAGCAAGGGTGACACAAAGTGCAACAACAAAAAAAAAAAAAACTGCACTATTTCCTAAACCTAAATAAATGTAAAACAGATATAAATAAAAATAAATAACATACAAATAAATAAAATTACAAATAATAATACTTATATAATAATAATACATAATGGTATAATATAAATAAAACATAATATAATGATCATGTTATACCGGTAGTCTTAAAAAGTGCTCTTTGAGCTTTAATTTGAATGAAGTTATGGAAGGACAATCTTGAATGGATTTGGGAAGTCTATTCCATAGCTGTGCGGCTTTCACAGTAAATGAATGGAGGGAAAACTTGGTATTGCTGGTCGGCAGTTCGAGTTTCTTTACGTACACAAAAAATTTTCTTTTGATCCAAAACCATTAACTAAACGTAAAAAAAACACAGTAGTTCGCGTTAAAATTAGCAAAACATCATTTGCTCTTAAACAATTCTCGGCTCAATCGGTGTCAATATACAACAAAGTTAACAAAATATTAAACATTTTTTCACTAACTCACTTTACATGTAAAAAGAAAGTAACATCATGGTTAAAATTACAAAGTTACGAAAGTATTGGAAAACTTTTATCCAAGAACTAATTTATATTATAATATGTAAATTATATAATTATACATATGTTTATAGATTGGAGTAATCAATTGTATAAATAAATACTAACATAACACAAAAAGAATGTAGAAAGGAAAGCATTAAATTATTTGAACACAACACAGAAACATGCAAAATATCCCACATAAATTTTACTAAATATACATCAAATATACACTATTTTCAAATCATTGAACCTCTAACATATAAGACCTACCTATGTACTTAACTACAAAACAACAAATATGATTGTACAGTAAAGAGAGGGGTCTCTTCTAAAACAGGTTTTTTTAAACTTAACAGAAGAGACCCACACATTTGTAAAAAACTACTTGTAGTTAATAATAATAAAAAAAATGTTTTTTTTTTTTTTTGATTAGTCACCGGTTCAAAAACCACATTGCGCGTACGGAGAGTGATATTTGGCATAGTCATTAGTTGAGAAGGAGAAAGATAAAACCGGGTGAGCTGATTTGAAGGGTTATAGTCATCACCAGCACATTTTATGTCACCACTGCTTGGGTACGAGCCTTTCATATGGATGAATAGGAAAACGGACCATAAATAAACCACCATGCAGGCCCAGTGCGGATTGGTGGATGATAATGACTGCTAATGCAGCCGGGACCAACGCCTTTACGGGCCTTCCGAAGCACAGAGGAGCTCGAGATAATAAACTTTTGGTCACCCCTCCGACAACCGGCTCTTATGAAAATTGCATAACCTTAGCAATCGCAGACCTGTCCCCTGACTATGAGCTCTTATAGCAGTAATATTGCAGTTGTGGAAAAGAGACGCGAGTATATTCGCCGCTACACGCGTCTCGTTTTCACAACTGCAATAATACTGCTTTAAGAGCTCGTGGTTACCCCTCAGGTGCGTTAACCCTTAATCTGCTTGCTCTGTCGATATATTGGACACCATAATTTTAACTTTATTACCTTAACATAAGTTCGAAACCAATGAAAAATTTCAACATGCTCTGCCCATTAAAGGGTTAACGACTACGCTGTCGACCTCTACGGGTAGTAAGTAACTTCTATTAAGGAAGCCATTTTTTACTTGACTCTAGCAAGCTAGTAGGAGTAACGTCCCCTTCAGATTCCACCGAAATGGCAAGTTTACATTTCAACACAAAAACTGAGACACAAAGCGGAGTTTTGAGCGCCGCGCGAGTTTCAGCGGAAACTTGCTGTGCCGAGAGCGTGTGGGGTGACCATCAAAACTTTTAGAAAAACATAATAAATAAATAAAAAAAAATTTTTTTTTTTGGTATTGAACAGTTAACCGCCGCAGTTAAGTTTTAACCGCCTCTGTGGTCTAGTGGCTAAGATCACCGGTTTAGGCCCAGAGGTCCCGGGTTCGATTCCCAGCGGGGTACATGATGTGTACTCGGTTTGGTTGGTGGTAGGGCTTGTTTGTCCGCCTGGCTAGCTACCACCATCTTACCTAATTATGTCGCCATAACATCAATGTTTGTAGCATTGTTGTGTTCTTGCAGCTAGAGATAAGATAGCCAGTACCTCACTAGTTGAGGATCCCGGGTGAAGTGCGCTTCATTATTGGCCTTATCATCACTTAACATCAGGTGAGATCAAAGCACTGTGCTTACCCGTTAATATAAAAAAATAAAAAATTCACTGGAAAAATTATGACTGCCGTACATGGGATTCAAAATTAAATTAAATTTGATATTGGAACATAGCATAGAGTAATATGTATATCGTCGGTGGAAAAGGAAAACTGTTAAAGCGCCGCAAATCAATTGGAATGAAATATAATGTTAAAAGCTTATACTTTAAAATTACAAAAACACAAATGTTGAAAAAATTTCCACGAGCTGACCCTGACATACCGGGTCAGGTGCTCTTCCAATTGAACTATCGTGGTTCAAACCAGCCCGCCGAAATTATTCAACACTATTTACTTTTTTACTTTGAAAGCCAAGGCGCCAATTCAATGTCAACAACTACTGTCATTAACATCTGATCATAATATTGTGGCGGCGTCACCTACCGCATACGCCGCACATAATCGACACGAAGCAAACACCTTCTCAACCATGTCAACAGATGGCGCCACAAACGCATACCAACGACGTCGCCATACTACGACGATAAATTGTATGGAAAGCCTGCATCGCGATAGCGAAGTTTCACTATCTCCTTCGCTATATATAGCACCTCCAACTAACATCCATTGGACCTCGGTCCCCGAGCTATACCACCCAGCTCGGAGGAAGATCTTCCCTTTGTCTTTCCTCATTGTGGCGCACCATCCTACCACAGGCTTCCTACAATATAATATTAATACATTAAAAACTATGTAACATTTTGGATGCAAACAAATTGAAATTGAAATATTTTTACAAATATTAAAGATCAGTAGGCAAGCTATATATTAAATGTTTTTGTTTTGTTTATATAATTTTTAACGCAAACTTTGTTACGAAACAAATTACAAAAACACAAATGTGGAAAAAATTTCCACGTCCAAACATTTGTGTTTTTGTTTTTGTAACTTTAAAATTATATGTGTAGTTATTAAAATGTGTAGTGTCATTAAAGAGATTAACAGTTATTGTTGTTTTCATTAACGTGATCGAATGGTAAATTAAACTAGCACTCAGTACGCATATACTTCATTATGTACGTAAGCATAACTACAATAAATCACTACAATAAAAAAATCACAACAACACAATAAATTCAAGCATTAAAATTCACAGTTTCCTAACAGCGAACATTGTGCTTCCATTCTTACAACCGAGCAACCCAATTAGACACCCATTTAAATTCTTTAGATACACGAAGCAGCCGCATCGCCACAGGTATCACGGCCATATTAATGTGGCCTGAATTAATACATAACTTATGAGGTTCCATGCGTTAACCGACAGTGCTCCGTGTTTAAGTGGCTGCCGCCGTAAACTGAGATTTGGGCCTGGTAGCAGCATACATTAAGGAAAAGTGTGCTGACCTTTGAGAGGACTTCCTGACGAGAGAAACACGCTTTAGAATTTTACATGCTGAGGTTGGAGGGAATATATTTAGCTTAGGCATGTACACGGTTGTAATGTAACGTTTTAAAATGGCCATATCTAGACTCCTAGTCCACAAATAATACAAGTGAATAACATGACAAGTTATAACTATGTTAGTTTGTTTTTTTTTAGTATAAGCAATGATTGATTTTCTAAGGTATAACTTGCTATAACTAGCATTCAGGATAAACCCAGCTGGCCGAGGAATCACCGACATACATCTAAAATATGCAACTCAGTAAACCTCATGATGATTGCTGCATCGACCCTAAAATCTACAGGAACTAATTATTAGCTCGCTTCTATATTTATAGTAATACCACTGCTGGGGTGTATTATTGCAGTTGTGGGAACGAGACGCGTGTATATACGTCGCTAGATACGTCTTATTTCCACAATAACAATAATGCCCCTGGTGTTCTTAAACACGACAAAGCTTCCAATTTCGCATAAATTGATAATTATAATGTAAAGTAAGTTTCAAATTACTAACGGTAGGTGAGAAGCTGTCCTAGATCGTACACGGTGGCATTATCTGCAGGAGGGCTACACCTATGAGATCAAAAAAGGCTAAGAAGAAAAAGAAGAAATAAACCATTTGAAAACGATATATTCCCGTTTTGTCTCCCATTCAGTGAGAATTGTGCTGTCTGTATATTAGCGGCATGATCAACACAATCTAGGGCAAACTTTCGGGAGACAGTCGCGGACCCGGACCTCTCACCGGCACCGGGACGAATTCCGGCCGTCGTTTCGTAATTATGGTCACCGTGCGAAATATCCGCGGCATTTCGGTACGAGTGACCCCTTAATGAGCATTTCTATTGTTTAAAAACTATCGCTGTTATGGTTATAGTTCTATCTATATATCTATACTTCTGTTATAGTTCTATGACGTATAGTTTAATGCCTACATCTTCAATTACTTCCTTCTTTAACTTAAGAGCAACGCCAAGACGGCCCCTGCAAGAGTCAGTGTATTAGTGATTCCAGATGAAGTGCGGCCTAATCATCACTTAACATCAGCTGAGATGAAGGCCAAGTGCTGAATTACAAATCTTCTGCTATATAAAAAAAAACTAATTATTACAAATTTTGTTTTAATCTAAGTTTACAAACATGCTGGAAGTTCTATTAACGATTTACGGTTCTGAGGTGTTCAATATTAAAGTCAATTATCAACTATTGATAAACGCTATTGAGAGGTAGCTTATTTATACTCGTATAAAAATTAAAAAAAAAACTAAAAAGTTAAAAATACTTTTAAACCTGCTAATAAGAAAATCTTTGCGTTTTTTAGCTTTTTAGTTCTTTTTTTATTAACAAGTAATAAAACATTGTTTTTAAAAAGTTTTTTTTTCTTTTATTTTATTTTTAACTTTTTAGTATTTTTGATTGACTACGGCAAAGTTTGTAGCACGTAGCAGTGTTTTTCCAGTGTTTTTCATGTAGCCCGTAGTACGCTCACAATGTGTTGTTTTGAGTACAAAGCTGTTTGTATTTTATATTTTAACTAGTTGTCGCCCGCAACTTCGTTCGCCTACACTATTCTTATTGCATTGAATTCCTATATCCTAGTCCGGGTCATGGTCTGTTCTGTCTATGTGCAAAGTTATATCCGTTCAGCCATTTTCACGTGATGCGCGGTCAAATAAACAGATAAATAGACAAACAGACAAACAGGCAAAAATTCAAAAAACTGGAACGTGTTGTGTTATCGATTTTAAGTATTTGGCCCAGCTAACTTTTTTTCGAATATTTTCTATGTACAGACTTTCGACCCTCTTTAGCTTTATTAAACCTTTATACAGATAACTTTACATATCAATTAGCTATGTAATTACTAGTTATAGTTGTTTGTAACATTTCTCATTCTATCCATTTCATTCTTATTTTCCCGTGTTCTTATGGCTCTTCCAGCTCCATCATCACCCTGGCTACCATCTAGCACCAAAGTACTCGTCAAGATGAATCGTACGAGCTCAAACTGGATGGGGTTGTGTCGTTTAATTACCGAGTTCCTATGGCCATTGTCCAGCTCCATCATCAGACCCTGATTACCACCTAGCGCCAAAGAACTCGTCAAGATGGATCAAACGAGTCCAAACTCGATGGAGTTGTGTCGTTCAACTACCGAGTTTCTATGGCCACCTTCCGGTTTCATCATCAGATCAGCACTATGTCATAATAATTTTGCATTGTCATCCGATTTACACATGCCTGCAAAATTTCAGCTCAATCGGTAACCGGAAAGTGGATAAAATTTAACTTGCAAGATTTGATTACAGACAAAGCTTGTAAAAGACATTGTTTAATTTGACTTTCGTAATGAAATACGAGTGAATGTGTTCTTAATATTTATGAATCACAATTCGTTATTCTCTCTAGAGAAGACGAGCATGCAAACTGAAAAATTATACGGTTATTTTTAGAGAGCAAACAGTAATTTTTCAGTTTGTTGGCAAAAATACAGGATTTCATTATAACGACATGAGAGAATAACTGTATTATGTGAAGTCTTAAATAAATAATGATTCTGTCACAAATAATAATTTAAATTTTTCATCATCATCATCATCAGCCTATACTAGTCCACTGCTGGACATATGCCTCTCGAGTGCACGCCACCAGGCACGATCCGCGGCTACTCTCATCCAGCTCTTGCCAGCCACCCTGCGAAGATCTTCGCTCCAATTATCCTGAGGACGACCTAAACTAGTATTTTTTTATTCACGATAAAAAAAGGTTAACTATTTCTATACAAACCAAGACGCAGGTGTGGCAAACCTTTTTCAGTTCGCCGCAAAATCATAAATTACTTTAGGCAACTTAAAATTTGTCATTTACATTTTTCACAGTAATACATTCAATATTCACAGCATGTACCCCATTTTGGGTGATCCCACATTTCTCTCACGTGGCACAGCCCTGCCAAATTTAAGGGGTACGAGCGTAACAGTTCGCATGTACGTGCCCATGTGTACGCTACCATTTGTCATTGCGCTGGTGACAACCCTGTCTTTGCCTGTGGACGTTCCTACCTAAACGAAACGTGGTATATTTCGGCTTAATATGGAGGAAGTGGAAAATGATGAATGGGGTATGCGCTTGACTGATTAAGGCGGCAAATAGGAGTAAGCCTACATTACGGGAGCGGGTTAATATATTTTGCATAAAGTAAGAGTAGTGACGCGTTTTCTATTATATATTCCTGACAATAACTAGTTGGCAAACGATTTCTTCAAAAACTATCACACTATTAATGTGTATTATATTGCACTGGTATCATACATATCAGACATAAATGTAGTTTCTATCATAATTGTGATGGATAATTATTTGCAACAGAAGGCACTTCGATAAGATAGATAGATAGATATATAAACTCTTTATTGCACATTCACAGATGAAAAAAACATCAGTTACATATAATTTTATAGCTAGTATGCGCAAAGGCAGTCTTATTGCTTATTCTGTTTTCGATAATGTGTACTTAGGAATACATTTCATCATTAACTGTGAAGACGAATATCTCAACTTAAAACCATGAATTTAAAAGCCTTTTTAAATATCGATGTCTCATACTAACTTTAAAATTCAATATATTTAGAACCGATTCTTATGAATCGTTCTTATCTTCAGACACACGGACTTAAGCATTAAAGAACCCACATCTATCCGTTCGACTTCCTACCGACGAACCCACGTAATAAATATATACACTATCTATATACTATATATATAACGGGTGGGGCAAAAGTAATGGTATAATGCAAATAAATGTACCAGTATTTTTGCAAATGGCGTCAAATGTCATTATGCTTTGACAATTAATTCTGATAATTAATTCCCTATCTGTCTACACACCGATACACACCTGAAGAACCAGACTTTGGGACTTTTTGAAGTCTCGCTTTTACCGCAACAAGCCGCAAACATTGCCAGTTTTGAAGACCAACATTGAAGAAGAAATTACCAATTGGGGGCCAGATGTCTTGCGAGCAACTACTTATGCAAAATGCCGCAAAACGAGCACGAGTGTGCATCGAATCTGGAGGTAGTCATTTGACCGATTAATTTTTAAAACTTAATGACATCAGTTTTACACCTTTAAATAAACTTTTCGTAAAAAATGAGCGCATTTTTTTTCATTTCGAACAAAATGGCAGCCAATTCACATAACGACTATACTTTTGCCCCACCCGTTATATATATACTACTCAAAACAAAATAAGGGCCACGAGGTATTTTGTCTGTACCATGAAAATAATAAAACCAATATTAATTTTTTTGTCTCCATAACGAAAACTAATGTTGTTTTTACCGTGTAGTCCAATAAATTTATTCCAATAATAATGATTAAAAAGTTTATTTGCTTTTGAAAGAAAAAACACATTTAAGGTTAAAAATAAAAACAATGTAAAGTTACTGAAAACAAAAGAAAATACTCCATGCTCATCTTTTAGTAACGGGTATGCCCCCCTCGTTTCGTTACGCACTCCTGAAGCCTGGAGTGCATGCTCTCAATCAAATGCCTGACATTTTCCATTGGAATCTCTTCCCAGGCCCTTTTAACAGCGTTGATGAGTTGCTGTTGGTTGTGGATTTCCTGATCACCGTCTCTAACTCTTCGTTTCAACTGATCCCACATGTGCTCTATTGGATTTAAGTCCGGACTGTTCGCCGGCCACGGCAAGACTTGAATTTGAGACGCTTCCAGTACAAACCGAGTCGCTTGAGCCGTGTGTGCACGAGCATTGTCTTGCATCAAGATGAATCCAGGACCCGCTCGCTGGGCAAATGGGATCACATGTGGTCTGACGACTTCCTCAATATACCGCTGAGCAGTAACAGTACCCTCATTTAAAATAGCGAGCTCAGTTTTGCCGTGTAAGCTTATCCCGCCCCAAATCATTACATTTGGACCACCAAAACGATCGACTTCATGGATGCAGGCTTCTGAAAATCTCTCGCCGCGTCTTCTCCATACTCTAATACGCCGATCGTCGTTAAAAAATTTAACTTTGCATTCGTCTGTGAAGAGCACCATGCCCCATTGGTTTATGTCCCAGTCCAAATGTTGACGGGAAAATCTTAAGCGATTTGCACGATGATTTCTGGTTAATGGAATACGGACAACTCGCCTTCTTGATGCCTGCTGGTCTTCATGCAATCGATTACGAATAGTTTGGTCACTGACACGAGTAACCGTTGTGAGCCGTAAACGATTTTGCAGCTTGCGGGCCGTCGTTGTGCGATCTCGGCGCGCACTTAATCGAATGTAACGATCCTCTTGAGCTGTTGTAATGCGAACTCTGCCCGAACCAGGTCTTCTTCTAACACTGCCGGTCTCTTGGAAACGATTCCATAGATTTTGAATAGCACTTCGAGAAAATCCCAATTGCAAACCCACAGATCGCTGCGAATGACCTTCTTCAATCATTGTAACGGCTCTGGTTGCTGTCAGCGAGTCCATATGACGCCTGCGTGCTTGTGGCATATTGGAAAAGATGTTTCTGAATCGAGATATCAATGAACTCTGATAATTTCTAATAAACCAAGAAGCTAAGGAAAGCAAAACGTCAAAGAAAATGGAATCAAAATTTTCAAAAATAATTTTAAATCAAATTTTATTTAAAATTGTTGCCA
Organism: Eudonia truncicolella; assembly: GCA_949315975.1. Classification (NCBI taxonomy): domain Eukaryota; kingdom Metazoa; phylum Arthropoda; class Insecta; order Lepidoptera; family Crambidae; genus Eudonia; species Eudonia truncicolella. The sequence goes on along the minus strand of OX438848.1, from coordinate 1,479,875 downwards.
GCATTAGATGAATACTACAATATTAAAAAGTTTAGGTATCAAAGAGTTTGTATACTCAATATTTTTCTACTTTCAATATGTAAATGTTTAATAATTTACACCAAAATGAAAAAATACCTCGTGGCCCTTATTTTGTTTTGAGTAGTATATATACATATAATATCATCATCATCATCATCAGCTCATTTTATGTCCTCACTGCAGGGGCACGACCCTTCCCTAAGGGATGACCGGGCCAAAAACCTCCACGTGGGCCCAGTGCGGTTAGGTGGTTGTTATCAACTGCTAATGCAGCCGGGACCAATGGCTTTACGTGCCCTCCGAAACACGGAGGAGCTCGAGATCACACACTTTTGGTCACCCATCCGATGACCGGCCCAGGGCGAGATCGAGCTCCTCCATATCTATATACTACACAATAAACACATATGTCTCAAACCTAGTTTGAAATATGTGACCATTGTTTACAGGCCACCGTGGGACAGTCTCGATCACTCGAAGCATGAATATTCATGGACACACGATCCGTGTCCCGATTAACATATAAGAACTTTTGTTTGCCCAACAGTTTCGGTATGAAAATTTTGATGTGAGTGAGAATACAAATATTCTGTAGTAAATAAAAAAATGTACTTTGCGAACATATTACAATTCGAAAACAAGGTGAGATTTTTTGGAATTTAATTTTTTTTTTTAATATTTACGGGTAAACACAGTGCCTTGATCTCACCTGATGTTAAGTGCTGATAAGGCCAATGATAGAAGCGCACTTCACCCGGGATCCTCAACTAGTGAGGTACTGGCTATCTTATCTCTAGCTTCCGGAACACAACAATGCTACAAACATTGATGTTATGGCGACATATTTAGATAAGATGGTGGTAGCTAACCAGGCGGACAAACAAGCCCTATCACCAACAAAACCGAGTACACAAACATGTACCCCCCGCTGGGAATCGAACCCGCGGGACCTAAACCGATGGTCTTAGCCACTAGACCACAGAGGCGGTTCGAATTTTACTGTCAAGAAAAATTTTACGCGATCTTTTGGCTCTACGCTACTACTAACTAAACTGAGGACAGTATGTATACCACTAGGAATCGAATTCGAGACCGCAGGGGGCGATTTTTTAACGAGTGACTAATGCTCACGATATGACTATCCGATCTGTACCCATCGGGGAATCTAGTAGGGCGCGGGGACACGCACTAGTGCGTGATGCCGTAAAATGCCGTTCCCCCTAAAAAACCTCTGACGATGATTCGTTTCTCACGGCTTGAGGAGAACGTTGCCGGCCCCCACAAAGCCTGGTGAATCTGAAAATGTTGTTAGAGGCAATCAGAAAACTCAAAAAAAAATATCTATCACGCTATGATATCAATTACCAGTGCTCTTTTTTCTCTTATTCAAGGTCACTGGCAAATTATTTTTGTATTCTCGAACGATATATGTATTATCTTAATAATCATATCCTACTAATATTATAAACGCGAAAGTTTGTAAGTATGGATGGATGTTTGTTACTCTTTCACGTAAAAGCTACTGAATGGATTTTAATGAAACTTTCCTCATATACAGACCATGACCCAGACCAGCACATAGGATAAGTAAGCTATTAATTTTTTTTTATTCGACTGCGTCAGAAGGAGAGTTATGTTTTATAAAATGTTTTTTTTATATACAGACGCCTGCACATTAACCTATACAAAAATGTCAAATTTTGTCAATACAAATCAACATTAACACAATATCAACCATACAACTTAGTTATAAAGTTCAAAGTCTATTGAGGAAATTTGACAGTTTGTTTTAGGTTGATGTGCAGGCGTGTGTACTTATAATTACCTTATTTTTTTTAACAACTCGGTGGCCTAGTGGCGATACTCTCAATACGACATCCGGAGGTCATGGATTGTCCATTATATTTTGTGTTTTTATTTGTGACGGAAAGCGTCCTTTTATGATAAGACATTTTCCAATACTTTTGACGCTTACAAGAAACAAGCTTGCAGAGTCTCTTGCCGGTTCTTCTCAGTACAAGGTCTCCCGCCCAGAGTAGACTTATGAACCGATGGCATAGTGACGTTCATAAGAGCTATTTGTAGTCTAAACTGAATAAATGATTTGGAATTTAGAATTTTGAATTTCAACGATACATAGCCCGGGTTTGATATCACCAACCCGCATTTACTACATTGCAATACCCATCAGGTGATAACTTAATTTCAATGACGAACAGCTTTGCCTAACAGTAGGACAGAAAAAGCAATTTACAACTCACTTTGTATGGAAGGAACCAACAATTTTCTTTCACATAAAACGCCATACTTTAGTTATCAAAAGCCTACGCGATTCAATTAAAAGTGGCACTGAAACCAGACCGTGCGGAATTCTGTAGCCTGACGGGAACTGGGAAACGGGGCGATGTAACTAAATTTATTTGGACCGCGTTCCGGTTTAGAGATAAGATTAATTGAAAAGTTAGCGGGAGTTCGCGAACGACGACGCGTCCTGTATTTGAATACTTATGAAGTGTTTTATAGCAGAAAGGAGACACCAGAAAGGAAGCATACCGCGCTCGAGCAACGAGCGAGTTTTTCCCTCCTGCCTATTATGATATGGGGTCCTTGTGGGCCGGCAGAGTAAGGTTAACTGATGCTACATTTGTTTTCACGCTGCACCAGTTATCTTCGCGTCCGGACTCCAGTTCTGTCTGGACTTCATTTATATAAAAAACGCACACATACTCTCTCACGGACATATAACTTGGACCACCTGAAAGCAGTGCGAGCGCAACTAAAGGTCGGCAACGCATCTGCGATTCCTCTGGCTTTGCGGATGTCCATGGGCGGCGATGATTGCTTCCCATCAGGTGACCCACCTGCTCGTTTGCCTCCTTCTAATATAAAAAAAAAACTGTCGCGAGATTCCGTGTGGTGTGGAAGGATGTCTGTGAGTGCATTGCTCGAGTGGGTTTTATGAAGCTTACCTTCTGCCGTTCCCTTACTTTGTGGAGAGATAGACTTGGGTTGGATGCTGATAGAACGCGAACCGGCTCAATTTATACCCCCATCCAGATGGAAACACCACAAAGCGAACGGGCCATAAACCACCACGCGAGCCCAGTGGTTCAGTGGTTGTTAACGACTGCCTATGCAGCCGTGACCAACTACTTTTTTGAAATCAGTCCGCTACCCTCTTCGCGTAAGTTGGCGTCGCTGTCGCGTCTTTGTGTTGCAGGGTGGCACTGCGTTTCTCTTTATTTGATTTGTTTTATTTTCTTATCGATAGACATAACTTTTAAAATATTGTAACGATGCATTAAGTGTACTGTCATGTCGTTATAAAGACTATTGTGCATTATAAACCGTGAAAAATGCCACGCAAATAACTATCGGCTTTCCAATCACTATACGGGAATCGTGAATGCTTGGAATCATTCCAATAAATCTAGGTGTTAACACAGTATTTAAGTACACATTCTGACTAGTCGTGTATGCTGTAAAAAGCACTTTGAAGTGAATCACTATTGTGAGTATTAACTTCCAGTAAGTTAAAAACTTTCGATTATATTTTTGTTTAAATATTTTCTTTTATGTGAGCAAACGAAAACGAGGACGGACTTTTTGAGCCAGTTGCTTACCAAATGTCTGAACGAGCCATCCGAAGTACGGAATATATTATAATCTAAAGTAATATAGAAGAAGAAGAAATAACATTTATTTAAACACAGACAAGAGACAATAGGAAATAGGGTTCGAAACGTCAGGATAAACATTAATTAAAACTAATGTGTAAAATAAACGCGAGTAGATCCGTAAAAGTTGTTTCATTTCAAGACAATAGAAGGTTGAAAAAGTTAACACAATAGAAGAAAAAACATTTGGATGCGTCAAAACAGGTGGCCAATTTAGCGTATGTCAGGTTTATGAAACCTAAAGCTTGTTTTCATTTACGTTCTTTACAGGTCGATGTCATAAAAGGATCACAATACAATGCAATGCAATGCACTCGAGCAAAACATCATGACAGTTGACGCTTGACGACAGATTTTTTTTTAAGTGTAGTTCGTTCCCTGAGGAACCGGCTAAGGTCATAAACTATGCTGCCATGTCATTAGTTTCTTAATTTTATTAGTTACTTCTTTGTTACTTCTCCTGTCTTGTTACCTGTATGATGATGATGATGATGATGAATGATAATAGAAATGAGAAGTGAGAAATTTAGACCTCCTAACCCCAACCCTTCGAGTATCTTAGTAAAGATGTGGGGCTTTACTAAGTCCTCACGCAGACATCTTGAAAGAATTTGAAAAGTAACGTTGCACTGTTTTGTTTCATTTGCCAACACTCATGCACACTCACGAACACGTAACGATTAATAATCCACCATTATTTCAACATATTCGACATAACACAAATTTTAGAAAATAAAACAAAACCGCAGATATGACTCTTCACTTTCCCCCCAAGAAATCCGCTTGACCACAGATACTAACGCGTCACCTCATTTCACGGACCTTATTTTAAATCCGGAGTAGCTAAGGCATCTACCGCATCGAGCCTTTCTTATTCATTTATTTTTGTGTTTCATTATATATATAATATTTCTTACAACATATTTATGTAAATATATAAATGAAACGTTTTTCCAACATTTATATTAAATATGTATGTAACTATGTTTTATATTATATCATCTCTATATGTACACGCACACACACAGTACTACGATCACACACCATAGATACTGTCAGAATACCAGCGTCGTTGTGGTGGCGTTTGTTTCTCAGCACCGCAACGGCACAAAGCTGAGGCAGGCTCCTAGTTGGCCTTCACACACATTCATCCTTCCTTATTGTTCTATAATTATTATTTTTATTGGTATTTTTATTTTTTAAATGTTTTCTTATTCATTGTTTTTTTTTTCTGTTATGTCTGTGTGATCGTCAATAAATAATTTAATATTCTCATTCTTATTCAATAATAATATCTTATTTATCTGTCTAGGTAAGCATTAGACCATATCAGTTCCTCAGTAGTTGAGGATTCCGGGTGAAGTGCGCTGCCAACTTCGGCATTGTCATCCATCACTTACCGTTAGTCGAGATTGAAGCCAAGCTTTTATCGTTGTGGAATATAAATTTAAAAGAACCAAGTCCTCAGAACATGAATATTTTATGGGAGACCGCTTGTTTTCACGTCTCGCGGACCTGTCGGAAACTTTGGACCTTTTGACGGATTGATGACAGCCGGATAATATCTAGATAAAATGTTTTTGTTTTTTTTTATATAATTTTAACGCAAATTATATAAACAAAACAAATCTTTAGTATTTTTGTAAAAATATTATGATCGGACGTTGATGACAATAGTTGTTGACATTGAATGGGCGCCATTGGCTTCAAAGTAAAAAAGTAAATGGTGTTGAATAATTTCGGCGGGTTGGTTAGTACCACGATAGCTCAATTGGGTGAGCACCTGACCCGGTATGTCAGAAGGGTGCAGGTTCAAATGCTGCTCGTGGAAATTTGAGTTTTTTTATATCTAGATACTTTGACCGATACTTTGTAAGATTACACTTGAAATTATTAAAAAAAATGAAACAAAAAACACGCACTCACGTCTGACGGAGCCCTCGCACCAACATCGGCGGCAGCTGAGATTAGTATTTGTTAATATTATTTTTAATATACAAGCTGCACGATAATAATAGTACCAATGTTAGCGCGAACGCTCCCCACACTAAATAGCACTAATTACTCACAGACATTATAATATGAAATTCGGTTCGTTTGCAACTATATAATATTTCTTTAATGATTTTTTAAAGTTCGGATTATTTAAGTAAATATTTTGTTTATCTTGTTACCACAATTATTCAAGATTATAGATAATATACATTTATAGTTTCTCGCGCCATACGAGTTATTATACTATACTTCTAATGTTGAAAGAATTTTTTAAATCAGTCCAGTAGTTTTTGAGTTTATAATCGTTACAAACAAAAATACAAAAAATCAAAGCTTTCTTCTTTATAATATTAGTATGACGAGTGTATACGTTGCGGCTATAAAATATGCTATTAAAAGTATGTATGATAAATAGTATAACACCACTAAACGTTAGTGCAATAAAATAAAATGTTTCAAGCAAAACTAACTGCTTGCATTGCCACTATAAATGGAAAATGGGCTGTAAACGTTCCATGCAGTTGTTTTGAATACACTACGGCATTTAACGAGGGTGTAATAGAGTCACTTTTTGTGTCTCACGCTATGGAGTTGTGTAACGACCATGTTAACAGTTTAAACAAAAATGATATATTGCTGCTTTTTTATACTAGGTAAATTCCGTGCTTTGGAAGGCACGTAAAACCGTTGGTTCCGGCTGCCTTAGTTGTCGTTAACAGCCATCGCACTGGGCCCGCGTGATGATTTACGGCCCGTTCTTCCTGTGGTGTTTCCATTCATAGGGAAGGCTCGTGCCCAGCGTGGGGATATAAAATGAGCTGGTGGTCATGATGGCTTCTTATCAGCAATGTTCTTATCAGAGACGTTTTTTTTATTGTAAGATGGGCTTGCTCTTGGCCTCATTCTAATCCTTGGGGCTAAGAATATGCCGACGATGGAACGAGCTTGCCCAGAAATAGCTTATTCACTCAGCTTTTAAAAACTTTAGGGTTATATGCACTCGGGAACACAGACGCCGGTAGGGAATTCCACTCTTTGGCTGTACGCATTATAATTGTCTTCTACATAACAAAACGCTTGGTGCGCAAGAGTGGAATGTCAACCAGCCCCCCGACCGCCTAACTATATCGCCATCGCTCTCGCTATCGCGTTCTATAGTTTATGGCGTTATTTTGTCATTTCGAAAGCAATATGAAAGCAATATATAAGCAATATCGAAAGCTATAGCCTATAGCTTTCGATATTGCTTGTATATCGCTTTCGAAATGACAAGATTACGCCATAAACTATAGAGCACGATAGCGAGAGCGATAGAGAGAGCGATAGCGAGAGCGATAGCGAGAGCGATAGCGAGAGCGATAGGCGGTAGGCCCCCAGGTAAGGGTGGTAGCCAGCCGCACGTCTGGATTCCCGATGGTAAAATGGGGAAGGTGGAATAGGCTCATGCAGCTCAAAAGCACACTCCGAAGGCTGTAAAAGTCCGTTGATGTTGATTGCAAGAGAACGCTGTCACTCAACTATTTACTTAGATACTTACTGTGTTGTCTGGCTGCCTATGATGTTTCGTATCTATAATTAGATTGCTTCATTGTAAAATTATGCGCCAATTGTAAAATTTGACGACCTCCTTGGTCGAGTGGTTTGTACACCGGTTTTCATGGTGTCGCCATCTCTGAGGTTCCGGGTTCGATCCCCGGTCGGGTCAATTTGGAAAATATTGTTTTTCTAAGTTGTCTCGGGTCTGCGTGTTTTCTATGTATAACAAGTATGTATTTAAGTATTACAAGTATGTTTAACCGTTGTCCAGTCACCATTTAACGAATTTCATAACGAAGCTTCCTTTGGGCTAGATAATTGGTGTGAGTGTAGGAAAGTGTATAGTTCAAAGTTTATTAATTTATTAATGAAAAAGAACTTTAAATATTGTGAAACGCTCTATTTGCTTACTAATCATTTCTCGTCCATAACCCGTATGCTAATTGCAAAATAGAAATACTTTCGAAACGGCTCCCGTTCTGATATGTCGTGTTTAGCTCGGTACACGGTACCGACAATGTTTTTGTTTTGAATACATTACGGCTCGAGAATTGATATTGAATAGTGACATAGTTTGCCAATAGAGGTACTGCCACTGTGTTGTGTTAGCTAATGAATTTCGATGTTGAGCAAAACATTAGTTGGAATTTGAAGGGACGCATTACTTTCGTTTTATTTGTTAAAAGATAATCTTTATATGTATAAATCGTCTTTGCGTGTATGTTCATGAACTCCTTCTAAACGGCTGGACTGATTTGGATGAAATTTTAATTAACCACGTGCGAGGTAAAAAGGTGTGTGTGTAAAATTTTATCGATTTAACCCTAGAAAGCTAACGTTCGTCAAAACGACGACGAAGTTTCTTTTTTATTGTTTCTTCTTCTTATTTAGTCATTGTAAGTTTCATTGTCTTAGTTATCCTAAAAACACATGTGCCATTCATGAATTTTGATTTAGAAGTAAGTTAAAAATATTTTATTGTACGTAATAAATATCTTTAATGCATACCCCATATCTACTATAATTATAATAAAACTTATGAAAATTTGTTTTTTTTTTCTTAATAAAATACTTATTTAAACAATGATTGTCAAAAAGTAGAATGGTTAGCTTATCATAGTAGTTTAGGAACGTTAGATATCTAGAGCTAATAAAAGTTGCTTAATTCTAGCAAAAAAAAAATTTAAATACCGGGCCTGTTAACCACTGCACCATCGAGCTCCTTACTGACATTATGCTGAGAACATTTCAGTATTATATTGCATTATTTTGAATGTTTTAATTGTCCCATATTATGCTGTGATACTGAACAAATACTTTTCAATTTCCTCTTTCTTTGCACTCTCAGTTACCAGTTACTTTATTTTGAAACATCACAAATAAATCCGTTAGCATAGCCAGTTAATTTTATCTTCCAATATCCACTCTGTTAAATATTGGTACAATAAATTGGAGTTTCACACTTCATTCGCGCTCAAACATCCCGGATTGATATTTTTGTTGAAACCAAAACGGTCGGGGGTTTAATTTTATGTAAACTTTTTAAATATTTTGTTTATTGTAAGATCTATATGTAAAATACACTTCCTAACTGCCGCTTGTCAACATATAAAAAGTGGTTGTCACAGAATTTTAAGATAATGTATCTGACTTCTTGGCGGGAAAGTGGAGAGTCATGTCTGCGGTTTTGTTTTTGTTTTCTAAAATTTGTGTTATGTCGAATATTAATGTGAAATAATGGTGGATTATTAACCGTTATATGTTCGTGAGTGTGCATGAGTGTTGGCAAATGAAACAAAACAGTGCAACGTCACTTTTCAAATTCTCTCAAGAAATCTGCGTGAGGACTTAGTAAAGCCCCACATCTTTACTGAGATACTCGAGGGGTTCTTCTCAAAATTCAAAATTCAAAATTCAATTCAAAATGAAGATGATGACGAAGATGACGATGAAGACTGACGATGACGATAGAAGACGACGAGAAGAATGACGATGAAGAAGAGAAGAACGAATAGGCTTGATGGATTTCATCCGGAGCCCTAAAACAAAAGAAAAAAAATGTATCTTATGTGAAGGATGAACGCAGACAAGGGAGCTATTATTAATTAATTTAATTATTCAATTTAAACTTTTTTTTTATATCTTGCAGTTAAACACTTGGTCTTCATCTCATCTGATGTTAAGTGACGATAAGGCCGACGGTGGTAGTGCACTTCAACCGGAATCCTCAATTACTAAGGCACTGGCTATCTTATCCCTAATAATAATAATAATAATTAGTTTATTTCCAAGAATATGGTGTACATTAGGGTGTCATCTATATATTAATACGTGAAGAAAAAACTTTGTCCCCTCTTTACGAAAATTGCGCGGACGTAGGAAATATTGAGCAACTTACACTAAAATTACAATGTTCTTAAAATAACAAAAACACAAATGTTGAAAAAAATTCCACGAGCAGGATTTGTACCTGCACCCTTCTGACATACCGAGTCAGGTGCTCTCCCTGTTGAGCTATCGTGGTTCTATCCAGCCCGCCGAAATTATTCAACACTATTTACTTTTTTACATTTTTTGTGTTTTTATAATTTGTTTCGCAACAAAATTTGCGTTAAAATTATATAAACGAAACAAAAACATGTTCTTTAAAATTTAAATTAATTGATATGATAATACAGTGCCACAGAATAATAAAATTTACATAATGTCAAATAAATAAAATTATAGTATTAAAATTGAAATGCAATTAATAACATTTTGTATTCTAAATATTATATTGTTGTATTCATTCAGCAAAACATTAAATATGACCTAGCTGCCGGAACACAACAATGCTACAAACATTGATGTTTTGGCGACATATTAAGATAAGATGGTGGTAGCTAGCCAGGCGAACAAACAAGCCCCACCACCAACCAAACCGAGTACACAAACATGTAGCTGGGAATCGAACTTGGGACCTCTGTCTTTCTGTCTTACAGATGTCTCTATTCAAAGCGCTTATAAGTGAACAATAATTGATTCAAATATTGATTCAGATCAAATAGATATAAAATAATACTAAATAATACTCGTACCAGTATAGTTGGAATAAAAACAATAAAGCTAAGATAAGATAAGATAATTTATATGTCAAAAACATAAACATAGAATGTTGGTGTTGGTAAAAAAAAAGGTTTGTATTGCCTGCCTTCTCTTGTTAAAAAAAAATTTACTCTTGAATTCAAAAATTCAAAATTCAAAATTCAAAATCATTTATTCAGTTTAGGCTACAAGTAACTCTTGTGAATGTCACTATGCCATCGGTTCTTAAGTCTACTCTGGGCGGGAGATCTTGTACTGAGAAGAACCGGCAAGAAACTCAGCAAGTGTCCAGCTCTTTTCTCCCTTACAGCGTCAAAAAGACTTTTTGATTTGGTCACTCATTAACTGAAGTGACATTGCGAAAGTCGCTTAACTTTCACGATCACAAACCATCCATCAATCTTTTCCATATATTATAACTAAATTAAGTTTATTTTTATACTACGTAAAAATAACCCGCACAGTCCTCTTTTTAATACAACTAAAGTACTCTTCGCCCTATATTCGTACAACCTTGATCCAAATTTCGGGAAAAGCCACTTCGCATTCCGCCCAATTCAAATTCATCCTTCAATTTCATTCCCGAAATTTATCTGTTGCCGTTTCCCTAATTTTATGATGTTAGACTTCCTGAATTTAATATGGAAGAACGATCGAATCTTCAGTCCACAACTTCCTAGACGGAGTGAATATAACATTTTATTGGTGTGGGGTTTTAGAAAAGACACTGTGACGTCACGAGTTTTATGACACTGCAGGAATGTCCTTATGATCCCTTCATCATCATCAGCAGCCTTTAAACCACTTCTGGACGTAGTTCTCTCAAAGTGTACACCACTATGAGACATTGTAAGATTTATAACATTATGGGAATGTATGATTCTTACTTAATCATCATCGTTATTATCGGAATAGATTATGTTCTGTGGTTATCATCATCATCATCAGACTATTAGACCACTGCTGGACATAGGCCTCTGCAAGTGTACAACTGGGATAAAATGTAGTATCCGGCGCTCATTGTTCTCTACAGCTAAACGAAAGAGGTCCTGAATGGGCTACAGTTAAAAATGTTTGGACGTTTCAAAAGTACTTATTTTTCCCGATCCGATCCTTCGACCGACCGACCGACCCTTCGGAGAATCTAGAAGGGCACGGGGACGCGCACTAGTGCGCGATACCGTTCCCTCTAGAAAACCTCCGAAGGTGATTCGTTTCACACGGCTTGAGGGAACCTTTACGTTCCTCGCCGCCCCCAAACAAGCCCGGTGAAGCTGAAAATGCCGTCAGAGGCAATCACCAATCTCTGTCAAAAAAAAAAACTTGTTGTCATTTATTTTTTCTCATATAAATTTACATTATTAATGTTATTATTTTGCTTGATACTAGTGCAGTACTGCCTTTTATTTTCGTTTGAGTTGTCCTATACCTCAAAGGTTGTCTGGAAGAGATCGCTTTAAGCGATAAGACCGCCTTTGCCCACCCCGATATAAAATTTTCATTGTTTGTTTTCACTTTTATGTGTGTGTGCAATAAAGAGTTTTATCTGTCTATCTTGTTTTTAAGTAATTTTTAATTTTAAAAATTTGCTTTGACTTTGATGAATTAGGAATTGAATTGATTCATTTTTACAAAACTTAAAATCATACCAAATGAAAAAAATATTTTATGAAATGGAGAGATTGGTAAAGGGACCTGATATCCGAAGGTCCTGTGTCGGGTCGGGAAAAGTTTTCTTTTTGATGCCGTCTGAGGCAGTTTGCTGATCGACGCTGGGCATTTTCAGCTTCACCGGGCTTTTTTGGGGGTGGCGAGAAACTTAAAGGGTGCCACAATCCGTGTGAATCGAATCACCTTCGGAGGTTTTCTAGAGGGAACGGCATCACGCACTAGTGCGTGTCCCCGTGCCGATGCCGGTTCGGATCGGATCGGGATTCGGGAAAAGGTGTTTTGGATTTCAATGCATAGCCCGGTTTTGTGATCTAACGGATATAAATTTGCAAAAGATATTTTTTTTTACATGATTTTATTTTGTTTATATAATATTAACGCAAATTTTGTTGTGAAACAAATTACAAAAACACATACGTTGAAAAAAATTTCACAAGCAGGATTTGAACCTGAACCCTTCTGACATACTGGGTCAGGTGCTCTCCTAATTGAGCTATCGTGCCCGCCGAAATTATTCAACACTATTTACTTTTTCACTTTGAAAGCCAAAGGCGCCCATTCAACGTCAACAACTACCGTCATTAACATTCGATCGTAATATGAATGGGTAGGGAGACAAAACATCGAAGTTACCAATTTTGAGTAAACTCGCCATATTTAGCATAAACAAAGTAGGGCTCCGAAATTGAATAGATAACATCAGTGGTGGGTTGCAGCCGAACGCCTGAGGTCGAGCATCTTGGAACCTTTGACCTTTAGTTGGCTCTTACGGCATGCATGGGAAGTTATGCAGCTGATACATTTTTTTCACGTTCCAGACCAGCCCCCCGACCGCCTAACCGATCGCTTTGGCTACGTGTATAGTTTATGAAGTCATCTTGCCATTTCGTACCGCCTATGAAAGCAATATCGAAAGGTATAGGCTATAGCTTTCGATATATGCCTATACCTATTAGCTAGATGACAAGATGACGTCATAAACTATACACGTAGCCAAAGCAATCGGTTAGGCGGTTGGGCCCCTGTATGGGTGGTCATTCTAATGACAAAATGAAAGTCAAAGTCAAAGTTAAAAAAAAAAATAAACTCACGAAAAATGCTATCAGGGACAAATAATAACGTGGTCATCATAAGATACAAAAAAACAACACACACATACACATAAAATTTTTATTTGTTTTTGTTATGCTGTTGGCGTGCTGGTCATTGGATGGGTGACCTTTAAAACTTGGTAATTAACCGGCTCTGTAAGACTTGTTTAAGGTATTTCATTCAGAATGGTGTTAAACAAATCTTAAATGGGATGGAAGGCTACAATCATTATAGCTTGTTTGGTAGGGCACCTGATCCGGCTTGTCAGAAAACACGAGCTTAATTTCCCTGTTATAAGATTTTTGAACACTTTCTTTCTTTAAATACAGAAGCAACTAAAAAATTTACAGGTCTTTTCTGCTTGGTGGTATAAATCAGCACTCATTAAACAAGTTGTCCTCTTAAACAATGGTCTTGTAACTTGTTACCACTCGCATTCGTAATGATGCAAGCCAGCTTATTATATATAACCCACACGTGACATCCTCGCTGGGAGTTAATAATTACGTCATAAAATTTCTGCTGAAGTTTGAAATAAGTACGCATCCCCACAGTGTGTTTACGTTTGGTACAAGTCGTAGACTGATAGCGATCGTGGAGATCGATCCGATCGGAACTTCTCGGAGAATCTAGTTAGAGGCAACGCTAGCGTGATGGCATCCTTTATAGAAAGCCCCTGAGGATGTACCTGAGGAACCCTTTAAGTTTCTTGCCGCCCACAAAACGTCCGGTTACGCTGTAAGGACAATAGCATGAGGAGCTCGATGGCGCAATGGTTAATGCGCTCGGTCTGCGAGTGTTGAGGTTAAGCAACTTTCGCAAAGGCCGGTCATCGGATGGGTGACCAAAAATGTTACATCTCGAGCTCCTCCGTGCTTCGGAAGGCACGTAAAGCCGTTGGTCCCGGCTGCATTAGCAGTCGTTAACAACCACCAATCCGCACTGGGCCCGCGTGGTGGTTTATGGCCTGTTCTCCTTATCCACCCAAAGGGAAGGCTCGTGCCCCAGCAGTCGGGACATAAAATGAGCTGATGATGATGATGATGATGATGATGATGACAATAGCATTCTCTCTCTAAAAATAAATAACAAAAAAATAAAGTTTCAGCTGACACACGCTCTTATAGACGCTCTGGCACAACTGGTGAGTGCAACGTTCGGTGCCCAAGGAGTACATAAAAACCATGATTATAAACATTGGACTGTAAAGCTATTTTGTCAAGAGCTGTTTTGTCTTCGTAAGCTACAGTTGTAGTAAACACTTTCTGAGTATGTAAGAACCAATGTAAACCTCCTATATACTTTTCTTTTCGGTCCGTGTTAGTGACTTGATTTCAAGTTAAAAAGTTAAATGTAAACGTTCTAATTAAGGTAACCAACTTGGACCGGTTGGGTGAGTACGTAAAGCGAAACTGAAGATAACAAAAAAAAACAGATTTGTTAATTAAATTGTCGCTCCTCTCATTCCTTAAACCACCGTCATAGGAAGAAGCGAGATAGATAAGCCGAGTCGCTTTCCTCGCTTCCGTTTCACAGGCTGTGACGCAGATATGTATGGCGTGAAAAACATCGCCTCTTTAGGGTTCCGTTAGTAAAACGTAGTTTTTTTATATACATATAGAACGCCATGGTATCAAAGAAAAGAGCTTGATTTAAACATTTAAAATCTAGTATCGATATTTAAAATGTGCAATATGTATATCGTCCGCCCCAAAGAGAACCTAAAGTTAAAAATTTCCAATATTTTCAGGTTTTATTTTTAAAAAACAATATCTTGGGTTCTTTTTCGAGCGGCTAGCGCGCATCGAAAGAGGCAGTGTAGGCAGGCCTCCATAAAGGTGGACCAATGATCTGAGTGAAGGTCGCGGGTAGCCGCTAGATGCGAGCAGCACACAACCGGTCGTTATAAAGATCCTTGGCGGAGGCCCTTGTCCAGCAGTAAACGTTCTTTGAAAAAGAACGGGGAGAACGGGGAGAGCGGAGGGAGAAAGGGGAGAACGGAGGGAGAAAGGGGAGAACGGAACTAAGATCTATACTCGAACCTATTGTCAACCTCACCTGCACTCCTTGGATCTCCTTGCTAAATAACGAACGAGGCTCTGAAGACCAAGTAATGGCGGTATAACCATACGCCCGGTCGGATACCCGTATGCAGCTGGAAGAGTCTTCCCAGACTTTGGGGTTTACATTACTCCAAAAAGACCTGGTGCAGAAGGCTAGGGGTAACCACTGCACTATTTTATCATGATAGTCGTTATGGACCGAGAAGTAACGACCACGACCACTTCTGATCTCAGTCAAAGAACTTCTTCTTCTTCTTAATCATCTGATAATGATGACATTTTTGTATTGAAATATTATAGGTACTAACCAATTATTAATGTTTTGACTTATGACTGCGGTAGTGACTACAAACCCCTTTCTGCGCAAGTCCTACTCGCTATTGGCCAGCATTTACGGTTTGCTTAAGTTTGTCCATAGAATTTGATGACTCATTTCGAGGAGTATAACCTAATCGATTGCACCTAAGGTTCAAAATGGCTTAACACTATTTTTTGATGCGAAAAGATAGTCGTTACGTGCAAGATAGCAACACATTTACCAACGTAATGTTGGTGTGATAAAAAGTTACATCATTCGGACCTACCCTGGTTTCACAAACCACTATTGTTTAAAAAAATGGTTAAATATAAAAAAAGCATTAAATCAAATCAAATCAAAATTTGTTCAGTTTCAAATATAAAATAAAGAAGCGAAACTGAAAAGGACCCCATTCAGCACATGTTGCAGCATGAACATCACCTGCAACGCTGCTGATGGACCAGCAGACGCAGAAGCTGCAGGAAGCGCCTTGCTTTTAGTCTTGTAAATAATTAGTTACATTTTTTTATAAAATAAATTTTTAAACTTATATTAATAAATTTAATGACACAAGAAGTAACAAATAAAATTGGTTGATATAGGTAAATATTTTTTCCTTAAACTAGAACACAATCGTCTTTTATAGATTTATTTGTTGTTGGAGAAAATACTTTTTTAACCGACTTCAAAAAAGGAGGAGGTTCTATGTTCGACGAATATAATTTTTTCTCCGTTATTTGTGAACCGATTTTAAAAATTCTTCTTTTTATTTGAAAGAGCATAATTTCGAGGTGGTCCAATTGCCACTAAGTCAGGAACTGATGATAGAATCCCAGGGAAATCAAGGGAGACCCTAAAATTTTATAGGCACGTACCTATGTATTTCATATAATTTTTCATAAGTATTTTAAAGCACTACTATTTATTGAAGGTCTGGAGTCGATCTGATGATGGAATCCCAGGGAAATCAAGGAAGACCCTTAAATTTTATAGGCACGTACCTATGTATTTCATAGAATTTTTCATAAGCATTTTAAAGCACTGCTATTTATTGAAGGTCTGTAGTCGATCTGATGATGGAGCCGAAAGACAGACGAGGGAACTCATCAACGATTTACAGCAATTACCTGGTGTTTGGGCTTGATTAATTTGAAAGTATAAAAAGTTTAAAAAGTTAAAAAAATAATATACAACGTGTTGGTATAAAATTACAGCTGACCTCTTTTCTCAATAAAAGGTGCTGCTGTTTCAAATTATATTCTCGTTTTCGTTTAAGTGATACAATAGTAAATAAAACTGTCACTATTTACTTTCACAAATTATGCTGATTATAGCAGATTTTATGTCCTCACTGCTGGGGAACGAGCCTTCTTTATGGATGTATAGATGGGAGAACGGACCATAAACCACCACATTGGCCCAGTACGGTTTGGTGGTTGTTAACAACTGCTGCCGGGACCAGCGGCTTTAAGTGCCTTCGGAACCAGGAAGGAGCTCAAAATAATACATTTTCGGTCACCCATTCGATGACCGACCTTTACCAAAGTTGCTCAACTTAAGCAACCGCAGACGAAGCGCGTAAAAATTACCAAAATTAGTATAACTACCAACCACTAACACGCAATCTGAATTGATGTCACAATAAAACACGCACAAAAAACACGCTTCAAAAGCCTTAAATGTCAAGTGCGTACAGGTTACACCTTCCTTCCTTATCTAAGCGTCGCAGATTCGAGTCTCACCTGAACCGATTACAACACATCCACCAAAGACATTAGAAGAGATTTACCGACAATAAAACGAGCAGATAGCATAATAGCATAAACATTAGCAAGCCCTCTTTATCCTTCGGTTGGTTCAGTATTGTCGCGGCTTTTACACACATACTATATACATACATACATACACACATACATACATACATACATACATACACACATACATACATACATACATACATACATACATACATACATACATACATACATACATACATACATACATACATACATACATACATACATACATACATACATACATACATACATACATACATACATACATACATACATACATACATACACACAATCATACATAAATACATACATACATACATACATACATACATACATACATACATACATATATACATACATACATACATACATACATACATACATACATACATACATACATACATACTCTAACGTCCTTCTCCCAAAAAGGAGGGTAAATAGAGCATTAAAATCCACAAATAAAACACAGTACCTAATACCTATTCGCCATTGGTGACCCAAAGCGACATTTAGCATAAACAAAGTGGCTTTCGAGGTGGAATAGATAACATCAATGATAGGTTGCTGGCTACTTTTAGATTTGTTATCGGTTTCAAATCGATAGAATTCAAGCGATGAAGCTAAGGCTCGACCGAGATTACGAAGAACCGGTTCACACGCGCTCTACACCAGGTACAGACATGTACCTGGGCGCTTCTCTCCTCCTCCACGGCCCGGTCAACCCGAGTCGAGGTCCGAGCTTTTAGAGGCACCGTCGTGTTCTTCCGCTTCCCGATCCGATCCGAACCCTTCGGAGAATCTAGAAGGGCACGGGGACGCGCACTAGTGCGCGATGCCGTTCCCTCTAGAAAACCTCCGAAGGTGATTCGTTTCACACGGCTTGAGTTTACGTTTGCCCCAAAAAAAAGCCCGGTGAAGCTGAAAATGCCGTCCGAGGAAATCAGCAATCTCTCTCCAAAAAAAAATTATCCCGGCTGGCGAACTGCGGCCGCCTTAGCACCGTTCGGTCACTGTTTTTGGAAGTTTATTTAATTTGCGTAATAAATAAAATAAGCTCTTTTAAGTGGTTACTTTTTATCGTTACATGTAAATTGATTACATTGGTTTGAAAAGCAAGACCATAGCTTATAGTTTTATGTTGAAATGGAAATGATTCAGCTCGTCAATTCATAGTGTTGGAAGAGGAGCCAATGACCAACGACGGAAACAGTTCAAATTCTGTGATCGATATAGCGCTAGAAAGCTTTCTTAGAGAGCCAAGACTGCAAAGCCGCGCTTATATTTTTGAGTGTTGGTTTTCGTCACCTTATAAGGCGCTTAGGCCTGCAGCAAATAAGTTTTTATCAGCGCCGCCTACTAGTGTAGCAAGTGAACAACTGTTTAGCAAAGCTGGACAGTTATATCATAAGAGGCGACACTCTTTGAAGGGTGACAATGCCGAAAACAAGTTATTTTTATAAAACAGAGCCGACATTGTTAAATAGTTAACAACATTTTAATTTTTTTGATCATGTATTTTCTCGGTCTCGGCCGAGATTTTATTTTATTCTCGGTTTCGGTCTCGGTCTCAGCCGAGAACGGAAACCCCGTCTCGGTCGAACCTTAGATGAAGCCTATAAATCAACCCTCAATAAGCCCGCAGCTAACAGACCTACCATACTTTACGACCAATTAAACTAAATAATGCATTTGACTCGAAAATTCCAATTTACGAGTAGAACTTATTTAACCTCAAAATGGATATCCAAAAACCATTGTGTTACCACAACATAAGGAGATAACAGAAGGCAACCTTCATACATGACGCGCTCGAGCAACAGTTGGGCTAGGGTAAAGACACCAGGGGTGTGTGTTGGGTGACCTCTTCGTGGTACACTCTGGGCAACGGGCAGCTTCAACATCCTCCTCTTCATGAGGAGTCTCCTTGAGACTGGCCGGCGAACAACTCGACACAGGCGGGAGCCCCTTCTGGGCCCTGCACCTCCAGTGCGTGCTCACTTTGGGTCGCACACTCGCCGCTCCTTCTGAGTGGCTTTGAGAGGAGTTTTGCCGGCGCCCCTTCTGGACGTCGTTACACGGGGGGGAAAGGGTAGTTCGGCGCCTCTTCTGGGTGCCTTTCAAGCGCTTCTGTGCGCACAAGGATGTGTGAGCGATGGCTTCATGCCGGCTGTCGTAGCTGCTGTCGCAGTGTCGCGGGTTCTGTCCCGGCCGCCACAACGACCCCAGCCCTGGCATAAGCTGGGTACGTGGTGGTCTGGGTTCAGTCCCGCAGCCCTTATGGGCGATGACAAGGAAAAGTCGGTAAAACCCCGCGGACACCTCCCGTCCTCTGTGGGTATGTAGGGCGCCCCTAGCGATTGGGCTTCGCACGGGTGTTGGTTGTTGCCTCTTCAGGGATCGGCAGCCCTCAAAGTGCCAGGGGGATTACAACCCTAAAATTGTTTGGGAGACATCCCATAAAATGTCGATTATAATGGAAGCACAGCCTAAAATAGTATTACCCCAGGAGGGTACCCGCCGGGAGGCGGGAGAATCCCTCCCTGGGCCCAGTTCTCTGGACCCAGGCTGCCCCACCGTCTCTGGGGGGGGCAAAACTGCGCTTTCATTATCGGACTCGTCCGACACGCTTCTTGGGGTAGGCAACCAGGCCCCAAGGAGTGCTAATACTTCTGGAAGTTTTATGGAGGTTCGGCGCGAGAAGGGGACAAAGGATCCCATAGTGCTGAGATCAGGGTTGACGCTCACGCTTGGAGCGAGAAAGGCCGTAGAGGTCGTCCGGGTCTCTAAGGGTGGATCCGAGGCCGGTTCCGGTTCCGACGAAAAGGTTCCGAAAAAATCCGGAAAAAATCGGAAAACGCCAAATGACGTGCCTGGTTCGGGCGAATTTCGGGAGACGACGGAACTGGAGCTAGGACCGGATTTGGTGCCGGCTCCGGATTTGGAAATGGACTCGGAGAGCGCGGCCTCCTCAGTGGGAGGCAAAAGGCCTCGCGGTTTTGATGATGAGGAGCAGGTCGAGGAGGCCCCTCCGCTCAAATGCGGCACTTCCCAGAGGGGGAAAGGCAAGGGCACGAAGGGCTTAACCCGCTCCGGAGTGTACATCGGCGTCATGGAGGGCAAAAGGAGGCTGAAGAGCCTTAGTGACGACGAGTACGCTGACATGGCGAACCTCCAGGGCGATGCACTGGTGGGCCTGATGAGGAATCAGGACCCGGCTACGCGAAGGGCGAGTAAGAGACTCGTGGCCAAAGATGTTGGCCGGTATGCGGAGTCTCCCCCCCCACCGGAGTCGGAGAACGATTTTGAGGAGATCGACGTCCCTGGACGCTCGTCATACCTGCGGAGCCACAGCGCCGCGGAGAAGTCGGACAGCTCCAGCGTCGACATAGAGCAGATCCGCAGGAAAAAAGGGAAGAGGCTCGTTACTGTTGCGGATGACGAGGACGCCACCAGGTCTGACCTCCTGACGGAGGCCGAAGGGGCCATAATGGCCATTTTCAATGCGGCCAAGAGATCAGGGAACCTCAAGGGGGAGGTACACGGGCGGATTAATGCCGCTGCGATCTACTTGGCCAGGATGGTTGGTGCCTTCAGGCACATGAGTCCCGATGAGGAAGTACGGCGTCTGACGAGGCGGAATGAGCTGATGATGGGTGAGATCGCTCAGCTGAAGGACAACGTACGCGCCCTCCAGGAAGGTTTGGAGAACTCAAACCAAGCCAACAACCAACTGCGGACCCCATCGCCCCCCATTGTCGTGGAGGGGGCAAATGTGGAAATCCTGGTCAGGACCCTGGGGGAAGAGCTGATGTCGAGAATGACGGGTGAAATGGAGCGCAAACAGGCCGAGGCGATGGCCAGCATGCGCAACATGTTTGACGCCGTCAAAAGCGGAATCGACCAGCGCCTTGGTCCGGAGCCTGTGCTCAGACCTCCGCTAGCCGCTGACAAGAGGAGATCCGCCGCCGCCGCCGCCGCCGCCGCTGCCGCCGCCGTTGCTGCTCCGTCTCACGCCGCCGCCGTCGATCCGTCACGCGCCGCTACCGCTTCTGCTGTCGCCGCGTCCCGTGTCGCCGCCGCCGCTCCGTCGTACTCCGCCGCTGCTAGAGATGGTGCTGTCGCAGGGCCCTCCCGGGCCCCTGTAGCCGCGATGGTACCTGAAAAGGAAAAAGAAAGGGTTAGTAGTGGCCTACGTACTTACCAGGCTGCTCCGATGCGTAGAGGTGCTGCTCCCGGGTCTGCTCCTGCCCCAGTCGCTCCTGCTCCGGCAGGCGAACCGGCACTCGGTGCCGCCGCTGCAACGCCGGCCAACGAGTGGAGAAGTGCTGGAAGCAGGAAAAAAAGACGCAGAGCAAAGAAGCGAGCCAATGCTGACTCTGAATGTGCGGCTGCTCCTGCTTCTGCTTCGGCGAAAATGCCAGTGAAACTGGTCGTGCCACGCTCGTCGGTGGTGACCATGACACTGAGCAAGGAGGCCGTGGCCAAAGGCGCCACCTATGCCGCGGTCATGACCAAGGTCGTGGGAGCCATCCGGCTCGAGGACATCGGCCTGACCTCTCTGAGAGTCAAAAGCACGGCCAATGGAGGCCGAAAACTGGAGGTTGGCGGAACCACAAGCGGCCCGAAAGCGGACGCCCTGGCGGCCAAAATCCGTGAAGTCGTCGGTGACGAGGTGCACGTGAGCCGCCCGACCAAACGGGCGGAGTTCAAGCTCTCGGGCATCGACGACTACATGTCGATAGCCATGATAGGGACAGCTGTGGCACAGCAAGGAGGCTGCGGCATCAACGACGTGGCGGTGGCCCCCATCCGGCAGGGACTCGGCTGGGGCCCCAAATACACGTTGGTCAGGTGCCCGATTCCAGTGGCCAAGGTGCTGGCCGATAAGGGCCATGTGAAGATTGGGTGGTCGGAGGTGCACCTGACCGTCCTGGAGCAGTCCCCGACACGTTGCTTCCGGTGCCTGGGGATCGGGCACACAAGGTACTCCTGCCCATCGAAGGAGGACCGCAGTGCCCACTGCTTCAAGTGTGGCAAGGAGGGCCATAAGGTCCAAGAGTGTTCGGCCCAGGAGGCCCATTGCATGGTGTGTGCGGCCGCCAAGTTGCCGGCCAAACACATAATGGGAGGCAGGGGCTGTCGCCCACCCCCCACTAACAGTGCCACTCCGCTCTGGAGAGCGGTCCCCCCGGCTCCCTCGACTAGTGCTCTGCCACAGGAGCCAATGGATGTAGCGCCTACGGACCCCAATGCCAGTACGGCCTAACTGGAGCCTCGTCCAAGTAAACCTCAACCGCTCCGCCGCCGCACAGAACCTGCTGGTGCAGCAGATGGCGGAGTGGGAGGTCGACGTAGCCTTGGTGTCGGAGCCTAATTCCGTGCCAACAGGTGCAAACTGGCTAGGGGATTCGGAGGGGCTTGCGCTCATCACCACCTCCTCACGATCCGCAGCCCCGTTGATGTTGAAGGAGAGGGGCGATGGCTACGTCGCCGTGACCTGGGGCGACGTGGCTCTAGTGGCCGTTTACTTTTCCCCTAACAGGCCCCTGAATGAGTTCCGGTCGTTCCTGGCGCGGCTCCTGACCGTGGTGCGGCGTTTGTCCCCGCTACAGACCATCGTAGCGGGCGATTGGAACGCGAAGTCGGCCACATGGGGCTGCCCTCGAACGGACCACAGAGGGACCGAAGTCGAGGACTTCGCTGTAGAGAGTGGTCTCGTTCTCCTCAATAGAGGTGCCGCCAGTACCTGCGTCCGATGGCAGGGGGAGTCCATCGTGGACGTTTCGTTCGCAACCCCCCCCATCGCATCGCGAATTACGGACTGGCGAGTCTTGGAGGAGGCGGAATCCCTCTCTGACCACCTCTACATAGCGATGTCCATATCCCCGGACTTGACAAACCTCCGTCCTGCTGCAGGAGTGCGCACGGCCCGGTTCCAGAGGTGGGCGCTCTCACGCCTAAACCGCGAGGCGGCCGACGAAGCGGCCCTCGTAGAGACCTGGTTCCGGGACCCACCAGCCTCCATGTGCGTTGACCTCCAGGCGGAGAAGTTCCGGCGTTCGCTGACTCGGGTCTGCAGTGCCAGCATGCCGAAGGTCGGGGATCATCCCCACCAACGGTCGGTGTACTGGTGGTCGCAAGGGATAGCCGACCTGCGTACCGCCAGTATCACGGCGCGACTCGAGCACCAGCACTGCCGAAGGCGGAGGCATACCGCAGATGAAGAGGAAGATCTGTACGCCCTCTTCCGAGCGGCCCGAAAGGCGCTACAGATCAAAGTCCTGGACGCGAAAACCTCGGCTTGGAACGAGTTTCTGGCCGATTTGGACAGAGACCCGTGGGGGAGGCCCTATCGCACCGTGCGGAACAAGTTTCGCAACTCGGCCCCCCCAACGGAGTCATTCGAGCCAGAGCTCCTCAGCCGCATCGTCAACGGCCTGTTCCCGGACCGCGTTTTTACTGCGGTCCCGTTTGAGCTGCCAGAAACAGACGATGCCCCACCGGACTTGACAATTCCCTCGATCGCAGATGAGGAAGTTGACCACGCCGTTGACCGCCTCCGGCTGAAGCGCAAGGCGCCCGGGCCGGACGGGGTCCATGGCACGGTGTTGGACATTGCCCTCGAACATCTGCGGGGAAGACTAGTCGGCCTTCTCGACTGCTGTCTGCGCCAAGGGAGGTTTCCCAAGGTGTGGAAAGAGGGCCGGCTGGTACTCCTGAAGAAGGACGATCGACCGGTGGACATGCCATCGGCCTATAGGCCCATCGTCCTGCTGGACGAGGCGGGCAAGCTGTTTGAGCGTGTGCTCGCGGCCCGCATCGTCGAGCATTTGGGCGCCGACGGGCCCAACATTGAGGCAACTCAGTACGGGTTCCGTCGGGGCAGGTCCACCGTCGATGCGATACTTGCCCTTAGGTACGTTACCGAAGAGGCAATCGCCAAAGGGGAGAGGGTGTTAGCAGTCTCGTTGGATATCTCCAACGCATTTAACACCCTCCCCTTCAGTTGCATTAACCAGGCCCTGGCTTACCACCGGGTGCCCTGGTATCTGCGACGGGTCCTTTGGGACTACCTCCAGGACAGGTTCATCCTGTACCTGGAGAAGGGCGCGAGGCGGATCACATCTCGCCGTATGGTGTGCGGTGTTCCGCAGGGGTCGGTCCTAGGACCACTCCTGTGGAACATCGGATACAATTGGGTCCTGCGGGGGCACTGTCTCCCCGGGTCGGGGGTCATCTGTTACGCAGATGACACCCTAGTCACCGCACGGGGCGGTGACTACCAACGTGCGGCGTGTCTCGCGTCGATAGCAGCCACTTGGACCATATCGAGAATTCGGCAACTGGGGATGGAGGTAGCTCTCCCCAAGACCGAAGCCATGATTTTTCATGGCCCCAGAGGAAGACCCCGTGGCAACCTCACTGTCACGGTCGACGGAGTCGTGATCGCAGTTGGGTCCCAGATGAGGTACCTGGGCCTGACGCTGGATAGCCGCTGGACATTCCTGCCGCACTTTTCCGAGATGGCGCCTCGGATAGTGAAGGCGGCAATGGCGCTATCGCGTGTCCTCCCGAACATCGGAGGACCTGGCGAAAGCTGTCGCAGGCTGTACGCCGGAGTGCTGCGCTCCATGGCACTCTACGGCGCACCTGTCTGGTCGGACTCGCTCTCCCGCAAAACAGTCGCACTCTTGCGACGGCCACAGAGGGTGGCTGCGGTGAGGGCAGTACGAGCCTACCGGACAGTGTCGTGGACGGCGGCGACGGCTCTAGCCGGGATGATCCCGTGGGAGCTCGAGGCTAAGGTCCTGACCAAAGTCTTTGAGCTCCGCACGGAGGCGGCTGCGAGAGGGGAGCGCCTAGCCCTGGAGGAGATCCAGGCGGCGAGGCGAGCGGCGAGGGAAATGGCGGTGTGGCAATGGGAGCGCGACCTTGAGTCCCCAGTCGCCGGTTCGCGCACCATTGAGGCCATACGGCCGGTACTTTCGGAGTGGGTGGAGCGAACCCATGGGCACATGTCCTACCACATGACCCAGGTGTTGTCCAACCACGGATGCTTCGGCAGCTACCTCTGTCGCATTGGGAAGGAGGAGAGCTCCGTGTGTCATGAGTGCGGAGCTGCTGAGGACAATGCGCGGCACACTCTCCAGGTGTGTTGTGCTTTTGCCTCGCAGCGACGCACTCTTGAGATGGAGCTGGGCGGTAGGGGCAGTCTCGCTCTTCCAAACGTTGTGGAGGCAATGTTGGAGAGCGAGAACAGCTGGACCGCAGTGGCGCGCTTCTGCCAGGAGGTGATGTCCCTCAAGGAGGAGGCAGAGAGGCAGCGCGAGCTCGCGGTCAACGCCGCCCCCGCCCGAAGGAGGAGGAGAAGAAGGAGGAGGAGAGGTGCAGACCTCAATCCCCCCTAAACCCGGACTTGACATAGGCAAGGCCGGCGTCGGGTTCTGTCCCGTCCCGCACCTACCTTCTGTATATATTTAAATTGTTATTTTATCTTGTGTTGTTTGTGGTTGTAATGTACTTTGTGTCGTCTGTGAATTTTGTTTGCTTGTCGTTCGTGTGTGTGTGCACTTGTGTGTGTATGCGTGTCAAAGTTTGGTCGGTGGTTGAGGCCGCACTGTCCCAATGGACGTGCGCCTCTGGTTGAGGTGCTAGCGCTGCACCCTGTCTGTGGGGGGTGCGCGCTGGCTTTCTTATTTTCTTGTTCTTTCATATTGCTGTGTGTCAACAGTACGTGCCCGTGCCCTGGCGCGCGGCCGTCAAAGCACATGGGTTCCCGTGCAACACGGGAATGAGTGTGTGGAGATGGCTGCAGGTCGGTGCACGGGCGCAGGGTGGCGGTCGCGGTCATAATCTTCGGACACGTCCCGTGCCGTCGCCTTACCTTAGTACTCGGATTGCAGACCTCCAGGGGTTTAGTGCGGTATCCCCCTCCGTCTCGCCCTCCCAGCCGGGTCCCTGGCAGCTGACTTGGAGCTTCTCTCCTCGTCAGTGGGTGTGGAAAGGCGGACGGGTGAGTCCCACATAACTTGGGCCTCTTCAAGGTCCTCGTACTCGTAATGAGTTCCCCTGGGTCAAAAAAAAAAAAAAAAAAAAAAAAAAAAAAAAGGGTAAAGACACCAAAAAGAACGCACTACCAAAGAGTACTTATTTCTATGCGCAATTGGGTAGTAGACAACAACAACAAATTAATTCCAGAACAATATACGTATAAAATTGAGATCACAGTAACAGTTATTTATAACATTAACCAATTTTTTATTTGACCTAAGCATGAATTTCTGTAACCTAAAAAAGTTATTAATAAACACTCAATTGACGGGAAAAAATAGTGACGTCATAGTTTGCTAATCCCATACAATTATACTCCTTTATTGTGTGGTTGCCAATGCAAGCACACATTCATGGGATTGATAAATACTACGTACTAAAATGACTCCATGCACACGTTATGCAAATAAAGCAAATAAGGTATTCTATTCTATTCCATGTGTCACAGGCAAGTTGTTAAAAAAAATTACTTTATTCAATTAGTAGCATTGGCACTTGGCACACACACGCACACACACTAATAAGAACAATGACACTAAACACAAACATAGTTAATTGTAGGACACAGTAAACTATAAAAAAATACAAATATGTGTGTGTGCCGCAGCATCAGCTAAGTTTGTATTTAAAAAACTTCGTACGATTGCAGACGCCAAACTTTTTTTTTTTTTATACTTAGCATGGCAAATGACTCCACACCACCTGATGTTAAGTGGAAATGGAGTCCAGACGCGAAGACAACTGGTGCAGCGTGAAAACAACGCAGCATCAGTCAACTTCACTCTGCCGGCCCACAAGCTGCTTCTTCATGCCTCGTTTGAAGGACCCCATATCATAGGAAAGAGGGAAAACATGTGCTGGTAGACTATTCCATCTTTTGGTGGTGCGACAAAGAAACGAGTCACCAAATTTCTTTGTGCGCGATGGGATATGTGAGACAGTGAAGCGATGACACCGGAGAGCAGCACGTGTACTCCTATGGAGGAAGGGAGAACTAATTATAATGCAAGTGTACATCGCCTTGTGTCAGTCGATACTAACTTACAGCATCACTGCATGGGGTGGTATAAGTCCCTGTTTCTAACTGTCGAAAGAGCCCAAACAGCAATCCTTAAGGTGTCCACTGTCCGTTCTTATCTATATCCTACTGATTTTTTATATGAATCCTGTAAAGTTTTGACAGTTCGGCAATTATTTATAAAAAGCACGATACTAAAACAGCACACGACTCTTCCTTAAAACACTGAAATTACAAAAAAAAAGGATAAAAGACATTGTTTGCACCTATCTCAAATGTACAAAATGCGCTTTCTCATCACGGTTCTTTAATATTCTTTGGACCCTTTCTGTACAACAGGATAAATGTTAAGTGTTATATCTATCTATATATATCTATATATTAGATCTTTATCCATTAAACACTATCAACTGCAAAAATGTTGTACAGGTAGAACTACAAAAATGAACCTACGACGCTACGACTACAACTTTTACGGATCTACTCGCGTTTATTTTACACATAAGTTTTAATTAATGTTTATCCTGACGTTAACGACAGTTAACGAGACGTGAAGAGGCACCTTTAGGCCGGCAGGGTGAGGGTGACTGATGCTGCGTTGTTTTCACGCTGCACCAGTTGTCCTTGCGTCTGGACTCCATTTCCACTTAACATCAGGTGGAGTGGAGTCATTTGTCGAGCTACGTATAAAAAAAAAGTAGGTAGAGATGTTCTATTTTTTTAGACAGTTTGCTGATTGACGCTGGGTATTTTCGGCGTCACCGGACGTTGTTTTGCAGTTGGCAAGACACTTACAAGGTACCTTAAGCCACGTGAAACGAAGCACCGTTAGGGTTTTTCTAGAGG
The DNA here is from genome assembly GCA_949315975.1 of Eudonia truncicolella. Lineage (NCBI taxonomy): Eukaryota > Metazoa > Arthropoda > Insecta > Lepidoptera > Crambidae > Eudonia > Eudonia truncicolella. The sequence goes on along the minus strand of OX438848.1, from coordinate 1,451,727 downwards.
GAATGGCATCACACACTAGTGCGTGTCCCTGTTTCCTACTTCATTCTCCGAGGGGTTTGGATCGGATAAGGAGCGGAACAACCTGAGGGCGCCTCTAAAGGCTCGGACCTTAGCAGGGCAAAGTGTACCATCTGCAGTTACCTATTTTGTGGTGTTACTCTCACCGAAATTCTCAATCAATTAGACATTCTAATTAACTACGGCTTGTAACAGCTGTTGTTTCCAATACGGAGATAAATTATCGGGCGATAATTCAGTACTTATTTAATTACCTACCAGAGATTTATGTGCAATGGAATGTTAACCCTTATCCTTGGACCTTAGGGATTTTTTGGCGTAAACAAATTAATTCCAGCCCAAAACAAATGCCTCCGTTTGATGTATTTCCCCGCGGAGCACCTAAAATTTATTTTGGCGGGTTAATTTTGGGGTTTTCAAAATTTGTGCAATTATGAGAACAGACCACGTTTGCGCTCTGTTTTTTCCTTAATCAACACTTTTTAATGAAGTGGTTAATATTTTGAAACAAAACACTTTTGTTTTAATTTCACATAATCTTTATTTATATAAATCTTCTGTGCGTGTGTGTGTATTTCACTGAATTCCAGTAGGAGTACTAAACGGCTGGACCGATTTGGATGAAATTTTCTGTGTGTGTTCAAGTGGATAAACCATTCTCGGGTTTAGATTTACAATTGGACCCGGTAAGTGGTGCTGCTATAAAGGTCCATCGTGGCATACGGGTGTTCTTAAGCGGACGAATGGTTTGTTTGTTTTGTTGTCATGAAAACTGTCAACGTATTGTTTGTTTTGTTGTCATGGAAACTGTCAAAGCGGTAATTTCATCAATGGAAGAAGTTCATCAATGGATTACCGGATCCTGTCAAATACCGGTGCCACTACCCTTTATTATCCCCGATCCGATACGAACCCCTCGGAGAATCTACTAGAGCACGGGGACACGCACTAGTGCGTGTCCTCGTGTCCTCCGAAGGTGATTCGTTTCACACGGTTTGGGGAACACTTTGAGTTTCTCGCCGCCCCCATAAAAGCCTGATGAAGCTGAAAATGCCGTCTGAGGCAATCAACAAACCCTCTTCAAAAAAAACCTATATTAAGTATACTCATGAGCTAATTGACCAAATTTAATAATACTATGACTAATAGAAAGCTACAGTATCCATAAGTAGGTAATAAACATGCATAATATAATATATGCATGGCTATCTGTTGCAACGACCGTTGGATAGATGGCGCTCAGTGCCGCTAAAAAGCACTCAAGAACATTAAAAAGCAGTGACAAAATTCAGCGCTTACGTCAGCCTTCCCGGTAGCAAAGCGGTCAGTGCAGCCGCCCGGATTGCGGAAGACCCAAGTTCGATTCCTGGCTGGGTCGGGTGGGCGTTTAATTTTTTCACTGTATTTTATGAAATTTTATAATTATTTAACTATATCATAGTTAATTTATACAACAGTAAAAATAAATAAGTTAATAGTAAATTTATTTAGAACACAATACATGTTATGATACATCACACTTATTCCAGGATTAACATTAATGACCATCACAGTATGTATGTTCAATTGGTTCTAGAGGACTTAAAATTTTTGTAAACTATTTACGGAGTAGTTTTTGAACGTCTTTTAAGTCTACTTTCCACGCCTTTGTTAACCCCATCCATAACCTGATTTTAAGTGGCGATAACGCTGAATGTGGAAGCGCAATTCCCCCAAAATCCTCAACTACTTAGGATCAGGGTGCCCAGCTGACTCGCGCTTACGACAACGGTAACTAGCTACAGCATTGAAGCAGCGCCTCTTGGCGACATATTACGACCATACGAGTAAAAATTTTGCCATACAAATTTTCGGTTTTGTAAACGTAATCGAATAATTACGGATAGAAAACAAAACTTACACTGGGTACATACGCCTGCACATCAGGCTACCGCAAACTGTCAAATTTTCTCAATAAATTTTGAACTTAATGTCTATGGCATACGATTGAACATTTATTGAAGAATATTGTTTTCTAAAGTTTACGCGAACACTACAGCACGTTGAAATGAAACAACTTTTACGGATCTACTCGCGTTTATTTTACACATTAGTTTTAATGAATGTTTATCCTGACGTTTCGAACCCTTTGCAGGGTCCGTGGTCACAGGGAGACTGAGGTGTTGGTCGTCTCATAATTAGTTTGTAGCTTGTATACCCTCATTTAAATTTAATCAGGTGCGTTCCGTTTTACGCAGAAAGAGCTTACAGTATCTTTTGGTCTGGCAGTATGGTGTTGGGGCTGGGATTTAATATTCTGTATGATGGGACTTCAATTTATTGAAGAAATTTGACTACTCTATACGATGTCTATAAAATTCAAAATTCAAAATCATTTATTCAGTTTAGGCTACAAGTAGCTCTTGTGAATGTCACTATGCCATAAGTAACTACAATGTATCTAACGTACAATTTAAACTATCATGGTCACTTGACTTACAGTAATTTAACCGGATTCTTGCCATGTTTTTTAATTATCGAGTATCTGATATTTCGACACAGTTGCATGCGCCATGACCACTGTACTTGTACAGCTACAACATCGGATTCTTATTAATAAAAAAACGTTTTAAGTAACCGTTTAATAATTACTCTAATGTAACATGTCAGACAATGAGCAGACATGTCCTAGAGTGGAGACCGCGTTGAGGCAAACGCAGTGTAGGACGCCATGCTGCGCGGTGGACCCGGATGGCGGGTGGTGGATGGATGCGGACTGCGCAGGACCGTGATGGTTGGCGCTTTTTGGGGGAGGCTTACGTTCAGCAGTGGACGGCAATACGCTGAAGATTGAACTTACATAGTTGTAATGGCTGTTGCCATAACCTTAAATTTAGCGTTGTATAATCTGTCAAACCCCCCGCTTTCTGCTTTTCCCGCCTCGCATCCTGTATACCGGTGTGTTAAAGTCAATGTCTGAACCTAATGAATATATTATTTATTTCAACGTTAAACTAAAGTGTCGTGTTTTATTTTAATACATTCTTTGGCGGTTCAGATGTGCCACTATCATCACTCATGTGTACCCTGATCACTACTTAGCTAAGATGGTGGATAGCCAGACGAACTTAAGTAGAGGAGCTCGACGCCGCATTAACACGTTTTGTCTCCGATTACTGATGATGATGATGATCGTGACATGACAACAGCAGTCAAACTTACACTATAAGACTATATAACCTCCGTTGGAAATCGAACTAGCAAACCGTTTGTCCACTGCCAGTTGGTAAAAACGAAATAAGTTTGCTATTTAGCCCCAAAGGCTAAAGCGTTATTTCTTTTTGTGGGACCGGAATCAATCCGTGCGGGTCCTAAAAGACCGATTAAACATTCCACTCTAAGTATGCCCCGGGGGCTAAGCGGATGACCCCGGACCCACAATGTCCTATTTAATTGGCACCACGGGAAATCTATTCGGTTTTTACCCCTTACAAGTTAAGTCCGCAAGAAACGAATTTGTGTTTCTCTCTTTGGGGACTTGTTTTTTTTTCGACATTTCGATCGGGATATGTGTCACTGTGCTTCGCTATATGTATATTAGATTTATGTCGTTAAGTATATTTTATCTTTTTAAATCAGTCTACATAGACAACATTCAATCTGTGAAAAATTTATTCGTTTATTATTTAGTACATCGGATATTCTACTGGGTAAATGTAATAGTACCTAACAAATTATATCAGTAGGTTTTGTTCAAATTTAATATAACAATATTTTTTCTTCTATAATGTTTTTTCATACATACTTACATACATACATATAATCACGCCTCTTTCCCGTAGGGGTAGGCAGAGACCACTTCTTTCCACTTGCTACGATCCTTACATACTTGTTTCGCTTCGTCCACTTTCATTATTCCCTTCATACATGCTCTTCGGTTTAGGATACTCTTTACTCTTTCATGTAAAAATATATTTAAAATAACATAAATGTTTAGCATACCTATAATTTTAAATCATATATAATTAGCGCAATACTAGAGTGAAATGTGTAGCACGTTTTTGATTCAGTAAGCTTTGATAATAAATAAATACTAATACACAATTATTTAACTAACACAAAAACAATTTTGGCTAATGCCTGTTCATTTTGTACGAGCAAACAAACCGTGTTGCAACTTGTTGCGTTAAAAAATGAGCAAGGCGCTTTATTAAAAGTCAGTCTTTAGCGCAGAGCTAGCACATTTTTTTTTGGTTAAGTCAGCTCAATGAAGCTTAATTTAATGTTTATATTGTCTGTTTAAAGTTTTTCAAACTCTAACCGACCTTAAGTGCCAATTTCACCAACTATTTATAATAGGAGTAATTTTTAAAGAGTGTACCTACAGGTTCATACAGAATGTTTAGTAATAATCTGTAAGGAATTTGTAGCGTGCATAGGAATAGAACTCCGTAAAGTTATGAATAAACCTGAAAAGAACCATAGTGGTCGAGTTATTGAGGTCGTCTGTTTTTAATAAAACTCAAAGTGACAACTCTATGTCAAGATGGTACATTATTCTTGGTGGTCAACCAGGTCCAACAAAAACAATATTATAAAATAAATTTCAGTTTTTATATAGAAAAGTTCTTTTCAAAAGGAGGAGCTCGATGGCGAAGTGCTTAACGCGCCCGGTCTGCGATTGCTGAGGTTAAGCAACTTTCGCAAAGGCCGCTCATCGGATGGGTGACCAACAATTTAACATCTCGAGCTCCTCCGTGCTTCGGAAGGCACGTAAAACCGTTGGTCCCGGCTGCATAAGCATTAACAACTACCAATCCGTACTGAGCCCGCGTGGTGGTTTATGGCCCTATCCATACATAGGGAAGGCTCGTGCCCCAGCAGTGGGGACGTAAAATGAGCTGATGATGATGATGATAATATAGAAAAGTTTTTTGTACTTTTTACGGGATTATACACTTGTATATTATGTTTATCTATAAGTTTTGAGGATAAAATGTTTTTGTTTTGTTTATATAATTTTAACGCAAATTTTGTTGCGATACAAATTACAAAAACACAATGTTGAAAAAATTTCCACGAGCAGGGTTTGAACCTGCACCCTTCTGACATACCGGGTCAGGTGCTCTTCCAATTGAGCTATCGTGGTTCTAACCAGCCCGCCGAAATTATTCAACACTATTTACTTTTTTACTTTGAAAGCCAAAGGCGCCAATTCAATGTCAACGACTACTTTGAGGATAGTTTACCTTATACAAAAACTTTCATAAACCACTGAGAAGCTACGTTGTAAGTGTTCCAAGTAAGAAGAAATATCTACGTCTTCTCTTACACAGCTTATATCAAGGCAAACGGCCCAATAACTGTAATATTTCTCGTCATTACGAAATTCGAATCGCACAAAAAAGAAAAAGTAACGTTACTCTGATAGGCCGGAGCGTAAGCACACCGTGGGATCCCTTCCCAACCCCATCTCATTTACATCCAACTTTTAATACCTTGAAGCTGGAGATAATGTTGGACTAAAGGCTTCCAAGCCTTAAACCGACTTATCCAAGTTCAAACTACACAGGGGATGGGTAAATGCTTTCGGATATTTGGTCGGTAACTGCGCTTTTATGGATACAGATTCGGATACTTAAATAAAGATAACAAAAAAAATATTGTTACAAAAATTACGTTTTTTTAAAAAACTAAACATATTTAACTTTAACTAAAAATATTGTGTATTTGTAAACAAAGGGTACCAGCAAAAGCATTTAAATCTTTATAAAAAATGATTTTTATGTTAACTTGACTTAAATGCTGCAGTACTGCAGTCATGTTTTTCATTATGGCAGGTCAGGAAGAAGGCTTAGCCCAACAGTGAGACGTTTAAGGCGTATGATGATGAAGATAATGTAAGTATCCGTACAAATGTGTTAGTTACCGTTTTTACGTCAGTAAAATGAAATTAAATATAGTAAAATATGAAAGTATAGAAGCATCATCATCATTATCTCAGTCAAAAGACATCCGCTGCTGGAGAAAGGCCTCCCCTAAGAATCTTCAAACGACTGGTTTTCTGCTCCTCGCATCCAGCGGCTTCCCGCGACCTTCACCAGATCGTCGGTCCACCTTGTTGGAGGCCTGACCACACTGCGCTTTCCGGTACGCGGTCGCCACTCAAGAACTGTTCTGCCCCAGCGGCGCGGAGATCAGTCCTGCGAGCGATGTGCCCTGCCCAATGCCACTTGAGCTTAGCACCTCTTCGGGCTATGTCGGTAACCTTTGTTCTTCTGCGGATATCCTTATTTCTGATTCGATACCGCAGAGAAACCCCGAGCATAGCCCTCTCCAGTACTGAAGCATGGACTAAAATATATAACTGAAGTCAAAACCTTTTAGAAACACCGTTACTTTAGTAATTAACTATATTTTATTAATTTACTTAATAAAAATTAAAAGTTACTTTGTATGTCCAGTTAAATACAATGTCCCAGGGACACAGGACAACTTTTGTGACTTACCAATTAAAATGTCACAACGACGCCGCGCCGCGGGGAGCGTTCCAAAATGGTATTGAAATTTAATTTCGGATACTTTTCCAACGGATACCGATGTAAGCACATCACCACACTAAAACTTAGGGACTTAAACGGACACATGATAAGGTCGTGGCGTAGAAAAAGAGGAATTAAAACTTCCCAAAGATTAGCTCAGACCTGCTTCGGTATAAGTTTGGGTGGGGTCGGTCGTACCTAGCTATTCTGTTTGCTCCAGTTACTATACGTTTTCCTTTTTGCCTTTGGTTTTTTACTTTTCTGAGTTTCTAAAGGTGATAACGGAAATATGACTTTATTTTATTGTTCCATAAATCTGATTGATCTGATAAATGTCGCGGGAAGCCGCTGGATGCGAGCAACACAAAACCGGTCGTTGTAAAGATCCTTGGGAGAGGCTTTTGTCCAACGGTGGATGGACGTCTTTTGGCTGAGATGACGACTAAACCTTAAATAAAAATAAAAATAAAAATAATTAAGCTTATGGTTACTTATACATATAATAAAAATCCAGAACTTATTTCATATTGTTAAAATAATTAGTCTATTGTATTAATGCTGGACAAAGACCCCCTTTGGTTCTAACATAATTAAACATTATTTTTTATAATGTTGAATAGGTATAGAGCCTCTTTAATTAGAACCATGTCACCAAAACTACAAAAATGGGTATATTCACAAACTCGGTAGGTGTATATTTTGTAAAAATATCAAGATCGGATGTTGATGACGTAGTTGTCGACACTGAATAGGGCTCCTTTGGCTTACAGAGTTGGAGTAGATAGTGTTGATTAATTTCGGCGAGTTGCCACGATAACTTAGTTGGTAGTGCACCTGATGCATGTCATGGTGTGCGGGTTCGAATCCCGCTCGTGGAATTTTTTCAACAATTTGTCTTTTTTCAAATTGTAATTTATTCGCAACAAAATTTGCGTAAAATTATTATATGACTATCACAATTTAATCATATATTTTATGTTTTTTTTTATATTTACCTACGAATATCGACTCGAATGCTTACCCACTCAGCCACCAAACCACACTTAGAGCTCAACTTTACTCATTCAATTATAAAAAAAATATTTACGAAGATTAATAACCTTCTTCTTATTTACACAATCATAGATATCGATTAAAATATATCAAGTGGAACGCAATGTATGATGATATTTACTTGAAACTTTTAAAAGAGCAAGGTCCAGCTAATTTTGCAATGGCTGGTCAGAGAAGAAGTGGTCAATGTCTTAGTAATATTATATTTAAATGTATAATCAATATTTTATTAAACATATGTTTATTAACAAACTTAATTATACTAGTGGTCGCCCAGAGGTCGATATTCGACCGTAATTTTCATTAAATGATATTAAGGCTGCACGGATTGTATCCTAAGCAATGACAAATGAAAAAAGATAGAATGTGGGTTTGGGACTTCTTGGCGGGAAAGTGAAGAGTCATGTCTGCGGTTTTGTTATATTTTCTAAAATTTGTGTTATGTCGAATATTAATGTGAAATAATGGTGGATTATTAACCGTTAAGTGTTCGTGAGTGTGCATGAGTATTGGCAAATGAAACAAAACAGTGCAACGACATTTTTCAAATTCTCTCAAGAAGTCTGAAGGGGTATATTATTTCTCACTTCCCATTTCCATTATCATTCATCATCATCAATATTCTTTATTTATGTATTACCTAAGAAGATAGAGAGAGAGAGAGAGAGAGAGAGAGAGAGAGAGAGAGAGAGAGAGACATTTATTGACCACACACACTAATATACATAAAAATAAAAACAAACAACAACAATAGGTCAATCAGGACCCCGCCTCAGCTTGTGTTGTTGCGAACGAAGCGTGTCGCAACGACGCTGGTATTCTGGCGGAGCCTGCCGCCGCCGGCGCGCGGTGCAGAACATAATAATAAAAAACATACAAACATTTACTTACTTAAACATGAAATTTATGAAATTTATGTCTATGTATAGTTTCTCCCAGTTTAACAATTAGGAAAAACCATATACAGACACAAATACAAACACTCCAAACACATACAATACAATTACATTCAAAACAAAAGAGAGACAGAAAAAAAAAAGAAAAAACACAAATGTTGGCAGAAAGACCAAGACTCCTTAGCCATTGCAATTGTGTATAATCAAATAAAAACAATAACTGTCCATTCATGAAGTACTTGTCTAGGATAAAGAATGATGTTCCTAATTAATGCTACGTGGCGCCACGCGGCACCATTTATGCCACGTCTTAATGCAATAATCAAGTGAAGTGCTTTAAATAACAATAATGCAAATACATATTTAATTGATTACACTCATGTCGAAGCCAAAGAATAACGCAGGCAGCGAAAAAAGTTTACAAAAAAAAAAAGTTTACAAATTTTGATGGACAACTTACATACTTACTTACATAGTTACATACGAACAGTGCAAGTTAAATAACAGCTTGTAAAAAAAAAGGCAGACATTTCCCACGCCTGGCGAGCGCTACCCCTGGGTGAGTAAATATCGTAATTACATTAGAATAGATTCAACACAACAGTAAAAAGAAAAAGATAGAACGAACAAATAGAATTAACAAACTAATGACATGGCAGCATGGTCTATGACCTTAGCCGGTTGCTCAAGGAACGAACTACACTTAAAAAAAAAAGAACGTGGGTTTGGTTTGGCCACGTCCTTGGGTTTGGCATTGACAGACATTGACAGATTTGCGGCCGCTCCTGTGTGTCAAATACATGGTAGTGTGTGTAATGTTTGTTTTATTTTTCTTTCTTTCTTTTAGTTGATGGCTTCGTGCGATTAGCACATTGTCAAAGTAATTTTTCTTACAAGTAATACATAAATATACAATATTTCCTTCCAGTCAGTATGATGATGATGAATGATAATAAAAATGAGAAGTGAGAAATGATATAACCCCCCAACCCCTCGAGTATCTCAGTAAAGATGTGGGGCTTTACTAAGCCCTCACGCAGACTTCTTGAGAGAATTTGAAATGTGACGTTGCGCTGTTTTGTTTCATTTGCCAACACTCATGTACACTCACGAACACTTAACGGTTAATAATCCACCATTATTTCACATTAATATTCGACATAACACAAATTATAGAAAATAAAACAAAACCGCAGACATGACTCTTCACTTTCCCGCCAAGAAGTCCCGTTTGTTTTATTGATTTAATGTGTATATGCATTTTTTTTTAAATATTAACATTCGGATAACCTTCTCTATATAAACTTTAAGTGTGCGAAATTTCATACTCCTCCGTCCGCGTAATTTTCGTAAAAAGTGGTACAAAGTTTTTGCTTCACCTAATACATATATTATTAATATTAGATATTTAAGTCTAAAAGCTACTTTGAATGTCTGTCCTAAAATAACATGATATATAAATCGTTAAATAAACATTGCATCTAGCGGGCGCCTTATCTCTAGCAGCCGGAACACAACAATGCCACAAACATTGATTTTATGGCGATATTTTGATAAGATGGTGGTAGCTAGCTAGTCGGACAAACAAACTCTACCACCAACTAAACTAATGCACACAAAAATGTATCTCCCGCTAGGAATCAAACCTGGGACTTCTGGGTCTAAGACCGCTGGTCTTAACTTAAGGTTAAAAATTTTTGTTATTATAAGTTATTTATAAAGAAGTTCAAACTTGATATTCGTAAAGAAAACTAGAATAAAAATTAAGCCATTTCATTATAAGCCTCATTCGAGTAGTGATTATGAAAGTTATGTAACTTTTGCTCCGGTTAAGCGGATTATGGTTGACAATAAATAAGGCTTTGGTTTACAAAATAAGAGTAGATAGTGTTGACACAAGTCGGACAAAGCCACGATAGCATGGAACATGGCATTTGAACTGGACCAAACCCGATATGTCATAGGGAGAAGCATCAAATGCCGTGGTAAAGAAAGGTTTCCAATTCAGAATTTGCGTAAAACTTTTAATATACACATTATTATAATATACTTGAAAAAGCCTTATTAGATAAACGGTAGCAATAAGCTCATGAGTTAATATGAGCTGCGGAAATATAATAGCCACTTAATTTATCAACAATTCAAACAACCTGTGTGTTACCATGTTAACAAAATTACCCACCCCCCACTTAAGCCCTTTAAATTTGATATTCTTGTATGTTGCTAAATAACAGTGGGTAGATTTGGTAACAAAATAATTAACGCACACAAGGCATCATTTATTTAATGTTCGCTGTCTCGCTCTGGCGGCACTTTCTTGTTTTACTCGCTAACTCGACCTTGAAGGAAAACTGAAGTGTTTGGTGCATGTAGCAAGATCTAGCGATAGTGTATTTAATATTGTTTAATATATAGCCGTGGTGGTCAAATGGTAAATCACTCAACCCGATATCTGAAGTTTCTGGACTTAATCTACGGTTTGAACAAAATGTGTTTTGGATTTATCGATGAGTAGTCCGGATTCGTAATCACCAACCTGCATTTGGCAAGCGTTTTCTTTCACCACCAAGTTCTATTCAGCATTCTATGCATTCGGCAGTCATTTGAGTTGATTTCAATGATGGAGGCCTTGCCTGCTTCTTCTTCCAGAACTTCTGACGGTAATACGACTTAACGGACTGGGCTCCAGAGACAGGAACCTTATTATTATTATTCTCTTTATTAAATATGTATCTTAAGAATTTTTTTTACAATATTTTATATAAAAACTTATTTACAATATAAAATATTATAAAAAAAAAACTTAACCTAGGTTGCCACCGGCAGCGGGGATAGCCCATCGTTATCTTATTATTATAATATTTTAATTAAAATTAAATTTTAGTATATATCCGCTTCAGCTCATAACTCTCACACAGCCACTGCTAAAGCAATCATTGCGGTAAACTGTTCGTCAGCCGGCGCGACCGAATTGGAAGCAAGTGTCACTTTGACATTAGCCACTCCAGACAGTAACGAGCGTCGATAGGCCGCAATCGGGGAATATGGGTATATAGTAGATATGTAACAATATTACTTAGTATTAAAATTATGAGACACCAGAAGGTAACCTTAATACTTACATACAGCGCTGGAGCAACGTACACATAGCCCTTTTTTTAAAGAGAGTTTGCTGATTGCCTAACGGACTCAGAATCTCGGAACATCTCGAATCAGTTCGAGCGCGGCTATTGCGATATTCCGTGTCTGTGAGAGGTTGTCTATGTGTGCGTTGGTCGAGTGCGATATGTTTGAAGCTTACCTTCTTCAGTATCCTTTTTTGTGATACAGTTCAAATACAGTCTGCATACAGCCTACATACAGTCTGCATACAGTCTACATACAGTTTTCATACATGTCATATAAACAGTCCCCACTTTCGTACCATGTCAGCTATTAAGTACCTTCACTATCCTTTGAATTTAACAAAGAATATAGAAGTAAGGAATTGTTTCAAATCAAATTGGGTGGTATTAACAGCTCCATGTTATATTTTTTTGTATACATCGGCAAATGACTCCACTCCACCTGTTAAGTGGAAATGGTGTCCAGACGCAAGGACAACGGGTGCAGCGTGAAAACAACGCAGCATCAGTCACCCTCACTCTGCCGGTCCACAAGATGCTTCTTCACGCCTCGTTTGAAGGACCCCATGTCATAGGAAGGAGGGAAAACGTATGTTGGTAGACTGATCCATCTTTTGGAAGTGCGACAAAGAAACGAGTCACCAAATTTCTTTGTGCGCGATGGAATGTTCGAGACAGTACAGCGGTGTTCTGTCCTATCGTGGAAGTTTAAGTGGTAAATATAGTCTGCCTTTTACTATCAGTAGGTTCATTGGGCACGGTCAGTACATCAATGTGATCGAAAAATTCCATGTGTTACGCGTAGTTAGGATACGGTGCCCACGCGTACATTGAATAGTCGTACAGCTCCTGTACTCACCGCCGCGAACCTGAACGCGAAGTCAATCGATTCACAGCAATTACGCGAGCCTCGCCAGTCATATTTTCATTATTGAAACTCGATAAACACGCGTGTCTATCCTTTTTGCCGTCCAAATATAGCGTACCCTGGCGTGCGCGTCCCCTATGACCAACAACCGACTGACGGCGGCTTGCCTGCGAGCTAGCTTGCACGGCACGCGTTCCCCAAGAGTGTACGCGTACCTGCAAGTATGAACATGGCGTTCCAGGACACGCGTAACCGACACTGCGTACCAATGTACGCGCTATCCGTACGCAGCTTCATAAGAGCCGAATGAGAGACAAGGGTTCCAAGATGCTGACACATCAGGCGATTGGCTAGCAACAAGCAACCAATCTATTTCACCTCAGAAACTTACTTTGTTTATGCTAAATGTGGCGTTGAGGTCACTAAAGGCGGGCTTACTGTAATTTTGTGATGTCGATGCTGTTTACCCCTCTTTGAGATAAGGACGTGACATGTAAATAAAGTAATCACTAGCTTACTCGCTTGCCAAATCGACCACAAATCTTTATATATACGTCTTATGCTTTATATTTTGTTTTGCCTACTTTTCCGACGAAATTGCTATAGTAGTTAGTGATTTATGCAGAAATCGACAGAAAAACTAGTTATAGTCACAGGGATTTTTTAGATCTTGTTTCAACGACCAGTTTTCAACATAAATTGCTTCATCGTAAAATTAATTGCTGTAGATTTGGAATAAACCATCGTCTTCAGCTCATTTTATGTCCCCACTGACGCACTCGGTCTGCGAGTGGAGTGGTCTGAGGTATAAACCAATACTAAAATTATCAATTTTTTTCATAACTCGTAAGGAAATTGACGACACATTTTTCCCTGTAGAGTTCGCGATCTTAGCAATGCTGCATGACGGGTCCTTTTTAAACATATCTGGAGCTCCTCCGGGCTTCGGGAGGCACGTTGTGTGCTCAACGTACAGTCGTTCACACCACCTACCAACCTTAGGGTTATATCCAGACCTCCAAAGCCCATTTTCATATCAAATGTCATTAATTAGTTCCAACGACCTCTATGTACATTTGATATTATAATATCAAATATTATTTTCTTTCCCACAAGAGGGTAGCCGTGGAGGTAGTATGAATCCCGGTTCGATCCGAACCCCTCGGAGAATCTAGTGTTTTTTGGAGTTTAGAGGTATGTCTCCAAACTTCAGCAAAATCATCACTTACCATCAGGAGATAATATAAATGTCAAGTAATATATTTAAAACTCGTGGAGTTGTTCCATTCCGACCCATAGCATTCCGATCCTCAAGGGATCCGTTTTATTTTGATTTAATTTTTATTCCGATCCGACCCGCTGTTGTAGATATCACAAGGGATCACAAAAAAAAAATCAAAATGTTACTCCAATCCGATCCATTGCTTACCTTTGCATGTTTTTGCACGATCAGCAAAAAAAAAACTTTTTGTTTTTATTTAACCTACATGAAAAACGGAGTAGGATATCTTTTCGAAGTGTTAGACATTAAAAGAAGTTCCAGTTATTTTAAAAATTGCTTGACAGATTTAAAAGAGAATGAAAGTGGGTTGAGAATGAATTAGTTACTTCGTCAAATGTTTTCTCTATGCGGGTGACCAAGTACTACTTGCGTCTTCGGCCGAGGAGTTGCAGGAGATGGTAACGGCTATGGGTGGAGCTTTTGTTAGAAAGGGAATGATGATGAATGTAAAGAAGACGAAAGTGATGGTGTTTGAAAGAGATGAGGCAGTGGCAGACTGCAATATCGTGATTGGGGATGACCAAATTTAACAGGTGAATGAGTTTGTGTATCTGGGTTCAAAGTTTACAAGAGATGGAAAGTGAGAGAGTGATATTAAAAGAAGAGTGAATGCAGGAAACATGGTGAATGGAGCTTTGCACTCCTTTATGAACAGTCGGAAGGTGTCTAACAAGGCTCGTTTGGCTGTGCATGAGGGGGTGTTGGTTCCGACACTCATGTACGGAAGTGAAAGTTGGGTATGGCAGAAGAAACATGAAAGCAGAATAAATGCAGTAGAGATGAGAGCGTTATGAAGTATGATAGGAGTTAAACTGAGTGACAGGATAAGAAATAGTGAGATAAGGAAACGTTGTGGTCTGAAAGAAGATGTAGTGACAAAAATTGAGAAAGGTATGCTGAGATGGTTTGGCCATGTGAGAGAATGGATGAAGAACGATTGACGAATAAAGTGTATAAGGCGAGTGTGAATGAAAGTGTTGGTAGGGGTAGACCTAGGCGGACGTTTCGAGATCAAATCAGGGACGTCTTGAAAAAAAAGGCCAGGTCAAGAGTACCCTAAACTGAAGAGCATGTATGAAGGGAATAATGAACGTGGACGAAGCGAAACAAGTATGTAAAGATCGTAGCAAGTGGAAAGAAGTGGTCTCTGCCTACCCCTACGGGAAAGAGGCGTGATTATATGTATGTATGTATGTATGCTCTACATAGATATTCTAATTTGAAGGTTTGAGTAAAATGTACTAAACATTGGCCTAGCATTACTGTCATAGTTAGAATCAGCTCAATCAAGCTACCTGTCTGCTGTCAGCGGTCAGCGTGAGAGGAAACCAGTTTAGTGTCGCGCTGATCACCGTGAATTACAGACGCAAACAATGTTTATGATGGTAGTGAAAATTGTTGCCGCGTACTATTTAGGAAAGAAGAAACGTCTGCAACAGAAAAAACTACACGTTCATCCGTTGGTCGAGCAGAGAAGTTAGCAGGGGAATTTTATAGAATATACGGCCAGTTTAGAGAAAACGAAAATAAGTTTTTCGACTATTTCCGTATGTCATTAAGAAGTTTTGACTAATTACTAGCAAAGCTAAAAAATAGATTGGTCCATTGCAGCTTACGTCGTGTTACTATACAGCCTGTTTAACGCTTGATGGTTACTTTAAGGTAAGAAAAAATAAGTAGGTACACTGAAATATTAATTATTTATTGAGAAAAAACGGGCCTTACAGGGCATAATTGTTGCCTTTTAAAATATTTCTATTGTAAACAGTATTTTTCTGTTAACTGTACTTACCTACCATGCATGGGGATCGAATCGGACAAGCTAAATGTTCAATAATAATAATAATAATAATAAAATTTCCTACACTCACACCAATTATCTAGCCCAAGAGAAGCTTCATTATGAAACTCGTTAAATGGTTACTAGACAACGGATAAACATACTTAAAATACTTAAATACATATTTATTATACATAGAAAACACCCAGACCCGAGACAATTTAGAAAAACGATAATTTCTAAATTGACCCGACCGGGGATCGAACCCGGGACCTCAGAGATGGCGACACCATGAAAACCGGTGCACAAACCACTCGACCAAGGAGGTCGTCAATGGATCCGATCGGACTTTATTAATAATAATTGTTGCAAATGGATCCGTTTAAAGGATCAGATTGGAATAACTCAACTCATATTGAGGTAAAGGTGAAATGGTAATGATGCAAAAGATTAATACAATAAAAAAACCGGCCAAGTGCGTGTCGGGCCACGCTCAGTGTAGGGTTCCGTAGCCCATCTCAATAATGAGGACTCTGAGAAAAGGGCTTTAATGAACATTTATTTAACGATGGCTCATATGCTTAAATGTAGATACTACCGGTTTCACACACTTGACAACCTTATTTGAGTAGTTCCCAATGAGAAATTTGTACTGCGCCAAGTACATTAAGAAGTTGGTCAACTGTTACTCGTAAACTTATAAAGCCTACTTAGCTGTGATAGTTTTCCTTTTAACTTCGTCATATATACAACTACCGTGATTTTTTTCACGTATCTAAAAAGAACGATTTGACTGGGAGGGGCAGGACACACTTGACTATAACAAAATTTTGCAACGGATGCCTCAATCAAATTTTTTTTTTAAAACCCGCAATATTTTTGAAATTGCTATCCAACAACACTCCACCCTATAGGGTAGACAAGAAAAATAAATTACATCCCCACGTCACCTAAAAAAAAATATTTTTCAAAATTTTACTTCACCACTTTGTCGGCGTCATTAATATGTATATCCATGTCAAATTAAAGTTTCTAGTACTAAGACTCTGTGAGCTAGGCTAGAGACAGACAGACATACAAACGGGCATGGCGAAACTATAAGGGTTCCTTGTTGACTACGGAACCCTAAGGAAAAAATAAAATAAAAATAAAAACATTGAACATTTGTATACCAAACAGAGAATGCAATCTTTCCCTCTAGAAAACCTCTGACGGTGGCTACGTTTCCACACGGCTTGAGTAACCCTTTATGTTTCTCGCAGACCCTAAACAGGTTCCGGTGACGTTAAAAATGCCGTTTGAGGAAATAAGTAAACTGGCTCCAAAAAATAGTGGGAATAAATTCATGGAAGTCTAAAAACCACCCCAGCGTTGGACCGCGATCTCAAGTCAGTTAATTCAATATAATCTGTAGTGTACCTATCGCTAGAGCTGTAAATAAGAAAATTTACAAAATCATGCCACCGACAAACGAATCGAAAAATCGAGTCGATCGAATCGAGTATATACTACTACTACCAGTTGAATGAGTAAATTTTTAAAGAAAACTGTCTTGTCATAGTCGTAGCTGAGAGTGCATTTTTTTTGGAGGAAAATCCTAATGAAATCTATAAAAACTTTAAAAAGTTAAGATGTACCCTTGCTGAGAATCGAACCCACTAGGTATGGGTGTAGGATTGTTGTCTAACCACTACCACAGATGCGGTTAGACAAAATGTTCAGATTAATAATCAGATATGAATATGTAGTAACTTACAAGTTTACCAAAAATAAACTACTCGTGTTATAATTTTTCGATAAAATTTTAATATCAATGATAATATAATAAACAAGCTTTTTCGTGTTAACATTGCAAAATTATTAATTTCTCGAAGGTTGTGCATGTTGAGATGATATACTCGTAGCTGTTACGGCATATATTTAAAAATTAGGTAAATGAAATAATCTGAAGCACAAAATATTAAATTTTACTTTTTATTTTCATTGTGCTAATTGCTGCACTGAAGCTAAATTAAATATTTATAAAATTTATAAAATACAGTGAAAAAATCGAAAGCTATAGGCTACAGCTTTCGATATTGCTTTCATATAGCTTTCGAAATGACAAGATGACGCCATGAACTACAGAGCGCAATAGCGAGAGCGATTGTGATAGAGTTAGGCGATCGAGGTCTGGGCTGGGTCTTCCGTAATACGGGCGGCTGCACTGACCGCTATGCTACCGGGAAGACTGACGTAAGCGCTGAATTTTGTCATTGCACAGTGCCATCTATCCAACGGTCGTTGCAACCGATGACCATGCAGATTCACCTTTGCAGATGACTACCAGGTTCGATTCCTGGCTGGGTCGGGAGGGCGTTTAATTTTTTTACTGTATTTTATAAATATTCACAAAATATTAGTTAAACTGCGAAAAGGTGTTTGTTTGAACTACAGACTTTTTTGCTTCTAACTATCGAAACAGATTATGCTAACATTGCTTTTTTTTTAGAAAGAAAGGGGAATGACTCTACTCTGCCTGATGTCAAACAGAAGCAGGGGCCAGACGCGATGACAGTTACCCAGCAAATTGCATCTCTACCTACCTCGTTTTATACCCCGGCTGCATTAGCAGTCGCTAACATCCACCAATCCGCACTGGGCCCGCGTGGTGGTTTATGACCTGTTCTCCCTATCCATCCATAGGGAAGGCTCGTGCCCCAGCAATGGGGACTCAAAAAAAAAGCTGGTAATGTTGATGAACCCGCATTTGGCAAGCGTAATAATTAATTCAACACCCAACACACTCAACTAATTATAGAGATGACTTGATTTCTCAGAATACATGCTAATAATACTGTCCCTCCAAGCGGTTTTGCAGCATTCCCTACCGCCGCCTGTGTTCACGTGTGCACATAACCCCAAGGTTTTCAAAGCCTGTGTGAATAGGCTGTTTCTGGGTAAGCCTATCATCGGCCTCTTCTTAGCCCTAGGGATTCGAATGAGGCCAAAAGCAAGCCCATTTTTTTAACAGGTTGACCGCCCTCCGCCGGGCCCAGGCACAATAGAAATTCAATTGTTTGTCGGTCAAATGGCGTTGAATGGTGTTAATAAACATAAAAAAAAAAGATAGAGTTGACTACTAGACATATACCCCCTGACTTATAAAAACTATTTAAGTATTATTTAGTTAAATATTGTTTTGTCAACGTCATCACACAAACGTCATTCTGAATTCCAGAAAAAGAGACAAAACAATGATTAACTAAATAATGCTTAAATAGTTTTTATAAGTAAGGGGGCTTGATTTTCCTAAACCAAGCCCTATCACCAACCTAACTAGGTACAATTACCTACATTCGTCGCAGGGAATTAATCTTAGTGACCTTTGGGTCAAAAACCCTTGGACAGATATGGTTAAAAACTTTTTTTAGAATTTTATGGATTTTTTTTTAAAGCCGCGTACAGCGTGCACCGGACCCGTCATAGCTTATTATCCAACGAATTGTGAAGGCCGTCGCTACAGTCTCATTCACTATAACGTTAAAAGCACACAATCGCAACAGCCTTAGCCCCCCTCGTGGTTGCGACAGACCGCCCGTCCGTTGTAAACTATCAAATGTATCTTATTATAGTTAATCGTGTAAAATGAAGTGGTTGTGCGTGGTGCTCTCGTTTGGATTAGTTTTTTGCGACAATTTTACGAACGGTGAGCCGCTTTTTGATGATTTTGTGGGTTGACCTGTTATGCTGTGAGAACGACAAAATTTTTCAATTTTTTTTGTTTTTTTCTGAAATAACTTTTACTTAATTATAAGGTCTGAAGGTCTAAAATAATGGAAGAAGTATGAGTAGGAATTTTACCTGCAGTGAGACACACAAAACTTTTAATAACAAAACCCTTTTAAACAAAATAGTTTCAATTGAATTAAAGGAGGGACATATTTGACCTTTAATTACTTATGTTATTATATTTTTTTATCTTTTGTGTTTGGAAATATACTTTTTAAATTATTAATTTTAATTGGTATTTTTGTAATTTATTCTGATTCGAAAAAAAATATTTGTAATTTTTTGGTCTGCGTTTATTTATCATTCAAAACTAAAAAAAATCTAAGGTTGATTTAACTGCATCTCGTAACGCACACTATGCAGTAATGGCGGAAGATCTAGACAAGATAATTTAGTAGTGTGTAGTACTCTTTAAGTAATACCTAGTCATGCTAGGCTAATGACATATTTTTTTATGAGCATTCCACGATGATTTTAATTGAATTTTGTATTTGCGGCACATTTATACACTGTTACTATATCTACTATGTACCTATTATCGGACCTGCGGTCTAGTGGTTAGACAACTGGTTTTACACCCAAAAGACCCGTGTTTGATTCCCAGCAGCAGATATGTACGTATCATACTCGGTTTTATTGATGGTAGGGCTTGAAATTTATTTAACTTACACCGTTACGCAACCGCTCTCAGACCTAGAGGTTCCAGGTTTGATTCCCACTAGCGGATACGTACATATTGTACTCGGTTTGATTAGTATGGTATACCCGTGTTCTAATTCCCCCTGGCTTAGTAGTACCCCATCTTATCTAAGTCTGTAACCAAAACAATAATATCTGTAGCATTTCTGTGTTCTGACACTTAGATAGATAATGTACTCAGTAAGAAAGACCACATACCTCAGGTGGGACTCGAACCAACGACTATAATATAGTCCTTGTGACAGCTCATTCAACTGACCTACATTTTTTTAAATGTGTGAACGTGGGTCAACTACAGCTCTGTATAAATGTAGTTCTACCGAGACATTATTTTAATTATAATACTTACTGATAATAATTTATTTATTACGTGTGTTACACGTTACACTCTCGTCCTTCTCCCAAAGTGGCGTAAATTCACCAATTTTGAGTAAACTCGCCATTAGTGACCTTACGCCACATTTCATCATCGTCATCATCATTTTCAGCTCATTTTATGTCTCCACTGCTGGGGCACGAGCCTTCCCTATAGATGGTTAGAGAGAACGGGCCATTAACCACCACGCGGGCGGTGCGGATTAATGGTTGTTACCGACTGCTAATGCAGCCGGGACTAACGGCTTAACGTGCCTTCCGAAGCACGGAAGAGCTCGAGACGATAAATTATTGGTCACCCATCCGATGACCGGCCTTTGCGAAAGTTGCTTAACATCAGCAATCGCAGACCGAGCGCGTTAATCACTGCGCCATCGAGCTCTTCACATTTAGCATAATCGAAGTATGGCTCCGAGATGGAATAAATAACATCAGTGATGGTTGCTAGCTGATCGCCTGATGTGCGAGCATCTTGGAACCTCTCCCTTAGTTGGCTCTTACGACATGCAAGGGAAGCTAACCAGCTGATACGTCCCAGAACAGCATGGGGAGTAGATGTTTTAGATGATGACGTATGACGACAATGACGTATTAGCATTTAGTTTCCCTGACGATTTTATTTGTGCTCGCCTAATACACAAGCTAGGGTTGTTTCGTAAATATAACAAACTAGTTGTTGCCCACGACTTCGTTCGCGAAGACTACAGTAAAAAAAAAAGTATCCTATATGCTGGTCTGGGTCATGGTCTGTATATGAGGAAAGTTTCATTAAAATCCATTCGGTAGTTTTGTATGTGAAAGAGTAACAAAAACATCCATACAAACTTTCGCGTTTATAATATTAGTAGGACTATCTGACCCGGCGGACTTCGTACCGCTTTGACAGTTTCTATGACAACAACACAAACAAATCTTTTTAATGACAACAAAAACACTTTATTTAATAATAAGTATTCTATGCCTTTGATTGTACTCTTGAGAATACAAAATATGATTACCAGTTGAATTGTTTACGCGTGAAGGCGTAACAAACAACAAACAAAGAGCAAACCCATCATACAATAAAATAAAATAAAATAAAAAATAAACAAACACACTCACTTTCTCATTTATAATATTAGTTTGGATAACAAATATGTATTATTTACACAACTAAAAAAGATCTAACCGCTAAATTATTTTGCATTCGAAACGATAAATTTTTATCAAAAATTGCACTTGAAATATATACGACTTGCTTGTAGGTAGGTACCTGTTTACATACCTTAATTGCTACGCTATGAATGGTTATGCTAAACTGAGTTCAAGGTCTCATTCGCTTATGATTTCATTATTTTTATATTAGACTAATTGACCCGGCGGACTTCGTACCGCTTTGACAGTTTCTATGGAATATCGGGATAAAAACTATATGTGTTAAATCCAGGTTATAAACTTTTTCATCCAAATCCATCCATCCGTTGCAGCGTGAAGAAGCAACAAATAACACACATACACACAAACTTTCGCATTTATAATATAAGTGTGATCGCTGGGTGATTAGGGTGTCCCTATCCAGAAAAATTATATGAAAATTATATAGTATAGTAGATAGCTTAATAAAATTAAATAGTTGGCCTCTATTTATTTATTTTATTTTTTATTTATTTATTTATTAAGGGCAACCAACAAATCTTACACTATTCACATTGTTTAATCTTATGTACTATATTTAGGATAAGTGCAGATTCACTTACAGGCTGCCGCGACAAGCAAACGTGAGCAAGACTATAAACTACAACTAAGACTATAACTAATAAAATATAATATAAAATAACAGAATTAGGTATACTTGAACTTGAACGAATCAAGTATAGCTCTCTTAAGCTTTTGAGCGCTACAAGACAAAATATCGACATCAGCAGTCCTCTTCAGCAGTGAGTTGTAGTGTCTTTGTAGCCTATTAATTAGTGAGTGGTGACCGAGCTGGCTTTTTGACCTCTTGGATGTAAATGGAACTAAACGTTACTTACTTACGAACTTAAAGTTACCACCTCTTGGTAACTTTAAAGGGAATAAGATATTTATCTATCCCACTGGTATAAAGCGATATGACCACCAAATAGTAACTATTTTTTTGTATATAGTATAATGACATTGAACATAGTCATTTCCTTCTATATTATAAACTTATAGTATTAGTAGTAAAGTAGTACCTTAGATTATATTTACCAAGCACCTTGCGGTGTCACCTTTATAAGTAACATTTTTCCCAGTAAATACTGCAAGGAGTCGGTATCCCTAACTGGTTCTTACGAAAGGGACCAGTCTCAACTGAGTTTGTAATACAAAACCTATCTACACGTATATATTATAGAAAGTAAATTGCCTTGAGAAGGATCAGTTAGTTTTGTTGCGTTCCGATAGTTATTTAAAAAATTTACAGGTCAATCAGTATGGTAAATAACCTATTTATTTACAATCCCACTGCTAGACTAAGGACTCCATCATAGAAATAAAGTCAATGATGCAATTGAACGGAATTAACTTAATAACCACGCTTGCCTAATGCCTTCTCTGTGATCTAGTGGTTAAGACCACAGGTTTAGACCCAGAGGTCTCAAGTACAATTCCCAGATGTTTGTGTACTCAGTTTGGTTGGTGGTAGGGCTAGCTACCACCATCTTATCTAAATATGTCGCTATAACATCAATGTTTGTGGAATTGTTGTGTTCCGGCAGCTAGAGATAAGATAGCCAGTGTCTCACTAGTTGAGGGTTCCGGGTGAAGTGCGCTTCCACCATCGGCCTTATCATCACATAACATCAGGTGAGACGAAGGCATTGTGCTTACCCGTGAGACATAAAAATAATTGAAAACATGTGAAAATATTAAACAAATATCATCGTTTCGTTATAACAACATATTATGATTAATATTTTTACATGTTTTTAATTATTTTTATGTTACATGGGTAAGCACATTGCCTTTATCAATTAAGTAATGTTTACCTACGGTTGGCGTGTCCCTGTGTACATTGCCACAACATCCTGTATACGGCAATACGCAACAAATATGTACCTTATGAACGCGTAATGCTATTGCTCAAGTTAAAACGCCGAAGTACGAAGTCAATAAGAGGATTTGTGCAATATAACATTTTTAAATTAATGATTTATTTTTTGACCATAACCAGCTCTTTTTATGTCCCCACTGCTGGGGGCAATTTACTTGATTTTTTTAATGTGAATCACTAAGTGATCTTAACATAATAATTTCAAAACACACTACGGAATAACTATTTAGATATTTATTTATTTGCATAGAACAACACCGCATAAATTTGTTATACTGGTACAGTGTTAGATAGCATGCAAATTCCTTTTAATTAAACCCATTAAAAATAATCAAGATAATATTATTTAAACTAATACGTCATTAAACAAAATATAAAAGAAAAACCATGTGAGATAAAAGTTACGATCAGCTGTTATTGCAAAAAATAACTTATGTCTTATGTCATTATAACTACTTTCAGTAGGCCACTTCTTTAGCCTATTTTTAAACAACTTGATTTTAATCATTTTTGTGACCTTTATTCAATAACTTTACCCTTAGACACACACACACAGCGAGCGTACAGCGATATAAAGCTTTCATTGGTTTATTTATTTATTTATCAATTCTGTTTCAATATCGTATTGGAGCGCAGGTTCCAAATATAATGGCATCTATATTGCCATCAGCATCAGCTTAAGACTAAATTCAGTTAAATAAAGGTTTTCTTTTCTTTACCAAAATGTATTAAAGCTACATTTAAAAAAAATCATCATCACTAGCTCATATATATATATATATCCCCACTGCTGGGGCACGTGCCATCCCTGTGGATGGATAAGGTGAATGGGCCATAAACCACCACGCGGGCCAACCTGTTGATGGTTGTGAATGACTGCTAATGCAGCCGAGAGCAGCGGCTTTACGTGCCTTTCGAAGCACGAAAGAGCTCGAGATGAAACCATCCGTTGACCGGCCTTTGCGAAAATTGCTTGACCTTAGCCATTCCATTGTCCACAGATGAGCAGCAGCTTGATTATTATTCAATGCCGGCTCTGTCGGAGCTGGACGACTTCGACTTATGCCTCAGGGACCCCGCCGCGGTCTACTGCATAGTAGACATGGAGCTGATGGAAGACGACACACCTCTGTACCAGTACATTAAGGTTAGATAAGTTTTTGTTTATTTATATACCTACCATCACCTAAAGTGGTGTACTGCTCAACATCCAGGCAGTGCTCCTATTCAAAAAGACTAAGAAGAAGGCTTCAACACAGCACCACACGCACGTGGGTGCAGGTATCCATTGAAAAGAACATCCAACCCAACTGCAACGAACGCCAGAAACACCAGGTGTGTTTCAACCAGTAAATTAAGTTTATCTGTCGAAGCTAGAACTTCGATCTTCTGAACCTCAGGGACCTCGTCGCGGTCAACACACCCCTGTGACCATAATCATCGTGACCATCGTCATCGCAGCGAAAAGACGTTCACTGCTGGACAAAGGCTTTCTCTATAGATCTCCACAACGGCCGGTTTTAAGCTGCTCGCATCTGGCAGCTGTAAGCGAGCCTCACCAGATTGTCGGTCCACCTTGTTGGAGGTTTGCTTGCACTGCATGTTTCGGAGCGCGGTCGCCACTCGAGAACCGTTCTACCCCAGTGGCCATTATTTCTACGAGCGATGTGCCCTGGCTACTACCACAGAATCAAAATATTTATTTGCTATAATATTTACTTGAGCTTAGCAATGTTTCGTGCTATGTGTCAGTAATTTTAGTTCGTCACCCATAGGTCATTATTGTCTGGTGTTAACATTAGCGCATTTTATATCCCCACTGCTGATGAGTAAGCAAATTACTCTGAAAAAAAACAAAAATAAATAAATAGTGTTGAATAATTTCGGCGGGCTGGTTGGAACCGCGATAGCTCAATTGGAAGAGCACCTGACCCGGTATGTCAGAAGGGTGCAGGTTCAAATCCTGCTCGTGGAAATTTTTTCAACATTTGTGTTTTTGTAAATTACTCTGACCTAAACCAGAGTCCTGATAGTCCCCAGACGGCTAGTGGGGTAAGGTTGTGCCTCGCTAGCCGTTCTCACATTGCAGTGAATGTTCATATATCGCTTTAATTTTGTGATAGATGAATATTAATGCAGAGTGAATTAGTAATTATATGTGTGTCATTGAGTGTGTGTATGTATTTATGTGTGTTAATAGCGTTATTAGGTTTATGATAGCCAGTTACTCTGGTTTACCATCAGGTGACATGAAGGCCAAACGCTTCTTCGTTTCGAAGGTAATTGGGTGGAATTACTGCTATTTAGAGGATTACCGAAAATAATTATATAACAACCATTATTTTTCGGACTACTTACTAGCTAATTTCGTGTTTAATCTCAAATTAAGTTATGAAAAATAATATTTATAATGATACAAAAACATTTTATTTGACATTTTGCTAAGTAAATTTCTTACGCAATACTGCGACGTTATATAACTTGGTCGAACGAAACGTCAGACAAGTATAGAATAGCTATACTTAAATAATGTTCAAAGTAGGAACAACATATTTTTGGACGATTTAAATATACTTAGTAAATTTTATTTGAAAAAAAAATATTTTGATATGAAACTATTTTTATGGATCTATAAGTACTTTAAATCTAATTAAATTTAAACCTAATGTGAAAATAAACGCAAGTAGATCCGTAGAAATAGTTACATTTTAATGGGTAGTGTTCGCGTAAACTTTAGAAAATAATAAAGTTTTTTTTACTTTGACTTTGACCACTTATAGCGATGCTGTATGTAGTGTATGTAGTGTATGTGTAGTGTGTGTGTATGTGTGTGTGTATGTAGTGATGGAACAGTCGGCTCAGTGTTCATATTTGACATTGACTGACAAAACAATATTGTTGACATATTTTTTGTTCCGATTTTTTATTACTAAATACCGTCAATTTAAAGTCATTGTTTTGCTTTAATAATTTAAGTTAAATCTTTACTTTTTCTTTCTTTTCCAAATATTTGTTGCTCCAAAATTATATGACGGCTGATTTTTTTTAAAGATTTCAGAGTTGGTTATGTACTAAAAGTTCCTATTCACGAGTACTAATCACCTGTATAGGGCAGACAACCTTTTAAAACTCATAGGGCCTTACAAATAAACAAAGAATAAGGTCCGAATGAGGATCTAGATGACACAGTGGTTAACGCGCCCGGTCTGCGAGTGCTGAGGTTAAGCAACTTTCGCAAAGGCCGGTCATCGGATGGGTGACCAAAAATGTATCATCTCGAGCTCCTCCGTGCTGCGGAATGCACGTTAAGCTGTTGGTCCCGGCTGCGGTAGCAATCGTTAACAACCACCAATCCGCACTGGGCCCGCGTGGGTTTATGGCCCGTTCTCCCTATCCATCCATAGGGAAGGCTCGTGCCCCAGCAGTAGGAACATAAAAATGAGCTGAAGATGATGAATGAAAGGTCCGAATAGTTATTCCGTGTTTTGTTTCTGTCATGTAAACATCTGTCATTTCAAATTAAGAGTAAAAGAGACAAAACACGGATAACTATTCGTAGCTTATTCTTTGTTTATTTGTAAGGCACACAGTGTATAGAGCTGTGCAGTTTCTAGCGAATATTCCACAGCTAAAAGAAATCCTGAATGGGTAGTAGGTTAAATATGTTTTTGGACGATTCAAAATTTTTTTATTAATAAAAACTTAATAAACTTATTGAAACAAGTGAAAACTTTTATACTATAAACATTAGTGTCAATCCACACAATTAAGAGTTATCAAAATTGAAGTCCTTTTTGTCTTGTGACTGCCAGTAACATGTTTCAAATCCTCCTACGTCATATAAAAAAAATCAACAAATGTCATTTGGATAATTTGAAAAAGTTTTAAAATGTGCGCGAGCGGGATTCGGACCCACCCTCACCCCATGCCATGCAGGGTCAGGTGCACTACCAACTATACTATCGTGTTTCTGTGGTTCTCCAACCTGGCAAGCCAAAAAGCCTAAAAGCGTTATTCAATGTTGACAACTACGTCATCAACGATCAACTACGATCTTAATTTCGTTATAATAATGTTCGCAGCAAAATTTGCACACAGTCCACTCAAACAAACTAATTTTGACTTAGTCTTCAACTGATACGATACACTAAAAGTTAACAAGTAACATCTCAAACATAATTCAGGCAGCAACGCAAACAAACTCCCTACCTCCTTGAAGGAATGTCTTAGTGAAGTTTGCGCTTATAAACTTGGTTCTGACCTAGTTCTTAGTGTTTCAAGTCAAACATTCATTGAGGATCTCATTGGTATATATTTGATGTCTCCCTTTTATCTGCCACAACTGCAAAGCTTTACCTTCGTCTCACCCAATGATAAGTGACGAAAAGCCATGGAGGCTTTTTACTTATACTGGCATTCTCAACTAATGAGGAACTCCAGTTGTGCCCCAGTAGTTCAGGATTCTAGCTGAATAAATAACTAGATAGATAGCAATCTTTACCTGCCGAAATCAATGTAGTTGTTATGGCGTAAGATGGCGCCAACTTACTTAAAGCAAGCACTAACCAAATCGCGAACCACTTGTGCTATTCGCAGTATTCGAACCCTGGAGCTCTAGGTCTGAGACTGGTAGTTACCCCAGTCCCAGTAGATCACAAAGGCAGTTAAAGATCTTTGTTGATGTTAGTGGGTACTGTCAATGTTTCCCTCTTTGCTTTAAAGCGTTCACAACCAGCTCGGTTCATGTACCTACTGCTGGGGCATGAGTCTTCTCTATGGATGGGAACACTACAAGGAAAACTTAGTCATATACCACCATGCGGGCCCGGTGTGGATTGGTGGTGGTTAACGACTGCTAGTGCAGCCGGGACTGGCTTTACGTGCTTACCGAAGCACGGAGGCTCGTGTTAATTATCTTTTGGTCAATCATCCGATGACCGGTCTTTGCGATATCTACTTAACTTCAGCAATCGCAGACTGAGCGCATATACCACTGCGCCATGAAGCTCCTCTTTTAATCGGTTGGCTGCTGTAAATACATACACATGAGAATTGTTTGACGCCTTGGATCCACGTTCCGGCAGCTATCAGGAGATCATACTAAAGTACAACCTCTTTGCAGAACTTCTCATCCTTGTCGTATATAAATTACAAGCACTCCAAACTACATCGAGGGGTCTGCGGCTCCAAGAACTGCGGCTTGAACATGACCCATGCTGACGCTGGACCTGCCACCGCCATGGCTTTAAAGGAATGCTTCAACTCCAGCATGTATCAGGAATACGGATTGCAGGTGAGAAAGATAATATTGATGAGGTTTCGTAACTCATGGTCAGAATGGTTACGAAATGCAATCGTTTCTGTATCGTCGTATTAATTGAATACAACAGCTAATAATATCCATTGGGAAATTTTACTTTTAATTTTCAAGTGCTAATAATTGCAGCACTGAAGCTAAATTAAATATTTATAAAATTTATAAAATACAGTGAAAAAATTTAACGCTCACCCGACCCAGCCAGGAGTCGAACCTGGGTCTTCCGCAAGCCGGATAGTCCATTGGATATTCTTTCTTAAAAATTGTATGTGAACAGCGTAACCGGAGTGTATGATTTCCTTTTTTAATTAGGAAAACTCGTGTATAAGTCATATCAAAAAATGCTTAATGGTTTTAAAGAGCATGTTACACAAACAAAAAAATTTTTTGAATAATTGAGTATAACCAATATTTTATACTTATTACACTCAAAACCCATATTAACTTTATCTTGATTTTCGGACTCAATCTCGTTGATTTCGTAATTACGTATCGATGAAACTGCAGACGTGATCACCGTTAATGACCATGATCATTCATATACGTACGTATACAATCAAATAACTTAATTGTATTTTTTATTAAACAGATTGAAAAGCTATCAGTGAGATACTGCAAGACCCAAGGAGACTGGGTACCACCAGACGCGCTAGACTACAGCATTGGAGCGATTATACTACTAGTACTGCTGATCAACTTGGGATGCTCCGCGTACTACTTCCTGTGGTCTCCTGAGGACAGAAATGGTAATCTCACCAGCTTATTTTATATCCTCAATGCTGGGGTACCAGCTTTCCTTATGGATGTATTGGAAGAACGGGCCATAAACCACCACGCGGGTCCAGTGCAGCTTGGTGATTGTTAACGGCTGCTAATGCAGCCGGGACCAGTAGCTTTACGTGCCTTCTGAAGCACGGGGGAGTTCGAGATAATTAATTCTTGGTCACTCATCCGATGACCGGCCTTTGCGAAAGTTGCTTAACCTTACCAATCGTAGACCCGGCTCGTTAACCACTGCGCCATCGAGCTCCTGGTTGGTAATAAAAAGTATTTATTGATTTTTACTTAATTGAAGACAAGTCACTTGATGGTAAATGTCATCTGCAGCATCCGGAAACCTGCGTACGCGACTTTGAGAGCTCTATTTACACACTTCTTGAAGAACATCATGTTGCAGCGCATTGGAAGCGCTTGCTTTAATTCATGTTTTATTCAATTAGCAATAGATCTTTGCTGCTAACTGCAAATAGTCTTTTCATTTGGCGATAACGCAAATTCAAGTTCAAATTCGAATTGCTGTAATTTGTGAAACATAGGTATGACATGCGGTCTAACACAATCAATCACAGCCTTTTTATAAATATTTTACGGGTTAGCACAGTGCCTTGATCTCACCTGATGTAAAGTGGTGATAAGGCCAATGATGGAAGCGCACTTCACCCGGGAACCTCAACTAGTGAGGCACTGGCTATCTTATCTCTAGCTGCCGGAACATAACAATGCTACAAACGTTGATGTTATGGCGACATATTTAGATAAGATGGTGGTAGCTAGCTAGACGGACTAACAAGCCCTACCACCAACCAAACCGAGTATACAAACAGGTACCCCCTGCTGGGAATCGAACCCGGGTCTTAGCCACTAGACCACAGAGGTGGTAACGATCCGAACGAACCTCTACGATCTGCCTCATGAGCATACGAAATATATTAAAATCTGATTATTATTATTATAAACTAGCGGCCCGTCCCCGCTTTGCACGGGTGGAATTTTTTTTATATAGCCTATGTTATTCAGCTTTAATGTAGCATTCTAATAATAAAAGATTTTTTTAAATCGGTCCAGTAGAGAGTGGTTTGTATGGGAAAAGAAAATTGGTGTTTTTACTATTTTCCCTCGATTTTTTAACGTTTCTTAACTCCTTAAGAACCTTTCTCAGACTTCATCAAACACAACAAAAAAGAAATCAGCCAAATCGGTTCAGCCGTTCTCGAGTTTTGCGATTAGCAACACAATTTAGTGATTCATTTTTATTTATATAGACAATTATTTTTACATGCTAAATCTACAATATACAGTCATAATATTATATTTTTGGTATTATATGATCAACCCACTTAATTATGAGGAGGTAAATAATTCCTCTAGTGTCAATGGGTAACTAAAAGATGAATTCTAATAGCATTTAGTATAAAATTTTCATGAAACGTAAAGTGCTTTCGAAACTTATTCAGCGATTTGTCAAAAGTAATAATTTTATATGAGTTTCGTATTAAAGTATTCCAGACAGTTAATGCATTTTCAAGAATGGAGTGAAGAAAACTATTAAAATGGATAATAATGATGGAACAATGTTTGAAAACTTTGGCAGTTTGTAATATGCACCCACCAACTTTTGCGAGATGATGCTTTCGGATATTATTTAATTTGCATGTTACCCTTGCGCCCATTTCTCCCTATAGCTAAATGTCGTCGTGTGCTTGGTAGCCGAGTGGCAAAGTGTGGTTTTTCAATGCATAGCCCGGGTTCGTGATCACTTACCCGCATTTGGCAAGCGTATTTATTAAGCCGATACCTATCAATTGTGGTGTTGACTTGATTTCAATGATAGAGACCTTTCCCAGCTGTGGGACAGTCATAGGCTATATATTTACTACTACAAATTTTAACATATAGCCGCCGCACTTTCCGCAAATGCTCATGGCAATGACATTCATAAGAGCTATTTGTAGCCTAAATAAATTATTATGAATTTGAAATTTTGCATTGCTACATACTATGTTATTCATGGACTAACGAGCGTTCTTTGTATCACATCTTTGAAGTCGCCGAGTGCATTCAACCTTCTACTTACCTGTCAACCAGTTCCAAGGTTTCATTGTACCTCAATACGTACCGTATGTGAGCAGCCATTGAAACGTATAATATGTTTTAGTGAGCCGATACATGCTGGCGTTCTGCGTCCAGAAGAACTGGAAGGCGTTGAAGCATGGTGGCAGCGCTGATGGTGGTATCTTCAAATGCTTTCAAGCACTAAGGTAATTATTTCAACAGGAACGCCCTTGCACAAGCATCCTATTTTTAATCGATGAGTAGGCAAATGGTTATACTCTACCTGATGTTAAGCAGAAATGGACGACAGATGCGAAGACAGCTAGTGGAGCCCCCCCGCTCGATTATCTAAGCCCCCCGCCCGATTCTCTAAATGCCACCACACATTTACAAAATACACTAAACATGCACACTAGTTTAGGCTCAAGACACCGTACTCGTAGAACAAGGGTACGACGAACCGGTTCACACGTGCCCTACACCAATTTCAGACATGTACCTGGGCGCTTCTCTCCATCACCACGACCCGGTCAACCCGAGCCGAGGTCCGAGCCTTTAGAGGCGCCCGCGGGTTGTTCCGCTCCCCGATCCGATCCGAATCTAGTAGGGCACGGGGACACGCTTTAGTTCGTGAAGCGTTTCCCTCTAGAAAACCTCCGATGGTGATTCATTTCACACGGCTTGAGGAACCCTTTAATGACTGCATTAGCAGTCGTTAACAACCACTAATCTGCACTGGGCCCGCGTGGTGGTTTATGGCCCGTTCTCCCTTTCCATCCATAGGGAAGGCTACTACACTCCTTACTCCGTCAACTCCTAAGAAACTCTTGAAAACCCAATAAGTAATCCCGCTATGACACGAACTCCTGATGATGATGATTTTTAAGTATATCTCTTGCAGGTTCTACACAATGGTGATGATCCTTGGTCTCCATTCGATGATCTTCATTGGCTACGGTTACACGGCCAACCCGGAGTTCATTGAACATGTAAGTGTAATTTAAAATAATAATTTTTAATTTTTCTTCTTACGTGTAAGCACTTGGGCTTCATCTCACCTGACGTTAAGTGTTGATACGGCCGAAGGTGGAAGCGCACTTCACCCTTATTCCTCAA
This sequence comes from Eudonia truncicolella, assembly GCA_949315975.1. NCBI lineage: Eukaryota > Metazoa > Arthropoda > Insecta > Lepidoptera > Crambidae > Eudonia > Eudonia truncicolella. Next base: position 1,419,019 of record OX438848.1, on the reverse strand, counting down.
CTACTGAGACATTTACGTTAATTTACATTTAAACGTAAGTTATTGGAATTGGTAGACTATAATATTTGTTTACGATAGAACATAGCGTGGGAGCTGTTAATTCAACACCAATTAATTTAATACTGGTATTTCTAATTTTATCGTTTTTGGGAATGTAGAATTGATTTTTAAAAAAACGAGCGAGCCTTACATTTTCGCATATGATGTGTCACGTTTGAAATCTCACTTCAGTAATAAGCAATTTTAACATTATATTCTGAAAAAAATGAGTCAGGTATTACATCATTCTATAACTATAAAATAAATGCAGTAAATACTATTAATATACTATTAATAATATAGTCACATATAATATTAATATGTCATGTTCATAATAACATCGATTTTAAATTTACAAAATGGCACGCGCCTGCGCGCTTCCCCGACTTCCTTACTTACGACTTGTTACACTGTTACAAATTTCACGAAATCACTCCCACAACAAATTCAGTACAAACAATAATCTAAGATTAGGACCATCCTAGTACGTGTATACACTTGTTGCAGGAGTCCTAATCTCTTATAACTCTTTTAATTGTAGAATTAGATTTTTTTTGGAATTTCGGGCAATGCTAGTATCAAATTCGGTGGTATTTACAGCTCGTATATTGTGTTCCTTCGTAAAGATTAGGTAAATATAATCTGCCTATTCCAGACACTGTAGCGTCTAGTGTAGTTGTTATATTTACGTCATAGTATAATCCCACCACGCCAAACAATAGTCCTATATTATACCTAAAAATTAGTCGAAATTCGTCACAATGATGTTAATTTAAAATATTGCCAGTCGAATCTCGTCACACCACTTTATGGTTCAAATCAGTAATAACCGACTAAAACCTAATGTGCTTTTTATTCAGGACATAAAGGGAGACATGGGATCCCGTAATTAAACTTTCAATTGAGTGTTTTTATCCTATGTAGTATTAATTATATAATTCAATATAATGGAATGTAACGTTTTCTTAAATCATTAGGTACATACTCTGCATACTATAGTTCTTTTTTTTTGAGACAGTAAAGATGTATTAAAGTTTAAAACCTGCGGTTTGTTTTGTATTCGTAGTACGCTTGTGGTCAGAGATTCCATATTCATTCACAAGCAACTAGAATTAGTTACAGAAATAATATCTAGAATAGAATGGAAATTTAGAAAGGATTGGCGGTCCTTTCTTTATTTAGGCTGGAAAACCAAAACAAATTCTAGTTCAGGCTCATGCGTTTTTTTTTATTTTAACAGTAAAATTTCAGTCTACGAAGTAAAATATTCATAAAAAAAACTCTTTAATTTTTTACAATATATTTTTTTTTATAACTTAAAAACGTTGAAGGTGTGACGGATGACATTGTAATTTCCTTTCTGTGAGACTGATTATGATTTTATGATTTTATGACTGGCCCTTGAAGCAGGTATCAAAAACGTAAATTTCAATAATAAGTTAATGATAATTCACAATCCGTTAACCTAGATCGGCAGATCGTTGCCCAATGAGGCTACTATTCTTGTAGTTCCTGTTGGGCCACCATTCGCGTATTTACTCAGTTATTGGTTAATCACCAATTCCCAGAAACAGTAAAGCCTTTAAAACAAACAAATGTTCATCTAAAGTCAAGTAATTTTAAAATGTTTTTGTTTTGTCTATATAATTTTAACGCAAAATTTTGTTGCGAAACAAATTACAAAAACACAAATGTTGATAAAATCCTGCTCGTGGAGATTTTTTCAACATTTGTGTGATCATGTAATTTTATTAAATTCGACCAAAAATATTGTAAGTACTTTACATGGGTAATAGCTAAGTAAAAGATCTCTTAGTTGTTTAAAAGAATGGGCTCATAAAAACAGCTGTGCAGTTTGTTTTGTATAAAAGTCAAAACTAAGGAAGATTTTTCATAATAAAATGCATTATAGATATTATGCTATTTATTATATTCCGTCTGACAGAGGTTGAAAATAAACATTAACATCTATAATTTGAAAAACAATTTTTACAGTGATGTAAGAGACCGTGATATCCCTTTTTTCCATATTCCTGTAGTCTTAGTTAAGCTAAACACTATTTTTTTTTTTACTTTTCTCAAGTTAGAAATCAAAGAAATTCAATGTCCGCTCGTTCTGTGGCCCACCATGCGCTTGCGTCTCGATTGGCCGGTTTATGTAGCGAAACGTACTACGCAACGTTTGGCAACAACTAGCCATTTAACGACCTATACCAATAGCTATATAGTTCTAAATTGCTCGCAAATATTATGTTGCCGACTTTTGCGTAAGGTTTAGAATCGAGAGAAATTTATGTGTGGTGTCTGTCTATGCAATTATTGGAATCTTGAAGGTCACCATTTTAAGGTTATACGTACACAGTGTTGTGAAAAGATATTTTAATTGACATGTTACCAATTCGTGAATTACATTCTTGGACTTTGTTTCTAGGGATTTATTCTCTGTAAACCTCTGTATTTTAAAAGTAGCGACCTCCATACACCATTTATTGCATCAAAATCGTTTATTTTAATGTAACATTTGACTACCCTACTCAAAGATCTGACCTTCATCTACTCGACCTTCAGAGTACACTCGACCACATCAATTCGTGCCCAACCAATGTCAATGACCCCAATGCAACCACAGCTCTATAGAACGTGATGCCATCTGCAGTGCAATAAGATAAATCGTGAAGAATAGTTTACGCCTACTTTGTTATTAAATGACGCGATAGAGTAAAACCTCTTTTCTTTTATCTTTTTCTTAATTAATGGCTTCGTGCGGTTAGCACATTTAGCCAGTGTTAAAGTTGTCTTTAAAACAGTATTTTCTTTGTTAACTAAAATAGATGATAAGTAATGATTAGAAATGAGTAGTGATAAATTATATTTACCCATAACACTTTGTGCCGTACAAATAAACAAAGAATAGGTTCCGAATAGTTATTCCATGTTTTGTTCCTATCATATTAACGTCATTTCAAATTAGAAAGAGACAATATACGGAATAACTATTCGGACACTATTCTTTGTTTATTTGTAAGGCACTTGAGTATCAAGATCTCACGCGGACTTCTTGAGAGTATTTGAAAAGTGTCGTTGCACTGTTATGTGTAGGACTATTAGTTATTCTGTGGTTAAGTTTCATTTGCCAACACGCATGCACGTTCACAAACACTTCAACAAACCTCAAATAAAAAAAAAAAATAAAACAATACCGCTTCACTTTCCCGCAAACAATCGAGTAAAACCTTTTTTTCTACTGATTTCAATTAATTTTGTTTTGGATAGAGTTTGCTGTTGGACGCAAATGGCCATAACAGCGTAACCAGGGCAGCGAGAAACTAAAGGTTTCTCAAGCCGGTGTGATCGAACGTTTTCAGAGGGTTCATCACCATCATCATCATCTCAGCCAAAAGACGTCCACTGCTGGACAAAGGCCTCCCCCAAGGATATATTAGGGGATTTGCCATAATCGCCACGCGCGCTTCCCCAACTTCCTGTTATACTGTTACACATACTTCCGTCCCATTTCACGAAATCACTCCCACAAATTGCTTATATAGAACGCGAGCGGAAAGATGTTAACAACAAAAAAACATAGACTTCCATTGAAATACTATGGGAGTCAGCAAGGAAGCAGGTGGACGGCATTGAATTGTTGCTAAAAAAAAAATCAGTTGCTGAACCCCATTTTTAATGATAAAAAGACAAAAATGTCGATCACCGGTCCCTGTCGAACATTGGTGCCACTTACCTTCTGGGCGCTCTTTATTTTGTGTTCTTGTGGAGTCGCGTTTTTAGAAGGGTACCCACTATTTTTGGACGAGGTTACGTTGGTCATCTATGATTTAATTTTATTGCGTGTACGCACGCACACACAATTAAATCACACAGTGCGTGCGTGAACTTTACTGTCCTACTCACAGAGAATCCCACAGCTGTGCAAAGGCCTCAAAAAACGAAGGAGAATGGCACGAGCAAAGAGAGGCATACCCCGAGAACCTTTGCACTGCATTGGTATAAATGAAAGTGGGCTGGTGGTGATGATGAGATGGTCAGTTGTGTGTTAAACACTGGCAGTTTCATTCGAACAAATTAAAGTATAATAGCCTATGACCGTCCCACTGACAGGCAATGGCCTCCATCATTGAAATCAAGTTATCATTACAGTTACAGTTTATGGAATCACCTCGCTTGTCAAATTCGGGTTAGTTATCTCAATCTCGGGCTGTGTATCAAACAATCCGAAACACACTTTGTGCGACCTGGGAATTGAACCCGGGACCTTCGGGTATCGAGCCGAGTACGAGCCACTCGGCCACTCCACCGAGGCGTTCAAATTGTATAATTGTCCGCCTGGCTAGCTACCACCATCTTACCTAAATATGTCGCCATAACATCAATGTTTGTAGCATTGTTGTGTTCCGGCAGCTAGAGACGAACGAAGATAGCCAGTGCCTCGCTAGTTGAGGATCCCGGGTGAAGTGCGCATATGAACACGGACATATTTAATAATACGATAATTTTTCTAAACGTAATATTAGGGAATGTACGGAATTATTTATTGTTTATTTTTAATTTTGTACATTTACTTTAGTACAAAAACTTATGTTTAAGTAACATTTATTAACAATATTGTATAGTATGTTTCCCGATTAAAGTAAAATAAAATAAAAAAATGAATAAACAATATATAATATCTGAAATGAACTCATAATATTACACAAATAATGATGAATTATTAGTAACAAAAAAATATTAAGATAATTAATGGAATCAGGCGTTATTTAGCGGAAATCCATGGTACAAAAAATGTAATTGAAATATTATGTAGTGTTAATTCCGCTAACTCACTCGTTTATCTAGCTTGGATGCAGTACGCATGCACCGCCCTCCCGCCCGCAAAATGTATGCTTTTTTTTTTTTTTTTGAGAGAGTTTGCTGATTGCCGCTGCGGCATTTTCAGCTTCACCGGGTTTTTTGGGGGCGGCGAGGAACGTAAAGGGTCCCTCAAGCCGTGTGAAACGAATCACCTTCAGAGGTTATCTAGAGGGAACGGCATCGCGCACAAGTGCGCGTCCCCGTGCCCTACTAGATTCTCCGAAGGGTTCGGATCGGATCGGGGAGCGGAGCAACCCGAGGGCGCCTCTAAAGGCACGGACCTTGGCTCGGGTTGACCGGGCCGTGGAGGAGGAGAGAACCGACCAGGTACATGTCTGTACCTGGTGTAGAGCGTGTGTGAACCGGTTCTTCGTACCCTTGTTCTACGAGTACGGTGTCTTGGGCCTAAACTGGTGTGCATGTTTAGTGTATTCTGTAAATGTGTGCTGTCATTTAGAGGATCGGGCGGGGAAAATGTATGCACATGCAGGAGAAACAATGGATGCAAGCGAACGTGCACACCATTTGTGTTTTTTCTTTTTTTTCTGTCTCTCTTTTGATTTGAATGTAATTGTATTGTATGTGTTTCGAGTGTTTGTATTTGTGTCTGTATATGGTTTTTCGTAATTGTTAAACTGGGAGAAACTATATATAGACATAAATTTCATGTTTAAGTAAGTAAATGTTTGTATGTTTATCATTATTATGTTCAATTAGTGTGTGTGGTCAATAAATGTGTGTGTCTCTCTCTCTCTCTCTCTCTCTCTCTCTCTCTCTCTCTCTCTCTCTCTCTCTCTCTCAGCAATTTAGCGGAATTAGCACTACATATTATTTCAATTAAGTACATTTTATTTTTTAATATTAAGTCAAAGTAAAAATATATGAAGATGCCATTTGTTCCACTCATTAAGGTGATCTACAAATCCTTAAGTTTTTCGTATGGCGACCTTGTACCGTGAACAACCGGTTCCCCTTGCAACGTACCGTTACTATTTACACCGTTTACGCAACGCACTGTCGCAACACGTGCGAGGTAACGAAGCATTTAGGAAATGTTGTTTGTGTACGCCTTTCGCATATTTGAACTGATTAACTCAATATTTATAATGTATCGCTATTTATACATTTTGTGCAAATTTTGTTGTAAGCAATTACAATTCGAAAATAATAAACAGCTCTTTTGATGTCGTGTTGGGACAGAGCAGAAGCCTTCCCAATTGATGGTAACACCACAGGGAGAATAGGCCGTAAACTACCACGCGTGCCCAGTGTGGATTGACGAGTGTTAATGCAGCCGGGACCCGCAGCTTTACGTGCCTTCCAAAGCACGGAAAGTTCGAAAATGTGTTCATAAATTATTACACAAATAGCATGGGTCGCTCAAGGTCACAATAGCGTAATCAGTGCACTTCACCCGAGTATCTGGCGGGTACATACTTTGTGGTCCACAAAAATCCACGAATAGGATTTCTAATCGGAGCCCCTGACATCTTATCTTATCTTTGTGGGGCCTGCTGGGGTTTCCATCGTTTGTGCAATAACAAATTTTCACTATTCTTCCTCTGCCATAAGTTCGGCAAGGTCTTTAAGATGGATAAGCCTTAAAACCTTCTAGTTTCGGATAGGCTGATCCCAGGGAGTCCCATTCTTTTTCTAGCCAGAGAGTCGCAGTCACACAGTAGGTGCTGCATTGACTCCGTTTCCTCTCCACACGCCCTACACAAGCTATTCGTTGAAAGATGCATTCTGTGAAGCATTTGTTTTATGGCATAGTGCCCTGTCAAGGCACCGATGGTTAATCAGGCCTGCTTTCTACTGGTTTCTCATATGCACATACTTTGTCCTAGGGCTTTTTCGCCTAGACAAGTTTTGGAGAGTTATATACTCGACTGCTCTTTCCATTCGATGCCGTGCCTGTTTTCGATGTAATCTTTTAAGGCCTTGGCCTTGGTATGGAACCCCCTAACATAATCTACCGGGTCAGGTGCAATTATATATAAACAACAGCGTCTGGGTCAGTTTGTATCTATGAATATTTATAAAATTTAAGTATAAAATACAGTGAAGAAATTAAACGTCCACTCGACCCAGCCAGAAATCGAACCTGGGTCTTCCGCAATCCGGGCGGCTGCACTGATCGCTATGCTACCGGGAAGGCTGACGTAAGCGCTGAATTTAGTCACTGCTTTTTAATTTTTGAGTGCTAATAGCGACACAGTGCGCCATCTATCCAACGGTCATTGCAATCGATGGCCATGCAGCTTCACACTTTAGTAAAAAAAAATGTATAAAACAATAAAAATAATTAATTAAGTTTTAAGCAATCTAACGAGACGTCTTCAAAAGTTTACGTAAACACTACCTACCTACACATAGAAATGTAACGCTTTTTACGATTGCTACTCGTGTCATATCCTGATGTAATTATTTTGTTTATTTTATACTAACAATTCGACTCTCCTTGTAACCATGGAACCTTTAAAGGTCTGAAAAAGTTTTCTTATTCTTTTTCAACTTCATTGTCGCAGTAGCCATTTAAAACGCCAAGGGAAAAAAACAATTGCCTTAGATTTTGCCGCTGAAAAAATACTTAGTTTAAAATTTCATAAAAAAAAATATTGTAGACGTATTTATATAAGTCGCTATTATTCCTTTAAATATTTTTTTTGTATAACTAGTCACGAGTCACGACACGCATTTTATATAAGCCTCAAGTGCATAACCACGTCCAGTATTTCGCATTAACCACTTAGATACGACACGGAAGATAGTAGAGTTAAAGATTGCAGTCAGTTGCAAAATTCATAGCAAAGCAACTTGGGAAATACAACTTAAATAGTACTACTGCATAATATACCAATTATGTTTTGAACATCGTCTGTCTTGAACTGGGTTTAAGCCAATATAGAATGTAGTGCTAAAATCAGAAACAAAGATAATGGCACGCTGTCTTTATTCCTTATCGATCTCACCTGATGTTAAGTGATGATAAGGTTAAAGGAAGCGCACTTCACTTGGAATCCTTGACTACTGAGGTACTGGTTATCATAACCCTAACTGTCGGAACACATCATGATGGTTATGGCAGGTTACCTAACGAGGTAAATATGCCGACATTTCTGGGACCGTTCTTATGAGGTCACAGTGTGGTCACATCTTTTTATTTAGAGCTGCTTAATTTTTTTTTGTATTTTCTATTTTTCTTTTACTTGTAGTACACACGCCTGCACATCAACCTACCACAAACTGTCAAATTTCCTCAATAGACTTTGAATTTTGTTACTAAGGTATACGGTTGAAAATGTATTGAAGGAATTTCACAGTTTTGGATAGGTTGATGTGCAGGCGTCTGTACAAAATAATAAATCAGCCGTGAGGAGAGGACAAATTATGCCGATAATCGACTGCTAATGCAGACGGGACCAACGGCTTAACGTGCCTTCCGAAGCATGGAAGAGCTCGACATGATATTGGTCACCCATCCGATGACCGGCTTTTACGAAAGTTGCTTACCAGTTGCAATAGCAGACTGGGCGAGTTAACCATCGAGCACCTCTATTGATTACCCCTATTGGTTGTCTTCGATGACATAATTATATTCTCTCCGCACGTCTCCTTTTGATTAAGACCAGACTCACTTTTTCCTTCTATTTCCAGTCGTACAGTGACTTCTTCAAGGCTCTCCTGTACAACGCGCGCGTCATCGTCCAGATATTCTTTGTAATGGGAGGGTTCTTGATGGCCTACAAGATGCTGCAGCACGCCGAGACGCATCCGTTCTCTCTGAAGACTATACCAATGGCTTTGGTCAACAGATGGCTGAGGTTAGTACACATACTTCCATCATTATCACCATTTCAACCGCCTCTGTGGTCTAGTGGCTAAAACCACCGGTTTAGACCCAGAGGTCTCGGGCTTGATTCCCAGCGGGGGGTACATGTTTGTGTACTCGGTTTGGTTAGTGGTAGGACTTGTTTGTCCGTCTGGCTAGCTACCACCATCTTATCTAAATATGTCGCCATAACATCAATGTTTGTAAGGATTCTTGTGCTCCGGCAGCTAGAGATAAGATAGCCAGTGCCTCACTAATTGAGGATTCCGGGTGAAGTGCGCTTCCACCGATTGACCTTATCTTCAACAAGGCCTTAAAATATTATATCGAAAACAGGCACGGCATCGAATGGAAAGAGCAGCCGGGTATGAAACACTCCAAACCCTTCCTTGGCGAAAACGCCTTAGGACGGAGTAAATTCATATGCGGAGGCAGTAGAAGGCAGGCCTGATTAACTATCGGTGCCTTGACAGGGCACTATGCCACAAAACAAATGCTTCACAGAATGCACCTTTCAAGAAATAGTTTGTGTAGGGCATTTGGAGAGGAAACGGAGTCAATGCAGCACCTACTGTGTGACTGCGACTCTCTGGCTAAGAATAGAATGGGACTCCTGGGGTCAGCCTAACCAAAACCGGAGGACTTCAGACTCTTCGCCCTTAAGGACGATCCCGATGGGTCGAAGTGTTACTTCGAGAGGGAAACCTCAGCAGGCCCCGCTAAGATAAAATAAGAGACTAATCTTGATTTCGATTCGAACGCCTCGGAATAATATTATAAACGCGAAAGTTTGTAAGTATGGATGGATGATACTCTTTCACGTAAAAACTACTGAATGGATTTTAATGAAACTTTCCTTATATACAGACCATGACCCAGACCAGCATGTAAGATACTTTTTTTCTTTTTTTTGCTGTAGTCTTCGCGAACGATGTCGCGGGCAACAACTATTATTATATATATGGATAGGGAGAACGGGCCATAAACCACCACGCGGGCCCACTGCGGATTGGGCTAACGCTATTAGGATGTTCAATTACTACGGCTTGAGTAACCTCGCCGCCCGATAAGGCTGCAGAGTTCAGCTGCTTCCATACATTCTTGAACTGTTTCCAAAAAAAAACTGATTAAAATTTAAAAAAAAATGTTTTTATAAGGTGCGTGGTGTTGATTCGATTGCTTGTTACGTTAATTAATGTCATATTATGTTCAAAATGCGCTCATTAAAAAACGACACGTTTGATCAACACAATGGACGCGTTTACGAGACTGTGTCCACTGGACCGCAGCGAACTAGCGAGTCGTCAATCAGTATTTCGTTAATTCGTTTATCGCGATCCCGTGCAATGCGCTACTGCCACTAACACCCTGCGCGTCGTAATCAAACGTAATAATCGAATAATATCGGTTTTTGTATTCGAACACAATAGAGTTAACAGAAATATCGACTAATTCTAGCTAAACTGTACCATCACCGAGGAGTTGGTTGCTAGTCTCTTAACGAGACGGAAACGGAAAATATAACAATACCGAAAATTGCATTTTTGTCTCTGAGGTACACGATGGGGCAGTGGTTAACGCGCCCGGTCTGCGATTGCTGCAGTTAAGCAACTTTCGCAAAAGCCGGTCATCGGTTGGGTGACCAACATTTTATTATCTCAAGCTCCTCTGCGCTTAAGTACGGAAAGCCGTTGGTCCCGGCTGCAGCAGTCAAAGTCAGAGTCAGAGCAGCCGTTAACAGCCACCAATCCGCACTGGGCCCGCGCGGTGGTTTATGGCCAGTTCTCCCTATCCATCTACAGGGAGGGACATAAAATGAGCTGATCCATCATCAGACTATGTTATTCCACAGCTGGCCACACAGGCCTTTCCAAGTACTTGTTTGAGATTTAACAAAAGATTCGTTTAAACAATTGCCCATCGCTGGTTCAGCCATGGAAGTCATTACATCTCCTCGTTTAAACCTAAGAAGTTAAATATGATTGGTATGATTGATGGATCTTCTAGTAACATACAGGCAAATGGTTTTTACTATAATGACGTTAACAACAGTAATGTTGTTAATGCCGATGTATTTTATTGTTTGTTACATTAAAAGTAATTCTGGTTTAACTGTGTAGGAATATTCCAATGATTATTGCATTTACATTAAACTTGTCTGTGCGTAGATATATTGTTTATTGCCGATCGGATAGATAGTAGGGTTTATCATCAGCTCATTTATGTCCCCACTTCTGGGGCACGAGCCTTCCCTATGGATGGATAGGGAGAACGGGCCAGAAACTACCACGCGGGCCCAGTGCGGATTGGTGGTTGTTAACGACTGCTAATGCAGCCGGGACCAACGGCTTAACGTGCCATCCGAAGCACGGAGGATAGTAGGGTTGAATGCAACAAAATCTAGGTTTACGCATCCGATTGCCACATACGCTACATAGCTTAAAATGGCGCATATAGCGACACACTGAAAAATGCATCAACTTTCGTTGAATAGTATAATAATATAATATGACTAACGAATCTGATGTCGCCAAAGGTACATTCATGTCTATAACTTAAATTTGCCAGCTCAAATACACGATTGTATAATTTTGACTGGATCATAGTTATTTTCGAAAACACCACAAATAAAATTACTATTGTTGAAATTACAACAAAATTACTTAATTTGTATACTTGTATTTAGTAGCTTCATATTTTGATAAATAAAACCAATATTTTTTTTTATTTGCGGTCTCAATTGTCGCAGGCGCTACGTTTTTTCGACCTTACGACAGCGCCAGTAATGTCAACCTTTTTGAATGTTCACAAATCGAGGTGTGTCGTCTTAACTTAATGAAGATCATAAAAACCATAGACCTAAGATACGCTATGCTTACTATGATAAAAACACATACCTACTAAGCGCCACAAAAACAAAAGACCAGCCGCTGTCACATATACTATATTATGTGACAGCGGCTGCTCTTTTGTTTTGTGACATTCTCATGTTTAGCATCCATTGTTCACTTTCCACGTTCAAAAAAATCAGAGCTTTATCTTTTAAATTTACCTAAAACTGTGGTATTGTCAATTTTGTCAGGTGTCTATTTTTTTCCTTTAGTTGATGGCTTTGTGCGATTAGCACATTTAGCCAGTGTCAAAGTAATTTTTCTTACAAGTAATACATAATTTACAATATTTCCTACCTGTATAATGATGATGAATGATAATAGAATTGAGAAGTGAGAAATGAGGATGAATGATGATGTTGAGGAGAATGTATGGGATCCCTCTTAAATATTTATTTTATTCTGTTTTTTAGTTATAGCGGCAACAGTAATACATCATCTGTGAAAATTTCAACTGTCTAACTATCACGGTTCATGAGATACATCAGCCTGGTGACAGACGGATGGACAGCGGAGTCTTAGTAATAGAGTCCCATTTTACCCTTTGGGTACGAAACCCTAAAAAGCACATTTAAAAATTCAATTTAGACTTTTTGTTTAAACTTTCCGATGTCAGAACAAGACCCATGCGAACACAATATTTTTATTGTTTGTTTTATTATTACATCATATACAAAAACACAAATGTTGAAATAATTTCCACGAGCAGGATTTTAACCTGCGCCCTTCTGACATACCGGGTCAGGTGCTCTCCCAATAGAGCTATCGTAGTTCTAACCGGCCCGCCGAAATTATTCAACACTATTAACTTTTTACTTTGAAAGCCAAAGGCGCCCATTCAATGTCAACAACTACCGTCATTAACATCCGATCATAATATTTTTACAAACATTAAAGATCAGTTAAGAAGTAGGCAACCTATTTATATTTTTTTTTGTTTTGTTTTTATAATTTTAACGCAAATTTTGTTGCGAAATGATGAAAAACATTTGTGTTTTTGTAATTTGTTTCGCAAAAATTTGCGTTAAAATTATATAAACAAAACAAAAACATTTTACATCATTTAGTTCTGACATTTAGTAATTGTCTATTTTGTACATGTTAATTACAATGACATTATTATTTTTATTAATTTTTAAGTCTTTATTTGATTTTGTATAACTTAAATATAATTGTATTAATGTTTCTGCGCCCCTTTTTGGCAAAATACGATGAACTACTAAAACTATATTATATTATGACGTCCTATTATTGTATGGTGTTTATATTATAATTAAATTCATTCAGTCATTCATTCAAATATAAATTTAAAAACAATATGAGACCATCAGCAAAGTCTCTCCAAAGAAATATGTTCAAATGTCTAACTACCGTCTTGCTTCCAGGTTGATGCCCGCAGTGCTGGTGGTGATGGGGCTGGCGATGACGTGGGTGCCCCATCTGGGCTCCGGGCCCATGTGGGACTCTGTGGTGGGGCGCGAGCGGGAGATGTGCAGAAACAACTGGTGGCAGCTGGTGATACTGATGCCCAACCTGTTCCCGTTTGAGCACTTGTGTCTGCCGCAGGCTTGGTATGTATTTCAAATAAAATGTTTATTGCTAACCAAGTGTATACAAAGGTGTAGAACAAAAATAAATTTACAAATAAACTTAAAAATAAATACTTTTGGATCGTCGATCGTCTATCGTTTGAAACTGTTACTACGATCGATGTTACATTGTATATGAAACTTAAATACTTAGTCGCCCTATTTAGATGTGGTAATTTAATAAAGAGCTACTAAATTACTTTTATAAATAGCTATAATACTAAACTCTAATTAAATTATTAGTCTAAAAAATAAAAATTAAACAAAATAATAGTTTCTTTACTACAACAGGCTTACCGCCCCCGACCCGATCAAAACCCCGCAGAGAACCTAGAAGGGAATGGGGAACCACAAATGTGCGTGATGCCATTCCCTCTAGAAAACCTCTGACGGTGTTTCGGTCGGCTTGAGGAACCCTTTAAATTTTTCGCTGCCCCTAAAAAAGACCGCGGTGACGCTCAAAATGAAGATTGAAGCAATTAGCATACTCTCTTCATTAAAAAAAGGCTGACCGCTTATTAACTCTTCTTCTATGTATCTTCGTGGTATTATGACCTTATACGAGTATATACAGTCGTAAATATTAATATATCTTAGTTTAAAGGAATAACAACAGACATTCATTAAAAAAAAAAACAAAATTCATTTTTTTTATTAAAAATGAACTTTTACAAGTGTTTTTTTGAACGTCAATTCAAAGTCATGACTTCGTAAACCCTACTGGGGAGACCTTGTACCGAGAAGAAGCCGCAAGAAACTCGGTAAGGTCTGCTTCTTTCTCCTGTAGTGTTACAATACAAGTTTATTAATAAAAACTAATAAGTGCTTTAAATTTATGTAAGGTCAATTCAACAACATTTTGTGGAAGTTTATTTTAAAAAGTTATACATTTACCCAAGGACGAGTCCCCTTTTTACCTGAAGTTTTACCTGAATTTAACTTACAAATGAACAGACTATTTTCTAAAATAGACTATCTCTCGCATGTTATTCACAAGGACAATCTTTTAAATGTATAGAATAAAATGGTAGCAATTACAGATAACATAAAAATATGTCACGAATTGTAAATATATGCGTTTCGTGAATCCTTTATAATGAAAAAAGAATGGTATGTCAATGCCTGTTTGCTGATTTTACTTTTGTAGATGTTTAGGTTGGATGCTGGATTTTTGTAACTTCATTGAACTCAAAAGATTTTATTTCATATCTCTACGTTTCCTAATCCAGGGCAAAAGACTTTGTCCTTATAAGAGGACACTCAGCTGAAGCTTAGCAACATTACGAACAAACTTGCAACATCATAACAACATACATACATTTGTTGCGACTGTCGCGTGCTTCCAATGCTAACGTGACGGTTATCGTATATTTACCAATACGCAACACATTAGAGGCCATCTTCAGTTTCGCGACAGTTTGTTTTGACAAATCTCTACTATACAAATATACTACTGATTATACGATAAATAATTATACGAAAAGATATATCTATTCACCGCCATTTAACTTAGCAAAATATGTAGTTTTCTGCAAACAGTTGGCCTTCATCTCAATAATTAAAGTGATGATAAAGCTCGCAGAATCTTCAGCAACTATGAAACTGGCTATCTTATCTCTAACTATCAGAATCGGAACACAACAATGCTATGCTACTATCCTGGATTTTTATGGTGACATATTTTGATAAGACGATGGTAACTAGGCGGACTTAAAACAAGCCGGTAGGGCTTGTTTCATCAAACCCGAATCTAACCCGGGATCTTTCGGTCTGAGACCGGTGGTCTTAACCACTAGACCACAGAGTAAGCATTTTTATATTTAATACGGCAGCGGCGCGGCGTGGGCGTCGTCTGAGAAATCTTTGTTGAAGGGACGACGTCGTCTTCTGTAAAAGAGATCGGTAGAGACCGCGAAAAATGGAGAACGTTTGGAGGACTTTGGAAAGACCTTCGCCCAGCAGTGGGACAAAATAGGTTTAGTATATAAAACCTTCGACAACGGGTCTCTTGAAATAGGGTTAAAAATCTGGCTTTGTTTTTGTGATGCATGCTTTTTGCTTGCATTATGTGGGATGTGTGTGTGTAGTTTTTGTGATGCGTATTTGTTTTGTTTGATTAGCTAAGGTACAACTAGTTTGTATTTACAGTTTGTTAAAAAAATTAGTGCAATTATTACGCCCATAAACTGTTGGTCAGTTTGGCCACCCTCTCACAGAATATCGGCGTGAAACAATGGCACTCGTTGCTGTTGTGTTTCGTACGGTGAGTGAATGTACCGGACAGAAATATCGACGGTTTTAAGTATCTAATGTGTAGAAATGTTTATAAAATACTAAAGGTCTGCACTATTTACTAAACTAATGCAATAGTTCAAGTAACGTCAAACGCTGTTTAAAGTTAATTACAATCGCATAAATTATGTTGGATAAACGATTTAAGATCCTGTCTACTAACCAACTTCAACTTCTTAAGTTTCATGCGAGTTGGATTACTGGTTTAAAAAATATTAACTTTGAAGTTAGTTGGGGCCCTTGTTTTTATGATCATCATCATCATCATCAACATCAGCTCGTTTAATGTCCCCACTGCTGGGGCACGAGCCTTCCCTATGGATGGACAAGGAGAATGAGCCATAAACCACCACGCGGGCCCAGTGCGGATTGGTGGTTGTTAACGACTGCTAATGCAGCCGGGACCAACGGCTTAACGTGCCTTCCGAAGCACGGAGGAGCTCGAGACGGAAAATTTTTGGTCACCCATCCGATGCAACCACAGCAATCGCAGACCGGGCGCGTTAACCACTGCGCCATCGAGCTCCTCACCAGCTTTTATGATCTGAGGGGGTTAATACCTAGTCCCTATGAAGGTTCTAAGACTAAGGGCTCTTTCAATTTAGACGTTTGTTGTCGGACGGCTAACGCACGCGGCGTCGTCGGTCGCCGTGCCGCGCCTCGCGACTGTTTTAATATGGAACGCACTGCAAACGTGTGTTAGCCGTCCGACAACAAACGTCTAAATTGAAAGAGCCCTTAGTGTACGTTCTAGATTAAGAGGGTAAAGGTCTACTTTTTCAAACTCTTTAACGAAAGTACCATCGTTCCACTTTACGGGTAGGCTTGATTGAGCCATTTAGGTTTACCTCTTAGCTTTCGTAGTGGCACATAAAAAGGAGTACAGAAAGTCAGCATAATACCTTTCATGGACACGGCATCTCGGAACAGCCGCTCTCGGAAAGTTCTGAGCTAGGTGCCTAGTGTGAGTTTCATTCGCCCTTCGATCACGTTTACGAAAACGAGACGAAACGAGATATTGTATGGCAAAACTTTAACTCTTCTCGTATGTCGCCAGGAGGCGCTGTTTCTTTGCCATACCAATTTTCATTTTCGTAAACGTAATCGAAAGAATACGGACAGATAGATAGATAGATAAGTTTTCCGTACATTCTCTCTGGGTCGATTGTAACGTGAATACTATATTGGTCCCGCTTTAATTTACACAGAATGTAGTTAGTAAAACAAGGATGGGAAATATTGTCACAACCTCAAAAAACACCATTCAATGACATTTTAATATTTTTTTTCAATTGCTTTGGTCAAGCAATGGCGCGCGCTTATTCCTTGTGTTTTGAAGTTTAGTTTTATTTAAGTATGTTAATTTGAGTTGTACTGTGATATTATTATGAATGGGTGTATGATAGCAAATAAAGTTAACATTTTTGAAGTGGCTTTTATTTAAAAATATCACATTTTTTGTACTATAAATTGGAAAAATCGCTCATCCTACATTCACTTTAGAATTATTAATCTAGTACAAGGCAAAACTTTACATATTTATAAATAAGTTTTTAGCTTAGCTAATAACGATTTCTACGATATAAGTTTTATGTATATACAATGGATAATTCCTAAGATATAGTGGTTTCAATGACGCATGGCGGCCGGCGGCCATTTTATGACACGGTGGCCATTTCGCGTTCGACACATGCGCATTTTTTGTCAAAACTGCCCCGACACTTGAGAGGGTAACACAACTATTAAAAAAATACAAAAATGTGTGTGTGCCGCAGCACCTCAAAAGGGTCGTTGCTCAGCGTGGTATTCACTCGCATAGCAAGTGAATCAATGATTTTGAGCAACAACAGGTCGGTGCCCATAACAATTATCAATAAAGTGCCCATGAGCGTAGCCTTGACCGTGTTGTAAAAAAATATAGAAAATTATTAAATAAACATTTTTTTAACATACATATAAGCTGTGTAGTGTATAATTATTATGTTTATATAGATACTAAACAAAACTCACTCTAGGCACCCTGTTCCGAGATTCGTTTTCGTGAGAGTGTCTGTGTGTGCGTTGCTTATGAGCGGTACGTATTAAGCGTAACTTATGTGGGTCTCCAAACTTTGTGGTAGTGGAATAAAATTTAAAAAAAAATGCTGGTCAGAAAGGTGAGGACGGCTCGTGTGGATTATTAACCCTTAATAGGGCTCTGTCGTTATATAGGACACTATCATTTTAACTTTATTACCTTAACATAAGGTCCAATAAAAAACCAATGAATAATTCAACATGCTGTGCTCATTAAAGGGTTAAGGGCCTTACCACGTAAAGCAGTATTGCAACTGTTTTGTTGCGGTTGTGAAGAAGAGACTCTCGTAGCGCCGTATATACACGCGTCTCGTTTTCACAACTGCAATAACATTTTAGTAGTGCATCTTCGATCAATTATGTACACGATTCCCGATGAGCGCTTGAAACGGTACGCGACTTTGCCTTTGGAGCCACGGAGCCGCAATGACGTTTGTGGCGATGACAGTATTTTGCAACCTTAATTTAATGTTTATTGTAAAGACTTAAGATTCATAGTAAGCTGAAGCTGTTGATGATATTTGTTTTTCTTAAACAATTTTTGACTTTTATTAGAGTACTGTAGTGGTACTGTATGACATTGTGGAAATTGGAACTTTTACCTGAGGTAAATTTGTTAATTTAGATTTTTAATTTTGTTTTTTTACATGTGGTCTTCTATATATTTTTTTTATTTTTATGTGTTTATTTGTGATGGAAAGTGTCCTGCTAAAATAGGGCATTTTCCAATATTTTTGACGCTGTAAGGGAGAAAAGAGCTGAACAGTTGCTGAGTTTCTTGCCGGTTCTTCTCAGTTCTTCTCAGTACAAGATCTCCCGCCCAGAGTAGACTTACGAACCGATGGCATAGTGACATTCATAAGAGCTACTTGTAGCCTAAACTGAATAAATGATTTTTGAATTTGAATTTGAATTTTGAATATCCAATGTTTTTTTCAGATTTTGTTATTTTAATGCAAACAGGATCACTTTCGAGATACGGTTGGTTCCGAATCCTTCATCTAGTACATTAAAGCGCTGACAACCTCGAAACAGCGGTAACTGTCGATCGTCATACAAGCAAAAGGGATGCAAATAGTGCGTGATCCACTAATTTAATTTCATGTCGAAAGAACGAAAAACGCTATTCATGAAGAGTCGAGTGGTTTGTACACCAGTTTTCATGGCGTCGCCATCTCTGAGGTCCCGGGTTCGATCCCCGGTCGGGTCAATTTAGAAATTATTGTTTTTCTAAATTGTCTCGGGTCTGGGTGTTTTCTATGTATAATAAGTATGTATTTAAGTATTTTAAGTATGTTTATCTGACGTCTAGTAACTACTTAACGAGTTTCATAATGAATCTTCTTATGGGCTAGATAATTGGTGTGAGTGTAGGAAAGTTTAATTATTTTAGTGTACGTTTATAAAAATTTTGATGTTTTGTTAAAATAAAAAAAGCGTTTATCTAATAAATATTTTGAGTATTAAATAATTCAATTGTTCACTCAGAATAATTAGTATATACTTAATTTGATCGACGTTAAAGTACCTAATTACGTAAAAAAATTATATAATCATGTAAGTAAATAGATGCTGTTTAAGACTTTGGATTTTTTTCTATCGAGGAAATTTCGTAATTTTGCATTTGGAAACAATACGTAACATTGTTACACATAATATAATCATAACTTATATATATATTTTTCTTCGACCTCTTCAGACATTTACGAACTGGTTAAATGGTAAATGTATGTATGTTAATTTCTAAGCACTCATGAATTTTGCTGATTTTGTTTTTAAATTATTCCCTACGGTATTATGAAGAACGAAATAATATACTCGTAATTTGTCAAACAAAAAAACAAGGAAAATATTTTTCTAAAGACATAACGTTTTTTTTGTTTCTCGCCTTGATCTGCATGAACTTCTGTTAGTTTAAAATTATCATTTAAGATGAAGTTAGTTGACAACATTTTGTAACAACAACAAGCATTTTGTAAAGGCGTTTGCAAAATGCTTGTTTATTGTATATAGGAAAGCAGGCTACAACGAATAACACGATAACTACTACAAATCAGTGGTAACAGGTTCAAGAGAAATCAACTGATTATTGTATTCTCGAACCAGAGGGACTATATCGATGCCGTGATAAAAACAGCGTCACGTAAACTCGGTGTCCTGAACCGGGTGCGGCGATTCTTCACGCCGAATCAGTTGTGCCTTTTTTACAAGACACAGGTGCGGTCTTGCGTGGAGTATTAGTCGCACCTCTAGGACGGTTCCGCAAAGTACCTTCTCGATGCCTTGGACAGATTGCAGCGGCGCGCTATACGCATTATCGGCAATGCAGAGGTCACTAATGCTCTCGAGCGTCCACCGAGTCGGAATCAAGCGGACGGATTAGTTGCTTTGAATTGACTTCTATAAATTTTTTATACATTACTGCTTAACGACAGAGAACGTCCTATAAGTGTTTTTATGCACTTGCTTTCTTATTTCTGTCGAACCACAACAATGCACACTGTTGTTATGGCGACATTTATACAAAAATCAATTGCTGTTCGTTTGTCTCGCTAAAACTCGAGAATGGCTGGACCGATTTGGCTAATTTTGATTTTGAAATATTTGTGGAAGTTTAAGCGGTGAGAAACATAAATAACAAGTAACGGAAAATACTTAAAACGACAATTTAATTTTCCAATACAAAATGTTCCACGACTTGTTTATTTTGTTGTCATAGAAACTGTCAAAGCGGTACAAAGTCCGCCGGGTCAGCTAGTATTAGATAAAGATGGTGGTGGCTTGCCAGGCCGACATAAAACAAAACAACCAAATCGAGTACAAACATGTACCTACTCTCCGCTGGGAATCCAACCCTGGACCTCTAAGTGTGACAAAAAGGCGGGTAATATTATGTTTGGGGGGTTATTGAAGAAATTTTACAGTTTGGATACCTATCCAAAAAAGCGCTATCTATCCATTAACCTTAATGTGCAGTCATCTGTACAATGGAAAGTGTCAAAAGCTAATGCTCGTGATTGTACCAATTCTAAAAACTTAACGTATTATTTCGGTTGCTCGTCCATTTATAGATTATTTTCTAATACTTTAGTATTAAGTGCCTACGCTTAATAGTCAGGCCAATGTAAAACCAAATTGCAATTCAATATGTTAGTTAATCTGATAATAAATGGACTGACATTCAAACAAAGTAAGTGCTACAAGCTACGAAATTGACATCAGTAGGCATACAATTTTACGGGTGTTGAATTCGACAATTGGCCGTTTTGCCAGCAATATGTTTAAGTGTCTCCGATAGGATTGATTTGTGTTTGTTATTTTTTTATCTATAAAAACGGCAAAAAAAATCATGTCTTTATATTTTGGGGGGGCTCCCCCCTTAAACAATTATTTTATTCTGTTTTTTAGTTTTTTTTAGTTTTATTTGTTGTTATAGCGGCAACAGAAATTCATCATCTGTGAAAATTTCAACTGTCTAACTATCACGGTTCATGAGATACAGCCTGGTGGCAGACGGACAGACAGACGGACGGACAGCGGAGCCTTAGTAATAGGGTTCCCGTTTTACCCTTTGGGTACGGAACCCAAAAAAGAACTCTTCCCTCTATATATATTTTGTAATTTGTAGCAACAGGCAACATTTTTATTAACATTTGCATTCTTCGCCAGTAAGATCATTATCATTATGGAGGCCTTTGCACAGATTAAAGCTATTGCATATGTACAAAATTACTATGAAATTTTACAAGTGCCATAATGGCAGAAAACAAACGAAATACTGTGCAAGGTAAACTGGAAATTGTTGTGCAAATTTTCTTGTGTTTCTTGTTGCGCGCTAGATGTAAGGCATTTGAAGGCGATTATCGGTTAGTTAGTAGAAGGTCGGGCTTGCTGTAACTAGACTTACTCTTGTTTTGGAGAGCTCGATGGCGCAGTGGTTAACGCGCCCGGTCTGCAAGCGCTGTGGCAAAGCAACTTTCGCAAAGGCACCGGCTGCATTAGCAGTCGTTAACAACCACCAATCCGCACTGGGCCCGCGTGGTGGTTTATGGCCCGTCCTCCCTATCCATCCATAGGGAAGGCTCGTGCCCCAGCAGTGGGGACATAAAATGAGCTGATGATGATGATGATGATGATGATGATGATGATGATGACTCTTTTTTATATGGATATACAGCATGTAATTCATTGGACATCTTAGGCATATCATAGTGAGACGCAGAATAGTTTTGTTGGAGAAAAGTAAATACTCACACGATTTGTGTAAGCAGTTCTTTCTTTACTCCATTTTTTCGTGCCATCATTGCCAGCAAAAAGCAGTGGCCAAATCGTGTTAGTATGTGAAAAAATAACCCGTCAACTTCGATGCATACAAGTTAACCGTAAACATTTCGTCTATAGGTACCTTGGCACCGACACCCAGCTGTTCCTCATCACCCTAGTCGTGATGCTGATCATCTGGAGGTGGCCTAGGAGCGGAGTGCCAGTGCTGTCCATCGTGATGGTCATCAGCCTGGCCATACCCTTCCTGCAGAGCTACTTCATGGATCTACTGCCGATCAGAGTCAGCTTGTTCCCTGAGTAAGTTTCTTATGATTGTTCTACTTCAGAAGATAAGAAGAGGTTCTATTTCATCAGCGTGAACTAAGGTCAGCTAAGCAAATGCTTAAGTAACACACTTTTAAATTGTATTATCTATGCGCTATTAACACAATCATATTCCTGTTGACCTATCCAGAAAAGCCAATACGCTTGAATTTAGGGTTTAAAGTAGGTGATCTAACGTAGCAATGGAGATTGAACGACGATTTTTCGCATTCAACCCGAGCATTTATCGGTTCCGACAGTTTTCGATATCATCATCATCGTCAGCCTACACTTGTCTACCGCTGGACATGACATCTCCAAGTTTAGTTTTCGATATGCTGCAAAGAAATGCTGGAATAATATGCCTAAGCTGCTACGTCCTTTCCTTATCATTTAATCATTGATAATTAACTATGAAAGGTGTCTTTTAGTCATTCAGTTCCATTGCTTAGTCACCAGAATCTAAGGTCACCAGTATATTTTTTAATATAGGTACTCACACGTAGATATTGCTAATGCTGAATGATCCAAACCATACATAGAGTGAGTGTTTCATAAAAAGTTCCTATTTATAATGTTCAAGAGTTTTTTTTTTTGCAGATTTTTAACGTTGTGTCTTAATCTTCTGCTGTATGTGGTCCACAGGTCAATAAGGGACATATTTGGGTACAACGACACCTTCTACCACGCCTACGTGTCAGCCCAGGGCAACTGGGCCGGCTACCACTTAGGAGTGTTGACTGCTTACTTCTACTACAGGGCGAAACAGGAGAAGTGGGACTTGAGGGAATCACTTGTGAGTTCTAGAAAAACCTCGAGAAATCCTTAATATTTTGTTAATTGGATGTTGCGGCAATGTTCTGTTGTTTACTTTTCATAGCAATAGCCTAATAGTTTCTTCCATTATCCATTATCTGACCTAGATTCGTAAACGATGCAAATCGAGTCTTGCTCATTAATTTTTATCAAGTCAATTTTGGATTAAAACTTATTCCTATAATCATTGTAACGTTCACACGCCTGCACATCAACCTACCATAAACTGTCAAATTTCCTCAATAACCTTTGAACTTTATACCTATAACATATAATTGAAAATGTATTGAAGAAATTTGACAGTTTTGGATAGGTTTATGTACACACTTCAAAAGGATGCAGAGAGCTCGTTAGAATTATAGTGCGCTTTTGTTTTGTATTCAACTATTAATTTAACATTGACTTTTTAACAGCTGCTGAAACTGCTCTTCCTTGCGTCGATCCCCATTGCCTTCTTATCAGTTCTCATGGGCTGGGACTTGCACCACCGCGTTGCTTCCACCCTGGAGGCTGCTGTTTTCAATGCCCTTAACCAGAACTTCTTCGCTCTAGCCATATGCGTTTTCGTCGTGGGATACTTTTATAGATGCAACAGTAAGTAGTTCTCAATAGGTCCCTTTTTGATTTTTGCTTTTACAATGCTATTGTAGTAGCAAGATAAGTTTAGAATAATAGAATAGAATAAAATACTTTATTGTACACATGAAAATAAAAACACATAGGTACATGCTAACAAAGAAATAAAAATAAAAATTGAAGTCGTACAAAGGATGGCCTTATCACTAAAAGCGATATCTTCCAGGCAACCTAGGGATGGAGAGGATTGATAATAAATAAGATGGAGGCGTTGAAATAAAAAAAATGTGTGCAGTAATAGTTTATTACATAAACATATTCACACACATATATATACAACCATATAAATATGTAGATTATATACATACCATTTAAAAACAAAAAATAAGTACCTAGTGGACTAATAGTAGGATTACAATGACAGGTAGTGATCTTTGACGAGTTTCTTAAAACTTTGCAGAGACTTCGCACGTCTCACAGACACAGGCAAAGCATTCCACAGGCGAGCAGCAAGTTTTTACTTGAAAGAAAAATAACCAGTCTCAGAAAGTTTAGGTGGGAATCGAACCCACGACTCCTGGATTACCGGTCCAATGCTCTGACCGTTGAGCTATCAAGACCTCAGAAGACTAGTTGTATTTTTTAGTACTTTGTGATTTACACTGCAAGCCAGCGGTATCACGACACTGTCAAGTTGCCCTCACAGTCGAAAGAACACTTTTGCAAGAAGGTATTTAACAATCGATGAAGAGGTAAATTTTTATAAATATTTAAATTTTTTGAATAAAAATTGATTCTCACTTGACCTTGAATTCTTTCCAGTTAAAATTTTCAGTAAAAAGTATCAGCGAGCGAGTGGCCGGGCCACTCGACTTAAACGCTGTCTCCATGCGAAAACACGTCTGCCCAACGACCATCGACTCTCGACAAACATGCTCCTCAATAATATACACCTCATACAAATAGTGTCGGTACGTTTTCCAGAAATCTACGTGGGTGCGGTCGAGTGGGGCCCGCTGCAACCCCTAGGCCGTATGTCGTACTGCGCCATGCTGCTGCACGCCACCGTGCTGAGGACATACGGTGGCCAGATGAGGAGGTCCTTCTACGCCACCGACTATACTGCGGTAAGTTAGAATGAGAACATACAAGAAACAACAACACGGTAGCTGAGTGGCCAATACGGTCCGTCTGCGATTGCTGAAGTTAAACGAGTTTCGCAAAGGCCGGTCATTGGATAGGTGACCAAAAATGTATCATCTCGAGCTTCTCCGTGCTTTGTGCGTACCGTAAAGCCGTTGAACCCAGCTGATTTGCAGTCGTTAACAAACACTGGCCCGCGTGATGGTTTATGTTCCGTTCTTCCTGTGGTGTTTCTATCCATAGAGAAGTCCACAAAAAGGCCTCCACCATTGAAATCAAGGAATCACTACGACTGATGGGTGATGGCTTAGTCACCATGCTTGCCAAATGGTTAGTGAGCTCCTTCTTGCTTCCAAAGGCGTTGGTCCCGGCTGCATTAGCAGTTGTTAACAACCACCAATCCGCACTGGGCCTGCGTGCGTCTATTTAACATCAGGTGATGCAAAGCCATTGGCCAAATTGGCCTACATATTAAAAAGAAGTGGTAGGTATATTATGAAAAAGATGACGTACTATACCAAGCATCCTCCATATCTGAAGATCTGGATCTTTCCCAAAAAAAAAATATTTTAAATTGTGGTTAAAACAAAAAGTTAGTGACAGCTGGCCTAGTGGATTTTAATGAAGTCTTTAACACAAGTACAATGTTATAGCCAGTTCCTCAGTAATTGAGGATTCCGCGTCAAATGCCACAAGTGCCTGTAAAGGGTTATATTGAATAAACGATTTGACTTTGACTTCGACTTTAAGTGCGCTTCCACTATCAATATTATTGTCATTTAACAAAAAGTTAGATAAGGCTGCCGTAAGGTATGAAAATAAAAGAATATATATCTGTCGGTCTTCTACAGGATTCATTTCGGGGAGTGCGCGAAGGAGTTGCACGACTTAATCCCACCATCCACTTTCCGCTATCGAGCGAGCGCGAGGCGCGAGTTCCATCCCTATGTTGTAGATAAGCCACCTAGTCGCACGAGCCGAAAAGGTATAATCTGGACGTCTTCAAGGCCAGAGTGAATAGGCTATTTCTAGGCAGGCGTGTTCCATCTTCGACCGCACCGTCACTTAACATCAGGTGAGGTGTGGTCAAATGACTGCCTATAAACTATAAAAAAAAATAAAAAATCTCAAACTGACTCACGCTCACGTGACCATATTTTCAATTATCAACAAGACGAACTGCTAAAAAACGATCACAAGACGCTATATAATTTCATAATGTTGCTTTCATAGATCATGCTGTTTGCCGGGATTGTCTGCACGACCTACCTATGGGCATTGCCTCTATATCTCTTCGTCGAAGCACCAGCCTGCCAGCTCCAGAAGATTATCCTAGGGCCTAAGAGGAAACCAAAGATGGAGGAAGACTCCAACGGGAACCAAGTGAAGCCTGGCATATCTACCGTGTCCGTCTCCACAGTTTCTACGCATATTTAGTATATGAAGTTTGTTTTTCGAATAAATAGGTTCTGATTTCTGTCCACCTAAATAGACAGAGGCCTGTAAGGAGTTGCATAATTAAGGCGCTAACAACTTTCAAACAGCGCTCACTGTCGATCAGCATACAAGCAAACGGCATGCAAACAGAGTGTGATCCACTGGACTTAAGTCAATAAATTCGTAAAGCGCAATTTATTTAAAATCTAGATGCTATAATTAAACTTAAAAAAATAAACATTTTTTTAATAAGTATCACAAATAAGTACTTAATTTCATCGATTAAATAAAAAGATAGTCATGTATATAAATATTGTTTGGAGATGACTTTGGTTTTGTTTTGTGAAGGAAATTTCATAATTCTACATTTTGTGAACAACAACATTGTTGCTAATACATTTAGTCTATTAAAACATATATTTTTCTTTGCGTTGTGTGTTGTATACTTTTTTATATAAACTATGCATAAGTGAGCGCATTTCATAGTTGTCAGCGCCTTAAGACTTTTAAAGACACTGTCTTTTTATTTAATAAAATCATTACATATGCGCTACGTTTTTATATAGTTTTCCAGTTTTGTTATGGAATATAAATGCTGCTAGCCATAGCCGTACTTGACATTTAATATAATTAAGACTTGACTGTAAATGGGTGATAAACTGTATACATACTTATTATTTTTTTATATCTCTCCTGTCACTAGCATTAAGTTATTAATTGTAAATACTTTTTTAATAAAACATTATATTTTATTGGAAACAGTTTTATTGAAAATTACACTTATAGAATACCGAAAATGTGGAATGTGAACCCATCCCATGATAATGTACAGACGGCCGTTTAAAAGACAAACTAGTAGAAAGATTTAACCCTTCTATTGTGTCAATCAATATAGTTGCCATCATAATTTGAACTTTTATGATATACCTATTGTTTTCGCGAGTAATGTTATAATTTCTTATAACGTTTGTGTAGTAAAACGTGATGACAACTGTACCAAACAAAACTAATAACACAGCTATTCGTAGTAATAAATGAAACTGCTTGCGGAATTTACAGAAATATTAATTTAAATATAGTGAATATCCACATGAATGTATCGAAAACTAATAGGATTTCACCTCGTAGTATAACAATATGCGTTTAAAATATTTTGTTTCAAAATATTTGCTGTTAACTGTTTTATTAAAAAATAATTAAACTTATCTATTAGTTATATATAACAATCTTAATTTATAATCTAACAGTTGCAAATATTTGCATTTAGGAAAAGAATTTTCGATATGGAGTTCAATGGCGCAGTGGTTAACGTACCTGATCTGCGATAGCTAAGGTTAAGCAACTTTTGCAAATTCCGGTCATCGGATGGGTTACCAAATTTTACCATATCAAGCTCCACTGTTGGCTACTGTTGCAGCCGGGAGCTGCATTAGCAGTCTAACAACCACCGCCCGCACTGGGCCCTCGCGGTGGTTTACGGCCCGTTCTCCCTGTGGTGTTACCATCTATAGGGAAGGCTCATGCCCCAGCAGTGGGAACATAAAATGAGCTGATGATGTTCGTGTGAGAAGGCCTGATCCCAGCCATGGGAAATTTCTAGATTCCTTATGATTATATAATTATTCATAGATGCAAAATAATTCATAGATGGGGTTACCCGTTCCAACAACAAAATTAGTTAAGGGTCATGTATATTGTGTCATAGATTCAATTACTGGAGCGATGTACCAATCGCACAATCGCAGTAATGTTACAGCATTCGATGCTACGAATAAAGACGTATATTCCGTAGAATATAAGTCTTCATTCGTTCGTCTTAACTTGTTTTTTTTTGTCTCGCCGTCTCATTCTTTCTTTGTTCGTCTTTATTCGTCTTTATACAAAGACGCAAGACTTACGCAAAGGCCAGCTAAGGTTGTTGTGAAATTGAATTGGCGCCTTTGGCTTTCAAAGTAAAAAAGTAAATAGTGTTGAATAATTTCGGCGGGCTGGTTAGAACCACGATAGCTCAATTGGAAGAGCACCTGACCCGGTATGTCAGAAGGGTGCAGGTTTGAATCCTGCTCGTGGAATTTTTTTCAACATTTGTGTTTTTGTAATTTGTTTCGCAACAAAATTTGCGTTAAAATTATATAAACAAAAACAAAAACATTCCACTGTCTGTATTTTTTATATAGTTTTGTGATGCTACTTTTATAATTTTTTGCCTTCTTAAAGTTGAATAAAGATATTTCATTCATTAATTTATTCGGCCACTGGGCGACCACTAGTAAATAATATTGTAGTATCGTATTCAATAACCGTAACATGAGTGCCACTAAATGAATTAATCATAGATAGTGAGACCGAACGTGTTCGTGAGTGGAGTGAAGTGCTTGGGCCAGCATTGGTGCTAAATCTTAAAACATTAATCACTAGTTTCGTTGTATTATTTAATGTAACATTAATTGAATATAAAGTGTCGCTAGCCTAAGGTGTAGGTGCTCGAGTTGAATGTGAGAGAAGTCGTGGTTTGATCCCCATAGCTCCGTTAGACAACTGAGTACTGACGTGAAACCATACCTGACATTTGGTTTTTGCGGTCTATAATAGCGCAGCAATAACAGTATTTACAAAAAGAAATAATTCATTACAAAGTTAGATAATGTATGTAAGTCATTTATAAGTCCTTACCGAGTTTTTGCGGCTTCTTCTCAACTACCAGGTCGGGCGAAGTGTGCTTAAGGCTTTGAAATTAGTGAATTAGAATGATCATTATTATAACAATAATTCTAACTCATATATTGGTTTGACATTTTTGAAGTAATTTTTGTTATTTGTTTAGTTACAGGTATTATTAAAACAAGCGATTATTAAAAATCGTGTTTAAATACTTTTTGCATTGATATGAATAAAAACGGTGGGGGACATCCCTACCACTACACGCAACAGCGCCGGCGGCGCCGGCGGAGCTTACAAAAAGTCCAAAATTTCTTTTTTCTAGCTTTGTCTTCTAACACATCAAAAAAACATCACATCATTTTCGACTTCAACCACCCTTTGTACTTCGCGACGTCAGTAAAGATGACGTACTGATTCGGGTCGCATATCGGTGCGTCAGATCGCGAGATGCTGATGGATATTATCCCTCTAAGATACCAAGCTCCTGTGGCGTTACGTGACGTGTTCCCTGACTCATCAGGCACGAAGACCACGAAGCCACCACCGCTATCTCCATTGCAGGCTGACGTTCCTGGGAAGGAAGACTTAGATTACTTTATATATTTTTTACTTAATACATATATATACGAACGCGTCAGTGGGTGAGTGGCAAAACGCTGGGCTCGATACTGAAGTCCCGGGTTAAGGTTCCAGGTCGGGCAAAGTGTGTTTTGATTTTTCGATGTATAGCCCGGGTTTGTGATCGATCACCAGCCATTACCCATCAATTGTAACCTGACCTTTACCTGCACTTTACAGATATAGGCTCATTACTTAACCTTTTTTGTCGTATTGCTGGGCAAACATCACCCAAAAGATCTATAAAATCTTTTTTTTAGAAGTTCAGATCTCTCAAATTCCCAATGTTTCCTCAACCAATCCATCTTTAATCGACAATGAAATCTATATCATAGGATAACATAAATGCAAGCCCACACTTTTGCCACAAAGTAAAGAGGACCAAGAACGTAAGCTTAATACATGCCGCACTCGAGCAACTAACACATACAAACATCACACAACTCACGCGCGTTGCTCAAACGTGTTTGTATGATGGTTACCTTCTGCAATCTGCTTATTTTGTGCTGTTGTATTCTGAAATAAGAAGGCGCTATCGTTATGTAGACAACTGAGCGCCTGCACTCTTTAATTTTATAAGGCAACTTTGTTATGACTTCCAATTTTTTGATGTGTAACATCTTTCCTCTCGCTTTCTAGCAATTTGTGGGAGTGATTTCGTGAAATGGGACGGAAGTGTCCAACAGTGTAAAAGGAAGTCTGGGAAGCGCGCCTGCGCGCGCCATTTTGTAAATTCTGTAATCGATATTATGAATATGACATATTATTACTATATGTGACATATTGTGTCATTTTATTATGTCAAATGTCTTCTATAGGGGAAGTGAGAGGAATGAGTATATACTGCATTCTCTTTATGATTTGTAAAAAAATATACGTCATTGTTAATTCTATATTCTATTTTCTATTGTAATATTGATTTCAACCCTTACGTGTGTAATAGACTTTATCATTATTTATTTTATAGATATAAAATGAAGTAACCTGACCAATTGTTTTCAGAATTTAATGTTAAAATTGCTTATTACTAAGGTAAGATGTCAAATGTTACATATCACATGCGACTACTGTAAGGCTCGCTCGTTTTTTTTATATGCATCGTTATTAAAAATGTTGTAGCATTTAGACTTGAAGATGGTTTGATTTTGATTAGTATCCCGTGATCTAGCGGAAATTATGACAAATTCGGCAAAATTCAAATTTCAAAATCATTTATTCAGTTTAGGCTACAAGTAGCTCTTGTGAATGTCACTATGCCATCGGTTCATAAGTCATTATTTCTTATCAGAACCTTTTTTTAAAACAACACCATAAAAAAGTACTGTGCCAAATGTCAGCTTTCTTTAGTCTCCAGGCAGGTAAGACGGACGGTATAACCGCCACATAACTTGGCCCCCCCTCAGTAGACCTCGTAAGTTAGGTTTCACAGGGTTAAAAAAAGTTATTACAAAAACACAATGTTGAAAAAATTTCCACGAGCAGGATTTGAACCTGCACCCTTCTGACATACCGGGTCAGGTGCTCTTCCAGTTGAGCTATCGTGGTTCTAACCAGCCCGCCGAAATTATTCAACACTATTTACTTTTTACTTTGAAAGCCAAAGGCACCCATTCAACGTCAACAACTACCGTCATTAACACCCGATCATAATATTCATTAGTTAAAAGTTTAGGCTGGGCGTTGACGTTGACGATTCAGCCAGTGCTTGATTCAGGACTCTTTTTGTACCAAACATGGGTCTGGTTATAGATATAAGTCTGATGACCTTACCAAATAGCCTAAAGAAACAGTAAATGTATATCATGGAAGGATGACTGTGTATTCTCTTACCATTTCTGGTTCCAGCGCAAAACTTATGACTGTTTAGCAGCCTTGCGTAGAAGTTGGGATTGCTTTTAATACAAGTGATCTCAGATAACTTCGGTATGGTGGCTTGCTGTAATGTCGGTGATAATGAATCTTTTTGATCAAAACCCCAACCAACGACCTGGAAACAGATTGAACATTAATTTATGTACGTTCTGGTGAACATTATTGCAATCATGTCATCGCTACAATTTATGAGTTTTCGTCGTCCACTGCTGGACAAAAGCCTCCCCTGGAGGAGGAGGTGGAGATTCACAACGACCGGTTTTGTACTGCTCGAATCCAACGGCTACCAGCGTCGCTCGCTCGTCGTCCATCTTGATGCCACCGTTTTTAATACAACTATTTTCCAAAATTTTCTTATTCCATGATCGAAAGTGTTTAGATATTTCAATTCGACAGTACCTAAAAAAAATTATAAATTCGTAATTACCAATAAACAAAACTCCGGTATTAACAGCTCCATGTTATGTTCCGACGTGAAATTTAGGTAAACATAGCGCACCAATTTCGATAACTGACGATTACATGTAAAATTATTTACCGTTCCATGTATCGTCCCTGGAGGTAGTTTCTTGTAAGCGCCCGAATACCAAATACAAGCTGGCTGGACGTAGTCACCGAACGCTGCTTCTGACTTCAACTTCAGGAGCGCAATGTCGTTGTCAACATGGGTGTGATTAAAATCCTCGTGGACGATTATTTGATGAACCTGGTTATAGAGCGATACACTTTTAAGTGCTGGACACCATACAGAGGCTAGTTTACTAATGGTGACACCGAATGCCACTACACACTCAGATACATTAACATAGGCTTGGGCCTATCAAGTACGGTGTCTTGGGACACCGTACTTGAAGAACAAGAGTACGAAGACCCAGTTCACACGCACGCTATACCAGGAACACGCAATATGCGTTATAATCAAACAATCCATTCCAGAATAACAGCGCTTCGTGTCATTCTGAACATCCATGAATGGCACAGCAGCTTATTATTATTAAGACAAGACCCTTTAACTTCACACACTACCTACCTATTTCATGTCCTTTTTTTTCTCCCTATCTTTTTTTTCTTTTTTCCTTTATTGTTGTATAATTTTTATAATTTTTTTCTATTCTCTTCTATTTTATTCTATTCTATTCGTTTGGTTTTACATGATGTTAAAACTGGGTATACGTCCATATTTTTGTACCCAAGACGAGGTTCTATTGTATGACTTTGTGGAAATTAAAACTTTTACCTGAAATAAATTTGTTAATTTAGATTTTTAATTATATTTTTTTACATGTTTATTTCTTTTGTGTCTTATTTTGATATTTTTTTTGTGTTTATTTGTGATGAAAAGTGTCCTGCTATAATAGGGCATTTTCCAATATTTTTGACGCTGTAAGGGAGAAAAGAGCTGGACACTTGTTAAGTTTCTTGCCGGTTCTTCTCAGTACAAGATCTCCCGCCCAGAGTAGACTTACGAACCGATGGCATAGTGACATTCACAAGAGCTACTTGTAGCCTAAACTGAAAAACTGATTTTATTCTTTAGAGGCGCTTTTGGTTTATCTGCTCTTGATTTCCGATCCTATCGCCTCGGAGAATCTAGTAGGAGATGGAGACAGGCTCGCGTGATGCCATAATATCCCCTCTAGAAACACAGTGTGGATGTACAATCACTACGGATCCCTTATTCGTAATAAGGATATCGTGAATTATATTCAGCGAAGAGTCAATATCATATATCAAAATTTGGTATTAATTTTATATTTTTTTTCTATTCTTCTATTTAATTCATTCTGTAGGCATGTCTAAATTAAATCTAAATCCGTCCTCTGCGTTTCCACTCGCCATTTAGCCAATAGTCGTGCATGGCTGTAACTTAGCCCGGCACTTTCATCACCAGCTTATATTGTGTCCCCACTGCTGGGGCACAAGCCTCCCCCTTAGATAGAAACACTACAGGGAGAACGGTCCCATGCGGGCCAGATTTGCTGGTTGTTAAAGACTGCTAAATCAGCCGGGACAAAATGCTTTTCGTGCCTTCCGAAGAAGGGAGGAGTTCGAGATGATACATTCCACATCTGATGACCAGCTTTTGCAAAAGCTGCTGAACTTCACCAATCGCAGATCGAGTGCGAACTGCGAAACTGGGCTCCTAAGGCACTGTCGCTTGTTGCTAAACCATAAATCGGCATGGCAGTTGGCTTACTCCTCTTTCCTGCGGTGCTATATCTCCTCCGACCAAGTTGTATTTGCCAAGGACCACGTTTCTTGTCTCTGGGAGGACAACCGCTCCTGCAGAAGTCACACAGTGTGCAGCTGAAACCAGACAAGTATCAGGTGAAAGTGTGACGAAGACAATAATTTATGATTAGACTTGTAAATCAGCTTAGTGACGTCGGTGGCCGCGTTATAAAGCGCTTATAATAGTATTTATTTATTTATTTATTTATTTATGAATATGGCGAGGATACAAAATAACACCTTGTAAAATTGGGTTATCTTATTATCAGCTATCACCCGCAGGTCAGTTGCAAAATTTTAAACGAATTAACTTTTACGTAACTATTAAAATGTCAGATGTCATATTTTATCTTTATCTGCCGAAGCACAACAATTTTGTGTTATAATTTTATATCAGAGTAAGTAGTGCGTAAATTGCGTGCACACGACGGCGACGTTGTGTCTGAGACACTCCTGTTTGGGGTGATGTACCTAAAAAGAAGAAACTGACCTTTCAAAACAAATGAGTGCGACAGCATAGTGCCCCTACAGATGTACTTGATCCTGGATCTCTCGAATCTGTAAATTGCCGCGTGACACGGCCACTCACCAGGCTTTATTGGTAGACCGTTCACGATCAGCTCCATATGCTACACCGTACGCCTGCTACATCGTTGATGTCTGGAAGCACATAACAACGCTGGCTTCGCGTTCGTTTCTTCCGTGGACCTGTAGGATATGGAACGGGCTCCCTTCAGAGGTTTTGTCCCATGCGCAATAACATAAAGTGTCTCAAGAAGCGTGTAAATAGGGCTCTCAAGTTCTGTAACGCAACGGCATCAGCAGCTGTACCAACGCTGTAAATCTCTATAAGCGGCGATGACCACTTCCGTAGATGGCTCGCCTGCTTGTTAGAGGTCTAAAGATACAAAAAAAAAGAAACTCACCTGTCAAAACAAATGAGCGCGACAACAAAGTGCCCCCACATATGTACTCGATCCTGGACCTCTCGAATCTGTATATCGCCGCGTGCCACGGCCAATCTCCAGGCTTCGTCGGTAGACCGTTCACGATCAGCTCCGTATGCTGCACCTTGCGTCTGCCGCACGAGTCATCCGGGATTGCAGTGCTGAGCTCAGCTGTGTTCTTGTAGCCCAAGATATGTCCGTCCAAATAGCCCTGGAAGAAAACCTGGTCAAATAATACTGACATCATGTTAGGAAACAGTTAGGAAATGTCCCGCTGCTGAAAAAAGATTTAACACATTTCCTTTCATCATTTCCGATCTTCAACTGTCACCAGCCAGTCAAAGTAGAACAAACCTTTTGGCGCCATTTATTACATTCACTTACTTCATCACCATCACATCTCCAGCTCATTTTATGTCACTGAGGCGCGAGTCTTCCGTATGGATAGAAACACCCCAGGAAGAACGGGCCATAAACCACCACACGGGTCCAGAGCGGTTTGGTGGTTGTTAACAACTGCTAATGCAGCCGGGACTTACTGCCTTCTGAAGCACGAAGGAGCTCGAGATGATAAATCTATGGTCACCCATCCGATGACCAGCCTTTGCGAAAGCAATGACAATCGCATTTGGTGTAATCTGTAAGTACCAACTCTCTAAACATCTATTTTATCACCTTCGGCCATATCATCACTTCACATCACCTGAAGCATGAAGGCCAACTACTTTTTACTATTAAAAAAAATATTTACCGTTTTAGGTTTTTCACAGTACTCTACAGTGTTCACTACTGCACTGGTGAGGTACGGGACACCTCCCAGCCTGGGACCTTTGACTTTGACGCTTAGGAGGCTTGCAGGTTTGAAGAAGTTCACGCTGAAGGACTGTTGAGGCTGAGCGCTTATTCTGGCTGCTGGTTCTGGGCCCTGCAACTACAAATCAATCGAAATTGAAAATACATTAATTTGTAAATATTTATATTAGAGGGGAGAGGAGATATGCCTATGCCCAAAAGTGGGCTTATATGGATGATGATGATGATGATGATGATGACGATATGATATGACGATATGACGATGATGATATTATATACCGCGTAACTGGGAGAAAACAAATGTAAGTTTAGGATAAACATCTAAATTAATTTAATGCGTAAAAATAAACGCGAGTAGATCCGTAAAAGTGGTTTCATTTCAAAATTTAGGTATTTTTTTAAACTTCTAATGAACCATTTCTAATGAAAGCTTTAATACGTAAGGAAAATACGGAGATCTAGTGAGCAGGCAGGCAACATTATAGAAAAACTTTTGTTCAACTAAATTTGTTCAATTTTAAGTCCACTATGATTTTTTTTATAAATAGCACCGATACTATTAA
Source organism: Eudonia truncicolella (assembly GCA_949315975.1). Taxonomy (NCBI): domain Eukaryota; kingdom Metazoa; phylum Arthropoda; class Insecta; order Lepidoptera; family Crambidae; genus Eudonia; species Eudonia truncicolella. The sequence goes on along the minus strand of OX438848.1, from coordinate 1,383,169 downwards.
AAATATTAAGTATAACCTCACTGCTTTGTTTCTAACTTCAAAGAACTTTAAGAAACATTATTTTGTATGTAAGTACATGGTGATCACTAAACTGTCCCGATCCGATCCGAACCCTTCGGAGAATCTAGTAGGGCACGAGGACACGTAGGTACTAGAGCGTGATGCCGTTCCCTCCAGAATACCTCTGACGGTGCTTTGTTTCACACGGCTTGTGGAACCGTTTAAGTTTCTCGCCGCCCCCAAAAAAGCCCTGTGAAGCTGAAAATGCGCAGTGGCAATTAGCAAATTCTCTCAAAGAAAAATATCACCAAACTATACAATTACGAGGGCAGCGAACTATCTCAGAAAATAAAAAAACACTATCTTACCGTTAGCGATGCGTCAGAATCAAACTTCAAAGACACCTTCGTATTACTATTAAAGTCCTCTCTTAACTGCAAAATGTACTGGTTCTCCTCTTCAGGTGGAAGACCAGTCTCAAAAATTACTGTCACATTGTCATTATCATCACAAGGTCTAGAGAACGCTAACGGATGGCCAGTGATACTCCATCCCTGATTGCGTTGACCGAAAACCAACTCTATTGTTAAAGCAATAAGCACTGTCACTCTCCACATTTTCGAGCTTAATCAAAATAATTTTTTTCAACTTTAGCTATGCTATCTTTTCTTTTTTAAGACTAACAAAACACACGTTCTCGACAGACTTGCAAAGATGTACTAATTTGATATTATTATCATTCTGATGACGCAGTCAATATTGTCAAATTGGTCATTATGAAGAAATGGCCGACTAACTGCCGTACTCAGAGACGTCAATTAAGTTTAATGACAATTAAATGTCTTTCCTTCTCTATTTAGCACTAAACATATGAAAGTGACAGCAAGAGACTTAAATGTCATTAAAACTTAATTGACGTCTCTGAGTACGGCAGTTAGGCTCCTTTGACTTACAAAGTAAAAATAGATAGTGTTGATTAATTTCGGCGGGTTGGACAGAACCACGATAGCATAGTTGGTAGTGTACTGACCCGGGTGGGTGCGGGCTTGAATCCCGCTCGTGGAGTTTTTTATCTACTTTAGGTTTACAAATACAAAATATACTTTATTTGCTATTTTAAATAGGGTTGTTAAAATGTGGATGTTATCAAAAAAGTATGTATTATATATAACTTATTGTATAAAAAATATTGTATAAAAACCTTTTTAGTCATATATGTCGACGCAAGACCATATGCTTACTTAAGAAATTACTTGTCATTATTAATTTGTATTTAAATAATTGGTCCTAAAATCTTATCTTGATTTATAATTTGTTATAATAAGTTTAGTGTTATGTTTTACAGTAAATCAATAAATTAATAAACTAATTTGAACTGGTTTCCGAGTCTGAACATCGGCCGCCATTTTGACAGCGACCACCGGCGGATGTTTGGACTCGAATTTAAAATTAAACTCGATTATAAATAAACTTAAGGCTAAAATTAACTCATAAAAATTATTGATGGACTTAATTAATTTTGTTAATGTAAAAAGTTAATGCGTTAAAAATATTAGAATTAATAATCATATTTTGACTAAACTAGCGCCCGACGCCATATTTGAGTGGTGTTCGGTCGGAGTGAATTGAAACGATTGGCATAGCGGGTGCCGCATTATCAGTCGAGCCTTTTGAGAGGTAAGACGGTGTAAGCGTTGGATTGCAGTTGAAATCTTGTGAGTACCTTTTTAGAAATTACTATTATTTTGATCTGTAATTGACTAGGATTAAAGCTTGTAAAATAAAACGAGTGTATTTCAATATTGGGTGTTATTATTTGCAATGAGCGATTCGGGTGATAGGGATAGTGACGTCAGCGATGCTGACGTCACTCTTTCTAAAAACCCCGCTGGAAAAACCTCTACGTTATCAGAAGTGGGATTGCCACCCACTTCTGCTCGTCCATCTGATTCAAACAATGAAAATAGTAACAGTTATGTTAATGGTGTTCCAGTGGAGTTTTTCTCGCAAATGTTGCAAATGATAAAACATGTGTCCGATCGTATGACTACACTACCTGATTCTAAAGTGAAAATTAATGACATATTTTTGCCATCATACGATCCGGATACGAGTATTGGAGTACGCGAGTGGTGTCAGCATGTGACCACTGCCATGGAAACCTATAACCTGAGCGACTACGATGTAAGAATGAAAGCGGGTAGTTTACTTAAAGGTCGCGCAAGGTTGTGGGTTGATAATTGGCTTGTTTCCACCACCACGTGGCAGGAATTGCGCGATGTTTTAATTACAACATTTGAACCAGAGAATAGGTATTCTCGCGATGTTGTTCGTTTTCGAGAACATAGTTATGACAATTCAAAGGACATTGCGCAGTTTTTGTCACAAGCTTGGGTATTATGGCGACGTATTACCAAAGATAAATTATCCAATGATGACGCAGTCGAAGCTGTAATTGGTTGCATTGCGGATGAGCGATTGAGAATTGAGCTGTTAAATGCCAGAGCCACTTCGGTACCCGAGTTGATTTCTGTAGCTTCATCCATACGACACATTAAGCGTACTTACCCGAGTACATCAAACGTACAACAGGGCTCTGTCAAGCGGCAGCGATTCTCAGACAAGCCATCGTTATTCTGCCAACTTTGTAAAAAGCCCGGTCACAATACGCGAGATTGCCGTTACCGCAATAAAAACGAAAATTCTCAACCACATCATCCAGATGATAAAAGTATATCACAAAAAGGTAACAGACCAACGTGTACTTTTTGCTCAAAGATAGGTCATACATATGAGACATGTTACAAACGTGAACGCGCGGTGGTCTCAAACATAAATTGTGTCGGTACACCGAAATTGAATTCAATGCCACTTTTAATTGGCAATTTGAAATTGTTCGCGGTTTTCGATAGCGGGGCGGAATGTTCTTTAATACGCGAATCATTAGCATTAAAATTACCCGGGAAAAGAATTAATGTTGTAAATTATTTGAAAGGTATAGGGCAATTTACGGTAGTATCACTGTCAACATTAATAACTGTTTGCGTAATAAATAATTTGCGAGTAGAACTGCAGTTCCATGTGATCCCAGACTACGAAGTGTGTTCTGATATTCTGATAGGGATGAATCTTATTGAAAACACGAATTTGAGTGTGGTAGTGAATTCTCGAGGTGCAACATTGGTTCATCAACCGGTGGTCTACCACATGCAATCACACAGTGAAAAGTTTGACAGTTTAGATTGTGACTTGACTGATGGTGGTCGGATCAGCGAACTTAAAATATTGCTGAACAAGTTCGAGCACCTGTTTATCCGCGGCTATCCACACACACGCGTCAATACTGGTGAACTAGAAATACGTTTGAAAGACCCAAACAAGTGTGTAGAGCGTAGGCCGTACAGATTAAGCCCTATCGAACGGGAAAAGGTGCGTGATATTGTGAACGAGTTACTTGAGCACAAGATCATTCGTGAAAGCAAATCACCGTTCTCTAGTCCGATCATATTAGTCAAAAAGAAAAATGGCAAGGATCGTATGTGTGTAGACTACCGAGAGCTAAACAGAAACACTCTGAGGGATCACTACCCACTGCCGATAATTTCCGATCAAATAGACCAGTTAGTGGGGGGTATCTACTTCTCTACATTTGATATGGCTGCTGGATTTCACCAGATACCTATATCTGAGGGTTCTATTGAAAAAACTGCCTTTGTGACCCCAGACGGCATGTACGAGTATTTGGCCATGCCGTTTGGGCTCAGTAACGCTTGTTCTGTGTACCAGAGATGCATGAATAGGGCTCTGGCGGCTCTTCTTAATTCACCTGACCAAGTTTGCCAAGTATACGTCGACGACGTCTTGTCCAAATGTAGAGAATTCGCTGAGGGTCTAGCCCATATTGAACGAATACTAATAGCTTTGCAGGAAGCCGGTTTCTCAATTAATATAGACAAAACTGCCTTCTTTAAACGCTCTATTGAGTACTTGGGCAATATTGTGGCTGACGGACAAGTCAGTCCTAGCCCAAGAAAGGTAGAGGCTTTAACGAAGGCACCCATTCCACAAACAGCCAAACAAGTTAGACAATTCAATGGCCTTGCCGGGTACTTTAGGCGTTTTATTCCCAATTTCTCGCGTGTAATGGTACCGCTTTATGAGCTGACAAAAAAAGACGCTAAATGGGAATGGAACGACAGACACGACGAGGCTCGTAACCAAATTGTACAACACTTGTCTACTGCGCCTACCCTTGCACTATTCCAGGAAAACGCACCAATCGAGCTCTACACTGATGCAAGCAGCCTCGGTTACGGAGCGGTACTGGTCCAGACCATCGGGGACCGCCAGCATCCAGTCGCATACATGAGTCAGCGCACCACGGACGCCGAAAGCCGCTATCACTCGTACGAGCTTGAGACCTTGGCGGTGGTGAGGGCCATCAAACATTTTCGGCACTACTTATACGGCCGAAAATTTAAGGTAATAACAGATTGTAACGCTTTGAAGGCATCGAAACATAAGAAGGACTTACTTCCGCGAATCCATCGATGGTGGGCCTTTCTGCAGAATTACGATTTCGAGGTTGAGTTTAAAAAAGGTGAGCGATTACAGCACGCAGATTTTTTCAGCAGAAACCCTACAGCTGAAATGTCTGTCAACATCATGACCAGAGACACTGAGTGGCTTCAAATTGAACAACGACGGGACGATGTATTGCGTCCACTGATTGACAGCATGTCCAACGACAACTCTGCTGAAGGCTATGTCTTAGAAGAAGGCGTGCTTAAGAAAACGCTTACGGATTCAACAATCGGTACGTACAAACTAATAGTAGCTCCAAAGTCATTCCAGTGGAGTTTAATAAACTCTTTCCACACATCGCTACAACACCCAGGATGGGAGAAAACTCTCCAAAAGCTGAAAGAAACTTACTGGTTTGCTAACATGAGCACCGTCGTTAGGAGGTTTGTTGACAATTGCGTAATATGCAGAACTTCAAAAGGGCCTTCGGGTGCGATTCAAGCGCAGCTTCATCCGATTCAGAAACCAACCGCAGCATTTCAAGTTATCCATATGGACATTACCGGTAAGCTTGGTACGAGAAACGCCCAAGGTCAAGACGAGTACGTGATAGTCACCATCGACGCATTCACTAAGTACATACTCCTTAGTTACTCCAATGACAAGAGCCAAAGCAGCAGTCTCGCAGCACTGAAACGTGTCGTGCACTTATTCGGAACTCCAGTACAGATTGTAGTCGATGGCGGTCGGGAATTTCTCGGTGAGTTCAAAGCATACTGCGATTGTTTCGGTATCAATTTACATGCCATTGCACCAGGAGTAAGCCGAGCGAACGGGCAAGTCGAAAGAGTAATGAGTACATTGAAAAACGCGCTAACGATGATTAAAAACTATGACACCGAACACTGGCAAACGGCTTTAGAAGCCCTTCAACTTGCATTTAACTGCACCCCACACAGAATAACAGGGGTTGCACCACTTACTCTCCTAACACGCCGTCAACATTGTGTACCACCGGAACTTCTAAGACTGGTAAGCATCGATAGTGAGTTAATTGATTTTGATATGCTAGACCAGCATGTGCAACAGAAAATGGCAGCTGCAGGTCAGTATGACAAACAGCGCTTTGATAAGAACAAAGCCAAACTGCGCCCATTCCAGAGAGGTGACTATATACTTATCAAAAACAACCCCAGAAACCAAACGTCTCTGGATCTGAAATACAGCGAGCCCTACGAGATCTACAGAATATTGGACAATGATCGATACATGGTGAAACGTGTGACAGGCAGAGGGCGGCCACGCAAGGTTGCTCATGATCAACTGCGCCGAGCACCTCAACCTGGTGATCAAGAAACCGTGTCGACGAGCGTCAACAATGACACACAACGGCAGACTCGCTCAGCAACGGCGGAGCAGCGGGCCCAGCTCGTCAACGCACCAATTGAACCATTGCCGTCCACGTCACAAGCTGCCCAGCTATTGGATGCCTAAACAATCTGGTTAGTGTCCTTTTATCTGTTTTTCATTGACAGATACAGATAATGCCAGATGAACGAAATAATAACAAGAATAATTGTTGGCTATATGTAACTGAATGCATTAGCATATTAGTCAATGATTAATATTTTTAAAGACTGCACATGTCATTGATCCCTTTGTTCCTTTTCTATGTACAAATTGTTTTCAGAGCCTCTGGGGACCACGGTCATAAAACAAAGGCCTAGACCCCAGCACCGTCCTTCCCATATCCATTAGAGCCCCTGTGGATCACGGCGTACAGGACCGCTCAGCGCCACAGCATCATCCCTGTCTACGAGAAATATTATACTAATGCAAGTATGCGTGGAGCATTTGCATTAACACAACAACTAGACCCCAGCGCCGTCCTTCCCATATCCATTAGAGCCCCTGTGGATCACGGCGTACAGGACCGCTCAGCGCCACAGCATCATCCCTGTCTACGAGAAATATTATACTAATGCAAGTATGCGTGGAGCATTTGCATTAACACAACAACTAGACCCCAGCGCCGTCCTTCCCATATCCATTAGAGCCCCTGTGGATCACGGCGTACAGGACCGCTCAGCGCCACAGCATCATCCCTGTCTACGAGAAATATTATACTAATGCAAGTATGCGTGGAGCATTTGCATTAACACAACAACTAAATATATTGTGCAAGTATGAAAAAAAAAAAAAAAAAAAAAAAAAAATTTGCTCACTTTTCTATACAGCATCTACATCCTATTCTCCTATTCATCATCATCACCACCATCCACATCATCATCAACCCACTGCTAGGCATAGGCCTCTGCTTTTGGCTTTAATTCTATTATCCTATTATTATGAGCTTCCAACAATTTTGACAAACTTTGAAGCTTTGTGCTAACTGCTAACCCATCAGCAACCTATATCGTGCTTTCTAATGTATTTGGTGTGTGCATAATATAGTTGATAACTTGATGGCTGGAGTCATTATCATGAAGCTTATTAATTTCAAACAATTATAATTTCTCAACATAAGATCACTTGACAAGTTACTGCAACCAAGTTATCAGCTAGTGTACCTGTCTACGGATACCTAGCTCAGAAAAACTATTTCTTTTCCAGTACCGTGACTGGTGCAGAGCACGCACCGTCTCGCAGAATGGCCGTGTCGACGCAAGACCATATGCTTACTTAAGAAATTACTTGTCATTATTAATTTGTATTTAAATAATTGGTCCTAAAATCTTATCTTGATTTATAATTTGTTATAATAAGTTTAGTGTTATGTTTTACAGTAAATCAATAAATTAATAAACTAATTTGAACTGGTTTCCGAGTCTGAACATCGGCCGCCATTTTGACAGCGACCACCGGCGGATGTTTGGACTCGAATTTAAAATTAAACTCGATTATAAATAAACTTAAGGCTAAAATTAACTCATAAAAATTATTGATGGACTTAATTAATTTTGTTAATGTAAAAAGTTAATGCGTTAAAAATATTAGAATTAATAATCATATTTTGACTAAACTAGCGCCCGACGCCATATTTGAGTGGTGTTCGGTCGGAGTGAATTGAAACGATTGGCATAGCGGGTGCCGCATTATCAGTCGAGCCTTTTGAGAGGTAAGACGGTGTAAGCGTTGGATTGCAGTTGAAATCTTGTGAGTACCTTTTTAGAAATTACTATTATTTTGATCTGTAATTGACTAGGATTAAAGCTTGTAAAATAAAACGAGTGTATTTCAATATTGGGTGTTATTATTTGCAATGAGCGATTCGGGTGATAGGGATAGTGACGTCAGCGATGCTGACGTCACTCTTTCTAAAAACCCCGCTGGAAAAACCTCTACGTTATATATCATATACGTAGAAATTGCAAAGAAATTGGAGTTTATTACAATTACAATACCCTAAGGTAAGATAAAATTAGATTAAGCCAATACCCATCATTTGTTGGGATGACTTGAATTCAATGATGGAGGCCTTTGCCCAGTAGTGGGACAATTTTTTTCACTTTTCTATTGAATGCGAGATCGTGGTCCAATCCTCAAATAATGGCCTAACTACTGATAATGTAATTTTACAACTTTGATAGTTTTAATTTTATTTTGTTGATTTTTGTGTGTTGTTATGTATTTTATTTTTTGTGTGTTTATTTGTGATGAATATAAGTGTCCTTTTATGATATTTTTCTTGATATTATCCAATATTTTTGACGCATTAAGGGAGAAAAGAGCTTGACACTTGCTGAGTTTCTTGCAGGTTCTTCTCAGTACAAGGTTGCCCGCCCAGAGTAGACCTACGAAGCGATGGCTTATGCCATCGATTGTTATTATTCGAATCATTATCATTATCATTATCATCGAATGTCATTAGTGACATTCATAAGAGCTATTTGTAGCCTGAACTGAATAAATGATTTTGAATTTAGATTGACTTAGGCTTCACAAGAGCATAATTATTAGCTTTTTAGTCGGTTAAGAAAATAGTTAAAATTTTGTTATTCCAATATTCATGAATTCGAACTTCGTAATGCCGAATAAGTGAAATTCTCCCATTTGTGTTTTGTGTCTCTACTGACAATGGGTGTGACTTCTTGTTCAGGCCATTTACATCATTATTTTGACAAACAGCCAAGTATATATTATCTAAGATTATTCAATCTCCCAAAATATAAATTCTCATTTGCCGCAGACGACGGACACTAGTTGCAAATAAATTATGATTCCTTCACACTTTATATAGGTCTTACCCCTAAACAAAGACAAATTCACTTTTTCACAGTTCCGGCCGGAATGACACCGATAAATCCTTATTTTCCTAAAATGGGTCGAGGATCTGAGTTTTCTGAGGCGTTAGGTACGTTACTTTGTTTTCTCGTTTTTTTCCTTCTATAGAGCTTTCAGCTGTCATTGTGTGTATGCTTTAAATAATTGAATGTTATGTATATATACGGATCACACGACTCACGTTGAGGTGAGCAAGACACGTGGCTAGACGGAGAGATGGCAGATGGACCCGTTCGGGAACAGAGTGGTGGCTAAGAAATGTTCATCGATCGGTGGGCAGACCTCCAGTTTGGTGGCCGGACGACCTAGCCCGGGTGGCAGGCAGGGGATGGATGACGATGGCGCAGGGTCGCGAAGAGTGATGTGTGAGGGAAGAGGCCTATGCCCTGCAGTGGGCGGAAGTGGACTGATGATACATGTATGTATGTGTCACTAGACACATACATACATGACATATATACATAGTGTATAGTTCGAATGGTGAAGTGGCTTACGCTTTCGATTGCGATCTTGCAAGCTAAGCTCTTTAAAGTGTTGGTACTCATCCGCTCACTCATAAGATGCTTATGTTATTTTTGTTTTGTTTTAGTTCGAAAACCTGTCACTTATCAAGCAGTTGAGTCCAGAAATAACACACTTGGCTGTAGGGTACGGGGACACGCTCTTGTGTGTGATGCCGTTCCCTCTAGAAAATCTCCGAAGGTGATTCCTTTCACACGACTTGAGGAACCCTTTAAGTTTCTCGCCGCCCCCAAAAAAAGCCAGGTGAGGCTATAACAGCGTACTCTCTCCAAAAAAAATGATGCTTCTGAAGATGGAAAGCTGGTCTTCATAGTAAACTGAGAGCATGTGAGCTTACCATCAGCATAAATAATGAATTGACGCGGGTTGCCTAGCTTTCAAGCTGTCGCGTTTTGTGTCGAGGTCAGTTTAACGCTGCTTTTCGAAATCATGACCTTGCCTCTTCCTCTTTGATAGTAAGATCATTGATTAGAAGATGTTTGGGTTCACGATTTTAGTAAGACATTAAAATGCCTCAATTTGCAGTTTGTTAGCTACATAACGTCTATAAGGAAAACCGGTCAGTCGGTAAACCCCAGAGGTTGATTAGCCGTGTTTATAAATACGCAAACATTGACAGCTCATAAAGATGAACAAACAACCCTAACAGATAGACATAAAGTCTATTTTACTGTAAATGTTTTTTTGTCCGATGCGATAAATATTGTTTTGAAATCTAAGTAAATTTTTAAGAAAAATCGCGTAACCATATTGTTGGTTGGGGTCATTTAAACTAATCAATTTTTTCATTGCAATTGTTAAGTGAGGATCTCAATGGCACAGTGGTTAAATCGCCCGATCTGCTAAGGTGAAGCAACATTCGGAAAGGCCGGTCATCTGATGGGTGACCAAAAGTGTATTATCTCGAACCCCTCCGTTCTTCGGAAGGCACGTAGCAGTCGTTAACAACCATTAATTCCAGCCCGCGTGGTGGTTTTATGGCCCGGTCTCCCTATCCATCCATAGAAAAGTCTCGTGCCCTAGCAGTGGGGGGGGCATAAAAATGGTGATGATGATTACTTCATAAGTTCCAATGAGTTCATGATGTTCCAAATCAAGATTTTTAATAAACACATAAATAATAATTTAAAAAATTTTATCTTTCTTTTTTGGTCACCAGTAGACGCTGTTTCAATGCCATAAATAATGGTTAACGTGATCGAATAGTGAATATTAGTGGCACTATTAAAATTAAAATAACAGTATTTATCGTAACATTGCCGGTATGTTTTGCGACGTTATATCAAAATGTTATAGGAGTTGTGAAAACACTGCAACAATACTGCTTTATGAGCTGATGGTAACCCACCAGGCGTTTATAAAGTGGCTAAGATTTCATGTTTGTCAAGTCGAGCTACTCTTATAAGAATCAAGTGAAAACAAATCTCCAGGAAAGCGCGGCGCGATCCGAAACTCATTATTCTTTATGCAAATGTGAGTAACATCTGCCCACAGCGATTCCCTGAATATGGAAACACACATTTCTGTAAAGACGTAGTCACATAATCGTTTACTTGCAACAGAACATTGAACATTCGTTTGCTCTACGATTTGTTACAACTTGCTTCAACTACATAAAAAATATTATAAAATGACAAACGACGTTATAATTTTTGCCCTTCGAAATATTTTACGGACACGACAAGACACAGCCACTAAAGCTTTAAGAAATTATTATTTTAATGACATTTTTTTTTTCCATCAAAAAAGTTTTTTGTGAACAATCATTTCATGAGGCGTGTGTCCCTACACAAGCGCAGGCTGTACTTCGACGAAGAGTAAAAGCAAAACAAAAGGGATGTTTTAAGTAAAATTTACTTTATTATTATACAAACCCGGTCAATACATCGAAAAATCCGAAACACTGCCTGATTTGGGAATTGGGAATTGGGGATCTTCAGATATCAGGCCGAACACTTTGACACTCAACCACCGAGAAAGGCACACATTTTTTTTGACCATCATCATTTCACTTAAAATACGTCTACTACTGGACAAAGGCCTCCCCTATGGATCTCCACAACGACCGGTTTTGTGCTGCTCGCATCCAGCGGCTTCTCGCGACCTTTACTAGATCGTCGGTCCATCTTGTTTCACACTACGTTTTCCGGTGCGCGGACGCCACTCGAGATCTGTTCAGCCCTCCAGCGGCCATCAATCTTGCGAGCGATGCGCCCTGTCTGGCGACACACAAGTTGCTTTTTGAACTAATAATAACTAAGTAACTATCAAATAAATAAATAAAAAAATAATAAGCGAAAAGTGTCCTGATTCCTAACCTAAAAAATTATACAATGTCTATACAGTGGAATGTAACACATATTATACACTCCATCTCTAAAGTAACTTTAACTTGCTTGACACTAAGCTTTATTCTCACGTATTAATATATTGATAAATGTAGTATTCGTTTGAACGTTACACTACTAGTAAACACTCTTGTGAATGTGCCTTAAGAATAAATTTGGAAATGTTGGGGACTCCGCGAAGTGAACAACAGAAAAGTTGACAAGTTTTATTTAAACTTTTAGGATATCAGTAGTTATTGAAACCTTTTTCTTTTCCAAGGATTTTTATTATAAGGTGATAAAAAATATGTAATATGCTCAGGTAGATATATATTTTTATTTGATGAGTATTCGATTGCTACGGTTATCAAGGCTCAGTGGCTAGCGCCTTCGGATCTCGTAAGTCAAGCAACTTTTGGAATGGCAGATCTAATACTAGCTCTTATTAGCAGTACATTAAAAGTAAATAAACAAACACACTTGCAATAATAAGATCTTAATCATATTTATTTAAAAATTTCAGGTGTGTAAATAAAACCAAACTCAATATGCTGACCCGTTAGGCTGCTACACAGAGTACTGAGCTCAAGCTTAGACAGGCACTACATGAGTTAAAAGCGTCACAAGAATCATGCAATCAGCTGCTACGGGAGAGAGACGCGAGTGAGATGGAAATAAAGTCAATGATTGACAGAAACTCACTGCTCAAAAGTGAATTAGGCCAACTACATATTCAACACCAGGATGTGCTTCACCAGCGTGACCAACATCAAGATGTGATCTCCACCTTTGAGCAGCAATACAACACCTATGAAAGGGCACTGGACCGCATCACTGAGTTGGAAATAGACCTTAGTGTGGCCAATCGCCATATTTCTCAACTTATTGAGTCGCAGAAACAGCATGAAGTGGACCAGACACAATCATTATTTGATGAGCTTATAGCATCACCTGGTGGAACATCAGTACAGGAACTCCCGCAAACCAACCAAAAAACTAGTATTAGCAAAATTAAAATTAAAAAGTATGTAAAAATTAATAAATTTATAAGGAAAACTGAGAAGTTGATTAAAAAAAACAACTGTTTTTATAATAGAATAGAATAGAATAGAAAAGTTTTTTATTAACTACACACTTAATTATAATACAACATAAATATAATAATACAACAATAAACGAGAAAAAAAAAATATTAGAACAGGCAGTGTGAAGTTAAAGGGCCCTGTCTCAGCATAAGCTGCTGTGTCGTTCATGGATGTTCAGAATGACACAGTAGCGCTGTTATTCTGACAGGGCCTGAATATTTATAGGTAGTACAGGTGAACAGACAAAAGAAAAGAAATTAACAAACAAAAAATAAAATTAAATAATAAATTACATTAAAGACAATAAGAAAAGAAAAATAAAAACACAAACAAATGAACATAAACATAAAAAAAATGAATGAATATAAAAACATTGCTCTTAGAAAGGAACGTATTAGCCTTATTGATTCCTTAGATATATATAATAGTAAATTGATGGAAAGTAGACAAATGTATGACCGGGACACTAAACAATTACAAACTGATATCCAACGGTTACACGAGTCACTTGACATGATGACCAAAAAAATATTCAATATCCCAAAAACAGATTGAGGAACATATCAAATCAGCCACAGAGTTAGTTGATCTATGCAAGTACAATGCTGATCGGTACAACTCATTAATAAGTAATGAAATTAACATATGCAAAGAGTCTTTATCGCTGAACTCTAATATTCAAATAAAGTCACAAAACTTGTCTGTTTTGGTTCCCAGTCCTACATCAGCCTCTCCTCAAACAATACATAAACCTAATGTAACTAAATTAGTAAGAAAAACAGTTATTTACTCAGATAAACTTGGTCAGGGCTTAGGGTTGCTTATGAATGCAAATCTTAACCATCCAATGACGAATATTTGTACTCCAGGTCAATCATTTAATGCTATAGTAAATAACATATCACAGGATTCACTGAATAGTTCCACTAATGTCATTGTATTGTGTGGTGACAGCTCACATACTAGAAAACGTGACAATATAAATAATTTTAATATTTTGATTAAACTGCAATCAGATACGAATTGCAGGTTAATAGTTAGCTCTTTTCCCTATTGTACAAATTTAACCTGGGAACAAAACAAGCGTATTTATGACTTAAATTTATTACTGTTTAATTTGACTTGTCGTCATAGTGACACTATTTTATATTTCGATATTAATAAATTTATTAATAACTTTAGTTAGATGTCAGATACTATGTATCTTTCTAATAAATGTAGGACTCAGATAGCTAATTTGTTATCTTTTAATATACATGATACAGTTATAGGTGGTATAACTAAGTCTTTTCATAATAACAACTCAATCATTAGTAGTTCTACTAATGCAATTTTTACAACTAGTAATAAGGTTACAACCTCAGGTTTAAACTGAGGTCTAAGACAAAAGCCAAGCCCACATCCATTACTATTATACATCAAAATATTCAGAGTTTGGCTGGCAAGGACTTACAATTAGAATTATTAGCAAAAAGTCAGGTAATTTATGTATTTTGTAAAACTGAGCATTGGTTAAGAAGTCATGATAGATCATTCGATGTAAATAATTTCCAACTAGCACGTACGTGTACGCGTACGTGTAAAGCTCAGCTATTCACGGCGGTTCTCTAATATTAGTAAGAAGCAATATTAAATACAAAAATCGCAACGACATTGTAGACCTATCAGTGGAGCGTAACATTGAACTATCGTGTGTGGAGTTCAATAGTTTTGTAATAGTGTGTGTATACCGACCCCCATCGGCCAATTTTAATATTTTTGAATCAGTAATGGAAGATGTACTTAGAAAATTAAAATTAAAAAAGAAATTTGTTTTAGTATGTGGAGATTTTAATATAAATATTTTAGAAAAAACTTCAACGAGTCACTTCACTTCTTGCCTTTATTTAAATGTTTTAATCTTTCAAATCTATTTCTCGAACCCACTAGAATAACTTCACATTCGGCCACTTGTCTCGATAATATTTTTACAGACTATGCCCCTGTTTCTAAGTCACTTATTAGTAATCTTATGCCTGACCATTGCGGTTTGAAAGTGACCTATGATTTTGATATTAGGGATGAACCAAAAATAGTGAACTGTAAACCAGTTACAAAAGAGCGAATGGAGTGTTTCAAAAATAGTATAGCTTGTAAAATTGATGCATTGCCCTTTGTACAAGATGATCCAGATGTACTTTACAGTAATCTTTTTAACTTAATTAAGACCGGATACAACCATGTGTTTACACCAAAAACAATAAAAATTACTCATAAACTTAAGTTCTGTGACTGGGCCACGACTGGTATTTATAAAAGTAGAAATAAATTGTATGATTTATATAGTTCAAAACAATATAACCAAAATGTTAATTTTGCGCAATATGTAAAGAATTATTCGAAAATGGTCAGCTGAGATAGAGAAGAAAAATAGATTAAGATCAAAAAAATTACCTTTCTCAAGCGCAAATTAAATATATTTCATTTCATTTCATTTAATTTCAAATGTTTAAAAAAGTGTGCACAGTATCTAATCTAATTTAACCTTAAAGAAAAAATTAAAAAGTCTAACAATCAAATTAAAGCCGCTTGGAACATTATAAACAATAATTCTCTACGAAAACACCTCTAAAAATCATTAATGCTAAAATTACAATGAAATTACTTACTATATGTTTTGAAATCACTCAAATATATTGGTAACGTCAATATTCGTAATTTAGTTGCGGCATATTTTGATAACTGAAACCAATAATTAAATAAAAATATTTTTTTAGATTCCGCAAATCCGAAAATTGAGACCGCAAAATAAGCAGAATCTAAAAAAATATTTTTATGAAATTACTCGCTTTAGTAGAAAGTTGATGTATTTTTTCAAAGTGTCGCCTTAAGCAGAGGTCACGATACCTAACATTTGAATGTTTACAACAAAATTGCCAATAAAAGAATTATATAGAAATATTTGTAAAAGTTCCTTTTGATAAAAATCCTTTTCGCAAAGAATTTATTTTACCAGTTCCGAAGTTTCTCGTACATAGATGTCAATAGCATACGCGTTTGTGCCGGCCTCACCGCCTGCCAGAAGATTGCATGCACTATGCATTAGGTTTATCCGCTATGCAGCTTAGGGCTTTGGTCGTTACTCGACGGGACGCAGCGCCTATATATTGATACTGACAGTTGTAAAAACCAATAAGATTCTTTTGTCAATCACAACAAATTTCCATTTTGTTATCCGAGAGAGAGAGAGTGTGAGAGAGAGAGAGAGAGAGAGAGAGAGACACACACACAGAGAGGGGGGAGATAGATAGCGAGAGGGGGGAGAGAGAGAGAGATTTATTGACCACACAGTATTCTGGCGGAGCCTGCCGCCGCCGGCGCGCGGTGCACAACATAATAATAAAAACATACAAACATTTACTTAATTATACATGAAATTTATGTCTATATATAGTTTCTCCCAGTTTAACAATTAGGAAAAACCATATATAGACACAAATATAAACGCTCCAAACACATAGGTACAATACAAATACATTCGAAACAAAAGAGAGACAAAAAAAAAGAAAAAACACAAATGTTGGCAGAAAGACCAAGACTCCTTAGCAATTACAATTGGGTATAAATAAATAAAAACAACAACTGTCCATTCGTGAAGTACTTGTCTAGGATAAAGAATGATGTTTCTGCTACGTAGCGCCACGCGGCACCATTTATGCCACGTCTTACTGCAATAAGCAATGAAGTGCTTATCTGGTTGATTTTACTTAAAAGTTTACCTAAAGGTGCTTTACAGCTGCGTTAAGCGTTTGATTTTAACTTTGACTTGTAATTGTACATCCCTGCCAACCTTACGAAGAGTAATATAACCAAATAAGCCACTGTTAGCCAGCCACCCCACACATATTTTTCTCCATCAAAAGAAGGTCGGTTAGATAGTTGAGTTAATTATTGGTGTTGGCACGTAACGGTGATGCACAGTGGTTTTTAGTGGGTGACCCCTTCAGCTCCCAAATTCCTGTCGAGACCCTCCGGCCCGGGCAGAGAGGTGGGAGCTGGAGGAGAGAACCCCACGTAACCTCGGTACTCGGATGACAAGCTTTCCACTGTTAAAACAAGGAGGTAGTTAAAAAGTTAGAGTATTAGTATTACTTCACAATGAAATACAAAGCATCTTAAGTAAATATCTTTTTTCATAAAAGAGACAATGTATTACGCATCCACTGCGCCCGGGGAGACGCCAAATGGTTTTTTAGAGGTAAGCGTCCACATGTCAGCATCGAACGCATCGGCCGCATCGCTTCAAACGGATTGTAGTATTCTTTGTATAGAGAGTCATACAAGTGCGTGCACTGATCCGCTAGGTACGGATCGCACATCGGCAATGCCGACACCGATGCTCCGAGGGGCAACTTTTGCGTTGCGTGCCGATGACGTCATAACGATCAGTGGACTCGCTCCGCGCGCTCGTATTTATGTCGTGTATCCAGATTTTGTTTCCTTTTTTTAGATCTTCTAACAAACAAGCAATAACGACTTGTTCTTCTTCGCTTTCCTCCATTCTCACAAACACTTTCCGCACGTACGATCACTACGAAAATCCGAATGAAGTGGCAACGGCAATCCGATTGCTGGTACTTGCGTCAGCAAATCTGATCGCTGCCGATACAGTGGACGCACTGTGAAAAACTGATCAGTTTACTGCGATGCGTCCGATGCGGACATGTGGACGCTTACCTTAGGACTATCCCACAAAAACCTCTTGCACTTCGCCTATGTGCTGCCAGGATGATCAGAGGCTGTTATAAACAAACACTGGTGTCAATAGTAAATACCTCAACAACAGCTCATTTTTATGTCCCCACTGCTGGCGCACATACATTCCCTATGAAGGGATAGGAAGAACGGGCCATAAACCACCACGCGGGCCCATTGCAGCCGGGACCAACGTCTTCACGTGCCTTCCGAAGCCTGGAGGAGTTCGAGATGATACATTTTTAGTCACTCATAAGAAAACCGGTTCCGAAAGTTCCTTAACCTCAGCACTCGCAGACCGGGCGCGTTAACCACTGCGCCATCGAGCTTCTCCCAACCTGCCACTACTGCTTCTACTAGTAAATACCTGCCTCTATCGGAGGCTCCTATTTTCAATCCACTCCTAAGCAAATCCTGGGCCTGATTTGGACCTAGGTGTCAATAACTTGTTCCCGCATAGATTGGGTCAAGGATGCATGCCCTGTGCGTCGTGCTAATCCACTCACGTTAGTACACTGGGCTTTAGTGGGCCGCCCGTCACACAGTAACAGAAATAAAGGACTTGTTTTAACCGCCTCTATGGTCTAGTGGTGTTAAGGGTTCAATTCCCAGCGGGGGGTACATACTGTGTGTGTACTCGGTTTGGTTGGTGGTAGGGCTTGTTTGCCCGCCTGGCTAGCTACCACCATCTTATCCAAATATGTCGCCATGACATCAATGTTTGTAGCATTGTTGTGTTCCGGCAGCTAGTGATAACATAGCCAGTGCCTCAGTAAAGTGCGCCTCCACTTTCGGCCTTATCATCACTTAACATCAGGTTAGGTGAAAACCAAATGCTTACACGTAAGATATATTTGAAAAAAAAAAGTTTTAATTGTAATTTTAGTTTAACCCCGATAATTTTTTGACTTCTCTTTTTTTGGACCTTTATGTTGACAGCCAAGAATAAGTATCAACTGAACCTAGGCTAGTCACTTTAAAATGTGCCTTTGTAACAAAAAACCTCAATATCTCGATTATATGGTACTTTCAGTTTTTCAGTTTCACGCACGGTCTGGTATTACCAAACTCCCTATAAACCCATACCTACTTTGCCACATGAAAATGCAATAATTATGATTGAAACATTTGCTGGGGTCTGCACTCAGCAGATGTTTTATCATTGTTATTGGCACCACTAACATCATGTTCCTGCTTTTATAGCGTTCGCTTCGGTGTAAACTCTGCCGCATATCAAGTACTTCGTCACTGTGTCGGGTGGCGTAAGTGACGGCAACACTTGCTCTATGAATTAGGCAGTGCTGTACCACGTCAGCGGAATAAGCTGTCCGCTAGATAATAGATAGGTATGTTTACTACAACTTGGATGAGATCAAAGCGACAGCCTCTTGTGACAAACTTGTTTTCATCGCCAGCTCATTTTATGTCCGCACTGCTGGGGCACGAGCCTGCTATGGATGAAAACACAGGGAGATGCCATAAACCATCACGCGGGCCCATTGGTGGTGTTTATCACATCACAGGCTCATTTTATGTAGAAACAGATGTAGAATTAAAGAATGTAAAGACATACAACGGTTCTAGATACTGAATCAATGTGGTCTTGATTTTCTTCCCTGAGGCGAATGTTAAGAGTTATAGCGTACTGTCGAAGATTGTTAAGTTTAAGGAAGTCTGAGCAAGATCGTGTCATAATGATAATAACCTTACCAGTGAAGAGATAGACGAAGCTCTATTTACCTGTGTAAGACAGTCAGAGCATGAAGAATTTCATTCAGATTTAGAAGATTATTTAATAAATGGAAATATCAAGAAGGCGAATAAACTTTATTCTTTGACTTCATATTTAGACAATAGAGGAATTAGGAGGGTTCATCTTTCTAAATTGTTAGTTGAAGAAGCACATGCTAGGACTATGCACAGAGGACCACAGCTTGTGATAACGTATTTGCGTGCAAACTATTGGGTATTAGGTGTCAAGAACCTTACAAAAGATCACTACCGCAAATGTGTAACATGTGCCAGATACAACGCAGTCGGTAATTTGCAACTAATGGGACAGCTACCGTCCTCAAAGATCAATATTGGCCGACCGTTTTTAAGGTCGGGAGTGAATTTCGCGGGTCCGATCAATATCAGAGTTTGTAAGGGCCGCGGTAATAAGTCCTACAACGGCTATATTTGTGTGTTTATTTGTATGTCAACACGAGCCATCCACGAGCTTATCATCTCGCAGAGCTGAGTATCTCTAACTGTCGGAACACAACAAAGCTACTATTTTGGTAAGAAACCTAGATAAGATAGAGGTAGGCGGGGGATCAGGACAAGGCCTACCAAGAACTTCACGCTGGAAACCGAATTTGGAACCAGGGCTGTGAATACCGTTAAAAAATTGGTATCGATGCTTAGTGCTGTCAAACGAAGTTACCGGTAAAAAAAGTACCGGTATGCTTGGTATCGTTACCTGGATGGCATTTTACCGATAAAATAACTAGACGTCATAAGCGCTCTAAAGCGCAATATTAAACGAAAAAGTTAGCGATACCTTTCTAGATAACGCCACCTGCATTACCGGTACCAAGTTACCTTACTTACTGGTACTTATAGTGGGAATTTGGTAACGGTGTCAAGCCCTGCTAGGGACCAATGTTTGAGACCAGTGATCTAACCACTAGTCTCGAGATCAGATGAAAGAGAGAATGTTGACACACAAGAAAATCCCTTCTTTCCATGTGTGACGCCTACATTCTTTAAAATAATGATACAAGTCTTTAACTTCACCGTACATTTTTGCTGACAATGACAGCATGAGAAATGGTAAATACCAAAACGCAAGTCAAATTCCCACCCGAAACGCCTTATATTAAGGAATTAAGCTGTGCCAGTTAAATATCATAATAAAGAATTGTCTGGCAAATTATTTTTTCTACCGAGAACAACACAGAGAAGAGAGAAAAAAAAGGATAAATTGCGTACTTGCTCTTGGCAGAGCAGTCGTTATGAGAAAGTTTTATGTTATACGCTTTATCACGGGATGAACGGAGGTGCGAAGGGGTACTTCGGTAACTCGCAACTGTTTAGGAACACGGACGAACTCGTATTAATCATGTGGCCGGGATCGATTCGAGTGTGCTATTGTTGCTAGTTGGTTTTCCCGTGAGAGTTCAACTAAAATCGAACCGGAAAAGGACAAAATGGCAAATGATAGTAAACGTATTTAAGAGAGAAGCTCGTCGGAGGGTTAACACGATGAAGTTAAGTAACTTTCGCAAAGGCCGCTAAATGGATGGGTGTCCAAAAATGTATCATCTCGATCTCCTCCGTGCTTCGGTGGGCAAGTAAGCCGCTGGTCCCGGCTGCAACAGCAGTCGTTAACAACCACCACACCGCACTGGGCCCGCGTGGTAGTTTACGGCCCGTTCTCCCTGTAGTGTAAACGTCCATAGGGAAGGCTCGTACCGTTATCGGTTAACTTTTTAATTATTATATTATATTATGTCATTTAGCCAGAATTCGTTAGCCATCGTGCTATCGAGCTGCACGCTTTAATATAATAAAAAAACAAACCAATAGTACCCCCACAGAGGCTCGGGAAGGAGAAATATCTTAAGATCTGTTTTGTCTTAAGAAGTTAAGTAAATAAAAGCCTTTTTTCGTATAAATAATGACATGTTTAGTAAGGGACATTGACATAGATACTTTGTTTCATAACTTCCTCGGAAGATGATAACATGCAATGACTCAAATAAGTTGACCAGACTGTTATCTGCGAGTTCTATACAACGTCCTATTGAATCCCGCAAAACCTGAAATTTGTTGGTTCAGAATCGAGAGTAGAATCCAATACAATAATTAAAAATGTTTTTGTTTTGTTTATATAATTTTAACGCAAATTTTGTTGTGACAATTTTTTCAACATTATTTTGTGTTTTTGTAATTTTTTTCCTTTGAAAGGCAAAGGCGCCCATTCAATGTCAACAACTACTGTCATAAACATCCGATCATAATATTTTTACAAATACTAAAGTTCAGTTAAAAAGTAGTCTATTTATAAAATGTTTTTGTACGACTATAATTTTGACTTGATCATACTAAAATGTTTTTGTTTTGTTTACATAATTTACACGCAAATTTAGTTGCGAAACAAATTACAAAAACACAAATGTTGAAAAAAATTCCACGAGCAGGATTTGAACCTGCATCCTTCTGACATACCGGATCAGGTGCTCTCCCAATTGAGCTATCGCGGTTCTAACCAGCCCCCGAAATTTTTCAACACTATTTTTTTTTTCTTTGAAAGCCAAAGGCGCCCATTCAATGTCAACAACTACCATCATTAACACCCGATCATAATATTTTTACAAATACTAAAGATCAGTTAAGAAGTAGGCAAGCTATGTTGTGTTGTGTTGTGTTATGTATGGTGTTAATGACGGTAGGGTGTAAGTTCAAATCCTGCTCGTGGAATTTTTTTCAACATTTGTGTTTTTGTAAATTTAGTTTAACAAATTATTTAATTAATTAATTAAAAAAAGATGTTGGGTTGTCTGAGCTTTTACACAATTTCATTGACACGTTGTATAACTGCCGTTCTATTGTTATGGCTAAATTACAACTCTGTCTATTGAATTTGTTAACTATCCGTATTCATTCGATTACGTTTACGAAAACTAAAATTTAGGATGGTATTGAAGCAGCGCTACCTGGCGGCATACGAGAAGAGTCAAAATTTTGCCAAACAAATTTCGTTTACGTGATCGAATGAAACTCGCATTCGGCACCCTGTAGGATGTGGTATACTTTTTTTTTTTTTTTTTTTTTGGAGAGAGTTTGCTGATTGCCGCTGCGGCATTTTCAGCTTCACCGGGCTTTTTGGGGGCGGCGAGGAACGTAAAGGGTCCCTCAAGCCGTGTGAAACGAATCACCTTCAGAGGTTATCTAGAGGGAACGGCATCGCGCACAAGTGCGCGTCCCCGTGCCCTACTAGATTCTCCGAAGGGTTCGGATCGGATCGGGGAGCGGAGCAACCCGAGGGCGCCTCTAAAGGCACGGACCTCGGCTCGGGTTGACCGGGCCGTGGAGGAGGAGAGAACCGACCAGGTACATGTCTGTACCTGGTATAGAGCGTGTGTGAACCGGTTCTTCGTACCCTTGTTCTACGAGTACGGTGTCTTGGGCCTAAACTGGTGTGCATGTTTAGTGTATTCTGTAAATGTGTGCTGTCATTTAGAGGATCGGGCGGGGATGTGGTATACGCATCCTACAACGCTGTTTCCTGGCCGCTAACATAAGGTTTTTAATTGCAAATAGGACTCTCAAAGTCGGCAACGCATAGGCGATGAACACTCCCATCAGGTGACTAGCCTGCTCGATTGCCGTGTGGTCTAGTGGTTAAAACCACTGTTCTCAAACCCAGAGTTCCGGGTTCGATTCCCAGCGAGGGTCCACGTTTGTGTACTCGGTTTGCCGCATGTAGATAGAAAATAAACTGAGCGTAGATATATGTAGTAGTGTTCTATTTCAACAGTATATAATATAGAAGCTTCGATGCTTCCCCCAAGGTTCAAACTTACATTTTAGAGATCGTAGGTATCGTGGAATTCGAATCAGAAAATTATATCTACAAAACCGTTTAAATAGAAGGCAGCAAAATGGAGCCAATAAATGATTATTCGTCCGGATAAAGATGGCTTGACCGACTCTACGGATGGGCGTCAGCTGCTAAAGTATGAAGCAGGAATGTTTAAAAATCCTACTAATATTATAAACGCGAAAGTTTGTAAGTATGGATGGACGTTTGTTACTCTTTCACGTAATAACTACTGAATGGATTTTAATGAAACTTTCCTCATATACAGACCATGACCCAAACCAGCATAAAGGATACTTCTTTTTTTTTTTGCTGTAGTCTTCGCGAACGAAGTCTCGGGCAACAACTAGTAAATATTATTTAGTTTATAAGTTGTTTTTTTTTGTATTTTAGGGAGAAGCTCGATGTCGCGGTGGTCAACGCGCTTAGTCTGCGTTTACTGAAGTAAAGCAACTTTCGCAAAGGCCGGTCATCTGATGGGTGACCAAAAATGTATCGTATCGAGCACGATGATACATTTCCTGCTTAGGATTTCCTCCGTGCTTCGGAAGGCACGTAAAGCCGCTAGTCCCGGCTGCATTAGCTGTCGTCAACGATTACTTTGGTGGTTTATGGCCCGTTCTCCCTTCATAGCTCGTGCCCCAGCAGTCGGGACGTAAACTGAACTAGTAATAATGTGATGTTGTCTTATTTAAAACTGTTTGTCTTTTGTATAGGTAACTAGGTGATAGGTTACTTTTATGCGATGTTTGTTATATCCAACCCCGCACCATAAATATTAATAACATATTTTCAATGATAGCGGCCTTTGTCTATAAATGGGACAGCATAAGGCTACCAGCACTGAACCCTATATCCGGAGATTCCATTATTTAAAAATCTATTAATGTTTGTAATTTTTGCAATACGTACCCTAAGAGGGTTCTTGGGACTATTTAATTCAATACATAACACCTTTGTTTATAAATGAAAAGAAGAAAAAAAACAATTTCAAAAGAGGTTTCAAAGGAGGTTTTAAAGCAGAATCACACTCCACATTGTCCCATGTAAATTGTGTAACTCTGCAGCAAAAGCGGGCTACAGGCAGTAAGAGATATTCAAATTAGATGCCCCTTATATACTGGACGCTGTTTATAACACTTTTTAAAGTCAATTTCTTTACAATAATGAATATATAGCGGCAATTGGACGCCTCGGATATTGGAGCAGTTCAATAAATTCCTTTGGATGTAGGAATTGGTGTTGTTGCTCCCCTCCCTTCGCGATGTGATATATCTACTACCTATTTTAATATACTTTTATAAATAGAGTTGTTTGTAATAGCTTCTTGTTTCCTTACTTTTCACCACTAATAAGCGTTTTTATTTATAAGGTAGAAGTCAAAATCTTAACTAAATATGTTGCCATGCCATCAATGTTTGTAGCATTGTTGTGTTCCGGCAGTTAGATATAAACTAGCCAGTGTCTCACTAGTTGAGGATCCCGGGTGAAGTACCTACGCTTCCACCCACGACTTTATCGTCACTTATCATCAGGTGAGATGAAGGCAAAGTGCTTACCCGTAAGGATCTTTTAAAAAAATACACTTTAATGTACATTCATGAATTACGTAGTTGCTCACCCATCCGACACTCCGACATGGTGTAAGCTGCTTAACTTACACGACCGCAACACAAACAGCTGCTGCGTCACCGAGCACCTCTTATTTTAGCCATTTTTGCTAAAGCCGACATTTCAAATGGCTTGCAAAAAGTCTCGAATTGCAAGCTTTTCAGGCACAATAAAAATATGGGCGGTAGGAAAACTATTGTAAGCGACAATTTTTTTTTCTTTATTTGAAATTGATTGGCATTGTTGTAGTTAAGTAACATTCGCAAAGGCCGGTCATCGGATGAGTGACCAAAAATGTATCATCTCGAGCTCCTTCGTGCTTCGAAAGGCACGTAAAGCTGTTGGTCCTGGCGGCATTAGCAGTCGTTATCCAACCAACCAATCCGCACTGGGCCCGAGCGGTGGTTTATGGCTCGTTCTCCTTATCCATCTATAGGCCCCAGCAGTGGGGACATAAAAATGAGCTGGTGAAGATGATGATGACTGGTTAGTTACTGTACTTATGTAAAGCATGTGGAGAGGAAACGGAGTCAATACAACACCTACTGTGTGACTGCGACTCTCTGGCTAGTAAAAGAATAGGACTTCTGGGATCGGTTTATCTGAAACCAGAGGACTTCAGGCTCTTCGCCCCATAGAACCCTATCACAAATCTCCACTCTGCGTGAATAGGTATCGTTCGGACGGCCGGCGCATCGCATTTTGTAGTAATTTTGCAGTTGTATTTATCGTTTTTATCGAAATAGGATAATAAATTCATGCTTAAAAATGATAAAATCTTTATTCCACATGAAGTAACAATTATTCTGGTATAAATTTTACTCAATAATATTATCGTGGATAGGAGAAATTCACAGTTAACTTAAAGCGATTTTCGATGTGTTTTGGTTTAGAATAAAATTTATTTTCTATATAAAATTAATGATATCTAAAAATTCCGAGGCCGCTACGAACTATATGACTATATAAGAGATAACAATCAATTTTTTTTTATTTCATTTGTTTAGAACAGCAGTTCAATCTAGGAATTTTTTTGAAAGAAATTGCAGATTGTTTGGGGGCGGCGAGGAACGTAAAGGGTTCCCTCAAGCCGTGTGAAACCAATCATCTTCGGAGGTTTTCTAGAGGGAACGGCATCGCGCACTAGTGCGCGTCTCCGTGCCCTACTAGATTCTCCGAAAGGTTTGGCTCGGACCGACAATCTAGAAGCTTAAAAAAGTGCCTTCGCGCATTATATGAAAATCATTCTCTGCAATTTTGGGTTTAATTAAAAAGTTAAGCAAAATTTACAAAAAGCGAGGCCGCTACGAACTATACCAATAGCTATTCTACACTATTCAATAAGTCAAAATTGTTACTGTATTTTTGTTTTTGAGATTTTAAGCAAAATTGATGATTTTAAGCAAAAATCACAGTCGAGATGTAATAGGGCTCTTAATGACTTTGCCAAACTTATGTCATCTAACTTTACAGAGGAAGAAGGGAAACCTCAGCAGGCCTTACTAAGAGAAGATAAGATAAGAGACTGCACTTATAGTTAACTGTGCTAACCTTACGTGCGTACAAAAAAAACTGTAATAATGCGGTATAGTGTTAACTAGCTCGTTCTCAAAGCTGTATAAAAACGGGGAGATAGATTTTTTATACATTTTATATCTAGAAATATTGTTTCTAGTAGGTAACAAGAAGACACATAAACTTTTGTACTTTATTTTATTGTATTGTGCAATAAAGATTAAATAAATAAATAGATAAACCTTTTCATAAAGGAAACGGTACCAACGATATAGCAAAAAATATAGCAATATCATACTGTAAGCATTAACTAAAAGAAAACTGTATACTATGAGACTATGCAATAAATAATTTTGAACTTAAATTTAATATTATATTCGACTGAATATTATTTATATATTTCCATTCCTGTAGAACACGCCGGAGAGTCTAGTAAAGTAACGAAGACACTAAGACCTCGTGCGAATAGCGAGTGCGCAGTAAACCTGAGATTGATTCAAGATATCCTTCGTCCACATCCGGCTACAATGCAAATGTAAATCTAATGTATATGGATTTTAGGTTTCTTTTTGATTGTACAACGAGGATACTCTTAGCATTCTTCTCAGGTTTTTTAAACAGACATTTCTAATTAAGCCAATATACCCTTCAATATACCTCTGTAGCCGAGTGGCTTGCACGCCGGACTTTGGGCGGCGCTAACTCTGAGGTCCCGGGTTCGATTACCGGTCGGAGTCATTAACGAAAGCGAACTTTTCGATATTGTGTCGGGTCTGGGTGGTTGTGGTATCGTCGTTGTTTCTGATTTCCATGAAACGAGTGCTTTAGCTACTTACCTTGAGACCAGAACAATGTATGTCTAATATTAATTTAATATTTTATACCCATCATTATTGTAGCGATGTCTTGAATTCGAAGAGGCATTTGCTAGGCCCTTGAAACAGTAGGCTAATTACTAATATTACATGTCTAGTAGCAATGACGGAGGCCTTTGATAGGCCTTTGAGATATAATTAGCTTATGGGCTTTTCTCTTTTTTTTCTCTTTTTTTTGAGAGAGATTGCTGATTGCCTCTACGGCTTTTTCAGCTTCACCGGGCTTTTTTGGGGGCGGCGAGGAACGTAAAGGGTCCCTCAAGCCGTGTGAAACGAATCACCTTCGGAGGTTTTCTAGGGGGAACGGCATCGCGCACTAGTGCGCGTCCCCGTGCCCTACTAGATTCTCCGAAGGGTTCGGATCGGATCGGGGAGCGGAGCAACCCGAGGGCGCCTCTAAAGGCTCGGACCTCGGCTCGGGTTTTCAAAATTTTACTTCACTACTTTGTTGGCGTCATTAATATGTATATCCATGATAAATTACAGCTTTTTAGTACTAAGTCTATGAGCTAGGCTAGGGACAGACAGACGGACATGGCGAAACTATAAGGGTTCCTTGTTGACTGAACATTTTTAAGAACTTGACATAAAGCACTGCATTTTTTGTTAAAGAACGCCGCACAATTTTAATATAAATTCAATAACAACACAATCATTATACCACTATACCATTCAAGCTATTAAAATACTAAATTCAAATTACAATTAAGCATTTTAATTCAAGGTAGACCGACGATCTGCTGAAGGTCGCGGGAAGCCGCTGGATGCGAGCAGCACAAAACCGGTCGTTGGGGAGATCCTTGGGGGAGGCAGACGCCCAGCAGTGGACGTCTTTTGGCTGAGATGATGATGATGATGATTCCAATCTATTTATATATTATTACAAATTGTTACTACTTAAATCATAGTCAAGCTACGCGCGGATCTCTGAATTCATACATTGTTTGACCATTTTACATTCAATCCTGACCCCTTACAGGTACCGTCGTCGTCGCGAACGGAGATTGATAAAATGAATAGGAAATGTCTCTTTCACATTCCGTTTATCTGTCTTACTCTCGTTTTTCAGTAAAAGGTTTGTCTCGTTTTTCTCATTACCGGCTCCATAATCACACTAGTTTTTGCTCTCGGCTGCGCACGGATCTCTATATTTATACCTTACTTCTACAGCGCTGGCTATTTTGAAAGATGACTTTGCGCTATGAGTAGCGATGCCTTAACTGGATTTCAAATGGAAAGTAGACGCATTTCAAGTAAGCAAGTAGCGCTTTAATATTAACTTGGGGAGTCTTAAAACATTTTTCCTCCATCTCACCTGATGTTAAGTGATGATGAGGATGAAGGTGGAAGCGCACGTCACCCTGAATCCTCAACTGCTAAGAAGCTGGTTTCCTTATCTCTAACTGTCGGAATACAACAATGGTTCTAACATTGATGTAATGTATGGTGTATTATGTGTATAAATAAATAATAAATTAGTAAGTTAAGCTCTCACTCAGCATTCTGGGTGGTTAGTGTGAGTTTCGTTTGACATTCGAGCACGTTAACGAAAACGAAAATTAGTATGGCATTGAAGCAGCGCCACCTGGCGACGGCGACTCCTGGCAACGGTTAAAATTTTGCCATACGGTTAAAATTTGCGTTTTCGTAAACGTAATCGAATACGAATAGTAAAAAAAACTCTGTGTATATTCAGAGTAGCATTCGCAATGTTAAAATAAATACTGGGGCTCTATTTTTGATTCCTTCGCCTCGAGTCGAGCGCTTGGTTTCTACTGATTTTCGTTCGACATTTGACTTTCCATATTTTTGAAACGCTCGACCGCAACGAGTGCCCTCACCCACTCGTTGCAGTCGAGCGACACGAAGCGATTGATAGAATAACCGTTAAAATCAATGCGTTGTGTCAATGTCATGTCACTCGTTTGTTCGTGTCATTGAAAGAAACTGCCATCAGAAAAAAAAGGAAAAATCAGAAAAATCAGAAAGTAAATACTAGCAAAACAAGCTTTTCGTTAATAAAACACAACTTCAACAAAACACTTAATCATAAACTTTCAGAACTTTAAAAAAAAATGGCGGTGCTACTTAACATAACAACAATCAATTCATATCACAACAACAGAAGACGTTTTTAAATTTCTTGTGTTGTATGCTTGGACGAATAATTCGTCCAAGGTTGTGTGTGACATTGATAGTCTTTTCTATTAAAAAGCAAAGGTTTTTTTTTAACAGCCAATAGAAACATGGATATTACGTTCGTACGTTACAAAATTATCCGTAGTCTAACCACTAGACCACAGCTGAGGCGGTTAACAAGTGTGGGTTGCTGAAACTAATAAGAGATTATTCCCGACGGTATCCATCGTGTATCGTGTAATGGCCGCGGTCAAAACGCTTAGATTTAAGTTTCAGAAGCGGTAAGACATAGGCGGAAGCAATTTAATCGCAATACTCCAAAATGTACTTCTGTAATTATTAACGAGATTCTTACCATGTTTATTATACTCACAAATAATAAACACGGTAAGGATTCCGTTAACAATTAAGTACTCTATTGCAAGTGACCATGATAGTTTAAATAGTTGTATACTTATGTTTTTGAAACACACTATCTTTGCATTAGTTTTATTGGAAATGTAAAATAAGAAACAGCTCAAATAATTATTAAATATAGTGAAAAAATTAAATGCCCACCCAACCACCCCATCACTATATTTTGTAATTATTTAATTTAGCTTAAGTGTAGTAATAAGCACTTAAAAAAAGAAAAAAAAGAAACAGCTTTTTATGCATAAACATAATAATATACCAGTTGTCCCAACTGTCTTATTAATAATTTATACCTGATAATAAAAATAAACTTAGTTATGTACCTACATATTTTTCAACATAATCATACCCGTAATGAAACATAGATTTTAATTACTACTGAAAAAAAATAGTGCTCCTACGGCTTACAGAGTTACCGTTATGAGTAGATAGTATTGATTAATTTCGGGATTGAGCCACGATAACATAGTTGGTAGTGCACCTGACCCGGCATGTCATGTGGTGCGGGTTCGAAACCCGCTCTTGATTTTTTTCAACACTTTCTGTTTTTTAAATTGTAATTTATTCGCAACAAAGTTTGCGTAAAATTACAGGTATAACCATAATCGTTCATGTTTTTGTGTTATCCCTTTTTTGCGAATCGAATGCAATTTTTTTTTATCTATATATATATATATATATATAGATAAAAAAAAATTGCATGCAGAGTTAAACTAATAAATAATGTCAACTTTTATGGATTTATAACATTTTCACTTGTACAGTATTTATGTTTAAAAATGAAAGTTAGACCTGTAAATTATTCTGATATACACGAGTCTTGGAAAGGACTATTTCCAGCAGTGCACTAGTATAGGCTGATGAAGATGATGAAACACGAGTCAATAGGAATCCTTCATGTCCTTCATGTGAAGGTTCATGGTGGTGCGATGGATCCACTGAGGCCTCCTCTGCTTGCCGCCGGTTACGAACAGCGTGCTGGCGCCGGTGACCCGCTGGTCTGTCTTGGAGACACCGTATTTCACCACGGGACCCATGTCGTTGAAGGTCGACCATGTCGCCACTATATTGGTCACTTTTTCCAAAAGAAACCGTTTAGATTTTCTCAACCGCTGCCGCTTATGCTTTCCATTCGTCAGCTGACTTAATTGACCGCAGATTTGCGGCAGCCTCGGCGTGTGATCAAATTATAATATTTAACATGATGGTGAGGTGATTCCGCTGACGCAACAACAGCGATAAGTACCTACGTGCGGTTAACCGCGTTTTATATATTTATTTACCAATGTTTAAAGTGGACAATAAAATTATTTTTATGATAATTAAAGGTCACTATTGTTACATCGCCGTTAAGCAACTTTCGCAAAGGACGTTCATCGGATGGGTGACCGAAAATTTGTCATCTTGAGCTCCTTCATGCTTTTTCTTTAAAGCCTACCTTATTATTTATTTTAAATAAAATAAATAACTAAATAAATTACAAAAATATAAATGTTGAAATAATTTCCACGAGCAGGGTTTGAACCTGCACCTGCTTTCAAAGTAAAAAAAAGTAAATAGTGGTGAATAATTTCGGCGGGCTGATAAGAACCACGATAGCTCAATTGGAAGAGCACCTGACCCGGTATGTCAGAAGGGTGCAGGTTCAAACCCTGCTCGTGGAATATTTTTTACACATTTGTGTTTTTGTCATTTGTTTCTGCTTGAAGTTTGTTTCGCTACAAGATTTGCGTTAAAATTAAAAAAACAAAACAAAAACATTTTTAAAATATATAAATAAATAATTTAATCCCGAATATGGCAGATAGAACGCCTGGAAGCACCATATGGCCGAGATATTGAGGTGGTTTGTTGCTAAGTAAAAATGCAAAGTAGAAACCCTAGGTCCAGCTGATACAATGTCAAGGTTAATCCAAAATAAAAGTAATAAAATTAATTAGAGATTTGGATGGAACATATTACAGTTGTCGAGGATTCCGGGTGAGGTGAGCTTCAACTTGCGGTCTTATAATACCCCGCCCGATCCTCTAAATGACAGCACACATTTACAGAATACACTAAACATGCACACCAGTTTAGGCCCAAGACACCGTACTCGTAGAACAAGGGTACGAAGAACCGGTTCACACACGCTCTACACCAGGTACAGACATGTACCTGGTCGGTTCTCTCCTCCTCCACGGCCCGGTCAACCCGAGCCGAGGTCCGTGCCTTTAGAGGCGCCCTCGGGTTGCTCCGCTCCCCGATCCGATCCGAACCCTTCGGAGAATCTAGTAGGGCACGGGGACGCGCACTTGTGCGCGATGCCGTTCCCTCTAGATAACCTCTGAAGGTGATTCGTTTCACACGGCTTGAGGGACCCTTTACGTTCCTCGCCGCCCCCAAAAAGCCCGGTGAAGCTGAAAATGCCGCAGCGGCAATCAGCAATCTCTCTCCAAAAAAAAAAAAAAAAAGGTCTTATAATAACTTATGATTAGGTGAGATGAAGGCCAAATGCTTACACGTAAATTAAGTAAAAATTCAACGTAATTAGATTAATAAAAAGTGTTTTTTCAATAAAAAAATTTGTGGAACTACTAAACATCAAAATCAACCTTTTGTGTCTCGGTTCTACAAAAGTGTAGGTAAATATAATATACTGTATGGGGTGTGAATGCATAGTAGTAGAAACAAATTGATTATTGAACAACAGACTGGTTGCGCAGCAGTGTTGCCAGCTTGACGGATTTCCCGCTATATCTAGCCTATTAATCGCAACGACATTGTAGACCTATCAGTGGAGCGTAACATTGAACTATCGTGTGTGGAGTTCAATAGTTTTGTAATAGTGTGTGTATACCGACCCCCATCGGCCAATTTTAATATTTTTGAATCAGTAATGGAAGATGTACTTAGAAAATTAAAATTAAAAAATAAATTTGTTTTAGTATGTGGAGATTTTAATATAAATATTTTAGAAAACACTTCAACGAGTGTTCGTCTTCTTGCCTTATTTAAATGTTTTAATCTTTCAAATCTATTTCTCGAACCCACTAGAACAACTTCACATTCGGCCACTTGTCTAGATAATATTTTTACAGACTATGACCCTGTTTCTAAGTCACTCATTAGTAATCTTACGTCTGACCATTGCGGTTTGAAGGTGACCTATGATTTTGATATTAGGGATGAACCAAAAATAGTGAACTGTAAACCAGTTACAAAAGAGCGAATGGAGTGTTTCAAAAATAGTATAGCTTGTAAAATTGATGCATTACCCTTTGTACAAGATGATCCAGATGTACTTTATAGTAATCTTTTTAATTTAATTAAGACCGAATACAACCATGTGTTTACACCAAAAACAATAAAAATTACTCATAAACTTAAGTTCTGTGACTGGGCCACGACTGGTATATATAAGAGTAGAAATAAATTATATGATTTATATAGTTTAAAACAATATAACCAAAATGTTAATTTTACGCAATATGTAAAGAATTATTCGATAATGTTTAAAAAAGTGTGCACAGTAGCAAAATCTAATTACCTTAAAGAAAAAATTAAAAAGTCTAACAATAAAATTAAAGCCACTTGGGACATTACAAACCGTGAAACAGGTAAATTTAAACCACGGGATAATACTTTCACTTTAAAAGTAAACGACAACTTAGTCAATTCAGATTCACAAATTACTAATATTTTTGATGATTTTTTTGTAAATATACCTGTAATAACAACGTCAAATTTATATTCATCACCAGAAGCTGCACAAACTTTACTCCAAAAATATGTACCAAAATGTAATCTTTCCTTTCAATTTAAATACATTGATTCAATGAATATTATTGAAACATTTAAATTACTTAAAATGAAAAACACGAGTGATTTGTGGGATATATCTATTAAAGTAATTAAGAATATTATTCATTCTATTGCACCGTATCTTGCTGAAATTTTTAATAACTGTGTCGATAAAGAAATCTTTCCTGATCTTATGAAGTTTAGTAAAGTTATACCTTTATTCAAATCAGGGAACAAAGAAGATCCCAGTAACTATCGGCCCATTTCAATATTACCAGCGCTAAGTAAAATTTATGAAAAAATCATACTCGAACAGTTGATGTCATATTTTAACACAACAACCTTTTACATAGTAAGCAATATGGCTTTACTAAGGGTCGTTCTACTACTGATGCAGGTGTTGCTCTAATAAAACATATATTTGATGCCTGGGAGAAGTCTCAAAACGCTCTTGGTGTTTTTTGCGACTTGTCCAAGGCTTTCGATTGCCTTGAGCACCGGACTCTGGTGATGAAGCTTCATTATTACGGTCTCAAAGATTTTGCACTAAATTTAATACAGTCATATCTCAGCTCTAGAACACAAACTGTTGATATAAATGGTACTAAATCATCTGGTTCACATGTAAAAATGGGAGTTCCACAAGGGTCGATTCTTGGTCCTTTCCTTTTCTTGTTTTATATTAATGACTTGCCATTCTTTGTAGAGAAGTTTTGTGAAATTGTATTATTTGCAGATGATACTTCACTCATTTTTAATGTAACTAGGTGTAGGACTAATTATGAAAATGTAAATAAAGCTCTTTCAGAGGTACTCCGTTGGTTTGCTATTAATAATTTACAGCTTAACGCTAAGAAAACAAAATGTATTAAATTTATATTACCAAATGTCAAATATGAACCAACCGATATTAAAATAAACGGTGATCAATTAGATTTGGTAGATTCTACAGTCTTTTTAGGCATAACCCTTGACTCAAAGCTTCAATGGAATCCTCATATATCGAAATTGGCCGGTAAACTCAGCTCTGCTGCTTATGCCATTAGAAAAATTAGGCAGTTAACAGACGTTGAAACTGCTAGAATGGTCTATTTTAGTTATTTTCACAGTGTCATGTCGTATGGCGTTCTACTGTGGGGAACAGCGGCTGATATTGAAACTATATTCATTTTACAGAAACGAGCAATAAGAACAATCTATAGACTCGGATCACGAACTTCCTTAAGAAATCTTTTTAAGGAGATTGGTGTCCTGACAGTTGCATCTCAATATATTTATAATTGTATAGTTTTTGTACGTTGCAATATCAACTCCTATACTAAACATGGTGACGTACACAATTTCAATACTAGGAATAAGACAAAACTTGTAATGCCACTGTTCAGGTTACAGAAGGTTCTTGGTTCTTTCTTGGGGCAAGGTATACACTATTACAATAAAATACCAAGTACTGTACTAGATTTACCTTTAGATAAGTTTAAAATCATGTGAAATCTATATTACTTTTAAAAGGTTATTATACAGTCAAAGAATATTTAGATGATAAAACAGCTTGGTTATAATGAAAAACACATACTCTATTTGAATTAATATAATAAAATTAATTTATATAATTTTTATACTGATATGATAGCCTTTATCAGCAGTGTCCTACAGATAACAAACAGCGTTGCGTTAAATAGATCATTAAGTTTTTATTTAGAGTATCTTGAGTATGTCATGCTCTCTTTACTTGTCTCTGCGGTGGTGGCGTGTGCGTCGGGTCGTTACGTTCCCTAAAATATGGTTGAGCGAAGCGATGGCTGATTCATATGCCATACTCGTGAACGGGTGCTGCCTGTGGAGGCTGGTCTGCTCTTGCATAATTATCTTATTTTTAATATTATTTACTGTAGTTTGACTTGGTTTTTTTTAACCAAATTTTTTTTTTTTTAGAGTACTGTAGTAGTACTGTATGGCATTGTGGAAATTTTTACCTGATGTAAATTTGTTAACTTAGTTTTTTTTTTTTTTATAATGTGATATTTTTGTTTTTTATTTACATGTTGTGGTTGTCTTCTATAATTTTGTGTTTATTTGTAATGGAAAGTGTCCTGCTATGATAGGGCATTTTCCAATATTTTTGACGCTGTAAGGGAGAAAAGAGCTGGCTGGACACTTGCTGAGTTTCTTGCCGGTTCTTCTCAGTACAAGATCTCCCAGAGTAGACTTACGAACCGATGGCATAGTGACATTCACAAGAGCTACTTGTAGCCTAAGCTGAATAAATGATTTTGAATTTTGAATTTTGAATTATGACGACCTCCGTAGCCGAGTGGCTTGAACGCCGGACTTTGGGCGGCGCTAACTCTGACGACCGGGGTTCGATTCCCGGTCGGGTCAACGTCGAAAACGAACTTTTCAATATTGTTTCGGGTCTGGGTGATTGTGGTACCGTCGTTGTCTCTGATTTCCATGAAACGAGTGCTTTAGTTATTTACCTTGGGATCAGAACAATGTATGTGATGTTGTCTAAATATCTAGCGGATTGAGATAAAGTAAAAACGGTCAATTTGTCCGTAGTAAATAGCCTTTGACTGTCCCACTGCTGGGCAAAGGCCTCCATCATTGAAATCAAGTCATCACTACAATTGAAGGGTAATGGCTTAATCACCTCGCTTGCCAAATGCGGGTTGGTGATCACAAACCCGAGCTATGCGTCGAATAAAATCCGAAAAGCACTTTACCCGACCTGGGAATTTAACCGGGGACCTTCGAGTATTGGACCGATTTTAAATAATAATATTTTAGGTAGGTACCTTTTTTAGGTAGCTTAGAAAATTTAGCTTTTAGCTTTGAAATTGGTGCAGCGCCATCTAGTTACTTAGAAAAGTGTCACTGTGTTTAGTTTGCAATCTAAAAGTGGGTTTAAAAAGAAAAAAAAAGATCTCTTTTTTACGATGTCACTGAATTTTGACGGTCGTGTCTCTATTGGTTTTTAACGTGAGCAGCTAAAGAGTGGAACTTGATGTCTGCTGATGTGTTCCCTGAACGTTATAACTTGAGCCTCTTCAAGGTTAGAGTGAATGGGTTGTTTCTATGTAAGCATGTCCACCGTAGGCCACATCCTCACTTAACATAAGGTGAGATGTTGGTCAAATGCAATTTCTATTTAAAATCATCATCATCAGCTTCTCTTGACCCTCTGCTAGGCATGGCGTCTTTTCGCTTATGCTATTCGCCTCGATCCTGCGCTAGTCTGGGCAACCCATAAAAGAAAGTAAAAATATTTAACGGAATCTCAAAATTATAATATGTAGTTGACAACACTGGTAAGAGAAATCTCTTCCACTACAACGTTTGCACTAAAGAGGTGACGAGCTGTGAGATTTTAAAGATTTCCTTACCCACTGGCTCGGAAATGGTTCAGTCAACTCGAACATATTTACTCTGGTTCGATAAACAATTTCTGTGTTTGGCATAAATAGTTTTGCCGCTGGTCGCGTTTGGGAATGTTTTATACACAATTCTGATATCTGAGGAGCTCGATGGCGCAGCGGTTGACGCGCCCAGTCTGCGATTGCTAAGGCTAAGCAAATTTCGCAAAGGCTGGTCATAGGATGGGTGACCAAAATGTATAGCCTTGAGCTTCTCCGAAACGAAGCACCGTCAGAGGTTTTCTAGAGGGAACGGCATCAAGCACTAGTGCGTGTCCCCGTTCCCTATTAGATGCTCCGGGGGGGTTCGGATTGGATTGGACCCGCAGCATATGAGAGCTATAATGATAGCTGTATTTGATATAAATAAATAAATAAATTTTGCCATTTCTATCCTTTTTACTACTACTGATTTTTTTTTAAATTGTAACGGGTAAGCCATCATCATCATCATCACCAGCTCATTTTTATGCCCCCACTGCTGGGGCAAGAGCCTTCCCTATGTATGGAAACACCACAGGAAGAACGGGCCATAAACCATCACGCGGGCCCTGTGCGGTGCGGTGGTTGTAAACGACTGTCAATGCAGCCAGGACCAACGGCATCACGTACATACCTTCCGAAGCACATAGGAGCTCTATATATATACATAATAACAGACCCGTCACATACCTTATAAGTAACAGAAATATACAGTTCAGTTCAATATTATATCACCAGTTAGTTTTGTCTGTAGTATATACCTACCTAAGATAGCCAGTTCCCAGCCGTTGAGGAGTTCTAGCAAAGTGCGCCTTCACTTTCTTCCTTTTCATCACTCAATCAAATGAAATGGCCAAACGCTTACCATTTATTTTTTGTTCATCTAAAATACACACAATTCAAATTTAAGTTATTCCACCTTTTTCTAGAAGAGACAAATGTTCGACATGAACAACCATCTTTTGCTCCCTCCAATTCGTCCCGAACTGAGCGCTGCCCTTAGATTAACTTCAATTGCGTACAGAGGAGTATTTTGACAGACGCAAAAACTTTCCCAATTTTCCGTCCCATAGAACAAGGTATTACGCCGGTTTCATTTTATTATCATCTGTAAAAAGAAACGGTTGTTTGTGCGATGCGCGCCTTAGTGATGCGACAAGTCGTTGGATGATGAATTTGTGATTAATACTGTAAGCACCCCAAACAAAATAATTAAAAAAGAAAAATATGAATGCGCTGTCAGAAACCACTACAGAAATGTAGATTTACACAACACTTACAGCTGCACATTTTAACAAATCGCTGTACCGTTTGGCCTCCACCACTGAAGAGTTACGATGCGGCGAGTGTATTTCTAGTTCATTGCGAACTTTCTATCACTATTCACTTTAACTACCATAGTATAACGCGCAATGAACTAGAAATCTACTCGTGGCGTCGCAAGACTCGTGCTCGTGGCAGAAGAATTAGATGACAGCGCTGTCGCAACTTTGTGGGGACGGCATCTGAATATTTGCAAATCCATCCGTAATACTATCTGCATAAAAGTTACATTTAAACTTCAGGAACACTCTGTAGTAGTGATTAGTCTTCACATTTTATTAGTCACAACATTGCTACACCTAAAACTTATACATGGATTTAAATAAATAATATATTATTGTTTTATAAAAAAAGGCTTATGAGGAAGATTCTTGGGAGGAAGATTCTGGAATATGGAGGGGTCTAGTTCACAAAATCGACAGTCACAACATCGACAGTCACTGTATCGAAAACGTTCCATCGACGGGTCACAGTAGCGAGAGTACAATAGATCGATGGTACGCTAAATCGACAGTACACCATATCGATGGTACACTGCATCGACGGTACGCCATATCGAAAGTACGCAGCATCGACAGTACACCATATCAATAGTACGCTGTTTCGACAGCCCGAACCAAGCAAAAAAAGGTTTTTAATGGCCTAATTATAAACTAGAGGCATTTTCTTCAAATTTCGTAGGTATGAATACATTCTTAGGAAATTGTAACGTCATCGTCAGTACCTTTGACGGTAAGTTCAGTAAACATTTTTAGATTCTTAATTCAAAGTTAAAAATTCAAGTAGACTTGTTCGTTAAATTCATTGTCTGACTTCATAATTTCATGTGTGAAAGAGCAATAATTAACAGTAAGGATATACTTTAACATTTATGAATATCTGAAATAAAGTTTGCATAGTTATTATGATTTAGTTAGGTAAGTATGCAAAAAATATTGATAAAACCTTCTGGAAAAATTTAAAGCAGAACCGGCAGCAAATTCACAAAATAATTACCATGTCGATGGACAAACTACAAAAAATCGCGGAACAATACTTGTAAAAGGGTTCGGACCAAGACCTTCTGGACCTTGTGTGACACTTGGCTTGGGTCGGGCTGTCAAAGCAGCGTAGGTACTATTGATATGGTGTACTGTCGATGCAGCGTATCGTCGATTTGGTGTACTGTCGATGTAGCGTACCGTCGATATACCCGTAGTGTACTCTCGCTACTGTGACCTGTCGATGGAACGTTTTCGATACAGCGACCGTCGATGTTGTGACTGTCGATTTCATTAACTAGGCCCAATATGGAGAAGGTGGAAGAATTTATAGCTGGAAGGTCTGGCCGAGCGAAAAGCCCACACACAATTACTAATTCATTTTGACCTTTGGTAATTTTGTCGTTTTTCCTTTGGTTTTTCTGACCTTTTCCCTTTAGACATTTGACCTTTGTGATTTTGTCTTTTTGTCATTTTGACCTTTAATCGTTTTTATTTACCTGACTTTTTAACATTTTTACCTTTTGACAAATGTCAAATGTCAAATATCGTTTTTTCTTTGATTTTTTGTTCTTATCTCCGTTTGTAATTTTGACCTGTTTTCCTTTTGTCCTTTTATCGTTTTTCATTTAGTTTGCGATTTTGACCTCTTGTCATATTTACATTTTGCCATTTTCACCTTTTAACATTTTGTCATTTCGTCCTGTATCTTTTTAACTTGTGCCTGTCAGGAATGATTATTTCATTTTGGTATTTTTTCATGTTGTCATTGTAATATTATTGGTCTTTTATTTAATTTTCAATTTTTCCCTTTGACATTTGTTGTTGTTCTTTTGTCTATTTGTAATTTTGTTCTTTTTGTCTTTTTGTTTTTTTGTCCTTGTGTAATTTTGTCATTTTGTCATTTTGTCATTTCGACCTTTTATCCTTTTGTCCCTTTGTTATTTTGTACTTTCCTCCTCCGTCTGTCTGTCTGTTTGTCTGTCTGTCCGTCTGTCCAACCCATTTTTCATTTCAATAATTTGAAATAGCAGTAAAAACAGGTTCTACTTGAGATCAAGTGCCCGGTGTTCGAACGTAACTAGGTATCGAATTATTCAGCGCACGGTGGATTACTTATTGGTTGGCGCTAGTGCTGCGCGGCGCTAACTATAAAGCGGATTACACCATGATAGCACTCGTCGGCCGAACAAGCCGGATCATTTGAATACGGAAGTACGACACCACGGCTGTTAGTGTGGGCTTACATGCTATTTTAGATCATATACCTTGGTATTTCTAATCTCAATAATGGGAGCTTGCTTCAAAACAAAAAGTGCGAAACCCTTAAGGTATCGCTTTAATGTCGGTCTGTCTGTCTATGAGTTAGTCTTTTTGTTCGTTTGTTTAATTGTTTATTAGTCCGCTTATCCGTATTTTAACCAAAGTAATCGCAGATGCATTGCCGGCCTTGAGGAAAGAGTTGGATCTAAAGAAGGGAGTAGGAATTGGGAGGGGAAGGTGTGAGAGATGGGCCTCCGGTACTTTCACTCACCGGACGAAACACAACAGCAACGAGTGCCATTGATTCACGCCGATATGTTGTGAGAGACTGGTATTACGCCGGGCAAGCCGGCCCATTTCGTGCTGCAACGCAGCGTGGCTCTACCACTCAGACTGTACCACACCACCCCGACTTCATTTAACTGTCTGTCGGTCTGTCTGTCTGTTTGTCCGTCTGTCCGTCTGTCCGTCTGTCCGTCTGTCCGTCTGTCCGTCTGTCCGTCCGTCCGTCCGTCCGTCCGTCTGTCCGTCTGACTGTCTGTCTGTCCGTCGTCTGTCTGTCCGTCTGTCTGACGTCAATCGGTCTGTCTGTCTGACGTCTGTCGGTCTGTCCAGCTGTGACAGTACAACGATGGGCCCAATTTAATGAAGTAAGGCCTACCACTGTGCTTCATACCTGAAGTATGGAGTGAATCTATCCTAGTAATGCAAATATGTACTTCTTACCCCTTAACAATAGACCACAAAACCACATGTTTCATTGACTCCTATAACCGTGTGTTAAATCAGATTCGCAGAATGCAACCTCCACTGATTCCCCGATCGCTTGAACTCCAACAACACTAATTAGCAGCCTCCGATTTGCATTCCGACTTCAATCAAGCTATTATCCTAACGATAGTTGAATCGCAGTGCGTTGTTCTGAGCGTCGAATTGATTTTGACTTTGCAACTTCGACAAACTATTCGGTAGTACGATGTTTGACGAAGTTTCGGCCGAAGTCTGATTACCGATTTAGGATGAAACGTTGGAACAGTAGTTTCGGTGAAATAATGGAACATGAGAGTTTTGCCAGTTGTGACAGTTTACCTGTTTGCGAAGAGCAGTTTCTGGACGCTTAATTCCTGAGGGAGGGTGGTTGCTTATAAATAAATTACTAGATCAGAAGATCTATTACTGTACTGGCCAGACCACCATCGAAAAAAAGGTTACAGCTTATATACTATCCCACTGCTAGCACCTATCATCGCAGTCAAGTAATTGCTACAATTTATGGGTAGAAACTTAACCACCTCACTTGCCAAATGCAAGTCGGTGATCACAAAACCGAACTTGCATAAAAAATGGAAGCCAGAACCTTTGGAAATGAGGAAATGGAATCTGAGTCTGAGACAACTGGTTTGACCATTACACCACAGAGACCGCTTTACAATTCCTTGTTAAAGGTTTTTTTCTTGTTTTTATGTGTAAAAAAAAACGATTTTATACGTACTCCGTTCTCCCATATAACCCCGGCGTGTAGTGTTCGACTTGCCAGCTCGTCCGTCGCTTCGACATGCGCGTCCTCGTTAGCGATATGACGTGTCAACTCTGTGACCGCGTCAGTTAGCTCCGTACCTACCACCTGTTCTGCAACTTCATGCATAAAAAAGGTTTTGCTTGAAAGATTTTGGAGGTGGAGGACATACGGTGCTTCAGGGTTGTTGAAACAACTTCGTTAGTTCGTTGTTCTTTGTTTCTTCATGAGTACATAAACTTCTTCATAAACGATGTTCTCTTACTCCATTCTTTCACATTATTTCCTATGTATAGTGTTCGAGTTGCCGATGTGACTACTTTCTTTTTTGTTCACATGTCTGTCAAAAAGCGTTTTTATACTTACTCCATTCTCCCATGTAATCCCAGCGTATAGTGTTCGATTGCCAGCGCCCGTCGCTTCGACATGCGCATCCTCGTTAGTTGATATGATGTGTCAACTCTGTTGTCGCGACATTTAGCTGTGTACCACCTGTTCTGCAGCTTCATGCATATTTCATTGGCAAAACGGATCTGCTTGAAAGATATCAGAACTTGTTATAGTTGTTATTTTTCTCTCTGCAATAACCTTATTGGTCGACTGGTAGAAAATGCCTCAGGCGAGTCCAACTTTTGCTGTATTTTGAAAAAAGAAATAGTTTGTTTATAGAGTAAGAAACAATAATTCACGATAGCGATAAGAAAATAATGTCATAAAATGTTTTTGTTTTGTTTATATAATTTACACGCAAATTTTGTTGCGAAACAAAACACAAATGTTGAAAAAAATTTCACGAGCAGGATTTGAACCGGCACCCTTCTGATATACCCGGTCTATATATATATATAATACATATTATATATATATTACATTTTCTCCTTTATTCAAAAAAACTATTTGAGCATTATTTAGTTAAATATTATTTTGTCAACGTCACACAAACATCATTTTGAATTTGAGAAAAAGAGAAAAAACAATGATACTTAAATAATGTTTAATAGTTTTTATGAATAAGGGGGTTATAAATTTATATAGCTTGCATACTTCTTAACTGATTTTTAGTATTTGTAAAAATATTATGATCAGGTGTTAATGACGGTAGTTGTTGACATTGAATGGGTGCCTTTGGCTTTCAAAGTAAAAAAGTAGGTACATAGTGTTGAATAATTTCGGCGGGCTGGTTAGAACTACGATAGCTCAATTGGAAGAGCACCTGACCTGGTATGTCAGAAGGGTGCAGGTTCAAATGCTGCTCAAGGAATTTTTTAACATTTGTGTTAATGTAAAGACTGTTTTATTTTTATTTTACAAAAGTGTCACCTTATATTATTAAATGACGATAAAGCCGAAGGTGAAAGCGCTCTTCACCCGAAACTCACAACAACTGAGGCAATGGCTATTTCATTTCTACTGTGAGAACACAGCAATATACTAACATTGTTAACATCACTTAACATCAGGTGACTTACCCGTATAATATTGAATAAAAAAATTATTGAAGAACTTTGACAGTTTTGGATAGGTGGATGTGAAGGCGTCCGTACACAATATATATTTGTTACGCCAGAATCGCGGCACAACCACGTACAACTACAAGTGACATTTTTCATACATATAAATTCAGGGAGACTTTGGCCCTTCATAACTCCGGG
Source organism: Eudonia truncicolella (assembly GCA_949315975.1). Classification (NCBI taxonomy): domain Eukaryota; kingdom Metazoa; phylum Arthropoda; class Insecta; order Lepidoptera; family Crambidae; genus Eudonia; species Eudonia truncicolella. The sequence continues at coordinate 1,339,634 of OX438848.1, read as the reverse complement.
TCGGATGTCCGGTCGGCGCGTGAGGTCATTACGCCCCTTGTGACTCTACCTCCACGCTCAGACAGTATAATCGTAATATACTTAGCGCCAGCCGCTTCTTTACGTACGTTATATATAGGGTGTTTGGTAATACCTGTATAATCCCGAATATGGCGGATAGAGCACCGTTCATAGAACCCTGGAAAATTATGAACACAACTGAAAAGGTTCTTTGTTACTAAGTAAAACTGTAAAGTGGTAACCCTAGGTCAAGCTGATACGTTGTTCTTGGTCGTCAACCTCATGGTCAAACATAAACAGAAGTCGAAACATTGCAAAAATTTAAAAAAAAATGTAGTTTTTTTTTTTTAAAAAAGCATGCATTTATCACAGTGTTCTTTAAACTTGTAGCATGTCTTCATGTTCTCGTGGTGGCTATGTGGTTAGCTGTAGAAGTGGGAATGTTCGTCTGCCTGGTTGAGGTCTGGCCAGGCTTCCATTTCGTGCACAGCGAGCGGGTCCGAGTAGCGGTCTAGGTGGGGCCTGAAGCGAAAAGATCTGCGGGGCATGTGAGTTGTCCATAGTTGGTTGTTCTGCTTAGTGGTTTTCATTAAGTAGGCTTCCAACATCTCCGGTACTAGTCTGGATAACTAGTAGAGGCGCCCACTAGATGCGAAGTCTCCGGTTTAATCAGCCGCGTAGGATTTTTGGAACTGATGAGGTGCCTGAATGGGTACTGAGAAGTGAGCGGCCTACAACTCCGCCACCAAAGAGGACATTTGGTAGTCGGCTTTAGAGTTGACGACCCGAGCAGTGGAACTGCGAGTTGTGCTTATGGCGCAACGAGAAGTGAGCGAGCTTACAGCTCCGGTAACCTATCTGGATATTAAGTAGTGGACTATACGTGTCCACGGACTAACTCGCTCGAGACACTAGTCTTAAAAGTACCGGATGAAGAATGCGCTTCGGTGCGTCCTGATCCGGCGTTATGACCTGACGTAGATGGTCCCATGTACTTGCGTATGGATATCTGACACTACTTTTGTAACCGCTAGGTTGGTAAGGGGTGTCAGTATAATCTTTAAAGTCGTTTGTAGCGGGGTGTGTGTAATAAGGTAATTTGTTGGAGCTGAGACGCGGGAGGTATTACTGTGCAAGGCTCCCGACAGGCTTATTACCAAAAAGAGCAACCAGTTGGTAATTGTACAATTGCAACGCGACTGCTGTAGTTGCAGTTGACAAATTGGTATTACGGACACAAATCGCTCAAATATCGGTCGCTTACTACTTCATTTTTACTAAACTTTTCTGTTACTCGTTGTATAGGGCTGATTGTTTGACACGCGTAGAAATTAACAAGGGTTATTTTAAACACAGCAACTTACAGGTCGGCAAGATAAGGACGGCTGGTGAGATACAGCATAATCCTGCCTCACTAGCTGTCATCGCATCTGGATTCTGGATTGGAAAAACAACAGTAAGTAACTAGGTATCATAATTTCAGCCCGGAGATACCATACTGAGTGTAGGCCTCGTTTCGTATCGGCCACTCATCTCTGTCTCAAGTCATACGCATCCATGGCTTTCCCGCTATCCTGGTAATGTCGTCAGTCCACCTTGCCACCGGATGACCGACGCTTCTATGTCCAAGTCTTGGCCGCCACTCGGTATTTGGTTTGCTCCATTTACCATCACCTCGTCTAGCTAAGTGTCTTGCCCAGCTCCACTTGAGTTCCAACACTCTTTTCTCGTACAAGGAGGTAGGTATGTCCTCCGTGCTTCGAAAGGCACGTTAAGCCGTTGGTCCCGGCTGCATTAGCAGTCGTTAACAACCACCAATCCGCAATGGGCCCGCGAGGTGGTATATGGCCCGTTCTCCCTATCCAGCCATAGGGAAGGCTCGTGCCCCAGCAGTGGGAATATAAATGAGCTGGTGATGATGATGATGAAGTAGGTAGGTATAGTAGTAGTAGTGGTACGAGGAAAAAAATTAAATTAAATAAAAAACGTTTTTAGCTTAACTAATCATCGTTGCAATTGCCTAAGTGGTAATTATTTATTTGGGTCGGCGTCATGCGCTTTCCGGACAGACAATGGCCGGTGGTTAGCTGCTCGCTGTTCGTAATTAATTCCTATTATAGCGAACAGTTTTGGTGGTAATTTTGCTGAAGCGAACATAGGTTGGCCAATTTTAATGTTGAAGTTTGGATAGTTTGCTTTGTTGGTTTTTTATTTTATTTTGACAGTCTATCACCTTAATAGAATACTTGAAAAATCAAAAGTGTAAACGACTATTTGTATACTTTTTTTACATTCTATACTTCTATTATCTACTATTCTATTCACTAGCACAATTATTTTGCAAGATAAGTACTACATAATTTACTTTACACTAGTTCCAAACCTTTTTAAGATTTCAAACATAATAAGATTTTTAACAATACCTATTCTTACTTTTTATTGTCAAGTGCTAATTGCTGCACTGAAGCTAAATTAAATATTTATAAAACTTTACAAAATACAGTAAAAAAAAAAACAAAAAAAAATGCACCTAAAAGCAGTGACAAAATTCAGCGCTTACGTCAGTGCAGCCGCTCGGATTGCGGAAGACCCAGGTTCGATTCCTGGCTGGGTCGGGTGGGCGTTTAATTTTTTCACTGTATTTTATAAAATTTTATATATATTTAATACCTATTCTATTTGAATCTTATGAAAATCACTAAGCTATCGATTAGCAAGAAACAGTTTAATTTGTGCCTTTCATTTATTCTCAGATAAAACTATTCCAAGTAGGCAAGAGTTTCCCAACGTGGCACTGTTTCACGCATGACCTAAATGTCATGCAGGTTCTACTCAGTACAAGGTATGTTACTTACAAATCGATGGCTTAGTTACTAAACGGTGCATTCATGCATATTATTAATAGGTCTGCAACATATGACCAGCCAGTTCACGAGCATGACATATTAATTATCCATCGCACCGCTCAAGCATCAACCAACCAATCGCCTTACCAAAATGGCTGAGTGAAGTGATAGCTGTATCATACGTTATGCTTTTCGAGCTAACTTCAGATCGCTAACACTATTAAACAAACATAATTTAACAATTGCATATAAAAGTCATAAGTATCTTATAAAGAAACTGACAGAGTCAATTATTTTATTATTTTATTTTTAAGTGCTAATTGCTGCACTAATGCTGAATTAAATAATTATAAAATATAGTGAAAAATTAGCCCTCCCGGTAGCATAATGGTCAGTGCAGCCCGGATTGCGGAAGACCCAGGTTCGTTTCCTCGCTGGGTCGGATAGGCATTAAATTTTTTCACTATATTTTATAATTATTTGGAGTTGGTTATTTCCCGTGACAGCTGGTCCATATCTCTTACATGACGAGTCTGTCCACCTCATATCGCTAACACTAATTAAACAAACATAATTTTACAATTGCCGTAAAAAAATATATTTTGCAAAGAACAGGAACAGAGTTAATTATTTACCGTAACAGCTGATTCATATCTTACATGACGAGTCTTTCTACCTCAGATCGCTTACACTATTAATCCAAAATAACTTTACATTTGTCAAGATAAAAAAGACTGTACAAAAAACAGGAACAGAGTGGATTATTCCCCGTTCAGTCAAACGAAATTGTATTAAGGCAAAACAAATGCATATTCCCCCATTTGTATCTGACGGAAAGTGGTTGGGAGTAGTGATGCAAGGGACTCAGTCCTTTAAGGCCTTTAAAAAGGACTCGACTTTATTTTACACCACTCAAATTTGGAAAGAAGACTAGAGTAAAGACTAATATTTAGTATTCAATACAGCTCAATCTGTTAGATTAAAATGCAATGGAGTAGTCTGTAAATACAAACAAAAAGAACAAGGAACAAAAAAAACAAGAATCAGGCTTGTATTGCAGTTATAATGTTTTAATTAAATATTTATAAAATACAGTGAAAAAATTAAACGCCCACCCGACCCAGCCAGGAATCGAACCTGGGTCTTCCGCAATCCGGGCGGCTGCACTGACCGCTATGCTACCGGGAAGGCTGACGTAAGCGCTGAATTTTGTCACTACTTTTTAATATTTTTTTTGAGTGCTAAAGTTTATTAAAACCTGTATAATAATAAAAATACTATACAACGCACACGCTTACAAGACTCACGACTCCCGAGGTTTTAAGACGCGAGTCTTTTTAGCTTTACTTGTAAAGCCTTTTAAGTTACGACTTAGCTCTAAGACTTCGATTCCTTTAGTCTTCTTACTCTAACTAAGATTTGAGTATTAAAAGATTTGCCAAATCTAGAGGCTTCAAAAATGAGTCTAGTCTTTAAAATAAGCCTTAAACGGCTAAGTTTTTGCATCACTATTTAGGAGCGGATATCGTTTGCGCAAAACGTGTTCCAGACAAAAACAAAAGCAACAATTCAACTTGAAAAACGGTATCGCGGATGCGCCCCGGAGTAACGGATACAAACCCGTTTATTGTGGTTACGTTGGCTTTATTTAGCTAGTTTTAAACCTTTATTTAGAGACCTTGGCTTACTAACACTACCATCATTGTATATTGTAGAAGCTTGCACTTTTGTAAAAAAGAGTTATAGAGCTATTTAAGAAGGCACGTGATGTAAACACTGGATTAAAAAGGAATTCTGATAGGTTGGCTCTTAACGATGTACCCAAATCTGATAAATATAGCAAAAGTTGCCTTGTTATGTCTGTAAGAATTTATAATAAGATTCCAGATACCATTAAGCAATTAAATTTCAATTTATTTAAAAATAAATTGTATAAATGGTTATTAGAAAACAACTTTTATGATGTTACAGAACTAGTAGAAAAATAAGTTAATTTACACAATAAATATTTGCATGCAATTTTATATCGCTAGACATGAGGATTATTTTATTGTTAACCATCTCTATGTACTACCATGTTTTATGCAAATAAAGATTTTTTTTTATTTTTTTTATTTTTTTTTATTATTATTATACTCTTTATTTATTTTCTTTCTTAAAACTAGATTTTTACAATATTTTAATAAAAAAAAAATAAAACATTATAAAAAACTAATTCTAGAGTACCACCAGCAGCGGGGCAGGGCCCAAGCTACCGGTGATCAGGGCTGCAGAGTGAGGAACCTCCTGACAATACGTGCCGTGTCAAGGAGTACTGCCTTCTGAATCTGACCCTTGATCCAACCATCAAGCGAGAGCCTCTTAAGATGTTGGTCGAGGCTCTTCGCTATCAGACCGTTCGCTGAAACGACTATCGGGACAATAATGGTTGAATCAACATCCCACATGGCGGTCACCTCGTGAGCTAAGTCAAGGTACTTACTGAGCTTGTCCTTCTCGGCTTTCACGAGGTTCTCATCATGAGGTATGGTGATATCAACCAGTATTGCCCGGCGCTGGGATCGGTCAACCACCACGATATCAGGCTTATTGGCGACAATAGTCCTGTCCGTAATGATAGAGCGATCCCAGTAGAGCGTTGCATGACCATTTTCGAGTACTGGCGCAGGTGCATATTTATAGTACGGCACCTCCGATTCAACAAGGCCATATCCAAGAGCAAGTTGCTGGTGAATTATTCTGGCTACTTGGTTGTGTCTGTGCAAATACTCTCCGTTAGCAAGATGAGAACAACCAGAAATAATATGTCGGAGTGATTCTCCTGGACGGCGGCATGCCCGACAGATGTCGACCGTACCGTCCCTCATAATATATTTCCGGTAGTTATTCGTCTTGATAACTTCATCTTCAATGGCACAGACAAAACCTTCGGTTTCCCCAAAGAGGTCACCAAAACGTAGCCAGTTCACCGAGGCAGTTAAATCTACATCAGGCCCAGTTAGAGCCCGATAGTAGCGCCCGTGTAGCACCTTGCTCTTCCATATGTCCTTGCGATCGAGAGTGCTTAGCACCACTGGTTTGCGCCAGTTTTCTGTTGCCAAGGAGAGCGGCGTAAAGTGTCTATCAATTGCCACGACATCCAAATGCATCCCGCACTCACTGTTAAGTAAATAATCCCTGAGACTGCACACCTCACGGTTATGTAGGTCCTTGACATTTAAAAAGCCGCGACCCCCACATTTCCGCGGGATGTACAGCCTCATAACAGATGAGCGCGGGTGTAGCATTCTAAAAGTCGTGAGCATTTGACGGACTCTCCTATCCAAGGCGTCCAATTCGGTCTGAGTCCATCTTAGTATGCCAAAGGAGTATGTGAGCAGAGGCATAACCCAGCCATTAAAGGCACGTGTCTTATTGCCACCCGATAAAAGACTGTTAAATACTTTTCTCAAGCGGCAAAAGAATCGCTCCCGTAATGACTGTTTTATGTCCCCGTCATCAACACCCAAAGACTGTGACATACCAAGATATTTATATGTTTCAACTTCAGAGAGAGATCTGAAGTCTATCGCATCGGAGAGTTGTAAATTGGTTGAATTTACTACTCTCCCATGCTGTACATGCATAACCGCACACTTATCCACCCCAAACTCCATCTTGATGGCACTGCTAAAAGTCTCAGTAATTTTTAGCAGTTTTATCAAGTCTTGGCTGTTTGGTGCGAATAACTTGAGGTCATCCATGTACAACAAATGCGACAAAACTTCACCCCCTCTCCGCAGTCGACAGCCTAACCTTGACCACCTTATTATTATTATTATTACTATAGTTTGCGCATTGTATGTTTTGCGCGGGAGTGTGGAGGAAAGTTGCACTTATCCTTAACGGTGTCGAATAGACATGTGTAACACTGCGTTGGGCCGCTCAATTGCGCCAACTCAGTTAAGTCAACTGCGCATGACTGGGCTGGCTTTTATTTTAACAGACAGCTGAGAATATATAAATAAACGTTACTTATATAATATATACTTATATACAATACAATACCTGCATTTTTAAGACTTTCATATTATTGGAAAAAATAAATTACAGAATACGTTTTCGTTCGAAAATCAAAGAGACTGTGAGCGCGGCGTGCAGATGGCGCGCGCTACGCAATTCATTTGGCGCGTTCCATTTCGTTGCGCCATGACGCAATTTTGAGTTAACTCAATGTACCGGCGTAGTGAGCAGCGCCAGAGTTATTGAGTTGACGCTAGGAATTTTTTTTAAGTTACCCATGTCATTTTTGCCCCGGGTGTATATGTGGACATGACGGTGACTTGAGTACCGTATAAAGAGTGTTCGATGCGTGGGTCGACGAAGTATTTGGGGGAACGTGGGATTCAAGCTTGTTTTCACTTATTTTTTGAACGCATGGTCTGCGATTGCTGAGGTGCTTAAGCAACTTTCGCACCGGTCATCGGATGGGTAACCGAAAATGTATCATCTCGAGCTCTTCCGTGCTCCTCAGCTCAGGCGGGAAGAAGACAGGCTGCATTAGCAGTCGTTAACAACCACCAATCCGCACTGGGCCCGCGTGGTGGTTTATAGCTCCATCCATAGGGAAGGCTCGTGTCCCAGCAGTTGAGACATAAAAATGAGCTGATGACGATGAAAAACGGTATATAAGCGTGCGCGTCACTTGAGTCTAGACATCTGCAGCATCCGGGGAGCTGCCAATACGTGACTGACTTTGAGAGCCCTATTTGTACGCTTCAAGTGTTATGTCATGTCATAGACCCTACGTCCTTAGTTTCACGGTTATGGAAGAGCTTCAGTCTACACCACTAGCAAAACCAGTAACAATAATGCACCACTCGCTGTGAACCGATCCTAGGACTTCTGGGTCTGACTGGACAAAGAATGTTTAACCACATGGCCCTTTGGCGCCTCTTTGGTGGTAACATTTTCCCAAGTAGGTAAGGTTTTCACAGATAGATTTTATTTGATTAAGCTCAAATCAGTTTAGTCTTAAATTAGCCGTGATTTTACCAAGTATGTCACAATACCTTGACATTTCAAATAGAAAAAAAATCAAATGTTGCGTAAAGCAAATAGTTAAGTATGTTTAAGGTCTCGTATGGGTGGCATTATCCCCGCTCAGACGTCATTATTGGACACCCAAATGCTATTTATTCGGAATCCTTTAGCTATTTTTTATCAACTTGTTATTTTTATCTCCGTTTTTTGTTTTTTTATCCGTCTCTGTGGTCTAGTGGTTAAGACCGACATAGCTGTTGCGGAATCTCGCAACAGCTGTGCTCGAATTGGTTTGAGATGGTCCGAAATTCCGTGCACGTGCAAGGGTCTATGTGCTAGAGCACGGTTTGCATTTAGCTTACTTACTGGGTCTCCTTATTTTATTTCACGAATTTTATTCCCATCGGAGGTACATGTTTTAACCGCCTCTGTGGTCTAGTAGCGGTTTAAACCCAGAGGTCCCGGGTTCGATTCCCAGCGCGGGGTATATGTTTGTGTACTCGGTTTGGTTGGTGTTAGGGCTTGTTTGCCCGCCTGGCTAGCTACCACCATATTATCTAAATATTATTATGTCGCCATAACATCAATGTTTGTAGCATTGTTGTGTTCCGGCAGCTAGAGATAAGATAACCAGTACCTCACTAGTTGAGGATCCCGGGTGAAGTGCGCTTCCATCACTGGCCTTATCATCACTTAACATCAGGTGAGATCAAGGCACTGTGCTTATCCGTAAATATATTTAAAAAAAATTGTGTACTCGGTATGGTAGGTGGTAGGCCTTGTTTGTCCGCCTGGCAAGCTACCACCATCTTATCTAAATATGTCGCCATAACATTAATGTTTGTAGCATTGTTGTGTTCTGGCAGCTAGAGATAAGATAGTCAGTGAAGTGAATCGAGGTGAAGGCAAGTGCTTACCCGTAAGGAATAAATAAAAACAAATAGGTATATGTCTATTTTTATCAGCTTGTTATTTTGAGCTTTGCAAAGTGTAGATTATCCTTGACGCACCGTTGTTTTGGTCACTTTATAATCGGAAATCGGTATCGCTACAAATCCAGAGATTAATCGGTTATTTTGACCGCCGACTTTATTGTTGTCACCGTAGTGAGTGTGCTATTGAAAATGGATTGCGAAATGAATTAATGTTTTGGTTAATCGTTGAGTGGACTTTGAAAGGAAGTTGTCCTTTTTTTTTATTTAATCCATTAGTCCCCTAATTTCAGGCTAAGATGGTTTTTCTCATTTCCCTTTCTAAATTTATATACTTATGCGTTTAATTTTGTTCCCAATGACCATGCCAAATTGAACTTAGATTTATAACGTATAGGTCGGGCCATGCATAATAAAAATAATAAATATAATAATTTAAAGTAAAATGTTTTTGTTTTGTTTATATAATTTTAACGAAATTTTTTTTTTTCAACTTTGTGTTTTTGTAATTTGTTTCGCAATAAAAATTTGCGTTAAAATTATATGAACAAAACAAAAACATTTTATAAATAGCTTGCCTACTTCTTAACTGATCTTTAGTATTTGTAAAAATATTATGATCGGGTGTTAATGACGGTAGTTGTTGACATTGAATGGGTGCCTTTGGCTTTCAAGTAAGAAGTAAATAGTGTTGAATAATTTCGGCGGGCTGGTTAGAACCACGATAGCTCAATTGGAAGAGCACCTGACCCGGTATGTCAGAAGGGTGCAGGTTCAAATCCTGCTCGTGGAAATTTTTTCAACATTGTATTTTTGTAATTTAAAGTAATTTACTCAGATTGGGCAAAGTATGTTTCGAAATTTTCAACGCATAGCCTGGGTTTGTGATCACTACTGGTCACTTGCCATTTGGCATGCGTAGTGATTAAGCTAACGCCCATCATAGTGATGCCTTGATTTCAATGGTTGAGGCCTTTTCCCGACAGTTCACCAGCTCTTTTTTTGTCCCACTGCTGGGGTACGAGCCTTCCCTATATTAACACCGCAGGGTGACCAACACGTGGGTCAATGGTTGTTAACGATTGCTAATGCAGCTAGATTCTAAGGCTTTACGGCTCGCGCAAAGCACGGAGAAGTTTGAGATTAAAAATATTCGGTCACCAATCCGGAGTCCAGCCTTTGCGAAAGTCGCTTCATTTTAGCAATCGCAGACCACGCAAACCACTGCGCCATCAAACTTATTTTCTTTACTCTAAAGTGGAATTTTATTCGTTCATCATGATACTAACCTTACACCGTAATTAAATGAAATGAAAAATATTTATTCTGAGCATCTATGACAAATTACAAAAACACAATGTTGAAAAAAATTCCACGAGCAGGATTTGAACCTGCACCCTTCTGACATACCGGGTCAGGTGCTCTTCTAATTGAGCTATCGTGGATCTAACCAGCCCGCCGAAATTATTCAACACTATTTACTTTTTACTTTGAAAGCCAAAGGCACCCATTCAATGTCAACAACTACCGTCATTACCACCCGATCATAATATTTTTACAAATATAAAGATCAGTTAAGAAGTAGGCAAGCTACCTAGCTATCTATGACAATTTAAAATAATGGAAATTTTTCAATTTTTATATATGCAACAGAAAAAGGTAAGATAAAGAAGGTAATAATAAGGTTATAATCAGATTTAAACACAACACAAATAAAAATATATAAAAACTCGTCAGAGCTTGAGTACTCCGAGGGTCATCACTCTAAACGTAACCCATTGTAAGGAGGAAACGAGGCGTCCTTATGCGCGGAAAATGGAGACATTATTAAGTTAAAGTCTCGACACTTCATAATGAGCTGAAATTCAAATCCCGTCGGAGGTCTAATCGCCGCTGTGGCTTAATATCCGCCGGGATTCCGGGAACGGGGACGTCCCGTTGCTTAACTACGCAACATGGCGACCGGTTTGTATTTCTTTTTAATCGATGTAATAATAAAGGATGAAAGAAATTTGGATCCTTTTATTGCACACACAGGGATTTGGCATAGCTCATTAAAGTTCATTTGGAGGAGAAATGCAGAAAGATAACAATTGTATATAATTAGGTATGTATTGTATTACATTGTATATTTTGTGTATAACGCACAAATTTCGAGCACTAAGCAATTAATAGTTATTATAAATGCGCTTTTAACTTAATTTTTAGTCTTACAAAGCTATAAGGATTGAATGAATTAATGAATGAAATTCTTTATTAAAAACTTTAAGAAATACGACATTTACAAACTTAGCCCCACTTAACTATAATAATAGTTTGACTGTGGGTACAGAGCAGCGTCTCGAGACGAGAGAGTCACTCAGACGATTTTAGCACTTATTATAAAGTATAACGATATTTATGCAACTTTAACAAACATTGGACCACATTGATAGAACCACGATTTCTCGCATTCAACCCGAGCACTTTGAAACTGTGGTAATATTAATAATAATAATTATAAATGTTTCTAGTTTTTTTATATATGTAAGTATAATTTAAAAATTAGTAATAAGAATTTAGTAAAAATAAGACCCTATGTATGTTAACTTTTTATTATTATAAATTATATATAATACACACTTAGTAAGCAGAGCGTTACCTTCTGAAACAGGCGGTTGTAATGAGAATAAAAGGAGGCTTCGTTAATTAGATAATTTATGAAAGTCTTTATAAGGAAATGAAGAATTTAGAATTTTAAATGAAAAAAAATAATCTAATTCCTAATTCGTGCAAAAAGGGCGGTATCCCTACATTATGGAATCACGATAAGTATAATATGTCGCTATCCCTCTCTATCGTTCTCAATAAATCATTGTACATAAATGTTATGTGTGAAATGAAGTCGAAAATAATTTTAAGTTTTTGTTAGAAAAACAACAAGCAAAATAATTGCTCACATTATTATAGTAGGTAGATGATTCAGTCGCGCAACTACATTGGAACCGGTAACTTTTTACGCATGCAGTACACCGGGAATTGCTGCCGGTTTTGCTTGTTACTCTTTCATTTAGAGTTGGCGGTAGAACCGGAACTGAAAAGAAAATAGTACAAACGGTGATAACAACTGAGTGCCTTGTGCGAGATCTACACGATAGATTGAACATTTGCTTAAAATATATTTTTTATTAAGTAATAAATAAATGACATGCTGGTCTGTGACCTGAAAAGGTGTATCAGCTGCCTAACTTCCCGTGCATGTCGTTAGAGCCGAATAAGGGACAAGGGTTCCAAGATGCTCGCACATCAGGCGATCGGCTGCAACCCATCACTGATGGTATTTATTTCACCTTGGAGCCCTATTTTACTTAACTTTTCAACACGTGCTTTTATCATAAAAGCATAAGGCTCTACCGAGATCTCAGTCTCGGTCTCGGTCTCGGCATTTTCGGCGAGAAATCTAGATAGATTTAAATCTAGGAGGTTAAAAATCGCCGAGATTCTCGGCCCTGACCGAGACTGTAACTTTGTACGGAATGGGATTTAAATTTTATCGCGCGAGGCCACGTTCGTCGATCGCTCGATGTAAGCGCGTGAGTGAGCTGTCTTGTAATTGGTTGAAGTCCAGCCTGGCGAATTTCGGCTGCCTTCGCGCCGTTTGGTCACTGTTTTTAGTCATTGTTGTCTAATGAAAGTTTATATAATCTTCGTAGTAAATTAAAATAAGTTCTTTTAAGTGTTGTGTTGCTGTGATTACTTGTTATCGTTACTTATAAATAGATTACACTGGTTTGGTAAAAAGCAAGACCATATAGCATATAGTTTCATATTGAATGGAAATGATTCAGCCCATGGTTCCATAGAGTTGAAAGACGAGCCAATGACCAACGACGAAAACAGTTCAAATTCTGTGATCGAAATATCGCTAGAAAGCTTTCTTAGAGAACCAAGACTGCAAAAGAACGATAATATTTTTGAGTATTGATTTTCGTCACCAAGGTGCTTAGGCCTGCAGCAAATAAGTTGTTATCAGTGTCGCCTACTAGTGTAGCACGTGAACAACTGTTTAGCAAAGCTGGACAGTTATACGATAAAAGTCGACACTCTTTGAAGGGTGAAAATGCTTAAAACATTGAATTTTATTAAACAGTGCCTATCGTATGAAACAGTTAAAGACATAAAAAATTTTTTTCTTCATTTGTCTATTCCCGGTCTCGGCTGCTCTCGGTCTCGGTCGAGATTTTATTTTATTCTCGGTTTCGGTCTCGGTCTCGGTCTCGGTCTCGGTCTCGGTCTCGACCGAGAACAAAAAACCCGTCTCAGCCGAGCCTTATTAAAGCATCAATCCATTCTTATGCTCATGTCACGAATTGAGTAAATCTTAGCATATTAAATATGTTGGAGGATGAACAACTTAGCTGGCGATATCATATTGAATTATTAACGGGCCGCGTTAGAAAACCTATATTTGTGTTTAAAACGCTCAGACACGTTGCAAATAAGGAGCTCTTGCGCACGGTGTACATTGCCTTGGCACAGTTTCTTTTAACATTCTGTATAGGAAATTAGGAACATGGGGTGGAGCTTGTAAATTCTTGATGATTCGTTCGGAGAGAGCTCAGAGGTTGCTATTGAAAGTTATGTCATTTGAGCATTTCAGGTTTTCAACTGATTTTATTTTATTTATAATAAATTTTTATAATAAATTCATTAATAAAAATCAGTTATTAACGTACCCTTATTAAAGCTCCATCGCCCACCGCAACATTGATTGCCACTTAGTCAAAAACCCGCCACGTGCGAAAATCAGCGGAATGCCCAATCAGCAACAATCACCGTTTAATGGCGACGGTGACGGTGGCTGCGGCCGGCGAAAGTAAATACGCGTGAACACAATGCGCTACCAAATTAATCGCTCCATGAATATTGATCAGCGTTCCTGTCGCGGTGACTAAGTTACGTCACGATGGCAAAAAACAATGGGAAAGAACAAATGAAAAACGCGCTACGAAGATCGAAAATGAAGCAGAAATTATAACCGGTTGCGAATCAGCAAACTCTTAGCGCAATCTGTTTTTTCCGGTACCTTAACCGGTTCCTGTAGAGTCTACACGCACCGAAAGTAAACACACGTTGACACAATACACTAGTAATCGGTCAATCGATAACGATCTGCGTTCGAGACACGGTGACTAAGAGACGTCACGATGGTAAAAAACACAAGAACTTAATCAAGAAAAAATAAATTGAAGCTGATAACCGGTTGCGAGTTAGTAAATGGTTTGGTTGGTACCTATACCGATGCTTGTAAAATCTACAAGCGCCGAAAATAAGACACAATGTGCTATCAAATTTATTAACTAAGGAACATTAATAGATTACACCCAAATATTATATCACAAAAATACAAAATATTGAACTGGGTTCCAACCCAAAACAATGTACACAATTTGACCTAAATTATGACAATATTTATGCAATTAAATAAAGAAAAAAATATTTTTCAATTAAAAACATTACAAAAGTAACGAAAAAACAGACAATAGATAGAATTTAAATTAAAAATTTAATATAATTATACGTTTTAATTAGATTTGGTTTGATCAAATTAATCAAACCATGATTATTGGTCAGCGTTCAAGTTACGAATAGAAAAAAGTGCGCTACAAATATTATTAGCTACGAGACGCTACGAGAATTAGTAAAAAAAACCTCGTCATAACGAGGGAGATCCCTCGCCTCGGTGGCCGAGTGGCAAAGCGCTCGGCCCTATACCCGAAAGTCCCGGGTTCAATTCCTAGGTGGGGCAAAGTGTGTTTCGGGATTTTTGCGATGCATAGCGGGTTGGTGATTATAAACCCGTTTGTAATCACCAACCCGCCTTTCGCAAGCGTGGTAATTAAGGCAATACCCATTAGTTGTAGTGATGACTTGATTTCAGTGATGGCAGCCTTCCCCAGCAGTGGGACAGTTATAGGCTATTCATTACTATTACTTACACTACGATCTAAAATGTTTGTTTTTTATTATTATACTCGAAAAACAGCTTTTGAAAACCCACCTAGAAAGCGAATTATGCTTAAGTACTGACGTGTACTCGAGCTCTTCCGTTCTTCGGAAGGCACGTAAAGCCGTTGGTACCGGCTGCATTAGCAGTCGTTAAAAACAACCGCACCGCATTGGGTCCGCGTGGTGGTTTATGGCTCGTTCTCCCTATCCATTCATATGGAAAGCTGATGCCCTAGCAGTGGAGACATATAATGAGCTGGTGATGATGATGATGACATATCATGAGCTATGGAGATTGAGCCACGATATCGTCTATCCTTGCGGATAACGAACGCTTTTATTGATTTAAGATAGGTACACAAACAGATTACATTCAATACACAGCCATATGAATTAAACAATATAGTAAGACTAGACAATAATCCATAATTGGCGTACACAGCAACATTTGTTTGAGTTATGTACAACCTTATGCTATGTTAAAAATAGAACACAAAATGAAAATAATAAACAAAAAATAATAAAAAATTAAAAATATTTCACTAAGCGGAGTCAATATGAAGGCGTTGATTATTTGCCAACTAGGAATATTTTATCTTATCTTATCTTAGTGGGGCCTGCCGAGGTTTCCCTCTTTCAGTAACACCTCGACCCATCGGGATCTTTTGTGCAACCCCATCCTTTCACTCTTCCTCCTCTGTAAAGATAGAGGCCATAAGTTTGGCAACGTCCTTAAGAGCGAAGAGCCTGAAGTCCTCCGGTTTCGGATAGGCCGACCCCAGGAGTCCCATTCTTTTCCTAGCCAGAGAGTCGCAGTCACACAGTAGGTGCTGCAATGACTCCGTTTCCTCTCCAAATGCCCTACGCAAACTATTTCTTGAAAGGTGCTTTCTGTGAAGCATTTGTTTTGTGACATCACTATGCCCTGTCAAGGCACCGATGGTTAGTCGGGCCTGCCTTCTACCGCCTCCGCATATGAACTTACTACGTCCTAAGGCGTTTTCGCCAAGGAAGGATTTGGAGTGTTTCATACCCGGCTGCTCCTTCCATTCGAACTAGGAATAACGATGTTAGGCAGGAGTCGAGGATGCTTCTAAACTAAAGATGTCCGATACATACCTCTTATATTGAGAGAATCTTTTAGATTGTATTCCTGCAGTATCTGTTACCAACCGAACTCAATCCATCGGAATATAAATATTGATATATCGCGATTGAGGTCGGCTGACGCGCCCGTCATGTTTTAAGCCGGTTTGATCGACGTGCTATCACGTCGCTTGACCGAACCGGACGGATACTGATTGGACACCCAACTCTAGACGTTTTGTTTGTTAACGTGTCGAAACGTTATGAGACTCATATCGAAACGTAACGAGACACTATTCTTTGGAAAGAAAACAAAGACGTTTTTTAGCAAACATACACAATACTGTCGAGAACTATACATTCAGTGGTTAACGAGCCCGGTAATCGAGTGCTGAGGTTCAGCAACTTTCGCAAAGGCCGGTCATCGCATGAATGACCAAAAATTTATCATCTCGAGCTCCTCAGTGCTTCGGACGGCATGTAAAGCTGTTGGTCCCGGCTACATTAGCAGCCGTTAACAACCACCACTGGGCGCGCGTGGTGGTTTATGGCCCGTTCTTCCTATCAATTCATAGGGTATTATAGACTCGTGCTCGCAGTGGGGACATAAAAATTATAGTTTATTATGATGAAGAAGAATATACACCCGTATTTTTAATTACTAGAATCTTCAAGGGTTCTCTCTGTCTACAAATTTGCAAAGCTTTACTATGGGGCTAACTCTGAAATCGTAAATAAATTTATCAACTGATCAATACATTAATACCTAACTCAATTAAGATGTATGTAACAGCAACATTTTTTTCGATGTTTTTGATTTGATTCCCTTTATTAGTAAGTAAAGAAGTAAAGTGTACGCATTATTTATTTTTTGCCAAACGCTTGTCACAAATCGGGACTTCATTTCGAAACCAATAGCTCAGACCGTTTTAATTGGAAATTTTATAGGAAGGCCGCGCTCGAATGTTCCCTCGTACAAATAAGGGGTTGACTCGATTTTTAATAAATAGGATTTGGGACCTTTTGTTATCGTGTCGCCGACGACATCAATTCAGTTTATTAGGCAGATTAAGGGCATGTCAAACAATTTACGGACATTGAGTAGGTAATTAATATATTGCTCTGTGCGAAGTTTATTGCGGAGCATAGCTATTCTTTTTGGTATTAGGAACCTTTATGGTTCTTATAGGCCTTGGTATTCCATAGGTACTAAAATCTAAGTTAATTTTAATTATTTTTTATCATCAATTATTTTTTATCAGCTCATCAGGTGAGCTGAAGGTCAAGTGCTTACCCGAAGCGCACTTCACCCGGAATTCTCAACTACTGGGGCACTGGCTATCTTATCTCTAGTTGTCGGAACACAACAATGCTAAGTACCCCTACACAGTGGCGTGCTCAGGGCTTGAGGTTAGTTAGGGCAAGCCCAGAAGTCCGAAGCTCCAAAACTTGGTACTTTTTTATAACAGAAAATGCAGTCTCCTAACTACCGTTGCGTTCCCTACTACGTCACCTCCGTCTTCATCTCTTAGACATACACACTAGATACCTACTAGACGGAATTCTATGAACACGTCAGCATTATCATACCTTCAGTGACTCTGTTAAAAGCCGTTTTTTTTTTGCTTAAGCGAAAGTATTTATTAAACGAAATAAGTAGCTGAACAATACACAAACAAATATGAATTAATTTACGTCAAAATTGTTTTTATTCTAAATCAACTCGTCTACCTTTCCTAAGGAAACAGATTACATCAGTACAGCGGTCATACGCTTTAGGTAATTTTAATTTCTTTTTATGGCTCCAGCTAGATTATTTTCGAAAAAAGATGCAACACCAACAACAAGACTTATTTAAATGAGAGCAAGCAACAAGCCAATGAGTTTTGTACAAAGATCATAAAAAAGAAAATAAAATGGTTTTTATGACTTTTAGTAGTTTGCGAAACACACAAAATTTGGAATAGGTTTTTGTGTGAAAATACGTTGAGTGATAAAAACACCGGTTAACCAAAACAGTCGCTCAAACGAATATAATTAAATAAACAAACAAATGGCAAAATGTATATATATATAATCTTAGGGCTCTTTCAATTCGACGTTTGTTGTCGGACGACTAACGCACGTTTGCAGTGCGTTTTATATTAAACAGTGGCTCGGCGTCTCGCGACTTTTTTAATATGGAGCGTTAGCCGTCCGACTAAATTGAAAGAGCCCTTAATCTTGGAAACGGCTTCAATGATTTTCATGACATTTAGTATGCAGGGGGTTTCGGGGGCGATAAATCGATCTAGCTAGGTTTAATTTTTCAGGTCATCCAGATACTAAACATAAGAAGTGGAAACTCTACTGATGTTTGTAAAATAGTATGTAACATTTATATACTATATTTTATGGTTATTATTATTTATTATTCTTATTCTTATGTTTCCCAAATAAACTAAAATAATATAAATGAATAAGACGGTGGTAGCTAGTCAGGCAAATAAACCCTACCAACGACCGAACTGAGTACACAAACATGTATCCCCGGACGGGTTCGAGACCGTTGGTCGTAACAACTAGACCACAAAAGCGGTTAAAAATAATGTAAATATTTTAGCATAAATAAATGTTTTTGTGTTTTGTGTTAACAGTTCCCTATATAAAAGGTTATTTGTCTCCGTTTTAATGTAAATGTAGCAATTTTTGCACGTTACAGTATATTCCGCGCCAGCTGGTACGTACACCAATCGTCCATTCCTTTTCGCTTTTCCATCTCTGGAAGCCGTGAAATTGCAAATTAAAGTTAAATTGAGCTCAAAACGTACCGGGTAACACTGGATTGGAGCGGATATAACTGGTTACATTAAAAAAAACTGCAAAACATTGAAACTTTGGTGTTGTTGCGAGTGAACTCGGGTTTTAGTTAACTGTACAATCGTCAATTTGAAACGCCTAGCCTTTTCCGTTTTCTTTCTTTGATTTTGCAATTTATACCAAACTTTTCTTCTTATTTTCTATAAAAATTTGTTAATTGTAATTTTATAGAATTATTACTGTGTCAATAATATATTGTTTTCTAAAGTTTACGCGATCACTGCACATTGAAATGAAACAACTTTTAAGGATCAAAAAATATAAAAAAAATATTGTAGATTTTAATTTATTTTATAAGGTTAAGCAAGCTTAGTAATGGCCGGTCATCGGATGGGTGACCAAAAATTTATCATCTGAAACTCCTTCGTGCTTCGGAAAGCATGTAAAGCCGCTGGTCCCGCCTGCATTAGTTGTTAACAACCACCAATCTGGGCCCGCGTGGTGGCTTACGACCCGTTATCCTTATCCATCCATAGGGATGGAGCGTGCCCTAGCCGTGGGGACATAAAAATGAGCTGATGATGATGATGAGACATTAAAAAAGCTATTTACTCAACTTTACTTAAATTTAAAAAAAGTGCATCAATCAGTTAAAAGTAATTAATAAATTCCTTGTTTGATGGGTCTTGCTATGATTTAGCCCGTAGGTAATTTTGTCTTGCCTTTTAAGCTAATGATTATTGTTTTAAAACACTTTAATGTAGTACCTAAACAAAGAAACAAACTGGCTGTCACAAGCACTACTGTGCTTGTAAACAGAACACAGATAATACTATCAAATAGCTGTGAACACAAGTCATCGACGGTATTAAAAAAGTATTTGGCTACCATAAAAAAGGTCGAAAAAATTTTAATGGCATTACGTAGTTACAAATATTGGAAGCGCCATTACAATTCCGTTTTTCCAACATAGTACCGGGCATTTAATCACTCAACCAAATTGCTCCATATTGCTCAGATCTAACAATTCATCAGCTTTATAGAGTGTAGTCTAGTGAATGATTGCGGTTTCGATGTTAAATATTTACCGCAGCGGCGGCGGCGGTCGCAAAACTTTGAACGTTTGAATAACTGTTTATTGTATAGCTAGGAATTCAGTTAGGTAATGCAATTAATACTATATCATATAGTTAAGAGAGCTATACTTGATTCGTTCAAGTTGTAGCTCTGGTGCACCTTAATTCTGTTATTTTATATTGTATTTAATTAGTTATAGTCTTAGTTGTAGTTTATAGTCTTGCTCACGTTTGCTTGTCGTGGCAGCCTGTAAGTGAATCTGCACTTATCCTAAATATAGTACGTAAGATTAAACAATGTAAATAGTGTAAGATTTGTTGGTTGCCCTTAATAAATAAATAAATAAATAAATAAATAAATAGTTTTGAAACGCTAACACCTGCATTTTATTAAGTTTGCTTTGACTGTTCAACAAAGGAGTGACTGTTATTTACTTAATATTTTATTGTTTACTCATTTAAATATAAATAAATACAGTAATAAGTTAAAAATTAAGTAAAACCTTTATGTGAGACAACACTTAGTTTATGACTTATTTGTGTTTCTTTTTTCTATGTAGCTGGTGTGTGTTGTTGGTTGGCCTTAAGATTAAAAACTTTTTTAAATATGGCTGATATCAATCCACTAACTATTCAATTTTTAACAAATTACTTTCAGAGCGTGTTAATTTATTATGCCAGATTTAGTTGTTGATTCCATGTTGGTCTGGGACGTCAAAATGTAGCCCTTCCCGTGTATGTCGTAAGACCCTACCAAGGGCCAAGGGTTCCAAGATGCTCGCACAACAAGTGATCAGCTAGCAACCTATCACAATTTTTTTCTATTCCACCTCGAAGCCCTACTTTGATTAGGATTATTGAAAATAAGTGATTTTGATGCTCTGTCTAGTCCTTTTTGGGAGAAGTTTGTGAGAGTATGTATGTATGTCATCATCCCTACTTGCAGCAAATACAAAGACAGCAATGCGAGTGCCGCACTGGTGAAAACCAGATAGCGGGCAAAATGATTTGTTAATCGTCCCGTTTCAGCAGATTCATTCACTCTATTTGTTGGAATATTGCGCACTAAAGTATTTCAGGTTCATAAAAAAAATACATATATTTTTTCCTATATACTATAAATAAACTGACGGAAACTTATTTGTGATTTGTGGCCTTGTTTGTTTTCCACATCTTACACTAAATTCATACCTCTACCTACGTCTGTAGAATTATAGGAAAAGTTATTTACTTTTCCTTTTGTAAACCATTATATTTTATATGTAAAAGATAATTATTGACATCTTAACAGCTTTGGGTACAACATCGATCAATTAATTGATCAAAGAGTATCAACGACCTTAGTTTTTATTAAACATTAACCTACGCACGCGCCATTTTTGAAAGTTGTCTCTTAAAACGGTTGTGCCAAAAAGAAATTAGAATAACCTTTTAACCGGTGGTCAAGACCACCGGTTTAGTCACAGAGGTCCCAGGTTCGATTCCCAACGGGGGGTACATGTTTGTGTACTCGGTTTGGTTGGTAGTAGGACTTATTTATCCGCCTGGCTAGATACCACCATCTTATCTAAATATGTCACCATAACATCACGTATGTAGCATTTTTGTGTTCCGGCAGCTAGAGATAAGACAGCCAGTGCCTCACTAGTTGGGGATCCCGGGTGAAGTGCGCCTCCACGATTGGCCTTATCATCACTTAACATCAGGTGAGATCAAAGCACTGTGCTGTGCAAATATTTAAAAAAAAAAAATAATAATTCACCTACATAGGTACTGCCCCAATGCCTCGATCATTGATATCTTGTCATATGACTCCGCTCTATCTGATGTTAAGCAGAGGAGCGGATTTCTGATGCGTGTACAAAAAGAGGCAGGATTGTGCCTCACTATATAGCCGTTTTACATCTCGCATTTGGGTTCCCCGCCCGATCCTCTAAATGACAGCACACATTTACAGAATACACTAAACATGCACACCAGTTTAGGCCCAAGACACCGTACTCGTAGAACAAGGGTACGAAGAACCGGTTCACACACGCTCTACACCAGGTACAGACATGTACCTGGTCGGTTCTCTCCTCCTCCACGGCCCGGTCAACCCGAGCCGAGGTCCGTGCCTTTAGAGGCGCCCTCGGGTTGCTCCGCTCCCCGATCCGATCCGAACCCTTCGGAGAATCTAGTAGGGCACGGGGACGCGCACTTGTGCGCGATGCCGTTCCCTCTAGATAACCTCTGAAGGTGATTCGTTTCACACGGCTTGAGGGACCCTTTACGTTCCTCGCCGCCCCCAAAAAGCCCGGTGAAGCTGAAAATGCCGCAGCGGCAATCAGCAATCTCTCTCCAAAAAAAAAAAAAAGCATTTGGGTTGATAAACACAAACCCGGACTATGCATCGAAAATCCTTAACACACTTTTACCCCACTTGTAGACACATGTATATATTATATCATCCCGTCATCAGCTCATTTTATGTCCCCACTGCTGGGGCACGAGCCTTACCGGATAGATAGAACGGGCCATAAACCACCACGCGGGCCTAGTGCAGGTTGGTGGTTGTTATAGCGACTGCCAATGTAGCCGAGACTAGCGGCTTAACGTGCCTTACGAAGTACGGGTAAGCTCGAGATGATACACTTTTGATCACCCATCCAATGATCAGCCTTTGCGAAAATTTCAACCTTATATATTATATACACAACTGCAATAATACTACATACCCTAAGAGCTATTATAGGTAATAATAATAACAATAAGTATTTATTTCTGAATAATTCCATAGACTGGTTTTTTTTTTCTTTAGTTGATGGCTTTGTGCGATTAGCACATTTAGCCAGTGTCAAAGTAATTTTTCTTACAAGTAATACATATATAAACAATATTTCCTTCTTGTATGATGATGATGAATGATAATAGAAATGGGAAGTAAGAAATGATATACCCCCCAACCCCTCGAGTATCTCAGTAAAGATGTGGGGGCTTTACTAAGTCCTCACGCAGATTTCTTGAAGAGAATTTGCTAAGGGACGTTGCACTGTTTTGTTTCATTTGCTAACACTCATAGACACTCACAAACACTTAACGGTTAATAATCCACCATTATTTCACATTAATATTCGACATAACACAAGTTTTAGAAAATAAAACAAAACCGCAGACATGACTTTTCACTTTACCGCCAAGAAGTCCCAATTCCATAGACTGTTAGTAATTACAATAGACATTAAACACTAATGTTGGTTACAAGAAAAAAATAAAAATGCACATTAAACAAAAACAAAAAACAAAACACAACAAAAACGATCTTTTAAAAACCTTATCTTCCTTTGGTAAACCTATGGCTATCGAAACCAAAGGCCGATCGCTTCGCCACTAAGTCACAGCGGCATCGGCGCAACCCTTTAGTTACAAGTAAAAGCTAAATGGACACGCTACAACTGAATTCAATTAGATAACACTAATTAAAACGTCAAACGATACCCGTGCCATTAGGCAATATTGTTTATAACA
This sequence comes from Eudonia truncicolella, assembly GCA_949315975.1. NCBI lineage: Eukaryota > Metazoa > Arthropoda > Insecta > Lepidoptera > Crambidae > Eudonia > Eudonia truncicolella. The sequence goes on along the minus strand of OX438848.1, from coordinate 1,316,378 downwards.
TCCACTTAGCTGAAACGGTTTAGCACAAAATTAGAAGACCGCAGAAGGTGAGCTTTCATTCATGACGCGTTCGAGCAAAGCACGCGGACTCACGGACACGGTCACGGACACAGCAAGCGCAGCGTAATCCCACGACAGCAGCGCTCGGGCTGTTTCGAGCTGTTGCTAGATTCCGTGCCCGTGAGAGGGTTTTGTGTGCGTTGCTCGAGCGCGGCATGTATGAATCTCGCGACAGCAGCGCTCGGGCTGTTGCGTGCTGTGGCGAGATTCCACCTCCGTGAGATATGTCACGTGTGCATTGATCGCGCGTTTTTAAAAAAAAATCAATATTAAAAATTATTTATTCAGTTTAGACTACAAGTAGCTCTTGTGAATGTCACTATGCCATCGGTTCGTAAGTCAACTCTGGGCGGGAGATCTTGTACTGAGAAGAACCGGCAAGAAGCTCAGCAAGTGTCCAGCTCTTTTCTCCCTAACAGCGTCAAAAATATTGGAAAATGCCCGCCCTATCATAGCAGGACACTTTCAATTACAAAAAATATAGAAGACAACCACAACATGTAAAAAAAACACAAAAAAAAACTAAGCTAACAAATTTACGAATAATTTTATTTATTTTAATTATTTAATTTATTTTGTAAGTTTCATGTACGAAGCTTACTTTCTGCAGTCTAATAAATCATTTATTTCAGGCAACACACAATGCACGAGATGGTAAAAACACAAAGGGGCCCATATAATAAATACCTTACAGACTAACATACATACAATATAAAACAATTTTTGTTAGTAGATATATAACTTATAACTATGTTATTATGTATGTATTATGTATGTGTGTACGTATATTAAGCACTAGCTTGTGTTGTTCCGGTGGTGCTGACGGGTAATCTTCCGCGGAAACACCGGTACACCACGCCCTTCGGCCAGGAGTCTTCCCTCATAATGGTGTCGACCAGCTTGGTTGACAGCACTCGCGCCACAAATGCCTTAAAGCTGACATTGTGTCGCGACTCCAGCGGCTCCACCCTCACAAGGAAATTTGAAATGAAATGAAGTTTAATACATTTATTGGCACACGCTACAAAATGTCACAATATTCACAATAACAATAAAAAACAAAAACAAAAGATAAAGTGTGACCAACTAGGCCCCAGCCTCAGCACGTCTTGTCCTCGTCTTGATGTACTCTATCACATCCTGCGCTGTGATGGTGTAGTGCAGCCGCGACAGGTACCTACTATGGCGGCCACATACGCTTTACCAGTCTTAAGGCGAAAATCCTTTGCACCGCGTCGCTCGCTTTTAATATAAGCCACAGCGACGGCGGCGATGCGCGTGCACGCGATTTGTTCTTCAAACCGATAAAGCCTTCGAGACCCTCATAGTATATCAGCGTAGTCGGCAGTATTTTGTGGTATCTCGCAGCAATTCTGCGTCCGTGAGAGGTTGTCTCTGCGCGCGTTGCTCGAGCGCGTTTGTATGAAGCTAACCTGCTGCAGTTATTATTTTGTGGTTTTGGCCTGGCTCATTGTAATTTCAAATACGGTCCAAATTAATTGGACGCTTCGAACGGGTCAGTTGTTTTAAGGCAGCCAAGGTGACTGTTGAAGACTAATGACATGACGTACATATTTTGAAATTGAACACATTTTTTCGAATTTACTCCCGTTTAGTTTACATAGGTACCAATTATTTTATTATAACATTCCAAACCCTTTTCTCATGTAAAATAAAACACATTTCAATGTGTTGAATTTGCATAAACTTTAGAAAACTAGACGTCACATTTGGTTAAATTGTGCTTAACACGTTGAAACGTCGTCGGGTATAAAAAGGCATGCCTGTGATACCTACAGTCAACCGCGGCTCTCGACCTTCGGGGGGCGTGCGTTCCGGTAGCCTTTTTTAAGGCTAAAGGCGAACCCCAGGGTTTTTTACCGGGTCTGTCTTAATCCTTTTTTAGAAAAAGGACAAGGCAATTCCCGGATCTACGGAATCTGCGTGCAGATTTTTCCCTGGGCAACCAAAAAAAAAGAAAGAATATTTATAGTAATTAGTTAGAAATGAAATTAAAAAAATATCTTTTTTGTACAGTGACGAGCATTAACATGTAATCATTGTAACTCTTAACACAATGGAATAAGAGTCAAAACTAGTCGAAAGTGTAGACATGTTAATACTCAATAAAAAAGTAGCACAAATGGCGGCCTTATCGCTAAAAAGCGGTAATCCCCGTTAAATCATTTGTTTGTAATTTTTTGTTCCTTCAGTTGATAGCTTCGTGCGATTAGCACATTTAGCCAGTGTCAAAGTAATTTTTCTTACAAGTAATACATAAATAAACAATATTTCCTTCCAGTATGATGACGATGAATGATAATAGAAATGAGAAGTGAGAAATGATATACCCCCCAACCCCTCGAGTATCTCAGTAAAGATGTGGGGCTTTACTAAGTCCTCACGCGGACTTCTTGAGAGAATTTGAAAAGTGACGTTGCACTGTTTTGTTTCATTTGTCAACACTCATGCACACTCACGAACACTTAACGGTTAATAATCCATCCAAATCCACCATTATTTCACATTAATATTCGACATTTATAACACAAGTTTTTAAAAATAAAACAAAACCGCTGACTTGACTCTTTACTTTCCCACCAAGAAGTCCTGTTTGTAATTTGCTCAGTTTGTTTAACACTACAGTTTTAAACACACATAAATAATGTAAGCTTCGACACCAAGGTTATAGCTTAAGTCGCTGACTCTGATGCTGAATTTCTTTCCCTTGCATGCCCTGTACTGACTTAATTTTACAAAATTATTATTATTATTATACCCTTTATTTATTTATTTATTTATTTTCTTTCTTAAAACTAGATTTTTACAATATTATAAAAACAATAAAACATTATAAAAACCTAATTCTAGAGTACCGCCAGCAGCGAGGAAGGGCCCAAGCTACCCGTGGTCAGGGCTGCAGAGTGAGGAACCTCCTGACAATACGTGCCGTGTCAAGGAGTACTGCTTTCTGAATCTGACCCTTGATCCAACCATCAAACGAGAGCCTCATAAGATGTTGGTCGAGGCTCTTCGCTATCAGACCGTTCGCTGAAACGACTATCGGGACAATGATCGTCGAATCAACATTCCACATGGCGGTCACTATAAGCTATAGCTATAGCCTATAGCTATCGATATTGCTTACATATTGCTTTCGAAATGACAAGATGACGCCTCCTCCTCGCCTCGCCTTCAAAGCGATCGAAAGCAATCGAGTTAGGCGGTCGGCCCCCTGAAAGGAGCTAGGTATCGTCTTACGACTCTCCCGAAACATATTCCCTCCTTCCACTTAAAAATCGGTAATAAACCTGCGGGGAACAGGTATTTTATAATATTCGTTGAGTTTACTAGGTGAGATCAGACAGAGCCGCGTGGCAAGCACTAGCTGCCCCATTCTGCCAGGCTGGGACGTTCGCCTGCAATTTGCCCGCTAAACGGTCAGCCGGCGATAGGTTAATGAGACCCCTAATGGAACGGTGCTGACTCGACACACGAATGGCGGCATCACCTAATTTTTTCGTTTCTTTCAAGCACTCGATACCTGAAGGTCCCGAGTTCAATAACCAGGTCGAGCTAAAGTGTGCACCTGATTTTTCAGGTCTTTCGTCGATTCATACCATGAGTGGTTCATACCACTCGATGATAACACGGGTCTGTGATCACGAACCCGCATTGGCAAGCGTGGTGATTAAGCCATTACCCAATAATTGTAGTGATGACTTGATTTCAATGATGGAAGTCTTTGCCCAGAACCCCGGGGACAGTTATAGGCTTGTTGGTTTGATAAAACTTGTTACATACATATGAAGTAACCTTGCCTGTGCTGTGCAGTGCCGGCTGCATTAGCAGTCGTTACAACCACCAATTCGCACTGGGCCTGCGTGGTGGTTTATGGCCCGTTCTTCTTATCCATCCATAGGGAAGGCTCGTGCCCCAGCAGTGGGGACATAAAATGAGCTGACGACAAAAGACGCTGTTCACTTGTTAGATGTATTTCATTTTTTTGGAGAGAGTTTGTTGATTGCCGGCTCCGATGGTTCAGCTTCACAAGCCGTGTGAAACTAATGTGAAATTAAATGAAATGAAAATAAATTTATTTGGGACAGAACAGTTCAAACATACAGATAAAAATGGAAAGAAAAAACAACATAGGATTCCCAAAACGGTTCCGACTCAGCAAAATGCTAGCCTTAAGGTTAGCGCTGACCTTCCGTCGGAACCGGTTTAGGTGATGCTGCTATAGCAACACCGTAACATACAAAAATGCAAGTACAAAAAAAATATAAAAATATAAAAACAAAATCACCTCGGAGGTTTCGGAGGAGGAGGAGGACAGTTGCAATACAGTTGCAGTATGTTGCAGAGCAGTGCAGTTGCAGCTGCAATTGCAGTTGCTGCAGCTGCTGCGAGGGTACGCAGACTACTGGCGCTTAATGAAATGAAATGAAATGAAATGAAATGAAATGAAATGAAATGAAATAATTTAATCACTGAAAATAGAGTAGTACAAAAGATGGTAATTTATATTAGGGTTCGTCTATTTTGCCAACGCAGGGCATGTGAATAGAGATAATTACACAAACAAAAAAAAAAAGTTAAAAAGTTAGAGAAATAAAATAATTAATTAAGTACATACATAAGGCCAAATAGCCAATTTAATATACGTCACATTATACCAAACAAGATTAAATGATAATAATAATTAAGTACTTATATTGTATTATATTCGTTGTATTAAATTCATTGTATTAAATTACATTATATACTACAATATGTCAATATTACAATTTAGAAAATCTTTAATAGAGTAGAAACATTTTATTTTAAGCCAGTTAGATAGTTTTCTTCTAAAAGTACTTATATTCATTTCGGTTAAGGAGTGAGGTAACTTATTATATATTTTTATACAACTGGGATAACAATTTCTCTTATATAGTTCTGTCTGCATTTTGGGTAACAACAGCTTTCCACGATATCTTATACTTCTGCTAGTGTTTACATCTTTATTAATAAATAAATACTGATGACTCTTTACAAAAATACAACATTCCAGTATATATAATGAAGGGAGAGTTAATAAATTTAATTTTGGGAACAATTGCTTGCATGATGTCATTGGTGTCACGTCACATATAGCCCGTACACATTGTTTTTGTGATATGAAAGCCTTATTCAAGTCGACTGAATTTCCCCACAAAAGTAAGCCATATTTAAGGTTTGATGCCACGTATCCGTGATAAGCCACCAATGCGGTTTTTTGGTTGATTTGTGTCGTCAGTCGCCACAACGCATAAGCAAATCTATTTATTTTAGAACATAATTTCTTTATATGTTTTTTCCATATGCACTGACTGTCAATTATTATGCCCAAAAAAACGACTTCATCTGATTCCGATATCGGTTCATTATTAAGAAGCACAGATTGATTTCGGCTTTTGGGTTTTCTATTATAAAATTGTATATATTTAGTTTTGTTTACGTTAACTTTTAAATTGTTCTCTGTCAGCCATTTCGTAATATTATTAATAGTATTGTTTATATCTTCATTAAAATTTCGGCCTGGAGTCTTAGGTATTACTACAGATAGTGAATCAGATAATGATAATGAATGCTCCTTACTGGGATACGAGAGCCCCTGAAGAGGGCCCAAAGAATAAAACTCGCACTAAGCAACCTAAGTATGTGAGGAGGCGCTAATTAGCCATCCTGGTGACAAATAAGGTAAATTGCAATCTACTAATCTAATTGCAATTCTCGTTTGTGAACGTGATCGAATAAAAAAAAGTTAATAGCTCTAGTGTTGCATAAAAAATACTTCAAAAATCAATATTAAAGGGAAAGTAGTGCCCCACACTCTGTACCGTGTCGCAGTCAGCGATTTGCAGACCTCTCCCCGCCCGTCGTCGTCAAGATAACGTACGTATGTGCGTTTCGAGTATATTACATTCCCATGTCTTCGCCCCCAGTCGTTGGTGGTTTATTTTGCCGGCAGACGGTGCGAAGTCTATTCAACTCTAACGCTTGCTAGTTAGAATCGGAATTCGTGTGGTAATCGTTGCGGAGACAAGACGAATCTGTAGTTAGGGAATTCTCGATTTTCCAAAGCTTAAATGTGTGGTTGAGCCTTTTTGCTTTGGACAAGTTACGGGCGTTTGAAGCGTGTATGTAACGGCACGGAATGGGGGGAGAATGAGGTTGCTTTAAGGTCAAATGGAGTGTTAATTTCACCTCAAATGGATAATGCAGCATGTTGAGGCAGAAGCTAGTACAAGTTCACATAGTTAAAAAGAGATCGATCGTGTCAAGTTTTTTGTGACCGAATTTCAATATCTTAAGCTCCTTCGTGCTTCGGAGGGAAGCCGTTGTTTCTGACGGCTTTTTATTTCTTCGTTTTGTACATTGGGTCAGTGTCAAATCTTATAGTTATAACTGATGATTATGAATGGGGATAGAAATGTTTAATGTAAAACGATATTCCCCGAAACTACCGGATCCAATTGTAAATTCATTCTCGAATCCACATCAACACACACAAAAAATTTAATCCAAATCAGTCCAGCCGTCAATACCATACAATAATCATTTTATTTCTATTATAATATCGTTAAGCCACTTGTCTATATAGGAGAGCAGTTCACGTAAGATGAAGTCGTTTTAATTTTTTTTCTTAGCCTTTGCTGTCTTTCTGCAGGGCAAATCTTATGTTAATTTACCTCTATATTTACTTCTATTATTTACATTGACTAAACGAAAGTCGTGTTTGTTTCATCTTTACGAAAAAAAACTTTGTTTGTCCGCCTACGATATTTAACTATCAAAGGAAACAATGTATTTTTCCGCCGTATGAATTTCCATTGGCCGTAAAACAAACAACGTGTTGATGTGAAAAAAAACACATCTCTGTCAACTGCCGAAATGGCACGTATTACCATGTGTTAAGAGCGTTCCCAAAGTTCACGGTGACACTTTAGACGTTTTAACACAAAGTACTTATGTGGAGTCCATTTTGTTTTTGTCGACAATTTGTGTAATGGTGTCGACTCAATGAAGTTATACTCAATGATAGTTAGGAGATACTAAACAATATTTAAAATGGGTCAAAAACTGCAAGCAAAGCTAAATTTGATATTATTCTGCATGATGCTGTGTTTTATTCGTTTTTTTAAATTAAAAGTATCCTTTTCTGATAGAGCGGGTATTTTCCATTAAGCTGTATATTATCAAGAGAGAAAGTATATGCCCTTGTCCTTATACCTTGCTGACATTCTTATCGGTTTTGTTATTAGACGAGACGAGAAGTAGATATATAACAGTACCATATAAAGACACCAGAGAAAAACATTAAATAAATTTTTACTTCTTATTTTCAAGTGCTAATTGCTGCACTGAAACTAAATTAAATATTAATAACATTTATAATAATTGGCCATCGGTCGCAATGACCGTTGGATAGATGGCGCACTGTGCCGCTATTAGCACTCAACATTTTAAAAAAAGCAGTGACAAAATTCAGCGTTTACGTCAGCCTTCCCGGTAGCATAGCGGTCAGTGCAGCCGCCCGGATTGCGGAAGACCCAGGTTCGATTTTTGCCTGGGTCAGGTGGGCGTTTAATTTTTTCACTGTATTTTATAAAATTTATAAATATTTAAAACGAACTAAACTAAAGAAACAGAATGGGAGCTATCAGTGCAGACTGGTTTTAAGCTCCTTGCTGTACTATTTTTTGCCTCTGCGACAATTTATGTATTTCTACATCACCATCATCATCTTAGCCAAAAGACCCTCCTCCAACTGCTGAATCCTCCCCCAAGGATCTCCACAACGATATATTTACGGTCATAAATTTTATTGGCTTAAACACCACGACCAATTGTCTTTTTTTATTGCACCATTAGAGATAATTTGCTCTCTTTTAACTTTTCTGTATAGTTATTTAGTGTAAGGACGCCTCGGTAGCCGAGTGGGAATGCGCTCGGCCCAATACCTGAAGGTCCCGGGTTCAATTCCCAGGTCGGGCAAAGTGTCTTTCGGATTTATTCGGTGCATAGCCCGGGTCTGTGATCACCAACTCGCATTTGGCAAGTGTGGTGAATAAGCCCATAACCGATCAATTGTAGCGAAGACTTGATTTCAATGACCTTTGTATAGCAGTGGGACAGTTATAGGCTACTAGCTGACCCGGCGGACTTCGTACCGCTTGGACAGTTTCCATGACAACAAAACAAACAAATAATTTTGTATTAGAAAACAGATGTCAAAAAGAAAAAGTCTGTCGAAATTTCAATAAAAAAGTATAAATAAACTACCAAACAGGTTCTATTCCCAACATTAAATCCAAGACCTAAGTAGTAAATTGTGGAACCAAATATAGAGAAAAGGTATGAGTTTAATTCCCGTGGGAATATCGGGATAAAAACTATCCTATGTGTTAATCCAGGTTATAACCTATCTGTATGCCGAATTTCATCCAAATCCATCCATCCGTTGCAGCGTGAAGAAGCAACAAATATACACACATACACACAAACTTTCGCATTTATAATATTAGTGTGATTTTCTTTATTTTTCTATTTAGTGTTTTGCTATTCCTTCAAACAAATCTTTTACACCCCTGAATACTATAGCGTTTTGTTTCTTTCTGCTGGTCCTGAAAATATGCACTTTGTCGTTTACGCCAGTTGTGTTTAATGCGGTCCTTTATTATGTTTATTATTTAATGTTTTTGTTTTGTTTATATAACTTTAACGCAAATTTTGTTGCGAAACAAATTACAAAAACACAAATGTTGGAGAATGTTGTTTTGTGTTTTTGTAATTTGTTTCGCAACAAAATTTGCGTTAAAATTATATAAACAAAACAAAAACATTTTATAAATAGCCTTATAGGCATTTTATAAGCTTGCCTACTTCTTAACTGATCTTTAGTATTTGTAAAAATATTTGTAAAAAAAAAAAAATTATGATCAGATGTTAATGACGGTAGTTGTTGACATTGAATTGGCGCCTTTGGCTTTCAAAGTAATAGTGTTGGATAATTTCGGCGGGCTGGTTAGAACCACGATAGCTCAATTGGAAGAGCACCTGTCAGAAGGGTGCAGGTTCAAAACTTGCTCGTGGAAATTTTTTCAACATTTGTGTTTTTGTAATGTGTATTATTTATTATTGTTAAGGAGCTTCCGCGTTAAGGAATATAAGGAAAATTAACAAACTTCTTCCACATAAACCCACACGTACTGAACTTGACTTGTAGCACCATTCATCGCTCCTATACAATAGTCACGTGTCAGGGCTTACAGTTCGGTTTGTTGGTCCGATGGAGACGTGTTACATTACTTCAAGTAAGTTACCGGTACTGCCAACTTTTGTTACAGGTAGGTACAGTCGGCAACGAAAGTCAATAAGCACTTTATAATTTTATTAAATGACGATAGTATGGAGTGGTGCCATCATTGCTGGGTGGCAACACTGTTTGCTCGATGAGGAGCTTGATGGGGTAAACGCGCCCGGTCGGCGATTGCTCAAATTAAGCATGCAATCATCAGATGGGTGAACAAAAACTTATCATTTCAAGCTGCTTCGTGCTTAGGAAGAAGAGTGGAACAGAAAAATTAAAAAAAAAATATTCAGTTTAACAACATAACTATGGGAGAATAATTTTTTTTTTAAAAGACAAAGTGTTGAAATAATTTCACGACAAAGATTTGAACCCGCACTCCATGAAATGCCGGGTCAGGTGCACCACCAACCATGCCATCGTGACTCAATCCAACTCGCCGAAACCAATCAACACTATCTCATCCTACTTTGTAAGCCAAAGGAGGGCCCAACTACGTCATCAACATCCGTTCTTAATATTTTTACAAATATCAGTTAAGAATTAGGCAAGCTATGTTTATGAGTATACATGGCTACCTGTATACATATAATTTGTTCGCAACAAAATTTGCGTAAAACTATTTATAACCATAATTATTAATACAATATTAACAATAATACAAGAGGAGCTCGATGGCGCAGTGGATAACGTGCCCGGTCTGCGAGTGCTGAGGTTAAGCAACTTTCGCAAAGGCCGGTCATCGGATGGGCCACCAAAAATGTATCATCTTGAGCTCCTCCGTGCTTCGGAAGGCACGTAAAGCCGTTGGCCTCGGCTGCATTAGCAGTCGTTAATAACCACCAATCCGCACTGGGCCCGCGTAGTGGTTCGTGACCCGTTTTGCCTATCCATCCAGAGGGAAGGCTTGTGCCCCAGCAGTGGGGACATAAAATGAGCTGATGATGATAATGATGATGATGATACTGATACATGATACTGAAAGGGCATCTTCTCAGCATGTCATAGCATTTTAGGAATGCCACGACACTGGTCTTCCGAAGTAGAGGCACGTGAAGCCGTTGTTGGTCCCGGCTGTATTAGTCTTAGACCATTAAAATTAGCAGTCATTAACAACCACGATTCGTACTGGGCCCGCGTGGTGGTTTAACCCATCGTTGGCCGTAAATACCAGACGCAAAAGAATTTTATATTGTTCGGCGCTTACATGTAAGCGTTCGGCTAACGATGGGTTAGGGCACGTTCTCCCTATCCATCTATAGGGAAGGCTCGTGTCCCAAAATTGGGAACATAATATGAGCTGGTGATGATAATGACGATGCGAATACTCTTCGCATCGGATCCAAACGCAGTTACTGCACAAATTTTTTATCTATACTAATATTATAAATAGGAAAGCTTTGTATTTTTGTATGTATGTTTGTAACGAATAAACTCAAAAACTACTTGACCGATTTAAAAAATTCTTTCACTATTAGAATGCTATATTAGCGCTAAGTGACATAAGTTACATTTAAAAAAAAATTGGTTGCCTGTAAAGTCGATATACGGGCGAAAGTTTTACGTGACAACGACTTTGAGTGGTAAAATAATTTTAATGTGAATATTCATTCGTATAGTAGGAAGAAGGATGAAATAATAGTAACAAATTAAAACATTTATTTATACAAAGAATTATATTTAAAACATTAATTTATACAAAGAATCTCGCACTGAATTTCATATTAACAAAATTTTATTTTTACCTTTACACATACATACGTATTTACCTTTCACTTTTTATGTCTGTCTCTCTCGCTCTTAGGCGGGCTAACCATGCCCGAGTGGAAGGGATGCGTGCCTCTCACTCGCTCTCATTGTGGGCGCATAACGTGAGCGGAGCGTAACGCAGTTTCTTGAAGTGTCACCCGGCAAACCAATTTATAAGACGTTGTCACGTCAAAACATGTCCACCCGAGCGAAGCAGGGACGGGCCGCTAGTTAATCATAAAAATAATGTTCCATTGGACTCGCAGTCAAGATAGCATACTGCTAGATGAATCACATCGGTGTTACGCCTCCCCCAAAATGCTGATCGGAAACTTTGGTCCAATCTTATCGTCACAGTCAATTTGATCGTGCAAATAATTGCCCAATTTGTGAATTACACGCTCCAATCAAGGCTGTTTGCTGTTCTTAGTACAAATCGGTAAACTAAACTTCAAATGGTAAACAATTTGATATCAAGGAAGTCATTAAGCATAGCTTCGCTATCGTTCTCTTAATGTTACTTTGGCTACCGCCCCTGGTGATGATGATGATGATGATTGTTACTTTAACGTCAAAAATATGACGTGACCACTTGAAGCGATAATATTAATCACCTACTACAGATTCGACACCATTGTCTAACGAGTTAGCTCCATTTCCTTTAAGTTAAAACGGCTCTGTTTGCCTCGAAATGCTCTGAAGAAATCCCGAGCAAGCGTTTTGTAAGCGAGAGTTTAATTAGTGGGTTCATTCGGACGTGGTTAGTGGCTCAGCAAAACATGGCTTAATTCTTTGCACCATGACATTCTACAGATTCCTCTAGCTACCACCATCTTATCTAAATATGTCGCTATAGCAAAGAATTTTGTTGCTTTGTTGTGTTCCGTCCGACAATTAGAGATAAGATAGCCAGTTCAGTGTTTGAGGATTCCGGGTAAAGTGCGTTTTCATCTTCGGTCTTATCATCAGATGAGAAGATGGATGAAGGTGAAGGTGGTATAAAAAAATATATTTCTATGTCAGTACTTTGAAACCGCGGTGTTTACCCCAAGAAAAGCAACATAAAATGTTAAAGATAAATTTTAAACTGCTAAATAGTATGTAAATAGTATATAGCCTACAAACTGCCGAGTTCATGAACAAAGACAGCCATCATTTAAATCAAGCAGTTAGCTTGATTTAAATGATGGCGAGCTTGCAAAAAAAAATACGAAACAATCTTATCCTGGAAGTTGGAATCACGATCTTCGAATGAGCGCTGAAAAGCTAGACCGGGAAACTATCTGTCTCGATAGCTCAGCTGAATGATTTTTCGCCCAGATTACAAAGATCGTGGGTAAAAGTCCTTTTTAAGTACTATTTTTAATAGCACACTATAAGTTTTACCAACCGCTGCCCCACCGATGAGGGAGGGGTCCTCTAATATTATTCAAATGTCATAATTCATATTTAAAAAGGAGCTTAAATCCGAAACGTCCAAAGCACACTCCTTGGGCGCGCAATCGCGACGCCGGCCATTAGCACTTCCGCTCAGGGCTGCAATAGAAAAAAAATAAAAAGTGTAGTGTCGCGGTTAAGAAGTTTTCCCGCGTGTAAGATTTTGTAGTTGCTACATAGTTAAATATTTAAAACGCCTCGTTGGCCAAGTGGCTATGCGCTCGGCCGGATAACCGGAGGTCCTAGGTTCTATTTCAAAGTTGGGCAAAGTGTATTTTGGATTATCATATATGTTAGTAACCCAGGTTTGTGATAACCAACTAGCATTTAGCAAGCGTGAAAGTAGGACAGTATAAAGGATATTTACTAAGCTTTACTAATATTGTTGCAGGCTTATAATAATAACATGTCACAAAAAAAAGTTTCTAAATTAAATAAAGGGGAAAAAAGGCTTATAAATATAAACAAGGTGATATTGTGCCATATAACCCATCACGCTCGCCCAATGCGGGCCGGTGGGATTTTTTTAAATTCTTTTTGTTACATGTGGTACGTTTCGTTGTGTGTTTTGTTATTTTGTTTTGATTCCAGTTAAAGTTTTTTCTTCTTTTCCCTTTCGTAAAAAAAAACAATTTTTTTCCAAATTGATTATATTCCTGATGACTATTTTATAACACACTTCTGCTATGCACATTGTTGTGCAAAGTGCAAAAGATAGTGTGTTTACGATAGGCGACCGACAATTTTATTCCAGTCTTTGACAGCTCATAACAAAGCATACTTCCCACCTATTTCCCGGCGCGTAATAGTCGATATATTATGTGCAAAATATACCGTGCACATTCAAAAGATTCTTAACACACACACACTAAAGTAAATATACGTTTAATATTTTTAAAGAATTGTAAACGGTATTTGTTACGAATCGGAAATTATACGGGCTAGTTAGTCTAAATGAGTTATTTAATCTCAAATTTTATTATTATGATGATCCATAACTTCATTCAAATTAAAGCTCAAAGAGCACTTTTTAAGACTACCGGTATAACATGATCATTATATTATGTTTTATTTATATTATACCATTATGTATTATTATTATATAAGTATTATTATTTGTAATTTTTATTTATTTGTATGTTATTTATTTTTATTTATATCTGTTTTACATTTATTTTGGTTTAGGAAATAGTGTAGTTTTTTTTTTTTTTTGTTGTTGCACTTTGTGTCACCCTTGCTACATTTATCTCGCACACTCTCTGGGTTGACTGGAAGAGATCTCTTCTAGAGATAAGTCCACCTTTGCATTCAATGTCTCTGTTGTAATTTTTTTTTTGTTACTATGTTTCTGTGCAATAAAGAATACTAATAATAAACCCTAGTTACCGAAATAAGAAATCCACGTCGACATAAAAATATCACTGCCACTCAATTTATGTCTCTACTGTCTTCCCTATGGATGGAAACACCACAACGTCCCATAAAACACTACACGGGCCCAGTGCGGTGCGGTGGTTGTTAACGACTACTAATGCAAGCGGCACCAACAGCTTTACGTGCCTTCTGAAGCACTCGTGATGGAGTACTTCATTAGTCGCCATCCAATGTCTCATCGTCATCATCATCAGCTCATTTATGGCCCCGCTGCTGGGGCACGAGCCTTCCCTAATGAAAGTAAGACTACAGTGACAGCGTATTTAACCTGAATCCATTGCACTTCACCCAGAAACCTCAACTACTGAGATAGCCAGTGCCTCAGTAGTTGAGATTATCTTCTTTACCTCAGCAATCGCGAACCAAGCGCGTGGTGAACGGTACCATCGAACTAATAAAATAATTTATTTTAATATTAACTTCACATTTCACGTCACCTACATATTAATACGTGAAGCAAAAACTTTATAACCCTTTTTACGAAAATTGCGCGGACGGAGGAGTATGAAATTTCGCACACTTTTAGTTGATATAGAGAGAGAGTGCAGAATGCTAATATTTTTTTTAAATTATGCATAAAAAATACATTAAATTAAATAAACGTTGTTTCATACATTTAACAAAAATTTCAAAAATGGAAGAGGAGCGGCCGAAGTCACATTCTATCTTTTTTAATTTTTCATTGCTTAGGATACAATCCGTGCAGCCTTAATAAAATCACGGTCGAATTTCGACCACTGGGCGACCTAGTAAATAGGTAATAATAAAGTTCCCTTACCTTAAAACCCGAACATATTTCTAAACATTATTTTACACACAACAGTGTCCCAAGTAAAAGATACAGGCATTATTTATTCAAAGGAAATAAAGTTGCGCAATAAAAATGGCGGGTAGTATTGCAGTTGATGCATTGAGCCATTTGTTACTGTACCCGCGAGCTAAGGAACCTCTTTGTAGCTAGAACTTTTCAGACGAGATCGATCTTGAGAACTTATACGAAGTTATTATTGACCATTAAGGTTTTATGTTTTGGAATAAATAAGAAATATACCGCTATCAATGTCACTTTTCAGATTTTGACTTTTTTTTTAATATCTTACTGGTACGACAGTGCCTTCATCTTACCTGATGTTAAGTGATGATATGGCTCAACTACTTAGCACTGGCTATCAATATCTGTAGCTACCGGAACACTACAATGCTACAAACATTGATGTTATGGCGACATATATTTAGATAAGATGGTGATAGCTAGCCAGGAGGAAAAACAACCCCTACCACCAACCAAACCGAGTACACAAACATGGCCCCCTACTGGGAATCGAACCCGGGACCTTAGGGTCTGAGACTGGTGGTCTTAACCACTAGACTACAGAGGCGGTTAAAAAGTCAATATGAATAATAATAAAAAATATTTTTTGTAGAGCTTACGGCAACACTGCACATAATAATTTTATTTCAAAACACTATCTACGAATCTCGAGTAGATTGCTCGTTTAGTATTTTTTGACCTTTGAATTATTTAGAATTTTACAGGATTTACTCTTTACAGGATCCGTGGTCAAAGGAAGAAATGGCAGAATACAATCAAATGATAACAATGTAAAAATTTACCTCTTTTTATATTTATATATGTACCTATGTGCAGAGTCTACAATGAGACGGTTACTAAATCACTCACCTATCTTCCCCATGTATTAATTAACTTAGGAACTCAATCAAAAAGAAATTGCTCTAGCAAAGCCTATATCCGCCGTCAGAATACGGACCCCCAAACATCCGCAGCGAAATTGCGTCGTTCCATACATTAACGTTATAAACAAACAAACAAACGGAAGTTGGCCCAGTAATACGTGGGAGTATCTTAATAGTTATACGAGCGACAATTCACCAATTCAATTGTTGTCTGAAACAGCAAGAGAAACAAAATATAACAAGCACAACAAAACATAAAAATAAGCAATTAGGTACCGCAGAATAGGACTGCTTTTGAATTAAGTACGTAATAATAACGTCATAACCTAGACTTACGAACCAATGGCATAGCGACATTCATAAAAGCTACTTGTACCCTAAACTGAATAAATGATTTTGAATTTTGAATTTTGAAAGTGTAAGACTGATGACAGCTCTCTATTGATCCATAAGTACCTGCTAGAATGTACTGTGATTACCTCCAGAATTATACCGTAGAACGACATGTGGAAGACCACTTAGAGAACAGGAGCTCTGATCTACGTTACACTTAATTCAAAAGCCCAATTCTTCTACCGTACTTTTACAAAAAGATCCCAGCACTGATATTTCGTATAAACCTTTAAGTAAACATGCAAAGACGAACACACGATCAAGACAATAAATATTAAATATGAACAAATACACAATATTATTACAGTCACTATAAATAAATTTAAGTATTTGGGCCACGCAGGGTTACAGAGGATCTCTCCGAAAAAATAAATTAAATTTTATTAAGCTTGTGGTTTATTTAATGCCCAATAAAATAGTCATTATAACTAAATTAAAGTTGAAGTTAATAACATATACGTATAAGTTAATAACATATAACTATATTTTTTTCTATAATACTACATTTTACTATAATACATTTTTACTATAATTTTTTCAACAATGTTGAAAAAATTTCCACGAGCAGGATTTGAACCTGCACCCTTCTGACATACCGGGTCAGGTGCTCTCCCAATTGAGCTATCATGGTACAAACCATCCTGCTCGTGGAATTTTTTTTCAACATTTGTGTTTTTGTAATTGTTTCGCAACAAAATTTGTGTTAATATTATATAAACAAAACAAAAATATTTTATTATAGTTAGTTCAATAATATATAATGTTTCGAATATCATTAAATAAATAAAAAAAAAAATAATATTGTTTTAAAGTAAAATTTACTTAAAAGAATAAAAATAAAATAATATAACAAAATATTAAAAATAATAGGTAAATTTCGTGTTCAGCAGAATCTTTAATAGTACATATCAATAGAAACAAAGCTAAACATTATAAAGTCAAAACAATTACCAAAACATCGTTAGTACACCTAACGCGGAGCTCGCGTTAAATCACGCACCGGAACCGGTAGTGGCTCGCTAATAAATATGGCCGCCACTCGACCGCGAGTTCCGCCTTATCTGCGCTCGTTCCTGGAGGATGGCTCCAGAACTTTTGATAACTTTAAAAAAACACATATTTTACTGGAAGTAAAAAAGTAAATAGTAAAAAAGGGACAAATCTCTGGTCACTATAATGATTGAGGAAAGTATTACAATGGCGCAGTGTTAAACGCACTCGGTCTGCGATTGCGAAAGATAAGCAACTTTCGTGAATACCAGTTATCAGATGGGTGACTAAAAATGTATCATCTCGACCTCTTCCTGGCTACGAAAGACACATAAAGCCGTTGGTCCCGGCAACTTTAGCAGTCGTTAGCAACCAACGATCCGCACTGGGCCCGCGTGGTGATTTATGCCCCGTTCTCCCTATGGTGTTTCCATTCCATCCATACGCAAGGCTCGTGCCCCAGTTGTGGTAACATCAAATCAGCTAGTTTTTTTTTAAATCTTACGAGTAAGCACTTGGCCTTCATAAGACCGAAGGTGCAAGCGCACTTCACCCGAAATCCGCAACTACTGAGGCACTGGCTATCTTATCTCTAGCTACCGGAACACAACAATGCTACAAACAATGATGTTATGGCGACATATTTAGATAAGGTAGTGGTAGCTAGCCAGGCGGGCAAACAAGCCCTACCACCAACCAAACCTAGTACACAAACATGTACCCGCTGGGAATCGAACCCGGGACCTCTGGGTCTAAACCGGTGGTCTTATCAGAGGCGATTAATGTGATGATGATATGTTGAAGAAACACAAAGTAATTATTTTAAACATTTACCCTTATTCCATTTTTGGTGACTTGTGGGCCAGCCGGCAGGGTGAGGGTGACCCGTGTAGACCACAATCCCGAGCCGCCCGTCGAGCGAGAGGATGTACTGGAGGTTTTAGTGGGTAGGTCCCCTTCCTCCCGAATCCCCGTCGAGGCCGCAGGGCCTGGATGGGGAGGCGGGAGTTAGGGGAAGAGTCCCACATAACCCGGGGTGTCCCCATGCCCCGGGTATGCGTAACGCATTTCCTTCAGTATAAAAAAAAAAAAAAAAAAAATGGTGAGGGTGACTGATGCTGTCGTCGCATCTGGACTCCATATTCACTTAGGTGAAACACATCAGGTGAAATGGAGTAATTTTCTGTGATAAGTATAAAAAAAAACGATCGCATACCCGGTAACCGCTAAATTGAGCACAACAATACTAACCCCACATCAATAGATACCTAGTAAACTCAACTTTCCTGGATGTGGTCCAACTAATGCCGCGACACCCGCACGTTCAACATAGTAACCGAACAACGGCAGTTTTATTGCCGACCATAAGTTTAAACATAAGAATGGCCAACGTAACATATGGTTATTAACGTCGCCGACAAAACATGTGGGGCTATGTACTCTTTAAAGTACACCTTATTGTCTATGGCGAGGCTATGTCTTTAGTAAGAGAAATTGTCATTAGTATTGAATGGGCGTTTAAACAACGCCGTAGTGACCGTGTTTTTCGATTTCATTGCTGCATGCGTAGCCCGGGTTTGTGATTACCAACCCGCATCAACTGTAGCCTTATATAAAAATAAAAATAAAAATAAACTAAAACTATATGGCGCACCCCCTACCATTGGCGCGCCATCCTACCACTACCATCCTACCTCACACACACACATACACACAAACAACCCTCCCCCACCCCCCCACCCCCCACACACACACACACTTACACCCCTCACACACCCCCCCGCCCTCACACACACACACACACACACACACTTTTTTCATTGTACCTACCTAAAACGTAAATAAAACAATAATTGTGTTTTTATTGTAGATCGTCGTTATGTTAGTGTATCGCCAGGGCTTAACTTCAGCAATCAAAATGGTTATAGGATGAAAATGTCATATTACAATCTCACACTTATCCCACAATTATTAATCAGCAGACTGGCATTTTGGTCCTTCGAGCCGGATTACACCAAAGTTCACCTAACACAAAATGAATAGATAAATTTTGAGGAAAAATAATGTCAAAACAATCTATGTTTTTTTAATTTGTTCCTTATTCGTCATATTCCTGATTAGTCATATTAATAATTCGACACTTTCCTAATTGAACATATTCCTAAATCGTCATATTCCTGATTCGTCACATTCCTCACTCGTATTACTTGAAATGTTTTTTGTTTTGTTTATATAATTTAACGCAAATTTTGTTGCGAAACAAATAACAAAAACACAAATGTTGAAAAAATTGAAAGCCAAAGGCGCCCATTCAATGTCAACAACTACCGCCATTAACATCTGATCTTAATATTTTTACAAATACTAAAGATCAGTTAAGAAGTAGGCAAGCTATTTTTACCACCTGATCCGACATGTCAAAAGGGTGCAGGTTCAAATCCTGCTCTTAGAAATTTTTACAACATTTGTGTTTTTATTATTATGAACCTCAAAATTAATTAGTGTAAACGATTCCCCAGGCTCGTTCCTACGCCTTGACCTAGAATAATTAACAGAATTGTATTTATCCCGGATCAGGAGTTCCCTAAGGGAAGCCTGATTCCACACGACCTAATTCACCGGAAAACTATTCTAATATTGAGAAGAATGAACATTCGGGGCTGACCGCCCATTCGTTACCATTGCCCGAGTTACTTGACATACTTTTCTCGATCCGTATTGGTTTTTCACGCGAATGACTCAAGTGAATTCTCAAAGTACTACGAGTAGTCAGTACCGGGTAAAGCCTCAATGGTAACCTCTCTCGCATATGAAGGAAAGCATTGATAACTCTACGCTATGAGGGGCTCGATGGCGCGGCGCAGTGGTTAACGCGCCCGGTCTCGCAGTACTGAGGTTAAGCAACTTTCGCAAAGGCCGGTCAGCGGATGGGTGACCAAAAATGTATCAACTCGAGCTCCTCCGTGCTTCGGCACGTAAAGCCGTTGGTCCCGGCTGCATTAGCAGTCGTTAACAACCACCAATCCGCACTAGGCCTGTGTGGTGGTTTATGGCCCGTTCTTTCTATCCATCCATAGGGAAGCCTCGTGCCCCAGCAGTGGGGACATAAAATGAGCTGATGATGATGCTTGCATCCGACAGGCAACCTCCTCCGGCTCGAAGGAACAAATTGATGTACGTGCTGCACACCAGACGATGATGATGACAGTAGATTAATATGATTATGATCTTGATAGAAACACTGATAACTGTTTATTAATATGAACCAAGGTATAGATGATACTAGTCAGGAGTACGACTGATTGCAAACTAACTTTAAAGTAGGTTATAAAATGTTTTTGTTTTGTTTATATAATTTTAACGCAAATTTTGTTGCGATATAAATTACAAAAACACAATGTTGAAAAAATTTCCACGAGCAGGATTTGAACCTGCACCCTTCTGACATACCGGGTCAGGTGCTCTTTCAATTGAGCTATCGTGGTTCTAACCAGCCCGCCGAAATTATTCAACACTATTTACTTTTTTTTACTTTGAAAGCCAAAGGCGCCAATTCAATCTCAACAACTACCGTCATAAATAAATTTTTTCAACATTGTGTTTTTATAATTTATATCGCAACAAAATTTGCGTTAAAATTATATAAACAAAACAAAAACATTTTATAAATAGCTTGCCTATTTCTTAACTGATCTTTAGTATTTGTAAAAGGTTTATGATCAGATGTTAATGACGGTAGTTGTTGACATTGAATTGGGGCTTTTGGCTTTCAAAATAAAAAAAAAGTAAATAGTGTTGAATAATTTCGGCGGGCTGGTTAGAACCACGATAGCTCAATTGGAAGAGCACCTGACCCGGTATGTCAGAAGGGTGCAGGTTCAAATCCTGCTCGTGGAATTTTTTTCAACATTGTGTTTTTGTAATTCAAAGTAGGTTATATATGTAAAGTGTTTACAATGCAAAAATGAATAATTATTTATTTAATAACAAAGTGCTAAATAGACAAATGTTCCATGTTTAGATCGTACACAACCTAACTCCGGTGATTGCTTATGATAGATCACCATGGCAGCGCGTAAAAGGAAGTACAGAGGTTGTCAATATAGTAATATAGTCGATATCCGCCATGAGGTGTTCAGGGGACAGTCCCACATACCCATCTGCGTCTCCCCGGGCGCATTATGCTCTAATGCATAATCTTCTACATAAGAAAACAAGCAAAATTAAGTAAGATGACGTAAGTAAACTATATAAAATTACTCCCAATCACAATTAAGAAAATGAGTCAAAAATATTTCACAAGCGTGATTTGAACATACATCTTTGACATAAGGAGTCAATGTGCAATGCTATTTACGCTATACTATCGTGACTTTGTCATACCAATGTTTTATCAACACAATCACTTTATCTTACTATGTATAAGCTAAAGCTAAATTCTATACATTTACATACAACCTTAACTCAATCGAATTGAAAAACTCACACCCAGCACTCAATAACAGAATTGCTCTCACCACATTCCAATACGTGCGAGTCTAAAATATGGGAAGAATCTTGGTTACCGCTGATTCGCGAAATCGCTTATCTCATAAGTTCGAGAGGAATGTGCTAAGTTGGACTATTTTAGATGTCCAATCGGTTCTGCGAGCTGCCGCGTCTGAGAGAGGGCGACGGAGCGTGTCCGAAAAGGGAACAGACAGGAAAAAAGGGATCAGCGCGTGGGTTCAGTGACAGCGGGTAGATATGAAAATTTATATCGTCTTCTAAAAGAAAAGTTTTCGAATCATCAGAATAACATAATATTTATGTAATTAAAATGCGTTTGAAATAAATAGTTTTTATTTTTTATGTACGGTATATCTGCGCTATCGCGTCAAATGGAACGTCGAGGTGGCAATTCTGACGTCAGAAGAAGTGCCATCAAACGAACTTACACTTTATAGCCGACCATTTACCATAGCCCTTGATACCTTAATTTGTATAACTCCCTAGATTGATTTAAATTAAAATATTATCCATTGTTTTTTTTCGTGTCTATGTTCTAGTGCTATTGGGGAAAGAACTAACTACTACTACTAATGAACTAGCTACCTTATATAACTAGTTACTGTCGAATCACATTAATGCTAGCAATATTGTTTTTATGGCGACAGACTTAGATAAGATTGAGGTAACAGGCTAGGTGTACCACCAACCAAACCGAGTAAAATAAGATTTTTTCTATGAAGCATACATATGTGTTATACACATATAATTTTTTTTCTCTTTATTTGGGTTATCAAACGGTGTACACAATAATATGTAAACAATAAACATTTAGTAATGAGCAATTGTCATTTTGTCACCAACAACATTAACCACATATCAACTAGACTTATTATGTAAAGAATGATAGTGTATATATGTTTGTATATAATATTGCTTATTAGATAGATATATATAAAGTTAAAGTAACAAAAAAATAACAATTAAAAAACCATTTCCTTTTTAATACCTATGTAAACGAGAACCAGTACGACAAGTGTTTGTGTGAAATTAAATAAAATCTCGATTACTAAAAAAATTAATGCCTCAAAGTGTTTGCGTTAAAAACTTTGGCTTAAAGACTAGGACTGGTAGTGCAGTGGATTACCTATTTGAAGTGCTGCAAAATCGCACTTCAAATTGACAATCCACTGCACTATCAGTCTTAGTCTTGAAGCCAAAAATTTTAGTCTTTAAGCCAAAGTTAATCCACTGCACAAAGTCCAAAACGCTTGTTAACAGTTTACCATCTACGCGCTAACCGCGTGACGTGGCACCCTACCCAGCGTCACAAAGAGGGAACAATTCGGTCGCTTTCGTTATTCGGACGTGGGGCGGCAGTCACCTGATTACGCGCTCCGGTGGGCCAATAGTGATGCACCCTGCCCGCTGCAAGAGTTATCGATAAAGATAATGTATGGCGAGCAGTCTTTTCCCAAAGCCTCGGAGAATCTAGTAGGGGACGGGTAAGCTTGCGTGATATCATCACCTTTAGGAACCCTCTAAGGATATTTCGATCACACGGTCTTTTTTTCCGTGCAAATGTTGTTTGCTCCTCTTAATTGGTTGATGCAACCACAGTTGCATTTTTAAATATTGTAAAATTGCTTTGTGCAACAGTGGTTGCAGACTGATGCGTCCTCTTTATTCGATCATAAGCTCTGTCTTAACGGCGTTAGGATCTGTTTAAACGTATTTGAAGTATAGATAGACTTATACATTTTTTAACGTAAGAAAGCCAGATATATCACTAACATTACGGAACAAATTATATTTAAAAAAAAATATGTTGGTGAAACCGAACCGAGCGTCATTTTGTGTATAAGTTAGGCAACTTCGAGTAGTTAATTATTTTTATTTACTATATTTTTCTGCTTAGATTGTTATTGTTTTAAATCCAGATAGAGCAAATAACTACTCAAGTTTATGAAAATGCTAAAAAACTATACACGCATGTAAGTATCGCTCAATATTTTTCATAAAACCACGATGATCGACTGAAACCGACAAATTTTGCTCGGCTTCAACTTTCATCCCATCTAGAATATTGTACATACGATGTTTATTAAAGTTACAAACATTCTTTTGTTTCTTATCTAAACGTCTAAACAGAACACTCAAAAGTTTCAATAAATGCCACTCAAGTTGATCGTAAATGACATTTTATTGCGCGCGGACTCGCCGAGCCGATGGTGTCAAATTTCAATAAATATGTAAGACACTGTCACAGGTCGACCGAGCATTAGTCCGGAAAACAATAAGGTATTTTTTATTTACAAGACCAAGCGACAGATAATAACATATCTGTTGTTATCTACATATCGTTATTTACATAGCTATCGTGACTGTATAAGAAGCGTTTTTTGATATTCGTTGGATAACGCACTATTTGCATCCCTTTTGTTTGTATGCAGATCGACAGAAACCGCTGTTTCATGGTTGTCAGTCAGCGTCTCAAAAAATAAATGAAAATCGATCACTCGACAATACAATACCCTTTACCGCGTCCCTTAAATTCTGGCAGCTTTAAGTGAGCATTTGGTCCGGCGCCGACCTCTCTAGTTACATCTACAATTCTGAATAATATGGAATCGTGGCTTCAAAATCCACCTCCAGAGCTCGAGGCGGGAATACTCGTAGTTGCTCCACAAAACAAGAAGACCCAGAAGGTAAACACCGCGCTCGAGCAACTCACTCAGATTCCTTGCACAGACACGGATCTCGGAACAGATGGGGTAAACAACTTCTCGAGGAGACCGCGTATCGGCAAACGTAGCGTAGGACGCCCTCAGACTAGGTGGAGCGACGATCTCCGCAAGGCGGCTGTCAAGAGCTGGATGAGAGTAGCCGCGGATCGTGCTCAGTGGCGTGCACAAGGAGAGGCCTATGTCCAGCAGTGGACGTGTGTAGGCTGATGATGACGATGAGAGGTTGTGCGTTGCTCGAGCGCGTTTGTATGAAGCTCACGTTCTGCAGCCTCGTTGTTTCGTGGTTGCACCCAGATCGCATCGTTAGAACGGAATAGTCGCGGATTCCAGTCGTATATTGTTGAACTACCCCTCATAACCACGTAAGTGGTATTGGCGAGTACCGCAAACCCTTAGTCAAATAGCGTAAGTTAAGTTAGCGTAGTGACCACAGTATAAAGAAGGATCTATGACGTAATTTAAAAAAAAAACTTTGTCGGTGGAAAGGAAAAACTGCTAAAGTGCCAAAAACCACTTTAAAGTTAAAGTCAAAGTCAAATAATTTATACTAAACTACTGAATCTACCTCGACAGTTCGCATTTTGGGAGAGCCTTCGACCGAGAAGAGAGAGAGAGAGAGAGAGAGAGAGAGAGAGAGAGAGAGAGAGATAAATTTATTGACCACACACACTAATATACATAAAAATAAAAACAAACAACAACAATAGGTCAATCAGGGGCTTCAGCTTATGTTGTTGCGAACGAAGAGCTGGCAAGAAACTCAGGAGGCTTATTTTTGTCTTCAACCAGCTTATTGGGAGCTGAATTTTAAAGTTTCGACTTTAAAATTGACGTCAGTAATAGATACCTCTTTATACTGTGGTCATAGTCTCAAGTGGTCATAGGTGAAATTCAATTCCCACTAAGTGATTTTTTTCACTTTAACAGTTTTCCCTTTCCACCAACGACGTCTTCATCATTATATTATGCAACAGCAAAAACTATTAGGGGTTAAAGTATGAAATTGCCGATTTGTACTAAAAAATTGAAATTCGTTTTTTTTTAATTTAACATATTTATTTAATCAAAATAATTACCATTATTATCGATACATTGCTGCCTTCTAATAGGAAGGTCATTTATGCCTTTGCGATAGAACTCTCGTGATGTAGATTCGACAAACTGTGTGAAAGCATTTTGTACTGCCTCCTGAGAAGAAAACTTTTTATCACGTAGAAAATTGTCCAAATCACGAAAAAAATGGTAGTTCGTTGGAGCAAGGTCTGGCGAATACGGAGGGTGACAAATGGTTTCTAATTGCAGTTCTTGTAGAGTTAAAACGGTTTCTCGTGCTGTATGAGGTCTCGCGTTATCATGGAGCAATAATGGTGAAGATCGGGGCTGTTTCACTGCTAGTTTTGGTATCATTGTTCGAAGTTCGGCACAGTAGACATCTGCCGTTATTGCTTGATCAGATCGGAGAAAGCTATAGTGAATAACACCATGCTGAGACCACCAAACAGTTACCATTACCTTTTTATTGGTAAGCCTTGCTTTAGGACACAGTTGCGGCGCTTGACCTGGGGTCAGCCATAGCATTTTTCGCTTACGGTTATCGTAAAGAATCCACTTTACATCACATGTCACAATTCGATCCAATATTCCTTCATTTCTGTATCAATTCAACAAGGCAACACAAGTTTCAACACGCGTTTCTTTATGCAGATCAGTCAAATCATGAGGCACCCATTTCTCATATTTTTTTGTTTTATTGATTTGACGCAAATGAGTCAATATTGTTGGTAAGGTAACGTTAAACCATGCCGCTAATTTCTGGGTAGTTTGGCTCGGATCGGCTTCCACCATCTTTTTCAATTCATTTTTATTCACCTGTGTCGGTCTTCCACATGGTTCGTTCTTCAAATCAAAGTTTCCATCACGAAAGCGTTTAAAACAAAATCGCACGGTGCGTTCATTAGCAGTCCCCTCTCCAAACGCAACATTGATATTGCGAGCTGTTTCTGCCGCGTTAGTTCCGCTAATAACTGTAATTTTCGAAGTATCCATCTTTCTTGTCTAAGCTGATTAAAAAACAACTGAAATTCGATAATCAAATGTTGCACATTTTTTCTTCAGAACTTCAATTGAACTTCATAGGTACCATGCGAAAAAAGTTTCACTCAAAAATCTCAAACCATGAAGGTTCTATGTCAATTCGAAGTACCTAATACAATAAAACGGCAATTTCATACTTTAACCCCTATTATTTATTATATAAAAATTTAAAGTCACATAAGCAGTATTGTCCAAATGCTACTTACTCGCTTCTGATCTATCCCCGACGATATCGTATCGTTAAAGCGGCGCCGTATGCGCGATGCAAATAAAATATTTACCTTTCCTGATTCAGTTCTAGTTCTGCCAAGTTTTATTTTTACGTTTAGAAAGAGTTTACGTCTAGCTCCTGTGATAAATCTACACTTGACAGCAATGAATCCGGGTCACTTATAGAAACCTAAAAATCTCGGAAACTAAGAATGCTTGCTTAATGAAATAAACTGTGTTTAATAGACAATGAAATACTCCTTAAATGAAAGCAATAAAATTTATGAGTCATTATATTTAATTGACAAAAAATTACATATTGAAAAAAATTCCGGCCCACACAAGTACAGACCCACCACCGTAGGCTACTTTTTCTTCGATGCATGAAACAGTTTATAAAAAAATGTATGAATGTGGAAATTCTACGAATGTGTTTGTACGAACTTGGAAAACAGTTTATAAAAAAAATTACGAATGTGGAATTGTACAAATGTGTCCGGAGCCGAATCTTTCCCCTGGTCTTCTATACACTCTGTGTCTTCCATCGTGCTTGTAGAGCATACATTTTGATTCGTCAACATAACTTTTGACCAATCTTCAATAGTCCAATTTAAGTGGTTCTGGGCATATCTTAGTCTTGAAATATGATGCCTACGCTCCAGTTTAGGGCCGTTTGCAGGTCTAAGTGGTTTCAATTTAGCTTCAGCAAACCGTCGTCTTACTGTCCATGCGCTTGGGTTACTTCCTCGAGGCGTCGAAACTGATTTGTAATTTCAGTTCCTGTGAGAAAGCGATTACGAAGCATGGTGTTCACCAAGTATCGACCTTCTCGTGCTGTGGTACACCTGGTTCTGCCTGTTCCTGGTCTGCGTAAGTTAGAGCTAGTTTCCTCGTAACTAGCTAGCTATCACCATCTTATCTAAAATATATCGCAATAACATCAATGTTTGTAGCATTGTTGTGTTCCGGCATCAAGAGATAAGATGCCAGTGCCTCCCTAGTTGAGGTTCCCGGGTGAAGTGCGCTTCCATCATTGGCCTTATCATCACTTCACATCAGATGAGATCAAGGCACTGTGCTTACCCGTAACATATTAAAAAAAAAGTAATAAGGAAGAATATTCTATAGAGGTCTAATGTGAAGCTAGCTTGAGCAAAGGGAAATTTAACACAAGAGAAGGTTGGTTCATCGTATTTGTTATCATGAATGGAGATTGTAATATTTCATCATTAAAAAATAAAGACCCCAATAATTTCCTATTCGTTTCATTCGTTCAGTAAGTGTGAAACCTCCAAAACATCCACGTCAAGCTAATGATATCTCGTCATATTGATTCGTACGCATATCCTGGAGCGAGCGCACAAAACTCAAAGCTCAGTCAGTTAAAGTAATTTCAAGTTTGCCACTGCGACCTACTTGCGAACACGCCAAGTTATTTAGATGCCAATAAATTGCTAATTAATGACGTCTCCATGACAAACAGTAAAGTTGCCAGTGTGAGAACATTAGCATAACGTTGGATGGCGAACTTTCTTAATTTTTGCAAACTTCAGATGAGTTGGTTGTAAAATTTTCGACGCGCCTTCCCGTCTCGTCTCGAATCGTAATTAAATTTTATGTTAATGACAGTGGTGATTATTTTTTTTGTCGCACCACTTAAAAATGGGATTATCCCAACATTCGTATTTGAGGGTGTTTGATAGAGCAGTGGTTAGCGCGCCCGGTTTGCGAGTGATGAGGTTAAGCAACTTTCAAAAAGGCCGGTCATCAGATGACCAAACATTTTTCATCTCGAGCTCCTCCGTGCTTCGGAAGGCACGTAAAGCCGCTGGTCCCGGCTGCATTATAAACCACCCATCCGCAGTAGGCCCGCGTGGTGGTTTATGGCCCGTTCTCCCTATATCCATCCATATTAGGGAAGGCTTATGCCCCAGCAGTGGGGACATAAAATGAGCTGATGATGATGGCACGTATTTACTCTTTCCTACAACGTGGGGTTCTTTAAACAAGGTGTTAAGAAGCAACTTGCGGGTCGGCAAGGTCAGGGTGGCTGGTGAGGCACAATCCTGCTCCACATCTGGACTCCGCTTCTGCTTAACATCAGGCAGAACCGAGTCATTTGCCTAACTTTCTATTATAAAAAAAGTAGGTGGGTTTTTATTTAAGAATATTTTTGTAAAAGAGGCACGATTATTTATTGAGAGGATCAACAACATGTCATAGTAATATAACATTTCGAAATAGTGTTAAAAAATAATTTACGAGCGGTCTTGGATCCCGCACCCTATGGCATAGAAAGAAAGAATGATTGAAAGGAAAAACACTAAAACCTCACAAAAAATACTAAAATACTAAAACGAAACAAAAAAAAAGAATAAAAATATCATAATTTGTTTAAAACGTTAATATAACATAAATAACGACTGCTACGTGCTGCGACATACAGCCGGGACCAACCTCTTTACGTGCCTGCCGAAGCACCGGAGGAGGTCGAGGTTATAAATGTTCGGTCACCCATCTGATGACCGGCCTTAACGAAAGTTGCTTAACTTTAGCAATCACAGGCCGAGTGCGTCAACCACTGCGCCATTGAACAAGATATTTAGGTATATCTCTTATATCTCTTTTTTTTTAGGTATAAAACTGAGTCTACATAAAAGTTCGTACCTCTACTTTTTAAATATTCTGTCGGACAGTCTAGTGTCGCGATTAATATTCAGTCGGATGATGTACGTATCGTCTAAAAAATTCTATTGTTTGATTTTGATTGGACACGGATTGAAAATATCTGCATGCAACACGCTTTCGAAATAAATGAATGACTAAAAAATATATTTTATTAATCGTAAGTGTATATTTCTCTCCGTGATCGAACCAGAAACGCAGATATCCGGCAGCAGATAGGAGGAGAACGAAGCTGATCGACGTAGGCCAGGTGATAACCAGCAGAAAGTGGAAGTGCGCAGGCCATATTATGCCCTAAGCAGGACCACAGGAGATTGGGGAGAAGAGTGCTGGAGTGGAGACCCAGAGGTGGGCACAGTAACGTAGGCAGGCAACTAAGCGATGGACTGAAAACCTTGTCAAGGTAGCGGGGAAAAGTTGGATGAGGAAGGCACAAGATCGAAGGAAATGCCGTGCATTAGAAGTGACCTACACTCAACATTGGGTAAAGGTTGAGAAAGAAGAAGCAGTGTATATTCACAAACATCTCATCACGGAGTTTCCATAATCAAGACTTTTCCCACACATGTATAGATCGGCCCAAAACTTACCATGCTGGCACAATGCGGGTTGGACCCAGATCCGATTCATGGCTGGGTCGGGTAGGCATTTAATTCTTTCACTGTATTTTATAAATATGTACAAGGGTCGTTAGGCAATTCATAGCACGAGTTGTTTGGACCACGGTATGAATGACTGTCCCACTACTGGGCAATCCGCCTCCAAAAGACCTCCATCATTGAAATCAAGTCATCGCTACAATTGATGGGCCAATTGCAAGTGGTATTATTATAAAAGAATTCTACACAAAGAACTCTGGTAAAACTCTTAGATAGTTTAAGCGGTTAGGTTTAGAAGAAAATATTATTACACCCCCTATTTCACCGTTGAGACAATTTTACTTCAGGAACGACTAAAACGTCAGCGTAGGCGTATATCAAATTAACTCCTAAAATACATCGTAACAAAAAGTTAATACTTGGCCTAAGGCGTATTTGTACGTTTAAACCCTTAAAAAGTCACGCGCTCCATAAATTACATTGTCGCTCTCTTTGTCTGAACAACAGTTTTAGAAAGAGATGGGTGCACACCTTTCGGGCCCAGTACATCACCTGTTAAACCTTCAATAATTCAGACTCGTAAAACGCTGTTTAAGCTACGGTGTGCTGTCTGTCACACCGTTCTGAACGTAGAGACGCCTGCACGTCAACCTTTTCAAAACTGTCAAACTTCTTTAATACATTTTCAATCATATCTTTGAGATATAAAGTTCATAGTCTATTGAGGAAATTTTACAGTGATGGTAGGTGATGTCCAGCCGTGTGTACGAGATTATAGGATGGGAAGTTACCAGCTTTACGGTTCCCGCCTACAGATTTTTGTAAGACGTGTGCATTACAACATAGAACTCTATATGTATCATTTCACCGGCTAAAAAATCGGTCACCGATTATCGGTCGTGGGCGGTACATAGCTTTATTGGGAGAAAAATATAAAAGGTGTAACAACTAATGGAAATATATGTTTTGTTTGGTAGTGGCTAAAGAGACAAATGAGCTTTTATAGCTCAAATTAACGTTTATCTACTAGTTCATAATTTTATTCTTACAGTTTAAGTACTGAGCTGCTGAGTGCTTTAACGACCCAGCATTGGAAACTCTTACAGCTCCGCAGATTAATTACCAAAAAAAGCTGCGACTGCTGTAGTTGCGGTTGATAAATTGGTATTACGGACCCAAATCGGTC
Source organism: Eudonia truncicolella (assembly GCA_949315975.1). Lineage (NCBI taxonomy): Eukaryota > Metazoa > Arthropoda > Insecta > Lepidoptera > Crambidae > Eudonia > Eudonia truncicolella. The sequence goes on along the minus strand of OX438848.1, from coordinate 1,285,274 downwards.
AATGATCGCTCGCTTAGTGCATTTGAAAATAAGAATGTATAAACTATTACTTAAATACATTAAGCGTGCCGGTTACTTAACTAGAAAAACGGGATTGTAGTTAGTGAAAAACGTCAATGTTGTGATCCAACAGCGTTAAGATATTCAATAGTTATAAAAATCTCTTTGCCTACTTGTGCTTGTTTCCTAATATTTTAATCATCATCATCATCATTATCATCATCATCATCATCATCATCATCTCAACCAAAAGACGTCCACTGCTGGACGTCTGCCTCCCCCAAGGATCTCCACAACGACCGGTTTTGTGCAGCCCGCATCCAGCAGCTTTACCAGATCGTTGGTCCACCTTGTTAGAGGGCTGCCCACATTACGCTTCCCGGTACGCGGTCGCCACTCGAGGACTGTTCCGCCCCAGCGGCCATCAGTCCTGTTTTTAATTTGCATAATTATATTGATTGATAAACTGGTGACAATGTACTAGGTACAATGTTCATTTTTTGAGTATAATGTACACACGGCTGTACTCACTACCACAAACTGTCAAATTTGCTAAATGTTTATAGCATCTGATGTGAGCTGTCTGTACTGAGTCAATTTCTCTTTTTATATGTGACCAATAAAAGAGACACCATTTTATTCCCAGAGACACTAAAAACATGTTCGCTCTTCGAACATTCGCTCCTCCGAACATTTGCTCTCTGAACATCCTTTCGCTCCTCCATCGCGGTGTGACTGCGGCCGCGTAATCCCAGTTTTAGCGCTCCCTTTAATCCGCGGTCGGTATTCCCGTCCACAAATTTATTAGTCCGCGTCGCGCGGAGCTTATTCACTTAGCCGTCTCACTATAAAGTCCCTTATCTGCAATTGTGCGCTAATTACGCTTAATGAGTCCAGCTTTTCATATGGAATAGATTTTATTTTCGCAGCAAGTTGGCGTGTTGTTTTTAGTTAGAAACTCTTTCGCGCTTTTCTTGTAGAGTAGACGAAAATATGAGAAAATGCTGGAAGAGTATAGAGATGTGCCGGATCGTTAAAAATATATGATTATATATTATATATATGATTATAGATACGGATACGGATAGTTGGATAGTTGACTGGTGAGTCGATAGAGAAACATTTTAGCGAATGTCAACACGATTTTTTTCAATGGTAATTGTATGGAAATGAAAACTATGACGTCACTGTGTGTATATCAAAACTTTTTACATTCCAACCGCCAATCCGCACTGGGCACGAGTGGTAGTTTACGGCCCGTTCTCCCTATCCAGCCATAGGGAAGGCTCGTGCCCCAGCAGTGGGAATATAAATGAGCTGGCGATTATGATGAGGTAGGTAGGTATAGTAGTAGTAGTGGTACGAGGAAAAAAATTAAATTAAATAAAAAACGTTACAGAACGTAGAACGCTACGATAGCGCCACGAGCGAGCGATGGACGAATTAAAAGTGCATTACCACAGAACCACAGAACAATTGTTCTGTGGAATAAACCGACCAATTGGGTAGTCGATAACAACAACACTTAATTCCAGAACAATAAAAGTATAAATGAAATCACGTAACACTTCTATATAAGATTGATCAATTTTTTATTTGACCTAAGCATGAATTATTGTAACTTAAAAAGTTTTAATAAACACTCAATTGACGGAAAGAAATAGTGACGTCATAGTTTGCTAATCCCATACAATTTCTATTAAAAATAATCGTTTTGACAGTTGTTAAAAAGTTTCTATATTGACTAACCAGTCAACTACCCAATTGTAGCAACCGCGACTAGTGGCAGCCGCGTTGCCATTGTGCAATTAGTACCTAACTGGTTGCTTTTGTTCGGTAATAAACCTGCCGGATTGTTATTTTATTCGACATCCGATATAACGAATTGTTATTTTATTGTATTGATTTTAATTTGATTTTTATTTGTATTAAATTTACAAAAAACACAATCATGAAAAAATTTCCACGAGCAGGATTTGAACCTGCATTCTGACATACCGGGTCAGGTGCTCTTCCAATTGAGCTATCGTGGTTCTAACCAGCCCGCCGAAATTATTCAACACTATTTTATTTTTTTACTTTGAAAGCCAAAGGCGCCAATTCAATGTCAACGATTACCGTCATTAACATCTGATCATAATATTTTTACAAATACTAAAGATCAGTTAAGAAGTCCTGCTCGTGGAAATTTTTTCAACATTGTGTTTTTGTAATTTGTTTCGCAACAAAATTTGCGTTAAAATTATATAAACAAATTAAAAAAAAAAATTGTATTAAATTTATTTTATTTTAATTTAATTTGATTTTAATTGTATTATTTTATGTATTATGTATTATGGTTAGAACCGCGATAGCTCGATAGAAGATAGATGGAAGGGTGCAGGTTCAAATCCTGCTCGTGGAGATTTTTTCAAGATTTGTGTTTTTGTATTATGTACTAACATAGCTCTTAAATTCCATTGTTACTAACCATTATGAGTCTTTGATACTATTTGATAATAAATTTATATTCGTAGCGGTTTTTCTATTGCCGGATTGTCTGATGGTGCAGGCGCGCTCGTGCAAAATATTCGATACCTTTCCAAAATTGTAATACTCGTTATATATAACAAATAACTATATATATATCGTTTGACAACACAGTTGCAAAATCTCTACCACAACATACAAGCGGTTGCGAACTAACTAGAAGTGTATGCAAACTCATTTCCGCGTCTGCGGTGCCGCGCACATCCGACTTCCCGTTCGTTTCCCTTTGTAGGCAATTATGACGTCACAACACTCGCTTTTTCAAAGACTATTGTTTTCTTTTTTGTTTCCTTACGTCTTAAGATTTGGCGCCTCACATCACCTTATGTTAAGTGATAATAAGGTCGATAATAAAAACACACTTCACCCGTAGTCCTCAACTACTGAAGAACTGGCTTTCTTATCTTTAACTGTCGAAGCAATTTACAATGCTTTTTTTTATATTAGAAAGAGGCAAACGAGCAGGCGGGTCACCTGATGGGAAGCAATCACCGCCGCCCATGGACACCCGCAAAACCAGAGGAATCGCAGATGCGTTGCCGGCTTTAAAATGCTGTTAAGGCGACACATTTTTGTAAGATGGTGGTAGCTAGCCAGGCGGACTTAAAATAATCCATATACAAAACAAACCGAGTACAATAATGCAGCCCCCTCTGAGAATCGAACGCGGGACCCCTGGGTCTGAGACGGGTGGTCTAACTACTAGACTACAGAGGCGGTTATGGATAGTTGTAAGAGATTATGACATAGAACTTACACAGTACCTAGTACAAACAAATAAGGCAGAGGAACTGCACCATACAGCCTACAATTTAATTTTGTTATTGTTTGTAATTTCTTTTTTATTTACAATTTTTTCATTTTATTACATTTAATTGTTCACCACGCGTGCCCAATGCGCGGCGGTGGTCTTAAACGACTGCTAATGCAGCCGGGACCAACGGCTTTACGTGCCTTTCGAAGCACGGAGGAGCTCGGTTAAGCAAGTTGCTTTTTTGCAATTGCAGACCAGCAGGCTTATTACCATAGAAAGCAACCAGTTGTTAATTGTACAATTGCAACGCGACTGCTTTAATTGCGTTTGACAAATTGGTATTACGGACACAAATCGCTCAATGTATGTCGACTATTACACATATTGAAATGAAACAACATTTACGGATCTACTCGCGTTTATTTTACACATTACTTATTTAACGTTTATGCTGACGTTTCGAACCCTTTGCAGGGTCCGTGGTCACAGGTAGACTGAGGCGTTGGTCGTCTCATAATTAGTTAGTAGCTTGTATATCTCATATGCTTGTATATCAGGTGCGTTCCGTTTTACGCAGAAAGAGCTTACAGTATCTTTTGGTTTGAAATAACATATAGCCGACGTCAAGCATAGGCGTGAAAATAAGTCTGCAGTATGCGAACATTCTCTAGAGGGGCCCAACCATTACATCAGATTTGATAAACCATAAATACTCGCTAGAGAACAACGATTCATCCCTAGGATGATACGCGAGGCTATTGAAATTAAGAAACATCCTAATTTCAATAGAGAAGATGATTGGAATCTACCACCAGCCTGGGATCCCATCATACAAAATATTAAATCCCAGTTGCAACACCATACTGTCACGAGCCCGACGATCCTATAACAGTTGCGAACGCCCCCCCGTCCGATCCTCTAAATGCCACTACACATTTACAGAATACACTAAACATGCACACTAGTTTAGGCCCAAGACACCGTACTCGTAGAACAAGGGTACGAAGAACAAATTCACACGCGCTCTACACCAGGTACAGACATGTACCTGGGCGCTTCTCTCCTCCACCACGGCCCGGTCAACCCGAGCCGAGGTCCGAGCCTTTAGAGGCGCCCTCGGGTTGTGCCGCTCCCCGATCCGATCCGAACCCTTCGGAGATTCTAGTAGGGCACGGGGACGCGCACTAGTGCGCGATGCCGTTCCCTCTAGAAGACCTCCGAAGGTGATTCGTTTCACACGGCTTGAGGGACCCTTTACGGTCCTCGCTGCCCCCAAACAAGCCCGGTGAAGCTGAAAATGCCGTATGAGGTAATCAGCAATCTCTCTTAAAAAAAAAACCATACTGCCAGGCCAAAAGATACTGTAAGCTCTTTCTGCGTAAAACGGAACACACCTGATTAAATTTAAATGAGGGTGTACAAGCTACTAATTATGAGAGCGATTTGTGTCCGTTATCAATTTACAGTTGCTTTTTCGGTAATAAGCCAGTCGGCGTGTTAACCACTGTGCCATCGAGCTCCTCAACGACCTCGAGCTCGTCTATTTGTTACTTAACCCTTGTTAATTTAATATATTATCAAAAATACAATTATTCGTTTGGCAGCACGATAAATTTAATCACTTTATAGTATCTAATTAAGTTTAAATTATTCATTACGCCTCACTTCCCTCTTTGTAGGTGCCGATTCGGTTTTGGGGAAACGTTAACTTAATAAAACAAGAAACTTTGAAGTTAGAACAATAACAGATAACAAATTGTGTTAAACCGTTAATCCGTTGCAAAGGGAATGTTGACGGCGGGCGCGGCGCCTGTTTTATAAGAGCCTAGGAATTTGGATACATCCTAAGGGCTATTTTACATTTCCGTATCCCCTACCCCTCGGTGAATCTAGTAGGGCACGGGGACGCGCACTAGTGCGTGATGCCGTTCCCTCTAGAAAACCTCTGAAGGTGATTCGTTTCACACGGCTTTAGGAACCTTTTAAGTTGCTCGCCGCCCCCAAAAAAGCCCGGTGAAGTTGAAAATTTATTTTCTAAGTACTTTTCAATCGTCCATGTTTTTCCTACTATCCATTCAGGACGTATTTTAGCTGTGGAAGAGAACAGGCACACAGCTTTCGTTTATAGGAATGACATTTTACAATATAACATATCGTTTTTTATATGTCACTTGGGTCCACTAACGATGTATTTAACGTTATTGAACTCAAGATAGGATATCGAGCCGAACGCTCTGCGACTTAGCCTTTCTGTGTAAAAAGAGGTTTTTAGTTTCACGTTACCTTTCGTGGTAATTTGAAACATGGAATTGAGTTAGAAGTTGTTAGCTGCCACACACGCAGGTATGTACCCACCTAGTTAATTAAACTTCAATTTCTCTCCTATTACTTCCCGTTGATTAATTTTCTGTGCGAGTTTCAAGACATATAAAAGTAAATTTAGTATTCCTGGGACGTTTGGCACTATTCACTTTTCGTCGTGTGCTTTCTTTGCTTCGCTCTTTGAGAAACGTTCTAGAAGCTGAACGTAAAATATTAATGGAAATGGTCATTAAACAATAATGTTCCCATGAGCCCACAGCTGGAGGACATATTTTTATTTATAGATTTTATTTTGTCTTTAGTTATCCTATTTTTTTTTTTTCTTTAATGTAGTTAGTTTTGTTATGTTTTTTTTTACTAATAATTGTATTATATAAATTTCAATCGTTTAAATAAATAATCTGTTGTTAAAAAAAATAAAAAAAATAAACGGTCAAAAAAATAATGGAAATCATCATCATTATCATCATCAGCTCATTTTATGTCCCCACTGCTGGGGCACGAGCCTTCCCTATGGATGGCCATGATCCCTAGAAAGTCATCTTTTTAGGTTATAGTTCTGATAGGCCAAAAAAAAGGTTAGCTCTGAAGAAGAATAGGCAAAAAAACCTGTTGTTTTTATAAATATTGAGTATTTTAACTGGAGATAAGAATGGGTACAAAAACCTGATCATCTTTAGTTTTATATAGTAAGGTTGGCAAATGACTGACTGACTCCGCCTGATGTTAAGCAGAAACAGAGTCTATACAGCTAGCGGAGCAGGATAGTGTGTGCCTCACTAGCCGCCTTCACCTTGCCGACCCCCGAAGTATAGAAAGTCATCATCATCAGGTCATTTATGTCCCCACTGCTGGGGCACGAGCCTTCCCTGTGGATGGATAGGGAGAACGGGTCATAAACCACCACGCGAGCCCAGTGCGGATTGGTCGTTGTTAACGACTGCTAATGCTGACGGGACCAACGGCTTAACGTGCCTTCCGAGGCACAGAGGAGCTCGAGATGATAAATTATTGGTCACCCATCCGATGACCGGCCTTTGCGAAAGTTGCTTAATCTCAGCACTCGCAGACCGGGCGCGTTAACCACTGCGCCATCAAGCTCGTCGAAAGTAAGAAGTATAGAAAGTAATGTCATTTAATAAAGAAACGTCGGTTGCAAATCTTGCAATATACATTTACAATTAATAAACAACTTTATTTTGAACAAGTAAGTAAGTAGTAAGTAGAAAACTATAACTGTCCCACTGCTGGACAAAGGCCTCCATAATTGAAATCAAATCATCGCTACAATTGATGGGTAATGGCTTAATCACCTCGCTTGCCAAATGCGGTTGGTTTTAGTTCACAAAACCCGGGCTATGCATCGAAAATCCGAAACCCACTTTGCGGAGTTGAACCCGGCGTTCGGCCTGATACCATCGACGCGTTTAAAAGGTATTTAATGCCTTTTTTGTCTTAACACTTAATGTAATGTCATGTTTCTCGTAGAGCTAACTACACGTATACAATATTTCACGCTCTTCGTCTCAGGCAAAGGGGGAATGGCTGAAAACCAGCGCTGAGAAAATCTCTACCATTAACCATTTCATTTGGCCATTAACTATTTCATTATTTATTATTATTAATTGTTTCAATGGTTATATTTTAGTAAGCTTATTTTCAGTAGCGTTTTGTCGTGATTCTGCTACACCACCGCACACCGGTGCGAATTTCCGTCATATATATCTGCACTGTCAAATCTGACTGTCGAGTAACCAATCAGCCATGAATATTGGTGTCTGATGTGTATTGCTGAAGGGTGCAGAGTCAGCCCCGAATTATTGATGTAGAAACTCTGAGGTGTTTCATTGAAAGCAACTGATTAAATAGCAACATAGCTATACAACTATAGCAACTAACAAAATTAATAAACCTTTTATTCCCCGAATATCAACTACATACCACTTTTATATCTATATATTAGTGATGGGCTGTTTTTGTTATTTTTGATGATTCTTTATAACATTTTCATTACAAGATAATTTTGTTTTCTAACTAAAAAAAATCAAATCTGACTTAGCAGTCAGAGAATTGGACCGGTTATCCAATCTGGGTTCGATTCCCACCCGAGTTCCCTGAGGCTAGTTGATTTTTTTCTAGTAAAAAAAAATTATCTTGTAATGAAAATGTTATAAAAAATCATCAATCAACTACTGAGGTACCAGAAGGGTCGTTGAATTTTTCTTTTTTAATTTTTGTTATCTTACCTATAAGTATAGCATTGTGAATGCAGAAATCAAAATAATATAAATACATTTCCATTTTTTATAAAATTTTCAAAAATGTACTTATCATATATGTTTGTTTTTTAAATATATTTTTACTAATTCATTGCCTTGTCATTTAAATAAATTAATATTTCTATCTATTTATAAAAGGGAGCTCGATGGCGCAGTGGTCAACGCGCCCGGTCTGCAAGTGCTGAGGTTAAGCAACTTTCGCAAAGGCCGGTCATCGGATGGGTGACCAAAAATTTATTATCTCGAGCTCCTCCGTGCTTCGGAAGGCATGTAAAGCCGTTGGTCGCGGCTGCATTAGCAGTCGTTAACAATCACCAATCCGCACTGGGCCCGCGTGGTGGTTTACCGATAGCTATTGTAGTAATATAGATATTGCTTTCATAGGCGGTACGAAATGACAAGATGATGTCATAAACTATACACGTAGCCAAAGCAGCAGTGGGGACATGAAATGAGCTGGTGATGATGTGATGATACAATATTTAAAAGGATTGCTGTTTGTCATTTGCGTGTTCAATGAGAGATGTGGGAACCCTGAGCCCAGCTGTGGGATAATTATGTCTAATAGGGTAGCGATAATAATGAAGATTGTAATTTGATATGATCCACATTGATCTATTTTATCAAAAAAAATGTGTTCAGCCAGTACAGTGTTCAAGCAATATTCTTACCAAGTTATTATTGAACTCCAAAAATAACCGAGTGAAGTATAATAATAATAATAATAAACCGAAGGTTTTGTCTGTGTCATTGAAGATGAAGTTATCAAGACGAATAACTACCGGAAATATATTATGAGGGACGGTACGGTCGACATCTGTCGGGCATGCCGCCGTCCAGGAGAATCACTCCGACATATTATTTCTGGTTGTTCTCATCTTGCTAACGGAGAGTATTTGCACAGACACAACCAAGTAGCCAGAAAATTCACCAGCAACTTGCTCTTGGATATGGCCTTGTTGAATCGGAGGTGCCGTACTATAAATATGCACCTGCGCCAGTACTCGAAAATGGTCATGCAACGCTCTACTGGGATCGCACTATCATTACGGACAGGACTATTGTCGCCAATAAGCCTGATATCGTGGTGGTTGACCGATCCCAGCGCCGGGCAATACTGGTTGATATCACCATACCTCATGATGAGAACCTCGTGAAAGCCGAGAAGGACAAGCTCAGTAAGTACCTTGACTTAGCTCACGAGGTGACCGCCATGTGGGATGTTGATTCAACCATTATTGTCCCGATAGTCGTTTCAGCGAACGGTCTGATAGCGAAGAGCCTCGACCAACATCTTAAGAGGCTCTCGCTTGATGGTTGGATCAAGGGTCAAATTCAGAAGGCAGTACTCCTTGACACGGCACGTATTGTCAGGAGGTTCCTCACTCTGCAGCCCTGACCACCGGTAGCTTGGGCCCTGCCCCGCTGCTGGTGGTACTCTAGAATTAATTTTTTATAATGTTTTATTGTTTTTTTTATTTTTTTTTTATTAAAATATTGTAAAAATCTAGTTTTAAGAAAGAAAATAAATAAAGAGTATAATAATAATAAACTTTATTTGCACACTAAAAAATTCACATACAGACAAATAATTAAAAAAAAAAGAGCACAAAATAGGCGGCCTTATTGCTAACAAGCAATCTCTTCCAGGCAACCTTGGGCGAAAAATAATAAAATTAATAAAATAAAAATGGGTGCAAGTAAAAATAAACTAAACAGTAATAATAATAATATCAAATAAAGTAAGTACATACAAAAGGAGGAAGCATATTAAGTCATATTGCGGATCCGTAAGTCGTCCGACGGAACGAACGGAACAACTTAATCTATGGTTTCTGTACTGCGTCACGCTAACAACTCGCAAGGGTAGCGGCGTGTGCGCACTGTAGCGGAGAAAAAGCGATTTACTTATAAAGAAAGCTCAATGGCTCAGTGGTAAACGCGCTTAGTCTGCGATTGCTGAAGTTAAGGTATTTACACAATGCTATTAGTTACAACATAAAATTTTACTAGAACATATCAACCAGGCTCGAACGGGAATCGAACCCACGACCTTTGGATTACCGGCCCAATGCTCTGACCGCTGAGCTACCGATGCCCCAGAAGACTCGTTGATTTTTTCTAGTAGTCTGTTAGTGATTTACGCTGCAAGCTCCGGGACCACTCGAGCTTCCTGAGATTGGTAAATTTTTTCTAGATTTTTTTTTTTATTTATTTTATTTTTTTAAGCAATTTTGGCTTTTAATTAAATGAGTGACAAACAACTCGTCACATCGAGCTTCTCCGTGCTTTAGAAGGCACGTGAAACCGTCGCGTCGTCGACAACAACTACCGCATCGCATTGGGCCCGCGTGGTGGGTTATGGCCCTTTCCCTCTTTGGTGTGTCCATTCATGAGGAAAGCTCGTACCTTAGCAGTGGGGTCATAAGATGAGCTGCTGATGATAATGATGACAGTGTGTAAAGAAGTGCGATTTTTCAATTCTTGACTCAAATTCAATGTACAATGTGGACCGACGATCTGGTGAAGGTCGCGAGTAGCCGCTGGATGCTAGCAGCACAAAACCGGTCGTTGTGGAGATCCTTGGGGGAGGCAGACGTCCAGCAGTGGGCGTCGTTTGGCTGACATGATGATGATGATGACTCGAATCCCTTATTTAATAAGGTTTAAGGGGAAAAGACAATTAAAAAATAAAAATTATATTAGACAACATCACATACATTGTTCTGATCCCAAGGTAAGTAGCTAAAGCACTCGTTTTGTGGAAATCAAAAACAACGACGGTACCACAAACACCCAGACCCGACGCAACATCGAAAAGTTCGTTTTCGAGATTGACCAGACCGGGAATCGAACCCGCCCCCCGACCGCCTAACCGATTGCTTTGGCTACGTGTATAGTTTATGACTTCATCTTGTCATTTCGTACCGCCTATGAAAGCAATATCGATAGCTATAGGCTATAGCTATCGATATATGCCTATTAGCTAGATGACAAGATGACTTCATAAACTATACACGTAGCCAAAGCAATCGGTTAGGCGGTCGGGCCCCTGGTACCCCAGAGTTAGCGCCGTCCAAAGTCCGGCGTGCAAGCCACTCGTCTACGGAGGTCGTCAAAAGTGGTATTCAAAAGTGGTAATTGCCACTAACATGAATATCTATATATTGTAGGTGTAAGGGCTTGTTTTAAGTTACGTTTTAAGTACATACATAAGCTCTTTTTAGAACACATTTTATTTCGTATACTTCTGTATTCTGTATATTCTGTGTCTTCAGTATAGTAAATAATAAAAATAAAACAAATTAATCTAAATTATTATGTCCCCGCCTTTCCATGCTCTGTGTCTGCACCCTTTAGCTTAGTTGGAAACTTACTAAATCCCCATATAGATCTTGTTCACTTTCTCGAAATAGTTGATTCGGAATTACTTTGGTTGTAACGAGATTATTTGTGTTAATGCGTGCGTGAAACCGCATATGTAACTATTTCATCATCATGATCAACAGTCCACTGCTGGACCTCTCTAACGCATGCCACTGAGCCCGATCTATAGTAAAGGAAGCTTGCGGAATGGCGAATGGTATCCCCTCTAGAAACTATCTGAAAATGCTCGATAGACACGGAATCTTAGACCACCTCGAACCAGTTCGAACGTAGCTGTTAAGAGTTCGTGTCCGCGAGAGGTTGTCTATGTGTGCGTTGCTCGAGCGCGTTTGTATGAAGGTTACCTTCTGCGGTATCCTTATTTTGTGTGACTATTTACCTTCGATTACATCTTTGGACGGCGCTAAGTCTGACGTCCTGGGTTCGACTCCCGGTCGGTTCAATGTCGGAAACGAACTTTTCGATATTGTGTCGGGTCAAGGCGGTTGTGGTACCGTCGTTGTTTCTGATTTCTATACACAGTTTTAATGACCGAGCGATCAGCAACCTGCCTTAGAGTCCTAAATAATTACATATTTAGGATCAGCTTGCGTAGCCTTTTTGCTAGTAATTCAAGGAAGGGTTTAAAGGTTTGAAAGAGTCCGTTGACTCCAGTTTAGGACAGGTGCAAGGAACTACAGACGACTGAAGTCTACACCCATGGGCAGCGACGTTGTATGCCAGCAGAGGAACTTGATTGGGTTTTAGTGAAAACGCGACATATTTCGTCTTTAAGACGTTCAGCGTTCGGACTTTGCAGTTCAGCCATCAAACAGATGGCACCTTGTCAAATCCCATTTGAGCAAGAATAAAAGCACAGTCCCAGGTGTCGCCCTGAAATAAAAGAACAATGTCGTAAGCAAACGTATAGACCTTGCCGCCAAGGAGTTGCATCTGGAACAGGTTATTTAAATAGACTAAAAATAGAGTGGGACCGATTATACTGCCCTGGGGCACACCATACGTGACCTTCGTCTCGTCACTTACCCAGTGATCAATTTTGACCATCTGGGACCGCTTTCTCATTAGGTCACTGAGGCGCTATTTAATTTGGTAATATTTAAAACAGATGTTTATTAACAAATATTAGTCAGCGCAGCAGATGTTTGAAAAATAAATAAAAAACGTCCCTTTACAACGTTCCCCTCGGTCCAGTTTGTCCACGTCAAACGTCTATAGCGATGTAAAGGCAATTGTTTTTTAGTTTCTTTTACGAGTATGCCGGTCCACTTCTATTTTGACAGCTTGCAATGGCGGTGCCGCTGTTGTTGTTTTTTTTTGTTATTTATTTATCGGTAAAAATACTATACAAATTTAAGTTAATAAGTAAATAGCCTGTAACTGTCCCACTGCTGGGCAAAGGCCTTAAATTGGAAAATTGTTAAAAAAAAACACGAGAGGGATTCAAAACCGCACCCTCTGACAAACCGGGTCAGGTGCACTTCCATTAGCCAAAGCCACGTTCGCGTATTTTTTTAATACTTCTTCAAATTGCAATCTGTTCGCAACAAAATTCGCGTAATGATAAAAAAAAACTCGAAAATTTTAAATGACGGCTTAAAGATTAGAATTATAATAACACATTTTAGTTATTTCAGTAAACAAACAGGCCACCTATACATGCCAATATTAACTAATTAACTATGTTAGTATTTAACACATCTTTTTGTTGTAATAGTCAAGTAGTCAAGTGGCACAATAATTATTAATAAATATGGCAATACTCGCAACAAGTCTCCACGTATACATAGAAAAAACAAAGAGCTTCAAAACAAAATTGAAATGGAAGTAATACAGTAACTGTTGGTGTGTGGGACAGTTTCATTAAAGAACTTATTAGCTATTTTGCTGTTTAAACCACCTGTTTTTGCACCTGCAAAACAGGTCAAAATCATGGAGTTATTTGTCGAGTAGATGTCCGAGGGACAAAAGAATTTCGCCTATATTTAGTAGTTATGCGCTGGCGGCACAAACATCTCGACTCGTTGTCTCCTTAGATAACAATGGACTCTGGACTATCTACTGACCCATTGGCTATATTTATGAAATAACATAGCTTGCTTGGACGGCTTGTTGGCTAATCTACCGGGGAAACTCCGGTACACCACGCCCTTCGGCCAGAAGTCCTCCTCCATGAAGGTGTCGTTCAGCTAGGCTGTTGTTGGCTTAAACGGCCTACAAAAACAAGTAAAAAGAGAAAAGTATTTTTTTCGTTGTTAAAATCGAATCTTTTTTCACCCATATTCATATACACTTTAAATAAGAATCGCACTGTTTGAACTTTCTTGTATTGTAGACATACCTACAGAGAAAACATTTCAGGCTTTATAATTTAACGAAGCCGTGGGAGCCGCGGGCTCTTGAACTATAACTGTTCAAGTGTTCACCCGCATTTTTAATTAAAACCACCCCAATAATTCCGAAATTAAACCAGCTCATTGCTTAATGCCCCAATAACTTAATTTAATTATGGCCAAACTGTTTCTTATCTGTCACATCGTGTCGCCCGCCATGTTGCCCCAATTCATTGCAAGTGGTTGTCTTGATAAGCCGAAGCACAATTGGTTCGGCGTAACGCCCATTAAATTTATTGTTAATAATATAACGATAAATTCCGTCGGCTAGCGCAGTTCCCTGTCCATTATTTGAATAAGACCCTATCTTGGGCAATTATAGCCCTCCACTTTTATTGTTCGATCTGTGGAAGTGTAACGGAGAAGAAATTAACATTTTACGATAGCTTTGCGTTTTAAGCTTTACCAATTGCGTTAAAACGCTTCACGAAAACTGGTAGCGTCTTTCTGTTAATAGTGTCTGATAAAAAGGTTTTTTAAAATCAGTTACTGGTCAGCACTTACCTGATATAAAGTGATGGTGAGGCCGAAGGTGGAAGCTATTGTTTATAAACTATTTAAATACATGTATTTACATACAGACGCTTGCACATCAACATATCCAAAACACAATCTTTAGGTTTTTTTAAGGAGTATACGCCGTGGGGGGGTTATAACAAATGTCATTATTTTTGCTCTAGCTCGCACCGTTTCCGAAATACGAACGAATTTAGGGACAAAATAAAAAATATAACCTCGAAATTCAGTCTTAAATTTCTAACCTATCACGTGACTTATATACAGGAGTAGGGCAGAAAAATTTTACAAGTCCCAGCTCCACACAAAATGCCTTTGAAAATATCCCCTTTGCTACACTAAGTGGAAGCAAAAAGTGAATAATTTTACAAGTCCTAATAGGACTGTCCTAGCTCCATACAAAACATGATCGAAAAATTGGCTATGCTAATGTCTCGGACTCCCTTTGCTACAGTGATAGGTTGCTGGGCAGGCGTGTACATTGCAAAAGGGCAAAACGAAACCACTTAATTTTAAAAGCAAATAAAAAATATACATACATCATACATTTAAATAAGTGCTAAATACCTACACTAGTATTTATTACGAATGTCAGTTTATTATTTTGTTTCTTATAAATCGTTTCTAATAATTATAGCTGAAGTAGCTATGTGCCTCTAAAAAAGGAAATTAATTAAATCACAAGTCAGATATATGAAAATTAAATTAATTATACTATATAAATTATTCTTCTTAGCTCCTTAAGAAAGGCAACAGGATTCATTTCATACATCCCGTTATTAATTTATTGATAATAGAATCTAATCAAGTTTTATTATAATTTCAAATAGTGTTTCGCATGCTGAAATAAAACACGACCATGGTGTAACTTTTATTCTATTTAAGATTAAAGTATAATTATGTAGGACGAGCTTTTCAATAAATTCTCCGTATGGGAGTATTACACCCGTTTGCACTAAACTTATGAATCGCCTATGTCTTGGCTTAACCACTACCCAGTCAAGTTAACTCGGCACCTGGCCCGAAAACGTCGCTTACACTCATTTGCCGAGTTACTTGACCGGGTAATAGTTAGGCAAAGACTTAAGCGATTTATAACTTTATAACAAACGGGAGCATGTAGTGGAGACTGGCTTTCAAACGGAAACAAATACAATAATAATAATTGTAAAATAAAGTCGTATATAAGTTACAAAAACAAATGCTGAAAAAATATCCACGAGCAGAATTTGAACCTGCACCCTTCTGACATACCGGGTCAGGGGCTCTTCCAATTGTGAAGGGTGCAGGTGCCCCAAGAGCCCCTGACCCGGTATGTCAGAAGGGTGCAGGTTCAAATTCTGCTCGTGGAAATTTTTTCAGCAATTGTGTTTTTGTAATTTGTTTCGCAACAAAATTTGCGTTAAAATTATATAAACAAAACAAAAAAATCGTATATAAGGTTTTATATCATTTATAAGGTTATTTCTTCTAAAGACGTAAATATATAATTAAAATCTAAAGGCGGTTAAATAAGACAACATGTATTTAAGAAAGAAGAAAGAAAGAAAGAAAAAACATTTATTGACTCTCACATACACAGACACAAAGACATGAAATACAAGACACAAAAAAATAAAATAAAAAGAAAAATAAATAAATAATTAACAAATAAAAGAACACAAGTGTGAGGAGCCAATCAGGACCCCACCTCAGCATATGTCGCTACGGTGTGACAAAGCCACATCGCAACGGCGCTGGTATTCTGGCAGGGCCTGTACGAGGTGACGTTTCCTATATATCCTATTTAGACTAATAAATAAATAAAATATAAATATATACATGTGTATATAATTGTACTTATATAAATAAACCTGTATACTCCTAAATATATGTATATATATATATATATATGTATATGTATATGTATATATGTTTATTTATATATACTTATATAAATAAACCTGTATACTCCTAAATATATATATATATATATATATATATTAAAAATGCACATACATAAAAAAAAACCACGTATACAAAATAAAAAACATCGTACACAATGAAAAAAAAAACTATACACAAATAAAAAACTGGCGAGGCGCACACACCGAATTTAAGCTTAGCATACCAAAGTTTGTATCACTTATCAATCAGTCATACAAACTTCGAAGTTCACTACTTTTTAAATCTATAGCCTAATTTCAAAAAAAGACAAAGTGTAAACATATCACGTGCGAGAATCGAACCCGCACCCCATGACATGCCTGGTTAGGTGTATTACCAACTATGCTATCGTGGCTCAATCCAACTTGCTAAATCAACGTTATCTACTCTGTAAGCCAAAGTGGTTATCAACGTTTTAAGATCAGTTATGTGTTAGGCAAGTAATATTTATGATTAAAGTTATCAAATTAAATTATTTAAATTATATATTATAACCTTAATCAATAACCTAATTCTAATAAAATATTTAATTGATCAATGTAAATTTAAATTTAAAAAAATTAAAATAAAGCAATTGTATTTTCTATATACCTACATAATATTGTTATAGCTTGCCTAAGCTTAACACTTATATAATAAATCTGAAGAGTTTGTTTTTTTGTTTAAAAAAATATTTTTGCATTTGTTAGTCCAATATTTGTGGAAGGCTAATAACATCACGTTAGGACCCTTAAAAAAAAGTCAGAACAATCGCTAAGCGAATACGAAGTACTAGCGCATTCGGGCTACGCAATTCGACGCGGTGGGTCAGGGAACAGCTATAAATATTTGTAAAAAAAAAAAGGATGTTGATGACGTAGTTGGTGACATCGGATAAGGTTCGCTTTGGCTTGAATAGTATGTTTGTTTAAGTTACACAGGTGGGACACAATCACAATAGCTAAAATGGTAGCTGGCCTTGATTGCTGGTGGTGCTGTTTTGAATACCGTACGTAGATTTATTCATACTTTTTCTTAATAACTAAAATTGCTCAGGTTGCCTATTTTATCACTTTAATTAAAATTGACATCACTAGTGGCCAATATTAGGGAACCCTATAACAATTTCATTCTTATAACTAGAATAATAATATTAATTAAGCTCATGGACACTGCTCTTTCTTTGTATACAATCTATTGCGTTGTTCAATCCAAAAAAAACAATTTAAAATAACACACTTTTTTTTTTCTATTTACTTTGGCATAAAAACACATGTCATCACATCACCTAATCTTCTAAGTGATTTCACTATGAAAACGATTCTTTTCAAATTACGCTAAACACTATTCACTGTTGTTACGTCTAAAGCCTTTGTGACGTCATCGTTCTCGAGAACCGTTCTTTCGTGATCCGTAGCCATTTTCCCTTCAGTCACCGTTTCACTAACACTATTGTCTATTTCACTGTTCTCAGTAGAGTTTTCCTCATCCTCCTTAATCTTCCTTCTAGATTCTGGATGGTGAACGTTAATCTTGTCCCGTAGCATATCCATAACTTCTAGAACATCCGCATCAGCAGGCACAAAGGTTCCATTGCTCTCAACTATTTCAATAGCCATGAGTCGTTCTCTAAGAAAATTGTTAGCGAAATTTTCGAAGATAACCTCTTCGTTTTCAATGTCTTCGTCGCAACATCGCTTGAAGAACAAATGGACGACGGGACGGCCGTGGATGTAGCTTAGAACGACCATTAATATTAAAGATACAAGCAAGCAGAAAGTTAGGAAACGCCACCACATTTTTTCCTGCGCATCGCCTCGTTTCTTTACGATAAAAAATCTTTTGAAAACGCACTAACTTGGGCTAATATTATACCGAGAGGTATAGAAACTTTTTGATTGTGCAATTAGATTTCACAACTTTTTTATTTTTCAGCAAAGAGGTTGAAACGTTTTGCGAAATCAATAATCTTTGCTCCAGCGAGCGATCGCGTGAGTAGATGCCACAGAACTAAGAATGTCATCAGGAAAACACAATAAAAATCCATTGACGCGTATCGATAATGATTGCTTGATTGTTATAAAGACTCTTTAACGGTGCAGACGAGCGATTGTGCTTCTTATTGAATAACTGCTACAGTTATTATTCATTCAATTATTGTGATTATGCCAACGTCACGACGTCTTAATGAGTTTTTAATGTTTAAATTCGATTGTAAAAGAGTTTGAATGACCCGTTTTGAATGATAATGATTTGTGGGCCGCCTTTGTGGCTCCACAACCTACCCTGATGGCTCCATCAGGGTAGATATACAATAAGAATTTATAATTTGTATTAAGTTTAAGTGGAGCTACTGTACACCATGCTTCGGAAGGCACGTAAAGCCGTTGTTTTCGATCGCATTATCAGTGGTTAACAACCACCGCACAATGCCCGCATGGTTGTTATGACCCGTTCTCCCGGGGGTGTTTCCATCCATAGGTAATGCTCGTGTCCCAGCAGAGGGTTTATAAAAAGGGCTGGGAATAACTATATAAATTGCCTCCCTTTGACTTTTTTCCGAACCGCTGGTATAATTGAAACTATTTAAAAATGCTTCCAAGAGTGAGCTTTCTTAGATAATATCATTTTCTACTTTAAATTTTCTAATAATAACAACCACGGCTCATGAGAAGATTGGGCCATAACCTACCACTGTGGCACAATGCGGGTTCGTGGGTATCAACGACTGCTTTTAAAAAACCGGGAATATTCGGACTGGCGGTCTAACTAATAGACCACAGAGAATGTGACATGAGCCCATGATACGAGACCACTGTGGTACTTAAAGGTAATATAGAGTATTTTCGTCTTTTTCTGCAAAACACCACACCATCGCTGAATGTAAAAAAGGCGCCACAAGAAAAGTTAGGACAATAAAAATCTTGCGATTTATGAATAATAATGATTTATTTTTAACAGTGTTGTAGCTGAAATTTTTTTGGCTTGTAATACAATTTGGGGCTTTCAATAATGTCTTTACCTTGGGACTGTTTTGTAAATACTAATAATATTTTGAGACCAAAATCTTTATTTTCGTCTCATGAAATATTTCTCTATTCAATATAAAAACATATTTCAAAGAAGATTTTTCATACACAGGGGTGTATTATCAAGGGCGATAATAATACGCTTGAAAGGAAATATTGACTAAGCGACATTAAAAAGTTAAACAATTTTATTTCTAAAATCCGAACTTTAAAGTACTCTCTCGTAAAGTTAGTTTAATGTCGCTTAGTCAATATTTTCTTTTAAGCGTCGAACTACTTTTTATGTTTTAAATTTTAATCAATAGCGTAATTATTAAAATTAATTTTTTAGCAATCATGCGTTTAATAGTAATAATAAAGGATAACTATTTAGAAAGCATCCAAACGTAGTAGTCAAACTCTACATTGCCTTGGTCCTTCGAGTCGGATTATTTATTCATTTGATCAGTACGGCTAATGCCAATAACATCAATTAACACATAGTACAGACGCCTGGCTCATCCACCTATCCAAAACTGTCAAATTTCTTCAATAAATTTTCAACCTTAACATATTAAAGTTTAAAGTCTATTGAGGAAGTTTGACAGTTTGTGGCAGTCTTATGAGTGCAGGTGTGTGTACAATAATAAAATAAAACTACAAAGTAATAAAAACAAAATTATTATTTACTTAAGGTTTTTTTTTTAAATACAATGAAATCTGAAAGCGTGGGTTTTTCTGGGGCAGGGGTTGACACTTACAAGAAGAAGAAGAGAATTAGTAAGCATTTTTTTAAATGTAATCTTAATAACACAGGTACGGTCTTGCGGGGAGTATTGCTCGCACATCTGGGACGGTTCCGCAAAGTATCTCCTCGATGCCTTAGACAGATTGCAGCGTCGCGCTGTACGCATTATCGGCAATGCAGAGGTCACTAATACTCTCGAACCCCTGCAATTGCGTAGAGATATAGCGTCACTCAGCGTCTTCTATCGCTCAT
The DNA here is from genome assembly GCA_949315975.1 of Eudonia truncicolella. NCBI lineage: Eukaryota > Metazoa > Arthropoda > Insecta > Lepidoptera > Crambidae > Eudonia > Eudonia truncicolella. The sequence goes on along the minus strand of OX438848.1, from coordinate 1,265,181 downwards.
ACCACGGCGACTGCTCTGAAGAACTCTTTGACCTTATCCCACCTTCTCCCTTCCTCCATAGGAGTACACGTGCTGCTCTCCGGAGTCATCGCTTCACTGTCACACATATCCCATCGCGCACAAAGAAATTTGGCAAACCTGCAAAAGATGAAAATAATAGTCTACCAGCACACGTTTTCCCTTTTTCCTATGATATGGGGTCCTTCAAACGAGGCGTGAAAAAGCACCTTGTGGGCCGGCAGAGTGAAGTTGACTGATGCTGCGTTGTTTTCACGCTGCACCAGTTGTCTTCGCGTCTGGACTCCATTTCCACTTAACATCAGGTGGTGTGGAGTCATTTGCCGTGCTAAGTATATAAAAAAAATCCTCAATATAATAGAATCTTCAATAGAAATTAATGAATTATAATTACAAGATGGCGTCACTATCATTGATCTATAGCTAATAAATTATCGCCCGTCTGCCCCTTTGTCCCATTAAAGCGTTGCCATCAATACAACAATTCGTATGCAGATGCCGCCGCATCCGTAGTTCGGGCCAAGACGTTTGTGCGCGTCGCAGCGCGCATATTAATGTGGTGCTGGGCATAACTCGCGCACGGAAACGGGGGTCGTAGCCGAGACAGTGCACGGAACCACAACGGAACCGTGAATGGTGTTATTCCATTTTGTATATATTTTTTTCTTTTTTTCTTTTTCAATAAAATGTTACACGGCGGACTTAATGCCTGAGGCATTTTCTACCAGTCAACCATAAGGTGGCGCAGAAATTTCACGTTAGGTGTAATTTTGAGCGACAATAAAAGTGGAAAAGAGTACTTATAACAAAAAAAAATGTTGTCGCTCAACTATAATAACTAGTGATTGCACAGTGGTCGAAATTTGACCGTAATTTTATTAAGGCTGCACGGATTGTATCCTAAGCAATGAAAAATTAAAAAAGATAGAATGTGAATTGGGTTTGGCATTGACAGATTTCGGCCGCTCCTCTTCCACTTTTGAAAAGAGTATATATGCGTGTGTGTCATATACATGGTGTATGTAATGTTTTATTGATTTAATGTATTTTTTGTGCATAATTAAAAAAAATATTAACATTTTGCAATCCTTCTCTATAAACTATAAGTGTGCGAAATTTCACACTCCTCCGTCCGCGCAATTTTCGTAAAAAGGGGTACAAAGTTTTTGCTTCACGTATTAATATATAGACTAGTGGTCGCCCAGTGGTCGAAATTAGACCGTAATTTTATGAAGGCTGCACGGATTGTATCCTAAGCAATGGAAAATTAAAAAAGATAGAATGTGAGTTTGGATTGGCATTGACAGATTTCGGCCGCTCCTCTTCCAATTTTGAAATTTTTGAAAAGAGTATAATATATGCGTGTGTGTCAAATACATGGTAGTGTGTGTAATGTATATTTTTTATGCGACGTTGCGTCTCTCTGTATATTTTATCGCCTCTATCATGGGGAGTGCTCTGAGGAATTGTCCGGTTTGATCCCTGCCGCTGATTTTCTGCATCGCACTACACGCCATCGACTGTCTTTCCATCCTCACCATCTTGATGGATGGCGGTCTACTACTGTGTCTGGGATTCTGTGTGTGTGTCTGTGGCGTTTTTCACGTAACTTTTTACCACGAACTACAGTGCTGTGGAACCAGCTCTCGGCGGCGGTATTTCCGGACCATTACGACTTAGGGATCTTCAAGAAATGAGCCTATTCCTTCCTTAAACGCCGGCAACGCATCTGCGATCCCTCCTGTTTTGCGGGTGTCTATAGGCGACGGTGATTGCTTCCCATCAGGTGACCCGCCAGCTCGTATGCCTCCTTCTAATATAAAAAAAAATAACGCCAATTTTTGTACGAATTGATAAATCATATTATAACAGAAAATATTCGCTATTCCATAAAGGAGAGAGAATGTACAATTTTTATAGCCCCGCCAATGAACTCTGCAAATTATAATGAGTGATTTCATCTAAATCTTTATTTTAGTGTTGTTGCCCCTCTATTGCAACGTATATCAATATGAATAACTTTTATTGGGTGTTATTAATTATGAAGTTTTCTCGTTTATTTGAAACGATTTATTTAACTTAATGTATTTATTTTATTTTATTTATTTATTTATTAGGGACAGTCAGCGAAAACTTGTACTAAATAAAAAAACTATGTAACATACAATAATATCTTAAATGCTAAGTACAGCCTTCTATTATTGACTTAAGTTAACTAGTATTATTGTAATAATCTACAAACAGAGCGTACTTTTAAAGTTTTTTTTACAAATGAATATACATCATTTAAAATAGTTTCAACAAAACATAAACTTTTTATTATTTTGAATTTTGCAGTTAGTATAGTTACGAGAAAAAAGGGGCCTCGGTGGCTCAGCGGTCAGAGCATTGGACCGGTTATCCAAAGGTCGTGGGTTCGATTGCCACTCAAGCTGGTTGTTTTTTCTAGTAAAATTTTATCGTGTAAAAACGTATTAACTGATTACATGTTATTATTACGGGTATTTATAATTAAACTAAAAATGTGTTGTTAAAAGAATTACTTACCCGACATTTTTTTATTTATTAATATTTTATGTTACCAGTTAGTTATTGTCACATAATAACAATGCTACTAGAAAGTCTAAATTACTTTCTTAATAGTAAACTACATAATAATAATTTTTTATATAATTAGGGTAAATTTCAATGTTGCAACACTGAAATAAATTAACAAGATTGCCAGATTGAAAAAGATAAGTATCGGAGACGGCAGATTATTCAAAGTTATTGATGGCCCCAATAAATTGGAGTTATGGCATCCAGTAGGAGGCTAGAGGGGTCGAGATGAGCAATGCCTTGAGATTAAGCACCACGCCGGGCGCGATTAAAAAACTAAGTCATTTGGAGCGGTATTAGCTATTTAATAGAAGTCACTGCGATTTTTTAATACCTAGTATCATAATTTTTGGATCAAGGTATTTTTTAATGTAACATTTTTTACGAAGGCCTCTTTCTTATAGATAACTAGGCAAATGACTGTTCTGCCTGATGTTAAGCAGAAGCATAGTCCAGACGCGAGGACAGCTGGTGTCGCCAGAGTCTACCTCACTAGCCGTGCTCAACTTGCCTACCAGCAAGTTGCCATGAGGCACTGGCTACCTTATCTCTAGCTGCCGGAACACAACAATGCTACAAACATTGATGCTATGGTTATATTTAGATAAGATGGTGGAAGATAGCCAGCCGGACAAACAAGCCCTACCACCAACCAAACCTCGTACATAAACATGTACCCGAATTGAACTCGAAACCTCTAGGTCTGAGACCGCTGGTATTAACCACTAGACCACGGACGGAGGCGGTAATATTTTGTGATAAGTTCAGTTATATTTCCGTCTTCGTATAATACTGTGTTCTTACATTATAATAAGGATGGATCCGACTAACATTATCTATGCAAACGTTCCTTGATTGACGTACCAATTGCTAAGACCTTCAGGTTACCATATAAACATCATCTCTATACTATAGTTGGTCCTTAAAAGCAGCACCTATACTTTATCACGGTTTAAATGCGACAATCTTAAAAAAAAGAAAAAAAAACAATATGAATTTGTTATTTAACTTGGCAAACAAAAAAACAAGGCATTGTCAAATAAAATTGATAAATAATTATTAAGGTTCTTATCCCATGTTGGTTTGGTAGTCGTAAGAGCTGACCGAGGGACCAGGGTTTCAAAATGCTCGCACATCAGCCGTTCGGCTAGCGACCTATCACTATCACTATTCCACCACGGAGCCCTACTTTGATGATGCTAAATGATGATGCGTCAGGATACTGACGGAGAGTTTACTCAAAATTGGTGATTTTGATGCTCTGGCTATATCTTTTTGGAAGATAGTCGTAAGTATATATAGTCAATATTCCTCAATAGACGTTTGCAACGGTTGCAATAACCGTTGGATAGATGGCGCACTGTGCCGCTATTAGCACTCAAAAAATATTAAAAAGCAGTGACAAAATTCAGCGCTCACGTCAGCCTTCCCGGTAGCATAGCGGTCAGTGCAGCCGCCCGGAGTGCGGAAGACCCAGGTTCAATTCCTGGCTGGGTCGGATGGGCGTTTAATTTGATGACCTCCGTAGCCGAGTGGCTTGTACGCCGGACTTTGGGCGGCGGTAACTCTGAGGTCCCGGGTTCGATTCCCGGTCGGGTCAATGTCGAAAACGAACTTTTCGATATTGTGTCGGGTCTGGGTGGTTGTGGTACCGTCGTTGTTTCTGATTTCCATGAAACGAGTGCTTTAGCTACTTACCTTGGGATCAGAACAATGTATGTGATGTTGTCTCATATCTTTTTTTGAATTTCTTAATTGATTTTTTCACTGTATTTTTATCAATTTTATAAATATTTCCTCAATAGACTTTGAGCTTCATGTCTATGGCATATGGTTGGACATTTATTGTAGAATTTGACAGTAGCCTGACGTGCAGGCGTCTGTACAAACATTCACAAATTAAGAAATTGTAAAGTGCAAAAGTGTCTATCTACTTCCGCTGCTGACTATACGCAGCGAAGGAGATTTTCATTATTTTGAATTTTTTGTTCACAATGCTATATATAGTTACAAGATAACATTTTACGGATAAGATCAACCAGTTTCAAGAAGCTCGAGTGGGAATCGAACCCGCGACCTTTGAATAACCGGTGTAATGCTCTAACAGCGAAAGAAGTTGACATACTGTCCCCCTCTAATATTTACTACGCCTCAATTGATCCTCTAATTGGCATATCGAACACTAGAACACTAGAATCAACAAATCGTCTTCTCTCTATACAGATATCAATGTTCTTTGTGTTGTGTCTGGTTGTATGTATTATTGTCAACCACGAATATTCTAGATTAGCGCTTCCTAAAGACGGTTCACTTTTTTTTTTGAGAAAGTTTCTATGTTGACTCCTTAAACTTCTAAATTATAGATCCCTAACATCTACGGATAAGAAGCTAGATGGCGCAGTGGTTAACACGCTCGGTCTGCGATTGTTAAAGTTAAGCAACTTTTGCAAGGGCCGGTCAGCGGATGGGTGACCAAAAATGTATCATCTCGAGCTCCTCCGTGCTTCGTAACGCACGTAAAGTCATTGGTCCCGGCTGCTTAAGTGGTCGTTAACAACCGCCAATTTGCACGGGGCCAGGGCCCGCGTGGTGGTTAACGGCCCGTACTCCCTATCCATCCATAGGAAAGGCTCAAGCCAAAGCAGTGGGGGCACGCTGATGACCATGCATGAATAGATCATCTATCAGCTACACCAGTCAGGAATAGATAGAAAAACATTTTGCACACACCAATATTTTTTAAACTCATTTTTAGGGTTTCGTACCCAAAGGGTAAAACGGGAACCCTATTACTAAGACTCCGCTGTTTGTCAATCCGTCCGTCCGTCCGTCCGTCCGTCCGTCTGTCTGTCCGTCTGTCTGTCCGTCTGTCACCAGGCTGTATCTCATGAAATGTGATAATAAAATTTTCACAGATGATGTATTTCTGTTGCCGCTATAACAACAAATACTAAAAAACAGAATAAAATTATAATATTTAAGGGGCTCCCATAAAACAGACATGATTTTGACGTTTTTATAAATAATGGTAGGGAACCCTTCGTGTGCGAGTCCGACTCGAACTTGGCCGGTTTTTTTGTGAGAACAGCATTCTATTTGCTGGCAGTTCGAAATTTAAATAAAATATTTGATTAGTTACCTATTTGTTTGTCATGTTTCGGAGTAAAAACTTCGTTCCATTTTTAAATGAATGGATTTTCATTTGTATTTGGCCAGGGGGCCGATTTTTTAATTATACCAATGTTGATCTCGTCATAAAAGTAACATGAAATACAATAGGAAATATAAATATTTCTTGATCAATTTACAATTAGATTTGACAAGATAAATATTATCGTCCGTGAATTTTCAGTGTCGAAAATAAGTTACCAATGTCTTTCAATAGAAAAAGAAGCAATTAACTAATCAAGAAAAAAGAAAAATTAAAGAAGCAATTAATTAGATCGCTTAAAGCGATAAGACCGCCTTTGCCCATGCTAGCTTTAAGATTTTTTGTATGTACCTGTTTTTGGTTTTAATTTGTGTGAGTAATAAAGTATTTATCTATCTATCTATCTATCTATCAATTAAGTAATTGATACCATGTACAGCAATTTCAATTTATCTCGAAGAAGGTTGTCAATATAATTCAATAATTCGGTTGTCAATACAACCTCATTTCTAAATATGATTGAGAAAATAACTAGCACAATAACATTTTAATATTTTTGTTATTCTTTTTACCTAGGGTAGTGACCCCAGTGTTCGATACTTTGAGCCCATTATTGACAGAGTTTTCTCGCCAAAAAATAACATAGATTTTCATTGAAATATTGCGGAATGAAAGCAAGGAAGAGTGGTCGGTACTCAATTATTGCTAAAGTCTAAAATCAATTGCTGACCCCTATGTTTAACAATCAAAGGACAAAAATGTCGATTACTGGTGCCATTGCTGGTGGGTATTTCGGAATAAAAAATATGATGTTTAAGAAAAATAATATAGCACAATAAATCTAGCTGACCCGGTGGACTTCGTACGGCTTTTACAGTTTCCATGACAACAAAACAAACAAATCATTTTGTATTGGAAAATTTAATTGTCGTTTTTAGTATTTTCCGTTACTTATTATTTATGTTTCTCACCAAGACTCTGGTGATGAAGCTACATTACTACGGTCATAAAGCTTTCTCTAGAACACAGACTGTCGATATCAATGGAACTAAATCATTTGGTTCTCATGTAAAAATGGGAGTTCCTCAAGGGTCCATTCTTGGTCCTTTTCTGTTTTTGATTTATGTTAATGACTTGCCATTCTTTGTAGAGAACTTCTGTGAAATCGTATTATTTGCAGATGATACTTCACTCATTTTTAATGTAACTAGGTGTAACAATAATTACGACGATGTAAACAAAGCTTTCTCAGATGTACTCAGTTGGTTTACTGTTAATAATTTGCAGCTTAACGCTAAAAAACAAAATGTATTAATTTTAAACTACCAAATGTCAAGAATGAACCAACCCATATTAGAATAAATGGTGATCGATTAGATTTGGTAAACTTCTTAGGTATAACCCTTGACACAAAACTTCAATGGAATCCACATATATCGAAATCGGCAGGCAAACTCAGTTCTGCTGCTTATGCCATTAGAAAAATAAGGCAGTTAACAGACGTTGAAACTGCTAGAACAGTCTACTTTAGTTATTTTCATAGTGTCATGTCGTATGACCTCTTACTGTGGGGAACAGCGGCTGATATTGAAACCATATTCATTTTAAAGAAACGAGCAGTAAGAACTATTTATAGACTAGGTTCACGAACTTCTTTAAGAAATCTTTTTAATGAAATTGGTGTCTTGACAGTGGCTTCTCAATTTATTTATAATTGTATAGTTCTTGTACGTTGCAATATCAACTCATTTACTAAACACAGTGACGTACACAATTTTAATACTAGAAATAAGACAAAACTTGTAATGCCACTGTTCAGGTTACATAAGGTGCTTGGTTCTTTCTTGGGGCAAGGTATACACTATTACAATAAAATACCAAATACTGTACTAAATTTACCTTTAGATAAGTTTAAAAAACATCTAAAGTCTTCTTTACTTAAAAAAGGTTATTATACAGTCAAAGAATATATATATATATTTTTTGTAATAAAAAAATATATTGATATGATAGCCTTTATAAACAGTGTCCTACAGATAACAAATAGCGTTGCGTTGTACATTTCAATTAGTTTTGATTATGAGTAGCTTGGCTGTGTCATGCTCTCTTTATTGTCTCTGCGGTGGTGGCCTGTGCGTTGGGTCGTTACATTACCTAAAATATGGTTGAGCGAAGCAATGGCTGATTCTTATGTCATACTCGTGAACGGGATGGCGATGCCGCCTGTGGAGGTTGGTCTGCTCTTGCATACTTGTCTTATTTTTATTATTAATAATAGTTTAACTTTATTTTTTTTTCTTCGACAAGTTTTGACTTTTACTAGTACTGTATGACACTGTAAAAAGTTAAACTGAGAAATATTGTTATTGCAAACTTAAATATTTAATTATTATTTTTTTCTCTCTTCTCTGTGTTTTTTTTTCTTACATGTTGTAATTGTTCTTTATTTTTTGTGTTTTATTTGTGATGGAAAGTGTCCTTTTATGACAGGACATATTCCAATATTTTTGACGCTGTAAGGGAGAAAAGAGCTGGACACTTGCCGAGTTTCTTGCCGGTTCTTCTCAGTACAAGATCTCCCGCCCAGAGTAGACTTACGAACCGATGGCATAATGACATTCAGAAGAGCTATTTGTAGCCTAAACTGAATGAATGATTTTGAATTTAGATTTTTTTTTAATTTTATACTATGATACGTAATACACACATACCTAACACAGTTATCTAAGCCCTAACTCTAATTCTATACAGTATGAAGCCACGGCTGACATCGCAATTCACTGGGTCGAACATCAATTACGCTCAGATAGTTGCACATCACGCCAGATAATCTAGGTCGCATTTGTAATAGTTACATAATTATTAGTAGCTGTATTGTAAGGAAGCTATAGCTGGGCTGATCAATGTCAATGCTGTTCATTTGTTTTGTACGAGTATATATAGTACAAGTTAGGAGACTGCAAGTTAAGATTAAATACCGCGCTCAAGCAACGCCCACATACCTAGACCCTCTCTTACGGCATCTCGGACCAATCTAGTAGGGTACGGGGACGCACTAGCGCGTGATGCCGCTCCCTCTAGCTAGGAGTTTATTGTACATTTGCCACAAAGTAAATTCGTCACAGAAGAAAGCGTGTGTAAATTTGCCACACTTGTAACTTTAAGAAGTAATTTTGTCATATTTTAATTTGGACCTGTGACGAACTTACGCTTTAAATGCAGTTGACAAATTTACTTTCAATGTATGGAGTGTACAAAAATGTGACGAGCTTGCTTTGTGGCAAATGTACTATAATCCCATCTAGAAAACCTCTGACGGTGCTTCGTTTCACACGGCTGGAGGAACCCTTTTAGTATCTCGCCGCCCCCAAAACAGCCCGGTGATGCTGAAAATCTGAAAATGCCAAATCAACCAAGTGGCACAGTTCGAGCGCAGATGTTGGAATAAACAGCTTATCGACGTTAACGACGAACCGTATTGTACTGTCGATAACATCTTTATAGTAACAGTAGACCATCTATTCATTTACGTGCTTTAAAAATTGCCATTCGTCATCAGCATAACGGTGCCCGCCCACGATCGACTTTTTGTAGGACCGATAGTCGGACCGATTTTTTCGCCGAGGTTTTACTGTTGCGCGATGCCGTGTCCGTGAGACGTTGTCTATGTGTGCGTTGCTCGAGCGCGTTTGTATGAAGGTTACCTCCTGAAGGGTACTTAATTGCTGCTTGCTGCGTTGAATTAACAATTACAAAATGTTTTTGTTTTGTTTATATAATTTTAACGCAAATTTTGTTGCGAAACAAAAATTTTTTCAACATTTGTGTTTTTGTAATTTGTGCGCAACAAAATTTGCGTTAAAATTATATAAACAAAACAAAAACATTTTATAAATAGCTTGCCTACTTCTTAACTGATCTTTAGAATTTGTAAAAATATTATGATCGCGTGTTAATGACGGTAGTTGTTGACATTGAATGGGTGCCTTTGGCTTTCAAAGTAAAAAGTAAATAGTGTTGAATAATTTCGGCGGGCTGGTTAGAACCACGATAGCTCAATTGGAAGAGCACTTGACCCGGTATGTCAGAAGGGTGCAGGTTCAAATCCTGCTCGTGGAAAATTTTTTCAACATTTGTGTTTTTGTAATTAACAATTACGCTAAATATTATTTCTAATGTAACTACTGTAGTACTGTACTGTATATTTGCATTTGTATTTTGGAACATTAAACAGGTACTACATGTTACATTAATAGAAATATGAATTATTATGTGTAACCCGATGATTGGTGGTTGTTAACGACTGCTAATGCAGCCGGGACCGACGGCTTTACGTGCCTTCCGAAGCACGGAGGAGCTCTAGATGATACATTTTTGGTCACCCATCCGATGCCTGGCCTTTGCGAAAGTTGCTAACTTGAACAATCGCAGACCGAGCTCAGTTAGCGAGGTAATCTCTATAGCCCCTAACAATCAATTGTGGAGAATTAGATACCAGTCAATAAGCAGCAATCCTTTGTTTGTTATTGTCTATAGCTAATTCTATTGGTTTGTTTCTTAAGAATACAAATCAGTAGTATTGTTCCAGACCATCATCGCCAGCTGTTTCAACATGGTTATGAGAGTAATCCGTCAAATCATTTCGCGCAACGCTCGTTATTTAGATATAAGCATATTATCCTAAAACTTATGATATTTTATTTGTGTGTTAATATATTGCCAATTAATGGATAAAGCTGCTAAGTCGATATTAATGAAAATTATGTAAGGTTGCTACTTTGCTTATAGTTTTGACTTTTATCCTCTATTTATGCCTCTGTGTCAAGTGGTGTAGGCTACCGGTCTCAGAACTAGAGAGCCAGGATGTGATTTTTTTTTTTTTTTTGAAAGAGTTTGCTGATTGTCTTTGAGGCGTTTTCAGCTTCACCGGGCGGCGAGGAACGTATAGGGTCCCTCAAGCCGTGTGAAACGAATCACCTTCGGAGGTTTCCCAGAGGGAACGGCATCGCGCATTAGTGCGCGTCCCCGTGCCCTACTAGATTCTCCGAAGGGTTTGGATCGGTACGGATTGGTCCAGGATGTGATACCCGGCGGGGAGTACTTACCTAGTGTCTACATGTTTGTACTCTGTTTGGTTGGTGGTACGGTTTGTTTGAAATCTGTCGCTTGCTAACACAATATTAGGTATCTAAATATGTCGCCATAACATCAACAATATAATAGTATCACAGTCTAACTAAGTGGTAGTTGACCGCCTCTGTGGTCTATTGGTTAAGTTAAACATCAATGTGTGTATGCTACACAGTTGTGTTCCGGCTGCTAGAGATAAGATAGCCAGTACCTCACTAGTTGAGGATGAAGGATGGAGGATGAAGTGCGCTTCCATCATTGGCCTTATCATCACTTGACATCAGGTGAAATCAAGACACTGTGCTTATCCGCAAAATTTTTTTTTTTTAAAGTATTGTTGTCCGCTTCCGACAGTTAGCTAGATGTAACTTATTTAGTCAAAGACCAAATGTTTTGGATTAAATAGTGTTAGTATATGCTTTGAGTATAGACCCAAGCTACAGCAGGTACGCAAAATCTTGATTCACTTTTCATAAAAGTCTCGGTTATTTTGTCATATACCTCTATGTTTTAGAGATTATTGTTAAAAAATATCAATCAATACTGCCAGAGACTTCCGTCGCCGGTAACTTGCGCGAAGCGCTTTATAGCTACCAAAAACGCCTTACAAAACCGTTGTTTGTCCTTGTCTTGTAGAATTGCATGCGCAGAAATAGTAGGCGCTTCAGCTGCAACTGCAACAGCTTTAGCAACAGGGGCTTTACTGAGATATCACGGGGTCTTCATCGTAAACGTTTAAAGTAAATGGCATTAATGTGTATTTTCTTACCTTTTAAAAGTTTCTAATCTATTGTTATTATAACCCATTTTTATAACCAGCGCCGTTTTATACCGATTCTCTCGTATAACATTTACTTTGTAAGCCAAAGAACAGGCCAATTAAGCCTAATTCAAAGTGGACAACTACGTCATCAACATCCAATCATAACATTCTTACAAATCGGTTAAAAATATAGGCTAGTTATTTTATGAAAATTTTACGCTTCTTACGAACAAATTACAACGTTTTTGTTTGTTTTAAAACAATTTTAATGTAAACCAAACAGAGTAGAGTGGAAAATTCGAAGCTTTCGGGTGAGCCTTTTAAAAAAACAGAATGCTTAAGTACCAATTACGCACACTAAGTACACACAGGTTCTTCGTCAATTTCGCGTTAAATTTTCAGCTTGTTTGGTTGTTCAACTTGTTATTTCACGCAAAACTCAGAACCTCGGTGCGATTTAAAATCATTATACCGCATAATTATGAATCTTTCTTCACATAAAAATTTGATTTATGTTATTGCATTATAAATTACTACACATTGAAATGAAACAACTTCAGAAAACGTCAGGATAAACATTAATTAAAACTAATGTATAAAATAAACGCGAGTAACTCCGTAAAAGTTGTTTCATTTCATTACTTTCGTATGTTATCATCAACATCATTTCAGCTAAAGGACGTCCATTTCTAGATAAAGGGCTCGTATTGTTTTATACGTTAATGTTTGTAATGTTGTGTTTGAATAGTTTTTTATTTATGTTTATTATTTTATGTTTTTGTTCCGTGTCGTCTCGACCTCTAGGTCCCGCCAGAATACCAGCGCTGCAGCGGCTATTGTCGCTGTAGCCTATGCTGAGGCTGGGTGGGGCCAATTGGCCACACTTAATGTTATTTACCTACCTATATTTATATGTAAACTTTTTTTTTTCTAATGTCATGTAGGTACAATCTGTTTGTGGTCAATAAAATGTAATTCTATTCTATTCTATTCTATATCTAGTTACAAGATAAAACTTTTACTAGAAAAAACTAACAAGCTTAGGAAGCTCGAGTGGGATTCGAACTCATGACCCTTGGATTACCGGTCCAATGCTCTGATCGCTGTGCTACCGAGACCCCAAAAGACTCTCAGAATATTTCTAGTACAGAATTTTTCTAAGCCAACGGTATTGCGAAATTATGAAGTAAAAAATAATTCTTATAAATCTAATCATCTTTGTAACCCTCAATTGGAAGGACGCGATCATCCAAAAAACAATGATAGTTGGTAATTCATTAGATGTTCTTTATTTATCAATTCTTTGCAGCTTTCACATTGACATCAATCCATTCGGTGTAGTTTTTCAAAGACGTATACATCACATCTTTCCTGTAACAGATCCCTCTGTCTAGTTGGTTGCCAGTGCGCAGACCTTGGAGGTATACCCCACCATTTGAGGATTCACTCACGTATAAACCTCCGTAGCTGGGACACAGTGCCACATCTGAAAAAAAAAAAACCATCCAACCACCCATCTTCACCAGCTCCTTTTATATGTCCCCACTGCTGGGGCACGAACCTCCCCTATGGATGGAAAAACACAAGAACAACGGGCCATATACCACCACGCGGCCAATGTGGGCGGTGTTAGTTAACGACCGCTCAAGCAGCCGAGATCAACGGCTTTACGTGCCTTTTAAGCATAGACCATATTCGACATCAGTAACACCTCGGTGGCCGAGTGGCTAAGCGCTCGGTCCGATAACCGGAGGTCCTAGATTCAAGGGTTCCTGGAATCGTGTTTCGGATTATCCGATGCATAGCTCAGGTTTATGATCACCAAGCTGCATTTGGCAAGCCTGGTCGTTAAGCGGATTCCCATAAATTGTAGATTCACTTGGTTTCAATGATGGAGGCCTTTGCACAACAGTGGAACAGTAAATAGGATATTTACTCGTACTTCACTTTGCAGTAATAAGCTCAACAATACAACTATTGTGTCCGGGTTGCGATTTTTCAAGTCAACCAATCTTCGCAACGGTGGGTCACCGTGGGTGGGTGGGGTGTGTGGGTGTGGGATGAGTGACCAATGTAAAATATAGACAGCCCCTCCGTGCTTCGGAAGACACCTTAAGTCAAGTATAATAATATGTTTGATTGTAAGTTCTCATAATACCTTTTTAACGGCTTGTCTGAACAAGTTGTTCAAAATTAACCTTATAAATAAGTTAACTATAAGGGCGCTTTCAATTTAGGTTTAAAGATCTTTATTCTCATACGAAATTACATTTCACTTATAATGAGATATAAACAATACATAAATTACAGTATACAAACTGTCACTCTGTGGTACTCGTTGCGATATGCAGTTTAAGTTTATTTTTTAAACATGTATATAGGGGTTTACTACTTTTCATCGAAAACCAAATGGTGGAACATTAAATAGGTCGATGACAAATCGGTGAAAGTTTAAAAGGTACATTGATCAATTGATCAATAGTAAAAAAGGTAAAATATTGAAATGGTAAATGCATCATTACGTCGAAAACTAAATGGTCAGATGTCTAAAGTTAACAGTACAAAGGGAACATAAATAATATGATCGTCAGTTTAAAAAATGCAACATCTAATTGGTAAATGCATCAATAGGTCGAAAATTAAACGGTCAGATGTCAATGATGTCCTTTAATTTATTTATTAACTAGCTGACCCTGCGAACTTTGTACTGCCTCAGAGTTAAATAATGTGTCAATTCTAAATAACTAAAATTAGCAGAAAATAAAAAAATACACAATGTTTTTGTGTATTTTTCTTCTCCACGAAAAAATACATATATGTATACATGCCAATTTTCATGGTGATCGAAAGCATATATTTTTTGTAGCGCGTTAATAGTGTGTTGTAAAATCCAATTGGCGAATGGCAGATACTATAGTTAGAAAATATAATAAATATGAAATTTTGAACATTGGAAAGTGGGTAAACTTCAACATCTAAGATATAAAACTAAGGTTCGTAAAAAATCAATACGAAGATACTTGTCAAACTAAATAAGATCGTGTGATGTCAAAAAATTAATTAATATAGAATAGAATAATCCTTTATTTCATAGGTATATGGCATACACTTGAAATCGTCATGAAAATATTAGCCTCTGCATATAAGCCTTACTTATATGATCCATCATTATACAAACTGTTGATTTAGTCATCCATTAACCAAATAAACTATCGACCTATTGACTTTTGGCGATTGTGGAGTGATCTGAGTGGTCGAAGTAAAACAAGCATATGTCATCAGCATACAGTGTTAGGTATCCGGTTAGACCTATTTTACTTAAATTGTTGACGTAAATTAAAAATAGTTATGGCCTGATTATAGAACCTTGAGGTATACCGCAAGAAATATCCTTAGGAGAACTTGTAAAGTCTGCAATCTTTTCGTCTCTGTCAGGGCTCCTGTATCGCGACGATGAAGCCTCAACGAGATGGGGCGAAGCACCAGGGCTCCTCACAATTTAATAATTTAAAAGCTGAACAGATAAGTCGACTGCTCGCAACCAGTTCACTTAGACGAAAAGATCGCTTAAAAGGTCGTTTTAATATGGAACGCACTGCAAACGCACATTAGCCATCCGACAAAAAACGCCTAAATTGAAAGGGCCCTAAAACAAGCGTGCGGCTGTCGTGCCGCTGGCGTTTAATATGAAAACGCACGGCAGCGGTCCGACACGAAACGTCAAAATTGAAAGCGCCCTTAGATTAATAGATATTCAATCAGAATCCAACGTGGCATAAAATCTTCCCGCCACAATTTTCTTTTCATACCAAACCGTATTAAAAACAAAACAAAGCAATATTTTGTTACAATTTTACGCCAATATACCTATGTAACCATTTTACCCAACATCAGACCACACCAGAAAACCCAAGTGAGCTATCTCAAAAATAAAATACATAAAAGAAACGTTATTTCGTAAACAAACATAAAGCCATTATTCCGGCTTTGCTACGGCCTAAAAACATAAAATGTCGGACATTCTCACCATTGCCATAAGTGGCGCAAAACGTATTTTCCACTTTATTATCTGACCTGCAAGCTTTACTTTTCTTTTTATCGAAATATATGAGTGTCAAGTCCCCCGAAGGGCTCCATGCAGTGGTCTGAAACGAAAATATTTCTTTTGTTAGCGCCTAATGAATACGACATAGTAAACATTTTTCCGTGCAGAGACATGTGTCCGCGCGTTTTTGCTATTTGTTTTGATGAGGCTTTTAGACAGGTGATTTAAAATTAATTAATGTTATTGATGCATGCTTTTGAAATGAAGAAACTTTGATGTTATAGCACTCGTTTCAAGAAAATTAGAAACAACGACGGTACCACAACCACCCAGACTCGACACAATATCGAAAAGACCGAGAATCGAACCCGGGATCTCAGAGTTAGCGCCGCCCAAAGTTCGGCGTGCAAGCCACTCAGCTACGGAGGTCATCATACAAGTGTGATTAAAGTGTTTGAATTAACTATCTTCAGTTCTTAGAATTTTATTTATTAAAATTTGACTTTAATAAACGAGTCTAGTATTTAATTATTGGATTAATATCTGTCTGTCTATGGTAAATCAAATGGACTTCAATGTTGTTTTCGAAAGCCTTACCTAGGGGAACAGCAATCCTAATTTGGTACTAGGTTTGAGGGAAACAAGAGAAGCCGTATTCAAGATTAAGTGTGGTTTTGGGACATTTGAGTAAGATCAAAGTTAGATATTGTCATTCGTGGACACAGGGGGCCAACCGCCTAACTTAATCGCTTTCGATCGCTTTGAAGGCGTGGCGAGGAGGAGGCGTCATCTTTTCATTTCGAAAGCAATATGAGAGCAATATCGAAAGCTATAGCCTTTTATACCTTTTGATATTGCTTTCATATAACTTTCGAAATGACAAGATGACGCCTTCTCCTCGCCACGCCTTCAAAGCGATCGAAAGCGATCGAAAGCGATCGAGTTAGGCGGTCGGGGGGCTGGTTTAGTTCTGATTGCTTTTGATGTGGAGTATCAGGCTTTAGTGAAAAAAAGTAAGAAGTAATATTGGAGTTAAGGTTCAGTTTTAAAGTTCTTGAACCATTGTACTGAACGCCTCACGCTGCACACCCCGTGAACAAAACACACCTTAACCAAAGTTTGACATGTTTTATGCGATGGCAACCTTAATTTATATCCCCAAACTATATTTCTCCTCTCGTTAGGCGAGGCACTCAAATATCGGTTGGTCTCGTTTTGAATTAGTTTAAAACCTTAAAACAATAACTAAATATTTATAAAATACAGTGAAAAAATTAAACGCCCACCCGACCCATCCATCGGTTGCAACGACCGTTGGATAGATGACACTGTGCCGCTATTAGCACTCAAAAATTAAAAAGCAGTGACAAAAGTCAGCGCTTACGTCAGCCTTCCTGGTGGCATAGCGGTCAGTGCAGCCGCCCGGATTGCGGAAGACCCAGGTTTTATTCCTGGCTGGGTCGGGTGGGCGTTTAATTTTTTCACTGTATTTTATAAATTTTATAAATATTTAGCACTTGAAAATACCAAAGTAAAATTTACAATAACTAAATCAAAAATGGTACGTCGTTTTAATTAGGTATTTATACTTAAACTAGCTGCCCCCGGCGGACTTCGTACCGCTTTGACAGTTTCCATGACAACACTACAAACAAATCATTTTGTATTGGAAAAATTTCAAAAATCAAAAAAAATTTAGGGGTGGACCACCCTTAACATTTAGGGGGATGAAAAATAGATGTTGGCCGATTCTCATAGATACCGGATAAGCACAAAAAATTTCATCAAAATCGGTCAAGCCGTTTCGGAGGAGTATGGCAACGAAAACTGTGACACGAGAATTTTATATATTAGATATAGACAAATTTAGCACTTGTGGAGGAGATCATGAAGGTCACCTAACTTTTTAATGTTAATTCATTAGTCTCGGGGGCCAAGTGGCAAATCGCTCGGCCCGATTATCGAAGGTCCCGGGTTCAATTCCCTGATCGAGCGAAGTATGTTTCTCACTTTTCGATGCAAAGCCCAGGTTTGTGATCACCAACCCGCATTTGGTAAGCGTGCTAAATAAGCCTTTACCTACCAATTGTAGTGATGACTTGATTTTAATGATGGCGGCCTTTGTCTAACAGTGGGACAGTTATATTGACTTCAGCTATTCACTTTACTTCATTCTAATGAATTATGATGATGAGCTTCACACATACACACAAACAATAGGGCTCCTTAGAATATCAGCGTTGCAGGTGATGTTCATGCTGCAACATGTGCTGAGTGGGGTCCTTTTCAGTTTCGCTTCTTTATTTTTTTTTTTTTTTTTATTAATTTTAATTCGGAACTGAATAAATATCTTGATTTGATTTGAGCTAACTAATGATCACAAAACATCTCCCATCGCACCGAATACATTTAATGTGTTCACTGTAAACCATTACAATAATTATGTTAACTTACAGCAGCTTCCTCATCTTGCTTTTCGTTATCTGCAGATTCTTCGTCTTTGTTTAAGCAAACTGTATTAATAGCATTATTCAGTGCTACTGAATTTTCTAAGTTCAACACAGCCAAATCGTTTTCTGTTATTCCATTTGTCATCGTGAAATTTTCATGGCGCTTAACCTCTTTCACCTGTAAGCCAAATAAAATATTATAAGCTAAACCTTGCTAAATCTAAAAGATCGAACTCGATATGTCTTTTTTATGACTAAACTGTATTAAAACTGGCCCCACGACCCGGTCAACCCGGGCCGAGGTCCGAGCCTTTAGAGGCGCCCTCGGGTTGTTCCGCTCCCCGATCCAATCCGAACCGCCAGAAGAATCTAGTACGACACGGGGATAGGCACTAGTGCGTGATGCCGTTCCCTCTAGTCAACTTCTGACTGTGCTTCGTTTCACACGGTTTGAGGAACTCTTTCAGTTTCTCGCCGCCCCAAAAAGGCCCGGTAAAGCTGAAATAGCCCAGGGCAATCAGCATACTCTCTCAAAAAAAATTTAGAAGTGGCAAGTCATCCATGTTATTTTAGGCTAGACGCGTAATGCGAGACGCTCTCTGTATAGATTCTCTCAGTTACTGGGGCTCTATTTTTGATTCCTTCGCCTCTAGTCGAGCGCTTGGTTTCTACTGATTTTCGATCAAAATTTGACTATCCATATTTTTTAATCGCTCGACCGCAACGATGAGGGCACCCTCATCCACTCGTTGCAGTCGAGCGACACAAAGCGATTGATAGAATAACCGTCAAAATCAATGCGTTGTGTCCATGTCATGTCACTCGTTTGTTAGTGTCATTGATAGTCTTTTCTATTAAAACGCAAAAGTTTTTTTCAAAGTCAATAGAAACATGGATATTACGGACCGTTTTCATTGCGGTTGTTACTGGTTTTCTCTAAATTCTGCGTGGAACGGATAACATCCAACATTTCGTATAATGTTGGCAGCAACGGAAACGAACGATTCAGTTCAAAAATACGGAAAATCGGCGTCATGCGACTTGGAAGACGAGTGTGACTTAAGTCGCATGCGACAACACAATGTCATACGTGCGATTCAAAAATAGATCCTCTGGTCCTCTTGCGTTACATGACAGCTGCCAGAAGTACGATTTCGTAAATTAAACTTTCGATTAACAATAAAAAGCTGTCATCAGTTGGTTTAGTTACTACTCTATCTTAACTAACAATAGTTATATCAATAGAATATAATTTTTTCAGTTATTAGGGATTCCGATTGAAGCGCGTTTCAGCCTTGTCGTCACTCACTATCAGGCTAAATGGAGGACTGTTCCGTTGTTGTATATAAAACAAATTATGTTAAATTAATGACGTGCGTTATGTCACTTAAAATGATAGCAACAGCAACAGTAGATGATAGCTGGTTTATCTCGTTATCTACTTTTCACTCGAAACTGAGTATTAGTAACATGTTTTCTACCTGTGTCCTTCATTGTCTTGATCATCAGCCTATATTGTCCTCCTTTATAGACCGACTTACATGTGGATATTGGGCCATTACCCATTCAAACAATTGGCTCCTTGCCAACTGAAGGATGTTATCGTCGGCCAACTTATGACGATAGCCTTAATTGTGTTCCGTAATTTCGATTATGTTATCAACGTCATAAACATTTATTGTTCTCATTTTTTAACGAATAAGGAGTGCTGAATTTTATATATTTTATTATGGTACAACAAAAAAGCTGGTTCAAATTGGTTCTTATCTTACCAAATGATAAGTAACCATAAAGCCGAAAGTGGAAGTTAAATTTTAAAGTACTTAGACTCACTGCCAGATTACACAATTTTAAGCCTTTTTTAATTGATTTTAAAAGCAACAGCTATGGGAGCAATTCCCCTCTTAATGCAATGCTTAGGTGTTACAATGAGCTATCTAAAAGTCATGAGGAAATAGATGTATTAAGCAACAAACTGGGTTATTTTAAGAAATGTGTTAGTTTGTACCTTAATGCTCAGTAATAGCCCTTAAAATTTAACTTTTAAAAAATATATTATTTTTAGATTTTTTTATTGTTAAGTTTTTGTCATTTTTATTTTTTGGTATATGTTGTGCGTACCTATAATTTAAATATGTATATACACGATCAATAAGCTTTGATAAATGTTTTGTATGTATTTAGTTGGTAAGCCTTTTCTAATAAATAAACAAATAAATGTCTAACTGTTGAAACCGACCAATGCTACTTTGTTTTTATGGTGTCAGACTTAGACAAAATGGACAATAAAACAGCCACATGCTCCTGAAACAAGCTGTTCTCAGCCGAGAATCGAACTCAGGGCCTATTTGAACTGATCTCGGTAGATTTTATTCCATTCATTAACATTATCTTACTTTCAGATGAGAGATAAAGATTAAACGATTCACCATTGTGGACTCATTCCCTTGTACGAGTATTACCAACAATGGCTAAATAAGTGTTAAAAATATTGTGTCTCTGTCTTATAATATGAGCTAAAAAGTGACAGCATCTGTTTTGAGCGTTGTCTAACTTTAGCTATCGTATTTTGGTAAAGCAGATAAATAATGCAATTCAATCACACATCCGGAATCAGGTTATGCAATAGTTGCTAACTTTGTCGGTCGTAACCCGAACTCACGCCTCGCCAACTGGCTTCACTTATTAAAAAAAATGTTACCCTCAGTATGTTCTCCATTCCTCCGCTGACTTGTAAGGACGTCTTGCCTAAAATAACGATGATGTTGTCAGCACTGACAAAATGGCTGCCATTGTGTGTGCATCTTGCAGCTGGAACAAATACAATTATCTTCATCACCAGCTCATACTGGGCCACGAGCCTTCCCTATGGATGGTTAGTTAGCCATTAACCACCAAGTGGGATCAGTGCAGATTAGTGGTTGTTAAGGACTGGTAATGCTCCCAGGACCAACGGCTTTACGTACCACGCTAGTAATCGAACCCGGACCTTTGAGTCTTTGACTGATATATTTATTTGAACACAACAACATTACAGTGACACACCAATATGCTATGCTTTACATAAACAAGAAATAATATTATTACGTATGTAACTACTATAATAAAAACAAAAGCAAAAATTAAAAGTTTAAAAAAATAATACGAACATTAAAGTGTAAAAATTTACAACAAATATTAACAAATAGTACTATTTCTTACGGGTTTAACCACTAGACCACAAATGTAGATTTAAATCGAACCCTTTCATTCGAACCGTAACTTTAGTTAAAACAATGTCGCCTAATAGAAAAAAGAACATTTTACCTACTATCCGCGTAATTGCTATTGACGAAAAATCACGCACTTTGTCATCAGAAAGTCGGGCAGCTCATTGTTTGCCCCAACATTTAATGACAAAAAGTCAATTAATTACAAAGTGCTCCCCGGCGACTTCCATGATAAGTAGTTAAGTTTCAAGTCAACCTCCTAATGAAATTCATTAGTAACTCTGAACGCCCCGATTGCTATCGATAAAACATGACGCAATTTAAATACTAATTTGATGGCGCCGGCCGTTGCCAACCACAATTTACTGCCGGGTTATTTTATTCTATTATTATTATTATTTTATAACCTTATCGAATTTAATGTCAATTCTAAACATAATATACAGTACACAGATTTTATATCAAAAATCTTATCTTCATTGATAAATTTTCTGTAATTTGTTACTACATGGTCAAGGCTGCACTCATGGGCATATTATTGATAAATGTTATGGGCACCGTCTACGTGGTCACTCCTGGTTGTTGCTGAAAATCAGCGATTCACTTGCTATGCGAGTGAATACCACGCTGAGCAACGACCCTTTTGAGGTGTTGCGGCACACACACATTTTTGCATTTTTTAATAGTTGACTGTTGTCATGAAATTATGTTTGTTTTTAATGTAAATGTTGTTATTTTACGATTGTGTATTGTGTGTGTGTCTATAGTGTCCAAATAAAGATTTTATCTGTCGGAGACATGGCGCTAGCTAGCATCGCTTAGAAACGACAAGTATAGTCTATACTTAGTGTGGTCTGCGCAGCCTATGCTCTATGGTACGCGAAACGTCAACGTCAGTTGCACTGTTGCATTTTGAACGGGAGCGGTCGGAGAGTACGCAAGCGCAGAACTCACTTCTATTCTAAAATAAATTTGCATCGGGCAACTGTTTCTAAATAATTTAATTGTGATGTTAAAATAACATTAAAGTGACATATCTATCTATCTATCTATTTGTCTATTATGTTCTGGATATATTGGAGATTTTACTTACTTTCATTTTTGTCATCACATCATTCCGCCTACCATGTCATCTCTGCAACACCCTATGGTTGACTGGTAGAAAATGTTTAAGCAAGCAAGCATTAAGTTCGAAATGTAAATATTTTTATTATTTTAGATTTTGTGTTCACAATGGTATATCATGTTTACTAAATAGTTAGTCTCAGGAAGCTCGAGTGCGAATCGAACCACGACCTTTGGATCACCGGCCCAATGCTCTGACCGCTGAACTACCGAGACCCCACTCGAGACGAGAATCGAATCGTAGTGGCATAAAGCACTCGTTTACTCGTTAACTTTATAGTTTACAGTATTTACTAGAATACGCGTCTCAAGCTTGGAACCCAGACTATGAAATTTATATCAATGCTATTGAAAAGACACAGAAGAAATTTACTCGTTTCCTCTGCGCCAAGTTGAATATACCGTATGACGTCTATGAACAACGTCGCACGGCTCTTTATCTTTTACCGCTTTACCTACGCAGAAAAATTGCAGATGCCTACCTTCATGGTTCATAAGAAAATTGCCCGAAATACATAAATTAAACTGTCCGGAACTCCTCAGCAAATTCAAATTCAAATTCAAATTCAAAAATCATTTATTCAGTTTAGGCTACAAGTAACTCTTGTGAATGTCACTATGCCATCGGTTCGTAAGTCTACCCTGGGCGGGAGATCTTGTACTGACAATAACTGGAAAGAAACTCAGCAAGTGTCCAGCTCTTCTCTCCCTTACAGCAAAATAGAGTTAAAGGTCCCAGACAAAAAATTACTACTTAGACACACATAGCTTCGCATTCCCTTCCGCTCGTACTAATTACAGAATGAATAGTTTTATGGATAGATGTAGTAAATATTTCAATAAGCTCAGTTCAGATAGCCGCTTTCATCTTTATTGTATATACTAATGCAGGACAGGTTAAAACTATGTAACTAGACTTTGATTGTTATCACCTTTATGTCCTTGTATTATTATTAGTTACACCTTTTTACATATTATATTTTTGTTTCTCATTCATTGTTAAGCCTTAAGTAGCATTAACTTAGATAACAGGCTCATAGAATAGAATAGAATATAATAGAATAGAATAGAAACAGTTCATGTTAACATTTGTAAAAATAAAGGAAACTATAGGTCTGTTTATAACTATTTTATATGTAATCTATATTGAAAACTGTATGACCGTTTGTTTTCTAATAAAATAAAAAAAAATAAAAAAATTAACTCCTAAATAAGAGCATATGTATCCAACATAAGTCATCCACTTATGTTTTCCTAGTTAATTTTTTCTGCTTTTAAATGTGGTAGCTTGTTATTAGCTCGTAATTAGTTAAATGTCGATTAAAATTGTAAAATATGCTGTTAGCTCCCCAAACAAAATAAAATAAAAAAAATAAATATATGTACAAAACAATAACTTACAATATTTAATAAACCTTACCTTTGGATCAGAACAATGTATTTGATGTTGTCTATTTTTTTTCCGGACTAATCTCAATAGTACGTTAGGACCCTGACGCTCTATCGTATTAATAGTTGCAATGGAATAAACGTTGACAGAAGTTACGTATGATATGTATGAGTGATAATATTATTGAACTCAAATGTATAACATATCGTAATAGCTGGTGGTTTTCCTAAAATTATATTAATGAATAGGAATGTATCTTTTTTTTATATCTTACGGGTAAGCACAGTGCCTTCATCTCACCTGATGTTAAGTGATAAAGGCCAATGGTGGAAGCGCACTTCACCCGAAATCCTCAACTACTGAAGCACTGGCTATCTAATCTCTAGCTGCCGGAACTACTCTAGATGGTGGTAGCTAGCCAGGCGGGCAACAAGTCGTACCAACCAAACCGAGTGCACAAACATGTACCCCCGGCTGGGAATCAAACCCGGGACCTCTGGGTCTAAACCGGTGACCTTAACCACAAGACCACAGAGGCGGTCTTCGTCTCGTATGAGTTGCTGTGCCACACATCTGATTGTGATGAAACTTTGGTAAGTAATGTTCGCTCACCCGCGAAGTTGTCTGATAGGCAAAATCATTTTGGGATATGGGTGTTCGTTCACGCAGACGAAGCCGCTAGTACACCATAAATATATCTATATATCTATAGAAACTACAGGTTTCTAATCTACTTAAATGGCGGCCCAGTGTACAAATAGTATACCACGTGCGAGGTAAAAAGTGTCTGTAAAATTTTACCGAACTTTCTCTTAAAAATTAAAATTAAATGTGATCTGTTTGCTAATAAGTCTAAATAAAATTAATCTATACATACAAAATGCTTTGTCCTGAATGACTGACGGATCAACGCGCAGCCTAAACCGCTGATCGAAGAGACCTGAAACTTGGAGGGTGTGTTCTTTGTATGACGTAGGCATCCGGAAAGAAAGAATTTTGTATGGGACAACGTGATTCCTTGGTCCAATCTACTTCAAATTTTACATAAACCTTTTTTAACAGAATTGATGGAAGACGTGTTTCGTGTGTAATTTGCTTCGAAGTTGATATCAGTACTCCTTAGTGCTTTTGATTTAAATTACATTTTATTTTGATACATGTTTGAAAACTCAATCCGATTTTATTCTTAAACTTAAGCAAATAAGTTTAATAATAACCCCCTTATTCATAAAAACTATTTAGGCATTATTTAGTTA
Organism: Eudonia truncicolella; assembly: GCA_949315975.1. Classification (NCBI taxonomy): domain Eukaryota; kingdom Metazoa; phylum Arthropoda; class Insecta; order Lepidoptera; family Crambidae; genus Eudonia; species Eudonia truncicolella. Next base: position 1,240,046 of record OX438848.1, on the reverse strand, counting down.
ATCATTGTTTTGTCTCTATTTCTCAAATACAAAATGACGTTTGTGTGACGTTGACAAATCAAAATTTAACTAAAAAATGCTTAAATATTTTTTACGAATAGGGGGTAAAAGTTTATTTGGCGTAAATATACAACCGCATACACACTTAAAATAGCAAAGCTAAATAGGACATTTTCAATGTCTTAACTAATATTATAAATGCGAAAGCGAGTTTGTTTGTTGGTTTGTTGTTTGATACGCTTTTACGCGTAAACTATTCAGCCGATCATCATAAAATTTTGTACACATATTCTCAAGAGTATAATCAAAGACATAGGATACTTATTATTAACAAAATAATAATAATAATAAATATTATATATACCTATATAATTAAATGAGGGACGGATGAGGATGACGCAGGACCGTAAAGAGTAGCTTGCGAGGGAAGAGGCCTATGCCCTGCAGTGTGTGGAAGTGGACTGATGATGATGATGATGATGATGATAAAATGAGTTTGTTTGTTTGATACGCTTTCACGTGTAAATTACATAACGATTTGTTTGTTTTGTTGCCATAGAAACTGTCAAAGCGGTACGAAGTCCGCCGGGTCAGCTAGTACATAAAAAAAGGTGCTAAAAAAAAAAGGCCAAATACCCGGCGTGACAGTGACTCGTGATGAAACTTAAGCTTTCGTGTTTCATAATCAACACAAAAGATAACGGAAATTATCCTTAACTATAAAAAAATAACGTATTTTGCAGTCTAAGTGTCTAAGTTATACTACAAGTAGTCGGCTTCCATATAAGGTCTTGACACACACATTTCAAAAATATTACCTCATTCATAACTCGAAGGCTACGTCTTAAGATAACCAAAGTACCTAAAGACGTGTGCGCCCCGATATGAGTTTGATGAACATAACGCGCTATGTATTTGGATACTAAAAGAACATAGGCGAGGTTATTAAAAAAGTTCCCCGGGCAAATCAAACTTCGCAGATTAACTTCTATGTAACGGAAAGGAAAATCGGCTAAGCGCGATCCAGGCTTGCGACTTGGGTTCGCAAGGAATTCTGATAATTGTGTTATTAAAATATACAAAGACTTCTAAGATTGATGAAGCAATGTTGACTAAAAAACATAAGCATCAAGCACTGAAAAATTTCGACGGGTGAAAGCCAGACCTCGGTAGCCAAGTGGTTAAGGCAGCCGCCCGGAATGCGGAAGGTGCGTGGTTCGATTCCCGCCTGAGGTTGTCGTCTTTTTTCAGTGTTTAAATTTTACTTAAGTATATTTAAGCGTTAATAAAACGCTAAAATATATAAAAAAACACTTATATACAAAGAAAAAATATTATAATAAAAAAAATTATGCCTAAGTGGCTAAGTGGCAAACGTTCTTGTTCTACAAGCACGGTCTCTTGAGCCTATACAAGTCTGTCATGTGATGCGTGTAGTGGATTTTTATATATATTTTTGGAAACACAAATAGAAAGTCTTTAAAAAAAAAGAAAATCAATTCAAACGACCGTTATTTATTATTCACAATCAAAATTACAAAACTACTTATAACAATCAGAGGAACCAAACACTCGTATCTAACTATAGTCAAACCTAATTACACTCAACACTTATAACATTACCGATAATTAGACCTCGAATATTACGTAACGCAACACAACCGATGTTTACAATGTTTTCAGATAATGTTGAATAATTTCGACGGGCTGGTTAGCACCACGATAGCTCAATTGGAAGAGCACCTGACCCGGTATGTCAGAAGGGTGCAGGTTCAAATCCTGCTCGTGGAAATTTTTTCAACATTTGTGTTTTTGTAATTTGTTTCGCAACAAAATTTTCGTTAAAATTATATAAACAAAACAAAAACATTTTATAAATAGCTTGCCTACTTCTTAACTGATCTTTAGTATATGTAAAAAATATTATGATCAGATGTTAATGACGGTAGTTGTTGACATTGAATTGGCGCCGTTTGCTTTCAAAGTAAAAAAAAAGGAAATAATGTTGAATAATTTCGGCGGGCTGGTTAGAACCACGATAGCTCAATTGGAAGAGCACCTGACCCGGTATGTCAGAAGGGTGCAGGTTCAAACCCTGCTCGTGGAAATTTTTTCAACATTTGTGTTTTTGTAATTTGTTTCGCAACAAAAAGTGCGTTAAAATTATATAAACAAAACAAAAACAAACAAGGACAAAAGTCCAAGTACGTTCAGCTGTAACCCATTCGTTCAACCAAATTTTTGCGTCACCCTTGAGGCACGACCCGATTCGCGAAAAACACCCGTAGTCACTCCAACCATTCGCGTCCCTGGCACGATCAACTTCCTCGCTCCACGCATCGATGTTGTGAATAGAGGGATCAAAGTTTGAAACAAAGTAATTTTGGGACCTGACTGGTTGCAATGATGTAAGAGCATCGACAAGCACTTTTGCTGGGTTGGACATACTTGAGTCTAAATAATTTACTTGAGGAGTTGAAATGTTTATAGTTAATAAATTATCAGTTACTCGTGTATCACGGGTACTTGCCTGGGGTTCCGGGGTACAGCATCTGGACAAGTTTGATTGAGACGTGATATCAACGGTACCGCGCGTGTTATCAGGATCGCAACGCACTATCGTCTTATTTATTTATTTATTTATTAGAAAAGGCTTACCAACTAAATACATACAGAACATTTATCAAAGCTTATTGATCATAAAACGTGTATATACATATTTAAATTATAGGAACGCCCAACATATACCAAAAAATAAAAAGGACAGAAACTTAACAATAAAAAAATCTAAATATAATATATTTTTTAAAAGTTAAATTTTAAGGGCTATTACTGAGCATTAAGGTACAAACTAACACATTTCTTAAAATAACCCAGTTTGTTGCTTAATATATCTATTTCCTCATGACTTTTAGATAGCTCATTGTAACTCCTAAGCATTGCATTAAGAGGGGAATTGCTCCCATAGTTGTTGCTTTTAAAATCAATTAAAAAAGGCTTAAAATTGTGTAACCTGGCAGTGAGTCTAGGTACTTTAAAATTTACCTGTGATAAGAGGGATGGACAATTCATATCATCATTAAGTACTTTATACAAAAAAATCAATGACAGTTGGTCTTTACGATTTTCCAAAGACATAAAATTGAATTGGGATAAACTTTCTTTATAGCTTCACTCATATAGGCTTTTCTGTTTAAAAACCGTTTCTGAATTTTTTCCACACGCTTGTTATGATTTTGATAATAGGGATACCAAACGACACCACAATAATCCACAAAACTACGAACCAAAGCGAAATAAAGACTTGCTTGCTTCTACAGATGCTTCTACAGATTTAAAATCTTTTGAGTTTCTGAATATGAAAGACAACATTCTCAGACATTTATTCAAGGCAATATTAGCATGGTTGGTAAATCGCATTTCAGAATCCATAACTATGACCAAGTCCTTTACTTCCTCCTATTCGAGAGATTCGCAACACAACTAATCGAGGTTAAACGATTCATAATCGAGTTCAGCGTGCTATGAATTGACGTGTCAGTAGCATTTTGCCTACTGGAGGATCGCGATTGAACACGGCGAGAACGATGATGCGACCGATCCCGTCGCAGCCCGTCACGAGATCGCGCCCTGCCCTTACATTGCGATCTGCTACGAGAACGACGCATTGTCCGGCGATTCCGTGTTGATACACTAGACCTGCTACGTGAACGACACCGCGATCTATCACTAGTATTACTGCGAGACCGACGTCGCGAGCTATCGATACGTGACCTACATCTGGAGCCGCCAGTCATGATAACAAAAACACAAAAATAACGTAGACGAGACTCTGTTCCTCTTTCTGGACTAAACAGTTGCTAATCCCACTTCTGATTTTGGAAACAAATAGAAAGTCTTTAAAAAAAAAAGAAAATTAATTCGAACGACCGTTATTTATTATTCACAATCAAATTTTTGTAAATTTGATTAGACCTCATATAAGTAATTAGACCTCAATAATTAGACCTCGAATATTACGTAACGCAACACAACCGATGTTTACGCCTGGAACGCTCGTGTCAAAGTGAAGCCGCGCCGGCTCGGAGCTCGTTTTATAAGCATAACAAGGGTACTTTTATTTTACGGGTAAGCACAGTGCCTTGATCTCACCTGATGTTAAGTGATGATATAAGGCCAATGATGGAAGCGCACTTCACCCGGGATCTTTAACTGTGAGGCACTGGCTATCTTATCTCTAGCTGCCGGAACACAACAATGCTACAAACATTGATGTTATGGCGACATATTTAGATAAGATAGTGGTAGCTAGCCAGACGGACAAACAAGCCCTACCACCAACCAAACCGAGAACTCAAACATGGTACATGTTTCCCCCGCTGGGAATCGAACCCGAGACTTCTGGGTCTAAACCTGTGGTCTTAGCTACTAGACCACAGAAGCGGTTTAGAGGACCGGGCGGGTGCTTACTCTGATAATCATCATCATCAGGTCATTTTTATGTCCCCACTGCTGGAGCACGAGCCTTTCCTATGGATGGATAGGGAGAACGGGTCCAAAGTGCTCGACCAGGTTCAATCCCCAGGTTGCGCAAAGTGTTTCGGATTTTTCGATGCATAGCCCGTGTTTGTGATCACCGACCCGCATTTGGCATGCGTGCTGTTTGGTGAGTAATGTCGTACCTAAAATAAAGCGCGTGTGAACCTAGTCTTCATACTCGTTCTACGAGTTCGATGTCTTATGTCTATGCTATTATTGAATTTTGAATTAAAATGTACTAACATAGTTATTGAGTGCACATTGTTATTAACCATAATTGGATCTCTGATATCTGAAGAAATAAATTGAATTGATATTGGACTGAAATTGAATTGAAATTGAATTGAAATTGAATTGAAATTGAATTGAAATTGAATTGAAATTGAATTGAAATTGAATTGAAATTGAATTGAAATTGAATTGAAATTGAATTGAAATTGAATTGAAATTGAATTGAAATTGAATTGAAATTGAATTGAAATTGAATTGAAATTGAATTGAAATTGAATTGAAATTGAATTGAAATTGAATTGAAGGTGAATTGAAATTGAATTGAAATTGAATTGAAATTGAATTGAAATTGGATTGAAATTGAATTGAAATTGGATTGAAATTGAATTGAAATTGAATTGAAATTGAATTGAAGGTGAATTGAAATTGAATTGAAATTGAATTGAAATTGAATTGAAATTGAATTGAAATTGAATTGAAATTGCATTGAAATTGAATTGAAATTGAATTGAAATTGAATTGAATTGTGCATAGTGTAGTGTATCTGATTGTGTACTGTGTAGTGGCATTCGTAGGGTCGGAAGAAGGGGCATTCGCACGTGTTATGGGATCTTGAGGGTAATCTAGAACGTGTCTATGACGTCTAGAAAAATAACGCCTTGTAGTTTTAAATCGCCTCTGTAGTCTAGTGGTTAAGACCACCAATCTCAGACCGTGAGGTCGCGAATTCGATTCCCAGTGGAGGTACGTGTTTGTGTGTAGGTTTCGTTGGTGGTAGGGCCTGTTTGTCCGCCTAGCTAGCTAACATCATCTTATCAGCATTGTTGTGTTCGGGCAGCCAGAGATGACTGATAGAGAGACCAGTGCCTCATTAGTTAAGGATTCCGGGTGAAGTGCGCTTCCACCATTGGCCTTATCTTCACTTAACATCAGATGAAGGGTTATCGCTTACCCGTAAGATATAAAATAAAGTAACCAACATTAAAGTTAGAGGCTGCCAGTACAAGCGTCTCATCAATGATAAAACTCACCAGTCAGAACAGCGCTTGCGGATACCAGAGCTCCATCACAGAAGTAGTCGAACTGGTCGCCTTTCGACGTGTTCTTCACGAAGATGGTGGCTATCCAGGGGAATATGGCGCCGCCCATCACCATCTTGCCTCCGTTGCAGCTCTCGACAGTCTGGAATTGAAATATACAGGAATAAGTGTCTAGATACGGAATTATTGTATGAGCAACTGCCTCTGTGATCTATTGGTTAAGACCATTGGACTTAGAGACAAAGGTCCCGGGACTCCCAACTTCGGTTACCAGCGGGGGTGTGAAGACACCGATGTCAGCGAAGGGTTTGATTGCACTGGTAAGTCAAAGTTGAAGTCAAAATCAATTTTTTTATTAAAACAAACTTAATAATAAGTGCTCTTGAATCGTCCAAACATGTTTTTAACTACTACCTATTCAGGACGGGATTCGAACCCGCACCCCATGACATGCCGGGTCAGGTGCACTGCCAACTATGCTATCGTGGCTCAGTGAATTTTCCGCTCGTGGAATTTTTTCAACACTTTGTCTTTTTTCAAATTGTAATTTGTTCACAACAATATTTGCTTAAAATTATATGTAAATAACTAGCTGTCCCGGCAGACCTTGTTCTGCCCTATTTTTTTATTTTTTTTTTTCTTTTAGTTGATGGCTTTGTGCGATTAACACATTTGGCCAGTGTCAAAGTAACTTTTCTTACAAGTAATACATATTTATACAAAATTTTCCTCCAGTATGATGACGATAAATGATAGTAGAAATGAGAAGTGAGAAATTATATACCCCCAACCCCTCGAGTATATCAGTAAAGATGTGTGATGTGATGTCAACCTAGGGCATAAAGTTCAAAGTCGATAGAGGAAATTTGACAGTTTGTGGTACGTTGATGTGCAGGCGTGTGTACTAGAAAATTGTAATTTAGCATGGATATACATATTAATCACGCCGACAAAGAGGTGAAGTAAAATGTTAAAACTTATTTTTTTTTAGGTTCCCTCCCCTACAAGTGAAGTGGGGATGTAATTTATTTTTCTTGTCTACCCCATAGTGTGGGGTGGATAGCAATTTCAAAAATATTGCGGGTTTGTGGAAACAGTTTGTTGATTGAGGCATCCGTTTGTGAACTATTAAGCTTTAAAAGTGCAAAATTTTGTTAGAGTCAAGTGTCAAGTGTGTGAAAAAATTCACGGTAGTTGTATATATGACAAAGTTAAAAGGAAAACTATCACAGCTAAGTAGGCTTTACAAGTTTACGAGTAACAGTCGACCAACTTATAAAATGTACTTGGCGCAGTACAAATTCCTCATTGGGAACTACTTAAATAGCGTTGTCAGGTGTGTGAAACCGGTGTAGTATCTACATTAAATAAATGTTCATAAAAACCCTCTTCTCGGAGTCCGCATTATTGAGATGGGCTACGGAACCCTACACTGCGCGTGGCCCGACACGCACTTGGCCGGTTTTTATTTATATAGATAGATCATATGAAAAATAAATTGCACCTATAAGAAACACCATTGCTTTTATAAAAGTAACGACATTTACAAAAAAAGTTGATTAGGTTGGTGGTAGGGCTTGTTTGCCCGCCTGGCTAGCTACTTATCGCTAGCATCTTACTCGTTCTAAGTTCTAATATCGTTATAACATCAATGTTAGCATTGTTGTGTTAAGATAGGTAGAGATAAAAAAACCAGTTTGTCAAACAAATAAGCCAATTTCAATTGAACTTTCTACGCAAAATACAGAGCGGAATGTCAATTGAAAACATTTAAAAAAAAAGTATTTCATCTTTAAGTTTTCAATAGTGGACTTTTTTTTTCTTTTGTCGACGGCTTCGTGCGACTAGCACATTTTAGCCAGTGTCAAAGTAAATATTTTTACAAGTACACATATAAGTAAACAATATTCTCTTCCTGTATGATGATGATCAATGATAATAGAAATGAAAAGTGAGAAATTATATACCCCCCAACCCCATACGTAACTCAGTAAAGATTACGGCAATAGTGGATTTTAAATCGCAAAGATCTGGTTCAATAAAAGGCTTTTATAATTTCTTCAAACCTCTAGACACTTTTGTGTCAGTACTTTTTAATCAGTATTCGCATCACCAAATTAACATACAAATTTATTCCAATACACACAAATTAATGCTAATACCAAATAATCAATGGTTATAGCGGGGGCTTACTTAATTAGACTGTGCACTTTACTGGTTCAATTAGTTCGATAATCGGCGTCATTACATTTAATTTACGGCCATTAACTACAAGGGAGCAGCCTGTATATACTTTTTATTAAACACCCTTTTTGTGAGTGGTGTTATGAGTTATGGGGTTAGGAATTCCCTTTTATTTCGCTACGGTAAAGCGTTTCTATGCTCTATGCCCTGCAGTGGGCGGAAGTGGGCTGATGATGATGATGATGAAAACGTTTCTACTTCTTTCTGCTACTGCTTTTGGTTGAACCCACCAAATTGGGTCTTAGACCCAGAGGTCCCAGGTTTGATTCACAGTGGTATAATAGTTTACTCAGTTTGTTTGTTGGTAGGGATTTTTTGACGTTGGTTGACGACCTCCTTGATCGAGTGGTTTGTACACCGGTTTTCATGGCGTCGCTATCTCTGAGGTCCCGGGTTCGATCCCCGGTCGTATCAATTCAGAAATTATTGTTTTTCTAAATTGTCTCGGGTCTGGGTGGTTTTATGTATAACAAGTATGTATTTAAGTATTTCAAGTATGTTTATCCGTTGTCTAGTAACCATTTAACGAGTTTCATAACGAAGCTTCTCTTGGGCTAGATAATTGGTGTGAGTGTGGGAAAGTTGATTAGTTTATGTATTTATTTTTATGGGTAAGCACTTGACCTTCCTCACCTGATGTTAAGTTATGTTAAGAATCCTCAACTACTGAGGCACTGGCTATCTTGTCTCTAGCTGCCGGAAAATAACAATGCTTTGGTTATATATTCAGATAAGATGATGGTAGCTAGCGGGCGGGCTTATAACAAGCCGTACCACCAACCAAACAATACTTGTACCTCTCGCTGGAAATCAAACCAGGAACCACTAAGTTTGAGACCGTTGCGGTGGTCTTAACCGCTGGACCACAGACGTGGATCATTTTAGACCGGGCGGTCTTAAAAGGCTAGTTACTGTCATCTAATATACGTGTAGATACATTATTTGTTTCTTTTTTTTGTTGTAACTGATGACTTCATCGCCACGCTCACCAAATGGGGGGTTGGTGATCACTCGGACTATGCATCGAAAAATCCGAGACACACTTATTACCCGACCTAGCAATTAAACACAGGAACACAGGAATTAACCTCAGGCCGAGCTTTTTGTGTCATCGCCATCTCATTTTATGTCCCCACTGCTGGTGTACGAGCTTTCCCCATGAATGGATAGCGTGAACGGACTTTAAACCACCACGCGGGCCCAGTGCGGATTGGTGGTTGTCAACGACTGCTAATGCAGCCGGGACCAACGGCTTTACGTGCCTTCCAAAGCACGGGGGAGCTCGAGATGACACATTTTTGGTCAGCCATCCGATGACCAGCCTTTGCAAAAGTTGCTTATCCTCAGCACTCGCAGACCAGGCGCGTTAACCACTGCGTCATCGAGCTCCTTTTTGTGATAGATTAGTTTTTCTTTTTTGTATAAACCCTTTTTCCTGTTAGGTACCACATGTCCTGAACGATTATGCGCAAGGGCACACATTGCGCAGTACACAACATTTTTTTTTCGCTTAATTGCACAACCTTGAGTGTTCGTGAGTAGTCCATTATTCGTGACACGGAGGTACTAACGTGATGAATCTGTGGATGAGGCATTTTGATTCATTGAATGGAGCAAACTGGTAACTGGCTGTATTGGTATGACCCTGAGACGTCTTTTGACCGAGATGATGTTAATGATGATGATGAAACTGGTAACTGAGGTGAATGGTGTAACTAGAGAGATGGCTATGCCCAGCAGTGGGAAGATGGCCCAGCAGAGCAAGACGTACACTTTAATGCCCATATTTTTTAATTCCCAATGTACTATTTTACATGCGAAAGTTTTCATTAGATCCATCTGTACTAGCTGAACCGGCGTACTTCGTAACGCTTTGACAGTTTCTATGACAACAAAGCAAACAAATCGAGGTTACGCGTGAAAGCGTCTCCAACGTTAGAACAATGACTGCATACACGTATAAGTGCAATCAAAGATATATAATATAGTAAGTACATTTTTGCTTTTTTTTTTCAAGTGCTACTGCTGCACTGAAGCTAAATTAAACGCCCACCCGACCCAGCCAGGAATCGAGACCCAGGTTCGATTCCTGGCTGGGTCGGGTGAGCGTTTAATTTTTTTTTTCACTGTATTTTACAAAATTTTATTAATATTTAATATAGTTAGTAGTTAAATGTCTTTGAGTGCAATACATAAATAAATAAGTGAAATATGCCTAAACATTTATGCAGAATTAATGTTTTGGATGTGGATCATTACGATTAATTCAATCCAATTCAAAACAAATACTTTTGGGTTTTTTTTATAAGTATGGCATGAGATTTTCTGACATAAAATTGTGAATTTATTACAAAAACACAATGTTGAAAAAATTTCCACGAGCAGGATTTGAACCTGCACCCTTCTGACATACCGGGTCAGGTGCTCTTCCAATTGAGCTATCGTGGTTCTAACCAGCCCGCCGAAATTATTCAACACTATTTACTTTTTTACTTTGAAAGCCAAAGGCGCCAATTCATTGTCAACAACTACCGTCATTAACATCTGATCATAATATATTTTACAAATACTAAAGATCAGTTAAGAAGTATTCAAGCTATTTATAAAATGTTTTTGTTTTGTTTATATAATTTTAACGCAAATTTTGTTGCGATACAAATTACAAAAACACAAAATTTGCGTTAAAATTATATAAACAAAACAAAAACATTTTGTGAATTTATATTTAAAAAAATTGTAAATTGTATGCAAATTAATAGAGAACCGAGCAGAACAGTATATTATTATAGGCTTTTATCACAAAATAGAAGACGACTATAGAAGAGGACTATAAATAGCATTATTGTTTCTTTAAGCAAGCAAGCGATTACTTTAAAAGGATGACAAAATGAATGCCACCTCCAAAATTGGGGTCTGCTTTCACACGCCATGTGGCTAGTCTTTTGTGGCGCGGTGATTAATGAGGTTGTATCGTGTCCGTGTGATAGCAGCGATCAACCTCTTTCAGCACCAATTTATACGCCACCCTCCGCAAACAATACCGGGACAACGCCGGATGGTAAACGATAGCGGTTGGAGCGGTCACAAAAGCTCCGATCCGATCCGAACCCCTCGGAGAATCTAGTAGGTAACGGGGACACGCATTAGAGCGTGATGACGAATTCCCTCTAGGAAACCACCGACGGTGCTTCGTTTTACACGGCTTGAGGAACCCTTTAAGTTTTTCGCCAAGTCCGGTGACGCAGAAAATGCCCAGGCAATCTCTCTCCAATAGAAAAGGTCACATAATTAGAAGGCTGCAAAAGGTATACATACACTAGCGACCCGCCCTGTAAATTTTGCATGTGTAGACATGGCAGAATATGTGAAACATAAAAATATGACCAACTTGTAATACCAACCATATTCTTAGCAAATAAAAAATATTCTATTCTATTCTATAGATTAAAGCAGCGCCTTCCGGCGACAATCGAGAAGAGAAAAAAATTTGCCATGCTAATTCTCGTTTCTGTAAACGTTATCGAATGAATACAGAAAGTAAATAAAACTCACACTATGCAATTTTTTTTTTTTTGAATTTTTTTTGTTTTGTTTATATAATTTTAACGCAAATTTTGTTGCGAAATAAATTACAAAACCACAAATGTTGAAAAAATTACACTATGCACTCAGTCCCAACTTTACTTGTCCGTGGGAGAGTCTATCTGTTTCTTTTTGGAGAGAGATTGCTTATTGCCTCAAACGGCATTTTCAGCTTCACCGGGCTTGTTTGGGGGCGGCGAGAAACTTACAGAGTTCCTCAAGCCGTGTCAAACGAATCACCTTCGGAGGTTTTCTAGTGGGAACGGCATCGCGCACTAGTGCGTGTCCCCGTGCCCTACAAGATTCTCCGAAGGGTTCGGATCGGATCGGGGAGGAGTCTGCGTGTTCGTTGCTCGAGCGCGTTTCTATGAAGCTCACTTTCTGCGGTCTCCTTATTTTCTAGTTCGGTTCAAATGTTACACATTTATTTTCAAGTTTTAATTTTTTATCGATACTTAAGTTATTGTAGGTACTCGATACTCGATTTATTGTACATGATTTGGTTTACTCGAACTGTACTGAAGTCATTTTAAGAGCACTCAAGTCGTTAATTATTTGATCATTATTTACACCGTTATTAATATTAGAGCATTTGGTTTAATGCTCTAAGATTATATTAGACAAAATATGTCACGAAAACACAAATGTTGAAAAAACCAGCACCCTTCTGACATACCGGGTCAGGTCCTCTCCCAATTGAGCTATCGTGGTTCTAACCAGCCCGCCGAATTTATTCAACACTATTTAGTTTTCAAACTAGCAAATTACTCTCGATCCTTCCAAAAAACTGATGGTCCCTGCGTCAAACACCTTGTATATAAAACTAATAACTTTTTTTAAATCGCGACCTTCTCCCAGTACATTTTGTTTCTGCTATTTCTATATACCGAGTTAGCTACCGTTTACAAAATGTTTGTGCAACGTCCTTCCAATATCAGTTGTAGTTTTTTTCTTTACAAATAAACTGTTTCAACTTCGGCTTACTCTTTAAAATATCAAAGGACGTGCAAACACCTAATTAAAACGCGACCGTGCAAGTAAAACTCATAAACGTGGCCAGACAGTGAAACTTTTGCCACAAAATCCATTCGGGGCGCTTCGGAAACTCTGTAAAGTTCTTGATATATAGAAAAAAAACAGTATTTTTTTCTGATAGGTACAGACAGTGACGAAAGTCGTTAAGTACAAAAAATAGTATTTTTTATGATACATAGCTACACACGCCTGCACATCAACCTACCAACAACTGTCAAATTTCTTCAATACATTGTCCAACCATATGCCATTAACATAAAGTTCAAAGTCTATTACTATTACTATGCAGGCGTGTGTACAACGGACGAGAGTAGCCGCGGATCTCAGTGGCGTGCACTTGGAGAGGTCTATGTCCAGCAATTGACTAGTGTAGGCTGATGATGGTGATGATGATGATGATGATAAGTACAATCAGCACCAAAAGTCGTTTAAGAGACTAAACACTTCGGTATGCCAAACATGTTTAAAAGTTCCAATTTTTTTAAAAAAAATTAAATTGAAACTTGACCATTTTAATGACACTTTCTATGTTAAAGGGAAACAGAGATTTAGGTAAATGTTTAGTTGAAAACATTAAATAATTTTTTAATAAAAAAACGTTTATACTATATAATTTATTTCTGCTTAAAAGTCTACGATGGACAGCTTCAAATCGCATAAGTTCAGTAAATCTCTGTATACGAATATGTTTCATAAACATATACATACAAAGTTTATTATACCTTCTAAAATTGTCTATTTGAAAAAATTTGAAATTCAAAGTTCGTAATGTGATATCAAAACGTACCTACTTAAATTAGTCGGTGTATTCAATTTGCGTTTTTGTAAAATAGGAATATTTTTATATATTATATTTATATATTTTGCCGACAAATACAGTTTGGAAAAGTGCACCTTACACGGAATGTCAGAAGGTGCGGATTCAAATCCATTTCGTGGAATATTTTTAACAGTTTAAAAATATTCTGGTTATTATTTTGAAGTTCATTGCAAATCATTCGTCGCGACACCCACTGGAAAAATTTTTTTTCGCGCGCTCCCGCCAGTCTCTGCCGTATTTTTGCGGTGGGATGATTGATACGCTCGTCAACTGCCCCCCTGATAACATTTCATACACACAGCTGTGTAGAATACCAACATATATTCAGGCAATAAAGCTAAGGTTCTTTTACTTTATAATAAAAAAATAAAAAAAATACTTTAATAAAGTATTTTTTTAAATAAATATTGAAATATAAAAGTCAAAATTCAAATAAAATTAGATGCAGCAAACTCATAAACTTGTAAGCAAAAACACGTCGACACATACACATACACCCTAACACCTAACACACACACACACACATACCATACCCATACCATACACAGAACGTCAAGCCGTTGGTCCCGGCTGCATTAGCAGCCGTTAACAACCACCAATTCGCACCGAGCCCGCGGCCGCGTGGTGGTTTATGGCCCGTTCTCTCTACCCATACAAGAATCCGATAGCAAACTCTCTCAAAAGTCTAGTAGTTAAGCCAGCGGTCTCCGGCTTAATTCCAAAATGTCATAGCTCATTTCCAATTTTCAATCCGCACATATTCTATCGCCATTCTATTGAGCAGTGTAAATTCGGTAATCCGCGATAACAATATCTATAACCAATGGAGTGGCAATAATTTTAGAGAATTCGTCGATGTTGCCACCCGAAATCTACAATTTCTTCCGTAAATTATAGACTGTTTTTTTTTTTTGTTTTTGTCATTACAATCTTGTCTCAGAGTCTCTCATATCGCCTCTAGCACACGTCAGTATCTAAAACAAAGCAATGCATCACATCATAAAATTTCAAACAAATAAGGTTAACATGTAAGTCTATACCCCCACGCCATTGTGTCAGCGCAAACAATGCCCTTATTTCACCATATCTATCTAAAATATTCCAGTTTTCGTATTCAAAGCTAGCAAACGAGCATTATTGCGGCATGACGATGCTCCGAGGCTCCGAGGCTCCGGGGCTCCAAGTCCCTCGACCACTCAAAGCGAATGCAGCGTAATTGCAATTTGTTGTACGAGTGGTGAAAGCGAGCCTTTATACTCTAAGAAAGATGTTTTACTTTGGAATAGTGTAAAAAAATATTCTGCTATTTGACCCGACAGACGTTGTCCCTTGTTCTACGAGTACGGTGTCTTGGACCTAAACTAGTGTGCGTGTTTAGTGTATTCTGTAAATGTGTAGTGGCATTTAGAGGATCGGGCGGGGGGGCGTATTCTGACCCGTGCTGTATCAACACTATTTACTCACAGCCTTATTCATTAACGACTACTACGTCATCAACATCCGATCTTAATATTTTATCATGTACTGTGTTTTTTCTTTGGTCTATAGCTTAACCAGGTACTATCTATTTGTGCTTCGGTTTGTAATAAGAAGTGTCATTCTAAGACAGGAATGACATTATCCAATATTCTGGACTTCTTGGCGGGAAAGTGAAGAGTCATGTCTGCGGTTTGGTTTTATTTTCTAAAATTTGTGTTATGTCGAATATTAATGTGAAATAATGGTGGATTATTAACCGTTAAGTGTTCGTGAGTGTGCATGAGTGTTGGCAAATGAAACAAAACAGTGCAATGTTACTTTTCAAATTCTCACAAGAAGTCTGCGTGAGGACTTAGTAAAGCCCCACATCTTTACTGAGATACTCGAGGGGTTGGGGGGTTATATCATTTCTCACTTCCCATTTCTATTATCATTCATCATCATTCATCATCAATATTGTTTATTTATATATTACAATGAAATTAAGAAACTAATGACATGGCAGCATGGTCTATGACCTTAGCCGGTTCCTCAAGGAACGAACTACACTTAAAAAAAAAAAAAACCAATATTCTGACGGAATACTGACATAAATAGCACCAGACGTTTCGACCTTATAGTTGGTGAGTTGTTGTTTTTGTTGTGTTTCATTTCAATCAACATGCTTATTTCGCCACTGTGGTCTAGTTAAGACTACCGGTTCAGACAGGTTCCGGGTTCGATTTCAAGCGGCGGGTACATGGAAGTGTACTCGGTTTGGTTGGTGGTAGGGCTTGTTTGTCCGCCTGGATGGCTACCACCATCTTATCTAAATATGTCAATTATTTTTATATATAGCCTAGCCTATTTTTGTAAGTTTTTCATTCATTCATTTATTCTCGCTTTTATTCCTCTCGCACTTTTATTGTACATAGGTACTACTCATTAATCCATCACTTTCATCATTCTAAGCAGTGGCTGTCCTGCTTCTATTTATCTTTTTTACTAAGTTGTGCTGGTGCTGCTGCTGCGGCTGCAGAAAACCTCAAGCGGCGAAAGTATAATAACCTTATCGGCAATTATATTTTCGAGCCGTTTGGGGTTGAAACCCTCGGGCCATGGGGTCCGTGTGCTCATGTTTTATTTACTGACATCTCCAAACGGCTGGTTGACACTTCCCATGACCCAAGGGCTGGCTTTTACCTTGGCCAGAGGCTAAGCATTGCCATACAACGTGGCAATGCCGCCAGTCTCTTGGTTACATTACCAGTCGCCAGCGACGCGGAGGAATTTTTTGACGCCATATTTTAGTTTCGCAATAGTTTTAGTTACTTTAGGTTATTATATTATTGTGAATTCAGTTATCTTACTTATTTCTATATATATTCCTAATATGTCAATGTTTGGTAGCATTGTTGTGTTCCGGCAGCTTGAGATAAGGTAGCCAGTACCGCAGTGCAACTTGCTGGTAGGCAAGGTGAGGACGGCTAGTGAGGTAGACTTTGCTTCTACTTCACATCTGGCAGAGCAGAGTCATCTGCCTAAATTTCTATAAAAAAGTTTGATAAAAAGCACCAAACGTTTCTGCCAAGTTGTCTTTGATGTGTTTGATTTCTATCAACATTTTTATTTCGAAAAACCCTCACCCTCGGTCTACAATGAACATTAACAAAGCTTCGTGCAACGACACCAATTATAGCGGAATTTCCAGTCACAACTTTGCCCACGGTTGTGAACGGAAAACGCACAAAATTATTGTTAGGTGTAATTATGTAACACAATGTAACAGTCCATTAATTAACTCAAAAATAAATATAACAATTAACTCAAAAAAAGACTTGGGAAACGCGTGTGATTGTCGAGTTTCGTTGAACTATGCTCACCTTGAAATTAAGCTGTTTTTTGTTAATCGTACTCGCTTTTATTAATAACTGTATTTAATAAAATGCTTTGTCCTAACTGACTGATCTCAAACTGATGGGCGCAGAATGGTGTATTTTACTATGTATGGTACAGTCAGCATTGGGAATCGCTGGCCACTTTGATGTAGATTAAAATATAACATTTTATTATTTTAATTTTTGCATTCACATCACAATGCTATATGTAGTTATAAGATAAAATTTACTACCGAGAGCTCAGCGGTCAGAGCGTTGGACCGGTAGTCCAAGGGTCTTGGGTTCGATTCCCACTCAAGTTTCCTGAGAGTAGTTGATTTGTTCTAGTAAAATTTTATCTTGAACTAACTGAACGGCGGACTTCGTACCGCTTTGACAGTTTCCATGACAACAAAAACATTTTTTTCTTTTTAATTATTTAAATTTACTAACGTAACATTTAATTTTTAGCATTAATAACGCTCGGATTACATAAACTTGACGGAAAGTCAACGTTTATAGTATATAAGCAAATTGTAACTAGTTAGTACTCATTATTATTTTGTACCGCCCCTTAATTTCATGTTAATAACCAATTTGTGTACAACGGGGTTGGCTATATTAGTATTACCATGGCCATTGTAAAATTAGTTTACTAAGCTCTAAATGTAGCTGTTTGTTGTACCTATAATAAATAATAAAAAAAAAAACAAACAAAACGTTGACATTTTTCACGACAACCGAATCCACTTGAACACACACAAAAAATTTCATCCAAATCGGTCCAGCCGTTTAGAAGGAGTTCAGTGACATATACACGCACAGAAGATTATATAAATAAAGATTTTTATAGTTACTGCGTACTTTGGTACACCTACCATACCTAAATAGCTTTGGTATAAGTTGAGAAGCGCCTGATATAATTTTGTTGATTTTGCAATGTAAGCAAAAACTAAAGTGTGCGGGTTACGTCTCCTTATCTACGAGTTGACAAGCTAAAAACATTTTAGGTCACTAATACTCTCGAACCCCTGCAATGGCGTAGAGATATAGCGTCACTCAGCGTCTTCTATCGCTTATATCACGGCGAGTGCTCTGAAGAACTCTTTGACCTTATCCCACCTTCTCCCTTCCTCCATAGGAGTACACGTGCTGCTCTCCGGAGTCATCGCTTCACTGTCACACATATCCCATCGCGCACAAAGAAATTTGGTGACTCGTTTCTTTGTCGCACCTCCAAAAGATGGAATAGTCTACCAGCACACGTTTTCCCTCTTTCCTATGATATGGGGTCCTTCAAACGAGGCGTGAAGAAGCACCTTGTGGGCCGGCAGAGTGAAGTTGACTGATGCTGCGTTGTTTTCACGCTGCACCAGTTGTCTTCGCGTCTGGACTCCATTTCCACTATAATGGTAATAGGTAATAGGTGTACCTATAATATAACATAATAGAATAATTTATTACCTAGAACATTGTTCATGTTATATCTATTTTTGTTTAATTACGAATTTTTCGAGACTTTTTTTATTTTTCATCTTTTATTGACGTTTGACATAGTTTCAAGCTTTTCAGTTTGTATGTTTGTAAGGCGCTGGCTATCTTATCTCTAGCTGCCGGAACAAAACAATGCAACCAACATTGATGTTATGGCGACATATTTAGATAAGATGGTGGTAGCGGACAAATAAGCCCTACCACCAACCAAACCGAGTACACAAACAATTGAACCCAGGACCTCTGGGTCTGAGACGTTTGGTCTTAACCACAAGACCAAAGAGGCGGTTATCCTGGCGTTTCAAATCCTTTACAGAGTCCGTGGTCACAAAGAGTGTTTCATTTCAAAATAGAAAACACTTATGTGTTCGTAAACAAATAGGTCAGATATCATAACTCTTCAACAAATAAGATACTTTGAGTTATTTAATCACGCCATGATTGAAAGTCAACAAACCTTCTTCTTTTCATAATTAACTAGTGTTCGCTCAGTGATGAAATTTGAACCGTTTCATAATGAACAATTTTAAAACACGAATTATAATTTTTTTTTTCGGGTTCTCCTTCTTTTCTTCAACTTCTTCTTCTTCTTCAACTACAACTAAACCAAATCTAAAGTTTTCGCATTACGAATTAATATACAAATTTGGATCTAGTAAACGACATTGACATTAAATCACTTTTACGGATCTACCATTACGTTTATTTTACACATTAATTTTAATTTAATTTAATGTTTCTCCTTACGTTTCGAACCATTTCCAGGGCCCGTGGTCACCTAGTAAAAGATTTCTTCCTAAGTTGAATTCAAGGGAATTAGAAGTGCCAAAGGGGGTCAGAATCTGATGAATATTGTATGTCCGGAATACACTGTTGTGGCCAAAAATATTATCACAATAATATTTAGACCTTATATGTACACAGTGAACAATAATAACTATTCTATTCTAATCTGATGATGATAAATAATATGATAATGCACAGTACCTTTGACGATAAATAATTAATAGAATACCTACTTTTCTTTAATTTGCTGAGTACCCAGTGTTTCCGTAAGAGCTGCTAAAAACTACCATGTGAGTCGTGGATATTAAAATTGATAGCTGTGCCGTCGCCTTCGATAAGGCTTTAGCCTCTGCAATGTCTCTTTTAACTTTATCTATCATAAAACATGTTTCAAGACGCTCGAAGAAGCAACATTGCTCGAGAAAGATGTTAAAACAAAAGAAACCAACTGTTTTGTGAGTCAAAGTGAACACAACTTTATTAATTTAGGAAACGCAATACAGAACGCTAATCATCCAGTGCTTCGGGGGTTGAGGATTCCGGGTCCGATTCCAGCCATCTTCGGCCTTATCATCACTTAATATCAGGTGGGATGAATGCCAATTGCCTACGCATAAAACATAAAAAATGATCCATAGAATAAAAATACAGTTTCTACTACCAGAAATTGAAATGGTGTAGAAGGCGCGAAATTTATATTATATCCAACCAAAGTCAAAGTTGAATATTACTTTATTCAAATGTAACTTAGTAAAAAGCAAAAAACTTTTGAATCGTCCAAATAATGTTATACCCCTACTACTTATTCAATAAAAATAAAATTAATAAACTTTCTTACACTCACACCAATTATCTAGCCCAAGGGAAGCTTCGTTATGAAACACGTTAAATGGTTACTAGACAACGGAAAAACATACTTAAATACATACTTGTTATACATAGAAAACACCCAGACCCGAGACAATATAGAAAAACAATAATTTCCAAATTGACCCGACCGGGGATCGAACCCGGGACCATAGAGATGGCGAGGACGTCTTTTAGTTGTGGAGAAGAATGAGCGTAAGTAACTGCACAGCTCTCTTTAGTAATGACATTTACAATACGTCTGGATCGAATTCTGTACCTTTGTAACGAACCATCTTTTGACTTTGTCTGTATTAATACTTTATCTCGTTATCCGAAATCCATAACCACCGAGGAACAAGCCTCTAAAACACCTAACACAACAATGCTGTAAACAATATTTGTTACACCGACTTAAAACGATAATACGAGACAAGCCATTAAACAGATCCAGTTGGGAGTCGAACCAGTTGCGCAGCCTGGTATACTAGACTACACCACTTGCGGTCAGGCTTACAACTAATCATCGTTTTGACTAATTTAAAGATGATACCTGTTAAACTTGAAATGCCTGATCCAATGTCGTTTTTTGCCAACCGGCACACCTACTTAGTTGATAGCTATTTTAATACTAAAGTATAGTTTTATATTACTTTAGCTGTAGTTTAAATTTAAAGAAAAACTTCTTATTCAGTTTATGACTTTTACCAGTAATGTATGACATTGTTTAATTGGTATGGCTTGGCTATTTTATTTAGTTTAACAAGTAGTCAATATCATCTGTCCCATTAATATCTCTAATTTGTTATGTATCCTTTCTGCGGGGGACCTGTGGTTCAGGTTTTATACGAACCCCTTTCAGGCACCAGTCCTTCACTATCTTACATTACTTACTATTTTAAGATCTTCATATAATTTTGTAATGTTTGTGAAGAAATATAATTACTTAATATTATTATTGTGGAAATTGAAACTGGTATCTGATGTAAATTTGCTAAGTCAGATATTTTTAATTCTTTAATTTTCTTTTTTAGGGTTCCGTACCCAAAGGGTAAAACAAGACTCCGCTCTCCGTCCATCTGTCTGTCTTTCTGTCTGCCTGTCACCAGGCTGTATCTCATGAACCGTGATAGTTAGACAGTTGAAATTTTCACAGATGATGTATTTCTGTTGCCGCTATAACAACAAATACTAAAAACCATAATAAAATAAATATTTAAAGGGGGCTCCCATACAACAAACGTATTTTTTTTTTTTGTTTTTGCTCGGTATTGATAACGGCAACAGGTAGACGCTTGAAATATTCACAGAATATTGAGTTATATTGTTCACTTTAAAAATAAATAAATAAATTAAAATTAAAATAATATTTAAGGGGGGCTCCCATTAAACAAACATGATTTTTTTTCCAATTTTTTTCTCGGTCTTAATAACGATAACAGGTAGAAACTTGAAATATTTTTATAGATAATGGTACGGAACCCTTCATGCGCGAGTCCGACTCGCACTTGGCCGGTTTTTACATTGTTGTGGTTGTCTTTTATTTTATGTAGAAGCTCGATGGCGCGCCCGGTCTGCGAGTGCTGACGTTAAGCAACTTTCGCAAAGGCCGGTCATCGGATGGGTGACAAAAAATGTATCATCTCTCGCTCCTCCGTGCTTCGGAAGGCACGTAAAGCCGTTGGTCCCGGCTGCATTAGCAGTCTTTAAAAACCACCAATCCGCACCGGGCCTGCGCCTGCGTGGTGGTTAATGGCCCGTTCTCCCTAACCACTTATAGGGATGGCTCGTGCCCCAGTAGTGGGGACATGATGAGCTGGTGATTATGATGTCTTTTATAGTTTGTGTCTTTTTGTAATGGAAAGTGTCTTTCTATTATAGGGAATTTTCTAAGTTTTTCACAAACGAGAAAAGAAATGCACTTGCTGAGTTTCTTGCCGGTCCTTCTCAGTACAAGGTCTCCCGTCCTGAGTGGACTTACGAACCGATGACATACTGACATAAGAGCTACTTGTAGCCTAACGTGAATAAACGATTAAGAATTTTAAAATTTTAAATACTATATACTTACATGGTTTATATTGTCTTGAATGAGATTATTTAAATCATTCAGTGATTGATCAATCGCATTATCTATATCATTCTCGTTATGTGCTACTATTTCTTCTTCAAAATCACTGACGGTAGGATCGGTCGTAGGTTCCCGAGGGACGTATTCCACATACTCGTTCGTAGTATCTTTGTACAGGTCTATATAGTCTATCCCAAGATAATCTGTGCCGTTATCATCATCGTCATCATCATCATTCAGATCATCAAGGAATCGATTAAAAATATCTTTAGTCACAATTTCATTCGCTTTATTATTTTTCAATGGTATCACGTTTAAATTATTCACCGTTGTCTCTGTGTCATCACGCGTAAGTATATCTGTAAATTCTATTGTTTCCGTCGTACTTTCAATAACATCACTCACAATAGTACCGGTACCAACATTTTCTGAAGAGTTACCGATTCTGAAAGCCGTTACATATATTTTAGTTTTTTTATTCTCCTTCTCTACCTTCACTGAGTCTTCAACAGTAACTGATAATGCTTTTATCAATCCGTGGAGCACTTGGTCCAGATCATCTTTGTCATCCAATTCGAAGTATTTCGTGGTGGCATTCACTTCGCTATGATCAGTGTCATCTTTGTTATTGTTAAGGAAGGACTCACGCAAAAACTCGGTGAAACAATCGATATAATGGTCACAATCACATTTAACGTCGACGAGCAACAATGCACTGATGAAAAATAAACAGCCCAAGTACATTTTCGTCTGCGAATTAGTTTACAATTCAAAACGTGAACACCGTCTGTTTGTTCGTAAACAAATGCGGTGGAGATGATGCGTTCGCTCTGTCTAGCGAGCGACGTTGTAGTTCGCAATTAAATTAAACTTTTATTATGACGGTGGGAAGGTTTCGTTTATCTTGTACATTTGGCGTTCGGTGTTAGGTAAGCCTCCTTGGATCTGTGGTGACTTTGATGGATGGACTAAGACAGTTATTATAGTATACCCAACTGCTAACCTCCGAGCTTTGGGTAAGCTCTTGCAACATTGATCGTCGTAACTTTTTGTGTCTACGCAACAAAGTAATTCTTTATTTCATCAATTATATGTATTATCGATATGTACAAATGGAGCTATTCCGAGCGGTTGTTTCTCTTTGACGGTGTGATAAAACGTGATATTGCAATTCGGGTAACCTTTACTGTTTTAATATTGTTGATAGATGGCAATTGCTTCGTAAATTGTCTTCGAAAACCATAGTAACAATTTATTTTATATTTTAATGGTGCTGATGATTATTTATTATAGATATTTATTTATAGCCTTAAACTCCGTGATACGCTGAGAGAGTTATTTAAGCAGATTACTGATATGATAGCCTTTATCAGCAGTGTCCTACAGTTAACATACAGCGTTGCGTTAAATAGATCATTAGGTTTTTATTTAGAGTATCTTGAGTGTGTCATGCTCTCTTTATTGTATCTGCGGTGGTGGCGTGTGCGTCGGGTCGCTACGTTCCCTAAAATATGGTTGAGCGAAGCGATGGCTGATTCATATGTCATACTCGTGAACGGGTGCCGCCTGTGGAGGCTGGTCTGCTCTTGCATACTTATCTTATTTTTATTATTATTCACTACAGTTTGACTTTGTTTTTTTTTTTACACAATTTTTGACTTTTATTAGAGTACTGTATGACATTGTGGAAAATGAAACTTATACCTGAGGTAAATTTATTAACTTAGATTTATTATTTTGTTTTTTTTACATTTGGTTGACTTCTATATTTTTTTGTGTTTAATTGTGATGGAAAGTGTCCTGCTATGATAGGGCATTTTTCAATATTTTTGACGCTGTAAGGGAGAAAAGAGCTGGACACTTGCTAAGTTTCTTGCCGTTTCTTCTCAGTACAAGATCTCCCGCCCAGAGTAGACTTACGAACCGATGGCATAGTGACATTCACAAGAGCTACTTGTAGCCTAAACTGAATAAATTATTTTGAATTTAAATAAACTTGAATTTGAATTAATTGCTCTCAAAAATATCAATTATGTGTCATGTTCGTGAACGGGTGCCTCCTATAGATAGAGACGGGTCTGTCTTTGCCAATAAGTGTTTTGATGTGTTACATCTTTCCGCTCGCTTTCTAGTAATTCGTGGAAGTGATTTCGTGAATTGGGACGGAAGTATGTGTAACAGCTTGTGGGAGTGATTTCGTGAAATGTGTAACAGGAAGTCGAGGAAGCGCGCAAGCGCGTCATTTAGTAAATTTAAAAACATTATTATGAACATGACATTTAATTGATGTGTTACATCTTTCCGCTCGCTTTCTATAGCAATTTGTGGCAGTGATTTCGTGAAATGGGACGGAAGTATGTGTAACAGTAAGTCAGGGAAGTGCGCAAGCGCGTGCCATTTTGTAAATTCAGTAATCGATATTATGAACAATTGAACAACCTAAATAATTATTATATGTGACATATTGTGTCATTTGACTATCAAAGGTAATTTTGGTACCTATGTCAAATGTCTTCTAATTAGTATTTACTGCATTCTCTTTATGATTTGTAAAAAATATACGTCATTGTCAAGTCTATTTTAATATTGATTTCAAAAGGTGAGATGTCAAATGTTACACATCATATGCGACGATTAATGCGCTACGCTATTAACACACCCATCTAGAAAGCTAAATGGTGCTCGTGTTAGTTATTTACGTGAGGAGGTTTACGTTAATAAGTCAATAGTCTATCATAGCCTTTGAGCATTAAACCATAAAGCTCTAAGATCATAGCTGTGGATATTGAACAACGTTTTCTCGCATTCAACCCAAGCATCCGGCTTCCGACGCTTCTAAAATTATAATTTGAACTACAGTTTACACTGGTTTACAATTTTAACATAGTAATACACAAGAATGCAATTGAAATAATATGTAGTGTTAACTTAATCGTTAAATCACTCGTTCAGCAAGCTCGGATGCAGTGCGCAAGCAGCGCTCTACCGCACGCAAAAATATGTACATGCAGAAGAATCAATGGATGCAAGCAAACTAAGTGATTAAGCGGTATTAACACTACATATTATTTCAATTAACTTTTTGTGTGCCTTCTATTTCCGCAAAGTAACGCTTGATACCATTAATTACTATCCTACTAATATTATAAACGCGAAAGTTTGTAAGTATGGATGGCTGTTTGTTACTCTTTCACGTAAAAAAACTACGGAACGGATTTTAATGAAACTTTCCTCATATACAGACCATGACCCAGACCAGCATATAGGATACTTTTTTTAAACTTTTTTTTTTCTGTAGGGGTCGCGAACGAAGTCGCGGGCAACAACTAGTAGTAAATAAATTTACTAATTTTTTATTGTAAATAAGTTAACCAGACAACCTAGCTTTGAGTACTTCAAACTATAATATTCCTGTAAATCCTCCTTTGGTAGTAAATCAAATAACTAAGTTGTTCAGCAATTTATCCTTAATATTGTCATATTTTTTTCAACTGTTAACGCTAAAAATATTTTTATGTAAAAAAATTATACGGGCAGTTCGCCATTGGTCTTTTATTTGTAAATTTGTACTAATTATAAGTTTACAAGCTAGGTTTTCTTTGCCATTAGGAAATGTAGCACTCAAAACATCATAAATAAAAATAAACTAAGTACAGCAAAAGAACAATCTTCGCTAATTCATTTTTTTCCATCGTCCATGCACCTTTGCCGCTCCATTCACTGGGACTGGGAGAATTCTATATCGAGCGAGTTAATTTGTGGCGCTATCGGAAAGCAATAAAACAGGGATAAAAAGCAAAAACTGTTTGCCACCCCGCGCTAAGCCCAGTTTACCGGTATTACTTGCTCGACGCAATCAACAAACGCGCGCTTTCAAATAAATTCCACTTCGAGATTACATCCGGAAACTTTATTTTTAAATCGTGGGAACCACTTTATACTTTTATTTGTTTTCTTTTATTTGGAAACAATACAGTGGATAGGTATATTTAAAACTAGCCACATAAAAAAAAAACAGATTTATATCTGCGTGTTTGTCGTTACTGTAATGTGTCCAAATATTTTTTAGAAATTATATAGAAAAGTATACAGTTACAAAGTGTTGTATAATAAAACTTTAGTTTTTATGGGTTATTATGTTTTATTTGTATATAGACCAGTTTTGGTAAGTAAGAGTTTCATTTATAGAGAAACAAGTGAAAAGACAAGCAAATAAATAAAACGAAGGAAGATATTGCATCGATACACTGTTGTAGGTACCTACCTATATCGATGGAAGATTAAAATAAGTAATTTGTTTTTAGATGTGATAGTTATTACCGTCTCTGTGGTCTAGTGGTTAAGACCACCGGCCTCAGACACAGAGGTCGCGGGTTCGATTCCCAGCGGGAGGTGCATGTTTATGTACTTAGTTTGGTAGGTGGTAGGGCTTGTTTGTCCGCCTGGCTAGCTACCACCATCTTATACCTAAATATGTCGCCGTAACATAATGTTTGTAGCATTGTTGTGTTCCGGCAGCTAGAGATAAGATAGCCAGTGCCTCAGTAGTTGAGGATCCGGGCGAAGTTCGCATCCAACTACGGCCTTAACATCACTTAACATCAGGCGAGAGGAAGATTAAGTACCCGTAAGATATAACCAAAAGTCACGAAAAATAGCACATATTATAATTAGGCTTATTAATATAGATCTAACTCAGCTTCTACTTAAAAGCGTTTGCGGAAAAAATCTACCCTCATGCTCGGTCAATAGACGCTTTGTATGGGAGAGTTAAAAAAAACTCGTTTTTTGACTTATGTTTCTTGGTAAAAGTTGTTCAGCTTCATGGTCTGATCAACTATGGTCTCTAGTGGTTAGGCTACCGTGGCGGTAGCCAAAGTAACATTAAGAAAACGATAGCGAAGTTCAAAAAGAACAAAATGTATGGGATTGACATAACATTGACCACGTGATTTAGCGCGGCTTATGTCAATCCCATACATTTTATTCTTTTCGAACTTTGCTATTGTTTTCTTTATGTTACTTTGGCTAAGCCTACTGCCCCCCGACCGCCTAACTATATCGCCATCGCTCTCGCTATCGCGCTCTATAGTTTATGGCGTTATCTTGTCATTTCGAAAGCGATATGAAAGCAATATGAAAGCAATATCGAAAGCTATAGCCTATAGCTTTCGATATTGCTTTTATATCGCTTTCGAAATGACAAGATTACGCCATAAACTATAGAGCGCGATAGGGAGAGCGATAGCGATAGAGATAGGCGGTAGGCCCCCGGGGGCCCGACCGCCTAGCCAATTGCTTTGGCTACGTGTATAGTTTATGACGTCATCTTGTCATCTATCGATATATGCCTATACCTATTATAGGCATATATCGATAGCTATAGCCTATAGCTTTCGATATTGCTTTCATAGGCGGTATGAAATGACAATATGAAGTCATAAACAATACACGTAGCCAAAGCAATCGGTTAGGCGATCGGGGGGCAGGTCTCGCACCCAGAGAACCAGTATGTTTCTTCATCGCCTTTTTGATCCAAGAGGTTGAAGTAAATAAATTGTATTTGTTTGCTTTTATTACACTTATGGAAGGCAGTGAATGACGCTTGCACGGGACTGGCTAAGTTTAAGGGGATGATTTGATAAGATATTATGAGAGGATTAATAAGAGATTGTTAGTTTGTAGTTTTAATGGGTCGGACAGACCATCGTCCATGCCCTCACACTTCTCGGGTTTTAGCAGTGATCTGTTCGAGATGGTCTGGTTGCAGGTTTACTCAAGTAAAAAAATGGGTCATACCCAGCAGTGGGTACTCACAGGCTGAGACGATGGTGATGATGAGAGTAAAAAGCAACGCCTACCCTCTAATATTAGCAAATATATTCCGTTCAGCACATTTGCTGTACTGCCTCTGTGATCTAGTGGTTAAGAGACGGTAGGTCTCAGACCTAGAGGTCCCAGGTTCGATTCCCAAAGGGGGGATGTTTGTACTCGGTTTGTTTAATAGTAGGGCTTGTTTTAAGTACCACCATCTTATATAAATATGTAGACATAACATCAATATTTGTAACTTTGCTTACAAACAAACAAAAAACAACAAAAAAAATATGTATCAATTTGAACTGGCCATGCACCAGTTTTACTAAGCAACTCACCATTTTGGGATACCTCATGGAACGTCGAATATCACTCATGACTTCAACATCTTTGACGTCCCTTGCAGTAAGTTTACTCTCGTCCACCAAGTCCTTGATCAGTTTCGTTGTCACACCATCTTCGTCGGTAAAAAAATAATCAATTATAACACTCTTCTTTGGCATCTCACCATAATCCGATTCCATATCTTCCAACTTCGCGTTTCTCTTAACCTTCGACTTGGGGTAGTTGAAATCTTCAAAAGCGAAAGTGTATTCTTCCACTTTGTCATATTCATTGGTTGTTAAATCCGCGTAATCACCGTTTGTGGTGGAATATCCTTCAGTATGTAACTCCACAACTTCATAAACGGTCAAATTTAATTCCGAAATCGTCGGTATCCTTGCTATAGTTATATTAGCATTGACATAGTTATAAACGTCAGGCCAATATTTCGCACTGTACAAAAACGCTGATATCATAAACAACAATACGAATAGTATCATTAATATCAACAATCTTATGATTAATTTTATTAAAGACAAGTTTAATTTCATTTTTGTTTTTGTTAGGTGTATAGTTATCGATGACAGAGTCGGTACTGATGTTAACAGCCAAGGGATCTGTTTGGGAACATTATAGTTTCCATATGAGGTTGATAATGGTCAAACAATAGGCTATAGGAAGGCTATACTAAGGAAGTGCTAAGACTCTATTGTAATAAATTGCGCAGTTAATTTGCTAACACCTGTGTGTGATATTAAGAGCCAGCGCACATTGAGCCACTGGTGGCGGCCACTAGACACGACCACAAGCTGCGGGCGAGTTTTTTCATACATTTTTTGTGGCTCGAACGTGGCCACTCTCGAACGCTCGGTTTGCACCGATGCATTACATGCTTCTAGTGGCCGGCCACCAGTGGCTCAATGTGCGCTGGCTCTAAGAGTTGATGTTTTAATTATTAAGTATATTTTTTCATTAGTCATACAAATAGACAGACATGATTTGTTTCGGTAAGACATGGTTTACCTTCTTCATAACACCACTGTTGTCTGAAGATTATGAAGTAGAAAACTTCTAGCCTACATTGTATTACTACATATATGCCACAATTTGTGGTAGGAATTTTCATTTCTAGAATACAACTTTATCTTTAAAAGGTAAGTAAACAGCCTTTATAATGTCCCACTGCTGGACAAAGGCCATAACTACAAATTGATTGGCTTAATCACCACGCTTGCCAAATGAGGGTAGGTGATTACAAACCCGGGTTATGTATCGAGAAATCCAAAATACACATTGCCCAACCTGGGAATTGAACCCAGGACCTTCGGGTATCAGAACGAGCGATTTTCCACTTGGCCACCGAGGCGTTAAAAGGTAAACCCATTACTTGAACTGTGCCGATACAACTATCAGTTTAAAAGCAAAACAAAACAAATATTTATGAAAATAACAGATTTATTTATAACAAGTTCTATTCAATAAAAAATAATATTAACAACATAAAACAATCACACACACACAAACGGACATTCATACAACAAAGAAACGTAACAAATCAGATCAGTCACAACAACAAACAACAACAACAATATAAAGTGTTACCCAACAACAACCTGTAACGATTGCTGTATATTATTAAGGTACAATGTATTTCATATAGGGTACAATAATTTAACAGTAACAAATGCCCTCTACATTACATCGTCTAACTTCTTTAGATCTTGTGGGATCCTTTCTTAGTGTGCAGAATTGTTTCGTACACCGGTACCTTGAAAGGTATTGGTTTTTCGACGGGTACAATGATATGTTTAATTACTTCGAAGGGAACCTCTTTAATTTTGGGTACATGCACGATTTTCTCCACCGGGTAGGGCACAGACTTTTCAACCGGGATAGAAACCTCTTTTATGATAGGGATGACCACCGCTTTGGGAACTGGCACTTGTATCGGTATGGGGTGAGGTACGGGGATGATGATGGGTTGATTGATTTTGAACTCTACGTTCTTGTGAATAGGGACCACGACCTCCCTGTAGTGCTTGATCGGTTCAGGGTTGTCTTCCTCTATGTGTTGGTGGACTGGGTACGAGTGGGATTTGAAATCGTGGCCCCCGAACCCGTGGCCACCTGACTCTTGGCCCCCGAAGTCGTGGCCTCCTTCGCCCCCGCTGCTACCAAAGTCGTAGCCTCCTGAGTAGTCGCTGGGTTGCAACTGTGAACAAAAGATTTATTTACTTTAAATCATCATAATAATCGGCCTATAAAAATAAATGCTGGCATCAGGTCTTCACTTATAAAAAGTACATTGGGAGAGCTGATTTCTCGTATTCAACTCGTGCGTCGACCTCGAGATATATACTTTCGAATTCACAATAGAATCGAAAAGTATTATAGGACATTCCGTCATCTGTCACAAAATTAACGATACATTTTGCTCGCCTGTTTTGTTTTTCGAACGCGCTATCGCGCCAATTGAATGAATGACGTTAGCGCGGGCGACCCATAAAATAAAAAATGGCCGTCTAGCCGTGGCAGCCAGCAGTGGCTCTATTATTAATTCAATTTGTTGTTCTTTTTTAGCTTTACTTTCTATCATCGTGTTATTTCCTTTCGTTGAGTGTTACTCAATGAGTTCGGTAATGGCGGACCTGACGGTGTTGCAACGTTCAAATTGGATCAGTTCTTTTTTTTCTTTTTGTTTAGGCAGGTAAATAATGTCTGTAGGGTAATTTAATATGTTTTAGATGTTTTTTTCTAATTACGTAAATACATATCGAACACAAGCATATTAGCTTTATTATAAGTTATCTTTTATAAATTGATTATAACGCATTTAAAATAACCTTTTGATTATTTAATTACACTTTCCGGTTTAAGTGCTAAATCTTCGAAGCTTAAAAAGTTTCACTTAAAGAAGTACTTTTTGAAACAACACTCTCAAAAAAAAAGTGTTCTCGTTTACCGTGCCGCTTGTAGTATGCGTACTTTAATTTGGGCCCTTTGATGTGCCGCCATAAAAAGAAAGATTTCCAAGGAACATTAAAAATTCAGGACGAATCCGTGCGCTCTACGCCGCACGGGCGCTGTCAAACATCCCAGTTTCGGTAAGAACGTTCCGTATAATTATTTAAACTTGTATTCACCCAGTGTCGAGGGCAAGAGTGGTCGCTCGCCAACCTGATGGACAGACCTCATTACCTCCCTCACTCAATCCACGATGACTGATTGCTCTCACAAAGCTTCCAATAGAACCGAATGGAGACGCATTGCAAGAGCCGTCTTTCACCAGGACCCACGACCACTCTGCCAAGAGTGCACGACTAAGAAGAAGAGTGTAGGAAGCCAATGGTAGGGAGAATGCCAAAGGGAAGATCTTCCTCCGAGCTGGGTGTTATAGCTCGGGGACCGAGGTCCAGCGGATGTTAGAGGTGCTATATATAGCGAAGGAAATGGTGAAACTTCGCTATCGCGATGCAGGCTTCCCATACTATTTATCGTCCTAGTATGGCGACGTCGTTGGTAAGCGTTTTGTGGCGCCATCTGTTGACACGGTTAAGAAGGCGTTTGCTTCGTGTCGATTAATGTGCGGCGTATGCGGTAGGTGACGCAGCCACAAGAGAAGAAGAAGTCGCCCAGTGATCTAAATTCGATCGTAATTCACAAAATATTCATTGACTACCTCCGTAGCCAAGTGGCTTGCACGCCGGATTTTGGGCGGCGCTAACTCTGAGGTCCCGGTTTCGATTCCCGGTCGGGTCAATGTCTAAAACGAACTTTTCGATATTGTGTCGGGTCTGGGTGGTTATGGTACCGTCGTTGTTTCTGATTTCCATAAAACGAGTGCTTTAGCTACTTACCTTGGGATCAGAACAATGTATGTGATGTTGTCTCATATTATTATCATTATACTCTTTATTTATTTTCTTTCTTAAAACTAGATTTTTAAAATATTTTAATATAAAAACAATAAAACATTATAAAAACCTAATTCTAGAGTACCACCAGCAGCGGGGCAGGGCCCAAGCTACCGGTGGTCAGGGCTGCACAGTGAGGAACCTCCTGACAATACGTGCCGTGTCAAGGAGTACTGCTTTCTGAATCTGACCCTTGATTCAACCATCAAGCGAGAGCCTCTTAAGATGTTGGTCAATAATGGTTGAATCAACATTCCACATGGCGGTCACCTCGTGAGCTAAGTCAAGGTACTTACTGAGCTTGTCCTTCTCGGCTTTCACGAGGTTCTCATCATGAGGTATGTTATTATTATTATACTCTTTATTTATTTTCTTTCTTAGCCTAGGTTTGTTATAATATTAATATAAAAGTAAAATACAAAAGCACATACAAAACGTAAAAATATTATAAAAAACCTAGCCTAGGGTGCCGCCGGCAACGGGGTAGGGCTCAGGGCTTATTATTATTATTAATATACAATGTAACACAAATTATATAGACATTTTTATCTTCCTGATCACTGTCTCTATAATAACATTAATAACTTTAACTATACCAAATCTGACACTCTATAGTGCGCGCAATGTGCTTAAAAAGGGGTATAAAGTTATTTATTTATATAAGATAATTCTAATAGCTAAGTAGCTAAAGCACTTGTAATCAAAAACCGCACCGAATCATATTTCAACTGCCTCTGTAGTCTAGTGGTTAACTCCGACCCAGAGGGTCCGAAACCCAGCGTAGGTACTACAAGACAAGGTACATAACATATTCATGCGAAGAGAGTAGTGAAATACTTATAACAGCATAACAACCAGTAAAAGTGGTGAATTCCACATCTACCAAATCATGAGGCAATTATGATCGGAGCTAGGGGTCCGTGGGTTTGAAACCCAGCGTAACTAGGTACTGTGTATATTTGTGTTAAGGCTTTTTTATAAATTGAAATGAAAACAACTTTTACGGTTCTACTCGTTTTTAAAATAAACGCGTTTATATCGCGTTAATTAAAACTAATGTGTAAAATAAACGCGAGTAGATCCGGAATAGAATGTTGTTCGCGTAAACTTTAGAAAGCAATATGCTTTTTTATAAGTCCGCCAGGTTCGATTGTACGATAGTATCTTGCTGTCAATATAAAATCATTGTTAGTGAAATTGTTTTGTTCCAATAGTTAGAAATGAGAGAGCCAATGAGATAAGTTTCTTTTTAAAGTGAAACATTAAAAATTATCGTGCTTTAATTTGATCCAAAAAAAACGAACGATTATGACTGGCTTGTGTACTTTGTTTGATACTTAATTAGTAACAGTTTAAAAAAGTGTTTTTGTATAGAGTTCCAGTTTCTCTCTAGAACTACAGAACCCTGAAAGCAGTTAATCTTTACATATTTACTGCAAAAAAATCAAAGTCTCAAATCTTACATTGAAATAGGTATATAAAGAATGTGTTTTCTATGAATTCTGACAGCTTTATTTCAAATTGTTTGTACCGAACATTAGAATTGCGTCTGCGAAGTTCGCCCCTCTGCCTCGCTCCAAAGTTGGCGAGAATGACTTAAGATGTCAATGTGTACACGGTTCGTCTTAAACTCGCAAAATATTATATTAATAATTCATATTTTCATTATAATTAGATCTATTGAAGAACAGAAACTTTTACTAGAATTTAGCTTCATTATTCCTAGGAGGTAGGTTAATGGCACCAATATTCGACAGGGGCCATTGATCGACACTCTGCCTTTTATGGTTAAAAATAGTGATCAGCAATTTATTTTTGTCTTTAGCAACAAATTAATACAAATCACCAGCTTCCTAACGGTCATCCGGTAAAATTACAATGAACTTCTATATTAGGTTTAACTATTGTTTTGTAAAGATTACGCGAAATACTTTTACTTTTTCGTCGCTTTAACGTGACGTGATCGAATGGCGAATGACACTCGCACTAACACCCATGCCATACAATTTTCGATTTCGTTAACGTGATCGAATGCCTTATAAAACTTGCCTTAGGCACCCTGAATGCACGTTAAGCCGTTGATCCGTATATTATCGTAAGATAGCCATAAAACTCATATACTGCCGCATTATCGTCATATATTTACCGCATTGGGCAAGCGAGCGTGGTGGTTATTTATTATAACTAGAAAACCACATTGAGAGGTTTATGATGGTGACATATTTTTTCTTACATTTATTTAAGCTCAAACGCAGCGCATTTCTATAAACAGGAAAAAAAATCGCTTCTGCTTAACGTCAGGCAGAGCGTACCGCTTTGCCCGCTCTTCAATTTAAAAAATAAAAAGTAAACCAGCTACGTTCACCCGCATCTAATTCAAATTCCGATTCAAAGATAGAACTGTTAATCCGTAAAATTTGCCTCCAACAGTTCCCGGAAACGGACACGAAAGTAAAAATGCAAGAGTTCAATAATTAGATTTTCCGACCGATCGCTGAGTGCACACGCCGAACGGCGGGAATTCTTCACTCCAACAGTTAGCAAAGATAGGTTCGGTTGATTTCATAGTCCGTCCGTCTGTTTGAACGTGCAAGGCCAGCTGCGCTTTTATTTTAAAAGGAGCGAGACTGTTTTTGAAAGTAATATTTCACCCGTTCGAGAATCTAGAGAGCCGTAAGCGAAAAAGTACTGGCCATAGAAAGTGGTGTTAAACCTCAAAACGTTTTTAAAAAGAAACATGTGTTTTTTGTCTATGACTTGATTAATTATTTGTTTTTTTGTGTATCACGATGTTTAAAGTTTAAGGACCTTTTTACTGACAGAAAATATATTATCTACACCATGTGTGTTTTTGTTTGTAGGCGCTACTAAACTGTTTTGTTTTCTGATATAAATTAATGGATTACACATAAAACAAAAAAGTTAAATTAGTGAACTTATTATCACGACATATAAACATAAAATGACTATTACATTACATTACATTAAATAATAATAATAAATGCGTTTATTGCTTTCAAAAAACGAGTATTTAGGTAACAATTCCATACTTATAACTATAGAAAAAACATAGATAGGTTGAACCACAATAGCTCAATTGGAAGATCACCTGACCCGGTATGTCAGGAGGGTGCAGGTTCAAATCCTGCTCGTGGAAATTTTTTAAACATTTGTGTTTTTGTAATTTGTTTCGCAACAAAATTTGCGTTAAAATTATATAAACAAAACAAAAACATTTTATAGATATATTGATATACTTATTTCATGGAAGAGCATACATGGGTAGACCAATATATAAATTTTGCAGGCAAATGGAGGCGGTTCAGCTAGTGCTGACATAGGACAGCGCTGATTTTCAGCCGCTCCCACTCCTCTAAGGTCTATTGTGAGGGTTGTTACGAGGGCTCAAAACAGATAACAAAAATAATTCCTCCAAAAACTAAACTAATAAAAAGACGGCGAAGTACGAGTAGGACTCTGTCTAACTGTGTGCGTGTGTGTGACTGTAATGTGTGTGTGAGGTGGGTGTGTATGTTTTTGTAATTACACAATTAATATTACTGCAAAATGGTTCGCATTACACGTTTCGTGGAACCCCGCATACTAAAATGGTCATGTTTTTTGGTAAGAGAAAATATAAAAGGCCGTAAAGAGAGGTTACGATACGATGTGAGGCGTCTATTTTTTTATTATAAGCCTGGAGAGAAGCCAGGTGCCCGTCGGAAAGCTCCAATGGAACCTACATTTTCGCAGAAATATAATGCAATTTCTCGTTCACAGGTGTTCAAAGTTTCTAAGTTGCCTGTAGTTTTCTAACGGCGTTGTTACATAAATATTAGTAACTCTTACTTTCGTTTCTTTGACACTGTTTTGTTGTTTTGCTTGTACGAAGAGCAAAGGAGGACGCCCAACACTTTAGTATTATCTATCACGTAATAGATTCACTGACAACAGGCATCATGTTATATATTATTTTGTTACTTTGTCAACCAATCAAAAATGCAGCTACATTTGTTTTGTTTTTGACTTTACTATCCCAATTTTGTACTGTGCCAATAAGTAAGTACCTACAGAAAATAAAAAAAGTCAAGACATCTCAATTTCACGTTGCTTTAGAAATGCATAGAAATAGAAAAAATCTTTACCTGTTGGTCTTGTGTTTGCGCGGCGTAGAGGTCTTGGCCTTGCATTTGCATTGCTTGCTGGAAATGGTAGGGTGTCCATTGCTGTTGCTGCGCTAAAGCAGTTGCGACTAGTAGCGTGCTGAAAAGCTGAAAAAAAAGAAACAAAAACCAAATTAAAAAGTTATTTCGTGCCATAATACTTGTCACGTCACGTCATAACGACTTTAACGCGTATCGTCACTCGTATATGTATCACTGTAATTGTCACTGGCTGATATTTTTGGTGTTGCGAAAACGAAACACAAAGCGTGAAATAAAATGTGAAAATGTAGATTTTGGATTGAAACCGACTGTATGTTTACTAAGGTAGTACTCAAACGAGTGCGCATATTTTTAGTTGCCAATGCGATTTTTATTTTCCATTCGATCACGTTAAAGCACACTTTGACCAACCTGGGAATTGAACCCAGGACTTTTGGATGTTGACCGAGCGCTTTACCACTCGGCTACCAAGGATTTAAGTTAATTTAAAAAACTGGTCTATTTTTTGTACTTTTGTAATGTATTGAAATAAAACTATTTTACAGACAAACAAAAATCTTACACATCAGGTCAATAAAATATTCACCCTTGTTTTTTCCTATGACACTTTTTTCACTTTTCCCTTTATCTATTTTATTGCGGCACAGTCACAAACATAAATTGACAGGTGCGGAACTTCGCAGCTCTCGCTCCAAACAATCGGTGACAGACATTCCAGTCCCGTTTTTGTCCCCGTAGTTTCCGTCGCATGGCCACCGCCGCGACGGCGCGGCCGCTCGTCGTTTCGCGCTTTATTTTTCAATTTGTAACGAACCGTGGAAAAGCTAATGGTTTTCGCTATCACCTTTGTGTTTACGTGGAATTTAAAATCTATTCGCAAGTGTGATTTTCATTTCGATTTCTAGGTGCTTTTAAAAATATCAGCCATTCAACGTCCCACTGTTAAGATGAGACACCAGGATAGGCAGATCAGGCCGTCACACTCTCTCTGTTCTAGTGGTTACACCGCCGGTCTTTAAGATTTGGAGAGTGGCATCTGCATGATTACAAAATGTACTTACTCGGTTGTTTGTGGTAAAAAAAAACAAAATTTAAAATCATTTATTTAGTTAGGTTTATGCACCGGTTCGTAAGTCTACACAGGACGGGAGAGACCTTGTACTGAGAAGAACCGACTAGATACTCAGCAAGGGCATTACATTTCTCCCTTTT
Organism: Eudonia truncicolella; assembly: GCA_949315975.1. Taxonomy (NCBI): domain Eukaryota; kingdom Metazoa; phylum Arthropoda; class Insecta; order Lepidoptera; family Crambidae; genus Eudonia; species Eudonia truncicolella. Next base: position 1,202,590 of record OX438848.1, on the reverse strand, counting down.
ACAGCGTCACCATATTTGAATATAGCTTCTCTCTTGTTTTAATGTATGCCTTGTTGGTTGTCCTATTCAAATAAATAAAAAAAATGCCGTATTATGGAATGACACTTCTTCTAGTAGGACTTCTAGTCCGTAAGTCTAATTTGCTACCACCATCACGTTTAATTTTGTCACCATAAGAATAATATTGGCATCATTACTGGATTCCGTCAGTAAGAGTTAAGACAGTAATTTCCTCAGTAATTGAAGATCCACATGAAGTACTTCAAATCGAATTCGAATAAATTACCATCAGGATAGAGGTACCAACCTAGTGCAAGTTTTATTTGCTCTTTTATCACGTTACCAAAAACTAAAATTTGTATGGGCATATTTTAAATCTCCTAAATTGTGACCAAGAGGCGCTGCGCTGCTTCAATACTAAACAATTGTTGTTTTCGTTAATATAAACAAAAGGCAAATAAAAATCACTTTGGGCACTCAAGTAACTTAAAGGTAAAGCGCAACCGCTGTGAATAACAACTTCAAATCCCATTTGAAGTATTAATTGTGCAGAAAACACTTTGCTTCCAATAGCAGTCTCCGTGAATCGAAGATTGCCTCATTAGGTGGGCTGCGGCGCGAGGAGCTCGTTATCGCTCGTTTTTAGCTCGCAGGAGCAGATATTTATTAGGATTGTACGGAGCAGCTACTCAGAAACACACAGCACTAACAATCTACGGTGCGGTGACCATGATATGGGAAAACATGGGACTGTCCTCTTTTAAAAGGAATCAGTAGAAAAACTGTTTGAACAATTCAGTTCAATGTCAGGTAGACAAACGAATCTGCTCTGTGTAAGCAGAAGCAAAATCCAGATGCGAGGACAGCTTACAGCAGGATTCTGCCTCACTAGCCGTCCTCACCATTTTTTCGTGGAATTCCCTACCTCATTTCTCATCAGGAGACGCAGTTTCAATGCCATACAAATTCTTGTTTTCGTTTGGTTAACTGAATGACAAATAAAACTGGAATTGTCCATCCTGTATACCATAGGCCAAAGCGCCGTAGGGCGTTTGACACTTGCATAATGTTTTTATTGTTCTGAGATTTGAGGAAACGGAACCGCGTTACCGCACCAATGGCTACCGGAACGACATATTAAAAACTGCGCTAAACGTTGAACTCGGAACACGGAATAAAACGCTTAACTCGGAATGGAGCGATTCGTGGTATTATCCTTCCCGTTGATTGGTTCGGTGTTAAACCACAGACCAATAATAGTAGATGTGTAGAAATATGGAAATGCACTTATATACGTGCGCTTGGTAATACTGGGAATAATGTAATGGCGTTCTGCAGAATGAACATTGGATGAAGTTTTGAAGCAATGATATTAATCATTGTCGCGCTATACCTAAAAACGCGAAGGCTCTCATCCGATTTCGAAGTCACAGGTGACTATTTTGACTCATAAAACTATCTGACCGTTCATGTATGCCAAATAAATTAAGATTACAAAATAGGAATCGTAAGTAAACGAACCATATATGTTTTATGTAAGAGTAGCAAACAATACATCGGGATTTAACAATTGTCTATGGATTTGGCCGATCCGATCAGAACGCCTCGGAGAATATAGTAGGGTAGGTATTCCCTCTAGAAAATCTCTGACGGTGTTTCGATCACAAGACCGGAGGAACACTAAGTTTCTCGCGCCTCCCAAAAATACCGGTGACGCGAAACGAAATAAAAAAAACTATGGAGCTTGTTGCTAAGCTACTATGGAACGATTCGAAATTTGAATAGTAACAGGGAAAAAAGTAAAAGTGCGAGGTCTTTTTGTCTGAAACGTTCCTAGAGAAATAGAGTGTAGCCTTTCTTCTTGAACATTTTCTATTATTTTCCGGTCGCTTTGTTGTACCTACACTGTGCGGCCACTGCAATAAATAACTGCGGGCTGAATCAGTGGGCACTAAGCCCACGGATGGGGACATACAGGATCAAATGTGTTGAGATTTAAGCGATACTTTCTCTAGTTTTCGCTCTCCTAAATCTGGGTTACACGAATTTACAATCATGAATGATTGACTCTACCATTCAATTATTCCATCATTCACTCTAGCGTTTATGGACATTACGATTGCGTGTTAAAAAGACTCAAAAAGAAGAAAAAATAAATAAAAACAAACACTGTGCGGCAAAAACAAACCATTTTTTTTATATATTTTTTTAATCCTTACTCTCGTTTGATCTCAATCTCACCAGATGGTAAGTGAAGATAAGGCGGAAGATGGAGCACGCGGACCTATATAGGAAATTCCCATATTTGTAAAATACCCATGAAATATAATTTATAATTATTTCATATATATTTTATGAAATTCTTTTAATAGTCATCATCATCATCATCATCATCATCAGCTCATTTGTATTCCCCCACAGCTGGGGCACGAGCCTTCCCTATGGATGGATAGTGAGAACGGGCCATAAACCACCACGCGGGCCCAATGCGGGTTGGTGGTTGTTAACGACTGCTAATGCAACCGGGACCAACGGCTTTACGTGCACTCCGAAGCACGGAGGAGCTGGAAATACGCCATCGAGTGACTTTTACTAGTATTTAATTTTTATGTTTTTTTACCGTTTTTAGATGATTGTATTCAATTATTTAATAGCAATTTTCATTTTTAAATAAAACCGTTGTCTATTAATTTGTAGCATTGCTGTTTTTAAAAGCAGCAATTTTGATTCCTTTTGACGCACAAAACGCTCGTCCGTATGTTCAGGTACCCCGTTCTATCAAAAGGCTTATTACAGAGTTTTTTGTATTTAATTATTTGATAGACATTTTTATTAAAAAATCACTGTGCATTTTGTTGTTTTGAAAAACATAATTTTTCATATAAAACCGGTACGGAAACGCACAAAACGCTCGTCCGTATGTTTCCCTGACCCATCATAAGGCTTTTTACAGTCGGCCACCATCCCGGTTAGCCGCTTGATGCATCGTTGTTAGCAACTTTCCGTTATTTATAACCGTTATTAACCGTTAAACGACAAAATAACGGTCGTTAAGATATTTAATAGTTAATTTACGGACGCTGTCGTTTATATCCGAAACACGCAATAGCATTACTCGTATGAGATAATTCAGTTAATGTACTGTACATGTTAATAAACGCAATGTGTGTTAAAATACTGTATGTTTACTTTTCGGATTTGCTAAAAATATAACTATCCTTAAATAATAAAACTACATCCATCCATCCATTAAAATGTTTAATTTAATTAAATAATTAAATAATTAAAACTCAGTATGTGGAATCGTAACATATTGTGGATAAAATTATTTAGTTTCGATTTTCAAATACTTTTATAAAACTATTTCAAATATAACAGTCTCTCTGTGACAACTGAACCCGCAAAGGAGTCATCAGAAAAAAAAACGCAATTTTTTAAACAATTAGCGTTAAAATTAGACCACGGGCTTGTCTGTAATCCACACCTACTGGCGTTCCCGGCCAGGTGTCCTACCCTTGGGCTTGTAGTCCACCACCATTGCCAGAATGTGCTGGTTCGTAACCCGCGTATGGAAAAAAATTCAACACTTTCGGTAGACGGAAAAATTTCATTATCACTAATTAATTTCACAGTTTGGATCACAGGACGCACTATATATTAATTATTAATATGTTATTATTGAATACAAACTCACATAAGTTTGCACTGCACACATTTTGAATGTTTACGTTCCGTTTCACGACTACTTGTGGTGTCACAATAAGATCGCTCCTCGTTTTTATATAAAAGTGACAGGCGATCGGATTTTTAATGTTTAAAAAGTCTATTTGCCGCCTTTTTTTGTTTTGTGCTGTTCAATCACCAATATAACTTGATCTAGTTCGCTTTCTAATTCACTACAAAAATCAGCTCCGTCTAATTTGGACACGTTATATCATGCCATCTATTATGTTATTCAACGGATATCAAGATAATTTTACTTAACTACAAAATGCATTACATTGCTTCATTACTTTTCGATTTCAAAACTCTAATGCTAAATTCCGCCGCGTTATAAAGCAAAGGCATTCAAATTGTTGAGTACGCGGAAACATTAAGTTCCGGGGTGGACTTTTATTTTTTATCTGCGTTCACTTTTTTCACGTTTTGGCGCGAAATGCAATTGAATGAATGAATGAATGAATGTTCGTAGCCCAGTATCGGAACAGCGATGTGTTAACTGATTGAGGAAAACGAGCCATACGATAGGATCGTGTTATGATGGGAACTTGGAACGATTAAAAAAATATAAAATGAGAACAATGAAACATGGCCGCTTTCGTTCTTTTAACTTTTTGTACTTTTAGACGTTCACTGGCTTCAGTGCACGTCATCTAAATTTGCACTTACACAAGATATTGATTTGCATCCACTCCATAATAGTTTCTAGCAGCAGTTGTAATCTGATAACGAAAATATTTAAAATATAACGAAATATACAACACCGAGTAGCGAGGCGAATGGCAAAGCGCTTGGCTCTTTCTCCTAATATTCTGAGTTCGATTCCCCGGTCGGGCAAAAATTTGATTTATTGATGCATGCCCGAGTTTGAGACAGTACCTATTTGGCAAGCGGGGTGATTAGCCACTAGGTACCCATAAATTGCAACGATAACTTAACTTCAAAGATGAAGGCTTTTAACCAGGTTGCCAGGTTGTAGGATTTAGGCTATTTACGTATTTACTTAGGTACTTACTTAAATAATATCAACATTCGTTTTTTTGTTATATGGCAATATCAAACAATGTTATTTTTCTATTGGACACGATTCTTATTACGGAATCGCCGATTTACGAAAATTAGAAGAATCTCTAAAAATCGGCACGGAATAAATACCTGCAATCGTTGCTAAGCTTAAAAATGTTAATTAACTGTCCTACGGCTGACCATAGGCCTCCACAATTGAAATCAGCCCCCCGACCGCCTAACTCTATCGCCATCGCTCTCGCTATCGCGCTCTATAGTTTATGGCGTCGTCTTGTCATTTTGAAAGCGATATGAAAGCAATATCGAAAGCTATAGCCTATAGCTTTCGATATTCCTTTTATATAGCTTTTGAAATGACAAGATGACGCCATAAACTAGAGAGCGCGATAGCGAGACCGATAGCGATAGAGTTAGGCGGTAGGCCCCCAGGTCATCACTACAATTGATGGCAATGGCTTAATCACCACGCTTGCCAAATGAGGGTTGGTGATTACAAACCTGGGGTACGCATCGAAAAATCTGAAAAACACTTTGACCAACCTGAGAATTGAACCCGGTAGATATAGGAAAACTAAATCAACAGTATTTGTAAACTTTTACGATGAATATTACGATGAATTTGACGACCTCCGTAGCCGAGTGGCTTGCTTTGCTTTGGGCGGCGCCAACTCCTGAGGTTACGGGTTCGATTCCCAGTCGGGTCAATGTCGAAAACGAACTTTTCGATATTGTGTCGGGTCTGGGTGGTTGTGGTGCCGTCGTTGTTACTGATTTCCATGAAACGAGTGCTTTAGCTACTTATCTTGGGATCAGAACAATGTATGTGATGTTGTCTCATATTTATATTTATTTATATTTATATTTATTTATATTTTAGTAGGTTTTAGTAGTTATTTTAGATGGTCAGTTTTAGGTACATGTTTGAACTTTGTTTGGTTGTTGGCTGTTGTTTTAAGTCCGCTTGATTAGCTACCATTATCTCATGACTTAAGACATAGAAGGATTATGAATGAAGTACGCTTCTAAGTCCCACATGTAAATGTGATGTAAGTAAACAAGTAAGTTTTTTCTTACTCTACTTGTCAAATAAGAAAACTTACTTACTGACATCTTTACATTAAACATTCATACCTACACATTAACATACAATAAAAAGATTGTATAATTTCTTCATAACTGTGGACTCTGGCTAAGTATGCAAACCGCGCGAAGCCACTAAATACGGAAAAAAAACTGAACGTTACGCTTTTGGGTTATTCTACTTGAAATCGATTTAAATATATATAAGCGTCCCAATGCTGGGATTCGGTATTTCCACATCAACAATAGCACGTATGGATTTCGAACAACCACGCTGGCCCAATGGTATGGGTGGGATTTAACGACTGCTATAAACGGGACCAATGGCATATGTGCTTTTATAATGAATAGTAATTCCGTTACATCGAATTGGAGGGTAGTTACACCGGTGATCGACTTTTTCAATTGTTTAGTCAATTGAGTGTTTATTAATAACTTTTTAGGTTACAGAAATTCATGCTTAGGTCAAATAAAAAATTGGTCAATGATATATAGAACTGTTACGTGATTTCATTTATTCGTTTATTGTTCTGGAATTAATTGTTGTTGTTGTCAACTACCTGATTGAATACAAACAACGAGCAACGCACACACAGAACCCTTGCACGGACACGGATCTCGGACCATTTTAAGACAGTCCGAGCGCTGCTGCTGCTGCTTGATTCCGCGTCCGTGAGAGGTTGTCTATGTGTGCGTTGCTCCAGCGCGTTTGTATGAAGCTAACCTTCTGCAATCTAAATAAGGTTTTGTAATGCTGCTTATAAATTGTTAGCATCCGCTACTAATGCCGCAACCGCTTCAGGTCTATGAAGAAGGCATCATAACTGTTACATCCATTACTAGCGCCAGCATATCATTAATTTACTTGATTAATAATGAGTTAATTTATTGGATTATTATAAATATAACTATTCGTATCTATTGAATACATTATGACAGGATTATATAGAATGTTTTTGTTTTGTTTATATAATTTTAACGCAAATTTTCGTTGCGAAACAAATTACAAAAACACAATGTTGAAAAAATTTCCACGAGCAGGATTTGAACCTGCACCCTTCTGACATACCGGGTCAGGTGCTCTTCCAATTGAGGTGCTCTTGTTGAATAATTTCGGCGGGCTGGTTAGAACCACGATAGCTCAATTGGAAGAGCAGGATTATATAGATTACATTTTGAACATCATTATCATTGTATTGACTTTATCGTAGTTTTAACCCAGTATCATACATTGTCTATGGTTGTACTCAATATTATACATAGTCTAAGGTTGTCCCTATAAACCCAATTGTAATAATTATTCGTTATCTTATCCGATTCGATCCGAACCCTTTGGAGAATCCAGTAGGGCACGGGGACGCGCACTAGTGCGCGATGCCGTTCCCTCTAGGAAACCTCCGAAGGTGATTCGTTTCACACGGCTTGAGGCCCCTTTACGTTCCTCGCCGCCTGAAAATGCCGTCTGAGGCAATCAGTAATCTCTCTCCAAAAAAAAAAAATTCGTTCTCATTCTGCTGCGAAACATTTTGTAAGGCGAAGCTTTACCGGGATAGTTATAAAGTTTACGAGTTGCCCAATGAATGTGAAATAGGTCAATCAATCCATATTTCTATTGATGTCTCATTTCTCATTCTATTATTTTCTTATGTTCATATATGTATAACGTGGGAATGGCCCAAAATACAAAAATTCAATAAAAACACTCGGGTCATCGGGTCGTCGGGTCTCGGGACATAAATGAAGGAGTTGCTGGAGTTATCATCTCAACTGATTTCCCAGGTTTTCCTATATCACAAATTGCAATCGGGTTCTCGTTTGACTGCCACTGCGATGTGGTAGGAGATAAACACTGCTGGCTGCTATCATGACACATCCGGGGCCAACTAGATTTGTGGCACCAGCGCAGCGTTCATCACTTTAAGCCCAGTTTTCGTCGAAAATTTACATAGAACCAACGATTTACATAGAAACGACCTACCTATGTATTCGGGAGTCCACGTCGATTTACTCGTTTATGAAGCGCGTAAAGGAGTAATATCTTTCCACCCCCTTCTGTTTGTTTGTGTGTACATACAATATAAATATTATTTAAACAACATCACATACTGTTCTAATCCCCATGTAAGTAGCTAAAGCACTCGTTTCATGGAAATCAGAAACAACGACGGTACCACAACCACCGAGACCCGACACAATATCGAAAAGTTCGTTTTCGACATTGACACGACCGGGAATCGAACCCGGGTCCTCAGAGTTAGCGCCGCCCAAAGTCCGGGGCGCAAGCCACTCTACCACCGAGTAAAAGTTAATAGAATTTAATTTACGGGATGGCACCTAGTAAGCAGGAGGTCTGTATTGAATTGTTGCCAAAGACTAAAACCAGTTGCTGACCCCCATTATTCATGAATAAAGGAAAAAATGTCGATCATGGTTACTGTCGAACACCGGTGCCTTTACCCTATTCTAAGCATTTAAGTGCCGCATGCAACTCGTAGCGCGTCCAAAATTTTCATCATGACCGTCCATCTGTTGCTCACAGGATTACAACGCAGCTGCCGCGTGCAAAAGCCGAAATTTTATTTAAAAATATACGGGTCTCCGTGCAAAAAGACATAGTTTATGGTTGGATAGGCAAGGGAGGGTCACACCTGCCTAACTGGAATGTGATCTAAAAATACTTTGCGAGTTACGCGGAGAAAAAGGTGTTTGAACCTTTTTGTTATGACCTTATTGTTGAATACTTCTTCGACTGAGAACTAACTTCAGACTGTTTAGTGGTGGCCTACTTTCTCAGAAACTGATACTTCTTTTGCATAAAATATTTTTGTGTTCAAAGAAAAATTATGAGAAATAGAAAGGTCTTTTCAGATTTTCCTTATTGGGTTAACAATTACATTTATATTTATTGCACTTAAGAAAAAAGCTAAGAAATTATTTATATTAAGTAGATTTTAGCGCAGTTTTTACGCATAATAACTACTTACTTTGAATTTTAAACAAAGTAATATAATAAAATGGTATGTCCTGTAGTAAATTCTTTGCAAGTGTACTGGTACATCAAACCCACCATCGCTTAGACAGGCTAGGTCATTACCGGGCATATAGGTAATACCGTCAAAAACAAATGACCTAAACACACATAATAGACGTCTGACCCACATGACTTTTACTTACTACTTTACATAACGACAAACGACATAAAAAATTGATGTCTTACGCTAATTCCGGTCACAAAATCAAAAGACTGCAGACAGAAGGTAAGCTTCATACAAACGCGCTCGAGCAACGCACACATAGACAACCTGTCACGACTCACGACGGACGCACACGGTATCTCGCAACAGCCGCGCTCGGCCCAGCCCCCCGACCGCCTAACTCTATAGCTATCGGTCTCGCTATCGCGCTCTCTAGTTTGTGGCGTCATCTTGTCATTTCAAAAGCTATATAAAAGGAATATCGAAAGCTATAGGCTATAGCTTTCGATATTGCTTTCATATTGCTTTCATTAGTCCCCCTGGGCATGTTACCGTTACCAAACTCCCACTATGGAACCGGTAAGTAACGCTATTTCTATAAAGGTAATTTGGTACCGGTAAAGCAGGTAATGTTATCTTGAAAGGTATCGCTAATTTTTTCGTAAAATATTGCGCTTTAGCTTATCCGCGTAGAGCGGTTAGTTAATTTACCGGTAAAAATGTCACCCAGGCCAGGTAACGATACCAAGCTTACCGTTACTTTTGTTTGCCGGAATCATTGTTTGACAGAAGTATCGATACCAATTTTTGATGTGTAACATCTTTCCGCTCGCTTTCTATACATACAATTTGTAGGAGTGATATCGTGAAATGTGACGGAAGTAGGTGTAACAGTGTGACAGGGAGTCGGAGAAGCGCGCAAGCGCGCGCCATTTTGTTAATCTACAATCGATATTATGAACATGACAAATTATTATTATTATGTGACTTATTGTGTCATTTGACTATCAAAGGTCATTTTGATATGTCAAAAGTTTTGTAATTTGTATTTACTGCACTTATTTTATATGTAGTTATAAAATGATGTAATACCTGACCCTTTTTTTTCAGAATATAATGTTAAAATTGCTTATTGCTAAGGAGAGATGTCAAATGTTACACATCATATGACTACTGTAAGGCTCGCTCGTTTTTTTTAACGGTATTCAAAACCCTGGCTCGGACTTCTTGGCGGGAAAGTGAAGAGTCATGTCTGCGGTTTTGTTTTATTTTCTAAAATTTGTGTTATGTCGAATATTAATGTGAAATAATGGTGGATTATTAACCGTTAATTGTTCGTGAGTGTGCATGAGTGTTGGCAAATGAAACAAAACAGTGCAACGACACTTTTCAAATTCTCTCAAGAAGTCCGCGTGAGGACTTAGTAAAGCCCCACATCTTTACTGAGATACTCGAGGGGTTGGGGGTATATCATTTCTCACTTCATTTCATTCATCATCATCATATTGTATATTTATGTATTACTTGTAAGAAAAATTACTTTGACACTGGCTAAATGTGCTAATCGCACGAAGCCATCAACTAAAAGAAAGAAAACCCTGGCTCGCCTTGTTCCGAGATCCTTGTCTGAAAGCGTCTATGTGTGCGTTGCTCGAGCGCGGTATGTAGCTATTACGCCTACCTTCTATGAACGCCTCGGTGGCCGAGTGATTGAGCGCTCGGCCCGATACCCGAAGGTCCCGGGTTCAATTCTAAGATCGGGCAAAATGTTTTCCGGATTTTTTGATGCATAGCCCGGGTTTGCGATCACCAACCCGCATTTGACAAGCGTGGTGATTAATCCATTACCCACCAATTGTAGCGATGACTTGATTTCAATGATGGAGGCCTTTGCCCAGCAGTGGGACAGTTATAGGCTGTTTACTTTACCTTCTGTGGGTCTTCTGTTATTGTGTTCCGGTGCCCACCACGCGTGACGGACACAAGTTACATTACAATTGGTCCACCTGACGCCACCGACGCTCACCTTTCTCACTGTAGAGGCGAATGGACGAATCTAGATCACTATGTTACGGAACCATATTGTGTTGTTTTTTTTTTTTATTCTTATGCTTCTTATTTAACAGTAAGTCTTTTCCTGTTTGCAGATTCTATTTATCCCATTATATTATAGGTACCGATAGATATAAAGAGTGAAGTTGAGATTTGAAAGATATGTACTTACCGATGGCTTTCAAACTTTTAGTTACACACAAACTTACACAGAACTCTCTGTGAAACCGTGTTTATAGACCTTTTTTTAGTTCATTAGCTGATAACTCTCGTGTCATAATTTTATATAAAAATATATTATTTTTGGTGTTCAAAAAGTAAAAATAAAACATTTATAAAAATAATTCATAAAAGTAGACGTACAAAGGGCGGTATTATCACTAAGAGTGATCTGTTAAAGACAACCTTTGGATGGAAAAAAAGGTTAAGGTTTAAATTGGGCTTGTCGCGTCGGTCGGTGCGCCATAAATAATTATAGGTACATACAATAAATGACCTAAAGCTTTCCTAATAAGACCTACGCTCGTTTGCCAACACAGTGACCGCCTCTGTGGTCTAGTGGCTAAGACCACCGGTTTAGACCCAGAGGTCCCCGGGTTCGATTCCCAGCGGGGGGTACATGTTTGTGTACTCGGTTTGGTTGGTGGTAGGGCTTGTTTGTCCGCCATCTCATCTAAATATGTCGCCATAACATCAATGTTTGTAGCATTGTTGTGTTCCGGCAGCTAGAGATAAGATAGCCAGTACCTCACTAGTTGAGGATCCCGGGTGAAGTGCGCTTCCATCATTGGCCTTATCATCACTTAACATCAGGTGAGTTCAAGGCACTGCGCTTACCCGTTAATAAAAAAAAAGTGTCATTTTTCTTGTTCTTTTCGTGTCAACGGCCTTATATCCTCCCAACCCCGAAACCTGTCGTTAAAAAACATATAAAAATAAAAATCTACGCGGTTTTTATCCCCTCCGTCACTAAAATCAGTGGTAATCCTTGTCATACAACAGAATCAAAGTAGTGACATAAAGACAGCGGTCCAAAGTGGGCGCGTCCTCCCCTAGCGCCAGTCATTGTTCGTCGTCATTACCGTCTAGACATTGTCTTCGGAGATTACAATCTGGGGTGTCTTATTAGAGGGGGCTCATTAACAAACCATTAGAATATGGAGCAGCTATTCACTGTTATTAAAGCTGGTCAAAATTAATTTATTCGCCTGCTTTTTTATGATTACATGTAATGGCGGGGTAACTGTTATCTCTAAAATGTGGTGATATGGTAGCGACTTATTGGTAACGACAAAACCTTTAAAAGAAAAAGTCAAGGATTTCACAAAATTTTACTGTGACCATTACTGTGAAATCGTCAAACAAATATCCGCTGATCCATCCATTAGTCATTATGTGATACCTAACTCGATCCAAATGGAACAGTTGATTTTTTTACCCCCATTTCAGATTTGGGGGGTAACCACGAGCTCTTATAGCAGTATTATTCGCCGCTACACGCGTTTCGTTTTCACAACTGCAATAATACTGCTATAAGAGCTCGTGGTTACCCCCTTGGTCTCATAGTAAGTGGCTTTGCAAAATGATGAGCTGAGCCTATCCTTAAAAGTTTTCATAGAAATTTTAAATTGAGTATGAAATCCAACTACTAATTCCAATTCCATTTCCATAAAAGGTACATGGTTTGTGAATGTTGTCAATAATGTTTCTTTCTGTTGACTCTGCTTCTTTTTATATCGTGCCTATGCTTAAATAATGTTTTCTTTCTTTCATTAAATCGTGCATCCGTGATAATAAATCGAGCATCTCCAGCATACCGCCGGGATACAATCCAGACGCCCGCCGCGGTCGCGCTCGCGTGCGTACAGCCGCCACATAATTTCCTACTTACGTAGTAACTGGCGGTGTATGCAACTTTTCAGTTTTATTAATTAACTAGCTGACCCGGTGGACTTCGTACCGCTTTGACAGCTCCTATGACAACAAAACGAACAAATCGTTGAATAGTTTACGCGTGAAAGCGTATCAAACAAACAACAAATTAGTATCCTATGTCTTTGATTAAACTCTTGAGAATATGAACAACAAACAACAAACAACTCACTTTCGCATTTATAATTACGAAAAAAAAACAAAATTTTAATTTAAATTCAAAATTCGAAATCATCTTAATCAGTTTATGCTACAAGTAGCTCTTATGAATGTCACTATGTCATTGTTCATTCTACAAGAGGGCGGGAGACCTTGTGCTTAGAAGAACCGGCAAGAACTCAGCAATTAATTTTCTTTTTTACAGGTTTAAAATATTGGAAAATGCTCTATCATAATATCAGGGATACTTTCCATTGGAAAGGAACCAGTGATCAACATTAATTGTTCCTATAATCATTGATAATCGCTTTTCTCCAAATTACGTCTTATTGCTATAACAATAAAGTGCAAAGTCAAATCTAACAATATTCATATTCGCTTCGTCTCATTTACACCATAAAGATTATGCTTAGTTAGAAAGGGAAGATGCTAATATCAAAACATTCAGTTGTGCGGTTATGCAGTGGTTTTAGTTATCTTTGGTTATGGTTACATTACAAAAACACAAATGTTGAATAAATCCACGAGCAGGATTTGAACCTGCACCCTTCTGACATACCGGGTCAGGTGCTCTTCCAATTGAGCTATCGTGGTTCTAACCAGCCCGCCGAAATTATTCAACACTATTTACTATTTTACTTTGAAAGCCAAAAGCGCCAATTCAATGTCAACAACTACCGTCATTAACATCTGATCATAATATTTTTACAAATACTAAAGATCAGTTAAGAAGTAGGCAAGCTATTTATAATATGTTTTTGATTTGTTTTTTTTTTGCGTTTATTGTTTTGGAGTAGTGATGAAAGAGGCTCGAGTCCTTTAGTCGTTTATAATAAAATTCGCCTCTTTTTACACGACTTTGCTCTAAAATTAAGACTGTAGCTTTTAGTCTTAATTAATATGACTCAGAATGACTCAGTCGATTAACGTATAAGACTAGTAAACTAAAGCGACTTAAACGACTGCAGTCCTTTACAAAAGAACTGACTTTAAGTAAATCGTGATAATTCTAATTAAAAACTCTTTAGGTTGAAATTACTTTATAGCCACAACTTATTAAAATGCTCCGACTTTCTTGTTCTGTTATAAATTAGAGATTAAACAATGCCGAAGCGATGAATCGTAAACCGCCGATTATCATCGATTTAGCGGTATAGTAATGATTATACCGGTTCATTACGATTATCATTACCGATGCACTACGATTATTGATTTCTGACAGCAGTATACTTTTACAAACATAGCCCAGCCTGTGTCAGAACAGTACCTATAAATTGCTGTATAGATAATAATCCTTTTGCCTGCCGGCTGGGGGCGCCCGAAAAAAGGTTGATGTTACTAGTTTTGGGTTGTTTGATTGATTTCGTGTTGGTAGTGTAGTTTCCTCATAAAGAAAATTGTATCTTTTGTTTGTAACCAAAGGTGTTTTATTATATTAGTGATGCTTGAGCGCTAGGAACATAGCGAATGGAAATATTTCAACGTAATTCCATAGACAAAATTCAAACGATACGAGACTATCGTTAACGGTATCGTTATCGCAATAGCATTATCGTAGAGGTATCGGTATCGTAGTAAACATAACGATACTATCGGTAACGGTATCTTCAACGTAATGGCCATATTGTTTAATCCCTAGTTATAATTCGTTGTTTGTAATATATTATCTTAAAACTCTTACTGAATCTGCACACAGTGACGAAAAAAGTACAAAATAGTATATAATAGTAATAGTACATTGTATATTAATAAGTGAAGGTACTTTCATACTTTTGTTGCCGGGAGAATACTCATTCTCCAGGTGTAAGCAAAGCACTAGTTGCATCAACACACGCCATACGACTCTCGACTACCCAGGCTATGAGTCGCCAGTCATTCAAGTCCTTTAAGCTGTTTAAGTAACTGTTCAGTCTTTTACGTTAAAAGACTTCGACTAAAAAGGCTGGTCTTCTGACTAAAGGTTGGTGACTAAAAGACTGAGTCATTCGTGAGGCATCAAAAATAAGGCGAGTCTTTATTAAAAGCCTTAGAAGACTTTTCGGCTTTTTCATCACTATTCTGGAGTTAATAACTGTAATAACTGTTGTTGCCTATTTCAGTGAAATTAATGAGAAAATCACTACGCGTGTCCTATGCAGGGGGAGAAAGAGGGATAAGGTAAAAAAAATCTCAGAACAACCGAAACCATTTGAAACAGTCAATGATTTATGTTTATGTCTCAAAAATAAAAGCCAATGTTTTAAATTAAAACAAAGATTTATTCTTATCGCATAGTATATACAAAACTAGGGGCGCTCATACACTAGAAATGAGCCGTCAGTCTGTCGATCTGGTATAGATCGGCCGTAATCTCCTCAACTTTCGCGCCAATTTTCTTCGCAATCTGCAATAAAAGGAGACATTAACAACAATGGTAAATTTTCAGAGAAATTAACCACTTATACAGGATGGTGTAATGGGTGTACAATCCCGAAATGTAGATGTGCAACCAAATATAAAGAACACCACGATAACATGCAAAAATGACTTCTTGGCGGGAAAGTGAAGAGTCATGTCTGCGGTTTTGTTTTATTTTCTAAAATTTGTGTTATGTCGAATATTAATGTGAAATAATGGTGGATTATTAACCGTTAAGTGTTCGTGAGTGTGCATGAGTGTTGGCAAATGAAACAAAACAGTGTAACGTCACTTTTCAAATTCTTTCAAGAAGTCTGCGTGAGGGCTTAGTAAAGCCCCACATCTTTACTGAGATACTCGAGGGGTTGGGGGGTATATCATTTCTCATTTCATTTTTATTATCATTCATCATCATCATACTGACTGGAAGAAAATATTGTATATTTATGTATTACTTGTAAGAAAAATTACTTTGACACTGGCTAAATGTGCTAATCGCACGAAGCCATCAACTAAAAGAAAGAAAGAAAGAACATGCAAAATAATATTTACGTGGGCGTTTATATTTTTCATGGGGTAAACGATTTCTTTAAGTGGAGACTGCGTATTGGCAAACGACTAGGATTATGGTGGAGTGACGATCTTTGCAAGGTGGCTGGCGAGTGCTGGGTGAGAGTAGCCGTGGATCGTGCTCAGTGGCGTGCACAAGGAGAGGCCTATGTCCATATGTATGCTGATATGATAATGACGTTATGTTTGCGTTTTAATGTGTACTAGTTGTCGCCCAGTGGTCGAAATGCGACTGTAATTTTATTAAGGCCGCACGGATTGTACCCTAAGCAATGAAAAATTAAAAGAGATAGAATGTGAGTTTGGATTGGCATTGACAGATTTTGGCAGCTCCTCTTTCACTTTTGAAATTTTAGAAAAATGTATGAAACAATGTTTATTTAATTAACGTATTTTTTATGCATAATTAAAAAAAAAATATTAGCATTCTGCTCTCCGTCTCTATATGAAGTATAAGTGTGCGAAGTTTCATAGTCCTCCGTCCGCGCAATTTTGGTAAAAAGGGGTACAAAGTTTTCAGTTGACGTATCCTACTAATATTAGAAGCGCGAAAGTTTGTAAGTATGGATGGACGTTTGTTACTCTTTCACGTAAAAACGACTGAATGGATTTGAATGAAACTTTCGTCATATACAGAGCATGACCCAGAGCGGCATATAGGATAGTTCGCATACGAAGTCGCGGGCAACCAGTAATGCTATATGGGTATGGAGTGCGTACGTCGCGGCGCTCGTGGTTGGGCAGCGCGGCGTAGAGCGCCAGCAGGTCGCCGTCCAGCACGCCGCGGCCGCGTGACCAGTAATGCTACATGGGTATGGAGTGCGTACGTCGCGGCGCTCGTGGTTGGGCAGCGCGGCGTAGAGCGCCAGCAGGTCGCCGTCCAGCACGCCGCGGCCGCGTGACCAGTAATGCTACATGGGTATGGAGTGCGTACGTCGCGGCGCTCGTGGTTGGGCAGCGCGGCGTAGAGCGCCAGCAGGTCGCCGTCCAGCACGCCGCGGCCGCGTGACCAGTAATGCTACATGGGTATGGAGTGCGTACGTCGCGGCGCTCGTGGTTGGGCAGCGCGGCGTAGAGCGCCAGCAGGTCGCCGTCCAGCACGCCGCGGCCGCGTGACCAGTAATGCTACATGGGTATGGAGTGCGTACGTCGCGGCGCTCGTGGTTGGGCAGCGCGGCGTAGAGCGCCAGCAGGTCGCCGTCCAGCACGCCGCGGCCGCGTGACCAGTAATGCTACATGGGTATGGAGTGCGTACGTCGCGGCGCTCGTGGTTGGGCAGCGCGGCGTAGAGCGCCAGCAGGTCGCCGTCCAGCACGCCGCGGCCGCGTGACCAGTAATGCTACATGGGTATGGAGTGCGTACGTCGCGGCGCTCGTGGTTGGGCAGCGCGGCGTAGAGCGCCAGCAGGTCGCCGTCCAGCACGCCGCGGCCGCGTGACCAGTAATGCTACATGGGTATGGAGTGCGTACGTCGCGGCGCTCGTGGTTGGGCAGCGCGGCGTAGAGCGCCAGCAGGTCGCCGTCCAGCACGCCGCGGCCGCGTGACCAGTAATGCTACATGGGTATGGAGTGCGTACGTCGCGGCGCTCGTGGTTGGGCAGCGCGGCGTAGAGCGCCAGCAGGTCGCCGTCCAGCACGCCGCGGCCGCGTGACCAGTAATGCTACATGGGTATGGAGTGCGTACGTCGCGGCGCTCGTGGTTGGGCAGCGCGGCGTAGAGCGCCAGCAGGTCGCCGTCCAGCACGCCGCGGCCGCGTGACCAGTAATGCTACATGGGTATGGAGTGCGTACGTCGCGGCGCTCGTGGTTGGGCAGCGCGGCGTAGAGCGCCAGCAGGTCGCCGTCCAGCACGCCGCGGCCGCGTGACCAGTAATGCTACATGGGTATGGAGTGCGTACGTCGCGGCGCTCGTGGTTGGGCAGCGCGGCGTAGAGCGCCAGCAGGTCGCCGTCCAGCACGCCGCGGCCGCGTGACCAGTAATGCTACATGGGTATGGAGTGCGTACGTCGCGGCGCTCGTGGTTGGGCAGCGCGGCGTAGAGCGCCAGCAGGTCGCCGTCCAGCACGCCGCGGCCGCGTGACCAGTAATGCTACATGGGTATGGAGTGCGTACGTCGCGGCGCTCGTGGTTGGGCAGCGCGGCGTAGAGCGCCAGCAGGTCGCCGTCCAGCACGCCGCGGCCGCGTGACCAGTAATGCTACATGGGTATGGAGTGCGTACGTCGCGGCGCTCGTGGTTGGGCAGCGCGGCGTAGAGCGCCAGCAGGTCGCCGTCCAGCACGCCGCGGCCGCGTGACCAGTAATGCTACATGGGTATGGAGTGCGTACGTCGCGGCGCTCGTGGTTGGGCAGCGCGGCGTAGAGCGCCAGCAGGTCGCCGTCCAGCACGCCGCGGCCGCGTGACCAGTAATGCTACATGGGTATGGAGTGCGTACGTCGCGGCGCTCGTGGTTGGGCAGCGCGGCGTAGAGCGCCAGCAGGTCGCCGTCCAGCACGCCGCGGCCGCGTGACCAGTAATGCTACATGGGTATGGAGTGCGTACGTCGCGGCGCTCGTGGTTGGGCAGCGCGGCGTAGAGCGCCAGCAGGTCGCCGTCCAGCACGCCGCGGCCGCGTGACCAGTAATGCTACATGGGTATGGAGTGCGTACGTCGCGGCGCTCGTGGTTGGGCAGCGCGGCGTAGAGCGCCAGCAGGTCGCCGTCCAGCACGCCGCGGCCGCGTGACCAGTAATGCTACATGGGTATGGAGTGCGTACGTCGCGGCGCTCGTGGTTGGGCAGCGCGGCGTAGAGCGCCAGCAGGTCGCCGTCCAGCACGCCGCGCGCCGCGCCGCCGCCCGCCGCGCGCCGCGCGCTCTTGTACGTCCTGCGCCGCGCCGGCACAACGTACACAAGCGGAAACAATTCAAAACCAACTAATTAAACCACTTTTACCAATGTACAATTGTGTTTGTTTTACAGCTTAGTTTTTGTTAACACTGTGTAAAGAAATCGAAAAGTCAAGATTAAAATAAATAAAAATTATGTCACGTCAAATAAAGGCGAGTGTTATATTTCGATTCTACTAGCGTTTATTTTACACATTTATTTTATTGTATCCTGACGTTTCCAATTCTCTAGGAGAATGGGCAAAATGGGTTAAGGTGCGACCTTAGAAAACAATATGTCAAATTGCACTAAAATTAAACACGTTTTACATAATTACTCGCGTTTAATTTGAGATAAGTATTGTTTTCTACCCATAATATACCTATCAATTTTAGTGATGACTTGATTTAGATGACGGAGACCCTTGCACCGCAATGTGACATTTGTAGGCATTTTTTTTACTACTATTGTTTTTTAACGTTTCGAACCCATCCCAGACAGTGTTAATATGTAAAATTTAACACAAGTAATTTCGTAAAATGTTCCATTTCAATATGAATATTTTAAGTCATTATTATTTCCAAACCAAAACTGTAATCAGGATATCGTAAGCAGTAGTACCTTCAGTAATCCACTGCCAACAGACTTGTTCGATGTATACACATAATATACAACGTGTGTATAATATGTGTATACATGTATGTAACAGAGGGGTGTGGTTAAAATTAAAAAACCTAAAGTGTATCCGACTTCATCATACAATTAAAAATGCAATATTTTTTTTAATATTAGTGAAGTCATGCACGTCAAACGCGCATAAGCAAGCAGCTATGATCATAAATGTAAGTACACAGAGGTTACTAAACCACTAGCGCTGTCATTTGTTTATTTTGTTGTGACGTCACAATATAAATATTTACTTAAAAGTTGCATAACATTCAAATTAATAATTGTGTCTTAGTAACTCCGCATACAAGATCTAGACCGGACACAGTTCGGATCTTTTAATTTTTACCACACTTTTCTGTACACGTTGTAGAAATATAGATACTTTATTAGCGTGTTATACTTTGTATACAGACGCCTGCACATCAACCTATCCAAAACTGTCAAATTTCTTCAATTAATTTTCAACCATATCTCCCAGTAATAAAGTTCAAAGTCTATTGAGGAAATTTTACAGTTTGTGGTAAATTAAGATAATTAAGTTTATTCAAGTTATTAAGCTATTAAGTTCTGTATATTTTAAATAGTGCAAAATAAAATAAAAAATATATGAGTGTTACCTGAAGGCCCGAGGGTTGAGGCCGGCCACGTGGCAACAGTAGTTGTTCATCACGTTCTGCAGCATCAGCAGTCGCCGGTACATCTTCTCGCTCACGGGAAGTACGTAGCCGACTCCGCCGTCGAGAGTCGCTGTAAAGGAGACATATGTTTAAGAGTTTTGATACATGACGGTATCCCATACAGACTTCAAAGATAGATAAATTTCAACTAATGAACCCAATCTTATAAAACTTTTTATGCTTGAGGAAAATAAATAGTCGCTAGCGCTCGTTAGTGGACATATACAAAGTGGAGATGACACTACGACAATAAACTACCTATTGTATACCTAATGACGCTCCCAATCTATATATATAAAAAAACATTTAAAAACATTCAATAATTTATGCCATAAACTTTTATTCCTCTTTCAATTAAAAACAAACTTTATCTTTATGTGAGCTACTGTCAGTAGCTGATTTCACAAAAAATATTACGCGACGCGTTTTGTTAACGTTGTTGTTACCAATAAATAATTTAAACAATCGTTGTAGGATCACGGAATTAGTAACTATATTGTGAGTTTATTACACTACTAGTTGTTGCCCGCGACTTCGTTCGCGAAGACTACAGTTAAAAAAAATGGAAAAAAAAAGAAGTATACTATATGCTGGTCTGGGTCATGATCTGTATATGAGGAAAGTTTCATTAAAATCCATTCAGAAGTTTTTACGTGAAAGAGTAACAAACATCCATCCATACTTACAAACTTTCGCGTTTATAATATATTAGTAGGATTAAGGTTTTAATCTTAACTATACTAGTTAAGATTCTAATTTTTAAAATTAGATTAAGATAAAATGTTTAAGGTAAAATTTTGACGCAAATTTTTTTGCTATACGTTGTGTTTTTGTAATTTGTATAGCAACAAAATTTGCGTTAAAATTATGTAAACAAAACAAAAACATTTTATAAATAGCTTGCCTACTTCTTAACTGATCTTTAGTATTTGTAAAAATATTATGATCAGATGTTAATGACGGTAGTTGTTGACATTGAATTGGCGCCTTTGGCTTTCAAAGTAAAAAGTAAATAGTGTTGAATAATTTCGGCGGGCTGGTTAGAACCACGATAGCTCAATTGGAAGAGCGCCTGACCCGGTATGTCAGAAGGGTGCAGGTTCGAATCCTGTTCGTGGAAATTTTTTCTACATTGTTTTTTGTAATTAGATTAAGATTCTGATTTTACAAATAGTTTTTGAATGAACGAAATCATTAAAAAATCCAGGAGGATCGGCCTACCTACGAACACTCGTCGCTAGTAAGCATGAGCGGACTGTTGTGAAATGCTAACGCCTCGTTATCAGTAACAAGAAAACGGATGGTACCTGAAGTAGAGCGACGATTCGTTAGTTATAGGAACCAGGCATTAATGGTTTGTTAGGAAACTAATAATATTATTAATAATAATAATAATTAATAATATGCTACTTAATATTTATTAAGTAGCATAGTGGGTTTGATTAATTAGCTTATGTTTAAGTTAAATTTGGTTCTGTTCTTTAACATCTCACCACTGGTGGGAGACCTGGAGTCCTGAGATACAGGAACGTCGTAGCTTAGGCTCCAGTCCATCCGAATATTATATCCTAGATATAAGTAAAGTTGTGCCATGTAATATTTGTATACTTTGATTGTTATTAATCATTTTTTTAATTTTCATTCCATTAAAGCTGTTGAACATTGTTCAAATATAAATAAATAAATAAAGTTATTGAAGACGACGACGACGACGATGATGATGATGAATATGATGATGATGAAGTGCTCACCGAACATGGTGACGTGCCTGGCGTGCGCGGCGGGCGCGGCGGCGGCGGGCGCGGCGATGCGGAACATGGCGTGCACCTGCTGGCCCAGGTGGTAGTCGCACTTCTTGATCAGCCGCTGGCCTGGGGAGGACACACGCCAATACGACGACGGGTTACAATCGTAATTAATAAATAACACATTTTGAAAAATTACAAAGTGTTGAAAAAAATCCACAAATACCCTATGTCATGCCGGGTCAGGTGCACTGCCAACTATGCTATCGTGGCTCAATCCAACTCGCCCAAATTAATCAACACTGTCTGCTCTTACTCTGTAAGTCAAAGGAGCCCTATTCAATGTCGACAACTACGTCATCAACATCCGATTTTAATATTTTTACAAATATTAAAGATCAGTTAAGAATTAGCGAGGCCGCTCTTGGGATTTTTCCAACACTTTGTCTTTTTTCAAATTGTAATTTGTTCGCAACAATATTTATATGTAAATAATCATAAATTACACATATTAAAACGTGGTGGTAGTGGTTATGGTGGTATTTTTTTTAAATCTAACTAATTTTATAAACCTCAGACAGGTTTATTCATTGAATAATTTTAACATAATGACAGATTATATTTAGAAAATATGTCACAATGACAAAGTTACAAAAACACAATGTTGAAAAAATTTCCACGAGCAGGATTTGAACCTGCACCCTTCTGACATACCGGGTCAGGTGCTCTTCCAATTAAGCTATCGTGGTTCTAACCAGCCCGCCGAAATTATTCAACACTATTTACTTTTTTTTTTTTACTTTGAAAGCCAAAGGCGCCGAATGACAATGTTATTCGTTGGATAAAACTTAACTGAGGATTGAAAAATCTGGCCTTAATAATATACTGCTATATATTTTTCTGTTAAATTGTGATCTCAACAAAGATCGGAATAGGTGTTTTATCTGTAAATTATGTCATAAAAACATTCAAATTATTTGTTAAAAATGAACTTGAATCAGTATTTTTGAACGTCAATTCAAAACCATGACCTCGTAAGGTTTACAATTTTTTTTTTTTTAATAAAACTACTATTTCTCATTAGTCTTTAAATTTATGTAAGGGCATCTCAATAACATTTTGTAGAAATGCCTTATAAAAAGTTATACATTTACCCAAGAACGAGCCACCTGTTTCATGAAGCCGGAAAGTTGGGACGGCAAGTTTATTCTTATTGCGAGTATGAAAACTATGAAGGTCACAATCTCTAACAAATGTAATGAGATATTTTTTTTCATACATACTATATCAATAGTAAGGATAACCCGATAAAATCAAATAAGAAAATACACCATACATTTTGTTTCTCATGTAAGTTAATTATTACTCTTAGACCTAAAGAATAAAAAATTGTTTATAATAGATAGAATAATAAAAAGTTTTGCTATTGATCTCGAATATTTTTAATACCTACTGCTAGGTAGGTTTAAGTAATTTTTATTATAATTTTGCAATTATATTACAGGGCTCAATGTAGTGTGTGAAATTCAAATGGTTTTTCGTTTTTGTTAACTTCTTCTATTTCCTATTGTCTCTTGTATGTGTTAAAAATAAAATATTTTTTCTTCTTCTACCTTCTATGTACTTACTAACAAGACCTTAGTTATGTGTACATAACAGGTTAATATAAAAAATGATGCTATTATAATGATGATTCAGACGGCATTTTTGGCGTCGCAGCGGCCGGAGCTACGTTACCTCCGTAGCTCTCCCTGGCGCGCGGCTGGTACATGAAGAGCGCGAGGTTGGCGTCCGCCTCGCTCACCAGGAAGCCCAGGCTCGTGTTGTCCACCATGAACTCCATCTCGTAGATCTGTAGGCAGCGTGAAGGAATATGAGGCTAGGGTTGCCGCTCGGTAGTCCATTAGCGAGAGCCTATCGATAGACTGGTAATAGTTGAATAAAAAACAATAATATCGATACTATCTATACTATTGGGTTCAACCAACGTAATTCAACAATCGATAGTATCTATAGGTCTATCAACATAGCTTTTTAGATTAAAACAAAAAAAATCGGCAACTCTTGATGATGATGATGAGACATCATTTTAAAAAGTCAACACATTTAAAAATCTCCCATGATAGCACATTAATGCATACGCTCGTATGGATTATGAATGATATATTTGGTAACTTGTCACTAACCTGGGCGCAGAATATCAATGTCAAATGTGTAGCCAGCCACCTGTGTGTACTAGCTCGCTGTCAAGAATATAGCTACTAACCTGAGCTCATTAGGACGAGGTCATATGTGTAGCCAGCCACCTGTGTATACTGGGTCCCTGTCAGGGTGTAGCTATTAACCGGGGCGCACTCGGTCGCTGTCAAAAATGTAGCCAGTAACCTGGGTGCATTAGAACTTTATCATATGTGCAGCGAGCCAGCCACCTGTATTTACTAGGTCGTTGTAAAGAGTGTAGCTATTAACCTGGGCGTACAAGACTGTTGTGAAGTTTATAGCCTTTGCTAGCTAGGTCGTTTCATAGATATAGCCAGCTACCTGCGTGTACCAGGTCGCATCCAAGAGTGTAGCTACTAACCTTGGCGCATTAAGACGATATCATATGTGTAGCCAACCACTTTTGTTTACTATTTATTTATTTATTTATTTTATTTATTAGGAAAGCTTACATGGCTTAAATACTAATTTATATTTCTATTGTAAAAAGTTAATTACAAGCTCTCACATATAGGTAAACATAGTGATTAGTGTTATTAAAGTTAATATACATAATGTACATATACCAACATATATTATACATGTACCAACAAGATAAAATAAAATAAACATAAACCTTATGAAAAATGCGCTTTTGTAATAGTGCGTCTGATGGATGCAATACTTGTAGTAAATAGATCGAAGTCGTGCTCTGTGCTATACTCATTAAATAATTTACAACCACGTATGAGGAACATATTGGATCTATAATTAGTTTTCGTTCTCGGAGTGTGAAGCAGTGGGCGCTGCCTAATCGCTAAGTTGCTGGCTCGTAGACCCATCATACTCAATAAGTCAGGGCAATCTATCAATCCATTGAAGATTTTGGACACGTAGCATATATCACTAATATTACGACGTAATACTAATGGCAGGAAATGATATCTTTTACAGCGCTGTTCATAGTTAATGGAATACTGTTTAGTTTTATAATCTAGAAAACGCAGGAACCTCTTTTGTATATTTTCTAATCGTGTAATATACACTTGATATTGGGGATTCCAGACTTCACTGGCATATTCAAGGTGACTGCGTACAAAGGCACAATATAATATTTTGATGGCTTTGACTGAGCTTAAGTCGGCAGACATCCTCATCATGAATCCCAGAGCCTTGGATGCTTTGGTTACAATCTGATCAATGTGGAGGTCAAACAGAAGCTTGCTATCATGTATGACACCTAAGTCTTTAATATTACTTACCCTAGACAAATTACAATCTAACAGCCGGTAATCACAAGACAATGTATCAGGCTTACGAGTAAAGGAAATACAAAAACATTTTGAAACATTTAATTCAAGCTTATTACATTTACAATAGGTCTCAAATCTATTTAAATCAGCTTGTAAGTCTCGACTATCAGCTGAGTCACGTATTTCCTTTAGTATCTTCATGTCATCAGCAAATAATAGTATCTTTGTGTGTAGGAAACATTTATCAATATCCATAATAAACAAGAGAAATAATAGTGGACCTAAAATAGACCCTTGAGGGACTCCTGATGGGATATGGGTCCAACCCGACGTATACCCATGCAGTACTACTGCTTGACTCCGATTGTCAATATATGAGGAAAACCAGCGATATAGGTCGCCATGTATCCCTGCCGCATTAAGTTTTTTTAGTAACATAGAGTGATCCACACGGTCAAAGCATTTTTTGTAGTCAGTATAGATTACGTCAACCTGTGCACCACGCTCCATACCACTAGTAATAAATTCATTGGCAATCAATAAGTTGGACACGGTTGACCGCTTCTCAAGAAATCCATGCTGAACATTATTAAACGAGGGGCTCAGAGCCTTGTATACTCCACGATGCACTATTTTCTCAAATACCTTTGCAAAAAGACACAGCTTAGAAATCGGACGGTAGTTTTCTACGTTGTTTTTACTGCCTTTTTTAAATATTGGAGTGATAAATGCTGTTTTCCAAATTTTAGGAACAGTTCCCGTACTTAAAGAATATCTGAACAGCATGCACAAGGGCTCCACTAAGCTAGCTGCACAGTTTACAATAAATACAGGTGGTATGCTGTCTGGCCCACCAGATTTGGTTAAGTCCAAGGACCTAAGGTATACAAGTAACTGTTCAGGATCAATCTCAACATTTCCTATACTACAGACTGAACAACTGCTACTGCACGTATCAGAAGCAACCGCCGTACTTTGACCAGACTCATTATTAACAACAAAAGTGGAGTGAAAATATTGATTAAATAACTTACTAATGTCGGCCCCACTATCAGCACAAGTATTACCATAATACATTACGCTAGGGAAGGTGTGCGTCATCTTTTTACTCTTTATGTAGCTCCAGAATGTCTTCGGGTCTACGATGATGGAGGACTCAATGCGTTGAATGTATTCCTTAAAGCAGATATTTTCAAGATTCACAACTCTGTTACGTAATAAAGAGAAGGTCCGATAATCGGCTAAGTTACCATACACTTTATACCGAGAGTGATACTTGGCTTTTTCTTTAATCGCTTTAATAAGAGCGGCGTTATACCACAGAGGGTACGAGTTATTTTTAACTACTTTTCGTGGTATGTGCATGTCACGAAGCTGATACAGTTTGTCGTAGAATCTTTCTACCATTAAGTCAATTGAACCCTGTCCTAAGTGCTCAATCCAGTTAATACTGTCAAGATCAGCTCTAATAGCAGAGTAATCAGCCCGATAGTATCTGAACCTCACCGATCTCGCATCTTCAAGAGAGTGAAGCTCAATAAAATCTGCCGAAATTAACAATGCCTTGTGATATGGGTCCTCGGGGACAAGTGGTACATCGCAGGAAACAATGGTAAGCTCGCTATTAGAAAAAACCAAGTCTAAGACCCTTCCAATAGAGTTACGTTCACTGTTATACTGATTTAAGTTACATGTATTTACTACATCAAGGAAGTCTGTGATATATCCACAGGTGTAGTTTATTGGTAACAAATCCTTACCCTCGCCAGAATGATTCCAATCCACATCGTCTTTAAAATTAAAATCTCCTAAAACAATAAATTTATCAAGTGGATTAGATAACATCGCGTTACTTAGCTTATCACAGAAATTTTCAAGCTGCAACTTGTAGGAATTACCTCCCTGCTCCTTGCATAAATATAAACAACAAATGTGCATTTTATATGTATGAACCGGCTTTTTACTTTTAATTGACAAAGTAATCCAAATATCCTCTGCGGAACTACTCCATGTAGGCACCTGCTCCACAGCTAAGTCATTTCTGACAGCCAATAAAACACCTCCTCCCAACCTTTGGCCTAAGCGAGAATAATCGCGATCTCTTCTCCACACAAGATACCTATTATTAAATAATTCACTGTCCAACACACTATCCATCAACCATGTCTCAGTTATACAGATTATATCAAAATTATTTAAATTGACGTTCCTGTAGAACAAACTAGTCTTTGTACGCAGTCCCCTTGCGTTCTGATAATATATCTTTAATGCAAACTCTTTTGAAACGTACTATAACTGTTTAAAAATAATTGTAGGTGTAAGTGCGCCTGCCTCAAAGTAATATAATTGATACGCACTATGTAATAGTTAGCTACGTTCAATATGATAATAATAAAAAGTAAAATAATTAGCCCTATTCGTTTTAACAAAGTATAAAATACGTGACCAAACGGGTAGAAACAAAAAACATTAGCACAGTAAAATAGGTTGGCCGTATTAACCTTAACAGTATGAAATGAACACAATACGACACAGTTAGAACAGTGTGTTAACTTAAACACTTCAACATAATAGGTAACAATGAGCATAAAAGAATCATTAGTGGACAACTTCACGTTAATAAGTGACAGCGGACCGCACCCGACAATCGACCCAAACACAAATAGAATACGGTAGCTTATTAAATGACTGAATGTAATCATGAGTGAGTAATAACTAGTAAGCATCAATCGATGACACACATAACTAAGTTGGAAACACAAACCTGCACAGTGTTTAACAAAGGTTCTCAAACTAATTAATAAAATAATTGATTTGTAAGTATAATAAAACCAGTATGAATTTTTAAAGAGTAGACAGCATGTTAAGCTACCTAAACTATTTTCGCATGGTCTTTTAACGATTTTACTTGAATCACTGGGGATGTATCCGACTTTCTCACATATATTTTCGCATGTTTTACCCAAGTGTAGGCAAAACCCTTCTCTAATGCAAGTCTTTTGGTCTTGGTTAGAAGATCCTTATTTTGAGGTGTTAAATGGTCATTTACAAATACTCCACTGCCGCTCCTAGGTCCCTTAAATCCGAAATCACCTGCTGTTAACTTAGTTGCTTTGATCTTCTCTCTTACCGCAGCTATGAAGTCTTCCTTGGCATATCGATTAATAAAAGCCACAATTATAGGTTTCGGTTGGGTAGTGTCTTTAATGGGGATTCTGGTAACGAAATTCAGCTGAGATTTGCTTATCTGATAATTAACTTTAGAGCCAATTGAGCATACAATATTAAAAAGATTCTCATTTTGGGTTTGAGGTATGCCCTTGATCTCAGCATTATTCATGCGTGCCCATTGATCCTTCTCATTAGCTTCATGTAGGAGTTTATTTAATTCTATTTGCAAGCTAGTCACTTGTTCACTGGACTTTTCCACCTCTGCTAAGCGAGCCTCGAGTCTTTCAAATCTATCATTGAAGTCCCTGACTGAGGTTATTACCTCAGCAACCTGCGAATTAACCTCTGTAATTTCACTACGAATGGCCTTGACTTCCTGAGCTAATGGTACCAATGGAGCCAGTTGAGTAGCCAGTGCCTTGATTTCTGCCAGCAAGTCAGTGTTGCTGGGCGGTTGCGGTGATTGAGGCTGTGGTTGTTTGCATTTCTGACACTTCCAAACTTGTTTCCTCTCATTCCCCAACTTCCTGTAACCAGCTTCAGTCAACCCGGCACACTGATAGTGGAACATATGTTTGCAAATTGAGCAATGTACTCCTTCCTTAAGATCATCTCCACATAATCCACACGGATAACTCATTACTAAAAGATTGAGAAACACTGGATTCACTATTACAAATAAATAAAAGGTCTGTTGACACAACCGTTCACGACGTTACGAGAACGGGAACTGATAGACATGACGATGTCATGTCTATATCCAGCCACCTGTGTAAACCAGGTCGCTGTCAAGAGTGTAGCCACTTACCTGGACGCATTCGGACGATGTCATATGTGTATCCAATCCAGGCACCTGTGTGTACTAGGCCGCCGACGAAAGTATAGCCAGCCACCTATGTTTACTGAGACGATGTCATTTGCATATTGTATGGTGCAACAAAGTGCCGACCTGCGCCGGCCTGAAGTCGCGGGAGACGAGCGACAAGGTGCGCTGCGTGGCCTGGTAGCGCAGCAGCGACACGGACTTGTACACGTCCGCCACCAGCACCAGGTTCTTCACCGCCAGCATGCGGTGCACGTAGATCTGCGTGTCGATGAACGCCACGCCCACGAGGTCGTTGTCTTTTAACTGCCAGATGTAGATCTGGTGGGGCGAGACGGACACTCGTTACACCAATATTTTTTGATTCCTACAACTTTTAAGATAGTGCATGCCCGTTGTTTTGTTAATCTTTTATTTTAGAACTAAGTCTGAACAAGTGAAAATGCGTTTTGTAACTGTCAACATAGCTGAACTGTATCTTAAAATAATGCATAAAAAGTTTCTTTAAAATGCGAATGAAATTAAAATTAATTATTTATTTTTCTGGTAAAGGTCGCGGGAAGCCGCTGGATGCGAGCTGCACAAAACCGGTCGTTGTGGAGATCCTTGGGGGAGGCAGACGTCCAGCAGTAGACGTCTTTTGGATGAGATGATGATGATGATGATGATGATGATGATTTAGGGTCACACAGTAATTCATTAAATAGAATTAAAAATACAAAGCAGCACAGAAAAGGTATCCACTCAGCATTTGTCAAAACACCGCCGGTGTCCCACAAAATGGGGTAATTGGTTTAAAGAAGACATGGGACGGGTACCCGGTTTGGATCCGGTACCCGGCGGAGCCGGCAGTTTTTTAGGATCCGGCCGGGTACTGGGCAGTGCCGGGTAATTTAGTGAAGGAAAATTAATAACTATAATATTAATTTGAAAAACCTTTATTATGCAAGAAAAATACAAACACACAAATGGTTTTGGTATGCTATTATATTTAGAATTTGTAATTTAAAATTGGCAAATTGTGATGTAAAAACACCAGTTTCTCAGCACGATTGACATCAGTCGACTTCGTTTCGTCTCATACATTAATCCTGCGGAGAACAGGCGTTCGCTGTAAATTGAGCTTGCAGGTGTAGATAAATATTTTGCCTCAACTTTTCGTAATATCGGATAGTGCCCTTTATTAGAAGCCCATGTGTAGGGATTTGTATCTCTGGCAACCTTTGCCAAGCTTAAATAATTATCTAATTCCGATGCCGCAGAATTTTTTGAACCACCTCTGGTTGACTCGTCATTTCTGTTATTAGCAGTCTCTTCAAAACATGACCAGAATAAATCATGAGGTTCAGAAGCAGCTAGATTTTTTGCTTTGAGAGGGTCCTGCGTCAAGTTGATCATCGTCATCTAAAGATATTCTTAGTGCTTCTCTTCTCTTCTCTTGCATGAAGAGTTTGTTCAATTTGAAATGCATTATAAAAGTTCAACGCTGCCGAGTACCCGCCGGGTACCCGGCGTTAGCCATGCCGGGTACTCGTCTGCCGGGTACCCGGCTAAACCATTACCCGTCCCATGTCTAGTTTAAAGTATGTTTGAAATATTTAAATGTATATTTTAAGGCGTTAACTCAGAGGTCTAGGGTTCCATTCCCGGTCGGATCAATGTCGAAAACGAACTTTTCTATATTGTGTCGGGTCTGGGTGGTTGTGGTGGTTGTACCGTCGTTGTTTCTGATTTCTATTAAACGAGTGCTTTAGCTACTTACCTTGGGATCAGAACAATGTATGTGATGTTGTCTAATTTTTTTTTAAAGAGTATTTTCACAACCGTCATTTGTAGTATTAAAAATGTATTAATCAAATTAACAACTATTTCCTCACCTTCTGCCCCACAGCGGATATCAGATACCCTAGTACTTGGGTGAGAGCAGTCACCGGCCCCTTCTGCTCTTTGGCGTACAGCTCTTTAAACCGGTTCTTGGTCAGCGGCTGACCCGGTTCCGGTACTACGTCGATAATATCGTAGATTATTATCTGGAAGAGTCAGTCAACACTATAGATATAGAGGTAACCATTTTTCTGATAATTTTGTCATAA
This sequence comes from Eudonia truncicolella, assembly GCA_949315975.1. NCBI lineage: Eukaryota > Metazoa > Arthropoda > Insecta > Lepidoptera > Crambidae > Eudonia > Eudonia truncicolella. The sequence goes on along the minus strand of OX438848.1, from coordinate 1,171,185 downwards.
CGCAATGATGTCAACAGTAGCGACAAGCAAGCAAACAATATGAATTATACATTTTTTTTTTTACATGAAATTTAATATTGGAAATCAATACATCATTTCAACTTTAATAATTTTACAAAAACACAATGTTGAAAAAATTTCCACGAGCAGGATTTGAACCTGGCACCCTTCTGACATACCGGGTCAGGTGCTCTTCCAGAACCACGATAGCTCAATTGGAAGAGCACCTGACCCGGTGTGTCAGAAGGGTGCAGGTTCAAATCCTGCTCGTGGAAATTTTTTCAACATTGTGTTTTTGGTAATTTGTATCGCAACAAAATTTGCGTTATAATTATATAAACAAAACAAAAACATTTTAATAATTTTTTTGCTCATCATACTTTTGTAACAGCTAAGCTGACTGAACGTATTCGTGCTATGTATTCTTAAAGTACCTATGTGAAAACACTACTTTTTAATACTGTAATCAACACTATAGTAATTAGTGAAGTTCTGTTAACTATCAATAGATGGCGCTGGCTGTCTGCATGCGCTTTCAACTCAGCCATATCGATACCTAACATAACGATGACGACAAAGCGCTTAAAAATTGATAAATATACAAAATAAGCGTAACTAGAAAAAAATACAAAAATTAAAAATAACTTACCCTCCCTCTAGAAGTGATGTCTTCACTGTAGTTGTAGTTGGTACCTATGGCTATGTAGCCCCGAAGACCAGACCTGTACACGAAACCATGTTGTAGTTTTTACGCAAGAAGCATTTGTTTACGGATACAACTACTTTAAACAACTATTTCCTGATCTTGATACATACAATCGACAGCTATTTTCCAGACTGCGATCTATGTCTACAAGCGCTCCTTTTTCTCTTATATACAAAACTTATATAAAAAAAACTCGATCAGTATGTATCTATCTTATCTGTTTGCCTCATTTATATTTTGTATATTATGTATGTGTGTGTTGTTAATAAATGTTTTTATGTTCTATTCTACTCTAATAATCAAATTAATATTTTTTTAATTTGATAATGGTACCCACCTTGTGCCTTCGTAGGAAAGCGCGACGTTCTTGAGACACGTGACATGCTCCCACTCGTCCAGCTCGATGCGCGTGTTGGGGATGATCTCCCAGGACACGGGCGAGAACAGCATCACCGAGAACCGGTCCTGCATGGGGTAGGGGAATCTGGAACCGGACAGTTATAAGTTAAACCTTGAACAGCCATTCTTGAAGCGGACAGCTAAGGAGCTCCCTTCCGGTGGGTCTACTGCCTTTGCCTGATAGAAGGTACAACCTGGACCTTTCCAAGGTAAGAGTGAATAAGCATTTTTAAACAATTTTTAACTTTTATTAGAGTACTGTAGTGGTACTGTATGACATTGTGGAAATTGATACTTTTACCTGAGGTAAATTTGTTTACTTACATTTTTAATTTTGTTTTTTTACATGTGGTTGTCTTATATATTTTTTTGTGTTTATTTGTGATGGAAAGTGTCTTGCTATGATAGGGCATTTTCCAATATTTTTGACGCTGTAAGGGAGAAAAGAGCTGGACACTTGCCGAGTTTCTTGCCGGTTCTCCCGCCCAGAGTAGACTTATGAACCGACAGCATAGTGACATTCACAAGAGCTACTTGTAGCCTAAACTGAATAAATGATTTTGAATTTTGAATTTTGAATTTTTTCAGGAAAGTAAGCATCATCCTAGGTCACATCATCACTTACCATCACATGTGATTGCGGTTAAATACTTGCCTATAACTTTTTTTAAAAGCAAGTTTGATTTAATTGGTTCTCAATCACATAATATGATTGTGGTGAGATAGAAAATTAATTACTATTTTAATAGTGACTATTTTAACCCTGTAGAGTTAAGAACGTTTATACAATTGGATTACCCATACGAAACTTCGAAGTTCAATTTTTCAATCGATTTTATTACAATTTCATATGCTTATCATGTCGAATTTCAAATAAACAATTATCATACATATGTTATCTTATCTTAAAGAAAATACAAAGATTTAGTGGAAAAACATATAGTCAACGATTTATAGAACGATTAAAAGTGCACTATGGAAAGTCACAAATTGCATAAATTCTATTGAGGACGTTTATCGTTTTTAAAATACATTCGCTGGGTCCTCTGGGTCTTAGGACGGTAGTCTTAATCACAAGACCACCGAGGCGGTTTAAGTTTTGATTTGACATTCATATATTGTTTTCTAAAGTTTACGCGAACACTACACATTGAATTATCACATGTCTGTCCAAATATAAAGGGTTATTGGAAATACGTAGCGATCCCTTTAAGGGGTGATAGTAAAGATCATTAGCTCTTCTTCTCCCTAGACTGCCCTAGAGTGATCTGAGCTGAGGTGTTGATCGTCTCATAATTAAGTGTTTTTTATATATTTTAGCGTTTTATTAACGCTTAAATATACTTAAGTAAAATTTAAACACTGAAAAAAGACGACAACCTCAGGCGGGAATCGAACCACGCACCTTCCGCATTCCGGGCGGCTGCCTTAACCACTTGGCTACCGAGGTCTGGCTTTCACCCGTCGAAATTTTTCAGTGCTTGATGCTTATGTTTTTTAGTCAACATTGCTTCATCAATCTTAGAAGTTTTCACCTCTGAGATCCGAAAGAAATATTTTTACAAATATTTGAACATTCGGTTAAGATGAAGCTGCGTTATAGATAAGTGTTTTTTATATATTTTAGCGTTTTATTAACGCTTAAATATACTTAAGTAAAATTTAAACACTGAAAAAAGACGACAACCTCAGGCGGGAATCGAACCACGCACCTTCCGCATTCCGGGCGGCTGCCTTAACCACTTGGCTACCGAGGTCTGGCTTTCACCCGTCGAAATTTTTCAGTGCTTGATGCTTATGTTTTTTAGTCAACATTGCTTCATCAATCTTAGAAGTTTTCACCTCTGAGATCCGAAAGAAATATTTTTACAAATATTTGAACATTCGGTTAAGATGAAGCTGCGTTATAGATAAGTGTTTTTTATATATTTTAGCGTTTTATTAACGCTTAAATATACTTAAGTAAAATTTAAACACTGAAAAAAGACGACAACCTCAGGCGGGAATCGAACCACGCACCTTCCGCATTCCGGGCGGCTGCCTTAACCACTTGGCTACCGAGGTCTGGCTTTCACCCGTCGAAATTTTTCAGTGCTTGATGCTTATGTTTTTTAGTCAACATTGCTTCATCAATCTTAGAAGTTTTCACCTCTGAGATCCGAAAGAAATATTTTTACAAATATTTGAACATTCGGTTAAGATGAAGCTGCGTTATAGATAAGTGTTTTTTATATATTTTAGCGTTTTATTAACGCTTAAATATACTTAAGTAAAATTTAAACACTGAAAAAAGACGACAACCTCAGGCGGGAATCGAACCACGCACCTTCCGCATTCCGGGCGGCTGCCTTAACCACTTGGCTACCGAGGTCTGGCTTTCACCCGTCGAAATTTTTCAGTGCTTGATGCTTATGTTTTTTAGTCAACATTGCTTCATCAATCTTAGAAGTTTTCACCTCTGAGATCCGAAAGAAAGTTTACTTAAGTATATTTAAGCGTTAATAAAACGCTAAAATATATAAAAAAAAAAAAAAAAAAAAACACTTATCTATAACGCAGCTTCATCTTAACCGAATGTTCAAATATTTGTAAAAATATTTCTTTCGGATCTCAGAGGTGAAAACTTCTAAGATTGATGAAGCAATGTTGACTAAAAAACATAAGCATCAAGCACTGAAAAATTTCGACGGGTGAAAGCCAGACCTCGGTAGCCAAGTGGTTAAGGCAGCCGCCCGGAATGCGGAAGGTGCGTGGTTCGATTCCCGCCTGACGTTGTCGTCTTTTTTTCAGTCTCATAATTAGTTAGTAGTTTGTATACCGTCATTTTAATTTAATCACGGGCGTTCCGTTTTACACAGAAAAAGCTTACAGTATCTTTTGGTCTGGCAATATGGTGTTGAGACTGGGATATAATATTTTGTATGACGGGATCCCAGGCTGATTCCAACTATCTTCTGCATTTTAATTAGGAGGTTTTTTAATTTCAATAGCCTCGCCGTATCATCTTAGGGATGAATCGTTGTTCATTCATCATTTTGACATTCATAGGAAAGACTCACCTATCTCCTTTATTTTCGGCAGATCGCTCCTTATCCTCTCCGTTAAACTTGTAGTACGAAGTGGAGGGGGCGGCTACAGAAGCCACCAGACAGTAAGTCTTCGATTCCAGATGGTAGGTGACTGCGTGAGGAGTCATTCGTATGGGCACTTTGCGGACGGGCCACGGGGCGTCGTACGATAAGTGGGTTGGTAACGCACATATCCGCAGTTCAGACTGTAAACGAAGATAGTGATATTGTAGAAGATGTAATTATTTTATTAACACGATCATCAAAGAACATAACATTAGTTTATGAAAATAATTATAAAAATAAACGTACAATAATATTATGTGGAACTTTGCTAAAGATATGACAACAGGACATCTGTTCCACTTATAATACAAATCACTCACCATGATTAAAGCCAAAGTTACTTCAAGAGATTACTAATACACTCTAGACAATATTAATAGTTTTTATAGTTTTCTGCAGCAGAAGTGTTGTAGCACGTGAGCTCTGCTTAAGAATAAAGTACCAGGCTAGCATGAGTGCACAGGACCTTGTCGGTGAAGTAGAGGAATCCCCTGGGGCAGTTGGTGTTGTTGAAGGGCGCGGCGGCGGCGGCGGGCGCGTGCGGCGCGGCGAGCGGGTGCAGGCGCGGCTCGCCCCGCCCCGTCAGCAGTAACATGTGCGGTTGTAGGCCGCATATGAACACGCCGTTGTAACCGCCCACGTTGCCTGGTACACAGTACATTGTTCAATCAGAATTTGTATCTAGGAGCAATCACTCGCCGTTTCCAGCTGATGCACGGACTAAAACATTAATATATGACGTGTTAACGCCTCGGTGACCGAGTGGCAAGGCGCTCACCTCGATACCGAAGATCCCGGGTTCAATTCCCAGGTCGGACAAAGTGGGTTTCGGATTGTTTCGATGCATACACCGGATTTATGATCACCAAACCGCATTTGGCAAGCTTTGTCATTAAACCAATAGCCATCAATTGAGAGAGATTGAGATTACTTGATTTTAATGATGGAAGAGTTGTGCTCTTCGTACAAATATATTGTGGATAAAGATTGATGGATTCAAAGTCGAATCGTTTAAAATGCCGCTTGAAGTAATCAACAAACTCTTTTCAAAAAAAATCTATCTTCTTTTACTGCACAAACTGTTGCTAGTCTTTTTATTTTTTATTTATTTCTAGCTCGGCAAATGACTCCACTTCGACTGATGTTAAGTGGAAACGGAGTCCAGAGACAAAGACAGCTCAAACAACGCAGCATCAGTCACCGGCCCACAAGGTGCCTCTTCACGCCTCGTTTGAAGGACCCCATGTCACAGGAAGAAGGAAAAACGTGTGCTGGTAGACTATTTCATCTAGAGGTTTGAAAGTATTAGTGACCTCTGCCTTGCCGATAATCCGTATAGCTGATATTATTTACAACGGAGATTATGGCAAACTACTTTGTATAAGTACTAGCTGACCAGGCGGACTTCGTACCGCTTTGACAGTTTCCATGACAACAAAACAAACAAATCATTTTTTATTGGAAAATTAAATCGTTTTGAGTATTTTCCGTTACTTATTATTTATGTTTCTCACCGTTTAAACCTTCCCTGAACTTCCACAAATATTTCAAAATCAAAATTAACCTAATCGGTCCAGCCATTCTCGAGCTTTAGCGAGACAAACGAACAGTTTTATTGAAATTCATTCACATTTGAAGGTCTCTAAGCTTATTGCGTTAAGAAAGAATTTTCCGAAATTCTATCATTACCATTTCAAATTCAAACTCTACGTCCCTATGAGGCCGTTCTAAAAGTGCATAACCTCTTTGAACTTAGAAATCTTAAAATGAAGTACTAATATAGTACGGTGACTTTCAAGATATTCCAATTTTAAAGAGTATTTGCTTAGGTTTGTAGAGTGAGTTCAACCTTTTTTGTATAAAATCGGATTGAGTTTACAAACATGTGTTAAAATAAAATGTAGTTTAAATCAAAAGCATAAAGGCCTACGCAGACCGGGACGGCATGGCAAAGGATTTAAATTTTTACCAATGGACATTCAAACATATCGAAATATAAATGACATAAATTCCTATGCTTAAAAAGATCTCGTGGCATCGAAAACGATATCATTGGCCGGCATTGAAAGATACGCCACGGGCTCTCGCGGCGGGATGCCGTGGCGCACTGCGGTAGGCAAAAGCATGCTGTGTTCATGATGTGTCAGGGCAGTAGAAGATGCTTCGGCATACTTCGATGTGACGTGGCATGCCGAGGCATGCCGTGGCAAGGCAAAATCCTTTGCTATGCCGTCCCGGTCCGCGTAGGCCTTTAAGGAGTATTGATATCAACTTCGAAGCAAATCACCGCCAAAATAACTTTTTACCCCTTTTTAACCCCGTTAGGGGATGAATTTCAATAAAATACGAAACACGACTTCCATCAATTCTGTTAAAAAAGGTTTATGCAAAATTTTAAGTAGATTGGACCAAGGATTCTCGTTGACCCATACAAACTTTGTCCCCCTTTTCACCCCCTTAGGGGTAGAATTTCGGAAAATCCTTTCTTATCGGATGCCTACGTCATACAAAGAACACACCCTCCAAGTTTCAGGTCTCTACGATCAGCGGTTTAGGCTGCGCGTTGATCCGTCAGTCATTCAGGACAAATCATTTTATATGTATAGATTATAGACATACCTTTATACCCGACGTTCTGACCGAGTTGCACCGGTCACAGGCTGTTTGCTTTCGCGATAAAGGTTTAAATGTCTATGATACCTTTACAAAGTAGTTAATATTACGTTATAAACCTTCGATTAAAATGGAACGCGAAAGTTCAGTTGTGTACAGATATTTATTTATTTATTTAAAGCAAACATCTAATGTTAGATATATTTGAGTAGAGTAATAAATAAGTTTTTGTTTCGTTTATATAATTTTAAAATTATATAAACGAAATTAATATAAACGATTAAATATAAACGATATTTAATATAAAATTACAAAAACACAAATTGTAAAAAAAAAATCACGAGCAGGATTTGAACCTGCACCCTTTTGACATACCGGGTCAGGTGCTCTCCCAGTTTAGCTATCGTGGTTCTAACCAGCCCGCCGAAATTATTCAACACTATTTACTTTTTACTTTGAAAGCCAAAGGCACCCATTCAATGTCAACAACTACCGTCGTTAACATCCGATCATAATATGTCATATACGGTACGGTAGATTTTTCAACATTTGTGTTTTTGTAATAAATAAGTTTTAGAAGAATATAATGGTTACAAAAAGGCTCTTAAATTGATACAATCACTTACACAATGTGGTATAAAGTATATTTACTCGATGCAGCAGTGGTTAACGTGCCCGGTCTGCGAGTTCTGAGGTTAAGCAACTTTCGCAAAGGCCGGTCATCGGATGGGTGATCAAAACTTATCATCTCGAGCTCCTCCGTGCTTCGGAAGGCATGTAAAGCCGTTGGTCCCGGCTGCATTAGCAGTCGTTAACAACCACCTATCCGCACTGGGCCCGCTCGGTGGTTTATGGCTCGTTCTCTCTATCCATCCATAGAGAAGGCTCGAGCCCCAGCAGTGGGGACATAAAAATGAGCTGATGATGATATTTACTCACCAAAGTACCTCATCTGCCTCACGTTCTCCCTCAAGGTGGTGGCCTCGTAGCTATCATCCGCTCCCCCCACTATACCTCCCTGGTAGCCGAACGGAAACGTTAACGCGAGCCGGGAGAAGCGCATCTTCAGGTTGCCACGTGGATATTTGTAGGCCTAGGGGGGAAAAATACGTCACGTTACACTTTGGTGCGATAAAGATGCCACGGTAAATTGGTTACACCGAAGACCTGTTCGCGTGGCTCTATGAAGGAAGGAAAAAGATATAATAAAGAAAAAAAGTCTTCGGGGCACTCGCCATGGTTATCATCATATAGTCGACAATAGGCGCTGAAAACTGAAACATCGCAACGAAAATATAAAGGCTCAAGAATCAAGATGTTTGGTGGCCTCTACGTCGCTTTTTTTTTAAAGCATCGAGTAGGCCCCATCCTTAAATATTAACTTGTTAGCGTAACACTACGTTTATAATTAGCAATCTAAAGTGGCAGAGTGCCGACCATATTGGTCGCTGACCGAAAACCATTGGGGTAAACGAGTTCTCGAGTGGAGACCGCGTATCGGAAAACGCAGTGTAGGACGCCCCAGACTAAGTGGAACGACGATCTTGATGCTTGAGCAAGGTGGCTGGCAAGAGCTGGGTGAGAATAGCAGCTCAGTGGCGTGCACAAGGAGAGACCTATGTCCAGCAGTGGACTAATATAGGCTGATGATGATGATGATGTGAAGACCTGGTGGAACATGATCTGGTCATCAAACCTGTTAACATTTAGTAAAGCATGGTAAAACAACTGACCTGGTAAAACATGATCTGGTCGTCGAACCGCATCATGAGTATGACCCTGGACCCTTTGTTCCCTAACCCCACCACTAGCAGTTCCTTGAGATGGTCTACGTCGGTGTTGTGGGACTGTGGGTTCATATCCTCGTCTTCAGCCGCTGCTGTGATGTTGGGGACGGATTCTAGACTGTCCGCCAAGATCTGTGGAGGAAAATGCGAAGGTTTTTGTTAATCCTTTAACGAACACGGTATAAGGATTTCTGTTATTGATTTTCGACTTTATTCCAAGGGAATAAAGTTAATATTAAGGAGTGACACTGTTATATTGAGCATAAGGCTATAATAAAGGAGGATCTCGATGGCGCAATGGTTAACGCGCTCGGTCCGCGATTGCTGAAGTTAAGCTCGCAGAGGCCGGTCATCGAATGGGTAACCAAAATGTATCATCTCTTGCTCTTCCGTGCTTTAGAAGGCACGTAAAGCTGTTGGTCCCGGCTGCAATAGCAGTCGTTAACAACTACCAACCCGTGGGCCCGCGTGGTTTATGGCCCGTTCTGCCTGGGTTCTCTCACGCCATTGCAGTAGGGACACAAAAATAAGCTAGCGTTGATGGAGGTTGATGGATCATTCTCCCTGTGGTTTCCATCTAGGTATAAAAAAAACTTGTCCCCCATCAGTGGGGACTTGAAATGAGCTAGAGATCCCGCGGTTTCCATCCATAGGGAAAGCTCGTGCCCCAGCAGTAGGGACATAAAGATGATCTGGTGATGATGATGATACGATCCACACGAACCATATGTCCCGCACAAGCGTCTCGCACCTAGAAACTCAGCCTCATCTCGGGCAGCGAGTACAGCTGCAAGTTCCCATTGGTCCTGACCACGAACAGCCAGTACGTACGATTGAACTAGGCCAGCTGCCGGCGCTACAGTTTGACATCTCTAACGTATACAATCCACACTTACCCCAATGATATTATATTAGGCAAAAAGGTAGATACGTTACTAGCGCCCCGAAGAACCTATTCAAAGATCATATCAAGAAAAATACTTAATACTTATATACATTACAAAAACACAAATGTTGAAAAAAATTCCACGAGCAGGATTTGAACCTGCACCCTTTTGACATACCAACATTTGTGTTTTTGTAATTTGTTTCGCAACAAAAATTGCGTTAAAATTATATAAACAAAACAAAAAAAATATATAAATAGCTTGCCTACTTCTTAACTGATCTTTAGTATTTGTAAAAATATTATGATCGGGTGTTAATGACGGTAGTTGTTGACATTGTATGGGTGCCTTTGGCTTTCAAAGTAAAAAGTAAATAGTGTTGAATAATTTCGGCGGGCTGGTTAGAACCACGATAGCTCAATTGGAAGAGCACCTGACCCGGTATGTCAGAAGGGTGCAGGTTCAAATCCTGCTCGGGGAAATTTTTTCTACATTTGTGTTTTTGCAATTTGTTTCGCAACAAAATTTGCGTTAAAATTATATATACAAAACAAACACAACTTATATACATGTATAAAATAAATTTTAACTACATATCGCGACGAGTACCACAGAGTGACAATTTGTATACTGTAATTTATATATTGTTTGTATCTCATCATCATCATCTCATCATCATCTCATCTCATCATGTTTCATTATAAGTGAAATGTAATTTCTCTTCGCATGAGAATAAAGATCTTTAAATCTAAGGCATAAGAAGGCAATTGTATCCTTTTCCTCAGTCGCTCTTCGAGAAGACAGGCGACTGAGTCAGTTGACAGTTTCAGTTACAAAATCCCATATTTAGATTTAATTTTCGTTAGAAAAATGCCAAATAACAAACACTAGCTGACTTTTTGTTCTTATTACTTTAATTGCGCTATCCATTTTACACCATTCGACAATATAATCAAACCAATATTAATAGTTAAAATTAAAAATGTGTATCTGTGCTGCCGCTACGTTTGAAATATTACCATAATAAAACCAACATTATTTTGCGGTTGTCTTATAATATCATTGACTTACCCTATGTCCCGCACAAGCGTCTCGCACCAAGAAACTCAGCCTCATCTCGGGCAATGAATACAGCTCCAAGTTCCCGTTGGTCCTGACCACGAACAGCCAGTACGTGGGTTTGGGTTCGGCCAGCTGCCGGCGCCACCAGCGAGACATGCGGCGAGGTACACCCGGGTTCTTGGACTGTTCGGCGAGCATTATCTACGGGGCACAAATTTAAATAAAAGACAAGTTTTATATAAATCGAACAGCTTTTTACGGATCTACTCGCGTTTCTTTAATGGTACATACATACCCTCAAGTCTTACTTCCAAAAAGGCGTAGACACGATCACCAATTTTGAGTGACCAATAGTGAGTATACTCGCCATTCGTGACCCGACGCCACAACAAGCATAGACAATGTAGAGTGACCAATAGTGAGTATACTCGCCATTCGTGAGCCGGCGCCACAACAAGCATAGACAATGTAGAGTGACCAATAGTGAGTATACTCGCCATTCGTGACCCGGCGCCACAACAAGCATAGACAATGTAGAGTGACCAATAGTGAGTATACTCGCCATTCGTGACCCGGCGCCACAACAAGCATAGACAATGTAGAGTGACCAATAGTGAGTATACTCGCCATTCGTGACCCGACGCTACAACAAGCATAGACAATGTAGAGTGAACAATAGTGAGTATACTCGCCATTCGTGACCCGGCGCCACAACAAGCATAGACAATGTAAGGTTCCGACGTCAGTGATGGGTTGCTAGCCGATCGCCCGATTTGTGAGCATCTTGGAACCCTTGTCCCTTCGTCGGCTCTAGCAACATGCACGAGAAGTTAAGCAGCTGATACGTTCTTTTCACGTCCCAGACCAGCATGGCATTATTTACACGTTCATTTAATTTACTTTTATCACGAAGATTCGATCCCTTTGCAGGATCCGTCACGTGGTCACGTGGAGACTAAGCTAGGTGTGTTTGGCACAATAAAAGTTAAGTTAATATAGAGATGGAGTGCAAAACGCCAACCAAATTAAGTAAACTCATGTATCCCTCGCAGCGAACCGCGGAAGCGCCCTGTTCAATATCTGAACGTCCTGAGTTCAATTCTCAGGTCGGGCTTTCATATTTTTCAATGCAACGTCCAGCTCACCACAGTTATATAGGCTATTTACTAAGATAATTTAAAAATGCTGAGATGGTTTGGCCATGTCGAGAGAATGGATGAAGAACGATTGACGAAAAAAGTGTATAAGGCGAGTGTGAATGAAAGTGTTGGTAGGGGTAGACCTAGGCGGACGTTTCGAGATCAAATCAGGGACGTCTTGAAAAAAGGCCAGGTCAAGAGTACCCTAAACCGAAGAGCATGTATGAAGGGAATAATGAAAGTTGACGAAGCGAAACAAGTATAAGGATCGTAGCAAGTGGAAAGAAGTGGTCTCTGCCTACCCCTACGGGAAAGAGGCGTGATTATATGTATGTATGTGTGTATTTAAAAAGTTAAGTTATAGCCTATTTACGGCGCTGTCCCTGAATCCATCCCCTATCATGGAAACTGGTAATGGTTTAATCGCCACGCTTGCCAAATGCAGTTGGTGATCAAGAACTCAGGCTATGCTTCGAAAAAATTCGAACACACATTTTGCCCGACCTGTGAATTGAACGCGGGACCTTCGGGTAACGGGCCGAGCGCTTTGCCGTTCGGCCACCAAGGCGTTTAAAAATTATCTTATCTTATCTCATACTCACGCTGGCCATGGAGGCGGGCGTCTGGTCGCCGCCGTACAGCTGATCATCATCGTCAAGCTCGTACACGGTGCCCGGCTTAAGACCTTCCGCCTTTACGTTGCCAAGCTTGCCTGGTTTGCCTGTGAACTCGCCTTTCACCTGGCCGAACGGAAATTGTGAAACATTTGATAAATCAAATCACGTTTGTTGTATGTGTATATGTTATTTATTTTATTCTGTTTTTTAGTATTTGTTGTTATAGCGGCAACAGAAATACATCATCTGTGAAAATTGTCTATCACGGTTCATGAGATACAGCCTGGTGACAGACGGACAGCGGAGTCTTAGTAATAGGGTCCCGTTTTACCCTTTGGGTACGGAACCCTAAAAAACTATAGTAGTATACTGTAGTCCGCCGTGGTCGCGGTAGGGAACGGCGCGGGCGATGGCCGTGGTTAATACTCTTGCCGCGTCGTATGTCTCCTGTGTGTATATCACCTTTATGGTATGTCCGCCGTGTCACCTGAGTAGAAATGAGCGATGAGATGTAAGCACGTGAGATAAACACGCGACTATCCTCCTCCCCGCCGAGCTTCCATGTTCCGCTATGTATGTTGAGGAGAGCAAAAGTTCGCACGTGTCAAATAATGCTGCAGGTAGGAGAAAAGCAAACAATCTCCCAACATCAGTGGAATTCGCTCTGACCTAATCGCCGTCCATTAGTACCTTGGGATGGAGGAGTCAGCCTGGCGTTTCCCTAGCGTGCCGACGCACGACGCAGTGACGTACCTGCGCGGGCGCGGGCGCGGGCGGCGCGAGCAGGCCGCTGAGGTCGCGGTAGGGCACGGCGCGCGGCCGCGGCGGAACCGCTTGCCGCAGTGACGTACCTGCGCGGGCGCGGGCGCGGGCGGCGCGAGCAGGCCGCTGAGGTCGCGGTAGGGCACGGCGCGCGGCCGCGGCGGAACCGCTTGCCGCAGTGACGTACCTGCGCGGGCGCGGGCGCGGGCGGCGCGAGCAGGCCGCTGAGGTCGCGGTAGGGCACGGCGCGCGGCCGCGGCGGAACCGCTTGCCGCAGTGACGTACCTGCGCGGGCGCGGGCGCGGGCGGCGCGAGCAGGCCGCTGAGGTCGCGGTAGGGCACGGCGCGCGGCCGCGGCGGAACCGCTTGCCGCAGTGACGTACCTGCGCGGGCGCGGGCGCGGGCGGCGCGAGCAGGCCGCTGAGGTCGCGGTAGGGCACGGCGCGCGCCAGCGGCGGCCGCGGCGGAACCGCCTGCCGCGTCGGGGCCAGCCGCCCGGTCAGCTGGGGGCGGGCCAAACACCGTTGAGACCTCGCATCATGAACATTGCAAACGGCTAAGGCCAGTCGCACTTTCAATGCGTTTTAGTACAAATTTTTGCAAGGCTTTTTGAGCAAGCAAATTCAAGATAAAAACATGAATGTATGTATGTAAGGTAACGACATACATAATATTTTTTTTTTGTTTTTGTAAATATCGTAACTTCTATTAAAGCTGTACAGCTTCTTGCGCCGATTCTTCTCCACAGTTAAAAAATCGACTATCTGAAGGGGTAGTAGGTAAAAATATGTTTGAACTATTGCTCAAATTTATTTGAATAAAAAAAATTGTATTTGACTTTGACTATTCGACGAAAGTTGGTGCATGTATAATATGTTAACAGCTTAATTTAAATAAAATAAACATAAAATGTTTTTGTTTTGTTTATATAATTTTAACGCAAATTTTGTTGCGATACAAATTACAAAAACACAATGTTGAAAAAATTTCCACGAGCAGGATTTGAACCTGCAGCCTTCTGACATACCGGGTCAGGTGCTCTTCCAATTGAGCTATCGTGGTTCTAACCAGCCCGCCGAAATTATTCAACACTATTTACTTTTTTTACTTTGAAAGCCAAAGGCGTAATGTTAATGACGGTAGTTGTCGATATTGATTTGGCGCCTTTGGCTACTACGATACTAAACCTCGACATAAAGACATTGATAAGATGATTTATTTGTTTATATTCTGTAACATAAAGTGGCTCACGTTGCCGTCCTTCCCCTTGAACTCCCTGAGCGCGAGCACCAACGCGCGGCCGCACGCCGACACGACGCACACGTAGGGATCCGCCGCGCACGCGCTCGCCGCCGCCCACTCCAGCTGGATGCTCTGGATTTGAACGCCGTCTGGGGAACGTTCAACACTTGTGTACAAACTAAACATTTTGGAAACAGAATTATTCCTTTCATTGAATCAATTAAAATCAATCTTTCACCATTAGAATGCTACATTAGCGCTGAGTAACATAGGCTATATTAAAAAAGAAATTTCCGCCCGTGCGAAGCCGGGACGGGCCGCTAGTGTAAAATAATACTGTTGTGTGTAATCTACACTACTATATAATTCTGTAGGCTGTACATGCAATTTTTCAGACAAATTTTGGGATAAATATTCGTTTTATGACTCCATTACACCAAATCTACGATTTTTGAATTTTTTGTCTGTCTGTATATCTGTATAACTCAAGAACAGCTTGACCGATCTTGATGAAAATTTGTATGTAGTAGAACATGAGATTGTGCAAATGACAGGCTATAAAAAAAATCACAAGTTTAAGCGGGCGGTTGACGGCTCTTGAGGAAAATTTGTATGTAGTAAAACATGAGATTGCACAAATGATAGGCTATATATGATGTTAGTAAATCTAATAATTATTTTGATTAGCATTCATTTATCCATTATAATCGCTCAGCGAAGCAGGCGGGTGACGGCTAGTAACATTATATTACTAATAACTAAAGTATATTTCTCATAAGGAAGGACGTTTTTAGGATAAGTCCACTGTAAATACTACTAATAAATAAATAATACAATATATGCTTATAAAGAATGCTCGCCCCCCAGCAGTGGGGACATAAAATGAGCTGATGATGACGTGGGTACTCACTGCTTAGCAGTCGTATAGCGACAGTGGTGACTTGCAGCATGAACTTATTGTTGCCTAAGTTGCCCGCGAAAACAGTGGGGGCGCCCGTTGCGAACCCCGAGCTGTCCACCTCGTTGATCTCCTGTCCGGTTTGGAGGACCTGTACCAAGGAAAAACTTCTATGAAATTACTTTTAATATTTTTGTTGGAAGCATAACGCTTGCCATTTACTTCATATTATTAAAAAGTACCTGGATGACCGGTATTTTTTTTGGTAATTTTCTAAAAATAAAACCTAGCTTGATCGATTTATCGCCCCCGAAAGTTTCCGAGATTCAGATTATACACGAAGACTTTTTATCGGTGATCAGGACCTACTGATTCCGACTAAGTTAATGTCTGCGTTCCATTTTTTATTTTTTCGTCTGGGAAGTAAAGTTAATAACTATGAATATTAAAATTATGGTCATCCCACTCCTCCTTGTTACAAATAAAACCTCTTCATAAGTACAGGTACAACGATGATAACAAACCTCATTGAAGATTTAAAGTTTTTCATGTTATTTGTAGTAAACTGACAAATGGCAGACAACATAAAAAAAATCACTTCAATTTTCACTTCATAAAAATGTAGGAAGTCCATACATTCTAATTAATTTTGGTTACCTAATTAAAAATACAAAATTAAATGTTGCATCACGGATTTCACAAGCGGCGCCCTCTGTCGCCAGGGAGGCACACTAATAACCAAATTGTATGCTATAAGCAACATATCATAAATAGCATAGATCGAAATAGCAATATCTTGTAGGTTAGTACATTCTGTCTACTATAGAGGCGCTGAGCCACAACTTATAAACCAATGTAAGACCAAATAAACTCTCTTTCTGCACCGACAACGGAGCCTATTATTTCTCCGCTCCCACGACGCAACATTAAATTTATAAAAAGAAACATGTAACTACTATTATTATTGCAATAGGCATCATTTACTTAGTCGGAATCAGTAGGTCCTGATCACCGATAAAAAGTCTTCGTGTATACAGGGTTATTGGTTATTACCAAGCGTAGCGATCCCTTTAAGGGGTGATAGTAAAGATCATTAGCTATCAATTTGCCCTCGGGTAAATGGGGCAAAAATGTACCGATTTAAAAATAAATAAAAATTAATTATATTATTTTTTTAAAAGAAAAGTGGGTCACGCTACTTTAATGTGGATTTAAGAAAAGAACTTACTTATTTAATGGTTGTTTTTGGTGTTTTTAGTTTGCTAACACTCTAATACATAATAATAATACAAAAAGAACAAGAAAAGAGAAAAATAATTTTATTTCGGAATCTGTTCACTGGTTCAATGCAATACAAATTTTCGCTTAAACGTGATCGAATGGCGGAAGATATATGTCCGAGGGTGCGGGCTTCAATCTTTAGAGGATTTTTTATTTCAAAAACACAAATGTTGAAAAAATTTCCACGAGCAGGATTTAAACCTGCACCCTTCTGACATACCGGGTCAGGTGCTCTTCCAATTTAACTATCGTGGTTCTAACCAGCCCGCCGAAATTATTAAACACTATTATTTCTATTATCAATCTAATAGAAATGAGAAGTGAGAAATGATATACCCCCTCAGATATCAGTAAAAATGTGGGGCTTTACTAAGTCCCCACGCGGACTTCTTGAAAGAATATTAAAAGTGACGTTGCACTGTTTTGTTTCATTTGCCAACACTCATGCACACTCACGAACACTTAACGGTTAATTATCCACCATTATTTCACATTAATATTCGACATAACACAAATTTTAGAAAATAAAACAAAACCGCAGACATGGCTCTTCACTTTCCCGCCAAGAAGTCTGAGTTTTATTTTTGATTAATTTCATGATCGGACTATAAAATCTAGATCTACTCACCATACTAGAGTCCTCCTGTGTGAGTATGAGGTACGCGTGGGTTCCGTCCGCATCCTTCTGGGGGTCCCGGTGAGTGTCCGCGGAACCCGGGTCACCCATCACTGTCCACATGTCGATGCATCCTGCACAACAATGTTACATTATCATATCACATTTACATTATTTTTACGGTATCGTTTAATCCCTAGATTAAACCAACTGTGTCAGACCCTGTTGAGTTTGTTTGGCTAGTTGCAACCATTTATCTAATTCGGTAGTCAAAAAACCAATGTTCGAGCAGCATCGTTGTGTTCCGACTATGAATTCTAATAATAAGAGACTCGGCAGTCGAAGCCGAGGCCATATTTATTTATTTTATTTTATTTATTTATTTATTATTATTATTATTATTTATTTATTACTATTATTTTATTATTATTTTTATTATTATTAGTATTATTACACGGGATAGGCCCAATTAGTAGGAGGATCACGGTGTTTACCTCACAGGCTGCAGGCGGTGACGAGGTGATAGCTGCAAGTGGGGACTTAAAATAAGCTGGTGGTAATAATGGTATAGTGTATGTGTGTATCCTCACCCGGCAAGCTGAAAGCGGTGACACGGTGACACGGCAGTACTGCCGAGGCTCCGTTCTTCCCGCGGCCGCTGCAGGCCACCAGCTCGAAGTGGTCGCGAGGTTCCCCGCCGCCCAGAAGATGCTCGCCCAATCGTTCCAGCTAGCCTCTACTAGACTATTCGTAACCCGTCCCTTCCTAGATTCTCTGAGGAGTTCAAGGACGTAACAACCCGAGAGCACCACTAAAGGCTAATACCTCAGTTCGGGTCGTAGGGTCGTGTACCTGATATAAACGTTTGAACCGGGTGTTTCTAATTCTGTCTTGGGCTTATGCAACCGTGCATGTTTAGTGTATGTGAATGTGTAGTGGCATTTTGAGGATTACGGTGCTCTTCTGGCAGGCTGAAGACGGTGACGGTGTGCGGCCATCCCTTCTAGATACCCTCTGAGGATGTTTGATCGCTACAGCTTGTGGCACTTTGAATGTCTCGGCGCCCCTTACAGTGCGGTTACGCTGCAAAGGTGTGTAAGTATCTGCTTGCGGAGCTCACCCGGCAGGCTGAAGGCGGTGACGAGGTGCGGGCGCACGGCGCGCTGCAGCACCGCCAGCGCGCCGTTCTTGCCGCGGCCGCTGCAGGCCACCAGCTCGATGTGGTCGCGCGGTTCCCCGCCGCCCTGCAGCTGGGGCTCGCCCATAGACACGTCGCCGATCGGGCAGATGTTCAGCAGGGAGTCGCATACCTATAGAGAACATAAACCTCACTTGAAACGGTTAAAGGTTTGTAGCATACAATCTCGGAAACCGACCATCAACTCGAGCCTTAGTGATTGTTGATTACGAAGAATATTAAAAAGTTTTTAATATTTACTTTATTTAGAGCTTTTTTTCGCATTATGTGAAGACAATCGCATCATACCCTGTTTACAAGACTTTACTTACTGAAAAGAGCATCTTTGCTACATCTGAATTAGATTCAGCCAATATATCGGAGAATATACCAACATATAGAGTGGTTCGCGTGTTTATTTCGTAAATTAAATTAACATGAATCCGAATGAAGACCCCTCTCCACAACACGTAGATAATTTTCCTTTCCCTTCTCCGCGTTGTAGTTTATGGCCCGTTCTTCCTGTGGTGTTACCATCTATAAGAAGCAGCAGCTGTTGATAATGGTCTACCACCCACCTCGAACACGTAGCTGGTGAGCTGCGTGGAGGTCCTGATGTCGGAGCCGTACACCTCGAGCTCGTCCTGGTCGCTGATCTCGATGACGTTGCTGGCGGCGCAGTCGCTGATCGTGTCCATGCGACGTTTCTTCGCCGCCGGATCTTCTTTCTGTTGGGCCTCTTTGGCGGCTGCTGCTTCTTTCTCTCTTTCTAAACAATTAAAGTAAAAAGTTAAGTAAGTGAAGTAAAAAGTCAAGTAAGTAAAGTACAAAGTAATGTAAAGAAAAAAGTAAAAAATTTTTATTGTAAAAAGTTAAGTATGACATTTCTACAAACTGCATCTGGCTCAATATTTGTCACCGCTTCATGAAACTCATCTTCACCATCAGGTAAAATTGCCGGCTGTATAGCTCCTGGCGTATCTTCCCGCGCCTTATCTCCCCGGGAACCATTTTCCACTGTATGTATTCGCGACGGCTTAAGGGGGTGGTGGTCGCAGCCAGCCCCGTGTTACACGTACATAGTACATACATTTACAGAGATATAAATAGTTGCCTTATAAATTGCATTAACATAGTTCAAACGTTTTGAATACTGCAAAATATTCATAACGATTAATCATGAAACAAAATATATCCAATCAACTAAGTAGATTAATGAAATAAAATTTAATTTGAAACTACAAAAACAATAACCACACAAAAAACACCCAAGCGTCTCACCAGCATCGGAAACGGTGAGATCGACGGTAGCCTCGAGCGGCTTCTCCACGGAGAAGAGCATCCGATTCTCCCTCTCCGTCACGCGCAGCAGCAGCGAGTTGCCGAGCCGCGAGCCGAGGAATAGGAAGTCTTCCTCTATCACGCACATCTACAAATTAAAACTCGTTAGGACAAATAGAACTCGCTTTTGCAAGTGGGGCCACAGCGTAGGACCAACCCTCTTATTGTCTAACTCTAATCTAAACTTAACAATGATATTACCTTTGAATATTTTTCAAGAAAAGTAACTGTACAATGCTCTTGTTCTTGATCGAGCTCAAAGTACGCCCATGCCACTTCCAGTGTCGTTAGTTCTGTATTTGTTGTCGGGGCTACTCGCCGGGGAGCGGTACTTGTACGGACCGCTCCTGGCGGTCGAACCAGAGTTTTAATAAAACTACCTACGTGTTTGTCAATTTTTGTTGATCGCTTTGTTTTTGTGTCGTTCAATGAGTTTTAAAATGTTGTATCTCTCATGTAAGTGAATTGTAAATTCTTTATGAGAAATAAATATTTTTAACCCATAATATTTATTTATTTTATTATATTAGAAGGAGGCAAACGAGCAGACGGGTCACCTGATGGGAAGCAATCACCGCCGCCCATGGACATCCGCAAAACCAGAGGAATCGCAGACGCTTTGCCGGCCTTTAATACCTTTCAATTACACATTTGAAAGCAATTAAAATCTATTTAAACTGTCATGATCAAGTGATCACGGCAATTTAAATATATCTTATTGCTTTGATGATGATGAAGTCATCATCGTCAACCTATACTAGTCCACTGCTGGACATAGGCCTACACTTACATCATGACAGTTCAAATAGATCTGAGGAGCTCGATTGCGCAGTAGTTAACGCGCCCGGTCTGCAAATGCTGAAGTTAAGCAACTTTCGCAAAGGACGGTCATCGGATGGGTGACCAAAACTTTACCACCTTTCGCTCCTCCGTGCTTCGCAATTTGGAAGGCACGTAAAGCCGGCTGCATTAGCAGTCGTGAACCACCAATCTGTACTGGGTCCGCGTGGTGCTTTGTGGCCCGTTCTCCCTATCCATCCATAGGTAAGGCTCGTGCCCCAGCAGTGGGGACATAAAAAAGCTGATGATGATGATGATGATCACTTGCATTAGAGTCATTATTATGAGTAATTCCGTGCCGTCGCCTTCACTAACAGTGCCTTCTGTCTGTCGAAACTGTGGTCGCACCGAGACTGAATAGTCGTGCAGCAAGTGATTTAGGGAATGTGTGAATAAATGAATGAATGAATGAATGAGTGCGTGAGTGAAATAGTGAGTAAGTGAGTGAGTGAGTTAAGAATTGAATGATCCGGTTTAGATAATCGCTGAAAGCACGTATGTGTAAGTTTGAGTCTGTGTAAGGCCAATGAAGTGTCGTTTCGTCACTCGCCGTGTTGGTGAGCACGGAGGCGGCGGCGCGGTCCAGGTGGAAGCTGCGGACGCTGCGCACGGAGTCGGAGAGCAGCGTCAGCACGTACAGCTGGCCGCCCTTGAGCGACAGCGCCAGGCGGCCCGCGCCCAGCGCCGCCACGCAAGCGCCGTCCAGCGTTATGCACACGCCTTCTTGGATGCCTAGCGTATAACAACAATTACATTTGGATTTTTCAAACATGTCACGTTCAAATTTCAAATCCCCTCGATGCCACGCTGAAATTTAGAACGCTGCAGACCATTACATGAGATCAGAAAGAAATAAGACAGGATCTTCGGAATTGGAGAGAGTTAACCGTTTGCCTCGGACGGCATTTTCAGTTTCACCGGTCTTGTTCGGGGGCGGCGAGGAACGTAAACGGTCCCTCGAGCCGTGTGAAACGAATCACTTTCGGAGGTTTTCTAGAGGGTACGGCATCGCGCACTAGAATTCTCCGAAGGGTTCGGATCGGATCGGGCAGCGGAACAACCCGAGAACGCCTCTAAAGGCTCGGACCTCGGCTCGGCTTGACCGGGCCGTGGTGGAGAAGAAAAGCGCCCAGGTACATGTCTGTACCTGGTGTAGAGCGCGTGTGAACAGGTACTTCGTACCCTTGTTCTACGAGTACGGTGTCTTGGACCTAAACTAGTGTGCATGTTTAGTGTATTCTGTAAATGTATAGTGGCAATTAGAGGATCGGGCGGGAGGACGTTCGCAACTGTTATGGGATGTTATGTTATGGGATCGTCGGGGTCATCTAGGACATATCTAGAACGCCTAGATGTGAACCGTCTTGTTGGTGGAAGGCTTCCAACATTATAGTTGGCGGCCGCCACAACAAGCGGGTTAGGGTGGTGGGGGGTGTTATCAAAGTAACGTAGATAGATGGATAGATAGATAAATACTTTATTGCTCACACAAATTAAAACAAAAAACAGGTACATACATAAAATCTTAAAGCTAGCATGGGCAAAGGCGGTCTTATCGCTTTAAGCGATCTCTTCCAGACAACCTTTGTTGGAAACGTCCTTGATACAATCTTTGATAGTGGGAAGATCAAGATCACGGTGTTGGTCTACATTGCGATAGTACCACGGGCAACTCGTGACACCACGCATGAAACGGTTTTGGAGGGTTTGTAAGGGATGCAAATAGGAAGGCGCGGTATGCGAGAAAACTACACTAGCGTAAGTCATTCATGACGTAATGTCACGATGTAAATGACAATCGTTTCACATTTAATTGATTTAATGCTTGCTCTGATTATAATTATGTAATAGTTAGGTTATTGTGACATTTTTATTTAATTTATATTATTCTATCGCATCACATTTATATTCAATACATTGTAATTACATTCGCATGCCAATTTTGGCGAAACATGTATGTACTGCTTAGAATACTGACCATCTGTTTACCATGTTTCGTGTGAATAAATGATTTTTATTTTTAATGATTTTGATTTTTTGACGGGGCGAATGCAAGCTTTGGAAATGGCATCACGCACGTGCGTGTCCCCGTTCCCTACTAAATTCTCCGAGGGGTTCGCATCGAATCGGGACAATACGGGTGTTTACATGGATTAAGATGCGGGCACTTGTTAATAGTACTAGTAATAATAAGTTTTTGATTGCAAGCTATGATGTATTATAGGCGAAACAAAAATAAGATCATAATCATCAGTCTAAATTAGTCCACTGATGGACATTAGCCTTTCCAAATGAACCCCACTGTGCAAGATCCACGGCAAAAATAATACAAATTCATTAAATTAGACAATTTAGATAAATTAAATTTAGATAATCAAGATAAAAACAAATATTAGTAAACATTTTAAAGAAAGAAAGAAATTATTTATTGACGATCGCACAGACATAACAGAAAAAACAATGAATATGAAAACATTAAAAAAAAACTAATAAAAATAATAATTATATAGCAACAAGGAAGGATGAGTGTGTGTGAAGGCCAACTAGGAGCCTGCCTCAGCTTTGTGCCGTTGCGGTGCTGAGAAACAAACACCACCGCAACGACGCTGGTATTATGACAGGGCCTATGGTGAGTGATTGTGGTATTGTGTGTGTGCGTGTACATATAGAGATGATATAATATAAAACATAGTTACATACATATAAATAAAATTATAAAATAATTTAATTAAATTTTTAATAAATAAAATGAAAATAAAATCAATTCCTAATTAATAGTAAAGTACTGGGGCTTCTACTGCAGAGTCAAAGTTACTTAAAATCATCAAAATAAGAATTCAAAAGTATCACAAAAAGTACTTACGTAGTGGAAAGTTGGTAGTGAGTGTCGCTATACTATTCAGGGACACCCCGTACGGCGGCACCGACTGGTTGAGGTAGATCAGCGAGTTCACCGCCATTATGAGGCAACCACCTGGGGGACAGATTCATTCTGTTAGAAATGACTTAATTTAAAATCTAGCATTGAAATGAAACTATTTACGGATATTCTCGCGTTTATTTTATACATTGATTTTAATTTAATTTTTTATCCTGTTGGTCGTCTCAATTTTCACTTGCATATCGTCTTTTTATTTTAATTAAATGCGTTCCATAAAATGTTT
Organism: Eudonia truncicolella; assembly: GCA_949315975.1. Taxonomy (NCBI): domain Eukaryota; kingdom Metazoa; phylum Arthropoda; class Insecta; order Lepidoptera; family Crambidae; genus Eudonia; species Eudonia truncicolella. Next base: position 1,147,520 of record OX438848.1, on the reverse strand, counting down.
TTTTAATTTGTTTATATAATTTTAACGCAAATTTTGTTGCGAAACAAATTACAAAAACAAAATTTGCGTTAAAATTATATAAACAAATTAAAAAAACATTTTATAAATAGCTAGCCTACTTCTTAACTGATCTTTAGTATTTGTAAAAATATTATGATCAGATGTTAATGACGGTAGTTGTTGACATTGAATTGGCGCCTTTGGCTTTCAAAGTAAAAAAGTAAATAGTGTTGAATAATTTCGGCGGGCTGGTTAGAACCACGATAGCTCAATTGGAAGAGCACCTGACCCGGTATGTCAGAAGGGTGCAGGTTCAAATCCTGCTCGTGGAAATCTTTTCAACATTGTGTTTTTGTAAATGCGTTCCGTTTTACGCAAAAAGAGCTAATCGTATATTCTGATCTCACAGTGTGGTTGAGTAGAGTAGATCCGTAAAAGCAGTTTCATTTCAATGTGTAGTATACACGTAAATATAAATTTCCAATCTTTTATGGCAGTGTTGTAAGAGTGTTTGTATGACTACGGGAATGCCGGTGTTACTATAAGGGTCTGTGTATACGTGTATGTGTGTACCTTTGTATCTCTCTATCTATGTTGCGTGAACCAGCATGTTATAATTGACCAATGGCTTCTGCGCACATTCACCGTCTGCAGACTTTCGAAGGGCAGGCCGCCGGTGGCCCAGATAACAGGCTGAGCTGTAAGGGCCTCTGTTATATGAGCGTATATATTAATGCCTGGGTTGTAAGTATGTGTTTATGTTTACGTATATTACGTATATGACTGTGGTATATAACTCTTATAAAACAACCATACACACGCTGTATGGTTGTTTTATAAGAGTGTTGTTATGCCTACGGATTGCCTGTTCTATAAGAGCTTGTGTATGGCTGTGTTTTGAGGGCGTGTCTATATGCCTACGAGCATGTCTGTCTATGTCTATGTAGTGTAGTGATGTCGTGTGTCTGTGTGTAAGCCTCACCCAACGGTTTCTGCACGGGCACCGCCTGCAGGCAGTCGAAGGGTAATCCGCCGGTGGCCCAGATAACAGGGTGCACGCGCGCGCTCATGTTTAAGCTCACGCCCGCCATTGCGCACGTGTCATTACGCACTGCGGTGCGGCTGCAAGGATATTGTATATATGCCTTATTACAATACAAACAAATACTAAAATCATACAATATTGCTTTGTTAAGTTGGTCGTTTGTTCTTGTGCCAAAAGTTGGCGCTGCTTATACAAAGAAAAGTTTTCTTCATCGTATTTTAGACCCAATGGCCCCACTCGAGGACAAGAACAAGGTAATGTTCAGACATATCAGTCAGTCAATCATCAGTTCAGCTCGAAGACGTCCACAGCTGGACAAAGGCGCTGCTTTCGTACAGCAGCTTCCTGAGACCTTTAGCAGTTTGTCTTACCCAGGAAAAGTCCGAACCGGTTCATACAACAGCAGCAGCGTCGGCTCATAGTACCCATGCAGGAACTGTATGTCCAGTATGTTGTCGATCTTCTCATCCAACTCCTTTAGCACTATGACGTAGGACGCCAAAGTTGGAGCCCGCGTCATAGGTTGTGGTGGTGCCTTCAAATGAAGGAACACATATATATCATCATCATAATTTTCATCTTCAGCAAATACAGGCCTCATAATATCTATATATTAATACGTGAAGCATAAACTTTGTACCCCTTTTTACGAAAATTGCGCGGACGGAAGAGTATGAAATTTCGCACACTTATAGTTTATATAGAGAAGAAAAGCAGAATGTTAATATTTTTTTAAATTATGTATAAAAAAAACATTAAATCAATAAAACAAACATTACACACACTACCATAAATTTGAAACACACGCATAATATATGTATTTGACGACACGCATATATACTCTTTTCAAAAATTTCAAAAATGGAAGAGGTGCGGCCTAAATCTGTCATAGCCAATCCAAACGCACATTCTATCTTTTTGAATTTTTCATTGCTTAGGTAGGATATAATCAATCAGTGCAGCCTTAATATAATTACGGTCGAATTTCGACCACTGGGCGACCACTAGTAATATTAGTTCATTGATATATTTTATAGTAAGTAAAGTAAATTGCTTATAACTGTCCCACTGCTGGGGTAAGGCCTCCATCATTGAAATCAAGTCATCATTACAATTGATGGGTAACGGCTTTGGTTTGTTAGTTGGTGATCAGAATTGGTGATCAAACACCCAGGCTATGTATAGATAAATCCGACACACACTTTGTCCGATCCGGGTATTAAACTCGGGATCTTCGGGCCAAGCGCATTGTATTTATATTATATGTTTTATGATTTTTATTGTAAAGAGCAGTAACATATGTTTATAGATAGGGCTCAAATGGGCTCGAATGCAATCGGACCCATACCTATTGGCAATCTGGTGTCAACCTGAACATCTCAGTTCAGTTTAAAGTAGCTCAGTTTAAAGTATTTTCGTCCGGATTGCGAATGGTCATAGGTTAATTGGTTCCTTGTTTTTTTTTTATTTTGACAGTGGAAAACTTGTTGGCCGTGTATTACCGCGCCCGGGGAGGCGCGGATATAGGTTAGTCCTACCTGAGGCTAGTTTCTATTTAAATATAAATAATATAAATAAATATTTAGACATTATCTATCACATACATTGCTCTGATCCCAAGGTAAGTAGCTAAAGCACTCGTTTCATGGAAATCAGAAGAAACGACGGTACCACAACCACCCAGACCCGACACAATATCGAAAAGTTCGTTTTCGACATTGACCCGACCGGGAATCGAACCCGGGACCTCAGAGTTAGCGCCGCTTAAAGTCCGGCGAGCAAGCCACTCGGCTCGTCGTCAAAATATATCATTACAGATACAACATAACAATTGAAAAGAAACAAACTTACATTCTTTTTCATGTCGCCAAATGGTTTAGCGTCCAGCGGGTCGCCTTCCTCAGAAGTTATGTCTTTTCTGAACGGCAGCACTGCCAGCTTCTTGCCGTATAGCAGCATCACTGCGCACCGACACTCGGGATCTACCCTGACCCATGGTATGTGGGGATGGGTGGTCCAACCACCCTGAAATAACAGATTTTACACTTTTAAACTTTTGCATTCTATTAATGGCGTTTAACGCAAACTACTGGTATGTTTTGGTGTGTTTGCAACAACAAACCTTTTAGCTATATTTATGTACATATACTAGACATTATGTTGGTCTTAATCTAATACAACCGTTTTAATTAATTGTTTACTCATTATTTTTATTTTTATTACTTCTTATGTTTTTTTGTGATGCTTCAAACAAACATTGTCATTGAAATGAAACAATATTTACGGATCTACTCGCGTTTATTTTACACATTAGTTTTAATTAATGTTTATCCTGACGTTTCGAACCCTTTGCAGGGTCCTTGGTCACAGGGAGACTGAGGTGTTGGTTGTCTCATAATTAGTTAGTAGCTTGTATACCCTCATCTAAATTTAATCAGGTACATTCCGTTTTACGCAGAAAGAGCTTACAGTATCTTTTGGTCTGGCAGTATGGTGTTGGGGCTGGGATTTAATATTCTGTATGATGGGATCCCAGGCTGGTGGTAGATTCCAACCATCTTCTCTATTAATATTAGGATGTTTTTTAATTTCAATAGCCTCGCGTATCATCCTAGGGACGAATCGTTGTTCTCTGGCGAGTATTTGTGGTTTATCAAATAATTGTCATAAATAAATTTTAAAAAAGTTTAATAAGTAATAATAATAACATTTCTTTATTTCAGGCCCACATACAAATGCCTAATAGTATAACATTACATATCTAATGAAACTCTTATAACATTGAGGATGGAGTATAGTAAATAAATAAATAAATAGGATGAATTAAGTAGTTAGTAAACACAAATGTCAGAACCAAGAAAGATTTAAGAAAAAACAGTACTTTGGAATAGCTAGCTTTGACCCAGTAGTATTTGTATAACAGTTTTTGATAAAACCCACCAACTCTAAATTGAGTCAGTGTGATGGCTTATAGCTAAAACTTCCTATATGCAAGAAATAGTGGCATATTTATAGCTTACAATAATATTGACAATCATTAGTAAAACTATAAAGAATACCTTCATGTCATCTTCCTCAAAATAATGCATGCTCAGTGTAATCAAATTGTTTGTCTGCGGATCGTACTGTAGAACAGACAACTTTGCTTCCCTGAATGACACCAGCAGCAGATCACGACCAGCACTCGTGCAACGGACTGATGCCATAGACATCACATTGCCCCACAAAGTATATGATGCGAGGCATTCTAATTTCATTTTCGGGGGTATAGGTTGGCCAGCTAAAACAAATAACTGAAATTAGTTTTATTTAGTTTTAGCAAACATTTCAAAGAAGCAGTAACCCAAAAACTTGGGTTACTGCTTCTACTGCGCGGCAGAATTAAAGTCTGAGTATTAAAATAAATTTGCCAGATAACTGCAAATATCTAACCAGCATTGACTTCCTTGGTATGTCCTTCGGGTAGGAGCCGAAACACCTTGATAATGTTGGCTCCAGCGGTGACCAGGCACACGTCATTGTTGTTGAAGAAGTAGCAGCTCACGGCATGCTCGATGCCAGTAGCTGGATGTGTTTGCCGGCAAATCGAAAACATATTAACAAGTTACGTGCACTGATACAGGTTATGATGATCGAGAACTTGTAAGTTCTTTAACATATAATGCTTATTTAACTAAATACATTGAAATATACACAAATTTATGCATTTACGCGTCTTTTAGGACAAAGTTATCGTCAAACAGAAGTAATATTTGAATTTGAAAATAAGAGAAATATGACAAAAAACAAAACAAACGCTTCGGTCAGCTTTTTTTTTATTTCTGTGTCTAAATATTTATTAATGGAGAAGGCAAAGAGATCTATCTAGGGCATACAGCCTTCTCTTCAATTAAACTTGCTTATTTATAGATGAAATGATGAAACTTTACTTCTACAACGTTAAGAATTCTTTAATAACTATTACTATAAATTGCTTACAATAAAAAAAAGTAAAAACAAATAAATGTTTACTTCGTAAGAGTGACCATAATCTAACAAACTTTGATTAGGTATATACTTCGACTAATGTTATATATATACACGTCTATAAAATAAAAGCTAACAAATATACGCATGGTCGCATGGTATTGATAGCTCATTCACATTCTCAGTTTGCTTAGAGCTTGCAATAGTAAGTTTTTTTTTTTTTATATACTTAGCGCGGCAAATGACTCCACACCACCTGATGTTAAGTGGAAATGGAGTCCAGACGCGAAGACAACTGGTGCAGCGTGAAAACAACGCAGCATCAGTCAACTTCACTCTGCCGGCCCACGAGGTGCTTCTTCACGCCTCGTTTGAAGGACCCCATATCATAGGAAAGAGGGAAAACGTGTGCTGGTAGACAATTCCATCTTTTGGAGGTGCGACACAGAAACGAGTCACCAAAATGTCTAGCTAGTGCGAGTTTTATTCACCATTCTATCGTGTTTACGAAAACGAGAAATTGTTTTGCAAAATTGCTGCTCCCTTATTTGAGTGAGTGACACTCTAATCAGCGAACAAAAACAACCGATTTGTTAATAATAGGGGTTAAAGTATGAAATTGCCGTTTTATTGTATTAGGTACTTCGAATTGACATAGAACTTTAGCGAGTTGTTGGCGTTAAGTATTTGGCCGTTGCTTTAGTGTTGGTTGGTGGCTGTCACTTGGCGATACTAGCGTTGCTGCGCGTGTCGTGCGGAGAGAAGTAAAACGCAGGATTGTCAGTTGTAGAATGCATATTTTATTTGGGTTACTAGTCCTTTATATAACAATGGTTGCACGTGGTAATAAGTAAAGAGAATGCACGTGGTAATAAGTAAAGACAAAAGCGCTGCAGGCGCGCGGCGTTAAAGCTTCTGGTGCTGGCGCGAAGTCTCGGCTCGAGTTCGATTCCCAGCGGGGGGTAGGTATACATACATGTTTGTAGTACAAACTTTGTATCTAGTACTTGGTTTGCTTGGTAGTAGAGCTTATTATAAGTCCGCAATTGTCATTACAACTATGTTAGTAACGTTGGTGTGTTCCGTCCGACAGTAAGAGATAAGATTTTCAGCCAGTTTCTCAGCTATTGAGGAATCTGGGTGAAGGGCGCTTACACCTTCGGCCTTATCATAACTTAACATCAGGTGAAATTAAGGCCAAGTCCAAGTACTCACTCGTAAGGAATAAAAGTAAAGAAGTTTCGGTCCTCATTAGATGGGATCAAATTATAATCTTGCAACTTGTATCATACGCCTGCACATTCGACTACTACAGTCGAATTTACTCAATGGACTTTAAACTTTTTGTCTATGGCGTATTGTTGAACATTTATCGAAGCAATTTAAGAGTTTTGGATAGTCTGATGAGGCGCCTTTACAGTTAAAGTTGGGAGATCGGATCATACATAGCATAGCCCACCGCGCTGAGCAAATGCGGAAAGGTAGGTTTTGATGACTACGACAACAGCGGTCAACGGCTTTTTACGTGCTTTCCAAAACACAGGCAGGTCACGAGATTTTTTAATTAAATCTTTTTGGGTTTTTAGCATAGACCTGTGAATAATACAAAAGTTTAAACGAAGATAATATATTTATTTGGATAATCACCTAAAATTAATACATGAGCAAAACATAAATCTAGTCTTGTTATCTAAATAAATCTAAAAACTAAATCCAAATAAGTAAATAAAATAGATTGTAAAAAAATTCAAGGTAGCATAAATTAAATTCGAATAATTTAAACAAACGACAATCAAAATACAATTTCTCTGGTGCTACGACGATCTTAAACTGAATAGTAACTTACAAAACCTAAACTAACTCTGGACCGGTCAGAGTTTGAAGGCCTTCATAAACCCGGGTCCAATCCGGTCCAGAGAGTTACAGTTTGCCATACAAATGTTCGTTTTCGCTAATATTATCGAATGGCATACATCATGAATATTTATTTCACTATTTAATCGAATTAACTGCAATTATCAAGACTATGTTTTGAGCCTTAGTGCTTAAATGTTAAGGTTTAATAATATAGAAAAAAATAATCCTACCATTTACTAACAAGTTGGTTTAACAAAGGGGTTTGCGTAAAAGTGGCTTGATTTTCAAAGTCTGCGGCCACAAACGAAATTTTTGTATTGGATAGAACTAAAAATATAAAAAAATATATATTAAGGCCATATATCTCCAAAGTGCATCGAAGCCAAGATATTATTTTTTTTAAATGTTATAATCAAAAATTCATATTATTGAATCTTATGTGCTTTTTTGTATGAACTGCTGTCTAAAACATACCATTTAAGTTAATAACGGATTAACAGACCCTTTTTGGTATTGTCTGACCGCCTCAGCCAATCATATCACGTCTTTCGGTTACCTGCGCACGAGAGGCACAGTACTTTGTGCCGCCACCGCCACCTACCGCTCTTACCCCCGCGCCCGTAATGTATAAACCTTTTGCATTGGTCATTAAATAAATAATTATAAAAAATGTTTTATGTTTCATTTGATGTCTGTTGATGACAACAACATGAGAATCATCATTCATGAGAATGTGAAGTACTCGTATATTCTGCAATTAATTAAAAAACTTCAATCAGGCATTCGTAAGTAGGTACTCTACATCAAGTTTTTGATCTGTTTCTATTTTTTTCCATTAATGTCGGCTTTTAGAAAGCATTACTACAATACTAAACATGTATAATAATCTCAGGAGATAATATTGTTAGCTTTCATGTCATGACTTTTGTTATAATTCAAGATCAAATATCTTGGTTTCGATATTACTTATAGAACTATTACTTTGCTAAGAACAATTCACATATATATTATAGTACTATCAAACAATCATAATTAGTTCAGTGGCCGCTGTAAAAAAAATCAAGCCAACCTCCATACAAAATTACCCAAACCCCTTTGCAACTAGATGGCACAAGTGGTTAAAATTAACTCGATCAAACAATGAAACACTCACATAAGGCTATAAGCAGACACACGCACAGTTCAAATATGTTTTCTGCGAAACAACACAGCAAGAGCAATACGAAGCAATCTTGAAACTACCCAGAGGGCATAGACAAGTGGCATAACGCTAATAGAAATGGAGGAGAATGAATATTATCGTATGAGATTGATATAGGCCAACGATAGTAATCTCCTAGATAGTAGTAGAAGGTAAAAAATGTATGGGCGATTCAAAAGTCGAAAGTCAAAATTCACAAGTCAACATTTTGACTTTTGACACGTATAAATGACGTGCGATTGACTTAGGGTAGTGGCACCAATGCTCGGCGGGAACCAGTGATCGACATTTTTTCCCTTCTATCATTGAAAATAGGGGTCAGCACTGATTTTAGTCTAACAACAATTGAATACAGACCACCTGCTTCCTAGCTGTCCCCGCCCGATCCTCTAAATGCCACTACACATTTACAGAATACACTAAACATGCACACTTGTTTAGGCCCAAGATCGTACTCGTTGAACAAGGGTACGACGAGCCGGTTCACACGCGCTCTATACCAGGTACAAACCAGCCACCACCACGGCGCGGTCAACCCGAGTCGAGGTCCGAGCCTTTAGAGGCGCCCTCGGGTTGTTCCGCTCCCCGACCCGATCCGAACCCTTGGAGTCTAGTAGGGCACGGGGACACGCCTTAGTGCGTGATGCCGTTCCCTCTAGAAAACCTCCGAGGTGATTCGTTTCACACGGCTTGAGGAACCCTTTAAGTTTCTCGCCACCCCCAAAAAAGTCCGGTGAAGCTAAAAATGCCGTTTGAGGCAAGCATCTCTCAAAAAAATAATAATTTCTAGCTGTCATTCAGTAAAATTTAAATGAAAATCTGTGTTATTTTTTGGCAAATAAAACGGTTTCGAACCCTGGACTTAAAGTGGCGAGCACTAGTGCCGCTACCCTATTGTCTATTCCATTCTATTAACGTTATGGTGGAAACTGACCGGAGCGATCATCGTTAACGTTTCATTCGCGGCGAGTTCGATACGTCATTGCTGACTGGCCAATCACAGGGCGGAGCGAGCGGTGAGCTGCTCGGCTCACTGTACTGCCTATGCGAATGCTCGCATCGTACATTTAACGTTACGATGATACGCTTCGGTCAGTCTCCACCATTAACCACTTGTTTAGGGAAATCAGTGAGTTTCGCAGTAGGTATATCAGTGCAATGTATGTAGGTATAATAACGTATTCTGGCATACATTATTATACTTAGGAACTCAAAGGAATGAATTTTAAAAGATCATGTGTGTCAAGTCTTCAGATGTAATATAAAAAACATCAATATATCTAATTAAATCAACCATTTCATAATTTGTACATCAAATTGGAACTTTTAATGCCATGTCTTTAATCATAAACCAGTAAGCACTTTTTAGCAATGAAAATTTTCAGGCAATTGGATAATCTAATATTATCTTATGAAAACAGCACTTGAAAAAGACGACTGTCTTTTTTGGTGAAACTCAAACCCTATCAATATGAATAATATTTAAATTATATGAAAGCTTATGAATGCAAAATAACAATTTAAATATAGTTAATTTCTGATGTTTCTAAGTAGGGCTGTTATATGTAAAAATTCTCAACTAATAATTGTCACTGTTATGTAAAATTGTTTCCATATTCTTCATAAGTATATGTAGAGGGTAAAAAGTTAGGATAAACATTTTATAAACTTGTAATAATATCTACATTTAAAAGGATGCTCTAAAGGCATACATTATCTTCACCGTCTGCTCCAATATTTTCTCTGTAACTCTAATATTACTGTTTTGAATTGCTTTATTGTATGCTTCATTGTACCTTGTTTAAAGAAAAAGTTCTGTTTTCAAGTGTTAAATAGCTAATCTGTTGATAAAATTTTTTTTGGTATGTATGTTTACTCCAAAACTCTAGCAAATATTAGATAGCGATCATTAAAACTATCAACAACAATTAAAAACAATAGTTACAGAGATAGTCTTGTTTTTAGAGCACATTTCATTCAATTACCTTTACATACAACAGTGGAAACACAAAAATAATAGGGAACAAGAATTAAAACTATTGTTACAACGTGACAAATAAATCTATTGAAATTGTTTTACCATCATCACGGGTATAAAACAAGCATTCCATATGTCCATAACAAATCAGTCTTCTTAACAATTTTGAGGTATTACAAACTTTTATCATATGATATTAACTGTTTTTAAACCTAGCTTTGGTTTACAATTAGTGAACCATTTAGAAATTAGTCAAATCAATGTCATTTCTCTAATTTTGCTACTTGTTACCTTATTTTTAAATTCATTAACGAGTAACATATTACTTTGTTATATTGGATTAAATGCCTGCACTTTTATTTGCAAGAAATAATGTCACTCCCACTCACAATAGATTGGCTGTTCAAATGTAGGGCAGCTGTTTTAAATTAAAAGTTAACATCATAGTTTACAAGTTCATAAACCCATTCTTTACTATGTTGATCCCAAACTACCCACTCCACTCAGCTGATCTGCACATATCCTCCAAAAGCTGATCAAATTCTAGTACAGAACTCTCATACATCTCCAGATCTTTGGACAAATCCTCATTCACCATTTCAACTTCGTCATTCTGCAGTGAGTCATTGTCTTTCGACTTTCGAATCACGTCTTCAGAGAGTTTTAAATGGGGTGCATTGAAAAAGTCCTTATAAAACTCAGCTAGTTCTCGTATAGGATGGTTGTCGGCGAATGGGAAGTAAAGCAACTTTAACGGTGGCTCAGTCTCGCTTCGAAAGCCAGAGAACTTCTTGGGCGGCGACTCAGAGGACGTCGGGCTCTTCGATATGACGTCAGCGTCGACATCCAAGTCCTGAGTGCTCTTCGTCTCGACGTCGATGTCATTAGGCGGGTATTTCTGCTGGTGCGCGTTGCATTTAGGAATGGGTATTTTCGCAAGAAACTCCTCAAAAGCCTGCCGCACCAAAGCTTCGTCTACAAACGCCGCAAATCGCAACGGCCTATTCAAGTCTATAGGCCTTAGAGGTTTATATTCCTTCTCTTTCGCATCTTTGGATTTCTTGGACTCAAATATTACATGTTTCGGACTCAACTCAAAATGGTCACTTTTCAGTATTAAGTCTTTGTTGTTTTCCGATCTGTTCGGTGATATTGAGAAATTAGTACGGTAAGCGACCGAGAAACAAATGCCACCCAACGGTGTCTTCAGCAAGCCCGCTTGTATCTTTTTAACATTCTCTCCTAAAGTTTTAAATTTAGGTTCACCATTGTAGACCCGGTAAAAAATGGTAAAAGATTCTGTTCGTTGCTTCCGAGACAAATGATATGCAGGCGTTATTCTAGTTATCGTAATCAAAGATTTCAACAATATACCCATACGAAAGTATACTGTGTTCATAGCCTTTAATGAAGTATCGAATTGCGTTTCGTCCAGCTCAAGAGTCCACAATTCGAGTACCATCTCGTCTCCATCTTCCGTTTGAACTGATATTTCGACGTGCAGCTGAGATCTGATTGTTTCCAACACTCGGTCGGAGGGCAGAGCGTTCTTGGTAGCTTGGTTGACTTCTGGAGAGTCCGGTATTTGTAGGTTGAACCAATCTGAATCGTTGGACACAGGTTTGCTATAAGGTTCTATTTTGACACCTTTCCTCGATTCTACTATCACTTGTATCCCTTTGTACGCTAAGAACTTCGTAAACTTGGTGAATTCATTTTTGTCACTGATGTTGGAAAACGCGACGTCCGGCGCCATGATAGTGCTTAACACTATTTACATTGATATATTAAAGTTGATTTAACATTGATGTCCAGTATGGTCGTTAGTTTATTCTTCGTCAGCAATGCAGTTTTCAACAAGATTCCTTAGATTGGGGTTCTCCATCGCGGCTGCAATGCGCTCTTTGTCATTGATCTGCTTGTTGACTGAAACAATTAAAAGTACATTAACACTAGCTGATCTAAATTACTACACATCATCAACATCATCATCATCAGCCTATACTAGTCCACTGCTGGACATAGGCCTCTCCAAGTGCACGCCGCTGAGCACGATCCGCGGCTCCTCTTAGCCAGCTCTTTCCTTGCCTTGCGAAAATTGTCTCTCCACCTAGTCTGAGTCTACGCCGATACCGATACACGGTCTCCAGTCAAGAACTCATTTACCCCAACGGTTCTGCAACTAATATAGCCGTTGACCATTGGCTCTTCAAACTTGCTACAAATAGCTAGCTTATAATACGGTCCACAGGCTGGAAAAAGCCACCACCATTGAAATTACCAGGCTTGACAAATGCGGATTGGTGATCACAAGCACGTATAATGCGAACAACACTTGACCCAACCTCCAGGACTCCAGGGCCTCCGTAAATCGGGCCGAGTGCTTTCTCACTCACTCAGCTACTGAGGCCAGGATTTAAAGTATGAATCAGTATTTTCATAATTTACAGTTTACTTCTTATGAAAACTTGTTTGATACTGTGGCGGCGTCACCTACCGCATACGCCGCACATTATTCGCACCTCCAACTAACATCCGTTGGACCCCGAGCTATACCACCCAGCTCGGAGGAAGATCTTTCCTTTGGCCTTCCTCAATGTGGCATTCCCTCTACCGTTACCATCCTATAATACTTAAGTTATTTTATTTGCTATCGTCCATATGGCATGTTGTTAGCACCTGTATTTGAGGTAGCACTTATCATTGGTAACGTGGCATTGTATACTGATATAAGCAAACACTTATCAGTGTTTGCTTTGTACTGAATAAACACATTAACACTTCAGCTTTATATATTCTTCATGTTACAAAAACACAAACGTTGAAAAATTTCCACGAGCTGGATTTGAGCCTGCACCCTTCTGACATACTGGGTCAGGTGCTCTTCCAATTGAGCTATCGTAGTTCTAACCAGCCCGCCGAAATTATTCAACACTATTTACTTTTTTTTACTTTGAAAGCCAAAGGCACCCATTCAATGTCAACAACTACCGTCATTAAAGTCATTTTTTTTTTCGCAACAAAATTTGCGTTAAAATTATATAAATAAAACAAAAACATTTTAGATTCTTCATGATGTGAAGCAAATTATTGTGATCTGCAGCTTCGGCACATACATTAGACTGGTAATGATGAGATCATTAACATGCAGAAGTCATTATGCCAGTCATTAGCAGGAACAGTTATATTGAAAAGTAATAAATGGGCTTGATCTATAGAACAAAAGAATACTTTGTTCAAATGTTATTGTAATATACTACTCATCAAAAACGTAAATGTGAAATAAGAGCCAAGTTTAATATTATGATATATGCCTTGGTTGTTGACTTCAACAACAAAAGAATTGAGATAATTATCTAAATGGGTGCCAAGTTCAATGGTCAGTCCTGAAATTTATTTATAACAGTCATTTATCTATCCCTATGCAAAATTTCATGATGATCGGTTGATTAGTATTACGTGATCAACAAATAAACAAACTTTCTTTCGCATTTAATATTATAGTAAGGATGAAAATATTGAAATTTAAAATAATTTTGTATTTTTTCCACTAAGCTGACAACACCGACAGGCGACGGACGAGTGACTGTGCACATTTATCAGTCGCCGATAGTTTGTTTCCAGCTTAAGACTGCTGTTCAGAATGATATAAGTTTCAGACTGATTTAGATATATTTGCTGACCATTAGTTGCTGCCCAACTAGCATTTTTTTGCTAACAAAAATAAGAATACTTTGCTTTCCGTTTAAATAACACCTATATTTAAATAACCGTTTGAGGTGTGCTTATGAAATTTGGAGCACATATGTATCTCGCAAGTCTCAATATATGAGCTAAAGGACATTACCAAGGCTTGGACCAAGTGCTGCTGCCTAAGAATGTGAGTTGGTCCAGTGGTAGGTACTGTAGCATTAACATGAACTATAAAAACATATTATGAAAAAAAATTGGCCCCAGGAAAAATAAATAAATCCCAGTTTTTCCACACACGGTGCTGCTTGTTAGTTCTGTTAGCTTAAACTTGGCTTGACACACTAAATTGTAATGAGGACTTGGATATATCATGTATGACATAATTTGTTAGCAAACGAAAATTGTCCTCTAGTAGCAGTCTGCTGCTACTGACTTGCTGTGCCTTCATCATTGAAATCTAGTCATGCCTACAATGTGTTGAATGGATATCTCATTAAAATATTTTGTAGCATCAATAGCCACTCAGAAATGTATACATTGGTTGAATGAGAGAAATTTTAGTTCTTTAGCCATGAACAATTAGAAATGATGATGTGAACCCACATTTCACACAAGCATAATCAATTTAGTTATATTGCACTTGCTGAAGGTCAAAAAGAACAATAACAAAAAGTAAACAGCATTAATGTATAATATGTTTACATTATTATAATACAGCACCACACACTGTTATCTAACTCTGCTATGTAATAAATTGTAGATGACTTTTTTAATACCTTATTTGACCTCCTTGGTTGAGTGGTTTGTGCACCGGTTTTCATGGTGTCGCCATCTCTGAGGTCCCGGGCTCGATCCCCGGTCAGGTCAAATTAGAAATTATTGTTTTTACTAAATTGTCTCGGGTCTGGGTGTTTTTAAGTATATATTTTATATGTATTTAAGTATTTTAAGTATGTTTATCAGTTGTCTATTAACCATTTTAACGAGTTTCATAACAAAGCTTTTCTTGGGCTAGATAATTGGTGTGAGTGTAGGAAAGTTTAAGTTTGATAACATTTGGTTCAATCATACCATTACATCATCGTCAGGTTAGATGACCTAGAAAGTGCATATTGTTATTCAATAATGAAGTAGTTAGGTATGATGGGTGGCTTTTAAGCTTACAGCTGCAGTAAATACCAGACACAATAGAATTTTAATTGTTTGGCGCCATGGATCCACTTTCGGCATACCAAAGTGTAAAACATAACTTACAACATAATTAGGGATGACTTTTTAAAAATTTGAAATTATTATTGGCAATGGCAAAGAAACCATTATTAATTAATTAAATATGAAAAAAAAGTAAGCAGATTAAAATATGATGTGTTAACATATGTCATTTCTTATTCTCGAGTAGCATATTCAAAGAACTGCCGTAGATCATAACTTTGTTAATTAATCATAAAGAAAATTCTATTTATATTTTATTGGTGCAAAGTTAACTTCCTCTGTAGTTGTAAGACCACAAGCCTTAGATCAGAGTCAAAGAACACAGCTTGGATTCTAGCAATTATATAATGTAAAGCTTGGCTTGGTTGATAGAAAGGCTTGATCTAGTTGTGCCTGGCTACCATCATGTAATATTCTAATCAAAGTTAATTACGGCAATAAAGTAAGTCAGAGGTAAATAAGATAACAAAATTAGTTTTGAGCTGTTGGTAATGTCAAATAATATATTAATAATATAATTCTTTATTGCTTACACATGTGGTACATAATACAAACAAATGTACTATATATATGTATGTATGTAACACAAATGTGTTTACATTTCCAACTTTATCACTACCTACTTACCAACAGGTGAGATGTCAGAGTCACTATGTTAAGTTTAATCAAAATATAGTCTACTAATTACAAAAAACACAATGAAAGTTGTAGATTTGAATTTAATAATTACTGACCTTGCACTCATTAATGTAACAATCAACATTCCAAACAAACACCTTACAACACATGGAAAAGTATGTAATGTGCAATAGATAGATTAAAATAATAAATATGTGCACTTTTAGCAGTTTCAAGATTTCACAAGACCATTATTTAACACGATTACGTCAAGTAAACAGAAAATGTATATTGATAATGAATGGGTAGATTCAATGTTTGGAAAATTAGATTGACCTTTGAACTTTACTCTTTATCGTTATTATTTGGTTAAAACATACAACTTAAATACAACAAGCATATCTGTAAGATAACATACTTTCATCTTCAGTTGTATGAGCTCCTTTCTTGATGTAAATGTCCAGCTTGACAGGATGATGGATGGATCGTTGTATTTTTACTCTAATGCACAGTCCTATGAGCGTCGCTAGCGAGCAGTGAGGCACCGTAGGATTATATTCCACCCTCAACACTGGAACTTTGTCTGCTGTAGGCTCCTTAACGAAAATGCCTTCTTCATAAATGACCTTCAAATCTTCGAGAGTACTCGGCTTCTCCGGATCTCTTATAGTCCGCAAAAAGTCTAAAACACCACAACACCGGTTACAATCACAATAAATGTCAAATAAAACTTCCAAAACCACACAAAGTATAGTCAAACAAACCGTAGATTGTTTCTCTTAGGTCATTCTCGTCTCTATATCCCAGCTCTTGTAGTGTCGCACTTTTGTCCATATAAGCAGGTTGAGCGAGTTCCACTGGTGACTTAGAAGAATTATTTAATGAAAGTTTAGAGAAAAACGATATCATATCGATAATTAGGATCACAAATAACACCAACACCACTACCTATACTTATACTCTTTATTATCGAGAAGCGGCCATTTTTTAATTTTTTTAGTGTAATTCGTTCCCAGAAGAACCGGCTAAGGTCATAAACCATGCTGCCATGTCATTAGTTTCTTAATTTCATTAGTTACTTCTTTGTTACTTCTCCTGTCTTGTTTCCTGTATGATGATGATGATGAATGATAATAGAAATGAGAAGTTAGAAATTTAGAACCCCCAACCCCAACCCCTCGAGTATCGAGTGTGGGGCTTTACTAAGTCCTCACGCAGACCTCTTGAGAGAATTTGAAAAGTAACGTTGCACTGTTTTGTTTTATTTGCCAACACTCATGTACACTCACGAACACTTATAGATATAAGGCATTATTTTATTACAAAGGGTACAGTCGCGATCTAAAGTATAATGAAATAAACGAATTTCTTCGAACGATATTCTTCTTTACTTTGAAATAAAGAACAGGTAAGAATTATGAGATATCTAGTGTACCTATTTGCAAGTCAATAATGATCAAGTTGCAACAAGTTGAACAAAGGACTTCTTGGCGGGAAAGTGAAGAGTCATGTCTGCGGTTGTTTTATTTTCAAAAATTTGTGTTATGTCGAATATTGATGTGAAATAATAATGGATTATTAACCGTTAAGTGTTCATAAGTGTGCATGAGTGTTGGCAAATGAAACAAAACCAGTGCAACTTTACTTTTCAAATTCTCTCAAGAAGTCCGCCGAGGAATTAGTAAAGCCCCACCGGCCCCCACATCTTTACTGAGATACTCGAGGGGTTGGGGGGTATATCATTTCTCACTTCTCATTTTTAGTATCATTCATCATCAATCATCATACTGACTGGAAGGAAATATTATATATTTATGTATTACTTGTAAGAAAAATTACTTTGACACTGGCTAAATGTGCTAATCGCACGAAGCCATCGACTAAAAGAAAGAAAGAAAAAAGTTGAACAGTCTTCAGTTTTTAATTTTTAACTGTTAATATAACTAAATAACGACGGACGTTAAGGTCTGGATACATCAATACAGGATACCACTAGGTAGTTATTTATTATTTACAATATACCTATTATTGAATATACCTATTCAAAACTTTGTTGTTATTTCAAGTCATCAGTTCAGTTGTCGTTTTTTAGTTTGAGAATAATTTACATGGGCTCAGCCTTACGACAAGCAACACCAAATATTTGGTTATTTTTTGTGAGTAGGGGGTACTAAGGTATAATTTACCAAAATATGAAGGTGCGGAGTGCATTAGTTTTTAAGATATTTTTTTAGGAAACACTTAATTTACCATTAAACTCCTGTTTTTGTTTTAAAGTTCTCTCATTATTGATAATGCAATATTACAAAAGAATTTATGTCCATACATACAGCCGTTTTATTATTTTTATTTTCTTTGTTTGGTATTAGAAAACGGAGATAACGTAAGGAAACAAATAATAAGTACAAAGTAATTTTATTAATTGATTTTTAAATTCTTTTACTAGTGGTGAGGAAGGAATTGTGGTCAGCATTGTCCGTGAACGGTGTGAGCAGTGTCCTTATACGAGCATTGCAATCTCTTTAAAAGGATTCTAGTGCTTGTGTAAGGATAAACGGGGCATACACTGAATGGTTTAATATCGATAAAGGTGTTAGACAGAGATGTGTAGCGTCACCGTGGCTGTTTAATCTGTTCATGAACAATTGCTTGACAGATATAAAAGAGAATGAAAGTGGGTTGAGAATGAATGAGTTACTCGTCAAATGTTTTCTCTATACGGATGACCAAGTACTACTTGCGTCTTCGGCCGAGGAGTTGCAGGAGATGGTAACTGCTATGGGTGGAGCTTTTGTTAGAAAGGGAATGAAGATGAATGTAAAGAAAAACGAAAGTGATGGTGTTTGAAAGAGATGAGGCAGTGACAGACTGCAATATCGTGATAGGGGATGAACAAATTGAACAGGTGAATGAGTTTGTGTATCTGGGTTCAAAGTTTACAAGAGATACATACAAGAGGTACATGCCTATAAGAGGGTTTCCCTCGATTTCCCTGGGATTCTATAATCAGATCCAGACTTTGTGGCAATGGGACCACCTCGGAAGTATGCTGTTTCAAATCATAGAACTAGCATTTTGACGTCCTTTGAATCACAAGCGTAGGCAATAAATGATAAAATTAAGTAATTTTCAGAAGCGTAATGTGCGATACACTGATCGCAAACTAGTAGTATCGTATCTTTTGGGTCCTGTTATGAGAGGGGCTTAGAGTTGGTAAACCATCACCACCTCATCATGGTGGTCCTGGACCTGTAGGCTTAGCCAAAGTAACATTAAGAAAACGATAGCAAAGTTCGAAAAGAATTAAATGTATGGGATTGACACAAGCCGCGCTAAATCACGTGGTCAATCTTATATCAATCCCATACACTATTATTTTCGAACTTCGCTATCGTTTTCTTAATGTTACTTTGGCTACCGCCCCTGGTGGTCATGCCAAGATGAGACACGATAATAATCTGATAATAAGGTAAAACTTGTTGAATGAAACAAAACGTTACTTATAAAGTAGTTTTATTTAGAATTTTCTGAAGGATTTCTTGGAGCCTTTGCCCTTGGAGACCTTCAGTACGTTGAACCGCACAGTCTTAGAAAGCGGTCTGCACTCGCCGATCGTGACGATGTCCCCAAGTTCCACGTCCCTGTGGACAAAGTATGGAAGTTTCAAAAAGTTTCTCATACAATTAAAAGTAGTAGAAAAATATATTGATCAGATGTTGGGTTAGAACACGTTTATCGTCAAGTGGTAATCTGAAGACCGTCGTGTGGGTATCATCATATAAATTATTGTCTTTTCTAAGGAATAGAGCAGAATAGGATAGGTTTAGGATATAATTTACTGCTTATACTGTGCATGTACAAAGGAAGGTATGAAGGAGCCACATCTTGCCAGTTGTATACAGGATGCATAGATGGTGCTAGTTTTATTTGCCATTCAATCACGATAAGGGAATCCAATGTTTTTTAAGTCCCGCGGATCCTCAGGATTTGGATTGGATTCCCTAATAATGATAATGAAAACTAATTCGTATGGCACAATTTTAACTCTCTTCATTTGTCACCAGGGGGCGCTGCTTTAGTGCCATACAATACTTTTGTATGTATAATTAAACTCGCACTAAGCATACAGAATGAGCAATCTAAACAGGACAGTAAGGGCGAATTCTATATGAAACTGAGATAAGATTTGTCTCGAGGAACCATGTCGTCAAATTATACATTCAACTGCTGCAAATTTTTTTAAAATACTCCCGTTTAATCGTACGTACGGGAATCGAACCCAAATGCAAATATCTAGCATCAGTCAGATATAATATTTTTAGAGAATCACCATTACTTATACTTTTAATGTAAAACTTTCCTAAAACCAGTTCAAATCTGTTTGGCAGTAAATTTATGTGCATAGTGGATAATTACTGTTTACAATCAGACCTACTACAGAGGTATAGATTTTTATACATTCATCACAATTTAAATCACTTACCTGAAGCAAGGTGAGAGATGTACAGACATATTCCTGTGCCTCTTCTCGAACCGATTGTATTTGGGTAGGTAGTGAAGGTAATCACGGCGGATGACGATAGTGCGTTGCATCTTCATCTTCTGGACGACGCCAGTGAGGATCCTGCCGCGGATGGAGACATTGCCGGTGAACGGGCACTTCTTGTCGATGTAGGTGCCTTCGATCGCCTGCACATTTCAAAGGATTGGTAAAGATTGTTAGGAAAATATTGCAGTTTACTTTTGATGTTACTTGTGCTTCAACTCATTGTAATTAAACACTGGTGGCATCAAGACTGTTTGAAAATATTCTTTAAGTGACAGAATACTAACTTCTTTATTATTTGGACGTATTGAGCCCTTGTAGAACGCAGAAGCGTCAAATTAACAAATTGCATGCATTAAATTATATTTTAAAACTAAAGTCACAAAAT
The DNA here is from genome assembly GCA_949315975.1 of Eudonia truncicolella. Classification (NCBI taxonomy): domain Eukaryota; kingdom Metazoa; phylum Arthropoda; class Insecta; order Lepidoptera; family Crambidae; genus Eudonia; species Eudonia truncicolella. Next base: position 1,127,016 of record OX438848.1, on the reverse strand, counting down.
TAACCTTATTGCTATTTGAGAAATTTCCAAGAAGTGGGTCAGCAGTTTGTGAACATAGGTATGCTATTGTAAAAGTTTATTTTCAGACTATTTTCAAACAAATGTTAGGTTACTGTTATCAGAGTTTGGGTTAACACGATCTTCATCATTTAGTATTCAGAAGACCGTCGTGTGGATTTCATCATATAACAGTGTTTACATATTAGATGCATTTATCTAAGGAAACCTTCACCTGTGCTTATACATACATATGTCCTATAACACTTTATCATAAATTAATAATTATGCCTTTTTTACAGACGGTAAGTTTAATACCTATAACCTTTAAGACAAAGTTGTTGTTAGAGTAAAACAGTTGGGTAACAGTTGTTAGGTAGAACAATGTGCATATAAACATTGTTGCATGTAAACACATACTTAGACATAATTTACAAGTCCATGATTATTGTAGTGAGACATTTTAATTTAAATTATTTCATAAGATGAGGTAGGTAAAAATCAGACAAAAATAAAACTGAAAATAATGTGATCACCACAATTCATAGGCGTCTTATCAGAAAACATCATAATGAAAACTTTTTAAAACAACAATTTGATTATACAGTTTATAGTATTGACATACCTACTCGTACCTACCTACCTACCTACTTACCACTTACCAATTAATATTAAGTCCTTTTTTAAAAGAAGCCTTCACAGTATTACGATAATTTATTACTTACAACATGCAGATAGTCCATGCTCTTAAAATTTAAAAGCTGATTAGGCAATGCAGTAGCGAATGATCAATGAGTATGAAATATTGACCAATAACCTTCACCTCTGTAGTACCTAGGGTAAAAATGTGTAATGACCTATAAAAACATTGATTTTGAATGAGACATGAATTGATGAACAATGATAGCGAACGTTATTTGTGTTTCATTCGACTATTTTTTTATAGTAATTCTTTTTGTTAGTTTTTCAAAGCCTCAAATTATTATTGTTAACAAAAGGGCACAAGTTTGGATATAAAACACAGGATAATGTTCACTTCTAGCCTCAGATGTTAACAACGTAGCCACCATGTCCCAGCATTGTCCGCCACCGATCCATCATAACTGTAATGAAACAGACCTCTCTTGGCGTCTTGAAACCTAGACCGACATTCTTATGATGCCGCATATCCTTTTTCTTGAGGCCCCCCTTCCGGTTGAGGAAGACCGTCGCTTGTTTCTGAAACGCTTTCTCTGTCTACGGAATAGAAAACACACTTGTTAGCAGTCACACTACATGCGTTACCTCGCGGGGCGTTTTGAAACCGAGGCCCACGTCTTTGTGGTACCTCAGAGGTTTCCGGCTCCGCTTCACACCAATGCCCTTCTTACGGTTCAAGAACACCGTCGGTTGCTTTTGGAAAGAACGTTCCGTCTGCAATTTTCGGAAATACATTAGTAAAAATATCTAGAATTCTACGTTTTTTTATAACTATGATAAATATCTATAGGAAACTACTACTTTTGTAACAAAGAGAATGTTAAAAGTTCAGAACCCTAACCTCGAAATAGGTAACTCTAATGAACTTAGTAGGTACCTAAGTATACGGAAAAAATACTTTTCTGCGAAAATAAATAGTGGGTTTCAGATAGATCAAAGTAATTTGTATGTATTAATTTTTTTTACATTTCATTAGTACCTACAAGTTTTCAATCAAAGTAGGTAACCTCTAAAAAAACATACCTCCAAACATCTCGTACAAAGTGATTAATACAACTACAATTATAAATATCCTGAAGAAAGTAATAGCAAGAGGATATTGTATATGCATTTATAAATTCGGCACAAGACCGAACAGATATCAAGGTTTTCATTGAATAAACACAAAATCCCACGTGCACAAGTCAAAAGTGAAAAACCTCTATGAGAAAACACAACATTTCTAAATCATATCGATTTATAACATAATCACACACACATTAACGTAATAAAATACATTTATAGAACGATAAATGAAGAAAAACGAATTATTTCACAGAAAGATCACGCACGTACCTGATCCGCCATTTTGCTTAACAATGAAAAGAATTATTGAAATTATGAAACAAGCAGCACAGTTGAAAATTTTGACACTTTGATTGCTTCTGTGACGAATCACAGCGACAAAGAATTAAAGATTTTTTAATAGTATTGGTCGATTAGCTGACGTTAAACTCAACCACCAATAGGATAGGATTTTTTTTTTTTTTTAAGTTTAGTTTGTTCCTTAAGGAACCGGCTAAGGTCATAGACCATGCTGCCATGTCATTAGTTTCTTAATTTAATTGTAATACATAAATAAACAATATTATATTGATGATGATGAATGATAATGAAATGGGAAGTGAGAAATGATATTACCCCCCAACCCCTCGAGTATCTCAGTAAAGATGTGGGGCTTTACTAAGTCCTCACGCAGACTTCTTGTGAGAATTTGAAAAGTAACATTACACTGTTTTGTTTTATTTGCTAACACTCATGCACACTCACGAACACTTAACGGTTAATAATCCACCATTATTTCACATTAATATTCGACATAACACAAATTTTAGAAAATAAAACAAAACCGCAGACATGACTCTTCACTTTCCCGCCAAGAAGTCCCAATAGGATAGGGTTTATGAAACAATTTTTTTTTAAGTGTTTGTTGATGGGTTTGGATTCTTGTCTTTTAGGATAGGCTAAAAACTCACAAAACGGCAGAACAAGGGTAACTCTACAGTTATTTTTAGAGATGCAAGTTGAAAGAGAAAACAGAAAAGAGAAAAGAGAAAATCACAACAGCGGCAAGTTGAAAATTACTCTTTTAGACAACAAGAAAAAAATGCATTATCTTTATAGCCTCCTAAACATTTTAAAAACATGAAATTTATCATATTGGCAACACCAGTACTGTATGTAACTGTCAAATAGGGGAGTTGTTATGAAAAAAGTCTACCTACCAATCAATTTAATTTTCGCAAATTTTAACATTTTATCGCATTGTATTCGGTTTTCTATGTTCTTATACATTTGAAGTTTATGATTTTGATAATGAACGTGTAAGCAGGATAAGACTACCATTTTTGTGGGAGTGATGAGTTCACTCCATGTCTTTTGTGTAGCTTGGAAGAGCAGTATTTTTCGTTGATTTGAGATGGAGGAAGTGAGACAACTGGTGCAGGAGGAAGGCAGGGAGGCCAGAAACCTTGTGGCTTTTCATGTCGCAGTGGATACCCCAGGTAATTACTATTATTTTATATTGCTGTTTGCAGTGTTCAGAGGTGTAGGCGTATGTTAACACACTGTGTGGTTTAAAAGCGGTTGCATCTCATAGTTTACCTATCTCCTACGCAATTTACATATAAAATAAATGTGTAAGCTCTTTTATGGATTGACCCAAATGGGCCATGGCCCATTTGGGTCATACCATGATATACATACATATTAAGTATAGCACTACAGAACACTGACCCACCATTGAAAGGATATAATAATAATAAAGAAAGAAGTAAATTAGTTAATTGGTAATCTTGAAAATTATGAATATGGCCTCCATAGAAATAATTTAAAATGTTTTTGTAAAAAAGTTAAATCACCATTCCAATCTACAATGATCTGTTTAGGTAAGTACCTATATCAGTGAAGACAGTATGCTTGTATACAAATTCCAATTTATTAGAATCCTATAACTACATAAAAATATAGTTTTATTATTTTTGCTGTTGATTTGTGTTTGCACAAGTTTTTTATACCTACATAATTAATACTTAATTAAACAAAATAATAGTAGGATTAAGATTAATGCTGTATAACATAATTCATTAACGTAATTGTTGACAATTGACGGCTTCATAGAAGATATAAAAAAATATTTTTATATTTTTCATATTTTTACTTTTCCCTCGGGCCATGGGGTCCAAGTGCTCATGTTTTATTTACTGACATCTCCAAACGGCTGGTTGACACTACCCATGACCCAAGGGCTGGCTTTTACCTTGGCCAGAGGCTAAGCATTGCCATACAACGTGGCAATGCCGCCAGTCTCTTGGGTACATTACCAGTCGACAGCGACGCGGAGGAATTTTTTGACGCCATTTTTTAGTTTCTAAATAATAGTTAATTTAACTTATTTTTATTTTATTTTATTTTACTTTATTTTATTAGGAAACTCAACAGTCTTCATGCAATTCATAAATAACAGAGTTTCACTACATGGAAAATAATATTTTTATTTTTAGTTTTTATTGTTATTTTTAGTATTATCTTGTTGTTTAAAAAGTTGTTTTGTTAATACATAGTATATACGGGTAGGGTAAATAAATATAGGTTTAAATATGATATTTACTTTAATATTAAACCCCTTATTCTTAAAAACTATTTAAGCATTATTTAGTTAAAAATTGTTTTGTCAATGTCACATCAACGTCATTTTGAATTCGAGAAAAAGAGACAAAACAATGATTGACTAAATAATGCTTAAATGAATAAGGGGGTAAGTGTGCATAAATAAATAACTGTTAACATTCTTAACAGTCGTAGTACAATACAAAAAGTGTGAATATATGCATAGCTATATAGTAGTGTAAATTTTTCCATTTTATTGTAGTTTTTAATAAACATTTGTTGTAGAAAAAGTTGTTTTATACAATACAATATACAGGTAGGGTAGATAACCAATCATTTAAATATAGTTATAATTTTATTATTTTATTTTATTATTGACATAAATAAAACACTGTTGTCATGCTAAACAGTTGCATTATTATTAGACGAAAGCATGTTTTTAATTTTGTAGGATCATATATAGATAAGCTGCCAAACACCCAAATCTTATACACATTACTGTTGTTTGTTATGTATGATAAACAGCCGGAAGTTCAACTGCAATTCAGCAAAAATTGGACGAAAAAGTTGTTGGTACAATTAGTTTTGGTATTTTTATGGCTTAACCCACTAGGGTGTTATAATAACACCTCTAAAAATTACAAAAACACAAATGTTGAAAAAATTTCCACAAGCAGGATTTGAACCTGCACCCTTCTGACATACCGGGTCAGGTGCTCTCCCAATTGAGCCATCGTAGTTCTAACCAGCCCGACCGAAATTATTCAACACTATTTACTTTTTACTTTGAAAGTCAAAGGCGCCCATTCGATGTCAACAACTACCGTCATTAACATCTGATCATAATAATTTTACAAATACTAAAGACCAGTTAAGAAGTAGGCAAGCTATTTATAAAATGTTTTTGTTTTGTTTATATTAACCCTAACAAATTATGATACATTTAAAGTTTCATTTACAACAACACGCAAATGCCTGGTTGGTCTAAATGGGTTAAATGTCCTTTAAGCAAAGTTAATTTTTGTCTTGCAAATGCTGTGCATAACTGTAAAAGTCATTAGCACTTAACAAATCTTATAATATAAATATTGATTGCTGTTCGTTTGTCTCACTAAAACTAGAGAATGGCTGGACCGATTTGGCTAATTTTGATTTTGAAATATTTGTGGAATATTTCAAAATCAAAATTATGTGTGAAGTTCATTGAAGGTTTAAACGGTGAAAAACATAAATAATAAGTGACGAAAAATACTGAAAAAGACAATTTCATTTTCCAATACAGTAATAATAGTAATAGTTTGTTTTGTTGTCATGGAAACTTTCAAAGCAGTACGAAGTCCGCCGATCAGCTAGTAAATAAATAAATAGGATCATTGTTAAAAGTGAAGGAGCTTCAAATGAAATGTGTTGATCATAACATAACATAATATAATAGATTATAATTAGGGTTGCCACCCGTACTCTAAATAAAATAGAGTATGGTCCTCTTTTTCATGGAGGCGTACTTCATAACCTACGACTCTAATAAAGTATGCTAAAATCTCTATAATACTCTAATAAATAATAATACTCTATTTACGTAAAACTGATAGTTACTGGCTCGTTACTGGTTATGAGTACTTATGACACTAAATAAACTGGTCCAGTCACAAAATATTTGTTAAATGTCGCAAAGAGCAACAAAAAATATGTTTTAAGGACAAATAAATAAATACTTTTTTTTTTTGCCATGTACTTTATTTTTGTTCTACAAACAAAATTAAAAAATACTTTATTCAACCTAAAAAAATTGTGACAACCCTAGTTATAATAGTGATAGAATATGTTTTACAAAACAGTTTTTTAGCTGAAAATATTAACCCATTGTGTTGTTAAAGCTCATGTAGACAATAGTCCAATAATCGGTTATCGTAGTGACATGTATTCAAATATTTTTTTTATTTTCTCAGTATGAGTTTGTTATGTGATTAAACTAGGATTGAGACGAAATTTGGTTTATTAAATTCAAATAAATCGGGCATCCTTAATTATGACCTTTTCTTTGACCTCTTAAAGTCACCGCAACCCAACTTCGCCTGCAACTTTTCCTTTTTCCCCAATTTTTTTGAAATATATTTTTACGGATATTTTATCTTATCTTAGTGGGGTTTCCCTCTCGCAGTACCTTTCACTCTTCTTGCAAACAAGCCCTAACCACCAACCAAACCGAATACACAAACATGTACTCCCTGCTGGCAATTGAACCCGGGACCTCTGACTCTAAACCGGTGGTCTTAACTAGACCACGGAGGCGGACTGCGCCTCAGCAATTTGTTCCAGGAACGATAAGCCCCTCTTTCAACTGATACACATACCCGAAATTACTAATGTTTAGAGCACCAGTAGCTTTCTGACTACTTTATTATTAGATGCCGGAAAATCTTATTGTGCGACTGGGCATATCATGTCTCTTTAGTTTAATGAGTCGCTGGCTACAACTTCCACTCAGCACAGATGCAAGTTTGTTGGCATGTTATGAAAGTCCTTTTGGTAGTATTTGCTGTATGAGGCAATTTCCTGCTTTACTATCTTGATCTTCAGGTCCTATGCACTGCGGGATGTTGTATGGTATATTGGTATAATTATGTATTGTATATTGCTGTTGCTGGCAGGGTCCCAGAGTTGTATGTCATAAGTCCATACCGGTTTCAGAATATCTTTATAAACCATAATTTTGCTGTTTTTAACCACAACAATGTGCCATGTTGTCAACCATAAAAAATTTGTTATTATGCCTCTACGGCCTAGAGTTGAGCCATTATGATGAGCCGCATCTGCAATTACTTTGGTTTTGCCCATGGACACCCGGGAGGCGGTGATTACTTTTCATCAGTGACCCGCCTGCTCGTTTGCCTCCTTTTAACATAAAAAAAATAAGCCCCACCAGCAATATATCAGAAATATGTATCAACTGAGAATCGAACTTGAAAACTTTTTTTACTGGCTTACCCAAATTCATTTCACCGTAAGGCAGGCACTGCGCAATCATAGACAACTTAGTGTTTTGTGTTGCACACAAGCAACCGGCAACAAGAAGTGAATATTTTATTTTCGCATCATTATTATATTTTTTTTTTAAAAATCGCTCAAACGCAGACACAGCCACTGTAGTTTTCAGACGCTTCCACTTGACTCAGACTAATCAAAAGTGTTTGGCATTAGCTTAGCTACTATACTGAATAGTTTCTAGGAGAATACACAGGCAACAATAATAAGTTTCCAAATTGTGCGAGTCAAAAAGTGATTTTTCCCGTTAGTTGCCTGTGTCGCAGGCAACTGGACCGAGATCGTCACCCGATCTGATCCGATCCGAACCTCTCGGAAAATCTAGTAGGGCACGGGCACACGCACCAGTGCGTGATGCCGTTCCCTCTAGAAAACCTCTGACGGTGATACGTTTCACACGGTAAGATTCTCGCCGACCCCAAAAAGCCCGGTGAAGCTGAAAATGTCCAGTAATAAACAGCAACTATCTCAATAAAAAAAGAGATCGTCAACCTCGCGTTGTGTTAGTGTCCAAGTAGCACCGAAAGTATCCAATAGTAGCAACCGCATGGTGTCCCGTGTCAGTAACGAAAAGTGTTAAGGCTTTATGGCATTTTATTTAATTTTATTGTATTAATTACATAGTTAAAGTTTTTTAGTGTATTTAGGCTAAGTTTTTATACAGCAAAAAAAATTATCTATATTTCAAGCGCGCGTGTCCCGCAAACCGCCACGCTCGCTTGGTGGTCCGGTGATCAGGCGAGCGCCCCCGCGCCCGGCGCACCGGTCCGCGTCCGCCGGCCGCGACAAACGGTCCGAGCTCCGCGCGAGGTACTGGGCACTGCTGTTCGGAGATCTGCAACGTGCGGTGAGTATTTCTTTTTAGCTACTAGCTAGCCAGGCGGACTGAAACCTTTCGCTGGTAGTGGCAATATAGATGTCACCATAATTTGAACCTTATGCAGTTGCAATAGGAATGAAACATAAATTTATTTGTACCAGAAAAAGTGTTAAAAGAACCAACCAAACCCATTACAATAACTGTCTTCCCGCTGAGAATCGAAACTCGGCACCTCCTGATCGGAGACTGGTGGTCTTTATTACTTAACTACAGAGGCAGTGTTGAGAACTTATCTGAGCGCCGTGCTAACTGGAGGAGACCTTTGCTAGCTAGATTTTGGCAATGGGCACACAGAGCTGTTAGATATTTTATTAAGAGCTTAATAATGTCAAAGTTTATTTTGCAGATTGGGGAAATTTATAACACCGTCGAAGCCCACGAGAACCTAAACGAGTGCCAAGAAGTTATATTAGTCTTAGAAAACTATACTCGCGATTTTAAAGCTCTGGGAGAATGGTTCAGACTGAAGTGGGAGTACGACAATACGCCACCGCCGCAACGGCCGCAAAGCTTGGCCTGGGAGATCAGGAAGACTGATTTCGTCCGACCAGAGTCTAGACGCGCGTACTCTGTGAAAAGTTCACCATCCGTCTCCGGCAAGAACAGCCCCTGCCTATCGGGCCATAATACACCAAGCGGTAAAAACAGCCCCAATCTGACAGGGAAAGCAAGCCCAGGCAGTGGCAAAATCAGTCCCAGGATCTCCTCCGGCCATTCTAGTACCAGTCCAAAAGCTAATATCGAGTTTTTCAGCACCAAAATAACTGCTACAAAAATAAATGCAAAACCAGAACCCAAGTTGACTAAAGAAACATCGAGGCTGTCTGATATTACAGAGAAAGAAATAAAAGAGTGTTGTGAAGAAATAGTTGAACACCATTATCCCAAAAACGTGGAAACAAAAGAAGAAATTGAGTTAATATTACCTACCGTTGAAATAGGAAAAGCTAAAGAATACCTACAAGCAGGTCCTCAACAAGTAGTGATCAAATCTCAGAAACAAAAAAAAGCGGATCAGGACAATACTGCCAACATCTCAATCGAATTTCAAAATGCTCTTAGTGACATTACTAACCGAGCGCAAAACTTAACAGCTAAGTTAGATGCTATGGAAAGCGAATTCCTAATTAAACAGATATCTGAAAATGATATTAAAAATGAAAATATGCTTAACAAAGACAGAGAGATTATAGAACTCATACAAATCGAAAACTCCGATAGTGCTAACAGTTTGGAATCTCTTGGAAATCGAACTGATACTCCAGAAGAGAAATCTGTAGAAAATGAAGTAAGCAATACTTCTGAATCTCCCACAAAGTCGGAAGATAATTTTGCTGATGTATCCAATGAAAGTTCTAAATCAATTGATGTCAAGCTGTCTATTGCTACTGAAAATTTACTTGACGCAAAAATTCAAGTTGAATCGCCTGAATCTGTAAACGATATTCCAAAGGAAACAACAACAACAATATCTGTTGAAGATGATTCAATGGCAAAAAATACTGTTGAAGAAAACGACCAAATGGATCTAAAAGATACTGTAGAAAATAAATGTGATGATGAAGACCCAAAGACAAAACAAGAAACCGATATTAAGAAAAACAGCAATGCTAACAAAGAAATGAAGGCTTGCCCAGAAAGTAAGCCGAATGTGAGACCGGCTTACTCCCAAGCGGCTGCTAAACCCAAGCCGGTAGTTCCAGCAAAGACCGAAGTCAAGACACCAACTAAAACAACTCTTACAAGGAGCAAAACTGTTGTTGAAATGAGACCATCTAGTGCACCGAAACCACCGCAAAGACAATATCCGAAAAAGAATCAAGTTAACAAATGCAGTTATCCGTTCAATCTTACTACTGGTCGAACCAGTCTCTTTGATTCACCAACAGCACAAAATAAGAATGTACAACCGAAAAAAACAATAAATAAAAATATACAAATAGGTGCAGGGGATAGCAAATCTAGTCAACCTAAAACTGATAACAAAAAACCTCCCCCAAGACCTACTTCTTTGAAAGTTAATGATACAGTAAACAATCAAGAAAGCCTCAGTCTTGCATTAGAGAAAATTAAAGATTGCGACGAATACAGTAGCTCCGACACGTTAGTCACACAAGTTGACATATCACGTATTGAATCGAGCGAGAGTCTTCAGACTTTAGTACCAGACGATTTAAATATGACTGATGTTGCCAATTCTATAGAAGTACTTAATGTAGATAACAATAAAAGTGACAACGAAGGCTGGTTAACTGTAAAGTCGAGGCGTTTAAGTCGGGAATCGAAGAAACAATCCAAATCTCATTGGGCGCAAAGATTTCATCAGCCCTCAGCTACGACGAGTTTACCAACGTTGAACATGATAGAATCTCCCAAACAAGAGACTAAGCCAATTGTAGATTCTCCTAAGCATGCCAAATCAGATCGAGCTAAATCTGAACAACCACAAATCGTTGCTGTTGTTATAAAACCTGATGATTGTAATAATTTAGAAGTACCCATTCAATCAGAAGAAGTCTTTGAAATTGAACCAATTCAGCCACAGAAACCTGGAAAAGAAGTCAAAGTTTTAGGTGCTGTTAAACTAAAATCTGAAACGAAAGATCTCTCTATGATCCGTCAGAAATCAGATGTGACTGGTCTTAAAACGAAATCGTCTCGCAGCAAAGCTTTGAAAAGGTCGGAGAAACACAAAGGTGAAAAATCTACGAATGAAGATGATTTGACTAAAAACAGACTACACTCCTCATTAGAAAGCCTTACCACTGGCTTGGCCCGATCGCAAGAGAGTACCGAAGACGCGTTCGATTTCGATAAATGGAAAGCTGAATTCAAATCTACTTTCAAATATTTGGATGACGACGATCAAATCATATTGAATCATGATGAAATCTTAGAGTCAGCTGATCCCTCGGAAAGATCTGAAATAGCTGAAATGACATCGCAGATAGAAGAAAACGAGAAGAAGTTAGGTTGGGCTTTAGATTTTCAGTCTGAGGTCGATCAGAGGAAGTTGTGTGAAGAGGAAGATCTACTGAACCGGCAAATCATGGAGCTGCAGCAAGTCTCGGACATTGACTTGGACACAGAAACTGATGACACTGAGGTGAGTGATTTAACCAAATCGAAGCTGTTGAGATGTTACTATGTTCATGAACTATGTTAAATAATGATATATAAACGATGTGCTACACGATCGCACACGACGCGACCAATCACAAACCTATTAGGTAAACCAATTACCAGTTTTAAGTAACGTCGTGTAAAGGAGGGGACTCGCACTTTATACAATGTAAAATAGTAAATATTTAATTATGTTACTTGATTTCTGTAGACGGACGCGGAAATTCTTTGTGAGGACCCCGTACCGGTAGACGTAGTGACCGGGACTCTGGTCGCCAGCCTCGAGGACAGGTACGAGACGGCGTTGGCCGGCATGTCTTGGGCCGAGCGGGTGGACACGCTCGGGGCGCTCGAGGCGCTCGTGGCTCGCGATCCAGGTACGTTATCTCTTTTTATCTTATCTTATCTCGTATATGTTATCTTATCTTATCTTATCTTACATATGTCTTATCTATCTATATCTTTAATATAATAAAGCTGAAGTGTTTGTTTTTTTGTTTGAACGCGCTAATCTCTAGAACTACCAGTTGGACCTGAAAAATTCTTATTGCATTTGATAGTCCAATTTTGGTAAAAGGCTGATTAACATCACGCTATGACCCTTAAAAATGACAGAAAAAACGCCAAGTGAATACGAAGTACTAGCGCATTCGGGCGACGTTTGTTTGTTACTAACATAGTTTTAAGTCTCAATTGTTAACCCATGCCCATAAACCCATGGATCCAATGGTCTGAAATAAATGATTTTATTATTATTATTATGCGACGCGGACCACGGTGGGTGAACAGCTATTCTCCATATCCTCCAAGGCGGAGGTCGATGGTGCAATGGTAAACGCGCTCGTTTCGAGGTTGAACAGCCAAAACAAACGATGAAAGATTTTTTCTTTTATTAGGAAAAACAGTACCTATTAAAAATTACATTCTTTACATCAGTGAGCGTCAAGTTAGCAGCCTCACCACGAAATTAGATGGTTTTGACTACGTCAAAAAATTGTGTATAAGTAGTGATAAATAGTGAAGTATAGCATATAAATAGTGATACTGGTTCAAAAGATATATAAAAGGTGAGGCTGCTAACTGGACGTCAAGCCAGCAGGCACCTTAAGAAATACAGTTCGTATTAATGTTATTTATATGTCAAAAAACTGTGCATAAATAGTTAATCGTATACGCAAAATTTCAATAATAGTACTTCAATACATAACGAGATATTAAGGTGTCTAAGTGGACTGCTAACTTGACGTTTCTTGCGAAGCGATTCTATAGAAACGGGTACAAGTTTTAAACAAATAAATACATGAAAAAATTGTGCGTGAAATTTTCCAAAAGTCGAATGTAAAATTCTACCTTATATGCGATTTTAGATACAATAGTGCACCCGATAGGATCCGAACCCTTCGGAGAATCTAGTAGGGCACGGGGACGCGCACTAGTGCGCGATGCCGTTCCCTCTAGTTAACCTCTGAAGGTGATTCGTTTCACACGGCTTGAGGGACCCTTTACGTTCCTCGCCGCCCCCAAAAAAGCCTGGTGAAGCTGAAAATGCCGTAGAGGCAATCAGCAATCTCTCTCAAAAAAACAATAGTGCACAATTTTATTTATTGACGTACTGACAGAGTCTAATTATTTTTAATTCCAGTCATAAAATGACACTTAAATCTATTCATCATTTCATTCATCAGTACAAGATCTCCCGCCCAGAGTAGACTTACGAACCGATGGCATAATGACGTTCATAAGAGCTATTTGTAGCCTAAACTGAATAAATGATTTTGTATTTTGAATTTTGAATTTTTTGAATTGTAATTTTAGTGACTCGAATTAAGTCTCAGATAGTGGTGGACGAACGAGTGTCGCTGACGTAGTACATTATTATAATTTGTGATCGTAGGTCGCGCTCAACAACTGCACGCGAAGCTCTCGCAGGGTATAAAGCGTCGCGGCAGCCTACAGGACGCTCTAAGGCGGCTGCAGGCGAAGCAGGCGCGCGCCGAGCGGCAGCGGACCGAGTACCAGACGGAGCGCGCCAAGAAGATTCACCTGCTGCTCGCCAAGGTAGAGGAAGTCAAGGTTGGTTGAACAGATGTAAGAACGCCCATCAACCTCCCTCTCACACAGAATATCGGGGTGAAACAATGGCACTTGTTGCTGTTGTGTTTCGTCCGGTGTCCGTGGGCGGCGGTGATTACTTTTCATCAGGTGACCCGCCTGCTCGTTTGCCTCCTTTTAACATAAAAAAACCTATACAAAACTGTCAAATTTCCTCAATACACTTTGAACTTTATGTCTACAGCATACGGTTGAAGATTGATTGAGAAAAATATACAGTTTTGGATAGGTTGATGAAAAGGCGCCTGCACTTTTTAAAAAATTTGATAGCAATACATTTTGCAGGTACATATTTGGTTAATAGTATCTTAAATTAAATTAGGTTTGACCAGGTTTTCAGTACGTAAATACAAAAAAAAACCTATCAAAAATTCCTTCCAAATTTTGCTTTCTCGTAACATGGGTCGAACAAAATATGACAAAAATGTTTAGACTTCCCGTACTAAAGCGAACACGTGAACAGTCTAATTTGTATGAAGAGTGCCAAAAAACTTTTGCAAAAAAAGTGTAAATATTCACTAAAAATTGTTGATTGATTTGTGGGTAATCTTTTAATAATTTTACTCAAACATCAACAAGTAAGTTCGGATACATTACGAGCGCGTTCTGTTTTAACTTTTACGTGGTTACGAATATCGGTTTTCGGTACAAAACTAGTTTAATCTAGTTTAATGTGCATTATTTGTTTGTTACAGGTTGCCAAAAATCAATTGATAGAAGAAAAACGATTGCGAATGGAGAAGAGATTACAGAAGGCCGCTGAGAACCGCGATCAGCATTTGAAGGTAACCACTTGATAAAGATTATTATTATTGACAAGTTTTTTCGAGTTAGAGTTTTAGAGATTTTAGAGTTGGTCTAAATAGACACCTAGATTATGTATTATCTGCAACAATCACAAATGTTAAGCGGCGATAGGGAATGGTCTTATATTTCTGTAGCCACCTCGAACCATGTATTTCTAATAACTTAATTACTGCGTTTTTTATGTTGTGTATTGTTTTTGTGGCGTTTACGTTGTCAATAATAGTGATGTGCCGGATATCTATATCCGTATCTGCGGATATTTGAGGAAGAATTTAATTTAATTTTTGTGATGTATATTTGGGTGTGACCAAATAATCATCATCAGCTCATTTTATGTTCCCATTGCTGGGGCACGAGCCTTCCATATGGATAGATAGGGAGAACAGGCCATAAACGACCACGGGCACGCTAGTGTAGGAAACCTGTGGTAGGAAGATGGTGCGCCACAATGAGGAAAGACAAAGGGAAGATCTTCCTCCGAGCTGGGTGGTATAGCTCGGGGACCGAGGTCCTATGGATGTTAGTTGGAGGTGCTATATATAGCGAAGGAGATGGTGAAACTTCACTACCGCGATGCAGGCTTCTCATACTATTTATCGTCGTAGTATGGCAACGTCATTGGTATGCGTTTGTGGCGCCATCTGTTGACACGGTTAATTAATGTGCGGCGTATGCGGTAGGTGACGCCGCCACACTAGCCTAGTGTTAGCGACTGCTAATGCAGCCGGGACAGCGGCTTTACATGCTCGAGATGATAAGTTTTTGAAAAGAAATGACCTTGCCTGCGAAAGTTGCTTAACCTCAACACTCGCAGACCGGGAGCGTTAACCACTGCGCCATCAAGCTCCTGTTAATGTACCCTAAGGGCTCTTTCAAATTAGACGTTCGTTATCGGACGGCTAACGCACGTTTGCAGTGCGTTCCATATTAAAACAGCCGCGCGGCGCCTAAATCCGCCGTCCGACTAAACTGTAAGAGCCCTTAGTTTCGATCATTGTACTAGATTCCCGATGAACGCTTCAAAAACGGTAGGCGAATTTGGGGCCACGGAACCACAATGACGTTTGTGGCGATGATGACAGTAATTATTAAGTACAAATATTTTGCAACCTTAATTTAATCTTTATAATAAAGATTTAAGGTTCAAAGTAAGCCGAAGTTGTTATTCAATGTTTTTCAGATTTTGTTGTTCGAAATTTAAATGTATATGTATGAGCAAACAGGACCACTTTTGAGGTGCATCGTTTATCTAGTACATTATTGATCGAATACCCTTAGTAAATGAATAAATTCGCCACATCTCCAAGTGATATGAAAGACCTAACATTCCCCCATTTCTACTGGCCTTCTTAGGACATAGTCCGCAAAGCCCACGACGAGGAAGAGAAGCTGCGCGAGATAGCGTTCATCAAACAGCTGGAGGCGGAACACCGACGCCACGACTTCCTGGAACAATGCCGCGCTCATACCACGCGGTTGAGGCAGGTTCGGCGCGAACGACTCGGCAAGCTGGTGAGTGGACTGACTAATTCAAATCATATATTATATGTTAGAATAAATATCGTTAACGGGATTATTACCATGTTTTTTGTTGTGTGTGAGTACCCGACATTCCGGCACAGGTGTATGCGCCATGATCACGGATGTACTGAAGTTATTGCAGGTATGTGATTATGAGCAGACAAAACTAGAGATAGACTAGAGACTCGTACCACTGTCTTCTGAGTAACTATTCACTCGAACTTGTTATCGACACACACACATTTCGCGATCTGTTACGGTTAGTATCAGATCGCGAAACGACACTTCTGTTCTTTTTGCGGTCTTTACATAAGCTAATCACTGGGTTCGCGACAATTTCACCCATCAACGCGATTGAAATTTTTGTATTTTTAACCGACTTCAAAAAAGGAGGAGGTTTCTCGATTCGACCGTATATTTTTTTATGTGTGTTCGTGGATAACTTCGTCGTTTATGAACAGATTTTGATGATTCTTTTTTTGTTGGAAAGGAGATATCCCAAGGGTACGGGTAAGGGTAAGAGTACCATGATAAGGAAACCAGGATGTGATGATGGTATCCCAGAGAAGTCGAGGGGAACCTTCGAAAATCGTAGTGGCGACGTAGTAGTGCGTTTGTTAATTTTAATGAAGAATTACTATTTAATGAAGGTCTGGAGTCGATCTGATGATGGAGCCGAAATACAGTCGAGGGAATTACCTGGTGGTTGGGGTTGATTAATTTGTATTGATGAGAACTTACTACACGTAGATGGGTTGTGACTGTGATGTTGAAGACGAAGGACAGTCAAGGGAACTCCTTAACGTTTTACAGTAGCTACCTTGTGTTTGGACTTAATTCATTTCTATTGATGAGAACTTTGCACTCATATGGGTTATAAGTGCCATTACAGGTCTGATGATGGAGACCATAGATAGTCGAGGGAATTCCTCATCGATTTACAGCAGTTACCTTTTGTTGGGCTTACTTCATACGGTTCGGATCGGTTCGGAAGTGCGGATTTTTTAAAATCTGGGCTGGTGCTCATCAGTGGGTCAATATACAGGCTAATTACATAACTTTAAAAAATATTTATTATACATTTGTGTAGGAACAAAAAGCGGCTCGCGAAGCCGCGGTAGGCGCCCGCCGCTTAGAGCTCGAAGCTGAACGTCAGCGGCGCGTGGAGGCGATGCTGGAGCGCCGCAAGCAGCGCGACGCGCGCCGCGACACGCTCGACCAGCTGCGGCGGCACCAGCGCTGCCAGGCCGCCAGGGAGAAGGTGCGCCACCAGCTCATCATTATCATCATCTTCACACTCATCATCTTAGTCATCACCATCGTCATCGTCATCGTCGTCTTCATCATCATCATCATCGTCATAATCATCGTTAATTTAGTCAAAAGATGTCTAATGACATGACATACTCTGTATCCTTTATTAGTACAATAAAGGATTTAAAAAATGCTAGGCAAAGATAGATAGATAGATAAATACTTTATTGCTCACACAAATTAAAACAAAAAACAGGTACATACATAAAATTTTAAAGCTAGCATGGGCAAAGGCGGTCTTATCTATTGTCTATTGTCTTAAAGATCTCCCCCAAGGATCTTCTTCGCGATTGCGAATGCGTTTTCCGATCTTAGCAAAAGCCTTAGCACACGCAGCGAGGAGTAGGTAGCACCATCACGGCCAAGCCGCCCGCGAAAAGGTATACAGCCAGGGATCTTATCTTAGTGGGGCCTGCCGAGGTTTCCCTCTCGCAGTAACACCTCGACCCATCGGGATCTTTTGTGCAAAAGCAGGGATACCCTTAGCATTTAGCAGTTAGCAAGGAGAAGGTATACCACCTGCTCGCAGCAAAGGCACAAGCAGCGGGGAGAAGGTATACCTCCCAATACCCATTGCAGACGCAGCAGCGGTACCAGTCACCAATATAATAGTTGTTCGTGCTAGATCCACCGCTCCGTGTGCACAGGCAATCACTAAAGCGGGCTGTGTTTTGTATATGACAATTCGTCGCATGCGCCCGCGAACTTTGTTTTTTTCAACATATTTAGCCAGTGTCATAGTAATTTTCCATATAACATGTATACAAACAATGTTTTGTTTGTTGACGCCCTCGTGGTAACTTGCCGTATTCACGAGCTACATTGGTAAATATATGCTAAATTGCCCCTTATCCCTACAGGCGGAAGGCGTTAAATCCCGTCTATCCGCGCTGGCTTTAGCCGCAGAGTTGGAAGCGGACGCGCTCCGTTCCCGAATCCGCGACAAACAGGACGCCAGCCAGCAGCGCCTCGAGTCGCATCTCCAAGCCATCAGGGAGAAAGCCACCGGGCCCAGGCAGCCGGTAACTATACCACTTTATAATAAACCAGTTGGAGTAGTACATACATAGTGTCCAAGTACGTTATTTTAAACAAGAACTCCCGCCCTGTGTAGACTTACGAACCTATGGCATAGTGACACTCACAAGAGCTACTTGTAGCCTAAACTGAATAAGTAATTTTGAATTTTGAATTTAGAACCAAGTGTAATGTTAAGTAAATAGAGGTAAGTATTGTTTGTAATTCCGGGATCTTGTAAGTTTTAATTGTAAATGTATTAAATTAAATGTCACCGGACTTTTGGGGGCGGCGGTGAGAAACTTAAAGGGTCCCTCAAACTGTGTGAAATGAAACACCGTCAAAGGTTTTCTAGGTGGCATTCCTTAATCGTGATGCCATTGCATCGCGCGCTAGTGCGTGTCCCCGCTCCCTACAAGATTCTCCGAGGGGTTCGGATCGGATCGGCAGATCCACACCTGTCGGAAAATCGGGTAAATCTTAAGATTTTTAAGTAAATAAAATAAATCTTAAGACATTTTTAAGTCGACAATCACAATGACGATAAAATTAAGAAATAATTCGTTCGCAATCTTCGGTATCAAATTCAATGGTATTAAATTATCAGCTCCATATTATGTCCCGTCGTGAAGTTTAGCTAAATATAGTCTTAACTATTCCGACCACTAGCAATTAGTTACATATAAATAACATAAATAAAAAAAAAACACAAATGTTGAAAAAATTTCCACGAGCAGGATTTGAACCTGCACCCTTCTGACATAGGTACCGGGTCAGGTGCTCTTCCAATTGAGCTATCGTGGTTCTAACCAGCCCGCCGAAATTGTTCAACATTATTTACTTTTTTTACTTTGAAAGCCAACACCAGAGACCGGCGTGCGAGCCACTTAATTACGGAGGTCGTCAATGTTATTATAATGTTACATAACCTATGTTATTTCTTTTTAATACTTAACACCCAATTGGCGTTTACCATAGACAACATCGGAGAGCCAAGACCAAGGCAGCAAAGAAGAGAAGGAGCTGGCAGAACAAGCGAAGGCTATGGAGCAAGAGCGGCGCGAGCGGGAGAAGCAGAAGGCCATCAAGAAGAAAGCCAGGAAGGTCCGGCAGAAGCTGATTTGCTCGTGAGTATCATCATCATCGCCATCATCACCAGCTCATTTTATATACCCACTGCTGGGCGCGAGTCTTCCTGTGGATGAATAGGGAGAACGCGCCATAAACCACCACGCGGGCCCATTGGTGGTTGTTAACGACTTCTAATGCAGCCGAAACCTTGACTTTACGTGCCTTCCGAAGCACAGAGAAGCTCCAGATAATACATTTTTGGTCATCCATCAGATGACCGGCCATTGCGAAAGTTGCTTAACCCATTCAATGCCGGACCCCGCACGGGTGAGTGGCGACAATTAAATTTCTATTGTGTCTGGTTTTGAGGCAATCAACGTGTTAACCTTAGCGATCGAAGACGCGTTAATCACTGCGCTATCAAGCTCTTCGATCATCATCATCTCAGCCAAAAGACGTACTCGTGATCACAAAAAAACTTCCCGACTCGGGAATTGAACCCATGACCTCCGGTCGGCTTAACGGCGTGAAACACTTCCTTTTTATTTAATATGTAATTTATTTAGCTACTTCGAATATAATTGTATTTTGCATATATGTAATAATTAAGATTTTAAAATTTATTGGTCCTTTTTATTTTTATTTTTATTTTTGCTTGAAAAACAATATCATCCTAGTTCAGGCACATTTCTTTATTTATTAAGACAACAACAGCCATACTTAACTTCTAATTTGACAATCTTACTAAGACTAAACATATTCGGCTAAAAAGTTGTCCACAGAAAAATAATAACAAAACCGCCCATAGAGGCAACATGCATATTGTGCTAGGCTTACATTTGAATTGGGTAGACTGGTTAGTCAATATAGAAACTTTTTAACAACTGTCAAAACGATTATTTTTAATAGAAATTTCATGGGATTAGCAAACTATAACGTCACTATTTCTTTCCGTCAATTGAGTGTTTATTAATAACTTTTTAGGTTACAGAAATGCATGCATAGGTCAAATAAAAAATTGGTCAATGTTATAAAGAACTGTTACGTGAGTTCATTTATGTATATATATATTCATTATAGTATATGAGGAAAGTTTCATTAAAATCCATTCAATAGTTTTTACGTGAAAGAGTAACAAACATCCATCCATATTTACAAACTTTCGCGTTTATAATATTAGTAGGATTTTATTAGTAACGTCATATCATAATAAACAAGTCCCCCATCACTAGTGGGTCAGTGAACTCTGTGTACTTACAATCCTACTTGCCTATGCGCGCCTAGTACTCAGAGCGCAGGAGCACCGCACCGACCGGCTCGCGTTCGGCACACGACGGACGGCGAGAACAGACGGCCGCTTGGCGTCTTTGACAACACAAAACTACACCAATTTATGCTTCTCAATCTTCGATCAACATTGTTGATCAAAGTTCTCAGTGAAAAAACTTAGTAGTTAACAATAACACTGAAACTTTCATTTCACTTTGTTATATTAAAATATATCACTGAGACACACACGGCATCAAACATTACATTTACACAGTGCGATAAGCGGCAACTTTGCATTTCCTTCATCTGCCCTTGCATCTCACACTCGCCGACATAAACGAAGTTTGTTATGTAGCCTCATTAAAAGACATTCATATTGATAATTAAATAACAACGGAAATAAATAGCAATTCTGTCGAAGAAATAATAATAATGTATGTAACTAAGCGACAGACATTGACATCGATTTGACAAACCACCATAAACAGACTGGCCGCTAAAAGAGAATCACTATTACAAACATCTTTTGCTAAAATTTTGTTGTTATTTTCTAACTGTTGTCTCTGTTGTCCTAGTAACTTTCACTGAAATAGTTTGCCAATTTTGAATGATATTTGGGAGTCAAAGAATACATGAAATAGAGGTACATTATGTACAGTGGGCCACAACTCAAACTTACCATGTCCGGTTATGTTATCTCGCTCTATCACAAATAATACACATTCAACGGAAGTGAGAGAAAACAAGGAAATGGAGTAACTTGTTATGTAGCCCACTGTACTAAACGGGGTGTGGATTATTTTATTATGCTTACTGATAAATATTTTTTTACTCTTTACGTCTTCTGGTTCCTTGATAGTAAAATAAAAAGAGGTTCTAATTACAAATAAAAATGTTTATTTTTTAACCTCAGGCCGATTTCGATTCAAACTGTTTTAGTCAAAGGTAATTAGGACAACAGAGTCGTTAGAAAATAACAACTGAAGTTGTTTAATGCCCATTTTCACCATTGACCCCTAAGTTTTAGTTGACCCCTAAGCCATTTTAGGTGACGGTTTTGCTCCAACAACTGTAACATGGCTTAGGGGTCACCTAAAACTTAGGGTCAATGGTGAAATCAGACATAAGACTCGTTAACATTGCATTTTTGTAAAAGATTTTCTCTTTTCTCATTCAATCAGTTTACGGTGGTTTGTCAAATCAATGTCAATGTCAGTCACTTTACATAATTATTTTAAATTCTGAAGAATTGCTATTTATTTGCGTTGTTATTTTATTATAAAATGGATTTCTTTTAACTGGGCTACGTAAAAAAATGTCGGCAATTGTGAGATGCAAGGGCAGATGAAAAAATGCATTGTTGCCGCCTTTCGCACTGTTTATATTAAAACCTGCGGTATGTCTCAGTGAATTATTTTAAATAACAAAATGTAATAAAAGTTTTAGTGTTTTTCGAACATTTTAATTAGTTGAAAAGAGTAAATTGGTTAAGTTTTGCGTTGTTCAAGTTAGTAATAACGTCTAAGTGCCTATGCATACAAGATCTAGATCGGATACACTTTGGATCTCTTCATTTTGACCACACCTCTCTGTTACACGTTGTATATCTCTATATATATAAATCTTCTGTGCGTGTGGCTGGAACGATTTGGAGGAAATTTTCTGTGTGTGTTCAAGTGGATTCGAGAATGGTTTATATTTACAATTGGACTCGGTAGGTGGCGCTGCTATAGGGATACACCACGAGACACGGGTGTTCTTAAGCGGACGAATGATTTGTTTGTTTCGTTGTCATGGAAACTGTCAAAGCGGTACGAAGTCCGCCGGCATTCCATAGGAGAATGGACTGAGTATGGAAGGAGGAGTGTACAAAGCTAGATGTATGGGAAGGACAGAGAAGGAGAAGATTATTTGTAGATCGGAGATTCCTACTATGAGAGGAGCAGGAGGAGTATTGAAAAGCATCTGGAGATTTAAGTAGTGAAAATAGTGTCGTCAGGCCTCGTACACGACTCCGCTGGCAAATAGGCAGCCATTTTAGCTCGGACCTATATTGCGCGATGTGGTCATATTTTTTGAGGTTGTAGATGAGCCGTATGAGTTGTTGAGCAGTCTGTCGAGTTTGTCTCACAAGTCAGCAATAAGATCGAAATAACACACGTCACTATAGTCAATGGTCCGTTCCATCGTACACAATTAAAGCAACACTTGCGTCAGTAGTGGAACGACCCTTAGTAAAACCATATGGTTTCTTATGTATGGAGAACTTGGCTCAGCAGTCGGACAGTTATAGGCTATTAACTATACTTTAATAAATTTTATTTTTATAATTTATTTATTAATATAACAAAACACGATTGTATAAGTAATTACAATAAATTTTAACTTGCAGCTCCAAATGCACACATGCCGATCTGTTCGACGAGAACCCGTCGTACGACGCGATCCTCTACTCATCGACCAACAAGATCTACAGAGTCATGAACAACATAGCGGACATCATCACTCCTCTGAAGCTCTCAGAGAATCCCAACAAACGCGCAGAGAACGGCTTAGATATTGACGAATCAGAAAAGTGCAAGAAGAAGAAAAATAACAAGACCAAAGCCACAAATGATTTGGAGGAGTGTTGCGACAAGAAACGTAACAAAAAGAAACGAGACGCCGATAGGAATAGCAAAAGCTTAGAAAACAATAATAATACTCAAACTGAGGTCATTGACGATGCTAAAGAAAAAGAAGCTAGCGTTGAAAAAGATGTGAGGACTGAAAATAGGAAGAGATCTAAGAAGACTAAGAGTGGTGATAGGCCTAAAATGAGTAAGACCAACTCTGTGTGCAGTTCGCTGAGTGATATGAGTAAGGGGAGCAGTAAAGGGGATCGCAGGATGAAGCCTACGACCGATGTGCCGGTGCTTGAGAGGCAAATGAACGAGCTCCATCGGCTGGCCGACACCATTGATAAGGTTAGTTTGTATTTTGAATATATTATTATCATTATCTATCTAGGGACCATTGATAAGGTTAGTTTGTATTTTGAATATATTATTATCATTATCTATCTAGGGACCATTGATAAGGTTAGTTTGTATTTTGAATATATTATTATCATTATCTATCTAGGGACCATTGATAAGGTTAGTTTGTATTTTGAATATATTATTATCATTATCTATCTAGGGACCATTGATAAGGTTAGTTTGTATTTTGAATATATTATTATCATTATCTATCTAGGGATAAGCGATTTTGGCGAAATATCGATATAAAATTAAAAACTAAATATAGATATTTCGATATTATCGACCACAAAATATCGATTTTTTTTATGACGAGCTAGTGTCATGTTATGATAGGATATGATAAAATGAATGATGAATGATAAGTTATGTGATAAAAAATAAAAATAATCTTAACAAATAAAAGATATCATATTCTTGTAATGTCATTACCTATGTCCAATCAACTCCGTTTTTTTTAAAATCTTGAATAAATAAAAGCACAAGTTATTTTTTAACTTTAATATCGATATTAACCCACTATCGCTCTTTCCTATATCTATCCCATGCTAGTCTGAGACGTGAAGAATGTATCAGCTCCCTTACTTTCCGCGGATGGCATAAGAGCCGACTAAGGGTCAAGATGATGCTCCATGATGCTCGCACACCAGGCGATTGGCTAACAACCCATCGTTAATGTCACCTCGGAACCCAGCTTTATTTATGCTAATTGTGGCGTCACTAGGAACGAGGAATAGCGATTATGCTTAAAAATCATGGGAGCAGGTCGTAAGAGTGTGTATGTATAATAATAATTTATCTATCACGTAAGGAAACTATTCAGAGGACCAACCTATATAAACTTTTCTTCTTTTTAAATCTATAGGCGTGCCAATTTTAGTTTGTAGGAAATACCTAGGAAATATCTAGGAATTTTGTAGAAAACATAAAGAAATAGTTTGAATTCATGTGACATGGCAATTTCCACTAGAATTTATTATAGGTGGTGGTAAGTTTTATCTCAGACCGACGGAGTGGCAACGAAGAGCCAGTATGACTGAAATTAAAGAACGTCGACTTATAAAATCAATTACTCAGTTCACTCGTTTTAAATGTAGATGGCGTCACCACCTAAACTCTAACTAGCTACCAAAGTTTTTAGGCCATTATAGTCACTAATTATTTTAAATGTAGGGAATAAAGGCTTTCTGGGATCTATTGTGTTTATAAATAAACATTGGTCCTTCGAGCCGGATAGTAGTCAAATAGTGGAGTGATGCTGGGGGGCAATTTTTGAACCAGGGACTAATTATCACGATATGATATCAATTACAAGGTGCTTCTTTTTCTTTTATTAAAAGGCACTGGTATCTTGCTTTTGACACAGAAAACTCCCGAACAGTATGTATCGTAATGAATATTTTAATCTCACTGGTGAACTCGAAGTACTAAAGTGCCATAAATACACTATGAATTATAATATTTTTGTATTGTATACAATTTGTTACCAGTGGCTTACAATAAGAGCGGGAGAAGCAATCGTATTTGATATCATAGCATTATAATTAGTCACTGGTTCAAAAGTCCCAGTGTTGGATCGAATTTCAGTGTGTTTGGATTATTTTAACCGGCTCTTGATCCCAGGTTCAATTCTCAGTGTACATGTTTGTGTACTCGGTTTGGTTAGTGGTAGGGCTAGTTTGTTCGCCTGGCTAGCTACCACCATCTTATCTAAATATGTCGCCATAACATCAATATTTCAATTGTCAGCTAGAGATAAGATAGCCAGTGCCTCAGAAGCTGGGGATCCCGGGTGAAGTGCGCTGCCACCGGCCTTATCATCACTTAATGTCAGGCGAGATGAAGGCCAAGTGTTTACCCGTAAGATATTTAAAAAATATATCGTTTGTTCTAGACGGACGACCTCGAGAAAGTTACCTTCCAGAAGCTACAAGGCGTGAGACTGCTGGAACAGCTGTTCTCTCTCGCCGCCGATCGGGAGGATCTCGCGTCGCTCTTCAGTGTCAGGTCAGGAAATAGGGGCAGTGGCAACAGCGTTCGACAGGACCCAGTGGCCGACGTATTTTCCTTTAATCATTATTAAAAGGGGCAACTGATTTTAGACTTCAACAATATATACTCAACAATACGGAATATAGAAGATGTTTGGTAATATTTGTATATTCCCGAAACATAGCCATGCAACCAAGTATAAAGAACACTGATAACATTCTTTCTTTTAGTTGATGGCTTCGTGCGATTGGCACATTTAGCCAGTGTCAAAGTAATTTTTCTTACAAGTAATACATAAATATACAATATTTCCTTCCAGTCAGTATGATGATGAATGATAATAACAATGAGAAGTGAGAAATGATATACCCCCCGACCCCTCGAGTATCTCAGTAAAGATGTGGGGCTTTACTAATTCCTCGGCGGACTTCTTGAGAGAATTTGAAAAGTAAAGTTGCACTGTTTTGTTTCATTTGCCAACACTCATGCACACTCACGAACACTTAACGGTTAATAACCCACCATTATTTCACATTAATATTCAACATAACACAAATTTTTGAAAATAAAACAAAACCGCAGACATGACTCTTCACTTTCCCGCCAAGAAGTGACTGATAACATTCAAAATCATATTTATGTAGATTTACTTTTAAATTAATTCCTGCAATGTTTTATCTTCTGGTAATGTTTGACCATTAAGTTGACAACCAAGAGCAAAGTATAGGTTCGACCTAGGGTTGTCACTTTACAGTTTTACGTAGTAACAAAGAACCTCAATATCTCGGCCATGCGGTGCTTTTCAGTTGTGTTCATAATTTTCCAAGGTTCTATGAACGTTACCCTATCTGCCATATTCGGGATTATGCAGGTATTACCAAACACCCTGTATATGAATACAGACCACTTGTTTTGCGTTTAGCATTAAGTCAATGTCAACTCGTATTAATATTATAAACTAAGAATTGTACAATAGATTAGGTTTAAAATGGAGTCTCACAACAACGCGTGTTATTACGGAAAGAACTCTGTTGAAACTCCAGGAGGCTTATTGTCTAACTCTAATACATATCGTAATACCTTTCAATTTAACATTTGAAAGCTATTCAAGAACTTCAAACTAATTCACAAGTGTCAGTGATTGCGATCGCGACGCGTTTTTGAATGATGCTGAATGAACGACATAGTCAATTTTCATTTAATTATAATAGTCTAAGCAAAATGACAATCGTAAATACCTTTGAAATGTTTCGTGATATAGGTTGAAATTAGACAATAAAGCCCCCATGTCTATTTTTGTATGTTCTTAGCGAAATTTTATTGTCATGAAAGTTATTGGTCAAAAGTGGTAAAACGATTTCGTGGTCAACTATACACACAAACAAATGGAAGGGACAACATAGTAAGAATAGACAAGTACATAAAATGTACACACAAGATCAACCGGTGTGGCTGGCGATCCGAAAAAGAAGAACGAAAAATGTTGCCATCATATAAAAATTAAAATTAAAATCATAGATTTGTTGGTGTTACCAACAGATTATATTTTTATTACATATTGTATACGCTAAGAACCCTGCTGAACGGAGCTGTTGTCACAGGTTGCTGACCACAGCGGTGATGATAATCACCCGGGTGTCTACCTCCTGCTGCATCACCGCCTCCTTCCAGCTCACCACAGACTCCTGCGTGCATTTGGCAAAGCTGCTCAGCATCCAGCTGGTGAGAAACATTTATTGTTTGTTAATTTCTAGGCACCCATCCCATCCCATGTTGGTATGAAACGTGAAATGAAATGAAATGAATCT
The DNA here is from genome assembly GCA_949315975.1 of Eudonia truncicolella. Lineage (NCBI taxonomy): Eukaryota > Metazoa > Arthropoda > Insecta > Lepidoptera > Crambidae > Eudonia > Eudonia truncicolella. Next base: position 1,099,693 of record OX438848.1, on the reverse strand, counting down.
TTATTTAAGTAAACTTACTAGATAAGAGCTTTTGAATCATCCAAAATATTTTACCTACCACCCATTCAGGACGTCTTTTAGCTGTGCAGACGAACGGGCGCAAGAAACTGCACAGCTTTATATAGAAGTAGCGACATTTACAAAATTATATGATGCTACGAAATGACTACGTACACAATGACTTTAAAAAAATTGGAATACCTGTTGGAGTGATTAGAGCAGCTCAATCCCGTGCTGCTTTGCATTCCATTCCAGTAATATTATTATTAGTATTGTATAAAAGTAGTAAAATTAACACTAGCTTAAAAGTATAGCTATTACAAATTAAATAATATTTTGTATTGTTAACTAAATTATTAAAATTATTAATATTATTATTATTATCTTAATCTTAGCACAATTTTGTGATTTTTGCTGTAGCACTTTTGTTGTGTGCATGTTTAGTTTAAACTATAATTGAGGTGACACTTATCAAGGGTCTGATTTAAATGCAATGTTTTTTTTAAAGTAGTGGTGTTTACTTTGTTGGTGTAACAATAAAAAAATAAAAATAAATGATAAAATAAACTTTCCTACACTCACACCAATTATCTAGCCCAAGAGAAGCTTCGTTATGAAACTCGTTAAACGGTTACTAGACAACGGATAAACATACTTAAAATACATAGATAGAAAACACCCAGATCCGAGACAATTTAAAAAAAACTAATTTCTAAATTGACCCGACCGGGGATCGAACCCGGGACCTCGAAGATGGCGACACCATGAAAATCGGTGTACAAACCACTCGACCAAAGAGGTCGAAAATAAATAAAATAAATAAGGGTTACCTACACAAAATAACGGTAAAAGATACAAAAAATACATTTGAGCTCAAAATTAAAGAAACCCAACTGAAATAGGTTAGGTATTCGCAACACAGATGTTAGGGCCGATACGGACTGTGTAATTTATTCGAGTGTCTAGTCTCATTCACAACCGAATGTATCTAACAATAATATATTGGTTGAGTGGTGCAGTAAGTAATTATGGCTGTTGCTGAATTAGTCAACACTCCACTAAATTGGTAACGTAGTTTCAAGTAGACTTTACGTACGGTTTTTATTATAAAACATTACTTTTTTATGATTGTTTACATATTTGTTTTTCAAATCGTTTTGTTGGTAAATATTTTTTTCATTATAATTATATTTTTATAGCAACTCCATTTTTCGAGATCAAATCAGGGACGTCTTGAAAAGAGGCCAGGTCAAGAGTACCCTAAACCGAAGAGCTTGTATGAAGGGAATAATGAAAGTGGACGAAGCGAAATAAGTATGTAAGGATCGTAGCAAGTGGAAAGAAGTGGTCTCTGCCTACCCCTACGGGAAAGAGGCGTGATTATATGTATGTATGTATTAAAATTAAAATTTACCAAATAACTTGGTGGTCTCTGGGTACGTTTACTCATCGATTGTAGCGATGACTTGATTTTAATGATGGCATTTGCCCAGCATTGGGACAGTATATTTAACTATAACTTATCTTCCTAACTCTTTCCAAGGCATATATTGAATACTTAGCTGACCCGACACACGTTGTCCTGTCTAAAATATGTGATCGTTTTTCGAATTTGCGATATATTCCCGTTTGTATACAGTTGTAATTTTCGATTTATCAGCTGTTTTTTGAGTTGTACCTTGTTTTTTTTTCTAAAAACAAATCAAAATAATAAATATTCATAACGTCAAGCCGTTTTTGTGTTTCACTGAGACTAACGAACAGCAATCGATTTTCATTTATGTAGATTTGCTTCAATTTACAAAAATAGCATACTACATAAAGCCCATTGGACAAATGAATAATGCGTGGTTCGTAAAACATAACAGTCGCGTTGACAAAATTCAGCGTTCATTGTTATTCTTTCGCGTAAAACCTTTACCCCAGCAAACTGTACGTCAACTTTTCCCATCACCCAAAAGGGGTAGCGCACATTTTTCCGGCCGTTTGTTTTCATGTGTTTCTGCAATCAGGCGTCGTCAACCTTTCGCTAACTTATGCAATCTTGTTAAAGATTAGTTTACGACCGCTGGAGGGACGCGCGGACGGTGAGGGTAACTGAGTTTGCACAATCTCTGTCCACAGTTTGTTGAAATGGGGGAACTGTGTATCACACTATTTATTTAGAAAAATAACCCTTTTTTGTCGTTTCAAATAGCTGTTTTACGGATTGGTAAATATTTGTATCAATCGGATATTTAACAACCGAAATACGTAAACATTGATGAAACAACGCTTGCTATGCTATGCTTGCTTGCTAAATATTCGAACCACACTCACTTTAAGTTTCACTTTGAAAAGGAAGAGGGAGAGAGAGAGATAGAGAGAGAGAGAGAGAGGGAGGGAGAGAGAGAGAGAGAGAGAGAGAGAGAGAGGGAGAGAGGGACAAATAGACAGACAGACAGAGGGAGCGAGATGAGAGAGATCTTGCTTAAATATTTATTTAAGAAGTTATATTAATGATTATTTACATATAATTTTACGCAAATATTGTTGCGAACAAATTACAAATTGAAAAAGACAGTGTTGAAAAAAAAATGACATGACATGCCGGGTCAGGTGCACTACCAACTATGCTGTCGTGGCGCAATCCAACTCGCCGAAATTAATCAACACTATCTAATGACCCGGGTCATGGGGTGCGAGTTCGAATCCCGCTCGTGGAATTTTTTCAACACTTTGTCTTTTTTCAATAAGCTATAATTATTGTTTAATCATGTGCTGTTTACACATACTAGTGGAGTTTCAGATTATTATTGTTACATGTAATTTTATAAGTTTCTAATTCATACTTTATATTCTGTTGTCACTCTGTTTTGCGTAATAAAAAAAAAAAATTTTCTTACTTTTCTACTTTACCTATTGCTGTCGCTACGGTAGCGCAAGGTGGTAGATTCGAGTCTCATCTTAAAGCAAGTCGTTTTGTTTCAATTGCTATTTTCGAAAAGCCCTGTTTTCTGTTTTCACGTTATGTCATTGTAAGCTTTAATGCAATAATCACTAGAAGTGTGTCGTTGCAGTAGTATATTAGTTCGCCGGCCATTGGCCAAGCCGTTTGTAGCGGCAGTCCGCGTGAGAATGAACGAGTCAGGGCTGCCCCGAGACGAAGTTAATTAAAAAACTTAAACAAAACACAACAATCCCGACGCGTATAGTGTTGGGACTAAAATATGGCGTTACGTTACACATTAAAATGAAAAACTTTATACGAATCTACTTGATTGTATATATCTATTTATTTTACACTAGCTGACCCGACAGACGTTTGTCCTGTCAAAGTTTTAATAAATATGTGACACGAACGCCATTCTATTAAGAGTAACAACGTGGCGATTCCCATACTAAATTACCAATTTTCTAATTTTCCGACATATCAGCGTTGAAATGACAGAAATAAAACACAGGGAGACCTGTGACCACGGACCCCGCAAAGGGTTCGAAACGTCAGGATAAACATTAATTAAAACTAATGTGTAAAATAAACGCGAGTAGATCCGTAAAAGTGGTTTCATTTCAATGTGTAGTGTTCGCGTAAACTTTAGAAAACGATATATCAGCTGTTTTTTTGAGTTTTCCCTTGTTTTTTTTTCTTAATCATCCTTGTATTAGAGAAAACAAAATGAAATCGGTCAAGCCGTTTTTTATTTTTAGCAAGCTATAGATGTGAAGCTGGTTACTAACATTTCTAGCCTAGCGGCTAGAAACGGCTTAATTGGCTTATTATCATTTCTAGCGATAACTAGCGGCTGGAAACGGCTGCTTACATTTCTTTGATATATTCACATGATTAGTTTTTTGGTTTTTGTTGTTTCTCTTCTGATTTATTTACTATAGAATACATTTAACGTAATTATACATAACCAATGCCATTTGCATCTGTATTAAGTGTTACAAACTCAAAATTCTCATACAAAATGTGACACAGCAGTGGAATAGGACTATTTTAATAATTAATTTGTCAGGGATGTTTAGAAAATAGGAATTTATCCACGAAATAAGTGTGGACAGATACCTAGTAATAGTAAGCATTTAGTTGTATTTCTTTGTTTGGTTTGTAATGATGATTAAATCCAAAGTAAAGTAATTTAGAGCCACCTTTATTCTTATAATTTTCATACACCACCACCTAAACACAAACGTTGTTTCATAGTTTCCTGTTCGTCTCTGAATTAAGTAAATTAGTAGGTATAAACGGTGTATTCGGTGTTTATTAAAAAAAATAATAGGAGAACATAATAAATGCTACTGTAAACAAACATAAGAGTTTAACAATAAAAAATGTAATACAAATATTTTTTTTCGATTCTCAAGTCGGGTATCTACTCGGTATCAAGCGGCTGGTTATTCGTTTCTAGCCGCTGGTTTCGGTAACTACTGGCTTACGTTCCCTAAAATATGGTTGAGCGAAGCGATGGCTGATTCATATGTCATACTCGTGAACGGGTGCTGCCTGTGGAGGCTGGTCTGCTCTTGCATACTTATCTTATTTTTAATATTATTTACTGTAGTTTGACTTGGTTTTTCTTAACCAATTTTTTTTTTTTTGAGTACTGTAGTGGTACTGTATGACATTGTGGAAATTGAAACTTTTACCTGATGTAAATTTCTTAACTTAGTTTTTTTTATTTTTTTTATTTTGTGATATTTTTGTTTTTTATTTACATGTTGTGGTTGTCTTCTATAATTTTGTGTTTATTTGTAATGGAAAGTGTCCTGCTATGATAGGGCATTTTCCAATATTTTTGACGCTGTAAGGGAGAAAAGAGCTGGACACTTGCTGAGTTTCTTGCCGGTTCTTCTCAGTACAAGATCTCCCGCCCAGAGTAGACTTACGAACCGATGGCATAGTGACATTCACAAGTTTTTTTTTTTTTTTTTTTTTTTTTTTTTTTTTTTTTTTGGAGAGAGATTGCTGATTGCCGCTGCGGCATTTTCAGCTTCACCGGGCTTTTTTGGGGGCGGCGAGGAACGTAAAGGGTCCCTCAAGCCGTGTGAAACGAATCACCTTCAGAGGTTATCTAGAGGGAACGGCATCGCGCACAAGTGCGCGTCCCCGTGCCCTACTAGATTCTCCGAAGGGTTCGGATCGGATCGAAAACATTCACAAGAGCTACTTGTAGCCTAAACTGAATAAATGATTTTGAATTTTGAATTTTTTGAATTTTCAAGCCGCTGGTTTACAACTATAAGCAAGACTAACGATCATGTTTATTTATATAGATTATCATCATCATCATCATCATCATCATCATCATCATCATCATCATCATCATCATCAGCCTATTATAATATAGTACAGTAGATATTATAAAGTTATAAGTAAGTACCTCATTGTAAACTAATTGTGGTGGTTCTTTTTAATAAATAAATATGTTAGTCGTATACGTAGGATTCTCCAAGTGCACGCCATTGAAAACGATCCGCTATTATACCTTACATCATTACTTCCTGACACTTTGACCTCTTTAAACGAGACGGCGGCTTTTGGCTTAGATTTAGCTAGCCAAGCTAGTTTTTAATTTTAATATACAATTAACTTTTAACAAAGTATTGTTTAACGCTAAAAGCTCAATTCAAAAGATTTGAGTCTTCCATAAACTGTTATTTGTAATGCGTGTACAAAATAAATTATTATACTATTCTTTCCGCTAATGCTGTCACTATTTTTCACAATAACGTTTTGCTAGTGGAATAACTTAATAACCGTTATGTCTCTCGCTCCACGCCTCGCACACGGGCTATGGCTATGATGAATCGGTGCCGTTTAATTGGTGGCGCACGCTTTCGCGTTTGTGGCAGCCCTGAGTAGTGGGTAGCGAGTGGGCGCCCTAAAAGGGGCGCTAATGCATCGGCTGCGTTCGAACGTTCCACTGTACTTGCTGTCGTTTTTAAAGATAATTTAATTACAGAGGGCCTAGTGTGATGTATTATTGGCAGTCGATCACGATTAATGCAGTAAAATGTTCAAATATTTGTAAAAATATTTCTTTCGGATCTCAGAGGTGAAAACTTCTAAGATTGATGAAGCAATGTTGACTAAAAAACATAAGCATCAAGCACTGAAAAATTTCGACGGGTGAAAGCCAGACCTCGGTAGCCAAGTGGTTAAGGCAGCCGCCCGGAATGCGGAAGGTGCGTGGTTCGATTCCCGCCTGAGGTTGTCGTCTTTTTTCAGTGTTTAAATTTTACTTAAGTATATTTAAGCGTTAATAAAACGCTAAAATATATAAAAAACACTTATCTATAACGCAGCTTCATCTTAACCGAATGTTCAAATATTTGTAAAAATATTTCTTTCGGATCTCAGAGGTGAAAACTTCTAAGATTGATGAAGCAATGTTGACTAAAAAACATAAGCATCAAGCACTGAAAAATTTCGACGGGTGAAAGCCAGACCTCGGTAGCCAAGTGGTTAAGGCAGCCGCCCGGAATGCGGAAGGTGCGTGGTTCGATTCCCGCCTGAGGTTGTCGTCTTTTTTCAGTGTTTAAATTTTACTTAAGTATATTTAAGCGTTAATAAAACGCTAAAATATATAAAAAACACTTATCTATAACGCAGCTTCATCTTAACCGAATGTTCAAATATTTGTAAAAATATTTCTTTTGGATCTCAGAGGTGAAAACTTCTAAGATTGATGAAGCAATGTTGACTAAAAAACATAAGCATCAAGCACTGAAAAATTTCGACGGGTGAAAGCCAGACCTCGGTAGCCAAGTGGTTAAGGCAGCCGCCCGGAATGCGGAAGGTGCGTGGTTCGATTCCCGCCTGAGGTTGTCGTCTTTTTTCAGTGTTTAAATTTTACTTAAGTATATTTAAGCGTTAATAAAACGCTAAAATATATAAAAAACACGATTAATGCAATAAATATCTATGACTATGACTAACGAAAACTTGTATTTTTTTTATATGGCAAAATGTTAACTCTTCTCATGTGTCGCCAGGAGGCGCTGCTTCAATGCCATACTAGTTTTCGTTTTCGTAAACGTAATCGAATGAATACAGATAGTAAACAAAACTCACGCTAGGCACCCTAATCCTCAAACTTCAGTTTGAAGATGGCACTAAATTATGATAATTTAATTGATAACTTAATCTTAAGAATTGGTTATGTTTTTTTTGGAGAAAGCTTGCTGATAGCCTCACGCGTCATTTACAACGTCTCCTGATAATTTTATGATTTGTGTATCTTTTGTAAATCTATCTTAATATATAAAATTCTCGTGTCACAGTTTTCGTTGCCATACTCCTCCGAAACGGCTTGACCGATTTTGATGAAATTTTTTGTGCTTATCCGGTATCTATGAGAATCGGCCAACATCTATTTTTCATCCCCCTAAATGTTAAGGGTGGTCCACCCCTAAATTTTTTTTGATTTTTGAAATTTTTCCAATACAAAATGATTTGTTTGTAGTGTTGTCATGGAAACTGTCAAAGCGGTACGAAGTCCGCCGGGGGCAGCTAGTATACATATAATAACTTGTCCTGACTGACTGATTCATCATCGCCGAGCCGAAACTGCTGAAGCAAATAAGATGAAAATTGGACTGTAGGTTAATTGAGTGCCGTAACCAACGTAAGAAAGGATTTTACGGAAATCATCCCGTAAGGGGGTCAAATAGGGGGTGAAAGTTTGTAGGAAAGTCCGTCAGTTTTAAAGTAAAATACATGAAAATTGGTATTTGGCTTTTTGAAAAGAAATAAAGAATGACGTGTCTCAGGAATTTTGTTTATTGTCCTTTAAAGGAGTAAAAAAGGGAAAAAGGTTTTTTGGGGAAATCATTACTTTTATTAAAGTTAAAACTATACAATGAATTAATTTAATCGATAATAAGATTTCTCAATCAAAATAAAGAATGACGGATTTTAGTATTTTTCGAAAAATCTCCCCTAGAGGGGTGAAATAAGGGTGGATAGTTTTGTATGAAAATCTTTCATACCTTAAATTTCAGTATTTGGCCTGGTTAGAAATTATGAAGTGTTTCAGGGTTTTTGGCAAATGATCCCTTAAGTAGGGGATGACAATTTGTATAAGTAGGAGGTTTCAAAACGGACCAAAATTACTTATACAGAGTGATCTTTATTACGTTGTTTTGTATTAGACACTTTTTACTAATTCTAGCTCGCATGAATGGGCTTTTTAATGATAAAAAATGAAAATTTTAATGTTGAAATGACGTAAAATGTTTAGTTGTCTAACCCTTATTACTTATACCCATAATATTTACCTTTAATAAGTTAGACTTTTATTATGAATAAACACAAGTCGTGTAGCCCACGTGAGCAAAGCCGCAAACAAAAGCTAGTGATCCATATAAATAAATAAATGGTATTGGTGGCTGGCAAGAGCTGAATGAGAGCAGCCGCAGATCGTGCTCAGCGGCGTGCACTTGGAGAGGCCTATGTCCAGCAGTGGACGTGTGTAGGCTGATGATGATAATGATGGTGATAGGTACGCTTACGGTACACACGCCTGCACATCAACCTACCACAAACTGTCAAATTTCCTCAATAGACTTTGAACTTATGACATAACGATATGGTTGAAAATGTATTGAAGAAATTTGACAGTTTTGGATAGGTTGATGTGCTGGCGTCTGTACAACCAAACAACGGAACACTTTAAATACACTATATAGACGTGTTTTCATCTCACGTTCTTGATTCGATCCTTTATCTGACCGTCATATTAGAAAGGCATTGTGCGAGGTAAGGCCTCCGCGGAAACATTAAAGATTGCTACCGTACAATAAAAATGCGATTAAAAAAAATACAACAACCCATACAGTCGGGTTATAACGACACGCCGTGTATTTTAACTCTACTGTGCGGTGTGTGGCAGTTAAATATATATTATTACGAGCTCTTATAGGTCGTAACAGTCTCTTAAGTCCTTACTTACAAATTCTGCAACCGTTAAGAGAAATAATGAAAATAAAATTATTTGTAAGTGTATACAAAGACAACTGGTTTCCGCGCAACAGTGATATTCTGTTAACCTTATCCGTCTTACGAATAAACAGAGACTAACTGCCGCACTCATAGACGTCCATTTTCATTAATGATTACTTAGCACCTACAATCGAAAATGTGCTTAAAAGGTCATTTATAGAGACTATTTTACAATAGACAATTGTAGGTGCTAAGTGATCAATTATGTTAATTGACGTCTGAGTAGGTACGGCGGAAAGCTGCGAATAGTTATTCCGTGTTTTGTTTCCGTCATAGAAAGAAAGATTTTTTTTTTTACCTTTATTTTTGCTCCACAACAATAAAAGACCAACATATAGGCTTTTAAATAATGATTGAAGTGTTATGACAGCAAAAATCGTCTTCGGCTCAGCAAATGTCACACAGCTAGGATATGACGCTGATTTTTAAACGGGCGGCGGGCATGTTGACTTCAGATTAGAGTTGAGAAAAAACAAGGAATAACTCTTCGAAGCTTATTCTCTCTTTATTATTTGTGGGGCACTATATTATTATGTTTCTGTTATTGTTTTATAAGAATTTTATGAGTGGACTATTGAGACACTTTTTGTAATTGTTTTATTTACCCATCCAGAAAGTTAAGCGCTCGTGTTAGAAATGTGATGCACGTTATAACTAATAAATTCAAATTCAAAATATTCATTCGGCGTAGCAATAATACCTACTAATAGCAATTCTAATAGTACTCCAATAGTCTAACGGAGTGGATGTATTGTAGTCAACTTTAACTAGATAGAATATTTGAATGGGCTCCCTTATTCATTTTTTTTTAAATATTAACGGGTAAGCACAGTGCCTTGATCTCACCTGATGTTAAGTGATGATAAGGCCAATGATGGAAGCGCACTTCACCCGGGATCCTCAACTAGTGAGGTACTGGCTATCTTATCTTTAGCTGCCGGAACACAACAATGCTACAAACATTGATGTTATGGCGAAATATTTAGATAAGATGGTGGTAGCTAGCCAGACGGACAAACAAGCCCTATCACCAACCAAACCGAGTACACAAACATGTACTCCCCGCTGGGAATGGAACCCGGGACCTCCAGGTCAAGACCGGTGGTCTTAGCCACTTAGACCACAGAGGCGGTTACAAAATTCAAATTGTTTAGATATATAGATTGATAGAAGGTTTTAAGCGTCCGTCTTCGGGACGCAACGGTAGCCGAACGGATATGCTCGGGTTGATCGCGACAAATCGTGTTTGAACCCCCTACTACGTTAGACTATATACCTACTGACGTGAACCCATATCTAACAAGTGTAATAGCTTTTTGGAACTATTGTAATTACTATTATCAATGTGTTTAAATAGCATTAAACATAAATATTTATAAAATTTTATAAAATACAGATAAAAAATTAAACGCCCACCCGACTCAGCCAGGAATCGAACCTGGGTCTTCCGCAATCCGGTCGGCTGCACTGACCGCTATGCTACCGGGAAGGCTGAAGTAAGCGCTGAATTTTGTCACTGTTTTTTTTAAAGTTTTTAGAGTGCTCTTATAGCAGCACAGCGTCATCTATCCAACGGTCGTTGCAACCGACCGTGTTAATGACGGTAATTGTTGACATTGAATGGGTGGGTACCTTTGGCTTTCAAAGTAAAAAGTAAACAGTGTTGAATAATTTCGGCGGACTGGTTAGAACCACGATAGCTCAATTGGAAGAGCACCTGACCCGGTATGTCAGAAGGGTGCAGGTTCAAATCCTGCTCGTGGAATTTTTTTCAACATTTGTGTTTTTGTAATTTGTTTCGCAACAAAATTTGCGTCAAAATTATATAAACAAAACAAAATCATTTTATAAAAAGCTTGCCTACTTCTTAACTGATCTTTAGTATTTGTAAAAATATTATGATCGCGTGTTAATAACGGTAGTTGTTGACATTGTATGGGTGCCTTTGGATTTCAAAGTAAAAAGTAAATAGTGTTGAATAATTTCGGCGGGCTGGTTAGAACCACGATAGCTCAATTGGAAGAGCACCTGACCCGGTATGTCAGAAGGGTGCAGGTTCAAATCCTGCTCGTGGATTTTTTTTTCAACATTTATGTTTTTGTAATAATCAATTAAACAAAGAAATATAATTTTACTGCTTTGATGATACTTTATTGGCTTCTATTGTACGAATTATTTTATTTTAATTATTTTACCAAATCACGATCAAGTAAATACCAAGTACGTATACTGAGCTGAGGGTATAATTTTTAAAGCAACGCACTTTTGTTTCCATACTTTTTTCATTTTTTCATATTAAGGCTGTTAGGTACGGTCCCCGTTTTTCACAGACGGGTAGTGAGGTCGTGTGCCGGCACGTTAACATAAAAAAACAAGTAACGACTTTAGACGTTGTAATACTGTTTGGAATTGACCTCGCGCGCCGCGGACGCGTCGCCTAATGACGTGCAAAGGTGCCTCCCAGTCCCAGGTACTAAATTCAAGGGTTTATTTCACTGTTACCTTTTTTTGTATAAAATTTATTTTTATATAGTGCCGATAGCCACATTATATCATCGTCATTCTTTTTTGTTTTTCCTTTACTACAAAAAAGTAGTGCATCCCGAAATTTTCAACTGCTAAGGAATTGGGTATCTTATTATCTTGATATAAGATAATATTATATTTTAATATCATTGTTTAATGTCTGATGACGACAGACTAATAAAATATGAAGGCGCTAATGTCGTCTTATCCAGCTAGGCGGACTTAAAACAACAATGCTTCTAAATAAAAGGCTTATACAGTGTAAAGACTTGGTATTGGACTTGGACCTTACTATTAATTTTAAAAACTATCATGGTCACTTACATTAGAATAATTTATTTTTAACGGGATTATTACCATGTTTTATGTTGTGTGTGAGTATCACTCAATTATTGGACGTTAGTATCTACTCAAAGACGCAAACTTTAGTTTTATAGTTTGTAGAATGCTCGATCTTGTATCTTGAGTTAATTCTTGTGTAATACCAAAAGTTGAAATACATGTAATTATTGTTTAAATCCAGTTCCGACTCTTTGGACTTACACGGTCGCATGGTCTCAATAACGCCAAGGCACCGCATCGCAATGTAAATAGCGCATTACTATAAAATGTCGAATTTTTATATTGCGCGTGCGCTGCGGCGGCTCGTTTTCGAAGATTTACTTTATTATTCCATATTTAAAACAGCTAATTGGATAATATTGACGTCGCGTGACACAGTCTACCGAAATACCTTCTAAAATGTTTTTGTTTTGTTTATATAATTTTTAACACAAATTTTGTTGCGAAAAAAATAAAAAGGAAATAGTGTTGAATAATTTCGGCGGGCTGGTTAGAACCACGATAGCTCAATTGGAAGAGCACCTGACCCGGTATGTCAGAAGGGTGCAGGTTCAAATCCTGCTCGTGGAAATTTTTTCAACATTTGTGTTTTTGAAATACCTTCTGTTTTATAAACCGCTTCTGTTATGTGTGGTGTAGTAGTTGATCGCTAGTCCTGTCTCAGACACAGTTCTTAGGTTCGCTATACATATTCTTATGCCGGATCCCTATATTCTATCTGTCTGTTGTTTTGCTTGCTGGAGTTAGAAATTTGACATAATTTGTATGGAGCTTATGTCAAATTTTTATCTATAGAAGGCAAAACAACAGGTAGCAAGAATATAGGGAACCGGCTTTAGTCGATTTGGTTGGCGGTGACTATCTAACTACTACAAGTTTATCGCCATATAGACTATAATTCACTACTTAAAATTTGAAAAAGGACAAAGTGTTGAAAATATTCCACGAGTGGGATTCGAACCCGCACCCCATAACATGCCGGGTCAGGTGCACTGCCAACTACGATATCGTGGCTTTTTTTTCAAAAAGAGGGACTGGCTGAAAACCAGCGCTGATAAAATCTCAGTGAAAGCAGAGCAATTCCCTTTAGCCTATGACCTTGTGTTACTTTTTGATGTGTAACATCTTTACGCTTGCTTTCTATATATACAATTTGTGGGAGTGATTTCGTGAAACGTGACGGAAGTAGGTGTAACAGTGTGACAGGAATTCGGAGAAGCGAGCAAGAGCGCGACATTTTGTAAATTTAAAATAGATATTATGAACATATTATTATTATATGTGACATATTGTGTCATTTGTCTATCAAAGGTCATTTTGTTGTAATTTATTGAGGCAATAAATTATTTCATTATTATTAATATTAAATATTTCGTATTCAAAGTGGTGTAGGCAAGGACATTTCTTAGTCATATATGATTCGTCACATGCAAAGAGTACCTGCTTTATTTCACAGTCTGTGGTTTACCCGTCCGCCGGCCGCGCCGTGTTAATTGCGCCTTATCTGTGTCGATATCTCCCAACCTTTTTTTTTTGTCGTAAATCTAATTGTTTATAGCGGCCGGCGCGGGCGCAACATTGTCGCGATAACATCTCCGCATGGGCGCCTTTGTCGCGATTTTTTTTGACGTTATTCGAATTTTGAAATATATTAGGTCATTGGGTGTCGGTCTCTTTGGTGGGGTGTGATGGTGTTAAAATAGTCTGTGTAAAAATCACTCACGTAGTTGGTTCGAGGGCTTCGCAAAATTTCACTCGTATAATGCTTAAGCGATTTATTTAGTATATTATGATTTTTGTTTATTTCACATAATTATTTTTTATTATTTTTTTTTATTTTATCATCTTAGGAAAACCAAGGTTAACAAAATTTAAATAGGGTCATCAAGTGATACACATAAAACCACTAATAGGTTCTCACCGATAGAAGTTACTTAATAATAATTAAAACTAGAAGCACTAAGCAACAATTATTTTGCATTCGCAAAGCGCCTTTGTCGCGATTTTTTTTGACGTTATTCGAATTTTGAAATATATTAGGTCATTGGGTGTCGGTCTCTTTGGTGGGGTGTGATGGTGTTAAAATAGTCTGTGTAAAAATCACTCACGTAGTTGGTTCGAGGGCTTCGCAAAATTTCACTCGTATAATGCTTAAGCGATTTATTTAGTATATTATGATTTTTGTTTATTTCACATAATTATTTTGCATTCGCAAAGCACATAACTTGAAAAGGACAATTTGTCTCTGCTGGAACCCTTGATGAAGAATAATTGGAAAAACGTGTCCTGGTTAGTGATAGGTCATAAAATAAGCTATAATTTTACCTAAGGCAGTAGCTCTATGTTTTCAAGTTACTATTAGATACACATTATTTATTTATCAGCCAAACGTTACTAAAGCCAAAAACTAAATTCATCTCATCATCATCTCAGCCAAAAAGACTTCCACTGCTGGACAAAGGCCTCCCTCAAGGATAAATCATTTTGGAGGGAATTTGCCATAATCGCTACGCTTGGCAGGCGGGTTGGTGATCGCAGTAAGGTGAGAATAATCACAGAGAGACGCTGCTGCCCATCCTCTGAAATGGTCCCCATAGTCGCCTTCTACGACACCCACGGGAAGAGATGGGGTGGTGACGACAGACACGGGAAAAACTAAATTATGATTATCAATTACAATACAAGTTCAACATATTTTGGTACCTACTAGCCTTAAGTACCTACGTTTTCTATTGCGTGAGGTGTTTTTTGCAACATTGTGTTATATAGTTTTCAACCACAAATGAGTACCTTAACGTGTTAGCAAATGTAAGTAAGTCAAAATATTTAAAACATTTTTAAAACAAGAATTTTGGTTTATGTTGTCTAGTTGACTTGCCCGTGTCAAAGCGTCAAGCGTGCCATTCAAGTCGACTTGCCAACGCAAACGCGCCGCCCGCCTAATAGCGCCACACCCATCTGGGCGGCTCCGCTGTCTACATTACGAACGTTACCAAATAAATGTGCGTTGCCAAATTGGCGTAGGTACGTACCCGAGGCGGTTATACTGCGAATATGTCTTTCGAACTTTGTATTGTACACGTAGTTCTCTTAGAAGGACACTGGTTACAATATGACAGCTTGTGGCCATCAAGGCGCAATAAACGAACATCTGACAGAAAACTTACAATAATAACATTTAAAAATTTTGTATCACTGCTAATCTTTTCAAACCAATAAAAACCATTTTAGCGCGGCAAATGACTTAACTCCACCTGACGCCCCGCCCGATCCTCTAAATGACAGCACACATTTACAGAATACACTAAACATGCACACCAGTTTAGGCCCAAGACACCGTACTCGTAGAACAAGGGTACGAAGAACCGGTTCACACTCGCTCTACACCAGGCACAGACATGTACCTGGGCGGTTCTCTCCTCCACGGCCCGGTCAACCCGAGCCGAGGTCCGTGCCTTTAGAGGCGCCCTCGGGTTGTTCCGCTCCCCGATCCGATCCGAACCCTTCGGAGAATCTAGCAGGGCACGGGGACGCGCACTTGTGCGCGATGCCGTTCCCTCTAGATAATCTCTGAAGGTGATTCGTTTCACACGGCTTGAGGGACCCTTTACGTTCCTCGCCGCCCCCAAAAAAGCCCGGTGAAGCTGAAAATGCCGCAGCGGCAAACAGCAATCTCTCTCAAAAAAAAAAAAAAAAAACTCCACCTGATGCTAAGTAGAAATAGAGTCTAAACGTGAAGATTCTCAACAAAGACGTGAAGATCTCCACAGCGACCGGTTTTGAGCTGCCCGCATTCAGCGGCTTCCCGCGACCTTTACCAGATCGTCGGTCCATCTTGTTGGAGGCCTGCCCACTCTACACACAACTTTCCATAGAAGACTTTAAATTCAGCAATATTCAGTAGAATTTTTGAAATGTGCTCTACTGTTGTATGATGATTAGAAAGGCTATACTTTATAACGGTACAATTGTTTCACAGGACAAAGACCTCACCGACCCTAAGGAGTTGGAACTAGCCAAGCAGCTAAGCGACTGCCTCTCGGTGGTCATGGACTCGGTTCTCAGCACCACCCGCTTGGAGCAGAAGACGCCTCAGGGCGGGGAACAGCTGGAACTGCTCTGCTCGCTCAGGAACCGGGCGCACACGCTCATCAGGTCAGTGGGGACACTGTGTGGAACTCAAATACATATGCCCATGTCTTCCCTTTTTATAGTATTAGAGTGATGGCGTTGCAGATAAGGTAAGTGAAAAATGTATTTTAATGACCGGAATTTCCCAAAGAAATCATCATCATCATCATCATCATCATCGGCCTATCTTAGTCCACTGCTGGACATAGGCCTCCCCTAATGAGCGCCATAGCGCCCTGTCCTCAGCTTGACGCATCCAGCATCTGCCTGCAGTCTTTCGCAGGTAAAGAAATAAATTTCGAGAAATACCTACCGGTGACGTGTGACACAGGTACTCGACCTTGGGACCACCGGGACATGACACTATCATTAGTATCGCACCTCTTGCTGCCTCCATTACTTCTAATACCCACGAATAGCTCGATATATAAATTACACTAATTAGCTCGTCGTCTCGATGGCGCAGTGGTTAACGCGCCCGGTTTGCGATTGCTGAGGTTAAACAACTTTCGTAAAGGCCGGTCATCGTACAACAATTTATCACTTCGAGATCCTCCGTGCTTCTGAAGGCGCGTAAAGCCGCTGGTCCCGGCTGCATTAGCAGTTGTTAACAACCACCAGTCCGCACTGGGCCCGCGTGGTGGTTTACGGCCCGTTCTCCCTATCCATTCACAAGGAAGGCTTGTGCCCCAGCAGTGGAGTCATAAAAATGAGTCGGTGATGATGATCGTGATTGAATAAATATTGAAGGTAACGACGCAAGTAAGTGATGCAGCGTGGTGCCAGGCAGTCGACCTCGGGACCGCTGTGCCATGACACAAATGAGATGTCGCACCACTTGTATTGTGCCTCCATTACTCTTAATACCCGCGGAACGCTCGAGTATCGATTGGCGTCGACACAAACAAACGACGCCTCGTTACACAATTATAGAGTTTGCAGAAGGTTGGCTTCATACAAACGCGCTCGAGCAACGCACGCAGAGACAACCTCCCACGGACGCGGGATCCCGTAACAGATGCGCTCGGGCTGTCCCGAGCCGTTCCGAAATCTCGAGTCTATGGCGTCGTCCTAATTGGCAATGATCGTGCGATGACACGATGCGTTTTCGTCGTGCGATGAAAACAATCGTAATAATAACTTACGCACGACGAGAACGCATCGTGTCATCATACGATCATTGTCAATTAGGACGACGCCTTAGAGTGCGTTGTTCGAGCGCGGTATGTATTAAGTCAAAACACATACACACACACCCCCACACACCACCTCACACCACCTCACACACACCCACACACCCACACCCCCACACCCCCACACTAAAAATGCACCAACTTTTAAGACTATAATATGACTAACGAATCTGGTATAGGTTGATATAGGTAGGCTGTAAGGGAGAAAAGAGCTTGCTGAGTTTCTTGCCGGTTCTTATCAGTATAAGGTCTCCCGCCCAGAGTAGACTTACGAACCGATGGCATAGTGACATTCACAACAGCTACTTGTAGCCTAAACTGAATAAATGATTTTGAAATTTAAATTTTGATTTTTTTTGGTAAAATTCATGTAAAAAATTCATCTTCATTCATCATGTATAAAATTCATCTTGCATTTGCTAGCTCAAATACGCGATTGTATAATTTTGACTCATATTTATTTTTGAAAGTACTACGAAATTACTTAGCATATAATTATGCTTGAAAACCCCTCAAATACATTGATAACATTAATATTCGTAATTTAGTTGCTGCATATTTTAATAACTATAACCAATAATTTTTAAAAAAATATTTTTTGAAATCTTACTTTCTAAGCGGTCAAATCGCCGCGGTCGCTATTTATTTTCGACCAACACATCACTCTAGCAAGGATCAGCCGTTTTGAATGTTCACAAATCGAGGTGTCATCTTAAGCTTACCTTCTGAAGTCCCCTTAATGTGTAGCCTCACCACCGGGACACCCGACACTGCAAATATTGACGCAGATGGATCGGACGGCTACGGCTGTACCCTGTAACACTATACTCGTCGTCTGTGGCTGAGATGTGCACACTTTTGCGGCGATGAGGGTTAAGAGTATCGCGTGTTTGTTAAAGAGATAATATAATGGAGAATAATACATAGTCCCACGCCTGTTTGGCCAGAGGTTAGGCGGGAACAACAGACTTCTTCACCGGCTACACATTCTATCCATATAGCATGCACTACCTCGTTTTGTTTTTAAACGCGATTGAGAGTAGGGGGGGATTTGACCTGATAATGTCAACAATAGAGTAGAGACAGACTAGACAGTACATTTTCCAAATGACGCTTATAAGTTTTTATCAATATGATAGTCTACCAACCGTTGATAACAAAACCTTGCCACAAAAAATGTTTAATTTTTTTTTTTATTTTTTTATTTTATTTGGGACAACAAACAATTGACCAATATATATTACATACTTAGTGAATAGATTATCATTTAAATAATCGGACAATCAACACCGTTATCCACGAAGACAAATAATAAAAAAGTACCATTTAACCATAAACATACAGCCACGAGTTTCATTTAAGTAAAGCCAATAAAGTAACTAAGAGGACATCAATCAGCAAAGTTGCTAGGCTTTGAATACCGTTAAAAATTGGTAGCGATACTTCTGTCAAACGATGATACCGGTAAAAAAGTACTGGTATGTTTGGTATCGTTAACTGGGTGGTAATTTTACCCGTAAATTAACTAACTGCTCTACGCGGGATGGCTAAAGCGCAATAATTAATGAAAAAAGTGGCGATACTTTTTAAGATAACGTTACCTACATTACCGGTAACAAATTACCTTTATAGAAATAACGTTACTTACCGGTTCTATAGTGAGAATTTGGTAACGGTATGAAGCCCTAGTTAGTTCCGTAATAACACGTGTTGTGAGACTCCATTTTAATTTCTTTTTACCGTACAAATTGTACCCTTACTACATAATATAATAAACATTTGAAATTGGCTAAATGCTAAACGCGAAGCCATTAATTAAGATAATTATTTTTAACATTTTCGAGAGAAGTCGATCACCTATTCGAGTATCGTCCGTGCCTTACGTTGCTTAATATTAACGATCGCGACGTCGTCACCGACCTCGTCTAATAGCGCTATATATACGTAGATGTTTTACAAGCAAGCACCCATGACGCCGACAAAAGCCACACCCATAATAACGTTTCCACACGCCCCGGTCGACGTTGCAACGCGCGTAACTCACCTGCATAACTACGGCAGCCCCGTCCCGTTTCGCCCCTCTAAACCCCCCCTAACCCCCCACAAATTAGACCGCGAGGGGACGAGTGCATTAGACAAATTAGATTACGCGCGCCACGCTGCGAGACCAGACATTAGTTTTACGCAGAGTTTTTTTTTTCATTATTTTCATCATCGTCATCATCATCATCTTTATTACCGGCATTTGAACGTCCCACTGCTGGTGTAAAGCAGGTGTGAAGAAGCAACTTGCTAGTCCTGGTCAAGTCAAGGTAAAGACGGCTAGTAAGTCAAAATAATATTATTCTATCTATACATATAATAAAGCTAAAGAGGGTCGAAAGTCTGTACATGGAAGATATTCGAAAAAGCGAGTTGGCTGGGTATACTTAGAATTGATAACAGAACACGTTCCAACAGTTTTTAGACTTTTCTTCTGTTTGTCTGTTTATCTGTTTTTGTCTATTTATTTGACCGCGCATCACGTGAAAATGGCTGAACGGATTTTTATGCACTTTGCTTTGCACATATACAGACCATGACCCGGGCTAGGACATAGGATACTTTTTATCCCGGTAACAGGTTGCTGTGTGATAGTGTAGTCTTCGCGAACGAAGTCGCGGGCGACAACTAGTTATATAATAAAAGTCTAAAGAAGAATTTGGAAGTACCGCAGCTCGTGGTGTTTAGCCACCTTGCCAAAAATATACTTTTAAACTTTCGCGTACCATTTTATACAAAGTTTTGCAAAAGTTTAATAATGTTTATTTGCTGACTCAGCCCGTGCAACCCGGTTGAAATGTCGGGTATAAAGGTATGTCTATTTTGCGTTAATCCCCGTTTAAAAGCTGATCAAATGTTGTAATTTTTAAAATTTCATTTTCGAAAATAAACACTTTAACCGCCTCTGTGGTCTAGTGGCTAAGACCACCGGTTTAGACCCAGATATCCCGGGTTCGATTCCCAGCGTACATGTTTGTGTACTCGGTTTGGTTGGTGGTAGGGCTTGTTTGTCCGCCTGGCTAGCTACCACCATCTTATCTAAATATGTCGCCATAACATCAATGTTTGTAGTGTTCCTGCAGATAGAGATAAGATAGCCAGTACCTCGCTAGTTGAGGATTCCGGGTGAAGTGCGCTTAAATAGTGTAACAGAAACTAGAAAGTTTATTCGTACACTTCGTCATTCATCATATTCGTATGGACATGATCATAGTTAGATATAAGATAGACAGTTCCTTAGCAATTTAGGACTCCGGGTGAAGGGCCCTTCCACTTTCGGCTTTATCATCACTTAACATCAGGTGAAGTGAGACCCAAGTACTTACTCGGTAACAAAAAACAATATTTATTTTCAACTACGTAAATAAACTAGAAAAGAATAATAAACGCACGGCGCCGCCTGTTTAAAAGTTTGACGTTTTAATTTCCCTATTTTTTTTTCTATCTAGAGTTTATTTTTTTGTCAATTATTCGTGCATTGATTGATTTGACAATGGCACAGTCAATACAAACGGCGCTCCGCTAACGCCCTATCAAAGCGCTCTCGCAGCGGACCATCGTGAGTAATTAAAATCAAAAAGGGAGTGTGGGTCGGCAATTGAAGTTGCGGGCTCCGTATATTATAAATTTATTTTTGTCTGATTGCCTCAGACTGCATTTTCAGCTTCACCGGGCTTTTTTGGGGGCGGCTAGAAACTTAAAGGGTTCCTAAAGCCGTGTTAAACTAATCACTTTCGTAGTTGTTCTAGAGGAAACAGTATCACGCACTAGTGCGTGTCTCCGTGCCCTACTAGATTCTCTGAGGGGTTCAGATCGGATCGGGGAGCGGAACAACCCGAGGGCGCCTCTAAAGGCTCGGGCCTCAGCTCGGGTTGACCGGGCCGTGGTGGTGGGGAGAAGCGCCCAGGTATATGTCTGTACCTGGTATAGAGCGCGTGTGAACCGGCTCGTCGTACCCTTGTTCTACGAGTACGGTGTCTTGGGCCTAAACTAGTGTGTATGTTTAGTGTTTTTTGTAAATGTGTAGCGACATTAGAGGATCGGGCGGGGATATTATAAGAACGTATATATATAGCAATATATATGTATAATGTAATATATGTGTATAATGTATATATATGGCAAGAGTAGCCGCGGATCGTGCTCAGTTGCGTGCACTTGGAGAGATTTATGCCCAGCAGTGGACTAGTATATGCTGATGATAATAATGTTATTTTAATAGTCTTTATACAATTTGGTATCCCGTACAAATTTAAAGCTCAATAAGTTAAAAAAAAAAAATATCCTTTAAAACTTTTTTCCCCCATATTCTGCTAAATTTTATCCCACGGAACTCCCAATGACTTGTTACTTCGACCCCTATTGCTGACTGCGGTGCTGGTCGTCGCAGTCGTATTAGAATAACGCGTCACGTCAGACCCGACACAATATAGAAAAGTTCGTTTTCGACTTTGACCCGACCGGGAATCGAACCCGCGACCCCAGAGTTAGCGCCGCCCAAAGTCCGGCGTGCTAGCCACTTGGCTACGGAGGTCGAATGACTCCACTTTACCTGTAGTCTAGCAGAAGCACAGTCCTGATGCGAGAACAGCTAGTGGCGCAGGATTGTGCCTCACCAGCCGTCCTCACGTTGCCGACCCGCAAGTTGATTCACATCTTTTTTAAAGGACCCCATGTTGTAGGGAGGAGGAAATACGTGTGCGGTCATTTTTAGGGTTCCGTACCCAAACGGTAAAACGGGAACACTATTACTAAGACTCCGCTGTCCGTCCGTCTGTCTGTTTGTCCGTCTGTCACCAGGCTGTATCTCAAGAACCGTGATAGTTAAGACAGTTGAAATTTTCACAGATGATGTATTTCTATTGCCGCTATAACAACAAATACTAAAAAACAGAATAAAATAAATATTTAAGGGGACTCCCATACAACAGACATGATTTTTTGCCGTTTTTATAGATAATGGTACCGTACCCTTTGTGCGCGTGTCCGACTCGCACTTGGCCGGTTTTTTGGGATTACCAACCCGCATTTAGTACGCGTGGTTTTTTGTAACTGACATGATTTTAAGCATTTGCCCCGCATTGAGACCGTAATAGGCTTATACTTCCTTTACTAAGATTTTTATTTTATTTTCAATAATTTTCTCCTGAGTTAGGAATGTGAAAGATCGTAATCCCCCGAAATAATACAGAAACTTTATTATTTACCAAAAAAAAAATTATTTAAGTGCCTGTTATATAAGCGTTGTTTTTTAATCAATAATCTAATACGGACAGTTGTTTCTGACCCTTCCGAATACGTGCAACAAATATATTTATTAGTGGCTATGTTTCAAACCGTACAATCGATGGGTAAATCAGCTTGTATCGGAGCATCTGGGGTGACGTTACCGCTCCGAATTACAGCCGATCATCGACGGTGATTGTGTGTGGCCCTGGGGTCACGGTGATCGATGGGTGACTCCCGCATGCTGCGAAAATTGTGTTTGTACAACCCTATGAAGTCGAAAGTGATCGTACGGTACAACCCTATCAGTGTTACAATGATGATATTTATGAGGATTCAGAAAAGTGTTAAAAAGAAATGAATGCATGTCTGAGTCAATATGAAATAAATCCGTTTTTCCGATTAGGCTATCGTGGATCAAGTAGGTATCGCTCGTGAATAATGAACACTTCCGAATTATACTTTGTGTAAATTTCGCACAAAAATTCTAAGTAATTTTTAGTATATTGTACATATGAACGGTATTAGAATATGAAAAAAGTGTTGAAAAAATTTCCATGAGTGGCATTCGAACCCACACCCCATTAGACACCCCGTGAAACTTTTTTCAAAACGTTTTTCATATTGTCAAAATTTTATCGCAGCAAAATTTGCGTAAAATTATATAGAACATCATCATAGCTATTAGAATAATTACGTTTTAAACTAATATACTCGTTGAAATGAAACAACAAAATCTTTATCCTAAACAAGATGTTTATCCTGTCAACGTCCAGGAAACGTCAGGATAAACGTTAATTAAAACTTTAGAAAACAATATGCATCTACTCGTGTCAATAGCTCTCTGTGACAACAGTCATTGCAAAGGTTTCATCGTTCGAGGAAGCTAGGCTGATAGTCGAGATAATTCTGGATTTTTCTTTTCCTATTTTACAAAATTACTACAGTGATAGCTTATATAAGAAACATCTGTCTATATTTCTTATTTTTTGCAGTTCCTTTTCTAGAAAAGGCTTTGTTCCTTCTAATCGACGATTGCTTGAAAACTATTATACATATACAAGTACAAATATCCTCTTCGCAGGTCCTCACGGCAGCAAATGGCACTACACCCTACAAAGCATATTCTCAACGACATAATAGCATTACAGAATCGAGAATGGGTACCTATCGAGTGGTTAATTCGATTCAGCTTTGTTACCGAGTACCTCTCGATGCCTTATGAAGCACCTCTCGATTCGATTGCGATGGAATGGTTAGGAATTGCGATCAAGTTCTTATAATGGATTGAAATCGTTTTTTGGAGAACTACCTCAGATTTTCTTGCAGTTTAGTTTTCTTTTTAATTCTTCTCTGCATAATGAGGTTTTTCATTGTTAAATTTAGATGGAAAGGAAAAATCCTGTTAATAATGATGTATTTTTGTCTATATGTGAAGGTTTGTTATTACACTCGAGAGTAATGAATCCGGGTCACAAGAAACCTATAAATCTCGGCAACTAAGAATGCTAGCTTAATGAAATAAATTGTATCTAATACCTACTCCTTAACAGGTTCGCTGTCCAAAAATTATAACAATTGGTTTTCAATTGTTATGTATCATATGTGATTCATGGGACAGGGAATGGGTTAAATAAAGTATTAAAACTTCTTAGTTATTGTAAAGTTATGTCATAAAACAATCAAATTTGAAAAAGGGACACTTTCGAAGATGGAACTACGAAATTACTGCATTTGTTTTTGCTTTTGTTTGTAATCTGTCATTTAAGTGGGTTTATAGGAACATAGGAACATGCAGAACCAAGTGTACCACAGCACGAGAAGATCGATACTTGGTGAATCACAAATAATCACAAAAAAATATAGAAGACAACCTCATGTAAAAAAACAAAATGTGAAAATCTAAGTTAAAAAATTTACCTCAGGTAAAAGTTTAAATTTCCACAATGTCATACAGTACCACTACAGTACTCTAATAATAGTCAAAAATTGTAAAACAAAGTCAAACTATAGTGAATAATACTAAAAATAGGACTTCTTGGCAGGAAAGTGAAGAGTCATGTACTCATGTCTGCGGTTAAGTTTTATTTTCTAAAATGTGTGTTATGTCGAATATGAATGTGAAATAATGGTGGATTATTTTCAGGCGGCATTTTCACTGTCACCGGACTTTTTCGTGTGATCGAAACAGCCTCAGACGGTTTCTAAAGGGGATGGCATCACGCTAGCGTGTTTTCGTCCCCTGCTAGATACTCTTAAGACGTTTGGATAGGCTTCGCTCATTTGTTACTTCGCTCAGCTCTCTTCTCAACATGAGCAAGCCATCGTATTCTGCGTGTTTTTTCATATATAAATATATAACGCGGCAAGTGACTCCATTCCACCTGATGTTAAGTGGAAATGGAGTCAAGACAACTGGTGCAGCGTGTAAACAACGCAGCATTAGTGACCCTCACCCTGCCGGCCCACAAGGTGCCTCTTAACGCCTCGTTTGAAGGTCCCCATGTCATAGGAAGGAGGGAAAACGTGTGCTACTAGAATATCCCATCTTTTAAAAATGCGACAAATTAACGAGTTTGTTTAAAACGCTCTAAATTATTCAATCAATCTCCCTATTAACTTCTGTAAGTCAACCAGTCCAGATTGGTTGACATTCGCTTATTAATCGCTTTAATAGGCGAATGCGTTGTAATTAGACGGCATGTCGCCGCGCCCCGCCCACCGGTTGTGGAATTAGAGACTGAGCTCTTAATAAGGGACCCCGCGGTGTGGACACGCTGTTGTGCGGCGCCAGTGATAGCGGGCACTGAATGAGTCGATTTTGTTTTCACGAACAGAATACCATCAGGTCATGGCATAATATAAAAAGTATTAACATTGTTTGACGCTAACTCGCTTTGCTCATAATATAATTATTTATACCCCATGTAAGAGCGGAGCGGGTTGTCTGTGATGGTAGAATATTTAGTTTTTTTTTAAATTCGGATTCGGCCCTTATCACACCCGAAGTTAAGTGATGATAAGGCCGAAGGTGGAAGCGCACTTCACTCAGAATCCTCAACTACTGAAGCGCTGAGTTACTGCTGGCTTGGAATGAACTTGGTAATTGCTTCCCAGTCTCGGAGCACCTTGGTGTCACGAGGGGGGAAGTACAAGAGATTTTACTGACTATGCTCTCCTTCTTTCTTAAGGGAAGGTACACTTTACCATCCACGTCTACCCGGGCGTAGTTGTATGCCTTATGCATATTCTTCTGTATACAAAAGAGGATATTTAGCCAGTTCTATCGTGATGACGTGTTGACTAAACAGGATCTTCCTGTTAAGTGGCTAGTTGCTGATGCACAATCAATATTAACTTTAAAAAATTGATTTATATTATGCTTTTATAATCCATACTAACTTTATTCTGCACAGTGAAATGAAATATATATTTGCACAGTTCTGCACAGTGAAATGAAATATATATTTGCTATATAGACACGGTTTACTATGTTGATATTGAGAAACATTTTTTCTATTTCTATTTTTTTTTAATAGACGTACTCTGCTGATTTCTCACCATGCAAAAACTTACAAAACAAAAAATAATAATTTAAATAATATGTAGTGTTAATTCCGCTAACTCACTCGTTTATCTAGCTTGGATGCAGTACGCATGCACCGCCCTCCCACCAGCAAAATGTATGCACATGCAGGAGAAACAATGGGTGCAAGCGAACGTGCACACCAACACCGATACTCGACACGTGTTTCGCCCCTCCACGGGGCATCCTCAGGAGCTGTTGACTGTTACGGCTACGCAGCTCCCGGCCATAGTCTACGGAGCAGATACTAGTACCGTAGTAGTAGAAAAATGGAACGCACCATGCTGGGTATCAAACTAAGCGACAAACTAAGAAACTCAGTCATCCGGAGTCGCACTAAATTAGCCGACGTGGGGCGTATTATTGCGCAAAGAAAGTGGCGATGGGCGGGTCAGTAAGCCGCAGAACTGATGGCCGGTGGAGTGGGAAGGTGCTAGGGTGGAGACCACGGACCGGCACCAGAAGCGTAGGCCGCCAGAAGGCTAGATGGGCAGATGACATCACGAAAGTCACGTGAAAAAACTGGATGCAGAAAGCCCAAAAGCGAATAGAATGGCATGCATATGAGGAGGCTTACACTCAGCAGTTGGTGGTTATAGGCTGAAGACGAAGAAGATTGGATTGGATTAAATTGAGATTGAGATTGGGATTACATTCAAGAGTAAGCCTTCAGAGCCTTGATGGCGGTAGTAGTTAACACAAATATTTTTAAAACCACAAGTTCAATACCATAATAAAATTAATTCTAATAAAATATACTCAAGTCACAAGTCCTTTTAAAATAAACCAAAAAAATATTCAGACCACATCTCTTCACATCACACATAAAAGTGGGGCCCCAACTTTACGAGCTCCGCATACGAAGGACATTTTTAATTTATTAAAAAATGGCGGGGGTTCGATGATTATTTGATATTCAGGGTAAATATTTATTTTTGATTAGCGCGCGCTCCATACATCTGGACAAGTGTTTTTTCGGGGCGACGAATAATTTCTTGTGTTATTGCTTGACATACATGTGTGTGTTTCATGTTTTGATAGATGTCGTATAGTAAAATTTGAAAAGAAGTCGCAGTACATTGCTTTCAACTTTTTGAATTTTTTTGTTCAAAACTGAAAAAAAGTTTTCCTTGATAGGATGTGATACTTTCTTCAGTGACGCTTTTGAATTGATAGCTCTGTGGCTAGGTTACTTGCTTGTTCAGGCTGCCATAATGCACGATTGCTTATTTTCTCGTTTTTAAAATTATTATTTTAGGCAAAAATTTTGGGTACTCGAAAAGGTACGTTTTCAACCCCATTAAACATTTTTAGTTAATATTGAACGCGAAATTTCAAAAGTGCTGTTGATAAAACAAACAAAGAACACTATTTTTAAAAAGCATTGTGCATAACAGGCATAATAATGATAATGCCATTAACAACGCATTTTGTAAACTGATATTATTAATAATATTCACGTCAGATGTCAGATATAATGTACCCAACGCTAATTTTATTTTAATACACCCGGACAATGCAACATTGGCACCAAACAAACGACTACGCTTGCTTGTGATGTACGGTAGCAGTCTTGTGGGTAGTAGTTGAGTAGGGTTACCATATTTCGTTAAGTGAAAGCAGGACAAACCATTTATTAATACAAATTTACAGAAAACTAGCTGACCGGCGGACTTCGGACAGCTCTGACAGTTTCCATGACAACAAAACAAACAAATGATTCGTCCGTTTAAGAATACCCGTATCCCATGATGGACCCCTATAGCAGCGCCACCTACCGGGTCCAATTGTAAATCTAAACCATTCTCGAATCCACTTGAACACACACCGAAAATTTCATCCAAATATATATTTAATAATTATTATATAATTAATATATAAAGATAATTACAACGTTCATAACTACAATAGTCAAGGGCTGTGTCGAAGCCACGAATAAATCGGACATTTACACTTAGGTAAATGAAATGCGTTTGTTTGAAGTGTGAGTGTAAGTGTGAGAGGTGCAATTTGTAAGGATACCGTATTTCAATAATAGCTACTTAATAGGTGTTATACAATAGATTTTAAATTTTTAATTATACACCCGGTTGGGCACTGCAATTTAACAAGCTTTTCAAGCGACCATAGGCTACGATAACAGCTTACTATCAAGCGGGCCGTATAGCTAACTGTCACTTTAGTGGTTAATTCCTATTTCAGACTATTTGTACAAATGTACAAATAAAAATGTTTCGTCAATTCAGACACACGTTCGTGTCCATGGAAAACTGTTGAGATTGGCTACAGCGCACGCATGCTCATTGCTCATCCGTCGCACGAGAGGGGTGACTACGTCACCTGCCGTCAAATCGAGCGCGCGTCATTGACAAAACACAAATTGAATGGGACCCCGGTAGCGGCGCCCCTTCGATTGCCGCCCGTTATTGAATAAATTTCATCCCACTGTTCTTTGATATGGCCCTCGTGTTTTAGTAGGGAATTTTAGTGGATGATTTTATTATGTCCTAAAAGCTTTGCAGCATTAACTTGTTTAGTGTTTTGCTAAAAGAATAAGGGTTATGTTTGGGGCACTCGCTGGAAGTAACTCTCTAGCTAGGCGTAGTTACTCTCTGGGCTCAGTCTGTAAAGAGATTTATTTTCCTATTTGTACAGCGTCTACGTTCATGTTCTGAAACTAATAGGTGACCAGATTTAATTATATTCGCTGTGCTTCGGCTGCACATTGTTTTTGGTTGTTATCGTTACCGCTCACCGAATCGCGCTGGGCAAAGATGATGGGCTAAGATAAAAACCCTCATATCTAGGAGCCCTAGTAATATGTTTTAAAAACGAATAAAAAGAGATTCGTTTGCTATGCTTGATAAAAACAAAACAAAAAACGCTTCATTGACAACAGATTTGCCATCACTAGAACCATTATCATTATTATACCCTATTGTAATATCATAAAGCGTCTCACTGCGTGTAAAATATTAATAAATATCTATTTTATTTTATCACGAAGTAAAATCTATCGGACACTGGTGCCACTGGCAAAAGCATTTGTACACACGCCTGCACATCAACCTACCACAAACTGTCAAATTTCCTCAATAGACTTTGAACTTTATGTGTAAGTAATATGGTTGAAAATTTATTAAAGAAATTTGACAGTTTTGGATAGGTTGAAGTGCAGGCGTCTGTACTATTAACCTATTGAACTTAAGAAGAGTATATACTACTACTATACTATACTACTACTACAATACTATACTATACTTTTTCTACTACTAGAGTGCTATAGTATGAGTATATATTCACTCTTAGAGAGATTCAACCGTTACCCACCACTCTGGCCTTATTTTGGGTAAGCGGGTTTAAGCGACTACTGTGTTAAAACTTCGACTTAGGATAGAAGGCTTAACGTGCCTTTCAAAGCACATAAGAGCATTTTTTTTTGTAGTTTAGTCACATATCCATATCGGATTGTGTAGGTCACTTCACTAGCTCCAGATTTCCACCCAAACGCTAACAAATCTCCTTAATATTACCTACTCAAATATATTATATCTAAGAATTAAAAACACACGCTTTGAATTAATTTTTTTTTCTAACAACATCCTAACTGCTACCAGCAAAGCCCCTCTCCAATCTAATGTCCTTCCACTCGAGTACCTGATCATTTCGGCTAATGAAATTACTAATATCATCGCGCCGGGTGCCATATGCGCGCCAAATGAAATCAAAACACACTCGAAAGAATTCGCGTCGCGTCGTCGCCTGTTTTGGTGACGATGACGGTCGATTGGTCACCCTACTTGCGAATTGTGACCAGAAGGAATGTATAGAAAATAATTTATTTTTATTACGGTAATATACGTATATTAACAAAAAGTAGTTGAAGCCATCTTTTCAGTATTTATATATATATATATCCTGTAACAAATGACTAGGGCTTTATATATGTATAAACTTATATATTTAGTTAACAAAACGGACAAGGATCATAAAAATGTTAATAACAACTTACAACGTTGAACTTATAATGTTGAAGATAATTCATTGTAATTAAAAAAAAAAGCGTATACACTTTATTTTTAAATCAGCGTATAGTATTTTACTATCTTAACTAAATAGCTAATTCGTATGAATTATTCCAATGAGGAGCTACCATTTTAATTTCATGAAAAAATATAACGCTGTTATTTAGCACTGCTTCTCTATATACATAGGGCTGTGGTTATAGCAGCATAGAAACGAAAAGCTACGCTATGTAGCTACAAGCTTTATTTTAAATTATAATTATATAATGACGTTGACGTTTGCTAATCTTAAAATTAAATTCTATTATGCAACATTAAAATTTGTTTCGGTCAGCTGTGACTGTTCCAAAGGATTTCTTATCCTTGTATTAACTGCAGAATATTTCCTTCGGCCAGGTCTCTTAGGAGACTTCACAATTTCCTACCAACTGCCACTAAAGCTGCACTTGCACATTCTCTTATTTTAACTATCCTCGATTACGCCGATGTCAGCTATCCAGACCTTAGGGATGATCAACTAAACAAGCTTGAGCGCCTTCAAAACTTTTGTATTACGTTTATATTTGGTTTGCGCAAATATGACCACGTCTCCAAATTTCGCACTTAGCTCAAGTGGTTGCCAATTCGTCTTCGCCGGTTGCCTGGAAGATTTCGCTTTTAGTGATAAGGCCGCGCTTTGTACGACTTTATTTTTTTTCACATGTATGTGTCCTTTTTTATGTGTAAGTACAATTAAGTATTTTATTCTATTCTAATCAGACGTAAAATAACAACAAAAAAGCGTGCCAATTACGCGTACAGACAAATTTCACGCACAATTACAATAACAGGGGCCGAACTCAGGCACGCAAGGGACCTCAAGTGTAATATTATAAAGAGATTTAAAGAAGTCATTCGATTTTAAAAAATCTTTCACCAGTAGAATGCTACGTTGTCTATCATTGAGTGTCAGGCTATCTCTGTATATATATCTGCCAGCGACGCCACATCAATAACTTAAATAAAATGTATGAAATAGTAGAACAGTTTGGTAAACTAAAAAAATTTAAATAAATAAAAACAACAACATACTTACTCTGCTGTAATTTTTTTAAAAAAAATTATAATTACAGTAAATAATGTCACAATTTTCAAAACTAGTGATAATACCGCCGGGTGGACGAGTAGACAGCAACCCTATGATCCAGTAAATGAGCTTCAAATTGATTTGAACACAGCACACTAGATGATTTGGGCTGCCAATGTTCTCTTTTCATATAACTCAACCAGGCGTTTTTTTTAATAATCATCCTTTGCAAACCTGAAAATGATTTCATTATTAAAATTTATCCCTTAAGAAATACTATTTTGTATACTTATCTAATCAATCTTCAAATCTTCTCCGTGTTTTGTTCCCGTCATGTAAACTTCATTTCATATTAGAGTAAAAGAGACAAAACATGGAGTAACTACTCCAAGCTTACACTTTGTTTATTAATACGGGGGTAAGTGACTAAAAACTTACCGATGGAAAGTAATTTCAGGTGTTTTTCTATATGAGGAGTTGCCGCACAAAGGTGCATTACACTTCACCATTTTATTTTAGTACTTTTGGCTCAAAAACTTTATTATATCGCAAAAATAAGCTAAAAGCAACACAGCTTGATGACAAGTCTAGGATGATATTTGTCGCTTATTTGTAGCTTAGCAAGATGACGTTTTGCCTCACGTTCCAGTTTGTCTATGTGTGTGGAAGTGTTGCAACAGTAAAAAGAACCGAGATAGTCTTATTAACTTGTAGTTGGAGAGAAAGAAGTAGAAATATTATTTTATTCTCATCTATGTAGTTGTGAAATAATGTTTGGTCTGCTTCTTATTATATGTCTGTGATTCTATTCTGTTCTAACTTTCAAATAATACGATAAGCTTTAATTTAAATTATTAATTTGTGCACACTTTTAATTCAATTTCTCAATTTGAACGCCCATTATTCCGCCTTCCATATTAACTTGAAAATTTTCGCCACGCGGCCGCGTCGCCGTCACGCGACCGGGCGGTTACACGTATCCTCCAGGGTGCCGGGTTCGATACCCGGTGATGTCCCCCGCGTCTTTCTACATGTCGCACGCACGTGTCAATGCAAAAACTATACTAAACTATAATAACGGTGGCGATGGAAGTGTCAACTGTTGTACGTTGTAAGGTCGAATTTGGTGTGTGATTCTTTTTTTTTCGTTTAGAAATTTGTTTATGCCACGTGTCTAATAATTATTCGGTATTGTTATGGTTTGTCTAATTTCGTTAAGTGAAGTTGGGAATTTTTATCTTTTGCTATGGCAACAATTATTGTGTGTGCCAGTGGTTAGACTACCAGAAATTATGACTGTTTTGTAGAATCGTATCAAACTACCGACACTAATTTTAATTGAGTGGAACAACCCGATTTACAGATTTTTTTTAGCCGAAGGAACCTGTTACCCTTTTGTTAGGTCCTGGTAACGGTGACTGAACTGCTGGTCGTTTCAAAATTAATTTCTTACAAAAGTACCAATTTTAATTTGTTATATTTTTGGACAATAAATTTGAAGGTACAGTCAGCAAACTAAGTATCGCTAACAACTAAATTTTGTATCCTTTCCACGTTTCAGCGTCACCGGACTTTATAACTTACTATCGGTGGACAAGCTAGTAATTTAGTTGCTTTGACAATCATAGATAATAATGATAATGAAGTACTAATGTCAAAGTCAAGGTCAAAGTCATAATTTTTTATTCAAATAAATTTTAAACAAGGTGCTTTTGAATCGTCTTTATATTTTTGACCTACTTACCCATTCAGGACGTCTAATTTTTAGCTGTGGAGAAGAATGGGCGCAAGAAACTCCACAGCTTTTATAGAATAATAACGTACTAAAGGTAACAAAGAACTAAAGTGTTCAGCGACTAATGCTGGTGACTGTACCACGCGCAGTTGTACGCCATCAGCACAGATTTCCGTGAAAGCAAACACCGCACCTCACCATTTGTCCACTTTCACTACAATAGAGCATTTGGCAATGAAAAAAAGCGCTTGCACTCGCATCTGACTTTCACTTACGCCCCCGTATCGCTTTCACACGTGACAGGCAGGCCGGGACTCGAACCCGCTCCCCCGAGGCTACAAGCGAACCGCATTTGCGGCACGCGCCTAACGGTTGTTGGGAAAATTAAATAACGAAGACCCAAGTTAATGTTACGGTTATGATACCGGTGAGATTTGGGCATTTTTTTTTTAAATTAAGTTATTTTGGACGGTAACTAGGTCATGGTGTAAAGTTAACTCTTTGTAAATGAAAAAGTATTTAAAGAAAATTTGACTTTTTTATTGGGGTCAAATAATATTTACCATGAAACCTATACTTCCATGATAACATATATACCACCGCGTGGTTGGCCATAAACCACCACGCGGGCCCAGTGCGGATTGGTGGTTGTGTGTGAGCGACTGCTAATGCTTACCGTACCCGGGACCAACGGTTTTAAGCACGGAGGAGCTCGATTTTACACATTTTTGGTCACCCTTCCGATGACTGAGCTCTGTTGTTGCTTAACTTCAACAATCGCAGACCGACCGTATAAACCACTGCGCCATCGAGCTCCTCAAGGTGTCATAATACAGTCTATAAATTTCGTCCCATAATAACACTGCTACGAGTAACATTGCCCATGCGTCTCAACCCTAACTGGAGCGGCCCGTTTTAACGAGCGCGCGCCCCACAGCAGTGATGATTCAGTACTTTAAATTCAGTGCGACACAACAACGCCATCATGGAATACAGGTTATGTGTTCAAGTGGACAAAGTAACGCAAGGGCTTCTAGTCGTAACATAATAACACCATCTCATTGTATGTCCCCACTGCTGGGGCACGAGCCTTTCCTATGGATGGAAACAACACAGGAAGATTAGTGCAAAGTGGTGGTTGTTAATGTCTCTTAATGAAACCGGAACTCACGGCTTTACTTTACGTGCCTTAACCGCCTCTGTGGTCTAGTGGCTAAGACCACCGGTTTAGACCCAGAGGTCCCGCGTTCGATTACCAGCGGGGGGTACATGTTTGTGTACCTGCCCCCCGACCGCCTAACCGATCGCTTTGGCTACGTGTATAGTTTATGACGTCATCTTGTCATTTCGTACTGCCTATGAAAGCAATATCGAAAGCTATAGGCTATAGCTATAGATATATGCCTATACCTATTAGCTAGATGACAAGATGACGTCATAAACTATACACGTAGCCAAAGCAATCGAATAGGCGGTCGGGCCCCTGGTTTGGTTGGTGGTAGGGCTTATTTGTCCGCCAGGCTAGCTACCACCATCTTATCTAAATATGTCGCCATAACATCAATGTTTGTAGCATTGTTGTGTTCCGGCAGCTACAGATAAGATAGCCAGTGCCTCACTAGTTGAGGATCTCGGGTGAAGTGCGCTTCCATCATTGGCCTTATCATCACTTAACACCAAGTGAGATCAAGGCACTGTGCTTACCCGTAAAAAATTTAAAAAAAAGAAGCTCGGAGTAACTTTTGCGAGAGTTTCTTAACATTATCAACAGCGTAAACCACTGCGCCATCGAGCTCCTCGAGATATCATAATACAGCCTATAAATCTCGTCCCATATTAACACTGGTAACATTGTCCATGCACCTCGACCCTAATGGAGCGGGCCCGTTTTAACGAGCGCGCGCCCCACAGCAGTGATGTTTCAATTCAGTGCGACACAACAACGCCGCGGGACGTCCGCTGTGCGAGCTGGCTGGCTACTGGGATATCGTAAATAGTTCACGGGATGCTGAGAGCTTTCCAAGACTAGTATAAAACTTACTACATACCACTAACTTAATGGATTTGTTTATTTATTGAAAAAATTAAATAGCTATATACAACAGCCAACACGACAACTTATATTCTATGATTTTACATGTAAATATGTTTTAACGAACACTTTATTCGATTATCTATTTAAAATGGTAAATACAAAATTTCTTTACTAGGACGGGTGCGAATATAATCAGCATCCCGATTTTTTGCAAGAAAGGAGTTAGGTTGTAGACCGCTCGAGAGCGGTGGGTGCCGTAGTAGGCGACCATCTCTTCGAATAGCGGTATTTTTTAAACCCAAAATGATTAAATAAACGGTAAACATTTTGAGAGTGGCATCTTTTAAGAAAAAAGATAGATAAGTAGCTCTAAGAGTACTTAACTAACATGGCAAAATTAAACAGTGGCACGCGCTGTTTTATATTTTTTTTAATTTAGTTATTATTGTCTATAAACTTATCCAGCCGATAAACTTTTTTTTTTATATTTACGGGTAAGCACAGTGCCTTGATCTCACCCAATGTTAAGTGATGATAAGGCAAATGAAGGAAGCGTAACTCACCCGGGATCCTCAACTAGTGGCTATCTTATCTCTAGCTGCCGGAACACAACAATGCTACAAACATTGATGTTATGGCGACATATTTAGATAAGATGGTGGTAGCTAGCCAGGCGGACAAACAAGCCCTACCACCAAAAAAACCGAGTACACAAACATGTACCCCCCGCTGGGTATATACCCGGGACCTCTGGGTCTAAACCGGTGGTCTTAGCCACTAGACCACAGAGGCGGTTAAAACTTTGGCTAACCAAATTAAAATGCTTCCCGTTTTCTTTTATTCATCAGTTTCAAGACTTTCAAAACAGGTTAAATTAAGACAAAGTTTTTTAAGTCTATTTTACGCCTCACCGGTGGTAAATTCAATGATAAAATTATTTTTACGTCAGTATTAACGTATCTATGTAGGGTATTCGAAAATGTCTGCACAAAACACAATACATACACAAGTACTTATTGATACTACGCTATCGTTAACTTCATAAGTGACATAAATGCAATGATTCCCTGTTTCGAAATATTATAAAAATAATTGCCCACACTGTACTGGCTACTGCCGCGCGAGTTTATATAATTATTTGTGTAAATAAACCATAATCGCTAAATCACATGTCATGTGCATTGACGCCCCTGGCGCAGCGGCGCAGCGGGCGCGCCGCGGGGCGTCCTCGTACAGCCACTGAGAACCGCTGCGAGCCGAGAGCCATTCAGCGGAATGAGATGTTTGGCTTAATGGGCTTCTGCTCAAATCGCTGACCGCTGTTTTGTTTAAGTACGGATGGCGTCACAGGCTTGATATTCAACGTCTCTGAGTGCGGCAACTAGGTAACGCCCGATGGGCGTCCTCACACAGCCACCGAGTACTGAGAGCCTTTTAGCGGAGTGAGCTGTTTTGCTTAATGAGCTTCTGTATAAACGGGTGACCGCTGTTTGGTTTAAGTACAGATAACGTCACAAACTTGTCCTTGTTAAGTAGCTGCCGCACTCAAAGATAAAAATATGAACGTCTCTGAGAGAGGCACTAAATCAGCAACATTGTCTTGCGTTCCCAAGTCATTATAAGCCGGCGCGTCGTGGGGTGGCCTCACCTGCAGGACCACTGAGGTCAGCTGCGAGCTCATTGATAGCAGATTGAAGTGAGATGTTTCATTTGATGGGCTTCCGTTCGAACGTTGACCTCTGTTTTGTTTAAGTGCAGATATCATTACTAGCTTGTTCATCGTCTCTGAGTGCGGCAGTTACGTCCTCACACAGCCACTGTGGATAGCTGGAGCTGATTAAGAGCCACTTAAATGTTATGTTCTGTTGAAACGTATCTATTTTGTTCTTCTTTATTAACGACATCAAGGGTGCCATAAGCGCGTTGCCGCCCTAAAGCATTGCCGCCCTAAAGCATAAGCTTTTCTGCCTTTATGGCCTGTTATTTTATTGGACCTATTGCAATCTTTTAAAATCAATGCATTTTAAAACTGGAAAGCATAGGTGTTAGGACAATGGCGATCCAGACAGATTAGGCAAAAACGTATTTACGTATATTTCACTTAGATTCTACTTATCAAACCTTCATTAGTAACTCAGTCTGTGCTCCCTTCTACGTGCTCAGACTTGGCGATACAAATTAACCCCCGCGACGCTGTAGGGTCAAGAATGGAACGCAACAATCTGACATTAAGTGCCGTGCGAAAGATCAGGTGTGCCTCTCCGTTGTCCATAGACTTATCAACACTATCGAAATTGAAGAAGTAGAAAAATATGTAATAGTTGCGTCGTGGCGTTGAGGTCTTGTGCTTTACAGATTTTGAAATTGTTAGTTTAGATTTACAGTAATATCTTTAGTATTATGCCTGGGGCCCAGCACTTGAAGGATATGACAGGGAAACCAACCAAAGTTGCAGTAGCTCAATTGGAAGACCTAGCATGCAAAACATTCTGTCTTCAACTCTCACCTGAGGGTGCCCGAGGCAAAGTGAAACGGCAATAGTTTTTCTACCAGGATTTAAAAAAAAACGTTCGTTCAAGTTTTGAGAACAGCTTGAAAATATGTGTGATAGTGGAAAATTTTTTTTTTCGGAAAATGGAATGGAAATGAGTTTTATGCAAGCAATTACAATTCTGAAAAGTGTTGAATTAAATTTCACGAGCCGGAGTTGAATGTGGTTAAATACATCACAAGTTGCGAGTTCAAATGCTGCTCATAGAAATAGTTTTGACAATTTTCCGAATTGTCATAGCTTTTGTCCTTCTTTATCTATCTATATATCTGTAGGTCTGTGGCATCCTCAACATCGTTCCAAGCCTCTGGGTTGGCACGTGGGATCCAGCAGTTGTGTAATGGGGGGTGAAATCTCAACGCCAGTGTGATTCCTGACGCGTATAGGGTTTTGATTGAAAATAATTGAGCCCCGAAATTTTAAATCGTGACGGCGAATTTCGCGATGTTTTTTCTGTACCCAGTTCCGTTCGGGAGTGGCAGTAACAATATTTACATTGCTAATGAATCAAAATTGTTGTGGTCATTGAGTCTCTGATTAAATTTTAGAGTTTACTAGGAAAGTGTGTGTGTGTGATATACTGCCGTACTCAGAGACGTCAATTAAGTTTAATGACAATTAAATGTCTTTCCTTCTCTACTTAGCACTATTCATAAGAAAGTGACAGCATACGACTTAATTGTCATTAAAACTTAATTGACGTCTCTGAGTTCGGCAGTGAGTAAGATTGGGAATATGGAAAACCGGCAACAGCAACTCCTTAAAAAAAATGCACACTACCTTATTTAGCTCAGGCCTTTGGGTGTATTATCAAGTGTACTGAAAGCACAGTGCTAAAAAAATACCTTAGAAGTTGTAATATTTAAATTTCTCTAGGTGTTACCATCTCAGTGGCCTGGTAGTTAGATCACCAGTCTCAGAACCTAAAGTTACGAGTTGGATTCGTAGCTAGGGCGTACAAATTATTTGCTACGATTGGCTAGTACCACAATTTTATCTAAGTATGTCACCATATCAGCAGCGGTGGTTAGTAGTAGTTCCCCGTTGTAGATTAATAAAAAACACTACTTATAATGAAATGACTTGACTTTTAATCTCATACAAAACTCATTTGTCACCCGACGAAAGATCCGCTACCAACTCCGACGTCAACAGTGCAATAGTAATTGAACACTCGATTTTTTTACAGAGTCGGACATGCGCAAACAATATCGAAGCAGGCGATTATCGCTCGACCATCGCTAAGTAGTCGCGACATCTCGGGGGTTGATTGTGGGGCGTGGGAGAGGGACGCCGATATGTGGTGTAGTACATGTGTGAGTGAGAGGGGTGACGTACTCAAAGTGCGGTGGCGTTACAGCGACAGATTGCCGCGCACATGTCGAGTTGCGATGCTCTTTTTGCTAACTCTGTTGTAGTGATGGGATGTGTCGATGGTTGGCGGAATAAATAAAATATTTAACGGAGCTTAACGGAAACAGCAATTCTGCTATTTAAAACCATAGAGGTAACCTGATTTTGGCATTTAAACTATAGGGATATAATATTTATAAAATTTATTGAATAAAAATTGATAAAAATGACAGAAAGAGGCAATTTTAAAACGATTGTAGATGTTTCATTGTGGGTTGTTAATGTTTGATTGTATCTAACTAAAGCATACCTTTTTAAGTACCCGACCTCATGACCGAGTTGCACCGGTCGGTCTTGTCAATTTCGAAAAAAATACTCCATTTAAAGAGTTTTGTTTACCAAGTTTAAAACTGGAAACTCGAGAGTCCCATTTTCATTTATGTTTTTCTCGATTACTTTTCCTGAAGTCCAAGTTAAAGTTTTATCATAATTTGCTGGCCCAGTCCCCAATCTTATTTGGGATTAGTGCAATTTGATCTCTTCTTCCTTTTTCTTTGAACGGATGTCAACTCAACATTTACTACTTTTTTTCCAAATCATCTTTCACACAGTCTATCCATCTTTCCTTCTGTCAACTTTCTTTCTGACTTTATAATGTTTTAACAGCTCATGTATGGAAGCTTCAATATAATCGATAACTTCCTTAAAATCTCGCACATTTTCAACTACGAGGGAGCCCCGGGCTGTTCGGCGCACTTGTTTGTGCGATTTAATTTCATTTATCAGCGCATTACTTACTGCGACAGAATTACTTAGTCGGATTACCCGGCTCTCCCCGCCCCCTCTGTGGAAATATGTCGTGCATTTTGGATGCAATCTTTGGGCGTTTTATACTGTGTTTTGATTTAAAAATGAGTTTTTGTTAAAGATTGTTCTTTAACAATTTACGTACGTCTCGGTGCAAATAAATATCTTCTGGTCGTAATGATTTGTCGCACTTGCAATAATCATTGCATCAGGTATTGTGTATGGTATTATTAAGTAATTATTCTGGTTATTTTTTTAGATTTCTGTATAATATT
This sequence comes from Eudonia truncicolella, assembly GCA_949315975.1. Taxonomy (NCBI): domain Eukaryota; kingdom Metazoa; phylum Arthropoda; class Insecta; order Lepidoptera; family Crambidae; genus Eudonia; species Eudonia truncicolella. The sequence continues at coordinate 1,059,811 of OX438848.1, read as the reverse complement.
ATCCTGTCATTATGGTACGCTGAAATAATATCGTATAGTATATAGTTGGAGAGATTTTAACGTTTAATAAATAAAGCTTGCTTAAAATATTAACATTTTTCAGTATCTTTTGGGTGTACAAACTAAAAAAATGTTTAAAATATATCATACTGAAATATTATCGATTTTGTTCAAGCTTTTGATAATATAATACAAGCCTTCTACGTTTGATTAAACCGTCCACCATTGCTTACAACATAATCGAACCCTCTGTTACAATTCACGCCCCAGATTTGCGCTTAGGGGTAAGTCGCAATGAATTTGTTTAAAGCGTATTTGCATTTTCGCTGCACGCATTAAAATTAAATAAATTTAACGTCTCAATGCACTGTTCCCCTGTACCAATATCGTATATATTTTAACACGCTCTAAAATTATGGGTTATTCATTCCACATCTTTACTACCCATTGCGTGATACTTAATAGCCCAGTCAGGAAATCTGCTTGTTTTTTCTCTCTAAAGTTGTACTGGTGGTCTCGCCTTAGGGTTAATACATTTGTGCACAATGCTGTGATGTTTTTATGGACAATTACGGGTTAAATTTAATGATTTCGACACCTGTCGCTCCAGTTAAGTGAACATTAATGTAATTTTTGATGTATTGTTAAATATGCATACAATTATTTAAGGAAATTAAATCCTTATGCTCTTTTATAACACCAATGTATCGCCATAACATCAATGTTTGTAGCATTGTTGTGTTCCGGCAGCTAGAGATAAGATAGCCAGTACCTCACTAGTTGAGGATCCCGGGTAAAGTGCGCTTCCATCACTGGCCTTATCATCACTTAACATCAGGTGAGATCAAGGCACTGTGCTTACCCGTAAATATAAAAAGAAAAAAAAATAGAGTTTATTGCTGGGTTCTTATTGGTAGATGGCTGCGTTTCGAGCCGGCGCGGCGGTGATAGAATCACAACTGTTTAATAATACTACTTCGAGTGCTTAAATAAATTATTTTTTACTTTACTTTATTACATTTAGACGACCTCCTTGGTCGAGTGGTTTGTACACAGGTTTTCATGTTGTCGCCATCTATGAGGTCCCGGGTTCGATCCCCGGTCGGGTCAATTTAGAAATTATTGTTTTTCTAAATTGTCTCGGGTCTGGGTGTTTTCTATGTATAATAAGTATGTATTTAAGTATTTTAAGTATGTGTATCTGTTGTCTAGTAACCATTTAACGAGTTTCATAACGAAGCTTCTCTTGGGCTAGATAATTGGTGTGAGTGTAGGAAGTTTTATTATTTATTATTATTTATTATTGCTATTGAGATATAAGCTGAAATTATGACATCAGCAGAAGGTTTAAGTTATATCTTATCATAACCAACGTGACGGTTGTATTCATGAAAGCGTCGCAGAATACCTACTCTTTTTATATACTCTTCTGATAATTATATAATTAAGGGGAGCTTTAATTTTTTATAATGGAAAAGTTATTTATAACGAGGTATAAAACAAAGAATTTAAACGGGGATTAACGCAAACTAATTAGTAAAAAGGTATCATACCTTCTTTATGTCTTGCCACTTCAAACACCAGGCGTATACAAGATAGACTGCAGCTGTGGTAGTTCCTACATAGGCTAAACAAAGCGGACTATACATGAGCGGGTCAAAGAACATATAGCAGCTGTAAAAAAACAGGCAGTCTAACAAATCAGCGATTGCAGAACATCTACTTGAATAGGCACAAATTACTGGATTGAATTTTACCGTACGCAAGTCCGCAGATCGCCACTTTTATTCAAGAGTAGTGCGTGAAGGGATCGAAATAAAGAAGCACCCTAATAATTTCAATCGGGAAGACGGCCACAAACTATCATCAGCGTGGAATCCAGTATCTGCAAAAAGACATTCTCGTTTTTCTTCGCAGTCAGTTAACAACCAGAATAAGGCTTGTATACGTAATAGGGACACCGTCAGATTTGTGTGTGGCGGTAGTTGGCAAAATAATGTGACGGTGGATGAAGACAATGCCGCGCAAATGGAGGCGCAACATCGCGACAGCAGTCAGCCCGCCCCGTGACCACGGCCGTTGTGTCTAGGTCGAAACGTCGGGTATAAAGAAAGTATGATACCTTTTTACTTATTAGTTTGCGTTAGTCCCCGTTTAAATTATTTGTTTATCTGTGGAACGCGAAAGTTTAAAAGAGATATTGATTGACATATAATTCACCAGCCGACACTTGGTTAATTCGTGTTTGAGTCTCCTCGTTGATATCATTACGTTTTAAATTGTGTGTATTGCATGTATATGTCTAATAAATAAATAAAGACTATATTATCCCGTATTTTCAGTACTCCAAATAACACTGTCAAAATGTCTTGTCATACATTTATTTAAACTAAACATGCGCTGAGTTGCCCCTTACTTCATACAAAGACTGAAAGCGTCAGTACACTTAAAAACAGTCCATTAATTACTAACTTAGTGATCGGAAGTGACGCCGCCCTTTGATTCTCACTCACAATTAAAATAAATCCTCGCCAGGAATTAACATACCTTTTTCCATTTGGAACTTTGATGAGTAACCAGTTTTGGTGGAGCTCCGCCTTGTTGAGGGTTAAGTGTTGCTATTATGGAAAAGTAATAATCGGCAAGGTATTGTATATGTTCGTCCATATTTTTTTTTAACTAATACAAAAACTAAAGATGATTCTGCTCATAATTCTGCAAAACTTTTACTATGGGACTAAAGGACTGATTCACAATATCTGGTTAGGAGATACTTGGCAGTTAAAGTGACGATTTTGTATGGACTATCTGTCAAGTAAACGCTAATGGAAACTTACTTGTAGATGGTGAAAGAGGCTCTAACCCTGAAATCGTTATAAAATTTGATCCATACATTGTGTAATACTTTAAATTTATTTTCTTCAGATTTGGTCGTAGAGTAAAAGTTTTGCAAAATGAAGAGAAACCCTTAAAGATTTCTAGTAATTATAAAGAAACGGGTGTATATGAAAAGAGAGATATATTTTAAACTGACACACTGAAAAAATGCACCAACTTTCGTCGAATAGTTTAAGACTATATTATGACAAAAACACAATGTTGAAAAAGTTTCCACGAGCAGGAAATGAACCTGCACCCTTCTGACATACCGGGTCAGGTGCTCTTCCAATTGAGCTATCGTGGTTCTAACCAGCCCGCCGAAATTATTCAACACTATTTACTTTTTACTTTGAAATCCAAAGGCACCCATTCATGTCAACAACAACCGTCATTAACACCCGATCATAACATTTTTACAAATACTAAAGATCAGTTAAGAAGTAGGCAAGCTATTTATAAAATGTTTTTGTTTTGTTTTTATAATTTTAACGCAAATTTTTTGTAATTTGTTTCGCAACAAAATTTGCGTTAAAATTATATTATATTTGCGACAATTGATGTCGCATGCGCTACGTATTTTCGACCTTATGCCAGCGCTAGTAAGGATCAACCTTTTTGAATGTTCACAAATCGAGGTGTCGTCTTAAGAGATGTAGATACAAAATGTTGTATATAGAGAGACTGGATAGCGACCTATTTCTGCCGCCAAGCAGAATTGTTTTGCATAGCTCTGTTCCAGTATACAGGGTAAAAGATCCAATGAAACTAGATAGCATTGAGGTATAAGAACTGAAGGTTCATGATCCGCTTCAATCACGGTTCTTGACGCGATGTGGATGTAGCTTTACATAAAACTGATACATGCAAACTAAGGCATAAATCAAATATTACATTACAAATCATAAAACACAGTATCGTCAATCGTGAAGCTCTCCCTACGCCGGACGTTTCAAATCCGAATGCGCACGAGACGAAGCAACGACACAACGCGCCTAATGGAGCGGCATATATCACCTTCGGCGCAGGCGCACGGTTTATCTGGCCGAAATTAAGAACGAAGGCATTTTAAACGCACCCCGCATTTTTGGAGGTGAGTGCTTTCAGTGTTGCCTGCCACCGCTTTTGGAAATTGAAAGTGGTTGCTCGGATTTATCTATGAGTATTTTGTTGTGGCTCGTTTGTATTTTAAGTGGGTTTGAACGTTATTTTTTATGTTTAATATGCAACCGTGGTATTTATTATTTTTTAAAGTTTGCAATTAACTTCCAGTTTATTGTATCTTGATAGTTTACACATGTGGGTATTCACTGTTAAGTTTTATTTTAACAACATTATGTGTACTATGTGTAATTGTACCAAATAATTTTTTTTTCTATTTCTATTTCTATTTTATTAAAATGTTGTTTGATATTGAATTGTAAAATTTGATGAGCTTTTGTATACCAAAAAAATTACATTCGCTGCTGGAAGGAAATTTACTCAGTTTACAAAATTGATTTTTCTCTATTATCCAATCAGATGAAATGGCTAATACGATTAATTTTGGAAATCAGTTAATTCTATATTATCAGATATATTAATATTTATTTTTTATTAAAACATTTGTGCTTCCTTATAAAATGACAAAAAAAAAAATTTAACTTTTAAGTCGATTTTCCCAAAATGGTAAATATTTCAGCTAGCAACACCACTCCTTGCTGCTCAGGCGCACGCTTCCATTAGCGTTCGGATTTAGAACGCGATGAATCATTGGCGCCTACTCTACCGTAGAGCAATGTTTATTTTTATTTTTTAATGGCGTTGTCGTTGATTTATGGGGCGGTGTCAAATAGGTCTTAATTAAAACGAGTGATGTGACACTGAACGAAAGGATTCTAGGGTGGGTCCTGAACTTTATGGTATGGTCAACTTACGGGATAAGTTCGGAATTGGCGCTTTACACATTTTTGTTATGCGTTTGTACATTTCTAATTTACCTCATTATAATATCTGGAAAACATGTAGCCTAAATAAGTTCAATAATGTAATGCAATAGAGAGATTTTGTTTTGGTTTTTCATCTTTAATTTAACTATCAACCAAACCGAGTACGGAATGGAACCCAGGACATCTGGGTCTGAAGCAAGTTGTCTAACGACTGGAGGTGTTTAATTGTTTTACATTACGGTACCTAGTTATCGGACTAACAAAAGCCTTACCATAGATAAACGTATAAAGCAACAGCCGTAGAAAAACCGTTGCAAAGCAATGCGTACATTACCGGTCTACGTTCCGAGGATTTCACTAAGTATCCACGATCATGTTACTGTAAATCCTAGACGTGTTGCTTCGACCATTATCTTAGCCCGCCTTGTATCTTTATACGTCTTAGTGCGACCTTTACCACACGGGCTTTAGGTAAGAAATATTTAAGATTAGCTTATCTCAACACGTCACTGAAGCAAGGAGGTCTGCTATGTTGTTTTATTTACTAACTTCACTTCATTATATGTAACCTTTAAGTTTAGTAAGTCAAAGTTCATTTTCTCCTGTCCAGTTGGTGTTGACAACTTTGTATTTTATAGGTTATGCGTGGATGGCCAATCAGGCAGCGGTAATCCGAATTCCAATTTTGAATTCCTGACGTTCCAGCTTCGGCGCCATGATTTTTTTTGTTTTGATTAACGGCGACTAAAGAGGTTTTGTTTAATTGATCACTGTGTTTAAATACTTTTTTATATATTGATATATTTTGTAATAAAGCACTGGGCGCGGTTTTGTTGATCTATGGTATTGGCCTTTTTACTTTCCTGCAGAGTGTTGATTTGCATTTTCACTATTTTTTTTTATTGCTGGTACCATACGGCATCAAACGGGACTAACTTACCAAGAACGCAGGAGCTCGAACTGAAATCAAGTTGGCCATACCATCCGGTAATCGTATAGTACTCTACTCTAAATAAATTATACAAGTAGAAGGAAATTATGGTACGAAAATTAAAGTATGATAAAAAGATTTAAGAAAAATCCTTTATGTGGGTGAATATTTTACTGATACGTTTAGACCAATATCAATATCCCCTTTCTCTTAACTATGCCTGTCTAAGTGCATGTGATTGGTAACACTATTTTTTTTTTGTGTACTTGTTATATCATATTATTCTAAAACTCATTTAAAATAAAAAGATATCTTATAATGTAATGGTATGTGTCTTTATTTTCACGCTGTTGTTTTCTTAAATCTTCCACAAGTCGGCAGCTTAAGCTCCCCCTTCCTCAATCAATTCGCGCATCAGCAAAATCCGCGCGCTCAAACTAGTCAATGATTGGTTGGTAGCGGGGCACTGTCTGCAAATATTAACTTTGCATATAATTGGATCAGTTTGGAGGGAGCGTGGTATTAGATGATTTTATTATATTTTTTCATTGTCTCTAAAGAAACATTTTTAATTGTGCTATAATGAAGTAAGGCTATCTGCCGCACTCGCACTGCGTGAAATTATGGTTCTCTAACATATCGTAATAGGATTACTGTGGTTTGTATTGTGCTCAGGGTTTGGTGGGTTTTAATGACTACTATGTTACGACAACAACCGAAACTAACAGCTCAAATGCATTTTATAAATTATTATTAAAATAAATCTTTTACGCGTAGAAAATTTAAGTCTGTATTTTCATTGATTTTCTATTTAATTTATTAAAAAGTTAGCCTGTATTGTTTCGTAATATTTCAAACTTTTCTCATAGTATCAAATCTTAATTATTACATTCAGCTACATTTCCGCCATTTGCGCCCACCCTCACGTCACGCCATTTTCTCAATATAAGTGATATTAATGGATTTATGAGTCCGCATGGCTCCAGGTTAAAATATGGGGTTATTGTAAACTCGCTATAAAAGTTAATTCGTCATCGAAAAAACGGTGAAAACACATGTGTAAACGTAAACTCGCCACAGATAGCATTTTAAAAATAAACTTGCTGTTAATTATTTTGGTCTATTGTAAACTCGTAGTCGCCACTATTGCATCGTACATAATAAAATTTTCACACCAAAAAATAAGCAAAATGCAACGTAAATAAAACTATCATGTTTATTTAGGTATACCTACCGGATTTTTTTATGTCAAAAAAAGAACTTTGTAAGAGTTATTGTCACCGGTTCACAACATTTTCGTTTAATGTTTCTAACAATATAAAATATATATTCGTGAGAGACAAATGAAATGAAATTAATGGCTAAAATCAGGTTTATTCCAATTATTAAACTTAATATTACAGAGCTTATACCGACCGTGACTTTTTTTTTTGAGCAAGATTGCTGATTTCTTCAGACGGCTGTTTCAGCTTCACCGGGCTTGTTTAGCTGTTTTCTTATAAATACGTGTGTGTATGTCACTGAACTGCTCAATAACGGCTGGACCGACTATGTTGAAATTTTTAGTATGTTTAAATGGATCTCTGGATGGTTTTCCTAGATGGTGCTGCATAGGGGTCCATCAAGGGATACGGGTGTTCTCAAGCGGACGAAGTCGCGAGCGGGCCGCTAGTCAATTATATAACATCAAGAAAATCAGCAAATGCTGAGCCGTACTTTTTTTTTACCGTTGTTTTATTGCTTACACTGTATGCTTTTTATGTAGCAGTGTGCAAAATAAAGTTGATTAATTGATTAAACTCAAATCCACTTTAAAAAGTGGCGTGGTTCTCTAACCAGCCACCAGCGCAAACCTTTTAGGACTTGACTCTATGTAAGCAAATTGCCAAATCCCCTCGCCAAAGGCTAAGCTTCGCCGTCCGTTGGATTACGTCTGATTTTAATACACACATAGCCTTCGTTGTTGACGTTACATTTTGTTGACGGTCGCAATGTCAACAGGCATGTTTGTGTTCCATCCGGATTTTCGGGACGCTGGTGAAGGTACTCCACCTGAGGGGGTCGATGCTGTAGCCTGGATGTTGAGCGAGTTTAATGTGGAAACAGAACTGCCTTGTGAAATTCGTGGACTTCATTTATTATACCATCTTATCTTATCTTAGTGAGGCCTGCATAGGTTTCCCTCTCCCAGTAGCCCTTCGATCCATCGGGATCCTTTGTGCAACCCCATCCTTTCACTCTTCTTCTTCTTCTGCGAAGATAGTTGCTATAAGATTGGTAACGTCTATTATACCCACTTGGACTTCCGGTGCATAGGTCCATAGTATCATTACGTCTAGTTTTTCGTATTTTTTTTATATTAACGGGTAAGCACAGTGCCTTGGTCTCACCTGATGTTAGGTGATGATAAGGCCAATGATGGAAGCGCACTTCACCCGGGATCCTCAACTAGTGAGGTACTGGCTATCTTATCTCTAGCTGCCGGAACACAACAATGCTACAAACATTGATGTTATGGCGACATATTTAGATAAGATGGTGGTAGCTAGCCAGGCGGACAAACAAGCCCTACCACCAACCAAACCGAGTACACAAACATGTACCCCCCGCTGGGATCGAACCCGGGACTTCTGGGTCTAAGCCGGTGGTCTTAGCCACTAGACCACAGAGGCGGTTAAAATAGTAAATACGGTTAAATTAGTTGGAGTAAAAACTTTTTACACACTTTACTGGCCATTTCAGTTTTCGATGACTTATATGAATGACAGTGTGTCCTGTCAGTGTAATAATATATATTATTTTCCTCGTGCCTATCTATCTCACATAAACTAGTTTGTGTCGTAATTATGGCCTGTTTTAAAATTATCATAAATCAAAGGGGCAATAAAACTTTAATTCGTGGTGGGTTTCGCTACAACGCAAGTGTAACAAATAAAGGCGGGACTGTATTATGTATGTGTAAATAGAAAAAAATAAAAAAAAATATATATATATATATACTAACGTATATATATATATAAACGTATATATATATATATATATATATATATAAATATATATATATATATATATATATACTATACTATACATACTATACTAACGAACTAACGTGGCTATATTACCTTAGTCAATTTTCTGAAAAAAAAAAAAAAAAAGTGTACAACCTAAGACTTAAAATGTAATAATTATTACGAGTTTTTATTTATAGCAAAAATATAAGCGAATTTTCTTTCTCTCACTTGAATGTAAGCTAGATTTACCTACCTACCTAATATTTTTTTTTACATGAAATTATTAAAAGTATTAATTTTGAAGTATATCTATAATATACATTTAGCTAGACGAATTGATGTTATGAACGAATTGATACTATGGTTCATTTGATGAACTATACGAAATTATACTGGTCGTTATAATACTATGGACATTTTGATACTGTAGACGTAATGATACTATGGACCTTATGCACCGGAAGGACAATAAAGTATAGGTTGTTGTTATTATTTGGATAGCTATTACTGTTGACCGCCAAGAAACTTAAGATGCGGCAAGAAACTAAAGGTTCCTCAAGCCGTAGAGATCGGAAGTCCTGGAAGGGGTATCACGCAAGTGTGACCCTACTACATTCTACGAGGAGTTCGAGGTGGCGAGGCTTGAGGAGCCTTAAGTTGGTCGCCGATCAATTCCGGTCACGCTGTAAAGGCTACAGGCAGCCAAAAGCATTTCTTAAATACAAAATGGTAGTTGCTGGGCGACAACAAAATGGATCGGCAACAATGTTCCATGCAGTGTGAGTTGCGGCCCCAGGTTGGGTACAATTTGGTTTTTTTTTCTTGTCGGCAATTTTTGTCTTGCGGTAGAGGATGTCTGTGCTGTCTGGCTGATGGGTGTAAGTAATTCAAAAACAAAACGCTTTTGAGTGAGCTTGTGGAGCCTGGTCGCTTTACAAAACTGTCAAGTTTCTTCAATAAGTGTTCAACTATATACCGTAGACATAAAGTTCAAAGTCTATTGAGGAAATTTGAAAGCTTGTGGGTAGTCCTAGGTGCAGCCGTGTGTACTTTTCATTTCGTCGTAAAGCAAAGCGTAGTTTTTTAACACATTTTTTTGACTCCGAAAGTATTTCAATTGCGGGATTAAAATCATTTAGTGTTCCTGCTAGCTTTTGCGCTTGGATATCGATACGCGTTGTCCTCGACGGCTACTCATCGGACCAAAAGGCTATCGATGCCGGTGTGCCTCAGGGATCGGTTCTATCCGCAACCCTATTCCTGCTTCATATAAACGACCTGCTTGTGCCCGGTACCTTTGGATACGCAGACGACAGCACCGTTACGGATCGATACATGTCGAGTGCAAAAGCTGGCAGACAAGATGTCGACTCTTGTCGAGAGGCCATGGTTAGCCGCTTGAACGAAGCCCTCCAAGCAGGCTCCGATTGGGGCGATGCCAATCTGGTCACGTTCAACGCTGCCAAAACACAGGCTTGTTTGTTATCTGCTAAGCGGAGCCCATTTCACCTGGCTCTGACTTTCCGGAATGCGACTGTAACTATGACTGACAGCCTACAGCTCCTAGGTGTAGAGCTCTCGTCCAACCTCAACTTCGGGCAGCACATCGAGTCCAAAGCAAAGACTGCAGCAAAAAAACTTGGAGTTCTCTCTAAAGTCAGGCGGTACTTCACGCTAGAACAGCTGCTCCAACTTTATCAAGAAAAAGTTCGATCATGTATGGAGTACCGCTGCCACCTTTGGGATGGATCAACCAAATACCATCTGGCTGCTTTGAACTCATTCAGACAGGCAGAGACTCATTAAAAATACCACCTAACTTTCGTCGGATCATGCAATACATTTTTGTATTGGTGTATATATTTTGTTAGTTTCTCTTAAATAAAATAAATAAAGTACGTCGTCGACATGAAACAAACAGTAAAATTAAAAAAAAAATTGAAAAATATACCACGAGCTGTGTTCGAACCATAATATTTTTTGAAAAACTTATGAAGAAGACAGGATAAGGTGCGCTTCCACCTTTACCGTCCCACTACTATGGTCTGGCCGTAAGTATTAGCCCGCCCGATTTATCAAAAACAAAATATATACGCCACATATTTTAACAACGCTGGTTGGCAAATCGCCAAACGAAACCAAACATTGTTTGGTTGAAATTAAACATTGTTTACAATGAAAATATAAAGCCATTAACTGCACACCTACGTGGTAAGGAGCGACGTACATATCGAATAGCAAATTGGATTTCAGTATTAGTCCAAAAAGTGTAATATTTTACTCCGCCTATTACATTTTCTTTAAAAATATGCAACTTCCGCAAAAATCCGGCCGCTGAGTGTGCGAACAATGTAATTATCACCGACCGTAAATTCAGTAAAGATTATAATTATAATTAGAAGTAACACTTGAAAATTCTATTAATTGCCTCTGAATTGGCGCCTTTGGCTTTCAATGTAAAAAAGTAAATAGTGTTGAATAATTTCGGCGGGCTGGTTAGAACCACGATAGCTCAATTGGAAGAGCACCTGACCCGGTATGTCAGAAGGGTGCAGGTTCAAATCCTGCTCGTGAAAATTTTTTCAACATTGTGTTTTTGTAATTGCCTCTGGTCAAATTTGATGTGAATCTTTAAAAATACTTTACCACTCTGTGTTTGTATATGTATGCTGCTATTGATATTGATGAGTACCTATACTATATACTATGGCATGTTGGTTAGTATAAAAAAATATAAATAGATGTTAATAATTCATACAGCGTCTCACTACCACCTTTTTACAATATGTTAGTTTAAAAAAATCGGTAGTAGAACATCAAAAAGACTTTTATGAACGGTTCAAAAGTATTTAGTAAATGACTTTACCCTTTAACAGGCACAACATGGTTTTCATTCGGTTTCGACTTTATGTAGGAAATTAAGTGTAAACTATAGTGTCCAATATTGCCTGAATCCTGTAAAGGATTTGAATAATAGTTATTTGTAATGCAAGGCTGGAAAGTTGTTTCGCGCGAGTGCTTGTATTGAATCCAGAGCAAGCGAAGGATTCGCTCGTGGTTCAAAAGAAGAATCCTGAGTGTAGCGAGAGTTTCAAGGCACGAGACGCAAAACAACTTTGCTGGCGAGCAAAACACACAACTTTTCACCTCACTAATGCGAGAAAATGGAAGGAAGAAAAACAGTTGAGCTTTATTATAAAACAGTTTTATTATGAATTCATATCATTTTCTGAGAAAGAAAAGTTAGGGGGTCTACTTCACAAGTTCTAAATTCGTATTTGACTGTCTCTTTTACACACCTACTAGTGTGAGCGGGACGTCACAATACGAAGTTTGAATTTCTTATTTCGCAGTATAAGAATAGTGCGCACCATAGTGTTCATAGTCACGTTCTATATTCAAAAAGCTTTTCCACCCAAGCGTGAAAAAAGCGCTTTTTCACCCAGATTTTGAAGGAGGAAGTAAGCCTTTTCGAGCAAATGAGGTGAAAAAGTATTTTGACTCTGTCTTTGTCACTGCTAACTTCAAGTCGTTGTTACAGCTACATCTGCCTGTGCGGGTGCATCACTAAAACCGAGAAGTGGGGTGAAGTTCGCGACAGCATCCAGGCCTTGCTGACCGTCTGCGCGGACCTGTGCCAGCCGTTCGAGTTCGATATTGTATGTACCATTTTTAACTACATAAAATGCTGTCTTAGGCATATACTGGGGTCTTATCAGTTATATGGAACCTTTCTTCCCTTGTCCGTTCTCGAAAAGCTGAACTAGAGGAGATATACTTACTGAAAAACCTAGTACCATGTTTGTTTTGGTATGAGGATGACTCGGGATCAAGAATAGCCAGCCATTAGATGGAGCCCCTTGCCATGAACGCAGAAGGCAGGCGAGAACGATAGCATCCAAGCCTTGCTCACCATCTGCACAGATATTTCTATCAGCCAGCCGTTTAACGGCGATGACTTGAATATACTTTTTCTTTAGATCGCATTGCTAGTACATATTCATTACAATAGTTACCAATGGTAAAAAAAAACGGTAAATTTTAAGGCCGCCTTTTGTACGACTCCTGAAACTGTTAACTTTATTTTAACGAGTGTATTTTTGTTTTTTTTGTGTAAAATAAAGTGTTCTATTCTATTCTATCTTGCTGGGGCACAAGCCTTCCCTCTGGATGGGAACACCACAGGGAGAACGGGCCATAAACCACCACCACGCGGCCCAATGCGGATTGTTGGTTGTTAACAACTGCTAATGCAGCCAGGACCAACGGCTTTACATGCCCTGCGAAGATTTTTTTTAGTTGCTTAACTTCAGCAATCGCAGACTAAGCTCGTTTACCACAGCGCCATCGAGCTCCATCTGTATTTTCTTATTGCTATATTCCTTGCACCCAGGGCTCGGAGCGCCTCTCGGCCACGCAGTCGCTCCGCTGCGCGCTCGGCACCAGCGTGTGTGGCACCCGCGCGGAGTTCTGCGGCCTGTTCGCGTGCGGCGCACAGCTGCCCGACGGCAACGGGAAGTTCGTGAAGGCGGCCCGCACCGCACATCTGTTGAGAGCTCTGGCTGAGCTGGACTATCATATTGTGCAGGTACAGTTATATGGAAGTGGAGCTCTGCGTAAAATACTGATAGCTGGAAAAGTTGTTAAAGCATAACACGTCTGCTGTGGAATACGCCGCCCGCACAGCGCACTTGCTTAGGGCTCTGGCTGAGCTGGACCATCATATTGTGAAGGTACAGTTAGATAGAGTTAGAGAGATAGAAGTGGAGACCTGCGTGGAATATTGATGGAATGACGGTTCGACAAAGCGGCTCGTACAGTTCACTTGCTTAGGGCTCTGGCTGAGCTGGACCATCATATTGTGCAGATATAGTAAATAATAATAAATAAATGAAATTTCCTACAGTCACACCAATTATCTAGCCCAAGAGAAGCTTCGTTATGAAACTCGTTAAATGATTACTAGACAACGGATAAACATACTTAAATACATACTTATTATACATAGAAAACACCCAGACCCGAGACAATTTAGAAAAACAATAATTTCTAAATTGACCCGACCGTGGATCGAACCCGGGACCTCAGAGATGGCGACACCATGAAAACCGGTGTACAAACCACAGAAAACACCCAGACCCGAGACAGTTTAGAAAAACAATAATTTCTAAATTGACCCGACCGTGGATCGAACCCGGGACCTCAGAGATGGCGACACCATGAAAACCGGTGTACAAACCACAGAAAACACCCAGACCCGAGACAATTTAGAAAAACAATAATTTCTAAATTGACCCGACCGGGGATCAAACCCTGGACCTCAGAGATGGCGACACCATGAAAACCGGTGTACAAACTACTCGACCAAGGAGGTCGTCAACCAAATAGTTACCCATAATAGATAGTTATCCAAAAGTGGAGACTGTAAAATATCGATAGCATGTCTGTTTGTCAAAGTACATGGCACGTATAGCATGTCTTCACCCTCAGAAGACTGGCTGGCTGAGCTCGTCTATAACATTGTGCAGGTATGTCAGTTAAAAGTGGAGACACTTTCTATCTCAGAGAGAGAGAGAGCGAGAGAGAGAGAGAGAGAGAGATAGATAGAGAGATATATATATATATATAGAAAGAGAGAGAGATATATATATTTATTTATTGACCACACACACTAATATACATAAAAATAAAAACAAACAACAACAATAGGTCAATCAGGACCCCGCCTCAGCTTGTGTTGTTGCGAACGAAGCGTGACGCTGGTATTCTGACGGAGCCTGCCGCCGCCGCGCCGGCGCGCGGTGCAGAACATAATAATAAAAAACATACACACATTTACTTACTTATACATGAAATTTATGTCTATATATAGTTTCTCCCAGTTTAACAATTAGGAAAAACCATATACAGACACAAATACAAACACTCCAAACCTATCTATGTATCTGTTTCTCTCTCGTTCTTTCCTCTCTTGTCTTGGGCAACTTACAGCATACATTAAGACTAGATGCGACTCCGGGTTATGTGAAACTCTTCTCCCCCCAGCGATAAAAAAGTCGACGGGGTAAAGAGGTGGTTCTTATTTTACTCAAAGCAATGATATATAACAACACATTACACAAATCCTGGATGTCCATTATAAATATATGGATATGGTTGATTAGTAGAGTAGCTTCGATCCATTAGTTGCTGGTGGTTAGGTTTATTTCTAAACAGCATATTAGTGTTTACTGCACAGTTTCACACAGCTCAGCCTCTCTCGTCTCGTCAGATAAAAACCCGTGTATATTATTCAGGGCGCATCCCAGTGTTTGCGGCGGCTCCTTAATTAACCGGAGTGTCATTATCGACTGTGTGGGCGAAGCAAACAGGGGTGCGTCCGAGATGAGACGCGCTGGGTAGATACATGTTGGCCTTGCTTTTTTTTTATTAGTGGAGTTCCCTAAGGAACCGTCTTGACTGATTGTTGCTAGGACCGTGGGAGCTGCCCGATCTTCTAAATTACTTGCACAAAAAAAGGAGACTGCAGAAGGGAAGGTTTATACATATCGCGCTCGAGCAACTCACACATATACAACCTCTCACGGGCATGGATTCTCGCAACAGCTGCGCTCAACTGTTCCGAGATCTGTGTCCGTGCAAGGGGTCTATTTCTTTTATTTTTTTGGTGAGAGATTGCACCGGGCTTGTTTAGGGGCGGCGAGAAACATAAAGGGTTCCTCAAGCCGTGTGAAACGAATCACCTTCAGAGGTTTTCTAGAGGGAACGGCATCACGCACTAGTACGTGTCCTCGTTCCCTACTAGATTCTCCGAAGGGTTCGGATCGGATCGGGGAGCGGAACAACCCGAGGGCGCCTCTAAAGGCTCGGATCTCGGCTCGGGTTGACCGGGCCGTGGTTGAGGAGAGAAGCGCCCGGGTACATGTCTGTACCTGGTATAGAGCGCGTGTGAACCGGTTTGTCGTACCCTTGTTCTACGAGTACGGTGTCTTAGGCCTAAACTAAAGTTTACTTTCTGGGCCTCCCCATTTTGTACCACTTGATTCTAGATTCTTGTTTTACGCGATTGCGGAACCCCAACGACGCTTTCACGGTCCGCGCGGATGGGTGCGGCCCGCACTGTACCTGAATAAGTATTTTAACTATCATGGCCATTTCACATTCTGTATCACATAAAATCATTCTTTCAAACCAATAAAACAATGTTATGAAACATTTTATGCTTATGGTATACACAGAGATGTTGAAGGTAAAAGAAAATGTTTAAATAAGTTTTACTCATTGTGTGATTTAAAATTTACAACAGTGGTCTTTAAATGGCATACATTTAGTTATGTGAATTATCTTTTCTGATGCTGTCTCTTAACTTTTGAAGATAAGTATTCTTTAAAACAAAACAAAATAGTAAACAGCAATTTCGCCTATCAAAGCTCATCGTCATATGCGCGCGTTGTGCAGTCATAAACACCCTAAAAATAATTTATTAGAATTTCAAGCCTAATTATTACGTTGAGTCCACATTAAATAACATGTTAAATATCTTATGCTAAGTATATGACATGTTTTGAACCTATAAGGTTGTTATTTGACACTTATCGTCCACATTAATTAAACATGCTACATAACTATGCTGTATCACCAGATTTTATTTAGTTTGGACGCACCTTTACGCGCATAAAAATATTTCAATAAGTCCTTAACCCTCCATTTTGTGCCGTCATTAATTGGCCACGAGCTTAACTGACCGGTCCAAATGCACCCCTCGGCCGCGTGTCGATGCATTGATGGGATTGAGTAGCGCAAACTGCTGCGATTGTGACAGCTGTCAATGAGCAACTCGAGCTTGTTTATGATGGTATTTTATGATGGTATTGAGTTTAAGCTATTTTATTGTGGACATGTCCCGCTTTCTTTCAATAGTTAGTTATCATTGAGTTTTTCTTTATGGAGTCTTAATTTCGCCACGCCTTTAGAGAGGGAAGATGACAAATGAAAACCGCCTAAGATCGAGAAGTGTTTGTGGTTAGGAGGATGAAGTGCGACGAAATAGGCTTAGTGTAAATAAAAATATACTTAATAATATAACCTTTAATACCTAATAAAACAAAAACATTTTATAAATAGCTTGCCTACTTCTTAACTGATCTTTAGTATTTGTAAAAATATTATGATCAGATGTTAATGACGGTAGTTGTTGACATTGAATGGGTGCCTTTGGCTTTCAAAGTAAAAAGTAAATAGTGTTGAATAATTTCGGTGGGCTGGTTAGAACTACGGTAGCTCAATTGGGAGAGCACCTGACCCGGTATGTCAGAAGGGTGCAGGTTCAAATCCTGCTCGTGGAAATTTTTTCAACATTTGTGTTTTTGTAATTTGTTTCGCAACTTAATTTGCGTTAAAATTATATAAACAAAAAACATTTTACCTAATAAACCTTGAATAAAACTTGAGTTCAGAGAGACAAAAACTACTAACTTGGTTTAAAACACGCAAACTCATAGTCATAGTCATAATTATTTATTGCATCATGTTGGTAGGGTACAGATTTTACAATATTATAAATAGTCCCTTAACATGACTCTGTAAGGGTATTGCAAATTGCAACAATTTGGGGTGGTTTTTTAATATATATTTTTTATACAACAAAGGTACCTTAGTACCCTAGAATAAATTTCTAAGGTATTTCAAAATTACCTATTACTAAGTTAACATAAAATCGAAATCATAATTATTATTTTCTAAAATTTCCATTTGTTCTAACTGACCACTAATCCATTTTGTACAAAATAAGCACCCGAATAAATCAGCCTATTATCGGTCGCTTGAAAATATAAGTTCCAAATTAACTCAACCCGTACAATGCAGTTATAATTAAGAAATCGGTCAAATCGACCCCGAAGTCGCGTGTCACGTCATTGATACCGAATTGTTGAATCGCATCGCTGCGCGGCTACCGGCCGCGACAATGACGCGCTGTCACCGATAATTGACAGCCGGCACAAATGGCTTCATTGCGAATCGAGTTCTGCTATTTGCTATTTATTAATAGAATAAATATTCAGTAAAATTATGAATGCGATGAATAAAGATCATGCTGTGACCAAAACTGTCACTTCACGGAGTTATGCATTTATTGGTTTAAAGGTGTATTACTTTTGCTTCTGTATCTCGATGATAAGTGCCGATAAAGCCGAAGGTGGAAATACACCTCATCCGAAACCTAAAGCTACTGAGAAACCTAACAGTCGGTGTCGGAACACAACAATGCAAATATTTTTGTCATGCCGACAGGCTAGTTCATTATCATTATAGGAATACTTTTACCTTGGTAATTTTATTAAACGTTTTCCTAGTGTTTTCTTAACTTTGTCAAAAAATAATTACTCAACCACTTTGTGATATTTGTACATATTACAAAGTTGAATACATAAAAATATCTCTATATATTAACTTTTTTTTAATTTTTATTATATTTTACTGTTTCATCGCGTTTTAATATATGCCTCATATATAGAATTTAGTGATGTATTTAGTATAGCTTGTTCACTATACATTGATTTAAAAGAATAAATAAAATCTTAAAGGCTACTAACAGCCTGCCGGGAACCCTATATTGCGACTTCTATTAAACACAGTCGGAAGAGTTTTGAACAGCAAAATAAACAGTGAAATGGACAAACGTGGGGCCCGACCGACCGACTCGTTCAGAAATCTATAAACACTATCCGCCTGAGCGTTGCAAGACCACGTGTCGGAACCCCTGCTCGGTCCTCCCCACCATTCACAATGGGAATGAGCAAATAGAATTTGGAAGACGCGGGATCAGCTTATGTTGTTAGAGCTGTGTGCGCGTAGCTTTAAGGGTTACACGGACCTTTTTTGTTTTGTTATCATAGAAATACTTAGGTGTTACTTACTTTTAAATTGTTATTTTGTATTCACAATTCTGATACGAAAAAAATACCTATTATTTTCATATCGGAATTGGAAACTGTAATTTATAAAGATGATTGCATCAGGTGGGACTTAGAGCAACGACCTTCGCAATGTTCCTTACTTTTAATAGTACGTAGATACTACACACCTTAAATTTACGGTACTTTCATGGAGAGCCTTAAAAAGCTTTTAGTATCATCATCATCATCATCAGCCTGGGACGCTTATATTCCCCTAATGTAGCATCAGGTGGCTTACAATGAGCTCTTAAAGCAGTATTATAGCAGCGTTGTTGCGATTGTGAAAACGAGACGCGTTCAGCGGCGTGTATACATGTAATAATCAACACCTCTGATGTTGCTGACGCCCATGGACGGCGGTAACCGCTCACCATCAGGCTCGCTCGCCAGCTCGTTTGCAGAACTTAATATTAAAAAAAAAACAAAATAGCATTGCAGTAATTGATTAATTTTCATTATTATTATTTTGCTGAATTTATAAAATACACATTATTCTAGTATGTTTTCATAATTTCACCGCTGATCTTAAAGTTTATTAGCTCTCTCCATCCGACTGGTTGTCTGGAAGAAATCGCTTGAAAGCGATAAGACCGCCAAATTGTAAATATGTATTTTTTTTTGTCTTTTGTTTATGTTTATGTTTTTTAGTGTTGCAATAAAAGTATTATCTATCTATCAATCTAATTCTGCTTTCAAATCTCATGGTAAGGCGCCAACCTTCCCAGTATCCACTACACGCTAGTATAATTACAGCTTACACATACAATCGTTCCCGCCATCTCCGTTTCAATTAAAACAACCAACATAATTGACAATAACACAAATATTGCGCGCGATTCCGATTCTACATTAACAAGTGGTGTGCAATAGAAACGCTCGCACGTGGCCGTAATGCCGGCTCGTACTCAGCTATGGTAATATTAGTTTATGGTAATACAAGTGGATTGCGCCGAGCGTGCACTGCAAGGTCTCTTAGACCGTACCGCGCCGGGGGTGGGTTAAGTCTCGTACGGGCTTGTTTTAATTTGCTATGATCGAGTTTGCAGTTCTGTTTTTTGGTGAGACATTATTCTTGTCAACTTTTTCCTTGGTGGCCGAGTAAAGAGTTTGGCTCAGTATCCGAAGGTCTTGGATTCTATTCTCTGATTTACAGTTGATTAGCTCTCTCCATCCGACTGGTTGTCTGGAAGAAATCGCTTTAAAACGATAAGACCGCCAATTTTATTTGTGTTCATGTTTACGTTTAATAAAAATATATCTATCTATTCTCGTGTCGTGCAAAGTGTCTATCGGATTTTTAAGGCATAGCGTGGATTTGTGATTGCCCAGCAGTGGGCATACGAGTAGTCTAAACGGTAAATTTACTAATTACTTACCTTAATGGGATTGTGATCGTCCGAATACACGCCTGTATAACCTGTGCTGTGGAAACTTATAAAACCCTAGTTTTAAGTTAATAGCTATTTATACGTACTCAAAAAATCATATTCACTTAACTCATACTGAAACATATTTACACTATTAGTATAATTATTTCAGTTGCCACCAAAAAGGTTGCCGTTTTCCACCATTGCTTAAAGAGAAAAGTATTTTATCAGATGAATCAGTGTCGCAGTAGCGCACCGCATCCATTAGCGAGCTATCGATTACCAGTCCCGGAGGATCATCCATTAGTATGTGCGAGGGCGATTGTTCATTGCCTTTGCTTCAGTATCTGCCCAAGATAGAGTCTATTAATTTCTACACTACAGCGTATGGACGACTCAAAAGCACTTTTCCTAAGTTTATCTGAATGAAAAAATTTGGCTCTTCGACTTTCTTTTTTCTTTTTGTAAATTGTCGTTACTTCTATTAAAGCTGTGGAGTCTCTCACGCCCATTCTTCTCCACAGCTAAAAAACAGACGTCCTGAATGGGTAGTACCTAGGTAAAAAATGTATGGACGATTCAAAAGAGCTTTTCTTAAGTTTGTTTGGATAAAATATTTTGACTTTGACTTTGTTTACACGACCGGGATTTGAACCTGCACTCTAACGTAACGGATCTGATGCTTCTTCCAATAGCTTTGTGTTCATTACCCTTGCTAAAAAATCACGGCCGGGTTTGAACCTGCATCCACTAACCACTAATCGGTACTGACGTACCGGGTCAGATGCATTTCTTTTGCTACTTTTTGATTGTCTGTCGATTCGTGTTTATTACCCTTGCTAAAGTATCTGCCCAAGATAGTTTCTATTAATTTATTTAAAAAAAGTGTTCTTTTTTAATACGACCGACGGACGGATTTGAACCCTATAACGTGACGGGTGAGATGCGTTTCTTCTGCTGCTTCATGATTTCCAATCGCTTGGTATTCATTAGGTACCCTTGCTAAAGTATCTCAAGATACTCGTAGTTTCTATTCATCACCATCATCTTCATCAGCCCATTTTATGCTGGGGCACGAGCCTTCCCTATGGATTATTGTAGATTATATTGAATAGGAAAATTGTTAAAATATTTACCACAAGCGGGATTCGAACTCGTACTCACTAAGGTATCGGGTCTTCTGCTGATTTTTGATTTCAATCGCTTAACACACTACTCACACCAATAAAATATTAATTAGATATTTTTTTATTTTATTTTGATTGGTCTAGACTGAGAGGAGTTTGCGTCAACTCCCGTCAAATTCTGTGCTTTCAATGGTAGGTATGCGAAAGTTTTAAAGTGTGTATTTTATTTCTAATTTGCACAAATCTCACCCAGAGTCCTATTTCATAGATTAGACACCGGACTATCCAGTCTTCACTACATAGTCTTGTCGATCCTATTCGTATTACCAAACAACAATATATACCCCTGCTGGGAATCGAACACGGGACCTGTAGGGCTGAAACCGCTAGCCCATGATGGCGCTAATTATTTTTAAATAATACCTTATTATCAAGGCCTTCTTAACATCACAACAATCAAAAGACTTTCTCCGAAACAATAAACCCTCGCAAATTAACAATGCACGCATCGCGTCTCGCAAATATCCCGCCCGATCCCCCGGGTTCGAGTCCCAGTTGGGCCAACTTTGATGTCTGTATGTTCGTTTTACGGCATGCATAATTGACCTCCCGGGGGACGAGGTTGTTTGATGCACCATAATAGATTATAAACAGTATTATATGTTTATTTGCGCACCGCACATGCGGTCCCACCAAATTGCTATGATTGATTGTTGGCTTACTGTTGTTTAAATTGTGGCTTTTGCTCGGTGGGCGAATGTTGTGTTTGTATGGAGAAGATGAGTTGTGTGTTTTTTTAATTAACTTAACATAAACAAGTTAGTAAATGATTTGGTTAGAATATTTGTTTTAACCCCCTATATTACAGAGCCACCTGCTAACAGGTTATAACAACAAATTTTTTATTGTTGTATTTCATGGACAGACATGGTATTATGGTATCCCCAGAACTATGTATTGTTGTTCCATAATACTTAAGTCGCCTCCCTACTAGGTAATGTAATAACCCGGATTATTAAAGAAACCGGTTTTATCGGTAACGTAGGCCCCTATTTTAGATAGGCAGCGGTATGTGCAAAAAATCCCTTCGTGTAACCTAAGAACTATCTTTCATCTGACGACTACAAAGATTATTTGTTTTCCGAATCATCTGAAATAACGTGACACCTCAACAAAGTGACTGTTCACGCAACAATAGCGGACGCTTGACGTGACTATCAACGTTCGCGAGCACGTTCGCTGAACAAATCAGCGGTTACCCAAAGCCGAGATTCAACGACGACGACGTAACGAGGTCGGGACACGAACGTGAGCGTTCGTGTGGAATGGATAATCTCGGACGGGAGTGGGAAACAAATGAATGGCAGAGGTGGAGGTTAATAAGGGAGAGATTGTCAGTTGTTTTTAGTTACACGAGTATCTGAGATAAGGATGAACAAGATATTCTCGAGATATATATACAATTCTAGATTTAAGCTTACCTACACTAGTTACCTTAATACATATCAGACACTTCGATCGAGATGCACAAACCGTGATTACGAGCCCATTTCGAATAATCATATATTTATTTACTTGTTTGCCATACATATCTTTATATATATAAATCTTCTGTGCGTGTCCGAATCGTCAGTAATAAAAAATAAAAATTAAAAAATGTCAATTCGGACACTGTCCGAATATAATGTGTCCGAAACGTCAGCGAGCCGTGTATGTCACTGAACTCCTTCTAAACTTTAACTTTAACTAACAGATTTAACTTTCGTATGCACTGTCAAAGCGCTAGTGATGTACTAGATTGCTGATATCATAAGCTGGTTAGTTGTTTTTTTATATTATATTAATTTGCTTATTTCTAACAATTTTTTTTTTATTGTAAAAGAATAACAACAGCCAACTTAATACTACTACAAATGATCTTAGAGCTAAACTAAATTAGGCCAGTTATATTCATATTTGAGTAATTATGATGACGAAAGGATGACGCTGTAAAGGAGAAAAGAGCTGGACACTTGCTGAGTTTCTTGCCGGTTCTTCTCAGTACAAGATCTCCCGCCCAGATTCGACTTACGAATCGATGGCATAGTGACATTCACAAGAGCTACTTGTAGCCTAAACTGAATAAATGATTTCGAATTTAGAATTTTGAATTTTGAAACAAACTAAACTAAAACAATAGAAAAAATAATATTGGGATTCTAAAACTTAAAAAGTACGTTACAAATGCACGGGCGTGTAAACCTAACTAGATAGATTGTATAAATTGAATACTTACATGTATTATTATAATCTATACTTTATTGCGCTATAACTTTCTTTACTTTATTTAAAAATGTAATGTAGGTCGATTTCACTAAATAATTTGTTGTATGTGTCATCTATTCTGCCCCCCGACCGCCTAACCGATCGCTTTGGCTACGTGTATAGTTTATGAAGTCATCTTGCCATTTCGTACCGCCTATGAAAGCAATATCGAAAGGTATAGGCTATAGCTTTCGATATATGCCTATACCTATTAGCTAGATGACAAGATGACGTCATAAACTATACACGTAGCCAAAGCAATCGGTTAAACGGTCGGGCCCCAGGTCATCGCTGCATTAATTAATTAGTAATTATAATTGTTTGATTTATATTCGTTAGCATCTATGTAAGTCTTATTCTATATATGTATGTGTAAAAGCCAATGATTGGCGAACAGCACCACAATTAAGGAGACCCAGGCGGCAAGCTTAAGGCGACACTTGAAAAAAATACATCAACATTCATCGAAAGTTGTTAGAGTATGACAAGATCAACGAATCTGAAATTTTGATATAACTTTATGCCTGTAGGAGTATGCTCCTACAACTTTCGATGAAAGTTGATGTATTTTTTTTAAGTGTCGTCTATTATACAAATACCTCGCTCGAGCAACGCACACATAGACCTCTGCACGGACACGGATCTCGGAACAGCTCGGGACAGTCCGAGCGTAGCTGTTACGAGATTCCGCGTCCGTGAGAGGTTTTTTTTTTACTTACCACTCCCTCCTCCAACATGATCGGAGCTATTATAATCTAACTTTCATACCAATTCTACATCTCTTTCCTCTCGCACTTTTATGCCACACATTTCATATTCATACTTCATATTTCATTCCTGGGCAGTGGGTGTTCTGCCTATTTAGGTCCCTATTCTGTTTCTGTTTTATTTTGTTCCAGATAATAATGTAGCGGGTAAATGAGTTATTCAACATGTTGTTGTTTTATCATACATGGGAAAATATAGGACTATAAAGGTTTATGCTTAATAATATCTTATATTGTATCTTATTCTAACATTTTTGCTCCCTTTTTTGGGACACTTACTTGTTACATTTTCATAATTAATACATTTAGTTTTTTTAAGAAGAAATAATGAAAAAGCTTATAATCAAATTTTTTGCTTATAACAATTTCGGAAATGGTAATATGTACAGACGCCTGCCTATAACCTATCCAAAACTGTCAAATTGTTTCAATACATTTTTAACCATAACATCAAGGCATAGAGTTCAAAGTCTATTGAAGTTTGACAGTTTGTGGTAGGTTGATGTGCAGGCGTGTGTACTTCAGTATATATTCCCTTCCTATCTTACTAATCTAATTACATAGTTTTAACTCTCTAATTCTATTTCTATTTTTAACATTTTATACTATTTTAGTACAATATTCCGTACATAATAGACAACCTCTCACATATGGTCCGCGAGAGGTTGTCTATGAGTGCGTTGCTCGACCGCGTTTGTGTGAAGCTTACATTCTGTACTCCTTATTTTGTGGTTGCTCTTGCTGCGGAGCCCCTAAAAGCGCTGTTTACGTTGAAGACTACTGACGCTGAATTACAATGTATGCTTTTGTTTGTGACGTCACCAGGACGCATTCGGCGAAGCGGGCTGGCCGTTGGAGTTCCGAGCGGCGGTGGCGCGCCTGCTGTCCCAGCACGCGCCTAACGACAAGGAAGCACCCCGCAGCTCTAGCCAACGTAAGTTCAATTATATGTCCCCACTTCTGGAGAACGGGTTGTAAACCACCGCACGGGTCCAATGCGTGTAGTGGTTACTTTAAACGGTCTACCTCTCGAGCTCATTTCATATCCCCACTGCAAGAGCACCAGCATGGACACACCGCGAAATACGGAAATATCCGAAACACGGAGGTGCTCAATATGATTCTTTTTTGCTCACCGACATCATCCGATGACCGCCCTTTGCGAAAGTTGGGTAGTTGAATGTTTAATAAATAGAGACACTTATAAGCAACTGTCAAAACAATTTTTATTCAATAGATATTGTATGGGATAGAAAACTATGACGTCACTATTTTGTTTCATCAATTGAGTGTTTATTATAACGTTTTAGGTTAAAGAAATTCCTGCGTAGGTCAAATAAAAACTGTTACGTGTTTAAATGTGTACGTTTCCGATCCGATCCGGACCCTTCGGAGAATCTAGTAGGGCACGGGGACGCGCACTAGTGCGCGATGCCGTTCCCTCTAGATAACCTCCGAAGGTGATTCGTTTCACACGGCTTGAGGGACCCTTTACGTTCCTCGCCACCCCCAAAAAAGCCCGGTGAAGCTGAAAATGCCGTAGAGGCAAGCAGCAATCTCTCCAAAAAAAAACGTTACATGTTCTGGTATTAATTATTGTTGGTGTCCCTATTAACCGCAGCGTGTTAAGCGTTTCGACAATGCCCGTCCCGATCGTGGCCGAGCTGTAACTGACAGTAGCGTTTGTTCCAGGACCGAACGAGCAGCGCCTAGACGAGAGCATCTCTGAGACGATGGTGCTGGACCTCATCGTGCTCGTCGGGTTTGTGGTCGTCAACAATCCGCACTTGCAGGTCAGTTACGAGTTACGAGGATGACGAGCCAGCTGTATTTTACTTAGATATTCGACATCTTTAAAAGAGATTGGTGAGAGACTGCCAAAGTACGAGACGTATGGAGAGAGTCGAGGGAGACCTTTGCCCAGTAGTGGGGAAAAAAGTGTTCATAAATAAACATATTTAAATTATTTTTTTCTATTTTTTTTCTTTCTCTTTTTCTCTCTTTTCCTTATTTAATATTTATTAAAAAGGTACACCAACAGCAATATATTATTACGTGAAGAAAAAGTTATACCCTTTTTTAAGCACATTGCGCGCACGAGCAGTGTGAGTGTGAAAATGAGAATGAGTGGAGAGAGAGAGAGAGAGATAGAGAGAGATATAGAAAGATATATATAACAAACAAATAAAAAAAATAACAAACAATAACAAAAGACAATTATTGTCAATCAGCAGCCCGCCTCAGCGCTGGTATTCTGGCGGGGCTTGTGTCGGTGCGCGGTGCACGAACCAACATACTAATTAAACATAAAACACATAAACACATTAAGTCTATGTCAATATGCAGTCTCCCCCAGTTTTAGGAGATAAAGAAACAGACCACAGCCCACGTTATTTATTAATTATAGTAGTACCTATATTACGTTTTGTTCGCAATTGTGTTGTTGTCTGGTGTCCTCTTTTTTAGGTTTCCACTGAAGATCAGCGTCCGGACACCTGGTGTTCTGACAAATACAGAGCGGATACCTTTTTTGTGTCACTTTGATTTTTTTAATTCTATTTCATTTGTATTTTATTTCATAAATAATTTTTAATTTCATTTTTCATTCCATTTAATTTAATTTTATTGCCCATAATGTAGAAAAAAATGTATATATAATATGTATTAAAAACATTAAATTAAGTGAATACTTCTCGGTTCATTTTGAACAAAGGGCCTCCGGGTATCGAGCCGAGCGCTTCGCCACTATTGATTAACGTCGCGGATTGGTTTAATTTTTTTGTACGGGTTAACATTTACCTGACAATTTTTGAACGTAAAGATGATGTGCGCGTGTTACCGCTACTTTAAATTATAATGAACTAGCGGC
The DNA here is from genome assembly GCA_949315975.1 of Eudonia truncicolella. Lineage (NCBI taxonomy): Eukaryota > Metazoa > Arthropoda > Insecta > Lepidoptera > Crambidae > Eudonia > Eudonia truncicolella. The sequence goes on along the minus strand of OX438848.1, from coordinate 1,032,674 downwards.
CGTCCATGTCGCCCATGTTAATCAAAAAATAACATGTTGGCATTTCTAAAAACTATTGTAAGACTTCATTCGTAAAACTGAACCCACTAGCGATAGTCCTAATTCGTGTTAACACCTTTGTGCACGACTGTTAAGTTAAAATAAAGTTAAATTCGTTGTAATCGACGAAGTCAAAAAAAAACGCTTCCAAAAACCATGGTATGAATCGCAGAAGTACAAAAAATATATTGGCCGTTTCATACCATGGTATGAAACAGCCATATCAAAAAGCGTCCTTGTGCGATTCATACCGTGGTATGAACCAAGAAAGACCCCTTGCACCGAGGTGCGCCACATAGCAAGAGTTATTTTATCAGTTCTCATTGGAAGTTGCAAATTGACAATGTTTATCGTTAGATAATTAAGTTTCATTGCGACCGTTTGACCGTTGCGTTTCCCATGCGGGCCGCACCTGCGCCGCACGTGCAGGTATCTCTTGGTTATTGGCATAAGGACAAACGTCACACATCTTTATTAGTATGCGATGTCTTAGGGTGCAATGGGGCGTTGTTGACGCATGTCTCGTTTCCTTGTTTCGTACAAGGTCCCCCGCCCAAAGTAGACTTACGAACCGATTGCATATATAGTGACTTTCATAAGAGCTACTTGTAGTTTAAACTGAATTAATGATTTTGAATTTTGAAATTTTTGAATCTTGCAATGTTCATGTTTATTTAGTAGTTGTGGAATTTGACTATTTCGAAAGAAATTAATAATAATAAATTCCTTTATTTTGACCAACTTAAATCATACAATTACATAACATTAAAATTTCAAATTACAAAAACACATATGCTGAAATAATTTCCACGAGCAGGATTTGAACCTGCACCCTTCTGACGTACCGGGTCAGGTACTCTCCCAATTGAGCTATCGTGGTTCTAACCAGCCTGCCGAAATTTTTCAACAATACTTTTTTACTATGAAAGCCAACAACGTTCAATGTCAACAACTACCGTCATTACGTCCGATAATATTTACGAACCTAATTGAGCTCAATTGGGAGAGTACCTGACCCGGTTTCTCAGAAGGGTGCAGATTCAAATCCTGGTCGTGGAATTTTTTCAGCATTTGTGTTTTTGTAATTTGTTTCGCTACAAAATTTGCGTAAAAATTATATAAACAAAACAAAAACATTTTATTAAAATTACATTTATATTGAAATAATAATAAAAGATAATAATAACATTAAAATAATTAATAAGATTAGAATTATTAGATTTATGATTTATGATTAGATAAATTAGAATTAAAACAACAATTAAAATTACAATCAAAAACAATAATCATTATCCAATTACAATTACAAATCAGTCAAAATTAAAATTATAATAAAAAATACATTAACATAAAAATTACAATTGTCAAATTCATAATATTAAAAATCATTATTTTTTTAATATAAGTCAATAAATGAATCTGCAGTGATTCACATACTGACAGTCAAAACGCTCAGAAAATAGCAATAAATAATAAGAATGAAACAGACGAATATAGGTTTGTTCTGTACACCCTCCATATAGATAAATTTACGAACGAATACAAAGTTACAATTGATGGTCCATATCTTTACGGCGATCTCTTTCGTAAAGCGATGTCTGTAAAATATGACACGGTTAAATCCGAGGTGCGGCCAATTCAAGTGTATAAAAATAGCACAAACTACTTGGTATAGCAATGCCTGTGACCACGGCCGGCGGTATGTTTAAGATTTATCACTATAGATTTGCGTTGAATTCCGTTAAATATTTAAGTAAACAAAAATAATATTTTCTTTTGTTGTTGATCAAAATATCACAAACTATATAAAATAGAAGTTCTGACTGACTGATTGGAGATCGATTACAATAATCATCATCATCACCAGTAAATTTTAATATTCCCACTGCTGGGGCACGAGCCTTCTTTATGGATGAAACACTACTGGGTGGACGCTGAACGCGGGCCAAGTGGTTGTTAACGACTGCTAGTACAGCCGGGACGTCGGTCCCGGCTGTACTGTACAGCTTTACGTGACGTGACTGTACAGCTGTACAGCTTTACGTAATTACTTTACTTCAGCAATCGAAGACTGAGCTTTCTTCCTTTTAAATTCTGCAGGCAGTTTCCTTATGACATAGGCAAAATAAAAGACGAGATATTCCAAAATTCCATTAGTATCACGTTAGTTAAGTATTCCGGGTGAATTGCGCTTTTACTTTGGGCCTTTCATCACATCACAAGATGAAGATTGAGTGCTTGCACGTAACATTAAAAAAACAGGTGTTTACGAAAAAACAAAGTCGCCGGCAATCGCTAGTATCTAACAAGTAGCTAAAGTAGTTCTCACCCTCAAAAAGAACGGTCAATGTTTCTCACGCGCACAGGTGCGGCGTCCTCAATCCGGCCGTCCCCACCCGCTTATAATGTCTTGTCCATTTGTGCCGCACCCACCCCCCGGACATTTGGCTGAATAATTTATTTTCCACTTTTTACCTTCATAATTGATAAGATGAACTTGTTGAAACACATGAGTTTCTTACTTTATGTTGTTTTTCGTTGGAATTGTGATAACGATGAATTAATTGTAAGGGCAAATTAATGTTTTCTTTAAAGATGTTTGTTTAAATTGTTTCTAAACAGGTGCTTTCTGTTTTTTGAGTGGTTGTTATGTCATCGTAGTTTTTACGTTAAAGCGTGTGTGCGTGCGAGCGTACGTGAGTCCGTCAGGTACTTGATACCTCCTCAAATACTATGAGATTATATGTTCGTTATACATACTTCTTGTTGCGGTAAGAGATGATTCTGGATGGCTGGAGCGCGACAATGCCCAGATGTTTAAAAGGCTGATTGATAATTCCTTGTGGTCTTGGGTTCCGCTCTCGTTAACAGAATCGAACGCCTAAGAAAATAAAAGTCGGGGGCATAGCTTGAGGCACCTTAAGTTTCTTGCCGCCGAAATAAGAAAATAAAATAACTTAGGCAAATACAAGAATGAGGCGGCCAACAGAATACTATTATATTAATATTCGGCAAAACACATTTGTTGAAAATAAAGTTGACAACGACAGTCGCTTGACATTTTAATTGACTTTGTCAAAGCAATTAAACAATGTAATGAGCGCTTGCCATTTTTAGTAATGTTATTTTTTAAAAGTTCCAAAGTGTTGAGTTACTCGCGTCGCTGACCGTATACGACTCTTCAATTTCCCGCCAAGAAGTCCGTAAACTCTTTTGTCTGTGTTAGGAGATGATTCTGGACGGTTGGAGCGTGGTGAAGACGCTGTGCACTCTACCCGCCAACTGGCTGGTGTCGCGGGAGCACTCGCGCGCGCTGTTGCCCACTTTGGTGGCGCTGGCGGAGAGACCCACGGCAGCAGCGGCCATAGCGACGGAGATGAGCACCGAGGTGAGGCACCACTGTTGATGTGTTAGGAGAGGTCTGCTGCAGTCACGGTTATAGCGGCAGAGATGAGCACCGAGCACCACTGTTGATGTGTAAGGAGAGGTCTGCTGCAGTCACGGTTATAGCGGCAGAGATGAGCACCGAGGTGAGGCATTACTATTGATGTGTTAGGAGAGGTCTGCTGCAGTCACGGCTATAGCGGCGATATGAGCACCGAGGTGAGGCACAAATATTATTAATTTATTGAAAAAAAAAGCCTGGACCAGAGATATAAATACTTACAGGCTGGGTTAACTCAGGGACCCGAAGTGGGTCCTTAGTCTCTTCAACAATAGAGCACGCTATTCCTTTCTTTTGTACACTGGTCCAACTTGGACCATTCTTCCAAGCTCTGCTTCGCAGATTTTACATTTTCAAAGCTTGTACTTCCGTAGTTTTTTTGATTAAATCAATTTTAAACAGTGCTCTACTACCAAATCATCAGTTGTGTCTGCGATCCTATTCGGAACGATTAAATGTTAAGAGCTAGATAGAGATAAGGGTAGGCGCTCTAAAATATTTGTTTTCTTGGAAACAGATGCTGGATGAGTTTATGGAAAGCCCAGAAGCGCAGGACTTGAAGCTGGTGCAAGTGATCAGGCAGGGCCGCTCCAAGAAACAGAACCGAAAGTGAGTCCTTAATCACCAGCTGACTTGGTAGATATGATGGCATCAAGTATGATACTAAAGAAAGTTTCGATTTGTACCGTTGAACCACAGAAAATACACAGGTTTAAAGTTCGGTACCAAGTATGTTTTTCCAGTTACTAAGATACTTTGACACAGTTTTTGTTCAATTTGTAATCTGTGGTATTAGTTATTATGCAAATGAAGTGTTTCGATTAGTTCTGTTCACAGAAAGTATACACCTTTAAAGTTCTATACCAAGTATGTTTCTTGAGTTTCTTGAATTGTTTCATAGACTGTGGTATTTATTTTTTAATATTTTCGCCTAAAAGGTTTTCATTATTGTGATTTATGTTGATCTGTATAAACATTACTTAACTTTAGCTGTACTTTAAAATTGTTCAATATTAAAACTTTCTTTTGAAGATAGAATTTTATATTCATATAATTTTAAATTTTTCTTTAACTGGGATATTAAATATCACTGTGTTCATAGGTCCATTCTATTACTGGGCTGGCAGTAAGGACCTTTTATTTTTGTGACTCTAGAGCAGTGGATTTGGAAAAAAGAGGCTTTAAAGCTTAGAATTTTTGAGAGGTCATCCCTCACAACAATATTAATACTCTTATGAGAACGTAGCACAAACACTATACTCGTCGAATGTTCTAAATAAACTTATCCGAATTCACCGTTATATAACTATACTAAAATTATATCTTACGTTACAATGAAACACCTTTAATACAAGGTGTTATGTTCTTATATTGTACAACATTGAATTCAATCGGTTCGATAACAATGGAATTGATGAAACAAAACATCTTTTTATGCGTGACGTCAAGTGTCATATTAATGATTTAAATTAATTACAACCCTTTATTAAATATCGTCATCAAGAACATTAATGTCTTACTTATTAATTGAAAGTATACTATTTGACACTTAAATTTTTAGGATTTAACAACTAATTCCAACGGCCAAAATGTATTCGTAGGGCTGTTGGGTGCCAAGGCTATAAGGCAAGGTAACAATTAAAATACGATCCAACCGCATTAAAAATTAAATACATTGTACGGGATCTCGTATCTGGAAGTGTTGTAAATCTTCAGGATATCTTAATAAAATATACATAAATGTGTAGTTCGTGTAAACTTTCAAAAACACTTTGTAGAGGAAAAAGTAAGCAACCGCAAGCGGCATCAAAACCCACAGCTTATTTATAATATAACGATAATATTCATAGAATTGTGTGTTAAATGTTGTCCTGTTTAGATGACTACGATGTTCCATAGCGCACCGGCTAACACGATGAGTTTGTGATCGTTAGATCTTGGTTCCTTTGCGTGCCATGCGATTGTTTGAATACATACAATGTAATTCCTACGAATGGCTCTAACGTTAAATACATCAATAATTGTAGCTATTATCAAATACGAGGAAGCCGCATAAAAAAACAAAGCTCTTACAACTAAACAGCTTGCAATGCCTTGGAACAGTAACTAATTTCGAGCTCCTCCATGCTTCTGAAGACACGTTAAGCTGTAGTAAAGAATTAGTCTTTAACATTTAACAGTATTGGCCCATCGTGCAGGTTATGGGCATAATTGGCCTATGCGAAAGGCTTCTACACGTCGTCGTTGGGATGTCTCAATGATGTATCAACAATGCACTGAAGTTTTGTCAACAAATTAAGTCCATTTTCTAAATATCAGTCCTGAGCTAGGAAAAACTTTCATTAAAAATTGAATGAAGTACATATCTAACTCCTTATTTTACATCAGTTCTAACATTTTCGGATACGGTGCGTTATAATTCTAAATTTTCTTGCACCTTTTTAGTCAAAGGAATTTAAAAACATAGTAACGTAATTTATTGACAAAATAAAGTACCATTACACATATTATAATAGTAATGAATGTAATTGATGTTTGCAATCTCTCACTGTCCTATATCAATAAAATGTATCGTCGATGTGAAAGTATATATTCAACCGTAGATGACATATTGTACGTAATTTTTTGATGTGACTATACCTATTTTTCTATGTGGTTACAATTTACAAAGTTGTGATTTGGAAACTCAATTGTTAAAGAATGTTGATTCTGCTACTTACCTTTAATTATTTGGCCCTAAACTAATGCAAAATTATAGTAAAATTTTGTTTTGTAATACGTACTTGCGTTGAATAAAAGGTTAAAACACTAATAAAAAATATGAGCATCAGTAGAAACAAACGAGTTTCCAAATCACATGTCTTCTCTCTGCTGCGTTACATACATTAAATATCAAATTTAGCTTAATATATTTAGTTTCTAAATACGTCTTTTATTTCGGATTTCTAGGATTCTATGATAATTGCCATAAAAATATGTATTTAATAGTTACTTAAGAGCGTAGTTGACTGACAAAATCGTCCACGGTTATTTGGAAAGTAATTTAAGTAGTTGGTAATCAAAATTGGTTGAAAAGTAACTTAAAAAAATTAAAAACCAAAGGTGTGCTAGAAGTGTGCCTTGTGGGACACTTGTAAATCCTGTTGGGATCACGTCAAAATTGTAGGTAGGTTTTTAATTAGGAGTGCTGTGATAAAAGCAGAGCTAAATGATAAATTGGAAAGAAAAGAACGTGAGCATTTTACAAAATTTAACATTATCATGGTCGGTGACTTACTTAATCGAAAGCTTTACGTCAGTCAGAAGTTGGACGATATTTGCAACTTTCTTTATTCTATTTTGGTTAATTTTGTGATAAATTTGAATTGTTACTAAAACTGTGATTTATATATTTTATGAGTTATTTATTTCTCACTGAAAATGTAATATATAATTAATTACGTTTAGTTAGTACACTTGTAGTAAACGCAGTACCAAGTTTGTTGTATTATAATGTCTGTGATTTCTTTCGGTTAGCGTCGATGATGTTTCTCGTATTGTGTACTTTGTGTAAGTGTCAAATAAATAATTGTGTAAAATGTTTTGTTTGATGTTATTCAGTCCTCTTTCAGATTTCAAACTTAGACAACTCTCTCAATGTGTAATACTTTTAGCAACGCTTCTATTGTAAACAAAACAATAAGACGCATAAGAATGGCAAAAATAATAATTGTATCTATAACTTGTCTCCCTAGAAAATTACAAACAAAGCTGGCATACTAAATCATAGAATCGTAAATGAATATTAAAATTATTTGTTAAAAGAAACGTTAATATTTGCTAGAAAATGTACACATTAATTATCCACACGACTTCAGCGAAAACTACCTTTGACAGTAATTGTTGCAATCAAATAAAAATACCAAATAGATAATAATATATCACAGTAATTTACAAGTTCCGTTAACCATTAATTTCTTTTACAGCAACAAAGTGTTGGATCTCATTCATAAACCAACGTTATATTTAGGTTTCATTAAGTACCTCCGAACGGCGTATGCGCTTTGATCCGACAAATTTACGCGGCCGAGCTAAGTGCTCCGGAGTTATCGCCATGTGTACGAAATAATTTCATTGTGGTTATCATACATCTCATTTGAAGTGTTCGTGACGCTAGATGCTTATTTTAGGAAGCATCTATAGCGTCTTTATCTAAAAAAAAAATATTTGCATACGTGCAAGCGTGAGCGGTCACCGCCGCCCGTAGATAGATTTTTTACATACTAACAGTCTGCAAACGAGCAGGCGGGCCGCCTGAAGGTGAGCGGTCACCGCCGCCCATGGACATCAGCAACATCAGAGATGTGCTTTTGTGTTGCCGACCTGAAGAAAACCTCTTTACACCCCTTTTTTAATTAATATATTTACACTAAAACATACAATACTTTTGCATCATAGCAGACCAAAAACCACTGAGGTTTGTCCGGAATGCTAGAACTCAACATTATTATGTACCTATAACAAAATTTGAAATTTATAATAAAGTTTGAAAGAGTCCATGTCGTAGCTCAATGGGAAAACCTCTGATATCAGCAATATCGTAGATATCGGCGGGCTGGTTAGAACCACGATAGCTCAATTGGAAGAGCACCTGACCCGGTATGTCAGAAGGGTGCAGGTCCAAATCCTGCTCGTGGAAATTTTTTCAACATTGTGTTTTTGTAATATCGTAGATGTTGCTTTAGCATTGTCGACTAGAGAGAACCATCCTTTAAAAACCCCCTCGGCACCACTTGCATCCCTTAAAAGAATCGGTGTCGTAAGTCGCATAATAGGAAAGCGCTAAAATGTTTGCACTGTTTTATTTAAAAAGTATAATTTGTCATATATGAACGTTGCTGTTGTGTTTCGTCCGGTGAGTGAAAGTACCGGAGGCCCATCTCTTACCCCTCCCCCCTCCCAATTACTACTTCCTCCTCAAGATCCAACTCCTTTCTCAAGGCCGGCAACGCATCTGCGATTACTTCTGGTTTTGCGGATGGGTGTCTACGGGTGGCGGTGATTACTTTCCATCAGGTGACCCGCCTGCTCGTTTGCCTCTGATCTGGTTCTCGAGATCGCTGTATCAGTGGAATAAGTAAGACCTTTTATACAAATGTCTCCCCTTCTGAGGTTAAGTGGAAATGGAGTCCAGACAACTGGTGCAGCGGGAAAACATAGGAAGGAGGAAAAACATGTGTAGGTAGACTGTAATAGTCTAAGTATATCTTTTAGAAGTGTAACAAAGAAACGAGTCACTAAACTTCTTTGTGCTATTACACGTTTGAATGAATCCACAATTATTTTTGGATATTTAAATAGAAAAGTAAACTTTCTTTTGTGAGAGATAACTCGCCATCGCATTACAGCATTAGGCACACACGACCGCCCCACAATGGCTACATGACTGCACACTTTTGAACGGATACCGGCGAAAAATGACGAATAATCGCCGGCGCTGGGAGTGATAGAATGGAAAATGGCTTCCGATTGTGCGGGGGTATTTTGGCGCTGACGTAATTGTGTGCAATATGCTTTACGCGTCATTGGGTTAAAAATCTTGTAGGCTGGCCGCATACGTTTGTTTGGTAGCGGCGAACGCTTTTACTCTCATTGATCATTTACATTACCTAAAATAATTCCGTATATCTGAATTAACTTATTTTAAAAATTTCATAATTGTGCAGGCATTCATTGCACGCTGGTAAACTGGGGGGCTACCACTGCCTCTCAAACTTGTATTATATCCAGATTTTAATAGTAAAAGTAAAGTAAGTAAGCAGCCAGTAATTGTCCCACTGCTGGGCCAAGGTCTCCATCATTAAAATCAAGTCATCGCTACAGTTGATGGGTAATGGCGAAACCTTTGATATGCGCGAGCGCTGATCAGCGTCGCCAAACAATTAAAATTCTATTGTGTCTGTATAATCACCACGCTTGCCAAATGCGGGTTGGTGATCACAAACCCGGGGTATACATCGAAAATCCGAAACACTGCCCGTCCTAGGAATTGACCCCGGGACTTTCGGGTATCGGGCTAAGCGCATTGCCACTGCCACCGAGGTCTTAATGTACTTCTTTTAAAATACTCTACGACCGAGCACGGAAGGCGCACTGTTGCAGGCGAGCCAACAATGTGGACCGACGATCTGTTGGAGGTGGCGGGTAGCCGCTGGATGCGAGAAGCACGGCACCGGTCGTGGAGATCCTTGTGGGAGGCCTTTGTCCAGTAGTGGGCGTCTTTTGGCTTCATATGATGATGAAGACACAAGAAGTCGTTCCCCACAAAGAGTTGGCCTTATAACAAATAGCGAAAACATCGAACCCTTCGGAGAATCTAGTAGGGCACGGGGATGCGCACTAGTGCGCGATGCCGTTCCCTCTAGAAAACCTCCGAAGGTGATTCGTTTCACACGGCTTGAGGGACCCTTTACGTTCCTCGCCGCCCCCAAACAAGCCCGGTGAAGCTGAAAATGCCGTCTGAGGCAATTAGCAATCTCCCTCAAAAAAAAATCCAAGTCTCAACGAGGATGGTAAAAAAAAACGTACTTACGATACGCTTCGTGTGTCGACAACCTTGTACGCGCCTTCCTCATGCAATATTACGAATGTGCAGATATAATCTCCATATGTTTGACGACCAATCTTATCTAAATATTTTTGGTAAACGAAGTAGATCGCAATTTGCATTCAGGTTAAAGCAATATTATTGTCCTGTTCATCATCCGGTTGTTTTATAATTAGATTGTTTAATGATGGTTGACAAAAATTGTTCAGTGAGGGTCTTTGTCGAAGCTTCTATCATAGAAATTAATTATTTTAATTTTGAAATTTATGATATGTGATTACTATAATTTTAAAAATAATATTTATAATTGTAATAATTAATGAAATACCTAGTTATAAAGCCCTCTGCCCTGACATTGCTATGCCCTTGCAGGGCGTCACATGTAGGTATACCGTTACTAGTACCATCTAAAATTTGTAATGTGACATGAAATGAATGAATAAATGAATATTACTACAATTAATGGGCTTAATCACCATGCTTGCCATATGCACCCGGAATTAACCACTTTGCTCGAATTAAACCCAGTACCTCAAGATCTCGGGCAACACAGCTGCCGAGGCGTTCTTATAAGAGAAATAAGTACATAAGGGAAACGGAGAGATTCATAACAATACACTACATTACACTAAAACATTCCATTGGCTGTTACAAATTCGTAAATTTACATCAAATTCTGAACACAAACTTTTTCCTTACATTGTAATAGTCGTCGAGACCCATATTCAGCTCGGAATAGATACGGCGATCTCGGCGATGCGGAAGTACCTTCGACCTTAATCGAAGGTAATAAGAGCGGGTGGCGTCACTGCTCGTGGGCTCGTGGGCTACTGTGAGGCCCCGACACTAAAATGCGCCGTCAATCCAACACTAATGGAAGCTACGGGGAACCGTGGAGTCGCCACTGACTACATAAATTTATAATTAACACAAAAAGATGTTTAAGGTTTTAAGAGATTATTCTCAAAAAAGATTACCTACGATTTAACGAAAATGAAAATAACACAAAGGAAATCTTAGCAATGATCACCGAAACCAAACACTAATTTTTTATGATCTTTGTAGTTTTTATTTATTTATTATGCAACAGGGATACGCTCCTTTTACGTAGGTAAGGATAGGCAATTCATAAAGCTTAAAATAGAAGCACACTGTATTACCTAGTCAATACGATAGACACGCCTGCGCACATCAACCTACCACAAACTGTCAAATTTCCTCAATAGACTTTATACCCAAGCTATATGGTTGAAAATGTATTGTAGAAATTTGACAGTTTTGGATAGGTTGACGTGCAGACGTCTGTACCTAATAGTAAATTACGAGTGCTAGCCGACTCGTAAGTATTTAAAGTCACCGGAGACTATTTTGACTCTTCTCACTTAACTTTAATTGGCAAGTAAAAGTTACGAGTATCCTAAGTCAATTTCGCAAACGAAATCAAAGTATTGCATAACAACTTGCGCTTAAATTAATTACAAGACAAATTATTAGTTCATCTCGGTCATTCGTCATTCGTCATTTCGTAAAATGTCAATGTCTAACTGCCGTACTCAGAGACGTCAATTAAGTTTAATGACAATTAAATGTCTTTCCTTCTCTATTTAGCACTATACATAAGAAAGTGACAGCAAGAGACTTAATTGTCATTAAAACTTAATTGACGTCTCTGAGTACGGCAGAATGACGTGATATTTGACGACATCCGTAGCCGTATCCGTAGAGTGGCTTGCACGCTGGACTTTGGGCGGCGCTAGCTCTGAGGTGCCGGGTTCGATTCCCGGTCGGGTAAATGTCGAAAACGAACTTTTCGATATTGTGGCGGATCTGGTACCGTCGTTAGTTCTGATTTCCACAACACGAGTGCTTAAGCTACTTACTTGGGATCAGAACAATGTAAGTATGTGACGTTGTCTAATATTTTATGTCAAGTGTGATCTAGCAAAAAAATCTGTTTCATCTGGGTCCGCAAAATAATCAATACGCAATTTAAATACACAAATGCTCGGCGTTTTCGTCTCATAGAAGAATGATCTAACTAATTCATCTAATTGATGATCAATCAAATCAATCCATTTTTACTATTTTAAAGACAAATTGTGTTGATTTTGATAAAAACAGGCAAAAAATGCTGCAAAGATGACAACCAACCGTCAAGTAAACACGTTAATCGGTAGATGATGCAAGCAATAGTTAGTTATGTTACAGGCCAGTTTATAAACTGCTAACCGTCTGAGTGCTGCTCAGACGTCGTGAAATTCGTAGATAGGTTGGTAGGTAAGTGTAGTTACTGGTGACTTTACGTCGTGAAATTCGTAGATAGGTTGGTAGGTAAGTGTAGTTACTGGTGACTTTACGTGGCGATTAGCTACTTGCCTCTATTTGTACATGGTGAAAGAGGTCCTTAAGTACAATAAAAAAAAAATACAATTTATATAGCTATTTCCTGACATTTTAAATAACAGTGAGAAATAAAATTCGCAATACTCAAACTTACAATTGTAAAATGTTTTTGTTTTGTTTATATAATTTTAACGCAAATTTTGTTGCGAATTTTTTCAACATTTGTGTTTTTGTAATTTGTTTCGCAACAAAATTTGCGTTAAAATTATATAAACAAAACAAAAACATTTTATAAATAGCTTGCCTACTTCTTAACTGATCTTTAGTATTTGTAAAAATATTATGATCGGGTGTTAATGACGGTAGTTGTTGACATTGAATGGGTGCCTTTGGCTTTCAAAGTAAAAAGTAAATAGTGTTGAATAATTTCGGCGGGCTGGTTAGAACCACGATAGCTCAATTGGAAGAGCACCTGACCCGGTAAGTCAGAAGGGTGCAGGTTCAAATCCTGCTCGTGGAAATTTTTTCAACATTTGTGTTTTTTTTACAATTGTATTTTATACATTAGTCAAAGTAACAAAATAATGTGGAAAATAATATGTTAATTAACATAATGTGACCAATATTGCGAGTCACAAAAATACAAATATCCGTGTCCCAGTGAAAGAAGCGCATATTCAGTACCTTGGTGAGAATTTCCAGTGGTTTGCGGAGAAGCCTCCTTGCCATTTTGTCCCACCGCACCGTATCGCTCTAGCGCGGCGTGTCGTGCGGCCTTGTAAAACACGGAGCGCATGCCACCACGCCGCGTTACACAAGCCTATCACACCCCGCTAAACACGACTTTAAAGTTTATACTGACACCCACCAACCTTACGGTTATAAAGTTAGGTGTCAGACTAGCGGCTCAGGATACAGTGACACTTAGTTAATATCAGCAGACATAGGCAGCTTCACTGCAATAATAAGCGCGTCCCACTAGTGGGCGCGCCGCGTTTTCCTTTTTTAACGGCGACTCTCTCTGAGTAACGCCAACCGCGCCTCTCGACCTTCGGGGGGCGTGCGTTCCGGTAGCCTTCGCAGCCCTTTTAAAGGCTAAAGGCGAACCCCAGGTTTTTTTACCGGGTCTGTCTTAATCCTTTTTTAGAAAAAGGACAAGGCAATCCCCGGATCTACGGAATCTGCGAGCAGATTTTTTCCTGGGCCAAAAAAAAAAAATCCATACGCAAGCATATGGTACAGTCGAAGAAGTTCCCGGTCGACCACCTTTAGGCGATAGTCGCTTGCGCTCGATTCCGGCAGTTCGAGTGGGCTCCGCCCACCGCGCGTACACACGGTAGCTCTCGTTTCATTCATAAAAACAATAACATTTCACACCCCAAAGGCGCCCCCTTTCTTTCGTAGGAAATATTTGTTTTGTGTTTTCGCTGCAGTGATGGGCGCGACCGTGCGAGCTATATAGATATAATATTGGTGCAGACTGTTTACTCAAATATTCTATTTTATTTAATAAAAGCTAAATAATTTTTTGTATTTCGCACTGTTGCAAAAAACGTTTTTTTTTTTTTTGAGAGAGATTGCTGATTGCCGCTGCGGCATTTTCAACTTCACCGGGCTTTTGCAAAAAACGTGCGTTAATTAAGTGAAGTAAAAAATACAAATTTACTACTTGCTGTATAGGTTGTGTTCTACATTGTCAATTACAATCGTATAAATACATACTACCTAGGTTATAACTAAATAAAAAAAAACGGATTTCATGCTATTGCTACTTTTATTTTTGCACCAAAAATCAATAATATTATTAAATCACTAATTTTATACAGGGTTCTTCGTAAATAGTTGTTCAGTCTCTGTTAATATAATTTTTTTGGCCGGACGCCTATGGTGTATCCCGACGCGATGTAGGGCATTTCTGATCGCCCTCATCGAGCAATCAAATTCAATTGCGAACCTTGAAGTTTTCGTGAATGGTTCACGCTCGTATACACTCTTCATGTAATGAACTCTGTCTTCCGTTAAGATTCTTGCAGGTTGAGTTTGTGGACGGTCGGCGATCGATCCCTCGTCACCGTCGCGCTGAACCCATTGCCTCACGGTGGCTCTCTGCACCAAAAAAGAAACGCAAACATTATTTAACAGTAACAACAATCAACAGCTTAATTCGCTTTTTAAACTGTATCACTGGTGGGAGCGCATCATGGTCATTTCAGTTGACAATATTAAAGTTATTTTAAAATAAGAACAAACTTTTGATTATTTTAATAACGTTTACGGGGACCTTATAAATCAAATATATTTGGTTTGTTATTAATTACTATTAGTTTTGCTTCTGTATCCTTATTTCAAAGAAGATTGCCCACTTTTGGTCTTAAATTGTTTTCTTGTATAAAAATGAAAATGAAAGAACTATTGAGCTATTGAACTATTGAGAACTATTTGAACTATAAGAATTATTGTGAATCAAGTCGCTGCCAGCCCGAACAACGCGCGCCGCTCGCTCGTCACGGCGCGGCGCGCCGCGCTCTCTACGCTACGTTGCCAGTCCGCGCTGCAATCAACACCGCATCGCGATTACCGCGCGGCGACGCAGTGTGTCAGCGGGCTGGCAACGTCTCGAAATATGGCCTAAATGTCCTGCTCCTGCGCCTTATCACACAGTCATAGTAAGCTTTGTCATCTCTTATAATGAGAAAAATGAGATTTTTTTGTAAACGCTTACTTTAAGTAGCAAAAGAGTTTAATCTCTAATTTTAAGCCATAATAAATAAATAATAATGTTTTGCTTAAGCAAACATTCACAAGGCTTTCATTTAATTTAAGAGCCATTTGCAAAGTTGCAAGCCAGTTTTAATGAAACTAATAATATACATTAAAATGATTAGAAAACATTAATAAAAAAAGGATGTTTAACTAAATTTATACGGTTTTAAGTCCACTGTCGATTGTTTTATTTTCCGTTTATTAATAATTCTAATTATAATTTTATTGTTAATTTTGTTTTCCATAGTTCACTTTCAATACCTAAGTAAACAATAAGTATTTTAAAGTATACAGTATTTTAAAATAAATAAATAAATACAATTTTAAAACAATTAATAAGACTATAAAAAAATATTTCTTAAGAGATAAAGTGCATAATTTAATAATGCAGCGACAGGATTTATAAAGACCGTGGCACCCCTGCCGCCGTGCCTGAATTTAAAATAATAAACTTTAATTAACATATTTGCGTTTTACTTTATAGGTGTAATAGAATATTGCATTTTTACTGCGTTTTTTTTATTCCTAAGAAAGTATAGTTTTGTGAGTTTATAGTTAAATAAATTAAAAAATGTGTGTAAATAAATTATAAACCTCCCATCAGTAAGTTTATTACATTACAGAATAGTATTTTTTTACGATATTTCAGTTCAGTATATTTAAATACAATACTATATTTACGCAGTTTATAAATTTAAGCATAAAAGAAAATTTATTCTTACCGTAACATTCAACTCTCGAGAAATTTGAGAAATGTTTCGTCCTTGCCTGTAGAGAAGCAGAATTTGGTTTCTTTCTTCCGGTAATAAATTGCGGGGCATATTTAGAGTCCGTAAGGCACAGCACAGATCAACAATGGAGCAATCAACAGTCCAGTAAAACAAGCAATGGTCAACGTTATGGCGAGATAATCAGAGTCCAGGAACAAAACACTGTCGCAATGAGAGATAAAACGAAAATCGGGAACGAACGCGTTGACACTTCACGAAATGCAAATTGCAACTGATAATGCAAGTAAACATAAACAAACAGCACGTGCCGTTTGCTCTTATTGGATGTCTATCAGTGAAGGGGCGGGGCGCGTGACGTCACTCGCTGAGGCACGTTCAAAGCGTTTTGAGTGCAAAGTGTACTACCGTGAACTTCCGCCACTGTACCATCTACGTCAGGTCATAACGCCGGATCAGGACGCGCCGAAACACAAGCCTATCAAATAATAATAAAAATATATACTATTGAAATGTAACTCCTTATACCTACGGATCTACGTATCGCGTATTATTTTACATTAGCGAACGCCAGTGCATAAGGCTGCGTTATCACCCGTATTTGACAAACAAGTCTTGAGACAAGTCCACCAAGTGTCCAAGTGCGAGTCCAAGTCCAAGAAAAACATTCACCCCAGTTGGGATTTGAACCAGAGATCAGTGGTCTTAACCGCACGACAGGGGCATTGCAATCCGTGTCAGTGTTTACAGTAAACCGACACAAAACTTTAAAAAACAATTTGTAAGTATATTGTTTCGTTACTGCGCATGAATATGACCTTTTCACTTTCCGAATTGTATTTCAAAAGAGTAAAACAATTCTAGAGAATATTATTTTTGAGTGTCTGGTTCTGCTATCGCATAAAGTGCGCCCAGGTGAGCGCCGCTAAAAGATTTCGGGTCGCGACGCCGCCCGCCGCCGCCGGCTGCCGCGACGCGCCGACGCCACCCACCGCACCACAGCCGCACCGCAGCCGCACCGCAGCCGCACCGCAGCCGCACCGCAGCCGCACCGCAGCCGCACCGCAGCCGCACCGCAGCCGCACCGCAGATACATCGCAACCGCATCATCGCAAGAGATGAAAGCAGCCGCGGATCGTGCTCAGTGGCGTGCACTTAGAGAGTCCTATATCCAGCAGTGGACGTGTATAGGTCGATGATGATCACGATGATGACATTTAAAATTTTTCCTTAAAAGCCGGCAACGCACCTGCGATTCCTCCGGTTTTGCGGGTGTCCATGGGCGGTGGTGTTTGCTTCCCATCAGGTAATCCGCCTGCTCGTTCGCCACCTAATATTAAAACAAAAAATAAAAGGCAATGGTCTTAAATCTTCTTTAAACGAAATAATCACAAATATTTACGGGTTATTGTACATTGACCACAAAGTAAACTCGCCACATTTTATAAACTCCATACATTGAAAGTAAACTCACCACATGCATTAAAAATATGTGTAAGTTAGTCACAGGCGGGTAAGGTTTGTTGTAAATTCGCAACAAATCCTCAGTTCACATATTTTTTGCTTAAAGTAGCGATAGCAAGCAATCTTTTGATTTTTTTTAGAGAATAATTATATTGATAAAATTAAGAGAGTATAAGTTAATATCCAATGAAAACTAATAAGAAATTAAGAATTAACAGTAAGCACAACTTTCTTTTCTCCTGCGCTTTTGCACACTCTATCACGCGCTCGCTCACTCGCTGTATCTATCTCTTTCTGTCTGACCGTATCGGTCAATGCATCAAACAACTTATCAGTGCAGTGACTCCCTTGACCTTGTCGATGCGCGTGTGGTTATTTGTTCTGTTAAATGTAACCTGTTGGATAACAGTCAGACCAACCAGTCGATTGGTATATATCCAAAATAATGGATCCCAATCAACCAGGCCCTAGTTCCAGTGGACATGGTGTAAGTACTTATTTTACATTACAATCAATTATTATAGAAAAAATACTACTTACATATATTTTATTATCTGACCTCCTGATTTTTCCCATATCGATTCCCTATAAATTAAAATTATTTTGCGAATTTGGGATAAAATGTAAGTATATTTTTTTTAATAAATAATGCTCTTGTATGGCTGCGGTACTCACGACAATCATGCTTAAGAAACGTTAAACAAAATGGCGGACGGCACGCGCTGTGGCGCATAAGTTGAACTTATTCATTGGTGAAAAATAGATAGACATATATTTTTGATTATTTTTTCTGTTTTTTTACTGGAATATCACAGAGAAACATCACTTAGTACAAACTTTCATACTTTGAGCGAAAACTTTTTGTTAGTAAAGCAAAGTTATAGTTTATAATTATTTTATTTTTTTCGCATCATTTTTAATTAAATTAGGTACGTATGATCTTTTCAGATCACATTTGCCAGAACTGAAAGAGGACGCCGGATGCTTCTGAGACATGGCTATATGTACACTTTTCATCGGGAAACTAAATTTGGAACTGATTGGAGATGTACTAATCATTCATGTCGTGCAACTATTAAAATTTCGGAGAATCATGCCATCAGAATTTTGCATGAACCAGTCCACAAGTGTCAACCAAGTACAGTAAAAACTGAAATTATAAAGATAAAAAATCTTTGTAAGGAAGCAGCAGCGAACACGAGCACACCTATGCCTCAATTGTATGAAGAGGCTTTTCAAGCAGCTAAGGATGCGGGTTACGAGTTATTAAATGCCATACCCAAATTTACAAACATTTCACGAACACTTTACAATGTGAGGAACCGTGAGCTAAAGGTGCCCAAAACACATTTTTCGAGATGCAAAGATGTCATCATCCCAGAAAAATATAAAATCTTTTTTTTATTATTTGACGATGACAGTGAGCCTGAAAACAGAATAATAGCTTTCTGCACTGAGGCAGCTCGTGAAGTCATACCAAATCTACAAACATTCTTTTTGGATGGCACATTTTCAAGCTGCTGTACACCATTCTATCAGCTGTATTGCATACATGGAGACGTGAATAGCGACGACCATTTCTCGAATATAGTCCCACTTATCTACGTCCTCATGCCTAATAAGCAGGAACGGTCTTATGAACGACTTTTCATATCACTGATGCAAAATTTACCTGATTGGACACCGCGTAGAATGATTGTTGACTTTGAGATTGCTGTGATAAATGTCATAAGAAAAGTATTTCCTGATGTTGAACTACAAGGATGTAACTTTCATTTTAAGCAAGCTCTGGCCAAAAAAGCTCATGCCTTACAATTGAATGACATCGAAGAGAAGAGACACTTAGCCATGTGTGCTGCATTAGCCCATGTAAAGAAACATGATATTGAAGACGCATGGTTGCATATCATGGAAGATGCACCACAGAACGAAGCAGTTACAAAATTCAACGATTATTTTGTAGCCCAGTGGTTAGAAAACACTAGTATACATTTTATGTGGAATGTACATGGGGTGCGTCACAGGACAATAAATCTAGCAGAAGCATGGCATAAACGTTTAAACAATAAGATGAACAAAAAAAAACCAAAAATGCTTCACTTTCTTGATACACTAAAACAGGAGGCTGAACATATCGACTGGAAATTGAAGAATTTCCAATTCAATATTCCCTTAAACTTGAGAACACGTCGATCTATTGCATATGACAAAGAATTGAAAAAAATTTTGGACAATTACGATAACATGTCCCTGGCTGAAGTTCTTAAAAAACTTTCTGTTATGCAACATTTTAGAAACTTGTAACATATTATGACCAATGAATCTATTGCAAAAAGCATTATGTAGGTCTTTTTTTACATAGTTCTAGGTAAATCGGCCACTTGAAATCTGTGATTTTTATTTAGATGTAAGGTTAATTTTAAAGAAAATGTGATTTTTATTGTGATTTAATTATATTTCTATACTCAATAGTATTGAGTATAAGTAATTAATATTTAAGTATTTTTATATAGTTTTAGGTAAATCGGCCACTTGAAATTTGTGATTTTTATGTAGATATAAGGGTAAATTTAAAGAAAATGTGATTATTACTGTGATTTAATTATATTTCTATAGTTTCTCTAGTAATTGTAATGTTGTGGGCAAATCAGCCGCATGAGAACTGTAATTTTTTCAAGTAGATGTAAGTTTAAAAGTTGAAATTGCTGTGTTTATGAAAAATAAATAATGTTTTTATTCTACTTATTGTTTGATTTTTCTGCAGACTTTTCACAAAAAGCAATGGTGGTGAGTTTACAATAACCAAAATTAATAATAAACAATTTACTTCATAAAAATAGAACTGTGGTGAGTTTACACTTACTTTTTTCTGTGGCGAGTTTACTTTGTGGTCAATGTACAAAAACCCATATTTACACTTCTTTCCATATTAAGAAACTTTTAGGTAGTACGACCTATTTAATTAAAGCTTAGCTAGTCGTATTAAACTTCAATATAGAATGAACATCACTAAATAGTTAAAAACGATATTAATTTAATAAATAATAAATTAATGTTGCTAAGCGCAAAACTCGAGAACGGCTAAACGGATTTAGATGAAACTTTGCACATAGACCCGGACTAGGACATAGGATACTTTTTATCCCGGTAACAGGTTCCTGTGGGATACTGTAGTCTTCGCGAACGAAGTCGCGGGCGCCAACTAGTCGCTAAAACAAAATCCAAAAACAAATAAAAATCGGTGAACAGAACAAAGATAATAATTGGCCATACATTTGCCTGCGGAGCTGATAATCTACCGTCCCATCGTGCCACGGTTTTATTACTGCATCATCTAATTACTGGCTGTAGATCCTTATCGATCACACATATGGCGTCTAGATCCGAGGGGAGATACCAGGACCAGCCAAAAAGGCCTCGAGCTACGAATCAGCAGTTGGACAACGTAGCTCAAGTTAGATTGGATTGTCATTCTGTGAGTTTTAGAATTAAATTATTGGCGGAAAGATTCTTTGTCATTAGATGGGGACGAAAAAGTTGGCATGTGCACTGTGTTGTGTGTTTCTTTGGTACTGGTAGCTTTTTAAGCTGCCTACCTATTGATGCTGAGGGGGGCCTTGCGCCTATGTACAGCAGTCAGTTGTATACTATGGGTAGTAGGTATATTTGGTTAATGTCAAGATTTAATTAATGTTAAACGACGTATTTATATCTAGAGGTTTCACCCGAGTTCTTCCCGTAATAACACGTGTTGTGAGACTCCATTTTATTTTCTATCTACCGTACAATTGTACCCTTACTACTTATAATTAAAAAAATACTTGAAATTGGCTAAATGCTAAACGCGAAGCCATTAATTAAGATAATTAATTAATAAGCACAGCAATAAAAATAAGGGTTTGCCGGCAGCGGGGCAGGGCCCAAGCTACCGGTGGTCAGGGCTGCAGAGTGAGGAACCTCCTGCAAATACGTGCCGTGTCAAGGAGTACTGCTTTCTGAATCTGACCCTTGATCCAACCATCAAGCGAGAGCCTCTTAAGATGTTGGTCGAGGCTCTTCGCTATCAGACCGTTCGCTGAAACGACTATCGGGACAATAATGGTTGAATCAACATCCCACATGGCGGTCACCTCGTGAGCTAAGTCAAGGTACTTACTGAGCTTATCCTTCTCGGCTTTCACGAGGTTCTCATCATGAGGTATGGTGATATCAACCAGTATTGCCCGGCGCTGGGATCGGTCAACCACCACGATATCAGGCTTATTGGCGACAATAGTCCTGTCCGTAATGATAGAGCGATCCCAGTAGAGCGTTGCATGACCATTTTCGAGTACTGGCGCAGGTGCATATTTATAGTACGGCACCTCCGATTCAACAAGGCCATATCCAAGAGCAAGTTGCTGGTGAATTATTCTGGCTGCTTGGTTGTGTCTGTGCAAATACTCTCCGTTAGCAAGATGAGAACAACCAGAAATAATATGTCGGAGTGATTCTCCTGGACGGCGGCATGCCCGACAGATGTCGACCGTACCGTCCCTCATAATATATTTCCGGTAGTTATTCGTCTTGATAACTTCATCTTCAATGGCACAGACAAAACCTTCGGTTTCCCCAAAGAGGTCACCGAAACGTAGCCAGTTCACCGAGGCAGTTAAATCTATGTCAGGCCCAGTTAGAGCCCGATAGTAGCGCCCGTGTAGCACCTTGCTCTTCCATATGTCCTTGCGATCGAGAGTGCTTAGCACCACTGGTTTGCGCCAGTTTTCTGTTGCCAAGAAGAGCGGCGTAAAGTGTCTATCAACTGCCACGACATCCAAATGCATCCCGCACTCACTGTTAAGTAAATAATCCCTGAGACTGCACACCTCACGGTTATGTAGGTCCTTGACATTTAAAAAGTCGCGACCCCCACATCTCCGCGGGATGTACAGCCTCATAACATATGAGCGCGGGTGTAGCATTCTGATTATTATTATTATACTCTTTATTTATTTTCTTTCTTAGCCTAGGTTTGTTATAATATTAATATAAAAGTAAAATACAAAAGTACATACAAAACATAAAAATATTATAAAAAACCTAGCCTAGGGTGCCGCCGGCAACGGGGCAGGGCTCAAGTTGCCGGTGGTTAGGGCTGCAGAGACAGGAACCTTCGGACTATCCGCGCCGTGTCCAAGAGTACCGCCTTCTGTATCTGGCCCTTGATCCAACCATTAAGCGAGAGTCTCTTAAGGTGTTGGTCGAGACTCTTCGCTACCAGACCGTTCGCAGACACAACTATTATTATTATTATTATTATAAAATTTACATAAAATATCATCAGACTAACATTTTTGAATTAGACAATGCTACAATTGAGCTGTCGTCTGCTGTACAATGGCCACGTTATGACCATAAAAGGGGAACATTTTGAAAGATAATAGTAAAGTGATTACAGGGTGTTCCAAAGTCAACCAGGGATGAGCGCACCCCTGTAATTAACTAGATGGACGCGTGCCGCTATTGATTTGTTTACAGGGTGACTTTTTTAACAATTTCTAGTTTAAAATTGATTGTTTTGAGTGTTTAATGAAGATGTGATAATAATTTACGAAATTTAATAAAAACATATGACAAATAGCTACTATCATATCTTAATATGTCGCCATAACATCAACGTATTTGTAGTATTGTTGTGTTTCGGCAGCTGGAGATAAGATAGCCAGTGCCTCAGTAGTTGAGGATTCCGGTTGAAGTGCGCTTCCACCATTGGCCATTGGCCTCGGGTAGGATTAAAGCACTGCGCTTACCCGTTAGGTATTTTAAAAAAAGGAAGCAGGTTGTCTGTATTCCGTTGTTGATCCCTATTTTTTTATAGATAGCTCGGCAAATGACTCCATCCCACCTCATGTTAAGTGGAAATAGAGTCCAGACGCGAAGATAACTGGTGCAGCGTAAAAACAAACGTAGCATCAGTTAACCTCACCCTGCCGGCCCACAAGGTGCTTCTTCACGCCTCTTTTGAAGGACCCCATATCATAGGAAGATGGGAAAACGTGTGCTGGTAGACTGTTTTATTTTTTGGAGGTGCGACAAAGAAACGAGTTACCAAATTTCTTTGTGCGCGATGGGATATTTGAGACAGTGAAGCGGTGACTCCGAAGAGCAGCACGTGTAGGTACAGGAATTTGTAGTGAGTTTATTTTATTTTTTTTCCTATTTCTAGTGATCAAAAGAAAAAATGTCTATAACTGGTTCCTTTTGAACACAGGTGAACTACCCTACGGTTGTGAACACAGCGCCTTCGTTTCATGTTGTATACCACTCCCAGGGTGCCTAGCCTAGTGCGAGTTCCATTCGCCATTCGATCACGTTAACGAAAACGAGAATTTGTATAGCAAAATTTTAACTCTCGTATGTCGACAGGAGGCGCTGCTTAAATGTCATACTAATTTTCGTTTTCGTAAACGTAATCGAATGAATACAGATAGTAAACAAAACACCAGGCACCCAGGAGCTGCCAAGCGCTCCCATCTCACACACAGTACCTATTCGCGAGCGTACAAAACCTAATATCTCGGCACACACAGCGTCCATCATCTGTCCAAACAAGCAACGTGATACCCGTGACACTGCGCCGCGCCTGGAGCGGTATCGGGTATCGTCACGCGAAAATAAATATCACCCTGTGTCGCCTCGCATGATCTACGTTACCCCTAGCTTTTGGGACACACTGTGGTTAACGCACGCACAAGTTTGAAATCACATTAAATATTAAGAATAAAAATTGTTAACAGTTTTTGTTCAGCTATCTAACGATATCACCTGATATGTCCCACTTTGTTTTCGTTTCCTTTCTTTAAATTGAGGATCGTTGTAATGTTGTATAATATTTATTTTTTACACGCTGACCCCACAGACGTTGGCCTGCTAAGTTTTAATAAGTATGTGCTACGAACGCCATCTATTAAGAGTAATTCAAAGTATCAATTTCCATACAAAATTACCAATTTTTAATATTTCGATATTTTAGTTGTGTTTTGAGTTTTGCCTTGTTTTTTTTTTTCTAAATCATCCTTGTATTAGAACGAACAAAACAAAATGAAAATTAGTCAATGTTTTTTAGTTTTAGCGAGACTAACGGACAGCAATTGATTTTTATTTATATGGATATACTAGCACTTTTCCCGCGATTTCGTCCACGTGGATTTAGTATAGTACCTACAAAGTTCAATACCTACTTTGATTCTCAAATTAAAAAAAGATTTTTTTTTCAAAATAAACTACGTTATCCACAGCCCACAACGTATATAGCATTCTATCAGTGAAATACAATAGTTCTAGGGATTAGCCCCGATATACAAACAAACACACAAATTCACAAACGTTTCTTCTTTATTAATAGTATAGTTATAGATAGATATTATTTCTTATACGAAAACTATCGTCAATCACTGGTGCGATATACGATACACTCCATTGTATTCCTTGCCGGCCGTGTGTGCCGTAGCGAGCGGCACCTGGTCAGTGACGTCACCGCAATTACATCGAGATTAACTCCCAAGCGCGGGCGCGGCCAGCGGTTAAATATGACTAATGTGCGCACTGGCAGAGGGCTGGCTATAGTGGACTGACCAGCGAATAATTGACACACAATTATTAGGTAGGTATGTTTAGAAGGTAAGCCTGATTAACCATCACTTTGTCTTCTGTTTTTGTTTTTTTATTGTGAATGTACTTTTGTTTATTCAGAACGGTTAGTCGGAAAGGAGGGTAAAGTATACATGATAGTGAATAACTTTTGTCTAAGAGCTTTTCCTTAAAAATTGATAATTTTTGATTAACAGCTTTTTTAAGATTTCATAAGAAATTACGTTGTGGTAGCCCTGGCGTTCACAAAAAAAAAACAAATTAAAAGTTAATATTATTGTATACATTAGTCCAATTAATGGAGTGAAAACTCGACTCTTTACAATGCCGCACATTGACATTAGAGGTAAACCTATTTGCTGAGAACCTACGTCAAAACCGTAGCCTACTAGATTTTTGTAGACCAATCAAATGTAAATAAAAAAATAAAAAAATGAAAATAAAAGTTATTCACTATCATGTATACTTTACCCTCCTTTCGGCTTAGGGTACCGTTCCGACTTACGTTGTATATAATATACTCGTATTTAACATGTAATGAATTTTAGTTGTAGTGTGTGCTAATAAATGTATTTTCTTTCTTTCTTTCTTTCTATCTATCGCTGTGCTACAAAACCGTTTATCAGTTGTGGTATTTCTATCAGCATCTCAGATCTGTATCTGCAGTGAAAAAATTCAGTGCTTACGTCAGCCTTCCTGGTAGCATAATGGTCAGTGCAGCCGCTCGGATTACGGAAGACCCAGGTTCGATTCCTGACTGGGTCGGGTAGGCATTTCATTTTTTCACTGTATTTTTATGAATATTTAATTCAGCTTCAGTGCTGCAATAAGCACTTAAAAATAAAAGTAAAAAAAAATACACACTATTATTAGGTATGTTTAGAAAGCAAGCCTTACTTACCATCATTGATCCCGGATGAGGCACTGTGCCACAAACCCGTATAGTCCATATTTAACTCCCATAGTTTATTTTTATACAGGTTTAATAATCATCCTTTGTATTTTTTAAAGGTATAATACCTAATAATAGGTATTGAAATTAAACTATTTTATTTAATCTGGGGGCACGGCAGTGCCCCCGCCAAGTCGAGCAAACGAAGCCTGAATTTTCAGTAACCAATCAGTCATTGTATATACATACATGGTATATTTCAATTTCGTTCAATTTAACTGACTGACTGACTGACCGATCATCAAAACTCTAAGGCACTTCTAGCAGACATAGAAGCTTCAAATTTAGAATACAATAAATTAGTGTTTAATAGTGTATAGATCAGGGAAAGCTAAAATATTTTGCAATTTCGGTCCAGTTTTCTAGATACACCAACTGCCTAAATAAATGTATAGGATTACAAAGTTACATTTGCAGTTAATGAATCAGTGTACCTGTGTATGTTTAATATAATGGAATAATAGGTGTAGATAGGTACCTCGTATATGGTACCGGAAAGGAAAAAAAGTAAGACTATCTACAAAAATAAATGAGATACCATCAAAAACAAACTTGTAATAAAAAACCAAGTCTCGCAACTCAGTTCTTCTACCGTAAAAAGTTGTCCTACTTAAGGGACCTTCTGTCTTAAGTTATTACGTAATTAGCTAACCTAGCAACATCATATTGTGACCATATCAATATTAAAAAACTTTTATGTTTTAAATAATAGATTGACTTGGCAATCGCACTAAACAATCTAATTTAATGTAATATATGTAAGTATTATTTGTGAGGTACATTGTGTTTTCTATGGATGTTTTCTATGGATGTGTATTATATGGATCTCATATTTTTTTACGGTAGAAGAACTGAGTTGCAAGACTTGATTTTTTCACAAGTTTGTTTTTGATGGTTCTACATATATTTATATTAACTTTCTTGCTTGGCTTTTCTCAATAGGAGAATATTAAAAATTGCTAAAGGAAACTTTACTAAAGGATGCACGCACTCTAGCCTGCTATCCCTTTCTGGTACGTCATAAAAATTTCATTTACATTAAAAAATTCACACTAAACTAAAATAAACACGTCAGCTACGGTCCACGGTCCTGCTAAGCTACGTTACTACGTTTTGTGTTCTAATTTGAACCTTATGCCGATGGGCGAGGGTCATCAGCGTCTCGCGCGCCTACAGTACCTAATCCAGGGTGTAAATTCCTGGGTTGGTGAAAATTTCATGCGGCCACATGTCCCTGAGTGCTTAGAGGCTTATAGCTATGGCGTGGTACAGTCGGGCGGGGAAAAATGAGGAAACTAAAAAATATGTTTTAACTTATTGTTGGTTGTGTATTGCGTTTCATTTTTCTGTAAGTGTAATTCGGCAAGTTTTTATTAAATTAAATTTAATAAGCATACCAAATACTAGGTGTTAAGAAGCAACTTGCGGGTCGGCAAGGTTAAGGCTGGCTAGGAAGACACAATCCTGCTCCACTATCTGTCCTCGCATCCGGACTCCCCTTTTGCTTAACATTCACCATCATCAGCTCATTTTATGTGCCCACTACTGGGACACCAACCTTCCCTATGGATGGATAAGGAGAACGGGCCATAAACCACCACGCGGGATCAGTGCGGTTTGGTGGTTGTTAACGACTGCTAATGCAGCCGGGACCAACGGCTTACGTGCCTTCCGAAGCACGGAGGAGTTTGAGATGATACATATTTGGTCACCCATCCGATGGCCAGCCTTCGCGAAAGTTGCTTAACCGCAGACCGGGCGCGTTACCCACTGCGCCATCGAGCTCCTCGTAGTAAATAAGTAAATAGCCTACAAAACTGTAGCCATAAGCTGTAATTTTAACTGTATTTTTGTGTGTGTCTAACAGTGTCCGAATTAAGATGTTATCTATCTATCTTTCTAACCTATGTCAAAAGTACAGACGTATCTATTCCTCTGACGTTACTAGCACCCTTCAGGAGTACGCGAGGGGCGCGGAGCTGGGGGGGAGGGGAGGGGGGGGGGGAGGGTCGGTAAAAGCATATTTATGTAAGTTGTTGATTGACGGCGCTTCCCTCCGCTCAGCGCCCTGCGACGAACCTCTTGCATTCGGGAGACGAATACTTTAAAATATTATTTCCTTTTGTAAAACTATGAAAGTTTTCGTTGAAAACGAATGGAATGGACGTGCCAAAATGATGTGAGCGAAGCATGAAAATGGTTTTTAATAGTTCCACAGTAGTAGAGGATTCCGGCACAGAAAAGAGATTATTCCGGATGAAGTGCGCTTTCACTTGTGGCCTTATTGGCACTTACCATCAGGAAAAGTAAAGGCCAAGCGCCAAATACTTATAAAACTTTTTTTTTTATTTATTTCCCCAATGCTGGTCATTCTGTATCTGGAAGCTTTAACTATGGATGGAAACACCACAGAGAGAACGGACCATAAACCACCACGTGTGGTGCGAAGGTTGTTTAACGACTGCTAATGCAGGGACCAACGGCTTAACATGCCTTCCGAAGCACGGAGGAGCTCGAGATGATACATTTTTGGCCACCCATCCGAAGACCGGCCTTTGCAAAAGTTGCTTAACTTCAGCGATCGCACACCGGGTGCGTTTACCACTGCACCATAGAGCTCCTCGTAACGTAAACGTGCATATATTTTTCGTAGGCATTTAAGAAATAATTTGGCTAATGTAATGCTTTAGCGCTCGGATACATCGGGCGAAGGGTGAAGGGTTAGATGTCCGGTAACTAGGCAATCAGCTAATTGCCACACAATCCGGCGAAAGGGTTACTCTTCACCCAGACTGCCGGAGGGCTTAGTCTTTTAGGGAAACTTGTGTTTAGTACAGTACATGTACCAACAGACAGAGGCGACTTGATTGATGCAACGAAGTCTAAAATCTTAATAAAAGGGATATTTTATATACTTTTAAACTTTCGCGTTCCATAGTTAAACAAAGAATTTAAACGGGGTTTAATTTATTTTCGGGGATAATTTGTTTTCTCATCTTCTAATCGGTAGGTGCGTGAAATGAAATGAAATGAAAAATCTTTGTTAAAAGGCACAATAACAAAAGTGATGTAATAAAATAAGATAATTTTAATTCTATTTTTAAGAGACTATTCGGACACTATTCAATTTATTGTTTTCTAAAGTTTACGCGAACACTACACATTGAAATGAAACAACTTTTACGGATCCACTCGCGTTTATTTTACACATTAGTTTTAATTAATGTTTATCCTGACGTTTCGAACCCTTTGCGGGGTCCGTGGTCACAGGGAGACTGAGGTGTTGGTCGTCTCATAATTAGTTAGTAGCTTGTATACCCTCATTTAAATTTAATCAGGTGCGTTCCGTTTTACGCAGAAAGCTGCGAAAGAAGCTTACAGTATCTTACAGTCTTAAAGCTTACGGTATCTATTGGTCTGGCAGTATGGTGTTGGGGCTGGGATTTAATATTCTGTATGATGGGATCCCAGGCTGCTGGTAGATTCCAACCATCTTCTCTATTAAAATTAGAATGTTTTTTAATTTCAAAAGCCTCGCGTATCATCCTAGGGATGAATCGTTGTTGACTCGACTATTCAATTTATTGAAGCTGTTATTACACAGTCAGATAAAAATTGAATTCCTTTAAAAATAGCGTTACCAATTATTGAATCTCACCGGTGACCTCGAAGTTAAAAGTGACATGGAATACATTAAATAATATTTTTTTTTTTAAAGTTTGAAAGCCAAAGGCGCCAATTCAATGTCAACAACTACCGTCATTAACATCTGATCATAATATTTTTACAAATACTAAAGATCAGTTAAGAAGTAGGCTAGCTATTTATAAAATGTTTTTAATTTGTTTATATAATTTTAACATTGTGTTTTTGTAATTTGTTTCGCAACAAAATTTGCGTTAAAATTATATAAACAAATTAAAAACATTTTATTAAATAATATGTTTTTTTTTGCATTATTTACAAACTAAAAACTTTTAAACGGTGTATATCTTAAAGTTACCTTGACTTTGAATAAAAGAAAAAAAGCACTCTAATAGCGAGAGAGTTAGTCACTTGTTCAAAACTCGCTCCTCCATAATTTGGAGCCATTTGCGAAAAACTTGATAAAAAACATTCAAATTATGGTAACTGCAACTTTATTATACATACATCGTGCGGTTACAATACATTCATTGTTTACATTAGAATAATGAAAAAAAACACCCACTCATTATCGATGGCCGACCACACTAGTTCCGTTACTCATCCATTTGCCACGTCTGTCTGTCCGTGCGATATTGATGATAATACTTAATTAATCTTGTTTTGATGTGGTTAGATGTTTGACGTCCTTTTGACGTCCGTTAACGCCTAGGTGGCCGAGTGGCAAAGCAATCGGCCTGCTATCCGAAGGTCCTGGGTTCAATTGGCTCCAACATAGATTTAAACTTCTGCACCTTCTATCGCACACATTTCGTCTGTACTATGTTTTAGTGATTTAATGAAGAATTATTATTATTATTGATTCCCAGGTCGCTCGGGCAAAGTGTGTTTTAGATTTTTCGACGCATAGCCCGGGTTTGTGATTACTTGATCACCAATCCGCATTTAGCAAGCGTTGTAATTAAAGTCATTACCCATCAATTGTAGTGATGACTTGATTTCAATGATGGAGGGCTTTGCCCAGCACCATCATCTCAGCCAAAAGACGTCCACTGCTGGACAAAGGCCTCCCCCAAGGATCTCCACACGACCGATTTTGTGCTGCTCGCATCCAACGGTACAAGTCAATAGTAGTGATGACTTGATTTCAATGATGGAGCCCTTTGCCCAGCTGTGGGACAGTTATAGGCTATTTACTATTCCTCCATCCGACGCGAAATAAGTAATTTGGTGACTTTTTGGTAAAATTTAAGTTAATATACCAAATACGAGGTGTTAAGAAGCAACTCGCGGGTCGGCAACGTGAGGACGGCT
Source organism: Eudonia truncicolella (assembly GCA_949315975.1). Classification (NCBI taxonomy): domain Eukaryota; kingdom Metazoa; phylum Arthropoda; class Insecta; order Lepidoptera; family Crambidae; genus Eudonia; species Eudonia truncicolella. Next base: position 1,001,766 of record OX438848.1, on the reverse strand, counting down.
GGTGAGCCACAACCCTGTTCCACCAGCTGTCCTCGCGTCTGGACCCTGCTTCTGATTAACATCAGGCCGAGCAGTCATTTGCCAACTTTACTAAATAAAAAATCTCCGAATTAGGTAACATTTTTAAGAGTAAGCCTTTGGCCTTCATCCTCACTTGATGGTAAGTGACAATAAGGTCAATCAATCACCACCAGTCTCTCCATAAGTATGTTGTTACAATATTAGTTAGATAGAACGTAATGGTCCCGGATTGGGCACGACAATGTTTTGAGAGGAAATTAATATCTAATCTTAATCTACTGCTTATATAATTCAAAATATTAAAAATTAAATTAAATTAAATTTAAAAAAAAAATATATTAAAAAATTGTTGATGATGATATTTTTCTAAAATGTATCACTTATATACTTACTCCGTAATTGTGTAATATGCTTTTCTAATTACTAGTAATTGTTTAAGTTTATTATTGAATTCTATTTCCCCGTCTATGTTTTTTGTATGTTCTGATAGTCTGATAGTTTATTGTATGTCTTTACAGCCATTACTTGTGTGCTTGAAGAATGTAGTTTAAGTCGAGAGGTAGGTATAATTAGTTTGTTTTTATTTCGTAATGTGCATTTAGGGTTACCATCTATACGCTTTTTAATAAAGTCTGGATATTTTCTTACAAATTTGCAGATTTCTATTATACAGATACTAGGTGAGTATTTGATGTTTTTCAAAATAAGGTTTGCAAGAGTCTGTATTAACAATATTTACTAAGATTCTGATTAGTTTTTTTTGTAAAGTAAATAAGCTGGAAGCATCGGTGCTATTTCCCCACTTTATTCAGATATTGTTACATTTGCAACATCCAAAACTATGTTCAAAACTGAAGTTCATAAGCTTAAGTTAAGTTAAAAGAGTGTTTTAATTGAATCTTTAAAATATTTGAATGTATACTACAATTAATAACCCACGGTCATAATCAATTCGAGCGTCCATGTAAACCAACTACAATATTACACTCGCACGCACTAATACACATCGACACAACACAATATCAGATTCACACCTATTCTGTAAGTTATCATTCGACAAAATTTTAGTCTACCTACCTATTTTTAATTTTTAAACTACCTACCTGCGTTCATTAATTATGTCAACATTTTTTAGTAACATAATATGTTTCTGTAATTGGCTTAAGTTTAAGTAACATCTTCTGTATCTTGTGTTTAGATAAATGCTGTTGAAACATTGTTGAATAAATAAATAAAAATAAAATAAAATTATGACTCCGTAGCTCAGCCACGAATATGCGTACTTATTCATAATATGTTACTAAGGCTGTTTGGAAGTCGGTTGTCTTTTTTATTTCATAGAAAGCATAGGTGAATTTGTATAATTTAGTCTTTATTTTTTTAATATGTGGCTTCCAGTTAATATTTGGATCAATTAAAATACCCAATAAAAGGAACTCCTGGACCACCTCCAATTTCGTGCCATTCAAGAGATAGTTTATTTCAAGTGGTTCCTTGTGATAGGATAGGGTTGAAAGGTCATTATTTTAGTTTTAATATAGTTAACTTCGAGGTTGTGGTTGTTCATCCAATTGAGTGTGTTTGCTATTATTGAGTCAAGTTTTTTGGTTATATTACAACTATTTGGATATGAAGTAAGTATCGAAATATCGTCGGCGAATAATACACATGTCTCTTCTATAATGTTGGCCAAGTCGTTAATGTAAATAATAAACAGTAAACAACCAATAACACTGGCCTGAGGAGTTGATGCATTCATTATTTTACCAACGGAGCGAACTGTTTTTATTTCTTTAGTCATTTCATCACGAAATTCAATTTCTACATATAGTTCTCTATTTATTAAATATTACTCGAACCATACATATGCCGTTCCACGGATACCTAAGCCATGTATTTTTTCAAGTAGTACATCAAACTGGATTTCATCGTACGCTTTCGACATGTCCAGCAAGGTCTAAGGTGGATGCGCACTTCACAAAGTGAAGGCTGTCTTTTTATGTCTTACTGTCAAAATACAATAATAATATATTACTAAAATGTTTTTGTTTGTTTATATAATTTTAACGCAAATTTTGTTGCGAAACAAATTACAAAAAGACAAATGTTGAAAAAATTTCCACGAGCAGGATTTGAACCTGCACCCTTCTGACATACCGGGTCAGGTGCTCTTCCAATTGAGCTATCGTGGTTCTAACCAGCCCGCCGAAATTATTCAACACTATTTACTTTTTTTTTTTACTTTGAAAGCCAAAGGCGCCAATTCAATGTCAACAACTACCGTCATTTTTTTCAACATTTGTGTTTTTGTAATATATTACTAGTTAACATTGTACTAATGCCTACATACTTGTTTAAGACGGTCGTAATCGTAACACATAATATGAAGACTGCAGAAGGCAACCTTCATACAAACGCGCTCGAGCAACGCTCAACGACAACAACGCTCCAGCGCTTATATATGACGCTTACCTGTTGCAGTCATTTTTTTCTTTTTTTTTATAACAGATAGTTACAGTGCCTTGTTCTCCCTTGACCTAATGTTAAGTGATGATAACGCCAATGACGGAAGCGCACTTCACCCGGGATCCCCAACTAGTGAGGCACTGGCTATCTTATCTCTAGCTGCCGGAACACAACAATGCAAACAATACAAACATTGATGTTATGGTGACTCAAATAAGATGGTGGTAGCTAGCTAGGCGGACCAACAAGCCCTACCACCGACCAAACCGAGTACACAAACATGTACCCCCCAGGAATCGAACCCGGGACCTCTGGGTCTAAACCGGTGGTCTTAGGTTACCTGCTGCATGCAGTCTCCTTATTTTGCGGTGGTAGATATCCAGTTAGACTTTTAAAATAAACTATCTACTAATCAGACCAATCTGTTTACCATAGTAGGACACTCTATCATAAATATAATCATCCCATCCTCCCTGCGACGCTAATAAACGAAATGAGGCGTTAATCGCCGCCAGTTGCGGGCAGCGGCGCGTGCGCACGCCATCCATCCAGCGCCATATGCCGCCGCGGCCGTGCGTGCGCGGGCGCGGGTGCTGTGGGGCTTTTTATGTGATGGCTGTGATGATGCCCCTCTCTGAGTTTGACTTTTGTTGTCGTGATAAAGTACTTATATTAGAACGCGAACACTACTGGTTGTAATATTAAACCATTGGCGTACCTACTGTTAAGACTCTGCGAATTCTTTCAGTTGCGTACTGTAAGACTTTTGGAATCCTAATGTATGTAGTTCCAATATATAAAAAAAACGCGAGTACATTTATAAATCGTGTTTTGACTAATTACTAAATTAAGTTCTCGTTAATTAATTAATTCTTATATTGGTTGGAATTCTTATATTTGCAGTGTAGGCACACTGCAAATATAATTATGGTATTTATAATGCGTGAATGTCGAGAGAATGGATGAAGAACGATTGACGAAAAAAGTGTATAAGGCGAGTGTGAATGAAAGTGTTGGTAGGGGTAGACCTAGGCGGACGTTTCGAGATCAAATCAGGGACGTCTTGAAAAAGGCCAGGTCAAGAGTACCCTAAACCGAAGAGCATGTATGAAGGGAATAATGAAAGTGGACGAAGCGAAACAAGTATGTAAGGATCGTAGCAAGTGGAAAGAAGTGGTCTCTGCCTACCCCTACGGGAAAGAGGCGTGATTATATGTATGTATGTATTATGTATGAAATAAATAGCACAATATGTACCGTTGCTGGAAATCGAACTCGAACTCTGGGCCTGGTACAAAGGTAGTCTAGAGACTGTATAGAGAAAAATTAAATCAAAGCCTGGCTTTTTCATAACAATTTTCGTTTTTACGTTATATTTAATTACCGTTACGTTAATCAATTTCAATAGATAGTCGAGTAACTAGTCTATGGCATCATGGACTGCCTACACAATTTCTAACCAAATTTAACCGATTTCTTACCAAAAATATTTTACCTAAATTTCTGCCCAAACAACTCAACTAATCACAACAAAAAATACCAATATATATAAAGTGTAATTGTCACCCCCAAGTAGCTTCCGGGTCAGCGCGGCTCACGCTCCGCCGGTCACCCCCCGGCCGCCGACACGCGCAACGCTCCACATTGACGTTGATTGTTTAGGGCTGCGAGCGGTAATGAGAAATATTAAGCAAATATGACTGATTGCCATTAGGACTATCCATATTCCAATGATGATTAAAAAGTTGACGACAATGTTTAATAGCCTTTTTGGAAAAGATTGCTAACTACTTTTTCGCAGCGGTTAAAGTTGTTTAAAAAAATACGTGAAAATTTTTGTACATAAATTATTCAAGACTTTTTCTATTCAATCACGTAAGCCAAAAGAAGAATTCGTTTGGATTTGAAGCAGTGCCCCCTGGTGCTAAATAAGGAGATTTAAAACTTTACCTTACAAATAAACAGTCGTTTTTCTTAATGTAATCGAATGGATAATAAAAGAGGAGTTCGATGGCGCAGTGGTTAACGCGCCCGGTCTGCAACTTTCGCATAGGCCGGTCGTCGGATGGGTGACCCCAAATGTATCATCTCGAGCTCCTCCGTGCTTCGGAAGGCACGTAAAGCCGTTGGTCCCGGCTACATTAGCAGTTGTTACAACCACCAATCCGCACTGTGCCCGCGTGGAGGTTTATGGCCCAATCTTTTTTTTATTTTACGAGTAAGCACAGTGCCTTGATCTCACCTGATGTTAAGTGATGATAAGGCCAATGATGGAAGCGAACTTCACCCGGGATACTCAACTATAGTGAGGCACTGGCTATCTTATCTGTAGCTGCCGGAACACAACAATGCTACAAACATTGATGTTATGGCGACATATTTAGATAAGATGGTGGTAGCTAGCCAGGCGTCCGCCTAAACAAAACAAGCAAAAAAAACAAACAAGCCCTACCACCAACCAAACCGAGTACACAAACATGTACCCCCCGCTGGGAATCGAACCCGGGACCTCTGGGTCTAAACCGGTGGTCATAGCCACTAGACCACAGAGGCGGTTTCTCCCTATCCATCCATAGGGAAGGCTCGTGCCCCAACAGTGGGGACAAAAAAATGAGTTGGTGGTGATGATGGATAATAAAACTCGCAGTCGACATACAGCATGGAAGATATTGACGGTAATGAGTGCGGTGACGTATGGACAACACACGTCACGGAGATGGTAGCAAGCTAAACTGTCACTTTTCTCACAATGGGGTTGAGGGTTGTTGGTTTAATGCTATAAGTGACATATCCATCAAGATAAAAAACCCCTTAAAAATTAGAAAAAGAGAATAGTTAAATTAAAGGGTTTTGAACTGGTTACTCGTTTTTATATGTAAAATATACTATATTAAGGGCTGATCGTGCTATTTTTATTCACCATTCGAAAATTTATATGGCATTGTGTAATGTGTCATTACAAACGTCTTGATTGCAGGAGACAGGAGACCTCACGCTTCACTAGAAGGGGCGCGTATTAAAACAGCACAGCTCATTGAGTGAGGCGCAATTCTAATCACTATTATGATTTGGAGAAGATTGTCGAGTAATTATTGCGGGTGGTAATATGGCGAGCCGTACAATTCACTGGTTTCAATTTCGAATACAGAGCAGGGGTGGATTCCGTGTATTTTTAAATGATTAATTTTTATATTCTGACATGGACTATTGTTTGAGATTGATTTCAAACTGACGTTGTCTTGTAGATTAAGTAAAGTAAAGTAAATAGCCTAAATACTGTCCCACTGCTGGGCAAGGCCTCCATCATTGAAATCAACCACAATTCAACCAAATCATCGCCACAATTGATGGGTATTGGCTTAATCACCACGCTTGCCAAATGCGGGTTGGTGATCGAAAACCCGCCCCCCGACCACCTAACCGATTGCTTTGGCTACGTGTATGGTACGTGTATATATTACGTACCGCCTATGAAAGCAATATCGAAAGCTATAGCTTATAGCTTTGCCAAGATGACGTCATAAACTATACACGTGGTCAAAGCAATCGAGTTAGGCGGTCGGGCCCCCGGGCTATGCATCGAAAAATTCGCAACACACTTTGCCTAACCCGGGAATTGAACTCGGGACCTTCGGGTATCGGGCCGAGAGCTTTGCCATACGGTCCACACAGGCGTTGTCTTGTATTTTGTTATAATTCCTCACTGCAACTTATTGTAGAATATTTATTTTATTTCATTTTATTTTCTATTGATAAGCATTTCTCCATCATCATCACCAGCCATTTAATGTCCCCACTGCTGGGGCATGAGCCTTCTCTATGGATGGAAACTCCACAGGGAGGAAGAGCCATAAACTACGAGGGCCCAGTGGGGTGCGGTGGTTGCTATCGACTGCCAATACCTAAGCCTAGTTCAGATTGGTGGTTGTTAGCGACTGTTAACGCAACCAATACGAACCTGTTGGCTTTCATATCACCTAATGCGGGTATTAAGTGGTGATAAGACCGAATGTAGTAACGAAGTTAACCCGGTCGACATCCTCAACTGCCGAGGAACTGGCGCAACTAGCTTTTCTGTATTCTTTTATTATTATTATAAGTATATTGATTTGATATTCTGTTTTGTGTTGACATATAACTAATTAGTTGGTATCTTAAATGTAAATTTTATCTTTTATTAGTCTATTCTTTATATCTTACTGCCGGAGTACAACAATGCTATTCTATGGAGGTAATTGTAGACCATCAGCACCATGAATCAAACCGTCTTAGCATGTGAATCAGAAAGCAGACCAGCGATCAGCTATCGCTTACGGCTTACACTTTATCGTACAACATAGTTTATATTCCCTACAAATTGTAACTTCAAACGACTAGTTACACAAATTAATCCAATTCAACTATCTTAGCGTACAAGCAGATGTTATCAGATCAGTTGTTTAGAGTCAGCTCGCAGTGGCGTGGTTGTAGAAGCGATGGGCCATAAATAGCGTTTCTATTTGCGCACCACTCCACTAGACCTCGAGTGGATGCGAGGCGCCGGCGCCGGCTTTGATCTTGTGGGAATGCGCAAGAGTCGGGTAGCCATGGTTTGGGGAGGAATAGAGACCAACAGAGGTCTTCAATAAAATAAATATTATTTTGAAATTTAACCATTGGGCAAATTTTCCTCCCAAATCTTTCCATGCTTTTTGCCAGTAGTTTGTCAAAGTGTCTGTTATACCAATTTTACCAAACTGTAATTAATTTGCAATAAAAGTTGCATAAAATGTGGGTATGCAATATATGTATATGCTTAATTTTAAAAAGATTTGCCTAATTCTTTCAATTTAGTTACTGTATAAGACCAGTGTATTTCTTTGATTATCGCCATTTCTCATAAAAGGCTTTGTCTAATTCTCTTTCTTGTCTGATTTACTAAAAACTTGACTACCTTATGTCATAACTATCTACTACAACAGTACTTCTTAAACTGTTACTGTGGTAACATAGACAAAATGGCAGCCAGCTAGGCGAACTTAAAATATTTTCAGCATCATCCAAATATAATAGGTTATCTCCTTCTCCTTTTTAAAGTCGGTTGAAAATCATTTGTACATTCGCTTTTTTAATCAAAATGGATCTAAGACGAGTTGCGTACTAGACCACTGAGGCCGATAATTATAGGTACACACGCCTGCACATCAACCTACCACAAACTGTCAAATTTCCTTAATAGACTTTGAACTTTATAACTAAGTCTAATGGTTGAAAATGCATTGAAGAAATTTGACAGTTTTGGATAGGTTGATGTGCAGGCGTCTGCACATCAACCTATCCAAAAACTGTTAAATTTCTTCAATAAATATTTAATCATCTAATCTAACATCCTATATTCTATACATTCTTTCTATACAAATTAATAAAACTGGAGTGTCTGTTTGTAATATTAAAATAACCGCTTTTTACTAAATGCATATGAATGTATACACGGTACATATACCAAAATAACATTTTTTACAATTTTTGTCTGTCTGTCTGTCTGTCTGTTTGTTCCGGCTAATCTCTGAAACGGCCGGACCGATTTTGACGCGACTTTCACTGGCAGATAGCTGATGTAATAGGGAGTAACTTGGGCTACTTTTATTTTAGAAATTTATTTATTTTTATTAATATAATATAATATTTAAAAAAAATACTTTTCCGCGCGGACGAAGTCGCGGGCACAGCTAGTTCATAATATTATTTTTAATTTGCACCAAAACACTGTTCCTTCAAAATGAGCTCATCATGGTCACCCGTCGCGCAAGACGCCGCCGCCGGTAGTATCTGCCACTTATCTGGCAATATCCGCCGATACCTCGCGGCCAGACCCCGATGTTCTCTAATTATCGGATCACATGCTCCCAGATTCGATGGTTGGTTCGGCTCGTACGATTGTCGACGCAGCAGGCATGACACTTTAAACACACATATAGTATATCATCGTAATCGTATTTGTGTTGTAACGTAGTACGAGTTGTACGGTAGCCATTAATGTAATGATTTAAGGGTTCTGTGCAGCGAGGCATGATGGAAGAAACCAGGTAGAGCTTCTTAGTTATTGGTTCGAAAACGGTTCGTTGTCGAGGAATTAAAGAAGCTATCTATGGACGCATGTTTATTGTATGGCGTCTGGTTAATGAGTGCTTAGATTACGATATAAGTCTATCTATATAAGTCAGCGGTTAGGTGGTGTCACAGTCAATAACAAGATATAGTAATAGTGTACCAAGATGTGTCATACATGTAGCTTCACATTACTGATTGAGACCTTATTGCAATACCAGACTTTGAGGCTTAAGAAGTCAGAATTAGACGCGATTTAAAAAAAGTGGTCGTTTCAATAAACGTACTAAACACTAGCCGGCAGTAAAAAAATAATTGAGAAAAAAGAAAAGCAATACAAAATTAAAAAAAAAATATCAAAATTCAAAATCATTTATTCAGTTTAGGCTACAAGTAGCTCTTGTGAATGTCATTATGCCATCGGTTCGTATGTCTACTTTGGGCGGGAGATCTTGTACTGAGAAGAACCGCCAAGAAACTAAAAAAAAAAAAGTTAACGAATTTACATCAGGTAAAAGTTTCAATTTCCACAATGTCATACAGTACCACTACAGTACTCTAAAAAAATTGGTTAAGAAAAACCAAGTCAAACTACAGTGAATAATATTAAAAATAAGATAAGTATGCAATAGCAGACCAGCCTTCACAGGCAGCACCCAAAGCCCGGTGAAGCTGAAAATGCCGCAGCGGCAATCAGCAATCTCTCTCCAAAAAAAAAAAAAACAGGCAGCACCCGTTCACGAGTATGACAATTATGAATCGCTACGCTTAACCATATTTTTTAACCATATTTTTTACAAATCCTCATTATAAAAAGACAATACATTTCAACTGTCTGAATTCCCAGCTTGACCTTTCATACTTTTACGGGCTTACACAAAACCTGTTAGCGTTTTAGGCAATACATTTGTCTTTGGTCAGGCCTGAATGCAAAGCAGGCTGCGGGTGGGCTGAAGTGGGGGGTGGGGAGGGGGGGGCATCCCACGAGCGGATATGAGCTGCCATTTGAATGTTATTGCCTGCCAGCAAACACTTCAGCTCGGCATTCGGTTCCAGCCTAGTTTAATTTAGCTTGTTTGGAGACCCTTATTTATTCACCTTTCAAACATCTTCATCGTTTGGAGAGTTTAAGTTATTTGAATTCAATAAGATAAGCAGTATCTTGATTCTGTAGAGCTATATAAAAATATATGTAAAATACTATTTTCATAAAAGCGATTGGCCTTCATCTAACCTGGTGTTAAGTGATGATAAGGCCGAAGGTGGAAGCGCACTTCTACACACGAATCCTCATCTACTGAGGCACTGGCTATCTTATCTCTAGCTGCTGGAACACAACAATGCTACAAACATTGGTGTTATGGCGACATATTTGGATACGATCGTGGTAGCTAGACAGGCGGGCAAACAAACCCTACCAGCTACCAAACCGAGTACACAAATATGTACCCCTCGCTGGGAATCGAAACCGGGACCTCTGGTTCTAAACCGGTCGTCTTAACCACTAGACCACAGAGGCAATAAAGTGATGATAAAACCAAAGCGCTGTTCACTCAGAATCCTCATTTACTAAAGATCTTGCTAGGTATCATAAATATAACTAACACTTTCATTTTCATATACGATTGTGATTGTGATGATAATGACAAAGCATCTTAAACATATTCCTGTACTAGAGTAATTACTAACGGGATTCTTACCATGTTTAATATATGTGAGTATTCGATATCATACTAATATTATAAAGAGGAAAGCTTTGTATTTTTGTTTGTAACGTATAAACTCAAAAACTACGGGACCGATTTAAAAAAATCTTTCACTATTAGAATGCTACATTAGCGCTGAGTAACAAAAGCTAAAAAAAATATCCACCCGTTCGAAGCAGGGACAGGCCGCTATTTGAATATAAACATGGTACGAATCCCGTTAACAATTACTCCAATGCAAGTGACCATGATAGTTTAAATAGGTATGTTCCTGCACTAAAAGTACAGACGCCTGCACATAAACCTATGCAAAACTGTCAAATTTCTTCAATAAATGTTCAATCTTAATAAGCCTTAAAGCGCAAAGGCTATTGAGGAAATTTGACAGTTTGTGGTAGTCTGAGTTGCAGGCGTGTGTACTAAAAATACTAGTGCAATAAAATCTAAAACACAAGTATAAACTAAAATGTATTATCCATATACACATATGTGTATCGTCATACATAATTTACATGTCTAATTGTAGCCCACTGCACCGAACAAAATGCATAAGGAAATAAATTCGACGCAACGATCGCGTCCTACCCCAAAAGCTTTTAGCATATCTCGTTCCCCAAAATGCCTGTCAAAATACACGTCGGCTGGACGGCTGCGTCAAAAGTGATGAGTCCACAGTTTAAAATTACCCCACATTTCCTCCCATGAGTAGCAGAAAATGCTTTTAACTTTTTACAAGAAATTACCGGCCATTTTCGTCAGTGGCCGATTCCTTGTGAAGGTTCATAATCGGCCAGAAGATATGTGTCCGAGTCGAGATAAAAAAGAAAATTATTATGAGCACGTTTATGAATACTTAGTCGTTGTCTTTTTGGGAGTTAGTTTTGGACTTTATGTTTGGGTGGCAATGTTGCTGTCGTTGCTACAATATTTGTAAATTATTTTGCATCGCGAATTGAAATTTGAAATTTGAAAATTAAATAAAGTTATTTGGCTAACTTAGCTCATTAATTACTACTTACATAGAAGTAATTAAAAATATTGTGAAATATTAAAAACGTTTTTATTTGGTAATAATAAGGAATAAAATTATTCGATATTTACAATTCTATAAGTATTTCTAAAGACAAACATAAAGTAAAATAAATATAACTTAATTTAAGATAAATTAAAACCTATAAATGATGTCCTCCAGCTATGGGCTCATGGGAACGGTCCCAAGAATGTTGGCAATTATTTGTGTAATGAAATAAGTCAATGGATCTCTGAATTTTCCTTACTTAATCATTCAAGTTTCACAATAGAATTGGCTTATTGATTTGAAATGTATTTAACTATGTTGAACTTTGAAGTGAACCCTCGTAAACTTTTAACTAAAAACCTATACCAAACTTTATAGTTACATGCCGAAAACAATAGCGTCGCATTCAAAAAACAAAACATTCCAAATTCAAAGTGGAAGCCGCTATTGGCCGGGGCGCCGGTCCACAATGGCGGCAGTCGAACTGTCAGATTTGACAGCCGATAAAAAACTCTTCGTATAGTCAAGTGCAGAAGTCGAACACGTTTTTGAAATATGCTCTTTATTATATTACGAATAACAATGAGAATTTAATGGAATACCGTCATAAAGTGATATGAGATACATCTGTTAGATAGCGGTATGTAACGATGCTATCTCTCGGCAGCCGCTTTTGAAATGTGTATTGAAACAATGGATGGATTAAACGATTCTCAATCGTCACGACAGGTAAGTGGAATTGGATTTTCGTAATATGGCTGAGTGTTGCTTGTGTTGTTATTGCCTTTTTTTGTTTACCTATCTACAGCTGTGTAACCTATATTCATTTTCTAAATGTTTGATGAAGTTACGTCGACAAAAGACTCGAAGAAGAAGAGATGTCGAAGAAGACAGAAACTTTTGAACTGGTTGCCCAGAATACTGTAAAGATGGATAAAACATTTTGGCTTTGTTCTCAATAGCTCAGTTTGGAAAATGTGTCGCCCGGATTTTTTACAAAACAACAATATAAAATAAAAAGTCTGAAATCATTGTAAAAGTAATATTAGCAAACAAAAGTAAAAAATATCATGTCTAAAGTTAGATTAGTTTCATTCTATTTTCGTATTGCCATACATCAACAACCTTGACATCCAATCAGCATGCCTATCGATAGGTATAATGGCGGGCGATGAGCGGTCTACTCTGACACGCTAAACTAAGCGAAAAATTATTGTAGCGCGTAATGGACCGCGGCGAAACATTTACAAGCCGCGAACGATCCGTAATAAACAACGCACTGCTTTTATTTTCGATTCTAAAACCTGCGCACGCGACTCTGTCGGCGGCCAATAGGAGGCCGCGACGCCTTCTTCAAAGGCACGGGGCGTGGTTTAAGTACGAAACCTTTTTAAGTAATTACCGAGATGAATTGATAAATCACTTTTATGCTCGTCATTCCTTTTTGTGGGAATGTGTCAAAATATTTTTGACCTTTTTCTTTGTAATTGTGGGTCAAATTCGTGAGCTTGAAACTGGACTCTATCATGTTCCAATAAGAGTTAAGTTAGGCTATTGTTCGTTTTTCTAGATAAAATTAACGGTTACGAATGTATAATTTGCTACGATTTGTCGAATTGAATTGGCCTACTTTGCTGGAGTGGACTTCTTATTGTCTGATTCCTATGTCACAGTGACTAATGTATTAACAAGGCCGAGAGGTAGGTAGATCGTAAAAAAATACGAATTAGATTTTTTAAAATGTTTTTTTATTCGTTTTTTTTAAAGTAGTACGCTCTCACTTTTGACAACGTTGTTACCCTGGGGCTTTAATATTTGAGACTCACCTTGGTTCGATTTCTGTAAAACACTGCCGACAAAGCTTAGGTAATAACGTGCTCCAAGCAATAGACTCTAAACTTAAGATCATAACATCTTTCAGTTAGGATATTGTAATACTTGGTAGCTTTCATCATCATTATCATCATCATCATCAGCTCATTTTATGTGCTCGCTGCTGGGGCGCGAGCCTTCCCTATGTATGGATTGGGAGAACGGGCCATTAACCACCTCACACAACCACTTGGTAAATCTACTTGGTAGCCTCTACCAAGTGGTGGTTTACCAACGATCTATGTTCATTCTTTAAAGGGAAAGCGCTTGGCCATCATCTGCTCTGATTGAGAGTGACGATAAAACCGAAGGTGGTAACGACCTTCACCTGGTATCCTTAACTTCTGAACTGAGGTGGCTATTTTTTTTTTAATGGTTTACCAAACTGATCAGTACACTAAAAAAAGCTTAGAAAGCTGAAAGTGTTGTTGTTATGGCGACAGGTAGCTAACCAGGCGGACTTAAAACAAGCCCAACCACCAATTATACGGAGTGCATCTTGAGTAGAATCATGCACCCTCCGCTGGGAATCTGGTGACCTATGGATCTGAGAACGATGGTCTTAACCACTATACCACAGAGGCGGTGGATCCACAGATTCCCTCCTTCTTACAACATGGAGTCTTTTGAACGTGGTGTGAGGAATCTACTCATGGTTTGGCGGTGACAACGGCTAGTGATGCACAATCCTGCTATACAGTTGCCTTCACATCTGAACTCCGCTTAGTTTAGCTGAGGAGATGAGATAATTAATTAAGTGGAGTTTGACGACCTCCTTGGTCGAGAGGCTTGCACACCGGTTTTCATGGTGTTCTCCGAGGTCCCGAGTTCGATCCTCGGTCGGATCAATTTCGAAATACCTGTTTTTCTAAAGTGTTCCGGGTCTGGGTGTTTCTTATGTATAATAAGTATGTATTTAAGTATATTAAGTATGTTTATCCGTTGTCTAGTTACCCATTTATCGAGTTTCTTAAGGAAGCTTTTCTTGGGGCTATATAATTGGGGTGAGCGTGGGAAACATTTTGCCCGCAACTTCGTTCGCGAAGACTACAGTAAAAAAAAGTAGTATATGAGGAGCTCGATGGCGCGGTGGTTAACGCGCCCGGTCTGCTAGTGCTGAGGTTAAGCAACTTTCGCAAAGGCCGGTCATCGGATGGGTGACCAAAAATTTATCATCTCAAGCTCCTCCGTGCTTCGGAAGGCACGTAAAGCCGTTGGTCCCGGCTGCATTAGCAGTCGTTAACAACCACCAATCCGCACTGGGCCCGCGTGATGGTTTATGGCCCGTTCTCCCTATCCATCCATAGGGAAGGCTCGTGCCTCAGCAGTGGGGCAGCATAAAAAAAAAATGAGCTGATGATGATGATGTTGATGATGATGAGTTTTTACGTGAAAGAGAAACGAACATCCATCCATACTTACAAACTTTCGCGTTTATAATATTAGTAGGATTTATCATATATCATTTGCAAACTCCTCGATTTAAAAAAAACTCAAAAACTTTTTGTGAAACAATACCGCAATCACCTTTGAAGCTTTACCGCGTCGAATCGTCCCCGTCGCGCCCCCGTGTCGTGGGAACCGTCACCGTGACGGAAGCGTCACGTGTCCTGTAATAAGCGCGATGTCACAAATAAAGGAGACTGCAGATGGTAAGCTTCACACAAACGCGCTCGACCTACGCACACATAGACAATCTCTCAAGGACACGGAATCTCGCAACAGCTCGGGCTGGGGGCCTACCGCCTAACTCTATCGCTAGCGATATAAAAGCAATATCGAAAGCTATAGGCTATAGCTTTCGATATTGCTTTCATATCGCTTTTGAAATGACAAGATGACGCCATAAACTATAGAGCGCGATAGCGAGTGCGATGGCGATAGAGTTAGGCGGTAGGGGGGCAGGTTTGTGATGATCCGAGAAACTATGTCCGTGAAATGGTCTATGTGTGTGTTGCTCGAGCGCGATAAGTATTAAGGCGTCTGCCCATTAGACCGTATTATAGTCATAGGTACTATGACTTGCTAGGAGTATCATCGTGGACAGTAAGACACTATGCCCACTACAACTTATCAACAGCGTATCATACCCGTGCATAACGGGTTTAATGACAACCGTCAACAAATGTTGGCGAGAATATTTTGCCGGTGCCGATACGTTCCGTGCATGGTGCGCGATAGTGTACCGACACCGGGTCCGGTGGCGGAACAATACAGTGGGCATAGCCTCATACTACTCATTACAAGGAATATCTTGTTGCCTGACACGTTTCTAGCACGGTCATGGTATGATACGGTTTAATGGGCAGTGGCCAAAATCAAAGTCAAAATTAAATTGGAATGAATTAGAAAATGAGTTCTTTTGAATCTTCTTAAAAAAAAACAGTACCTACTACCCTTTCAGGACGTCTATTTTTTAGCTGTGGAGATGAATGGGCGCACGAAACTCCACTGATTTAATAGAAGTAACGAAATTTACAAAAAAAAAGTATGTCGCTACCAAATCATAAGTATAAAAATATAACTCAAGAATTCCGGGTGTATTACAAATTGTGCATACATTTACACATACACACCTTTGAGCTTGCCTTCTGGGGTATCGTTACTTTGTGGCGATGTGTTGGTGCTCTCAGTACTGATACCACTGGGTAACAAAATAATTGTCGGGGCGTGAGAGCGGAGTCGGTTCTGACCATGGCCAATTGGCAAGAGGGCGGTGAAAGGAACTCAGTTTAAAACTACTGAATGAAGAGTTCATTATTTTGACGTGTGCAAGAGAAATTGTGGTGTTATTGCTGTTTGCAATAAATATTAGCGGTATCCATGAAAAAGACCAACTAAAAATTTCTATAGAAGTATCAATAAAATAATGTTCTTTTTTCAAATTAGTAAGTATACGTAATGCAAAAATTTTGTAAAATTGTTATATGCAACGAGAGTGCACATTTTTGTGCTCGAAAGATTTTAAGTCCGCCTGGCTAGCTGCCACCTTCGTCTTACCTAAGCCTGTCTGGTGTCATATCTTATTTGTTGAATATGTCTGGATAAGTTTCTTCTTGCACTCTCCTCTATCAATCAGCCTACACGTCGAATTTTCCGTGGTCATCTCAACATGTTCTTCTTTCTTATTGGGTTACGATAGTTATCAATAAGATTGTCGCCTTAATCTTTTTTTTATATTAGAAGGAGGCAAACGAGCAGACGGGTCACCTGATGGGGAGCAATCGCCGCCGCCCATGGACATCCGCAAAGCCAGAGGAATCGCCGATGCGTTGCCGGCCTTTAAATTTAATCGTTAAGGAATCCGGAAGAAAAGCGCTCTCTTCTGGTTACAAAACATCACTTACCTTCATGCGATAAGTAAGCCAATCTCTTGCCAAGCCAAGACACAGAAGAGTTTAGTACTTCGAACCAAGCGCCTAAACCTTGAGCGGGTATGTACTCGTGTGCCTTTAGGACATAATGTTGTCTGGCTAAAACCGTACCGGTGTCCAGTGCAAATGACTTTAGATGCAGTGGCAACACTCCCCCTACAAACATACTGACGTATGGAAAGCAATAGATTACGCTTATGACTATAGCTCTCATGAATGTTGCATCGGCGGCGGCCGCGCGGTGCATTAACGGAATTGCTTGTGCGCAAACATTGCTTAGGGATGTCATGGATGGGGTGGCATAGGACGGATGAGTACGTCCACAATAATAATTGGTTTTGGGTTGTGTGAGCACTGTTGTTAACACTTTAAGGCTGGTCTTTGATGCAGGTACTTATTTTATATAAAGAAGATAGCATTCAATATATATTTAAGCAGAAGAGTCCAGATGCGTGGATAGCCAGTAGAGCAGGATTGTGCCTCCAAAGCCGTTCTCACATTGCTGACCCGCAAGTTGCTTTTTCACATTACATGTCTATGCCATGTCCATTTTACGCAAACTTGTTGCGAACAAATTACAACTTTAAAAACAAGTGTTGAAAAAATTAGGCTTATTACCGAAAGGAGCAACCAGTTGTTGTTGTACAATTGCAACGCGACTGCTCTAGTTTTGGTAGATAAGTTGGTATACGTACACAAATCGCTCAATGATCGTTCGCTTAGTGCATTTGCGTATGAAAATGTATGTAATAGTTTACATACATTGAGTGTAATACAACAACCGTAACTGGGGCAGTAAGTAGCGTTGCAATTGTACAAATAACAACTGGTTGTTTTTTTGGTAATAAGCCTGAGGGTCAGGTGCACTACCAATTATGCTATCGTGGCACGGAATTTTCTTTAGCACCTTGTTTTCTAAATCATATCTTCTTCCTTTGACGACCTCCGTAGCCGAGTGGCTTGCACACCGGACTTTGGGCGGCGGTAACTCTGAGGTCCCGGGTTCGATTCCCGGTCGGGTCAATGTCGAAAACGAACTTTTCGATATTGTGTCGGGTCTGGGTGGTTGTGGTACCGTCGTTGTTTCTGATTTTCATGAAACGATTGCTTTAGCTACTTACTTTGGGATCAGAACAATGTATGTGATGTTGTCTCATATTTATTATATATGTGTATATTTATTATACGTATATTGTTTTTTTTTGTAGTTGTTTTTTTGTTATTACTCTACGGATAAGCCGTTGACGTCATTAGTTCCGGCAGTCATTCATTTGCGACGTATGTCTGTCCGCGCGATAATTAATGATACTTAATCAATATTATTCTGATGTTGTTTTATGTTTCACGTCATTTGATATTTATCAGAACTGAATAATATATTTTATTCCTACGCTTGGCCTTCATCTCATCAGACGATGAAGACGAACTTCACCGGAACTCCCTCCATTACTGACGAACTGGAAACGTAAGAATAAATGATGGGATACAACAATCGCAATTAAAATTGATGTTATGGCGACATATTCAGATAAAATATAGCTGTACATGTAATGTAGATAAAATTAAATGGTAGCTAGCCAGGCGAACTTAAAACTGACCCTACCACCAACCAATGCGAGCACAAACACGTATAAATTAATATACCACCAGAAAAGGCTTTCAGTGGCCAAGTAAGTATAGTTGAGGTGGCATTAACAGTTTAGTCACAAATCAAAACTACTAAGTCGTAAGAAAGCCAAAAAGTGATAAAACATACAAAAAATAATACCATCTTACCGTTCTAATAAGATTGTATTGCAGTAAGGGTGGCGGGCGACCCACCACATGCGGCGGATTATTATAAATGCACCGCGCCGCGCTCGGATTAGCCGGGCAGTGGGTAGGCGCCTTAACATATTGTTTATTTTTGTTTTTACATAATTATTAGGGTCTGTGTGTACAAAGGGATTTGCGCATTTTCGTGGAATACGATTATTGAGTGTAATGGTGTGGTTTTGGTTGTGTCTGAAACGTTGATCAATAATCCTACCTACTACATACATTCCCGATGAGCGCTTGAAAAACGGTTTTCATTTAACTAGTTGTCGAACTAGTTGTTGCCCGCGACTTCGTTCGCGAAGAAAAAAAAAAAAAAGTATCCTATATGCTGGTCTGGGTCATGGTCTGTATATGAGGAAAGTTTCATTAAAATCCATTCAGTAGTTTTTACGTGAAAGAGTAACAAACATCCATCCATACTTACAAACTTTCGCGTTTATAATATTAAGTAGGATATTTATGGTTCACAGTAAGCTGAAGTTTCCTTTATCTAGCTAGAACATTGGTGATCGAAAGTCTGAAACCACTGTTTAATCAATAGCATAGAGTAGAGTCAACGCTTCTGACAATAGTCATATTTTTTGTATATGTATTTTCCCTTTGTTCATTTTTATTTGTTTATAAAAGGATATTACAGGTCTTTAACTGTTTATAGAGCTTTTTGCTAATGCAGTGATCAACTTTGGATTGGTTAAATAAATGCCATATTTGTTATATCCTATGGTTAGTTCTTCATATTGATAATGAGAATGGATTCGTAATTTTGAAATATTTAGTGGACATTATACCGTACAGCTACTTAGGAATATAAATATATCACATGTCATTGATTGAGTGTCTACATATAATTCTTTTTGTAATTAAGAGTTACCTCATTAAGGTCAACCAACAAACCCTACTAATCACATTTAAAAATGACAATATTCTCAAACATATTTAGAAAGACACAATTTGTAGACATGTCTTAGATATAGACACGACATGAGGTAAGTTTAGGCAAACGTTAGTAAAGTTTATTTCTTTACACAAACTTATTATTTATAACAAATAATCCAGGTAGTTAATTAATAATAACATAATTCTGTAAATTCGCTCAGAGAACAAATGAATACTCGTAAATCTGTCTCAATATCAATGAGATTGAGCGTGTGAAAGGTGCGGGTCAGTGCTGGTGCAATATATAGGTTAGAACCACGATAGCTCAATTGGGAGAGCACCTGACCCAGTATGTCGGAAGGGTGCAGGTTCAAATCCTGCTCGTGGAAATTTTTTCAACATTTGTGTTTTTGTAATTTGTTTCGCAACAAAATTTGCGTTAAATATTATATAAACAAATAAAAAAAAATATATAGGTAAGTAGCCCGCTCGCGAATTCGTCCGCTTGAAAACACTTGTACCCCATGGTGGATCCCTATTGCAGCGCCACCTACCGGGCCCAATTATGTTTTCAAACCATCCAGGTACCCATTGAAATATACACACAAAATTCAAAATTTTATGTATAATTAACATAAAATTGAGATGCATATTCCATAGTTTATGAAAATTTATGGTACCCACTATATTGTAGAAAACACTTTATGGTATATTTATCATCATCGTCATCAGCTCATTTTACCTGGGGCTGGGGCACATGCCTTACCTATAGATGGATAGGGAGAACAAGCCATAAACCACCACGCGGGCCCAGTGCGGATTTGTGGTTGTTAACGACTGCCAATGCAGCCGGGACCAACGGCATTACGTTACTTCCGAAGCACGGAGGGAATCGAGATGATACATTTTTGGTCACCCATCCGATAACCGGCCTTTGCGAATGTTGCTTAACCTCAGCACTCGCAGACAGGGCACGTTAACCACTGCGCCATCGAGCTCCTCTCCTATGATCCTATCTATGGCATATCATTATCAAATTATTGTTATTTTTTATGATAACATCGCCTTTTGCATGTCCATTATCAGAATGACAAGCCTATTTCACCGTAACTAGACGTGATCTATATCAATTAGATCGCGGCGCAGTTTTTACCATGTTTTTACCGATCGCGCGTGTGCTATGACGGAGCTGTTTCATAATCATTTGTTATCATTACCATTTGATGGCTGGTTAAAAAACGAACGAGGGATGCCCTGTGCGGGAGACGAACAGAGTCTGTGCACAGAGGAGTGTGGGATTCGGCATAGTGACGTTCATAAGGAGAAGGAGTGCAGAGAGATAAAATGTATTTATAATATTTATACTAGCTCGAGATGATAAATTTTGGTCACCCATCCTTCAAAGGTCACTGCGACGGTTCAGACAAAAGATCGAGCTCGTCTGCTATTTACTTTTTCTTATTTGTACGTCTCGATTCTCAAACGAGTCAAACGAGTGCTATTGGTCTTAACGCTTTGAAATTAAACCACCTTTTTCGGTACTCGTGTTTATTTTACAATTTTGACATTTAATTTTGAATTTATTCTCACGTTTCAAACCCTTCGCAGGGTCAGTGGCAACAGGAAGACTGAGGTGTTGGTCTTCTCATAATTACCTAACTAGTAACTTGCATACCCACATTTTATTTTAATCGGGTGCGCTCCGTTGTAGGCAAAAGGCTTACCGTATATTTTGGTCTGGCCGTATAGTGTTGGGGCTGGGATGTAATAGCTATATCGCTTTGTTCAAGTGCACTACCTACTCTGTGTAGTGGATGTATACCCATCAGTATTGTGACAAGCTTATTATTAACTTTGACACACTCACAAACACCCCCACTCGAAACAACCCTTCGCGATACACCTTTATTGAATAATTAAAATAAAATGTAAAATGTACAACAATGGTGGGGCATATTTCGCGAATTATAATATTATTGTGTATTGAGTATTTTATAATTAATATTCATGCTCGTGAATGAATATTTTTTCTCAGTCATACGTCAGTCAACTCCCTGCTCGGAGTAGTACGAATGTGACGTAGGGGAGTTGTAGCGCGACTAATGATGTTGATACTAGCGGTAAAATTTATATTATCGTTAAAAATAGAAATAATAAACATAAACAAATATCAGTAAGGTATAAATATTTATTTTGTATACCTTACTGATTCTAAGTTTCATTGGCCATATCCAACAGTTTTATAATATTATAATTTAGTTAATAATTTTATAAATAATGTGCTTTGTAGAAGAAGAAGAAGAAGGTATAGATAAATGCAATTAAATTCTACTACCCAAAGATGCCAAGGTTTTTTTAAGGTACCTACGCAAAAAAGTGTTTTTCGTAGATATTATGAAACGGATTTAAATTGAGATACTTACCTGCTTGCTATCATCAAATCTAATTTAAACCCGTCTTTCGATAAACCTTTTATTTTTCCTAGTAGTTACAATTGTTACAATAACATTCAATATAACTTTATCAAGCTCGTTTTAGGAGCTCGATGGCGCAGTGGTTAACACGCCCGGTCTGCGAGTGCTGAGGTTAAGCAACTTTCGCAAAGGCCGGTCATCAGATGGGTGACCAAAAATTTATCATCTCGAGCTCCTCCGTGCTTCGGAAGGCACGTTAAGCCGTTGGTCCCGGCTGCATTAGCAGTCGTTAACAACCACCAATCCGCACTAGGCCCGCGTGGTCTTCCTATCCATCCATAGGGAAGGCTAGTGCCCCAGCAGTGGGGAAATAAATGAGCTGATAATGATAACTTTATTAAGTTTTACGTATATAGATATTTAATATTGTTTGCTTTTTTTTCTTCAGTTTTTTCAATTTTATTATTATTATTATTATTGTTTTTTTCTGATACGTCTCACAAGTACATGTCGTGGCGACCTATAATTGAGACAGCATTTAAAGTTTTAAGATAAAAATTATAGCTTCTTTCTTGTTTTAATGTATGTCTCGTTGGTTGTCCTATTTAAATAAATAAATAAATAAACATTAGTATTGTGGTGGCGTCACCTAACTCATACGCCGCACATTATTCGACACGAAGCAAACACCTTCACAAACGTGTCAACAGATGGCGCCACAAACGCATACCAACGACGTCGCCATACTACGACGACAAATAGTATGGGAAGCCTGCATCACGATAGCGAAGTTTCACCATCTCCTTCGCTATATATAGCACCTCCAACTAACATCCATTGGACCTCGGTCCCCGAGCTATACCACCCAGCTCGGAGGAAGATCTTCCCTTTGGCCTTCCTCAAAGTGGCATACTCCCTACCACAGGTTTCCTACAGTATGAAAAAATACAAAACAAAAGTATTAAATACATAATAAATAGTGTAACACAGAGGTTACTGCGTCGGCGACAGGTCATTAATATTCTCAACAAGCAAGCAACTCTCAGCACAAGTATCAAGAGCTGCCGTCCCCGTACACAGTCCCGGCTGAGGCATATGGCCACTATGGGGCGAGTGTCGCCCACCCAGCTCAGTGCATCATTGTATGCACTCAGCTTAATTAACGCCAGTTATACAACAACGGCGCGCCAGTGCAAGATTCGAACAAATGCCTGTTTTGATAGCAGTAGGGCTCTTGTACAGAACCTGTTCAGGATGTCTGTCTCCAAGCAGCAGTGCCCAGCATAGTTGCCGGCAGAATGAGGGTAACTGATGCTGCGTTGTTTTCACGCTGCATCAAAGACCATTGTCTTCGCGTCTGGACTCCATTTCTACTTAAAATCAGGTGGAATGGATCCATTTGCCGTGCTAACTATATAAAAGAAAATGTGAAGTCCAGTAATTTCTTATATGTATTATTAGTTTATTCCACCAACCAAACCGCATACGCATATACTGGGAATCCAACCCGGCACCTTTGGGGTTGAGACCGATGGTCTAACCACTAGCCCACAGAAACAGTTGTCCGACACGATAAATGATTGAACCGTATCGTTACAAGTACTCAACAATAAGCAAGTAGGTTTTAAACGTGTAAATAAACAATTGTTCCAAAAACAATAACTATAATAGGAAAAGTGAATGCAAACAAAACGTAATTCTTTTATCAAAAATCACACCGCACCGAACAAATAGAACAACAAATTATTATCGTTGCAGTCATCATTGAATCAGATACCAAAATCACATCGTCCCCACAAAAATTTTCTGTTGACAATGATAATTCCCCTCATTGTCTTTGATTGAAACGGGCAAAATACACAAAAATGCATCGGGTTTTTTTTACTTAATAATGTGTATGTTTCATTATCGTTATGGGAAAAATTTCCCCGACTGTTTAGCTTTCACACCCACACTTTTTGATTAAAAACGACGGTTAGGGTGTGCCGCAAGGGTGCAACCTAGGTCGCTTCCTTTTCATTGTGTGTTTCTGTTGTTACCGATTTTTTCGCTTGATAACTTATAGTTTCCGACGATGATCAGCTTTTGCATTGTAACGTTAACTGATTGTATCTTTATAATAACGCACAGTGTATTGTTTTGAATTGCAATTTGAAAGATGTGATTTTGTATTTTTTTATTAACGACGCAGGTGATACTAAAAACAAAGTGGTATTCTATCACCTGTGTTTTCTTTTGTTTATAAAAATGGCTTGCTAAAAATCTTTTAACAAATTCCTAAGCGATACAGAGTATCATTAATATCATCGTCCCACTGTGAATTCCTGTGGGATTAATGTCATGGCACGTGTCACTAGCCACGCCAATTTAGACCACAGCTGGAACTCCGTTATTCTTGTAACATCTATCGCTGCTTATGATTTAATGGGATTTTGAAAGCTATTTCGTTTATATAAATTTATTTTATTATAATAATTTTAATTCAAATTATAATTCGGAAATGTTTTGAGCTATTTTTTCCACGACAAGACTTGAACTCTTCCAGTGCCTAAATGGTAGACGCCTGACTTAGTTTGTTAGACGTGACCACAAGCAGATCAGGCCGTAATCCACCAGAATCTAGTCCAATTCAGGTAAATGAGGATCAAACGGTATGAATGGCCTACCGTGCCTGTCGAACAACTCGACAAAATATTTCAATTCCTAACCCATCTAATGAGCGGACATTGCGAATGTTACTTTACTAGCAAATTCGCTATATGAACTCTGAAACTATCAGCATCAAGCTCCTCTCCAACAAGCATAATTTATCAAAATAATTCTTACCCACTCAACAATATTTCATTTCGACGACATATCAAACCAAATTAGTCATCCTAAAGGCCGGACGTTTAAACCGCCGTGCCGACATATTGTCCCGAAAAAAAATGCGCACGAAAAGTATATCCTCAGCGATCCACGACCGCACATTAATCTAATAAACACAAAACATTCTAATGACGGCCTGCGTCGCCGCCATTTTGTCGCGTGGCGGTCACGTGATCGCGCGTGCCTCAAAATGGATGCCTTTGTTTGGCAACGGCCCGTTACAGAAAGGATAGGTACATTGTTGCACTCATCGTATCCCGTCGTCAAAATATTTCATGTAGCGGTGCACATTAAAAGCGATTGACAATAGAAGTTGCCAAGCACTTAAAGCTATTAGCGCAGTCCCGGTACTTTTTTCAGTCAAAAATAACATTAAGACAAAGACCCGATAAATATGTGATATCGCCGGTGAGCAGTTTGTAAAAATCTGTTTTTGCACAATTTTGCATAAAGACAAAAAAAGTGAACATCTTGGCCGCTTCAATAGGTTCTAATAGTTGTTGTAGTTTGCTTCAGAAAAAGTAGGCACCACCTTCAGTCAGAAATACACATTGCATATTAGCTGTCCCGGCGGACTTCGTACCGCTTTGACAGTTTCTATGACAACAAAACAAACAAGTTCCCAACATCAAATCCAAGACCTAAGTAGTAAATTGTGCAACCAAATATAGAGAAAAGGTATGAGTTTCATTCCCGTGGGAAATCTAGGTTATTTATTTATTTTTATTTATTTTAAAAGGCTTACCAACAGTTTTTGTATTAATACATTCACTATAATACATAAAATAGAAGTAACAACAGGTAAATACAAAGAACTAATTAGAGGGAGACACCACATGACATGTAAAAAGAGTAGTGATTTATCTACTAACTAAATAATAAAGTGATATTCTACCTAATTTTTTTAACTTAATAATAACAGTTTTTTCTTGGCCACATAAAATGTAGGCTTAATGCTTAGTATGGAGTCATTAAATATGTCTATACTATTACTGTGATCGTTTACTAACCTACAAAGTCTAGGTATGGCAGAGTTACTTCCAAGAACGGAACGACGAAGTGATATATAAGTTATAAACTATCTGTATGCCGAATTTCATCCAAATCCATCCATCCGTTGCAGCGTGGAGAAGCAACAAACATACACACATACACACAAACTTTCGCATTTATAATATTAGTGTGATTTATTTATGTAAGTGCCTAGCATAGCGTTTTTAATGCATCGTCGGTTAGAAGTAAACATACTACTTGACGAGAAATTAATGTAAGATAATTATGCATGATAAAATTTTAATGGTGCATATTATCCGTAATTAATGAAAAAAAAAACAGTGCAACGTCTCTTTTTAATTTCTCCCAAAAAGTCCGCATGAGATCTCAGTAGAGTCCCATCTACATCTTTACTGACACAAAAAGGGTTGGAGGAAATTATAATTTTACATTAAATTATCACTCTATGCTAAAGACACCAAGTCATTGAATAAGAATAACGACGGTTAATGACGGTAGTTGTTGACATTGAATTGGCGCCTTTGGCTTTCAAAGTAAAAAAAGTAAATAGTGTTGAATAGTTTCGGCGGGCTGGTTAGAACCACGATAGTTCAATTGGAAGAGCACCTGACCCGGTATGTCAAAAGGGTGCAGGTTCAAATCCTGCTAGTGGAAATTTTTTCAACATTGTGTTTTTGTAATTTGTATCGCAACAAAATTTGCGTTAAAATTATATAAACAAAATGAAAACATATTAAGAATAACTATATAAAAATTGGGCATCTTTGTAGGAGGCCTTCATCCAATCATGGGTTCTTACATAAATAATAAACTTACGTTAAACTAACAACCACTCTAAGATAATTTACCAAACTAACTAACTTACCTTATTAGAAATAGATAATTTAGCAAAAAACATTTTTATTTCTTTATAGCCTCTTAAAGCATTGCACCATTAACGTCGTGTGTACATACAATGCACTTTTCAACAATTTAAAAACATGACTTTCCGTCCGTGTCCTAGAGCCGTCGAA
The DNA here is from genome assembly GCA_949315975.1 of Eudonia truncicolella. Lineage (NCBI taxonomy): Eukaryota > Metazoa > Arthropoda > Insecta > Lepidoptera > Crambidae > Eudonia > Eudonia truncicolella. The sequence goes on along the minus strand of OX438848.1, from coordinate 975,219 downwards.
GCGTGAACCAGGCTCTCATTCTCACTGACCAGTCTTGAGCACTAATTAACGTGAACATTGTGACCACAAAATAAGGAGTTTGCAGAAGGTAAGCAAGGTAAGGTTTAATGGTACAGCTAAAACCAAGAGTTTGGACTTGTTCATGAGTGACATTCGCAGCTTTAGGAAGTCTCTCATCTCTTGATATATATATTGTATGCGACATAAGTATTTATATTTCTTTTTTTTTGCAATTGTTATTTAAATTTTTCATATTTAAAATTTACTTCAATTCCCTTTTTATCATAATTATGAAGGTACTATTTTTTGTTTTTTTTTTGTAAATCCTATTCACGTAATTGCATGCAGTCTTCACCTGTTCACCTTCATGCAGTGTTGACATTAAGCTAAAATCTATTTATGAAATGTTTTGTTTACGATATCAATGATGTTAAATATGTTGGTGATCATTTAAATAAAGAAATAAATAAATAAATACAAACGCGCTCGAGTAACGCACACATAAGACAACCTCTCAATATCGGGTAGCTCGGACTCTTCGAGCTGTTCTCGTGTCCGTGAGGGTCTTTGTATGCGTTGCTCTAGCGCGATATTTATTGTAGATAGGTATGTATTGTTGGTACGTATTGTACTACTATGTAACTACCTTCTGGGACTCCATATTTTATGTTGTGCCGTTGGGAAACAATGACCGGTGGCGTACATAAAAACTCTTTTAGGTTAATTGTTTTGGGGGAAGAGTCAACTGTTTCGCCTACATTTGGCGGGAAGCAGTGAGTTTCGTTTGCGGATGTGGAAGGTAACATAAAACTCATAACATAAAAATGTTTGTTTTTGTAACATGGTGGTATCCGTGATTCGTTTTTACCTTCATTGTTGTTTTATTATAATGTAGTATTCAAACTAAATATATGATGAAAGATAGTTTACAATTTTAGGTAATATGAAACAACACGATATTGAGGAAAAGTCAACAACACCAAACCTTTCATCATCAACAACTTAAACGGTCCCATTGCTCGAGGGCCTGGTGGGTAACCAAGAGCTCTTATAGCAGTTTTATTGCAGTTGTGAAAACGAGACGAGTGTAGCGGCGAATATACTCGCGTTTCTTTTCCACAACTGCAATAATACTGCTATAAGAGCTCGTGCACCCCCCTGACCGCTCTTTTACCGTCGTTGTAACCACTAAATACCTTAATTCCTCTATGTACACTTAGTTGCCAATAAATACCTTTGACTTTGACAAAAACATTAAAGTCCGGTATCGCTCAAAATGCCGACAAACTTTTACGGATCTACCTTTTCGCGTTTATTTAATACATTAGTTTTAATCAATGTTTATCCCGACGTTTTGAACCCATCGCCGGTTCCGTGGTCACAGGGAGACTGAGGTGTTGGTCGTCTCATAATAATTAGTTGGTAGCTTGAATACGCTCATTTTTATTTAATCAGGTGCGTTCCGTTTTACGCAGAAACAGCTTACAGTATCTTTTGGTCTGGCAGTATGGTGTTGGGGCTGGGATTTTATATTTTGTATAATGGGATCCCAGGCTGGTGGCAGATTCTAACCATCTTCAGGATGTTTTTTTTAATTTCAATAGCCTCGCGCATATCATCTTAGGGATGAATCTTTGTTCTCTAGCGAGTATTTGAGTTTAATGAAAACTAATGTATAAAAAAAACGAATAGATCCGTAAAAGTGGTTTTATTTCAATGTGTAGTGTTCGCGTAAAGTTTAGAAAACAATAAACAAACTCTCTCAATAAAACCATAAATACTATATAGGCGTTTCCTCGCCGAACAGCTGTGCTGATTCTCTATAGACCAACTCCTTAAACACCAGGGGAGTGGACCAGCTAATTAGTCCTCGAACTCCCATTTTAATTGCCACCGTCAAGGCTAATGTTTTATCACGGACCGTGGCGTTATTTATGCCCGTGATAACGGCGTCGCCGGTCGGAACGTCCGCCCGTCTCGTCTCGGCTGTAGCTAGCTAGTTAGCTTCAACCATCACGTTGAGCGGGTTAAACATGGAAACAGAATTGCCTTGTCGAAGTGCTAGTCTGCTCAATACGTTTTTTTTTTTTTTCTGGCATTTTCTTCATTTATCTGGCAATAAAGTTATAAAATAAAATTTCCTTACCTTACTAAATATTAGTACAGCACAGTAAAGAGAGAAAGGTTTTTTTAAAGCTTAATAGAAGAAGCCCACACATTTAAAACTATTTATCATCATCATCAACGGACTCCACGTCCCCACTGCTGGGGCACGAGCCTTCCCTATGAATGGAAACACCACAGGAAGAACGGGCCATAAATCACCACATGGGCCCTGTGCGGATTGGTCTATTTGTTAGTAAATAATGAATATATTTTTAAATATGATTATTTTGTTTGACCTCACAATCTAACAAGTACCTACCTACATTACTCTATAACTTTGAAAACTGTGTTAGCATTGTAAATGGCAATGTATGTTTGTATGCAATTTATGAAGTGCCTTACAAATTAACAAAGAATAAGGTCCGAATAGTTATTCCGTTTTTGTGCCTGTCATGTAAACGTCATTTCAAATTAAAATAAAAGAGACAAGACCCGACAAGACCCGTAACGTTTTTTTTCAACACGTAACGTTGTTTTAATTTGTTCTCAACAAAACTAGCGTTAAATTATGTATACTAGTGGTCGAAATTTGTCCGTAATTTTATTAAGGCTGAATGGATTGTATCCTAAGCAATGAAAAATTAAAAAAGATAGAATGTAAGTTTGGATTGGCATTGACAGATTACGGCCGCTTCTCTTCCATTTTTGAAATTTTTGAAAAATGTATGAAACAATGCTTATTTAATTTAATGTTTTTTACGCATAATTTAAAAAAAAATTGCATTCTCTCTATATAAACTATAAGTGTGTGAAATTTCATACTCCTTCGTCCGCGCAATTTTCGTAAAAAGGGGTACAAAGTTTTTGCTTCACGTATTAATATATTTTTTTTTATGGCTGTGCACAAGCATTTAGCCAATGAAAAAGTAATTTGAAAAGTGACGCTGCACTGTTTTGTTTCATTTGCCAACTCACGAACACTTAACGGTTAATAATCCACCATTATTTAACATAACACAAATTTTTGAAAATAAAACAAAACCGCAGACAAGACTCTTCACATTCCCGCCAAGAACCGCACTTTATTGATATTAATAATATTTAGTAGCATTATGCTCTTGCTTGTTTCTGGGCGAACAAAATGGAACGATAAAATAATGGTTCCAAGAGGCTACTAAGGTTACGGCCCCTTTGCTGGGTGTCCAGGTCCACACACAAAGGTCCACTAGATTGATGACATCTTTTTTTCTTTTTCTTTTTTTTAACGTTGTGGTTAGTTTGGCAAAAGTATTTGGATGGAAATTTAGCTTGTTTGTGCAGTGTTAAAATATTAGATTCGTATTTAAGCGATTCTTGTAAGTATTGCCTACTATACAGGTTGAAAGATGCCGTCTTTTATACATAGGTTCTCTTATATATTTTTATGTAAAAACAACACTTTTTTATAACTTAATGGACAAATAAATACGCAATCAGTAAAAATTATTTGTAGTAAGCTTAATGGGATAAACACGACTTATAATTTTTGTTGCATTTTGTATTAACAACTAGCGGCCTGTCCCGGCTTCGCACGGGTGGACACTTTTTTTTTATATAGCCTATGTTAGTCAGCGCGAATGTAGCATTCTAATGGTGAAACAATTTTTTAAATCGGTCCAGTAGAGAGTGGTTTGTATTGGAAAAGAAAATTGATGTTTTTACTGTTTTCCTCGTATTTTTTACGTTTTTTTCTCTCGATAAGAACCTTCCTCGGACTTCATCAAACACAACAAAAAATAAATCAGCCAAATCGGTTCAGCCGTTTCGAGTTTTTCGATTAGTAACACATTTAGCGATTCATTTTTATTTATATAGATGATTTCGTCATTCTTCAAGATAGTCAGCACCGCAGTAGTTGAGGATCCCGGGTACAGTGCACTTCCACCATCAGCCTCATTATTACTTCAAATCAGGTGAGTTAAAGGTACCAAACCAAAGTAAAAAACCATATTTAACCCTAAAAAACACAGACTATGTAAAAGAATTTCCGGATCTCGAAATTACCAACTGGCGATTTATTAATATTTCTTTTTAAATGTCACCCTCAAAAAAAACTGGCACGTCACGCGTGAGTTCGAGATTTATCGCTCGACAGAGACATTGAAAAAAATTAACAAGCTGCCACGCAAGGAGCGAAAGACACATGGCAGCTAGTTAGGTCGAGATTGCAATTTTATTACCCTTGAAACAATGATATTGGCAAAGTTGTCGTTTTTTTAACGTTTAAACTGAAAAAAGAGGTCGTAAAAACAGGACAGTTTGAAGAGCTTTAGCACAAAATAAGGTGACTTATTTCGTGGCTGTAGCCCGGACTGTGAAAAGTAATTTTGACCATAGCGATATCCAGCTGCAAAATCAAAAATTGCAAACATTGGTAAGCCAATTTTAGTGAAACTTTATATTGAAATGAAACAACATTTACGAATCTACTCGCGTTTATTAGTTTTTCCTTGCGATGGCGTTTCAAATCCTTTAAATGTTTAACTTATAGCATTAAAAATGTTTTACCTATGAGAAATACAGATAAAAGAAAACATTTTCAAAATCGTTAGTTCAACCAAGTTAATGCGATTTAAAACCTTCAAATCAGCAATATTAGTTTTAAAAAAATAACTAGAACTTTGCAGTTTTATCTTACATGTGGCCTTCATCTCACCTGGTGTTGAGTGAAGATAAGGCCGAATCCCGGAATCCTCAACTAAGTACTAAGGCACTTGTATGAGGAGTTTGTATGTGATACCGACATAATTATATGGCTCTAAACATATATATGAAAGACTCGATAAAGTCCCGATAGATCACACGCTCTGGAAGCCAGACTTCACGACGGACAAGCAAGCCTTGTTCTCAGTAGATACCGGTGGCAGATGGTGCTACTTGAATTCAAATACGATTCTCAGTGTTTAAGTGACGATTGTAGATGACTTATACGAGTACATTAGTTAATGTTCTCAATGTGAGTGTTTGATTACTTTTATAGTTGCAGCGAAATGTTTAGAATGAATCTCACGTTTTACCATGTGACGGTATTATTTTAAAATATTTGTTTACAATAATTTAGATAAAGAAATCTATTACACTAACAATGCTTACCTATAAGGCAGTAATACAACTATGCTCGATATGCGCGCGCGCACGGTGATCAACGATAATGCATACTCCGATAGCGAAGCGTTTTGTAAACATGCCCTTATCTCCCACAATTTGGACCATAGAGTTATTAATAGCGTAAGACACGGCTATCGCGGCTTGCAGTAAGCGTTTTTAAACAAGTTTAAGGTGCTAGTAGATTTTTTCAAGATGACTTGCTTACTGGAAAACTGTTGCCGCAACACCAATGATACATCACAGCCCGACCGATCCTCAAAATGCCACTACACTTTCACATGATACACTACACATTATATTTTACGTTTTCAATGCTATATTTACCATCACCGGCTCTTTTTATGTCCCGACTGCTGGGGCACGAGCCTTCCCTATGGATGGATAGGGAGGACGGGCCATAAACCACCACGTGGATTGCGCGCCCAGTGCGGATTGGTGGTTGTTAACGCTGCTACGACTTAACCTGCCTTCCGAAGCACGGAGGATCTCGAGATGATACATTTTTGATCACCCATCTGATGACCGGCCTTTGCGAAAGTTGCAATCGCAGACCAGGCGTGTTAACCACTGCGCCATCGAACTGCTCAATGTTATATTTATATCGAAAGTAAAAATTACTGATAATAACGCGACTTGAAACGCCAACTTGAGCTAAGTCGTCTTTGTTCAAGTGCTATTTTCCGCGTCTATTATTGTTGTTTTTTAAGTCTGTGGCATGAGCCTGACTATTTATTGCTCGCTCGTCGTTTCCATTCCGTATTGGCTGTCGCGTCTATAACTGTTGTTCATTTGGTATGTATATTGAGAACTGGTATGTCCTCTTGGCATTTCTTTTCCAATTACATATTATCGTGTTTTTTTTTAATACAACAAGGTTTTTAGCGTTGTAGAGTCAGTATTATTTATTTATTTATTATTTTTTAAGTTGTGAACTTACTGCCGTATATTAAAAAGTTATTTTGTAAACGCTCCATGCCTCCACAAGCCAGGCGTAGCCTAGTGTGGAGGATAGTAAATAGTATATTGTAAATGTTTCAGGGAAATTAAATGTTATTTGTAATTGTTATACACTAACAGGTATAAGCATAAGAGCTGGACGAGACTAGTTGTCTTCGATTGGACTCCATTTCCACTTAACATCAGATGGAGAGGAGTTATTTGTCAAGTTAATTGTTATATTTATTTATTATTTATTTTTATTCATAATTATCGTAGACAGAATATATAGATGTGTCAGATATAATATGCAAATACTTAAATTCAAAATAATAATAACATAATAAATTATAAACTTTAAGGTTCTTACAAATAAACAATATTAATCGTCTCTGTCTGTGGTCTAGTGGTTTTTTTTTTAATACTACTTCCTCCAACAGAATCGGAGCCTGTTTTTGCTATTCACATTCATACTTAGTTCTCGGTTTTATTCCTCTCGCACTTTTATTCATGGTCTAGTGGTTAAGACCACCGGCTTAGACCCAGAGGTCACGGGTTCGATTCCCAGCGGGGGTACATGTTTGTGTACTCGGTTTGGTTGGTAGGGCTTATCCGCCTGGCTAGTTACCACCATCTTATCTAAATATGTTGCCATAACATCAATGTTTGTAGCATTGTTGTGTTCCGACAGCTGGAGATAAGATAGCCGTGACTCACTAGTTGAGGATCCCGGGTGAAGTGCGCTTCCATCATTGGCCTTATCATCACTTAACATCAGGTGAGATCAAGGCACTGTTCTTACCCGTAAAATATTAAAAAAGAATAAGGTCGGAATAGTTATTCTGTGTCTTTTACTCTAATTTGAAATGACGTTAACATGACAGGAACAAACCACGAAATAACTATTCGGAGCTTATTCTTTGTTTATTTGTTCACTAAGAGCTGGGTGAGAGTAGCCGCGGATCGATCGTGCTAAGTGGCGTGAACAAGGAGAGGCCTATGTCCAGCAGTGGACTAGTACCATACCTATTTCTTAAACATCCCTGACAAATTAATTTTTAAAATAGTCCTATTCCACTGCTGTGTCCCATTTTGTATGAGAATTTTGAGTTTTTAACACTTAATACAGATGCAAATGGCATTGGTTATGTATAATTATGTTAAATGTATCCTATAGGAAATAAATCAGAAGAGAAACAACAAAAACAAAAAACTAAACACGTGAAATGTTTTTGTTTTGTTTATATATTTTAACGTAAATTTTGTTGCGAAACAAATTACAAAAACACAAATGTTGAATCTGATCTTTAGTATTTGTAAAAATATTATGATCGGGTGTTAATGACGGTAGTTGTTGACATTGAATGGGTGCCTTTGGCTTTCAAAGTAAAAAGTAAACAGTGTTGAATAATTTCGGCGGGCTGGTTAGAACCAAGATAGCTCAATTGGAAGAGCACCTGACCCGTTATGTCAGAAGGGTGCGGGTTCAAATCCTGCTCGTGGATTTTTTTTTAACATTTGTGTTTTTGTAATCATGTGAATATATAACTGAAATGTAAGCAGCCGTTTCCAGCCGCTAGTTATCGATAGAAATGATAATAAGACAAATAAGCCGTTTCTAACCGCTAGGCTAGAAACGTTAGTAACCAGCTTCACATCTATGGTGATGCACAAACCCGCGCAAGGCATCGAAACATTCGAAACGCGCTTGTTGTGTCTACATTGTTGGTATTTAATAATTTTGAACACTCGTTATCTATAAAATTTGTAATTTAGTTCAATATAAAGAAAATCACACCAAAGTCCTTAATAATAAATATAAAAATGAAGAAACTTCTTAGCCAATGAAACTGTAACAAACAGTCGTTTACGTAAAGAGTAATGTTTACATAATAAATTATAGATAATTTTGCCATTGATCTCAAATATTTGTAATACCTTCCTAGATTTAAGTAATTTTTATTCAAATTTTGCTAAGCCCTTACAAGGCTGACTTATGTACCCTATGTAAGGCCTTATTTTTGTGTAAGTACATGACAGCTTAATTTAATAAATAAATAAATACACAAAACACATCTATGTATATTTGTATCCAGATAGCGCACTGTTTCTGATTCATACTTTTTTCCTAAAGATAAACTCGATGGGACTTGAAACAGTAAATGCACGGCTTTTAGTACTGTTTGCTCGGAGCGATACGCGACCTGCGGAATTATGATAACTGATATCGAATGTGTGTTTGGATCTGTGGCTTGTACAATGTACTGCCATTTGTTGGTATTTATGTAATAAATAACTGAAACACTAATATATGTTTTTGTTAAGTTCATCTAGCTTTTAAAAGTTTCGCAATTTTTTTGTATTATCATTCCTTACGGGTAAGCGTTTGGCTCAAATTTCCTCAATTGACTTTGAACTATGCCTTCAAGATATGGTTGATAATGTATTGAAGAAATTTGACTTTTTTGGATAGGTTGATGTGCAGGCTGTCTGTATATCTTATTAAATTAATTGTTCTAATCTTATTATGATTAATGTAATGTCATAATGTAATAATCTAATGTTTTTTTGAATGCGATTTTGAAATAACTTATGTCATTTAAAATAAATATAATATAAAAACAAATGTAATATTAAGTAATTTAAAATAAATGTTAAATATTGTAGTGCCCTAACAGGGTTCATGTCATGCCTATGATGTACCTACAAGTTAATATTTGTATACCTGACGTGAGACAATAAAATTATGAATTATGAATTACACGAAGACATATTTTTATTATTGAAATATTGACATTATTATTCCGCTCTATCGGACGTTAAGATAAGGTAAATTTTTATTGCCGTAAAATTGTGTAAATACATAGCAGGTGTTATGCATACAATAAAGGGAACAAACAATTTACCCTAGTCGGGCATGCAATTTTTAGTAGGTAGACATGTTACATGGAAACAGCCACTATGCTGTTTTTGTACGGAAATTAAGCACTTAAGCTGAAGCAAAAACGAGAAAAAAGCACATCGCACGTTGGAACAACTACAATTTCACTTTAAATTATTATTGTATGCCTTGAGCTACTGCTCTTATATCTATAGGTCAAATGTACCATATCCATATGTTTTATGTTTAAATTTTTTTATATGAAAATCACAAAAGAACATCTCACCATTATGTCGTGTTATTTGTCACATCTAACAATACTGCCAACATGAATCACATAACGCCAAAGTGGCCAATGCGTTGTGAAAACAGTTTTTTTTTAAATATAATCCCCAACCAGTGGATTAACGAAATCGCATCAACGCGGTAAGCGTGAAATGCGTGTGTACGGGCCTTAACATTTTTAGAAAAAAAAAAAAAGAATATCTTCGAATTGAAAAATAGCCTCGGTCGCTGAGTGGTAAAGCGCTCGGTTCCATATTCGAAGCTCTTGGGTTCAATTCCCAGGTCGGGCTAAGCATGTTTTGGCTTTTTTCATTCATATAGCCCGCGATTTTGACCACCAATCCTCGTTTAGAAAGCGTGGTCATTAAGTCAATATTCGTCAATTATAGCGACTAGCAATTATATGACTTTGATTTCGTTCGTTGAGGTCTCTGTATAGCAGTGGAACAGTATAAGGATTTACTTATTAATATTGTATAGCGCGATCGTTTATTTTTTTAAACGAGCAAATTTCATAGCCCCTGAGATCTGTTATTCATGTTTGATGACCTATGCCCAGCAGTGAGACGGTGCCTGATGATGATGAGTTTTCGATAGAAAACTAAACGAAAGAGGTTAATTAACACGAAGTTTATTGTGACAAATGCTAATAAAATAGATTAAACTATATATCATTAAATACACCAATCGATAGGATTATGTATAAAGTTGAGACTTCTCTAATACACATAAGAATAGAATATAAATAAATACATACATTATGGCAATTATTTATTCACAATCACACAAACAAGTTTACTTTTTTACAGAAGCCAGGGCAAATTGGTTTTTAAATAGGTGTTTGTTCCAGCAAAAAAAATTTCAATTCATTTTTCATTTCATTACAAAAATAAAGAAAGGAAACAAGAAAGTGTGTGAAGGCCAACTAGAACCCTACCTCAGCTTGTGCCGTTGCGGGGCGCTGCCAGCAAACGCCACCGGTATTCTGACAGGGCCTATGCGATTTTGCGTCGTATTGTTGTCAGTGGTGCTTTTAAGTTAACAAAACGTACGTACACACCCACCAAATGTACGTATTATTGTCATTCACAACACACCACCTTACTAAGGCGGCGACAGACACCCGAAGTGGCCATTCCGCCGTACAAACACATATTTTTTGCCGGACTTAACGCGTAGCCCGCAGCGGATCACGGTAATCGCGTCAGCTCGGGAGTTCGAGACGCATGAACGACGCGTGGACAGTGGGTATGCGGCTTTATGTTTGACTGTTTGCGTCAAGGGATTTTTGGGTAATAAATATATTTTGAAGGTGTTTTCAAATACAATCTTTTATTGATTACTTGATTAGTAGTGTCCGAAGAATATGCGGGTAGGTACTTAAAGTGAGTCAGGGATTCTTTTACAAAAAATAATCGTGCCAATCTACAAATAATACTTTAAAATTCTACATACTGAATGTACAGACGCCAGCACATCAACCTATCCAAAACTGTCAAATTTCTTTAATACATTTTCAACCATATTATCGTGAAGGCATAAAGTTCAAAGTCTATTGAGGAAATTTGACAGTTTGTGGTAGGTTGATGTGCACTTAATATGTACTTAATGTTTTTTTTTATCATCTTAGTTAAGACGTTTTTTATATAAAAAAAAATCTATTGATTACTTAGTATTACCAGTGTTACGTAGGGCAAGCATTGCCTATATCTTAATTTTGAGTACGTCCATGCATATTCCTCGTAGATTGTAATTAGTTTTTTTATGTACGACATTTTGGTAAAACTATTTTGTCTTTGGTTTTTAATCCCAATCGATATCAGAATGTATAGATCTCACTATCTATTGTAGCGACATCTATTGGCGCCAACTGTAGTGTTAAATGTGCACCCTATTTCACAAAAAAGGTTTCAATATAATCTTCTTAGAGTATTCGTTATTAGGGTTCCTCAACATTTTATAACATTTGCTTAACGCTACTTTTGTCGTAATAACATAAATAACAATTTATCAGAAAGAAATGGCACAATAAAAGCTGAGTAAAATCATTTTGTTAACAAATAATTATATTGAACTAGCTAGTTTAAAGATGAAGATAAATATATTTATTAGCTAGGTTGAAACCCTGATCGTGGAAACTTTTTCAATATCTTTTCTGAATTATCATTTGTTCGCAATTTGGCATGAAATCTGTTTATAAATATAGCTTGCCGATTTCTGAAAAACGTGACGTTTTGTTAACACCTTTACCAAATTATATTTTTTTTTGTATAAACATTTGTAGCGTAAAACCTTGTCAATATATTAATTATATTCATGTAATATTACATTAATATTTTTTACTCAACTCTTATTCCGAATTACCATACTTATAAATATATGTATACTTGAGATTTAGCTTGGGATAGAGATGAATTAGCAGTCGTTAACAACCACGGTGGTTTACGGCCCATCATCCCTGTGGTGTTTCCATACACTAGAATAGCTGGGGCACGTCAGCTACATATAACGAGCTGGCGATGGTGGTGATAAGAGATGAATGGGAGTGGCTACAGCGTCAAGAAGGTGGCATTTAAGTCTATAAAGAATTCTTACGTATTTAGTTCTGGCTACTCGGGCCACTGGAAGTTTTATTTGAGTAAAACCTTTTAATTGCTTTTACTAAAACTGGTATTTAAATTTGGCAAGAGATATATTTTTTAACAAATGAATATTATAGAAGTTACACAATTCAAGTAGTCAAGGGCTATAACAAGTGGTCGGATGCAAAGTGTAAGTCCGTTAGATGGCTGCTCTCCTGACGTCACAACCGCTACCACCGCGACTTTCATTATACGTAATGGCGCAGACAAGTTCAAAATATACATAAGAAAGAACCTGTGCAGTCTGTAACAGCTCAGTGTTGCCCACATATTTGTACAATACAGAATGTCACCTAACCAGTCTCTTTGTCAGTCCGTCTGCGTCGCGACATTACGACGGGATTAGCCGGCGACAAAAGGTTGTGTGCGGATGCTCTCTTTGTCGCACGCGTCAAAACAATTACTGACGCCCCGTCTAACTTTAATGATAACAGTAGCAGTGATGTGACAAAACTAGATATAAATCACAGAGTAAACTAATGTAGGTACCTAAGTAAAATATCATCAAGTGTTTGTGTTTGTCTTTGAACACATTGGGATACCAACTAAATAATGTATGGCGCTTGGTAACTAGTATTAGCTACGAAATGTAGCATTAGTCAGGGACATCAGCCGCTGACGGATGCTCCTTTAAAAAAATGGCATAGGTTTAATCTAAGTTAAGTTTTAACCGCCTCTGTGGTCTAGTGGCTAAGACTACCAGTCTAGACCCAGAGGTCCCGGGTTCGATTCCCAGCGGGGGGTACACGTTTGTGTACTCGGTTTGGTTGGTGGTAGGGCTTGTTTGTCCGCCTGGCTAGCTACCACCATCTTATCTAAATATGTCGCCATAACATCAATGTTTGTAGCATTGTTGTGTTCCGGCAGCTACAGATAAGATAGCCAGCACCTCACTAGTTGAGGATCCCGGGTGAAGTGCGCCTCCATCATTGGCCTTATCATCACTTAACATCAGGTGAGATCAAGGCACTGTGCTTACCCGTAAATATAAAAAAAAAGTTAAAAAAAAACTTTTTTAATTAAAACTTGAAACCTGTACTACACATGTAGCTTCCGATCAGATCCGAGCCCCTCGGAGAATCTAGTAGGGTAATGGGACACGCGCTAGTGCGTATGCCGTTCCCTCTAGAAAACCTCTGTTGGTGCTTCGTTTCACACGGCTTGAGGAACCCTTTAAGTTTCTCGCCGCCCCCAAAAAAGTCCGGTGACGCTGAATATGCAAGGCCGCAATCAGCAAACTCCTTAAAAAAAATGTACACACGCCTGCACATCAACCTATCCAAAACTGTAAAAATTTCTTCAAAACATTTTCAACCATATTACTTAGTACAAAAGTTCAAAGTCTATTGAGGAAATTTGACAGTTTGTGGTTTTCTTCTTGTCGACAACCTCGTGTGCTAAGTCGAGATATTTGATTTGTTTCTCTTTCTCAGCTTTCACGAGGTTCTCATCATGGGGAATGGTGATATCGACAATCATCGTGCGGCGCGCTAATCGATCTATCACCACAATGTCAGGCTTATTGGCTACAATAGTCCTGTCAGTGATGATAGATCGATCCCAGTACAACGTGACATGGTCATTACGAGAACTGGGTCGGGTACATACTTGTAGTACGGTACCTCAGAATCCACAAGTTTGTATTTCAAAGCAAGTTGCTGGTGGATAATCCTGGCCACTTGGTTATGCCTATGCAAGTACTCGCCGTTAGCCAGACGAGAACAGCCAGAAATAATATGTCTGATAGACTCACCCGGACGGTGGCATGCCCGACATATGTCAACCATCCCGTCCTTCATAATATATTTCCGGTAGTTATTCGTCAGCACAACTTCGTCCACAATTGCACAGACAAAACCTTCAGTTTCCCCAAAGAGGTCACCGAAACGCAGCCAGGGTACGGACGCTAAAAAGTCTACATCGGGTCCATGAAGGGCCCGATAAAAGCGCCCGTGGAGCTCCTTGCCTTGCCATACCTCCCTGCGGTCATTGGCACTAAGTACTGCGGGTTTGTGCCAGTTTATAGTTTGTATATGTCTAATTTGAAGTAGTTTAATATAAGTATATCGTTTTCTAAAGTTTACTCGAACACTACACATTGAAATGAAACAACTTTTACGGATCCACTCGCGTTTATTTTACACATTAGTTTTAATTAATGTTTATCCTGACGTTTCGAACCCTTTGCGGGGTCCGTGGTCACAGGGAGACTGGAGTCATTTTAATATAAGTACTTTTTATTGTCTCTGAAAAAGTTCATTTGATATTATTATCACTGAAAGCTTCTCCGATAATTATCGTAACCAAATACTCGTTCTTTCTATCTGTAAACAAAAACTAGAAAAAGGCTATTAAATAGATGTTTTAATGTTTTTCTTTTTTTTTACTATTATTAGTAATAGTCCCATTATCAAATAGAAACCGTTCCTTCATTATTCTAAGGTCATCAGACGTACAAACGCAAAGGTAATTAATTCTCATCTCCCCTCTACCAAATTGGCAGCTCTCAGACGGACCGGAAACGGATGGGGGAGGTGGAGGAAGCGGAAACGGACCGGTAGCCGCTGACCGGACGGATGTGACGTCAGAGCGTCTTATTGATTGCGGCTAATTCATTTCGGGAGAGGCCGTTTATTTTGGTTCGTCGAGATTTGTTTGTACTTTGCAGGTTGGGATGACCGAGTTTGTACAAAAATGTTATTCTTATTATTATTTATCATTAGTAGTAAAATAGGCGAGAGAGTGAGAGAACAGGGGACCTACCGCCTAACTCTATCGCTATCGATCTCGCTATCGCGCTCTTTAGTTTATGGCGTCATCTTGTCATTTCAAAAGCGATATAAAAGCAATATCAAAATCTATAGGCTATAGCTTTCGATATTGCTTTCATATTACTTTAATATCGCTTTTGAAATGACAAGATGACGCCATAAACTATAGAGCGCGATAGCGAGAGCGATGGCGATAGAGTTAGGCGGTCGGGGGGCTGAGCGTATTTAGTGTAATGATGGGCGCATTGTGAAATTATAAACATTCACTTTTTATTTTCAAGTGCTAATTGCTGCACTGAAGCTAAATTAAATATTTATAAAATTTATAAAATACGGTGAAAAAATTAAACGCCCACCCGACCCAGCCAGGAATCGAACCTGGGTTATCCGCAATCCGGGCGGCTGCACTGACCGCTATGCAACCGGGTTTTACCTAGTTTTTTCAATGTATATTATAAATTTTATAAATATTTAATTTAGCTTCAGTGCGGCAATTAGCACTTGAAAATAAAAAGAAAAATTTACTATAGCGTTGTGTTCTCAAATTTACTTGAAGTGTCGAACACTCGTGCCACTACCACCTATCTTTAAACCTTCCTTCCAACCGAATTTCCAATTTGAAACCGACTAATAGCAATTGAAACATCAGAGCGCCACCATAGCCCCAAAGGATAATTAGCGTCGAAGAATCGTGACAGCGCCTCTTCAACAGGAATGGGGTGTTACAAGTAACAATTGACTAAGGCGCTGCGCAGACAGAGCAACTTTGATTTCATATTGCGGCAACAGGCAACTCCCATCCCGATCCGAACCCTTCGGAGAATATAGTAGGGAATGGAGACACAGACCCTTTAAGTATCTCGCCGACCCCCAAAAAGACTCTCAAGTCCGGAGACACTGTAATTGGCGTCTGAGCCAATCAGCATACTCTCTCCAAGAATAAGTCCCAACTAGCAATTTCCATGCAACCTATAGCAACTCTAGTTGCGAATTTCGATGAACGACAACAGTTTTCAGTTGCTGAAATCGATGATTGAATATATATTCTTTATTGCACAAAAAACACACATACCTACAGAGAACAGAACTTATATCTAAAAGAGATCTCTTCCAGCCAACCTAAGGTGGAATGGGAGCATCATGTTTTAAAGGAAGCGACAAAAGTGCAAACAAAAATATCTCAAATAAAAATAACAATATTAGGTACAATACATATACAATACATGTACCTACTACAATATTATTAAAAAACTACATAAACATACATAATAATACTACATAAATATGAACATATACAATAATAATAATAAACATGGATATTACAAGTGCCCATCATTGCGATGACATAAGTGACAGAAAGTGATCCTTGACATTCTTTTTAAAGGATATAATGGACGAACTATCCTGGATGTCCGTAGGAAGCCTGTTCCATAGCTGCAATTGAATTGAATCAGTTTTAAATTGACGCACTGAAATTGATTGAACTGGGCAACCTTTGACGAAAAGTTGATAGCTGCTTTAATTAAGTAGGGTCATGGACTAATAATATGTAGGGTTTAGGGTAATAGGCAAAAAAATATTGATTCTAAAGCATTTATTCTAAATATTTTTATTATTTTTGAATTACGCATTCACAATGCTATTATAGTTACAATATAAAAAACCAACCAGCCTCAAAAGCGTCGTGGGTTCGTTTCCCTTAGATGACTGGTTGATTTTTTCATTTATTCTTAAGTTTATTAGAATATCGAAAAATTTACTTTGACTTTGAAGTTGATAGTTTCTCTAACTAAAGTTGCCTGTCTGCCTCACAAGTTACAATTGACTGAGAGCGGCCGTCAGTCGTGTTAATAGTCTGTAGCAGCGTCTAATTTAATTAGACCACTGTCTCTGAGTGAGATGTTTATATTTTTTAATGCATCCAAAAGTAGAAACTCTTTAAACGCTTTTAAAAATGAACGTGGAATTTCTGAAAGTCATCCAGCTTTGAAAAACATTAGGTTATTGCGTCTGTTACAGGCTTTATTATTTATAAAAGGCGCAGTTAAGAAGTAGGAATAAGGGAAAACCTAATACCTACATACACTAAAACAGAAAGAAATACCTATAGCAGAACCGTTTTCGTTTTCATTATTGATAAGATAAGATAAGATAAGATAAATTTTTATTGCCATAAAATTGTGTAAATTGTTTTTGTTAGATACATCTAAGAACAAAAAGAACAACTACAAAAAGAAATATAACAAAAATAGTTTGACTTATACCTAATAATGATTTGAAAAAAGACAAAGTGTTGAAAAAATTCCACAAGCGGGATTGCTAACTATGGTATCGTGGCTCAGGTGGTAGTGCACCTGACCCAGCATATCATGCGGGTTCGAATCCCGCTCGTGGAATTTTTTCAACGCTTTGTATTTTTTCAAATTGTAATTTATTCGCAACAAAATTTACGTAAAATTATTCGTAAATAATCATGGATAGTAATGAGTTTTCGACTTCGTAATGAGTATTGAACAAAAATTTTATATAATAACTTGTAGGTATATATATATAACATTCGTATAGGTACTGCTCTTATACAAAACTCTACCTATGATGATAATAGAGCAAGCTCACGTAAAGGTACGAGATAATAAAATGAATATAGGTATAGAAAATACTCTAAGTAAGTATACAGCTCTAAGAAGGTTTTTTTCACACTCCCATTTCACTGAATTGTGTCAACGCACATATTTGTTTCATCTAATTTTGATGAAAGTAAAAAAAATACTCTTATAAAGTGGTCGCAAAAACACTACCTACCTACCTACCGGCACTATATTCGCATTTTTTTCTAATCTACATCTGCAGACGACCTTTTTAGAACTTCCTTCCTCAAAATACCTCTTTTCACAAAAATGTTATCGATCACTTTACCAGACTCCTATTTTTAACGGCACAGAGTTGGTTTTTACTTACACCTTTTTCCTCAATCTCTACATCTGCTGTCTCGAGATAGCTTTATCAATGGGTACTTCGCTTTATCTGTGGCCCGTAATGACGTTTGAACATTTGGCGCCAAAGCTCTTTTGTTTTTTCTAGTTGCCAGTAACCTCACACGTTGATGGCGACAAGGTAATTAAGTAAAAAAGAATTAATGCGTTGAGAATTTTTAAGCATAGGTATGTCTTATGAGTAAAACGTAGGTATACCTACCTAAGTTTAACCCTAGGGTCGTGGGTTTGATTCCCACTCAAGCTTCCTAAGACATGCTGTTTTTTTTTATTACTGTAGTAAAAAAAAAACATTTTGTAGGGATACCTTGTAAGGTAAGGTTAACACATGAATACTTAGAATCTTTAATTTAATTTTAAAGAGTACCTAATTAATCAAATAAATTATATCATGTTATTTTTTCTTCTGCCTAAGTACCTAATAACGTCTGTAATTTATAGAATAATAGGTATATATCTAATGTCATATTTAAACGTGTTAATCAATAAAACTATATTTAAGAGGTTTCAAATGATTTATTAGCCAGGAAGGGATGCGAGAAGTGGGTAGGTATACCTACTTATTTGTAATTTTGTAGGTTAATTCCCTTCACTACCTCCACTAATGAAATAGAACGTGTTACTTATTATTTGCTCACCCTAACCTGTAAATGGTGAGAAAACCATAACCGTAACTATACCTACCTACATTTTTTTAAACGTTTTGTTTGAGTATCTGAACTATCTAGATGTTTTTGTTTTGTTTATATAATTTTAACGCAAATTTTGTTGCGAAACAAATTACAAAAACACAAATGTTGAAAAAATTTCCACGAGCAGGGTTTGAACCTGCACCCTTCTGACATACCGGGTCAGGTGCTCTTCCAATTGAGCTATCGTGGTTCTAACCAGCCCGCCGAAATTATTCAACACTATTTACTTTTTACTTTGAAAGCCAAAGGCACCCATTCAATGTCAACAACTACCGTCATTAACACCCGATCATAATATTAGAACCACGATAGCTCAATTGGAAGAGCACCTGACCCGGTATGTCAGAAGGGTGCAGGTTCAAACCCTGCTCGTGGAAATTTTTTCAACATTTGTGTTTTTGTATCTTCATAAGATTGCTATTTGAAAAAAAGTATTTAATATACCTAGTACCGAGATAGAAGTAGGTACTCAAGTCGTAAATATGTAATTCCCTTTGTATTTTTAAGGAAAGTCTTAACTGATTAAATATTATTCCAATTAGGTATTAGGTATTTGGTAAAATATTAGAGAAATGACGATTATAAAAAAAGCAAAATTTCCATACCAAATGCTAAGTCACAAAATACACAACAATTTATTCAGCAATAAATCGCACAGTGAGCCCGATCCGAACCAATGCCGCATAAAATAACAGAGAGCCCTCGCCTGCGATCAGACAAATACAAGTCTCGATTAATCAAAAACAACCACCTAAAACATAAAAGATTAACATGGCCAGATTAAAAAATAAATCCAGAAAAAGGAGCCCACGGATCAAAACCATAAATCATGCTCATTATATTCGAACCGGATTATTTTTTACCGAAGAAAATGTTCAAAAAAGCATCAAAAGGCTATAGGGGGGTCGCCATTTTGCTAGGGAGCCGACGTTTAGGGCGTTGAAATCGGAAGCCGTACGCCAATCACCGGCGCAAGTTTGAAAAGGCGTTCTCGAAATCGGCCAATGGGAGAGTAGGTCGTTCTACTCATGCGCTTTCTCGTCGATCCATAGAATTATAGATATATACGGCAGTGTGGGCTTGGCCACTGCCGTGTGAGGACGCGCGTGTCGCACAGACGATTTTTTTTGTAACATGTCGAAGTGCCTGAGGACCAAAGTTAGCGGAATATTTTTTTGAAGCTTAAAGGTATTTTGGTGTGTAATCCTTTTGTGAAAAGCTAAAGTGTCACATTCGAACTTTTAAGTGTTTTAGATATAACGCTAGTTTTAATTTGCGTTGTGATTAAATTAAAAAACCTGTAACAGCAAAAGGCTAGACAGGTCACGTAAGCAATAAATTAAGTAAGGTTTGAGTAGTACAAAGGACCGTAGTTGACCCACGTCGCGGGTCAGACAACCTTCAGTGATGGTGATGGCCAGCGGCGGTGGTGGCGGGCTGGTGCAGTCCCCACCCGACATGCTGCTACACCACACCGTTATGGACACCTCCTCGCATGTGGAGATGATGCCTAGTGAGTACCTCCTACCTTAAGAAAGTTAACCAAAAATCATATGATAGGTTTATTGATTCCAACAAGCTATAATTAATTTAGCTCCGGGACGTCCGCGACGCAAATGGCTGGACGACATCAAAAAGAGGACTCGACTTAGTTATCGCCAGTTAAAGCAAGCTTTGTACAGTGCAAATTTTGTACAGTGATCTACAAACTTCAGTATAAAGATGGCACTGAATGATGACGATGATGAGTACCTAATTAATTTATCCATTCCTTATAAAAAATTAAAAATACAGAAAAAAATAAAAATAATAAAAAACAACATAATAGAGCAACAAAGTTAGTATTAGCAGAGTTAGCAGTTTGTTTTTTTTTTCAATTTATTTGTTTAATTTGTTTTTTATTGAGGTACCTGTTTAGGTTTTTGTAAATACAATTTAAAAGTGCAAATTTGATATGTTTACATATATCTAACAATTCATATCTGTATGTTATTAGTTAGATGAAATCTGCTGTACCTATTATGGTGCAACAAACAGCATCACTTCTGTTTAAAATTCTAAAAAAAATTAATTTATCAGATTTTTTTATGGTTCCTTTTATTAGTTTTATTTACCATTAAACCACCGTAGATGATTTGGATTAAAATAACGTCACATTCAACCTCAATAAAATTTATTGACTATAAACTTACTCACTCACCAACACGGAAACATATAGAAATTAAATTAGCTTTAAGACTTCTCAAACAAGTTTACGAAACTACATAAAAATAGAAAGCAATAAAATGCAGAAGATTTATGAGCAAAACTTTAAACATATTTGCGGGGTACGGGTTACAGAGAAAAATCCGTTTAATCTCTTAACCTAACTTCGCCCAATAAATACAAAGTGGCAAACGAAAGGGGAGCCTGATTGATTTATAAATCGCGGGGTCGAACCGACCGGGGCATTATTTTTGCTAATGCAAGCGAGACCGGCCATTAGAGGGTTAGACACGAGATTTATTTGTTCTGGCCCTATTGTGTGGATTGCTTTGCATCAAGAGCAATATCATTGCACGCACTTAGTTTAAGTGAATGTAAGTGAAAAAAAATCATCGCAATCAAAGGTTGGTCTGTTAAGCCAAAATTCTTTTTTTCTAATAATGAACGCCCATGTCTAATTAATGGATTAAAGACGTAAGTTATATAAAAAATAAAAATAAGTACTTTAAGATTCTTAAAACGCACTCCACGTATTTTATTTTTGCAGGACAATATCATAGTATATATATATATTCTATGTTATTGTTAATAACAACAAACTGTAATAATACGTACACTGTAAGTAACTATCACCTAGTAAACTTTCATAGAATATTCATCAGAATATTCTGATATGAAAGACAAAAAATTATTTAAATGACATCACGTAATAGTCGTTTGAAACAGAAACCTATTTTTTATTTGACTAACCATGAAATTCTGTAACCAAAAAAGTTTTTAATAAACACTTAATAGATGGAACACAATAGTGACGTCAATAGTCATTCCCATAAAATATCTATTGAAAAAAGTCGTATTTTTCAGTTGCTTAAAAGTTTTCTATTGGCTAAATAAAAAATATTATTGTTACGGCCACAAACTTGGATAAATCTTGGCGGAATTAAAGAAACCTTAATTGAGGCAACAATTATTTTTTATATTAAACTAACTATACAACATTTTTATTAAATATTTAACATTTAGCTAGTGGTTTCTAAAACTGAAGATAACACTTGATAAGAAGAGTCAGTAGGGACTCCAGACTTAGCCAAACTGTGAAAAGCTTCACGTATTTGCAGTTTTTCAGTTTCGATATACCGATCTAAATTATTGCATTGTAAATTTAAAATACCTACACAAAAATGTTTTATTCGTTGCAGGAGATTTTTGGTAATAAGAATTTTCAATAAAGAAATGAAGGTTACATTGAATTTAACGATTTACACTGGAATCGAATCGTCTCGATGACATTGCTACAATTGGTAGGTATTGTAAAATGCGGGTTGGAGACATGGGCTGACCGTCCGCATTACACTTTGGCTGGTCTGTAAATTAATTATAAATTAAAGTCATACATATACACACACACACACACACACACACACATACATTATTCATTTGTTTTTAAAATCTTTACTAATATTGTAAGGAGGAAACCTTTGTATTTTTGTATGTATGTATGTATGTTTGTAACGAAAAAACTCAATAAGTACTGGACCGATTTAAAAAATTCTTTCACCATTAGAATGCTGCATTAGCGCTGAGTAACATAGGCTATAAAAATAAAAAAATAATAAAAAAGTACACACGTGCGAAGCCGGGGCGGGCCGATAGTATTAAATAAGTTTAGTGTTTTTTTGTCACATTTGGAATAATGTTGCCTCAAAATATTGGATCTATGTATGACTCCTGCAGTTTTTATCGTACTTTCGTTAATTTTGATGTACTTTTGTACATAATTGTTCCAAATAAATAAATTTGATTTATTCATTTATTTTATTAACTTAGAATATCGCTAACTGGCCACCGAGGCGACTATTGGTGTTAAGTTTAGACGTTATGTGTTAACATAAAAAGTGTTTTACAAAATAAAACTAGACGATAATTATAGACGGTATCAGGCTCAGCGACATGCGATTTGTTGTTGTCGATTCGCCTCGCTTTTCCAGTTCCATTGTTTGCTGTTCAGGCTGGTCAGGCTCGCGTGTTCAAACCTGGTGGTATTTGAGTCCATGGCTTCGTGCCCGTTCGCCGTTAGCGCAGGTTTTATTGCGGTGCGGGCGTGCGCGCTAAGTGGACGCGCAAACTGCACGCGGCTAAGGAGATAGCTGGCTGTGGAATTTTACACAATAAACCAAGGATTCTGGTACACTGCAGTCTGCAACTTTACTACTGGCTTTTATGAATCTATATTCCCGTACGTTATTAATTCCTTCTACGAAAAATGTATTTTATTACATACTCGTAGCCCAACTCTGGGGAGTTAGCATAGGGACGTAGAGAATTAATCGGTATTTTCCCTAGTCCCTATTTTCTTAGGCTCCAGTCAGGAAGGAGGTATGGAATTACCGCCATGTAACTTGGGCCCACTAATCAAGGGCTTTTGTAGCCCAGTAAGGAGGATGCATGGGGTAAAAAGAAAAGAGGGAGCAGGGCATATCCCACTTAAAATGCAGTATCTTCCCAGCTCTTGCGGAAGCGACTCGGGACCACGAAAAGAAGGCATCAAGTACCCAGAATCCTGCGGTTGACCGCTAACCTAACTTTAGGAAAGTTTGAGCACTTCCCAGAGCGATGCTGTCGCCTAGGGCTTGCCAATAGATTTATATACAAACGACGACGACGAATTGACGACCTCCTTGGTGGAGTGGTTTGTACACCGGTTTTCATGGTGTCGCCATCTGTGAGGTCCCGGGTTCGATCCCCGGTTGGGTCAATTTAGAAATTATTGTTTTTCTAAATTGTCTCGAGTCTGGGTGTTTTCTTTGTATAATAAGTATGTATTTAAGTATTTTATGTATGTTTATCCGTTGTCTAGTAACCATTTAACGAGTTTCATAACGAAGCTTCTCTTGGGCTAGATAATTGGTGTGAGTGTAGGAAATTTTATTTATTTATTTATTATACAAACCAGCTGCGGACTGTAGTTGCTGTTTGCAGTTGCAGTCTGCAGCCGCCATTGGAGGTACGACTCCAATGGCGTCCGTTAGTCCTGTGTTTTTTGCGCGCATTTTTCGAAGATGTTTTCTATTATATCTGAATAAAAACTTTTCTATGGCCGGTTACAAACTCTTTCGTAAATAACTTTTTTCAAAAGTTACTTAGCCGCATCTAGACACGCGGTAGTGAGAACTGATTTTTTACTTTAGCAACAATTGGATACAGACCCCTGCTTCGTAGCTATCATTCAGTAAAATTTCAGTGGTGCCACTTTAGGTTTCCTTATTTTTGATTCAGCTGTTATCTGTATTGTGCCACGTACAGTCACGAGAATTAAAATGTTAACAATGGAACTTTTAACACAATCAAAAACGAGTCAAAAGTGTTTGTACTCGTTGCAGTACCATAAAATAAAAACTTTATAAATAAATAGATAAAAGGACTTCTAGGTGGAAAGATACGTCTGCGGTTTTATTTTATTTTCTAAAATATGTGTTATGATGAATATTAATGTGTTGAAATAATGGTGGATTATTAACCGTTAAGCGTTCCTGAACGTGCATGTGTTGGCAAATAAAACAAAGACTTTTCAAAGTCTCTCAAGCTGTCTGCGTCCGTCTTAGAAAACCCTACATCTTTACTGAGATACTCAAGGCGTTGTGGGGCATATATTTCTCACTTCTCATTTTTATTATCATGATACATATTTTTTTTTATATATATTTTTTTTTTATTTAAGGCACAATTACAGACAACAGATAGGAAGCATACTAAAATACACTTATGTACAGTTAATAAGGTATATCCGTGCCCAATTACAAAAGTGCTCAGCATTTACCTTTAACTTACCAAATAACAATAACCAAACTTTGCTTAACCTAATGTTAAGTTAAGCAAAGTTTGGTTATAATATTAGAAAAAAAAAATATTTACATAACTTACTAGAAAATTAGTTTGACACTGGCTATAAATGTGCTAACCGCACGCAGCCATCAAATAAAGAAAAAATATAGATAAAACGTTGTACCCGGGCATCGTACCCCGGACGTGGCGTTCAGCGGTGGGCATGCAACCAGGTAGCGGACCACCGCGTGGTTTATGGCAGCCCACGGTAGCTCGCACTTGTAGGCGAAGAGTTGTCCATTGTTGTCGACACGAAATCGTTCGGAAGTGTTGTTTGCGCCCATAAAAGTCGATAATCGTTGTTTCGGTGGAAACTTTACCGAGCTGTAGGGTAATGGCACCAGAGTTCGACACTTTAAGCCCGTTGGTCTAAATTAAATTGTTGCTAAAAACTAAAATCAGTTGTTGATTGACCCCTATTTTTTATAGTTACATAAAAAAAATCGATAACTGGATCCTGTCAATCACCAGTGTCACTAACTTAGTATATAAACTTAATCTATATACTACAATACAAATCCCTAGGCTCTGTTTGTTCACATGCAATTTTTTTTAAAAAATTTAGGATAAATATTCGTTTTATAACTCACTGACACCAATTCTATGATTTTTGAGTTTTTTGTCTGTCTGTCTGTCTGTCTGTATGTCCTTTTATAACTCAAGAACGGCTTGACCGATCTTGATGAAAATTTGTATGTAGTAACAACATGAGATTGTGCAAATGATAGGCGATAAAAAAAAATATTCACAAATTTTCGCACAGCGAAGCGGGTGGGTGACGGCTATAAACGTAATAATAATATAACGTAATAAGACTATAAACCTAAGACTATAAGACTATAAACCTAAAGATTTTAGAAAGTATGTAATTATTTTTAAATATAGTAACGTTAAAAGTTAAAATATTTTTTGTAGTTTTAGTAGATAACCACGATAATGGTTTCTAAAAAACACTTTTTTTTATATATCTGCCTGTATTAGATGAAAGAAGAAACTGTTGGAATTGCTGGCTATATACTTAAATATGAAATCGCGAGCAAAAGCTATTTACAAACAAATACGTATTTAGCATGTTTAACGTTTGCATTTTAAGACCTAAAGTTGTTAACGTCATTAAAAGTGTTGTTGTAATACTTAATACAAATTTAGATTTGTATCACTACGATAGGTGGTCTTGCATGCAACTATGATTAACTCTGATCGTAGTTTCTATCGTATTAATTAGCAAAAAATGTTGTAATTAAAGAGATACTAATACAAATGGATTCGTAAATGAACCACCCAGCGAGAGACGTGCGTGCATATGCTTCTTATAATGGGAATGACAAAAAGTGAGGCTTCAATAGAGAGCTCTTGTATGTTGCTATTATCCAAGATTGATAATAATATCAATTACAGACTAATGATACTATGTTTTTATGTTGTAAAAATATATTTTTAATAACTAATGCCTTATTGTTTTTTTGATCTTAACTCAGAAGATTTCGGTTTTTTTGTCTCAACTATTGTAACTGAAAATATTCTAAAATTACGCTGAGCGTATATTGGCTATTAGTCTGGTCAAACCTAAATATGTTTGAAAAATTATGAGACGACCTATTATGAGACGACCAACACCTCAGTCTCCCTGTGACCACGGACCCTGCAAAGGGTTCGAAACGTCAGAATAAACATTAATTAAAACTAATGTGTAAAATAAACGCGAGTAGATCCGTAAAAGTTGTTTCATTTCAATGTTTGGAAAAGACAAAGTGTTGGAAGAATTCCACGAGCGGGATTCGAACCCGCACCCCACGACATGCCGGGTCAGGTGCACTACCAACTATGCTATCGTGGCTCAATCCAACTCGCCGAAACCAATTAAGACTATCTGCTCTTACTCTGTAAGCCAAAAACCCCTATTCTATGTCGACAACTACGTCAATGTTTTTTTTTTTTTAATTTTTGCGTAAAATTGTGTAAAACCGTTATCATCAATGTACAACGTGTAACAGAGAGGTGTGGTCAAAATGAAAAGATCCGAAGCGTATCCGATCTAGATCTTGTATGCAGAGTTAAGAAGTCATGATTATCGGGCTTTAAAAATGTTATTTTATTTCATAATATTGTTGTTAAAACTTTATAACTCTTTTCCGATTATAAATAACAATTAAATATGTCAAAACTATTACGAAACTAAAAAATGGCGTCAAAAAATTCCTCCGCGTCGCTGTCGACTGGTAATGTACCCAAGAGACTGGCGGCATTGCCACGTTGTATGGCAATGCTTAGCCTCTGGCCAAGGTAAAAGCCAGCCCTTGGGTCATGGGTAGTGTCAACCAGCCGTTTGGAGATGTCAGTAAATAAAACATGAGCACTTGGACCCCATGGCCCGAGGGTTTCAACCCCAAACGGCTCAAAAATATAATTGCCGATAAGGTTATTATACTTTCACCGCTTGAGGTTTTCTGCAGCCGCAGCAGCAGCACCAGCACAGCACGCTGTGCTAGGAAGATGGGATGGAGCAAGAGTATCGACACAAGTTGCATCCCATACTAAAGGCCTACCCACCTTCCATGGAAATAAAGACATGCCGTCCGGTCGCTTGCCATCATCGTCATGATTATTAATTTTAATTGGTTATTCAACTTTTAATTAAATATTTCTATACTGACGTCACGTAAAATTCACAAGTCTCAGCCCTAGTAGTTTAGTAACCTCTGTGTACTAACATGTATGGACACTGTTGCTTGCTAGTGCGCGCCTGACGCGCATCACTTCGCTAATATAAATATTTAATTTACAATTGCACAACAAATTACAGCTAGTAATTATGTCTTTAGTAACAACACATACGAGAGCTAGATCTGATACGCATTGGATCTTTTCATTTTGACTACACCTCTTTGTTACACGTTGTATATGTATCAAAATTTTCGCTCAAAAGGAGGTTCCATACCCAATCGTAAATGTAAAGGTTTGTTCCAGAAAAAATAAAACCCTCTATTGGTGTTTAGTCTTTAATCTGGCAGAGCTTCGCCTTACAAAATGTTTCGCAGCAGAATGAGAACAAATAATGATTACAATTGGTTTTATAGAGAAGTCACAACCATAGACAAGGGAACAACCATAGACAGTGTATGATACTGTGTCAAAACTACTGATAAAGTCAATACAATGATAATGATGTTCAAAATGTAATGTAATTTATATGTAATCTATATAATCCTGTCATTATGTATTCAATATACGAATAATTATATTTATAATAATCCAATAAATTAACTCATTATTAATCAAATAAATCAATGATAATTATGCTGGCGCTAGTAGCGGATGTAACAGCTATGCTGCCTTCTTCATAGACCAGAAGCGGTGGCGGCATTAGTAGCGGATGCTAACAGGTTACAATAGCTAAATAAACATATCTATATCTATTCGGGGATAGACCATCAGCTATTTTAATCTATTAATTAAAATTGACACAAAAAATATTCTCTAAATCTTTAAAATATACACCCGCCCGTAGAAGACGTCAACAATGGAAAACGCGCGCGCGTGTCGGCTCCTATGATCGCCGCATTACATTCACTGCGTCCAAAACTCACCTTTTTCCAGACGGACACGTATCGCTTTGTGAGTTAGCGTTTATGACTTGACTAGATATCAAATTATTACCTTTTATTTGTTATTTAGGGTTAGAGTTTGAGGGCTTCATTTTGGGGTTCAGTTAAAAAACCCATTTGAAAAGCTTGCAGCGATGTTAGATGTTGAACCACGATTTGTCGCATTCATTGTGTGATTTGTATAGTGCCCGAGCTGTAACGTAAAATATAAAGCTAGAAGTATGTTAATTGAATTTATGTTGTAAGTAACGTATTAATGTTTTTCCCTTAATGATGACGTGATATCTTCTTATTATTTAATTGTGTAAAGCATGTACCCACATTATATGAAATATATCTTAAGAAGTAAGCTCGGCCTAGTTTTGATGCAAGCTATGTTTTCTATATACCTATTACAAAAAATGTTATCATTGTTTTAAGTCTCGTATATGTATTTTCTTGGTCAATAACGTATTATTATTATTATTCAATTAATGTAAAAAAATATATACGTCATATTGTTTTCTAAAGTTTACGCGAACACTACACATTGAAATGAAACAACTTTTACGGATTTTTACGGATCTACTCGCGTTTATTTTACACATTAGTTTTATTTATGTTTGTTAACAGAACGCACCTTATTAAAGTTAAATGAGAGTATACAAGCTACTAACTAATTATGAGACGACCAACACCTCAGTCTCCCTGTGACCACGGACCCCGCAAAGGGTTCGAAACGTCAGGATAAACATCAATTAAAACTAATGTGTAAAATAAACGCGAGTAGATCCGTAAAAGTTGTTTCATTTCAAAATACACGTCATTGTTAATTCTATTTTCTATTGTAATATTGATTTCAAAAGGTGAGATGTCAAATGATACACATCATATGCGACTACTGTAAGCCTCGTTCGTTTTGTTTTTCTTATAAAAAATTGAATACAGGCCACCTGCTTTTAATTACAATGAAATTCTATATTGTTTTATGGCGATAAAATCAGGTGTCCACATATGTACTTAATACTTAGTAGAGCTCTCAAGCTTATTAATAAATTGTAAATTGTATTATGTACTAACGTAGCTCCATAGTTCCATTGTTACTAACCATTATTAGTCTTTGGTACTTGAATAAATTCATAAATATCAATAACTACAAGACAATAAAACTAAATAACGAAATTTAACTAAATATATAATATTTTTTTTATATTGGCACGTCATAGTGACCACACCCTGTCTGATGGTAAGCAGCCGATGCAGTCCAAGATAATGAGAGCTCCTCACCGTGGAACAAGCACGGTAACAAGCGCACCCATTCACTTGGCTAGGTGCTTATTTATTTATTTAATTGGAAGTATTTTTTATGTACAAAATAAATATAAATTAACAAGATTACGAACTGAGAAAGCTAGGTATATGTTTATTATTCCATTATTTTAAAAAAGGTTAGATTTTGGTTCAAATGTATTCAAACTAGGATACACACATACATACATACATACATACATACATACATACATACATACATACATACATACATACATACATACATACATACATACATACATACATACATACATACATACATACATACATACATACATACATACATACATACATACATACATACATACATACATACATACATACATACATACATACATACATACATACATACATACATACATACATACATACATACATACATACATACATACATACATACATACATACATACATACATACAGAGCATCGAAATCACCAATTTTGAGCAAGTATACTCGCCATTGGTGACCCGACGTCACATTTAGCATAAACAAAGAAGGGTTTCGAGGTGGAATACTATTAGTTAACTCGTTGTAAAGTAGTACTGAGTTATAGTGAGAGTGCAACACATTTGTTGTTTGTTTAACCAAATAGTTTAAATGGCCATAAACAATTTGCGTATCGGCGCCGGCGACTCGGAACATGTACCACTTTATTGACATACCGTTACGGGGGTGCGCGACACCGACATATGTTCCACAGATACCGTTATCGGGTACACAACACGGTAGTAACGCGGTTATCAATAAAAAGCTTCGTCTGTTACTGCATTGTGAGGTGAGAGGTTCCATGTCAATATTTGCTATTGTTAAAACAAAGCTACTTTTAGAGTAAATTTTTTATTTTATTTATATATAAATTACACATGTCACGGTGTACGTTATTGAACTCCTCTGAAACGGCTCGACCGATTTTTATGAAATTTTATATGTATATTCGGTAGGTATTAGAATCGGACAACATCTATTTTTCATCCCCCTAAATGTTAAGGGTGGGTCCACCCCTTTTTTTGATTTTTGAAATTTTTCCAATACAAAATGATTTGTTTGTAGTGTTGTCATGGAAACTGTTAAAGCGATACGAAGTCCGCCGGGTCAGCTAGTATTTATATATAAATTATACATAAGACCAAAATAAATATGATGGCCTGTTTCATAACCCTGTTAGGGTGTACCAAATATTTTATATGTTACTTAAATAAAGTTACAATTACAAAATGTTTTTATTTTGTTTATATAATTTTAACGCAAATTTTGTTGCGAAACAAATTACAAAAACACAAATGTTGAAAAAGTTTCCACGAGCAGGATTTGAATCTGCACCCTTCTGACATACCGGGTCAGGTGCTCTTCCAATTGACCTATCGTGGTTCTAACCAGCCCGCCGAAGTTATTCAACACTATTTACTTCTTTTTATTTTATTTTTAAAACCAAAGGCGCCAATTCAATGTCAACAACTACCGTCGTTAACTGCTAAAATAGCAGCATGAAAAAGCAATAATGAATATGAAATATGTATTGTAAGTTACAATAATATTATTTTGAGAAGAAGCTTCTTAGTAGGACAGTGGCACCATGTGTAAATGTGTAAATGTGTAAATGTGTAAATGTTTAAATTAACTTAAATTAATTGTATAAAACTCGCACTTCGCACTTCAGCACCCTCTAGCGTTTTATAACTACGATTTGCATCACTCTGAGAATAGCGTTGTGCGTTACATTACTGATAATATAGATTTAGCTTTATTTTAATGTTATAAGATGTAGTGAAACTGTTTGCTGTTCCTTAATAAAATTAAAATAAAAAAAGTAAAAAATAGGCTTTAACAGGTGGCTAGACTTCTTGCCGGGAAAGTGAAGAGCCATGTCTGCGGTTTTAAAATTTGTGTCACGTCGAATATTAATGTGAAATAATGGTGGATTATTAACCGTTAAGTGTTCGTGAGTGTGCATGAGTGTTGGCAAATGAAACAAAACAGTGCAACGTCACTTTTCAAATTCTCTCAAGAAGTCCGCGCGAGGACTTAGTAAAGCCCCACATCTTTACTGAGACTCGAGGGGTTGGGGGGGTATATCATTTGTCACTTCCCATTTCTATTATCATTCATCATCATCATACAGGACGGAAATATTGTTTATTTATGCATTACTTGTAAGAAAAATTACTATGACACTGGCTAAATGTGCTAATAGCACAAAGCCATCAAGTAAAGAAAAAAGAAACCAGAGGTGGCTATGTTACAATTTATAACGAAATTCAACAGAATGTTGTTGAAGTGCTTTTACATTAATTAAAACAAATGTAGGTAAAATATATAAAATATATAAAAATTTATAAAAAAACCTTTATGAACTTATGAATATTTATGAAGTGAAAGTTTATGTTGAGGACAAAATGTTATGGTTATAGCATTACCTGCCTTTAAATGAATGTTATGGTTTTATAATAAAAATATAATGCGCAAGAAATCACTGTTACGTGTTTAACTGGTGTTTTGTTTTATTATTGTAACACAATGGCGAAAGAAAGAAATATTTTTCTCCATTTTTCTTGCAGCTTCTCTGTACAAATATCTTGACCAGGACAAGAGTTTGCGTGACATTAACATTGAAATTGAATTTGCATTATTGTTTTCTGACATCTCCTTAGTAGTTGAGGATTCCGGGTGAAGTGCGCTTCCACCTTCTGCTTTATCGTCACTTGACATGGTGAGATGAAGTGCGTGATGAGTGCTTGCCCAAAAGGTATAAAAAAATAATTAAAAATACATTTTTGTGTTATTTATTTTTCGCAATATAATTTGTTTTTTACAAAACTTTCCATTTTGCCAACTTACATAAATATGAATTCGTAATTTAAATCCATTTATTATTTATCTATAATTTTATTTAATTATATTTTATGTTAGGCACTAGCGAATCGTACTAGCTTTTAGTCAAACAATCGTAGCTGTATAAAATTATAAAAACAAGCGTTTCTTATTTGAATTCTACATTCTAAATATTTATCTAAGTGCAACTACCATCTGTTATCATAGAATATAAATAGCCTTCAATTGTATATAGTAACATGATTTGCGTATGTATCACATAGCATATTGTAAATTACTAATAATAATAGCCTAATGCTATCTAAAAGAGATACGGTGAATAGTAACTACCATAAATTTAATAACATAAACGGTTATAAATGGCACTGGAAAATGTATGGAAAATAAGCTAGGTAAAATCGTGTAAGGTCAATACGATGATAGTTATTGCACATTCACGATCGATGCGCAAATGCATGTCTACTTGTATAGGTTTTAGTTATTATTTATGGTGTATGGACATGAGATTAATATTCAAGAAACGTAGTGAATTGTTGTTTCTACGAGTACAACAATCACCGAGTAATTTTTAAAAGGTAGGTAGAAGGTTAGGTAACATATTTTTCATTTTATTATATATATCATTTATTATTATTATTTTGTTAATAAGGCTATGGGTGCCTGGAGACTCGCTTGCCCGAAATCAGATACACCCGACAATCCATCTTCCCAGAGACGGTGGGATGAGCCGCTCTGCAGAGTAGTACTGAATAATTTACTTGTCACGTCTGCTACTACTGCGGAGCGTGCGCGCCTGCTGGCTGTGGGCAAGTGGGAGTCGGGTCTTTGGCTTCATGCACTACCGTCGTTGAACTTAGGTACTTTGTTCGACGACACTACTTTCCGCCTCGCTGCTGTCCTGCGTCTAGGAGCTCCGTGTTGTTCCCCCCATCGCTGTCACTGTGGCGAAGTTGTCAACGGCCTCGGACTCCACGGCCTGTCTTGCAGCCGAAGTGCGGGCCGCTTAGCCCGGCACGCGAACATTAATGACATCATCCGACGAGCTCTTGTCACCGTCGGCGTTCCAGCTGTATTTTTTTTTTATTTTTTTTTTTAAATACTTGTCCCCCGACGTGGGTCAAGTCGGAGATATTGCACATCCTATTCTATACTCCAATTCCTTGCCACGATTGTGGCCTATCTACTGCTTTTATCCTATTCTAATCTTATATAATATTTGCCCTATCTCTTATTCTCTATTCCTTATTTCTATCTTATACAATTTTAACACACATACTTTATAAATTATATTGCTGTCATATTATAATGCACTTAATTATATTGTGTATTATATTACACTTAGTACATCTTATTTAGTTACATTATATTAGTAATTTTGACCATTTTTATAAGACCTACTTGCTTTCAACTTTGTTAATCCTAGTATACTAATAAGTTACAACTTTATACCGGTGAAAACATTGGTTTAAAGCTAAGTCTTATTTCTCTTGATCACTTTTGAAGCAATGCTAACGCAAAGCTCCAAAAATGACGGCCTAATGTGCTTATTACCTATTATCTTAGCAATATTTTCCCTATTTACATTCATACCTATCTTTCTTTCATATTTCATTCTTTCATACTCGTGGACTGGGCATTCCGTTATTGCATGCAGAACAGTCTCCTCCTGTTCGGGGTCACAGATGCACGATGGGTTGTCCTTGCACTTGAAGCGATTCAAGTACGAGGAGAACCCACCGTGCCCCGTCATTACCTGCGTTAACTGCGTTCCAGCTGTATTAGAACCCAATGGTTTGGCACGCGACGATGGCAAGCGACCGGACGGCATGTCTTTATTTCCTTGGAAGGTGGGTAGGCTAGTATGGGATGCAACTTGTGTCGATACTCTTACGCCATCCCTCATGTTTTGTTTAATGACATCTCCAAACGGCTGGTTGACACTTCCCATGACCCAAGGGCTGGCTTTTACCTTGGCCAGAGGCTAAGCATTGCCATACAACGTGGCAATGCCGCCAGTCTCTTGGGTACATTACCAGTCGACAGCGACGCGGAGGAATTTTTTGACGCCATATTTTAGTTTCGCAATAGTTTTAGTTACTTTAGGTTATTATATTATTGTGAATCAACAAATTATGAAGTTTAAAGTTTAAGTAATTGTCTTATTGGTTATTAGAATAAATACGATAAATATTATTCTCCTCGCACTACAATAAACCTCGGGGGCGCCTCGGTCCAATACCCGAAGGTCCCGGTTTCAAATCTCTGGTCGAGCAAAGTGTGTTTCGAATTTTTCGATGCATATTAGGTAGCCCGGGTTTGTGATCACCAACCCGCATTTGGCAAGTGTGGTGATCAAGCCCATGTCCATCAATTGTAGCGATGACTTGATTTCATTGATGGAGGTCTTTGCCCAGCAGTGGGACAGTCAAAGGCTATTTAACTTGTACTTCTTCTTACTACAATAAAATAGAATGCTCACTCAGCACATGCGTTTTTCCTTCGTACAACACGGGGTCCTTTTAAACGAGTTGTTAAGAAGCAACGTGAGGACGGCTGGTGAGCCAGAATCCTGGTCCACCTGTTGTCCTCGCATCTGGATCCGGCTTCTGCTTAACACCAGGTAGATCGGAGTCATATGCCAACTCATTTTCATAAAGAAAAAATTACAGTCTGCTGTACAGGCTGCACAAGCCTGCACAGCAGACTACCACGAACTGTCAAATTTCCTCAATATATATTGTTTTCTAAAGTTTACGCGAACACTACACATTGAAATGAAACAACTTTTACGGATCTACTCGCGTTT
The DNA here is from genome assembly GCA_949315975.1 of Eudonia truncicolella. Classification (NCBI taxonomy): domain Eukaryota; kingdom Metazoa; phylum Arthropoda; class Insecta; order Lepidoptera; family Crambidae; genus Eudonia; species Eudonia truncicolella. Next base: position 940,129 of record OX438848.1, on the reverse strand, counting down.
ATTTTATACATTAGTTTTAATTGATGTTTATACTGACGTTACGAACCCTTTGCAGGGTCCGTGGTCACAGGGAGACTGAGGTGTTGGTCGTCGTCTCATAATTAGTTAGTAGCTTGTATACCCTCATTTAAATTTAATCAGGTGCGTTCCTTTTTACGCAGAAAGAGCTTACGGTATCTTTTGGTCTGGCAGTATGGTGTTGGGGGTGGGATTTCATATTTTGTATGATGGGATCCCAGGCTGGTGGTAGATTCCAACCATATTCTCTTAACATTAATTAAAAGTAATGTATAAAATGAACGCGAGTAAATCCGTAAAAGTTTAATTCTCAATAGACTTTCAATTTTACGCCTATGACATACGGTTTAGCATTTATTAAAGAAGTTTGTCAGTTTTGGATAGGTTAATGTGCTGGCGTATGTTCTGTAATGGCCGGTAAGCTATAGCGTCGAAAAAAAGTAAAAATACGATCGCGTTTAAAAATCGTCGTCCCAAACATTTCACGCGCCTTATCCGTCGGATCAGGCTTTGATCCCGGCGTTATCTGCCGATCTTACCGACTTCCGTGTGAGAGGCGCCTGGCACTTTTAAAAGACAATTAAAATTTTTGGTGCCGGAAAATTGAGGTCATATAATGTTCCAAATTGTCTCTGATTCTTTGTTTCGTTCTACGCTTCGCTGTGGTCTCAGCTAAAGTAAGCTGAAGGTCTCGGCTGAAAGTAGAAGCGCACTTTACCCGGCATCCTCAACCATGTGGGACTGGCTATCTGGTCATCATCATCAGCGCATTTTTATGTCCCCAAGGCTGGGGCACGAGCCTTCCCTATAGAACGGGCTATAAACCACCAGTGCGGAGTTGTTAACGACTGCTATTGCAGCCGGGACCAACGGCTTTACGTGCCTTCTGACGCACAACGGAGCTGGAGATAAATTTTTGGTCACCCATACCCATCGTGCCCCAGTAGTGGGGACGAAAAAATGAGCTGATGATGATGATGATCATACGATGCGAAAGTAGGGAAACTTGCTTAACCTTAGCCATCGAAGGCTGAGCGTTAACCGCTGCGATATCGAATTACATCTAATTTATAAGTATCATAAACGTCCAAATCATTATCATCAAAATATTCATCATCAATTTTTTTTTGTAAACGCATTTTTATCAGTGCGTTGTTATGCAGACCTGTTAACCCATCTTTTTCGCATTTATCCGTTCAAATTTTTTATTTTTTTTAGTTTCTGCGCCAGATTTGTACGTATCAGTGTTCTTGCAGCATTATCAGAAACTTAGATATTTTTTTTAGTCATTAAGAAAGCTACAAATGAAATTTATTTAATACGGTTTCGAGTTTCCTAACAACTTATTACTTAGTTTATTTACTTTGATGTTACTTTCAATTACTTTGTTGGATATTGTTTTCTAAAGTTTACGCGAACACTACACATTGAAATTAAACAACTTATACGGGTTACCTCGATTTAGGAACTAATTCGTCAAGCAGAAAGAAAGTTCCAATTGGTCAAGTGTGTTTTTACCGCGAGTTTTTGTTCTGATTTGTCAAGCAATGCAAAAGTAACAATTAGTCAAGTCCCAATTTTGTTTCGATTTGCCAAGCCTTATTTTTACTTCAACTGGTCAAGCCAATAAAAAGTTCTGAATTGTCAAATGTTTTTTTTTTACTTAAACACGTTTTTCACGTGACCTACGGGAGTAGGGCAGCTAGTATTTCTGTTGTCTAATAAAAAAAAATAACAATAAATAATTATATGACCAAGTAAATGTACAACATTTGACAATTCAGAACTTTTTATTGGCTTGACCAGTTGAAACAAAAATAAGGCTTGGCAAATCGAAACAAAATTGGGACTTGACTAATTGTTACTTTTGCATTGCTTGACAAATCAGAACAAAAACACGCGGTAAAAACACACTTGACCAATTGGAACTTTCTTTCTGCTTGACGAATTAGTTCCTAAACCATTACCTCGCGTTTATTTTACACATTATTATTATATTATTATAATATTGTAGAGTATTTAGGAATAAATGTTATCTGAATACATTTCAGTGTTTTTGCCATATTTTTACGTGACGTGTGCATGAATTAGATCATCAACGCGCAGAACGTAAACACGGGTAGGTATGTTCAATGCCTAACAAAGTGATTTAAAGTAACATCAAAGTAAATAAACTAATATGTTTAGGAAACTCGAAACCCCACGCTGTAAAGTGATGTTAAATAAATTTTATTTGTAGCCTTTTTAATAACTCAAAAAAAAAAATCTTAGTTTCTGATAATACTGCAAGAACACTGATTCGTACAAGACTGGCGCCTTAACAAAACACGAGTAGCTATGAAAATTTCGTTAAATCAGAAAAGTAATGACAAATTCACACTAACGTTGACTTATAATAGCAAGAAAACTATTGAGCAGTAAGTAATATGGATCTAAAGTGCGATCTATCGAATCATATAATGACGATGACAGCATTGGTGTGGTCCACGACTTGAAGCTCAAATAGCAAGTTCCTCATTAGATAACAATTCCGGGTGAAGCGCGCTACCATCTTTAACCTTCTCACCACTAGATGAGATCAAGTTTTTTTTTTTTTTTTTTTATACTTAGCACGGCAAATGACTCCACACCACCTGATGTTAAGTGGAAATGGAGTCCAGACGCGAAGACAACTGGTGCAGCGTGAAAACAACGCAGCATCAGTCAACCTCACTCTGCCGGCCCACAAATTACGGTCGGTTACTACTTTACTGTGTGAAAATAAAAGCAAACATCTATAAACCAAGTTAATTGAACTCACTTTCGACACAAAATATCCTCTACAATTTATAATCAAAGCGAGGCCCAACGAACGTATAGAAAAAAACAAAAAGAAAAAAAAAGAAAAATATAGAAAACGAAAGCGGATTGGACAAAATGTGAACCGGTACAGTATAATAATATAAAACATCCCTTTATCGGGTGCGTAAATTCTGTCGATTACAACAGGCCGGGCAGGGGCTTTGCCTCGCTCAGTCGAGTGAGATTAAAAGTTAGACAAGTGTGAGTTGCGCGCGAGTACCCGTAGTTATTGAGAACGAGTCGACAGATTTAATGTACATTTTGAAAATGGAAAGTATTTTTAACAATTAAGTACGTTAAGGAATTTAAAACCTATATTGATTCTTTCGGTAGATGAATGTGAATGTTTTTACTATTTCAAAATTAGAATTCATGTATGTTTATGCTTATGCTTATGTTTTTTTCTTTAACCTTATTTTCTTATCATTTTAATGAACCACTGAAATAATATGTTTCAACAGATCTCTGGTATATACTAAATACGATTAATTTCAATGTGTTGTGCCTTCTATACAATTTGTACAACATTATAATGTAATACGAAGACAAGATAATAGACTACGAAGTTTAGTTGTATAGTTGTTTGATAATTGTAAAAGGATGCAACATTTTACTTTTCATTTCATTCAATAATGCATCATTAATTAACGAGAGTAAGTTAATATTAATGATGAGCTGCTGGGACCCATAGAAGGGATTGGCCAGAACTAACTTAAGATAGAAACAAGTAGATAGGGCGAAGAGAGTGATAATAATAAATACTGTGGTGGTATGTATGCAGATAAAGTAATGTCTGATAGATATATAGATCGATGACTGTAGCTCATAAACAAAAACAAACCATAATAATTCGTTACGTGGACCCAATAATATTAAGTGTCACCCTAAAGATACTGTCTGTCGTATGCCACGAAGGTTGTCTGGAAGAGATAAGCGATAAGACCGCCTTTGCCTACTATTATTTTAAAATTTCCTGTTATTTGTTTTGTGTATAATTGTGTAGGCAATAAAGTGTTTATCTATCTATCTAAAGATACGTTCCGATTCGCACTTAACTTGCAAATCTTACACCTGGCATGTAAGTATAGACGGACGCCTGCACGTCAATCTAAAATCCATCAATCAATAAATTTTCAACCATATGCCATAACAATAAAGTGCAAAGTCTATTGAAGACATTTGACACATTGTGTAAGTCTGACGTACAGGCGTGTGTACCTAGTCTTATGAAGTACAAAAAATCCGCCAAACGAAAGGAGCTTATGCTTACCCGAGGACCCCTAAATAAAGGCTCGCTTTGCCACTGGCGCCGTCCAGAGATAAGGCCGGATTTTTTCCGACATTTCTTTTGATTTTTTTTCATACGTCCACGTTATAGGTCTTTTATGGGGACACTCGATAACGCGGGCCCGAGATTAGGTGCTTTAACGATGCCCGTAACCCGTTCGCCGTTTGAGTAATCAACGCTTTTGTTTTGTTTCAATATAGGTAGGTATATAAATTTGCGATACTCTATGAAAGATATTAAAAAAAATACTCTCCTTTTTCCATAGACAAATTTATTAACAACATATTTGAGAGCAAGGGGCAGACCTAAAGAGTATAGGTAAATGAGGCCAACTTTGGGCACAGTATATATATATAGCTTAGCTTATATATATATATATATATGTATATATACTGTGCTTTGGGTGTGTGAATGGAAAAATATATTACTGTTCCATAGTTTTCTGTTTGATAGTACCTATCACAATTTTCGCAATGTGACTGCGAAATAATATTGTGCAGTACACAAGTGACGTTCGTATTTACATTGAATTATACATAACGGACGACATAGGGTAGCGTCACATAATATACAATTTATATAAATATCACTGCATCATACACAAATACAAAAGAAAACGATGCAAATGGGAAAAGCCATTTGACTATTTAAGGCGTTTACTATTAGCATTGTTTATTTTGTTGTTTTTTAGTTTTAGTGTCACTGTTATTTTTTATGACTATTGATTGCGTGTGTGTTTGGTGAAGAATCGAACAAACTGATTATCTTTCTATTTGTCATAATAAACTTTTTCGTGAAATATCCTAATCTCAGAAAAAACATAAACTCCTCTTTTTTGAACTCTTAATCCATCGGTTGCAACAACCGTTTGGATAGATGGCGCTAGTGCCTGCTTAAAAAGCACTCAAAAACATTAAAATAGCAGTGACAAAATTCAGCGCTTACGTCAGCCTTCCCGGTAGCATAGCGGTCAGTGCAGCCGCCCGGATTGCGGAAGACCCAGGTTCGATTCTGGCTGGGACGGGTGGGCGTTTAATTTTTTTCACTGTATTTTATAAAATTTTATGAATATCTTAATGTGTATAATAATTAAAAGAGACAGTCACGGCACAACAGACGCTTTAAAAGAATTTCGCCTTAAACTTGAAAATATTTAGCCAATAACATCTCAAAAATGTTTTCGTATCACCTCCACCCATCACAATTTGCCACAAGCGAGACGCCCTCTTTGACAGCTGTCAAATTAATCTGACATCTTCATTGCCGCCAACTTTTTCTCCCGTCTATTTTGACCAGCGACAATGGCCGCTTTTTTTGCCAAATATTTCTTCTGTGAGGTGACGAATCGCCGAAATATTTTCGTTATCTTTGTTTAAAGCTCGGCGCCTTCGTGCTGCAATAAATATTAGTCAAGTTGACGTGACGAGCGTTACTCACGAATTTAATTGTTAAAATTTCTAACAACAATGAACCTTTAGATTAGAGAAACAAAGGATTTTATAGACTCGTGTAATTTTAAAGTATAATTACAATTACCTATGGAGTAATTAGATATCTATATCCTTTAAATACAATCGACATCATTGCTGAGATGTTCTCGAAATATTTACACAAAGTAAGATTGAAATTTTTAGTTTTTACTTTGGTTCACGAATAAACCAATTCTGTAATCGTAAAATCAGCCGTTCCATACATTTTGACAGAGTTAGGTATTACGTAGTCAGCTGATACTTTTTTACAATTTTGTAGTTGGTCCCTTTGTAAAAGTTTTCCTAAATGATAATAATTGAAAAATAAGGGTGTATGTATAAGCAAATCATTGGTATTCTACTTTACTCGTATCCTAAAGTAGACGTGCTGCCACAAGGAAAGCTTGTGGTACCGATTAATATGCGCTGTAAAGGCTATCTCCAGCCAACAGTTATCATTTCAAAACTAAAAAATCACGATGCAACTGCAAAATGGTTCTTTTACAATTAAACCTTATTTGTAGTCTGACTGCAGCATTTCGTTTCTGTTAATTCCGCAAGCGATTTTACATAAAAGCTAGAGTTATATTGATTTTTAAAAGGTAAACGGGATGGGTTACCAAATTATGTCAATTTTGATTAGCAGGTATCCCTATTGTAATATATAAAAAAACACATTTAAACACAAGTTTACACATGACATGGAAAGGTGAGCTTATATCTATAATATATTGCTTCCAGCCAACCTTAGCTGTGGTGAGGAAAGAAAGTTTGCGGGAAAAATTCTTCGATACCTATCCACCATACCACATTGGTGGTGGTGGTGGGTTATAGCTTGATGATCACATGTGTTATTTTTTCTTGTTCCAGAGTCCGGTGATGGGACTCTTAAAGGCTAATGATGATAAAAAATATAAAATAATAAATCAGATAGATAAAACTCTTTATTGCACACACACATAAAAGTAAAAACAAACAATGAAATTTTTATATAGGGGTAGGCAAAGGCGGTCTTATGGCTTAAAGCGATCTCTTCCAGACAACTTTTGAGGTATAGGACAACTTAAAAGAAAAATAAAAGGCTGTAGTGCACTAGTATAAAGCAAAATAATAATTTCATAATATATAATATATAATTTCATAACCAGCTTTACTCTTTATTCAGGCCAAATTCGATGTAGAATGTATTTAAACAAATTATTCACTATTTTTAATGCAAATATTTACTTTCTGATTTATATTGGTTTTGAGACAGAGTGACCACGAATAATGGTGCTTTCTCAAGAAACTCTAAAAACCTGACTGATGATTGGTGGTTTATGGCCCGTTCTTCCTATCCATCCACTAAAAGGCTCGTGACATAAAATGAACTGGGGGCCTACCGCCTAACTTTATCGCTATCGCTCTCGCTATCGCGCTCTATAGTTTATGGCGTAATCTAGTCATTTCGAAAGCGATACAAAAGCAATATCGAAAGCTTTAGTTAGGTTATAGCTTTCGATATTGCTTTCATATCGATTTCGAAATGACAAGATGACGTCGTAAATTATAGAGCGCGATAGCGAGAGCGATGGCGATAGAGTTAGGCGGTCGGGGGGCTGATGATGATTCCACTTCGAATATACGTATATATTCGTACATATACACTCTCACATAATTTTCCCAATAAGGGGTAGACAATACAAGAGTATTAACATTCTGAGCAAATATTATTATTAAATTACTACAATTACTATGAAATGTTTGGACGATTCAAAAGAACTTACTTTCAAGTTTATTTGAATACAAAAAACAATTACTTTGACTTTGACACACTATTATATTAAGGGAAATAATTTATTTGTATTACAAAATAGATATTTGGTCAGCAAAATTATACAATTGGTCAGCATAAGAAATCCTTACTTTTGGTTGGAAGCGCAGCGTAGCGAGGGCCAGTCACGGAAGGGGGGAGCGGCATAAGACTGCTGTTCAGAATGATATAAGTTGCAGCCTGATTTAGAAATACTTGCTGACCATGAGTTGCTACCTAACTAGCTTTTTTGCTGCCCAATTAGCATTTTTTTGATAACAAAAATACGAATACTTTGCTACCGTTATATGTTATTGGTGTTATTGTTAATAATAACATTAAATGTCGTTTTATAAGATAATTTCTAATATTTTCGTGATTAGGACGACACAGTCAGTCAAACACAATTGAGTTTCTCTGTAAGAAAAGATTTATTGGTTATTTTATATTACATGAACTAAAAGTGTGTAAGTATTTACTTAGTACTTTACAAAAACTTACATACCTGTAAGAAAAGAAACGACATTTAATGTTATTATTAACAATGTAAGTTCCTAAATCACAATTAGAATACTTTATCAATGGAATTAATAAGGTTATGTTTTCCATAGCTTAAAAACTTCATTCGTCATGTTACTGTCAGTGCGCGTTCGATGACGTATGATGCGCGGGCAAATTCAAATTAAAGAAAATTATATTTTTTCTTTACATTAATATTAGTGTGCTTGACGCCACATTTAGTATAGGTAATCAAGGTAGGGCTTCGGTGAAACAAATAAGTGACAGGTTGGCAACCGATCGCCTGATGTGCGAGTATCTTGCAACCCTTGAACATCTTATATGGCCTGAGTGTAGCCAAAAAATAAGACGACCCAGAAGGCAAGCTCGTTCCACGCTCGAGCAACTCACACATAGACCCCTTGCACGGACACGGATCTCGGAACAGCTCGAGCGCATCTGTTGCGAGATTCCGTGTCCGTGTGAGGTTGTCTATGTGTGCGTTGCTCGAGCGCGTTTGTGAAGCTTACCTTTTGCAGTCTTGTAATTTTGTGGTATAGTAAAGAAAATGATAAGGTCACGTGAACCGTACTTTTTGCACCCAGAATTCAAGGGTTGTCACTCACTCCTTAAAACAGCCTCGAGTGATGTCATCGTAAATCGTAACCGGACTCTCCTGGACGCGCGGGCTGTGACGATTTATCGACATATCCGCAAACACAAAAAGGACTTTGCTACTTCAGTGTTAAAGTGTATTTTTATTAGTGTATTAACTAGCTTTGTTTTGAAAAAAGTTGTAGGCGCCGGTCGTTTTGTCGCCAGCGCGACGTCCCGCCGTTGACATCCGGTGTGGAGAGAGAGAAAAAAACAAAAAAAAGACAGAAAAAATTTTTTTTTTTCCTCATGTCTGGACCTCTTTAGGTCAGTGACCAAGGCGTTAATGTACGGTCCCGTGTACGGAACCTCGATGATTTATAGCGCGCTGGCTGCTGGATGGAGGCCCATTTTTTTCGGAAGTCGTATACTGGATGTGGGCGATGGAGTCCTTGTTTTTTCGGCGTAGTTCCTCTGTGGTGTCTAGAGTAAGCGTTATAAGATTTTTATGTATGAAATACCTACTAAATTACTTCTAGCTGTTACATCAACGCATCAAACTCTTTTTTCCAATACCTTGTATGTGCCAGTATATCCTACATGTATTAAACGAGCATGTGTATAATTTTAACTAAAACGCAATAAACTTAAAAAATATATTCAATTAATACTACGTGTACCGTATGTTAAAATAAGAATGAAGGTAATCAATGATACACGAATGAATTAATATGTTTAAATATATATTTTGAAAAAAAAAACAAACAAATTATATATTTTTATGTATATTTAATTAAAGTTATAAGGAGCGTCAATTTATGTTGCATTATATTTGTTCTTACGTTTCGAATCCTTCGCAGGGTCGGTAGTAAGAAGATGAGTAGTGTTCGCGCTAAGATTAGAATACTGTTTCAATTTACCATTACGAGTTATGGACCTTCAATGAACAACCTTACTCTTTCCCCAAAGGCTGGCGACGCACCTGCGATTTCTCTGGGTTGCGGGTGTACTGTGTAGGTATTTGGGTGGCGAAGGTCACGTCACACATAACCACAAATTGACAGTTGTTGTTTTTATTTGTTTATACTCAATTGGGAGTTTTGGTATTTTTGCCAACATTTGTGTTTTTTTCTTTTTTTCTGTCTCTCTTTTGTTTCGAATGTATTTGTATTGTATGTGTTTGGAGTGTTTGTATTTGTGTCTGTATATGGTTTTTCCTAATTGTTAAACTGGGAGAAACTATAAGACATAAATTTCATAAATTTCATGTATAAGTAAGTAAATGTTTGTATGTTTTTTATTATTATGTTCTGCACCGCGCGTCGGCGGCGGCAGGCTCCGCCAGAATATCAGGGTTGTTGTTGTTTTTATTTTTATGTATATTAGTGTGTGGTCAATAAATGTTTATCTCTCTCTCTCTCTCTCTCTCTCTCTCTCTCTCATACTACTCATTTATCCATCACCTTTCATTCCGAGCAGTGAGTGTTCTACTTTTTTATATCTATCTTACATTACTTTACATTTCCCATGTTTAGGGGCGGCTTTGGTTTTAGCATTACTTAATTTATAATAAACTTATATCTATTACACTAGTTATATAAAACTTAAAATAAATTTTTAACTTACTGTTTTATATTGTGAATATATAATAAAGCCAGTGAATATAGCCTGACTCCTTTGGCACCGCCTACATTAAAAATAATATTACATAAAATCCTACTAAGTGGATTTTTTTTATTTATTTAAATTGCGGTTTAGTTAGGGTATTGACCAGTGTTGGACACTTACTAGTGTTAGTGTTTTTTTTCCTATAATCATTAAAAATAGAGGTCAGCAACTGATTTTATTTTTTACCAACAATTGAACACAAACAGCAGCTTCCCGGCTATCAACCCGCCAAATTTCAATGATAATCTATGTTACTTTGGCGAAGAAAGTTGTGTCGAAGTCTGGGCTTGAATAGTCGAACACATTGACAACAAGGTACTAACTAGTAATTGACAATGTGGCCTGACGCCTGAGCAAACCCTATGGTCCAGTTAGTCCACGCTAAGCATGTGGTAGCGGCTACCTGTCCAGTGGTGATCCCTCATCGGCTGACACCGGCCGACGTCACCTCACGTCGGATTATCAGGCCGAGGATTAGGCGAGTTGGGAACACACCGAGATATGAGATGGTGACATTAATTATTTTGGAATTAAAAACAATTTATTAACCACTATCACTTTACCTGCGACTTCGCCCACGTGGTTTGAGATTTTGAAAAGCACTGTTTTTATCAAAATAAAATGTAGCCTATGTTACCCACAGGGTATATAACATTCTCTAAGTGAGAGTATTTTTAGAATTATACCCTACTGGTCCAGAGGTAAGCCCCGACATACAAACAAACAAACAAACAAACAAACAAACAAACAAACAAACAAACAAACAAACAAACAAACAAACAAACAAACAAACAAACAAACAAGCAAACAAGTCACAAACTCTACCTATTTATTAATAGTACCTATAGAAGAAGAAGACAGGGAAAGTCAAGCTGAGGACAGGGCGCTATGGCGCTCATTAGGGGAGGCCTATGTCCAGCAGTGGACTAAGATAGGCCGATGATGATGATGCTGATAGAAGAAGAATTCGTTTTGAAGTTTTATATTTTTCAAACCAAGCTATTTCGAAAAGCACTTAAAAAAACTTACTTACAGAAACTTTAGATAGTAATTTGCATAGAAAAGAAAATGATGACAAATCACAGACCTAATGTCTAGGTCTGTGAGACAAATAAAGATAATCTTTGAACCCTCTAAGGACAAGTTATGTAGCTAAATGAAAATTGTTAGGAAATCTGTAAAAAAGACGGATAGACTGTGGGAAAAATGATATGGCAATGAAAGGAGTTAATGTCGAAATGATGGCTGATTGAGGAGAACAGAAAAAGGAAACATGTTGCTCCGACCCCGAATATCTCTGTAACAGTGTTTAAAGTCTCCCACCAGCCACGCTAGGGTATAATAAAATACTATTTATTACAAAAATAAACTTTCATAAAAACTAAATCGTTACCACACTTAAAACCGACTACGACACGAGGAGCTCGACGGGGCGCAGTGGTTAACACGCCCGGTCTGTGTGTGCTGAGGTTAAGCAACTTTCGCAAAGGCCTGTCATCGGATGGGTGACCAAAACTTTATCATCTCGAGCTCCTCCGTGCTTCGGAAGGCACGTAAAGCCGTTGGTCCCGGCTGCATTAGCAGTCGTTAACAACCACCAATCCGCACTGAGCCCTCGTAGTGGTTTATGGCCCGTTCTCCCTATCCATCCATAGCGAAGGCTCGTGATCCAGCAGTGGGGACATAAAATGAGCTAATGATGATGACTTAACAGCATCATGTTGTGCCACAATAGACATAACAGTTACGCAATATTTAACTATTATCCTAATTTGAATCATAAGCTCAGTGTACCAAAGGCTTTACTGCAAGAAAAAAAATCAACAACATAAAAACAAGTTTTGACAGGGCAACGCTACTGTAGAAAGGTTTTATGATCCACGGTGCTTGGGACAAGAAATAATGGAATTTAGAAAAAAACAGTAGCAAACTTGACTTTATTAAACAACAACCATTTAAATAGCTTTACACGAATTATTATGTACTTTGTAACGATTAAATACATATTTAAATTTTAAAAAAAACCACTTTATTTCCCATAACAACAACTGAATTGTTTTATGGTTAGTTAAAGTTAAAATTACGACATATTAAGACAATTTTATTTATTTGTTTATTAATTTATAATTTATGTACAGACAAACAAACAGAAGGGAGAACATAGTAAGAATAGATAAGTACAAAGGCGCTGCTTATTTCACATTGAAATTTCTTCCAGCTATAAAAAGTGTGCACAAATCAAAAAGAGTGTTTAAGGATAAACATACGCGTCTAAACATACAAATTACAAAAACACAAATGTTGAAAAAATTTCCACGAGCAGGTACCTGCACCCTTCTGACATACCGGGTCAGGTGCTCTTCCAATTGAGCTATCGTGGTTCTAACCAGCCCGCTGAAATTATTCAACAGTATTTACTTTTTACTTTGAAAGCCAAAGGTACCCATTCAATGTCAACAACTACCGTCATTAACACGCGATCATAATATTCTGTAAAAGTAAATAGTGTTGAATAATTTCGGCGGGCTGGTTAGAACCACGATAGCTCAATTGGAAGAGCACCTGACCCGGTATGTCAGAAGGGTGCAGGTTCAAATCCTGCTAGTGGAATTTTTTTCAACATTTGTGTTTTTGTAATTTGTTTCGCAACAAAATTTGCGTTAAAATTTTATAAACAAAACAAAAACATTTTATAAATAGCTTGCCTACTTCTTAACTGATCTTTAGTATTTGTAAAAAGCGAGCGCAACTTTCGTACCAAAAGGAAGAAAAACTTGCAGGCTAAGTACCTGCAAGTAAAAACTTGCGACTCACTTCGGCGACATGCATAACCCAGGACAAGTTAGAATCTATAATGACTCCTAGATTCTTGACTTTGTCAGTGTAAGGAATCAGTACGCTATCGAAAACCACACTTGAAATCACGGCAGAGTTGATGCTGATGCGCATTCCCTTACTACCAATCACAATGGCCTCCGATTTGTTGGGATTTACCAAAAGGCCAAATGAGAGCCCAAGCACTTATACGGTCCAAGTCCTCGTTTATGGCTGCAACAGCAGAAAGTTTCGTCCAGAGTAAAATGACGGTACAGCTTCAAGTCGTCTGCATAAAAGTGAAAGCTAGAGGAAATAACTCTGGAGACATAGTTAATAAAGACGGAGAACAGTAGAGGAGACAGCACACCGCCTTGAGGGACGCCAGCGGCGAAATCGCACCAATCAGAGAAGGTCTCATCGAGGCGGACACACTGCAACCAGGAACCACTAAACCAGGAGATTGCAGGTGAAGAGACATTATGAAAACGGAGCACCCCAAGGAGCATCGAAGTCGACAGAATTAAAGGCGCAACTAAAATCCAGTAGTATCACAAGAGTTAGCGATTTATTTTCCATTGCCCAAAGAATTTCATCAGTCACATTAAGTAGAGAAGTAACTGTACTGTGTCCAGGGCGGAAACCAGACTGGTAAAGACTGAGAATATTGTTCGTAAGAAGGAAAGAGGATAATTGCTTATGAACAATGTGCTCGAGCAGATTGAAGAGGAAGGGCAGGATTGAAATAGGGCGAAAGTGTGAGGGCAGAGAAGGGTTAGAGATTTTCGGTAATGGAATAATGTGGGCTTTTTTCCAAGCAGACGGAAATACGCAACAGTCAGTCAAAGAGTAATTAAAGATATGGGTAAGTACAGGAAGGACTGATGAAAGGATAGGAATTATCATTTTTGAGCAAATGTTATCATCACCTATGGAAGTAGAGGAAATGGCTAGTAGGCTCTTCTTAACATCATCTTCAGAAACCGCTAGGAAGGTAAAGGGTGGATGATGGTTGCCGGTAGAAGAGGAGAAGAGTCCCAGAAGCGTAGCGCTTCAAGTTAGATGATCTAAGGACAGGTGGTTGAGAAAAATATTTATTGAGAGAATTTTTATCTGTGTCCTTAGGTGACAATCTGCAAGGGCGATGCAATACTTACTAACTTCAATTTTAAATGGGTTTTTCTATAAACTTAAGAAAAAGTGACATAAGACAATTAAATAAATTTATACTGTTTTTAATAACTGTTTTTAGTTCTAATTTGCTAACGAAAACTACTCTCAATCAAAGTTTAAAAGCGGCCATGAAGGTTTGATGCCCGTAGTTTTATTTACTTAATATTTTTATAAAAAAATCTGAAGGATCGTGCCGCCTGCAAGGTCTCCCTTCATGCAGCTACCATCAGTTGACCGAGCTCTATCCGGGCAAACAGTGTAGCCTTAAAAAACTACGAGTGTACCGCCAAAGAGGCCGCGTTCAAAAACAGGCCGTTTGTTTGCATTGATTTATTTAAAAATAAAAATAAACTTTATTTGGTCGGCGCGGTGGGTAAGTTCTCCTTTACCTTTTGAGAAATGAATTTAAATGGTTTACACCAAACAAAGTACATTTTGGTTTGTGGTATTTATATGATTTTAAACGTCCGTTTTGCCGAACGTTGGCAGTATTTAGGAAAAAACGTGATTAAACAGTAAATTACTATGTTTTTTTTTGGAGATAGATTGCTGATTTCGGCAATAGACGGAGATAGACGGCATTTTCAGTTTCACCGGGCTTTTTTGGGGGTGGCGAGGAACGTAAAGGGTCCCTCAAGCCGTGTGAAACGAATCACCTTCGGAGGTTTTCTAGAGGGAACGGCATCGCGAACTAGTGCGCGTCCCCGTGCCCTACTAGATTCTCCGAAGGGTTAGTATCGGATCGAGGAGCGGAACAACCTGAGAGCGCCACTAAAGGCTCGTACGTCGGCTCGGGTTGACCGGGCCGTGGTGGAGGAGAGAAGCGCCCAGGTACATGTCTGTACCTGGTATAGAGCGCGTGTGAACCGGCTCGTCGTACCCTTGTTCTACGAGTACGGTGTCTTGGGCCTAAACTAGTGTGCATGTTTAGTGTATTCTGTAAATATGTTGTAGCATTTAGAGGATCGGGCGGTAAATTACTATGTACAGACGGCAGCAGATCAACCTACCACAAAATAACAAATTTCTTTAGTAAATTTTGAACCTTAGAATTTGGGTATAAAGATCAATATCGAGTAAAGAAATTTGACAGTTTTGGATAGGTTGATGTGCTGGCGTCTGTACTTCAGAAGACGGAGCATAAGAAGTAAGTTCGTTGAAGTCTTTTTTACTGACAATAATTGAGTCAAACAACAGAGATTCTTAAAACTAATCTAAGGTGAATTGGAACCTTGATGTATTCGTAAGTGGGAGTAACAAAAGTGCAATCTATATACGTGCTTGGTTCGATATCCGGAGGTTCTAGGTTCCATTAAAAATCGGAAAAAGTGTTTCGTATTTTTCGATGCGTTACCTATAGCAAGCAAAGATGCAAGGGGAAAGGGAAGATTTTTTTTTCTGTGGTGATGCTTCTTCATCTGTACCTGTTCTTGGCATCATGGAGATCCTGCCACTTGGTTATCAGTGATATCATCGATGTGACCAAAAAATTCCAGGATCTTTTGAAGGCAGGAAATGAAAAGACTGGTTTAATATTGAGCTGACGAAGGATAGACACGTTTGCACGGAATAACGTATAGCATACCTAGACTTCATTAGCATCATCATCTCGTTTTTATGTCCCCACTGCTGGGGAACGAGCTTGGATGGAAAGAGAGAACGGATGGATAGGGAACGCGGGCCCAGTGCGGATTAGTGGTTGTTAACGGCTAATGCAGCCAAAACCAACTTAACGTGCCTTCTCGAAGCACAGAGGAGCTCAAGATGAAATATTTTGGGTCACCTATCTGATAAATAAAAAACAATAATTTTTTTTTAAAAAAAAACTTTCCTACACTCACCAATTATTCAAGAGAAGCTTCGTTATGAAACTCGTTAAATGGTTACTAGACAACGGATAAACATACTTAAAATACTTAAATACATACTTATTATACATAGAAAACACCCAGACCCGAGACAATTTAGAAAAACAATAATTTCTAAATTGACCCGCCCCCCGACCGCCTAACCGATTGGTTTGGCTACGTGTATAGTTTATGACTTCATCTTGTCATTTCGTACCGCCTATGAAAGTAATATCGAAAGCTATAGGCTATAGCTACCGATATATGCCTATACCTATTAGCTAGATGTCAAGATGACGTCATAAACTATACACGTAGCCAAACCAATCGGTTAGGCGGTCGGGCCCCTGACCGGGGATCGAACCCGGGACCTCAGAGTTGGCGACACCTTGAAAACCGGTGCACAAACCACTCGACCAAGGAGGTCGTCAATGATGATGTCTGGCCTAGTGAAAGTTACCTTACCTAAACAATCACTGCGCTATCGAGCGCCTCTACCTAGGCGTATATGTCTTTATTTGTCTTTATCGACTGTCCCTATTTGAACAATCTTGTTATTCAGCGATGTCGTTTTAATTGATCCGCACAATTTTCCTATTATTCTAATTGTTCTTAGCCCAGAAGTGTTTGCGCACCGTGGGAACGGCTGTACGTCCGTCTGTCACGTACTGGCGGCGTGCGAAGGAATCTGTTGGAGCTCAAACAATAATATTGATGGACAATATAATGGATTGGGTTAGGTAATTATTTTGTGAATAATTAAGGTCTCTCTTGAGTCTGATGTACGTTACACTTAGTCTAGTATAGTTATACATAAAAAAACATACACACTCTCATTTCCTTTTACCAAAAAGGTGTGGGGAGAACATCAAAATTACCAATTTTGAATGAACTTGCTGTTAGTGACCTCGATGCCACACTCGATGCCTAATATGCCAGCATCTTGGAACCATTGTCCCTTAGTCGCCTCTAAGTATAGTCGTAACGTCTGAATAATGTATCGGTACCCTCATTTTTACGGTAAGACTATGGACATAGGGAAAATAGTCAAAACCACCGAGACACGATTGTAAACGTGTTCAAATGACAGAATCGAAAAAGTGTTGTACACACCCCTGCACAGCAGACTACCACAAACTGTCAAATTTCCTCAATAGACTTTGAACTTTATTGTCATGACTTAAGTAATTGTTAACGGGATTCTTACCATGTTTATTATTTGTGAGTATCCAATATTACTGAAGTTATGGGACATGGTAAGAATCCCGTTAATAATTACTCTATTGCAAGTGACCATAATTGTTTAAATAGTTATATTATGACATATGGTTGAAGAAATTTGACAGTTTTGGATAGGTTGATGTGCAAGCGTCTCTACTTTATGTATGTAGTGTCGAAATCAAAAAAACACTAAAAATATGGGGGTAATGTGTAAACGTAACATTTCCACTAATATTTTGAAGGAAAATTAATTTTCATTATACATAGTGATTAACCTACATGTCAATATTATGAGACTCCATAGACGAGGCATTTTCTTAGTGAATAACCTCTGATAATATTGAGTTAGCTCATTGCTCTTAAGCCTCTTACTGCGTGAGAATTGAAAATAAATTACAAGTCATTTCACATGTTATCAATGCATCAAATAGTATGAAATAAAAATGCTACCGTCCGCAGTTGGGCCACAAGACGGAAAATTCACTATCAGAACATCGTCGTCGTAGAATTTATAATTTTACCATCAAAAACATTCACAAATAGGCTTAAATGCCAACTTATATAGTTATTGTTCCCTAAACTTTACGATAAGTTGTGTAGTGGCAGATTCAAATGTAACACAATATACGAATCTACTTGCGTTAATTTTACATACTCACTCTCTATAATATTTCATTTTAACATAGTCTCCCTGTGGCCATAAGCCCTGTAAAGGGTTTGAAACGTAAGGATAAAATATTATATTCAAAATTAAATGCGAGTAGATTCGTAAAAATAGATACATTTTAAATATTTTATATTGATTACAAAAAATGTGACACACGTCAATTAATTTTGTATTTTACTTTCTGGCATATCGTAAATGCCTGTGCTAGTGTTGAAAATGGGTAACCATTTTTACCCATTTTCAACACTGCACTCGCAAGAAGAAAAATATCTTTATTTCATTACATCTGCAATTGTGTTTAAAAATTCCGCTGGCGCTTATGAATTCCCGCCAACTTCATAGCCCCACGATGACCATCAAGATAAACCCCAGCGCTGCGTCGATTTGACGTCTATATTCACATATCAGACGCCATCTTAAAAATTAAAAAGAAATAAATAGCGGTGCCCTTTAGCGTCGGCTGAACGGGTATTATTGAATAGTTCTCGATCGCACGAATTAGGGATGACTAATCTACCTAATATTGTGAAGAGGTGAAATTTGTTTGTCCGTTCGTATGTAGGGGGTCTGTTTGATGGTTTCTCTGGAACTACTGAACAGATTTTAAGAATTCTTTCAGTGATAGAAAGCTATACTATGAGTGCGTAAGGATATATTTTATAGATAAGAATTGAATGGTCTTTCAGATGGATATAACCGCGAGGCGTACTATATATAAACGCCATTTGTAATTATGCACTTGTGTCTATACGGGTTACGAGATATTCAATTGATTATTTGAATCGGAAAAAGTATTAAAAAAGATTTATTTGCTATGAGAACAATATTGTTTGCAACAAAATGTACCTACGTAGTTTTTTACACACTTAGTGTTGGTTATATTTTTACTGAAAAGTATTTCTATTAATGTCTAAAAGTTACTTCCTCATCGTCATCATCATCATCAGCATCTCAGCCAAAGACGTCCACTGCTGGACAAAGCCCTCCTTCAACTTCCTCATTCCAATCGGAATAATTCGTGGTAGGTAATAATTATCAATCTATGATTGTTATAGATCAAATCAAGTTTTCTTTTAACCAAGTGAAAATTTTGATAATAATAAAATAAACTTTATTTTCTCATCACAAACACATGTAATACAATTTTACGATTATTTGTAAACAGTTGTACATTAAAGTAGTTTGTCTACTGACTGACTACTGACTGTCTACTGACTGACGCCTGTGATTGATATTAATATACCAGTTGTACAGGTCATCAGGCTCCCACCACCTCGGTAAAACCAGGAAGTAAAGATCTTTCTTTACTTCTTACTCTTGTTAAAAACGATAATTAAGAATCCTGGTAAGGGGTACTGAGAGACAAAATAAAGTAAACAACAAAAACAATAATTGTAAGAGAATAGCTGGATGAGCGAATAAAAGGTTTTTCTTATATAAATTACTCTTAATACTAGTGTCACGTGTAATTTAGCGAGAGTTCAAATATGATATATTACTGAATACCACCATGTCGTTTATTATTTATAATAACTAACGTTGGAGGTGCTCAAAACTACATAAGCAATAACCGCATAAAATTAACATCGAACTAAAAATACGTTCAAGAAATAAAACATTGAAATATCAACTCTAACGATTCGACAAACATATTAACTCGACTTTACGCTTCTCGCAAGGGTGAAATTCCCTTGCACGCCCAATTCAAGAAGTGTGTAATCACAATTCATTTTTAAGGATATCTCATGGGATTATAGCCTGTAGGGACAAGCTTGTTGGTTTTGCCGTTGTTTGGAAAGGATGGGAGGATAAATTAGCAGGTCCTACCGCGGTGAGGGCTAAAGGATCCTTCTGGAAGTTAATAGTAAGGGCAAATAGTGCGCACAAATATAGGTTTTGACGAAAATACTCTATTGTTGGGAGAGAGGATCCTTTTGGACGGTTAGCTGGTAGCCAGTTGCTTATTGTTGTGGCGCCTTGGGCTTCGGATGTTAGACACGATCCGTGAAAGTAACGTGTTTCATTGTGAGAGGGAAAGTGCGCTTTAAGTGGCTGGATGGTCGGGAAAGTACAGACGCGAGCGTTAGTAAACCCTTTGTCTCACTGTTAAATGTAATCAGGATAAAATAAATAAACTAATGTGTAAAACATTCGCGAGTAGATCCGTAAAATGTGTTTCATTTCAACATATAGTTTTCGCGTAAACTTTAGAAAACAATATAGCTATATATTTTTCTATGGACAAATCGACAACAATATGTGCACAAGAAAAGTATCCAATAATTTCAGTCAACAGTTGCGGATAAATTACCTAACAATATGGCAATTCATAGGAGATTAATGTCAAAAACATATGATAACTTGAGCTTGAACTTGTACGGAAAAATAAAAGGGCAACTTGTCCATATTATGGTTTATTTATGTGCGTGACTGTACAGTTCGCGTCTTTGTAGGAGCAACATAAGCGTTCAATAACATCAGGCATCATAACCGAAAGTTACATAAAACAATTCTTTTAATTGTTAGGTATTCACTCTTAGGTATTCCCTTCCTAAAACATTGGGTTCATTAACCGAGCTGTGAAGAAGACCGGCTAACGGCTAGGGAGACACAATCCTGCTCCACTAGCTGGAAGTAATTTGCCATTTTTAATATATGCGTGCATGTTTTGCTGCAAACAAAAAATATACCTATCTATTTTATCTATCTCTCTACAATATTCGTTAATAAGTGCCTGTGGAGGCTTATATTGAATAAACTATCTGACTTTGAATTATAAAAAGTACTCAGCCTGGTTGGTAAAAGGTCGTGTCGTGTCTTAAACTAAGCCGAGCTACCGCTACCGCTATCTTAGCTAGCTATTTCAGTAGCGACAGTGATTAATAAGCTAGTTCAGTTTCCTGGCTAGCGGGTAACGTGCGCTTCGAACTTGGAACAGGCACAGAGTCTCAAGTCTGTTAATTAATAAAAAGGCTACTCAAAGGTACCTACGTAGCAGTGACAGTGTATTTTTTTTAATACAGCGTTGTGTACTTAGGTTTAACATGTTCAGATTAGGTTATGATGAGGCTGAAGCATCCATAATGGAAAAAAACACAAAATAGTTAATTTTAAATGTAAATAATAATCTCTTTCCGTTGTTAAAAAAAAATTGTTTTCTCAATTTTTTTGTGGTCGGATCCGTAACTTTGTTACTCCAAAAGTGTAAGTAAGCATCCTCCGCGGACCGGTTATCTCCTAAACCTTTATTTCTGCGTGTTCGCCCGCCGAACATCCCACATAGGCGGCATAAATTCCCGCCGCCCGATAACGCGCACCGCGGCGTCTTTGACACACGCTTTGGTACGCCGACCGATTCGATTATTGGAGGCAGGGCTGACGCGCACCCAATTAAAACAGGATTTAATTAAATCACAATAAGGAGATCGTATAAATTTTCAAGTTTAACTGGCGACAAGGCTGCATGGGCAAGATCCCTTTGCCTTCTTTAAGGGGGGAAAAAACGCAAAAAGTATGATAAATATTTGTCTGTTGATAATAATATTCAATTTGGATAGCGAACATCTTAAAATACTTTTTGTCAAGTAGCATTGCTTTGCATTCCTATGTTCCAGTTTAAAGATATGGTTCGCTAAGTGAGGCACTAGTTTTAAAACTGAGTCTGAAAACGCGAAAGCAGCCACCGCAGCTTATGAATGCTTGCAACACCATTCCTCAGTGTTGCAAGCGTGCATCACGCGCGCGTTTCCAAACCATAAGTTAATGTTCATATGCCTCTATGCCCGTCTACTGAATGAATCTAGTATCGTGCAAACAAGGCTGCAACAATAGCTTTGAAACATCCAAGCGTTTATAGTCTTCTGGAATAACAACCCAATTGTCTTGTCTTACGAATGAGTAGGGTGAAAATTAATATTATTAGCGATGACTTGGATATTTACTCAATTTCTCGTCCCACCTACCTAAAGATATCCAAGAGCAAGTTATGACATGTTTTTATTTGTTAATATTATAATTATTTTTCACTGATTTGTTACTGATTTAAGTTTAGCAGAGATTCTCTATATTTTAATGTATACATGACAGAATAAGCAAGGGCTGTGCCCGACTACAATCGGAGTGCAAATTTTAATGTATTTTTTTTGTGTGAATGTGATTTGCATTGTGTTGTCATGCCTTATATATAAATAAATAAATAAAATAAAATGTTTAATACTAAAATAAGGATATAGTTGGGCGTTGCGAGGACAGTTATTAGGACGTATCCTACCAGGAAATGAAAATTGATTTTTGAGATAGTTAAATATAAATCCGTTTCGTCAGCCCTGGGTCGCGTCGCTGTCCGGCCGTTATTGACACAATAAATTCTAACGCACGCGTTTTTAAACCAGCCTCTCTCACACACACACTTGAATCAGGTGTATGGGCTTACACACACACGTTTGCGCGATTTCCGGATTAAATCAGCATGTGTTAATTGTATAATTATAATATCATTAGTTCATAGTAAACGTTTAGCTGGTGTGTTTTTATCTGCCGATGTATTTAGTAACGTTTATTAATAGTCGCGTGACTTTGTGTTAGCGTGGTAGCAAATTCAAGGTGGGATGGTCGCTAATAATAATAAAAATATTTCTTTGACACAAGTAAATGGCCTATAAAATAACATACCTAAATATTCATAAAATTTTATAAAATACAGTGAAAAAATTAAACGCCCACCCGACCCATTAGTTAAATATTTAATTAAGCTTCAGTGCAGCAATTAGCGCTTGAAAATAAAAAAGTAAGATTTACTATAGCGTTGTGTTATCAAATTTGTGGTATTTCATCTGCAAAGGTGAATCTGCAAGGCCATCGGTTGCAACGACCGTTTGGATAGATGGCGCTAGTGCCGCTAAAAAGCACTCAAAAACATGAAAATAGTAGTGACAAAATTCAGCGCTTACGTCAGCCTTCCCGGTAGCATAGCGGTCAGTGCAGCCGCCCGGATTGCGGAAGACCCAGGTTCGATTCCTGGCTGGGTCGGGTGGGCGTTTAATTTTTTCACTGTATTTTATAAAATTTTATGAATATTTAATTTAGCTTCAGTGCAGCAATTAGCACTTGAAAATAAAAAAGTAAAATAACATACCTAGCTGGTCAGTGCCTCTACCACTGAAGTAAAGTCATCGCTACAAAAAATAAAAATAAAATCAACAGATTTTTTTTTTTTTATACTTAGCACGGCAAATGACTCCACACCACCTGATGTTAAGTGGAAATGGAGTCCAGACGCGAAGACAACTGGTGCAGCGTGAAAACAACGCCGCATCAGTCAACTTCACTCTGCCGGCCCACAAGGTGCTTCTTCACGCCTCGTTTGAAGGACCCCATATCATAGGAAAGAGGGAAAACATGTGCTGGTAGACTATTCCATCTTTTGGAGGTGCGACAAAGAAACGAGTCACCAAATTTCTTTGTGCGCGTTGGGATATGTGTGACAGTGAAGCGATGACACAGGAGAGCAGAGATTTACTCAAAATGAACTTTAACAAGGACGTCAATGCAAAGCCATGACTTCGTACACCCTACGGTGGAGACCCAGTACCGAGAAGAAACCGCAAGAAACTCTGTAAGAGCTGTGCAATTGATGGGTATTAGCTTAATCACAACGCTTGTAAAATGCAACGAAAAATCGGAAACGCACTATCTCTGACCTGAGATTTTTGATCTATCTATCTATTCTATTTATTTGTTTTGAACCAAGGCTCGTAAACTCTACGGTGACGTCCTTGTATCCCGTAGAAGCCGCAAGAAACTCCTCTCCTGTCCTTTTCAGTTTCGTTTGTTTATTTTATATTCTATTTATGTTTAATACTTTAATTTGAAACTGAATAAATATTTTTATTTGATTTTAAAAATGTATATTTCTTTATTTCTTTCTCCTGTTTGTTAGTTAGTGTTATAATAGAAAATGCAAGTTATAAAAATTCACAACAACGTAATATGTTTTGTTTTCGACATTGATCCTTTTACTTTCTTTCGCCATTACCATTTTTTTTCTCGCGTAATCCTACTTTAACTTATGTAAAGCCAATTAGGAATGATTACGGCGAATAATATTCAAATTTATTTATTACCATGCTAATATGGCTCACACAATTTATCTTATACATTTACAAATACATAAATGACAAGCATCTCACATTAACTTGCGTGAACAAGCCGCCATACATGGTCGGTTAGACTAGCCATAGTCAGTAGTATTTAAGATACTAGCTGACCCGACAGACGCTGTCCTGTCTAAGTTTTAATAAATACACATATGTGCCACGAACGCCATTCTATTAAGAATAATCCAAAATGACAATTCCCATACAAAATTACCAATATTGTTCTTTTTTTTAATATGTTCCTTGTTTTTTTTTCAAAACCATCCTTGTAATAGAGCGAACAAAACAAAATAAAAAATATTGAAATCGGTCAACCCGTTGGTGTGTTTTAGCGAGACTGACGAACAGATAGGGACGATAGGGTGGCGCTTTTTGAACCAGTGAATTATTCTCACTCTATGAAATCAATAACGATTGCTTCTTTTATCTTATTCAAGGTCAATGGTAACTTCTATTTGACGCTAAAAATTCATAATAGTTTGAAAAAATATACATTAAAGTATTTAAATTAACTTAGGGCTGATTTTTCAATCGTCAGTTAAAGTTTATTCATTGAATAATTTGGCATAATGACAGATTCTCTTTAGAAAATGTGTCACAATGACAATCTTATTCTTTGGTTAAGAATTTATTCCTTAGTAAACAAAGTAGTGTAGGACGCCCTCAGACTAGGTGGAGCGACGATCTCCGCAAGGTGGCTGGCAAGAGCTGGACGAGAGTAGCCGCGGGTCGTGCTCAGTGGCGTGCTCAAGGAAAGACCTGTGTGCAGCAGTGGACTACTGTAGCTTGATTGATTTAAGCTGTAGAATTTTTTGCATCAATTCTTCTCCACAGCTAAAAATTACACGTCCTGAATGGGTAGTAGGTAAAAAAGTGTTTGGACGATTCAAAAGCACTTTTCTTAAGTTGATTTGAATAAAACAATTTGACTTTGACTCCGACTTTGATGATGATGATGATGATGACAGGTACATTCGTACCTACACTCCAACCTAATTACACCTTATGTACACAAAAGCTTTCCATACACCATAAAGTCAAATACGCTCAAACTTAATCTATCTAAAATTAATTAGTTTACTCAATACTGGCGGCGTAGGCAAGGCGGACCAATTAAAATGCGTCATGAAATTTTAATGAATCATTAACCGTATCATTGATGAGGTCGTTGTATCATTAAAGGTTGTATTTGTTTAAGTATGGTTCATTGGCGGCGGCACAAAGCTACAAAGTTGCTTAGCTTGAAGAATGTATGCTAATATGAAACGGAAGGATTGTATTGAGAATTTTTCATTTTATTTTTGGGTGGCAAAGAACACTTAATTACTGATTAATCAGTTGTTTGTTGAACATGCTTTTGATACCTTTGATTGTTATTTCACTTGTCTATATTTAACTCATCATAATCAATATTTATTTGACGACCTCCGTAGCCGAGTGGCTTGCACGCCGGACTTTGGGCGGCGCTAACTCCTGAGGTCCCGGGTTTGATTCCCGGTCGGGTCAATGTCGAAAACGAACTTTTCGATATTGTGTCGGGTCTGGGTGGTTGTGGTACCGTCGTTGTTTCTGATTTCCATGAAACGAGTGCTTTAGCTACTTACCTTGGGATCAGAACAATGTATGTGAAGTTGTCTCATATTTTTATTTAAATGAAGTAACGCTCAAAATAGTGTTGAAAGCTAACACGAGCGGGATTTAAACCCGCACCCTCTGACGTATTGGGTTAGGTGCATTTCCAATTATGCTATCGTGGCAATGTGCGACCCTTGTTTATCACACTATCTAATCTTACTTTGTAAGCTTTGTGTCGTATAGATAATGTTATTTTTTTTATTATACCCATACATAAAGGTATTACGAGTATAATCAAGGAACCTAACTGAGCACAAGTTTGTAATTTTCGGGCACTCGTTAATAATAAGGTAATAAATGTATTTTTTCATGAATAACTATATAAGCCATAGCAAAGAGATAAATATCCATTTACCGAAAAACATTCACTTCGCAGCCAGTGATTTATCAGATGGTCTAGTCTAGACTGTACAGGAAAATTCTGTCTCTCTTTTTTTCTATGAGCTTGTAATATACTGTACTGCCTGCCTTTCTTTGCCCTACATGCAGGGCAGGGAAAGGCAGGGTAAAAATACAGGGTACCTTACCTATAGAGGTAAGGTACCCTGTGTTTTTACTAGATAATGTTCTAGGTCTGAAGGTCTGGGTTCAGTGCAAGCGGCAATACAAAACATTGCTGTTTAGTAGCAGTGAATGGTATTAGGGTTGCGCTCCAGACAAAAACTGAGAAGAATCAGAAGAAAAAAAATTTGCCTCTTTGAGGACTGAGGACTCTGTGTACATTAATGCATGACCTGGTTTAGTTTTTTTTTTATATTGACGGGTAAGCACAGTGCCTTGATCTCACCTGATGGTAAGTGATGATAAGACCAATGATGGAAGCGCACTTCACCCGGGATCCTCAACTAGTGAAGTACTGGCTATCTTATCTCTAGCTGCCGGAATCAACAATGCTACAAACATTGATGTTATGGCGACATATTTAGATAAGATGGTGGTAGCTAGCCAGGCGGACAAACAAGCCCTACCACCAACCAAACCGAGTACAAACATGTACCCCCCGCTGGGAATCGAACACGGGACCTCTGGGTCTAAACCGGTGGTCTTAGCCACTAGACCACAGAGGCGGTTAGTTGGAGTTCCTATAAGATCAATTCATATGTGTTCTCTGTCTTAAATGTATTGCACTCTTTTAAAAGACATATTATTTTTGTCACACCACCAAAAATTCTCCTAGCACACGTTCCCATTCCCTCCTTCCTACAACATGGGGTCCTTTAAACGAGATGAAGAAGCAACGTCGGCAACGCGAGGACGGCTGGTGTCCCCCCCGCCCGATCCTCTAAATGCCACTACACATTTACAGAATACACGAAACATGCACACTAATTTAGGCCCGAGACACCGTAGAACAAGGGTACGACGAACCGGTTCACACGCTCTCTATACCAGGTACAGACATGTACCTGGGCGCTTCTCCCCACCACCATCTGAACACTTCGGAGAATCTAGTAAGGCACGGGGACATGCACTAGTGCGTGATGCCGTTCCCTCTAGAAAACCTCCGAAGGTGATTCGTTTCACACGGCTTGGGAAACGGGTTTCTCGCCGCCCCCAAAACCAGCCCGGTGAACATGCTCCACTAGCTGTCTAGACTCCGCTTCTGTTTCGATCGAGCGGAGTCAAAAGCCTACTGTTCAATAAAATATAAAAGCATTTAAACACACGCAACCTCTTCATTATTTGTTGATTAATATCATTTGGCGCAGAGCTGTAAAGCCATAAAAACCTTTTACTGCCAACCACCGTGAAGGAATATTAAGAGATCCATCACGAATTAAATGTGTATTACTTATGTTTTAATTGTTCAACTTTCAGGCTAATTTGGAGGTTACTGTTTCGCTTTACGATGGAAAGGATTGTTTTTTATACTTAACTACGTAACGGAACAGTTCTGGGCTTTTTTATTAGCATTAAGCGTAACAATTAAAACTACTTACTTCAAACTGCAAATAACTTGGCGACCTTTTTAAAACCGCGTAATAAATATCACTCTGTATAACTAATTTTCATCCCCTACTTAAGGGATCGTTTTCCAAAAATCCTGATTTTGTTTTGATTTTTCGTTTGAGGATTCAAAACAAAACTACAATAAGGTTACTACATTTTTATGACTTCAAATGAATATACACGATTAATCTAATAATTAATTGACATGGAAATTAATATTCAGTTGCATTCGGAATTGGGTAGTTCACGACAACAACAATTAATTCCAGACCAATAAACGTGTAAATGAAATCGCGTAACATTGACCAATTTTTTATTTGACCTAAGCATGAATTTCTGTAACCTAAAAAGTTATTAATAAACACTCAATTGACGGAAATAAATAGTGACGTCATAGTTTGCTAATCCCATACAATTTCTATTAAAAATAATCGTTTTGACAGTTGTTAAAAAGTTTCTATATTGACCAACCAGTCAACTACCCAATTGCGATTACCGAGAGACATAAAGAAAAAATACATAGAAGCTCTGTATCTATCTATGTATCCAGAAGCGTCGGTAGTAAATACGGGTAATACTTAGGTTGGAACGCCTCGGTGGCCTAGTGGCAAAGCGCTTGGCCCGATACCTGAAGGTCCCGGGTTCAATTCCCAGGTCAGGCAAAGTGTGTTTCGGATTATTTCGACGCATAGCCCGGGTTTGTGATAACCAACCCGCATTTGGCAACCGTGGTGATGAAGCCAATACCCATCATGACTTGATTTCAATGATGGAGGCCTCTCTGCCCAGCAGTGGGACAGTATAGGCTATTTACTTTTACGTTACTAATGTTGAATGCGAGGAATCGTGGTTCTGCATATTAGCTTTCTATAAATAGGCTAACAGGACTGTTATTAATATGGTAATAGCGCTTTAATAATAATCTTGCTCAAAAACTCTGTTTGTCAGTACCACCCACGCAGAGTCTAACAACAAGATAGTAATAGGTTATTTTCCAATTCTGTAACTGCTATCTATAGATATTATGAACTCATACCAGTTTGAGCCGGTCGGTAGGTATTTTTGAATGGTCCCATACGGACGTCTCATACTCTAATCAATTATATAAACATGCGAGATCTATGACAACACGAGTTCATCGATTTTCTCTTTTCGTTCCCTCCTTGTTGTGACAACTATTCTCACATAGCCACATAGTGGGTCCAGTGTTCGACAAAGCACGTTCGACACAGTTTTCTTTGCCAAAACATAATACTTACCTATAGAATTTCATTAAAATTTTACTAGATGATTACTTATATATAATTTTACGCAAATATTGTTGCAAAGAAATTACAATTAAAAAAAAGACAAAGTCATTGTCATGGGCTCGAATCCCGCTCGTGGAATTTTTTCAACACTTTGTCTTTTTTACTAGATGACCTAGTAAGCAGGTGGTCTGTATTCAATTATCATTAAAGTCACAAATCAGCTGGTGACCCCATATTTCTTAGGATTAAAAGAGAAAAGCCACTACCATAAAATACACACCGACATACTCTCACGTCCTTCTCGTAAAATCGGGTAGACAGAGCATCAAAATCACCAAATTTGAGTAAACTCGCCGTTACTCAAATTTGGTGATTCATCGGCGCACCATTAGCAAAGCAGGACTCCGA
The DNA here is from genome assembly GCA_949315975.1 of Eudonia truncicolella. Lineage (NCBI taxonomy): Eukaryota > Metazoa > Arthropoda > Insecta > Lepidoptera > Crambidae > Eudonia > Eudonia truncicolella. The sequence goes on along the minus strand of OX438848.1, from coordinate 910,841 downwards.
AATGGAATTCCTTCCTAGTCGTTAACACGCTTGGCAGTGTGGTCCTGGTCATCAACAAGGATTTTAGGGTTGGTGGCAAGTTTCACAATCTACCGCCATTTCTCTCTCTGCTGCTTGTCTAGTACACTGGTACAGGGAACTGTCAAGCGCGGCCTTTACTTGGTCAATGCAGCGTAATGGAAATCGACCAAGATGGAATAGATACCTAATATCAGTGATAGGTTGCTAGCCGGTCACCTAATGTGCAAGCATCTTCGCACCCTCGTCCAGTAGTCGTCACTTACGTACGTTAAACTAAAAGTCGCACTAGACACGCTGGTGAGATTGCGAACAAATTCTTATCTGTTTGTCAAACAATATATAATGTTATGGTGATAGCGATGGTGTTGGTGCAGTGGTTATAGCGCTCGGTCTGCGGTTGCTGAAGATAAGCAAAGAGCGGTCATCGGATGGGTGAACCAAAATGTATTATCTCGGGCTCCTCCGTACTTCGGAAGACACGTAAAGCCGTTAGTCTTAGCTGCATTAGCAGTCTACCAACTACCACTGAGCAACTACCACTGAGCCCGTGTTTGCTTTGTGGCTCATTCTTCCCTCTATCCATCCATAGGCTCGTGCCCTAGATGTGGGGACATAAAAGGATCTGATGATGATGATCATGATACAATTTCATTTATGTAAAACATTATCCGCACGAGCTTTAACGATAATTAAAGATAACGATGACATTAAAGCGTTTAACGTTTGACTAATTAACATAGTGATTAGTGGGTTAACAAAGCTGGGTGCAACGGTCACGGGCGGTGGTCACGGCTCGGCGCGCGCGCACAATGCTACAACCAAATGAGTCACCGAGGTTGAAGACCTCGCGAAATTGGGAGATAGCGAAAAGAAGGATGATGCATTTTTTTATATATATATTTTTTGCAAACTGTCTAATCATTTGGCCACCAACCTGCCTGTTGGTGAGCGGGATGTGGCCTAAAGTGATACATGCTTAGACTGGAAATGCCTATTCACTCTTGCTTTGAAGAAACCCAGGTCGTAGTGAACAGGGGCCACGTGACCAGGTAGCGCATTCCACTCTTAGGCGGTTCGCAAAAGAAAAGAGTTAGCAAAGGCTAGGTAGGTAGGCTAACCTGCGTCTAGTAAGTACCCCGATGGTGGAGGGGGGCTGAAGGAACGAGATCATGTAGTTCACTCGCACACTCACCAAAGTGTATTCTCTAAAACACCGGTAGACCGGCAACTCTGCGACGGTGACTGAGGCTCTAAAGTTTAGCTGTAGCCAATGTTGAGTCACCTATGAGCCTCGTGGCCCGGTTTTCAATCGAGTCCAAAGTTGCCAGCTGATACCTAGCAGAACCATCCCAAAGATGACTGCAGTACCTACTTCATGCATGGACGGATGCTATGCTTTGTATAACATAAGTAGTTGTTCCTATAAGAAGTAACGCCTAGCCCTTGAGAGGACGCCTAGTTTTTTAGCAGCACTTTTTGCTATGGACTTGATGTACCTACACGCCGAAATTCAGAGTGGACGACAAATTCAGGCCAAGAAGTTGAAGGTGCTCGGTCAATGGCAACGATACACTACGGAAAGTTGGAGTCAGCTGGAAAGGACTCCGTTTAGCGGTGAATAAGCATGCCTGCATTTTGGTAGCGTAAAAACTGACAAGATTGGCATTTCCCTAGTCCGAGACAGCCCGAAGTGCCAGATTTATTCACTCAACCAGGGACTCTCATCTCAAGACTGGATATCATCTTTGGAGGCCTTTGCGTCGTATAGGTATCTGCTAGTTATTGTTATTTCATCCGCGTACCCAATGGTACCGGGCACTAGAAGGTCGTTAATATGTAAAACAAATAGTGTCGCAGATAACACTGATCCTTGTGGAACTCCGGCATCTAATTCGACCAGGTCGGATGATTGACCATCCACCACGACTCGAATTTTGCGTTTCTTGAGGAAGTCAGTGATCCAGATGCATTAAAGGCCATCAGAAATTCCATATGAGGGAAGCTTACTGATTAGGCTGCCATGCCAGACCCTATCAAAGGCTTTGGAGATATCAAGCGAGACGGCAAGGGCTTCGCCGTGTCTCTCGATTGCTTCACTCCAAAGATGGGTAGCATACACGAGAAGATCTCCAGTTGACTGGCCGCGGCGAAATCCAAACCGGCGGTCGCTAAGGAGGTCGTTATCTTCAAGGTATGCTAGCATACGAGTGTTCTGTACACGTTCCATAATCTTACTGAGTACGGACGTTACCGAAATCGGCATATAGTTGGAAGGATCGGCACGGCTACCCTTTTTGGGTACAGGTTGCACATTAGCAAGCTTCCACAACTGTGGAACATGTCCAGTCTCTAGTGAGAGGCGGTACAGGCGTGTTAATATCGGAGACAATCCAGGCGCACAGTTACGCAGGACAATTGCTGGGATTCCGTCGGGACCACTAGCTTTGTTCACATCTAGAGCACGCATAGCTGTGAGAACCTTTTTATTGCGGATTTAAATGACTCCCATACACGAGGGAGGATAGGTGGAACTTTGCCAGCGACATCTAAACGCGAATTTTCCGCAAAATGAGAGGCAAATAAATTCGCTTTATCAGCTGCAGCATGGGTAAGTTAGTCATCGGATTTCAGCAATGGTGGTAGAGAGGGGCGACAAAAGTTTGATTCGACGCTTTAGCAAGGGACCAAAACGCTTTACTCCCGGACGGGTGAGAAACAAGTTTGGCACCAACGCGGCTTATATGGTCAAAACGTGCCCTGCGTAAAGTTTTTTTTACTGCACTTGGCGGCCTGGTTATACGCTTTCTTCAGGGTCTCAACATCCGCAGATTTGCGCGTTCGAGCATCAGCCCAGGCTAAGAAAGCTGACTGTTTCTGCGCTTCGGCGCTACAACAGTCAGCATTAAACCATGAGCGAGCCTTGCTGCCCGTTGGACTTGGAACTTCGAAGTAAGGAATGTAATATTCCATACCCCGCATTATGACCTCGGTTACAGCGTCAGCGCATTTTGACGGATATCTTACTGGTGAGCACAGTGCCTTCATCTCATCTGATGTTAAGTGATGTTATGGCCAATGGCGGAAGCGCACTACACCCGGGATCCTCAACTACTGAAGCACTTGCTATCTTATCTCTAGCTGCCGGAACACAACAATACTACAAACATTGATGTTATGGCTACATATCTAGATAACATGGTGGTGGCTAGCCAGGCGGACAAAACTGAGTATCTAACATGTACTACTGGGATTCGAACCTGGGACCTCCGGGTCTAAGACCGGTGGTCTTAACCACTAGAGCGCAGAGGCGGTTAATTCTGCAAAGCGGGATTTCAACCCGTGTCTGACATACCGGGTCAAAAACAATAATTAACCCCAGAACCTGAAAAAGTCGCTTCAAGCTGCCCGTGTATGGCCGCCCTTAGAGATAAAGAAGATCGAAAGCTCTAAAGCTCCTCAAAGATTAGATAAAAGGTCGTTATTTTCAGATAAATCTTAAATAGAACAACCTTCCTTTAACCAGTATTAATTTAAATATTTCATTTACCTAAAACACAAGCAAAAAAAATTGGATATACTACAACTACTTATTGCATAGCACTATTTAAAAAATACATTTTATAAAATTACACCTATACATTACACACACATATACATCTATCGGCACTGACGTCTACTATTCTTCAAACTATTTATGTTGATACTTACCTTGAACAAAAATTATTTATATACAAAAAGGTGTTTTTGTATAAAAATTAATTTGCAACATCACAATCGTATCGCGAGCGATAGAGATAGAGGCATGAAAAGAGACGTCTATATAGCATCGGTGCCGATCCGAATGGGTGCGGCGGGAGACGGCCACGCCTGGCGCTTTATCGATTTACACAGCAGCTCTATAATTTATTCATAAATTCTTTTATTATAGCCATCCTATTCCAAGTTCCGTCTAAAGAATTGTGTTGGGTTTATTTTTGTATGTCCTATCCTACAGATCGGTACCTATACACGTCCGGAGAAATCAATAAGAGGTTTTAGCTAAAGCTTTGAAAATTTATCGTCAAAATAAATCCATTCTCAAAAGTCAAAAGAATCCATTCTCCGTAGACAGATCCGTGCTTAACTTATTCAAAGTTGATCGATTTGATAACAAATTAACTAAACCTGTTACAAAAGATAATTGTTTACTAAAGTAAGAATGTCCTGGCTTTAAATCATCTGATTTGATTACGTGTCTTTATAAGTCGGTAGCCCGATTGTCATTAACACTAAGAGAAAAGCAGACCAACACACGATTGTGAACATTTAAAATAGCAGAATCCATAAAAATTGCAATTTAATGCCATAATTTTAAACCGAAGGAAATGTGCAATATTATAATGCTTCAGTAATTAAGTACGTCTCTTTATGAATTGCATGTATTAGGTACTACAAGTATTTTGTTTAATAATAACAAATCCCTTTCTATAAGAGAAACTCCAACAAAACCAAATTGTTACCTATTTTGTGGAAATTGTCCTTATTTAATCCGGGTTCGACTCCCAGATCGGGAAAATATGTTTCGGATTTGTCTATTCAAAACCCGGGTTTGCGATCGCCAACCCACATTTGGCAAGCGTGGTGATTAGGCCATTAGTCCATGATTAAGCTACCCATCAACTGCCTTGATTAGCCTTGATTTCAAGTGCCTTACAGTAAGTAGGACAGTCATAAACTGTTTGTTGAAACAGATGTCTTGACTGATACTCTCAGGTTCAAAGTCTCAATTTCCAATTCTCTCTCTACATACTAACATAAGATTTCACCTATTTACCTAAAACTCTCAGGCCATTACCAATTTGTATACAATTGCATCCTATTTTCATTAAATAACACAATTTCCTTGTTCCAGAGAAGCTCCGGCTATCCCTATGCGTGGGATGTGGAGGCCAAATCCACGACCAGTATATCCTGAGGGTGGCGCCTGACTTGGAGTGGCACGCCGCCTGCTTGAAGTGCCAGGAGTGCCGACAGTTCCTCGACGAGTCCTGCACGTGCTTCGTGAGGGACGGCAAAACGTACTGCAAGAGGGATTACACTAGGTACTGTATTATTACCTTATTTTTAGAAGCTATTGAAAGTTACGGTATAATGTACTGCAAGAGAGAGATTACACTGGGTACTGTATTGGGACCTCATTTCTATAACCTTTTGAAAAGAAGCTATGGAATAAAATTACGGTAAGAGTCCTCGCAGACTGCAAACTTTTAATCGGCAAATAGTTTAGTCGGGTTGGATTGCTAAGGTGCACACTGTGCCAACTAAACAGTTGGGTTGCGCGTGAGTGCGCAGACTAGCCAACCAAAAGTCGGCCGATTGATTATATTCATGGAGAGGTCAGTCGCATAAGTTAGTGGAGTGTTGTCCAGAAATGTCATTATTGCTTTTATACAAAGGAGAAGAAGGATGAAGAAGAAGAAGAAGAGAAATCGAGAGTATTGGGTGCATCCCATCTACAGTAATAGATTTTATTGCAAGGGAAGTTTTACACGATTCATTCAAAATTACTAGATTTCCCGAAAAAATTACGACCATTCCCGCATCCAACGCGGGGCGAACCGAAGCTGTCGGCCGACCAAACTATCGGCAAGTGTGCGGGCGGGGAAGAGCGCCGCGCCGGCCGTACTGATCAAGCGGTCGGCCGATAGTTCGCCGATAGAATAGTTTGAAGGCAATTGTGAAGCCCTTCAAACTTTTTATCGGCCGATACTGCATCGTTGTAATGTGCGCATTTGCATACTGTTAAAGACCAATGATAAATGATATACCTTTGTACTGAAGGGAATACTATTAGGGTTGAAAATGAAACGTCTAGTAGCTTCTTTGTTCTAAATAGGTAAAAACTTTATTGGCAAAGTATATGGCTTATATGCTATTTATTGAGACACTTCGATAGCGCGATTCAGTCAGAATTCGAACCGCGCCATCTAGTAATATATATTAAAACTAACATAACATTCGTCTTTAACACATACTTCTCCATACTGATTAAGACGCCGACCGAACTATCGGCCGATCAAAGTCTGTAGTGTGCGCGGGTTCTAAACGTATTGCAAGAGAGATAACATAACACTAGGTACTGTATTGGGACCTTGTTTTTATAAGTTATTGAAAGGGGTGTTACTTAAATGGTTAGCAAAGTATTCGTATTTTTGTTAGCAAAAAAATGCTAGTTGGGCAGCAACTTATGGTCAGCAAGTATTTCTAAATCAGTCTGCAACTTATATCATTATGAACAGCAGTTGCCGCTCCCCCCTTCCGTGTCTGGCCCTCGCTACGCTGCGCTACGCTGCGCTTCACTCGGAATTTTTTTTTTAACTTAACCTAACACTAAGGGTTTCTTATGCTGACTGATTGTATAATTCTGCTGACTAAATATTTATTTTGTAATACAAATAAATATTTTCCCTTATTGAAAGTTACGCTAAAATGTGCTGAAAGTGGGATGACACTAGGTAGGTACTGCATTGGATCCTTACTTTCATATCCTATTGCAATCTGTTTTGCCTTGAAATCAAGTAAGTAAGCCTTTAGATACTAAATAATATACTATTACTAAACTTATAGCGTGTTTTAAAAGCACTAAGGAAGCTTTTTTTACAAACAACTTTGAGAAACTCTACTTTGACACCAGGGTAGACGGTTCCACAATACGGATTATAGAAAGTACTCAACTATAGGTCTAGGTCCGTGGTCACAGGGAGACTGAGTTGTTGGTCGTCTCATAATTAGTTAGTAGCTTGTATACCCTCATTTAAATTAACACCATACTGCCAGACCCAAAGATACTGTAAGCTCTTTCTGCGTAAAACGGAACGCACCTGATTAAATTCAAATGAGGGTATACAAGCTACTAATTATGAGACAACCAACACCTAAGTCACCCTGTGACCACGGACCCTGCAAAGGGTTCGAAACGTCGGGATAAACCTTAAATGTAATGTGTAAAATAAACGCGAGTAGATCCTTAAAAGTTATTTCATTTCAATGTGTAGTGTTCGCGTAAATTTTAGCATTCAATAGGTCCTTTTTAATGTTTTAAATAAATTAAATATTAGACAACATCACATACATAGTTTGGATCCCAAGGTTAGCAGCTAAAGCACTTGTTTCATGGAAATCAGAAACAACGACGGTAACACAACCACCCAGACCTGCCACAGTATCGAAAAGTTCGTTTTCAACATTGACCCGACCGGGGATCGAACCCGGGACCTCAGAGTTAGCGCCGCCCAAAGTCCGGCGTGCAAGCCACTCGGCTACGTCGTCGTTTTGTTGCAATATTCTAAAATGCAGCACCTTATCACCTATTTATTTACCTACATCATACAGGATTAATTTCCCTGAATACAGATTTTTTTTTATGCTCGTAAATCACCAGCTCGTGTGACGTGAACCATAATATAAGACGGAAAGCAAAAAGATAACCCAATCCCACAAGTCCATTAATAGAACAGTTTATAATCCAAGCCCTCATACAAAAAGGAATTCATAACCGGCCGTCAATCACACAACGTCGCGGCGCCACTTTTTATACACAGACACACAAGTCGAATTCACTAAAATAACTCAGTATGTTTACCTTTTCACCCTTCATCTTTCGCTGCTAAAATATAGAATTACACATCGACAATCTTATAACACACCCATCGGAAACGAGAGATGCCCCTATAACTGAGCGCGAAAGCATAAAATCGAATGCTGTCCCACCATAATTTATATTGACGACGGCAGAATATTGTTTGCTCCGACGCTGTGATGTACCGAAGAGAAAACAAGCTGCGTTTGACTGAGCATTATGTATTTTGGCGCCAAAACAAACGTCACTTTGACAGCGCGGCGGGCGGCGGCAACCCGATAGTCTATGGTATAGAGTAAACATACTCTATAGGTATTTGTTCCCGTTTGCATCGGACGGGATAAGCTGGTTTTCGGTTACTTTTGTGTAATGGACGTTTGGTAAATATTGTGAAACCTCATGTGATTCGGCAGAATTACGAGATAGTGTCAGGCGTAGCGTGCACGGCAAGAACAAAGAAACAAACGCTACTAATCATTAAACTTTATAAAAAAAATGTTAATACGATACGGTTGGCAATACCTAAAACTCTTGTAAATTCTTTCGAATGATTTGATCGTTTAAAATAATTGTCAAAGAGGTATATATCGATCTCTAAAGCGCTGGACACACAGAAAAGACTAAAGACGCGGACGACGGGGCGCGGACGTCTCTTCCGCGTCCCTTTCATACAAAATGTATAGAAGCGTCGCAACGCAAAACATATAGAAAAGACAGGGCGCGGACACGACGTTTACTCGTCTGTGCCCTATTGTAAAACATACAGAAAGAACAGGGCACGGGCGCGAGCGGACGAGGGACGGGGGAGCGCGGATGCCGTGATGATCTATTGTCTTCATTGCTTCGCCATACCAGATAAACCCAGTAACATCTAGCCCTCTGCATATTAGCAAGATACACCAAGTGCTAACACATCTTTATTTTCCGAAGGAGACATGTTATCGTATCAAAATCGGACGGCTAAATGAAGTTGGTTGAAAACCCTCATCTCTCGCGGCGCCCAGCGTCATGTCTCGTCGGTGCCTCGTGCGCGGCGCCCCGTCGTCTGCGTCTTAAGTCTTTTCTGTGTGTCCAGCGCTTATCGGTCTATTGCGTCGTGGCAGCAAATCAAAATCCAGAAATAAGTTGATTGCGATTGAAAAGAACATGTTTCTCGTCATCAAAATTTTACACACACGCTTTTGGTTTGTGGTCCCTAATAGCTTATACGGAGTCCGCCTGACCAAATACCATTGTGCACTTATAATTTATTTATTTATTTATTTATTTAGACACACCAACAGAACAGACATTATACACTTTAATGAAAGTAGCAAAAACATAGCAGATATCTGCTCCAATTGCAGGCGCGTACAACATTGACAAATTATAAAACTAAACTAAAAATTAAAATTAAATATTAAAAATTTAAATTTAAAAATTTAAAATTTAAAATTTAAAAAGACACGTTTGACTACTACGTAAATGATTCCAGCACCTTCCTTCTCAATACTGACAATGAGTCTAATATAAGATAAGTATAATAAGATAATCTAAGTATAATAAGATAGTCAGAGGATGTTCTAAACTTTATTGAGGAAATGACAGAAACTTAGTATTCATATCAGTATACTCCTATTTCTTGTGTACAGTGCGGCAGTGGCTGTTACTGCTGCAACAGGGATAACGCATCACGGTAGCTATCCCAGACCAAACGGCCGCTCCTGACAGGACCACAGCGGTGTTCCCCAACCATTAAAGATAAAAATTATAGATTGATTTCAACATAAATCTCGTTCGCGTCAAGATTAACCCTCCACCAGTGTATATTCCGGAAGCAATTGTTTACGCGCGCATATCGGGCTCAACGGAAGCCCGGACAGACGTATTTTTATATATGTACCGAACAAATAACACCTTGTGGCGGACAAGAGGTGGGTGTGCCGACGTCGATCAAAACTTGGGAGAGGATGTACTGTCAGCGATCAATTAGACGAGCCGAAATGGAGCAGGCATACAAACAAACACGTTTAGTATTTCAGGAATTTGAGACAGAACTTTTTTCTTTAAGAAAAAGACGGCAAACGAACATGCGCAGTGGTTAACGAGCCCGTGGTCTGCGTGTGAGGTTAAGCAACTTTCGCAAAGGCTGGTCATCAGATGGGTGACCAAAAATGTATCTGTGTTCTCCCGATTGCTGAGGTTAAGTAACTTTCGCAAAGGCCAGTCATCGGATTGGTGACCAAAAACTTATCATCTCGAGCTCCTCTGTGCTTCGGAAGGCACGTAAAGCGTTGGTTTCGTCAGCATTAGCAGTCGTTAACAACCACCGCACCACACCGGACCCGCGTGGTGGTTTATTGCCCGTTCTCCCATCATAAATGGGGACATAAAATGAGCTGATGATGACGAACATGCGAGCCACCTGATGGGAAGTGGTTATCGTCACCAATGGGCATCTGCAGCATCCGGAGAGCTACCTTCTCGTTAACAACTTTATGAGCCCTAAGTGACAACAAGCTCCGTGAACAGCTAAAGTTATAGCCCACGAAAATACACAAGTCCACGGAAGGAACAAACTTTGCTGTAGAAAAACATATTTTTTTATGAAACTTCTTCTCTGACTATTTGGAAGTCTCATAAAATTGTCTGGTGGTTAATAAACGGTTGGACTTCTTGGCGGGAAAGTAAAAAGTCATGTCTGCGGTTTTGTTTTATTTTCAAAAATTTGTGTTATGTCGAATATTAATGTGATATAATGGTGGATTATTAACCGTTAAGTGTTCGTAAGTGTGCATGAGTGTTGGCAAATGAAACAAAACAGTGCAACTTTACTTTTCAAATTCTCTCAAGAAGTCCGCCGAGGAATTAGTAAAGCCCCACATCTTTACTGAGATACTCGAGGGGTTGGGGGGTATATCATTTCTCACTTTTATTATCATTCATCATCATACTGACTGGAAGGAAATATTGTATATTTATGTATTACTTGTAAGAAAAATTACTTTGACACTGGCTAAATGTGCTAATCGCACGAAGCCATCAACTAAAGGAAAAAAAAAAATAAACGGTTGTCAGACACCGAGAAACGTCAAACTCAAAGTCAAATTTTGACGACCTCCGTAGCCGAGTTGCTTGCACGCCGGACTTTGGGCGGCGCTAACTCTGAGGTCCCGGGTTCGATTCCCGGTCGGGTCAATGTCGAAAACTAACTTTTCGATATTGTGTCGGGTCTGGGTGGTTGTGTGGTAACGTCGGTGTTTCTGATTTCCATGAAACGAGTGCTTTAGCTACTTACCTTGGGATCAGAACAATGTATGTGATATTGTCTAAATATTTATACATAAATCAATTATTCAATACTAGTTGTTGCCCGCAACTTCGTTCGCGAAGACTACAGTAAAAAAAAAAGTAAAAGAAAAAAGTATCCTATATGCTGGTCTGGGTCATGGTCTGTATATGAGGAAAGTTTCATTACAATCCATTCAGTAGTTTTTACGTGAAAGAGTAACAAACATCCATCCATACTTACAAACTTTCGCGTTTATAATATTAGTAGGATGATCCCTCAAAGGCACTAATTGACCACTTAAACACATTAATGTTTCATCTCATCATGATCTCAGCCAAAAAACGTCCACTGCTGGACAAAGGCCTCCCCCAAGGAATATGAGGGGTATTTGCCGTAATCGCCACGCTTGGCAGGCGGGTTGGCGATCGCAGTAAGGTGAGAGTAACCTCAGCGAGATGCTGCTGCCCATCCTCTGGAATGGTCCCTTAGTCGGCTGTTACGACACCCACGGGAAGATATGGGCCGGTGCAATTCTTTATCCCCGGCAATGTTTAATAAATAATAAATAATTAAATACATTAGTATTATTATTATTAACCCTCACTGTCCCACTGCTGAGCAAAGGCCTCCCACCATTTCATTTTATGTGACGACCTCCTTGGTCGAGTGGTTTGTACACCGGTTTTCATGGGGTCGCCATCTCTGAGGTCTCGGCTTCGATCCCCGGTCGGGTCATTTAGAAATTATTGTTTTTCTAAATTGTCTCGGGTCTGGGTGTTTTCTATGTATAATAATTATGTGTTTAAGTATTTTAAGTATGTTTATCCGTTGTCTAGTAACCATTTAACGAGTTTCATAACGAAGCTTCTCTTAGGCTAGGTAATTGGTGTGAGTGTAGGAAGTTTTATTATTATTTATTATTATTATTTCTTCGACTTATGGCGGTCCTGAGCTAATTGATTCCAATTTTAGTTTAAATTATCCAGTTTGTCCCGCCACCTCCTCTGCTTATATACATCATCATCATCATCATCATCATCATCATCTAAGTGCTGTCTTCCTTGTAGATCACCACTAAATACGGCATGCAAAATAAAAGCTAAAATTTTTTTGAAAATTTTGGTAAAAAAATTAAAGATAGGAAGGTACTTTAACCCCCTGACATACAGTGGTGCCAACCAGTATCCGTAAATAGCCGGCAGCAAACAGTGTGCGGTAACCCGAGCCGGTGCGCGGCGTATAGGATATCGCTAATTGTCGGGCCGCGGGGTTACTTCGGGATTCTATTTACTCTGTATCCTGGCGTTTAACTAAAACAAATATCTACATGCTATTTCAAAACTAGTTTTATTTTTACTTTATACAAGTTACTTGCTACTTGTAAATGTTATGTTGCTCACACAAAATATTGTTTATTCGTAATGGATATTACTGTTGACTTGATACCATGTATAACTGAGCTTTTATGAAAGTCACTACGTCATCGTGTCGCTCGGTTTGTAAGTTCACAGGGCGGAATACCATTGTACTGACAAGAACCGGCAAGAACTAAGCAAAGGCATTTCTTTCTTCCTTTCATTTACAACGTCAAATATTGAAAAATGCCATTCCTATCATTAAAAAGACACTGTCTTCCTATTACAATAAACACGTAAAATATAAAATACAACAACACGATGTGTTGACACAAAAAAAAAACAAATGACAATTAGGAAAATATTTTAAAAAGCCAATCTTACTATACAGATACTTCTAATTGTAATTCTTGCCTTCACAGAAGAATAAGAAGAATAATAATACCTAATGCACCTATCTTATTCTATATATTTTGGTCTACAACGTCAAGCACACAAAAACATATTTAAACCAGCGATTAACATCCAAAAAAAAGTCGATTACCGATCAAAAACGTAAGGAAAAATGTATAATAAAAATAACACCAAAAGCAGACAAGCACGCAAAGGCATTTTCCATCGCTTTCCCATTCACCGTAACAAGGGGAAGGCTCGACAAAACCTCTAAGTATATTTTCAAAGCCCCTCCCTCAGGAGGTTATTGACCGGCACTTAGCCGAATGAGCCCCTGCAATCTCGCTAAAAGCATCCGCTATACGTAGGGTTAACTCTGCGCGCACACCTGGGGCGGGGAGCGCGCCAAAAAAGTTTCATTAAAATACTTTTTTCTTTTTTTTTCTGATTATTTTTTATTGTAGCGTTGGTGTTTAGTAGATTAGGGAAGCTTTGAAATTGACGGCAAGTAGATTTAGTGATGTTAGGAAACATTATCATGTTTTAAACAGAAGGTGCTAGGATTTCAAAAATTCGAATGTATGCGAATTGGGTAGTTGACTAGTTACTAAAGCCCGGTGAAGCTGAAAATGCCGCAGCGGCAATCAGCAATCTCTCTCAAAAAAAAAATGACTAGTTAGTAAATAAATAAACTTTTTTATCAATTTTTTAATAGAAATTGTAGGGGAATGTTAACTATGACGTCACTATTTTGTACTGTCAGTGTTGAATGTTTATTAACAACTTTTTAGGTTACAGAAATTCATGCTTAGGTCAAATAAAAGAATGGTTAATGTTTTAAAGTACTGTTACGTGACTTTATTTATACGTTTATGTTCTGGAATTAATTATTGTTGTTGTCAACATTCCTGTAACGGATGCTAGATTAGTGTATACATACTTAAATACATTTTTTAAATAGGTAGAGCTATCTTTAAAAAAGGCATTGTTATTGTAAAATTAAATAATACTTCTTTCTTTCTTTCTTTTAGTTGATGGCTTCGTGCGATTAGCACATTTAGCCAGTGTCAAAGTAATTTTTCTTACAAGTTATACATAAATATACAATATGATAATGATGAATAATAATTGAAATGAGAAGTGAGAAATGATATACCCCCAACCCCTCGAGTATCTCAGTAAAGATGTGGGGCTTTACTAAGTCCTCACGCGGACTTCTTGAGAGAATTTGAAAAGTGACGTTGCACTGTTTTGTTTCATTTACCAACACTCATGCACACTCCCGAACACTTAACGGTTAATAACTCTCCATTATTTCACATTATTATTCGACATAACACAAATTTTAGAAAATAAAACAAAACCGCTGACATGACTCTTCACTTTCCCGCCAAGAAGTCTAAATAATACTTGTTTAGATAGATTTTCACTTGTTTTTTTATTTATTAATATAACTCCAATAACAGAAAATTCTTTATTGTATACACTCAAGGTAGTTTTCACAAATTTCCCAAAATATTTTGAGATGAAAGCTTTATCCACAGTGGAAGCTAATTTACTAGCCGTTACTGATATACCTAATAGTGACGTCATAGCCCGCTATTACCACACAGTTATCTTATATACTCTTATAGCGTCAAAATATAGGAAAATGCCCTATCAGAGGACACTTTCCATTGCAAATAAACACACACCCCCTTATTCATAAAAACTATTTAAGCATTATTTAGTTAATCATTATTTTGTCTCTTTTACTCAAATTCAAAATGACGATTGTGTGACGTTGACAAAACAATATATAACAAAATATTGCTTAAATAGTTTTTATGAATAATAATGATAATGTATAAATTGCCACTACAACGGCCAGAACATCGACTAACCTCATCGTCATCGTCATCTCAGCCAAAAGACGTCCACTGCTGGACATCTGCCTCTCGCAAGGATCTCCACAACGACCGGTTTTGTGCTGCTCGCATCCAGCGGCTTCCCGCGACCTTCACCAGATCGTCGGTCCACCTAGTTGGAGGCCTGCCCACACTGTCCCTATAACCTCAAATTAGTATAATAAAAAAGTGTACCTATGGTTAATCGAGCTTTCTACTGTTTCCCATACATTACGAAGTAACCTTCTACGAGTATTAACCGGCTTGTTTATGCTGTAGCTGTATGTGTTCCGCAGGTTATTTGGCACCAAATGCGACAAATGCGGCGCCTCCTTCAGCAAGAACGACTTCGTGATGCGCGCCAAGACGAAAATCTACCACATCGACTGCTTCCGGTGCTGCGCGTGCGCCAGACAACTTATACCCGGTGAGTCGTCATCACCAGCTCATTGTATGTCCCCACTGCTGGGGTACGAGTTTTCCCTATCGATGGAAACACACAGCAAGAGGGCGCCATAAACCACCACGCGGGCCCAGTGCGATGCGGTAGTTGTTAACGACTGCGACGTAAACAGGAATAAACGTTTTGCGTGCTTACCGAGGCACGGAGGAGCTCGAGATGATACATTTTTGGTCACCCATCCGATGACCGGCCTTTGCGAAAGTTGCTTACCCTTAGTAAAGACTCGGTATTTAAAGATTCTATATTTTTTTTAAATAATATGTTTGATTTGATTTGATTGATCTCAAACTACATGATATTTAAACAAATATCAAAAGATCTTCCGTTTCCTTCCGATATCGTCCGTCGCGATGTTCGACGTCGCTTCCTGTTTAAATAGTAGGGAATGGATGCACCTGCTTTATTAGCTGTCCATTATTTCTTTGATTTCTATGATATTTATTAACAATTCCCATATTTACTTTGATCAACTAATTGATCTAAGCATTTTCTACATATTTTCCGAACTTTTCAATAAGTGTAAACCTTGCTTGCTCAACTCGATGCTTGCTCGATGTATGCACAAACGCACATAATGGTAATATTATAAATATACTGACGCCAAGACACTATAATATACCTAGTGTTTAATATTATACAGTGAGCTTGTCTCAATAATAGAACTTATGTAATTCTATAGGCCTACGCCCAGCAGTGGGTATAATAAATAAAATAAATAAATATGAGACAACATCACATACATTGTTCTGATCCCAAGGTAAGTAGCTAAAGCACTCGTTTCATGAAAATCAGAAACAACAACGGTACCACAACCACCCAGACCCGACACAATATCGAAAAGTTCGTTTTTGACATTGACCCGACCGGGAATCGAAGCCGGGACCTCAGAGTTAGCGCCGCCCAAAGTTCGGCGTGCAAGCCACTCGGCTACGGAGGTCGTCAAATATATTCAAAATAAATTATTTAAACTTTTGATGACTTTTGATCCTAATTATTATTGTTAAAATGAATTTGAGGTTTTTATATTTGTATAATATTTTGTTATCAGGTGACGAATTCGCGTTGAGAGAAGGGGGCGCTTTATATTGCAGAGAAGACCACGACGTGTTGGAAAAGGTAATATTACAATAATAATCTTCCTGACTTCTTGGCGGGAAAGTGAAGAGTCATGTCTGCGCTTTTGTTTTACTATCTAAAATTTGTGATATGTCGAATATTAATGTGAAATATTGGTGGAATATTAATCGTTAAGTGTTCGTGAGTGTGCATAAGTGTTGGTAAATGAAACAAAACAGTGCAACGTAACTTTTCAAATTCTCTCAAGAAGTCTGCGTGAGGACTTAGTAAAGCCCCACATCTTTACTGAGATACTCGATGGGTTGGGGGTATATCATTTCTCACTTCTCATTTCTATTATCTATCATTCATCATTATCATATTGTATATTTATGTATTACTTGTAAGAAAAATTACTTTGACACTGGCTAAATGTGCTAATCGCACGAAGCCATCAACTAAAAGAAAGAAAGAATAATCTTCCTCTACATTCTTTTTACATGCATACTAACTAACTATAAATAACTGATAACTATAAGTAGCTAAATACAAAAGTGTTAAAAACGGAACGCGAATGTTTAAAATTTTTTGTTTTAATTATACAATACCTACAATCCAAAACACATTACTTTTTATAATATAGTAAAGATAATCTTCGTTTACCAAACATAATATGCAAAACATGTAAGGTCTAGAATGTTCCACCCTCAGAAGTGTATGCAAATGTCTGTAATTTTAACAAATAAGTTTTATTCATTAGTAGCTTCAAATCTTGTCACAAACTAACTAACTTTCAAAATCAAGGAAGTCATCCAGCAACAATGCTGGTGCCTATAATGGTAACTAAATCAATGCCGAGAGAGAAGAGACCGTGGGAATGTATCAGTAAATAGATTAAGTTATCAGTTAACCTATGAAAAACAGTTAATTAATTGCGGTGCGCGCGGTAACTGACAACGTTTAATGTTGAGTGCGTCCAGTTTTTGCGAGTAAGCGTTTGCGTTACATGATGAGTGAGGCGTTTTTGCTGCGTCTGCCGTAACTCGTAATGCTGGGAAGTTAAGGTGTGCAGGCGAGATTATATGAGGTTTATTGAATTTCGTTTGATGTTTTACTTGACTGTTTCGGTCATCGCAGCAATTTTTTGTTAATAAAATTTAAATATCTCCATCTTCTCAGCTTTCGTCAACCAGAGATCTGGTGTAAGCCTACTTCAAATTTCTCCACTTATTCCTATCTTGGGTCAGCCACCTTCTTATGTCCTCCTTCCACTTTATTTGTGGTCTTCCTCTCGGGCGCTTTTTATCCCATGGTCGCCATTCTAGGACTCTCTTGCACCAGGACTTAATTTTTCGTGCAATGTGGCCAGCCCACTCCCACTTCAGCCTTACCACTTACAAGCCAACGTCCTGCACTTTGCTCTTTTTTCGTAGCCATTTGTTGGTCTTGTGGTCTAACAATGATACTCCTACCATTCTTCTTTCATAGTTACTCGTAGTTATCGCCAGTTGGTAATTTTGAGATCCAGATATTCTTAAAATACTTTTAACTAGTTAGGGTAGAGTCACCAAAGTTCGACACTTTTAACCCAGTGCTCGACGCAGTCTTTGTCATAGATTTGTCACAAATATTAACAGATTGCCATTGAAATTTTAAAGGATGACAGCTAAGCTCGATAAAGAATGTTTACCAACAAAGCGTTGCCTAGCAACCAGTGACCGGCATGTATTAACAAACGGTTCCAGTTGGACAACAGGAAAGATTTTTCGTAAAACATTTATATTAAAATTATTGCATGAAAAATTAAAAAAACAAAAATCATAGTAATTATATCGCTTAATTTTAACCTATGTGAGTGAATAAAATAGCTACCTTGAAATAATAAAAAAATTGCACTTTAAGAATCAATAATTTAATCAACTGCTGGTTACTGCAACACTTTTGCCACGATTTGTGATGACCCTAATTTGGTTTGTTTACATATATTCTTTATCGAGTTTGGCTAGAGTAGGTATAGGAAGCAGGTGGTCTATATTAAATTGTTGCTAAAGTAAAAAAACCAGTTGATAAATCCTTTTTAATGAGTAAACGAAAACTTTGTCAATCTATCCTCTCCAGTCCGGTCCTGTCGATTACTGGTTCAACTACCCTACGTAGACTCTTTTTTTTTGTGGGGTAAAAGAAGTGTTTTATCACGTAATCCATTGTAAGCTCATCTGATGATAGGTGATGATAGAACCGAAGGTGGAAACGCATTTCACCCGAAATCGATTTTTTTTTTTTTTGGAGAGAGTTTGCTGATTGCCGCTGCGGCATTTTCAGCTTCACCGGGCTTATCCCCGAAATCAAACCCGGCACCCCTGGGTCTTAGACCGGTGTTCTAACCAGGTTTAGGACCCGGTTAGTTGTGCGAATGCCACATCATCGAAAGTAAAATTTCTTCTAGTGGATAGCCTATTCATATTACAGAGATCTGTGCAAAGCAGTGGGGCAATTTTGAGTTGATGATGATATTAATAATTATCACCTCATAGGCTAGGTACTTTTTATTTTACACGGTTCGCGGGTATTAAGGATTTACATGTCTACAACAATTATTATGAATGAATGAATGAATGAATGAAAAATTTATTCGAAGCAATAATATTTAAACTTAAACATACTAAACAGACACAACTAGTAGATGCTACCGAAATGACCACTCAGCTTGATGCCGTGACAAAGATATGCCATGGCGCTGATTTTCTGTGGAACCAGTGAGAGGGAGGCGCAGCTCCAGCAATTTTTATATATAGATACAAGATAATCGCAGTGAAATGGTGTTGAAAGACAGAACAAATAAATAACGATTTTAATTCCGACACAGTGCAGCCTACAATGGTGTTGAAATACAGAACAAATAAATAACGATTTTAACTCCGATTTTAATTTTAATTCCGACCCAGTACAGCCGCCTAAGTTGTAGAAACCTGAACCTGAAGAAGATGTTTTTTTAGTTGGAACTTGAAAGTTGACGCGGCTTATCTATCATCAATCTATTATATATCATCTGGCGTCGCACATATGGCTTTCGCTTATATGTCTTTCGAAATCAGGTCCTAAACTTTTGACATCAATAAATTGCTGTGAAGGCTTTACTACATCGAATAAACGACTTTGTCAATAATTGTAAAACTAATTAATTCTCGTGGAAAGTCTGAATAATAAGCTGGCAGCAAATGTTTATTAGTTTTCTTCTGAAGACGGTTTATACTAAAATTTCACAATGACAAAGCATTTCAAGAGGTTAATTGGAAACTTACTCGACGAAAACAATAACTTTTAATTAAATTTGTATTATCTAACGTCGCTTTGTGCAGGTGAAATTATAATTTCTTAGTTTTCAATGAAATCTTAGAGAGTCTGAAGTTGAGATCGGATGATATCAGCATCATAAATCATGGGTTAACTCCATAATCAACAAATTTTCTATTAGATATTATAATAATCTAGTGTGTTTGTGTGCGGCGTGTTTGTAGGTATACATGTTTATTTGTTAGAGGTTTTATTAGATGGCGCAGTGGTTAACGCGCCCGGTCTGCGATTGCCGAGGTTAAGCAGCTTTCGCAAAGGCCGGTCATTAGATGGGTGACCACAAACTTATCATCTTGAGGTCCTCACACTCTTCAAAGCTCTTCAAAGCACGTTAAGCCGTTGGTTCCGCCAATCCGCACTGGGTCTGCGTGGTGGATCAGAACCGTTCTCCACAGGGAAGGGAAGGCTTGTGCCCCAGCAGTGGGGACATAAAATTAATAACGATGATGATTAATATTATTCTATCCTTTTTTTCCCACAACGAGCTAACGCTTGGCTTTCTTTTATTTAATTTATACTATGATATAAATGCCAAAGGCGTCTGCTACGTAAACATAGGAAACATAGCCATAAACCCAGTTTCCCAGAACGTACTGACAGAAAAGGGATAGCTGTTTAATCAGTACCTAATTGTTTGTTGTGGCAGAGCACGACCACTACCACCAGCGGCAACGCGAACGCCGAGAGCAACAACAACACCACCCTGAACAACAACAATTCGCACCACCCCCACGAGCTGGGATCCATGTCAGGTGAGACAGTGAGGCACAGTAGGTATAGCTTTTTAAACTATCATGGTCACCTAACATTAGAATAATTATTATTAACGGGATTATTACCATGTTTTTTGTTGTGTACGAATGTCGAGCGCAAAAAAACGACTAAGGAAGAGGGTAGATCGTTTTCTGCTTTTAGTCATCCAACCGCAATAACTTCAGTACATCCGTGATCATGGCGCATGCAACTGTGCCGAAGTGTCGGATACTTGAACACACAAGAAAAAATATGGTAATAATACCGTTAATAATTATTATTCTAAAATGAGGTACAGGCTGCCAAGTGCGAGATTCATGCTCCATTTGATCACGTCAACGAAAACGAGAATTTGTATGGCAAAACTTTAACTCCTCTCGTATGTCGACAGGAGGCGCTGCTTCAATGCCATTCTAAATTTCGTTTTCGTAAACGTAATCGAATGAATACGGTTACAAAACCCACACTAGGCACCGTGAGCCATCCCACCACTACTGAGTGGAAAGTTAGAACGATAACGAGAAGTTGTATGGCATTGTAAATTTGAAGCAGCAGCAGCGCCTCGGGTCTTTCCCGTCTGGACAACCTTCGTTTGGTAACCCTCATAAAATATTTAAAAAAATAGTGGGGTTTTGTAAACTTTTTATATTTCAAACATTTTATTGGGTTGGACAACCATTTTAACGGTGACAAACGATGAGAGTAAACATTTTGCTATAATAAATTCTCATTTTCGTTACCAATAAATTTGTTCGCGATTTTTTGTTTTATTTGACGTTCCATTGCGTGACGAAAACGAGATTTTTTATGGTCTAATAAGCAGTACTTCCTGGTGACAAAACGAGGAGAGTTAAAATTTTGACTATTACAAATTCTTTACAAATTGTTTTCGTTACCATAGTCGAATGGCGAGTGTGAAGTTGTGCGCTGAGATAGCGTAAACTAGAACTTGTACGACATCGAAGTTACAAGTTGGTTAGATAAGTTCGTCACTAGGAAACGCTGCATCGATTCAATACAAATTATAGTTTGATTTATTCTGGATCACAGGGATTTGTTGCTCCGTTTTGCTGTAAAAGACGAACAAACAAACAATTGTATTATTAATTAGGATAGGGCGCCATTTAACATCAGATGTTTATATTGCAAATTAATTATTAATAAAATATATAATAATATAATTAATAAAAGCATTATACTAGACACTAAGACTTTCAACATTCGTTTTAATTTTCAACTTTAAATTACTTACAATCCAATCATTAGTTCTGTCAACTGAGGATAGTAATAGTAGCAGTAGATCGTAGCTAATATATGTAGTATACTAGTAAATAAGTTCATGTATTCAACAGCTTATTATTTTGAAGCCAATAATACTTATCCACGTACCTATACTTTAATTTTTAATAAGTTTATCCGGTTTTCGGATCTTAGATCGGAAATAACAATCTTGATAGTCCACAATCCATAAAAGTACCTACCCTGCTAACCTACCTACCCTGTCACAAAGGCGTTGAAGATCATTCAAATTATTTAGAAAAATTTGAAAAGAGTATGACATTGACATGTCTATTTTCTTGCTTGTCTATAGCGCCACTGCGCATCTATAGAAGCCTAAAATAACGTAAGTAGCTATACTATACTAATAATTAATTTAATAGCTTTACCCAATCAAAAATGCAGTGATCACTCATCCTATCGATATTAATCGAATCGTAACAAATTCATTACATGCAATCAAAACAAATCTAGGGTCATTCGAAATCCGGGTTTATCTAAAACTAACCGACCAGCCGCGTCTGGCTATTGGTTTAGTTATCATTTGTACATCCATAATTAGTATTTATCAAAGATACAGGCCCCGTCAAGTGTCGATAGAGTATTCGCGATCGCGCCGTGATTGTTCGATAAGCACTTTGATGTGTGCCGACAAAGCCGCCGCCCGCTTTGATGGTGTGCCGCTAAAGATCGTGTCATGGTTTTTTCATTATCACCCATATTGGTTTTTACGGAAAATCTTGTTTCACACGACCGCGACGCCCTGATAATTGCATGTCCCGATTATGTATTTCGGTCGGCTAATTGTCGTTCGCGCAATCCTACTTCCACTACATAGATTTTCAATGTTAATCAGAATATCCTTTTTTGACTTTGTAGGATGCCCTGTGATAGGATTCTGTCCATCTGCAAACTAACTGATTTTCATAAGAGTTTAAATGTAAACAGAAAGAATAGAATTTTATTTCAATAATGTACACACATTTTTCTTTCCTACCTATGACATGGGTCCTTTAAACGAGGCATGAAGAGGCACCTTGTGGGCTGACAAAGTGAGTGTGCCTGATGTTGCGTTGTTTTCACGCTGCACCAGTTGTCTTCGCGTCTGGACTGTATTTCCACTTAACATCAGATAGAGTGGAGTAACAATAAATAAAAAAATATCAAAAAAAGGAACAGAAAACATAGTAAATAAGCATACGAATAGCAATAACAAATACACATAGATATTAATACGTCATGTAAAAAAGCGTACTTGCCGCAATATCACAAATGTGTAAAAAAGTATCCCCTTTTGTACTTTTTAGATTATTTATCCTTTGTTGCCGGTCCGCTTGCCTGATGGTAGGATCTTGCCAAGAATTTGTCAAAATGTCAACCATCTTTATACTCATTTCTGCCATTGTTTGGCAGCATTGTTCTGCACACGCGTCTCGTTTTCACAACTGCAATAATACTGCCTTAAGAGGTAATAGTGGTAATAGTAAGGCCCAGTTCCGGTTAGAAGGGATAAATAAAGCTAAATAAAGCTTCAGAGTTGGCCGTAGCCGTATCCGTAGCACAGCGTTGTATTTATTCATCGAGGCTATTGTCAGGTTCAACTATGATTAAGGGAGGACTAAGGTCGAGGCTATTGTCAGCTTCAACTAGGAGTAAGGGAGGACTAAGGCCTAAGAGAACACAATGCATAAATATATGGCTATGGCAGAATACCGTTTTGAGTACAGATAACAGTACTCTGCTTGGATGTTACCCCTTGTGTATTCTGTGTTTTTTGTAAGAGGCAAATAAAGTGATTTATTATTGTCATTATAAATTATTATGAAAATAGGCCTATTATAATTTTCTTGATTATAATGTTGTTTTAGAGTTTGTAATCCGAAAATCCTTTTGTTATTGTGAACTGTTATTGTTTCATTCATTACTCACGCTTGTTTCAAAAAAAATAAAACTTAAAGGTGGGTACGTAATCTTTGTATTCCTCATTCCTCTTCAGTTTATCGTGTAGACAAACAAGATAAAGCATCTAGTTTATCGATTCTTATTATCAATGATAAGATGCAAATCGTTTGTTCAATAGAAAATTGAGCCAATATATTATTGAGCGCGGCTTTGCGCGCGTGAATCGCGGCAATGCTTTACAGTTTTAATGTTTATATAGCTTGCTATATACGTGCTTGCGTCGTATTTGTCTGGCAAAATAGGTAGTTACCTTTTCTACTTACAATTAATGTAACTTTCTATCAATGAAAAAAAAAAGGATCGGTTCAGTAGTTCCAGAGACACAAAATAATAAATAATAAACTGATTGATTTAATATTTGTGTCTTTACTGTTGATAACGCTTCTCCTTTCTTCTAAATTAATACGATATGATTCAAATGTAGGTATATAATTATATTTGGTTACTGTTTACTATTCCAATATAAACCGTAATGCTTTTACAATAAAAATATTTTCTAAATTAAATAAAACTCTACATCTCTGGTTAATTATTTCTATAAAAGCTGTGCAGTGTTCTTGCGCTTATTCTTCTCCACTGCTAAAATATGGGTATCATATCATCCCGACTGGGTAGTATTTACGTAGGTAGGTAAGTTTATTAATTGAATAAAGTGACTTTGACAATTAGTGTCGATAACATCTTGCATTCACATAATACTACCGAGCATGTTATTAGATGTTAATTAAAAAATACGCACAAAGGTCCGTCCATTCCACTAATTATTTGTGTACAAAGGCATCAGGCTGTCCGGCCTGGCTTAACGGAGGTGTGAAGTGGGATCACCCCGCTGTAATCATTGTCCACCCCTTGTGTGACGAGGGCATTAAACTGGAATAATTTATTGGCATTTCGATAATGACCATAGCTTATTTGGTTACATCCCGTTTGGTAAAATTCTCTTTTATTAAACCTCTTTTTCGACAGTCACTAAAGTTGCGTTTTGTTGATAATTTGTTTAACTTCGTATATTTAATTCGGTGTATATTTTATTTATTTATTTGGAAAACCAACAGCTAATAAACAAAGTAAAAACTGAAAAATAGCAAAACCTTACATGTTTACCAAATGAAAAGTTTACCAGACGGGATATGGCCGTTTTTGTTTCTCGTATTTAGGTAGGCAAATATGTGCGAAAATATAGGTAATATGTATATATATATATATATATATATATATATATGCCACATAATAAATATGCATCCGTATGTTTAAGAATTTTGTCATACAGGTAATATAACAGGATAATTATGATAAAATCAAAGATTTTTCATTTAGTTATCTTAGGTAAAAAAAAAAACAAAAACAATATTTTAAAAAACCAAGCACTAAAAGTTGACATTTAAAAACATTGTATTGAAAATGAAACACAATATTAATTACTACTAAAAATCCGGTATCGTACTAACGCGCCTTTATCCATGACGCCGTTTTGTGAAAAGTAATGGCTGAAAAAAGTGTGCATAACCTAAAACCTATCAGTATGACAGATTGAGGTATATTTCCATAGTTTTGTTGAACGAGCTGTCCTCTTCCCCAGATTCCGGCAGCGAGTCAGGCTCGCACAAGAGCGGGCGCGCGCGCACCTCCGCCGCCGCCGACGGCAAGCCGACGCGCGTGCGCACCGTGCTCAACGAGAAGCAGCTGCACACCCTGAGGTGAGAACGGAGTAGAGAAAGAGAGAGACGTTTCGCTGCCTACCAAAAATACCTACAAACCATGGTTTTAATGTACCTACAGCCATTTTGAGAAAAGACAAAATGTTGTGCCGTATAGGGTAAGGACACCAGTGTTGGAAATAGTTCCCGTCGCCGACATTTAACATAGTTTATTATTATAATTTTGCGGGATAACAGCTAGGAAACAGGTGGTCTATATTTAAGGGTGTGCCGACAAAAAAAAACCCAAAAGTGTAGTCACGGTTAAGTTGATTCATGATGAAAAATCTATCGTATTACATAAACAAAATATATATTTAATATCAAAGGGTACGTGTAAAGGTACGTGTTTACAATTAGTCCGACCCATAAATTCATAACACACTATAGTTTTTTCTACAATATCATTTAAAGTTGTGCAAAAATCATGAAAACGAGTGGCGGCGTTTAATTGATATCTTATAGTTTATTTAAATTATTATGAAAAAAACACAAATGTTGAAATGTTGATTTCCACGAGCAGGATTTGAACCTGCACGCTTTTCAGGGTCAGGGTCAGGTCAGGTGCTCTTCCAATTCTATCGTGGTTCTAACCAGCCCGCCGAAATTATTCAACACTATTTACTTTTTACTTTGAAAGCCAAAGGCGCCCATTCAATGTCAACAACTACCGTCATTAACATCCGATCGTAATGGTTTTACAAATACTAAAGATCAGTTATGAAGTAGGCAAGATAATTATAAAATGTTTTTGTTTTGTATAAATAATTTTAACGCAAATTTTGTTGCGAAACAAATTACAAAAACACAAATGTTTAAAAAAATATTATATATATATATATTATTAGAGGTGTAATAATTTATACCTCCAATTATGCCTAAACAATCGCCAATGTCTTAACTACAAATCGTCCGTCCCACATGTTCGATTTATGGAGCGGTTATTTCAATTATTATTCTTCAAATTAACACGTTAAATTCCCAATACAAAATTAGTATGGCCGCGCGGCATCAAATAAATATGGACGAATACATTTCAAATATAATAAATGACACTTGTCACTTACGGACGGCGCACCCTTATTTGTTGCTAAAGACTAAAATCAGTTGTTGACCCCTATTTTTAATGACTAAAGAAAAAAAATTACGATCTCCGGTTTATGTGGAACATTGGTGCATCTACCCTACTCGCCTTTTTACGGTTGATAGAAAAATTGAATATTTGCACCAAAGGTAAAGGTACTTAGTAGGATTTATAGCCTATCTAGTATATATAATGACACACGAGCACGCAACGCATAGCAACTCTACGTGTTATTTAATTAGCTAATCGAATGTTCCAGAACTTGTTACGCGGCCAATCCCCGACCCGACGCGCTGATGAAGGAACAGCTCGTGGAGATGACCGGCCTCAGCCCGCGCGTCATCAGGGTCTGGTTCCAGAACAAGCGCTGCAAAGACAAGAAGAAGACGATACAGCTCAAGATGCAAATGCAACAGGAAAAGGTAAAAATCCTGCTGTTACTGCTGGAACTTAAGTGTTATTCGGCCATTTTGTATCTCGGTGTCTCAAACATTCTACAAAAAACCTTTTTTTTTTTTTTCAAAGCATCAAGCAAATAAATAAGTTTAACCATATAAATTGACATATTGGTTTGAAACCAAAATGTGAAATGGCTTAACGCATGCTAGAAAAATACAAAGTTAAACGTAGGACCAAATTAAGGACTTCAGAACTATGTTGGAAACGCAGTACAAACTATTCCTCTTAGGAATTGGGTTCGAATCCCATTTATGACGATATTTAATTTGCATGACGAAAAGAAATGATGTAGCAATCTTGAAACCATTAATCACTTCGCTCTACTGGTTAGACCACCTCGGATCCGGGGTTCGATTCCTCGTATATGTATGGTTTTTGTATTGTTGTTTTAAGTCCGCATGGATATCTACTGTTTCATCTAATTATGTCCCCATAACAGCTGTAACGCATTGTTGGGTTCCGTCAGTTAAGAGATTATATTATACTCGTATGTCCTTGGGGATGCTAATGTTAGCTTTATTCACCATTCGATCTCGTTCAACATATTCTCGTATTCGTTAAAATTATCGAATAGTATTTAAAACTCGCATTTAGTACTTAGTTGAGGATTCTAAGTGAAGTGCACCTCCTATAGTAAATTGCCGTCAGTGTAAGTGCCAAGTGGCGAGTTCTATTCACCATTCGATCACGTTAACGAATACGAGAATTTGTATAAGGCATTGAAGCAGCACCTCCTTGTGATAAACGAGGGAAAGATAAGGTTTTGCCTAAAAAACGTTAACGGGATCGAATGGCAAATGAACTTTTGCTCCCAGATTAGATGACGACTAAGCACTTACCCATTGCGTAGTAAGAAATAAACCGACAGTTGTAACAGTTAGTGCAATTGTTTGTAGATACTGCCCATGGACTATTCGATGCAAGACATCCCGATAATTCACTACGACTATATGGCCCTGTGCGAGGTCGGCCAGATGTGCTAGGCCAAACGTACGTTAGACATGACTTGTGTTAACTTAAACTAGCGAAATCTGCAGGATAATTTTGTACAGAGTGAGTTTTGCGATAATAAAACATATTGTTGTGCGGTTGTCATTCAAATTATTCTCATTGCAGATTTGGATGGTACATACATCATTGTTTTTATTTTTATTATAATCGTTATAACTATGTGGAAATCGCAGTGATACCTATGTCAGTGAACACACGCTCAGTTGTTGTAGGACAATGATCATAGTGCCTTAATTATTAGTAGGATAGGTTATTGTAGAATAATATACAACAAGTAGGTATTATTCTTAAGGTCATTTTTAGCTTTAATGGCTAGATGGATAATAGGGACAATAAACAGGCATAGCTGATGTAAAATTCGTTTTAGAATTAGATATTTCAAGTTCTCGATAAGTTGTGTAAGTATTGGAAACAAATTGTTTTCAAAGGATTTACGCGACAACTAATTTAACGTCTCGCACGAATTCGTACAATTTGATAATGAGAGCTTACAGACACCTTCGTAAGTGAATTTCGTAGACATTGCGAAAAATTAAAGTGTCACATTAGTTAAACTATTGTCCGGACTTTCTGTTATATTGTTTTGTAAAGTTTACGCGAGAACACGTAGGCAGTGTTGAAAATTTAATGAAACAACTTTTACGGAACTAGGTAGGTACTCGCGTTTATTTTACACGTTTATTACGTCAGGATAAAACAAAAATAATCTAATGTGTAAAATAAACACCAGTAGATCCGTAAACAAAAGTTACAATTCTAATTCAGTTTAGGCTACAATAATAATGACTGAGCTCTTTATTAATGTCACTATGCCCACCATCTTGCTCATAGTACCATAGTTTCATTGACAAAAGTAATTGTCAATAGACAGTCAACTGTTCTCACACACGCATCACAGTCCAATCGCTCCGATTTCCTTTCGCAATCCTATAACATGGCTAACGTGCGTCGGGCAGGAGGGCCGCCGGCTGGGCTACATGTCGCTGGGAGTGCCGTTGGTGGCCGGATCCCCCGTGAGGCACGAGCCTTCAGCGCTGCCGCTGGAAGTCACCGCCTACCAACCGCCGTGGAAGGCGCTCTCGGACTTCGCCCTGCATGCGGACCTGGATAGAGCGCCGCATCACAGCGCGGCGTTCCAACAGCTGGTGAACCAGGTAAATGGGTTATATATCAGCTTTAAGCGCTGCCGCTTGAGGTTATACCGCCTTTTTGAACCTGTGAATCCTTCTTACTGCGATGCTCCAGCCTTTGAAGGAGACCGAAGTTATTGTGCAGTTCTTCCATCCCCCTTTCCTGTCTGTAGCCTATGTGACTTACAAAGAATAAGGTCCGAATAGTTATTCCGTATATTTTTTACTCTAATTTGAAATAACGATAACACGACAGGAACAAAACACAGAGTTTAACTATTCCGACCTTATTCTTTGTTTATTTGCAAGGGGCTAAGAGAATAGCATCCAGCGAGAGGGAGGGACATACCCACTAAATACAGGGAGGATCAAAACCAACTACGCCACCGCTGATGGCAGGCTGTAGGGAATCTCCAATGGAATTAGCTACAGTTTAGGATTCACCAACTACCAGTTGCTGGTTAACCAGGTAATTGGGTTATCTTATTTTACCTTATCTTAAAGAAGAAATATCTTTGGAACAGTCGCTGTGGTAAAGTCGATAGAAGTAAGTTTTATACTACATATTGTGAAGGAGGAGGAGGTCGATGGCGCACTCCGTCTGAAATTGCTGAAGTTAAGTAACTAACCTGTGTGTAAAAAAATATTAAGTATATCGAGCTTTTCCGTGTTTACTACGAAGGCACGAAGCACAGAATACAGAAAGAGGATAGAAATATAATGCATACAATTAAGTACGGGAACCAGTGTCGCCTCTCGCACACAAATAAGCGTATTTTCACATTATATACTCATATTATTATACATGTTTTACTTTGCCTCCTGCAGGTCAAAATAGCACAAGATGGCATATTTATGTAAATATTCCGCAAAATCACAGCTCGATTGTTCGCGAACTGGAGAAGTGTCAAATCGTGAAACGGACTGGATATGAGTGTTCGCTCATATGAGTGGCGCGCGGGTTCCGCCCACTTACGACTTCTAACCTCTTTCTGTTTTCTGTGGCACGAAGCCTTTGCTCCCAGCTGTATTAACAACCACCAATACATGCTAGACCTGTGTGGTGGTTTAGGTATGTATGGCCTGGGCCTGGCCTGTGAACGGCCGTTCTCCCTGTGGTGTTTCATCCATAGAGAAAACTCGTATTACCCTTGCTAGCAATGGGGAGGTAGGTACTTACATAAAAATTAACTGGTGATGAAATGTTCTGGCACTCCATACAATGGTGACTCCTGAGCTTAGTCTCATTGGTGTTCTTCTCCGCAGATGCATGGTTACGACGTGCCCTCGCTACCTCCGCCACGGCCACCTCACAGCGAAGAGAACTACGTGACGTACCTCGAGAGTGACGACAGTCTCCCTCCATCGCCCTAGTGTCGTCTCACCTAACCGCCTGCGGAGATGTGAGACGGAAGAGAACGAAACTCGAGTCGAGCACACGCTCTTATGCAGCTAGCTTTGTGGAAGGTCTTACTACTTTCTGAGTTTCCTTTGAGGTTATGTTTAGAAACTTTTTTCGAGAAACTTCGAGATGGTTCGAATATGGCAAAAAAATATGTTAAAATTCTTTGTTTACACTTTTATGTTATTGTATTCAAATGTTTTACATGAAAACTACACCTTGAAGTAAAACACTTTATTGTGAATGTAACCACCTTGTAAACCCGTATGAAGATGGGAGTCCAGTGGTCGTATAAAATAATTTTGAAAATTGTTTTACTAATAAGAAAGCTATCGCTACCGAGTCATAAGTCTAAAGGCTACTTTTTGTCCCAGTAAATAGTTTTTGTCACAACAAAACGTATGTTACTTGGGAAAATATATTAACTTGGAACATAACTTTAAATGTAAATTTAGAAAATTCTGACCCTTCACATAAGCTAGGCAAACGTGATGAACTATTATGTAGAAAAATTGTTACAATACTACGCAGTGTATAATAGTAAGCCCAGTGTGCTTTCCTAATGAAGGCGAAGTGATTAGTGGACTGAAAAAACTTAAGTGATATATAACTTGACGTGCGGGATGTTGTTTTGTACATAAGGAGGACATTTGTATATTACTAAAATATTATGATATAGTGATAAATAACAGATGGAGCATGGTAATAGCGTAAAATGTATAAATATGTAAGCCTTGCAACTTTCTATTAAGTGATCTATTTATTAACTAAGTGCCAAGTGCGAGTTTTTCACTGTTCAATCGAATCCCTCTCTATCTGATCTAAAACCCTCGGAGAATCGATAGTACTGGCGGACTTGTTAAGCCAACTTTCCTAGTAAAAAATGTAGTTGAAGTCACTTGAACGCGATCGAATAGTGGAAAACACTTGCACCAGAAACACTTTGGAGAAACGGCTGTTACAAGAGGATACTGGTTTGTGAATCGATTAACGAAAGTAACGTTGGCTTATAAAACACAAGATTTGGACTCTTGTAGTGTTTATAGTGATAGGAAATATCAGTTCAACGTCATTTTCGGTGCAAAGTATAACTATTTTTAGACATACATGAGAAACCTACATGTGATCAACATAGTGTTTCATTTACAACTCTTTATTA
The DNA here is from genome assembly GCA_949315975.1 of Eudonia truncicolella. Taxonomy (NCBI): domain Eukaryota; kingdom Metazoa; phylum Arthropoda; class Insecta; order Lepidoptera; family Crambidae; genus Eudonia; species Eudonia truncicolella. Next base: position 879,489 of record OX438848.1, on the reverse strand, counting down.
AATATTATAGTCTAAGTAAGCTACGTTCCGAAATAAAGAAAAAAAAACATATAAAGAAATATTCCTATGACACTCTTAGTCAAAATTATTGTGGGTCTGTGCAAGTTTTATGTTAGTTTTAAATTTATTTTACGAATAATTACTTGCCAACGTTATTTTCTCTGATTAGACAATTTAAAGCTATAAAATAATACAAAAAAATATTGTATGTGATGTTTATTTACCATTAGTTAATAATATCTGTTTAGCTTTACCTGACTTTATATAACAGTACTATTATGTTAACCATTTACTAGTATCAAGATCTGTTAGCTTTTATTGTATATACGTCATTTGTACATATATTGTATAAAATTGAATATAAATATTTACATACCTTAGTTTTAAGAATACTTTAAGTAATTTCAATGTAAATCTTAAATAGGTACCTAGGTACTATTGTAAAAAAAAACATTTCCTTTACCGAGTGTTAAATGTGAGGTTTTTTCAAAGTTAACTACAAAGTGCCTCCTAGCGTCAAGTTAGTAACATTAGTTAGACGCTAGGCAGCGCTAGGTTCTCTCGAGTAATGAAAAAAAACTCAAACTAAGCACTCTTAAATATTGTTTCTCGATGTAAATGTAAATACCTATAAATTTACCTGTCTGCCTGCCCTGTCCAAAAATACAGGTATTTTATGTATGATATTATTATACGATACCTAATATTAGAGTAATTATTAACGGGATTATTACTGTTCCGATTTTCAGGAATATGTAATTGTATAACTAATAGTCTCAGCGAAAAACTCAAAACGTGAGTGAAATGCAATATTTATATTTTAAAGTGCAATTCAGAATTTGAACAAAGTTTAACAACGCCATCTAGTAACGTGTAGGCGTAACTAATATCTAATACAAAATTCAACTGCTTTTCTTTTCTAAACACCATTATCCGATATTTCAGTTTCATGAGCTTGCGTCATGATGATCAACGTTATTGCGGGTACCTAGATATTAATTAACCGTCATACTTTAGAACGAACTACCTTGGTTTTTAGTCGTTTTTTTTGTTAACTCCCGTGATCATGGCGCATGCGAATGTGCCAAAATATTGGAAAACCAAACACAATAAAAAATATTTAGAATCCCGTTAATAATTACTCTAATGTTAGTGACCATGATAGTTTAAAAAGTTATTAAATAGTGCACATAGCTGTCTTTGAAGTTTGTCCAACTTTGTGCCACTAAAAGCAAGCGAACTAACCAATTTGAATGTTTGTGCTTATCTTTGATAGAATTACCTACCGGGTGTGTTACTCTAGATCAAATAGCTAGATAAATAGATAGGTAGATAAATCAAAATGTTTCTGTTTTTTTTTTAAACAGAAAATTAGTATTGTTCGTAAACCAATTATTAAACCTATAACGAAATAAAGTACCTACATTACATTTTTAAAGTGATACTTCTATCATTATGCATTAAGATAGAAATAATGTTTTGTTTTTTTTTTATTAACGTTTACCATCTCGGAGCATGGCACAAATGCTTCCGCTTATGATAGTAAGCGCCTGTCGTAATTTAATAGCAAATTTTTTTTTTAATATGGCAATGATATTTATGTTTTTACCCAGCATTCAAAATTACAAAGAAATATTTTAAACAAAGTAGACCAAATACAATGTAGATAGTCACGAATGAACTATCAATTCTTGTATTCTAAATTTTCTCTATGTGAAATGTGCGCGCTAAGAACTAAAAAAATTAAGAAGTGAATAGAAATAGACAAATATCTATCGATCTAGACTAGAACACCCGAATTACCAGGCGTTAATTTATTCAGTAGTTATTTAACTTTTACACTGTACTTAGATTGTGGGCATAATAATATTAATAAAACTATTGAGTAATTATGCGTGGATTTCTTATTTCTTTAAAACAAGGTGATAATTTTACCAAGTCTTATTTTTGGGGATGTTGTTTCATTTTGTAAATTTTTCCTTACTTAGTGGCTTCGTGTGGTCAGCAGCACTCAGCATGTTTAGCTTGTGTCAAGGTTATGAAGATATTCTACAATATTTTCTTTAGTAGATTTTAATGATACGCTATAAAATGTTACAGTGTGTCTCATCTTGGCGTGGCCACCATCACTAACTGGAAATCTGACTTTATAGATAATTTGTCAATAATTTGTCGGAATTTGTCGTGAAATCTCAGAATTGGTCGGTCCACCGTTCAAAAGTTATAAGGGGTTAAAGGTGGCCCCGCCAGGATGAGCGCTCATCCTGGCGTGGCCACCTTGTGTCTCTGAAGCTACGGGTCGTAGCGAAGATCTGATTACACCAATAATTTGTGGATAATTTGTCGTAATTTGTCGACAAACACCAGAATTTGGCGGTGCTTCTATGAAAAGTTATATGAACTTCTTTTATTCCCCATAGTTAATGTACAATCGCGTACATGAAGCTTATTGAACAAACTGAATAAACGACTTCAAAGGTATAAAGAGTGCAAGTAAGTGTATGAGAGTGAATCGGATACATAAATGGATGAAAATGAAACGAAATCTTACTAATATTATTAATGTGAAGTTTGGATGTTTGTTACTCAATCACGCTTCAACCACTGGACGGATCGGGATGAAATGATGAATGATTCCCGTTCCCGTAGGATTGCCGGGATAAAAAGTATCCTATGTCTTATTCCAGGACCTAATTAATATGTGCCAAATTTCACTTCAATCGTTAAGTGGTTGAAACGTGATTGAGTAACATACATCTAAACATTTACATATTTTATAATATTAAGTAACTAGTAAGACCATAGTTAGGTAGGTACTTAACTTTTTATATTTCTAAAATTATTGCGTTACATAATGTGACAACACATAAGTACCTACATACTCATTCAAATTTGCACAAAATTTATATTAGTGTCATAGTTTATTGACTGAACCCATGTTTTTATTTATCGTTAAGAAAAATAGGTAAGTACTTTAATAAAAAGATAGAACGACATGTTTACACTAGTGTGAACGACTTTATTTCGTATGCTACAAGGTTCACAATACCTCATACACAAAAAAGCAGGCAAAATATTGCACTTCGCTGTACTCTTAGTCTTTCAAAGAGATAACAGATGGCGCTGAAAAGTAGTTTTCTTATAGGTATAACCCTTGACTCAAAACTTCTGTGGAATCTTCATATATCGAAATTGACAGGAAAACTCAGTAAACTGTTAGAACAGTCTACTTTAGTTATTTTCAAAGTGTCACATGACGTATGGCCTCTTACTGTGGGGAACAACGGCTGATATTGAAACTAAATTCATTTTACAGAAACGAGCAGTAAGAACAATCTATAGACTAGGTTCACGAACTTCTTTAAGATTCTTTTTTAAAGAGATGGGTGTCTTGACAGTGGCTTATCAATTTATACATATATAATTGTATAGTTCTTGTACGTTGAAATATCAATTCACTTAAGCTAAACACGGTGACGTACACAATTTTAATACTAGAAGTAAGACAAAACTTGTAATGCCACTGTTCAGGTTACATAAGGTGCTTGGTTCTTTCTTGGGGCAAGGTATACACTATTACAATAAAATACAAATACTGTACTAGATTTACCGTTAGATAAATTTAAAAAACATGTTAAGTCTTCTTTACTTAAAAAAGGTTATATACCTACAGTCAAAGAATATTTAGATGATAAAACAACCAGGGTATAATAAAAAACGCATACTTGACTTTTTGTAATAAAAAATTATACTGATATTTTATAAACAGTGTCCTACAAATAACAAATAGCGTTGCGTTGAAAATTTCAATTAGTTTTGATTTAGAGTCGTGCTCTCTTTATTGTCTCTGCGGTGGTGGCATGTGCGTCGGGTCGTTACATTCCCTAAAATATGGTTGAGCGAAACGATGGCTGATTCATATGTCATATTCGTGAACGGGTGCTGCCTGTGGAGGCTGGTCTGCTCTTGCATATTTGTCTTATTTTTATTATTATTAACTATTATTATTTCTTGTGGGGACGTCGCCAGCCGAACGGACGATCCACCCGCGTTATCTGCGGGCCACTCATCCCTTTCCCCGTTCTCCTTAGGCTGCTTAAGTTGAGCCAGCTTTCACGACGCTCCGTCGAATCTTTTAGTCTCTTTGGTGAATCTTGCTATCTGCTCCACCTTCAGATCCTTCAAGTCCTCTATGTTTAATGTGTCCGACCCTCAGAGCTCCCATCTTATCAGTGAGTACATAGGGCACTCAGCTAGTAGGTGGAGGCTGGTCTCCTCACTTTCCGTGCACTCCGGGCATATGGGGTCGGTTTTCACTCCTATCACTGTCAGATAGATGTCTGTTCAGTCGACAGTGTCCTGTTCTCTCTGGAGAGTCACATCAGTTATGTGTATTCTATATTTTTTGTCAAAGATCCTTTGCTTCCGTATTAGGTAGTTATTGGAGAGGATCATTGACAGCCTATCTTTATAGTTTTTGCTTATACTAGCGTGACCCTCGTCCATGGAGTTCCCCGGTCCATATGCCAGTGCTTCTTAGCTTGAACCATTGTTCAATGGCTTTTCTCTTTATTTCTAAGTCCAGGGTATTTAGCCCCAGTAGGATCTCAAGCGTGGCTGTAGGTGTTGTCCTCATCGCACCCGTGGTCACTAGGGCCGCTAGCCTTTGGATTATTAACTAACTTTGTTTTTTTTTTAAGACAGGTTTTGACTTTTACTAGTACTGTATAACATTGTAAAAAATTCAACTGGTAATTAATTATGTTTGTGCAAACTTAAATATTTTATTTATTATTTTTTTCTTTTTTGTGTTTTTTTTTACATGTTGTGATTATCCTTTACATTTTGTGTTTTATTTGTGATGGAAAGTGTTTTTTTATGATAGGCGTTTTCCAATATTTTTGACGCTGTAAGGGAGAAAGGAGCTGGACACTTGCTGAGTTTCTTGCCGGTTCTTCTCAGTACAAGATCTCCCGCCCAGAGTAAACTTACGAACCGATGGCATAATGACGTTCATTAGAGCTATTTGTAGCCTAAACTGAATAAATGATTTTGAATTTTGATTTTTTTTTTGAGTTTCATTATTTTCAATACTAAAACAACCTTTATGATCTAAAACTGAATGATCAATATTCAATAATCAACGGCGATGTTTGTTATTGTTTGGCACGGACCGGGCTAAGTACAAATAGCGCGTTAGATTAGAGAACTGCCTCAGTTCGAAGTGGTGTATTTAGTAGTATTTCCACTTGTTTTGTAATTTTATTAGTAGTATATTGTGCGCGATACTTAGGCAGATAAAAACAGGTAAGTGTTTGAATATTTTATTTGCTTCTTAAGGCTTTTTTCAATAAATTAATGTCATGTATTGATTATATGCATCCGATAAAGAGTCAGACATACGCACACACATATCAAAGTTCCGATCTTCATTCACCATTTAATTCGTTCATTAATTCACGTTATCATTAAATGCTTATTACGCGACTGTACAAATTTGTTGTTGTATGGGAAAAAAAGAAGTTGATACAACTTCTCATATAAGTACCGACAAAATCTGGCGTTTGCCGACAAAAAAATTATCTACAAATGATTGGTGATTACTCCAATCTTCCAAGATCTTCGGTTTCAGAGAAAAAAAAAAGTGGCCACGCTAAGATGAGCGCTCATCCTGGCAGGGCCACCTTGACCCCTTATAACTTTTGAACGGTGGATCGACAAATTTTGAGATTTCACGACAAATTCCGACAAATTATCTATAAAGCCAGATTTCCAGTTGGTGATGGTGGCCACGCCAAGATGAGCCACTTAATGTTAGAAGGTATTTCCCCAAACCCCTTCAGTATCAGTAAATATGTGGACTTTACTGAGACCTACTATCGTGATTTTTGTGTTTGGAGAATTTGAAAGGGACGTTTCACTGTTTTGTTACATTTGCAGGTTGCACATTTACAAACACATAACGGTTAATAATCTTCATTACTTTACTTTAATATTTCACAATACACATTTTATCTTAGTCACGTAGCTGTATCAATTCAATTCAATTTCAAGTAAAATGGCTCTCGCTACGATTTAGCCAGTGTCGCAGTAAACATACAACATGACTTGCTTGACGGAAGAAGACATTGACTTCTTGGCGGGAAAGTGATTTTTTTTTGTGTGTTGTTTTACGGCTCCGGATGAAATCCATCAAGCCTATTCGTTCGTTCTATCTTCTTAAGTAATGTAATACATAAATAAACAATATTGATGATGATGAATGATAATAGAAATGGGAAGTGAGAAATGATATTACCCCCCAACTCCTCGAGTATCTCAGTAAAGATGTGAGGCTTAACTAAAATTTGTGTTATGTCGAATATTAATGTGAAATAATGGTGGATTATTAACCGTTAAATGTCCGTGAGTTGGCATGAGTGTTGGCAAATTAAACAGAACAGTGCAACGTCACATTTCAAAATGATCTCAAGAAGTCTGCGAGAGGACTTAGTAAAGCCCCACATCTTTACTGAGATACTCGAGGGGTTGGGGGGTAAGTATATCATTTCTCACTTCCAATTTCTATTATCATTCATCATCATCAATATTGTTTATTTATGTATTACTTATGAAGATAGAACGGACGAATAGGCTTGATGGATTTTATCCGGAGCCGTAAAAAAATACAAAAAAAAAATCTGTGTCAGGTCAGAAGTGCATCAGAACTAATCTGAAGTGTCTGTCTGTCTGTCTACTTGTTGTTTTGAATTAAATCATGCTAAAAAGTTGAAATTGTCATAAATAATTGTATTAAATAGTTGAAAAGCTTAAATTACGACAATTCAAAGGTATCGTGATAAATAGTTATACAAAATGAGTGGTGCTGGTGATGAACCAGACGGGTTTCAACTCAAGAGAACTACCAACTCGGTAAGAAAACTTCGTCTGCGTGAAATATTAGCCTTTAACATAAGTCTTTATCTTATAAAACTCACAGAATTTTTAATATTAACTTAGTAAAAAATTTAGGTTAGCCGCTATTTCGATGTTACTTGAAGAAGGAACAAATAAAACACTTTCTTATTTTATTAATAAATAGTCGCTAGTTATTTTACTTACCTACCTTACTTACTGATAGGGCATTCAATAATATTGAATTTCCATTTATTATTAATCCTTAGCTGAACCTCTGTAAATTATTTAAACACTTTAATTATTGTTATTTTAACTATGGAAACATACCTTAGTAAATCCCCAAGGATGTCATAATTTAATTTTCTGTAGATTAATGTAAGGCACACCATGAATAGACTATATAAAAAAAAAATTCTCTAAAAACTTACAATAAACAACATGTTTAACCTATAATCTAAAATTGAAGATCTTAGAGAGGCTGGAGTAAGTTATAGGCCTGCTGGTTACTTAGATTGAAATGTTTTTTATTTATTTACTAACAAACTTTTTACAAACAAAAGACTTTTATCTGGTAGTTATTGTTCTGAGAGAAGACTGCAGTTGAGACCTACTTACAATCACTACTATTTAGAAATACTTTTAAGAGTCAGTTTACTATCATAGAACTGTTTTGACTTTTACTCAGTTTGTGAATGTTAAACATACATTAACCTATTAGGTTAATTTTTGTGTATGCATACAAATTATGAAAAAGTAAACATTATTTGTGCTTCGGAAGGCAAGTTAAGCCGTTGGTCTCGGCTGCATTGGCCGTCGTTAACAACCGCCAATCCATACGGGGCCTGTGCGGTGGTTTATGGCCCGTTTATGGTTTGTGCCCCAGCAGTGGGGACATAAATGAGCTGGTGATGATGATGATACATTATTACTATTATCAATCAATCAACTATTCATAACAAGGTACTAACTCTCTCATAGGCTGGTGACCAATTGTATAAAATAGTTCAGCAAAAGAAAAACAAAATTATTAATCATCAAGTAGTTCCTATTCATTGCAAAAATGATAATGTACATTTTATAATAGTGCCAGTGACTGGGTCGTAGTCATTCATTCATAAACCATATCAAGCGAAGTTACCTTGTATTGATAAGACACTGATTAACCAACATTGATAATTCTTAATTTTATTGTAGTATTTCTTAAAAGTTTGTGTTTATCATCATACAAATATCTTATTCTTGACACGTTTGTTGCATTACATAGGACCTATTCTATGGTCTTTCCCTAGTGTCTTATCTTTTCTTTTAATTTTTCATTTAATTTTTCATTATTTTAAAATTTTGTGCTAACCTATCCATTCATTGTTATATTATTTATGACAACTGCCATAAGCTGCGCAATGATTTTGCCCAGCCAGAATAGTCTTTGGTATGTAATAAGCCTTCCAGGAGACTTTTAATACCCTCTTGCTAGACTAAACTGGCCACAGGCCGCAAATACGCTTCAGCCTATATCCATATAGGTACAAGAATCGAACCTAAATCTGACACCGGCTAAGTAAACACCACAAAACAAGGCTATGCTATAGTAGCACAACTATCGGCGGCAGTCTGTGTGCGCTACTGCCTAGTGCAAGCTCCATTCATTCGATCATGTTAACGTAAACGACAATTTGTATGGCAAAATGTTAACTATTCTCATTTGGAAAGTAAACAAAATTCACACTAGGCACCCTGATAGAAAAGCAACTCTTTGGAACACACAACTACCAACATACATCATCCGTCATCATAATTTTGAGTTTGCTTTTTGCCTTAATCTCTTGTTATCCATAAAACCAGACACAATAGAAATTCAATTGTTCTATGGCTGGCTCATATGGAGTCACTAGGAGATAAAACATTAAACGAAATTTTCATAAATTTGGGGGGGGGGGGGGGGCGAAACTTAAACGGTTCCCCAGTTCCCAAAGTCGTGTGAGGGAACGGCATCACGCACTAGTGCGAGTCCCCGCGCTCTACTAGATTCCCCGAGGGGTTCGGATCGGAATGGGAGCGGAACAATCTCTGAAGGCTGGAACCTCGGCTCGGGTTGGCCGGGTCGTGGGGTCCATCATCATATTTTATTTTATGTCCCCACTGGGTGCTTGAAATAGAAAATACTTGGGAACGAGCCTTTCGTATGAATTAAACACCACAGCTAAACGGGTCAAAAACCACTACATGCGGTGTAGTGATTCTTAACGACTGCGACATGCAGACGGGAGTGCCGGGACCAACGGCTTTACGTGCCTTCCTAAGTACGGAGGAGCTCGAGATGATAAACTTTTGGTCACCCATCCGATGACTGATTTTGGCGATACTTGCTTAACTTCATCGCAGAACGAGCGCGTTTACCTGCACTGCGCGCCATTATTATACAGAATTGAACAAATAAACGAAATGTATTTTTTGTACTAATAAAAATCAACCAGTCTCGGGATGCTCGAATGGGAATCGAACACGACCTTTGGATAATAGGTCCAATGCTCTGTCCGGTGAGCTACCGAGACCCTCGAAGACTCGTTGATTTTTTCTAGTACTTTGTGATTTTCGCTACAAGCCAGCAGTATTACGTCATCGCGCCACAGACTCATAGTGAAGTTACTACCCTCACAGTCGATAGAGCACTTTTTCAAGTATGTAACAATCGATAAAGACGTAATTCCTTCTAAATATTTTATTAAAAAAAACAAAATGTTTCGTAAAAGTGACCGGCATTCGTTATAGGTAGCTCTAGTTTCCTTCAAGCCTTCATTCAAACTCTTTCGTCACCTGTGTGTCGTGTTTTGGATCACACAGCGCGTGCGGCCGATATTGCGAAATTACTTAAAGAATACAGTTTTGCCAATTTCACGGGCCACTTCATAGGTATATTGCTAATCGTTTAAGCACTGCGGGCCATTTTAATTAGCTATATTGAAACTTCGATAGTTTGCTGATGTAAAAACACTTACGTGGAATCACTGTTCTTGAGTGTTGTTGCTCTGTCAGACGACAGTTCGAATTTTATGTACTCCGAAATATATCATCAATCATCATCATCATAAGCTCATTTTAAGTCCCCACTGCTGGGACAGGAGCCTTTCTTATGGATGCTATGTTCTTTTTGTCTACTATACATACTACAGGTAGGTATTATATATTTGAGGAGCTCGACGGCGCAGTGGTTAAAAGCAAATAAATATTTGATTATGAGTATTATTATAGCCTAGACAACCTCTGGTTGTTCCGCTTTCGTTCTGATCTCGTTTGCCTACTTCTAGTACATATTTAAAAAATCTTTCGTAAAATTATAAAAAAGGCCTTGTCTGCATGGTACTTCATTGTCTCCTTACCACTATTTAAAGTGTCACAATAAATAACAAATTACCTTTGTCTATGTGTAGTGTACCATGGTGTACCTTTCGACTTCGTCCACTGGCGAAATTATTGGTGTTGGAAAAACCCTACAGAAGCCATTTCCCAAGAAAATAATAATAGCAGTGGTTTTAGCTTTATTGCTTAGTTCATTGCAACCTTTTCTACGACCGTTAACTAACACAAAACATCGCGCAATGAACTAAAAGTCGCTTCTCGCGGCGAAAAACCTTAGTTCGTGGCCAAAGTCCTATGTCACTTAGGCGTCAGATATATTATCTATGTCAGATATTTATGAAAGTAGTTGACCCACTGAGCATTGAATAGTTTTCAGATCAGAATATAGTTTGGATAATATAACATATGTTAATTACGTTTTAAAGAAAATGAATCGTTTCACGGTACATCAATGACACACCTAAAGATAACCATATTAAATTAGGTACTAATATACCTCTTAGAGTGATCTAGTTATGTTTTTAGTATTTCTGCTGTAACTGTTGATATTATTATTACAATGAAGCTATGTAGATATTTTTTAATTATCATATTCATAATGTTATAATGAAAAGCAGTAGCACATAGGTAATTCTAATTTTAATATCTTAACATTAAATAGAATTACATATATTTCTTGTAGTAAGTACTTAAGTAGGTAAGTACTAAGTTTACTAAACACAGTAGGCACTGGGAAACTGCAATATCAATGATATGGCAATAATGTTGAAATTTTAATCCAATATTTACAATAAAGTCAGTTTAATTATGTGCGTCAGGAATTCAGGATCCCGGTGCGTAAAGATGGATAACTAACAGCATCAAAAAAAATATTTTTTTTTTTAAAATCATTAAAATTTTATCCTAACAACCCGTGCAGGGTTTGTGATCACGGAAAGAGGATAACTTTAGGATACAAAATATGTTAAATATACCCGTTTAAAGTATTTCATGTGTGGGTATAGTGTCCTGATGGGTTGGGTACACCCGGCAACAAGGAGTACTCATATGTGAATAACATCGCCAACATCTGTTCTAATGTGACCATGTTATTTTCAGAGACACCCTCGCGCCTACGCCGACGTACCGACAGACGATTACAATGAGGACCGACATGAAAAGCCCTGGCAGCGGGTTGATACACTTACACTACCATTAGATTAAACACAGTCAACACGCACAAAATAAGGAGACTGCAGAAGATAAGCTTCATACATGGTGCTCGAGCAATGCACACATAGACCCTCTACGGGCACGGAGTCTCGCAACAGCTCGCGACAGTCCGTGCGCAGCTACCTTACCTTCTGCAACCTCCTTATATTGTGGCACTAGGAAGGCCGAGTGCCTAGCAAGCGAGTTTATTTTTTCAAAATTAGACCAGGCCATGAAATACCGGAAATTTTTGGAACTGATACCATTGCTCTTAGTTAATTATGTAGTATTGGTACCGGTACCAGAAGTATATACTGTTTTAATACTTTGTTATCCGTATCATGTCAGTATTATACCGGTAGCAAAAGTGGTACCAAACAAATTCAATAATTTTGACGACCTCCGTGGCCGAGTGGCTTGCACGCCGGACTTAGGGCGGCGCTAACTCTGAGGTCCCGGGTTCGATTCCCGGTCGGGTCAACGTCGAAAACGAGCTTTTCGACATTGTGTCGGCTCTAGGTGGTTGTGGTACCGTCGTTGTTTCCGATTTCCATGAAACGAGTGCTTTAGCTACTTACCTTGGGATCAGATCAATGTATGAAATGTTGTCTAAATAATAAAAAAAAACTGTCAAAACTTAACAAAACAATAGTAATAATAATGCTCCGTTTGGTAGGTGATATAGCTTGTTATAAAGCCGCAAGGCTAAATGCCACTAGACCACCAACTAGGCCACCTATCATGTCTATTCTACTGAAGCTATTGCGAAACATTCTTGGCTGAGTCAATGAAAGACTATATCAAGTCAGGGTAAACTACATAAAATTTGCAATACCTGCAAAAGGTTACTCAAGCTACAAAAATTGTATTCCACCCATGTTACACTTAGTTGGCAAATAAATGATTTGTATTTGTATTTGGTACTCAGGGTACGAGTCGGGATCACGGGACTGCCGGTTGGGCCCGTACTGTACTCAAATCATGGTATCACAAATGTTATAGTCGATTCTAATGTGCTTTTAATAATATACAATATTGCAAATTTTCTAAAGGTGTGTCTAGACTATATGACAAAACATACAAACATTATAGCATAGTTATGCAGCATGTTTTTATTAGTGTGGACGATAAGTGTCAATAAAACAACCTTATACATTTACCCATTACAAATTAGCAAAGAGTAAGCTCCGAATATTAATTCCGTGTTTTGTTCCCGTCATGTAAACTTCATTTCAGATTAGAGTAAAAGAGACAAAACACGGAATAACTATTCCAAGCTTATTCTTTGTTTATTTGTAGGGCCCTTAGTTTTGTAACATGTCACAAAGCATAAGTTATATATATATAAAATGTTACTAATTGTGGACTCATCTGAATACTTTTATTTTGTATATAACTGAATTTCTTGTTTTATTAAATGTTGTGGTTGTGTTTAATCCTAATTGTAAGGTGCTGGTTGAGGTGTTCTGTTTTTGACATATTCTAATATTCTAGGTTATATTTTGGATAACAAAGAAAGGTCTACATTTGTATGAGCCAGTCAAATCAGTGAGTAAAAATAGAATCGTAAAATATGGGTTTGTCCTGTCTCAATACGTGTGCACATTTGTGTTGTGTGATTTTAGATTTCGAGTCATCTTCTGTAAGATACAGATATTAAAAAAATATTAGTAAATAATTCTTGATTATACAATCTATAGTAACCTATTTCTGTTATTTAATGAGCTTAGAATCAGACCTAAAAAATATTCGCTTTTGATATACTGTGGGTGCAAACTATACTAAGACTTTTACTACAAACAACTTGCCTAAAAAAGCAAATAAAATCATTTATTTTACCTACGTAACTCCAAAATACTAATTATACATATATTATACATTATAATATTAATTTATACATTTATTATATTTTACATGTTACAGTATTTACGATTAAATTAAAAATGCTAGTGTTTTATCATCGTCGTCATTCAGTGCCATCTCTTCATACTGATGTTTGGTGATCAGAATACATCTGCGATCCCATATAGTTTGTTTTAATTAGTAATAGTATACTTTATTGTGAAATGTAGGTTAGTATTACAAAATGTATAAATATAGATGTAAATATTTCATATTATGACTCACTACATTTCCACTTTTTACAAGGTACACAATAGGTAAGTACAAACACAGGAGTATCAATTACTTAAATTAATTTATATAAAAGTACAAAATATGAGATGTTAAATTTACAAATAAATCAACTAGATGTCCAAGTGATTAGAGTATTAATATCAAAATATAAATTATTAGGTATAAATTAAAGGTCAAGAATATTATTATATCATAATTATAAAATAATAATAATTAAATGATGATTAAAAAAATACAAAAAACCCGCCTGATTTGGCTTATCATATAATTTTATGCCTCCGACTGCATGTTATGTATGATGTCGCATAACGAAGGACTACCGTATTGATATTTTTATTTGTATACAGTACTTATGTTTTATATTGTTTCGATTTATTTCGCTGGCTTAATGTAATTTTTATCTTGCCTTTTCAGTTGATTTTCTATTTAGTTATTATTTTTTACGCAGGCGGGTTTTTTGCTTTTAACCCAGGCGGGTTTTTTGTTTTTTACCCGACTGCGTCAGAAGGAGGGTTATATTTTTCGAGTGTATGTATGGATGTATGTATATTTCTTTGGCACGCCCTACAGCCCAAACGACATGGTCGATTTTAACATATGAGGTGTCGTTGGATTTGTTTTGACTGTGGGAGTGACATAGTCTAAAAACCGGAATATACTGTATAAGAAAAAAGTTAAAAGTTAGAAATAAACCAGATTATTAAAATAAAACAAAAAACCCGACTGCTAAAACATACTCGTATACTCGTAAAAACCGGACTAACATCAAAGAGAAAAACTAAAAAGAAAAAAACAAGCTCTACGATATTATTGAGGCTATTAAGATAATATTATGTCATTCAGAAATTTATTGGTCGTGTAATATGCTTTAATTCGCGATAACTAGTGCTTTATATAAATGTATAATGATGGAAGTTATTGGGACTGGGTTTTTGTATGTATATCTGTTTGTGTGGATTGGACGTTAATTATTTTTCTGTGCTGATTTGTAGCTGTTTGATTTGGGCTGGGTGTGAAAAGCTTTTTTGTTATGTCGTTACTTAGGTATCATTAGTAGTTGGAAGAGGTAAGGCACCTACTACATAGAGCGGTTATAATTAATTTAATTTCGAATTGTATCTGTGTGATAAATGTTATTGATGTTTGTCGTTTTTTTATTACAATAAATAAATAAATAATTAATTATAAAATAACCACCAACATTATATAAAATTGTATAATGATTGTTTATTTTATGTCTTTAAACAATACTCTGATGGAAGCAAACAGTTATAATTGTTTTTGGAATATAAAAAGTTGTTTAGAAAATCGAGTAACAAACAAATATTTGTTATTATGAGTCAAACACATCACAGTTCTCGCTCACGTCAATTTTACTACTGGATTATATTTTAAATATAAAATTAAAACGATAGTAAAACTCGGCCAAAGATTCTGAGATTCGCATAAAAATGTATATGGTAGTAACCACTATGGGATACCTACTCGTCGACTTTTAAGTAGTCCTACATTTTGTATTGAAAGCATAGCACAGTATTTTCTCAATCTTCCTAAGCAAATATTCCATTTTGGTCCTTACAAAACCACACCATTTAAAACGTTGCGTGTTCACTTATTTGTATTAATGGAATTCGCGGTGCTTTATACAACGCAACGAAGCTCATTAATTTTAATGTTGGCAAAGTTAGCTTTGTTGAAACGGTACAACATTTTTTGAAAGAAAAAATTAATTGCCTCACTCTCTAAACTCGCACCCCCATTAAACCCCAAGGGGTAAACGGGAGATATTTTTGTGGAGAGAGTTTGCTGATTGCCTCAGATGACATTTTCAGCTTCACCGGGCTTTTTTGGGGGCAGCAAAAAACTTAAAGGGCCAAGCCGTGTGAAACGAATCACCTTCGGAGGGTTTTCTAGAGGGAACGGCATTACGCACTAGTGCGTGTCCCCGTGCCCTACTAGATTCTCCGATGGCTTCGGATCGAATCGGGGTATACAGGAGAACATAGCCATCCTCCTCTAGGGCCATGAAACTCACAACAACCTAGCAGCCTGGTTGACTAGTTGGGTAGGTATTAGAAAGCCGAGGGTACGAATTTGGCAAAGCAGTTTTGTTTCCCTTTTCTTCTTACTCAACATTAAAGCTGAAGTTACGTTTGAATTCCTAAGCTCATGTAACTGACTTCACAACGTTTCAGGTCCCCAGTGAGTTCATACTAGTGCTGCTCGGCGCGTACCTTCTGCTCGGGTACCTGACGCAGCTGATAGAGGATGACATGCCGAGGGTCGTACCTGAAGCAGACGTGCCCGCTGATGTAAATGTCTATATCATATATATACTTAATACCAAACATGTATGTCGCACCCGAAATTGTTTGGTTGTACACGCCTGCACCTCATCTTACCACAAACTGTCATATATCCTCAATAGAATTTGAACTTTATGCATTCTCATGTACTTCTCCCAAAAAGAGTTAGACAGAGCATCAAAATCACCAATTTTGAGTAAACATGCCGTTAGTGACCTCGACGCCACATTTGACATAATCAAATGAAAGTTCCGAGGTAATAGTGACGGTCTCAGCATACTTCCTTATAGTACTCTTCAATGTGTGTGTGTGACATTTCAGTCACAACCGAATCTTATACCGCACGAAGCTGCTAATTAAGTAAAAAAAGATCTTGTTGAACTGTCTTTGATTGACATTGTTGCAGAGTTGGGACACATTCAGCGAGGAGTCCGCGCTAAAGTACTTGGAGCAGATAATAGGGGATTCGCCGCGCGTGGCCGGCACCCAGCACCACCTGCAGAAGACAGAGGACCTGTACGCCATGCTGCGGGGCATCGCGGCGCAGGCCAGGACGCCGGTGAGGACCGACTGGCAACTGGCTACCGGTGAGCTGATTCACAAAAAAGTGTTGTGGTAAACTTTCTAATTTTTCTCGGTTTGCGAAACTTTTGAAAAGGCCGGTCATCGAATGGTTAACTAAGAATATATAATTTCGAGCTCCTCCGTACTTCGAAATACACGTAAAGCCTTGTCCCTGCATAAGTACAGGTGAGTTGTAAACAGAAGATATAAGGTTTTGTTACGGAGCCTGATTGCACAGTGGTAAACGTCACTGAAAGAGCAATGGAGGGGGCTATGCCCGGGGTTTCTCTGCGTTATCGAATAAGAATGCGTGATGAAGCGCGCTCGGGCTGCGAAACTTTCGCAGATGAAGGCCATCGAATGGGTGGCTAAAATAATTTCAAGCTCCTTCGTGTTAAGTCGAAAACAAAGTCAAAGTCAAATCGTTTGTTCAATACTAGCGACCCGTCCCGGCTTCGCATGGTTGCACTTTTTTTATTTTTTTATTTTTGTATTACTCAGCGCTAATGTAGCATTCTAATAGCGAAAGAATTTTTTAAATCGGTTCAGTAGTTTTGAGTTTATTCGTTACAAACGTACATACATACAAAAATACAAAGGTTTCCTCATTATAATATTAGTATCCCCTCCTTCCTATGACATGGGGTCCTTTAAACGAGGCGTGAAGAGGTACCTTGTGGGCCAGCATGGTGAAGGTCTGATGCTGCGTTGTTTTCACGCTGCACCAGTTGTCCTTGCGTCTGGACTCCATTTCCACTTAACATCAGGTGAAGTGGAGTCATTTGTAGAGCAAAGTAAAAAAAAAAAGTGTATATAAACATTCACAGGCACTTATTGACGTAAAACCAAAATATAAAATACAAATAATAGTAAATAGAAATTTGTTTACTGAATCTCACCAGTTCGGATTTTGGGAGAGCCTTCGACCGAGAAGAGCTATCAAGAAACCAGGAGGTAGGGTGCTTCGGAAGACACGCAAAGCCTTTAGTCCCGGCTGCATATGAGGTCGTTAACAATCACCAATCCGTAATTGACCCGCGTGTTGGTTTATGGCCCATTTTAGGGTTTTTAGGGGAAACCCTTATAGTTTCGCCATGTCCGTCTGTCTGTCTGACTGTCCCCAGCCTAGCTTATAGACTCTTAGTACTAGAAAGCCGACAAAGTTGATTGAGGCATCTGTTTGTGAACTATTAAGCTTTAAAGTGCAAAATTTAGTTTAAGAGTCAAGTGTATGGTGTCTTGGTTTATGCTAGTATATATGTATATCTAAGTGTTCATCAATTCCATTTATGTTATATCACAGGTGACTTCTGGATGAACTTCACTGTGCCATTCGTGAGTTGCTACCAGAACGTTTCGAACGTGATCGCCGTGCTAGAGGGAGAGAGCGGCTTCAGGGGGAACGAGACGGGATCATCGCTGCTGGTCAACTGCCACTACGACTCTGTGCCTTATGCCCTAGGTAATATAACATATTTGGCGTTTTATTTTCATTTAATTATTTGTAACAACAACAAAAAAAACAACTTAAACAAATAATCATAATGTTTTTACAAATACTAAAGATCAGTTAAGAAGTAGGCAAGCTATTTATAAAATGTTTTTGTTTTTTTTATATAATTTTTAAAATATTATGATCAGATATTAATGACGGTAGTTGTTGACATTGAATTGGCGCCTTTGGCTTTCAAAGTAAAAAAGTAAATAGTGTTGAATAATTTCGGCGGGCTGGTTAGAACCACGATAGCTCAATTGGAAGAGCACCTGACCCGGTATGTCAGAAGGGTGCACTTCAAATCCTGCTCGTGGAAATTTTTTCAACATTTGTGTTTTTGTAATTTGTTTCGCGACCAAATTTGCGTTAAAATTATATAAACAAAACAAAAACATTTGATAGTAAGATCGTCAATAAATGTTTTCTTATATATCCGCAGGAGCGTCGGACAACGCGCTGTTCTGCGCTGCGATGGTGGAGTCGCTCAAGCGTCTGTCGCGGCGAAGCACCAAGTTCAAGCACAACATAGTGTTTCTGTTCAACGGGGCTGAAGAGAACCCATTACAGGTAACCTCTTCTCAACGTAGGGGAGTACTCTTGGCAGTGTGGTGGTAGTGATCATCACCATCATCATTTCTGGGGCACGAGTCTTCCCTATGTCAAAGTCAAATTATTTCTATTCAAATATACTAAATAAAAGTACTTTTAATCGTCCAAACATTTTTTTACCTACTTCCTTTGGATGGAACATCACAGAGAGAACGGGCCGTTAACCACCACGCGGGCCCAGCGCGTGCGGTGGTGGGTAAAGACTGCTAATGCAGGCGCTATCGAGCTCTATACTTTATACATTAAATTTATTTATTGCACCTATTGCAATTGACTTAGTACTTATATTATTATTTGTTTATTTTTATTATATTTTAGTATAATGATAAATAATATGCCGATTACTCGTAAAATACACCGTCCGGTTTCGTAAACCCATAACGTGCCACCCATTTTGACGCAGCCAATATTAAGGCACTCAAATCACAAAACCAACAACGGCTACACGTGCCTTGCGAAGCACGTGTTTATAGGTCGCACAACATAGCGTTCCCGTTCAACGGGATTGTCTAGAATCGCTATGTTAAGTTGCCACTACAGATTTCTTTTCGCACAATATTATTGGTACTTTTCATATAAAGCATTTTTTTTTACTGAAAACAAGATAATAGTATTGGCGTTCAAATATTTGCCACTCAGAATAACGACATCCTTGGGGGGGAGGCCTTTGTCCAGCAATGGACGTTTTTTGGCTGAGATGATGTTTGTGATTACGCCATTATGTATTATTTTAAGCTTTATACACCGTGCTTTTTTATCGTCTTAGACCCGAAGGTGGGGTTGATCAGACCATGAAACTGAACAACTTTCCCAAAAAAACATAGGTCAAAAAACGAGATATTTTTTTGCTTTCCCATACAAAGGCTCGATCCACGTACTATCAAACTGTGGAATGAGCTGCCATTCGAGGTTTTCTCATTGAGCTACGACATGGACTCTTTCAAAAGGGGTGTAAAGAGGTTTTTCTCAGGTCGGCAACACAAAAGCAACGTTTCTGGTGTTGCTGATGTCCATGGGCGGCGGACGGCCGGCCTACTCGTTTGCAGACTATTTTTTATCCGATCCGAACCCCTTGGAGAATTTAGTAGGGCACGGGGGCGTGTCCTCGAGCCCTTCTAGATTCTCCGACTAATGCGTGATGTCGTTCCCTCTAGAAAACCTCCGAAGGTGATTCGTTTCACACGGCTCGAGGAACCCTTTCCCTTTAAAAAGCCTGGTGAAGCTAAAAATGCCGTCTAAGACAATCAGCAAAAAGCAAAAAAAAAAAACTATATTTTTGACCTATGTTTTTTGGGGAAACTTCAGTTTCATGGCCTGATCAACCCACCTGCGGGCTTAAGCCAGTTAAAAAATAACGGTGTAGGTTGTTCTCGTGTGGATACCGATATTGTACTGTGAGAATAAGCTGACACCGGCGCACGCGTGCAGGCCAGCCACGCGTTCCTGGCGCACCCGTGGGCGCGCGGGGTGACGGCGGTCGTGAACCTCGACTCCGCCGGCATGAACGGCAAGCCCTCCGTCTTCCAGGTACGTTTCATATATGGTTTAAGACATTTATTATCATTAAGTATTACAAATAAATTCACTTACATGAGAAAAACACAATTATATTACACTTTTAAAGAAGTACGCACATAATGACGGCAGTTCTGTTACAAATCACTGACACAATCACACGTCCAACACGGTCTCAGGTGCAGTGACTATCGATACCCCAGATGTACAAGCTAACTACGCTCTCTGCGTTTCCTTGACCTATAATTTGAAGATAATATTAGGGTTATTTTACAATATTTTAACTAAATCTGATTTGTACGGGGTGTGCCAAGCGGGCAGGGAAATATTTGCAACATTAAATAATAACTAGTGGAATAGAAAAATGGCTGCAACGCAGTTTAAACTAAATGCAGCTATTGTCGTATACCTGTCAAAATTCAAAATCATTTATTCAGTTATTAGGCTACAAGTAGCTCTTGTAAATGGTAATTGTACTATGCCATCGGTTCGTAAGTCTACACAGGGCGGGAGACCTTGTACTGAGAAGAGCCGGCCAAAAACTCGGCAAGGGCGTTTCTATTCTCCCTTACAGCGTTAATATATTGGTAAATGCCCTATCATAGCAGCATTATGGTCCGCAGCACTGTCATATATGTAATTTTTTATTCTATCAATGACGTCATTTCCAAGCGTGTCTGAGAAAACGAATATAAGTAGTTCTGCCTGGTAGGTGACGGACAGGCGCTTGCTGCGCGCGTACCGCTCGTCGGCGCGGCGGCCGAGCGCGCAAGCCGTCGGGGAGTTCCTCTTCAGCTCCGGCATCATCCCTTCAGACACCGACTTCAGGGTGTTCCGCGACTTCGGCCATATACAGGGTGAGTTTGACGGCCGTTTTACACAAGTGACTTTTTTTTATTCACTTATAAGCTCTGCCAATATTTTAACACTAATAACGTGTTCTCTAGTTGGTAATCAATAGCCATTGTTTTGTTTTTTTTTCTTATTTAGTTATTTATTTGATTTGTATATATTTTATCTATATCTTTGTATGTTTTTTTAGCATATTTTTTGCAGTATTCTATGTTTATTTTTGCATTGTATGTATCTATGTAAGTATAGATATTCAAGTATTTATGATACATATTTATTTAAAACCTATATATTCTGTTTATAATTGTCCGCTTTACTCCCATAATTAGAAAAAGTTCTGTCATATTAAGGTCAGGTCATGTTTTGCAAATGTTTGATATTATACTTTTTTGTAAAGTTAACTGTCAATGTACGCCTACGTATTATGGAAAATGTAAAATGTGGATAGTCATAATTGGCCTTCAAATTGTAAATTTCAATATTGTAAGCTAGTTGTAAATGTGCTGTGTATTATTCCTTAATAATAAATAAATAAATGTATAACGGAATGACAGCTAGGAAGCCAGTGGTCTGGTTACCTAGCTCCACTATTGTTTTATGGTACCATGAGTACACCCGTCTCTATTGATCAGACTTAAATAACCGGCAACCACTGACACCTGACACCTGACACCTGTCACTCACTTGTTATTGCTGATATCTCGTAAAAACAACATCACAGTATTCAATAATTGTTGTTACAGACTAAAATCAGTGGCTAACCCCTATATGTAATGATAATTATGATTTAAAGACAAAGATGTACACTAGGGCCACTACCCTACCCGTCTAAACTAATATTATAAAGAGGAAAGCTTTGTATTATTGTATGTTTGTAACAAACAAACTCAAAACTTAGAATGCTACATTAGCGCTGAGTAACATAGGCTATATAAAAAAGAAATGTCCACCCGTGTGAAGCCGGGACGGGCCGCTAGTACTTTATATAAGCGTGTGAATTAGACACCGGTAAAAAAACGCTTTTCTGAGCCCGTGTGGTGGTTACAGCCCGTTCTCCCTGTGGTGTTTCCATCCATAGGGAAGTCTCGTGCCTAGTGCTTGGAATTCAATAAAAGGTACCTTTGACTTTAATAAAGTACCGGTAATGATTTCATACCGGTATTAATAATACAGGTTAACCAATGAGTACCGGTAAGTAGTATTGTACCGATATACCGGTATTATACACCATAATACGGTTATTAATACCGGTACCAGGTAACCAAATTTATTGGTGCATTATTAGTAGATAAAAAGTGGCTTGGATTGGCTTACTGCATGCGTTGTGCTCTCATCTCGTTAGTTTGCCTTTTTATATTTATTTCGCGCGGCATCAGTGCAAATAGTGCGATGCATATCACGTGATAAACAGGCTGACAACGTCGCAAGTCGGTACCGGTATTTATAAGATACAATACCGGTACTCATTGAAGAATAGGTATCCAGGAACCGAAATAGAAAATACACTTACCTACTAATATGATACTTGTATTTTCGGTATTGGTTGCAAGCCCTGCTCGTGCCCCAGCAGTGGGGACATCAAATGAGCTGGTGGCGATGATGATGTTTACAGGCATCGACGTGGCGTTCACCAAATGGGGTCAAGTGTACCACACGCGGAACGACGAGCCGTCGCTACTGCAGCGCGGCGTACTGCAGAACGCCGGCGGCACCGTGTTAGCGCTACTGATTACTGCCGCTGACATGGACCTCAGAGAGAAGGTCAGTAGTAAGCGAATGATACACGGACCACGGTGCAAGGTCAGTACTACACGCGGTTGGTTCATGGACCTCGGTACAAGGTTAGTACTGCACACGGCTGATACGGTGACCTCTTAGCAAGTGCAAGGACACTACTAGTGCACGCGTCTGATGCACGGACCTCGGCAGCATTAAATTAAAAAAAATATATATTTATTCGACTAAGGTTCTATATCGCGGGTTTACGTCCATTAATTCCGAAAAAAATACGCTAGCAGGTGTCATGGCGTCCGCTTTACTGAGGCGTGACGTCATTCGCTCAGATTGGTGTTTCAGTTGAAATGGCCGATTGTAGTACTTTATAATTTTATTTTATTGAAAAACTTATTTATCTCATTTGTTATATTGAAACTGATTAATTTTTGAAAATCCTTTCAAGATATTTATCCTGCAAAATATTTTGATCTTTTAATACTTTAATTTTATCATGCCTATTGTAGTGATGACTTGATTTTAATGATGAAGGCCTTTGCCCATCAGTGGGACAGTTATAGGCTATTTACTTTGTCTCAGTAGTTGAGGGTTCCGGGTGAAGTGGGCATCCATCTTCGGCTTTATCGTCACTTAACCTCAAGTGAGATGTAGGCCAAACCCGTAAGTAATTTAAACAAAAATCCCTTAGGTAGAGGCCACCCCCATGGTGTACGCGGATTACCTGAACCTCTTCATGGTGGCGGTCACCCATCCCGCGGCGCAGTGGATAGACGCGGCCATCGCGGTGTTCGCGATCACCACAGTGGGATACTACGTGTGGCTGGCCGGGCTGCGTGAGTACAATACAATAGATAGATATGTAGCTGCAAGGCGAAAAGCATTTTATCAATGCTATCATCGTGGCTCAAAATTCCATGAGTGTGATGATGAGCCACGATAGTTTAGTTGGCAGTGCTCCTGACCCGATGTCATGGGGTACGGGTTCGAATCTCGCTCGTGAAGTTTTTTAACATTACCTTTTTTTCAAATTGAAATTTGTTTGTAACAAAATTTGCGTATTTATTACGTAAATATTTAATGTACCGAACAGTAGTATTATATTACATATAATATTATTTTTTAAAGCCTATCGTCCTACAACAGGGCAAAGGCCTCCATTCCCTTTTTCCCATATTCTCGGTTTATAGCTTTATGGGACCAATACTTCAAAAATGAGTCCAACTCGTCCCGCCATCACCGTCTAGGTCGGCCGCGATGTCGTTTTCGGCCTCGTGTGATACAATTTGTGTTAGATGTGATTATAAATTTAAATAAAAATGTATTTATTGCAAATTAGTTGTTTATATAATGATCTTAGACTAGGTTGAACTAGCTTGTAACGTTATTACCCTTTTCAGGTATTGCTTTAATTAACATTTAAATTATAAAAAGTCTAAACAGTATTTAATACGATTTTAGTATCACAAAAACTTATATGATTGATGACTCAAGCCATTAACTAAAAGACAGAAACTAAAGGCATGTCGGGTTGGCGCACCGCAGGCTGGTCCACGGTGCGCGAGCTGCTGTGGGCGCTGCTGGGGCGGCTGCTGGCGCTGGCGGCGGGCGGCGGCGCGGCGCTCACGGCCACCGCGCTCACGGCCGCCACCACGGTGCAGCTCAGGTGCGCGACGCAGGCGCCAATTGTACCTACATGTGGCCTGTATCACCACATTGCTGGCCGAAAGTTTCCTCCATTCCCGCCATCATCATAATCATCACCAACTCAGTATCTATATCATTACT
Organism: Eudonia truncicolella; assembly: GCA_949315975.1. Classification (NCBI taxonomy): domain Eukaryota; kingdom Metazoa; phylum Arthropoda; class Insecta; order Lepidoptera; family Crambidae; genus Eudonia; species Eudonia truncicolella. The sequence goes on along the minus strand of OX438848.1, from coordinate 855,048 downwards.
TAACCCTTCAACAAGCTGTGGGTCTGCACCCTGTGGTGAGTTAATAAAGTCATAAAACACTCCACACTTGACAATAATTATGTTGTGTAATCTTTATACAAAGTTGTAGATGGCACTACGACAATAAATTGCTCATTGTATACGTAATGACCCTCCCCATCTACATATTAAAAAAAAACCAATTAAAAACATACAATAACACACACACAGGATGTTAGGGTCCTAACTTGGACTATATATAAATTAAAGACGGACTGTATTTTATAGGCTTTTACTCGTACGTTATTATAATTGACCGATAAACAAAGGGAGACGCGCGCTGTGCCTACGCTGGCCGCAGCCCGGCGACCCGCGACTGGAGCCGATGCCTCCCGAAGGCGCCCGTGCTCCAACACAGGACATCATTTTTAATTAGTAACATTTCCTCATGATGTATCTGTTATTAAACTAGTACCGGCCAGGTTAAAGACCTCTCATCGGTGTTTGAAAACACGTCGCAAAACTTCATCTGTTCTTAGATGTGAAATCCCGATGCAAATCAAAGCGTATCATGCCTAACGCAGAGGCTCCAAAAGTCATAAAGCATATTGTTTTCTAAAGTTTACGCGAACACTACACATTGAAATGAAACAACTTTTACGGATCTACTCGCGTTTATTTTACACATTAGTTTTAATTAATGTTTATCCTGACGTTTCGAACCCTTTGCAGGGTCCGTGGTCTCAGGGAGACTGAGGTGTTGGTCGTCTCATAATTAGTTAGTAGCTTGTATACCCTCATTTAAATTAATCAGGTGCGTTCCGTTTTACGCAGAAAGAGCTTACAGTATCTTTTAGTCTGGCAGTATGGTGTTGTGGTAAATATATGTTTGCTGTAACGTGTGTCCCACCTAATTTCGAATTTGTGATTGTGATAAGATTGGAAACCTACATTGCAACATGCTCCTGCGTTCATAATCATCACCAGCTCATATTACGTCCCCACTGCTGGGCACGAAACTCCCCTATGGATGTTTACACCACAGGGAGAATAGGCCGGAAACCTCGACGCGAGCCTATGTATGCATATAATGTACTACTTTTATATTTTATATTTTTGACGTGACAACGTCTTATAAATTGGTTTGCCGGGTGACACTTCAAGAAACTGCGTTACGCTCCGCTCACGTTATGCGCTCACAATGAGAGCGAGTGAGAGGCACGCGTCCCTTCCACTCGGGCATGGTTAGCCCGCCTAAGAGCGAGAGAAACAGACATAAAAAGTGAAAGGTAAATACGTATGTATGTGTAAAGGTAAAAATAAAATTTTGTTAATATGAAATTCAGTGCGAGATTCTTTGTATAAATTAATGTTTTAAATATAATTCTTTGTATAAATAAATGTTTTAATTTGTTACTATTATTTCATCCTTCTTCCTACTATACGAATGAATATTCACATTATCCCGTATATCGACTTTACAGGCAACCAATTTTTTATTTTTTATATTTTTTACCTTTTTTTTACTATTTTTTTTTATAGTATATATTATTAAAAAGTTAAAGTATGTTTGTTTGTTGGCGGAGGTTACGAGGTTAGGCAACTTAACGCCTTGATTGTACAAAAGCCAGATCTAGACATATTTTATACGAAACTGTATGTGTTTTTTGATTTTTGTTTTTGTTTATCGGATACAAAAACACAATGTTGAAAAAATTTCCACGAGCAGGATTTGAACCTGCACCCTTCTGACTTACCGGGTCAGGTGCTCTTCCAATTGAGCTATCGTGGTTCTAACCAGCCCGCCGAAATTATTCAACACTATTTACTTTTTACTTTGAAAGCCAAAGGCACCCATTCAATGTCAACAACTACCGTCATTAACACCCGATCATAATATTTTTACAAATACTAAAGATTGATTAAAATTGATGAAATCTTTTGTTTTATCAAGACAGTGTGTCAGCCAAGCCTAAAAAAAAGTTACAAAAGGGCGACATACCCACAAGCCGTGGGCCATTTTACATTTATTTGCCTGTAAAGGACTATATTTCAGGCAAAAAATGCGACAATGCATTTTAAACGTTTTTCGAAACGATCTTTTTTAATTGTTATCAATTAATTTCGTCGTATTCACAATAAAAATATTACATTTTAATCTGATGACATATTATTAAAACTGAAAGCCCGTATTAAAATATTTCAGGGTAAAATTGTCTATTTACAGGTATTAAACATTCAAAATATAACCTTAACAATAATCTCCATTTAAAAGATTGACAACCACTGCTTAAATTACGAAACAAACTTACCTTTTATTTTATCCATAGTTTTTTGCCATTTTCTTATGTTAAAAGACGCCGAATAGTCGTAAAACACTTTTTAATTGCGTTAAACACGTTACGTACACTGTGACGGCGGCCACAAAAATAACAAAGTATAGAATTTACCCTTGCGTAGTGCCAGTGAACTCGCGTGGCGAGTCGATTCAATTTATATTGCAGTGCCGGCGACTCGCCTGGCGAGTCCACCGTAAAATGTAGGCAGCATTCGAGAAGACATCTTAAAAATCGTAGTGGTAATGAACGTTGTAACCACCACGCGGGCCCAATGCGGATTGGTGGTTGTTAACGACTGCGAATGCAGCCGGGACCGACGGCAAGACGTGCCTTCCGAAGCACGGAGGAGCGAGAGACGATACATTTTTGGTCACCCGTCCGATGACCGGCCTTTGCGACCTTAACCTCAGCACTCGCAAGCCGGGCGGGGTTAACTACTTCGCCATTGAGGTCCTCTATTTAGAAGTAAATAAGTATATTTGGGTACAGGTACTTGCGCCGGCCGTGGCTGGTGGTGCCGCTGTACTGGCTGCCGCACGCGCTGGCCGCGCTGGCCGCCGCGCACGCCTACGACCGCTGGCGCTCCGGCAAGGTTAGCGTCATCACTTCATTATTTATTTTATTTAGACACCAACAGAGCAGAAATTACACAATGCCGAACAAAATATGATACAAACTTTGCTTATACTTGCGCCAATAACAGGTGCATACATCATTTACAGAAGGACACGGTCAAAAAGTAAAAATAGCAGCAACCTGTATAGCTCCATTACAAGCATTCAAAGCAACCAAATTTTAAAACCATAAAAAATCTATAAAAATATCAATAAAAACATTCAGCAATCATTTATATGTCGGCGGCGAGGTTTGTAGGAAGGACGGTCGAGCAAGTTCGGATTCATAAACCCTTAATACCCTTGCATAAACTCCATATTCTATGGACTGTTGTTTGGGATCCTTTATTCAATAAAAACATATTTATGGAATATTAATGGTCTTCATCTTTAAACCAAATCTCTATCGAAAACTCATTATAAACTAATACTAATAAATTAAAATGGTTTTGTTTTGTTTATATAATTTTAACGCAAATTTTGTTGCGAAACAAATTACAAAAACACAAATGTTGAAAAAATTTCCACAAGCAGGATTTGAACCTGCACCCTTCTGACATACATGTTAATGACGGTAGTTCTTGACATTGAATGGGTGCCTTTGGCTTTCAAAGTAAAAAGTAAATAGTGTTGAATAATTTCAGCGAGCTGGTTAGAACCACGATAGCTCACTTTCCCTTTTATACTACATATTAGACGATATTACTCGCCAAACTTCATAGTTCTAGGTCAACGGCAAGTATCCTATGAATTTTGATTCCCTTGAGAGTGTCGAAATATACGTTTTTTGCGACATAAACGATCGTATCTTAATTTTTCGTTAACTTAGATGTTTGATTTTTTCACAGTTTAAAGGCACCGCAGACCTGAGTATATGATTTTAATTTTATCTAGATACCTCTACGCGTTCCCGAACGCTAAGGGTTCCGTTTTTTCCTTTTGAGGTACGGAACCCTAACTAGGTTATAATAATAATAATATTTAAGCGAAATAAAAAAGGCTCTGTTTACAAGGTGGCAGAAGTTTACTTTTAAGCAGATAATGCCTATGAATCCACCCTTTTATTCCAATAGATATGTTTGTTTACTTAAAAATTACAGTCTTTATATATGTGCGCGCTAAGAGATTACTGTATTGTGTTGTTCTAAGGGAACTTTAGCTGCATTAAATTTTGTTCAATTGTTACCAACACTACGTGCGTGGCACATCAGTACGACGCCATTATCGCCGCCGGCCGCGGGCAGACCACTCGCTCTCGCTCGCCCGTCACGTCCGTATGTGGACGACGCTCACATTACAAAATTTATATTGTAACTTATTATTTATTACTCATAAACATAGCTATCGAAGAAAGTCGTAGTATTTATTTTGCATGGCTACCTAATAGGATAGGAACCTTGCACCTCAACATCGATTTTATTTTCTATTTGAAATTTTACCCCATTTGGAATCGAACGCGAGACATCTCGAGTCTGAGACCGACGATCTTAACCACAAGATTACTTCGCTCTACTGTATCTGAGTGTGCTACTGTCTTAATCTTAAAAAGTATGATTTTGTGATACGCCCTTCACAGACGTAAAATAATAATAATAATATATAATATATGTAAATAAATAAATAAATATGGGACAACTTCACACACATTGTTCTGATCCCAAGGTAAGTAGCTAAAGCACTCGTTTCATGGAAATCAGAAACAACGACGGTACCACAACCACCCAGACCCGACACAATATCGAAAAGTTCGTTTTCGACATTGATCCGACCGGGAATCGAACCCGGGAGTTAGCGCCGCCCAAAGTCCGGCGTGCAAGTCACTCGGCTACTGTGGTCGTCAAAATAGAAACAATAAAAGTATTTTTATTTACCGCTGGGCACATTATTGGACCTACAACTAAACCATTTTCGTCCCAGAGCGGCTTGAACCGTTCCATCCGAGCTCTGCAGGCCATGGCCGCCACCCGGCTGGCCGCGGGCTCGCTGCTGCTGGCCGCGGCCTGCCACCGCGCCGCGTCGGCGCTGCGCTACGTGCTGGCCGCGCCGCTGCTGCTCATGTCCGTGGCTTCCGTCCTATCCATTACGATGGTGCGGTGCTTCAGGCTACAGGGTGAGTCACTCCTGCTGTTCATGTTAAAATAGTTTCCATTTTAGGTTGGTGACTCCTGCTCCTCATATACATAGCATCAGTTATATTCATCACAAAAACACAAATGTTTAAAAAATAATCCACGAGTAGGATTTGAACCTGCACCCTTCTGACATACCGGGTCAGGTGATCTCCCAATTGAGCTATCGTGGTTCTAACCAGCCCGCCGAAATTATTCAACACTATTTACTTTTTTTTCACTTTGAAAAGCCAAAGGCGCCCATTCAATGTCATCAACTACCGTCGTTAACACCATCGTTATATTATACGTTATATTCATCACGCTAGTGTGCTGCATGAAGCTGCTAGGTTGGTGACTTTTGCTCCTTGTGCCCTCAGTTTCCCCTAGTAACTATCATACCTCAGCTGCGACTGCAAGGTTGGTAACTCCTGTTCCTCAAGCCCTTCTCTGCTCTCTATAATGCTAATATGCTGCGTGAGGCTACATAGCTAGTAACTTCTGGTGCTTACGTCTACACCTTCCCTGATGTCCACCATCTTAGCTGCTTACCTAGAGCTCGCCAAGCCACAGCAGCCACCCGGCTAGCCGTAGGCGTAATACGCTGCCGGTTATGACTATAACTTCGCTGATTTCAATCTCGCTAGTGAGATGCGTAAGGCTGCAAGGTTGATGACTCCTGCTCTTCATTTCGTCGGCCTCCTTAGTCTCTAACATGCATACGATGCGTAAACGCTGGGGTGCTAGCCACCACCAGTTCTACGATAAAAAAATAAAAAAATATGGCCAGCCCACTGCCACTTAACTTGCTTATCGTATGTGTAATGTCAATCACTTTAGTCCTTTGCCGAATCTCATTTCAGAATCGAGATTTCAGAGACCGAGTGGTTGAGCTTTCAGCTCGATATCCAAAGGTCCCCGAGTTGAATTCTCACCTCACCTCGGGCAAAGTGTGTTTCAGATTTATGATGCATAGCCCAGGTTTGTGTTTGCACCAACCCGCATTGGCGAGCATGCCCATTTACCCATCCGTTGTTCTCGGCGGTGACTCGATTCCAATTATTGAGTTCTCAACCCTCGAAGCTACTGACAACACACTGGCTGTTTGATTTATCTCCCACGCTAAGAGCCACATATTTGCCTGAAAACAAATGAAACTTCAAAATCATTTATTTAATTTAGGCTATAAATTAGCTCGTATTTAATGTCATCTGTTCTAGAGATGGCGTAAATGATTGAAAATATTAGTAGTAGTAGTTTTAAACACATGTACTTTAAATTAAATTATTCTTTTAAAGTGTTACTTAAAAAAAATCCAATGAACTTTTCTTGATACTTTGGGTTAGGACTGTCTAGCATAGTGTTGCTAGCTTTTAAACATTAGATTTTTGAACATTTGTTGTTGTTACATTACGATAGCTAGGCTAATTACAAGAACTGTATAAACCTAATTAAAAATATCGGATTAGAATATCAGTTTAAAATATTTAAAAAAAAAGACAACATCACATACATTGATCTGATCCCAAGGTAAGTAGCTAAAGCACTCGTTTAATGGAATTAAGATACAACGATGGTACCACAACCACCCAGACCCGACACAATATCGGAAAGTTCGTTTTCGACATTGACCCAACCGGGAATCGAACCCGGGACCTCAGAGTTAGCGCCGCCCAAAATCCGGCGTGCCTAACCCTTAGGGTGCCTGGTAGAAAATGCCATTTGGCATTAAGTCCGCCTTTTGTACTTTATTTTATTGTATTGTGCAATAAAGATTAAATAAATAATAAATAAAATTAATAGTGGCTATACTTTTTTGTGTTGTATCCTCAAGGCTGGCAACACCTGCTCCTCGAAGTGGTTCTGTCCGTGCCGTCGGTGATGTTCGTCTTCATGATGGCGCTCCGCCTGGACGCCATAATGATCCCTACCATGGGCCGCTCGCCCGGAGACAGCCCCGACTATATAGTGGCTGTCATCAACCTGGGCTTAGCGGTCTACGCCGGGGTCACTGTGGTGAGTCGAAAGTTAAAAAAAATAATATTTTAATTTTTTTTAATTTTTTTTTTTGAATCGGGTTATTACTTGGCTTTTACCTCGCCAGATGTTAAGTGATAATAAGACCAAAGGTAGAAGCGCACTTCACCCGAAATCTTGGCGTTCAACTTCCCCTGACTTTTTTTAGGGGTTGCGAGAAACTCAAAGGGGAAACCTTTGAGTTTCTCGTCGTTTCAAGCCGAGAAAAACGTAATACCGTCAGAGTGAGGGAGTGGCATCACGTGCCCTCGTTCCCTACTAGATTCTCCGAGGGGTTCGGATTGGATCGGGAACGGAAGTTGACCGGGTCGTGGGAGGTAGGAACCGTTGTTATTCGAAACAGATAATAACTTGAAAAAAAATTAAGAAATTCGCTAATTACGTCCATTCGGACACATCACAAAGAACTTCGATTTTGGGTAAATAAATTGGCTTATTTAATTACCATGTCTGGAGCAAGAAATAAATGTTGTCTCACTCTTACACACATCTCCTGTTTCTTTCTATCATAGCTATCATAGGTATCATAGCTATTGGGCCGGAACTAGGGCCCTCTCAACCCGCCTGTTTCATTTTGACAACCTTCTACCAAACACCCTGTATATTACACGCATTATTTCACTATTGTTATTGTGTTTTATTTAGGATAAAATAATGTTCGCGTCCGAACCGAACGTGCAACGCCTAAAAAAACCATTTAGCTTTAAAGGCGTAAAGTTGTCAAATTATAATTTTATTTAAATATTATTTTCGACAAATAAATATAACAAAAAAAAAAACCGAATGAGTTGAACGCCTCCCTGGCGCAGTCGGGGCTGGAGCTGCTGTTGTCGCGGCGGCGGCTGTGGCTGCCGCTGGGGGCGGCGGGCGCCGTGTGCGCGGCGCTGATGTTCACGCCCTTCGCGCCCTACCAGGACGGCGGGCCCGCCACTCAGAGGCATTACTGGTTTGTGAGTATCTTCCTATAGTTATAAACAGGGCTTTGAATACTGTTCAAATATTGGTACGAAGATACGCGTAAAAAAAAGTAACGGTAAGCTTGGTGTCGTTACCGGAGTGAGTTTTTACCGGTAAATTAACTAACCTATCTAGAGACAACGTTACTTATAGTGGGAATTCGGTAACGGTAACAAGCCCAGGTTATAAATAGTTACAAAGACAGAAAATACTTTATTTGTATCATAAAAAACAGTAAATAAGACATTTAACAAAACGTAACAATAAAAGAAATATAATTTATAATATGACAAAAATTAAAATAGTACTAGATTTACAGCACAAGTTGTTTTCTAAAGTTTACGCGAACACTACACATTGAAATGAATCAACTTTTACGGATCTACTCGCGTTTATTTTACACATTAGTTTTAATTAATGTTTATCCTGACGTTTCGAACCCTTTGCAGGGTCCGTGGTCTCAGGGAGACTGAGGTGTTGGTCGTCTCATAATTAGTTAGTAGCTTGTATACCTTCATTTAAATTTAATCAGGTGCATTCCGTTTTACGCAGAAAGAGCTTACAGTATCTTTTGGTCTGGCAGTATGGTGTTGGGACTGGGATTTAATATTCTGTATGATGGGATCCCAGGCTGGTGGTAGATTCCAACCATCTTCTCTATTAAAATTAGGATGTTTTTTAATTTCAATAGCCTCGCGTATCATCCTAGGGATGAATCGTTGTTCTCTAGCGAGTATTTGTGGTTTATCAAATCTGATGTAATGGTTGGGCCCCTCAAGGGAATGTACAGCGCAAGTTACAATTTGACTGTATTACGACTTTGAAGCAATTTCTTATAACCAGTCGACGACCAAGCGGAGTCGCAAACTATTTAAACATAAGTACTATTTAGTTCTATTTACAGATGCATTTATAATTGTTGGCAAATTTGTGTAAATTTCTCCGGGCAACAGAAAAAGTCGTTCAGTGTTTCGTCCCACGGCTCTTTAACACAGAATTTAAAAATCAGTAATCAGCGTATGTGTTTGGAATGTATAAAATAAGTGTATGTAATAACAAATAGATTTGCAACAAAATTTGCGTTAAAATTATATAAACAAAACAAAAACATTATATAAATAGCTTGCCTACTTCTTAACTGATCTTTAGTATTTGTAAAAATATTATGATCAGATGTTATTGACGGTAGTTGTTGACATTAAATTGGCGCCTTTGGCTTTCAAAGTAAAAAGTAAATAGTGTTGAATAATTTCGGCGGGCTGGTTAGAACCACGATAGCTCAATTGGAAGAGCACCTGACCCGGTATGTCAGAAGGGTGCAGGTTCAAATCCTGCTCGTTTTCAACATTGTGTTTTTGTAAATAGATTTTGTTAAAATAACTTCCACAGCGCAGCTAGAGTTGGCTGGAATAAGCTTACCTTTGTATATCTCATGTGACGTGTTGTATTGTAACCCAATTTCCTTCTACAATTATTTCTCAACCCTTCTTTCAGCATTCAGAAATCGTGTCGTTCAACGCTGACAAGGTACCTATAGATAGGGTATCTGGAGTGTTGGTGACCAAACATGACCCCTACACCGCGGAACGGATGTTAGGCGCATTGAAAGAGGCAGGAGTACACCTCAACGTGCGGACGGACTTTCAGAAGGATTGTCAGACGAAGATCTACTGCGGCCTGCCGGTGTATCGGGCCGCTGGGGGGAGGAATCTGTAAGTTGGAGTTTTATTTAAAGGAAGACAATTTTTTTTTTAATTTTTGGTAATCTAGCCTGTATATCTAGCCTATTAGGATATACAATATTGATGATTATTTACATATAATTTTACGCAAATATTGTTGTGAACAAATTACAATGTGAAAAAAGAGCCACGATAACATAGTTGGTAGAGAGCACCTGGAAAAAAAATTTCGACGAATCGGACACTAGTCTGTTTTCGGCCACTTTTTTAATATTCGGTATTCGGCCGAATACCTACAAAATCATAAAAAAACCAACATTTTAATGAAACATCTATCTTTATCTCAATTTATGTGTTTATCAGTGGTAAATAAAAACATTTTTTCAGCATTAGTTAATAGAAAACCATGCACTTCCCACCAAGCATTTTCCTTTATACATAATACCCGTTTGTGAAAAAACATACTATATACCTACAATACTATTACCATTGCAATTAATTCAGCAGCAGCAGAAAAAGAGTAAATTACGCGCGAAACGCACACATATTTTACCAAATATTCGTCGCTTTGGTAGTGGGCAAAAATTTGGAATTCTGCCTTGTCCCTACCACCACGGCCACGGCGCGGTCAACCCGACCCCCCGCCCGATCCTCTAAATGACACCACACATTTACAGAATACACTAAACATGCACACCAGTTTAGGCCCAAGACACCGTACTCGTACAACAAGGGTACGAAGAACCGGTTCACACTCGCTCTACACCAGGTACAGACATGTACCTGAGCGTTTCTCTCCTCCTCCACGGCCCGGTCAACCCGAGCCGAGGTCCGTGCTTTTAGAGGCGCCCTCGGTTTGCTCCGCCCCCCGGTCCGATCCGTACCCTTCGGAGAATCTAGTAGGGCACGGGGACGCGCACTAGTGCGCGATGCCGTTCCCTCTAGAAAACCTCCGAAGGTGATCCGTTTCACACGGCTTGAGGGACCCTTTACGTTCCTCGCCGCCCCCAAAAAAGCCCGGTGAAGCTGAAAATGCCGTAGAGGCAATCAGCAATCTCTCAAAAAAAAGGAAAAAAAAAGGTCAACCCGAGCCGAGGTCCGAGCCTTTAGAGACGCTCTCGGGTTGTTCCGCTCCCCGACCCGATCCGAACCGAACCCTTCGGAGAATCTTGTAGGGCACGGGGACGCGCACTAGTGCGTGATGCCGTTTCCTCTAGAAAATCTCTGACGGTGTTTCGTTTCACACTGCTCCGGTTTGTCGGAGTTTGAGTTTGTCGCTGCCCCAAAAAAAAAAATTTTGTCCGACGCAATCGGAAAAGTTTCCCCAAAAAGGTATTCCACCAAAGCACTATTCATGGAACCTCTAATTGATATGCAATGTGGGTAGGCGCGGTGGCTTGTTCCTGTACACGGGCGCGCCGGCCGCCTTTGATCCCGCGCCCGACGTCACCGCGAACCGAACCTGCGCGCGGGACGAGTGCGTTTATCACTTCACTGTCACAGGTCAGTAATTGAAGCTTCTGTTTTCGTTTGCGCGGTTGTCGAGCTCGTTAAGCTTATTTTTGATGCAAGTGAAGTAAATAGCCATTCATTGAAAGGAGATTGGCGAACGGGGTATCATGTGAATTATTGTGAATTTTAAACGTATTGAAAGCGAACTATATGCAATATGTAGAGCAAAATACTAATAATATTTTCCAAGACAAAATGTTCTGATAGCTGTTGGGAGTACTAAATAAACCGTAAAAAATTATTTCTATTCAATCGTGAACAATTTAGTTGCAGAAACAAAACGCACATCCACCATAGTAAAGCCTATGGTATATAAGCCTATATAACCGTTAAGGTACCTTACATACAACTTACAAACGTCAGTAACGAATTCGGACAATGTTTAACTACAGGAATGTTGTATTCCGGCATTAAAAGATGAGATGCCTGTTCCTAAGTGTTGAGGCTAGGTGAAGATTCTTATCATCATTTAACATTAGGCAAGATGAAGATCAAGTTCTTTCCCGTTATGTATAAAAATAACTTTTCATTCGTTAGTGGAATAAGCGCCGTAGCAAAATGGCGTCCGTCCCGACGAAGGTTATGATTTTGAGGTTAAATATTGGAGTTCACATGTTATTCCCAACTTTAAAGTAAATGCTATGATTACATTTTTTATTGCTTTATATTAAAGCAATAAAATCCACATATTTATTTAACGGTACGCTAAGCCTATATGCGATACTGAAATTACATGGGCGACTGCCAATCTCCTTTAGTCATCACTTTAATTGATGGCTAATGTCTTAATCACCACCTTTGCCAATTGCGGGTTGTCGAAGGTCCCGGGTCAAATTCCCAGTATTTAAGTTTCGGATGTTTCGTTGCATAAGCCGGGTTTGTGATCACTGGCTAGCGTGGTGATGTAAGCCGTCACCCATCAACTGCGGTTGTTCGCGCCTAAATACGCGCGGGGCGAGGGGCGCGCGGGAGCGCCGAGGACGCACGATTGGGCTACTCGGCGGTCATCGGTTTCCCAATGAATTCCCTTGCACACACGCCTCCGGCAAGGACGGCGTTTTAATTTATATTCCTAATATTTGATCAGACATTGTAAAGAAGAGCTGAAGTAAACCTTTATTATTGTCAAAGGTGCATTATTTCTTGTCCTGTCTTATACAAGTCAAGAAAAGTGAGGTCACGGCACCACTTTTTTTGTATGCAAGTGAGGCGTGTGTGCAAGTGAGTTCATAGGGAAAACCGATGACCGTCGAGTAGCCCGATCGTGCCTCCTCGCTCGGCGCTCCTGCGCGCCCCTCGCCCCTCGCCCCGCGCGTATTTAGGCGCGAACAGTGGTGATAACTCGATTTCAATGATGGAGGCCTTTGTCTGGCAGTAGAACAGTATGTAGGTTATTTAGCCCTGATTTTTCAATTTTCACTAACGAATAACATTGTCATAATGACATATTTTCTAAAGAGAATCTGTCATTATGTGAAAATTATTCAATGAATAAACCATCACCGACGATTAAAAACAATAAAATAGGTAATTAAAAATTGGCTCTTACTTAATTACTTTACTTATTGTAATCGACGTTCTTAATTAGAAATAAGGCCACAAAAGAGTATTTCTGGTTAATTTCTCGGATTCTTTTAAAGAGCTTATCAGGAATCTAGTACTATTGTTGATTGAATTTTGACGTCAATAAGTGCCTGTGAAGGCTAATGTTGCGCCAACACGCATTGTGCCCGCGTGTTGGTTTACGGCCCGTTCTCTACCCATTCATAGGGAAGGCTCGTGCCCCAGCAGTGGGGACATAAAATAGCTGGTGATGTGAAGGCTTATATTGAATAGTTGGTTCAACGTTTGGTTTCCAGGCGCTTCCCACAACCTGGTAACCCTTACCCCTCACGCCAACGCGTCCATCAGCGCGTGGTCGCTGAACGCGCGCGCCGCGTGGTCGCTGCGGGCGGGCGGGGCGGGCGGGGCGGGCGGGGCGGGCGGCCGCCACGTGCACGTGCTGCTGCACTCCGTGGCCACGTACAGCGAGACACTGACGCCTTGGAGCTTCGAGGTGACAGTCACGGTCAGTCACATATGTGAATCACCTTGATTTTTCCCTTAGTTTGTGTTTTTATAAGTTTGCAATTATCAGCGTCACTGACTTTTTTAAGGGCGGCGAAAAACTTAAAGGGTTCCTCAAGCCGTGTGACACGAAGCACCGTCAAAGGTTTTCTAGAGGGAACGGCATCACGCACTAGTGCGTGTCCTCGTGCACTACTAGATTCTTCGAGGGGTTCGAATCGGACTGGGCCCTTGGTGTGCGCTTCGTGTGATGAGCACATTTCAGCCGGTGTTAATAGTCCAATATAAGAAAATAAAATAAAACCACAGACATTACTTTTCACTTTCTCGCCAAGTCCGTATCTCGTCTTATATCTTGGATAATTTAGAGGACGGGAGCGCGCTTGCGGGTTGCCAGCTAATAAACTTCGAGGATCGTCGAACTTTTCAGAAAAGATTCTCCAAATACTAGTTAAATGGGCCTTTAAAAGAAATACAAATTAAAATGTTTTTGTTTTGTTTATATAATTATTAACGCAAATTTTGTTGCGAAACATATTGTATATAATACAAATTGTTTTATCGACGAAACTGAAAGTTGCCCTTGGAAAGGAAGATTGCCACAGGTGGGACTAGGACCCACGAGTTTTCGCATTCAAGGTACCAAGCAGCTCTTCCAAACTACAGAGACATTGATTTACTGTTTTTTTTAAATGCTTACATAATACCTTAACATACGAACCAACGTTAACTAATAGCGTAGGAAGCCAACCCGCAACCTTAATATCTGAGAGCATTTGTCTAACAACTAGACCACAGCTCTTTAAAAGTTTCATCTTTATTCCATGCACCTAAGGTTCAATTGGAGATGGTTATTGAACCGGGTGGTCAAACTACAGGACCGTGACTTTCAACTCTATTCCAAGCACGTAAGGTTTATTTTCACACGGTTTTTTCCATACCCCACCAGGCCCCAACCGTAGCCCACATTAGCCCACTGCTGGACGTATCACTACACGCGCACAAGATCCACCATCCGCAGGCTTACACCACGGAGTACCGGCGGCTGCTCGACGTGGCGCCCAAGTACTTCAATGTAGCCAGCATCATGAGCTTCAGGCACAATTACGTGTTTTAACCCTTTCACAGACAGAGGGTTGTAAGTCCCATCACATTTTGTACAGACACCTGCACATCAACCTAACCATAACTGACAAATTTCTGCAATACATTTTCAACCTTATACCTTAGATACATACAAGCATACAGTTCAAAGTCTATTGAAGAAATATGACAGTTTGTGGTAACTCTGTTGTGCGAGCGTGTGTGTACTTTATGTGATTGAGATAAGGTTGAAAACCAATAGAATATACAAACATGTTCTGTTAAAGGGTTAGTTAGTTGTAGCAATGATCGGAATAGGTAGACTATAGTTATTTTATTAAACTTACTTCAGGTACTTCGCTCTCACGAATAATGGGATGCTGTGCATCTTATAGTATATTCTAAGCGCCTTACAAATAAACAAAGAATAAGGTGCGAATAGTTATTCCGTGTAATTACGAAGTATCGGTATACAGATACCGGTATCAAATACGGTGGTAAGAACGCTCTTTGTTATAAAATGTTTTTGTTTTGTTTATATAATTTTAACGCAAATTTTGTTGTTAAACAAATTACAAAAACACAAATGTTGAAAAAAATTCCACCAGCAGGATTTGAACCTGCACCCTTCTGACATACCGGGTCAGGTGCTCTTCCAATTGAGCTATCGGCGGGCTGGTTAGAACCACGATAATTTTTTCAACATTTGTGCTCTTTGTTATGTTTAAAAAATATAGTCTACGTATACCGATCACTGGGTTTAAGCATAGTTCGGAAAAGGTACCGTTCATTTTCTTTTGTTAGCCTTAAGCCCCTTCACACTAGCGTTTCTCCAGCGGAAGCGTTAACTAAACGCAAGCATGAACTTGTGTGAAATTTCAAATCGTTTAACAAACGTTTTGTACAAATCGTTAAATCAAATTTTAAGTTTGTATTGTATGTACTGAAATGTGTGAAGGCTTTTAATAAGAACTTGGTAGTATAAAATTGTACTGTGCCTGCCCAGGGGGCGATTTTTGAGCTGGCAACTAATTCTCACGCTATGATACAATTTACGAGTGCAATTTACTTTTTCTCTTATTCAAAGTCACTGGTAACTTTTTGCGTCACTTTTTAATTCAAGATCACCGGTTACATCCAAAAATCGCCCCCTGAAGCAGCAGTCAAATTATTTAGTTACTATAGAATATTTAATGTGGGATACGTTAGCAGACAGCCTGCACATCAGACTATCCATAACTGTCAAGTTTCCTCAATAAAAGTTCAAAGATATTCCATAGACATTAAGTTCAGTCTATTGAGGAAATTTGACAGTTTGTGGTAGTCTGATGCGCAGGATAGTGTCATTTTTGTACTTTAATCATTAAAAATAAGGGTCAACAACTGGTTTAGACTTTAGCAACAATTTAATGCTGAATACCGTCATCATCATCATCATCATCGTCAGCTCATTTGATGTCCCCCACAGCTGGGGCACGAGCCTTCCCTATGGATGGATAGGGACAGCCCACTACACACGACTTAAAAGTTTATACTGACACTCCCTACCAACCGTCCATAGACAAAGTAGGTGTCAGACGACCTTGCGCAAGCACAAGAGCGAGTTGCCCCGTGGACACGTATAGTACACTACCTAATATCCAGATAGGTTACCGGAGCTGTAAGCTCGCTCACTTCTCGTTGCACCAAGAGTTCAACTCGCAGTTCCACTGCTCGTGTCGTCAACTCTTAAAGTAGACTACCAAATGTCCTCTTTGGTGGCGGAGTTGTAAGCCTTCTCAGTACCCATCCAGGCACCTCCACGCGGGGCCAGTGAGGATTGTTGCTAATGCAGCCGGGACCAACGGCACGTGCCTTCCGAAGACCGGCCTTTGCGAAAGTTGCTTAACCTTAGCACTCGCAGACCGAGCGGCTTAACCACTGCGCTATCAAGCTCCTCATATAACATGCCTCAGTATTTCAATAAAAATATGTTATTTTGTAGCGACGAAAACTGTCGAACATAGGGCATAAAGTGTCAAACACTGGTAGGTGCATTACCCTCGTCAATGTCACTAATCTTTATTGATACATTTCCTACTATAAGGACTAAGAGCCCTCGCCCACGTCCGATAATCGGTGACCGATTTTTTGATCGGTGAAAATGAAATATGGAATTCTATGTTGCAACGCACACGTTCTACAATGTCGGTCACCAAAATCGGTACCAGCGGTCCTACAAAAAGTCTGATGTATTTATTTTGTCCCCTTAGTCTAAAGTTTATTGCTCAATTATAGTAAATAATAAAGTGTCATAATATAATAATGAGCAGTTTTGCTGTCTAAGACAAGTGATAGATAATATTTCTAGTTTTTGTTGGTTGTGAATACTTTTATTTATTTTATGGGTATTTGATGAAAGTGGTCTATTAGTTTTTCTGTTTACTTATTTATGTAAACCTAAAATTTAAATTATTTAAGTAAAAACTTTTATTTTTTTTCCATTCAAAATTATTATCTTCAATGTATTGAACCTTATAGTTTATGTAAACATTTTGTATTGTTTAACAGAGTGATATATTTATTATTTTTGTATGAGTAGAAGCTTAAAGATTTTCTCTTTATATAACTGTAAAAATTACTTTATATATTATACTTTGAAATTTTTTATTACTTTTACGAACAAACATGTATGTAATATATGGTTGTGTATCACTATCCATGTAAATAATTAGTAATAAGTTACAAACCATAATATATGTTAGAAGGAATATGGACCAGTGAAATAAAAGACTTTATAAGATTCAAAAAACCGTTTTATTTCAGTCTTTTCAAGTCGTCGTACACAAAATAAAATATTTTAAGCATGGCAACACGCAGTCACCATAGATAAAATAATATATAATTGATTGATCCCTCGCATAATCGTGTGTTTTATATGCAACTGCAGACAACTGGAGCTGTAAATAAGTCGACATATTATGCGAGACAACAATAGATTTATACTTAAAGCTATAATCGATGTATGCGAACATTTTATTTGACGAATCAACAACAGTTGATTATTTTTTGTGATAAACTCGCAGACAATCTTTATAATACATATTTACAGGGTACTATTCTAGCGTACACTAAATTGAAACACAACATCGATAATAGTTTTCAACCCAATTTATTTGAGATCTTGTCTGTAGTTACATAACTTCGTTAAACAGGGCGCAAGTAATAAAATTCACATACATTATCGTTAATATGGTTTATTGTTTCAAAGTCGAAGATAATGCATAATCTTAATCTATTATGGAAGAAAATGTTTAAGACCTGTTTTCACTGCTTATATTAATAAGTCATAATATGTAACTCCACTTATGTGAAGTTTGAAATTGAGTATGTAAACATTTTAATTATAATTTTTTGAAATAAACATTTCAAATAACAACATTTTTGTCTACTTGAAGAAGCATTCATTTTGAGTATATACTTTTGCTTAGAGTAATATTACTAGTAGCAGTCAATAAAACAGTATGTGATAAAATCAAATCTATGTGTTTATTTCGAGAGAAAAAAGGTAATTTTAATGATTACTTTTTAAGCTTTCGTTTTGGCGTTGATACTAAAAACTTTTCTCAAGAAACAAGTCTAATATGAAAAACATTTCAGCCCTCCCACAACAGTTTGCTAAGACGTATTTAGTACGGGAGTTGGATGTGTTTCTGTCATACTTAGACTTTAGCTTTTTTTAGGGAAGTTGTTTAGTATCACGGTTTGAAAATAAATGCTTAAAACGAAATCACAAATTAATAACGACATTGTACTTATAATAATAACATGAATAATATTCACACGAAACAAAACCAGACATTTCAACACATTAAGTGTTCTAGGTATCCGTCATATAGGAAGTGAACCTTACACTGATGAAAGTAAATGCAACAAAGTAATACAAGTTTTTTATTGAACAATAAAATTATCTGCTAACTGACTATTTCATAAAAATACAATGAAATAACCATGGTACCTTAAAAGCTACATAGTCAAGTATTATGAAAACAGAAGACTCCAAACTTATGGCAGTAAATAGTTACAAACTTCCAAAACTTGCTTTTGCAATCTTTACGAATACTTTATAGTAGTTATGACGTCACCGAAATTGTGTAAGTATACATAAAATATGATTGAAACGCTAGTCAATCAACGCAACAAACATTTTCTATAAATCAGTTTCACATACTTTCGTTATTATATATGTTTGGACATTGGTCGCCAATGAAATAACAAATTTATTTAATTTGCGTTAACACAACGTTAAATACACAAAAGAAAAGTGTAACAATCAAGTTTAGAAAAATAAAAAATAGTAATTTAGGAAGAAAATGTGTTGACTGTTTGCGCCTGTTTAATTTATCAATACTACGTCAAAAACAGGTAATAAGTTTATATGTAATGGTTATACATAAATGCACTAACAAATCATCCAAAATATGTGTATATTATACCATATATTGCAAAAGGCAGTGGCCAACACTGAAACTCTTCTGATGATTACAAGTTGTTTTCAATTTCAACATCGCTTAACACTTTAAGCGTAACATATTTAACATTAATTTTCAATCTTGTTGCAGTTACATAAGGTTCAATTTATTCCTAAGAAGAAGAAAAAGTTGAAGAGTTAACAAATTGCGATTATATTATTAGCGGTCCAAAGACCGACAACTTTATGTTATACAGCATTAAGTTTTCCTCATTTTTTTATGAACAGCAATTTTACTTGCCTGTTATTACTATTATATACTGCTAAAGCCAAAATTCTATCTTAAGAATATTCGTTTTTTTTCTGTCACTAAAATTAACTTGAGTAAAAAATTACGGTTGCCAATATACGCTCCTCGCTATCTATAGGCGCTATCGAAAAAGGAGAGCAGTCAAAACTACAATTCAGTTAATATTATACTACATTTCGCAAATGTATTAAACATATTAGTAACAATATTGAAGACATCGCATAGGCTTTTATATATCTCTTTTTGTTAATAATAATGAAGTTATTTTGTATACATTGACTACAATTACACTGGTATTATTTTGAATGCCTTTACCTATCCAAATAATAAAAGTCTACAGTAAATTGAACGTTTAAACAAATGTTTAATTCAACATTAGATTGTGACAAGACGAGCAATTCCGTATTTTCATTACATAATATAATCACTGCAAAAGAGTGATAAATCTTAACGTTTTCAAATGAATTCTGTATACAATGTATAAACGCGTTCACTTTGAAACTGTACGACTAACAAACCCTTATGCGGATTATTAAGGTTATTAATCAACTACTTAGTCCTGTGCCGACAGAACACAAGGCTTATAGCCATGGTATCTTAAAACCTACATAGTCAAGTATTATGAAAACAGAAGACTCCAAACTTATGGCAGTAAATAGTTTCAAAGTTCCGAAACTTGTTTTTGCAATCTTTGCGAACACTCGTAGTTATTCGTATATAACGTCATCAAATAATGTGTAGATATACATAAACATAGCTATGAGCTATTACAGTTATTAAACGTAACACCAAGACGACCAAAAAAGCTGTAACAATCGTTCGTAGCTATTACACATAAATTTTTCGCTTTATAATTTATTTCATAAGTATAATTTATTTCAAAAAATACTGTGAACTACTATTTGATCATGTATACAAAATACTATGCATACAAAAAACAACCGCGTACATTTTCTTTTTGCTTAATGTGTAATCAAACTCGTGTGACAAAACTAAACAATCATAAAATAATCCGAAAACATAATAAATGGTATTAATCACTAAAATTTGCAGTATATACCGAATTATTTATATAAAAAAAACGTACAACTTGTCATTATCCAAATTTTATACATTGATTCACAAAAAACTAAGAAATTAGATCAAAAAGTCTAAAAAAGATTTACTTAACATTTTGATCTTCTCACAAGCAATTCATAGTGCTCAAGTGCGAGTTTAATTGACCATACGATTGAGTTTGCGTATGGATTTCAAAGCAGTTACAAGTTACATAATTTCGTCACTAGGTGGCACTGTTTCAATCACCAACGACTAACAGTTAACATCATCACCATCATCATCACCAACTCATTGAATGTCCCCACTGCTGGGGCACGAGCCTTCCCTATGGATGTTTACACCACAGGGAGAGCGGACCGCGAACCAGCACGCAGAGCCAGCGCGGGCGGTGGTTGTTATCGACGCAGACATAGCAAACTTGACTCGTTGGAATAGAGAAAAGCAACTTGGACTCAGTACGCTAATAACTATATTATAGTTGTTGAAAGTTTATACAATTATGAAAATAAACTTACTCAATGCAATAGACGTATAGATGCAAAATTTCTTGTTACTGCAATTAGTTTTTTTTTTTATAGGTTTGTGGTAATAGTTTCTATTTTCAATAGTAACTTTCTACGAGTAATTTAATTTAAACATATTCAAGTACAGAGCTACATAGCGTTTCTACAATTAGGGTAACTTGCAATTGGAGCTGTGCGAAGTAGGTAAGCAGTGCTCTAGGAACTAATGCAACAATGGGATTACGCCACTTTACACCGCCCGGCCCGAACGAGGGAGGAACATGGAGCAATCCTATTGGTGGATTTTTTCTCACCGCTTAGCAATCTAACACATCTCTGGAGGAAGCCACCCTTAGGATAGTATTTTAGTATCACTTAAATTATTTTCGTTGAAAATGCACCAATGATTGTACATATTCACTGATTATAACCTTCAATCAATAATAGCACTAGATTAAGGAGCCAGAAAAAAAAATACATCACGCTTGCTCACTTATAATAAAAAAAATCTCGAACTTAGAGGTCAATTAAGATTGTCAAATATTTATACTTAATATTTTCTTATTTGAAATTAGACCACAAAAAAGTATGTAATGGTTTATTTTCTCTGATTGTTTTTGAAGCGTTTACCGGGAATATATAATATATATAGCTATTATTGATATAAGGTTATAACCGAACGCAACGCAACAGAGTTATGATAGGTATATTCACTTGAACATTTTATTTTGTTGTATACGCAACAATTGTAAGTTAATTTTATATAAAACTAACGCAACGCAACAGCCAGCCGACTGGCGGCAACCATTTTGTTGTTGAACTTCCGCTTAAACTGCTCTGCGGCGGCGGCGCTCTTGAAGGTAATCTTCGCGCTGCGATCTTCTTTATCCAAACTTAAACTCTGGAACATCAATCCGGGTGGTATTGTGATATATTTCCGCTCTTTATTACTACCTAGTCTTATAATTACTTATGTTTATATATATATCTTAAATTGTATCCGGTAGTTACAATTACAAAAAGAAATAAGTTGTAACTTTAAGCTACGTATATTTTGAGGTTAAATATTAAACAATTTATTACTTTGTAATGGCAAATGATATTGTTTCAGTTTGTGATACGAGAGATGCTCCACAAAAATACAATTTTAAAAGCTACAGCTATAATTTTTATAATTTAAATGATAACAATAATCTTGTTTACTTCAAAAAGTTACTATGTATATTGTCAACCGGAATTATTATTATATAATCGGAACTCAAAGTTACAACTTCAACCAACCAAGCTTAATATTACACAAGACAAGAAAAATGTTAATTCTCTTCGTATAATATTAAAACAATCTTGCTTTGTACCTATGTATTTAGTTCAGTCTTGCACAAGTTTCAAATATACCTTTAATATCAACAAATACGTAAACATGTGTTTTGATACATACAAAATGTAACACTTTTCTTCTCTCTGAAAATGATACAATCCCAACATGACAATATCTATCTATCTATAATCAAACACAATAATTTATTCATAAATAAAAATTACAAAATAAACCCGCTTTAAAATTTAAAATAATCACATTGAAATTGCATATAATTAATTACAAAATAAAATATAAGTTGGCCAATCGTAGGCACATGCATTGAACATATAAGTATGCATTTAAATGATCGTGTAAGCTATTCAACATATTTGTTATAATTAATATATGTCTAGTAATATTATGTACACTTCTATATAAATAACAGACCAATCGTGCCAAATCACTTTGATCTCTGTGTTATATAACAACAAGTACAAACTTCAAACACATAATTGAATGTATACATACAGTTTTCTGTAAGTACAATAAATTTTCTTAAAAGAAAAAATAATACACATTATCGCCTTTAAATTGCAATATCAAATAGCAGAACAATGTGAATATTGAAATCAATTATTTTATCAAAGAAGTTTCGTAACAATACAAATATTTAATAAACGTTAGCTTAACGTGTGTATAATTTAAAAATATACATAAATAAATATATCACATTTTATATCACAGTGTAGTCATCACCGGAGTACTACAAAGTACTAGTAGAATAATCACGCGATGCTTCAAATAGTGAGTGCGAGGTATATTTTAAATATTGTTCTTATTGAGGCAAAGTGCAAACATTTCTAAAATTCAAAATCATTTATTCAGTTTAGGCTACAGATAGCACTTATGAATGTCACTATGCCATCGTATATGCTATGTTCGTAAGTCTACACAGGGCAGACCTTGTACTGAAAAGGACCGGCAACAAACTCAGCAAGGGCATTTCTTTTAGAAGGTAAGGGTTGTACCCTTCCATTATTTTTTTACTAGTCACATTGGTTTAGCGTTGGTTTTTTTATGACTATTACTAGTTGTTGCCCGCGACTTCGTTTGCGAAGACTACAGTAAAAAAAAAAGTATCCTATATGCTGGTCTGGGTCATGGTCTGTATATGAGGAAAGTTTCATTAAAATCCAATCAATAGTTTTTACGTGAAAGAGTAATTAATCCATACTTACAAACTTTCGCGTTTATAATATTAGTAGGATTAAAGTTCTAGTAACACATCAATAATACTTCTGTTATTATTAGACTCTTTTAGACTATGTGACGCACAATGTTACACTACAGAAAATCACACCTTGCTTCGGTTAAAATAGAAGTCAAAATCGTGTGGTGTGGTGGCATAATTTTATTTGAAGTTATTATAAGTAGCGCTATTTTGGAGTTGGACGCAGTACCACATATTTCTGCTTTTCTGTTCACGCAAGGAAAAGCCTCTAACAACGAACTTGAAACAGATATGTAAAGACAAAAACATAGTTACCATAATCACTTAGCATCTCTTTCCCCATAGCTTTTTTTTTTTTTTTGGAGAGAGATTGCTGATTGCCGCTGCGGCATTTTTCAGCTTCACCGGGCTTTTTGGGGCGGCGAGGAACGTAAAGGGTCCCTCAAGCCGTGTGAAACGAATCACCTTCAGAGGTTATCTAGAGGGAACGGCATCGCGCACGAGTGCGCGTCCCCGTGCCCTACTAGATTCTCCGAAGGGTTCGGATCGGATCGATTTCCCCATAGCATGCGGCCAACCCGTGTTCTGTTGTTTTGGTAAAATAGAAAGATAACAAACCGAGAGGATTGGTATAGTGCGACAAGGATCTTTTATCTCTTTTAATACAGGTGTTCATTAGGAAGTGATTTTGTAAATATTTAAAAATTAAATCAAAATGAAAAATCATTATTGATTATTTTAACATTATATTAAAATGCCAGTTATGAGGGAAATAACTATTAAATTAGCCATGATTCTGTAAGTTAATTTAACCATCATCTCTTTTTTTCCCTTATAAATACTCTACTAGAAAAAAAATTAAAGGTTACTTTTTTGTACATTTCAGGTAACTTATTGACAACACATCGCTGGCAATACTGAACGCAAACCCTAAAATGGCAAACCACGAAAAAGTTATTTCTTTGAATTTGGTAGGTCAGTCAGAGTGATTTTATTTTCACATTCTTTCAATAAAATAACGGAACGGACAGTGCACTGCAAACTGCGGATATTAAGAATTGCAATTGCGTGCTTAAACACAAAAAGGTAAGTATTCGGTTATACAATTCAATGAAACGGACGGTGGAAGCGTCTCCATCGTCCACAACAAATGGCTTACGCCGAGGGGCGTCGAGAGGTCTATTGGCCTCCTATCAAATAAGGCAAAGCATTCGATCGGCGGCTAGCTCATGATAGATTAGCTAGATTTTAGTTGAAACTGGTAAGTGATAAGATTGCGACCTAGAAACTCGTTACCGATCCCTTCTCTATTTCGAGTACTTAACGTACAAAAAGGCCGGGAAGCTAATTTTATTCCTTTGGTAGGTTAGGTTTCAATTATGCCTGTTACCGACTCCCTAGTTCGGTAGGTACCTACACGAAACATAGTTCGCCACCAAGTTTTGGCCGAGTACGGTGTACTTGATCCACTTACTACAGCCCTAGAGGGCTGAAGCCTGAAGCGACGTAGCGTGGACATATTAATATTGTAGCGGCATACAATGTTGTAATATGTCGGATCAGCAATCTGCACCCCGGCCGGCGCAGCGGTGGGGCCCGGCAGTCGTCTACAGAGCACCGCCTCGCTAGGTCATTTTAATTAGTTATTGTTTAAATATTTTATAGTATATTTATATATTGTCTTATATCTATGTGCAAACGAGAATTACACAAATGAATGAACTGAACGTCTTTCATGTTATTTCCTTCTGATGAACTATAGGGCAACCCACTAAAATATTATACCAAAGTTTTTTCCACTGATTAAAACAGTTCTTAGACATTTGTTACTTTGAATTACTTACTATGCTTGGAATTCAAAATCTATGCTCTTTCAATTGAGTTCAGTGGGATTATTTATTTAGTAAGCATCACTTGGGCGATAAAGATGGGCGTGACAATGCTTTTTTTGGTGACTGGTGTATTTTTGATCAATAGATACCTAGTCTAGAAAAGGCGAAGAAAAAACTGAAGTTAGCGGAGGCCACCTCAGATTAGCAAACGGATGCAGAGATAGAAAATGGATACAGGCCGCAAAGCTTTGGCCACTAAAAGATACCTATCAAGCGATGATGATGACCCACCTATACTAAAAAAGCATTTTTCAAAATGTAAGAGCTATGCGAATTACTTACTAATAATACTAAAGTACATACTAATTTTATCTGACTAAATAAGTATTACCTTAGCCTTTTTACCATAATATCTATCAGTTAATCTGTGCTTTTGTGGAAAGGTGGCCTGCCCACAACCTACAACTGTTTTAGTTATTTTTATATATCAATCTTGGTTATGATGTTTGTGAGTAGGTAATAATTTTAATAATGTTAGAAAATCTTATAATCAAATATAAATACCAAAATATTAAAAAAAACCAAAAGCTTTACCTAAAAAGGACACTTTACTCAAAAGGACCATCGGCTTTACGTGCCTTTCGAAGCACGGAGGAGCTCGAGATCACTCATCCGATGACCGGCCTTTGCAAAAGATGCATTACTTCAGCAATCGCAGACCAAGCGCGTTAACCACTGTGTCACGCACGCCACGCCATCGAGCTCCTTAGCGAGTTATTGTATTGCGAATCCGAACTGACCGCTTCATTTTAGAAAAGCGACGTTGCCAACCGGCAACCGTATATCGTGGGGTGGTGTTACAAGTTAAGCAATATTCATCCCTATCTATAGACAATAGAGCTTAAACTTCTAAATGCTTATAGAAAAAGAGACATTGCCAAGCCGTGCTATGTAGTGAAACGTCTTTAGTTATGCAATATTCATCCATTTGTCTATAAGATAAAGTTCTACTTAGTGTTTCTTTTTTAGTATGCAAATGCGCGGCGTGGGCGTTAGCCAAAAATAGTGTCACTTGATTTAATTACTTATTAATTTAAAATAAAGGTAACTCTTTTTCGCTTAATATTATGATATGACATGAAATTAATTCTTCCGTTTTTATGTGGTTGCTCAGAGGACTTCATAAAATTCTTTGATTAATTATCAATTAATAGTAGGTGTTATGGTTTGTGGTATGTAAATATGTCGCCATAACATCAATGTTAGCAGCATTGTTGTGTTCCGAGTTAAGAGATAAGATTAGGATTCCGGGTGAAGTGCGCTTCCACATGTGGCCTTTATCATCCATTATCGTCAGGTGCTTACCCGTAGAACAATATAAAAAATTCTATATTATTTATACCTAATTCAAACGAATCCATAAAAATAGCAACACTTCACTATTTGATATGAATACTGATCAGTCTTGTTCATGTTCACACAAAATACAAACTTTAGGAAATTGACTTGGCAGATTTAGATGAAAGCAAAAATGAATGAACAGAGCTCACGCACACATAGCAAAGGAGGGCGTGGCTTATATAAAAAGCGAGCGACGCGGTGCGCAGGATTTTTGCCTTAAGACTGGTAAAGCGTTCGAGACCGCCATAGTACTTAAAAGAAAATTTACATTTTTACTTGAAACTCATTATCAGACAAACAATAACAATATTCTCGTACAGAAAATAGAAATGAAACTACTGCTCTGACGCATTCAATTTAAGTAGGTTTGTAATCGGCATCATGGCTCCTGGCCTATAAGCGAGTGTGCGAGTTCGACGGGCGATCACTCGCGCGCGCCCGTTGAAAAATGGAAGTACACTAGTTAGTCTACGTGAGTTTTTCTGACCGCCCAAGTCTACTATTATCTAAGTATTTATTGTTATTCTGAACAGCGCTTTAAATACCTACCTACATATAATATTATACTTTCCGTGTTGAAGAAACATCCGAGCTATTACTGGGACAACGTGAATAGTCCTGATCTGTAAGTATGTACAGTTATGATTCTGTTAACACTGAGATTAATCATCAAATACAATCAACAACATAGTAACATAAGTAGATACAACAGAGTATTAATACGTAGGTACGCATAACCGCCTACTAAAATATTTGGTGGTTAAGTATTACTAACTTAAAATAATATTGTATTTTATTCTTCATTAATTCATTAACAAAAAAACCACGAAAAAGCGTATGTGTTTACAGTAATTGTAGGTACCTACGTGGCGCAAGCGTTTCATATTGCAGTATTCTGTGATTCAACCCTATGAGCGACACGCAGCCGGGTTACGTCAACGTCGCCAAGCAGGATTTACAAAAGCAGCGGCGCACGCTCGTAGCGCCTCCTAAGATTTACTTTCGATTGTCCCGGCCGTTGAAAGAGTTAGGTACGAGTACAGGTGCAGAGTAATTTTGGACCGTATCGGCGCGCACCGAAGGTTGATATTGTATTGAAATTGTGTCAAAAGTGCGTTTTCTGGTCTAAATATTATTCTGTGACGGAATCTCGTAACAGCATTCGGACTGTTCCGAGCTGTTCCGAGACCGGTGTCCGTGCAACGGGTGCGTTCGTATGAAGCTGTATGAACCGTCTGCAGTCTCCTATTCTGTGCCCCAAGAACACGATCACAACTCAAGTACCAACCACAGTCACGATTGGAAGCATCGTCGTTCCAGCCTTGTCGCGTGCGTAGTGCGAGTGCGAGTGCGAGTGCGTTACCTGTGCGTCGGCGCCGGCCAGCGAGGCGAGGCGCGCGGTGGTGATGGCGGGCGGCAGGTTGGCGACGCGCGCCACGAGCCCCGCCTCGGGCTCGGCCGGCTCGTCGCCGGACTCCGAGTCGTAGTCCACGCGAGGCTCCTCCTGCTTTTTTATTAGGATACGAGTATCGGATATGGCGGTGCGCACGGCCCGGCTGAAGATGCCGGCGTTCGGCTGCGTGGGATCGGTTTTGTCCATTCGCGAGAACATTGACTTGTCTTTGGTTTGGGTGAGCTTGCGCTGGAGTATGACGCGCCGGTTGGCGAACGGCGTCTTTTTGTCGTCCTCCTTCCCAGACTGAAATGTAAAAAAATTAAAAAGTTTTTTTTTATTTGGACGGAATAATGCACGTCGTTTGTCTTCGAAGACTTTAAGAAGTTTCTTTAAAGAAAAAAAATATTTAATATAATAATATGAGGTACAGAATAATGATATATTATTTAACTGTTGGGAAGTGGTAAGTTTTGTGATTAGAGTTAACGAGTAGCGTAAATATGTTGATATTAAGTACACAGTCAGGTCATAAGTATCACACACACACACACAGTAAAAACTTTTCTTTTAGAATGCTGGCCACAAAAAAGTTTATTGAATTCTAATTTCGAATTGTTCATGAAAATAAAAATGTAAACTTTTTAGAATTTTACTCATTTTTAAATATGGAGTGGACGCTTAAAGAAGACCGTGTTGCAGTTATTGCGTTGCATCGTTGCGGTTACGCGCCAATTCAAATTTTTGACATACTGAAAAATTTGAATTTAACCAAAAGATTCGTTTATCGTACCATCAAACGATACAATGAAGACTCTAGTGTAGATGACAGGTCAAGAAGTGGTCGCCCTCGGTCTGTTAGGACTCCAGCAGTGATAAAAGCTGTGAAGGCGCGAATTCAAAGAAATCCCGAACGTAAGCAGGAACTGTTGGCCCTTCAGTATTCAAAATCACGGAGATCATTTTGAATAAACTTTATTGTCATAAGAATCTATGTTTTGTGAAGTTCATTATGGTTACATAATGAATAAACTTGTCTCAATTATTTTATATTAAACATGTGACAGAATTTATGACCTGACTGTGTATAGTCGTAGAATAGTAGTAGAATCGTATTTAAAAACCAGTTGTCGAGACAATTTTGAACAAAATAATCATGTAACCAAGTAACTTAAAAAATGAGTACGCAAAATACTGCTAGTACTTTAATTTTTTTTACATTCTTTTTGTCTTTGAATACAAATTAGGACAACTGGTCCGTATTGCCAAAAAAAACGGGTCAAATATAAAAAAATTAAGATTTGTTGTTGTCATACGATTATTTACATACAATTTTACGCAAATATTGTTGCGAACAAATTACAATTTCAAAAAAGACGAAAAAATTTCATGAGCGGGATCCGAACCAGCACCCCATGATATGCCAGGTCAGGTGCACTACCAACTATGCTATAGTGACTCAATCCGACTCGCCGATATTAATCAACGGCATGTCATGGGGTGCGAGTTCGAATCAAGCTCAAGAAATTTTTTCAACAATTAGTTTTTTTTTTCAAAATATTTAGACCTGTTATTTTCTACACTATTGCACTAATAGAAAAAATACAATTTTTATCTTAAGTCTAAGTGCTATCTAAATTCAATCCAATATCAATTACTAACTTTTAATAAATAAAATCTAACTTGAGAACAGTTGTTCAGTACACAGTCGAACAGAACCGTCATATAAATAAGTTTATTAATGGATCATTGCATTGTCAAGTACAGCAACCGTATGTAAAACAAAAAAGGATTACCTCTTTATAATCGAATGTTATCCTCTGCCTTGACTGATTCGTATTCGCGTCAACTTTAGACTTTGCCTGCAATAATGGATTTTAGTTAAAATATAATTAACTTGCGACATTCCTTTTTTAGTAACATTACGAATAAGCCATTAGTTTCGCAACATCAACATTTCAGGCAGTTCAAAACTGTATGTAGTAAGTTTAATACTTAACTACAAGAGCAGTACTGTTTGAGGTAAATTGAAAAACAAAATAAATGATTGTATCCGTAAGCGTCTTTTAAACTGACTAATGCGATACAGTTCGTGACTACGGGGTCTCCACAGACGACCAGCGTTGTAGTGATTTGTTTACTACAACCGATGCTGGAGTGGAGTCCCTTCAAGATACATTTTTCATTATTTGTTTTTTGGTTCTACATACGTATTCTAACTACGTTTTAATCTTCGATCAATTATGTACTATACTCAGCGCAAAGACTCGTGGCAAAATCATTTTTGCAACAGAGATGCGCACGCGCAAATTTACAGGATTGTCGATAAAAAAGCATTGTTTGTGTGTTATCGACAAATATGTACAAATCACCGCATTATTAGTAGTATTGATCATAACTAATAGTTATTATACTTTGACAAATTTACACATTATGTATTGAAGATAGTTAGTTATGGGTTACCCTCTAGTTGAGCGTTAAAATGTTTTGTATAAAAGACAAAGTCGCTAAAACATCACAGTCCTTTCAATTAATAATTTATTTCGAGATGGAGGCGTTTATTAAAAATTGTATATAACCAGTGTTCAGGGGAATATTCAACAATAAAGTAATGTTATTATATAAAAAAAAATATCCTAACGGAGTTAAAAGAAGATCCTGCCAAGTTAAAACTCGACTTCAACAAGCCTCGTGATCTAATTGCAATGATTTGTGGGATTGATATGATAACTGTGACTTAAAACTTATTGTTATCGATGAACATAGTGTACAAACAACGCACATCACTACGTCTTTGTGACGTCACCCATAAACAGTGTAAGTGCGTCTCTCGCACATGATGTGCGCTGTCTCATTCGCACGTTTTATTGCACCGTCTGCCACGAGTCTTTGCGTTGCTTTTAGATAAAGGATCCGGAACAAAATTGAATCTCGAAAGTGTTCCTGTTTGCTAATAACTATGCATACATTTAAATTTCGAATAACGAAATCTGGAAAATATCGGATATCATCAACAACTTCAGCTTGTTATGAACCTTATATCTTAAAAATAAAGATTATATTAAGGTTGCAAAATATTTGTACTTAATATTAATTCCTGTCATCGCCACAAACGTCATTGTGGTTCCGTGGCCCCAAAGTCGCGTACCGTTTTTCAAGCGCTCATCGGGAATCTAGTACATAATTAATCGAAGGTTCCAATAAATATATTTCATTTCCATTATTTTATTTGCATGTACCTTAGCATGTTTCTTGTCGTTTTCTGTGTTTTCAGTTTTTGTGGAGCTGGTAACGACGGCTCGTCTCGGCGGAGTTTTTTCTGTAAGCAAACACTAAAGTTCTACAAACCTGTATGCCTTTTCAATTTATGTTGAAAATAAAGGTCCCAGATGCGATCCCTGCGAGACACCAGTGACGTTGCTTCAGGTATGTACACGAAAACGCGTTATTTGCAAGAACTGTAATTTCTTTTGTGAGTTACACCCATCTAAGATCTGTCTGATAATACCTAGACATTCTTATTTTGAGGTATGTGTAAAAAGTCACACACATCTGCAGTAAATCTTAAATAAATTAAAAAAAATATAGTAAAAAAAAATACGTAAAAAATTATCTACTTTTACATCGAAGTGCTTTTTCTTTGTTATGTTTGTAACCCTATTAAAGTTATAAGCACTTTTAAACTTTCGCGTTCCGTAGTTATCAAAGAATTTAAACGGGGATTAACGCAAACAAATTAGTATAATGCGATTGAAATCAGACTCTCGCTCCCTGGCGTTTTCCAACTGTCCAGTCCAATGTACAGTCTCGAGCATTCACTTTTATACACTTTTGCATAGTTTTGACTCTTACTCCATTGTATTAAGTACATCAAGTTACATCGTTTACTTGTGCTCGTGACTGTCTGTTTGTCACTAAAGGTATATGAGCGTACCTCTATCAGCCCTGTCCTTGGTGAACACGATCTTCTGCCGCGGGGCGCGCCGCGACTCGGCCTTCGGCGGCAGCTTACTGCGCAAGTCTGTGGGAGCGCGAGTTGGTTCTGCTTTCGCCTCCGTCCTGGGATTTAAGTGTTTAGTTGTATGATACATATCAGTCATAGTCATAATTAGTTATTGCATCATGTTGGTATGGTATTATAGGAGTTGGTTAAATTTGATAAAAATAATTTTATTTTTTCATAATACTTGTATTTGTTTCAGTAATTTTTTTTTACAAATGAATAAACAAGCGGTTGTTTATTCATTTGTAAAAAAAAAATTGAATCGTATTGATGACGTGACGACACAGCACTCACTGCTACTATCCACGGCTAACTTGACCTGTGAAAGGGTATATACCTATCAGTAAGTAAATTTTTTTAATGAGTAGTTTTTATTAAGAACTACTTACTACTAACTAAAGTATATGACAAATACTATCAGAAAAAAAAAATTGCGGGCTGATAAATGATGATTATTTTTAGAGAGAGTTCGCTGTTTGCTGTCAGCCTATTTAGCGTCATTGGATTTTTTTTGGGGGCGGCGAGAAATTTTTAGCGTTCCTGAAGCCGTATGGGGGGGGGGGGGGGGAGAGCGGCAAAAAACTGAAGCCTTCGAAACACCGTCAAAGGTGTCCGTCGAAGGACATCACGCATTGTCACCTGTCCTGTTTGGCGAGGTCGTCGTCGTCGGACAGGATGCCGTCGATGTCCCCGAGGATGAGGTCGAGGTCGTCGTCGCTGTCGGGCAGCGGCGGCGTGCCCCCGGCCGCGCCCGCCGCTGGAGCCCGGGGAGGGGTGAGGTTGTCTGCTGGGGACAATAATAATAACGATTTTAAAAAATATTTATTTTAATATTTTTTTATTATTGAATTATGCGTTAATTGGTGTAATTGGCATTGGCCGTACTGATTAAATAAATAATCAATAAATTTAATTTATCATCATTATGAAATATTATCTATTTATATAATAACTTGAAAGAAAATTACTTTCGACACTGGCTAAATTCGCAACCGTATTTTAGCCGCGCCTCGCGCCTTACAAACTAAATTGAACTTTATTTGGTCGCAGCTAGAATCACTATTTAATCAAATATGTTGGCAGAGTGACCTCTCTATAACTAAGAACCTATCGAATAAATCTAATAATCAAAAACCCGTATCACTCACCACAAGTAGAGTTGACTTCCACCTTCTCCTCCTTTACCGGCGATCTCTCCCTCGCCGGCTCTACCTTCAGCTCCTGCACTTTGTCCATTTGGTCCGTGTCCCCGGCCCTGGGCGTCGGTTTGTCCGGGGAGCGGCGCGTGGTGTCGGGGCGGTCCTGCGTGCTGGTGGGTTTGTCCTTCTCTTCGAGCTTGGGTTGGTCTTTGATCTTATCTTGGCGTTCGCGCTCTCTGTAGAAAAGGAGGCTGTTTAGAAATGTGTGTGTAAATAGTGGAGTATACGTGCTTGTGTTAAAGTGAGTTTTTAACCTTACTAGGTTAATTTTGTTCATCATGATTAATCTTTCAATTGATCAACCTTTATACCCTTATGGGTATAAAATAAAAAATATGGTGTCCATTATTATTGACAGATTTCAATACTCAATTACTCAATACTTTTATTGCACACCATAATGTTACAAAGTTGTTATAATATAGGTACAGGTACATAATGGGCAATGTCGGGCACAGCCATTTGAAGAGGATATTTACCTTATTTACCTAGAGAGATTTACCTTAGACAGTTTTTAACTTTTATTAGTACTGTATGACATTGTGAAAATTTAAACTGGTAACTGATGTATGATGATTGTGATTGCAAACTTAGATTTTTTTTGTATGTTGTGATTGTCCTTTATATTTTGTATTTTTATTTGTGAAAGTGTCCTTTTATGATAGGGCATTTTTCAATATTTTTGTCGCTGTAAGGGAGAAAAGAGACACTCGCTGAGTTTCTTGCCGGTTTTTCTCAGTTCAAGATCTCTCCTGCCCAGAGTAGATTTACGAACCGATGGCATAATGACGTTCACATTAGCTATTTGTAGCCTAAACTGAATAAATCATTTTGAATTTTATTAAATCATCACGTTTAATTGAAGAAGTGCTACTTAAAAAGCCTAACAGTCCTCACCTGTCGTCCAGCTGCTTCTGTAGCGCCACCGCATTCTTCCTCCTGCGAACTTCCTTTGCGCGTAATACTCTTTCTCGCAAGCTTTCTTGTTCGCGCACGCGACGGCGATACTCGCTGTCCTGTGAGGAGTCATACATAATATGTTATTTCGATTTGTTAGATGAACTTCGCGAACGCATTATTTAGTATAAAATAAAATTGAATTAAATCTAATTTTAGGATCGCATTTTTTAGCGAAAGCTTCATTTCCGTTCCTATACTTTATTATTAGATTAATTTCGCGATCTCCTTTTTTAGTTGAAGTAAATGTTTTGAGTATTTATCGAATAGGTCTACTACTATATATCGCCTAGTCTTCCTGTGGGAATGGAGTGTTAGAATATTAAGTATGAACACAAAATAAACAATCGTTAAGAATCCAACTGTGAAATATTATTATGCTTAAATAATGCGATCCTGAAATCCGCTGCAACTAAATAAGGCGTTCGTATAATATATCCAACATGAAATATTGATTCGCCAAAAAATGCGATACTGAAATCAGCTGCAATTAAATAAGGCGTTGGCAAAATATATCTAACATGAAAAATTTATTTGCTAAAAAATGCGATTCTAATATTAGCTGCAACTGAATAATGCGTTCGCGACTAACAAATTGTTATTTCACTATGGGAAACGCTTAAGTTCGGCGTTTGTTCGGTGTATAACCCTATAGGGCAGATAAGAAAGTGCGCGTATATAGTGTTGTGTGCGTGTGTGTTAAGTGTGTAAAATAAGGGCTTTTATAGGCTTCAACAGAAATGTTTCTATAATATTAGGGATTTTAGATAAGCAACAAAAAATTGTTTGGCTAATTTTAATTCTGATTATTTGTATTATTTCAATTATTGTAAAACTATGTTATGTTAATCGTAATCCTTCATTAATGCTTGTGATAGCGAAATGTGCATGTACTCATTATTTATTAAGACGATCTTACTTTTGTAACGTAAAATAAACAAATAAACTATGTCATGTTTCATTTCATTTCAATTTCCGTTTAGTGTTTGGGTGTTTTTTTTATCGGAAATGCATTGCAACCGTCGCACAACAGCATACCTCTAAATTGAACGAGTTCTAAGTGCATAGTGAAAAAAATTGAGTTTGAGTTTGAGTTTGAGTACGTAGAGTAGAGCGAGTGTGTTTGGCACTGACCTCGTCGTGCGCGCGCGGCGCGTCGGGGCGCTCGGGGCGCTCGGGGCGCGCGCGGCGCTCGGGCGAGCGGCGCGGGGACGGCGAGCGGCGCGCGGGGGACGGGGACGGGGAACGCATCCTGACACAATCGCGCATGCGTATAGCGACAACACCTTCAAAGCTTACATCGAAAACAGGCACGGCATCCCGCTATTACCAGTGATCGGCGTAGGTAGTGCTATTTCACGGGATTCGTCGATCGTGGCATAGCGTGGACATTTCCCTTTCATCTCAAAATCCCGGGATTGTATAATCACCTTTAATCAAATATTGCCTACATTTAATTTATGTAAATTAAATGTGCGCACCCTAAAAATGACACCATTTTTTTAACTATAAATACTTACCTTGTTAGCAATAATAGAACAGAAGTTTCATAAAAACAATTTCGTTGCTGTAAGCGTTACGACCAACTAGTACTATTACAAACACTGTCTGTAGTGATTTCTATAAGTCTATACTATTTATTTATTAATTTCTATACGTACACAAACAGATTACAATCAATGCATGAGTACAGTAACATATTTGGTAACATATTTAATATATCTTGACAACGGGTCGTAATTGTCAAAATATCTAAATGATTTCCGTAAAATCGTTTCCTAGTGGCTGGTTACGTCACTAAATTAGTCCAAAATTCATCTAATTAGCTTCAGCGGTTTCGGCTCGGCGATAATTAACCAGTCAGGACAAGTGATTATATGTATATAGATTGCTAACACTTAAATATGTAACAGCGAGTGTGCATTATATTTGTTTATATACAGGGTCACTTTTTTATCACCGTCTAAACCTTCTGAGATGACTCCCGTGACACAAACGAACCACTCTTACAATTGGACCAACTCCCTAGCTCGAAAATAAAATTCAGCTGTTCCATACATTTTGGTCGAATGAATATTGATGTTTCGTGCTCTAAATCTTATTTTATCTTATCTTAGTGGGGCCTGCCGCGGTTTCCCTCTTGCAGTAACACTTCGACCCATCGGGATCTTTTGTGCAACCCCATCCTTTCACTCTTCTTCCTCTGTAAAGATAGATGCCATAAGTTTGGCAACGTCCTTAGGGGCGAAGAGCCTGAAGTCCTCCGGTTTCGGATAGGCCGCCCCCAGGAGTCCCATTCTTTTCCTAGCCAGAGAATCGCAGTCACACAGTAGGTGCTGCATTGACTCCGTTTCCTCTCCACACGCCCTACACAAGTGCTCTAGATACAAAGTTCGAGCTGACGCTACTGTCCCCAATTTTTAGTTGTCATCAAGTGAGATAGAAATCAAGCGAATGCTAAAGTAAGATATATATTAAAAGTAGTTACCTGCGTCTAAGGCCAGCCCGGTTGGCGTTGATGAACTCCTCCTGCCGCCGCAGCAGATCGCGGTCGCGGGCATCCACCATGTCGTTCTCTATCTCTATGGTCGTGTTCTCGATGTACCTGCCAGGATATGTTATATAAGTCCTATTAAACATTATATACTAGCCGACCCGACAGATTTTGTACTGTCTATGTTCAAAAAATATATGCCACAACGCCATCTATTAAAAGTAATCCAAAGTGGCGACTACCATTATTTTTCGATTTCTCTGCTGTTTATTTTAGTTTTTCCATGTTTTTTTTTTAATCTAAATCATCTTTGTATTAGACCGAACAAAACATAATAAGTCAAGCCGTTTTTGAGTTAAAGCGAGACTAACAAACAGCTTCGGAAGGTACGCAAAGCCGTTGGTCCCGGCTGCATTAGCAGTCATTAACAACCACCGCCCGCACAGGGCCCGCGTGGTGGCTTACGGCCCCTGACAGGGTTTCGATTACACGGCTTGAGTTACCCTTCCTGGATTCCTGGCTGGGTCGGGTGGGCGTTTCATTTTTTCACTGTATTTTATAAATATTTAAAAAATGAAAAGTAAAAATTTACCATGCATAAAAGTGTAAATTTTTACTACGTACTACGTACCTCTGAGGCGAGCGGCGCGGCTTCCTGTTGGCGGCGCGCGCGAGCGCATCCCGCTGCTCCGCTATGAACCGCTCGGCGGCGTCGTCGATATCCGTCGCCGGGCCTGCGCACCATTACATCACGATTATCATACTAATATTATAAAGAGGAAAGCTTTGCATTTTTGTATGTATGTTTGTGACGAATAAACACAAAAACTACTGGACCGATTTAAAAAATTATTACACCATTAGAATGCTATATAAGAGAAGAAATGTCCACCCGTGCGAAGCCGGAACGGGCCGCTAGTTTACATATAATTTTACGCTAATATTGTTGCAAACAAATTACAATTTGAAAAAAGACAAAGTGTTGAAAAAAACTCCACGAGCGGGATTCACGGGATGCACTACCAACTATGCTATCGTGGCTGGCATAGTGCACCTGACCTGGCATGTCATGGGGTGCGGGTTCGAATCCCGCTCGTGGAACGTTTTCAACACTTTGTCTTAATTCCATTACATCATTATAAATTACAACAATATTCAAAATTTACTTTACAACGAGTAACAGAAAAGTGTGGTCAAATGAAAAGATCCAAAGTGCATCTGATCTAGATCTTGTAAAGTGTAAAGTTACAAAAACACAAATGTTGAAAAAATTTCTACGACCAGGATTTGAACCTGCATCCTTCTGACATACCGGGTCAGGTGCTCTTCCAATTGAGCTATCGTGGTTCTAACTTATTCAACACAATAGTAAAAAAGTAAATATACTTTTTTACTTTGAAAGCCAAAGGCCCGTTCAATGTCAACAACTACCGTCATTAACATCTGATCATAATATTTTTACAAATACTAAAGATCAGTTAAGAAGTAGGCAAGCTATTTATAAAATGTTTTTGTTTTGTTTATATATTTTTAAATAGTGTTGAATAATTTCGGCGGGCTGGTTAGACCCACGATAGCTCAATTGGAAGAGCACCTGACCCGGTATGTCAGAAGGGTGCAGGTTCAAATCCTGCTCGTGGAATTTTTTTCAACATTTGTTTTTGTCGTAAATTAAATATTTATATTAGTGAAGCCACGCGCACCTAAGCAAGCAGCGGTGATTATAAATGTAAGTACACAGAGGTTACTAAACCACTAGGGATGTGACTTGTTTATTTTTAATGTGACGTCACAATAAAACATTTAATTTTAAATTGCGTAACAAATTAAAATTAATAATTATGTCTTAGTATCTCTGCATACAAGACTTAGACCAGATACACTTTGGATCTTTTCTTTTTTTACCACACCTTTTTGTTACACGTTGTATACACATTCGGAAGAATTTAATAGGTTTTAGAAAAAAGTTGCAATGGGCCGAAGTATGGGGAGGAGTTTGCCCAGGAGTGGGACACTTATGACTATTAAAATAAACAATAACATACATCTCGGTGGCAAAATTCATAATTCATTTCCACAGTATGTTGTTAAAAAGCCTTTACATAAATATAAAGCACATATCGATAATAGCAATGGCAGAAATTGCATTTTAGCGATAAGGCCGCCATTTGCACTATTTCTTGTATTGCTCTCTTTATGTATTTTTGTATGGTGCACAATAAAGTGTGGTGATAAAGTGGAATATTATAATTATGACAAAAATATTTAGATAATACAGTTGGACATACAAGTTTTTTTTTTTTAAAGTATGTATTTTTTAATTTTGAACAATTACCCCCTCGTTGGCCGAATGGCAAAGCGCTTAGCTCGATATCCGGAGGTCTTGTATTCAATTCCTATCCTTAACGTTCGAACGTTGCTTTCCATACCTCCATTATGTAAAAAATACACAAATAAGTAATATGTAAAAACTCAATAAATCAACCAACATGACCGTGCTATGTAAAATCACAAGTGCAAATTCAAGCAAATTATTGAAATGTAAAAAAAATATTAGATAAGTGGCAGAAAGTCTTGGTACAAATTACCAATACAATAAGAATCATTCAAGAATAACAAACTTCTACAGAAACAAGATAGGTTATAGTTCCTCTAACAAAATATTATTGAAATAATAGCAACAATGTGTACATTAGATACGTATCGCCTCTTTGCTTGAAAAGTATACAATATAAAAAAAAACTGGGAAATCAAGTCTGGTAATAATATATGTATAGGCCTGAAACACAGCCATGCAACCAAGTATAAATATTTCTGAAGATGTTTTTGATATGTTTATATAATTTTAACGCAAATTTTGTTGCGAAACAAATTACAAATTACATTAGAGTTAATGACGGTAGTTGTTGACATTGAATTGGCGCCTTTGGCTTTCAAAGTAAAAAGTAAATAGTGTTGAATAATTTCGGCGGGCTGGTTAGAACCACGATAGCTCAATTGGAAGAGCACCTGACCCGGAATGTCAGAAAGGTGCAGGTTCAAATCCTGCTCGTGAAAATTTTTTCAACATTGTGTTTTTGTAATTTATTTCTGAAGATTTACTTTTCCATACAAAAACTCCAATTTATATTATTACATTTTTTGTTCAACCCTGACATGTTTTGACTTCTGTTTGGTTTGAACCATGAGGTTGTCGACCAAGAACAATGTGTTAGCTGGACCTAGGGTTGTCACTTTGCAACTTTACTTAGTAACAAGCCACCTTAATATTTTGGCTATATGGTGCTTTTCAGGTATGTGTATAGTTCCCCGGGGTTCTACGCCCTGTCTTATATGCTATATTCGAGACTATACAGGTATAACCAACACCCTGTACAGAAATGTAAAAAAGGAGATTCTTGACATTTCTGTAAGTATATTAAGTAACTTGACTTCGCAATTTTTTTTTTAGTTATTGTACACTTTTCAAGCGAAGAGACGATACATTGTGAGTACTTGCAACTATAGTATAAGCGAACACACACTACCAACTATCTATACATGTGTCAGTTACCGAATTTGCTCTCCAGCGTAGGACTGAGAGGCGGGCTTTTTTGTATTCTGGTCGGTATGTACGTTGGCAGCCCTGGGTAGTAACGTTCATTGTTATTATTATGTCATATATTGTTTTTGTCTTTTTCTTTTTTGAGGCCTATGTCCAGCAATGGACTAGTATAGGCTGATGATGGTGATGATGTCTTTCCCGTGCTTCAGAAGGTTAAGCCGTAGTTCCCGGCTGCATTAGCAGTCGTTAACAACCATTGCACCGTACTGGGCCCGCGTGGTGGTCCAAGGCCCGTGCTCCCTATAGGGAAGGCTCGTGCCCCAGCAGTGGGGACATGAAATGAACTGGTAATGATGATGATAATGTTCATATTTTCTATTGTTACCGCACCGCGAAGCGGGTATATATCCTACCTAATGGAAAACTGCCACCGAAGCCCGCCATACATTTGAAACACCAAGGGTAATAAAAGTTCTTATACCTCTAGTTTTAAAAATGCTTGTCTAATAAATAATTTTTCTTTCTTTATTTCTATGATCTATAGTTTTGATGGATTTTCAACCTTTGGATTTTGGACCTTTCAACCCGGAATACAGTTATGTAAGTAATGCTACTTGGCGGTACGTATAGCTAAAGCATTTCTGTAGGTTCCTTATATCCAGTTAGATATTGAAATTGAAAAAAAGGTGCAAATCGGTTACAAATAACTTTAGTAATTAATAAACGAAAATCCTGATATATAAAAAGTAAATATTAAATGACATTGCGATACTTTGACCGCCACAGTCCACGTGCCCGCCAACGACGGCAATGATCGACAATACCATGTAGTTTACAAAAACACGAAATAAAGATATTTGGACATTTTGGAATCCCTATTAATGTTGCAAGTTTTTACTCTGAATTGAATGCTTGGCGTACAGATCACGGCGGGCGTCGCATATATGCTGTGGCGGTCAAAAGGTTAAAAATGAGACTCGGTAATTTCCACAAAGCCATTGTTATTGCAGAGTTTAGGGCTTATTATGCATAACCGAAACCAAAAATTATCAAAAATATACGTGTTAATATAAAAAGGTAATCCTTACCATCAACGGGCGGTGTGAAGTTTCCTTTAAAGTGTGGGTTGATCAACACCTTTTTGCCGGCCAGCCCGCCCGGAGGCAGGTTGGGCGGCAATTGTACCGGCAACATTATCACTTCCTGCTCCCGCGGCTTCGGCTGTCCATACTTCTCCATTTTAGGCAATGGCAACCCAGGCAACGGCTGCCTGATAGTCACTTGGGGTAAATGACTGACGTTGTTCGGAGCTATCTCCCTTATGGGTGGACCGAACGGTCTGGGGTTAAAACCAGGCCGTGGGAATTGATACATAGGCCGGGGGCCGAAAGCTCGCTCGTCCAAATTAGGTCGGAAATTCAGAGGCCTCATAGCGTTGGGGCCGAAGCGGTTTTCCGGTCGAAATTGCATTTCTGGTAAAATCGGGCGCTCCGGTGAGATTTCTGGGCCCATTTGGGGAGGCATTTGTTCGTGGCGCATGTCCGAACGCATATCGGGGCGGATGTCCGGACGCATATCGGGGCGGATGTCCGGACGCATATCGGGGCGAATGTCTGGACGTATATCAGGACGGGTATCCGGACGCATATCGGGCCGGATGTCTGGACGCGTGTCAGGGTGGATATCCGGACGCATATTCGGGAGAATATCCGGCCGCATTTCATGGCGTATGTCCAGCCGCATTTCTGGACGTACGTCCGGACGCATTTCAGGGCGTATGTCCGGTCGCATATCTGGGTGTACGTCAGGATGGATGTCAGGTCGTATATCGGGACGCATATCCGGATGCATTTCCGGATGAAAGTCCGGTCTGAAATCGGTCCTGACATCAGGACGCATGTTTGGTCGTATCTCCGGTCGCATTTGAGGGGGATTGGGGCGCAGTTGCTGCGGGGGGAAGGAATGGCGTTGGTTGAAGTTGCCCTGTTAAAATAAAAATTTACTTACAATGTTACACTCACGACTTTCGTAAGCAATGAGAGATAGTTCCAGACTTGTGTGGAAGCTTCAAATTTAAATTGTAAACCAGTATGTTTGAACGTTTATGAAAATATTAAAAAGCAAGAGCTCCTATTAGCCTCGTGGCAAACACATACGTAACACATTAGGTAAAGATAGAAAAAGCCAAAAATATGTTTTTTGTTGAATGTAAAAAAAACCTTTCTGTGAGTATAATGATGCTGAATGTGTGTATATAGAGAGGGTGTGTTAACATATGATAACTATAACAATTCGTTAAGTAAACTATAATATGCCAGTTGTAACTTGGTGAAACATGATTGTGTCTTATTAATATTATTGTCATCTTATATACCATGTTTGAGGCAAATAAAGAATTTATTATTATTCACATTATTAAACATATTTCTTAAGAATTTTTTTTTTTACAATATTTTATATAAAAACGGTACAATATAAAATATTATAAAAAAACTTAACCTAGGTTGCCACCGGCAGCGGGGATAGACCCAAGCTATCGGTGGTTAGGGCTGCAGAGTGAGGAACCTCCTGACAATACGTGCCGTGTCAAGGAGTACTGCCTTTTGCAACTGACCCTTGACCTAACCTTTCAGCGAGAGTCTCTCTAGGTGTTGATCGTGGCTCTTGGCTAAAAGATCGTTTACCGAAACGACTATCGCTACAATAATGGATGAATCCACATCCCACATG
The DNA here is from genome assembly GCA_949315975.1 of Eudonia truncicolella. NCBI lineage: Eukaryota > Metazoa > Arthropoda > Insecta > Lepidoptera > Crambidae > Eudonia > Eudonia truncicolella. The sequence continues at coordinate 812,264 of OX438848.1, read as the reverse complement.
GCGGTAACCTCGTGAGCCAAGTCAAGTTACTTACTGAGCTTGTCCTTCTCGGCTTTCATCATGAGGCATGGTGATATCAACCAGTATTGCCCGGCGCTGGGATCCCAATAGAACGTTGCATGACCATTTTCGAGTACTGGCAGGTGCGTACTTATAGTACGGCACCTCCGATTCAACAATATCCAATATATCCAAATATATCCAAGAGCAAGTTGCTGGTGAATAATTCTGGCTACTTGGTGGTGTCTGTGCAAATACTCACTGTTAGCAAGATGAGAACAACCAGACATAATATTATTATAACATACCCTGTGGTGGCGACGGTAGGGATGGCCGCCCCGCTGCTGCGGGTTGCGCCACGTGGTGCGGCCGCGGCCGGCCCACGCGGCGCCGCCCCCGCCGCGGGGAATCAGCACCTTATCTGCGGGCCACCACAGCGTTACACACTTCTATATCTAACTACTGACGTCTTGAACCATTTGCAGGGTCAAAACCCTCTGTCCAAATCCAAAACATTAAATCAAATCAAGTCAATGTGTAAAAGAAACACTAGTAGATCCGTAAAATTAGTTACATTTCAATATGCCCAATATGATGTGTTAAAGCCCGTCCTGGTTGCATGCCGCAGCAGTGATTAACTGCCACCGCACCGCACTGGGCCCACGTGTTTATGGGAAAAAGTTATGTTTAATCAATTGCTGTCACATTTTACAGATAACCGGTTACTTCATAACAAACAATTCGGTTTTACTAAAGGTAGAAATACAACCGACGCGGGAGTTGCACTCATTAAGCATATTTTCGATGCATGGGAGCAGAAACAGGATGCGATAGGTATCTTTGTGATTTATCGAAAGCTTTCGACTGTGTCGAACACGAGACTTTATTGTAAAAAATGGAACATTATGGTAACAGACAACTCACTTACCTTATTGAAATCATACCTTACTGGCAGAGTTCAAAAAGTTAATATTAACGGTACTGATTCTTCTGGCGCTCCGTTACTTATGGGGGTGCCTCAGGGTTCAATATTAGGACCTCTTTTATTTCTCATTTATGTAAATGATCTACCTTAGTACACCGAAGATCTTTGTGAGATAGTATTATTTGCTGATGACACCTCATTGATTTTTAAAATTGATAGACATAGAGCAATATTTGACGTAAGTAATACTCTCTCACAAATATTACATTGGTTTACCACTAATAATCTGCTGCTTAATGCAAAAAAAAACTAAACGTGTGAAATTCACGATGCCCAATGTGAAGCAGGTTAATACCAGTATCACTATGAATGATGAAATAGTTGAAATAGTTAACTAGACAGTTTTCCTGGGTGTTACCTTGGATCACAAATTACAATGGGGTTCTCATATTGCTGCCCTGGCAGGAAGACTTAGCTCAGCTGCCTATGCGGTTAGAAAAATAAGGTCACTTACTGATGTGGAAACGGCAAGATTGGTTTACTTTAGTTACTATCACAGCATCATGTCATATGGTATTTTATTGTGGGGCTCAGCGGCTGACATTGAAACCATTTTTGTGTTACAGAAAAGAGACATTCGAGCTATTTATAGCCATAAGCCCCGTGATACGCTGAGAGAGTTATTTAAGCAGATTAATATATTAACTGTAGCTTCACAGTATATTTATGAAAATACCGTTTGTTTATAAAAATTTTGATAAATTCGAAAAAAAAGTAACACCCATAATTTTAACACAAGAAATAAAAACAAACTTGCCGTTCCAAAACTTAGACTCAATATGGTCGTTAATTAATTTGTTGGGAAATGTATAAAAATATACAATAAAGTGCCTTTCACTCTAACGGAATTGCCACTAAACAAGTTTAAGACAGAAATAAAACAAGGTCTAATGAAAAAAGGCTACTATAAAATTGATCATTATTTGAATGATAAGAATGTGTGGTCATCATCTTGAGTGTCATGCTCTCTTTATTGTCTCTGCGGTGGTGGCGTGTGCGTCGGGTCGTTACGTTCCCTAAAATATGGTTGAGCGAAGCGATGGCTGATTCATATGTCATACTCGTGAACGGGTGCCGCCTGTGGAGGCTGGTCTGCTCTTGCATACTTATCTTATTTTTTATAGTATTATTCACTATAGTTTGACTTTGTTTTTCTTAAACAATTTTTGACTTTTATTAGAGTACTATAGTTGTACTGTATGACATTGTGGAAATTAAAACTTTTACCTGACGTAAATTTGTTAATTTAGATTTTTAATTTTGTTTTTTCACATGTGGTTGTCTTCTATATTTTTTTTGTGTTTATTAGTGATGGAAAGTGTCCTGCTATGATAGGGCATTTTCCATCTTTATTTTATTTTATTTTTGACGCTGTAAGGGAGAAAAGAGCTGGACACTTGCTGAGTTTCGTGCCGGTTCTTCTCAGTACAAGATCTCCCGCCCAGAGTAGACTTAAGAACCGATAGCATAGTGACATTCTTGTAGCCTAAACTGAATAAATGATTTTGAATGAATGGGTCCAAAATGAGCTGGTGAAGAAGAGATAATGATGGTGATGATGCTGATGACGAATATCTGCACTCACCCAAGCTGTCAGGGATGTCGCGTACTTGCGGCAGGCGCTGCGAGCTCGGTGCGCGCTCCGAGCGGAACCGCTCCCGAGGGAGATTGGCATCGCCATCTGCAATAATGAGTTAAGATCTAATATATAAAATTCTCGTGTCACAGTTTTCGTTGCCATACTCCTCCGAAACGGCTTGACCGATTTTGATGAAATTTTTTGTGCTTATCCGGTATCTATGAGAATCGGCCAACATCTATTTTTCATCCCCCTAAATGTTAAGGGTGGTCCACCCCTAATTTTTTTTTGATTTTTGGAATTTTTCCAATACAAAATGATTTGTTTGTAGTGTTGTCATGGAAACTGTCAAAACGGTACGAAGTCCGCCGGGGGCAGCTAGTATATTTATAAAATTTTATAAAATACAGTGAAAAAATTAAACGCCCACCCGACCCAGCGAGGAAACGAACCTGGGTCTTCTGCAATCCGGGCGGCTGCACTGACCGCTATGCTAACGAGAAGGCTGACGTAAGCGCTGAATTTTGTCACTGTTTTTTAATGTTTTTAGAGTGCTTTTATAGCAGCACAGCGTCATCTATCCAACGGTCGTTGCAACCGATGGCCATGCAGATTCATCTTTGCAGATGAAATACCACAAATTTGACAACACAACGCTATAGTAAAATTTTACTTTTTGTTTTCAAGTGCTTATTGCTGCACTGAAGCTAAATTAAATATTTATAAAATTTTATAAATAACAGTGAAAAAATTTTATAAATATTTAATTTAGCTTCAGTGCAGCAATTAAAAATTTAACACCCACCCGACCCAGCCAGGAATCACTGAGATTTATAAAATTTTATAAATATTTAATTTAGCTTCCCTCATCATCATTATCATACCTTTGGCCTTATCATCACTTCACATCAGGTGAGATTAAAAGCCAAGTGCTTACCCATAAGATATAAAAAAAAGGCAGTATTGCAAACAAAACACTTTTTATTTAGAAACCAAAACTTCATTCTCCCTGACCACAGACCACACAAAATTGTGTAGTGTATGTGAGTGTGTTATAACTTATAATAAATGTCTAGTTTAAGTAATATTTGCTTTTTTCAAAATTTAGGCACATCAGGCAACATTCATCTTTTCCAGCCTGTAAATAAATCAACATTTGTTTTTTTAAATTCATGTTACTAAAACAGTGGCTTGCACACAGATTTCTGGTGTTGTTGCCATCTCTGAGGTCCCAGTTTCAATTCCCGGTCGGGTCAATGTAGAAAAACGAACTTTTTCTATATTTTCTTAAGTCTGGGTGGTTGTGGTACCGCCATAGTTCCTGATTTCTGTTACACAAGTGCTTTGGGGTCTATTATTTATTTATTATTTAAAACTAGTTGTTGCCTGCGACTTTGTTGGCGAAGACTACAGTAAAAAAAAAAAAGTATCCTGTATGCTGGTCTGGGTCATGGTCTGTATATGAGGAAAGTTAATTAAAATCCATTCAGTAGTTTTTACGTGAAAGAGTAAGAAACATCCATCCATACTCACAAACTTTCGCTTTTATTATATTAGTAGGATACTTACTGAGAGTAGATGGCATATCAGAGGGTACAATCTGTGGTGATTCCAGAGGTGCTGCAGGCTGTAACAAATCATAAATTATGCACAAAGTATTTATTATATTATATATAAAAACACTTATCTATAACGCAGCTTCATCTTAACCGAATGTTCAAATATTTGTAAAAATATTTCTTTCGGATCTCAGAGGTGAAAACTTCTAAGATTGATGAAGCAATGTTGACTAAAAAACATAAGCATCAAGCACTGAAAAATTTCGACGGGTGAAAGCCAGACCTCGGTAGCCAAGTGGTTAAGGCAGCCGCCCGGAATGCGGAAAGTGCGTGGTTCGATTCCCGCCTGAGGTTGTCGTCTTTTTTCAGTGTTTAAATTTTACTTACTTAAGTTTTTCAAAGTGGCAAGGGAGGAAGAAGCCTCTAATAAGATAGATAATAAGGATGATACATGTGGGTTTCACCTGTTTATAATAGTACAGATAGATTTGATAAATTGGATAGATTGGATAATTGGAGATTTAAAAAAAATCAGTGTCATTAAATTTTGTACCAAAAACCATTTCACAAGAGGCAGTGATTGACTCCTCTTATTAGGTGCATAGTACCAAAAAGGAGTCGCTCTTCCTTAAATACCTAGTGTGTATGTGTGTGAAAGGGGGTGTGTGTGTGTGAGAGGGGGTGTGTGTGTGTGTGTGTATGTGCGTGTGTGTCAGGTAAAGATTTTAAATGTGGATTAGAGCTATTTGTGAAAGTACAGATAAATAGAATAATGGTTAGTTAGAATAGAAATTTTAGAGGAATATTTAACTAAACACAGCCCATCACAAAGGTGAAAGTATGTCATTTGTAATCATTTAATTTAAACTAACAAAAAAACCAATCATAGCGTATCCTTATTCCATATTTATAAATTGCCCAGTCTATGATATATTGTCATTTTAATCTCAACAAGGCACTCATTTGTGCTCAGTAGAGTTATTTTTCTATTGTCTGGAATTCCAGTTCAACCCAAGTTAAAGTATAAATACTCACCATAGCTGGTGGCACCACAGCATTCTCTGGCTCATACGGTGCATAAGTAGAATGGTCCGGTAGAGGCACATTAGGCACTTCCACAGTTATGTTGGGTACCACACACTCTGCCTCCGCAACTCGTTGGTAAGGCATTGGTTGCTAAAATGTAAGATCAATCATTGAAATGAAAGGGCTATTGATTACGGACCCAAGATTTTCGTGGTGGGAGGTGGAGAGAGGAGAGGGGGCTCCCCCCCACTACATTACCAGACAAACATTACTACATGTTATGAAATCAATTTAATCCATATTCATTATGTAGGACTTTTAGGACAAAACCAGTATTCAAACATGTAGATTATATTCTATTCTACAATTATATCCCGACAGTTTGATTTCACAGAATTAGTTAAGGTTATGGTTTATACTGGTATAAATTAAAAGTAAGATAACTTGTTGTAATTAGTTCAAATAAACATACCGGAGCACTGTATTCCAATGAATGGGTAGAATAATCTACAGAAACCAAGTCTCCATTGCCGTAGCTTGACCCTACAGATGTGGGCACATTCTGAGAGGAACTGGTTTCGTAATCATCAGCGAGGAGTTGCTCCTCTTCCTCATTGCCAAGATTGTAGTCTGCGAGGCTGTGATCACCTAAATCATCACCTAATAAGTCTTCACTGCAAATAACAAAATAAAAATCACTGTGACGCCACAAGTTCAACACGGTTACTTATGGCAAGTTTAAAGCTGCAGTTTTAAGTTTTTATGGTTCAATACAATAAAATTTACATTATAACAAACGAATAATAATAGCAACAAAGGAATTTATCAGGAATTCTATTAAAGAAATTTATTAAAAATAAAAACCACAACTAACTTGTCCGACATGTTGAATTGTTGACACAATTATGACCATAGATAGACAGACAGATAGACACAGTGTCGCCACCTTAAATTCGGACAAGTCACTAGAAGTGTACCATCGAATTTCGCTAGAATATGAGAATTCAGAAAAATTCTTTCTCTTCTTTTCTTCTGTCATAGTTCTATTAAATTTATTGTTCTATAAGTATAAGTAAGCAGTTTTTCATTAAGTGGTCTTAAACATGAAATAAAAACACAAAGAACGTTAATGTTTCATTAATTTTTAATCATTTTTAGCTTAAACATATTATAGTTATAATTATAGTTCTTAGCAAGAAGTTTATTACTTTTATTATTAGTATTTAAATTTTTAATCAAACGTAGAATTAGGCACAACTCGTCGTCAATTACGTTCGCCCCGTCCACCGAACCTGACAACGCCATCTAGGCAAGATTTATTTATTTATTTAATAATCCACTCTTACATCTATTTGTACAGGATTTAACCTAAAACAATAGTATAGTATAGTACACAACTATTTAAATTATAACTACTTAATTATAACTTATCACTAATAGTGCTATTTCCGTGAATTCATTCAGAGAACAAGAAAATAAGTCTATTTTCTCCGCTATTTGGTTAATAGTGCGCAATGCACGATAACTAAGTAATATCATGCTCTTTGTTAGCGCCCTTTAGTAGAGTAGTCATCGATTTAGAAATAGAGCAGTATATAAACACCGACAATGCTAAATAAATCTGCTAGGTGGCGTGTTTGTTCTGAGACTACGAAGACACGAATGAAGATAGCAAACGAATTACTTGGGTTGGGTATTCTTCCGTAATGACCTAATCAAGAACGGGAGAAGACAAGTGCTGTCAATACTGGGCAAACAAGCAGACGAGCCACCATCATGGTAAGTGGTCATGCCGTCTTGGGAAAGTCGCTAAAAATCACCAAATCTATATCTAGTGACCTAGCAAATGCAAAAATCGTTGAGCTATTGCAGAATTCCCTAAATCTAGCGACAAATTCCCCAAAGAGGCAACACTGGATAGACATTACAATTACGAGACGACGATATTGGCGAGTATGGCGAGTACGGCGAGCTCTTTCCCGAATATTTCCAAAATAGCGTTGTCTCTTTTATCAGCGCCTATATCTAATGCAGCCCTAGAAAGGGCTTTTTCTTTATATTTTGTCGTCAAATCTAAACTCCGAAATAAGCTATCTCTAGACATGGTACTGATCTGGGCTTTAATAATAAAATGTATACTAAATGAGTATTCATACATTGAATATTGATAGTTGCGAGGAGAGTGCGGATTTAATTGCGCTAGCCACGGCCGCTTGGTTGATAATTGTCCCCGTGTGCGACAACTATCAACATTCAATGTATTTATAAATACTCATAAATTATAGATTTTCTTATTTAAGTGTAGGTATCGGACAAGGAAATATTTCACGTTGCATTCAACATTGCTCAAATTGAATTCTGGGATCGTAGAGTTTGTTTTTTTCTTTTCAGTTTTTTCTCTTTGCAGTTAATTTTTATGTTAGTCCGGTTTTGTATATAATTGTTTTTTTTTATATAGTAGTTTTAGCAGTCCGGTTTCGATGGGATATTCTTTTCTTGTAAAAGCAACCGACAAGGTAAAGTTGTACTATTACCTTACGGACCAACACCTAAGCTTAGTAAATTACTTCTTTGACAAACGTATCATTCCAGAGGATTGGCATAGACAAATTGTCATTCCATTGCTTAAACCCTGTAAAGACCCCTTAGACCACAACTCGTATAGACCTATAGCCCAAAACAAAATAAAAATTGGTTGCCTGTAAAGTCGATATACGGGCGAAAGTTTTACGTGACAACGACTTTGAGTGGTAAAATAATTTTAATGTGAATATTCATTCGTATAGTAGGAAGAAGGATGAAATAATAGTAACAAATTAAAACATTTATTTATACAAAGAATTATATTTCAAACATTAATTTATACAAAGAATCTCGCACTGAATTTCATATTAACAAAATTTTATTTTTACCTTTACACATACATACGTATTTATATGTCTATGTCTGTCTCTCTCGCTCTTAGGCGGGATAACTATGCCCGAGTGGAAGGGACGCGTGCCTCTCACTCGCTCTCATTGTGAGCGCATAACGTGAGCGGAGCGTAACGCAGTTTCTTGAAGTGTCACCCGGCAAACCAATTTATAAGACGTTGTCACGTCAAAAAGTCAATATGTAAACTATAAGCAACTGTAACTGTATGTGTACTGTACTGTGTATGTAACTGTAAGCATTACATTTCCATTAAGTCACCACTTGTTCCAACTGAGTCACTGTCCCAGGTTTAGTAACAGAATGATTGTTGATTTTGTAACTGTTTAATGACTGAAATTAATTATTATTTAAGAATTAAATTACATAACAATTTGTCGATTTTTGTTTAATATTGTTGGAAAATATTATTAAATTAACGTAAAACTTTGTTTCTAAAGAGAAGTAATTGTATGAGATATTCGAAATTGTGACGATTCCGAAACAAAACTACCTATTTATTATTCTGGTTTATTAGAATAATAAATATATTATTCTGGTTTCGCAAGGAAATTTTTATTAATTAAGGCTTGAACTTAAATTAATTCCATATTATGTAATAAATGGATAATAATAAACTATCCTGATATTTTTGTTTCATTGAAATAAAGCCTCTGATGAAATGGAACAGTTTCTATCATTCACATTAAAAGTCCCATTATTTTATTAAATATTTATCCAAGAATTCTCGAAAAAAAAATCTACGTTCCACATTCGTCAAGCACAGCACAGGCAACTTTTCGCGCCATTCCATTCATTCATAGATAGTCTGTCTTTGGAAATTTCTGTCCTAACCTCTAAAGCTAGCATCAAAATAAACTTAAATATAATTCACTTTTCCTACCTAATGGAGTCAGATGGTGATATTGAATATCTAGACGAGGATGCCGACATAGTTCAGCAATGCGTGCAAGTGCCTGTTGTTGCGGAAGAGGCATTCGAAAGTACCGATATTGCTGTCAATAAAATTCCATTGAAGTTACCTCTTCTTGTCGAACGTTATACTTCAGATAAAAAAAGGAAAAGAAAGACGGAGGAGTACGACTCTGACTACGATCCCCAGCTTGACCCCATGGTGGCAAGTCCAGCTACCAAGAAAAAGAAAGTTACTGCTCGAAAACAGTACAAACTTCGAACCCAGTCACCCAACACGTCTGCAGACGTAACGCTTTATAAAGCTCACGCAAAAACGCCTGCTAAAACTCCTGCTAAAGCACCTGACAAAGCTCATGCTAAAACGCCTGCTAAGCCTCCTGCTAAGCCTCAGGATGCATCAACTAACCGTAAAAAAATGAACATAAGAATTCCTGACTATGAGGACCCGTTGTGCTTGCCAGTGAGAGCACTTGGTAGTGATCTGCAGAGGCTTAGAAACTGGAACAATGCGTGCATGGAACACTTTAGACACTCTAGCCCACTACTAAGACCGGAAAAAGGGCATACTAAAAGATCTACTAGGACTTTGATACTTAGAAACATTACAAAGCTAAAAGAAGCTGGTAAGTTAATTAGTGTTTCTTTACTAAGTGTATTATACTATTCAAGTGGCTTTATTGACGGTTTTTGTTGATACTTTTTAGGTAAAACTGAGACTGCTGTGTGGATGAAGACATGTGTGGAAAATGAGGAAGGTGTTAAAAAGTCAGAAATATTCCAATGCATACTACCAAAGTACCGTGAGAAAAAAGTCATTGATCCTTATACAATTTTGCCTACAAAGAAACGTAAGATTCACTATGTGAGCGAGGTGTTGTTGACGAAGGAAAACCATAAAGATGGTGAAGCACTCGTAGTGTACACACCAACGGACTCTACGTCTGCTGTTTATAAATATGCAAAGGATGAGGACAGGTACATCTTTTTGTAACATTTACATCATGGCATTGATTAAATAGTGCTTACATAAATTTAGACCATTTGACAAATAAATATATATACAGAAATAATAGGCAGTAGGCAATACATACTAAAAATAATAATGCCTAACAAAATTAGTCTTCTTTATTAGTCAGTTTTTGTAACCTGTTTGTCATCTACATGCATTTGTGGGGCTATCTCACCCTTAATTTTCTCACTAGTTGTAATGTAAGGAGCATCAATACTTGCATGGAGCATAAGGTGCTCCATGCAAGTATTGATGCTCCTAATCTGCTTGCGTCGTTGAACATTAACACAAGACACAAATCACGATCTCCTAACACTTTCGCAATACATACCTATAAAAACAACACATCTTATTTTGGCCCACTGGTAAGAATGTGCCGTTGTTATAATGAAATGGCACGTAGTAGCAAAGACATTGATATTTATAACGCCAGTTTTATACGATACAAAAAGTTTGTATCGGACATCTTTAAAAATGAGCAATCCTCTTCTTCTCCTTAAATTCATAATCATTGTTCCAAATCTTTTGTTGTGTATTTTATTAGTGTTTAAGTACTTAATAATTTTATATTTTTTTCAATCATGTTGTGTACACTCTTTTGGATTATTGTCTAGCCCTCTTAACTTATTAGCTTTACTAACTAAAATTGTATTGATGGTAATCTGTCTGTGTACCTATAAAAAATAAAATAAAAAAATGTAAGCAAGTGGTTGTAAAATACCCATGTAGAGAAAACTTAAGCTGCTTTACCACAAAACAACAATTACACAAAAGTTAGACACTGCATAAAACAGTTGCTGCCACTATTTAGCTACTATTCTTAGAGTCAATGTTTTTAACATGTTTAACTGTAAGCACTGTTTTGTAGTACAAAGGATTGTGTTCAAAAGTTATTTAATGACAACGATTTGTCCATGTATGTCTATAATAATATATATAATAAATATGTCTACAATAATATTGTTAAATTATTATTTCAGCATGAATTTTGGTGTTGGTCAAGACAAAAAACCCGATGATGGCACTAGTAAGCGTGTGTTGTGGGAAGTGGCCTTCTGTAAGGTGTGCGCGCCTTGCTACCAGACATCTTGGAGGGGCACTAGCAAGCGTTCGGAGAAAAGTAAGTAACAAACATTTATTCAAAACTAATTTATTTTCTAAAGTGTATGCAACACAACACATTGAAATGAAACCACTTTTATGGATCTACTCGCATTTATTTTGCACATTAATAGAATTAATGTTTATCCTGACTTTCGAACCCTTTGCAAGGTCCGTGGTCACAGGGACCATAAACTGATTCAGAATGTAAGAGTGGTTTTTTCAATTTTTTTAATTTGTTTTTTAATGAATTAGAATGACTATGTTAATTGAGTTTCCTGGTCTGGCTCTACCGAGCCTGGGGCCTGCCGAGATTTCAATTAAAAATGCAATTAAAAATAATGTAATTAAATTTACTTACCATTATGTTATGATTATTTATGTATAATTTTAAGAAAATATTGTTACAAACAAATTACAATTTGAAAAAAGACTTGAAAAAATTCCTTGAGAGGGATTCGAACCCGCACCCCATGACATGCCGGGTCAGGTGCACTGCCAACTATGCTATCGTGGCTCAATCCAACTCGCTGTAATTAATGAACACTACCTGTTTTTTTACTTTATAAGCCGCCCTATTCAGTGTCGACAACTACGTCATCAACATCCGATCTTAATATTTTTACAAATATTGCAAGATAAGAATTAGGCAAGCTATATTTTATGATTGTTTATATATAATTTTACACAAATAGTGTTGCAAACAAATTACAATTTGAATTGCTCGTGGAATTTTTCAACACTTTGTCTAAGATATTTTTGTTTTGTTTATATAATTTTAACGCAAATTTTGTTGCGATACAAATTACAAAAACACAATGTTGAATGAAAAAATTTCCACGAGCAGGATTTGAACCTGCACCCTTCTGACATACCGGGTCAGGTGCTCTTCCAATTGAGCTATCGTGGTTCTAACCAGCTCGCCGAAATTATTCAACACTATTTACTTGGAAGAGCACCTGACCCCGGTATGTCAGAAGGGTGCAGGTTCAAATCCTGCTCGTGGAAATTTTTTCAACATTGTGTATTTGTAGCACTTTGTCTTTTTTCAAATTACCATTATGTTATTACAGCAGCAAAGTCTTTAATTTTTTAAATTAAAAACTAAAGGTTGGCATTAGTTAAAATTGTATTGGTTGCAAAGATGGAAGAGGCCTTTGCTTAGAAGTGGGCAGAATAAAGGCTAATTACTGACCTACCTAAGATGACTAAGGGACAAAGGTTCCGAGATGCTCTCACATCAGGCGATCAGCTAGCAACCTATCACTGATATTATCTATTTCATCTCAGAGCCCCACTTTAATCATGCTAAATGTGGCGTCGAGGTCACCGACGGCGAGTTTAGTCCTGGTGATTTTGATGTTTCGTTTTGGTAGAAGGATGTCAGAGTATGCATGTATGTACTCGTATGCAGACGTTTGCACATCAACCTATCCAAAACTGTTAAATTTTTTCAATAAATGGTCAACCATATTCCATTTACATAAAGTTGCAAAGTCTATTGAGGATATGTGACAGTTTGTGGAAATCTGATGTGCATGTGTGTGTACTTACTTACCTACATTTACTAATTGACAATTTGTTTTGGACAGAGAAGATCGAGTGCCCCATATGCGCGCGCACCATGGTCAGCGTGTACAACCTGCTGACCCATTTGAAGGCGCACTCTCGGGAGGACGTGCGGTATCACAAGCTCCAAGTGTCCGCCAAACTGGCCGAGGTGAGGGATAAAGTATATCATAATAGTATGACTAATTATTATTAGTATTATTGTATTGACATCCACATGTCAAAAAAATTAAGGAGTCAATTGAACAACAGCGTCAGGCTCGTTCGTTGTGACTGACAAAATGCTGAATGATGAGACTTAAATGTAATAGGGCACTATGTTTATGTTAAATACTTTTTGTTTAAACTCTTTGTTTAAGTTGTAATTTTGTTGTTTTATATTTTCTGTGCCTTGTATTTTAACCTTTGGTATGCCGGAACGTGGATCCACGTGCCAAACAATTAAAATTTTATTGTGTCTGGTATTCCGGCATACTAAAGGTTAATAAACTTTCATTCATTTATTAATTCACTCATTCACAATATAAAACTGTTTCACCACCAGCTCATTTGATGTCTCGCTGCAAGAGCATGAGCCTTCCCTATGGATGGAAACACCACAGCGAGAACGCGCTGTATACCACCACGCGGGCCCAGTGCGGATTGGTGGTTGTTAACGACTGCGTATTCAGCCGGGACCGACGGCTTTACATGATTTCCGAAGCACGGAGGAGATCGAAATTAAAAATTTTGATCACCCATCCGATGACAGGCCTTTGCGAAAATGGCTTAACTTTAGCTATCGTAGAACGGGCGCGTTAAGTACCGCACCATCGAGATCCCCAAATAAATAAATAAATAAGTATTTAGGCAGGCAACTGACAACCGCCAATCCGCACTGGGCCCGCGTGGTGGTTTACAGCCCGTTCTCCCTATCCATCCATAGGGAAGGCTCGTGCCCCAGCAGTAAGGCTATAAAATGCGCTGATGATGATGATGAAGCATAGACATGAACTTTCCTACATCACACCGATTTATGTTATATTTCTGCCACAACAATTCCTTCGCTCCATACAACCCTTTTTTTTCATTCCCTATCTGTCATCAGCTGCTCAGCCTTTATCAGATGTGGTACAGGTTAAGGGGTTTAGGGTGCAATTTCACTGAACAGCACCGTGTTGGTTAATAGAAGCTGGTTAGTTGCTCTGGTCTAGGTTAAGTATTTGTTATTTTTTGGGGCGAGCTACATTGTCCTGTGTATTTAAAGAGGTTCCAAGCTAGTCCGTTGGCATATCAAGATAATCGTGGATTTCCTTGTTTCTTACAAACCACACTACCCTATTGCAATGTTTTAGGCAGGCAGTAGAATCACATTAAATATATATGTATTTTTTTTCCTTTAGTTGATGGCTTCGTGCGATTAGCACATTTAGCCAGTGTCAAAGTAATTTTTCTCACAAGTAAAACAAATAAACAATATTTCCTTCCTGATGATGATGATGATGATGATGATGATGATTATTATTATGATGATGCTTATGATGATGATGATGATGATGATGAATGGTATAGAAATGAGAAGTGAGAAATGATATACTTCCAACTCCTCGAGTATCTCAGTAAAGATGTGGGGCTTTACTAAGTCCTCACGCGGACTTCCTGAGAGAATTCGAAAAGTGCCGTTGCACTGTTTTGTTTCCTTTGCCAACACTTAACGGTTAATATTCCACCATTATTTTACATTATTATTCGACATAACACAAATTTTAGAAAATAAAACAAAACCGCGGACATGACTCTTCACTTTCCCGCCAAGAAGTCCATATGAATAGTTTATTACATTATATAATATCTTATATTAATACGTGAAGCAAAAATTTTGTACCCCTTTTTACGAAAATTGCGCGGACGGAGGATTATGAAATTTCGCAAACTTATAGCTTATATAGAGGAGTGCAGAATGAATTTTTTTTTAATTATGCATAGAAAAATACATTAAATGAAATAAAGATTGTTTCATACATTTTTCAAAAATTTCGAAAATGGAAGAGGGGCGGCCGAAATCTGTCAATGCCAATCCAAAGTCACACTCTATCTTTTTTAATTTTTCATTGCTTAGGATACAATCCGTGCAGCCTTAATAAAATTACGGTAGAATTTCGACCACTGGGCACCGTGACTGGGCGAAGTTCTTTCTTTTTCTTTCTTTCTTTTAGTTGATGGCTTCGTGCGATTAGCACATTTAGCCAGTGTCAAAGTAATTTTTCTTACAAGTAATACATAAATATACAATATTTCCTTCCAGTCAGTATGATGATGATGAATGATAATAAAAATGAAAAGTGAGAAATGATATACTCCCCAACCCCTCGAGTATCTCAGTAAAGATGTGGGGCTTTACTAAGCCCTCACGCAGACTTCTTGAAAGAATTTGAAAAGTGATGTTGCACTGTTTTGTTTCATTTGCCAACACTCATGCACACTTACGAACACTTAACGGTTAATAACCCACCATTATTTCACATTAATATTCAACATAACACAAATTTTAGAAAATAAAACAAAACCGCAGACATGACTCTTCACTTTCCCGCCAAGAAGTCCCTGGGCGAAGTTACTATTATTGTAAATAATATGTTTTCTTTATTTTTAAGACATGCACACACTATTGTGCCTAACCTGTTTTTTTTTAAATTTAATTTCATTTTGTTAACATCCCCCCCAGGCCGTTGGTTATCACTACCGCTGCCGCGTGTGCCAGCGCGCGCTACTCAGCATCAGGGAGCTGCGCGCGCACGTCGCTGGACACAAAGGTAATGTGCAAGACCACAACCGGGCATCGAACCTGGAAAAAAAAACACTATTTAATCGCAACTTTTTTTTTATATTGACGTGTAAGCACAGAGCCCTGATCTCACCTGATCACCTGTTAAGTGATAATAAGGCCAATGATGGAAGCGCACTTCACCCGGGATCCTCAACTAGTGAGGTACTGGCTATCTTATCTCTAGCTGCCGGAACACAACTGTGCTACAAACATTGATGTCATGGCGACATATTTAGATAAGATGGTGGTAGCTAGCCAGGCGGACAAACAAGCCCTACCACCAACCAAACCGAGTACACAAACATGTACCCCCCGCTGGGAATCGAACCCGGGACCTCTGGGTCTAAACCGGTGGTCTTAGCCACTAGACCACAGAGGCAGTTAAAACTTAACTTTTTAACTTTAACAGCTTCATTCGTAGGTGTATTGGTGAAGGTCACCGGTTTTAGAGATGTCCCGGGTTCGATACCCAGCAAGGGTACACGTTTGTGTACTCGGTTTGATTGGTGGTAGACTTTGTTTTAATTCCGCCTGGTTAGCTATCTTATCTAAATACATGCTGTTCCCCGACCCACCGCGTCGCTCGAATGCGTTAGCACTTTGTATTAGCTTTTTTTCTGACATTTTTAAGGGTCATAGCGTGATGTCAAACAGCCTATAGTCTTCCTTCTTCTTCTTCTTCAAAAATTGGGCTATCAAATGCAAAAATATTTTTTCATATCCGACTGGTAGTTCTAGAGATTAGCGCGTTCAAACAAAAAACTAACCTTCAGCTTTATTGTATTAGTATATAACATCAATATTTATAGCATTGTTCCGACAGTAAGAGATAAGATATCCAGTTCCTCAGTGGTTGAGGTTTCCGGGCGAATACATTCGGCCTTATCACCAGACTCATCTGATGCATCTCAATGCAGGCTAAGTATCTACCCGTAAGGAATAATAAAAAAGTTGTGCAATTAATGGCGTGCCTTGTAAGGAATATGTTTTGCTAACACCCTGTGTCTGTAATAAATATGAAAATTCTACATCTTACCTATTCATTTAATGGGGAATATTTCTTAATTACATAGGTGATTATAACTTATTCTTAGTTTCCCATTTGGAAAAGCGGTTTCTAGTTAGTTTCATTTAATTTGACCGAGTTCGATTCCCGCATTGTATTTTGAATGCGAACTGTATTCAACAGTCTTCACTTTTAAATCTATAACATTACTTTTTATTAGGAAACTTTATTGTACAAATTTCCATTTCTCATTTAATTTGAAAAAAAAAAAAAAAGACTTGAAAATATTTCACTAGCGGGATTCGAACCTGCACCCCATGACATGCCGGGTCAGGTGCACTACTAACTATGCTACCGTGGCTCAATTAATCAGCACTATCTACTTTTACTCTGTAAGCCAAAGGAGCCCTATTCAATGTCGACAACTACGTCATCAATATCGGAACTTAAGACTTTTACAAATATTGAAGACCAGCTAAGAATTAAGCAAGCTATATTGATGATTATCTTATTTAGTTTGGGACTTTTGCATACAAAACCATTTGAATGGCTCAGCCTGTGTGTGTATCAGAAGGTAATTTTTCTCAACGTCTGTAAATGGAACTAACGACAGACGTCTTATCATAGAGTTTATGACGTTGACGACGGCAAAGTCTCCTTTTCGTTAGGAAAATCGATCGAATGGCAATTAAAACAAAATTTAAAGACAATATGTGACTCAATAATATTATCGTTGTTGCAGGTTCGACTCCGTTCAGATGCGAAATCGGGAGCCACATGGCGAGTTGATTTATTATTCTGTTTCCACTGTTAATATAAGGTATTACAAAATAAATAAAGAAATAAAAATATCAAAAATAAATACTTTTTTTATCTTCTCTAATATATAAAATTCTCGTGTCACGGTGTACGTTATTGAACTCCTCTGAAACGGCTCGACCGATTTTCGTGAATCTTAGCGTGCATATCGGCTAGGGTGGAGAATCGGACAACATTTTTTCATCCCCCTAAATGTTAAGAGTGATCCACCCCTAAATTTTTTTAAATTTTTTTAAACAATTTTTTTTTTGTTTTTTATGATACAGCATAAACAAATACATACAAGCCTAAATTACTAAAGTTAAAGTTGTCAGTTTAACATGTTTTCAGAAACACCCTATAAATCTCATATCACTGTCACATAGTTGTAAGTCGATCCTAATTGGTACCAGCCAGACAAACATAATTGCACATATGAATTTAGATCCCAGCCACCTGCCAGACAAACATAGACATGCATTTACATTTGCAGAACATTTGATACACGGTAGGGTTTCGAGCTAGCGTGATTAATTAAGCCTCGAATTCATATCAGACTTTCCCTTTACAAAGGGGTACTTCAAAGACTAGACGGACAGACATATTCTGTTTATATATACGTCGTCATAGTAACGCCTGCAGTTATCTGTCTAAATAGGAATTGCTTTCATTGAGTTCAGTACAGTGTTAAAGGCGCAGCTGATTTACAATTTGAACTTTATCTGTTTTAATTTGAGCACGTATTGCGTTGAACGCTTTTAAGCCCGTGGCAAACAAATGAATCGGGGTTGTAATAATGTACAGTGCGTAACACAAGTGCTTTAAAAAAATATTTAATCTTTACTATTTACAGCTTTCTAGTTTTATTAGTTTTAATTATTTTCAATTTTGCATTCACATGCTATATATAGTTAAAAGATAAAATTTTACTAGAAAAGATCAACCAGTCTCCTCAAGAAGCTCAGGAGTCAGAAAGGAAATAGGGAGTAATACCGCTGGCTTGCAGCGTAAATCACAAAATTCAACGATCTTCTAGGGTCTCAGTAGTTCAGCGGTCAGAGCATTGGACCGGTTATCCAAGGGTCGTGGGTTCGATTCCCACTCGAGCTTCCTGAGACTGGTTGACTTTTTCTTGTAATTTTTTTACAAAATACTACGGTCAGTCTTCACTTTTATGACTTGTCTAAATTCTCCATATTACTGACATCTCCTTCTTTTAACTTTCGTCGCGACTTTTTTAATCGTCTCGTATATACAAGATTTTTTAAATCGTCACAATTTTACCCTATTTTTGGCATAGTGATTATTAATTATTTGAGAAACTTAACTAACAAAAAATTTCGAGTAAGTAGTTATACAAAAAATATAAAATTTTATGGCACAAAAAAAAACTGCCAAGTATGGGGCCTAACCCTTTAGTTTGTAGTGTGTGTACACCGTATTGACAACACACACGCATCGTACTTCCTATATTGATCTGTCTCAAATGACTAAGGTTGCAGTATATAGCCGTATATTAGAAGTATATTAGCCATGACTTCGTAAACAGTAGTAGTATGGTTTACAAAGTCATGGCTTTGAATTGACGATTGAAAAACACTTTAAAAGTTAATTTTAAATCAAAAAATTGGAATTCTGAATTTTGTCTGCGACTGTACCACCCCGTCCACTCCCCGTTATAGAGTTAAGACCGCCGGTAGGTAATGTAGTACCGGTTTATTAATAGCTACGAGCAATAAGAGACATATATTGATTGATGGAGGGTCCGTCCGTCCGCGTCTGCCAATTATGTGCGAGCGAGTGGAAAGTCTATTTATTAAAGGGTTGTAGAGGGTAGCGCGTCTAGTTTTTGCATTTTCAATTTTGATGTTGCGTTTTATACCGACCTGGACCGTGATTTATGCTCAAGTTGTGGGTGTAAGATGGTTTTGGAAGGTTGCATATTGCAACGATTGATGTGTGACTTTCATTTGACATTCGATCACGTTAACGAAAACGTAAATTAGTATGGCATTAAAGCAGCCCCTTGGCGACATACGAAAAGAGTTAAAATTCCCCATACAAATTTTCGTTTTCGTAAACGTAATCGAATAGTAAATAAAACTTGCACTGGGCACTCAGACTCTACTTTCTACCGCAAAGTTTGGGTTCATCATCATCATCATCATCATCATCATCATCATCATTATCAGCCTATGCGATTTTGCAATTTAAACATTTTTCGCAATAAAAACAAAAAGTGAAAAAATTGTGTCGCAATGATGTTGATGACCGAAGACGGGTTGGTAGGCTAGTTTCATATTAACCGATAAAATTATAGTTTTAGATTTATTATTTAAGGACCCATTTTAGGTTTTGAAACACCTCGGTGGCCGAATGGCAGAGTGCTCGGCCCGATACCGGAAGGTCCCGGATTCAATACCCAGCCCCCCGACCGCCTAACCGATTGCTTTGGTTAATATAGTTTATGCAGTCATGTTGCCATTTCGTACCGCCTATGAAAGCAATATCGAAAAGGTATAGGCTATATCTTTCGATATATGCCTATACCTATTAGCTAGATGACAAGATGACGTCATAAACTATACACGTAGCCAAGGCAATCGGTTAGGCGGTTGGGCCCCAGGTCGGGCAAAGTGTGTTTAGGATTTAGGCGGTTTTGTAATCACCGACCCGCATTTGACAAGCGTGGTGATTAAGCCAATTCCCATCAATTGTTGTGATGACTTGATTTCAATGATGGAACCTAAAATAGGCCTATGTCCAGCAGTCTGTCTGTACATGATTGTACTCAGCTTGCTTGGAAGATCTTATTTTAAGTCCGCCAGGTTAGCTGCCGCCATCTTTTCTAAGGATTACGCTATTCAGAGAGAGAAATTTAGATATAAGAGCCAGTGCCTCAGTAGTTGAGGATTCCGGGTAAAGTGCGCTTCCACCTTCAGCCTTAGCAACACAACATCAGGTAAGATATTTATCTCACCTGATCTTACCAAATCAGTATACCATAATAAGTGATTATTCAAAATTACGATTGAGCATGTAACATTTATTATTATTATACTTTCTATTTATTTTAAATCTTCATCAACATCATCTCAGCCAAAAAAACGTCCACTGCTGGACAAAGGCCAAAAAAAAAAATATAAAAGTAAAATATAACCAAAATATCATACAAAAATACAACTTTTATAAAAACCTAAACCTAGAACGCCGCCAGCAGCGCAGCAGGACTCAAGCTACCGGTGATTAAGGCTGCAGTGAAAGAAATCTCCTGACAATGCGTGCCGTGTCCAGGAGTGTTGCCTTCTGTATCTGACCCTTGATCCAGCCATCCAGCGAAAGCCTCTTGAGATGTTGGTCGAGACTGTCACTAGCGTTATTATTATTAATATTATTATTATTATAAATAAATTATCAGGCAGGCTGTTGAAACAACAGATAAGTCTCTGTATTCTGTTATGCACCACTAGTTATCATATTATCTTTTATCAACAATATATGTAGTAGTATATTTATCAATAGTTAAGCAAACTATTACCACAGACTAATCAATTACTCTCAACTCGAGCGAGATAGCTAGGAGATACGTCAAAACATCACCCCGGGCATGGGGGTTGATGACCGGAGGGGCGCGGGTCAACGTCCTCAGGGTGCAACAACTGAATACGACGCAAACGGAAGGAACGCAATAAGCGAGCGACTTCGGTATTACATTCTACTTTTTTTTAAAGATTGACAGCATCAGTGTTTGAAACTTTAAGTCCAGTGTTCGACATCTGTTTTCGTCGTCAAACAATTATATAGAACTAGTGGCCCGCTCGCGACTTCGTCCGCTTGAAAACACCCGTACCCCATGATGAACCCCTACAGCAACGCCACCTACCGGGTCCAATTGTAAATCTAAACCATTCTCGAATCCACTTGAACACACACAGAAAATTTCATCCAAATCGGTCCAGCCGTTTAGAAGGAGTTAAGTGACATACAGACGCACAGAAGATTTATATATATAAAGCAAATACAGACAAAGGAATTCAGACAATTGAATATCAATTTGAAAAAAGACAAAGTGTTGAAAGATCCACGAGCGGGATTCGAGACCGCACCCCATGACATGCCGGGTCAACAATGCTATCGTGACTCAATCCAATCCAATCAATATTTTTTCAAATTGTTTGCATCAAAATTTACGTAAAATTATATACTTAACCCTTGTAACAGCAATTGGGTACCCAAGTACCCAAAATTTTATAGTGCACTTAATTTTAATGCCTAATGTATGTGAAATAAATTTACTGGTAAACACCTTCCTCAAATTTTCACCGAGTCATAAACATCTGAACATGTATTTCATATACATAAGGGTAGTTTTTTTTTTTTTTTTTGAAGAGAGATTGCTGATTGCCGCTGCGGCATTTTCAGCTTCACCGGGCTTTTTGGGGGCGGCGAGGAACGTAAAGGGTCCCTCAAGCCGTGTGAAACGAATCACCTTCAGAGGTTATCTAGAGGGAACGGCATCGCGCACAAGTGCGCGTCCCCGTGCCCTACTAGATTCTCCGAAGGGTTCGGATCGGATCGGGGAGCGGAGCAACCCGAGGGCGCCTCTAAAGGCACGGACCTCGGCTCGGGTTGACCGGGCCGTGGAGGAGGAGAGAACCGACCAGGTACATGTCTGTACCTGGTGTAGAGCGAGTGTGAACCGGTTCTTCGTACCCTTGTTCTACGAGTACGGTGTCTTGGGCCTAAACTGGTGTGCATGTTTAGTGTATTCTGTAAATGTGTGCTGTCATTTAGAGGATCGGGCGGGGGGGCATAAGGGTAGTGGCACCAGCAATCGACAGGAACCATCCAGTTATCGACATCTTTTTTATCTTTATCATTAAACATGGGGGTCAGCAACTGGTTTCGATTATTCCCAGTAGTCCCCTCTAGCACTGTTCCCCGGGGTGACAACTGAGAATTTTCCTCCCAGTTGTCACCCGGGTGACAAATTTTCCCAACTGTTCACTTCCGATTCGTACCAGAGGGTACCACAAGTGGTTTTTTTTTTCTCAATTGTCACCCGTGACTCCGAGGGGGTGACAATTGCTACGATTCCTTCTCAGTTGTCCACCCCGACCAGTTTAGAGTAAGGAGCTTCTCTCCTTTCTACGACATATAACAGTGTTCGCAAAAAACACTGTCCTGATTTGGATAAAATGTTATAAGTACACACGGCGGCAGATCAACCTACCCAAACCTGTCAAATTTCGACAATAAATTTTCAACTTTATTTTTTGGTTATTAGGATCAATATTCAGAATAACAGCGCTACTGTGTCATTCTGAACATCCATGAATGACACAGCAGCTTATGCTGAGACAGGGCCCTTTAACTTCTGCCTACCTATTTTGTTTTCTGTTCTTTTTTTTTCTGCCTGTTCTAATATTTTTTATTTTTTTTTTCGTTTATTGTTATATTATTGTATAATTAAGTGTGTAAGTTAATAAAAACTTTTCTATTCTATTCTATTCTATATTCATTGGAGAAATTTGACAGGTTTGGGTAGGTTGATCTGCCGCCGTGTGTACATAGATAACAAAAAAATACAATTACCATGTATTTATAACTTTAATTAAATATAGAAAACTTGTTACAATAATCATCAAAATGTCAGAAATAAGAACTCAACTAACATAAATATAATCAACATTATGTTTGGCTGCGACAATTGAATACACCATCTGCTTCCTAACTGTCATTCACTAAAATTTGAATGATAATCGTTGTTTTTTTTTATTGATGGTGCCACTGCGATACATGTGAGCAACTAGAAGAACACAATGCCCAGGCGTATTTCATTCGCCATTCGACGTTAATGAAAACGAGAATGTGTATGGAAAAATGTTAACTCTTCTCAAAATCAAAAATCAAAATCAAAATTCAAAATCATTTATTCAGTTTAGGCTACAAATAGCTCTTGTGAATGTCACTATGCCATCGGTTCGTAAGTCTACTCTGGGGCCCGACCGCCTTTGGCTACGTGCATAGTTTATGACGTCATCTTGTCATCTAGCTAATAGGTATAGGCATATATCGAAAGCTATAGCCTATAGCTTTCGATATTGCTTTCATTGGCAGTACGAAATAACAAGATGACGTCATAAACTATACACGTAGCCAAAGCAATCGGTTAGGCGGTCGGGGGGCTGGTCGGGAGATCTTGTACTGAGAAGAACCGGCACGAAACTCAGCAAGTGTCCAGCTCTTTTCTCCCTTACAGCATCAAAAATATTGGAAAATGCCCTATTATAGCAGGACACTTTCCATCACAAATAAACACAAAAAAATATAGAAGACAACCGCATGTAAAAAAACATAAATAAAAATCTAAGTTAACAAAATTTACCTCAGGTAAAAGTTTCAATTTCCACAATGTCATACAGTACCACTACAATAAGTACTCTAATAAAAGTCAAAAATTGACTAGTTTCTCGTACTGAGACGCTGCTTCAATGTCATACTAATTTTTCGAGTTCGATGGCGCAGTGCAGACCGGCCGCGTTAACGGTCTGCGAGTGCTGAGGTTAAGCAACTTTCGCAAGGTCCGGTCATCGGATGGGTGACCAAAAATTTATCATCTCGAGCTCCAGCTTAGGAAGTCGGAAGGCACGTAAAGCCTTTGGTCCCGGCTGCATTAGCAGTTGTTAACAACCACCAATCCGTACCGGACCCGTTTGGTTTATGGTCCGTTCTCCCTTTCCATCCATAAGGAAGGCTCGCGCCCCAGCAGTGGTGGACATAAAACGATGATGATGATGCTGATGATGATGATGATGATGAAACGTAATCGAACGAATACGGATAGTAAATAAACTCACACTAGGCACCCTGATCAATAGCTCCTTATTCTGTGTCAGAAGTCAGTCACACGTAACTACGAGCCTGATAATATCTGTGCCAACACACTTTTCGTTATGGGGTAGTGTTGTGACGTCATCCTCTAATGGCCTGGGGTTCGGTTCCCTGGGGTCCGCATTGCGAAATCCGATCCGCGTCGTAGGTATCACGTTTTTTTGTTATTAGCCATTATTCGCTTTTCTTTATGACAAGCTTACTTGTTGTACTCGTATAATATAATGTGTAATTAATTAAACATCAAATCTCGGAGAATGATATTACATTTATTGTTTTCTAAAGTGTACGCGAACACTACACCGTACTATCCGTATTTTAAAGGCCGGCAACGCATCTGCGATTCCTCTGGTTTTGCGTATGTCCATGGGCGGCGGTGATTGCTTCCCATCAGGTGACCCGCCTGCTCGTTAGCCTCCTTCTAATATAAAAGTAACACATTGAAATGAAACAACAAAAACCGCACTTGGTCGGTTTTTGTGTGTCGGGCCACGCGCAGTGTAGGGTTCCGTAGCCCATCTCAATAATGCGGACTCTGAGAAGAGGGCTTTTATGAACAATTATTTAGCGATGGCTCATATACTTAAATGTAGATACTACCGGTTTCACACACCTGACAACGTTATTTAAGTAGTTCCCAATGAAGAATTTGTACTGCGCCAAGTACATTTTATAAGTTGGTCGACTGTTACTCGTAAACTTGTAAAGCCTACTTACCTGTGATAGTTTTCCTTTTAACTTCGTCATATATACAACTACCGTTTTTCACGTATCCAAAAACAACCATTTGGCTGGCAGGGGGGGAGGGGACACTTGACTCTAACAAAATTTTGCACTTTAAAGCTTAATAGCTCACAAACGGATGCCTCAATCAAAAAACTGTTTTCACAAACCCGCTATATTTTTAAAATTGCTATCTAAGTATACCCCACACTTAGGGGTAAACAAGAAAAAAATATATATCTCCACTTCACGTGTAGGGGAGGTAACCTAAAAAAAAATATTTTTCAAAATTTTGCTTTACCACTTTGTCGGCGTGATTAATATGTAAATCCATGCAAAATTACAGCTTTCTAGTACTAAGAGTCTATGAGCTAGACTGGGGTCAGATAGACAGACAGACGGACATGGCGAAACTATAAGGGTTAAAATAAAATAAACGCAAGTAGATACGTAATTGTTTAATTTCAACGATATTACATATTTGATTCTGACAACACTTACTTGTACATAAAAACGTCAGGATACGGAATTAATATATTCTAACTTTTTTGATTTTATTATAAATTTTTTTACCGAAATTTTTTTTTTTACCGAAACGCCTTATACTATAGTAGGTATAAGGCGTTTGTTTCTCATCTGACACCACCGTTTGCAGAGGCTTCAACACCTTTTCGCGTTTCCCTTTAATTTTTGCATATTTTTTATCAGAAATCCTTTCATTATTTAAAAGTTTGGTATACTTTAGGATTTGCTTAATTTGTTTAACTTTCTTGGCATCAGCCTTCTGGCATCATCTACAGTAGCCTTTGATCAAGCTTCGTCTTCTTGTTACCCTTTTTAGCGTCGTCATCTACAGCTTTGCGTTTCCGTGGTACTGGTTCGGATGATTGTGCAGGTGGCGCAGCCGATGAAGTGATTGCTGCTAATGATGTTAATTCTATCATTGGTAATTCTTCAGCTAAATTCGAATGATCTGTGTTTTCTTTTATTTCTTCAGTAGAATGATCTTGATCAGTTGTAATCGAAGGATCTGTATCTTCAGTTTCGTCAGCTTGATCTTGTTTTGTATCTTAGTCAGCTTGATCTGTGCCTTCAGTTTGGTGCTCTGTGATCTGCGTCTTTATCGTTCTTGTCTTCATCGTTGTCATAGGCAATTTCAATTACCTCATCCACCGGTCCAATCTTCTCTTTAACTTAATTTTCCAAGAGTTTACATTCTTTCTTCAGCTTGAGCAATTCCATCAACATTGCCTTTTTTACGCATACGTTTAGTTTCAATACTTACCAGTATTGCATCATCATCATCATCAGGTTCTTCCGGTTTAGGTGAAACTATAGGTGAAACAACATCCTCATGATTGATACAAATCGTTTCGGGTGTCACCTCTACTACCTCGATTGAAACGAATAACAAACGATTGAGCTAAACTCATTTAATATAACAGCCGTCTAGTATAACATTTACATGATATAATTATTAAAACACATAACGTTTATCTAGTATAAGAACATTTTGTATAACATTCATTTATGATAAACCACACTATTTGGTTTAGTCGATAAATGCCACATTCTGGAAATGACACACTAGTATAAAAACGACAAATTCTATAAATGACAAAATCTGAAAACGCCACATTATATTAACGACTAATTCTGCAAAAGACAGATTCTGAAAAAGACATTTTCTATTAATGACATATTCTACAAATGCCACATTATCGTGAGATGAAGGTTCAAGCTGATATGGTGCTAAATAACAAGTCATTCAATGCTTACAATATTTTTATTTCTTGTTTGATCACTATAACTTCAATTTTAGACTTTTCAAAAATAAAATAATATAGTCGGAACGGCTGCTTTTGTATAATACTTATAAACATATAATGATTATTTAATATAAAATCCAATTCATATTCATAAAATCCAATTCAGACAGTTTCCATGACAAGAAAACAAACAAATCATTTTGTATTGGAAAACAAATGTAAAAAAATGTAAAAAAAAACTAGTAAATAGTTTCTATTCAAACATCAAATCCAAGACCTAAGTCAACCAAACCAAAGGAACCTAATATAGAGAAAAGGTATAAGTTTAAAGGTATAAGAAAAGGTATAAGATGGACGGATGACCAAACAAACACTTTACATTAGTCATTATATCCGGGATGAGTATCAATAGCCAATCAATATCAATAGCATGAAGCATCATGTTCGGATTTGTACAACATCCCATTATCGAATTGACAGCGCGGGGCGTCGATGACAAACAACCCCCTTCCGGCCGCCCTTCTGCCCCCCTTTCCGGTCCGGGCGCGCGGGGATCAATAGCCCCCCTCCCCCCCGATCCGTCGGACCAATCTCGCCTATCGACAGCCACTCTCCGTTGAAGGCTATTACTTCTGTACGGGTTTAACTTTCAAGTACCTACCTAGTTGAAAATGTGAAAATAGATAGTACGGTTATTTTCTATTTTCACTTTGTTGTTAAGGAGCTTCTTTTTGAAGTTCTGGATACTTTGTTAATTGCAATCCGCCTATGTATAACTAGTGAAGCCTCCTTTGACTTTGTCCCCATAAACAACGGTATCTCATAATTTATTTGGTTTAAAAAAAAACTCTAAGCCAAATATCAGCTTCCTAAAATTATTAAACAATTAAAAACTTTAATTAGTAATAATTCAGATAATAATTATGTTGACTTTAAACCTAAGTAACAACCTAAACCTTGTAAAAAAACCAAAAAGTTTTTTTATACTTTTTGCCGGCTTAGTATAGTAGAAAAGAAATTGCCTAGATAATTCAGCCGTGTCTTTTTGGATCGGTATACAGGGTGTAATCGTTAAGTGTGACCAGGCGATTATTCCGTGACTATTACAGATATCAAAAAACTTTAAACTGATATCGAAAGTACGTTACCTAATAAGTAAAAAGACATCAATAACTTTTTAAAAATCAAACGAGAAGTATCCAAAATTTTGACATTAAACACTCCCATACGTTTAGTATGAGATTAGTGGAAAGGCATAGGCATGATGACAGTACCCAAAAGTTACTAAAATCATGTGTTTATCTAATGTAACAGAATTAATAGATTATTAAATAAATATTTATCTTCATATTCATAGGAGATTGTTAATTTATTTTATAAAATAAAACTTCAAAATGCAGCCACCCGCCATGATAAATTGAACACCAATCAGATCGAATTACGTTATCTCTATGTACGCCGATGGAAATGTCACTTTATTTCATACGAACTTCGACTATCCCGCCCTGTCTTATTGTGTTTACCTGCATTTAAAGCGTATTTCGTGGCTCCTAGAGATCAGTTGTCTAGTTTAGTGTTTTTGGAACAAAAATCTAGTCATGGAACAAGGATTTACCAAGGAATATAGCTCTAATTTGCTCAGAGTTGTCTTGTTGATGCTGGGAGAGTTTCTGGCATCAAACACAGTTTTTTGTTCAGCAGAATTTAGAAATGTCAAAACTTCAATGTATGTAAGTATATACCTCGTTCTAATCTAAATGAGGGTATACAAGCTACTAACTAATTATGAGACGACCAACACCTCAGTCTCCCTGTGACCACGGACTCTACAAAGGGTTCGAAACGTCAGGATAAACATTAATTAAAACTAATGTGTAAAATAAACGCGAGTAGATCTGTATAAGTTGTTTCATTTCAATGTGTAGTGTTCGCGTAAACTTTAGAAAACAATAAGTATATACCTATCTTTAAAAGATAGATAAATTAAAGGTTATGTTACTTATGTTGTTTGTGTTTTTGTAATTTGTTTCGCAACAAAATTTGTGTTAATATTATATAAACAATAACAAAAAATTTTTATGGCAATAAAAAATTATCTTATCTTATCTTATCTTATCTTAAAAACATTTTATGTTACTTATACTTCATTTTTTTTATTAACTACTATTGCCCCCTTCTGCTTCGCACGGGTAGAGGATGTATGGTACCTACATACAATTATAAACCTTCCATTAAAAAAAATCTAAATGACAGTAAAAACGGCATCAAACAACCCTATTTAGGGGTAGTCTCCTGTAGCGTAGTACTATTAGTTATTCTGTGTCTGTAGGTATTAAAGGAAGGAGAAAAATAGGGGGGTTTGGGTACAGGTAAGGAGGTATTGGGTTAGTAGCTCTCGATAGCTTGTGTTATCCCAGTAAAAATAAGCCCAAACTCGAGGAGTCTAGGTGGAGTAGGTATTAAAGAGGTTCACTCCGGTTGGGCATTTGGGTGGGTTAGGGGAGGTTATGATTTTAACTTTACTAGACTAGACTTTTTGGGGGGTGTGTGGATTATAGGGGGTTGTTTTCCGTTGGGAAGGTTGTGGTGTCCTGATTTAGGAGAGCCCAAGCTCGGTGGGGTGGGGTATAGGATAGGAGATACCTGAAGTGCACCTGGTGGCCGACGCTGCTTCAGACTCTTCAGATCTGGTCCGCAGTGTCGCGGCGCAGTCCTCAGTCCCTCAGTGGAGTCTCGACAAAGGCTTACGTCAAAATGATCTTCACAAAAATAAATTGGAGAATTTAGATATACAGCTGATGGATCTCTTCGTGCAAGATTAAGCCACATTTTCCGCACTGTTTTGTCGTGAGGAACGTAAACAAATAATTTGTTCGAAGTTTTTATTGATGTATTAACACACTGGGGAACAGCACACTACTTATACATTTTGGAATTCATATTTAACAAGTAAAACAACGAATTTGTCTTAGGCGGTCGTAATGTTTACTGTTGAGTTACATAGAGGTGACGTCACAAGCAGTTGCCATGACACTGGAAAGCGTTTTGGCGCGAATTTTATATAAAAAAACTAAAAGCCTTTTTTTTAATGGCTTCGTGCGGTTTGCACATAGCCAATGTCAAAGTTAGGATTAAAAGCCTTTTTTAACTAAAAAATCTTATTTTTTTTAAATATTTTTTTTGTGTGAATATTAGACGCATTAGAATGTTATAGTACAGTTTATCAAAATCAGTCATCATGCCTATTAAAAAAACACAATAAATTGGCGGGAACGAACACCCGCGATTAAGGTTTTGAATTTAGAATTAACACCAAAGAGTATCTTTATTTTTTGTTATTTTTGTAGGGTGTCGCTTTTCAGCCAGTTTAAATTAATGCGATATTGAATCAAGGTTTATTACTAATTTGAAGTGGTAAGATAACTAATCTGCACGTGTATCTACTTGAAAATCATTATTATCATATCATACGTAATCATAAAATATGATTAAGGTAAAATGAGTACTAGACCACTTAGAATAAGGAAACTAAAACCTTTCCACTAATCTCATACTAAATATATGGGAGTGTTTAATGTCAAAGTTATGGATACTTCTCGTTTGATTTTTAAAAAGTTATTGATGTCATTTTACTCATTAGGTAACGTACTTTTGATATCAGTTTAAAATTTTTTGTTATCTGTAATAGTTACGGAATAATCGCCTGGTCACACTTATAATAAATAATAAAAATGGAAGACAAATA
Source organism: Eudonia truncicolella (assembly GCA_949315975.1). Lineage (NCBI taxonomy): Eukaryota > Metazoa > Arthropoda > Insecta > Lepidoptera > Crambidae > Eudonia > Eudonia truncicolella. The sequence goes on along the minus strand of OX438848.1, from coordinate 781,849 downwards.
AAAACAATAGCAAAGATTTTCTTTGAACTTTTAAAATTGGGAAGCAGGTGGTCTTTATTTTATTTAATGTCTCCTCGGATTACTGTGTGACACTGAATAAATATTTTTATATCATTTAATTTTCATTTACTTTCATTAAATTTCATGAAATTGTTGGTAAATACTAAAATCAGTTGCCGACCCCCTATTTGAATGAATGAAACACCGGTGCCATAACTGTACCTTTTACCATAAGAGTTCCGTTAATAAAACAGAAAGGAAAAACATTGCAACTCAGCTATTGGTTTCTTTGTAAAAAATATTACTATAATTTCAAATCACTTAATTATGAGTCTAGTTATTTTTCCTTTCTTATATGTTACGGGTAACGGTATGGATGATAAGGCCGAAGTCCGAAATCCTCAACTACTGAGGCGCTGGCTATCTTATCTCTAGCTGCCGGAACACAACAATGCTACAAACATTGATGTTATGGTGACATATTAAAATAAGATGGCGGTAGCTAGCCAGGCGGACGAACAAGCCCTACCACCAACCAACCCGAGTACACAAACATGTACCCCCGCTGGGAATCGAACCCAAGATCCGAGTCTAAACCGGTGGTCTTGACCACTAATTACACCAAATTAATATTTTTTCCATTATACAGAGTTAAAAATCAATGCGAAATCTGCATCCGTATTATCAATCGTTTCGGCTTATGACAGAGCACTAAATGCTACGCATAAATCCCTCAATAATTAATCAGTAAGCCAACCGACCCCACATGTTCCGGGAGCCCTATTTAGGGCAGGGGTGCGCTAGGGGTGCCGGCGCGTGTCATAACACTAAGTCCACAAGACACTTCCGACTTAGGGGACATTTTGGGGAGACCATTCTTCAAACGCTCAAGTGTTGTTGGCCTTTTTATAGACTCTACTGTTTTTTGGGAGAATCTTGTCATTTCGAAAAGTATACAAAATGAAAACCAGCCAAGTGCGAGTCGGATTCGCGCACGAAGGGTTCCGTACCATTAGCAAAAACGAGCAAAAAAATCACGTTTGTTGTATAGGAGCCCCCTTAAATATATATTTTATTCTGTTTTTTAGTATACTTGTTGTTATAGCGGCAACAAAAATACATCATCTGTGAAAATTTCAACTGTCTAACTATCACGGTTCATGAGATACAACCTGGCGACAGACGGACAGACAGACGACCCTTTGGGTACGGAACCCTAAAAACCACGAGCGGGATTCGAACCCGAACCTTCTGACAGACCGAGTCAGGTGCGCTTCCAATTACGCTATAGTGGCTCTATAAATAAGACTTACAAAGTAGGAGTAGCTAGTGTTGATTTATTTATTTGTTTATTTATTTGTTTATTAGGACAACCAACAAGACAAATATTGATACAAGCAAAAATTGTACAAGTAAAATCAAGGGTTGGATAGAACCACGACAGCATCATTGGAAGAGTGGAGGTTCTAATCCCGCTCGTGAAATATTTTTCATCACTTTTCCAATTTGCAAATTATTCGCAACGTAGATAGGTCTAATTAATAGAGGAGCTTGATGGCGCAGTGATTAACGCGCCAGGTCTGTGATTGCTAAGGTTAAGCAACTTTCACAAAGGCCGGTTGTCGGATGGATGACTAACGTATGTCATCTCGAGCTCCTTCGTGCTTCGGAAGGCACGTGAAGCCGTTGGTCCCGGCTGCATTAGCAGTTGTTAACAACCACCAATCCGCACTTTGCCTACGTAGTGGTTTACGGCCCGCTCTTCCTATCCATCCATAGGGAAGGCTTGTGCCGTGTGTGCAGAGGGGACGTTTAAAAGAGCTGGTGTGATGATGATGGTAATGGGTAATGATGATGAATTCATAATTATGAATCTTGTCATCGTCAGGTAGGGTAAAAAAAAGTCTCGCTTCGGGTTTTTTATATATTTAGAACAAGAAATGTATAGTTACAACCATTGAGGATATTAAATATCGTATTGTAAAAACTATTGTATAAAGTGAAGAGAATGTGACATTTTTCATATTTTTTTTATTATTATTATTAGATATTATTATTTTCAATTATAATTAATTTTCCAATAAATTAATAATTATAGACACATAAATTACGTGAAAAATATTAATGAATAAATTACTTAAAAACAGCCAAGTAACCACTACGGATGTAAATATTTGGTTATTATGCTTACTTTAGGATTGAGTATTTTTAAAAATTTCTAATTCCGTATTTCAAAGAAAGACGGCGTGTGACGGTTTGCCGGAGTGGCTTCGCGCTTTCCGCTTCTTACGACCCCGGGAAACCTCATACGAACCCTTAAACGATCTTACAAATTATTGGGAACAACATTTAATGCCAAGGGCCAGGCTGACGCTGCGCTGTCATCGCAATCTTTCATCTGAAGTCGACGAAACTATCTTTTGGGTGGAACTCGTCTCAATTGACGGTTGCGCGGCGCCATGGCAGATGGCAGAGTCAACCCTGCCCCCAGCGACACTACTATTTGTTGTGCAACTTAAATTTTCCTCACAAAAGCTATAATGAAGTAGAGGGAATTATTTAAACCGACACAATAAGTATATAGAGATACCTAACGCTTAGGTACAATATTAACTAAATCGGTTAATACGACCAACACAGACAATCTACCTCTTAAATTTATAATAATCACAAAAAAGATCAAAAGAAATTGTTTTCAACACAGATTTTTTATTTTACCGGAAGATCTTAGTTTTAACGTTTTTTTTTTAAATATTTTTTAAATAAGTTTTATAAAATACGTATTTTGTATCAAAGTGAAGTCAGCTAGCATGAACAAGGAAAATGGCTGACCAATTTATTTTAATAATCTCATTTTAATTATAAATATCATTGCTTTCATTGTCTAAGTATACCTTAACGATGAAGTTGGTAAAATACTTATTCAATACTTTTATTTGAGACTCTTATTTATATCTTACGATGCATTTTGTCTAATTATTCTCTATCCTTACACTCAAGTCAGTTGGAAGTCGGGATGATTTCAGTATTCCACACAGAAAATGCTCGACCACGAAAAGTGATAGTACTCTTCTTGATCTAAACTTCAAAGTGATCATGAATATTGACTACGTTTACCTACTAGGAGTATCACATGCTACTCTGCACGGTGGAGTTCGTTCCCACTGCGCATTGTATTTAAATAGACATTTTTAAAATCTTATTTACTTTAGGCCTTGCCAGTGTGACGCGCACACGAAAAAATGACAGCTTCTGACAGTTTGTTTCAACATGGCGGACAATTTGAACACACGATGTTTCATTATCCGGTGCTCCCGGCAAATGCGACCGGCTGACGAAATGGGAACCAACTGTTGTGCTATGCAGTTTAATAGAGGAATCAACACCGAAAACGAATACCTAATAAATAGACAGTGAAATTGATATTACATGATATTATTACATATTTTTTTATAATTTTGTTTTTTTAAATTCGAATCTATTTTGGTTATTTACATTCAATAATTCGCTCACCCGAAGTTGAACCGATGACGTTATTTATTTACATATTTATTGCAATCTGTTATTTATCCGTCGCGTCGATCCTTTTTTTTACGCAAAACGGCGCGCTTTTAAGTTCGATTGTTTTTTAAACCGTAGTAAAATTGTAATGTCTTTAATATTGCTTCTCGTTCGGGATCCGTTTTTCACTGTCTATAATGATTCAGGGAGAAAACATACTGAGCTGTTAGATTTCGCGCGCGATTCAGCCAATGACAGGGCTTCAAGCCTAGGCACGAGCCAAGGCACGTGTACCGTAATTGCGGGCCCTAATATGTTTTCTCCCATAGTGACGATGACCGTGCGATAAGGGAAGTGACTAGCCACTGCTCCCGGCTATGTATTATAAAACCATCAGCGAAAATACGATCTAAAAGCTACTACTAGAGAAACAGATCCAAAATACGAGGAAGTACATACAATGAGCAATGCAGATTATTGAATTTTTTTTTAAATAACAATTTTATAACAGATAGCCATCGCAGCGCGGGAGAGTACGCATAAATTGTTCTTTTTTTAATACCACTTTGTTTAATAGAATTTTGACGTATGAAGTAATAGTAACACATTTTGTCGATGTCTCGAGTATTCTACGGCGTGAAAAATATTTCAATAAATCGTCATCGTTAAAAAAAAAAACCAAAAAATCTAAAAAATATGCACCGCTACATTACAGTTACGCTATATGTATTGAGCATTTGACTAGATTGTCGCGTCGTATATAGCGGCACGCACGATGGCACAGTATATAATGCAATTTGAAATATTTTCACGCGTAGAACGATTAACTTACGTATTTTATTTCCTATGGAAGATTTCATTTCTTCAATTTGTGTCTTAACTATCGGAATCGCGTAGGGCTCGGCCACATGTTTGTGCTTTGTGCGTGCGCCCGAGACTAAGGCCATTCCTATCACCTAGGTATACACCACACCGCTGCTCACGCTTACACACGACTGCTTAGAAAATGCTACATGCGTTTTCCCATCGTACAACACTATTTATCACCAATTACAGTTTTGGACAGTCAAGTTCACGCTCTTACATCGGAATTGTCAATTGATTTACTTATTAAATATGGGCCATTAAACCTTCTCCTGTAGGCGTGATTGCATTATCCCAATCACAGGGCAAAGAAATTTGCTCTTTACCGATTACCCTACACCGTTGGTTTTTAAACATCTACCTTGTGTGTCGTGTAACTACGTTACCGTATCGAATAGCGAGTTTGGTTATACATTATTGCTTTTGGCCTGAATACAAACGTTTCTTTGTCCTGCGATACCACTTAAATGTTTAAACCTTTATTTATTAATTAAGATCAATCGTCACATGTTATTTATTCTTTATTTTTGCTAATCTCACAGCCACAATGTCAATTAGCCTATGCGTATTTAGAGTATTGTTTATGTGTTGCCAATTAATTACATTTTTATTTTTTAACAATATTTTTTATATTCATAAAAAATGCATCAAAACACCTTTCAAAAAGTAGCCGTTATGTTATTGATAATAATAGGTCTGTTTATCCCTTGTCACTTACTGGGGTTCGATAAATAGATTCCACATTAATATCCACAACCCTATGTAACATAGTTTTGCTGATAAAAGTAGCGATGTTCAAGGCTCTAATAACTTTTATCGACATAAAAATTTTTGAAGATTTCTTTCAGAAACGTGCAATTTTCATATGTGACCACGCCGGCATAACGCACAAGTATACATCTGCTCAAAAGTGTTAATTTTTTTTTCGTTATTTCGATTTTATGTTAAATTTCAAAACAAAAATAGTTGTTTGTATTAAAACCGCTTTTACTTTCTTTACATTTGTACATAGTTATTAGAGCCTTGGAAACATTCGGTTATTAGTAGAACGTTTTGCCGTCAACCACTTACAACTATGAAGATATGATTTACAGTATATTAAAATACATATAAAAATATCAAGTAATTGTAACGTACCCGTCGATAAGTGGATTAAAATTTCACAATATACTTATTATTGCTTCTCCCGTTTCGTACACTAACGGGCCTTCGCCCTCTAAGCTATTGAGCACTATTATTAATTTACCATTATTTTTTTAATAATTATTACCGAAAGGTGAGGGCAGCTCGCAAAACATTCTACTAATAACACCAGTGACATAACATTATCTAACCGATCGCCTAACGAACAACCTCATTCCAAAATATTTTGCATATCTTCACTTCACAATAATTATTATTATCTAAATAGTCGATGAATTTTCAGTAAATACTTTGGTGTTTTTTGTTTCGATCCAAACGACAGAATTACATACAAAATCTTCGAAATCAATGACAAATGAACCGAATCAATAATTGCTTACATCGAAATCAGAGTTAGATATTATCATAAAGTGACATTAGATCCATGCTAGATTAATGCCTGATGTACATTTCCCTAATAAATAAATCAATTTAGTCACCCACAAACCTCGAATCTGAATTAACCTTTAAATTATATTACCGAATAATGTAATACACACTTAATTTAAATACATAAGTTACTAATACAATGAATTGCACATACACTAAATTAATGAGAGTAAATCTAAGAACATATATTGTATCGAAATTATCATATAAGGTTATCCATCAACACCGATTAATAGCAACTATTCAAAATATATATAAGTAGCCGCGGACGGCCACAGACTAGGATAGTTGGAATCTTATGCTGAATCAAAATAACACAAAACACAACAACTATTATAACCTAAGAGACGACTACGATAGTATATAATAATATAGAATAGTATATAGTAACATAGAAGTAGGTTAGCAATTAGCATAACTTGTGCTCAACTCCTGCCTCAGACAGGTGCCGCTTGCCACATTGCTTGCCTACCCTACGTATATTATAATTAATAATTAATTTAAATTAAATCAAACATTCAGATGTTTCCAAACGTCACTGCCCTGTGAAAGTCTATTTTTAATTGTTTAACCTGCAGTGGCATCAGGAAACGGAGGTAACCCACCAATTTTGTCTAAATTAAATACAATATACCTAACAATAGAACGAATTAAGACTAAATTGGAATGTCAAGCAATCACAAGCTGATCAAAAAAGCGAAAGAATTTTTTTTATAAAGTTTTTTTTTGAATAATTTTTAAATTAATAGAACGTATTTTTGTCCACCCTCGCTCGCGAGTGCGGATAAACAAATAGTTTACAATAAATAGTAAACAAATAGTGGCGCACCCTACCACACCCACTGACATAAAGTCTACCAACGCCTCTTCGAGTCATTTTGTTTAATATATTTTTATTAAATTACTGTCTATTAGTTATTATTGCACGTTTTACATTTACAATAAATATATAAATACTTGTAAATTTTAATCTCCATCTTTGGTATGTCACGAGTACCCATTATTCAATATCTGAAATGTTACAAAACTGTTTTTACATATATTAAGTATATATACTTCTTTACAAAAGTCGTAGGGTCGTTAGGACGGCACGATATTAATATTCTATTCAAGTTCGATGTTCAAATAGGTCTTTGTCGGGTTCAAATCATGATTTTTGTGTTAACTGGTGTGACGTGTATTTTTAGACGCGGCGAGAATACAATTATTATTTTTAAACAACTTTTTTTTCTATTTACAAATTTTTATTTAGACTAAGACAATTAAAGCCTACTTCGAATAGACGCAGGGTCGCATCCATACATTATTATATAGCAGGTACCGATCATATGTTTAGACATCGATTTTTATTTTTGAAATGACATCGTTAGACTAGAGTATGCACCATTGTCCCGCGAACGGACTCCTCTCACCCCTCACTGCTCGTGACCTCGGCACTCGGCATCGGCCCGCGAAGCTGCCCTCCCCCTCCCACCCCCTTTGGCGCGCGCGTGCGAGCGAGAAGGCCGCGGGCACGGCAGCCACCCTGCCGCCCCGCCCCCCTGCCCCCGCGCGTAGCCCAGAACAGCTAAATCGATTTTCCCCATCCTCCTTAGGCACCGCCACCGGTAGCTATATGTCAGCCCCGTAGCTCGTAAACTCCCGGGTCGCGGTTATAGTAACGTTTTCCACAAAATTTCTCTCAAAAATTTCTAAACTACCTACACGAGTTCAACGCGCGGGGGCGTGCCAGTACAATCGACGCAATGTCTTTTTTATTATCCACAGATCTTTTTCCGATTTTATTTTTACTTTTTTTTCTCTAAAATTTTATCAAAACCTATCACAGTTTTTGATTAGTTTTCATCCTTAATTAGTTTAATATATGATTAAAATATACGTATAGATAATATATATTTTTTCAATCTTTAACAATATAACACTATTTTACTTCGATTAAGTGGCTCGGGGCTTCCCCGCGGCCGGCGAGCGCGGAGCGCGTGAGTGGAGATGATCTCGTACATTTGGCAAACATTGGTTTGAGTCCAATTGGCCTAATCATGTTTGTTAAAATACTTAACACGATATGGTCGCATATAAAATTGGAGCATAGCATTAGGTTATTATTGCTAATATTATTTATTATATTCGAAAACTATTTCTCGATAACCACAACCGTTCATAAGCGAAGTTTAATATCATTATTTTGTTATTGACTATTACCAATATGTATGGTTATTAAGTCGGACCAGTGATTTTACTTTAACAGGCATTAGATGCCGTCAGTCGTTCTATATAGTTATTATTGCATGCTCGGGCGGCCTTTCATTCAGCGTCCGCCATCTCGTCCGTGCATGCGCCCTGGGCGCGACCGCCTCTAAACTCCGCCATTTTGATTTCCCGAAACATACTTAACCCACTTCTGCACGCGACTATACGCCGCACGCGTCTCCGTGCATCACAATGGTCGGTCACGCCGAACAAAGGGCCGCAGCACAAAAGAGCGCGTCAAAAACATTCGCATACTAACAATTAATGTACAAAACGTCCGTACCATCGGTCTGAGCGATGGGGCGAACCGTCTGGTGGCGGAAGACACAGTCTACGTGAGGTCCTTGGGTCAGGCGGCGGCGGCCGAGGCTCACTGCGCGTCGGCCGGCGCCGGCGCCGCGGGGGGTGCATGTATGGGTGCGCGCCTGCTGTGCCGTCCTAGCGCCCAGCGCGGCCGGCTCCCGCGCGGCCTGCTTAGATGGTCTTGATCTTGTTGGTCTTGAAGCTGACCTGCAGCACTCGGTTGCCGAGTGTGTACCCGTTGAGCGACTGGATGGCGACGACCGCCTCGTCGTAGTTGGTCATCGTGATGAAGCCGTAGCCCTTGCATTTGTTTGTCTGCAGGTCGCGGATCACCTTCACGCTCTGGACGGCGCCGAAGGGGCCGAACAGCTGCCAGAGCACGTTCTCCTCGGTCTCTGGGGCGAGGTTGTATACAAAAATGCACCATTCGGAACCGACGGCGCCGGGTAGCACGCCGCCTAGCAGTTCCCCGGCCAGCGGGCTATAGCGCTGCAGCCCCTTGTTAATAGCGAGCAGAGACTTGCCTGAGCTGAAGCGGCCCAGGGGCGCGGGGAAGCGTAGCGCGGCCGGCAAGTATGCCGCCAGCGGTGCCAGCGCCTTCCCGTTGTTGCTCGGGTTGTTCGCGAACTTCACTGTGATCGGCTCCGTAGCACCTTTTGGCACTGTCCCATTCAATTCCTGGATGGCGCGTTCCGCTTCCACACGTTGGTCGAAGCGAATGAATCCGACGCCCTTGGACAATCCCTGCTCGCCTCCAGTGAACGGTCTCCCACCTGAGTTTTCGCACAAAATCCGCGACGTGATAATACGTCCGTACGGGCTGAACAGCCGCTCCAGTTCCGTCTGGGTCATCGTCTTCGGCAGACCGGACACGTACAGATTCGCGCCTTTGATGGCCTCGCTGCTGGGCCGCGCGTAGGACACCTTGATAGTCTTGTTCTGGAGACGCAACCCGTTGAGGGTGGCGATCGCCTTCTCCGCATCCTCGGGCCGGTGGTAGTTCACGAACGCGTAGCCCAGGCTCTGGCCGCCACCGTGAAGAGCGTGGTTGAGCGCGTCAGGGAACGCGGCTCCCTTATTCCTAATCAACTTGCACGATTCCACCTCACCAATGCTCGAGAACAAGCTCCTTATCTCTTCCTGGGTCATGCTCTGGGGCAAGTAGTTGATGATCAGGTTGGTCTTGGACTCCTCGCCCGAACCGTTCTGCTGTTCAGCATCGCCCTTCGACATGGTGGCGGCTCAAATCATAAACGGAAAGAACGAAAGGGAAACGAAAAACGCGGTAAAAGAAAACACGTCACGTCCGCTCAGGGTGCGCGCGCGAGCGTCAGTGCGAGCGGCGGCGGCGGACCGGGGGCGGGCGCATGTGCGCGGCTATCGACCGCCCTTACGTAACGCGGTTCGTTCACCCCTCCCGGTGGTATAGTGTCCGAAAAAACCAGATACACCCCGGCAGCATCGATCCAGCCAGCGCAATGTAGGTTCCACGAACAAAGCTACATGCAAGTTTCAGCCATTACTTGCTCACCAGAACTATGTCAGTGTAAAACCGGTCTAGTTCACTGGAGCGTTTTTGTCTAAGTAAACACCAAATTTGATAATTAAACAAATGGATGAGCAGGCTCGCTTGTTAAGAAGCCGGGTTCATTCATCGCTTTTGTATGAGACGTTACGATTTTCATTGAAATCGCCGCGCCTATGTCGGTGAACGGCGTCCGCGATAGTACTATCTATGTACTCCGTAATGTATTGTTTAACTTATTCGTAGTTTTTCGTTCGCTACGCCACAGGTGTGTTCTGGGTAACAACGCGGCGGAATTAAAAGCACTTTGATATTGTTTAACAAAGAATTTCTTTGTGCAAATATCTACGTCGCTATTCTTACCAACGCCCTTTTCCAAAGTATGAGGAAGCGTAATATGTGGGCGTTTGTGTCGAAAGCTTTGCTCGGAGCTATGAAAGTAGGCGTCGCCTTTTCACAAAGGGTGTTAGGAAATGTGAAATGAATGGGATCTTTATTCCACTCCAAAGAATTTATTGGAAATTCTCCTCCTTTGATTCCGTCAAAGCAAAACAGGATTTAGCAAAGAATAAAATTTAAATAAATTATTTTCACTCTTATGTTATTATTATCTCACAATACACATATCTTCGGCATCGTCAAAAATAAAAATCACAAAACAAACACCTTCAAAAACCCAGAGTTGCACCGTCAAAGTCAAAGTCAAAGTCAAAGGTATTTATTGCAAAGGGTGCGGTTCAAATCTAGCTCGTAATTTTTTTTCAATATTTTTCTGAAAAATGAAGATATCACAATATGCAGTTGGTCCTACAGATGCTACTGTTTTCCACCTACAGGATAAAGGCCTCTCTTTCCTGCGTTCATTTCTTCTACGGTGAACTATCCTTTGTGTTGGAGTAAGCTGTACTCTTAAACAGTCTGTCAGGTCAGTTCTGCTGCTTATGCCATCATAAAAATAAGACAATTAACAGACGTTGAAACTGCTAGAAAAGGTTTTAGGCTCTTTCTTGGGGCAACTATAATAAAATACCTAGTATTGTACAAGGTTTACCTTCAGATAAGTTTTAAAATCATGTAAAATCTTCTTTACTTAAGAAAGGCTATTATACAATCAAAGAATATTTAGATGACAAAATAGCCTAATTATAATAAAAAATCCACATTTTGTTTTATTTGGATCAATTATTATACTTTAATATCTTAGCGCTGATATGATAGCCTTTATCAGCAGTGTCCTACAGTTTACAAACAATATTTATGTTGCGTTAAACAAATCATTAAGTTCTTATTTAGAGTGTGGCATGCTCTCATATTGTCTCTGCGGTGGTGGCATGTGCCTCGGGTCGTTACGTTCCCTAAGATAATATGGTTCCCTAAGATAAGTGAAGCGATGGCTGATTTATATGTCATACTCGTGAACGGGTGCCGCCTGTGGAGGCTGGTCTGCTCTTGCTTACTTGTCTTATTTTTATTATTATTATACTCGTATACTTTGACTTTGTTTTTCTTAGACAATTTTTGACTTATATTAGTACTGTATGACATTGTGAAAATTGAAATTGGTGGTTGAAAACCGATGTAATTTTGGCAAACTTAGTTTTTTTTTTATTTTATTGTTTTTTTTGTGTGTTGTGATAGCCCTATCATTTTAAATATTTTTGACGCTGTAAGGGAAAAAAGAGCTTGACGCTTGCTGAGTTTCTTGCCGGTTCTACTCAGTACAAGGTCTCCCGCCCAGAGTAGACTTACGAACCGATGGCATAATGACGTTCATAAGAGCTATTTGTAGCCTAAACTGAATAAATGATTTTAAATTTTGATTATTTTTTTTTAATTAAAAAAAAAACTTAAACAGATGTAAGTCTATACATATAAAGTTAATTTTGGTAATTTCGAGAGGAATACGTAAGTCTTCAGCGTCTTTTCTACATTCATTGTAACTTTTTTTTAAACAATAATTAATTTATTATCAGTCTGGACCTTCTACATAGTCGTCGTACATAAGGTTGTAAAATAAATAAATAAAATGAACAGAAAAAAATGGAATAAAGCTAATGCTTTTTCAACTTAAGTATCAAACTTACATGCCGTGACTACATCATGTATAACAGGGCCTGTGCGTCACCTCGCACAGGCCCTGCCAGAATACCAGCGCCGTTGCGATGTGACATTCTCACACCACCGCTGCACCGTAGCGACATATGCTGAGGTAGGGTCCTGATTGGCTCCTCACACTTGTATTCTTTTTATTTGTTAGTTATTTTTTGTCTTGTATTTCATGTCTTTGTGTCTGGTATCATAGTATGTGAGAGTCAATAAATGTCTTTTCTTTCTTTCTTTCTTTTTATGTCATCTACTTATGTCAACCTTGATAACTTATCCAATAACTTTTTTTTGAAGACTTCTTGGCGGGAAAGTGAAGAGTCATGTCTGCGGTTTTGTTTTATTTTCTAAAATTTGTGTTATGTCGAATATTAATGTGAAATAATGGTGGATTATTAACCGTTAAGTGTTCGTAAGTGTGCATGAGTGTTGGCAAATGAAACAAAACAATTTCTCTCAAGAAGTCCGCCGAGGAATTAGTAAAGCCCCACATGTTTACTGAGATACTCGAGGGGTTGGGGGGTATATCATTTCTCATTTCTCATTTTTATTATCATTCATCATCATACTGACTGGAAGGAAATATTGTATATTTATATATTACTTGCAAGAAAAATTACTTTGACACTGGCTAAATGTGCTAATCGCACGAAGCCATCAACTAAAAGAAAGAAAGAAAGAACTTTTTTTGAAAGAGTATTTTATTATTGTAGTGGCACTTACGTTTGACACCAATTTAACCGTCTCTGTCAGTAGTCAGTAGACCAGTAGGTAAGACTACCGCTTTAGACCCAGAGGTCTCGGGTTCGATTCCCAGGCTACATGTTTGTGTGCTCCGTTTGGTTGGTGGTAGGGCTTTTTTGTCCGCCTAGATAGCTACCACCATCTTATCTAAATATGTCGCCATAACATCAATGTTTGTAGCATTGTTGCGTTCCGGCAGCTAGAGGTAAGGATAGCTAGTGCCTCACTAAATGAGGTTCCCGGCTGAAGTGCGCTTCCATCATTGGCTTTATCATCACTTTACATCAGGTGAGGAGATCAAGGCACTGTGCTTACCCGTGAAAAATAAATAAAAAAGAAATCCCAGTTTTCGATAGCAGCTTACGTCAGCTTCTGACCCCTATTTGAATGACTAAAGGAAGGAAGTGTCGATCACTAGCTCCTGCCGAAAACTAGTGCACACCCTACTTGTGGCCCAAATGCACACCGTGCGCATTAAAAAAAATGGAAATAAGCTAAAGCGCTCATTCAAAATGGCTATCAAACACCACGGGCACTGAGTGAGGCTAGTTAGTGATCGTTTGCAAGTCAAATGCGCTCGCTAAGTTCCGCGCTCGCTACGTAATACCTACATTTGCATTTCGTTAGCGAAGGCAGGTGTTACAAAAAAAAAAACAACATTGGCACTTTGTAGGCAAAGTGGTGGTAGACACGGTATTGCCTTGATACAACATTTAACGTTATTATAAAAGTAGTAACCACGGACCTCGCCCTGTGACCACGGACCCTGCAAAAGGTTCGAAACGTCAGGATAAACATTAATTAAAACTAATGTGTACAATAAACGCGAGTAGATCCGTAAAAGTTGTTTAATTTTTAAAGTAAGTAAGTATATAGCCTATGACTGTCCCACAGTTGGGCAAACGCCTCCATCATTGAAATCAAGTCATTACTGCAATTGTAATGTTATTGTACATAAGATTATATTTTATTTTGAGAAGCTCTGTAGCACAGTGGTTAACGCACCTGGTCTGCGATTGCTAAGGTTAAGCAACTTTCGCATAGGCCGGTCATCGGATGGATGACCAAAAATGTATTGTATCCTCCTCCTCCTCCGTGCTTCGGAAGGCACGTAAGGACGTTGGTCCCGACTGCATCGGCAGTCGTTAACTACCGCCAACCCGCACTGGGCCCGCGTGGTGGTTTATGGCCCGTTCTCCCTATCCATCTATAGGGAGGGCTCGTGCCCCTCGAAGGGATTCCCTGGAGCGCACATAAAATGAGCTGATGATGATGATGATCACAAAAAGTTGTCACATTTATGCATTATGAAAATAATTTGGTGGCACCACCATACAATGGAATGCTCTTCCAGCACATGTCCTCGTCGGCAACGTGAGGACAGCTGAAGCACAATCTTTCTCCTCCAAATATCTTTACATTTGGACTCCGCTTCTGTTTTAGCATTAAGAAGAGCGGAGTAATTAGCCTACTTCTCGAAAAAAACACAAAATTCGACAAGGGATCCAATGTCTTGTTAGCTCATTTGGAATAAGCCTTGCCAACACGATACACGTGTTTCAAAGTACCAACTATTGTGAATTAAATGCCAAGAGAAAAGCGTTATATACCCAATTGAAAATGGTTTCTGCATAATCATTTATTATTCATGCAAACAATTCTGGCCGGACAGCCGCGAGGTAATCTTGGGACAATTTAAATGCAAATGTCAGAGCTGAATTTACTACACAAAGGTGGCATTCGCTACGAAGTACGAGCTGCTACGGGCTACGGTTCTTCGTAGCGCTGCATTCGAAAACATCGTAACGCTTTCTAGAGGTTTTTATGAAAGGATTTATACGATTTGAATATTAGCCAATGTTGTTGTTATGAAAAGTTGCTAGTGTCAATAAATTTTCATTGTTTTATAAAAATAAATCAATATTCAAATTCATATATTCAGTCGAGACTACAAATATTACCTCTTGTGAATGTCACTACGTCATCGGTTTATAAGTCTACAGGGCGGGAGATTTTGTACCGAGATGAACCGGCAAGAAACTCGGCAAGGGAATTTCTTTTCTCCTCAGACTTGAAAAGAGATGTTGTATTGTTTTATTTCATTTGAAAAACAAAAAGTTATGATAATAAGACGCAATTGCAAAGTTCTCAGTTCTCACCCTGAATCCTCACTAGGACTACTAAGGAACTATCTAGGTACTTAAGAATCGAGCACATCTCCAGCTCATTGTTGGGGCAAGAGCCTTCCCTATTGATAGATAAGGAGAACGGGCCATACCTAAACCACCACGCGGGCCCAGTGCGGATTGGTGGTTGTTAACGACTGCTAATGCAGCCGGGGCCAACGGCTTCACGTGCCTTCCAAAGCACGGAAGAGCTTGAGATGATACATTTTTGGTCACCCAACCGTTGACCGGCCTTTGCGAAAGTTGCTTGATCTTAGCAATCGCAGAACGGGTGCGTAAACCACTACTCGAATTATGTAGTTTAGATCTTTGTCTTTGTCAAAATAATGTCAGGTATAATACATAGATATACCATCTAGCAATAGCTGTGATGTTAAAAAAAACTTCTATATAAAGAAAACGTCTTATTGTTTTTGTTGAAAAGAGTCCCTACACTTGTGAAAACCTTTTTAGAACCTTATTTGTTCTTTAAAAGAGTATACCTACGCACGAAACCTTTTTTTGGAACACTTAAAGTGATTTTGCTTTTTACGGATTCTTTCGACTGTAGCTACAAGACACGTGATCGCCCAAAATAGAACGAAACTACGCAATTCAAAATATTGCGTAGATCCTGAGCAAATGTCTAATACATTTCTACATAAAATAACATCTTGCGATTACATTTGCGAATCTCTCCGAGGAAATATCGAGCAGTTAGATGAAAAGGATGGAAAGGAAAAAACTATTTAACTGCTTTAATGTTAAAGTTGGCAATCGTTTGTACCAGCAAACGCGGAAACACCATCTCAACGTTTACACCTAGACAAAATTCGACTTTAATATAAAAGCATTTCGGTTCATATTGCAAGTGGGAAGTGAAACATTCTATTTGATCAAGGTTACGCGAGCGCTGAATGAAAGTGGACTTTAATTTTGACAGCGTAAGGTGGTAATTTCAGTTGAAATGATATTATTAGGGGTTGTTGAGATGTACTTTTCCAGGCACTAAAGTGGGTGGCGAAAAGTTTCCATTGTGTTTGTGGCAAAAAATTTAACAACAGTTATAAATTTGCTTCTTTGTTTTATTTAGACTAGTGGTCTCCCAGTGGTCGAAATTCAACCGATAATTTTTATATTAAGGCTGCACATGTCATATCATAAGCAATGAAAAATTAAAAAAGATAGAATGTGAGTTTGGATTGGCATTGACAGATTTCGGCCGTTCGGCCTTCCTCTTCCATTTTTGAAATTTTTGAAGAATTAATGAGACAATGTTTATTTAATGTAATGTTTTTTTATTCATAATTTTAAAAAAATATTAGCTTTCTGCACTCTTTCTATATATAAACTATAAGTGTGCGAAATTTCATACTCCTCCGTCCGCGCAATTTTCGTAAAAAATTGTATCCCACAAAGTTTTTGCTTCACGTATTAATATATAAATATATAAAAGATATAGAAAGGTTCTGGTTGTCAGGTTTAAGAAATAAAAATAATATTAAAAATAAATGATAACATTTCGTTGTTTTGGCAGGTGTTAGGGATTACAAAGCTAAGTAACTTCCACAATGGTAAGACCTGGGATGGGTAATCATTTTTTT
This sequence comes from Eudonia truncicolella, assembly GCA_949315975.1. Taxonomy (NCBI): domain Eukaryota; kingdom Metazoa; phylum Arthropoda; class Insecta; order Lepidoptera; family Crambidae; genus Eudonia; species Eudonia truncicolella. Next base: position 765,218 of record OX438848.1, on the reverse strand, counting down.
TATTTTGATTCATTGATTGATGTAGACTGCATTACCTAGGATCGGTTCTGTGTTTTCTCCAACTGAATCTCCAGGCAAGATGAATTTCAAGTGTTTTATAATTAATTTTGGATTGATTATATTTTTATATCAAGTTTGCCACCTCACACGTAGATACGTTATCTATATTCTATGCTCAAGTCTTAGTAGACGAGTAGGTATGGATGTATCCTATGGTCTGGCGTCACTCGTTAGGAATTAACATACCTATATCATACCTAGTGTAGGTTATGTTAGATTTACTTTTATGTTGATTTGTGGTATAAGAAGCTTTTTTAGGATAGGGAGGACATTTTCCATTATTTATTTTCCACAAAACGAATGTATTAATTTTTATTTTGACAATGATAACGTGTTGCTTCGTTGCGATATAATAATAAATGAGTTCGAATCAAGAAAGGCTGATATCATCATTCATAATGTCATATAATGTTGACCTTTCAACGGGCAGAGTATTTAAGAATTTATATCAATGTTATAAAGTAAAAATAACGGTGGCCATTACATCGATAGAGCTCTCAAGGATAAAAGTACCTCACGTCAAAATCTCGTGTGACAACGCACACGCGCCGCTACAATCAGGCCATGCCACCCCTATATCAGAACCTCCCCCCGTACTTGTCACAGTATAGGGGTCAACGACTCGCCGTAACGCAGAGCGGAATAAATTCAAGATAGGGCTTACAACGCTATTACGTAACTTAGTAATTACTTAATAATTGCTTCATATGGAGAGTACAGGGTATAGAGACGAAAGTTTTCATTCAGTGCGTCCTACCCAGCATGACATAAGGAGCCGAGACGTGGACACTCACGTTAGGCCTGGTCCACAAGTTTAAAGTCGGTGATTAGATAATACTTTCTAAGATTTAGCTTTACTTGTAACATATTGTAAACTGTAGGAGCCAAAAAGTTAGAAGACCTTTGTGCAAAAAAAGTGTCTCGAAATAAATGATTAATTATTAAAATTCTCCACCCAAATACAAAACTCAGCTAAGAAGCCGTATCATCATAATAATTATAACTGTGCTTAACAAATAATCATCATCATCATCAGCTCATTTGTGTCCCCACTGCTGGGGCACGAGCCTTCCCTATGGATAGATAAGGAGAACGGGCCGTACCTAAACCACCACGCGGACCCAGTGCGGATTGGTGGTTGTTAACGACTGCTAAAGCAGCCGGGATCAACGGCTTAACGTGCCTTTCGAAGCACGGAGGAGCTCGAGATGATACATTTTTGGTCACCCATCCGATGACCGGCCTTTGCGAAAGTTGCTTAACCCCAGCACTCGCAGACCGGGCGCGTTAACCACTACGCCATCGAGCTCCTCTAACAAATAATACTTAAATAGTATTAAGTTTTATATACTAACAAACTAGCTGACCGGCGGACTTCCTACCGCTTTGACAGTTTCCATGACAACAAAACAAACAAATCATTCGTCCGCAGAACACCCGTATCCCATGATACCTATAGACCCTATAGCAGCGCCACCTACCGGGTCCTATTGTAAATATAAACCATTCCCGAATCCACTTGAACACACACAAAAAAAAACATCCAAATCGGTCCAGCCGTTTAGAAAGAGTTCAGTAACATACACACAGAAGATTTATATATATAAAGATAATCTTAGACTCTAAGGTATGTAACGCCAACTGCGCCCCCCGACCTTCGGAGGGCGTACGTTCCGATAGTCTTCGAGGCCCTTATTAAGGCCAAAGGCAAACCCCAGGGGTATGGGTTTATTGGGTCGGTCTTACTCCCTTACTCCTACTCTAAGGTATTTGATTGTAAATAGGCCGCCAATGCCTGAAATAAATATATAACTATATTATTATTATTATTAAAGACAACAATCGGGATCAAAGGCGCATTCGAAGGAGCTCGTGACATTTGAATTCGGTCACCCATGAGTAACTTACACGAATAAAAGTTATTAAGTAATTAGCCAACATGCTATCTCACTGCTGGGCAAAGAACTCCATCATTGAGATCAAGATCAAGTCATCGATACAATTGATGGATATTGTCTTCATCACCACACTTGCCGAATGCGGGCTATGCTAACCGAAACACACTTGTAGCCAGCACCTCCAGACAACGGGTCGAGCGCTAAACCACACGGCCATCGAAACGTCACTGAGCTCTTTTTGTTTTTTTTGGTTTCTGTTTGTGAAGTCAATAAATGTTTTTCTTGCTTTTTTTTATTTTTTTTTTATGTCTTGTCAGTTGTCAACCCTAGCTTAGACTTCCTTAATCTGCTGAGGTCTTAGCTCCTTCCTCGGGCGATGGAAGTTAAGATTATTTTGTGAACAGTGCAAAAGTAGGCTGCGGCTATTAAAAGCTAAAGTTGTTGCTAAAGGACAATTTACGCTTATGAAGCGCTCCATAAGGAACAATTGAGTGTAACTTTTTTATTTGGTTTTTTTGTTTAAGAGGGGCAAATGCCACCGGTCTCTCCTCATCTTTACCCCGCCCGATCCTCTAAATGCCACTACACATTTACAGAATACACTAAACATGCACACTAGTTTAGGCCCAAGACACCGTACTCGTAGAACAAGGGTACGAAGAACAAATTCACACGCGCTCTACACCAGGTACAGGCATGTACCTGGGCGCTTCTCTCATCCACCACGGCCCGGTCAACCCGAGTCGAGGTCCGATTAGGAGGCGCCCTCGGGTCGTTCCGCTCCCCGATCCGATCTGAACCCTTCGGAGAATCTAGTAGGGCACGAGGACGCGCACTAGTGCGCGATGCCGTTCCCTCTAGATAACCTCTGAAGGTGATTCGTTTCACACGGCTTGAGGGACCCTTTACGTTCCTCGCCGCCCCCAAACAATCCCGGTGAAGCTGAAAATGCCGTCTGAGGCAATCAGCAACCTCTCTCAAAAAAAAAATCCTCTTTATTTATTAATTAATTTATATGAAACGAAATCAATTAAAATGAAATATATATATTATTAATGTAGAACAATACAAAAAAAATAAAAAATTGTGTCAAGGATTCCACTCAGCATTTATAGACGGATTTATATACATTAACTTATGTATCAACGATTTTTAGTTTATTTATATTATTGATATTGATTTCTAAAGTTAAAGACCTCTGTACATTGAATAATATTGATGATACAGTAAATATGGTTTTATAATATATAATGATTTAATTAACATAAACATATTAACCTTTCACTTTGATTACTAATAAAATATACAATTAAGTACTAAATAGCTACAGAGCCAAAGCACACGCCTTTAACACAAACAACTAGGCTATTAAATTTAACTTTCTAGAAGATCTATCAAATCATCTCTATCCACATCTCGATCGCTACCAGAGCTATCGTCATCAGACATAGTGGTTTTATAAGGCCGTAATACTTCACCACGAACAACTGCACTAAATCGCCTATATCCTTTCATACCCTTTATACTAGTTATTGTAGTGGACAAATGACTACAACGCTGCAGACCCCAGTTCGGTGTGAACGTGCGCGGCGCGGCGTCGCTCGTCGCGCTGTGTATAATATTTAATTATATTTAAAAGTAAACTAATATAAATTATATTATGGGCAAATATTAGTTCCTTACCTATAAAATTGACGTTTTGTATAAAATTTTTTTAAAAAAATTATATTTTTCATACTAACGTTTTTTTTTAATTTTCTTAGCATCTATTTATGTTAATACTATAAAAATTGTAGAGTAGTATGTTTGTTTCACTAGCTAAATATAGCAGACATTAAAAATAAAAAAAATCAAATCGCTTCAAAGCTACAATGAAACAAATGGTCAATTCCGCTAACAAAAAAGAAGTAAATTTACAAAACAAGAATTGGGCGTGAAAGACACAAAATGAATAATCATTGTTATTACTGAAGCCTAAGTGACATAGTTCTAATTAAAGGTGTATAATAATATTAACATCCGGTATTGACTTTTAGAAGTAATACACCTATTAATAAGTGAGAAAAAAACGTCAATTTCATAAGTAAGGACAAAATATTTGCTCATAATAAATAATGTTTATACCCAATACTAGTTTCTTAATTTTATAAGATTCGTTTTCGTGTTAGGTTATGGTTAAATGACCATAATGGTACCTGATGTTAAGGTCGAAATTGGAAGCGCACTTTACGAGGAATCCTCAACTAATAGGCACTGACTATCTTATCTCCAACTGTCGGAACACAACAATGCTACCAACATGGATGTTATGGCGACGTCTTGTTTATTTATTTATTTATTTATTATTTAGTCTTTAGATACACGTAAGATGGTGGTGGTAGCTAGCCAGGCGGACTTAAAACAAGACCTTCCACCAAACTAATCGACTACACGTGTACTGTCGGCTGGGAATCGAACCTGGGACCTCTAGGTCTGAGACCAGTGGTCTCAACCAATATACCACAGAGGCGGTCATCATCATCAGCCAAAATCGTCGTATCCCGCGTAAACTGCCCCAATGATTTTTAGGACTTTTTTATTTCATTTAATTTTTCTATTCTACGTTCTATACCACTAGATCACACATGCTGACATGCGATTAACTTTTATATCTGATGTTAAACAGAGGCGAAGTCCAGATGCAACGACTGTGGAATAAGATTGTTCCTTACTAGTCGTCTTCACGCAAATTGCTTCCTTACATCTTGTTAAAAGGACCCCTTGTAGGTACATATATACAACTCCATAATAAAATTAAGCACTTAAAAAAGACAAAGCAATATGTGTCCCCGCTCAGCATAGCCGAGGCACGTATGGTATAGAAAGCCTGTAATTACAGTATAAACTAAATAAATTAACAAAGCTATTTCACTTTGAGTACTGCCTTTAATACTATAAACAAGTTTAAACGAACATGATAAAGCACTCTACATAATAACATGCTTATCGAATTGACGGACATTGCGAAAGGGTTGCGATTCCGACATGTGCCCCACGCGGGAATCGAACCCGCGCCGCCCGCCGTCGATCCGCGTTTTTGTTACGGGCTAATAACTTTGGGATGTGAAATATTTGTTGTATTTACATATTGCGACATGGCCATAGAGCAGCTGTTTACAGAGACTTCGATTTTCTAGGATATTTTATTGGGGAGTGTCCTGCTATGATAGGGCATTTTCCAGTATTTTTGACGCTGTAAGGGAGAAAAGAGCTGGACACTTGCTGAGTTTCTTGCCGGTTCTTCTCAGTACAAGATCTCCCGCCCAGAGTAGACTTACGAACCGATGGCATAGTGACATTTACAAGAGCTACTTGTAGCCTAAACAGAATAAATGATTTTGAATTTTGAGAGATTTTATAGGAACAATATTTATTTATTTATTTCTATAGGTACAGAAACAGATTTAAATCAATGCCAATCACTATAACATATTTAATTAATCTTATTAGCTAGACGATATACCGAGTAATACCGATATAACGAGTGTACACGCCATGATATAATACTAACTAATGGATTTTTATTTTTCCACGATAATACCTACATTGTACCGCCCCCGCGATCTACTAGTTTTTTTTTTTTTAATCTCTTTATTTAAAGGCTTTAGTCGTTGAACGACTATGTCAGCCTAATAAATTACATTACAGACTTACATTCTACACTTAAATAGCTTATTTATACTATCTACTAGTTAGGCCACGGGCTTTAGAACCAGAGGTCACGGGATCGATTCCCAGCGGGAGTTACATGTTTTTGTACTAGGTTTGGTTGGTGGTAAGACTTGTTTGTCCGCCTGGCTAAGTATCCACCATCTTATGTAAATATTACAAAAACACAATGTTGAAAAAATTTCCACGATCAGGATTTCAACCTGCACCCTTCTGACATACCGGGTCAGGTGCTCTTCCAATTGAGCTATCGTGGTTCTAACCAGCCCGCCGAAATTATTCAACACTATTTACTTTTTACTTTGAAAGCCAAAGGCACCCATTCAATGTCAACAACTACCGTCATTAACACTCGATCATAATATTTTTACAAAAACTAAAGATCAGTTAAGAAGTAGGCAAGCTATTTATAAAATGTTTTTGTTTTGTTTATATAATTTTAACGCAAATTTTGTTGCGGAACAAATTACAAAAACACAATGTTGAAAAAATTTCCACGAGCAGGATTTGAACCTGCACCCTTCTGACATACCGGGTCAAGTGCTCTTCCAATTGAGCTATCGTGGTGGTATTATATAAATATGTCGTCATACTCGTACATACCATCAATGTTAGTAGCATTTTGTTGTGTTCCGGCAGCTAGAGTTAAGATAGCCAGCGCCTCAGTAGTTGAGTATTTCTGGTTCACCCTTATCATCACTTATCATCAGCTGAGATGAATGCCAAGTACTTACCCGTAAGGAATAATATAATATAAGATATTCTAACATAAAATATCACATTTTGGGTGGGGCTGTTGCTATAAAGCAAAATTCTTGCTGATAAGCAAGCTTATATACTGTAATATCGAAGGTGCGGGTGAAGGTACTATTTAAAACATTTTTTTTTTATATTAACGGGTAAGCACAGTGCCTTGATCTCACCTGATGTTAAGTGATGATAAGGCCAATTGGTGGAAGCGCACTTCACCCGGGATCCTCAACTAGCAAGGCACTGGCTATCTTATCACTAGCTGCCGGAATTCAACAATGTTACAAACATTGATGTTATGGCGACATGTTTAGATAAGATGGTGGTAGCTAGCTAGGCGGACAAACAAGTCCTACCACCAACCAAACCGAGTACACAAACATGTACCCCCCGCTGGGAATCGAACCAGGGACCTCTGGGTCTAAACCGGTGGTCTTAACCATTAGACCACAGAGGTGGTTAAATACATAATTAGAACAGTGCACTACATTAACCAGTATAGCTTATTTTGTTACCCTCTTATGTGTGTACATAATCTTGTAAATAAATAAATAGAATTATCTGCACGAAAAATATTTTATGAAGCAAAAAAAAAAATATAAATATAGTCTCTGTACGCGGTTGGTCTGCACTTCCGCCCCGAGCCCCCGGGCCCCGGCTAACGTCAGCCATGTGCGGATTTCATATCATCTCGTCTCTATGGAGACGTGTTCTGTCGAGGAAAATGAAATGGGAATGAGCGACCGTACGTTTCAATATGAGAGATTGAAAATGGGGAGAATACTATTTTTGGTACCTACGTTGGAACTAGGAGTGTTGTTAAATATTCTTATTTCATTTATATTTTTGCACTTGTAGGTGCTAACAGACCCTGAGACTTAGGACGTACGTGACATTAAATTGAGTTAGTACTTTGCGTGTAGCATGGTTTTCATTTATTTATTCTAATTTGTGTGTATGTATTTAGTTTTGCCTGAGGCAGCGTGTAATTGTTATATTTCTGTTATAAAAGAGATAGCTATATTCTATTAGGAGTACGAAGAGCTTGATAGCGTTAGGTATTCGTGTTCGTCTTGCATTCTTGTAAGTAAAGCAACTTTCACAACTTTCCAAATTATTTATTTGTTCCGTTTGCGGTGGAGACATTGGGTCCATGGGGGCCGGAGGCCAAGCAGCTTGTTAAAGAGTTGAGTGCTCGCCTTATTGAAGCCTCCGGTGACAAGAAGGCTGGCAGCTACCTCTGCCAACGTATTAGCTTGGCAATCCAAAGAGGTAATGTTGCCAGCATTCTTGGGACCGTTCCCATGAGCCCACAGAGGAGGAAATTTTTTTATTTATAGGTTTTATTTTGTCTTTAGTTATCTTTATTTTGTTTCTTTAATGTAGTTAGTTATGTTGTGTTTCATGTAAGTTAATTCTTTACAGATGCAAATGGCATTGTGTGACTATAACATAAATGTATAAATATTATTTTTAAACACGTAAAAAATTCAAAAAATTCAAAATTCAAAATCATTTATTCAGTTTAGGCTACAAGTAGCTCTTGTGAATGTCACTATGCCATCGGTTCGTAAGTCTACTCTGGGCGGGATTTCTTGTACTGAGAAGAACCGGCAAGAGACTCAGCGAGTGTCCAGCTCTTTTCTCCCTTACAGCGTCAAAAATATTGGAAAATGCCCTATCATAGCAGGACACTTTCCATTACAAAGAAACACAAAATTATAGAAGACAACCACAACATGTAAAAAAAAAATTACAAAATAAAAAAAAAACTAAGTTAACAAATTTACATCAGGTAAAAATTTCAATTTCCACAATGTCATACAGTACTCTAAAAAAAATTGGTTAAGAAAAACCAAGTCAAACTACAGTAAATAATATTAAAAATAAGATAAGTATGCAAGAGCAGACGTAAGTAGTATTATTTTGCAGTAGTATTTTGATTCTTGAGGAGCTCGATGGCGTAGTGGTTTACGCGCCCGGTCTGCGAGTGCTAAGGTTAAGCAACTTTCGCAAAGGCCGGTCTTCAGATAGGTCACCAAAAATGTAACATCTCGAGCTCCTCCGTGATTTGGAAGGTACGTAACGCTGTTGTTGCCGGCTTTATTAGCAGTCGTTAATAACCACCAATCCGCCCTGGCCGCATGGAGGTTTATGGCTAGTTCTTATCCAGCCATAGGAAAGGCTGGTGCCCCAGCAGTGGGGACATAAAAACGAGCTAGGTCAGTATGGTTGGTTCACGCCGTCACGTACAATGGAGAAGCTTGAACCCAGCTGTGAAGTGAATAAGTGGTCTGTTTGAAATTACTTACAGCCATACACAACACAGTAAGTTTCTGTGTTTCTGTCAGAAACATCAATTCACGTAAGTAAAAGTTAAGCTCTTAAATTGTAAATAAAATAGAGTAAAAATTGGTAAGTGAATTAAATGTAAGTAGTTAATATTGTATTGTTAGTATTTTGTTTGTTTGTAAGTTTTGTGACAACAACAAAAGTTTTTTTAATTTCGACGATCTCATTAACCACACAGTCGTTTGCCACACTTGGCTACCATATCCCATGCGCGTGCGCATAATTAGCACGCGCGGTATCTCCCCCACGCCGCGGTCGCACGGCCCTTGACGCGTGACGGGCAGCGGGTGACGGGCGATGTACCGCGGGAGCTGACAGCTGGATCTGTGATAAAGTTTGACAACACACTGATTAGGTATCGCCACGCATCTGAAATATATTTTTTTTTCTTATGGGTAAGTGCTTGATCTTCATCTTGAAGTAGAAGTGGTGGAAGCGTACTTTCCCCCGAAATACTCAACTACTCAGAAACTGGCTTATGGCTTCATCTTATATCTAACAGTTGGAACACAATATTGTTACTGGATGTTATGGCGACATATTTGGGCAGGTTTAAACTTCCGTGTCCTAATATTTAAAAACATATGCTATCTTATCTGGCGACTGAATCAGCAATATAGTTTGACAACACAGTGATTAGGTAGCGCCACACGTCTGAAACCTGTACAAATATTCCATAACCTCAACAAACACGGAGTATTAAACCTTGTTTATTACCATAGCAAATCACAACACGAAAATAACTTCGAGTGAATAAACTGTATTGCTCCTAGCAAATTTCCGCTACTTTTCTCTAAATAAGTAACAATTGAAATAATGAAAATAAAATAAAAATAATTAAATTGGTACACACGCCTGCACATCAACCTATAAAAAACTGTCAAATTTCTTTACTCGATATTGATCTTTATAACCAAACACTAAGGTTCATAATTTATTAAAGAAATTTGACATTTTGTGGTAGGCTGATCTGCTGCCGTCCGTACAATTAAAATTACAGAGTTTGCTTAATCCTCTTGCTCATAATGTAAGCATCTGTTAACGCTGTATCTAACGCACGGGACGTTACTACGAATTTATAATTTCTGTTGTCCGAAACACGCAAAAGCTTCAATGTCCAAACTGACCCCAAAACAAAACAGCAAACCAGAAAAAAAAGTCAAACAAAAAAAATTATAAAACCAGTTTCCAGCACTCGACTCCCGACCTATCAGTCAAGGGTTGCTCCCCTCAGGATTAGCTTGTTTAAAGGGCTACTACATTATTACGAATTTATGCTAATAAATCATAAACCCTTTACTTCTTTAAGTGTTAAACATAGAGTTCATATTACAATATATTTGAGAATGCGCCATAAGTCGTATAAATAAGACTTGGGCTTAAAAGATTTATTGTAAATCTCGCAACGTGACATTCAGACAGTTATGATTGTGTGCAAGAATGTGACTAATTTTAATGTAGTTGTCTGTTTTATACTTAAGTAATTTTAGAATTCACAATAATATAATAACCTAAAGTAACTAAAACTATTACGAAACTAAAATATGGCGTCAAAAAATTCCTCCGCGTCGCTGTCGAATGGTAATGTACCTAAGAGACTGGCGGCATTGTCACGTTGTATGGCAATGCTTAGCCTCTGGCCAAGGTAAAAGCCAGCCCTTGGGTCATGGGAAGTGTCAACCAGCCGTTGTTGTCTGTTTAATGTTAGATAACAATGGTAAGGGGATTAAAAGAGTTCGTATTGGAATTGAAATACAGGAGCTCGATGGCGCAGTGCGTAGCGATCTTGCATGATAAGCAACGTTTTAACCGCCTCTGTGGTCTAGTGGATAAGACCACCGGTTTAGACCCAGAGGTCCCGGGTTCGATTCCCAGCGGGAGTTACATGTTTGTGTACTCGGTTTGGTTGGTGGTAGGGCTTGTTTATCCGCCTGGCTAGCTACCACTATCTTATCTAAATATGTCGCCATAACATAAATTTTTGTAGCATTGTTGTGTTCCGGCAGCTAGAGATAAGATAGCCAGTGTCTCACTTGTTGAGGTTCCTGGGTGAAGTGCGCTTCCATCATTGGCCTTATCATCACTTAAGTAAGATTAGAAGATAGATTAAGTAAACGTTCGCAAGGACGGGTCATCGGATGGGTGACCGAAAAGCTTTTATTATTTATGTATTTTTCAAAAGATTCGTTTATCGTACCATCAAACGATACAATGAAGACTAGTGTAGATGACAGGTCAAGAAGTGGTCGCCCTCGGTCTGTTAGGACTCCAGCAGTGATAAAAGCTGTGAAGGTGCGATTTCAAAGAAATCCCAAACATAAGCAAAAACTGTTGGCCCTTCAGATGGGGTTAAGCAGAACCACGGTGAAAAGGGTGTTAAATGAAGACTTAGGGCTTCGGGCATATCGAAGAAAAACAGGACATCGTTTGAATGCTCTTCTAATGGACCTGAGACTGAATAGATGCCGCGCTTTGTTGAAGCGGTACGCGGGAAAAAAATATCGGGAAATTCTTTTTTGAAATGAAAAAAAATTTACCGTAGAAGAGAGCTACAACAAACAAAATGATAAGGTATATGCACACAGTAGTGAAGAAGCGAGCAACCGTATTCCGCGTGTCCAACGAGGTCATTTTCCATCCTCGCTCATGGTATGGTTGGGAGTTTCTTATTGGGGCTTAACAGAGGTACATTTTTGTGAGGAAGGTGTAAAAACGAATGCAGTTGTGTATCAAAATACAGTCCTGACGAACCTTGTGGAACCTGTTTCTTATACCATGTTCAATAACAGGCACTGGGTATTCCAACAAGATTCGGCGCCAGCTCATAGAGCGAAGATCACACAAGACTGGCTGGCGGCGCGTGAAATCGACTTCATCCGGCACAAAGACTGGCCCTCCTCCAGTCCAGATTTGAGTCCGTTAGATTACAAGATATGGCAACACTTGGAGGAAAAGGCGTGCTCAAAGCCTCATCCCAATTTGGAGTCACTCAAGACATCCTTGATTAAGGCAGCCGCCGATATTGACATGGACCTCGTTCGTGCTGCGATAGACGACTGGCCGCGCAGATTGAAGGCCTGTATTTAAAATCACGGAGGTCATTTTGAATAAACTTTATTGTCCTAAGAATCTATGTTTTGTTAAGTTCATTTTGGTATATAAATGGTTACATAATGAATAAACTTGTCTCAATTATTTTATATTAAACATGTGACAGAATTTATGACCTGATTGTGTATTATTTAAGAAGTGGCAAAAGTGGTAATACAATTCGCACGCCACATTTGTTAACCAATATAATTTTATTTATTAAATTATAATGTGTTCCATAAATTACATAAATCAATGAAGTCGTTATAGATTAAGAATAATGATTATGCCCGCCATTAATCGTAGTATTGTCGCGCTATTCTTTCGATCCTCTTTAAATAGATTCTGTTTCTACGTGCTCCCCGTCGGTGCACTTTTGGCAGCGGTCACTTCCTCATTTCCAACTGATGCAGAAAACAACCATCGCTAAACGCACACTAGTTCCATTCTCTACCTTATCACTTGCGAAATAAGACTAGATTTGCGACAGACGAATTGGGCTGACATTTCAAATATTACATACTCGAGACAAGAATAAAACACACGACGATCGTTCAGATGGACACTGAAATAAGAATTGTTTAGACGTCAGCATAAAGTCAAGGGATTTGTGAAGAAGCTCTCCCATGTCAAAAGTGTTTAAGTGTTGTTAGTTAATATGAGTTCGAAAAAAAATAAAAACAAAAACCGATCCAATAAACTTCCAAATTTAAATCCACCACAAAAAATTGAAGAAACTCTCGCTGACGACGACGATGTGAAGGAAGAAAAAAATGAAAGTGCACAACAACTTGAAGAACGTGTTCCTGAAATAATCAGTGAAGTTGTGACATTACCAGTGGTTGATAGCGAAGAAAAGGGTGAAGATACGCCAAAAAAACCGAAAAGAAATAGAGGTAAGAAAAAACATCAAGAAAAAAATGAGTTTGTCGATCAAGATGAGAAAACAGTTGAGTGTGAAGAAACGAAACATGAAAGTGTTAATTTGCAGCCAGAAAAACCAGAAAATATTCAAGAAATCTCTGAAATGACACCAACTGCTCGTAAAAAGAAGAATAAAAATAAAAAAGCAATTGGAACAGAAGGAGAAAATCAGATGAAAAAAGTTGAGGTAATGGCTATAGAAGAAGACAATAAATCTAAAGTGGAGGTGAAGTTGGAAAATGAAGATAAAGAAAACGTTACTACTCCAACTACAGATACCAATCCATTTGATCATGAAACAAAATCTTCTAAAAAAAAGAACAAAAAGAAAAAACATCGCACTGATTCCGAAAGGTCTGAAAAAGCCGAGGAACTTATTTGTGTTACAGCATTTCAAAAGCTCTTACAAGATGAAAAAAGTGAATCTAAAATTGAAATAAGTGAGATTGTTACTCTAAGTAGTGATGTGGAGAACGTTTCGCCCAAAAAAGTCCCTTGTGACATTGTTAATCAAATGGCTCTAGAAGAAAAAAATGTGATCATAGAACCTAAAAACGAACCCAAAGATTTAAGTGCTGATTTTTCAAAACAACCATCTTTTGAAAGCGGAAGTAAAGGAAAAAGGAAAAATAAGAAAGATAAAAAGAACCCCACTAAAGAAGAAGATATTGAAGAAAAAGAACAACTTATTGATGTTTTACCTGAAGTGGAAATAAAAACTCCTATTCCTATTAATATCGTTGAGAAAGAAATATTTGCAATCAGTGATCCACTAGATAATCCTATTCCTGATGTCACACTGGCTACTGAAGAATCTTCAAAATCCACAGCAAAGATTGCAAAACCTGTTGAGCGAAAACGTAAAGGAAAGTCAAATGAAGGCATCGATTCAACCATTGTCAAAAATATTAAAGATCATGATGACCTTTCAACAAAAGAAAAACTTCAGGATATAAAATCAGACATCATATTAGGTGAGCAAGTTATTGAAGTAATTAAATCTGAAGAATCAAAAGACAATAAAACAAGCAATGAACCAATTCTAGAAATAAAAGAAGCTTGCCAGATAGATGAATCAATTAAAATTAAAGATGCTTCAACTAAAACTTCTGATTCAGACCGAATTAAAGTACTTGATAGTATTCCACCACCTGTGACAGAAATTAGCAAAAAAAGAAAAAAGTCACCTAAACCATCAAAACACATTCAGCCAATGAAATCGCAAATCGACACAAACAAAGAAAAAGCTGAAGAACTGACAAAAACACAAGATCAATTACTCTCAACAACAACGTCAACACAAGAAGATATTATCCAACTTCATCCTCCTATCTGTGAAATGGAAGTGAAACTGGAAGAAGGAAAATCAGAAAAAAAAACTGAACAAATTTTAAAATTGGAAACTGTCAAAGGAGAACAAGATAAAGTACCAGAATGCAAAACGAGAAACAAAGGCAAGAAGTCTCCTAAGCCACCCATCGAAAGCAAAGCAGAAATTAATGAACCACCAGGTAATGAAGAATCTAAAGTATTGAAATCAGAAGATATCGTCGCAAGCAGCCAATTACCCTCGGAAGACAAGGCTGAAATATTCTATGACTTACCATTAATAGAAGACATAGAAATCAGTAGTCTGAAAGCAGATGAATCAGAAGGATCAACCTGTGGCATAACTCCTGATATTATTCAATATCCACGAGCGACAAGTCAAGGATTCATTGACGATAATAATAACAACATGATGATTCAAGAAATTATTTTAGCTCAAGATACTAAATTACAAATTCCCATTGAAATACCAGATACTCCTCTGATTCACGATTCAGGTAGAAAACCTCTTGACACACTAGATATCGGAAGCGTTGGTGATATTGTAACAAGTATCAAAGTTGATAAGCCGACAATACAAACTCAACAAAAAACTGAATTAAAGTCTAAAATGATTGAAGTAAACCAAAACATGGAAGATTTAAGGTTGTCAATAGAGAAATCTCTAGCTGAGTTGACGTCTATTGAGAAAAGTGAAGAAGAAGTTGAAAAAGATTTTGTTAATAAAATATTGCACATCACTGAAGATCCACCAGCTACAAGTCAACCAACAGAATTGAAGCTTAGTATGCCAAGTGAAATAGTTGCTAAATCACTGTCAGAACAAGAAGGTGCATCTACATCTATTAATAAAAAGACAAAAAAGTCGACATTTGACAAGAATAAACCTTTGTTGATTACTGAGGTAGATGAACAACCAGCTGTACAAGAACCAAAAAACGTGGAAGTGGAAACCAAATCAGTTCATATTTTGCCTTTAGAAAATATTGCAGAGTCTACCGTCGAATCACCTAGGCAAACAGAAATTGTTGCAGATATATCGTCACCTCCTGTATGTCCGGCTAGAAAAGACAATAAAAATAAAGGCAAATCAAAAAAAAAAGGTAAACACGATACTTCTTTACCTACAACTCAAACAGAAACAACATCTAGTGCGCCTACTGCTATTGAATCAGCTGATCAAGGAAAAGAAACTGAAAAAGAAGAGCATCCTAAACAAAAAAGTGAGACCACTCAAGAAAAAGGTAAAGAACAGTCAAATGTCACGCAAAACGAATCTAACCAAGAGTCACCTAAAACTCCCACTGAATTTGATCCGATAGAGAATTTTGAAGATGCTATGACTTCAAGTGCAGACGATATCAACAGAACATTTGAAATAATTGCTGATGAGGCAAGTCAAATAGTTGATGCATCAAACGTTAATCCCGAAATAAATATCATTGCGCCTATAGAAGAGACAAAACAATTAAAAAGAGATGCTAAAGTAAATCCGGTTTCGCAGCCAAAAAACTTGTTAGGCCACCCCGACATTCCTGTACCATCGAATAGAATTGATTACAAAAAAGAAAAGAATAAAACACCTAATGAAATAGTTGCTAAAGTGAAAATAAAAGATTCTATTGAGGTGGACGCAAAGAAAGAGTCGAAGGAGTGTCAAACTGACAACATACGAAAGTTCATGAAAAACAAATCCTCTGATGAGTCCTTTTCCTTGGTAAATGAGAATGATGATTTCGTATATAAATATAGCTTCAGACGAGTGTTTCTCCAGAGTGCGTGCCACGTTTGCAAGAAAGAGTTAAAGCAGACTAAGGTCCCTTGTGGTTATTGCAGCTTGGTTTTCTACTGCAGCGGGAAACATAAAGACGAAGATTGGCCGCAGCATCAAGCTCTGTGCTTCGCTGTTTCCACCATTGGCCATCTTAAAGGTATGTTCTGCCAATTATATCGATTTGACTGCCTAATGAGCTATAAAAAAACTTAAGTCAACAATTGATTGATAATTGTTATAATTCGCAGATCAGAAGCACATCTATGCGGACGCCAAAAACGTGACTGGACAAAACTACCGTCTCTTGAGGATGCAGATGATCGTCTCCTGTGAGAAGGTGCTGAAGAGGCGCCTGGTTCCTTGGGAGCAGGAAGCGCTGCTATACCCCCGGTTATGCGCTGATGTTGGCTGCAGACAGTGGAAGCAGAGCAAGCTGACCGATTGCGACGGGTGTGGACAGGTAAAGCACATCATCCGTTCAAAAGGTTACTTCTAAGAAGTTCATTCGTTGGTTCTTTGATAAAGTAGAATGTTTCGTCGTCTGACGGTAATGATCTCCGGATCAAAAGTAAGGCCGAGTTCGAGTAACTTTCGCAGGGCCGGGGCACCGGTTATCTCTAGTCTACCAGCACACGTTTTCCTTTCTTCCTATGACAAGGCGTGAAGAGGCACCTTGTGGGCCGGCAGGGTGAGGGTGACTGATGTTGCGATGCTTTTACTTTGCACCAGTGTTTCCATAGCGTATGGAGTCCATTTCCACTTAACATCAAGTGAAGTGGAGTCATTTGCCGGTCAAAGAAATAAAAAAATGTCTTGAGGTTCTCTGTGTTTCAGAAGGCACGTTAGTTCATGGTTTACAGTAGTTATTGTAAGATGACAGTTGTTAAAACCTGCCAACACGCATTGGGTCAGCTAGTTTAGAGGATAGTGCAATGTCCTATGTGTGTTCGTGAGGGCCTGAGCCCGCAGTATGATAATGATTATGGCGATAAGAAGCTAGATGGTGCAGTGGGTTACGCGCTTGGTCTGCAATTGCTGAAGTTAAGTAACTTTCGCAAGAGCCGGTCATCGGATGGTTGACCAAAATTGATCATTTCGAGCTCCTCTGTCCTTCAGAAGACACGTGAAGCCGTTGGTCCCGGCTGCTGCATTAGCAGTCGCACCGCCCCGCACTGAGGCCACATGGTGGTTTTTGGCCCGTTCTCCCTGTGGTTTTTCCATCCATAGGGTAGGGTGTACCCCAGCAGTACAATGAGCTAGTGGTGATGATTATTATAATGTCACATTGTAGGAACATGTAAAACGAATGCCGTAACATAAGTTACGCGCTATAAATCTTGTTACTTACCCAAGTTGTAAAACATAAGCTTAATCAAGCTCTCGTTCATCAGATATCATTCTGCACGGAGAACCCAGAACACTTTCCGAAGTCTCATCAGCGGTGGTGCAAGTCCTACTCCTTGTACCAGAAGCTGGTGAGCTACCAGCAGACCAAGGGTCGGTTGGAGCCAAAGCTGCCCAGCAAGGTTATAGAATACTACCAGATACCGGAAAAGATGAATGAGGTTCTGGCCTCCATGTATGAGGAGAAGATTGGTGAGTTTATAACTGTGTTCAATGATATTGTTGCCTGACCATAGGGTAATGATGTCGATATCGCTAAAACGATAAGAAAAAGAAGAACAGTGTTGAATGTTACTATTCAATTAATCGACTTGACTCGAGACTTGAGTTAATGAAGAAGCCAAAAAAACCTTTTCATATTTCGGATATTCCATACAAAATTTTGTATGTATAAACTATAGTTCTTTCAAACCGATAAGCCAATTTTAATAGCACTTTCTATGCCTTAGAGAAATTCATATATGTTGACAGTTGACAGAAAACCTTTTAAAAAACGTTTGTTCTCGTTTTATGGGTTTTGAAATTTTTCATAGTGTACTTAGTACCCATAACTATTATCATTTCAGTATAAACGAAAAGAGGCTTTTTTCAGTATGCTTGAATGATTCTATAACATAAATAAAAGCAGGCAGTTTATTCCACACATATAATTGTGGTGTATTTTGTATTTTTTAATTAAAACTAAGTGTGAGTTTGTACGATTACTAAAATAGAGATAGATTTATAACAATTGTAAATATACTTTCACTTAAACGAGTTAAGTGTAATACAATCTGCACCTGAGACGCGTTGTTACAATAATAGAAACGCATGCGCTTAAAGTTATTTAGGGAAGTGTGACTCAATCCGTTTAATAGGGCACTCACAATCCTATTAATAAGTCTTATATTCTAGTTTTGTTACTTCTTGAGAAGATGTTCCATAAATCTGTTAAAAAAATAAAATAAAGAGAATTTAAGGAAAATAAAGAAGTGTCGGTAGTTAATGGTTATGACTCGGGTCAACGGTCGGGTATCCCAGTAGTTAAGTAACTTTTGCAAAGGCCAGTCATCGGATGGGTGACCAAAATTTTATCATCTCAAGCTCCTGCTTCGAACGGCACGTAAAGCCGTTGGTCCCGTCTTCATTAGCAGTCGTTAACAACTACCGCCCTGCACTGGGCCCGCGTGGTGGTTTATGACCCGTTATCCCTGTGCTGTTTCTATCCATTTTTTAGTTATTTGGCCACCAATTTGCCTGTTGGTGAGCGGGATGTGGCCTAATGTGGTACATGCTTAGACAGGAAATGCCTATTCACTCTTGCTTTGAAGAGACCCAGGTCGTAGTGAACGGAGACCACGTGACCAGGTAGCGCATTCCACTCTTTGGCGGTTGGCAAAAGAAAAGATTTAGCAAACCACTTGGTACGGTCTACAACGTACGGATGGTAGGCTCACCTGCGTCTAGTACCCCTATGGTGGACGGGGGCTGGGGGAACGAAATCGTGTAGTTCACTCGCACACTCACCAAAGTGTATTCTATAAAACACCGATAGACCAGCAACTCTGCGACGGTGACTGAGGCTATGAAATTTAGCTGTAGCCAATGTTAAGTCACCTACGAGCCTCCTGGCCCGGTTTTCAATCGAGTCCAAAGTTGCCAGCTGATACCTAGCAGAACCATCCCAAAGATGATTGCAGTACTCCATGCATGGACGGATCTGTGCTTTGTATAACATAAGCAGTTGGTCCTATGAGAAGTAACGCTTAGCCCTTGAGAGGACGCCTAGTTTTTTAGAAGCACTTTTTGCTATGGACTCGATGTACTCGCCAAAATTCAGAGTGGACGACGAATTCAGGCCCAGAAGTTGAAGGTGTTCGGTCAATGGCAAACATACACTACGGAAAGTTGGAGTCAGCTGGAAAGGACTCCGTTTAGCGGGGAATAAGCACGCCTGCGTTTTGGTAGCGTTAAAACTGACAAGATTGGCATTTCCCCAGTCCGAGACAGCCTGAAGCGCCAGATTTATTCGCTCAACCAGGGACTCTCGACAAGACTGGATATCATCTTTGGACGCCTTTGCATCATATAGGTATCTGCTAGTTATTGTAGTGTGATCCGCATACCAAAGGTACCGGGCACTAGAAAGTCGTTAATATGTAAAACAAATAGTGTCGCAGATGACACTGATCCTCGTGGAACCCCGGCATCTACTTCATATAGGTCGGATGATTGACCATCCAAATTTTGCGATTCTTGAGGAAGTCAGTGATTCAGATGCAAAAGCGTGAAGAGGCACCTTGTGGGCCGGCATGGTGAGGGTGACTGATGCTGCGTTGTTTTCACGCTGCACCAGTTGTCCTTGCGTCTGGACTCCATTTCCACTTAACATCAGGTGAAGTGGAGTCATTTGTCGAGCTACGTATAAAAAATAAAAAAAACAAAAAAGACTACAGGTAGGCATGGTGAGGAGAACCCTGGTCATGGTCCTCGCATATGGACCCTGCTTCTGCTTAACATCAGGCAAAGCAGTCGTTTCCCTAACTTTTAATAAAAAAAAACATATTGATACACTCTTGCAGATATGAGCGACATCCAATACGCGGCGCTAACCCAAATCGCCACTGCACCACTCACGGCAGCATACTGCTACCAAGCTTCTAGCAAGAATATCGCGCAAACCAACGGCACACACAAGGTATTGTGCTTTCGATACGTAAGTAAGTTAATATACTGTTCAACTCTACGCAAAGGCTTCCATCATTGAAATCATGCGATAGCTACTATTGATGGGTATTCGCTTAATTACCACGTGATCAGAAACCGGTACAACATCAGCTTTATATGCCTTCGACAGCACGGAGGAGCTCGCGATGATAAATTTTAGCTCACCAATCCGATGACAACTCTTTGCTAAAGTTGCTTAACTTTAGCAATTGCAGACCGAGCGCGTTATCCGTTGCGCCATCAATCTCCTCAAATACAGCTCTTCAGTATTTCGGAAGGCACGTAAGGCCGCACTAGGCTAGCGCGGTGGTTTAAGGCCCATTCTAGCCGTGGTGTTTCAGCCATAGGAAAGGCTCGTGTTGAGTCGTCCCCAGCAGTAGAGACATCAATGAGCTGATTAGATGATTAAGTGTTGTATAACATTAAAAATTCTCTATTCAGAAGACCTGTACCATCCATGTGGTTGGAGCAGAGTTGCAGTTCGAAGCTGATGCGCTGAACAAATGGGAGGTGTTCTTCCTGCACCTGGCCCCGTTTGACGAGCTGAACGTGGCTATGGTAGCCACGGACCTCAACCCTGGCAACCTGCCCCTGGAACTGCTCAGCAAAGTCAAGTATACTTACTTCTTTCTCAAAATAATTTATTGGTTTGCACGGGTCGTATATAGCAACTATAGGCCTATTAGTATGGTGCATTGCCAGAACATGCGGGTTCGTTCTAAATTGTTTATTTATACCACCTCAGTGTTCTAGTGACTTAGACCACCAGTCTCAGATCCAGATGTCGTCATCATCATCATCATCATCATCATCACTGCTAGGGCACGAGTTTTTCTTATGGATGGGTAGGGAGAACGGGCCATATACCACCACGCGGACCCAGTGCGGTGCGTTAGTTGTTAATGACTGCTAATGCAGGCCCAGATGCCCCGTCTTCTATACCAACCGTGGGATACATATTTGTCAAATCGTTTTGATTGGTGGTATGGTTTTTTTGTCCACTCGGCTAGCTCATACCGCCATCTTAATAATCCGCCATATTGTATAAATAATAGTAGCATGATTGTGTTCCGATAGTAAGAGATAAGAGAGCCAGATCGTCAGTAGTTGAGGATTCGGGGATTGCACCTTCAGCCTAATCAACACTTGAGATCAGGTGATCTGAAGGTCTGAATGAATGAATACTTACAAAAACATCTTTTTGTACACTTTATAACCTGCATTAAAACATTATAGTTTGTAAATTCACTAGACTATGCGAGAACTGTCGCCTGCGCAACCGGCGGGTGACGTTCAGCTTCCATGACAAGAAATCTTACCACGACTACTGGGCCGGCAAGGACTTCATCACCCCGAACATAGGTACTACCAGTCTCACAACTATCTAACTAAATTCGGGAGGGAGGGGCACTAAAAAACCACTGTACATCAGGTGACACCCCCGCTACACACGATTTTAAAGTTTATACTAACACCCCTTACCAACCTCGCGGTTACAAAAGTAGTGACGCAGATGGTCCCATGTGCTTGCGTATGGATATTCTGACACTATATTTGCAACCGCGAGGTTGGTAAGGGATGTCAGTATAAACTTTAAAGTCGTGTGTAGCGGGGGTGTACATCAGGTGAAGGGTCACGTGCCGCTAGGGTGACGGGGATCACCGGTTTGTCAGTCAGCGCCACTTTCTCCCAGATGTCCGCGTGGAGCCCGTGTAAGTCCTACCCGGCCTCATTAACCTTACCACTTACACTTACATCTTACCAAACTTTACCTGCACCGCTGGGTGAACAGTGTGGAATGGTGGTTGTTATCGTCTGTGACATACAGACGGGACCAACGGCTTTACGTTTCTTCCAAAGTACGGAGGAGCTGATTTTTTTTTCGGCTACTTATCCTATGTTCAGCTCTTGCGAAATTTGATCAACTTAAGCAATCGTAGACCGAGATCTTATACCACTGCGCAGCTGTCAAATATCTTGATGTCATTTGGAACGCGTGCCAAGTCTATTTCTTTAATAAAGTTGTGCTGTAGTGATACTACCGGAGAAAGAATTAGCCCTAGTCGAATTTCTTGCGGCTTCTTCAAAAAATACTTTAGTTTTGAAATACACAAAACGTTTTAACATTTCCAGTGTGCGCCTTCAACGCCAACATAAACAGATTGTCGATGATCAATAGCCGCGATCCCTGGCCTGACTCCATCAACTGCATACTCAAGCAAAGAGTTCCCTTCCTCATAACCGGTCATACTCTCACCGAGGTACAACGAGACCTCGCCAGGATAAAGGAGTGCGCTGATTACACGTACGAAGTCCTCATAGAGCCGAGGAATAATAACTTCGCGAGCGTCCGGCCTGACAGGAATTTCATATCAGACGACGAAATACCTCTGCTGTTCAAGAACTATTGTTTTACGTTGCTATGTGGTTGTTAATTTATTGTTGTTTTGTGTTCTTTTTTATGGTTTAAATAAAATATTAAAAATAATATTTAAAGAGTTTTTATTGATTGCTTCTGTAGTGTCTAGTGTCTAGTGGTTGGTTGTCGCTCTCACACTACCGTTTTCGATTTCGATTCGATACCGTTTGCGTCTGTCACCATCAAAGTCAAATCGTTTATTCAATATAGACCTATACAGAGACTAATTGACGTCAAAACTAGTATAAAATACAAATAATAATGAATTATAATTTAGTTTGATGAATCTACCACCAGTTCCACCACCATAACAACAATGTTTGATTTCAATCAGTAGTTTTAAGGGAGAAGTGCACTTTCTTCCTCCTTCTACCTAGTTGTGACCCTGTCCTTACTTGACCTTTTTGTGTTTGGAAGCATTCTTCGGTGAGTAAGCCTACATAAAATATGCGGAAAATCGTCAGGGGTGTGATGTGGTCGTTGATAGACTTTAACTTTGAAAAATAAAAAAGTTTTGACCTAATAATATGATATTAAATTTTACCTTTTATTTTCAAGTGCTAAATACTGCACTGAAGCTAAATTAAATATTTATAAAATACAGTGAAAAAATTTAACCGCCCACCCGTGCCAGCCAGGAACCTGGCTGCCTCGGGTGGGCGTTTAATTTTTAATAATAATACGGCGTTTAATCTATACTAATATAATATTATTATAAAGATGAAGAAGTTTGTTTGTTTGAACTCAGGAACTACAGGTTCGAATTAAAAAAAGTATTTTTGTGTTGGATAGTCCATTTATCGAGGAAGGCTTTAGGCTAGGCTGCGACCAATACGAGCGAAGCAACAGTGAAAAATGTTGCAAAAACGGGGAAATGACGCGGACGAAGTCGCGGGCAACAGCTAGTATTTAATACGATATTAAATAGAAAATAACAAATTTGAATAAAACATCAAAAAATTATTAAGTAACATCGATTTATTCTAACAATAATTATTTACAACTTACGAGCTCAGTTTGCTTTTACAAATATTGAACCTATTTACACTAAATTATATATTATATCACAGATAAAAATATACACTACATAGCACAAGAACTATAGCACTACATACTTTCGATTACATTACCATTGACATTACATTTTAATAGATTATAATTCGAATAATATCTTATAACAGAATCACCAAGTGATGAAACCATCAAAATTGAAATTTAATTATTTTAATACCCCAATAAATAAGAAAAAATAATAATTATTAAACAAATATTCGAGACACAATACAATTAAAACAGTTATGTACTTACATAAGTACATACAAAAATCAGAAAACGGCTGTTAATTATTGACCCATAACGGCCCCGACTCGGCACTACAAATAATAAATAAAACAAACAAAATACAATTGATTCAACCACATAGGATCATACAGGCACATATGATACAAAAATTATAAATTAAATCTAAAATAAAATAAATAAATATAAAAATAAACATCAGAAAATAAGTATCGACATTAAAATTAAAATAAAATTGGGCATATCCTTATGATACCACTACATGAACCATATGGATCTCAGTTTAAATCTGGAAATAAATGATTTTAATTTAATTTAATTTAATAGCGGCATGGTTCCATATACTGACAATCTAATTCGTATATAATTTATCACAAGAGCAGTTTGATGGAAATAGAGACAGTAAGGCACACGGTGCCGATGTGGCGAGGCGACACCGCCATCTACAAGACAAGAAATGTAACACGTCAAATATTACAACAGAGAGAAAAGACATTGTAACTCTATCAATAATAGTACAAGATCCACCCGATCCGATCCAAACCCCTCGGAGAATCTAGTAGGGAACGAGACACGGTTGCGTAACGCCATTCCCTCTAAAAACTCACTGACGGTGTTACGATCACACAACTTTGGGAACCTTAAGTATCTCGCCACTCCCAAAAAGTCTGGTGACGCTAAAAAAGTTTCCCGATAAGCGTTCCAAAAACAGTCTGAGAAAATAAGCCATAAATACTCTTTTGTGCTCTTATTTTAAATTAGGAATGTCTTATTTCATATTAGAAACGTCTTGTTTCAAATTAGGAAGGTCGCCTACAGTATTAAGTATAAATAATTGACAATCATATTGACCGGAATGAGAGCAGAAGTATTTTTGTTTAGGATCTTTAATCAAGTACTATTACTGTAGGAATATAGGAAAAATACATACAGAAAGGCTGGTGAATTAGCTTGAACATAAAAACAAAAAAAAATAGTGATAAGAAAAAAGTAGACATGTAGTGCGTGTTAAATCTAAGTAGGTAGGTATTTAGTTTATAGCCAAAGATGTCAATGGTTAAGTACAAACACCAAGACGTTAATTTAAAAATACACTACAGGCAGTATTAAGTTATTTATCGTAAGTGATGTAGTGAACAAAATAAAAAAAGAGTCCAAATAAAGTATTGAAAATAATGATAGATATAACACGAACGTACTAAAATATGAAGTTAACCGACATAGAGGCGACAGAAGCACTGTCAGACAAATAAAACATAAATAAGCAATAAACAATCGACATTAGTGCTGTTATGGATAACCAACCCCGAACCCTTTAGAGAATCTAGTAGACACACTTGCATGATGCCATTCTTTTCTCGAGAAAATCTCTAACGGTGTTTCGATAACACGGCTTACCCGGAGGAACCCTTAAGTTTCTCGCCGCCCCAAAAAGTCCGGGGACGCTGAAATGGCCGTCTGATGCCATCAGCAATATAAAAAATATAAAAAATGTGTTATGGTTTTGTAAAGATATTTTATATGTAATATGGTGCTAACACAGGCAATAAACAAGCTGTAGCAATATTGCGAGTGATTGGAACCACTCTTACGGTTTCCAACATCGACTCCATGCAGGGTTTTTGCCTCTTTACGTTTAATACTGTCAAAATTAAACCATTACATCAGTAACTTACGACACTCAATGTGACATTGTACAGAAATAACAAAAAGGACACCGACATGCTACATATCATGCCAACTTTTTGTAAATATAAATTTTTATATAACTTAGGTGACAGGCAAGCACACGTTCAAAACCTCACAACAAAAAAAATACAGTCTTCAATAATAAATAGTTAATGAACAAGGCAAGTAAGTATATTAATAATGTTTACCTCAATTTTCGAGGCTAGTACATTATTTTTTTCCAAAATTTTGTGTGATAAAATCGCACAAAATTTGTTATTCGTAAAAATTCTACGTAGGGCGATTTTCCAACACCTCAGGTAAACTAATCAGACTGATATTATATATTATTGCATACCGTCACTACAAAAATAATAAGCTGTAGTGTCTTCTATGACGGGAGACGTTATTTTTATCTGATAAAGTAATAACAAATTTTAATGGATATGAGATAGTAATATATCCTTAGAGGATTGAAAAACTGGGTATGTATAAACAAAGTTAGGCATTCTATGTGTCTTACACATTTGCTTTTTTATGAAGAATTCTGATTAGAAACTTTAGTAACTAGATAACGAAAACGCATGCTCTAAAAAAGTGCGAAGCCATGCTATTTTCATAAAGACACAACCACCTGTAAAACTGAATTTGTCGTCGTTTCCCCAAAAGTAGTTGATTCGTCATCTCCATATTGTCCATTCATATCGACGTCTTCGCGGTCAACAGAAGTAAATATTTCACTTTCTGTTATACCACTTTTAGCATTGGGATTAATAAAAACATTTGGCCCCGTATGAAAACCTTTCTTGCCATCTTTAGATCGAATTAGGTTAAAATCACCGTTGATGGGATCAGAATCTTCGTAATTATCTGCTGAATCATCATTAAATAAATGAAGTTTATTTAAAGATTCCTTTGCCTCTCCTATTGTATTTAAAGTAACACTTTCAGAACTTAGGTTTTCCTTTTTGTTATAATCCTCTGAACTAGTTACTGGTCTAGAGAATGGCTCTTGTTTTGTGCTTATAAATTCGTTACTATGCGGTATTATAAAAGAATTTGTAGCTAAGCCAAGTTCAATTTCATTTGACAAGTTATCTTCCTTATGATGACCTTTCTTAGAGCTTTTGGTTTCTGTTTCGTTAAAAGATTCAAAAGACTGCGTAGTAGCAAATGGTTTATGTGTAGATGTATTATCTAGTAAGGTGGATTCAAATTCAATATCAGAAATAGACTCAGTGGTTGGTTTGTTATCAACTAAAGTATTTTGAGTAGTTGCAGCTATATTTTCAGAAGCATACAATGATTCTGACGTTAAACTGTTATCTATTGTGTTATCTGGACTTTCTGTAGTAAAATCCCCTGATACTGTCGTGTCAACATCAGAAAATGTCGATTCTGAACTTGTAAAATTTTCTAAAGTTTCATGTGTTATTGTACCAGTTGCATTGTCTAATATAATATCACGCATAAGTGTTAACAGATCGGTCGAACTTATAAAAGTAGAAGGTTCTGATGTTTCTGATACACCTTCTGTTTCAAAATTATTATTGGTAGAGGTTGATTCAGTTGTTCTAAGATAGTTTATATGTGATAAATTTGAATGTTCTATGCCTGTCATATTAATATTAATAGTATTAACAGCAGTTTCATTTACATAAGAAGTAGCATTTATTACAACATTATTTTCGGTGGTTGAGAAATAGCCTACAGGTGTCGTTAAATCATCACTTTTAATTGGAACTTTAGCTTCTGTCTTTGTGTCTTTAACTGAAACAGCATTCTCTGATAAATTAAAAGATTTGCGATTATTAAAATAACTACTTTCATTAGTTAATGTTACACTGATATTGTTACTAGAAGCGATTTTCTGCAAACTGTCCCATTTTGTTGCTGCATCATCTTTCGTTGTAAATTCATTTTTATCACTTTCAGCTTCATTCGTACTCCTATTGCCACTTAAGAGCATATTTAAAAGTATATTTACCAACGAGTTTTTGTTTATTTGTATAAGAGTGGGCTTATTTTCTTCATTAGTACTGTTATTTTTATCTTTGTAGTGATGTTCAACGTAATGCACAATATCTTGTGTGTAATTCTCTGGAGGAGTCCAATGGTAATCTGGATTTATAATAGGGCTTTCAGAATTGTTAGTTTCATCTACTAAGTGGTCTTTTAGTGTTGGTCTCCAAGTAGTGATTCCATAATTTAGGGGGCTATTTGTAGGTCTTACGTTATCGGAAGTAATTGTTCCTTTGCGTTTCGAGTATTTCGCTATGGAAGGCCCCAAGATTTCTTCTGTGTATTTTAGGAGTTTCTGGCATTTGTCGACAGTGTCGACGTCTTTAGAGCTTCCCCATATGATGAAGCCCGATGCGTTTGAGTTGTACAACGTATCGAGCACTACGTCAAGGTCTTCCTGTAATTGAATAAACATTTTTGTTTAAAAATATTTAATAAAGATACAATAAAAATTATGACGTTATAAATATTGCATAAAATTAGATTAGATTAGGTTAATTATATACAATAGAGAAAAACAGTACCAAAAACATGTTTTTTTTGCACTTTAATATGTATATATTGAAATTAATTCAAAGCTTGGAAGAAGCGTCTACTTAAGGTGAGACTTGAATGACTTTTATGTCAACTACTAGTTAAGGATTGCAATATTCAGTATCATTGACAGAAAGAGATATATATATATATCTCAAAAATAACAATCACAGTAAAAATAATAGGTCGATCAGGACCCCGTTTCAGCGTGTTGTTGTGAACGAGGTGTGTCGCAATAACGCTGGTATTATAGCGGGGCCTGATATCCGTTGTGATCGTTTCATATTATCCTAAGCACCAAGGAGTTCTATGGAGGAGCTCAGTGGCACAGTAGTTGTTAACGCGTCCGGTCTGCGATTGCTAAGGTTATGCAACTTTCGCATCATCGGATGGGAGACCAAAAATTGTCATCTCGAGCTCCTTCGTGTTTTGGAAGGCATGTTAAGCCGTTGGTCTCGGCTGCATATCGCAGTCGTTAACCATCACCCTCGCACTGGGCCCGCGTGGTGATTTATGACCTGATCTCCCTATCCACCCATATGGGAAGCTCGTGCCCCAGCAGTGGAGGCATAAAATATGCTGGTGATGTGATGTGTGATGTGAGTGTCACTACGCCATCGGTTCGCGAGTCTGCAGGACGGGAGACTGTGAAGAACTGGCATTATGGTCCTGCCTTTCTTTAACAGTCCGTCCCTATCCATCCATCCAGGCGCTTACTCCAGCAGTGGGGATGTAAAGCTGGCGATAAAATTAAATAAATCGTTATTCAAGTAAACTTATTAGATTTATAAGCGTTTTTGAATCGTCACAAAATATTTTACCTACTACCCCTTCAGGACGTCTTTTAGCTGTGCAGAAGCAGGCAAACGGGCGGTAGAAGTAGCGACATTTACAAAATTATATGCCGTTATCGAATAACTGTCGTTCCACCTAGTCTGAGGGCGTCCTAGGCGACTAGCATCCAAGACCTACCTAGGGCATCTTAGCGACTAGGTGGACCGACGATCTCCGCAAGGTGGCTGGCAAGAGCTGGATGAAAGTAGCCGCGGATCGTGTCCAGTGGCGTGCACTTGGAGAGGCCTATGACCAGCAGTCGACTAGTATGGGCTGATGATGATGATGCCCTTGCTGAGTTTCTGGCCGGTTCTTGTCAGTACAAGGTCTCCCGTCCAGAGCAGACTTACGAACCGATGGCATAATGACGTTCACAAGAGCTATTTGTAGCCTAAACTAAATAAAATGATTTTGAATTTTTTGATGACGACCGAATTAAAGAGGCAGTTCGGCTGAGTGACCTGCGGCAGGAACCCCCCGTCCCTGTAGCGGAACCAGAAGTACGGCAGCACGCGCGCGCCGCGCCGCCGCAGCCGCGCCGCCTCGCGCAGTCGCCCGCGCACCAGCGCGCCCGCCGCGCGCGCGCCCCGCGCCGCCGGCAGGTACAGCGACGGGTACAGCGCCGTGCTCTCGTGCCACAGCCAGCTGATGCTGCAATGTCAAACTCCAAGTGAAACTCTCATTTATTTATTCAAATAAACTCAAAAATAATAAACCTACTACTCATTCAGGACGTCTATTTTTTTGCTGTGGAGAAGAATGGGCGTAAAAAAAGGATGGTACTCGGTGCCTGGTATCCGTGAGCCACCTCCGCAAGTGGATGGTGTTGCATTTTTAGTGGGTTTGCCCCCTGCGCCTCGTCCAACTTCTTGGAGTTAGGTGGAGCAGGGAAGAGCCTCATTAGTTCGCAGGTTGCCCCAGGAGATCCGCGAGTATGCTGTGCAATGCATTTTTATCACTTTTTTAATTACACCTGTAATTGCACTCACTTTTCGGCAGCCTTCTGGGAGACCTAACCTTGCCAGTTACACTAGTTTACGCGGCTGGCTTTACCACCAACAATCATCAAGCGGGCGTTATCCAGAATCCAGACTAGTTCCAGAGATGCTGGAAAAATGCTAAGTGAAAACCACCGAAGAAAACGACCGGCTAGGGGCAACTCACTGTCCCACGGAACCATTCGCTTCAGGCCACTCCAAGACTGCTACTAGGAATCGCCGAAGGTGCAACAAGCAGAAAGGTCAGGACCGAACTCCCGTGGTACCCTTGAAAAACAGCCGGACCCATAGTTTCATCTGCCATATCCACAGGGCGAGTAGATAGCGACACATCGTGGTGACATAGTGTACCTAAACAACCCTGCTATACACGACTTAAAGTTTATACTCTCCCCCCCTAAACCAACCGACAGGTTATAAAAAGCTGTCAGACATTCTTGCGCAAACTAACTCGAACCAGAGATCATCAACGTCAGGTCATAACGCCAGATCAGGACGCGCCGAAGCGCATTCTAAATCCGGAACTCTTAAAACTAGTGAGTCAAGCAAGTTGTCTCGTGGACACGTATAGTCCACTACCTAATATCCAGATAGGTTACCGAAGCTGTAAGCTCGCTCACTGCTCGTTGCACTAAGAGTACAACTTGCAGTTGCCACTGCTCAGGTCGTCAACTCTAAAGTCGACAACCAATGTCCTCTTTGGTGGCGGAGTTGTAAGCCCGCTCACTTCTCAGTACCCATCCAGGTTGTACAGAAGCTGTGGAAACATAAATGAGCTGGTGATGAATTTAAATTACTTGTCATTCTCCTTCGGTACGCCGCTCGCGCAACTGTCGGCGCCGGCCTTGTTGAAGCAGTACGGGTAAGCGTAGTAGCCCCAAAGCGCTTTAGGACGCATCTGCTTGGCGATCGAGAGGGTGGTCTGCATGAAGGCGCGCGCTGACTCCTCGAAGCGTTGCCGCGCCTGAAATGGAGATGTGTGAACTCAGGATTAGCGTGAAACAATCCACTGTTCAGGTCAAACCTTCCCATATGTTTATGAAAAAGCGGTCTATGACTCAGGATGTCCACAGCACTTGCTATTATGTCATAGCCTCTAGTAAAAACACAAAGTTTGGCATATCATTTTACTCCACCTGATGTTAAGTGGAAATGGAGCCCAGACGCGAAGACAACTTGTGTAGCGTGACAAAAATGCAGCACAGTCACCCTCATCCTGCCGGCGCACAAGCCTGCCATGTTATAATTTTCACATAATAACTTAGTGGGGCCAGCCGATGCCTCTGAGACTTTCCTCTCACAGTAACACTTCAATATATATGGATCTTTTGTGGCCTTCCTATATGATACAATACCCACAACGAGGGTTTAACAAACCGCTGACATCTTACGACAACATCCGACACGATCCGAACCCCTCGGAGAATCTAAAAGGGGAAAGGGGACATAATTGCGTGAGCAATTTCCTCTAGAAACCATCTGACGGTGTTTCGAAAAACACTTTATTATGAGTGATAAAGGTTGTGTTTTCTAGGTGACGCTAAAATTGCCGCCTGACGCCAACAGCAAACAAAAAAAATGGGACCAACGCAACGGGTTAAACGTGCTTTCCAAAGCACGGAAAAGCTCGAGAAAATACATTTGATACTTTAATATTGTTTCTCTAATCACTATGACTCAATGTTAAACGAACACAGCTATCGGAAATCACAAAGATAAGGTTAGCATGCATGACAATAGCCTGTTATCTTATTAAGCATGTCAAGGCTGTGAGGTCATAGGACTCGCTTGGTCTGAGAAGGAAAAAACGGTAAGTATATTCCTTTTTATTTGCAAAAAACACAGTGAGTTAGTGGCACCAGTGATCGACAGGGACCATTCATCGACACGTTTTTTTCCTTTAATTGTTAGAAATAAGGGTCAGCAACTGATTTTAGGCTTAAGCAACATTTAGAATAAGAATAAGAAATTATTTATTGACGACCACACAGACATTACAGAAAGATATAGGTATGCAATAAGGAAACATGTTAAAAATAAAAATATAAACAATAAGGAAACATGAGAGTGTGTGAAGTCCAACTAGGTTGCGGTGCTGAGAAACAAACACCACCACGACGACGCTGGTAAAACTTCATTGAAATTCTATATTATTTGTTAGCGACGAAATCTGGTGTCGAACATTGGGCTTAAAGTGTCGAACGCTAATGATATTGAAGTTGTAACGCATTGCACTTAATTGCATAGCAGACTGATTACAATATAATTTTATAAACAACGTGCAACAGAAAGGTGTTGTAAAAATGAAAAGACCCAATGCGTGTCCGATGTAGATCTTGTATGTGTTGTTACTAACTAATTATTAAGTTTAATGTCATGCAATTGTGAATTAAATATTTTTATAAGTGAAGTCATGCGCGTCAGGCGCGCATCAGCAAGCAGCGCAGTGATTATAAATGTATGTACACAGAGGTTACTAAACCACTATTTTTTTATATTTTTTTTTGAGAGAGATTGCTGATTGCCTCTACGGCATTTTCAGCTTCACCGGGCTTTTTTGGGGGCGGCAAGGAACGTAAAGGGTCCCTCGAGCCGTGTGAAACGAATCACCTTCGGAGGTTATCTAGAGGGAACGGCATCGCGCACTAGTGCGCGTCCCCGTGCCCTACTAGATTCTCCGAAGGGTTCGGATCGGATCGGGGAGCGGAGCAACCCGAGGGCGCCTCTAAAGGCACGGACCTCGGCTCGGGTTGACCGGGCCGTGGAGGAGGAGAGAAGCGCCCAGGTACATGTCTGTATCTGGTGTATCTACTAAACCACTAGGGCTGCGACTTGTTTATTTTGTTGTAACGTCGTCGGCGCAATAGAAATATGAAATAAAAAATTAAAGGTAATAGTTACCTATGTGTTAGTAATTCTGTATACATTTCTGTATTAATTATAACTTAAGTTAGAAACTCGGTCAAACGTCTGCGACGACGAGTGGCGACATCTGCCACAGATGCCGCAAACGACATTACTACGAGCTACCGCACGTGAACCAATAGATGGCGTCACCTGTTTTTTATAATAAGCCACCTTCGTAGTTATTTTGTAAGGGTCTTACAAATAAACAAAGAATAAGGTTCGAATAGTTATTGCGTGTTGTCTCTTTTACTCTAATTTGAAATGACATTTACATGACGGAAACAAAACACGGAATAACTATTCGGACCTTATTCTTTGTTTATTTGCAAGGCCCTAAAGCTTTGTCAAAAATTAGCCCGGGTGTGCGATCACCAACCCGCATTAGAGCAATATTTACTCGTCAAATTGTAGCGATGACTCCAATGATGGAGGCCTTTGCCCAGACGTGGGCTATATACCTCATCATCCCACTTTCACACACTGCAGGGCATAAGCCTTTTCCCTCGCACACACGGTTCCGCGCTTCTCTCATTTACCTTACTTATAAAAAATATCAATTGCCAAAATATTGCCGGTTTTTAAGCTAGCTATTTTAAACGTGCTCGTTTATTACGTTTAACTAAACATAATTGTTGTACAGTCACGCTTGTATGTCACAAAGCGTACTTGTTGTTTTCAAATAACGCGGAACGGGAATCAACCTACATTCGACGGCGTACGAACCACAATGCACAATCAACCCGAACAGAGAACCCAGTCCTGTTGTCCTGTCATTAGAGTTGACATTTGCAGCTATACCGACGTGATTCATGAACCGTTGATTGCTCTCATGTGCGTTTGTAATTACGACTGTGATTTAAGACGTTGTAAAACGTAATAACCAGCTGGTTTGTCGCAGCGCAACAGTGGAAATTTTGTGATAAAATAAAAATAAATAAAATCTCCTATATATAAAATTCTCTGTCACATGTAAGTTGCCATGCTTCTCCGAAACGGCTCGATTGATTTTTATGAATTTTTATATGTATATTCAGTAGGTCTGACCATCGGTCGTAATCAATTTTTTAGTGATAAGGGTGGTCCACCCCAATTTTTTGTTTAATTTTCCAATACACAATGTTCCTAGCTGTGAAACATGATTTGTTTGTTTTGTTGTCATAGGAACGATTTGATTGTATTATTCACATAGAAACTGTCAAGGCGATACGAAGTTCTCTGGGTCAGTTAGTAAAATATATTAGACAACATCACATACATTGTTCTGAATTGATCCAAAGGTAAGTAGGTAAAGCACTCGTTTTATGGAAATCAGAAACAACGACGGTACTACAACCAGCCAGACTCGACACAATATCGAAAAGTTCGTTTTCGACATTAACCCGACCGGGAATCGAACCCAGGATGTCAGAGTGGCGCCGCCCGTACGTACAAGCCACTCGGCCACTCGGCTCGTAAACGTTAGATGCCACCTTTGTCAGATCGAGCCGGAAATTGGCCTGGAGACCACTTTCGGAAACCCCATGTGGACCTCTAGGTGTGGGAGGACTCGGCTACGGAGGTCGTCAAATCTAAGTACACTTACAAATCTTCAGTAGAACAAAGTTTGACCGTCTGTTTTCTAGCTGATGCCATCCAGTAAGATTTCAATGAAACTCTATGTAATTTTATGGCGACAAAAACTGGTCACGAAGTTTTGTGTTGTTCTGATACTGTAGTACCGAACACTACCGTATATTATTATGTCTAGATACCTTTGAAATTTAAATATATACAAATATTGGTTTAATCTGCCTTTATTTTTCAATAAAAATATAAGAATGTAAATAATTAGCACTGCAGTTATGTATTAGCCAGTTATTAATGTTGCTTGGTTTTTTAACATTTAAAACTTTAAGCACAACTTTTAGTTAAGTTAAATTGCAAATTGTATACAACTACAAACATCCATTCAGTGATTGTCGTGCTAAATCTAAACAATTATAAAATACTACAAAAGCAATTACGTAAACGAAACTTTTCCATAAAACAAAACCGATAAGCAGCCGTCATCCTGAACTGTGCGTTATCTGTGATAATTAGAACGAGTCAGCTAAACGAAGGGACTGAAACGCGGTTAAACTATTTAAAGGAGACTTCTTGGCGGGAAAGTGAAGAGTCATGTCTGCGGTTTTGTTTTATTTTCTAAAAGTTGTGTTATATCGAATATTAATGTGAAATAGTGGTAGATTATTAACCGTTAAGTGTTCGTAAGTGCGCATGAGTGTTGGCAAATGTAACAAAACAGTGCAACTTAACTTTTCAAATTCTCTCAAGAAGTCCGCCCGAGGAATTAGTAAAGCCCCACATCTTTACTGAGATACTCGAGGGGTTGGGGGGTATATCATTTCTCACTTCTCATTTCTATTATCATCATCATCATCATACTGGAAGGAAATATTGTATATTTATGTATTACTTGTAAGAAAAATTACTTTGACACTGGCTAAATGTGCTAATCGCACGAAGCCATTAACTAAAGGAAATAAAAAAAACTATTTAATGGTAAGTACTAGCTGACCGGCGGACTTCGGACCGCTTTGACAGTTTAACGTTGATAGATTCCATGACAACGAAACAAACAAATCATTCTGCCGCTTAAGAACACCCGTATCCCACAATGGACCCATATAGCAGCGCTACCTACCGGGTCCAAGTGTAAATCTAAACCATTCTCGAATCCACTTGAGCACACACAGAAAATTTCATCCAAATCGGTCCAGCCGTTTAGAAGGAGTTCAATTACAAACACACGCACAGAAGATTTATATATGTTACGGCTAACAGCCGAAGTTACTACACCTAGTTTTAGCCGGCTGCACCTAGTTGTAGCCGGCTAAAACTAGGTGTAGCCGCACTTCGGCTGTTAGCCGTAACATATATAAATCTTCTGTGCGTGTGTTTGTAATTGAACTCCTTCTAAACGGCTGGACCGATTTGGCTATTAGTAACATATACAATCTGTCCGGTCACCGGTGTCGGAGCTTTAAATATCATATAATATGGTCAACTTTATTGATAAAGTACCCCTTAAATGTAGGTTTTCTCTAACCATAATGAAATGGCAGACTTTTAATTATTTATTTTACTGAAGAGTAGGTGTGCGTACAAGTTTGACCATATCTACTCTTCTAGAGGTCCTACGTTTACAAACGAGGTGCCATTAGAAAGCTAAAAAGCTAGGTAATAAACTGATGCTAAGAATGTTATCACAACAGTTCATAAAAATACAACATAATTTTTTTAATGAAAAAAAAAAGAACTAACGAACGAGTTTTTTTTGGTTATTATGTTTTAAAAAACAAATTAAGTCATTGAACTGCATTTTTTATAATTCAAATAAGTAGTACAAGGTATGTGCTAAAGGCAGACACTAAAATATTAGACCTAACTTAGATAGTTTAGGATTTATAACAGTTTGAACATGACCATTTAAATAGTTCAATTTTGTAAGAAATTAGAAATAAAAAGAAAAACTGGTAACTAATGATAATAACATTTTAATCATTCACATTAAGAATTTTCATTTTAATATTTTTTATCACAGCAACTGCTCAAAGTGATCTCCGTGGTACTGAAGACATGCAGTGGCTCCTAATGATACATGGCTGGTCGAGTGTCGTGTCATCTCCCTGTCTCTTCTTAAATCAATACCGACATCAATTATTTTCTGTTCCAACTCCTCTCATGTGTTTGGCACGTCTACGTACACTCTCTGCTTCATAGTACCCCACAAAAGAAATCGAGTGGCGTTAAGTCGGGTGAACGCGGTGGCCAAGCGATCGTTCCACCGCGTCCAATCCACGTGGTATATTGTTCGTTTAAAAATTTTCGGACATTTACTGCAAAGTGTGCCGGGGCACCGTCTAATTGTAATATCATACCAGCTCTGTAGGACAACGGTAAATCCAGTAGTGCGTCTTGGAACTGCGTTTGCAGGAATTCCAAAAATCTTGGGCCATTCAATGTCGCCGGTAAAATAAACGGTCCAATTAAAAGATCATCAATCATTCCAGCCCAAACATTCACAGAAAATTTATGCTGAAATGAACTTGGTCTCACAGCATGGGGATTTTCATGAAGCCACAGATGATCATTGCGGTGGTTCGTATATCCCGATCTAGTGAAAGTGGCTTCGTCAGTCCACAAAATTCTTTTTAAAAAATTTGGGTTGCGTCGCACTCTTCTAATAACCCACGAACAAAAAACTGACCTTGTCGCGAAATCCGGTTCTAGTATATCTTGTATCCTTCGGAAGTGATACGGATGTAATCCTTCCCTTTTAAGAACTCTCCACACTGACCATCTGGATAAATTCAGTTGATTAGCAATTCGTCTGACACTAAGTCTAGGATCTTGAGTAATCAAATTTAATATTTCTTTTTCCTCTTGGGGAGACACAAGACGAGCACGTTCATTGGCAGGTCTTCTGATACCATTTTCAGCTAGTCTCATGTGTATTCTTATAAAAGTCCGGGCATTCGGTGTAGGTCGATTGGGAAATCTTCTTATGTATTCTCTAACAGCAGCATTGGCATTTCCGTTGCACAATCCGTACACGAAATGGATATCGGCGAGGTGCTGACTTGAGTAGTAACCGTCTTCCATTGTAACTAACAAGAAATGTTCAACAACAAAATAAAAACGTAACAAAAGTTCAACAATAACAACAAAACTATGTGGTAGATTTTAAAACAGCAAGGAGTGTAATCACAACGCGGAGCGAGGGACGACTGACCATACGTAGTATCTCTACTTAGTTTGTGGACTGACCTGACAAGCCCGTAACGACTAACGTTGCAGCTGACATTCTTTTGTTTTTTTACCTGCTCCTGTCCCCGACCCACCGATAAGGAGTTTGCTATGTCGATGAAAGCCGCGCTTTTAAGAGGGTCATATTCAGACTGTTGTAAATCCTAAACTATCTAAGTTAGGTCTAATATTTTAGTGTCTGCCTTTAGCACATACCTTGTACTACTTATTTAAAACATAAAAAATGTAGTTCAATGACCTAATTTGTTTTTTAAAACATAATAACTAAAAAAAACTCGTTCTTTTGTTCTTTTTTTTTCATAAAAAAATGTATGTTGTATTTTTATGAACTGTTGTGATAACATTCTTAGCATCAATTCATTACCTAGCTTTTTAGCTTTCTAATGATACCTTGTTTGTAAACGTAGAACCTCTAGAAGAGTAGATATGGTCAAACTTGTACGCACACCTACACTTCGGTAAAATAAATAATTAAAAGTCTGCCATTTCCTTATGGTTAGAGAAAACCTACATATAAGGGGTGCTTTATCAATAAAATTGACCATATTTTATGATATTTAAAGCTCCGACACCGGTGACCGGACAGATTGTATATAAAGATAACTAAAGCAAAAATAAGGAGACTGCCGAAGGTAGCATTTCAATTAGCGTAGCATTGCAAGGTTTTGCATGTCTACATGGCAGAATATGTGAAACTATAAAAATATGACCAACTTGTTATACCAACCATATTCTTAGCAAATAAAAAATATTCTATTCTAAGCTCCACACAAACGCGCTTTAGCAACGCATACATGGACAACTTCTCACGGACGCGGAATCTCGCGAGAGCCGCGCTCGGGCTGTCCCGAGCTGTTCCGAGATCCGTGTCCGTGCAACATAGACCATGTGTGCGGTGCTCGAGCGCATTATGTATGCCGCTAAAAAGCAGTCAAAAATCAGAACGCAGCGAAAAAATTCAGTGTTTACGTCAGCCTTCCCGGTAACATAATGGCCAGTGCAGCCGCCCGGATTGCGGAAGACCTAGGTTCGATTCCTACCTGGGTCAGGTAGGCATTTAATTTTTTCCCTGTATTTTATAAATATAATATTAACTTTTTTTTTAAAAATGCTCTTATGATATTCATACCCTCGCTTGAATGGCCTTCTCCGGCCAAAGCCAATGTTGCTTCCTCTCGATCTGGTAGGAGATGTCCTTGTACGGGATTAGCACTCCGAAGTTCTGGCGGAACACCGGCCGCCATGACTCGAAGTCGATCACCCCGACACCTGGAACATAGACAGCGCAATATGAGGCTAACGTCATGTTGGTCGAGTGCTCTCCGGGGTCACCGCTTCACTGTCTCGAAAATTCCATCGCGTACAAAGTAATTTGTTGTTTCTCTGTCGCACTTTCAAAAAATTTAATAGACTATCAGCTCACGTTTTACCTCCTTCCTATGGCGTGGGGTCCTTCAAACGAGGCGTTGTGGGACATGTACCTGGGCGCTTCTCTCCTCCACCACGGCCCGGTCAACCCGAGCCGAGGTCAGAGCCTTTAGAGGCGCCCTTGGGTTGTCCCGCTCCCCGATCCGATTCGAACCCTTCGGAGAATCTAGTAGGGCACGGAGACGCGCACTAGTGCGCGATGCCGTTCCCTCTAGAAAACCTCCGAAGGTGATTCGTTTCACACGGCTTGAGGGACCCTTTACGTTCCTCGCCGCCCCCAAACAAGCCCGGTGAAGCTGAAAGAGCCGTCAGAGGCAATCAGCAATCTCTCTCCAAAAAAAAAGCGATGTACGTCGATGGCGCAGTGGTTAACGCGCCCGGTCTGCGAGTGCTGACGTAAAGCCACTTTCGCAAAGGCCGGTCATCGGATGGGTGACCAAAAAGTTATCATCTAGAACTCCTCCGAGCTTCGGAAAGCCGTTGGTCCCGGCTGCATTAGCAGTCGTTAACAACCACCAACCCGCACTGGACCCGCGTGGTGGTTTAAGGCCCGTTCGCCTTATCCATCCATAGGAAAGGCTCGTGTCCCAGCAGTGGGGACATAAAATGAGATGATGATGAACAAGCGTGGTGATTACGATCGATCAATGAAAGGAGAATTACGTATTATTATTTGGTAGGTACTTGGTTTACAATACATTACGACAATGTCATGATTTTAATGACCGCCCAGCTGTGGGCTAGTACATAAGCAACAACCACTGCGGGTAGGCGGTGAGGACGGCTACTGACAGGATTCTGTCATCCTGCGCTACTAGCTTTCCTCGCATCTAGACTTCTGCGCACTGCTGCTTGCTGCTTAATATCAGACAGAGCAGAGCAAAATTCAAAATTCAAAATCATTTATTCAGTTTAGGCTACAAATAGCTCTTATGAATGTCATCATGCCATCGGTTCGTAAGTCTACTCTGGGCGGGAGATCTTGTACCGAGAAGAACCGGCAAGAAACTCAGCAAGTGTCCAGCTCTTTTCTCCCTTACAGCGTCAAAAAAATTGGAAAATGTCCTGTCATAAAAGGACACTTTCCATCACAAATAAAACACAAAAAATAAAGAACAATCACAACATGTGAAAAAAAAACACAAAGAAGAGAATTTTTTTTTTAAATATTTAAGTTTGCAAAAACATCATTTACCAGTTTAATTTTTTACAATGTCATACAGTACTAGTAAAAGTCAAACATGTCGAAGAAAAAAAAAACAAAGTGAAACTATAGTTATTAATAATAAAAAAAGACAACTAAACTTCTATAAAAATGAATCACATCTGATTTTTACTAGTAACCTCAATAACCGTTTCGCTGTTTGCTAACGGGTGTTCGGAATCGCGCATTTAATAACCAACACGAAAACATTTAACAAAACTCTGTTTCAATCAAATCTAATTGTTTGTTTAGACGTCAGTTAGGTGCTTTAGCAGTGCAGCTGAAATATCGTGTTTTACACACGGTTCTGCAAACAATAACAATTGTATGAGCAATGTCAGTGCATGCTACGCGCTGAAAACAACGTGTATGAACCTATCTGCTGACTTGCAGGGGGGTAACCACGAGCTCATATAGCAGTATTATTGCAGTTGTGATAACGAGACGCGTGTAGCGGCGAATATATTCGCGTCTCTTTTCCACAACTGCAATAAGACTGTTATAAAAGCTCATAGTCAGGGCACAGGTTGCTGAATATAATACATATAGGTACATACCGCGATTGAGCATCGCTCACATAGACAAGAATCTCGGGACAGCTCGGGACACTCCGAGCGCAGTTGTTGCGAGATTCTGTGTCCACGAGAGGTTGTCTATGTGTGCGTTGAAATTCAAAATACAAAATTATTTTTTTGAAATTCAAAATGAACCTTTACAAGTGTTTTTTTAACGTCAATTCAAAGCCATGACTTCCCTACGGTGACCCTACGGTGGAGACCGAGTACCGAGAAGAAGCCGCAAGAAACTCGGCAAGGGCTGTTTCTTTTTCCTGTATTGTTACAATACAAGTTAATTTAAAAAAAGCCAATAATTATGTATATCACCTGTTTTTTTAGAAGCCTGAAAGTTGGGACGGAAAGTATTAAAACTATGAAGGTCACAAATTTTAACAAATGTATTATGAAATTTTTTGACATACATAATATTTTCAAAGATATATTGTGAATATTGTGATGCAACAGTTAAAATTTTTATTTCCTTAAATAACTCTGTGATTCCCTAGTCTTATGGTTGTGCCTATATTACGCGGACTGCTCTCTTCTGTAAAATAAAAACATTCTCCATATTAGCAGCGGATTTCCACAACAACAAGCCATATGTATGACATAACGCTGTGAAAATAACTAAAATAAACTACTCTTGCCGTCTCAATCTCTCTCGTCCGTTGTTCGAGTGCGATTGTATGAAGCTTACCATCTGCAGTCTCCTTATTTTGTGGTTTGGTACACAGCATAACTTGACTCTTGACTACCGATACTTTAAAACTTGACTATCGATACTTTTGAAACGTGACTATCGATACTTTTAAAACATGACTATCGATACTTTTAAAATTTGAGTATCGATACTTTTAAAACTTGATTAACGATACTTTTGAAACTAGACTATCGATACTTTTGAAACTTGACTATCGATACTTTTAAAACTTGACTATCGATACTTTTAAAATTTGAGTATCGATACTTTTAAAACTTGATTAACGATACTTTTGAAACTAGACTATCGATACTTTTGAAACTTGACTATCGATACTTTTAAAACCAATTTTTTGAGGAGAGAATTTGCTGATCGCCCCAAGTGGCATTTTCAGAGCGTCACTAGACTTTTTCGTTGATTAATTGTTATATTTTTATGCGTATAACTAAAGGACTGGACTGGGTGCCTAGTGCGAGTTCCATTCACCATTCGATCACGTTAACGAAAACAAGAATTTGTATATCTGAATTTTAACTCTTCTCGCATGCCGCCAGGAGGCGCGCTGCTTCAATACCATCCTAATTTTCCTTTTTGTAAACGTAATCGAATGAATACGGATAGTAGATAATATTCATAATAGGACACCTTGGTTGCATCTTGTAGTATGTTGTAGACCGTTGTGTAGATGAAGTAGTAGTAGTATTAAGTAGTAGTAGTAGTAGTAGTAGTAGTAGTAGTAGTAGTAGTAGCAGTATTATTGGTTGCATGTAGTTTGTCATTATAGATCTTGATTTTGTTTTTCAGCGAAACGAATATTTTGTAGGGTTGTAGGGATGTCTATTCATCAAAAAAAAAATGTTCTTGATTCAGAGAAGCTTCGAAGTTAAAATAAATGCGGATACCTGTCAACCATTTTGATGATATAATAGCAAAAAACTATGATCTACATAGTAATTATAAGCCATTAGCATATATGCGGGCTTTACCAGTTAAGCACCGGCGTCCTTATCGACAGAAAAACTATCAATAAATCGCCTCGGACTCAACAATTAGATCAGCGCGCGCTCGCAAGGCCACTGCTATGGAATCTTTTGTTCGTCATGTGGGATGAGTACATATAGGGGTCATTTGTAACGCCCATGACCCTGATCTTGTGAACAAAGAATCGATGAGCCTTTGTGGGCTAGTGGTTAAGACCACCGGTCTCAGACCCAGTGGTCCCTGGTTCGTTTTCCAGCAGTTTGTGTACTCGGTTTGGTTGGTGGTACGGCTTGTTTGTCCGCCTTGCTAGCTACCATCATCTAATCTAAATATGTCGCCATGACATCAATGTTTGTAGCATTGTTGTGTTCCGGTAGCTAGAGATAAGATAGTCAGTGCCTCATTAGTTGAGGATCCCGGGTGAAGTGCGCTTCCACCATTGGCCTTATCATCACTTAACATCAGGTGAGATTAAGGAACTGTTCTTACCAGAAAGATGTTAAAAAAAATATCAGCGGGCATTCGCAAGGCCACTGCGATGAAATCTTTTGAGCGCGATGTGGGATGTTTACTCATGGGGGTAATTCGTAACTCCCATGACCCTGTTCTTGTGGACAACGAATCCTTTGTCTGGTGAGTAAGTTCGATGGCGCAGTGGTTAACGCGCCCGATCTGCGATTGCTAAGGTAAAGCGTCTTTCGCAAAGGCCGGTCATCAGGTGGGTCACAAACAGTTATCATCTCGAGCCATGCTTCGGAAGGCACGTAAAGTCGTTGGTACCGCGACCGTAGCAGTCGTTAACAAGCACCAATAGCTCCTCTCATGGTGGTTTATCGCACGATCTTTCTATCCATTCATAGTGAAGGCTTGTGCTTCAGCAGTGAGGATATAAAATGAGCTGGTCATTTGATGTGATGGGGATGTGAGTAAGTAACCTGAAATTAAAATTTGCACCTGTTCAAGGCAAGAGTGAGCATTTTCTTAGCAAGTACCTACTCGCTGCATCCTAGGACGCAATATCGCGGAACCAACAGTGGTTAATACCGCGGAAATTGGTAGTGACCAATTTTACAGGAGAGTGAAACAACCTGTTATATTCTTTATACAGGTTTTTTTTCTGATGAAACTATAATATATTTAAAGATTAAGGTACTTTAGCACACGGGACGCCGCAAGCTCTCCAAAAAAAAGAAAGGGGCGACTCCAATGGCTATTTAGAACAATTTAGAAACTACGCGCGAAATCTCAATTTTGTTTTTTTTTTGTAGTTACGCGTTATTAGCAACTGTTGGTTACGCAGTATTGCAGTTTCAATGACGATAGGTGAGATAGCGGTGAAATACCTATTGTAGTGGCACCAGTGTACGACACAGTGACCCAGCGTTTGACACAGTGTTTGTCGCTAAAAATATGGAATTTAAATGAGACTTTACTCGATGACTGCTAAGAAGCAGGTAGTGGCATTGTTGCTAAAGTAAAAAAATCGTTGCCGACCCCTGTTTTTAATGATTAAAGGAAATAATGACGATCACTAGTTCTTCTCGTACTCTACTTGACTTGAATGAATCAAAAATTATATTTGAAAAAAGATGCAGCGCCGAACAGAAACAAGTAAAAAGACAGAAGAAGGCCTTTGACCTTTTTGACCTTTTTAT
Source organism: Eudonia truncicolella (assembly GCA_949315975.1). NCBI lineage: Eukaryota > Metazoa > Arthropoda > Insecta > Lepidoptera > Crambidae > Eudonia > Eudonia truncicolella. The sequence goes on along the minus strand of OX438848.1, from coordinate 721,208 downwards.
TTTTCACCAGTGCCTAAACAAACTCAAACCATTTTACAATACAGACACAAACAAAAATTTTCTCGAGGCGTGCGAGTATAATATTTACGCTATTTTAATTTCTCTTGCTGGACTGGGACGTGAAAAAAATTTATCAGCTGCTTAACTTCCAAAATATCACATTTTTTTATATTCGTTACGGGTAAGCACTTTGGCCTTGGATTGGAAGATACTATGTAAGTCAGCCTCCAACCAGGTCGACCGACGATCTGGAGCCCGACCGCCTAACCGATCGCTTTGGCTACGTGTATAGTTTATGACGTCATCTTGTCATTTCGTACCGCCTATGAAAGCAATATCGAAAGCTATAGCCTATAGCCTATAGGAATTACTTTTGTAATGCCTATTTAAATGATTAAACTGTCTAAGTTAAAATAATGTCAGTCTTAATACTACAAAATCTAATGAATACTAAATAAATACTACGTAATCTAATGTTAGATGATTCTATTTTTGTTATTTTTTGCAACATACATTACATGACGGTCTTAATGCCTGAGGCATTCTCTACCATGGAGTGGTGCAGAGATAACATTTTTATTGTTAAATACGTAAACTGTACTACATAAACATACGTAAAATACATTATTTAATAGGACGTTACTGAGATGATTTCGCCATGATTTTGTCAAACAGAAGCTCGCCGACATTCTTTTTATCTACAAGTAAGTTGGAATCCGTATGCTAAACACGAAGTTCTTTTAAAATGATGAAATGTATGAAATGACCTCTGTCGATTACCATTGTCCAGCCACGCTATTTATGGCATTCTATCAAATTTTAAACAATCCTATGCCTATAGCCATATAGCCTAGCTTTCGATATTGCTTTCATAGGCGGTACGAAATGACAAGATGACATCCCCTCGATAGTAGATTGTCGTTTGCGCCTCATCTTAAAATGGTCCGTAACAGGGCCGCGTTTTCATTAGGTCGGCTATTCCACCTTATAGGCAGGCGGAGTAAAATGTCTCTTAGACATAAGACGACGATTTACAAAGCTTGCATTCGCCCCGTCATGACTTACGCTAGTGTAGTTTTCGCGCATACTGCGCCCTCCTATTGGTATCCCTTATAGTCTGAGGCAAACAGCAATCTCTCTCAAAAAAAAAAAAAGATGACGTCATAAACTATACACGTAGCCAAAGCAATCGGTTAGGCGGTCGGGGGGCTGGTGAAGGTCGCGGGTAGCCGCCGGATGCGAGCAGCACAAAACCGGTCGTTGTGGAGATCCTTTGGCTTTGTCTTCGTCTTCTCACTGAGATAATGAAAAGGACACTCACCGCTAAACTCCGGGTCAGGTATGCTCTGGTCCATGATGGTCCTGAACGCATCCCAATGCTTCTCCAGGCTGCCTTCCTGCGGAACCCCCCCGTTCCTGAACTCCAGCTTCCCATTGCTCTCGTATTTCAGCAGCGCCGGGAACAGCCCTGGGTCGTAGAGTATCGCGATCTAGAGATAGTTGTAATATTAGGTTAATAAATAGGTATTAGGTGCATGGTGGCGCAGACGTTACCGCGGTTGTTATGCGATTGCTGAAGTTATCTTCGTCTTTAAGTTTTTGCGAAGGCCAAAAAGGGCAAGAGGCGCTTTCGGTGCCTTTTTTGAAAATGTCATGTCATAGAGGGTATTTTTATGCATTTATTATTTATTTATATGCATTTTTTTTTAATTTTTTTTTTTTTAAATATTCCCTGTCCCCCCACGTGGGTCAGTGTCGGAGACCTTATCTACACTTATTCTATTAATCTATTTCCTATGCTATTCTATATAATTTTGCTAGAGACTTTTCCATTTTTATTACACTCTAGGTGCCCTATTCTTTCTTATTCTATTTATAGCTTATTTCTATACATTTTTCTTGCATTTATTTCCATTGTTATCGCATTTATTATTAATTAATTCATTATTATTTAGACTACATCACATACATTGTTATGATCCCAATGTGCTAAAGCACTCGTTTCATGGAAATCAGAAACAACAACGGTACCACAACCACCCAGACCCGACATAATATCGAAAAGTTCGTTTTCGACATTGACCCGACCGGGAATCGAACACGGGACCTCAGAGTTAGCGCCGCCTAAAGTCCGGCGTGCAAGTACAAGTAAGTACGGAGGAGGTATTTCATATGATATCTCAGCCCTATGCCGTAACAATTCCAAAATATGAGCGATTTTAAACAGGATATTTTTGTATGATCCGAATTCGAAAATCCGAAAAATGAGCAATAGCGAAAAATTTGCAATGGAGTCTAGGAGCCGATTTTGAAAAAAAATAAAATACGTACCTACTTAGATTAAAGAAAAATATTTATTTAATCTGTCCGGGAATCGAACCTGTTTTTTTTTTTAAATATTCTATATTATTTCACCAGCCAATAGTGTCGCTTATAAGAACCAAATTCTCTGAAGTAATGTCAAACGTGAAATTAAAGGAAAAGGCAAATTTTTAACTTTTTATTCTTTTTGTACATGTATGTTGTATGTTTAATTGTGTGTTTTGTTATGTGACTCATATCAATGTCTTTTCTTCTTCTTCTTCTTTCATATTTAGATAAGATGGTGGTAGCTAGCCAGGCGGACAAACAAGCCCTACCACCAACCAGACCGAGAACAAAAACATGTTCTCCCCGCCGGGAATCGAACCCGGGACCTCTGGGTCTAAACCGGTGGTCTTATCCACTAGTCCACAGAGGCGGTTTAAATGTAACTCTGTTAATGGTAAAAATGAATAAACAACAGTAACCTCTTCCCCTCGGAAGCTGTCTCCCGCGTTCTGAATGATCCCGAACCTCTGGAGGTCGTTGAACGGGATCCTCTTGGACTTGCACTGCATAGTAGGGACGTTCCAGTATACGCGGAAGGGTTTGTGCTGCTCATTCCGCTGTGAGTCCTTAGGTACCTCGATGACGTAGTAACTGGAAACAGCATAGATTTATAGAACTATTAATTCATTTATTTATTGCAGATTTTTTTTTCATCAACTAATGAATAACATTTTTGTAGTACATTATTTTCATATATACCTATCCGTTTGGTCAGCGTACGACGATGAAGCAGCTAAGCAGTGCTAGTATAATCAATTTTATTATATTTTCTTTTAATTTATTTTTTAGAAATTTTACAAAAATATTTGACTTTACATTCTGCCAAACTGTAGTACAGTTTGTTGGCAGCGTTCTCGTGTATGTATGAAGGTAATAATGAAAGTGGACGAAGCGAAACAAGTATGTAAGGATCGTAGCCAGTGGAAAGAAGTGGTCTCTGCCTACCCCTACGGGAAAGAGGCGTGATTATATGTATGTATGTATGTATGTTCTCGTGTAAACACGTTAACCACATACTAACTAAGATAAAATAGATATGACACCACTTACTCTTCCCAAAATATGGCATGGCATACGATTTTCAAAACAATTTGAGTGTAATTTCTATAATAAGTTAATCAAAATTAATTTTCATATTTAATCCTTTTTATCGAAATTTCCAAATGATTCATTAACAATAGAGGCGATCTAGCGCTCGGCGGCTGCTGCCGCGGCACGCTTAATTCGCTCGCTTCGCTCGCTCCGTTCGCTCGCCTTCGCCTTAATGGTCACTGTTCTAACCTAACCTATACCCAGATGATTTAACTGGTGACAATTTGAGCAAATATTTTTTTGGAATATAATATTTTCCAAAACAAAACATTTGCTATACTTATTCACATCAAATGTCTTAATAAAACTTGACTAAGTAAAACTATGCCAAATGATAATTGGACCAAATGAATTATGTGCGAAATGTACAGTTGCTTAAGGTTCATTTGAAATAAGAAACTTAGGCGAAAAGTTTTTTGGGAAGTGAAATTTGACGAAAAATAATTTGACCACAGAGAGGGATACCGTTTTATTATACCTAGGTAGTACGTTTGCGCAAGGTTAGGATTTATTTTCAATGTAAACAAAATGTGAATTAAACGTATTGATATATGTATATGCGAAATACATATATATGCTGAAAATAAAATATTTTATAGTTTTAATCTAAGACGAATGTTACATGTTCATTATGCGTTTAAATTTAATTATAATTTAAATTTAAATATATTTAATTAAGTATCTTTTTAATTTAATTTAATTTAAATAAAAAATACATTCAAAAAGTTTTGATTGTTTTCTACAAATCATTCATTTTACAGCAAACCCTCTCCAAAAAGAAAACACTATTGTAGTCGTTTTAAAAAAAACATGATCGAGAATTCCAGACCCAGTCAAATCCACGTTAAAGTAAAAAAAAACTTTATATTCGTATAAAAAGAACGATAACTTAGTATATTGGTATTCAAATGATATACAAAGTTAATCTTTTTTTTTTATTATGGAATCAAAAAACACGTCGTCTCTGCAATTTATGGGGCACAGTCCTACGCGAAACTAGTTTTTGTTTAAGCGCACATTCTTATTCGCGTTTCCGCTATCATTTATCTATCAAATCGTTATAATAACTCAAAATAAGGAAACCCACAGAAGGTAAGCTTCATACAAACGCTTTTTCTTTTGAGAGTTTGCTGATTGCCTCAAATGCCATTTTCAGCTTCACCGGGCTTTTTTGGGGGCGGCGAGAAACTTAAACCCAAAGGGCTTAACAAGCCGTGTGAAACGAATCACCTTCGGAGGTTTTCTAGAGGGAACGGCATCACGCACTAGTGCGTGTTCCCGTGCCCTACTAGATTCTCCGAGGGGTTTGCGGATCGGATCGTGTACATACAAACGCGCTCGAGCAACGCACACATAGACCACATAACCGCCTGGTGTTCTAGTGATTAAGACCACCGGTCTTAGACTCAGAGGTCCCGGGTTAGATTCCCAGTAGGGCTTGTTTGTCCGCCTGGCTATAGCTAGCACCTTATCTACATATGCCATACGCCATAACATCAATGTTTAATGTTTTGTATAAGTTACGTAAACTATTATTTAACTATGTGGAAACCATTGTACAATACCTGTAAATTAAAGAATTTCTATTTCTATTTCTAATGTCTGTACGAGTAGCTGTTGTGTCCCGACAGCTTGGGATGAGATAGCCAGTGCCTCATAAGCCGGGGATCCCGGGTGGAGTGCGCTGCCACCGGCCTTATCATCACTTGACATCAGGTGAGATGGAGGAAACAATTCTCAGAACGGTTAGGAACAGCCCAAGCGCCGAGGCTTGCGAGATTCCGTGCCCGCGAGAGGTTGTCTATGTATGTGTTGCTCGAGCGCGTTTGTATGAAGCTACCTTCTGCGGGTCAGCTTATTGTATGGTTATAATCTGGTTTTGTGTAAGTACCTCCTTGTATTCTTTGGGCATGCCAATCAGTCATCATTTCATAGCAAAAAATAAACCTTTTTTTTTTTTAAAGAGTTATTAAATGAGGTTTCGGTTGAGGAAATAAAAAAGTTACTAGTGGTCGCGTAGTTAACACAATGTGTAATGTTTATAATGTAACACCATAATTATACATACATTTTATATTTCGGGACTCCTCCATATAAACTTTAACTGCTTAAATCTCCCAATCGTCCGCTTCACGTATTATAATTATAGTATAGTTATGGTATAGTAGTATAGTATTAATATTATATTCATTATAGATATACAAAACTGTCAAATAGGTAGTTAAGCGCTAGATTTAAGTCATGTTTGTAAAGAGAAATAAAAAACTAGGTATCTATATTTAATGAATTAATTATTATTCTTAAAGTTTAATCTTAATGGAAATGAAAGTATATACAAGAACTTTACGGTGCGATCTGGCTAGGAAAGGGATGGGAATGTCTCCTGTGATCGATCGGTATATCGGAAGCTACTTACTATATTCTTATTTCTTACGCTTTTGCACAATTTTAATAGTCCTCCAATCGTAGTTTTCTTAGTTTTTATGTTGTTAGCCTTGGTAGCTAAATGGCAAAGCACCCGGCCCGATCCCAATTACAATTCCTAGGATGGGCAACGTGATTATTCGACGCATAACTCGGGTTTGTGATCACCATCCCGCATTTGGCAAGCGTAGTGATTGAGCCATTACCCGTATTTTGTAGGGATAACTTGATTTCAACGGGTGAAGTCCTTTGCCCAGCATTGGGACAGTTATAGGCTATTTACTTTACTTTAGGAAACAAAAGAAAGAATACCGAGCGTGTTTACCAGCGCCGTTATCTCCTCATACAACTCACCTCCTCTTTTGGTTTTGAGAGAGTTGCTGATGGTCTGTGGCGGCTTTTCACCGTCACCGGACTCTATTAAAGGGGGGCGAGAAACTTAAAGGGTTCCTCAAGTCGTGTGAAACGAAACATCGTCAGAGGTTTTCTAGAGGGAATGGCATTACGCACTGCTGTGCCTGTCCCCGTTCTCTACTAGATATATACTCCGAGGGGTTAGGATCGAATCGGGAACCACACCTCCTCGTTTTCATAACGTGATCGAATAGTATAAATGGCTAGCACTATAGGCACTTGCTAAAGGTTTATTTGACTAATGAACTTTGGACCCGAATGCAAAGTTTAATAATTAGTCTGATGCACCGCGTCAGCATTATTCGGTTGACATTGAAAAGTTTTGTCGTGCGAGGCGTTTACTCAATGAAGTGTTTCGACAACAAATATGTAAACATTGCAGTATTATGTTTGGTATGTTTAATATACTAAATAAAAAAAAACAGGCCAAGTGCGTGGCGGGCCACGCGCAGTGTTGGGTTCCGTAGCTTATCTCAATAATGCGGACTGTGAGAAGAGGGCTTTTATGAACATTTATTTAACGATGGCTCATATACTTAAATGTGCATACTACCGGTTTCACATACCTGACAACGTTATTTAAGTAGTTTCCAATGAGGAATTTGTACTGCGCCAAGTACATTTTATAAGTTGGTCGACTGCACTATAGAAATTGCTATGCTACACTATTTTTTTTTTTTTTTTTTATATACTTAGCACGGCAAATGACTCCACACCACCTGATGTTAAGTGGAAATGGAGTCCAGACGCGATGACAACTGGTGCAGCGTGAAAACAACGCAGCATCAGTCAACCTCACTCTGCCGGCCCACAAGGTGCCTCTTCACGCCTCGTTTGAAGGACCCCATATCATAGGAAAGAGGGAAAACATGTGCTGGTAGACTATTCCATCTTTTGGAGGTGCGACAAAGAAACGAGTCACCAAATTTCTTTGTGCACGATGGGATATGTGTGACAGTGAAGCGGTGACACCGGAGAGCAGCACGTGTACTCCTATGGAGGAAGGGAGAAGGTGGGATAAGGTCAAAGAGTTCTTCAGAGCACTCGCCGTGATATAAGCGATAGAAGACGCTGAGTGACGCTATATCTCTACGCAATTGCAGGTGTTCGAGAGTATTAGTTACCTCTGCATTGCCGATAATACGTACAGCGCGACGCTGCAATCCGTCTAAGGCATCGAGAAGATTCTTTGCGGAACCGTCCCAGATGTGCGAGCAATACTCCACGCAAGACCGTACCTGTGTCTTGTACAAAAGACACAACTGGTCAGGCGTAAAGAATCGCCGCACTCTGTTCAGGACACCGAGTTTTCGTGAGGCTGTTTTGATCACGGCTTCGATATAGTCCTTTTGATTCAGATCGCAGCGAATCGTCATACCGAGCATGTTGATATTGTTCAAGTTCTATGGGGTAAACAAGGAAAAAAAATGACATCCCCACTTCAAATTGCCAAATTACAGCTTTCTAGTACTAAGAGTCAATGAGCTAGGCTGGGGACAGACAGACAGACAGACGGACATGGCAAAACTAATATAAAATGAGAAGTCGGTTAGATGTTTCTGTAAATGACATGTAGATATTCCATATTGACATTTAAATTCGTATTTACTTTGTTTTATAATTTTAATTTTAATTATTTTATTCTTTCAAATTCCCATGGACTAATGACCTTACAGTTTTGAATTATTGTGATTGTGCTTATAATTATTTGACCTTTTGTTAATGTATCATAATTTGTATTGTTCTCTTAATCTATATACATATAATGACTTGTCCTGACTGACTGACTCATCATCACCGAGCCTAAACCGTTGAAGCTAATTAGATAAAATTTGGACTGTAGGTTAATTGAGTGACGTAACCAGCCACTAAGAACGAATTTTACGGAAATCACACCCAAAGGGGATCAAATAGGGGGTGAAAGTTTGTATGAAAGTCCGTTAGTTTTGTAGTTAAATACATGAAAATTTATTTATTTATTTATTTATTTATTTATTTATTTATTTGAATTAGGTACGCAGACAGATTACAGCCAATTACACAGCCATGAGAATTTAACAATATATAGAGACTAGACTGTAATCCATAAATTGCATACACAGCATGATTCGTGTACTACCAAGCTACGTTAAAATAAAACAATTATAAAAAGCAATAATAATTACAAAAAATAAAACAGATAAAAAAGTCCATTAAAATAATAAAATTAAATAAATTAACATTCAAAATAAATACCTAAAAATATAATCAATCAAAATAATTAAGTAAAACAAATACCAAAATAATCAATTGAAATTTTTTAAATAATTAATATTCAAATAATTAAATGCAATAAAATTGATCAAAAATAGGCCACTAAGCAGAGTCAATTTGAAAGCCTTGATCATATGCCAACTTAGGAACAACACTATCTGCAGGAGTTGAGGATACCCCTGAGATAAAGATATCTGATACAGACTTCTTATATTGGGGGAAACTGGAGTTGAATACATCTATGCATCTACCAGCACGAATCACATCGTTGTATGTCCGGCACATTCTCACTATGGGGTTGTAAAAGGAGGTATTGTTTTTATACACTTGTATTGTGAACGTGTTTGGGTGACGCGATTTATACCGGGTGTTCAAGTTGAGCGAAGAGAGCAAATTGGTATTTGGGTTCTTGAAAAAAGTTAAAGAAGGACGTGTCTCAGGAATTTTGTTTATTTTTCTTTAAATGAGTAAAAAAGGGAAAAACGTTTTTATTTGGGAAATCGTTATTTTTAAAGTAATAACTATCAAAATTAATATTTTAATCGATCTTTTGATTTTTCAACAAAAATAAAGAATGACGTGTTTTAGCATTTTTCGAAAAACCTCCCCCCTAGAGAGGTAAAATAGGGGTGGAAAGTTTGTATGGAAATCTGTCATTTTAAAAGTTAAATCCTTCAGTATTTGTACTGGTTAGACATTATCCTTACACATACTTTTATAAGTTTGGCTTTTATTTAAAACAATTACAAGGCGTGTAGTCCATGTGAGCAAAGCCGCGAGCAAAAGCTAATTATTTTATATAAGTGTGACTCCTTAATATCAATACAATTAGACCTAATGACTTACCTGTAAATCACGAATAAACTATTTGAATTTGAATTTGACTTGAACATTTTCTCAGGTAGGTACTAGATTTTCGCCTAAAAATACTTAGGTTATTTTTAATTTTTTTTTTGCATGATGCCGTTTAAAAAAGGTACAGTTAGTAGGTTAGTAGTTGCAATTTAAAATAAAAGTGGTTTATTTTAATTTTTTTCTTTTAAAACATTATCCATGCTTTGATTACCCCTAATTCTCAGAGCAGTTATCTAAAAACTGTTTTAAAATTATTTAATTTTTAAATGTGCACTCAGGTCGTTAACTAAACTAACTAACTATTAATTTTAAATTTTTGTTTCCGCGTACCTAACATTAAAAAAAGTGTTTCTAAGGTAATAATTACGTTCAAACCACCACGTGGAAACGTGTCTAAACACACGTAACGTTTACATGAACACTGGTGTTACACCATATCGATGGAAATAATCACGTAACATTTAATCGACCTACAAATTAGGTTATATTTCCGACAGTATGCACCATGTTTGCTATGTTTGTATGTTTACCTTGCACGGCGCATCGATTGGAGGAACTAGGTCGCGGGAGTTAGGGCTACCACTTCCTACCTACGTCATCATTAATGGAACTTATGACGTCATCGATTAATGATGTATGAGGAGCTGGATAAGCGAGCAGTATGATTGGTCTGACGTGAAAATAATGTTTCAGCTGCCTATAACTCCTCGTGCATGTCGTAAAAGCCCTTGAGGGTTTGTTGACGCTCGCACTTGAAGCGATCGGCTAGCAACTAACGGGAAGTTTACTCAAAATGGGGGATGTTGATGCCCTGTCTACACTTTTTGGATGAAGGACGTGAGAGTATGTATTTATGTAGAAGCTGGATAAGCAATCTGCGATTGCTTAAGTTTATTGACTTTCGCAAAGGTCGTTCTTCGGATGGGTGACCAAAAATTTATCATCTTGAGTTCCTCCGTGCTTCGGAAGGCACGTAAAGCCGTTGGTCCCGGCTGCATTAGCAGTTTCATTCATAAGAGCTCAATTAATGTAGCCAAAACTGGTTAAACATTGTTTCCCTTAAAAATAAACAGAGAGTAATATCTGAACAGGTTTTCCGTGTTTTGTTCCTGTTATGTAAACTTCATTTCAAATTAGAGTTAAAGAGACAAAACATGGAATAACTATTCGAAGCTTATTCTCCGTTAATTTATTGGATGAAGTTATTGTTTTTGTCACAGCCCTGGAGCCTGAAGATAAATTGAGTTTGAGTCTTGATAACTAGTTTTAGTCGCTTGAGCAAACAATTTAGCGGTCCCTTTGATAGAGTCTCAGCGCTACAACGAGTTGATGGAAACTAAATAGTTAAGTTGTAATATTGTATTATTTTTGAAACTGTAGTTTACAATTACAACGCGGTCCTTATGGACTCCCATAACTCTAAGATAAATATCTTTTATATTTTTTTCACTTAGACATTGTCATTTTAGGAAAATTACGAAACACACTTTTTCCGATCCGGGAATTGAACCCAATACTTCCGGACATCGTCACGTGACTTGGGGCCCGCCCCCCGACCGCCTAACCGATCGCTTTGGCTACGTGTATAGTTTATGACGTCATCTTGTCATTTCGTACCGCCTATGGAAGCAATATCGAAAGCTATTGGCTATAGCTATAGATATATGCATTTACCTATTAGCTAGATGACAAGATGACGTCATATACTTTACACGTAGCCAAAGCAATCGGTTAGGCGGTCGGGCCCCCGACCGCCTAACTCGATTGCTTTGGCTATAGCTATAGTTTATGACGTCATCTTGTCATTTGGTACCGCTAATGAAAGTAATATCGAAAGCTATAGCTATATAAGCCTATATATAAGCCTATATATAAGCCTATATAAGCCTATTAGCTTTCGATATTGCTTTCATAGGCAAGCCTATATAAGCCTATTAGCTTTCGATATTACTTTTATAGGCGGTAAGAAATGACAAGATGACGTCATAAACTATAGCTATAGCCAAAGCAATCGAGTTAGGTGGCCGGGGGGCAGGTATGTTAAAATTATAGTATGTTTATAATATCCTATAGTATGTTTTAGTACTTCCGGATATCGGTAGTGCACCTGACTCGGTATGTCAAAATTTTAGTATGTTTAATATTTTTTAAGCCAGTTTTATATTTTATTTGGAGCTTGATGGTGCAATGGTTAACGCGCCTGGGGGCCGACCGCCTAACTCGATCGCTTTCGATCGCTTTGAAGGCGAGGCGTGGAGGAGGCGTCATCTTGTCATTTCAAAAGCAATATGAAAGCTATATCGGAAGCTAAAGCCTATAGCTATCGATATAGCTTTCATATTGCTTTCGAAATGGCAAGATGACGCCTTCTCCTCGCCTCGCTTTTAAAGCGATCGAAAGCGATCGAGTTAGGCGGTCGAGGGGCAGGTCAGCGATAGCTAAGGTTAAGTAACTTTCGCCAAGGCCGGTAATCGGATGGGTAACTAAAAATCTATCATCTCCCCCGTGCTACGGAAGGTACGTAAAGCCGTTAGTTGGTCAAAGCTGCACTATCCTGGGCCCGCGTGGTGGTTTATGGCCCGTCTCCCTGCGGTGTTTCCATCTATAGGGAAAGCTCGGGCCCCAGCAGTGTGGACATTAAATGAGCTAGTGATGATGAATATTTTTATTTCTCTCAAAATTGAAACCGTTAAATGTGAAAGTTTAAAAGAATTCAACCGCAAAAAATAAGGCTGATCCACAAACGAACGTTCATTGATAGAACTTGTTTGAACTGCTCAAATCTAGTTACTAAGACTTTCTCATCGTAAATTGACAATTAGCTAAAACTAGCTAATTAAATAGTAACGGATCAAGTCAAAGAGGGAAATGACATGTGGCGTTGACCAATTGAACTGGTCCAAATTATTAGTTATTTATGATTTAAATTTAAAAATTTAAAAGTCATCGGCAGTCGGTAGGATAGATGCTCGAGTTAAATTTTGTCAAAAAGTATACCGTACCCGTAGAGCTTATTTTGTTACCCTCTTATGTGTGTACATATGAATAAATAAATAAGAAGACATCACCATTTTGATCAGCATATTTTATGTCCCCACTGCTGGGGCACGAGCCTTTCCTATAGATGGATAGGGAGAAAGGGCCATAAACCACCACGCGGGCCCAGCGCGGATTGGTGGTTGTTAACGACAGCTAATGCAGCCGGGACCCACGGCCGGCGTAACGTGCCTTTGAAGGTCGGAGGAGCTCGATATGATAAATTGCTGGTCACCCAACCGATGACAGGCTTTGCGAAGGTTGCCTAACCTCAGCACTCGCTGAGCGGGTGCGTTAACCACTGCGCCATCGAGTTCCAGTAGAATACAAGAAATAAGCTATCCTAAGTGTTGGTTTTGTTGTTTTGTTCCGTCAATATGGAAGAAGCCGATGCCAAGATCCACTTCAGGTCTTCGAGCCAGCGGAGCAACTGAGTAAGTAAACATGACAACACATGAAAACAAATAAATAAATATCCTGAATATTGTAACGTATTGAAGTTATCTGATGTGCACCAACACGTGATGAAGAACACAAATTATTTTTAAATCTAAATTAACATAGGTTATGGAAACTGCAGAGTGGGCAGGCCTCCAGCAAGGTGGAACGACGATCTGGTGAAGGTCGCGGGAAGCCGCTGGATGCGAGCAGCACAAAACCGGTCGTTGTGGAGATCCTTGGGGGAGGCAGACGTCCAGCAGTGGACGTCTTGTAGCTGAGATGACGATGGAATATTTTGAGAATTTTTACGTTTTATTTTAAAACCAAGCACAGTTTTTATGCCCTTGTAGAATGCAGTACATAGAAATGATTTATGTACACAATAAATACGGCTACAGCTATTCGCATAGGCGGACTATAAGATTAAATAAAAGCTTTAATGGAACGGGAATCATGCGAAATGGCATGACAATTGCCAATAAGCGGTGTTTACGAGCTAACCTAAAAGCTGGGAGGGCCTGTCTGGGGCATTATTAAGCTCTATGGTCAAGTGGTTAGATCATCAGGTTTAGCTCCAGATGCACCGGGTTGTTTGTAGGGCTTGCGAGCTACCACCATCTTAGTTTGTCGTATTGAAAAAAATGTCGGTAGAACTATTTTTTTTATATCTCACACTAGGCACTAGCTATCTTACCTATCTCTAGCTGCCGGAACACAACAATGCTACAAAACATTGATAATATGGCGACATATTATTTTCCGTCATTTAGATAAGATGACTAGTTTTTAGGGTTCCGTACCTAAAGGGTAAAACAGGACCCTATAACTAAGACTCCGCTGTCCGTCTTTCCGTCTGTCACCAGGCTGTATCTCATGAACCGTGATAGTTAGATAGTTGAAATTTTCACAGATGATGTATTTCTGTTGCCGCTATAACAACAAATACTAAAAAACAGAATAAAATAAATATTTAAGGGGTTCCCATACAACAGACATGATTTTTTGCCGTTTTTTATTGATTACATGTAAGCTTTAGCTCACCTGATGTTAAGTTATTATGAAGCCGAAAGTGGAAGCGCACTTTACCCGGAATACTCATTTAATGAGGAACCTGCGATTTACCTTTTAGGGCTCTTTTAATTTAGTTAGGCGTTTCGTGTCGGACCGCTGCCGTGCCGTTTTCATATTAAACGCCAGCCGCACGACAACCGCACGACTCCCCCGCCCGATCCTCTAAATGCCACTACACATTTACAGAATACACTAAACATGCACACTAGTTTAGCCCAAGACACCGTACTCGGAAAACAAGGGTACGAAGAACCGGTTCACACGCGCTCTACACCAGATACAGACATGTACCTGTGCCTTGTGTACCTTCTCTCCTCCAACACGGCCCGGTCAACCCGAGACGAGGTCCGAGCCTTTAGAGGCGGCCTCGGGTTGTTTCGCCCCCCGATCCGATCCGTACCCTTCGGAGAATCTAGTAGGGCACGGGGACGCGCACTAGTGCGCGATGCCGTTCCCTCTAGAAAACCTCCGAAGGTGATTCGTTTCACACGGCTTGAGGGACCCTTTACGTTCCTTGCCGCCCCCAAACAAGCCCGGTGAAGCTGAAAATGCCGTCTGAGGCAATCAGCAATCTCTCTCCAAAAAAAAAAAAACCGCGCGACTGTTTTAATATTATTTGCAAACGCACGGCAGCGGTCCGACACGAAACGTCTAAAATGAAAGAGCCCTAGCTGTCTGTACACAAAAATGATAGTAAAATTTATGATATGGTGACAAATTTCAATGGAAATGTATGTTATTTTTTTGCGACGTAAACTAAGTCGGTCACGTCGCTAAAAGTTTCGAACACTGTACCACTAAAGGTAGATAACATTTAATTTATTACACATTCCTGTTCGAAATGTTTGTGCATCGTGTTATATTTTTGCTAAATAACACGAACAAAGAAATTGGATGCACAGCAAAAGAAAATCAAATGTAAACAAACAAAGGTTTATAAAATGTTTTTGTTTTGTTTATATAATTTTAACGCAAATTTTGTTGCGAAACAAATTACAAAAACACAAATGTTGAAAAATTCATTTTTTAAACTCCCTTTTGTTTAAAAAAAAGGTTTATGTTTAAACAGCTGTGTGTTCTATTGTGCGATTTGTAGATGTTTGTTTTTAAATTCGTTTTTTATTCTTTATCTAACTTTGAAATGAAACTATTATGCTAAAGAGCAAGATAAAAATAGAGATAACATTACATTTAACTTTATTTGATATGCTTTTTGTCTGTATACATCTTCGTGCTAGATTTTTATCAACTACAAGGTACTCCTACAAGGTTAAGTACCTATGCCCTATGTAGGTAAGTCTTTATCGTAAACCTAGCTACAAAGTTTTACCGAGATAACCCTATAACGCTCTATGGAAAAAATTAGATCGATCCATTGATATGTTTTGACGTAAAAGAAAATTGATGAAAGAAATAGTCAAAAATTAGAAAGACATATTACCTACATGTTTTTCTAAATATATTTTGCATATAATTATTAGAAGTGCTTTGGAATTATAAAAAAGTAAAAAGTTGTTAGGTACTATTTCTACAAAAAAAAAACTAGTTATGCTAAATTCGACTAGAACCTTATAGAGTTTCTTGCCGGATTCTTCTCAGCATAAATACTAATTTTTGCAAAAAAAATTAAGTCATAGTTTTAGTTTTAAAAATGTTTTAATTAAGTTAACTACTAATCGATATGTTTTTCAGTCCATCTTTGTTTCTTTTATTTCAAATCGATGCTTTGTAGAATCATGACTTGACTTTTTAAAACACATTACGCAAATGAATTCATTGATGGATTAATTTTTAGACCGTTTTTCACTTGTCTCAAGTACAAACAACACTAAATACTACATGGTTTAATGTTATATTCGAATTTCATAAACATTCAATTCTGTTTACCATGATATTTTATAAAGTATGATCTTCTATTGATATTGAGCGGACGTTATATTCGACAGCTTTTACAAGCTCAGTGTTTCATATTAGTAACAAATAAATATTTGTGTCTATAAATACAGCGCGTACAGTGAACTTTAAAGCAGGTTGAAATAAAACAAACTCGTTACTCGGTTCAAGGTCTAATTCAAAAAAGGGCGTACCTACAATAATACTTTATACATACATACATGCTCTCGCGTGCTTCTCGAAAAAAGTGGTAGGTAACTACGTAATTTTGAGTAAGCTCGCTGTTAGTGACCTCGACGCAAAATTTTGCAAAAAGTACATCTGTAGTTAATAGTTTAAATAAATTTATATAATATTTTTCATGTTTTGTAGGAAAAATATATTTATTTCATAATTTTCTTTTTATTATCGTAAAAATATTATTTATAGATTAATGCTGTTTTGAACCGGCTTCTTTTAGAGGCTTCGTCTTCATATATTTTCCATATTTATCTGATTACTTAGAAATATTATTCTTTTTTTATTCCCATTTTATCTTCTTAAAACAAACAAACAATATGTTGTAACAGCAAATTGACGAGCATCAATTAACGAATGAGTATTTTTTTTAAATTATCTTCAATAATTAGTTACATACCTCGCGTCATCGTCGCATTTAACCGCGTATCCCACCAGCACAACAAAAACTAACAATCTCATTGTGTCACCGTACTGTACTGTTTCTTTAACAAAAACTAAAACTTAAAACTTAAAAAAAAAAACAAAACTTTACTTAAAAAAGAGGTCACAGCTCATAAATACTGCAATAATAGTTAAAACACAGCTTTTACTTTTTATTTAGAAACAAAGTTCTATTTAAAAAGTTTAAAGCACAGAGTACGTAATACGTGTCGTAAGTTTTGGCGCCAATTCTGACGTTCCGCGCGATGCGTCCGTCGCCCGCACGCGCTCTCGACTCCACGTGCTGCGCGGAGTGACAGCATTAAATACTCATTTATGTGTATAGTCGAGGGGACGTGATGCTTTGAAATGTCATATTACCATTAGTTGGAAAATATGACTAGGTAGGTAAGTATATGAATCTTTTGTGAGGTCACATAACTAATAAAGTGAGGAAGGAAAAAGTTTATTTTACATAAACTGCATTCAAAAAAATTGTAAATTAGCGTAGAGGCACTAGAGTTTGACACCGTTACCAAAAATGTTCGTCACCAATTTTTTTATCGCAAAATGGTAAAACCCTGGACTCATATAGAATTACATTGATATTTTACTGGAAGACTGCTTTGTTTTGTTTTGTTTTTTTTTTGTTATTGTTTTGTTGTTTTGTTTGTTGTTGTTTTTTTATATAAAGTTTGGCAAATGACTGCTGAATGTTAGCAGAAGCAAAGTCTAGATGCTCCACAGCTAGAGGAGCATAATTCTGCCTCGCTAACCGTCCTCACCTTGCTTACCCGTAAGTTGCTCCTTTTTACCTCGTTTTTGAGAATTTAAGTAACAAATGTCGTCCACTGTTCACTGTCCATTGTCGTGTACAAGTGCCGCATCCCTAGTACTAAAATTTGTCTTTCTTTCTTCTTTCTTTCTTTTAGTTGATGGCTTCGTGCGATTAGCACATTTAGCCAGTGTCAATGAAATTTTTCTTACAAGTAATACATAATAATACAATACACAATAATTCACAAATTACAAATAATATACAATATTTCATTCCAGTCAGTATGATGATAAATGATGGTGAATGATAATAAAAATGATATACCCCCAACCTCTCGAGTATCTCAGTAAAGATGTGGGGCTTTACTAATTCTTTGGGCGGACTTCTTGAGAGAATTTGAAAAGTGAAAATGCACTGTTTTGTTTCATTTGCCAACACTCATGTACACTTACGAACACTTAACGGTTAATAATCCACCATTATTTCACATTAATATTCGACATAACACAAATTTTTGAAAATAAAACAAAACCGCAGACATGACTCTTCACTTTCCCGCCAAGAAGTTCCCTAAATAAATTGTCTTTGGACTATTCAATTTGTTTCATGTCGCCGTAACAACACGCGTGGTGCTCACAACGAATGCTAAAGGGAAGAAAGGCCGCTATTGTGATGTTAATCACAAGTAATAGGCCCAATCGGTATGCGCGCCTCGCTTGCTATACAAAGCCACAAAATAAGGAGTACACAGAAAGTAGGTTTAATACGTACCGCTTTATTTTTGGAGAGTTTGCTGATTGCCTCATACGGCATTTTCAGCTTCATCGGGCTTGTTTGGGGGCGGCGAGAAACTTAAAGGGTTCTTCAAGCTGTGTGAAACGAATCACCTTCGGAGGTTTTCTAGAGGGAACGGCATCACGCACTAGTGCGTGTCCCCGTGCCCTACTAAACCGGGGATCGGAACAACCCGATGGCGCCTGTAAAGACTCGGACTTCGGCTCGGTTTGACCGGGCCGTGGTGGTGAAGTGAAGCGCCCAGGTACATGCCTGTCCCTGGTATAGCGCGTGTGAACCGGTTCGTCGTACCCTTGTTCTACGAGTACGGTGTCTTGGGCCTAAACTAGTGTACATGTTCAGTGTATTCTCTAAATGTGTAATGGCATTTAGAGGATCGGGCGGGGATACGTACCGCGCTCGAGCAACGTACAAATAGACCACAAGATAGAGCATTAAACGTATAAATGAAATCACTTAACAGTACTTTAAAACATTAATATTTGTATTAATTGCCTCATGTAACTGTTTGTTACCTACATAAATAAAAAAATAAAAATAATGTTATAAACTTTGTTTTCTAAAATTTGCGCGAATACACATTAAAATGAAATACTTTTACGTATGTGTTATTTTAAAGCATGAAATACACATTCAATTGACGGAATAAAAAGTGACGTCATAGATTTCGAGTCCGTGGAGGTTGTCTATAATGTGTGCGTTGCTCGAGCGCGTTTGTTGAAGCTTACCTTCTGCAGGCTTCTTATTTTGTTACATAGCCAAGAAAGCTTGCACCAAGAAAGCACCTGAGAACAAGGTGTTGATGGGACATGACAGATGCATATTGATGACGTACGTTTTTCTGTGTATGAAAGTGAAGTTTTGACATAACATGAGGTAAGTTAATTTAAATTACAATGAACAATAAAACCAGATCAGTAAAAAAAACTTTTTTTGTGTTTTTTTTTTTAAAGACATTATTTTAGTTTGAAACTACATAGATCTACATGTATAAAGTGAATAAAGTAGTTCTATAAAAAAAAACCTATAAAAAAACACGTGATTAGCAACAAAAGTTTCCGTAGTATAAAATGATGAGTAATTTTACCTTATATTTAAGTACTTGAAGTAGAAATAGTTATATTTCGCATGTTTATTTTTTTAACGAACTCGAGATATTTAACGTGATCTCTTAATAAGTATGTTTAAGATTTAAATGTCAAAAAGTAATAATAATAATTTGAATTTAATAATGAAGATTATTATAAGTACCACTTTACATGAAGTCACCTACATATACCATAAATATTCCTATTTATTATATTTTATTGCCATACATAACCAATATTATATTATAATCATAGATCACATGTAGGCTTAGCCAAAGTAACATTAAGAAAACGATAGCGAAGTTCGAAAAGAATAAAATGACATAAGCCGCGCTAAATCACGATCGTCCCAGACCAGCATGAGATATTTATATAATAATTAATAATATATTTCATCTTATGCATCCTGAGCATATTCTTGCTCTAAGTCTAATCCCCATAAGAAATTTTCATAGTCAAGATTGATGTGAACAATGATTATGAACTCCTAAACTAGCATCGCAACTCGCAAGGTCAATACAATTACCTTAGTAAGCGTTCGATCAGACCGGAACACAACAATATACGTTACTAAAGAAAAATTACTCATTGTCTCATGACTCATTATTGAATTGAGAAGTTTTATGCTTTCAAAGTCTAGACTTCTTGGCGGGAAAGTGAAGAGACATTTGTGCGGTTTGTTTTGTTAAAGAAATGAAAATCATATTTATTTACTAAAGTGAAGTAACCCGCCCCCCGGTTTTGTCCCTTTGTCGCCTCTTACGACACCCACGGGAAGAATTGGGGTGGTGCAATTCTAGGCTGGCACCACGCGGCTGTTTATTTTTTTCATACATTTTCCATATTTTGGTAACAAGCACTTTGTTCAATGGGTTAAACTTGACACTGCCGCCTAGTTTTTGGATCCTTTCCCATGTTTCCATCAAAAATACTCTACGATATAATAATATGTATACAGATGATTGCGGTTCTCTGTCATTAAATTCTTAAGGGCACAACATTGCTCGACCAAACAAAAAGTTTTTTTTTATCTTTTAATATGTTTTTACCTTGAATTTTTTTTAAAATCTTTATTTTCAATAAAACCGTTTAACTTAAAAAAACATTTCTACTAATTTTTTTTATTTTTATGTTTTCAAGCTTAAGCAAGCAATCTTGCAAGGGCCACTTCCCGGCCCATGGCCATAGGAACTCGGTAATTAAACGACACAACCCCATCGAGTTTGCGCTCGTATTATTCGTCTTGACGAGTACTTTGATGCTAGATGGTAAACAGGGTCTGATGATGGAGCTGGAAGATGGCCATAGGAACTCGGGAAAATAAGTTCGTTCGTTCGTTCGTTCGTTAGTTCGTTCGTTCCGTTTGTTATGAATGTGGATTCTGTCTTTGATTAGATGGATTGGATGGATGACTCAATGCCAAGATGAGCACGGGGGCTGAATGGTATGAGGGTGTATGAACATGTCATATCGTTAACGTTGCGCCTCAGGGTACCAGGGCGAACCCTGTTGTATTGAAGCCCCTACCTTATCCTCCTACAAAAATACTAAAAAGTTAAAAATAAAATTAAAAGAATAAATAAACTTTTTAAAACAAGCTTTTATTACCTACTTGTTAATAAAAAAAGGAACTAAAAAGTTCAAAATAATTTAAACCTGTAATTAAATTTAATAAAAAGAAAAAAATCTTTATAAATAAAAGCGTGTTACATTTTGATGGAACATTAAAGAAAATTAAGCATATTACCTTAGAATTACACCTTCATTATTTTTCTTTTGCGATCACAATGTAACACGCTTTTACTTATAAAGAATTTTTTTCTTATTGTCAAATTTAATTAAAGTTTTCAAATTATTTTTAACTTTTTAGTTCCTTTTTTTATTAACAAGTAGGTATTAAAAGCTTGTTTTTAATGAAGTTTTTTTTCTTTTATTTTATTTAAAAAAAAAAAGAGTTTATTTTTAAATCTTAAATCGACGCGGATGAAGTCGCGAGTACTAGCACTTAGTATAATATAATATTACATATTTTTAATTGGTAACCTAGGAACAGGACCCAGGACCTACGTTTATCGGACCAATCGCTTCAACACTCCGCCACCAAGCGCCTTTAATAAACTTAAAAAAATACATTACAGCTCCTAAAGTACGTAAAAGGCATTCGCGATAAGATAAAAAAAAACAAATTGGTTTCCTCATATCCTGCCTTAAAGGAGTCAGCTCCGACCTAATTCTTATCTTCTTTAAACAAACAAACAGGTACCTTTACGCCATTCCGACACGATTATAATTTTGAAACTGATATCACCAACATCTAAAAGTATCTGGCTAAGCTAATCCAAGCTTTAGCGTGTTGGAATAATAGTTGTTTTGCGTGTCCGAGTTGGTTGGTCGTGTCAATTGAAATAGTTTCCGAGCGACAATTGAAACTCGTTGGCTAGTGGAAATGCTTCATAAAAAACAATTGTGTAATGTAATGCTGTACATCAGTAATTAGTGGAATGAACAGCTTGATGGGAATATGAGATGGTATTTAACAACATCATCGCTAGCCCGCCCCCTTATTGTCCAACTCTAATACCTATTGAAAGCTATTCAAAAACTTACAAATTCTCATGTATCAGTGATGGCGATCGCGACGCGTTACAGAATGATGTAAATGAACGACATAGGTAGTCAATTTGACATTTATTTGGAATGCAAAACGACAGGCGTAAATACCTATGAAAGGTATCGTGATAGAGGTTGTAATTAGACAATGAGCCTTCAAAGGCTAAGCTTCGTAGGCGCCCTCGGGCTGTTCCGCTCCCGCCCAAGACACTGACTCGTAAAACAAGAGTACCCGGTTCACTCGCACTCTAACACCAGGTACAGACATGTACCTGGGCGCTTCTCCCCACCCCCACGACCCGGTCAACCCGAGCTGAGCTCCTAGCTTTTAGAGGCGCCCTTGGGTTGTTCCGCTCCTGATTCCATCCGAACTGCTCGGAGAATCTAGTAGGGAACGACACGCTTGCGTGAACCCATTCCCTACAGACACTCTCTGTGAGTTTGATCACACGGCTTGAGGAACCTTTTAAGTTTCTAGCCGCTCAAATAAGTCTGGTTTCGCTGAAAAGGCCGTTCACTCTTCTCATTTATCACCAGGACGCACTTCAACAGGAACAAGTGAACACTTGTTTCACCTGATTGTCTGCACATTTTATGTCCCAACTGCTGGGGCACGAGCCTTCCCTATGAATGGATAGAGAGGACGGGCCATAAACCTCCACGCGGGCCCAGTGCGGATTGGTGGTTGTTAACGACTGATAATTCAGCCGGGACCAACGGCTTTAAACGCCATCAGAAGCACGGAGGAGCTCGAGATGATAACTTATTGGTCACCCATCCGATGACCGGCCTTTGCGAATAAAGCACTCCCAGACCGGGCGCGTTAACCACTGCGCCATCGAAGTCCTCGCGCCCTGGTGCTCCTCGAATGGAATATTGGAGACACAGTGAAACGGTGATTACGAATAGCAGCGTATTCCTGTGGAGGAAGATTTTACTATCTTAGTCTTGTCTTGTCGGCAAGTTTAGGTTAAATTAAATTAGCCTGCTTCTTTCCGATCACTGATAAATGTAATTGTTATCATGATGCAGCATTGAACATACCACCACCAGCTGATTTATGTATCCTGTTGTTTTGTTTGCACATTCGTGTTTTGATGATCTCGCAAATTAGGAGTACCGAGAATGCTGTTGCGCTTACACACTGTTTATGGTTATAACAATGGAATGTCTTCTCGATGACGGTTCTCGTTATTATGGGCAAGCGAAAATGTTTGTTACATGTAATGCTGGAGCGCGAATTAACATCTTATAACTCAAGTAAAATTTAAACACTGAAAAAAGACGACAACCTCAGGCGGGAATCGAACCACGCACTTTCCGCATTCCGGGCGGCTGCCTTAACCACTTGGCTACCGAGGTCTGGCTTTCACCCGTCGAAATTTTTCAGTGCTTGATGCTTATGTTTTTTAGTCAACATTGCTTCATCAATCTTAGAAGTTTTCACCTCTGAGATCCGAAAGAAATATTTTATCCGAAAGAAATTTCGACGGGTGAAAGCCAGACCTCGGTAGCCAAGTGGTTAAGGCAGCCGCCCGGAATGCGGAAGGTGCGTGGTTCGATTCCCGCCTGAGGTTGTCGTCTTTTTTCAGTGTTTAAATTTTACTTAAGTATATTTAAGCGTTAATAAAACGCTAAAATATATAAAAAACACTTATCTTATAACTCGTTACACAAATCTCATCTAAAAAAATATTTTTCAAAATTTTACTTCACCACTTTGTCGGCGTGATTAATGTATATCCATGTCA
Source organism: Eudonia truncicolella (assembly GCA_949315975.1). Taxonomy (NCBI): domain Eukaryota; kingdom Metazoa; phylum Arthropoda; class Insecta; order Lepidoptera; family Crambidae; genus Eudonia; species Eudonia truncicolella. The sequence goes on along the minus strand of OX438848.1, from coordinate 697,677 downwards.
AATTACACCTTTCTAGTACTAAGAGTATGAGCTAGACTGGGGACAGACATACGGACATGGCGAAACTATAAGGGTTCCTTGTTCACTACGGAACCCTAAAACTACACCCAAACATAAATAAACCTAGGCTTGAGGTGTATTGAATATCGAGCACGACTCAGGTGCTAGTCCTTTTAAAAACAGCTCGAGTGAGTTGTTTAGTCTTATAGTGTAATCACTCGTCTTATTACTAAAGACTAGAAACTAGTCTTCCTTTCAGACTTGAGTTGAAGGTCTTGGACCCTTTGTCCCTTGTCCCTTAGTCGGATCTTAATAGATGCACGGGAAGTTAGGCAACTGAGGGTGACTAGGGTGAGTTTTCTTTACTATCCGTATTCATTCGATTACGTTTTTTTTTTTATTTTTTTTATATACTTAGCACGGCAAATGACTCCACACCACCTGATGTTAAGTGGAAATGGAGTCCAGACGTGAAGACAACTGGTGCAGCGTGAAAACAACGCAGCATCAGTCAACTTCACTCTGCCGGCCCACAAGGTGCTTCTTCACGCCTCGTTTGAAGGACCCCATATCATAGGAAAGAGGGAAAACCTGTGCTGGTAGACTATTCCATCTTTTGGAGGTGCGACAAAGAAACGAGTCACCTAATTTCTTTGTGCGCGATGGGATATGTGTGACAGTGAAGCGATGACACCGGAGAGCAGCACGTGTACTCCTATGGAGGAAGGGAGAAGGTGGGATAAGGTGAGAAGGTGAGATACGTTTACAAAAACGTAAATTGTAATGGAAAAATTGTAACTCTTCTAATATGTCGCCACGCGGCGCTGTTTTAATGCCTTACCACTTTAGGTTTTTGTCAACGTGTTCGAATGTCAATTGAAACTCACACTAGGCACCCAGGCAAGGGACTAGTAAAAGACAGTCATGTGCCCGTCAGTTCGTTGAACTGACGGTTTTTCGCATGTGATGATTTGGTGTAAAATATTCGAGGAGATGCTCACATCACACCATGTGTGGCTTAATGTGATATTAATAAGCAAACACATGGACATTGTTTTGATACAATTTTATTACCTACTGTGTTAATGTGGCTGTTGAATGAGTGATTTTGTTTAATGGTATATTTTATATAGATAAAGCAAAAACATCTTGCAAGTTTGTGTAAAAACACCATATGAAATTTTGAATTTCCAAAATTGTTACTTACACCTTTTGTTCTAACAAAAATCAATGCATTCATGTGTGTGCCACCAAACTAAGAGTAAGCCAATTAAGAAACTTTCGCAAAGGCCGGTCATCGGATGGGTGACCAAAAATTTTTCATCCCGAGCCTCTCCGAGCTTCGGAAGGCACGTATAGCCGTTGTTCCCGGTTGCATTAGCAGTCGTTAACAACCACCAATCCGCACTGGGCCCGCGTGGTGGTTGATGACCCGTTCTCCCTATCCATCCATAGGGAAGGCTTGTGTCTCAGCAGTAGGGACATAAAATCAGCTAGTGATGTGACCGAAGATCTGGTGAAGGTCACGGGTAGCCATTGGATGCGAGCACCTCAAAACCGGGCGTTCTGAAGATCTACGAGGGAGGCAGACGGCCAGCAGTGGCCACGTCTTTTGGCTGAGATGATTCATTTGTTTTTGCTAGGTCAATCCAGCGACACTGTATGACAATATCGAATTATCGAACCTAAATAGAACCGAGGATAAATAGTCTTACAGTTTTAGTGTCGTAATAACAAATATTTAGACGGAGAATGTCTAACAAATACAATTTTTTTTTTTTGCCGGGACTTTCATATTTGTACGGAAAAAGTAGTTTTTTTTAATAAGATAAAAGATGTGAAGTACATTGTTTTAACTGACTTTATTGATTGAATTAATTCTTAGTAACTAATTAGTTAAAATCTAGAACCTTAATAAATTCGGTTTTCTTTATTATTACATTCAATGTCTACTTATTGTAAGTTTTAAATTTAGTTTATGTACATTTTATATTTATTATACCTCTTTATAGCTAAAAATAATAGCTTCCTTAAAAATATTAGTAATATTTTCTTTTCGGCAAACACATCTATCACTGGAATAGAATAGAATAAAATGCATTTATTTGTGAAATGTAGGTTACTTTTACATTGCCAGTTTGAAAATGCTTTTGTTTTGTTTATATAATTTTAACGCAAATTTTGTTGCGAAACAAATTACAAAAACACAAAACGTTGTCAGACCGGGTCAGGTGCTCTTCCAATTGAGCTATCGTGGTTCTAACCAGCCCGCCGAAATTATTCAACACTATTTACTTTTTACTTTGAAAGCCAAAGGCACCCATTCAATGTCAACAACTACCAATGTCAATAATTTCGGCAGGCTGGTTAGAACCACGATAGCTCAATTGGAAGAGCACCTGACCCGGTATGTCAGAAGGGTGCAGGTTCAAATCCTGCTCGTGGAAATTATTTCAACATTTTGTGTTTTTTTAATATTGCCAGTTTGCTTAAGGAGTCTATGACAATAATTTTCAGTATTTTGTGACTAATAAATACATTGGTAATTGTTTTACATTAAATTATTTTACAGTTGCTAAACGTAACAGAATAATAAAAAAGCATATCTTATGAAATATAACACAATACAATAATGAGCAATACTTAGTTTAGGTAATTGCATTAAAATTACTAATGTTATGTTGCTATAGGTATCGCCTTAGTCATTGTAGGTATTTACGCTTTATATCTCTTACTGATATTATAAACGCGAAAGTTTGTAAGTATGGATGGATGTTTGTTACTCTTTCACGTAAAAACTAACTGAATGGATTTGAATGAAATTTTCCTCATATACAGACTATGACCCAGACCAGCATAAAGGGTACTTTTTTTTTCCTTTTTTTTTACACTGTAGTCTTCGCGAACGATGTCGCGGGCAACAACTAGTACGCAATATATGACATCGTTTAGTAAGGTAATAATATATAGGCATTTACCTACTCACGCCATGAATCATATAGAAAAAAGGAAGGAAAATAAAAATGTTTACTTTGCTATTTTAACCCTTATTTGCTTGTTTTAGGAGATTCCGCTGATAAATATATTAATACTAGTTGACCCGGCGGACTTCGTACCGCTTTGACAAATTCTATGACAACAAAACAAACAAAGACATCAAATGTTTCACAGCTAGGAACATTTTGTATTGGAAAATTAAATTGTCGTTTTTAAGTAAAAATATATATTTTTTTCTTTTAATTTTCTTCTTTACAAACCTTGTCCTGATAAAACAAATACAAAAAATAAAGAATTATTCATTTTTGTGCAGTCGATCGGAAGTTATGCGCGTTCATACATTTCAGTGATTCATTTTTATTTATATATAGGTAGATATATAGATTTTTTTTTAATAAACCAAATATGGGCAATGCTGTTCCAATATTGCATTTAAATGGGTCAACATTTAATGTTACATAAATACATCTTTCATTATGTAGAATAGTATAGAATAGAATATTTGCTAAGAATAATGTAGGGTAAGTTTCTTTTCAAAATGGACCAGCATCTCATATAGTTGCTTTAACATCAAAGTTAGTAGCATTATTTTGTTACGACACAGTTAGACATAAGATACTCTTAGCTCAGTAATTTAGAATCATTCAGTTTCAATTAACTCATTGAAACAGCGCCTCCTGGCGACATACGAGAAGTATAGTTTTCGTTTTCGTAAAAACTCAGACTAAGCACTCTGGATAAAGGACGTTTACTATTAAAGCAAAAGCATGCAAAGATAAAACAGGTGGCATTAGGAGTAGGTTCACAACGGTTACTTTCGTAGCTATGAGGAAACGAACTAAAATATATCAAGTATGAAGGCCACAAGGGTTGCCGACATTTTTTTAAAGCAAATAAATCATATTTAGGTTCTTTCTGTAGTAATATAAAGAACAACACCTGAAAGTAATGTATTATTTATTTAACCTGAAATATTTTTTCATCCATATTTTATGTTACTTGTATGGCAAACTCTTAACAAATATTTTTCTGTCTTTCCTCTCCACCATTGCAAGATTGCAAGTAATAAAATACAAAGCCAACGATGGTGTAAGAAGTGGGTTTACCTCGTCGGTATACACACGTGGCTATGTTGGAACCATAGACCTAAGATCTATCAAGTATGACCAGGCTGAACTGTAGAAAGGTGGACTGAAGTTTGTTTGAGTGGTTCGGTCGAAAACATCAGCTAACCCTCGCGGAGTTGGAGCCTCTCGAGATAACTCGGATAGCGAATTTCCTCAGTATTAAAAAAGGCTGCTCAACTACTAGCTCTACCTACTACTTTTAACTACTCTAAGAATCTCTCACTTCAACATCCCGGAACCTTCTAAAATTCCACCCGAGACTCTTCTGAGTCCCCGCTCTGCTGAAGCTTGGAGAAGACGGTATAGATTCTGGCGCTTGCGACGACATATCGTCTTTCAGTGACATGTTGGTAGGAGATACCGACATGTACGTAGGAGTCGAGAGGATCTGCCGTGACGACTTGATGTCTTCTTCTAAGCCTTTGAGTCGGGAAGCGCTGCAGAGAGGCGTTTCTACCTGCTCCACAGTGTCCAGGTGGTCTACGTCGATTACGTAAGACTCCTTCTTCTTGGAGTATCTGGAATTAAAGATACAGTATAATGAGTTGGATTTTATGGGTTACAGAGTAATATTTGTAATGATTGTTTTAAGAGATTTCACCTAGACTACGAAAGAAAGACAGGGTGCCAAGTGCGAGTTTCATTTCATTCGCCATTCGATCACGTTAACGAGAACGAGAATTTGTATGGCAAAATTTCAACTCTTCTTGTATGCCGCCAGGAGGCGCTGCTTCAATGCCATACTAATTTTTGTTTTCGTTATCGTAATCGAATAAATACGGATAGTAAACAAAACTGACATTAGCCACCAGAAAGAAAGAAAAATGGGGGACTTCTTGGCGGGAAAGTGAAGAGTCATGTCTGCGGTTTTGTATTATTTTCTAAAATTTGTGTTATGTCGAATATTAATGTGAAATAATGGTGGACTATTAACCGTTAAGTGTTCGTGAGTGTGCATGAGTGTTGGCAAATGAAACAAAACAGTGCAATGTTACTTTTCAAATTCTCACAAGAAGTCTGCGTGAGGACTTAGTAAAGCCCCACATCTTTACTGAGATACTCGAGGGGTTGGGGGGTAATATCATTTCTCACTTCCCATTTCTATTATCATTCATCATCATCAATATTGTTTATTTATGTATTACAATGAAATTAAGAAACTAATGACATGGCAGCATGGTCTATGACCTTAGCCGGTTCCTTAAGGAACGAACTAAACATAAAAAAAAGAAAGAAAAAAGTATTTTATTGACTTCAGTCATGTCTAAACCGAGGTGAATCTTCTATATAAATAAAAATTAATCACTGAAATGTCATATGCGCATAACTTCCGATCGACTGCACAAAATTAGATAATTCTTTTTTTTTGTGTTTGTTATTGTCAGGACAAGGTTTGTAAAGAAGAAAATTAAAAGAAAAAAAATATATATTTTTACTTAAAAACGACAATTTAATTTTCCAATACAAAATGTTCCTAGCTGTGAAACATTTGATGTCTTTGTTTGTTTTGTTGTCATAGAATTTGTCAAAGCGGTACGAAGTCCGCCGGGTCAACTAGTACGCATGAATGTTAGATTTTCTTTTAGAAAGTGTAGGATGATGAATTAGTCAATTAATAAGCTAGAGTAATATATACACAACAAAAAGAAACGATAACTCAAGTTAACGTGAAAAAAAACAGAAAAAAAATAGAAAATTAAAAACTATATAAAGCATATATGTTGCTGTTTACTCGAACGGCTGATCATTAAAATGTTATAACGTAGTGTTTGTTTGTACTTACGATAAAACATTCTTGAATCTGTACCCCCAGATAATCTCCTTGGATAAATACGAAGTCCTGCTCTGAGTGACTGTGCCCATGTTATTGGAAGATCCAGTCAGACAAACCACAATCTCGAATCTGATGGAAACGAAAAACAAAAAATAACTTATGATGAATAAAAAGAAGCAGGTTTTAGCTCTGTTGATTATCACTAGCTCATGTTATACCCCCACTGCTGAGTCGTGAGCCTCCTCTATGGATGGTCGACCAGAGTGGCACGCACGCTGGTTTCTGTTGTGCTATCTCAAATAAATATAAATAAAATTAAAATTAAAATTAAAATCGGAGTTAAAATCGTTATTTATTTGTTCTGTATTTCAACACCATTGTAGGCTGCACTGTGTCGGAATTAAAATCGTTATTTATTTGTTCTGTCTTTCAACACCATTTCACTGCGATTATCTTGTATCTATATATAAAAATTGCTGGAGCTGCGCCTCCCTCTCACTGGTTCCACAGAAAATCAGCGCCATGGCATATCTTTGTCACGGCATCAAGCTGAGTGGAGGCCATTTCGGTAGCATCTAGTTGTGTCTGTTTAGTATGTTTAAGTTTAAATGTTATTGCTCCGAATAAATTTTTCATTCATTCATTCATTCATTCATTCATTCATTCATCTCAATGTAGAAAAACGAACTTTTTTTATATTTTCTCGGGTCTGGGTGGTTGTGGTACTGGCATCATTGTTTCTGATTTCCATATTTTAATGTTCAGAAGTAAAACACCAGATATTACTTACATATAGATTCCTTTATTTTTGAGAAATCCAGATAATCAATCAATCGCTAAGTAACAAAGTGGTAACTCCAAATTCAGAGAGGGAATTCTTGTCAGAAAATCACCGGTCGGCGGTAAAAACGTCACTGTCAAGATGGTCGACCGGTGTTGCCACCTCCCTCTAGGTTAATTCATTATTTAACATTTTAAAACTGTTTAATAATTACACATTTTTAACACATAAAACAAGTACTTTCTTTGGAGTCAGAGATATGTATGTGATGTTTTTTAATATTAATATTTATTTCTTATTTAGGAATAGGGAGAATGGGTCATAAACCACCACGCGGGCCCAATGCGGATTGGAGGTTAACGACTGTTAATACAGCCGGGACCAACGGCTTTACCGGAGGAGCTTGAGGTGGTTTTATTGGTCACCTAATCGATGACCGGCCTTCGCGATAGCAGCTTAACTTCAGCAACCACTGCACCATCGACCTCCTCATTAATGGGTTATTGATTGGTTATCAGCTCTATTGATACCTGTAATCCATCATGTCCTGCGCCGAGAACTCGTAGAGAGGGCTCTCGGCGTCGATGACGTGCACCACGGTGATGGGCCACAGGAGGAACGCGTTAGCCTGCTTCAGCTTCAACTGGTGGATGTAGTTGTGCACCAGCTCGCCTTCCAACGTTCTGGAAGTGGACGTTACGGCGTTTTTCATTTATTTATTTAGGTAACAAACAGCCTTGTGCGAACAACAATATTGGGCAATACATTCGCATATTTAATGACGATACGAAACCAGCGTTTTAAGTTAATTAAACTAATGGTATCGGTAGCTCAGCGGTCAGGGTATTGGACAGGGCCCGGTAATCCAATTTAATGAGTTTCCTGAGACTGGTTGAGTATTTCTGACCTGATCGGTTTAAGTATGTAAGCAGTGATGGTGCTAGCGATGATGTGCACGTTCATCAGATCCCACACTCGGAATTGGAGGCAGAGATCACCGTCTCTGAGGCATATCTGCAAATTAATAAGTCGGTATTATAGAAGGGCCGGAAAAGACGATAGACGACTAAGTTAATTAGAGAATCAAGATAAGATCAATCCATCTTTTCACTTAACAATAACCAGCTAATTACATGTCCCGACTGCTGGGGCATGAATCTTCCCTATGGATGGATAGGGAGAACGTTCCATAAATCACTACGTGGGCGTGGTGCGGATTGGTGTTTGTTAACGACTGCGAATGCAGCCAAATTAATCAATAACAAGAGCTGGTGATGTAATGTGTGATCAATGAAAGACTCACCGTGGCCTTCCTGCTGAATCCCACGGAGGACACGTGGCGGTTGGGTCGCACCAGCTTTGTGAACACCAGACTGACCAGTCCCCCTGAGAGGGCGGTGCCGGCTATTATCTGAAAGCAGTAGTTCGGTAGTGTATTGGCAAATGTATCTACTATGCCTAGTGTTAGGCGGAAGCAGGGCCCAGATGCGAGGACAGCTCAAATTCCAAATTCATCATAATTTATTCAGTTTAGGCAACAATTAGCTCCTATGAATGGTACTATGCCATCAGTTCGTCAGTCTACATAGGGCGATTTCTCCCTTACAGCGTCAAAATATTGGAAAGTGCCCTATCATAGAAGCTATGTAGTGGAGCAGGATTGTGCTTCACTAGCCCTCGTCAGCTTGCCGACCCATAGGCTCTCTCACACCTCGTTTAACCCTAGGAACGAGGAAATACGTGAGCTGGGAGAGCATTCCCTTTATACAAGCTTCTATTTAGCTTGCGATGTATGTGGTATGTAATTTGTTCGGGTGGAATCTTGCAACTCAATTTTGAAGCAGATATCTTCAGTCGATTGAGCTGAAATTTTGTATACATGTTCAGTTCGGATGACAATGCATGGTTAATTGTGTGACGTCATTCTTAATCTAATTATTTTTAATGCATTCCTACAATATGGGTATTAAATGAAAGGGCTTTGCTGCGAATAACTCGAAAAATAAAGTGATGTCACTCTAAATCGAATATGGCGGACTAAGTTTTTAATGCTTGCCTACAATATGGGTATCAAATGAAAGGAATCAGATGAACAGAATGAGAAACGTGTCCAGCGATAACTTAAAAGTGAAAAATAAATTAAAAGTAAAAAATCTTTTAAAAAAACAAGCTTTTATTTAAATGCGTTTATTTTTTTATTTTTAGCGCATTTCAATAAAAGCTTGTTTTTTAAAAAGATTTATTTACTTTTAATTTCGGATGGTGTGACTAAGAAATGATTCACCAACTGTCTTCGTTACCTATTAAAAATTAACCATTCCACTTTTTACTTTCAATCAAATTATAATGTTATGAAATAAAAACACTCTCTCGTATCATTCTATTGTATCTTTTCATAGTAATCATATCAGTAGGTCAGTAGGTAATCTGTAAGTTTTGGGATAAGTCAAATCAAATCAAATTATTTATTCACTGAAAATAGAGTAAGTACAACGATGGTAGTTTAAATATAATTCGTCTATTTTACCAACGTAGGGAACGTGGATGTGGATAACGGAACAAAAGAGAATTTATTTAACTTTACGTTAATTTACATCATCAATACAATTTATACATTAACACAATTTTATATGTCAATAATTATTATAATTTAGAATAAAATTTATATTATATACGGTTTAAGACATTTATTCTCATTAAGAATTATACATTGTTGTCGTCAGAGTTGCTTCGTGGCGTCGTTTACGTATCCGAACGCAACATGTAACCCATAGTCTATGCTAGTAACTCTATTTGTAATATTGTGTGTTCTATAATTGTTAATGGTCGTGTTCATAAAAAGGCGATGCGCGCCATTTCTGACTCACTTTTGTTCGGAAGGAGCTAGTGGTAAGATCTCTTGTGGTATCGCTGTAAGTATCGTGAAAATTTATATATGTACTATGGTAATTTAAAATAGTTTGTAATGATCATTAGTTGTTTTGTCAAGTTTTAGAGTTACTTTTATTACGGTAAAATTATTAAGTAGAGCCTTAACAGTATAAGATGATTCAATTGAAAATAGTATGACAGTGATTTAACTGTGTTTTTATTAAATAAATATGTGTGTTGGAAGCTTTAACTGGTGTTTTAATGTGTTCTTTTATATCAGAAGTGACAACGAAACCACGCAATATGCCGCGAAGCCGAAAGCGTACTCGGGCTCGTCGGAACAAACGCACATCTTCAAGTTCGAGTTCGGGGCACACTTCGACTTCTACAAGGTCATCATCCAGCAGTAACGAAGGGCAGCAGAGGCGTCGGAGATCAAAACGTACCAAGCAAACATCACCCGCAGTGAGTCAAAACGTTATATTATCTTCAGTGATTCCTGAATTTGACCCGTTAGTAGATGATATCCACATGTGGATAAATGTAGTGGAAGCTAATGCACGTGCGTTTGGATGGTCAGATCGTGTAGTTAAATACCAGGCGTTGCAAAAACTACGTAATACGGCGAAAACGTGGTATGACTCTTTACAAAAGACTGAAACCCGGTGGACCACGTGGAAATGGAAAGACTGGCGTAGTACATTATTAGATACCTTTCAAATTAATAGAAACATGTACAATATGCTAAAAGAACTTATGCAAACTAAACCTTTAGAGGGCCAATCATTGTATGATTTTATTTTCAACAAAAGGGTAGAATTGATAAAATGCGTTTGTCGTTTTTTGAACAAGATATTATCTCCGTGATAGTAGGTTCTATTGGTGATAAAAATATTAGTACAGCAGCTGAGGCTGGCAGTTTCCGGTATTGCGATGAATTAGCGTCATTTTTACATGGAAAAATTCATACAAGTGATTTGAAACCTTTGCAGAAGTTTAGTAACATTTCTCAGCGGCATTCTTCTCGCCAATCTTTTGTAGATAAAAAGTCTGATAGTTTAACCAGTGTTGATAAACCGAATAGCAATCATAACTTTTTGAATTTAAGTTGTTTCCGTTGTGGTGAAAACGGTCATAAGAAGTTTCAGTGTACTCAGAAAGATAACGTACAATGTAATTCACGTCACAAATTTGGTCATTTAGAATTAGCATGTAGATCTAAAGCTAAAACAAAAGTCGAGAAGGATGCCGAGGTTAAACTGGTAATTTCACAAAGTTCTAAAGATAAATTTTGTAAAGATGTTGAGTTGAATGGTTGTAAACATCAGGCTTTCATTGATATGGGCAGTAGTTGTTCCTTGATAACGCCAAAGTTAGCTCAACAATTAGGTTTAAAGCCTTTTATTCTTAACTCACCAATAGTGCTTAACAGTTTCAAAACTGATTCAAGCTCAATAGTTTTTCAAGGTGTCAAAGCAAAGCTTAGAGTCGACAACGTTGATTTAAACACTGATTTCTATTTAATTGAAGATTTAGCCGGTTGTTCTATTTTAATAGGAAGAAACTTCACTGAAGACAATAGCATTATGTATACTAGAGTAGGAAACACTCTTAAATTTAGTGCAATCAGTTCCGATGAGGTAGCTTCTATTGTGTCTTCTATTTTTAAATCTGAATCGGCAGAACATGTAACTTTATTAGAGGAACTATTCGCTAAGTATCACAAAGTGATAGCTAAAGATATGATGACTTTAGGTCAAACTTCTTGCGTAGAACTAGATATTGACCTAACTACCAATAAACCTATTTGTCAGCGTCCATATCGCATGTCAGAGTCTCAAAAAGTAGCTACGAGAAATATTATCGATGAACTTTTACAAAATAATATAATTAGAGAAAGTAGTTCGCCATATGCTAGTCCGGTTTTGTTGGTAGATAAGCCGTCGGGTGAAAAACGATTGTGCGTTGATTACCGGGCATTAAATAAAGTAACAATTAAAGAAAAATACCCTATGCCTATCGTAGATGAACTAATTGATAAACTGAAAGGATGTGAAGTTTTCACGTCATTGGACCTCAAATCTGGATATTATCAGATCAAGGTCAATGAAAGGTCAATACCTAAAACAGCGTTTATTACACCCGATGGACATTATGAGTTTTTAAGAATGCCATTTGGGCTTTGCAATGCACCATCTATATTTCAAAAATTAATGAATACGGTGCTGGGTAGGCTGCGTTTTGACAAAGTGACATGTTATATGGACGACTTATTAATAGCTACAAGATCTATAGAAGAAAACATAAAACACTTAGATGAAGTACTTCAACTTTTACAAAATCATGGCCTAACGATAAATATAGAAAAATGTAACTTTCTTCAAAAATCTGTTAGTTTTCTTGGTTACGACATTTCAAATGAAGGGGTACGACCCGGTAAGAAAAAACTAAAAGCTGTTGATGAGTATCCAGAACCTAAGAGCATACACCAGGTTAGACAGTACTTGGGTCTCATTAACTTTTTTCGTAAGTTCATTAAAAATTGTGCTCTTATTTCAAAACCCCTGACTAAGCTTCTTAAGAAAGAAGCGATATGGGAATGGGGTTGCGAACAAGTAGAAGCTTTTAAAAAATTAAAATCAGAATTAATGTACAATTCATTGCTTAACATATTTGATCCTACTTTACCTATAAACATGTATACAGATGCCAGTCGTGATGGATTAGGATGTATACTCACACAAGTGACTACCAGTGGGGAAAAGCCCATTCACTTTTATAGCAGACAAACCTCAAACGAAGAGAGACAATATCATTCATTCGAATTAGAGTTTTTAGCTATAGTTGTAGGATTAAAAAAGTTTAGGCATTATCTATTAGGTACAGTATTTAAAGTAATTACTGATTGTAACGCTGTCAAATATACAATTAACAAACAAGAACTAAACTCGCGTATCGGACGATGGGTACTTCTTACGCAAGAGTATACATTTGAAATAGTTCATAGACCTGGTACACAAATGCAGCACGTTGACGCTTTGAGTCGAAATCCTATTACAAATTTATCAGCCCCTGTCAATGAAAGCGCGATGGCTATTTCTGAGAATGACTGGTTATTATCTGTACAATTACAAGATCCTAAAATTTGTGCTATAAAGGATATATTGGAGTCAGGAGAGGCCGAAGCTAACAAAAAGATCTTTCGTGATTATGAATTATTAGGAAACAAAGTATATCGTAGAACCGAATACGGTCGGCGATGGTTAGTTCCAAAACTTTGTGTCTGGCAAGTCATTAGATTAAACCATGATGAAATAGGGCATTTTGCTGTAGATAAAACAGTTGAAAGAATACGATCTATGTACTGGTTTCCTAAGATTAAAAAAACTGTAGCAAAATATATTAAAAATTGTCTTAATTGCATTTATTTTAAACACGCTCATGGTAAAAAAGAAGGAAAGCTTTTTTCTATTCCCAAATACGCTCGGCCTTTCCACACTCTCCACATAGACCATCTGGGGCCATTTGTTAAAACAACTCAACATAATACATACCTGTTAGTAATTGTCGATTCTTTTACTAAATTTGTTTTTATTGCTCCTGTTAAAAATACCAAATCTAAAGTGGTTATAAATGAGTTAAATAAGATTTTTAAGGTTTTCGGTAATCCTAAACGAATTATTTGTGATGCAGGAAGCGCCTTTACATCAAAACTATTTGTTAATTATTGTTCTGAAAAAAATATTCGACATCATGTAATAGCAACAGCCATGCCACGATCAAATGGCCAAGTAGAGCGTTACAATCAAACTATTTTAGAAGCTCTACGCTCCTCTGGAGCAAACACTGACAGTAATAAGTGGGACCAACATGTTACAAGCATTCAGCAAGGTATCAACAGTACTGTAAATAAAACTACCGCGGCAACGCCCAGCGAGATATTCTTTGGGTACAGACTTAGCAGTGACGCGGATAAGTTAGCAGACTCTGAAAATGAACAAGTTATTGATATGACGTTACTTAGAGAAACCGTGAACAACAAAATTAAAATCAATGCTGAAAAACAAAAAAAGGCATTTGATTCCAAACGCAAAGAGGCTCGCATTTATAATCCCGGCGATTTAGTTGTTATTAAAATACCTAGCCAATCTAATGACGGACAAAGCACTAAGCTACTTCCTTTGTACAAGGGACCGTTTCAGGTGAAGGAAGTTATGGGTCATGATCGTTATCAAGTAACAGATATGCGGGGTACTCAAAGAACTTCTAAACACTACACTGGAGTTTCTTGCGCTGAAAATATGAAGCCCTGGATAAATATAGGCGATTCAGCGGATGAGTAACAACGAGGAAAGCCAAGGATGTTGTTGAGGTACAGAATAAAACACTATAAAGTATATATATATTTTTTCTATTATCATTATTTTTGAGAAATGTTTCAACAAGTCTTTCTAGTAGAAATATCCAACAAGCGTTATAATAATTACATTAAACTTGTATTATTGATACATTATGTCTAGTGCATTCGCTTTGAACACGGTTATTGGGTTTCAATTGTAATGATTGTCATGAAGACATGAGATCATTGCAAATGACAATATTAGAGCCTGTTGTGACATGCAACTAGGGTTGGCCAAAGGCATCGCCTAGGGTAAGCAAAGGTTTTAATAGACTGGTCGCTGATGGAAAAGTCAGTCTTGAAACACCAATAATGGGTTCAAAATGAATAGTTACTGTTGTGACTTTTTTTCAACTGACCGACGATGGGATAGTTGGATTAAGGAACACGGTATGGATTCGTTGTAAAAACTCTAGTCAAAAGCTTATTTGAAATGCACATAAGTTAAAATACATGTTTTCTATGTGTTCTCAGCACCAGACTATAACGCATGCCGGGACGGATGCGTGTAGCAGGACGGCCGGATGTTGTCGTCAGAGTTGCTTCGTGGCGTCGTTTACGTATCCGAACGCAACATGTAACCCATAGTCTATGCTAGTAACTCTATTTGTAATATTGTGTGTTCTATAATTGTTAATGGTCGTGTTCATAAAAAGGCGATGCGCGCCATTTCTGACTCACTTTTGTTCGGAAGGAGCTAGTGGTAAGATCTCTTGTGGTATCGCTGTAAGTATCGTGAAAATTTATATATGTACTATGGTAATTTAAAATAGTTTGTAATGATCATTAGTTGTTTTGTCAAGTTTTAGAGTTACTTTTATTACGGTAAAATTATTAAGTAGAGCCTTAACAGTATAAGATGATTCAATTGAAAATAGTATGACAGTGATTTAACTGTGGTTTTATTAAATAAATATGTGTGTTGGAAGCTTTAACTGGTGTTTTAATGTGTTCTTTTATAACATTAATTCACTTACATGAGAACAACACAATTAACAAACAAAAAATACATATTTTAGAGATACGTACTTTTGGACGGTAGTTTTAAAAACATTGTCACAACAAATACACGAGCCTCAGGCATCGGGCGCAGTGATAGCAAAACATTGATGTATAAATAAACTACGCTCAGCGCTCCGCTAGATGTGGCTTGCATACAATAATTTATTATGACTTTAGGACTAATTCATTTTTCCTTTTATATTGTTTAAATTAGATTTTTATATTTAAGGTAAATAAGGGCTTTATTTTAACGGTTAAAAACTCTTACTTATTTTGTTTTAATTAGGTACTACTTAATATATATTTTTTTTATATTATTATTTTAAATTAATTGAAGACAAAAACGCATAAATAAATACAAATGATGGTTAGTTTCTTTATTAAAACTTTTTAATCGACTTCAAATAAAGAAAGTAGGAGTTTATACCTATTTATTATTATAAATTTATTTATTTGAAGTTATGTAATGTTTTAAAAGTTTTTTGAATGTGATCATTGATTGGGTTTCTTTAATGTCCTTGGGAAGCTTGTTATAAATTAATCAACTTTAGAGAGTAAGAGGTAAGAGGTAAGTTTTGGGATAAAATGACATCATTACTTAAGAGCTACGATACACACTAGCCCAAAAAGGTCGCGATACCGGCACAAATTGGAAATCTAGTCTCTCTATAGCCTTCGTCATGAAAGAGACCTGCCTGCAAAATTTCAGCTTTCTAGGTCCAAACGTTTGGTTAGTATGCATGGTTTTGGTAAGTGTGTCACGGTTTTTTATTGGTCATGCTTAATTTAACTTATTTCTGCTTTCTTACCTCAAAAACCATAACAACGATGGCTTCAGGGCACTCTTCATTTGGAAATCTTACTCCGTAACCGATTGTCATCTGTAAATCAAAAAATAAGTTATGCATAAAGAAAATCAACATTGAAAAAAACTTTTTTTAGTTTACAAAAACACAAATGTTGAAAAAATTTCCACGAGCAGGATTTGAACCTGCACCCTTCTGACATACCGGGTCAGGTGCTCTTCCAATTGAGCTATCGTGGTATGACGGTAGTTGTTGACATTGAATTTGAATTTGAAATTGGCGCCTTTGGCTTTCAAAGTAAAAAAGTAAATAGTGTTGAATAATTTCGGCGGGCTGGTTAGAACCACGATAGCTCAATTGGAAGAGCATCTGACCCGGTATGTCAGAAGGGTGCAGGTTCAAATCCTGCTCGTGGAAATTTTTTCAACATTTGTGTTTTTGTAATTTGTTTCGCAACAAAATTTGCGTTAAAACTATATAAACAAAACAAAACCATTTATTTAGTTTTATTTAAATTCTCTAGCTAGACCGTTTCAGTACAAAACAAAACAGTTGCTGACAGTATTCCACCGCGGCATCTTAGGAAGAAAGAGGTCCTGCTGAAGGTGGCGATCGCACTAAGGACTGGTTTACTCGTATACCAGGTAAGTAACAATAAAAGGGTTGGTGACGTCAACCCACCTGCTTTTCCACAGACATCATTAGAAGGTGGCTCCATTGACAACCAACGAATCACAACATTCAACCTGCGTCGTGATGATGACGAATCATCATCATCATCAGCCTATACTATTCCACTGTTGGACATAGGCCTCTCCAAGTGCACGCCACTGAGCACGATCCGCGGCTTCTCTCATCCAGCTCTTGCGAGCCACCTTGCAAAGATACCCAGCTCTTCGCTCCAGATGTTAAGGAGTTCCCTTAGTGCTGCTAAAAGTGCCGCTCAAAAGCGGGCTGTATGTAGTAGAAACATAACTACGTCATCCCACCTGCGTCTCCACAGACATCATGAGCAGACCCGCGAAGGACGAGGTCCCGTTGACGCAATGGTCTAGCCCATCGCCGATGTCATCCTTGTAGGAGTTGGCCACCGCGTACCAGATGCCAGCAAATATGAACCAGAAGGTGAAGTGTGCCAGCACCACAGAGAGCAGGAGGAACCGCCATTTGCTGTTGATCTGAGGAGTTATCGTCGTCAGAGTTATTGGAAAGTCTCCTCCGGTTTTGAAAGTAGTGGTTCAGTAAGTTGAGGATGGCTTGTGGCACAATCTTGGTCATAGCTGTCTTTGTATCTGGACTTCGCTTTTGTTTACATCGGGTAGAGTGGAGTCACTCGATCTACTCTCCCGAATGAAAAAAAAAGATGGATGGCAAAGAAATCATAATTACAAAACAAAATATGAAATACTAAGATATTTCTAAATAACAAGTTTTAATTTTATTTTTTTTAAATGTGGGAGTTTTATATTTTACTTATGTTAAAATAAACCATCGCACAACATCTCGTTTACGGAGAGGAGCTCGATGTGTTAATGCCAGATCTGCGATTGCTGAAGTTAAGCAACTTTCGCAAAGGCCGGTCATCGGACGGGTGACCAAAAATATATCATATCGACCTCCTCCGTGCTTCGGAAGGCACGTAAAGCCGTTGTTCCCGGCTGCATGTCACAGTCGTTAACAACCACGGCACCGCACTGAGCCCGCGTGGTGATTTATGGCCCGCTCTCTCTATCCATCCATAGGGAAGGCTCGTGCCCCAGCAGTGGTGATGGTGATGGTGATGATGATGATGACTTACAACAGTGTTGACTATATCCCGCATGTACTTGATGGACTTGGCTGGGATGTTGCTGCGCACCGGGACGTTCTCCTCGCCGTTCTTGTGGACTACCCGCCTGGTGCGAGACGGTCGACCACGTTTGATTCTGTTGTTGGTGAAAATGTATTAGGCATAACCCAGGGGAACGCAGATGGTTATGTGGGACTTTCCCAGACCCCCTAAAGGAATCCTTTCCAGAACAGCATACCTTAAAAACTCCTCAATTTCCCCCCCAAGTGCCACTTAAATATTTTGGTATTCTACATGCAGCGGTTTGTCTGACGGTTTGTCTGTGCGATGATGCTTGTTCCACAGTAAGGACATCTCTTTTTATATTGATTGAAGAAAAGTAAACGTTCTGGACAATATTTAGTGAGAATTGGTAGTCTTTCCATCCATCGCTTGATAACAAAGCGCTAGGAAGTTGTCATATTAGATCAATGGTGATTTTAATAAGCTAGCGGTGGTAGATTTTGGGCCTTGCCAGACCTAGCTAATAAGCTCAAGTAGTTCGGTGGCCGAGTGGCCAAGCACTCAGCCCGATACCCAAAGGTCCTGCGTTCAATTCCCAGGTCGGGCAAAGTATGTTTCAGATTTTTTTCTATGCATAGCTCGGGTTTGGGTTCACCAACCTTCGTTTGGAAAGCGTGGTGATTAAGCCATCACTTATAAATTGTAGTGATCACTTGATTTCAATGATGGATGATCTAGATCTTAAACTAAACAAGTAAGTATATCCTGAGCTTAAACACCAAAAAAATATTTCCTATGAAGTCCTTATCGTTGATTATCGGAATTTACGATACAAAATAACGTTATCACATTGAATCAGTTTTAAAAAGGTGAAGTATTGACTCTCTTCGATTATTTTGGTGTTCACTGTAATTTTTCATAATATATTGGTACAGTACTTGGAACCAACTTGTTGTATTTTCATCATTTTGGAATTCAGCAAACGTTGATAATAAGCTAACTTACTAATTTCGAAAAAAGACAAAGTGTTGAAAAAATTTCACGAGCGGGATTCGAACCCGCACCCCATGACATGCCGGGTCAGGTGCACTGCCAACTATGCTATCGTGGCTCAGTCCAACTCGCCGAAATTAATCAACACTATCTTTTACTTTATAAGCCAAAGGAGCATTCAAGTCTTCAAGTCAGTCTTTTTTTTAAATTGTAATTTATTCGCATCAATATTTGCGTAAAATTATATGTAAATAATCACGAACTTACTAACTTTTTTTATATATTTTAACTTACTAAATATATCTCCTTTTTAAGTTGCATATCCGGTTTTTTGAATATTTTTTATGCATTCTCATCTGCACAATTTGTACACAGTATCGGCAATAAATCATATTTATATTTCTATAGTGAAAAAAACTAGAAAACAACATTACTAACCTATGTTTGGAGCCTTTTTTGATCCTCCTAGTGTACGGCGCCGAGAAACTATGCGCCGAGGGTTCTATAGTGTCTGTCGTGTTGATTTCACTGTAAATATCGTCAGCGTACTCAACTCTATCGTACAGATCACTGTTTGCCTGAGAACTGGTCACAGGCTGCGTGGAAGTGTTCGATAGGTTGTGCCTCGTTGATTCAGAGCTCTTTGGGCTCTCATGTTCAATGTCTATGATCATCACAATACCGCGGTCTGTATGTTCATCTTCACTGGAGTACTGTGAAGTATCTGTCAGGAGTCCTTCCCCACTCGACGGTATAGTTTCTTTTGTGTCAACATTAGTAGCGATCGAAGGGAACGCAATTTCCTTGCCTTCGACGTACGTTTGCGATATTCTGTACTGCTTCTTGAGCTCTTCGTTGAAATAAACGTCAGTGTTGTCGATCCGGGGGATTTCTATCGAGGATCTGCCTGAGCTGTTGCCGATGGCTTCTGAATAGCTCAGGGATCTTTCCAAAGCCCTTGTTCTACTACCTCTGCGAGACTCAGGTAGGTCGAAATTCATATTGGAGTAGGTACCTACCAGTTTTTTTGCAAATACTCTCCGTTTATTTTTGTTACTTCATGTTTGTACCAGTATTCGCGGAAAACAATATAAAACGGATTTCATTATAACTCGTTGATCACCAACAAAACAACCATATACCAGTCACAGTCACAACAGCTGAAGAAACACTGCTCGCTTAAAAAAACTTTAAATATTTTATTTACACAGTTCACATTAAAATATATTTTCAATATATATTACACAGGTATCTCTCGGGTCGTAAGAACACAGTAACTAAACTTATCTACGCCAAGATAGCGCAAGTTATCCACAAGATAAGGAATATATTTACCAATGTCTATGTTGTGATCAATGTGGCCTAGAAATCTTAGCGTTAACACAATGGTGCAAATAAGGATTGGTTTGCACAAGTGTTCGGCGTAAGGCTACAATAAAAGCAAAAAAACCGGACTAACATAAAAATAACTGCAAAGAGAAAAAACTGAAAAGAAAAAAAACAAACTCTACGATCCCAGAATTCTATTTGAGCAATGTTGAATGCAACGTGAAATATTTATAATAATCTATAATAAATGAGTATTTATAAATACATTTAATATTGATAGTTGTGGCAGACGGGGACCATATATAGGTATCGGACAAGGAAATATTTCACGTTGCATTCAACATTGCTCAAATGGAATTCTGGGATCGTAGAGCTTGTTTTTTTTTCTTTTATAAAATACAGTGAAAAAATTAAACGCCCATCCGACCCAGCCGACCCAGACAGGAATCGAACCTGGGTCTTCCGCAATCCGGGCGGCTGCACTGACCGCTATGCTACCGGGAAGGCTGACGTAAGCGCTGAATTTTGTCACTGTTTTTTAATGTTTTTGAGTGCTTATTAGCGGCACTGAGCGCCATCTATCCAACGGTCGTTGCAACCGATGGCCATGATGGTCAGGTGGGCGTTTAATTTTTTTACTGTATGAAAATACAGTCATAAAATAATAATTATAAAATTTTGTAAATATTTAATTTAGCTTCAGTGCAGCAATTAGCACTTGAAAATAAAAAGTAAAAATTTTTCTTTTCAGTTTTTTCTCTTTGCAGTTATTTTTTATGTTAGTCCGGTTCTTACGAGTATATAATTGTTTTTTATATATAGTTGTTTTAGCAGTCGGGTTTTTAGTTTTATTTTAATAATTTAGTTTATTTCAAACTTTTTTTTATTAAGTATATTCCGGGTTTTTTAATAGCCTATGTCACTCCCACAATCAAAACAAATATAACACCTCATATGTTAAAATCCACCATGCCGTCTGGGCTGTAGGGGCCGTGCCAAAGAAGACATACATACATACATATAACATACATATATGTATACATACTTACAATCGAAAAACATAACTATCCTTCTGACGCAGTCGGGTAAAAATATAAGGAGCTTGATGGCGCATTGGTTAACACGAACGGTCTGCGATTGCTTAAGTTAAGCAATATGCGCAAAGGCCGGTCATCGGATGAGTGACTAAAAGTCTCTCGCTCCTCCATGCGTCAGTAGGCGCGTAAAGCCGTTGGTCCCGGCTGCATTAGCAGTCGTTAACAACCACCGCCCCGCACTAGACCCACGTGGTGATTTATGGCCCGTTCTCCCTGTGGTGTTTTATACATAGAGGGCTTGCGCCAATGCAGTGGGTGGTGGGCAAAAATTATGAAATTAGTGAATGCTGTATCGTGCTTAGTGGCGAGCACTGAGAGGCTGGATATAGGTCCAGCTGCGGACCAGCAGCAGCAGCTACCAGTGGATAGGCTGATGAGAAGGATGACGGTGATTCATTGAGTAAAGTTATTGAGGCGCGACATCCAATCGTTGGTTAGTGATGGGTGACCGAATTTAATAAACTGGTACAGTGGAATATAAAATAAAACAAATATAGGTACTTAAAATTTTATAATAGGTCAAATTTTATTTGGATAAACTATATAAAAGCACTTATTTTCATTCGCTTTTACAAAATGGGTAATTATTAATGGCTTGTGTTTAAACGCCTACCAAAAATGTATCAATTTTACTACCAATAAAATTCAAAACTCTTACCAAAATGGATAAATGATCACCAAATTGTGTTTCCTAAAATAATATAAAAGAATACAATTAATATT
Organism: Eudonia truncicolella; assembly: GCA_949315975.1. Classification (NCBI taxonomy): domain Eukaryota; kingdom Metazoa; phylum Arthropoda; class Insecta; order Lepidoptera; family Crambidae; genus Eudonia; species Eudonia truncicolella. The sequence continues at coordinate 675,986 of OX438848.1, read as the reverse complement.
TTTATTAAATGCCTTAAAAATATATGAATTACCTACTTTTTACTGCATTTCAGACCAAATATGTTGTATTGTCACCAAATAGATAATACCAATATGTTATGCCTCGAGTTTGGTAAATTTTGTTTCCTGTTGTCTAATTAAAAAAAATAACCTCGAAATTCAAGACAATCGCCACGCTGCGCTTTGCGATTGTCTTTTTCTAACGTATCACGTGACCTACAGGAGCAGGGCAGCTAGTATCCTGAATCATTTGAATAGTAGTGTAAAAATTGTTGGTATCAATGTTACTGTTTCAGTAAAACAATATTTGGTGAGCATTAATCCATTCTGGCAAGCAAAAAGAATATATATATATATATATATGCGTGGTTTCCGTTCCTGTGGGAATATCGGGATAAAAAATATTGTTTGTGATAATCCAGGTTATAAACTACCTGCATGCCGATTTCATCCAAATCCATCCATCCGCTGCAGCGTGAAGAAGCAACAAATGTACACACATACACACAAACTTTCGCATTTATAATATTAGTATGATTATTATAGAAAACTCATATATTGCTTATGATGACGGAATGGTAAACCTAATTATAGAAACTTTATTTCGCAAAAGGCGATAGCAGTGCTCGACATTAACCCCCGTTTAATAAACAAAGTGTAAGCTTGGAGTAGTAACTTCGTGTTTTGTTCCCGTCATGTAAACTTCATTTCATATTAGAGTAAAAGAGACAAAACACGGAGTAACTACTCCAAGCTTACACTTTGTTTATGAATAAGCCCCCTAGTGTTTAACACTAGTGTTAATGTCGCTAAAAATTATATAAAATTTTATTCAAATTTACTGGTTAGCATCTAGCTAGCAGATAGGAACAGGTGCTCTGTATTCGATTTCTTGATAAAGACTAAAATCAGTTGGTTTCCCCTATATTTATTGATTAATGGAAAATAATACAATTACCCTACCAGTTGGAACTGTAAAACTCATTTTTTTTCGTAACATTAGGCCAATTTTAATGAAACTTTCTAATACAGAGATGCTGACATTTAATATAAAAAATATACGATAAAGTAAAACTGAGTATTTATAAAATTTTATAAAATACAGTGAAAAGAGCACTTGAAAACAAAAAGTAAAAAAAAAAGTAAAATTGAATTTATGCGATTAAATGTCCACTATAACATTTATCTTTATTTCTCAACTTATGTATGGAAAGTTTTTTTGAAACAAACATTAGTATTAAGAAATAAAAGTTTTTCAAAATGTTTTCTATTAACTGTCAATATATACTATATGCCTTTTTAAATTTTTTTATAGGCAAATATTTGACCGCGATTTCGCCTGATGGTAAGTGATGATGCGGCCTAGGATGTATCTAGCATACTTGCCTAGATAACGCCTGTTCACCCTTGCCTTGCAAATGTCCAGGTTAAACGTTTCAGGAATTCCACTCCTTGGCTGTCCGCATCAAAACTGACGACTGATTTTTGAGAGAGTTTGCCGATTGCTTCAGACGGCATTTTCAGCTTCACCGGGCTTTTTTGGGGGCGGCGGGAAACTTAAAGGGTTCTTCAAGGCGTGTCCCCGCGCTCTACTAGATTCTCCGAGGGGTTCGGATCGGATGGGGAGAATGATCACGCAAAGCGCTTTGTGCTTATTGGCGGTATGTTGACCGCATAAGGGTGTGATCTCAGTCCGCGTCTAGTTCCCCGAAGATAAAAAGGAGTTGTCTTGTGATTGTGCACCGTCTTGGTAAAAACTGTAATGTCAATGTTCAATGTTATAATGGTAAAATCGGCTCTTCTCGCCAAGTGTGTCTGGCTGACCATGCTCATGCCTTGCCATACTTCTTCTTGAAGGACGTGGACCTCTCCACGTGGAAAGCTGATATCCTGTCGCTGAAGCTGCTCGGTGTACCAGGGCACTGGGTGCGGATGGACTGGGTATCCGACTTTTCGTCCAGGGAACTACAAAGAACATTGCTTATTTCAGTATATGAATAATATGGGTAAACCGTTTTTTTCAATAGTCATCATCATCAGTTCACTTAATGTCATCACTGCTGGGCACGAGCCTTCCCTACGAATGGATGAAAGGAGAACGGGCCATAAACCACCACGCGGGCCGTGCGGTGGTTGGGACGTACGTGGTACACATAGGTCCAGCAGTGGATCGACAAGACCTGAATATATGCTGAATAATGTTCACCTGTAGAAGTTGCTGGCGCTGCAGAGTGGAGTGTCCACCGGCTCCGTCGCATCCAGTTTCTTGTGATCGATCACATATTTCTGTTTTCGTTGGTCGTATCTGAAATTATATTATTTATTTGTTCTTTATTGCAAACATACAGCAAAAATGGCGAATTTTCACAACGCTCTATGGCATTTTCAACCAGTAGACCAATAAGATATGATAAGATACAATTTTTTTCTGTGTAATAGTTAGCTTGGACATGGACCAATCTAGATATCTACAAAAAAAACCTTAAGCTCTATAATTAATTTTTGGGTATACAATAAAAGAAAATATGATATACCTAAGCTAAGCGAAAAAACTGCCCGTGTCTTATGTACCTATCTCTAGCAGTTAGGTTAGCGCTAACTCGACAATAAAACATTATACAATTACAATGACATACCTATATAGTAATAGTAAATATGTAAGGGTAAGAGAGATTTCTTATCGCAAAATGAAACAAATAAAATGCAATTAACATAATAAATTGGACACACTTGGACAATTGGATGAAACTCACTTCACAACAGGCGGGAACCGATGTCCCCAGATGACTTCCCTGGGCAGGTACGAGGTCTGGCTCTGGGTGAAGGTGCCCATAGACGCTGAGGCTCCTTTCAAGCTCACTGTTATCTCGTAGCTAGAATACAAAAAAATAATCAAATTACTGTAAGAAGATAAGTGTTGAATATTTTTCCATACTCGGGTATTCTACCTCCACCCTCCGACCCGATCCGATCCAAGCCCCTCGGAGAATCTAGTAGGGAAACGGGGACACGATCGCATGATGCCATTCATTAAAGAAACCCTCTAGCGGTGTTTCAATCACACAGTTTGAGGTACCCTTTAAGTTTCACACATGCACGCGTCTTCCCACACATATACGCACACACCATCTTGCCATCTTTTGGCCTAGTGGTATAATGTGCGTATTCACCTCTGGTTGGAGATGTGCTCAGGCGAGAACCCGTAGGAGGGGCTGTCCTCGTCGATGACGTCCACCAGCGCCATCGGACACATCAGAACCTGGCACTGCTGCAGGTAGTAGCGGATCATCTCGCCCTACCTCGTCCTGGTCACATGGACTAGTATTATAAGTCTATGCTGGTGATGATGTGCATATTTACCTCTGATTGGAGACGCGTTTTAGCGGGAACCCGTAGAAGGGCTGTATTAATCGATAACGTGCAACAGCGTCATCAGCTACAGCAAGAGCTGGCGCTTCTGGCGTAGTAGCAGATCATCTCGCACTCCGTCATGCCAGTGGTATAATGTGCGTATTCACCTCTGGTTGGAAATGTGTTCTGGTGAGAACCCATAGAAGGGGCTATCTTCATCGATCACGTGCACCAGAGTCACCGGCCACAGCAGGAACTGGCGCTGCTGCAAGGGCACGCTGCGGGCGTAGTAGCGGATCATCTCGCCCTCCTTCGTCCTGGATAGTACACGTTATCAATTATCATCATCATCAACAGCTCATTCAAGACGGAGCATTGACTAGTTTACCACTACGAGGGCCCAGTGCAGTGTGTTGGTTGTTAACGACTGATAATGCAGCCGGGACTAACGGCTTTGCATGCCTTGCAAGAAGAAGCTCGGGATAATAAATTTTTGGTGACCCATCCGATGACCGGCCTTTGCACAATTTGTTTTACTTTAGCAATAGCAGGTTCGGCCCTATGTTTGCTTTTTTTGGAGAGTTGGCTGATTGCCTCAAACGGCATTTTCAGCTTCACCGGGCTTGTTTGGGGGCGGCGTGAAACTTAAAGGGTTCCTCAAGCCGTGTGAATCGAATCACCTTCGGACGGAGGTTTTCTAGAGGGAACGGCATCACGCACTAGTGCGTGTCCCCGTGCTTTACTAGATTCTCCGAAGGGTTCGGATCAGATCGGGGAGCGGAACAACCCGAGGGCGCCTCTAAAGGCTCGGACCTCGGCTTGAGTTGACCAGGCCGTGGTGGTGGAGATAAGCGCCCGGGTACATGTCTGTACCTGGTATAGAGCGCGTGTAAACCGGTTCGTCGTACCCTTGTTCTATGGGTACGGTGTCTTGGGCCTAAACTAGTGTGCATGTTTAGTGTGTTCTGTAAATGTGTAGTGGCATTTAGAGGATTGGCCGGGGGGACCCATGCTTGCTGCATTGAGGAGCTTCAATGCGTTACCCGTTTCTGCTTAAACGTATTCATACAAGTCATTGGGATGTAAAGGGTTGCTTTGACACATGCCACAATGACGTCTGTCAACCGTCTTACCTGTGCGTGTGCACGAAATGCGCGCTGAACTCCGAGCTGATGATATGGTCGTAGTTGAGGTCCCAAGCGCGCATCATCAGGCACAGCCGGCCGTCGCGCAGGCTGATCTGGAACGTAACGTCATTCGGGCATCATCATTACCATTTTTTTAAAGAGAGAGTTTGGGTATTGCCTCAGGCGGCATTTTCACCGTCGCCGGACTTTTGCATATGAAATGAGCTGGTGTTAGTGATGCAACACCAGCTTATTTCATATGCCCACTGTTGGGGCATGAGCCTACCTTATGAATGGAAACACCACAGGAGAACAGTCCATTAACCACCGCAGTGGTTGTCAACGACTGCTTTGTTTACATCGGTTTTTCGTGTCTTCCGAAGCACGAAAGAACTCGAAATGATATTGATATTGATATCATTTCGGGATAATATTTTCGAGATGATATTGGTAACCCTTACGGTGACCGGCCTTTGCGAAAGCTTACTAACTTTAGCAATAGTAGACCGAGCCCGTTAACCCTCTGCCATCGAGCTCCCCACAGTAACTAAATAAGGAGACTACAGTGGTTATGAATCATCATAATAATATTGATAACTTTAACCTCTACCCCGTATTTTAGGCATTGTTTCTGATAACTGGCAAAAAACCATGTTATCACATTATAATCATGTCAGGGACTCAACTGATGTTATTGAATTGGGAATTTATTGTCTGGTACAGCGTTTCAGGTCACAGATGACAGGTTACGGGTTCGACATATTATTCGCTTATCATCAGTCTGAAATGTGTTTATGTTTTGTTTTTGCAGAAGAGGGGGCAATTAGTTACTCCCTTATCTTTGCCACAGTTGAGGTGCTGAAAACTATGAAATGCGCTTCACTTATGCATGGTTTATTTAAGAAGTATACAGTACACAACGCGAAAAGGAGCTCGATAGCGCAGTGGTTAACACGCCCGATCTGCGCGTGTTGAGGTAAGCAACCTTCGCAAAGTCCACTCATCGGATGGATGACCAAAATTTATCATCCTTAGCTCCTCATCCTCCATCTGATCTCTTGGGTTTCTTTACAATTATACTAGGTATACATTGAAGTAATGGAAGCTATGGAAAGGATTTTTTAAGTTGGCTCTGCTCTGTCTGGTGTTAAACGGAAGCAGAGTCCAGATGCGAGGATAGCTAGTGGAGCAGGATTGTGCCTCCCTTGTATAAGTATACACGTATTGTGTTGCTTACCACAGCTTTCTTGCTGAAGCCGACTCCGTCTCGCGACAGTTTCTCCGGCCTGGTCAGCTTCGCGTACACCACGCAGGTCAGCACGCCTGACAGACCGGTGCCGAGGATTAGCTGGAAACAATCAACTTTATGCGCTTATTAAAAACTTTTAAGGGCTCTTTCAATTTAGATAGGTAGGTAGATTGATTATACTTTTATTGCAACATATTAACATGAACAAAAACAGAAATAATTTACAAGGTTACAATTTGGCGATCTCATCGCTGCACCAAACACACGCAACACACCAATAAGTAAAAAGTTACTGTTCTCACGGAGGCTAAATGCACGGTTTTGGCAGAATAACGGCGTCTACTGCTAACACAGTAGGCATTTGCTGAGTCGGGGCCCATTTGCTGCTGTACCACACATACTTCAATGGGCACCAAACTCATAAAATACTGATATAGATAATAGATTTTTATTTTAATATTAAATTATTTATGTTGTTGCCTTTGTTGATTTAATTCTGTTTGTATTTATGTTTTCTTCCTTTATTGTAATTGTTAACTTAATAGCCTTGTATTAATGTATTTATGTGTGCTTATGTAGTCAATAAATGAATGTCTATGTCTTTAAAGCGATTTCTTCCAGAAAACCTTAAGATTTAGATGGTTGGTGTTACCTGTTAAAACACAGGTTTTTCTTAAAGAGAGTTGTTGGCCTTAGACCGCCTTTGCAGCGTCTCTGGACTTGTTTGGGGGCGGCCGGCGATAAACAGGGTTTCTCAGGGTGTGATCGACACACCATTTCTAGAGGGTATGGCATCACACAAGCGTCTCTCTCTTTTTTCTAGAATATCCGAGGGGCTTGGATCGGAACAGTTCTCCGAAGGTAAACAGCGTGTGAGGTGTGCGGCTGTCGTCCGGCTGCCGTGCGGTGCGTTTAATATAGGAACGCACAGCAGCAGTTTGACAACCCCTAAATTGAAAGCGCCTTTCTATAAGGCAAGTCAAATTTAAAAAAATATTTATATATTTTAACGCCTGTCTAATTGAAATAGCAATTACGTTTGTTGATAGATTTTACAACTTATTTTGTGGGAGAAGGAGTGTGATTTGTGTGAATCAAAATAGCATACATAAGAAATAAAACCTAATAATTTAAAATTCTTTGCTCATGCCTAACAACCGGGATGGAATCATTGAGCAATGTTTTTAACATTTTGTACCCTAAAAAAATGGTTGAATAAAAAGTTTTAAAATTTTAACTTGTGGTGATGTTTTGCAATACTTTGGACATATAGAATAAACATAGAAACCTGTTACCACATGACACAACAATGATGTAACAAAGAAAATGAGCAGTTATCCAACTGCAATATTACTATGCTTGTTAAAATTGTCTATGCAAGAGCAAATTGCTTTCAATTCAAACTCACGTTGCGTATTTCCATACAATAAACATTACAATTTCCTTGCGGCTATTTGCATACTGTACTACTAAACAGACTGTACCTGCATGATGAAGAGGAAAATGGACTCCGGACATTCTTCGTCTATGGCACGATCTCCGAAACCAATAGTTGTCTGCAAGTAAGGAAGAACAATTCAAATGTTTTTGTTTTGTTTATATAATTTTAACGCAAATTTTGTTGCGAAACAAACTACAAAAACACAAATGTTGAAAAACTTTCCACGAGCAGGATTTGAACCTGCACCCTTCTGACATACCTTTGGCTTTCAAAGTAAAAAAGTAAATAGTGTTGAATAATTTCGGAGGGCTGGTTAGAACCACGATAGCTCAATTGGAAGAGCACCTGACCCGGTATGTCAGAAGGGTGCAGGTTCAAATACTACTCGTGGAAAGTTTTTTAACATTGTGTTTTTGTAATACTTATTCACTCAATATAAAGTCAAAGTCAAGGTCAAATTTATTTATTCAAATAAACTTTAGAAAAGTTTAATTAATTGACAAAACACTAATTTGACTTCCTGTTTAGGAAACTTCGATTGAAACACATGCAGCCGACAGTATGTCATGGATATAGTCATATGACTATCATTGGTGATTAAATAATGTAATAGGTAATAGCATTGAGTTTATAGCAAAACGTTACACAAGTATGTTTACCCAAAAAGTTGTTTCCCAGATGGGATGTAGCCAAGTAAATAGTCATAACACTCCCACTGCTGGGCACATCCTAACAAACATAACATCCCTTCACCATTCATATATAAATGCCATCCATATAACTCGCTGGTAGCTCATTTTACCCAGCCACAAGATGCTGAGCGACAACAAAATTGACTAAAACGTAATTGTTCCGTGCAGCGTGAGGCTATAACCCCTGGACCACTTTCTTTGTGCGTTGACCTGCATCGCGTGACAGTCAGCACTGGACGAAAATGGTGATTGGATACACTCAGTACTTCTCATAAAGATGGCAATTTTCTCCAATCAGACCCGATTGGCGAGGCTTCCTCTTTTGCGGAATTAACAGACATACCGACTGACAAAGAGGAGTAATTTGTCTTTTACCTTTTCCATGTTTTGTTTTATGATATTTTTAAGCCTCGTGATTTTATAATAAATATTTTTTACATTTGAAACTTTTTAGCTAAAGTAAAATCCAACTTTGTAACAAGTAAACTCGTAAATCAAAACAAAATAAGACATAATTGAATCTAAAAACTATGACTTCAAGATCCCCAAACTGTGGGGTAATGAAAAAATGGGCGCCGCAGGAAATACACTATCAACGTTTGTTCTTAGTGCCACTGGATCTTGTATTGTATATTGTATACGTGGCATCCTAAATAAATGGATCAAAGTTTATGAAAACAAAACAAAAAGCAAAAGATTTTTTAAATGCATTTCCTTTAAAATAATATCCAACGGACTTTTTAAATAACTTTAACCATTTTTTAAATTTTGATTAAGACATCATTTCTATATACGTACTCCTGAACACTTCTTACTCTTCAAAATAATCTGCTATCCTCTGCGTCTGCTATTCTCAATAGCTTAACCAACCAAAACAGTCATAATTCCCTGTAATCAGATCCAGACAATCCGTGCAACTGCTCATTTATCATAATCTGTGTGTCAGTTCTTAATGTACGAAGCGTGCTAACCTGATTGGATAATAACAAACATTTGGTACATTGTGAAATATCATTGTCACTGTTTGTAGACCAAGTTAGGAGTGGAAAACGACTGGGGAATCGCGCTTCATCATCATCATCATCAGCCTATACTAGCCCACTGGACATAGGCCTCTCTTCTCCAGTGCACGTCACTGAGCACAATCCGTGGCTTATCAATAATCTGATACATCATCCAGCTGGCCGATGATTCGCCTTTGATCTGCTATTCTTTAATCAGGCTATATACACACACACTTATTCGAGGAGCTTGATCGCGCAATGGTTAAGAGAAGCTCCATGGCGCAATGGTTACACGCGCCCGGTCTGCAATTGCTACTTTTACAAAGGCCTACTTGAAAAGTGCTTCGGAATGGCAGTAAAGCCGTTGGACCGACTACATTTGTCATCGTTAACAAACACCGTAGGGCCCGCGTAGTGGTTTATAGCCCGGTCTCCCTATCGACCCATAGGGAAGGCTCTTACAGCATTGGGGATATAAAATGAACTGCTGATGACGTGATGTTGATGACAAATGTCCTTCAATGGATTTCCCTAGACTAGGTGGAGCGACGATCTTCGCAAGGTAGCTGGCAAAAGCTGGATGAGAGTAGCAGCGGGTCGTTCTAAGGCGAGCACTTGGAGAGGCCTTTGTCCAGCAGTGAACTAGTGGGTATAATCTGATGATTATGACAACATCTAGGGGTTGTAGTTCAACCGAAACATTCCATTATTCCTTACCTTTCACGTGGAAAAAGCGATGCTGTAGAATGTATATTATAAATTATTGATTTGTCATACCTGAGCTTCCATTGATGCCAGGAATACATTCATTAGCATATAACTGACCAACTCGAATTGGACCAAGGTGATATGCCATGGCCCGATCACACCATGTGCTCATCATACATGTAGCTAAAACCTGAGCTCCTGAATGATATAAACCAATAAAAACCTACGTACATACTCGCACGTCCTTCTCCCAGATAGAGGTAGACAGACTTGGACGAATCGTCCAAGTAGACAGAGCATTAACACCACAAATTTGAAATAAACTCACCGTTAGTGACTTTGACGTCACATTTAACATAAACAAAGTAAGGCTCCGAAATGGAATATATGACAGTGATAGGTTGCTTTGTTAGCCGATTACCTGATGTGTGAGCATCTTGGAAACCTTGTCCCTTGGTCGGCTCTTGCAACATGCACGGGAAGTTAGGCAGCTGATACGTTATTTTCACGTCCCAGATCAGCATCGGATATAAACAATAAGTTATATGTGTATCAATAAGTAAGGGTATACCTGAGCTTCGACCGATGCCAGGAATATGGTGACGAAGTCCTTGCCGCCGGTGACGCAGGTGTGGTTGGGCGGGTTCGGCTCGAAGTCGTAGTGGGCCAGCGCGGTGATGTACCAGAACACGGCGAATACTAGCCAGATGGCGAAGTGGACCACGATGGTGCCCATCACGATCCACCGCCAGCGGAGATTGATCTGCAAACAGGCGATTGAAAGAATCATCATCAGCTCATTTTAAGGCCCTACTGTTGGGGCACGAACCTTTCCTACAGATGGAAACAATGCAGAGGGAACGGGGTATATACATCCTCGCTTTAATAACTGCTAATATAACCAGGACCAACGGCTTTACGTGCCTTTTGAAGTCTGGACAAACTCAAGATTTTAAACGCCAATCTTATCAGATGACCAAACTTTAAGAAAGTTGCATCATCATCATCAACGATCACAGACCGAGCACTGCCTCATCGAGCTCAAAAATAACAACCAATGACTACAGAGAATAGCCAGTTATGGGTACCTGGGATACCTGGTGATGTGTACTTCACTCTCCAGCTTTACATCGGTAACTAAAGGTGAATATCCGCGATATAAAAAGCGTGCGGAGCAGAGGAACATTCCTTAGCTGTTGATGATGAGTATAAACTGATGATACTGACCAAGGTATGGAATGTGTCGTTGAGCAGCCGAATCTTCCCAAAAGGCACATTCGATATGAGCGCCACGTTCTCCATGCCGTTCTTGGAGACCAGACGTCGCGGGAAGTCTCCATAGCCGCGGCGCAGCAGTGGCGGCTTCCTGATGCTAGAAATTATGCAATCTAACTTCCGTCATCACCAACGTCAGCACATTTTATGTCCCCACTGCTGGGGCACGAGTGTTCCCTTTGGATATAGAACGGGTCATACACCACCACACAGGCAAAGTGGGGATTGGTGGTTGTTAACGACTGCTAATGCAGCCGGGACCATCGGCTTTACGTGCCTTCTGAAGCACGGAGGGGAGCTCGAAATAAATTATTTTTGGTCACCCATCCAATGACCGACCTTTGCGAAAATTCCTTAACCTTAGCAATCGCAGACCGGGCGAGTTAAACTTACACACGGTTATTATGTTGACATAAAACGTGAAAGTACATTTATGTAACTGTCTTACCGACAATAATATGAGATAGCAGAAGTTTTTAACTAGTTTTAATTTTAGTCCATGTACAAATAATTAAGTACCTAGTTTGGCAAATACATGATAATATACTTAGCAATAATGTTCTTTGGCTTACAAAGTAAGAGTAGATAGTGTTGAAGATCAGCACCAATGCTGATAATCACGATAAGCACGGAGGAGTTCGATATGATACATTTATCGTCACTCATCCAATGACCGACCTTTGCGAATGATGCTTAACCTTAGCAATCGCAGACCGGACGCGTTAAGCACTACGCCATCGAGCTCTTCAGTTTATTGGACATATTGAAAAAACTTACTTATTAGGCTGCGGTTTCTTCTTCTGCGTCTGTCTCATCATCACATCCTCAATCTTCATATTCCCCTGCTTCAACTGAAGACTCGTGTTGCTCTGTGTAATTATAATCTTTGGTAGTTGCTGTGACAGCTTCCTTAATCGCGGCGATATCAGCTCCAAGGAATGCGCACTTTCTTTTGCCATTACCTCATTTTCTACATTATAATCCACACTGGGTTCGTAAAAACCATTTTGATCTTGATTGAAGCTAATAAGTTCGTCACACGACTTAGATTTGACATTATTGGGTGGTTTATTGACTTGGTTGTTGCAATTGAGTTTGAAATTAATTGCATTTGTGTTTTTGTCCTTGATAAATTCATAATCAGGTTCATTATTTCCGTTGTCGTCACTAATGACGGCGGCTCCTTTCTCGTCCAGAATGAAATCAACGTCTTTATATTTCTGTAAGTAGTTGAGACACTCATCGTATAGGAGATTGATTTTTTCGAATTCCTGGTCTGTTGATATGAGTTTTTCGTTCTCCATGTTTTCTTTTCCAATTATTTTACTTTTCATAAACGAAACAGTTACGCGTCTTAAGTAAACGTTTGAAAATACGTTGCTTGTAAAATTTCCAGTTTATCACCACTTAACTCAAGTTGACCGCTTTTAATTACTCGTAAACAGTTAAGTAGATCATTCGAGGTCTATTTTAAAGCACTTTGAACTAACACATTATCACTGACACCAAGTCTTGAAGAATCACTGAATGAATGGTCCTGGATTTTCAGCCGTCAACTGTTTTCCCAAGGAATCTCGCCATCTCCTCCGTTTTCTCCGGCTGTTGTGTTATCGCCGCCGCGGTGATAGTCGCTGTTATCTTGTTATCAGTGCTAATTGTGTGAGTCGAGAGCGTGCACTAAGCTCGGAGATCGCGCGCGACCTTGCTGGCGATGGGAGATTCTGCTACACAAAAAAATTGGGATATTCTTTTAATAAAAAATACCTTTATTGATTTTGTTTCTTTGAATTAGACTTACCTTTTGTAAGTACAATTCTACACTTCTTAATACATTTATAATGACAATTCTCATAAAATACCGGAGTCAGCTGCACTATCAACTATGCTACCGTGGTTCTGCCACGTCATATATCGGTTGTCATGTATCGGTCAGTTGGGGTTCGAATCCGGCTCGTTGATTTTTTTCGGTGCTTCTGGGCACTGTCACATTTATGCCTAGTAGGTCTAGTGGTTAAGACCACCGGTTTAGACCCAGAGGTCCCGGGTTTCATTCCCAGCGGGGGTACATGTTTGTTTACTCGGTTTGGCCGGTGGTAGGTCTTCTTTGTCCGCCTAGCTAGCTACCACCATCTTATCTCAATATGTCGCCATAACATCAATTTTTGTAGCATTGTTGTGTTCCGGCAGCTAGAGATAAGATAGCCAGTGCCTCAGTAGTTGAGGTTCCCGGGTGAAGTGCGCTTCCATCATTGGCCTTTATCATTACTTAACATCAGGTGAGATGAAGACACTGTGCTTACCCGATGATATTAAAAAAAAATCCTTCATAATTGGAATCAAATTATCGCTACAATTGATAAATATTGGATTAAACACCAAGCTTGCCAAATGCGGGTTGGTGATCACAAACCCGGGCTACTCGTAAGCACGTATTAAAATATCTAAGTATCTGGTATGTATAGGTATACGAGGGCGACACTGAAAGTTTTTAGAACTGGTCACTTAAGCGTTATATTAAAAAATTAAGTTCAAATTTTGAAAATGGAACTCTTAGTCAATATTATTGTGTATGTATACAGTCATGTATTTCATTCATTGGTCATTTGTTTTACGACACGGCAAATTGAAAATTGTCTGTGTTACGTCAGTATATATTTAAAGCGAGAAAATTTTCGTGCAATTTTATATGACTTTCGATGTCATTTAGGTCAACAAAAAAGTTATAATAGCCTTCGATTGGTCTTTTACGATGAAGCCCCATCTCGTGCCACTGTTTACAACTGGTTTCATGAGTTTAAATGTGGTCGCACTAATATCACCGATGGTCTGCGTGAGGGACGGCTTTCTACGGCGACGACTGAATCAGTGTTGTGCGGCGTATGATAGAGACTGACAAAAGAGTGACCTATCAGCAGATTCGGACCAGCTTAGGCAAGTGCACAAAATCCTTCATGAACATTTAACGGTCAGGAAGCTTTGTCCACTGGGCGGTGGATACCTTATAATTTGAGGCCTAAAACTCCGTCGTGTTGATTGGTGCCGTGAAATGGTTCAAAGATTTGACGGAGGTGACTCAAATGCTGTGTTCGACATACTTACGGGTGACGAAAGCTGGATTTACTGTTATGACCCTGAAACTAAAAGACAGTCTGCTGAGTGGGTGTTTCCTTCCGAGGAGTTACCAACTAAAGTGAAGAGAGGTTGAAGCGTGGGAAAAAAGATGGGGGCGTTCTTCGGAAGGACAGCTCATTACACAACAATTGTTTTAGAGGATCGAAAAACAGTTACTGCAGAGTGGTACACTAACAATTGTTTGCCACTTGTCTTGGAAAAAGTTCGAGAGAAACGACCTCGCAGTAGGATACTCCTTCACCACGACAATGCCTCGTCGCACACCGCCAAGCAAAAGAATTATTTGGCGACGTCAGACGTGGAATCATTGGTTTACCCGCCGTATAGCCCGACCTCGCACCTTGCGATTTTTATTTATTCCCGAAAATAAAAGAAACACTTCAAGGAAAACGTTTTATGGACGCCGAGGAAGCAGTGGCTGCATTCCAAAGGGCCGTCGAAGAGACCCCTAAGGACGAGTGGGCAAAGTGCTTTTCTCAGTGGTTCCATCGGATGCAGCGATGTATTTATGTGAATGGACACTATTTTGAAAAGATGTAACAAAACTAATTACTTGCTGGTTTGGTCAGTTTATGATTATCTAAGAACTTTCAGTGTCTCCCTCATTTCTGTCGAGTTTCGACCACTGGGACCACTTATTGTTTATTCTTGTTGCAGAATAGCCGCGCCGCGCTACGTCGAATGACCGAATTGAAATGTTAAGTAGGTAGGTAATTACTTACCGGTTCAATTCCTATAGATTTATGATTGTATTCACATTAGTACCGGTTATTTGCGTGAATCATTATGACGTCCAAACACGTCATTATGCTGGTACTAATATTTTTCACTAAAGTATTGTTTGCTATTAACATTATCACGCCACGCATGATTTTTTTGTTATATTGTGATACATTGCTTTACAGTATAGCGTTTTTATTTTGAGTGATTAATCTCAGACCACAAGTCACCACCACCAACAACCCGCACTGGGCCCGCGTGATGGTTTAAGGCCCGCTCTCCCTATCCATCCATAGGGAATGCTCGTGCCCCAGCAGTGGGGACATATAGTGAGCTGATGATGGTGATGATGAGGAACCTCAGGCCTATTAAGTGCTGCTTTTTTTGGATATAGTTTTATGTAACAGGGAGTTTAGAAAACGATTAAAAGATAGAGAATATAGGACATAGGGTTTGTTTTCTTTAAAACTATGTCTCTATCACTGACCTACGGCATCTCGCAACAGCAGCGGTCGGACTGTCCCGAGCTGTTCTGAGGTCCGTGTCCGTGAGGTGTCCGTGAGGTGTCCGTGAGGTTTCCGCCTATGTGTGCGTTGCTCGAGCGCGGTTTGTGTTAAGCTTGTCTTCTATGGGTATTTTTATTTAATGCTGTTGTTAAGCAGAGAAGCTCGATGGCGCAGCGGTTAACGCGCCCGGTCTGCGAGTGCTGAGGTTAAGCAACTTTCGCAAAGGCCGGTCATCGGATGGGTGACCAAAAATTTATCATCTCGAGCTCCTCCGTGCTTCGGAAGGCACGTGAAGCCGTTGGTCCCGGCTGCATTAGCAGTCGTTAACAACTACCAATTCGCACTGGGCCCGCGTGGTGGTTTATGGCCCGTTCTCCCTATCCATCTATAGGGAAGGCTCGTGCCCCAGCAGTGGGGACATAAAATGAGCTGATGATGATGATGTTAAGTAGAAGCAGCGTCCAGATGCGAGGACAGCTAGTGGAGCAGGATGGTGGCTCACTGGCCGTCCTCACGTTGCCGACCCTCAAGTTGCTTCTACACTCCTCGTTTAAAGGACCCCATGTTGTAGGGAGGAAGCAAATGTTTGTGCTGGGAGGGAATGCTATTTCTTGGTCGACACACGTACTGATAACAATATATATGTTTAAATTGAAAAAAGACAGTGTTGAAAAAATTCCACGAGCAGGATTTGAACCCGCACCCCATGACATGCATCAGGTGCACTACCAACTATGCTATCGTGGCTCAATCCAACTCGCCGAAATTAATCAACACTATCTGCTTTTACATTATAAGCCAAATGGCCGTCATCAACATCCGATCTTAATATTTTTACAAATATTGAAAGATCAGTTAAGAATTAGGCAAGCTATATTAGTGATTATTTACATATAATATTACGTAAATATTGTTGCGAACAAATTACAAATTGAAAAAAGACAAAGTGTTGAAAAAGTTCCACGAGCGAGATTCGAACCCGCACCCCATGGCATGCCGGGTCAGGTGCACTCCCAACTATGCTATCGTGGCTCAATCCGAGCGAGCATTGTTGTGTTGCGTCAGCTAGAGATAAGATTCAGTTTATTCCAGTTCATTAGTGTATGATTGAGCTATTCCTGGTGAACTGTCTTCACTCCTTAATTTCACTGCAGGGATGCGCTCCTCTTTCTCATCTTACCTGACAAGTGACAATAAGATTGAAGGTGGAAGCGCTCTCACTTGGAATCCTTCACCATTGAACTCCTATCCCTAACTATAGGAACCAAGAAAGATGACAACTTTTTGTTATGGCGACATACTTGACCGATCTCAATCTAACTCTTATAAATATTATTGTATTTCTTCTTTCTTCTAATCTTTTAACCATAAAGTATGTTTCAGACCCTCTGGACTACTGGTAGGCCTCCGATCAGAGGGCCGAAACTGCTGCGATACGCAGCGTTAACTCATTAACCTAATTATTTTAATACTTAATTCTATATACTCTATTATTCTATATACTGGTGGCCAACGTTCAGCTTGTCGCGCGATCAAGGATAGGAGGTGGAAGAGAACAGGATGATCGTAGCGCAGCCGCCGTGGTGTGGTGCGCAGCCCGATACCAGTACGTCACACATGTCCGTTTCACCAATCACCAGTCCTTCCACGATGTCAAGACACCGGTTCCCAATAACGAACAACGAGGTCAAGGCGGCACCGCGCAACGCTTACCGAAACTCGAGGGATGTTAGGTATCTAGGCTACCGATCAGCCCTATTACCGTATATTTATCTGCAAAGTAGCCACCGATGGCTTTGATTAAAACGGAATTATTTATTCCTTGCAAAAATCTCAAACCCGTCAGACCCCAAAACGCGTGCGCTCGCGACTCGTATTCGACAGCCACCGCCATTGAAATTGACATTTCATTTTGATGTTACAGTTGCGTTTCATTTTGCATGCTGGTTTTCAACAAAGGATCATAATCATCATAATCAGCCCACATCAGTCCACTGCTGGACATAGGCCTCTCCCAATGCATGCCACTGTGACTGATCTTTGCGTATATCGTCGCTCCAACGCGCCAGAGGATGTCCAACACTACGTCCGTATGCCGAGTCGCGGTCTCCACTCTTGAACACGTCTACCCCAACGGTTATCGGTCCTGCGGCTTATATGACCAGCCCATTGCATTTTCAGCTTGCTAATTCTTTGAGCTATGACAGTTATTCTGGTTCTCGGGCGAATTACTTCGATCCGGATTCGATCCCTTAGAGTTACACCTAGCATAGCTCTCTCCATCGCCGAGTGAGTTTTGAGTGACCTTATAGGATGTTAACTCTCATAGAGTCTGGTAACGAACTGCGATTCTGTCGAAAACCACATTAATTAGAGAATCGACAACACTGATATGCACATGGTTCTTACTTATTTACATAATTATGATCAATATTAAAACCGCTGCTATTTATAAAAACCTAAAATTATCAAATATTTACGCATTCAGTGCGGGTGACATCACACCGCTCTGACGTCATCTCGGCGAATGACATGACGCCGTATGGCTTGGTGGGCTTACCAGATATTTTTGATACTATCCGATATACTCAGGTGGCTTCATCATCATCATCAAACGCTCATTTTATGTCCCCACTGCTGGGGCCCGAGCCTTCCCTATGGATGGATAGGGAGGACGGGCCATAAACCACCACGCGGGCCCAGTGCGGATTGGTGGTTGTTAACGACTGCTAATGACATGAGGAGGAGCTCGAGATTATAAATTTATGGTCACCCATCCGATGCGAAGCGACCAGCCTTTGCGACAGTTGGCTAATCGAGCTCCTCGCTGCTGTCTGTATACTTAATGATTTGGTTAGCACTGCTATAAATGACACTCAAAGAGGAAAAATAAAACTATTCAAACATTTGGCAATTTTTTATTTCGCATAGAATTTGGAATAAAGAATGTGTGAAAACAACTCAATGCACATGGTGTTCACTTAATCAATACAACACGTTCGACATTTCAGCTTTACGCAATTTAAATATTGATATATATCATAGTTTAACTTATCCCACATAAGACAGACTCTAAACCACACGAAGGGAACTTAACTTACTTAATTTTATTTTAAAATTAGAAATGCCATTTCACCTTTCGGTACTCCGTGCAGATTTTAAAACTCTAATTTTTTCAAAACAATTAGCCGATTTTAACGAAAGAATGAAGTAAGTGTTACCGAAAATAAAAGTAAAAAGATAATTCAATATATTTTCTGCGTTAAGATAATTTAGAAGTGAAACAAGCATCCATTGTGCTACATTAACCTGTAGAACCTATTTTGTAACCCTTTTTTTTAATTAATTATTCATTCATTTTATGGTACAGACGCCTGCCGCCAACCTACCCAAAACTGTAATATTTCTTCAATACATTTTCTACCATACCACTTAGTAATAAAGTTCAAAGTCTATTGAGGAATTTTGACAGTTTGTCGTAGGTTGATGTGCAGGCGTGTGTACATAAACTTTTAAAATAAAAGAAATAAAAAATTAAAATAATGTACAAATTGCATTATTAGTTTCATTAAAATTGGCTTATTGTTTTCAAAGAATTAGAGAGCTTTGAAGTTTGTATGGAATACCGAATTTAAAATGGCTCTTATCGCAATTTAACGATGAAAAAAACTCGCCTAAAGAGATCTGAGCGAGCAGAGCAAGCGCCAAATTTTACTTGAGAGTCTGGGGTTATATTCGTCAAATCACATAACAACGGCATGAAAACCGATGATAGATACAAGATAAAAAAATCTAGTAAAATTTTCTCTTGTAACTATAAATATCTTTAACAATGTGAATGAAAAAATAAAAATAATAAAAATACCAATGATACACAGTTTTTTACTTATATTAATATGAACACAAAATTACATTGTTAATTTTTAGTAGGTATTTGACAACAATCTTTATTGCTACTTTTAATAATAAATATTTTGATATTTTTTTAAATATCACTTCGTATTAGTTCTAACTTTTTTTACAAGATTCAAGCAGATCCTCAAAATTTATTTTAACCACCATTTAAATATAATGTTGTAATCATCTTAAAATCAATTTAAATTATTTGGCATTCTAAATTGACTTGAATTAGGTTTCTTTTTAGTTTTTGGCATTCTTAGCGATACTATCAAGAGCAAAATGGTATACGTAGGTACATAGTAAATATTATAATCATATTATATGCATACAGGGTCATTTTAAAAATAATAGTATCAGGGTGCCTCGTGCGAGCTCCATTCGCTATTCGATCACGCTATCGATAACGAGAGTTTGTATGTCAAAATATTAACTCTTCTCGCATGTCAATGCCATACTAATTTACGTTTTCGTAAACGTAATCGAATGGATACGGATAGTTAACAGAACTCAAACCCTGTAATGTTTACGCTTTTGGCAAGAAACGTGGGTCAAAAATAATTCAATACTTCAGACCTCTATACGAAATTGTACGCTAAAACTTTAAGGAATTCTAATATATTTTGTTTTGTCACTTAACGAATTAGGTTTTTAAGAAAAAGTTATTAATGAAACAGCTCTATGAGATTGTTAGTATTTTAAAATTAGTTAGTATTTTAATATTGGTAAATTAATAAAAAATAAATAATAACTAAAGAAATAGCATAGCTATGTTAATTTTTTGCCGTCTATTCGACTTTTAGACAAGCCCAGTGAGGCTTTTGTTGAACGGATACTAGGTGTGTGTAGCATGTTTGTCTTAAGTTTTTTAAGTATAAAAATATACATTAATAAATTGTGATTTTCTGGGAATTTAAATACTATTAACAATAAAACCTACAGGTAACACTCAACAACTCAATTTTATTTTAAGTGAATTAATCCTTTCAAATAGTCAGTCGCGTGCTATTCATATTAAAAGCAGTGATAAAACAGCCATGTAAACCGCTGCTACAAACAAATAGTCTTATAGATACATACTATATAATGTACATCTAATTATTAATACTTTATTAATCCTATCTAATAATTTGAACATAGGTATATTTACATATAAAACAAATATGTTATTGTATTTATATACGTAAATATTATATTATACTATACTCTCTATACATCTGTTATATATTTTGGAACTTAGTATTATAATATCAGGTAACAAAGTGACAATGATTTAGTATACTAATACAATTTTTTTAGAGATTAGTACAGACGATATAATTACCCGTCATATTAAATAACATTTTATTTTTATCGATCGTACTAAATACATTACATAGTTATACTTTTTATTTATACATTGTTTTGTTGTCATATAATATTAATATACAGTTAGGTATACAATAATGAAAATTTGAAGCTATATTTTAAGAAATAGAAGGTAGGTAAATACTTGCTCAGCAAAATGTTTTTATAAAGATAAAATGTTTTTGTGTTTTGGTAAATAAATTTAAAATATTTTACATAAAATAATTATCAAAATAAAAAATAGATAAAGTGTAGTACTTTTTCACAACCATTTTGTATACTCTGGAAACACAACCCTCAAATAAAACCCGTATTTTCCCTTTTTATAAAAATAATAACGAAAGTTAAAAAAATTATAAATTAAGTTAGTTTAATTTTTTATTACCAGGAAAATAAATGAAAAGATAAATACGTCAATAAAGAAAAAAAGTTTATTGATAAATAAAACAACCAAAAATATATTAAGAACTAGGAACCAACATACAAGTGAATGGTAAAATTATTAAAATCACAACATTTGGATAGATTTTATTATGCATGTACTAACTACATCCTGTATTACGTACTCTACGAGAATCTATACAATAATAATATCGATTTAATATTATTTTTAGTACTGCTAATGAGACAAGTGTACTGTTTTTTTTGGTATAATAATATCATAGTAAAAGGCACTAAAAATATATTTAAAAAAGTCGAAAAAAATAATGGTAAAAAAGTATTGAATTATGATTATGAATTTGTCGTAAATCAAAAAAGTTAATAATTATTTATTATTTATTAATTTATAATAATTTAATTATTTTATTAGCAGTACAAAGAATATTTATAAAATCACTATGAGACTGTATTCATGTATCTCAAATGCTATTTTAGTACTAAACTAAAAATGTTTTGAACCCTTCGTCGACTATCATACTTTGGAGGCATCACTTGGTACGGCGAACTCGAGTTTCCTGAAAAATATATGTTAACATCAGTAATTGAAAAAAAAATATAACGCTATTAGTAAACGGAGTTATTAAGATATAGAAGTTAAGTCTTAAGAATTATATTAATATATGAAAAGCGAACTAATGTGATGTATTATACAGAGTGGAGCCTTATACCTATTGCGATTGAAATTCAGCGTTAAATCAAGTTAACGAAAACGAGATTTTGTAGTGCATTAAAACACATAGATAGATAGATAGATAACATCTTTATTCGGCCACTATAGACACACACAAAATACAATCATAAAAAAAACAACAATCACACTAAAAACAAACATAATTTCATAACATAACTATTAAAAAATACAAAAATGTGTGTGTGCCGCAGCACCTAAAAAGGGTCGTTGCTCAGCGTGGTATTCACTCGCATAGCAAGTGAATCAATGATTTTCAGCAACAACCAGGAGTGACCACGAGGGCGGTGCCCATAATAATTATCAATAAAGTGCCCATGAGCGCAGCCTTGACCGCGTAGTAAAAAAATATACAAAAAATTAATAAATAAAGGTTTTTTAATATATAAGCTGTGTAGTAGGAGAGTAAAAATTTTGCAATATCTCGTTTTCGTTGACGTGATCGAATGGCGATACCTTATATTAGGTATGTACGCGTTACAGGATATCTTTTTATGTGCGCATAATTTTTTATACAACTCATTAATGTTAATAGACATCATTTACATAAAAAACTAAGTATATATATATATATATATATATATATGTATTTTAAATATTACTTATTTAATTTATGCAACATAATGCAAAACGATTCAGCAGTGGACCTCGGCAGGCTGAGGATGATGATGATGATGATGAATGAAAAATCCCTCGTGGGTGCCGGGCAAGCGAAGAGTAACGTATGCGTGTGCATTGCCCGCCTCTACCCTTGCCCCTCGACCTACGTGGAGGGTGACCATGAACATCGGTATTTTTGTGGATAACATAGTATTGGCTCAATTTTAGTTCATTTATTTATTACTTTAAAAAAATTAAATTAAATACGTAGCTCTAAATCAAGTTAACTGATCACTCAAAAAAATGTGCGCACATTTAAAAAAACATCCTGTATAGTCGCACTAGGCACTATAAGGCACCCAGGACATGAGTGTCGGCAGCACAGCTCCACTAAGTTATTATGTTAGTCACAAAGCATACCAGTCTAGATCTAGGCTATGAAGCGTACCAGCTACACGTCTGTGGTGTACCTGGAAGTGCGGAAGCCATTAAATAAGTACAGTCAACTGCGTAAACATGTAAAAATTAATAATAACAAAAATACATTTATTTAAAACACTTGTTACAATGGTGAGCTTTACATGCAGCTGGGATAACCTGCATTAGAAATACTAACTCCTTCCTGTGACGCTAGTGAATATTATTGATTTGATAATTTTTTTTTTATTTATTAACCTGTTGACCGGTACGGTCAGCTATAACCGACAAGCGATAGCGTGCCCTGTATACCAGCGACGTTAAAAATCGACAACACTCTATGGCTTTACAAAAATGCAAACTTTTGGAATCCCTATTTGTTGCTTACTATGTATTAAACACTTGGCTTACAGGGCACGGCGACATGCCGTAGCGGCCAAAATGTTGATTTATATCAGTGACCTATATTGGTCTGTGATATAATATAATCTACAATTATCACAACGTGATATCTTCATAAGGCTATTGCCTCATAAAAATGCACAGGTCGATTTAAACTTAAACGTGTAAAAAAGTGGTAAATACAACTAATATAATATATAAATTTTAACAAAGTATTGACATAATAATATAACAAGGCACACACATGCAACAAATAGTGTATTGCCTATCCGAACACCGACGACTCTACAGTTTGTGATAAGTCTCAGAAAAAAACAGTATTTTAATCATAATTTCTTTGTTTGATCTTTGATTTATTATTAAAACACATTAACAAATTAAGGGTTAACAAAATTAACAAAAAATAAACTACGTAGTCACTCGGCAGATTATGATAGATTATTTTAAAATATCTGTAATACTAAAAACAGGTAGAGTACAATATGGACGAAAAGCAACGTAAACCAATAAATGTTTATTCATTCATTCATTAATTCATAAACTATTTGAATTGTTTGAGTATTTTTACCAATAGATGGCGCGTTGCCTAAAATGATGTATTATGCTCTGAATCGCGCTATACTCGTAGTAGTGTTTTGGTGCGTAATATATAAGCAGCTCAATGTTTTTAATATACATCAACCGCGCCTCTCGACCTTCGGGGGGCGTGGGTTCCGGTAGCCTTCGCAGCCCTTTTAAAGGCTAAAGGCGAACCCCAGGGTTTTTTACCGGGTCTGTCTTAATCCTTTTTTAGAAAAAGGACAAGGCAATCCCCGGTTCTACGGAATCTGCGTGCAGATTTTTCCCTGGGCAAAAAAAAAGCTTAATATACAAGACTTCCGATCCGAACCCTTCGGAGAATCTAGTAGGGCACGGGGACGCGCACTAGTGCGCGATGCCGTTCCGTCTTGGCACACGGCTTGAGGAACTCTTTACGTTCCTTGCCGCCCCCTAAAAGCCCGGTGATCAGCAATCTCTCTCCAAAAAAATAATATACAAGCTTAACAGTACATCAAGCAGTTTTCTTTATAAGTACATGGTTACTAGCAAAAGGGTAACATAGTACATGGCATGGTTGGTCACTACTTCAGTGAGCCCTAGGGTCTTCTCAGGTAGATTATATGATCTAGTTTTATTTTTTAACAACTGTTTAGTAGTTAAAAAAGTTACAACCCAGTTTACAACTGTTGTAAACTGGGGTGTCATTGATATTTGGGTCATACGCACAGAAGAAATACACATCACGTTATTGGTCTTTCTCGATATGTACTGTACCTGTATGTATCTGCATACCTAGGTATTTACCCTAATTTAAATACTTTATATTCACTAGCAAATTAAGCAAAACCCAGAGGAATAACACCGCATACTTTCAATATTGTAACAGAATTAGTTAACTAAGGTACAAACAATATTTTTGCCATGCAGTTTTGAACTTTAATCCACTGTTGTTAAGACTCACCTGTCGCGTGTAGAAATAACGTCTTCGTCCGACTCAATGTCGAACAGTTCATCCCGCGTGAAGCTTCTGTTCGCAAAACCGCCCATATCTACGGGAAAAAAACAAAAAACCTATTATTTAAGTTAATTTGTATTTTTTAAAGTTATCTCCGTTGGCTTTATATGGCCTTTACAGCGTAATTGGATGTTAGTAGGGCGGTGAGCAACTTAAGTTTACTTATGTCTTAAAGTTTAGAAGTTCTTGCTATACCCACAAGTGATAAGCGCTCTTTAGATATTTTAGGCAAAGTACTAAAGGGAGTATTTATTTTAAATTCATAGCACACTTATTGTTCACTTCTTTCTACAACATGGGCTCCTTTAAACGATAATGATGAAGCAAACCACGTGTCTGCTGGTGCAGGTTAGTGATGCACAATCTAGGTCTACTAGCTATCTGACTTCGCATCTTTACTCTTTTTCCACCTATAATCAGGTAGAGAGGAGTCATTCACTTACTTAGACACAAAAAAAAAAGTTTTGATCCTACGGAATTTATACAGCTCATACTACAAGTACGGTGTAAGTAGCTTGACTTGCATTGCGACACTTCCGCATAACTTCAAATGGAGCGGATACATTGCCTGCTCAAATATTATGCCCCTTACAAATAAACAAAGAATACGCTCCGAATAGTTATACAGTGTTTTGTCTCTTTTACTCTAATTTGAAATAACGTTAACATGAGATGGGACTATTCGGACCTTATTCTTTGTTTATTTGTAAGAGGCCTAAGGAATTCGTTACTGACCCCCGGTGGAATCCTGGTACTTGACGTCGGCCCACTTGTAGTCGCTCTCGTAGAGTGGGGGCAGGGTCTGGTGCGGGGTGGGGTACAGGTCCAGCCCCTGCTTCTCTTTGTACCCGCCGTCTTCGTTGTTGAGCTCGGGCATCCTGGAAACATGAGTGGGAATAAATAAGTTGAGAACCAGATGTGATGGTTAATGCTAGCTATCATCAGTATCAAACTCGATGGCGAGCACTCAATACCTTTTTCTGGTGAGAACCCGAATAGGGATAATAAAGATAAAAGCAGGGTCTGGTAAGATTCTGCCCAGCATCTGACTGGATGGCGACAATACTAATACCTATTTCTGCCGCCAAGAATAGACGTTTTTCTGTGCTTTCTTTCGTTTTGGAGGGTAATTATTGGTCAAAACTATTGGTAAACGGAGCGCGTTTCTTATCAGCTCAGAAATATCGTGAGCATCAACATCGTTAGCCTACATTAACCCACTGCAGGACATAAGCCTATTATCCAAGTTCACACCACTGCACACGATCCGCAGCTACTCTCACCCAGCTCATGCCAGCCACCTTGCGAAGATCGTCGCTCCACCTGGTCTAAAGGAGTTCTACACTGCGTTTGCCGATACGCATTGAATGAATGAATGAATGAATGAATGAAAATTTAAATTGAAGCAGCGCCTCCGATGTTGTATGTGATGTTGTCTCATATACGCGGTCTCTACTCAAGAACTCCTTTACCCCAACGGTTGTTGGCTCTTGGTGGAACAACTTCGTCTGAAGTTAACCAACTTTCGCAAAGACCGGTTGGAATGCACGTAAAGCCGTTGGTCTCGGCTGCATTGGCAGTCGTTAACAAGCACCGCCCCGCACTGGGCCCGCGTAGTGGTTTATGGCCCGTTCTCCCTGTGGCGTTTCCATCCATAGGGAAGGTTCGTGCCCCAGCAGTGGGGACATAAATGACCTGGTGATGATGATGGACCATACCTGGTGTAGGTGTCGACGCAGCTGTACCGCCACAGCGCGAAGGCCAGCATCGACATGCACACGAGCACGCCCACGGAGATCACCAGCCACACCATCAGCACGTTGCTGTCGTTGGGGCTCGTGAACTCCTGCAAACAAGATACTATTGATGACCAAATAAGAAAAAACTTCCACACACACTGCTTTTGATGATGATCGGCCTTTGCGAAAGTTGCTTAGCCTTAGTGATCACAGACTGGGCATGTTAACCTGCGCCAGCGCCATCGAGCTACTCTGAGCTTTAACTTACCCATCTTTAATTGGGTGGATATCGGACGTAATAGCTAACACAAGGAGATCTTATCATGTACTCTCACAACTCGATAGCACCCGAAGAGATCTCATCAAGCTTGTTTTTCAAATCAGTTGCAAAAGTCCCTCCCTAGCATACGAGGAAATCATTCGCAATGTCAATATCATCACAAAATCATCAAGTAAATCGTATGCTCGTTTGCTATGGAAATATCATATCAACACCATACCGGTCCTAATATCACGCAAAAAGATCGTCAGGCTCGTTTTCCAAATCGTCAGTATTAAATTCCCCGCTAAGAAAGCCAACTCACCGTCAGGCCCATCCTCCTAAGTCTCGCCGCGAACGGATCCTGGCTGCTGTACGTCTGCCACATGGTACTCAGCTCGGCAGCGCTGAGCCGAGGGTCGTAGTTGCCTTCATCATCGTCGTACACCACAGGCACCGCGAACGTGACTTGAGCGCAGTTCTCGAAGTCCGGCCAGTTGATGTTACACACGGCTATATTGGTGATCTGGGTGGTTTCGAACCTGGAATAACAATGGAATGCCGATTAGAAGCGTATTAAAATTATGATCACCACTCTTGATAGTAGCAGGTTGGTAGCCACAAACGCGAGGTATTTACCCATCGAAAGACTTTGACATAAGATTGGTACATCCACAGAATAAGGAAGTAATTCCGTGGTACTGGTACAGTT
This sequence comes from Eudonia truncicolella, assembly GCA_949315975.1. NCBI lineage: Eukaryota > Metazoa > Arthropoda > Insecta > Lepidoptera > Crambidae > Eudonia > Eudonia truncicolella. The sequence goes on along the minus strand of OX438848.1, from coordinate 648,724 downwards.
CCTAAAAGAATATTGTCCATGTCAAGCCACCTAAAACGATAGCGAACTTTTTTTAATAGCTATTGCGAGCTCAGTGTCTATGTAGACCTACAAACGTGCAAAAAACCCTACATAAACAATAGCTCAAATGCTTCCGAAGCACAGAGAAGCTCGATTGTTTATTTATTTGGTTACCCACCGGGTAACACAACTTTGTAGCTTAGTTTGCTAAATGAAATCCGACCGCGCTAGCCGATGATCGGGCATTTGCATTTATAGGATTGGAGGTCTTGTGAATTCATTAAGCCCTATTACAGTTGTGAAACCAGTTGTGAAAACCAACGCGTAAAGCGGCGGTTAAAACATGCGTCTCGTTTTGACAACTGACAAAATACTGCTTTTAGACTGCATGGTAAGGCCTCAAGGAGTCTATTAAGGTGTTCCCTCGCCAAAAGCGTTCGTCGGTAACCTAACGTTACAAATCCGAGGAGCTTGATAGCGCCTGGTTAAGGCCGGTCATCGAATGAGTGACCAAAAATGTATTATCTTGAGCTCCTCCGTGCTTCGGAAGGCAAGTAATGCCGTTGGTCCCGGCCGCATTAGCAATCGTTAACAACCACCAATCCGCACTGGGCCTGAGTGGTGGTTTATGGCTCGTTTTCCCTATGCATTCTTAGGGAAGGCTCATGCCCCAGCAGTGGGGACATAATGAGCTGGTGATGATGATGATGAAATCTGAGCATTACATTGGTGAGTGAGGAGAACCGAGCACTACAGAGCGCATCTTGATGACACAATGTGTAATATTTAGTTACATTACAGGCGAATGCTCGTCAAGTCAGTTATGATGAGTATTGTAATGTAGTTACATTACTGGCAAATTGTCCTGGTGAGGAAGCACCTTTAAAGCTGTGAAAGAAGAATGGCCGCAAGAAGGGATACCTATGTAATAGTTATATATAAAAAAACAAAAACAAAAAGTTGTTTTCGTGTCACGATATAAAATTGTCGAAACATAATGTGTAGCGTTTGTACACAGATAAAGTAAAATTGTTGTTCGTATATTTCCATTTAGCAATCGCGTAATTGATAATTGATAGAAACGGCTTTTTTATTGTTCTTTGTTGTTTTACGCTGAATTCTAAGAACGTTGAAAGACAGTATTGGATGTGTCACCGATTTGTTTCATATAGTATCTAGATAGATATTAAGATAAAACATTAATTTCAAAAATATAAAAAATAAAAAATATATCTACATACATACATACTGTGACGCTCGCTGGTAAATGAAACGCCACATATATATTTCACGATGTAATGAACTGTTTTTCTAGGTTTATAAAAGGTAATAACAAAAGTAGGCCTACGTGCCACGGTGTCTGACGTACAACTGGTTTAGAGCTACATTAGAGCCTACAATCGCCTGGCAACAACCTCATAGTTATGTATGATTCATACATAAATTGGGAACAACAACAAAAAGGTTAACTGTCGCCTTACAAAGTTATAAACATTGGGTAAATAGCAATGTCATGTTAATTTGTAAACAAAATATAATGCTAATCACTCTAATACATAAGTAAGCTAATTTTTCTGAAAATTACAAATTCTATTTTTAATCTATTTTGTATTTTAAATATGCCTGACCGTTTACCTATTTATATTTCAATGAACATTATGTAATATTGTAACACATTTTCTATTTTTACATTACTATGCCCTAACTTTTAACAAAGTAAACAAAATGACCCACTTTACTCCTGTGGTAAGTTGTTACAAATGCTTGCTGTGTAACAAAAACAATATTAACTTAAATTACCAATATATTAGTTTAAACTTAAAGTCTAGTCACTGTACTCCTGTGACAATCGAGACCAACACAAAAAATAGTTGAAATCACAAAAAAACTATTATTTAAAGCACAATACTTACTAAAAAATACATAGACTTAGTTACCTCACTGCAGGTTATGTTAGATAAACAAAAACTTATACATCTATTTTTGTTTTTACTAAGTATGTACTTATAGCAAAAAATTTAATACTTTTTTTATTTGATGTAATATAAAATTTTAATAAGCTTAAGGTTTTTATAAAATATACATATTGCTTAAGAAGCTACTTATAGTTAGTTACATAAAATTTATATTAATTACTAAGTTTTACTAAACATTCTTACATTATATCAATTACATGTTGACAACAATATGCAGTTGTAAACTGTGACCCAAGTATAGATATTTTGCTCTAACAGCACAGAACATGCTCTTTAAAATTGTTGTAATGGAAGGTACAAACGCTAGAACGGTTTATCAAAAAGGCAGTGACACATGGAAAGCCCGATCAGCCACCCTGCCCTGCACAACCTGAATCATCTGTGTCATAAATGGGAAGCACGCAGACCTTGGTGATGCTTGTCCGAACAAAAGAACCCTTGCCAGTTTTAACTGTGAGAGCCCTGACCTTGCCATCCGAACCTGGGAATGTTTCTGTAACCCGTGCCACCTTCCAGACCAAGGGTGATAAATTGTCATCTTTTAGTAGAACTAAGATACCCTTTTGAATATTAGGAAGAGACTTATGCCACTTGGGACGGTTTTGAAGTTGGGTCAAGTATTGCTTTGACCATATTTTCCAAAAACACTGTACCATGTGTGTACATTGTTTCCAGAACGACAAACGATTAATTGGCATTTGTGTTATGTTTTGATCTGGATATGAGGTTAATGATGCACCTGTCAGAAAATGTGCTGGAGTTAGGTATGACATGTCATCTGTATCTACATTATTAAGAGACAATAGTGGCCTTGAGTTTAAAATACCTTCAATTTGAATGACTACTGAATTTAACTCTTCATAAGTCAAAACTTGTATACCTACCACTCTTTTAAGATGGTATTTCGCGCTTTTGATACCCGATTCCCATAAGCCTCCGAACACCGGACTATAGCTAGGAATAAAACTGAAGCGAATACCTGAGTTTTCTGCAAACCTTGTGACCTTGTCTTGGTGTCCTTGTTTGGAATGAAGTTCGAACAATTCGTGTAGCTGATTATTAGCACCTTTGAAAGTTGAGGCATTGTCGCAGTAAATTACTGAAGGTTTATTTCTACGCGCTATAAATCTTTTCAAACACTGCAAAAAGCACTCTGTTGTCATATTGGACACCAGCTCAATATGGATTGCCTTAGTGACAAAGCATACAAAAAGCACTATATAAGCCTTGTAGATAATTGGTTTTCTAACACGGTGTAATTTCACTGAAAATGGACCACCGAAATCAATGCCTACCTTTTCAAATGGTCTACTAGGAGTCACCCTATCTGTAGGCAGGGAACCCATTAACTGTTCTGCTGCCTTGGCCTTTAATTTGAAGCAAGTTATGCATTTATAAATTATATTTTTTATGATCCTAAGCCCATCTATAATGTAATACATTTGACTTAAACTTGCAAACAATAACTTTGGACCAGCATGCATTAAACATTTATGTACATAATTAATGATTGCCATTGTAATTGTTGATTTTTTAGGTAAAATTATTGGGTGTTTCTGAGAGAAAGACATGTTTGCATTCTGTAGCCTCCCCCCAACGCGAAGGATACCCGTTCCATCAATGAATAGATTTAATGACTTTAACTTTGATTTAATTGGCATATTTGACTTTAAATTCTTAAGTTCTTCAGAAAAATAATGAGCTTGTTCTTTTTTGATTATCATTTTTAAAGCAAGCTCCATTTCATTGCAAGTTAAATTACCAAATACTCTGTTCGCCTTTATTTGTTTACAATTGTTAATAAATCTGTACACATAAGCTGCTATTCGTTTCATATTAGTTAAATCAGAGTATTTTGCAAATATATTATCACTTTCTGAACTGATAGCAATGACCTTACAGACTTTAAAATGAGAAATTTCACTAACATTTTTGCAGGGGAAAAATTTATGAAAATAATCTGCACTGTGTAAAAACTGTGGACCCTGCCACCATAACATATTATCTTTCAGTAAATGAGCATCTACTCCTCTTGATATTAGATCTGCAGGGTTTTCATTAGTGTTAACATAAGACCAAGAAAAATCATTAGTGATTTTTTGACTTGACCTAACTCTGTTTGCAACATAAACTGGCAACTTTGTAGGTTCTGTATTTAACCACGCTAAAACCACTTGTGAATCAAGATAGAGATACACCTTTGAACAAAATCCTGCCTGACACATTTGGTCATAGACCTTTTTTGTTAATTGTGACAGTAATAACGCACTATTTAACTCTAGTTGAGGAATACTTAAAGGTTTTATAGGGTTAATTCTAGATTTTGAGCATAATAAGCTAACTTTTACCTTTCCTTCCTTGTCAATGATTCGCAAGTACAAACAGCACCCATATGCCTTCTTTGAGGCATCTGCGAACCCAATCAATTCAATGAGCTTTGCATTTAATGTATCTATGTTTCTTTTTGCCTTTATTGTATTCATTTTAGACAAATTGGAAACAAATGACTTAAAATCATTGTTAAGCTTGACAGGAAGAAGAGCATCCCAATCAACTTTTGCTAACCATGCTTGTTGCATAATTATTTTTGCAGCTACAATAATTGGACCTGCTAAACCTAATGGGTCAAACAATCTGCTTATAAAGCTTAATACTTGACGCTTGGTATAGTGTTCCAGTGGGCTCTGAGGAGGACTAGTGATGTTAAGTGTGTCTGATTGAATATCATATGTAACACCTAAAGTCTTGACACTTGTATACTCATCTTTACATAAATCTATCTCTTTTATATTGTTTTTTGTACTAGTAGTATCACTCAACAGAATATCGCTGTTAGCCCGCCATTTATGTAATGTGAACCCACCAAGCTTGAGTAAATTAATTAGCTGTCTTTTAGTATCAATAAGTAACTTAATGTCATTATTATTAATAATAATATCATCAACATATGTGTTGTTTAATAATGCTGCACTTGCCAAAGGATATTGATCCTTAAAACGGTTGGCTAATTCAACTAAACACCTAGTTGCTAAAAAGGTTGAGCACTTCAGCCCATAAGTTACAGTTTGTAACTGAATACACTGTATTTTTTCATGTGGTGAATTTCTCCACAGAATATTTTGCAATTTACAATGGGAAGTATTTAATAGTACCTCTCTGAACATACGCCTGATATCACTGATTAGGACATATTTCTGTAATCTAAATAAGATAAGGATATTAAATAACTCATTTTGCACACATGGTCCATTTAACAGCATATTGTTTAGTGAAAAACCTAAATTTGTATTCATAGAACCGTCGAACACCACCCTTAACTTGGTAGTTTCGCTATTTTCATTAATAACCGGGTGATGAGGCAAAAAATAAAACTCACCACTCTCTAAATCACAAGATTCAATGTCTATAACCTTGGCATGCCCTAAAGCGACATATTCATCAATAAAGGCTTTGTATTTTTGGAAAAGAATTGGATCTTTTTGAAACCTTTTTTCTAAATTTGTAAAACGCTGCAATGCGCGTGAAAGTGAGCTGCCCATGTTTAAATGGTTAATGTCTTGTTTTAAAAGCAAATCTACTTGAAACTTGTTATTTTTTAACACTACTGATTTGCTAAATATCTTTTCAGCAAGCTCATGTTCTGAGTAAGCTTCTTTGAAAACCTCAGACACCTGTTCACACTTCCAAAATTGCTGAATAGTATTTTCTAATGAAGCTAAACTATCACTATTGCTAACATGTGCGCTTACCTGTTTATTAACAGTATTTTGCCGTCTACTATGTGATAGCTTGCCAGCAACAACAAAACCAAACTTGGTATCTTGAACATATAAGCCGCTAGATAGGATAGGTAATTGCTCCCGCAGTAATAATTTAAAGAAAATATCACAACCTAAAAGTATACTTATTTTTTCTGTCTTATAAAATTCAGGATCGGCTAACTTTATGTGTGAAGGTATGTTTAGGCTTTCTGTTTTTATTTCGCATTGTGGTAAATCACTAGTAATGTTAGGAACAATACAACATTCCACCTTCAACTTGTAATCATTTGAAGATGAAAAGATCTGTACGGTTGCATTTTTCTTCACTGTGTTAATGTGACTGTCCCTACCAATGCCCGAAAAGGAAGTGTATTTATCATAGATATTACACTTAATTATTTGTGCCAAGTCTGATAGAATAAAAGAGACTTGACTTCCAGAATCACAAAGTGCTCGGACATAAATATCATTGTTGTGTTTATCAACTAACCTTACCTTAATAGTAGGTAATACAATTTCATCAACCCTACTCCTGGAAAGTGCCACTTGCTTCAACTCTCCTGATCGCTTACTTTGATGTAATAAAGTATTATGTTTTTCTTTGCAAATTGAACATTTGAAATTAAACCTACACTTTTTATCATGCTTGTTAAGGCACAGCTGACATAATTTATTAGAATTTATAAACTTAATACGTTCGGACAGCGAGGCTAACCTAAATTTCTCACATTGATGGAGCCGGTGACTCTTGGACTCACAAAAATGACATGATGCAGGTTGTGCAGCTGCAGCTGTGGTTAATAAGCTTGCCCTGCGCCCGCTGCTCCATGAGGTGCTTGCCTGAGCCCGGCCAACGTCAGCAACAGTCTCCAGTGCAGCCGCTCGTTGTTCTAAGAAACGCAAAAACAAATTTAAGTCAGGCAAACTATCCCCTTGCTCCAAATGAAAGCACCTTATGGTATATTGGTCCAGCTTGCGTTGCAAAATGCATATTAGCAATAAGCCCCAATGTTGGACAGGCACTTCCAGATTATTTAAGGCCCCTAGGTGTTGGCGCGTCAATGAGATAATGTCTCTTAACGCTGAAGCAGTGCACTTGGTAATAGGTTTCATATCTAATAAAGAAGTAATATGGTGATTAATTAATTTATTTTTATTATTATATCTGTCTTCTAACAGCTGGAGTGCGGTGATATAACTATCTGCGCTTAAACTTAAATGCTTTAATAAAGCAGCAGCCTCCCCCTCTAGGAAAGACTTTAAATAATAAAGCTTATCGCATTGCGATAATTTGCAGCTGGAGTCGATAACACTTTTGAAGAGATTTATAAAATCGTGGTAACCACCTACCTCGCCACTAAACTTGGGGATGTTGATACACGGTAACCTGCTTGTGCTAATTTCATCCTGGGTTGGTTCAGTACCAGATCCACCTTTAGAAACGTTTGCCATGGCTTGCTCCTCGAGAAGAGCCAACGTGCTCATGTATTTCTCTTCCGTTTCGGTGAAGTCTTCGTTGTTCTTAGGATCTAGAACTAAAACATCTATATTTAGATCACAGTACTCCCTAAATGTTGACACTAATCGGTCTTTTTTTATTGTAATTTCTATCAACGTACAATCACGTGTTGTATCACCCTTAGCGAAATTATAAAGTCTTGTGATGGACCCCTTGGCTTGGCCGCGAGCCGCAACCAAGCGTTTAAGTTCTTCACCCATTCTTGCTCTAAATGTTATAATTACAATACGAATAGCACGTAGCTAATAAATACGTAGCGCAACAAATCACAAAATGGTTGCCCGTAATGGCGGTTTTAAATTGCACAGGACGTGGATTCAAAGAAAGTGAATAGTTCGTAGCGGCAGCACAGCACAGGAAGAGGCGCGCAGATCGCCTCGCAGTCGCGACGACGTCACGCAGCGAATGTTCTAGATGCGCTGCGCTCTCTCGCTCGCACTCCGTTGCGAACGCTCCCGGGGCGACGACTTTCTCCCTTCCGCACCGTACTAGGCGGCCGGCTTGCCGACAAGCTCCGACTCCAACCGAGATAATGCGGCGAGGGGCGCCACGCTGGCTGCGACTGCGACGAACAGGAACGCGGCAACGCCGCTAGCTGTCTCACTCTGGCCTGGTTGATCCCACGACTTGTCTCGTTCGCACACGAACGAAAAGAGTTTCTACTAGATAATTTATCTAGTAATTTTAGATTTAACAAAATGCGATCTCACAAATTGAGAGTAGTTAATGTAACACACGCGGCGGCATAGACGACGTAAAATAACAAAATTAACAAATTGCTCGTGTCTTGCACTTCACTCGCTCGCATAAAAAACTCGGAATTGTCCGACGTAATGGCGGATCCACGGGATCGCCCTCAAAATGAGTTGCACTGCACACGCCTAACACACGCAGCCCTTTTTCTCGAAGGACCAAATTATGTGACGCTCGCTGGTAAATGAAACGCCACATATATATTTCACGATGTAATGAACTGTTTTTCTAGGTTTATAAAAGGTAATAACAAAAGTAGGCCTACGTGCCACGGTGTCTGACGTACAACTGGTTTAGAGCTACATTAGAGCCTACAATCGCCTGGCAACAACCTCATAGTTATGTATGATTCATACACATACATACATACATACATACATACATACATACATACATACATACATACATACATACATACATACATACATACATACATATATATATATACATACATACATACATACATACATACATATATACATACATACATACATACATACATACATACATACATACATACATACATACATACATACATACATATAAAATATAACACAATAATTATTATTGTTCAGTTTCAAAAATACTAGCTGCCCTACTCCTGTAGATCACGTGATAGGTTAAAAATTAAAGGTAGGTTTAAATTTACATAAATGTGCATTTTTTAACTTTTAAACGCCCGTAGGGTCTAGGTTCAATTTCTAGATCGGATGAAGCGTGTTTCGGATTTCAATTGTTTAACCTCCTATGAGCTCGATAGGTTAACGAGCCTAGTCTGCGATTGCTAAAGTTAAGAAACGTTCGCAAAGGCCGGTCATCGGATGGGTGTGCAAAGATGTATCGTCTTGAGCTATTCCGTGCTTCGGAAGGCACGTAAAGCCGTTGGTCCCAGCTGCAATAGCAGTCGTTAACAATCACCAATCCGCACTGGGCCCGCGTGGTGGTTTATGGCCCGTTCTCCCTATCCATCCATAAAAAGACTCGAGCCAAGTGGGGGCATAAATGAGCTGGCTGATGATGTGATAATGATTACAATAAATGTCTTTTATTCTTTATTCTTTATTCTGATGACGCTTTAACCCCATTTGGCAGGCGTGGTGATTAAGAAACTACCTATCCATCCGATGACCAACATTTGCGATAGTCACTTAACCTTAGCAATCAAAGACCCATCTATCGAACACTTTGAGCGAACTATTTAAAAAGGATTAATCTTATTCTCCTTTTTATTTTTACAACTTGTTTGTTGCCTTGGAATCTTGGAATTTGAGTCGACACTCTGATATTGCTGGCTAGATGTCTCAAGACGCGTGTTAAGGCTAGTTTTGTTTGGAGACAAAGCCTCTTTGAATCTAGTTCGTTAACGCTAGACGATAGTCTCTAGTCCACTTGTGTGATGCAGCATGCGCACAAAGAAAAAAAAAAGTATTTTTATACTTAGCACGGCAAATGACTCCACACCACCTGATGTTAAGTGGAAATGGAGTCCAGACGCGAAGACAACTGGTGCAGCGTGAAAACAACGGAATAAGAATAACAATAATAATACTAGAACGGAGTAAGAATAAAAAATCAAAATTCAAAATGATTTATTTGGTTTAGGTAACAAAAACTTCGCTCTTTTAAATGTCAATACGTCATAGTCTACGTTTTTATGGAGAGTTTGCTATTGTCCTCAGACGGCCTTTAAGGCGTTACCAAAACCGTTTCAGGGCAGTGAGAAACTTATAAGGGTTCAAGCCGTGTAAACGATACACCGTTGAGGGTTTCTAGAGGTAATTTCATCATGTAAGCGTGTCCCCGTTTCCTACTAGAATCTCCGAGGGGTTCGGATCGAAACGGGAGCGGATCAACCCGAGCGCACCTCTAAATGCTCGGGACCTCGGCTCAGGTTGACCGGGTCGTCTGGTTGGTGGAGAAAAGGTTATTTTTTGAACATACCGTGTGAACACCGTGTGAACACTCACTTTTGTTCTATGAGTGGTGTCGTGGGCTTACTAATGTGCATGTTTAGTGGATCTGTTATCGTGTAAATATTTTGACGGCCTCCGTAGTCGAGTGGCTCGCGCGTCGGTTTCTAGCGTTGCCTTCTTCGAGGTCCCGGTTTCGATTCCCGGTCGGGTCAATGTAGAAAAACGTTTTTTTTTTTAGATTTTCTCGCGTCTGGGTGGTTGTTGTATCGTTGTTCCTGATTTCCACGACACAAATGCTTATGCTGCTTCGTATATGATGTTTCTTACGTGTAAAAACAATCACCGAACTTTTATTTCAAGAAAAAAAAACTTTGGTTAGTTACGATTTCTTTACGAGTACATGATGTAATATGTACATATATATAATGCTAGAGGTAACTAGGTTATCGCAGTATGAACATTACTATTAACATTTATTTACCGCAAGAGCTCTGATAGGAATCGCTTGGCGCACCCCCAAGTTCTACTCATGCTACAGCAATGCACTCACGAATACTCAGGATATTGGACTGGCAAAGTTCCTGTTACATTACTGGTTCAATTTTCCGTAACGGGGAAACGCTCTTAATCTTACCTGGGCATATATTATATGCCATTTAAGAAGTCCACAATGGTGAATTAGTGCACTGAGGTATAGCGGGTAGGTTTCGGGTTCTCTATTGATTCCCATACTGAATGATTCATATTTATTGAATTGAACATAATAATTATAAAAAAAAACACACACCACACCCTGTAACTACTTGGATTGTACCCGTAATTATAGAGAAAACCGGCTACTAGCTGAGTAAAAAAAAACACACTTACAAATAATAATTATAATAATACCATTAACATTAAATCTGCAGAATATTTAGGCGTCATACTGTTTATTATAACTATTCTTAGCATAACAATTAAAAGGCGTATTATTCTAAAGCATAATGTTCATTGGCATATAGGTAAATACGCCCAAACAATAAATTACTGTTTATTACTGCGTATTATCCATGTTATGGTGCAGTAACAAATCCTAATAAAAACTAAAATAGGTGTCTAATAAATAACTATTAGACGAATATACAATATGCCTTATAACTATAATTATGGGACTCAAAAGTTAGTCCGAAAAATATAGCCCAAACGATGGTTATGCCTTTCTAAACAGTATGCCAAAACAATAATGTCATAATAATATCACAGCGTAAAGAGGACTTCTTGGCGGGAAAGTGAAGAGTCATGTCTGCGGTTTTGTTTTATTTTCTAAAATTTGTGTTATGTCGAATATGAATGTGAAATAATGGTGGATTATTAACCGTTAAGTGTTCGTGAGTGTGCATGAGTGTTGGCAAATGAAACAAAACAGTGCAACGTCACTTTTCAATTTCTCTCAAGAAGTCCGCGTGAGGACTTAGTAAAGCCCCGCATCTTTACTGAGATACTCGACGGGTTGGGGGGTAATATCATTTCTCACTTAAATTTCTATTATCATTCATCATCATCAATAATATTTATTTATGTATTACATAAGAAAATAGAACGAACGAATAGGCTTGATGGATTTCATCCGGAGCCGTAAAACAATACACAAAAAAAAAACAGCGTAAAGACTTACAGTGGGACGACGCCTTTGAAATTTCGGGAAATGCCTCTTATATTTAGACATTTCTCATTTCCGCTGGGTTGTCATATTTTTAGTCTCTCAGTATTTCAATGTGTTTATTATTTATTTTCATGTATGTTAGTACCCAAGAGCATGATTTAAAATTTTAGAACCTTTTAAAAATCTTTTTATTGTAAACAGAGTAGGTACTGTTTTCTTTAGTGACTTCTTTCTGTCCTTCAAAATGCAAACTGCAAATATGAGTATTGTTCAGGCCATCAAGTTTTCCCAATAAAAGTATCCAAATGTATCTTTAGATATAGTGTTTTCTTTTAATTGACAATACGCTTTCCGTTATCGTGGGTCTGGCCCGCTACTGTAATCTGCACTGTGGAATGTTATCTGCAATGCAAAACGCTGTCATGTACTATGTTTAGAACTACTTTTCCAGAAACGGCAACAAAAAAACTGTGTGTTGGAATTTTTCTAAAAACATGTTTTTAAACGTAATTGTTTATTTTTGTTATCATCATCGGACTAAAGCACAGTAGGGCTCTCGTCTTGTTTAATGAAAAATAATATCATTAACACAATATCCTATGCTGGTCTGGTACGTGAAAATAATGTATTAGCTGTTTAGTTTACCAAGTGTCAAAACTTCATTACCCAAAATAAAAATAAAAAAGTTTAAAATTTTTAGGTTGTATGGACTGCTTATATATTTATTTATTTACATATGAATAGATATATAGGTAAGTAAATAGCATATGGCCTTCCAACTGCTGGGTAAAGGCCCCTGTCATTGGGATCGGGTCATCACTGCAATGCCTTAATAACCACGATTGCCACCACTCAAAAGAATCTTAGAAAATTACAAAAACACAAATGTTGAAAAAAAATCCACCAGCAGGAGGACCACGATAGCTCAATTGGGAGAGCACCTGACCGGGTATGTCAGAAGGGTGCAGGTTCAAATCCTGCTCCTGGATTTTTTTTCAACTTTTGACGTTTAAAATAGTTTTACTTTAAGATTTAGCAAATATATTTAAAATAAGCGATTGTGTTCATGCCCCATATACAAATAGACGCATTCTCAGCATGCTGCAGCCCTAGTGTGACGCATTGGATGAGCGTAGGGTTGCCACAAAATGTGTATAAATGGTCAGCTTATGTATATTGTTTGTGTAGCACTATGCGTTAATAAACGTCCACTATGACCTAATACGGTTCACTACGACCTGGGTCTCTCAAAGCAAGAGTGAATAGGCATTTCCTGTCTAAGCATGTACCACCTTAGGCCACATCCCGCTCACCAACAGGCAGGTTGGCGGCCAAATGATTAGACAGTTGCATTAAAAAAACAAAAAAAAATTAAACTTTCTGAAGTATGACATACTCTTTTACCTGCCAAAGACAATTTATGGCTTGAGATGTAAAAAATCTACAAAATAAATATTTTTTGTTGTTATTTTTTGACACTTGACTCTAGCACTTTAAAGCTTAATAGTTCACAAACGGATGCCTCAATCAAAAAACTGTTTTCGCAAACCCGTAATATTTTTTAATTTGCTAGACAAAAAAAAATGACATCCCCACTTCACGTGTAGGGGAGGCAACCTAAAAAAATAGTTTTCAAAATTTTATTTCACCACTTTATCGGCGTGATTAATATGTATATCCATGACAAATAACAGCTTTCTAGTACTAAGAGTCTATGAGCTAGGCTGGGGACAGACAGACAGACAGACAGACAGACGGACAGACAGACGGACATGGCGAAACTATAAGGGTTCTTTGTCCACTACGGAACCCTAATTAAAAAAAAAAGGTCAAAGTGACAAATATTTTAAGATTGTACTGTTACAAATTATTCTCAAAATTTCTGTTGGCGTGTTTAACGAGCTCTTTCGTGACATCTTTACTTCTTCTTTTTATTCTTTTCTATTCACCTTTAAATTGTTTTAAGTTTCATAAAATACCCTTTTTCTCCAACCCGCCCGATTCTCTAAATGCCACTACACATTTACAGTATACACTAAACATGCACACTAGTTTAGGCCCAAGACACTGTAATCGTAGAACAACGGTACGAAGAACCGGTTCACACGCGCTCTACACCAGGTACAGACATGTACCTGGGCGCTTCTCTCCTCCACCACGGCCCGGTCAACCCGAGCCGAGGTCCGTGCCTTTAGAGGCGCCCTCAGGTTGTTCTACTCTCCGATCCGATCCGAACCCTTCGGAGAATCTAGTAGGGCACGGGAACGCGCACTAGTACGCGATGCCGTTCCCTCTAGGAAGCCTCCGAAGGTGATTCGTTTCACACTGCTTGAGGGACCCTTTACGTTCCTCGCCGCCCCCAAACAAGCCCGGTGAAGCTGAAAATGCCGTCTGAGACAATCAGCAATCTCTCTCCAAAAAAAACCCTATTTCCCACTAACCAGCACTTGTTATTATATTTCATATATTAACAGTCTATCGTCCGTAGAAGCGTGTCTAAATAACTTTGTTATTATCATTCATCATTTTTGTATTACTAACATAGTCCTAAGAACATTTATACTAATCGTATGGACTGCTGTTGCCTGAGAATAAATGTTTTATTATTTTTTATTAACATATAAAACAAGTTGACAGCCCTGAAACGTGGCCGCGACGATAACATCGCTTTGTGTCGCAGCGGCGGGAAAATGGGTCACCTTGGCCTTTCACCTTTCAGCTATCGAGATGCATGGATGCTATCCATTCCACACATAATTACTATTTACTAGTCAATTAATATTAAAATACAGAAAGTTGGTTTGGAAAAGTGTTGAAACATTTCAACGAGCGGGATTCGAACCTGCACCCTCTGACGAGTGAGGTGCACTTCCAACGATGCTATTATAGCTCGGTCAATTTTGTTTTCAAATTGTAATTTGTTAAATTTGCGAAAAACTATATTATTAACCATAATAACAAGAGCTCGATTTGGCAGTGGCAATCGAGTTCGGTTTGCGATTGGCGACGATTATGTAAAACAGAGGAGGATTGATTAAGTGTCTCGAAGGACGGTCATCGGATGGGTGATCAAAAATGTTACATCTTGAGCTTCTCCGTCCGAAGGAAACGGAAACGTAAAAAATGTTTTTTACCTCAATTTTTGATATTTTTTTAAATAAAAAACACTAGTGGATTTTTTTATAACTTGTTTCATGGACTAATTATTATTGTTCGCGTAAAAGATGGATTTGTTTATTTCAGGCATGCAAATGCAAGAGAGTATTAATGTAAATTATATTTTAAAAAAAAGAGATGTGAATACTTCTGTTATATTTTATATTCGTAATTATTCTTTCATTTAGCAGGTGTTTAATGTAAAAATTATGAACTAAATTTATTTCTATAATAGTTTTGTATTAAGCTAAAAAGATATAAAATGTAATTGACTTACCTATGAAATAAATAGCAGCTAGTTCCTTCTAAACATTACTTTACGTCTATCTAATATTAAGATACGAATTAATTATTCTAGTTGAGACGGATTTGAGACTATTTTTAGGTAACTATATGGATAAACGCGCATTTTAAAACATACTTTTTCTCCCTACAACAATATATATTTTCGCTTAGGTCTTGAACTATATAGCTCGAGAATTACATTAATATCTTTTGGTAAAGTTTCATATTCGCAATAACGTTATCAGTCCAGTCTTTTGTTTTTAGTTTACAACATCTCTAGTGTCGATATGTCTCGTTTTAATCTTCCGCGCCATCTCCTCCGATGCCAAAGTCTCGAGATTCGAAAGTGCAGAGAGAAAAACTTTATCGCCAAACCTCATACAAGCTTTTCCTCAGTAAATTTGACAGGCTTCTTCAATACTACAACGGTATTGTCCGCGTTCACTATCGAATTGACTTTGATCGGATTCTCATTATTATTACAGTTATCCTTTTTGTCGCATTTAACAGATTTAGTACCTTTAGAGTCCATTTTGACATCGTTATTATTGTCATTCTTTATTTCTAAAGGGAGGTTTAAATCTGCCTTCTTAGCAGCCACCACGCAGTTAGGCTTGCAATTTTCAACACAAGTCTTGTTCTGTGACATCTGCGGATAGTGATGTAATATGGCAGTCGTATTAAAAGTAATCTTGCCATACTTTACAAACTCCGTCGGTCGTTTGCTGTCGTCCTTGCTCGTACTCGGACCCGCTTCTATATCTAAATTGCACTGTACATTTTTCTTGGAACCACTTGGACTTTCAACTGAAATCCCATCATAAATATCTTTAGTGCCTTCCAAAAGGTCTAATGCAACCCTCTTACTTTTCCTAAGGTTATCCATATAAGTATTGTAAAGGTTCATATCTACAGTGTTGCTTTGCTTAAGTGGCAATGAATTTGGCAATCTCTTCTGAGGTTTCTCCTCAGCTGTGTATCACAACTGTTTGGGTTGCTGGTTGTTCTTGTGCGACGTTTCTGTTTTGGCCGCGCAGAGGTCGCGCGCGGCGCCCGTTAGCTATGTCTGGGACTGCACCATCGATATGCTTGTCGTCTCGGTAACGATGGTCGGCGCTGGAAAGTCCTCACCGGTCGAATCGTATATCGGAAACTCGCAGCACATAACAAACTTAAGAAACCTGGGCACCTCCACGTAGATAGCTGGAGGTATCGGTATCAGTGGTGACGTGGACGCCTTGTAATAAAGATAATCCGGGTTATCTTTGTACTTTTCGTCCGCCGACCGTTCCAGCAACGGTATGCCAGATAAGAACAAAATGATAGCAGTCGTGAACAATGGCGACAGTATTGCTATCCATTCGACGCCTTCGATTACGTTCAACGATAAAATGAATATGCCCCACCATAGTACCACTTCGCCGAAGTAGTTAGGATGTCTAGACAGTCCCCACAGTCCGTCGTTACACCATTTGCCTTGGTTAGCCGGCTCCTGTCGAAAGGCGAATTTCTGCAGATCTGCATACGTTTCTATTAACAATCCAATGACGAAGACACCAGCACCGGCGGAGTCCAGGGTCGTCATGGTTTTAGGTGATTTGGGGTAGGAATGATGCGGTGAGTTGATTATAATGACAGGTAGGCTTACTACGTACACCCATAGAGCTTGGAATGTATAGAACACAGCAAACCTTAGGGTGTTGCTCTTTCTGTCTTCGAACTGTTTGTCTCTTCCGATGTGGTAGATTCTGTAGATGAGGTATCCTGAAAGCCTCAGTCCCCACACGCAGACGAACGCAGTGACCATGAGTTGTCTGCTGTCATAACTCTTTAAATGGCTACCTCCTTGACCGAGAAAGAATGTTAGAAGCGCTATGATGATAAAATTGGCTCCGCCAGTGAAGTCAGTCACCTTGTCATTTTGGAATAGAGACGCTATGGTGAAGAATAGTATCTGCATTGCAACAGTCACCATAGCGCTGATGGCGAAGTTGTTCCTATCTATTAACGGTTCCATGTTTAATCGTTTTGACACTAAATGTTAGATAATTTGGCATCAGGGAATACTGGTAGCATCGATTCTTTGCCGCATTGCCGCATTCTTGAACACTCGCTTGCTTTGAACTTTGGTTTGCACTTGTATACGTTTGCTTAAAACAATGATTATTTGCGCGTCGGTTAAGCTTTTGAGAATTGAGGCGTGAATTAAACGTGTTATTATATTTAGTGGGAAGCGTTCAGAGTGGCCTCGTTTGTAAGCTCTACTGAAATAGAACTGACGTTTGGCGGACGCATGCGCGGAGCTTGAGGCGCGCGCATGCGCGTTGGCCGCTCCTAAATGTGGAAATACATTCATACGCCCTTATTGTTCGCTTCTCGCGTTTTATCCTACGTTTCGGAGTTAATCACGAAGTTTATAGAGACATCAAGACTTAAAATTACGCTTGAAAATGGTGCTACGTTCAATGTTTTCGGATTTAGGTCGCAGTGGATGATGGGTCACCTGCGACTATGTATAATCGAGTCATGTTTGTTTGTAGAGACATTTAAGTATGTTGTAGATTAAAATTGTTATGAGTTATTTATCTCAGAGTTACTCTGAAGGTCACGAGGTTACGTTAACTGCAATTTCTTTGATAGTATGTTTGCTTATGTTAAAATATTATGTTTTGTTGATATTGTTTTGAAGTATATAAAGTATTTTATTATTAAACGGATATAAATAAGGGAATTTCCGTGTTGACTTTTGATTTTGTAACAAAAGCTACTTGATTAATACTACAAAATAAACATATTTTTTGCCTAAAAAGATTGTGGCCGTTTACTTGAAAAAATAAATTTAAAGTGAAATCCTAAGTTCAATTTATAAATTGACATAAATTTTAATAATTATCGGTAGAAGCTGAAATGACAGGAAAGCGATAATAAAAGTTAAAAAAAAAAGTTATCGTCGTGGCCTGGCCTTTATTTATTTGAATTAATAAATAAATGAGATAACGTCGAATGCTACTGTCGATCCCGGACGCATAAAATGGTAGCTGTAATAAAATGCAAGATTGTTGAATACGTGTTAACTGGTAGAGATAGAAGGCATTTATTGACCGGCGAGTGCTCTGAAGAACTCTTTGACCTTATCCCACCTTCTCCCTTCCTCCATAGGAGTACACGTGCTGCTCTCCGGTGTCATCGCTTCACTGTCACACATATCCCATCGCGCACAAAGAAATTTGGTGACTCGTTTCTTTGTCGCACCTCCAAAAGATGGAATAGTCTACCAGCACATGTTTTCCCTCTTTCCTATGATATGGGGTCTTTCAAACGAGGCGTGAAGAAGCACCTTGTGGGCCGGCAGAGTGAGGTTGACTGATGCTGCGTTGTTTTCACGCTGCACCAGTTGTCTTCGCGTCTGGACTCCATTTCCACTTAACATCAGGTGGTGTGGAGTCATTTGCCGTGCTAAGTATAAAAAAAAAAATAGCTATAAGGTGCAGATTACACCGCCTGTCCCTGTGCCCTACTAGATTCTCCGAGGGTTTCGGATCGGATCGGCGCGTCCTTGCACTGATATATGCACGGAAGTGTTCAAGCATTAATGTAAAACGAAACCTTTTTCCTATATAAAAATGTCTTCACACAAAAAAATTGTTCAGTTTAAAAATTACAGACGCTGCGCTGTATGAAACTGAATAGCGCTGTCATGATTTCCATAGCATATTAAGAAAAATTAACTAATTGATGTCATGTCTATTTTTTTGTATTCTATGTTTATGTTAAATACTTTTTGTTTAAATTTTTCTATAATTAAGAAGTGATTTTGTTGTTGTATATTTTGTATATTTTTTCTATATTTTGTCTTGTGTTTTGTAGTCTATCTATGGTTGTAGTCAAATAAACTTTCATTCATTAGTTTTCATTCATTCATTTATTCATTCATATCCCCTAATTTACTTTGATAAGCCATATTCATCTATTCACTTCACTTTGCAATACCTACTTGTCAATCAATCAAGATGTTACTAGATATTATTACAAAATTACCTTTTTACGGTCCGGCCGGCATCAGTGTTTCGAACAATCGCCGCCCAAACAAGTCCTATTCTAAAGTTTACTTGGAAACTGTCTAAAATATACCTAACTAGTTGTTGCCCGCGACTTCGTTCGCGAAGACTAAAGTAAAAAGAAAATCCTATATGCTGGTCTGGGTCATGGTCTGTATATGAGCCTCATAGGAAGAAGAAGGAATAGTAACTTTCCTCATATTATGAGGAAAGTTTCATTAAATCCATTCAGTAGTTTTTACGTGAAAGAGTAACAAACATCCATACATACTTACAAACTTTCGCTTTCATAACATTAGTAGGATGTGCAAAAAACATCGAGTATTTTCGGTTAGTTACTTATTTTAACGGTTGCACAAATACGGGAAATAACAGCTAATTGCCCCTCTTCTTGGAACACCAATTATAAACACGATTCATACCTACTCGTACATGAAGATATGCGAATAGCACAAAAAAAAGAGACTTCAGAAGGCAAGTGTCACACAAACGCGTTGTTTTTGTTTGAGTGAGTTTGCTGTTTGCCTCTGGGCATTTTCAGCTTCACCGGTCTTTTTTGGGGGCGGCGAGAAACTTAAAGGGTTCCTCAAGCCGTGTGAAACGAAGCACCGTCAGAGGTTTTCTGGTGGGAACGGTATCACGCACTAGTGCGTGTCTCCGTGCCCTACTAAGTAGATTCTCCAAGAGGTTCCTATAGGATCGGGGAGCGGAACAACCCGAGGGCGCCTCTAAAGAGTCGGACCTCGGCTCTGGTCAACCGGGTGGTGGGGGTGGGGAGAAGCGCCCAGGCAACTGGTTTAGAGCGCGTGTGAACCAGCTTCTATGTCCGTGAGCTTGTCTATATGTGCGATGCTCGAGCGCGTTTGTGTGTAGCTTGCCTTCATGCAGTCTCCTTATTTTGTGCGATAAGCGTCTGACGTATGACCTGTGACCTGTGACCTGAAACTGCTAACCTAAAGTAAATTCCCAATTTCATAATAATCAGTTGAAGTCACTGATCACAGGTTTTTTTTTTACTATTGTCATAAACATTTCGTAATTCCTTAATACGGGGTTAGAGGTTACCACTGTGCGGAGTTCGAATGCTGAAGTTATGCGACTTTCACAAAGGTCGGTTAATGGATGGGTGACCAAAATTTTATCAACTCGAGCTTCTCCGTGCTTCAGAAGGCACGTAACGGGTTGGTTGGAAGAGAACTCTTTTAGAGATAAGCTCACCCTTGTATATGTTTTTTATAATTTAAGTTGTTGTTGTAATGTACATCAACAACTTAAATTATAAAAAGGATTAAGGTAAAAGTAAAGCCGTAGGTACCAACTACATTAGCAGTTGTTATGGCTCGTTCTCTCTGTAATGCTATGTGTTTCATCCCTGTAGTGTTTCCATCATAAGGGTCTGGTGCCCCAGCAGTGGGAACATAAATAAGCTGGTGATGATGATAAGACCACTGTGAAGGAATAGTAACAATTGTGTTTTTGTAATTTGTTTCGCAACAAAATTTGCGTTAAAATTATATAAACAAAACAAAAACATTTTATAATAGCTTGCCTACTTCTTAACTGATCTTTAGTATTTGTAAAAATATTATGATCGGGTGTCAATGACGGTAGTTGTTGACATTGAATGGGTGCCTTTGGCTTTCAAAGTAAAAAGTAAATAGTGTTGAATAATTTCGGCGGGCTGGTTAGAACCACGATAGCTCAATTGGAAGAGCACCTGACCCGGTATGTCAGAAGGGTGCAGGTTCAAACCCTGCTCGTGGAAGTTTTTTCAACATTTGTGTTTTTGTAATTTGTTTCACAACAAAATTTGCGTTAAAATTATATAAATAAAACAAAAACATTTTAGTTAACATTTTGCCATACAAATTCTCGTTTTCGTTAACGTGATCGAATGTCAAATGAAACTCACACAGGGCTGATCCGGTATCAACTCCCGTTCTCGGAAATTACATAATGTAATTATAATATTTTTTTATGCGCGAAATATTGTATAATCTGGGTGAACGAGGAACGGACAAATTACAAATTGAAAATAAAAATTACTACCTAAAATACTTACGTAGTGTTAGATCCCGGGTCGATGTCGTTGGCGTTTATGTAGAGTGTGGCCATGTCCGCGACGAGCAGCCGGAACTGCTCCTGGATGTGGGAGAAGTGGAGGGTGTCCATGCCGCCCAGAACGAGGGTCAGAGTCTCTCGAGGCTCCGGCATCACAGCCTCGGGCTCCGGCAGAATTTCCTCCAACTCAGGCAGCGGCGCTACGAAACAAATTGGTCTTGGTATACCTAAGGTATAATTTCTTCTTACTTAACATTTTGCTGCACTCGCGGTCAGAGAATTCGAGGAACTAATATCAACTTCCCGATATATTTTACTCGAAAGGTTAGAGCCCCTAGGTTTTTGCAAATTAATGGAGTTTTAAAGAAAATTTTTTTGTTACTACAAAATCGTTTATTTATTCCTACAAAATTGTGTAAAACTAATTGGTGGTTGCTGGTTGCTGTAGCTGGTTGTGTGTAATGCTATGAAGTAAAGTAAGTAGTAGTATAACTGTCCCACTGATTTGCAAAGGCCTCCATCATTGAAATCAAGTCATCGCCACAATTGATGGGTTGGTTTTTTTCTTGCTGATTGTTCAGTCGGCATTTTCAGCTTCACCGGGCTTGTTTGGGGGCGGCGAGGAACGTAAAGGGACCCTCAAGCGGTGTGACAAGCGGTGTGAAACGAATCACCTTCGTAGGTTTTCTAGAGGGAACGTGCCCTACTGGATTCTCCGAAGGGTTCGGATCGGATCGGGGAGCGAAACAACCCGAGGGCGCCTCTAAAGGCTCGGACCTCGGCTTGGGTTGACTGGGCCGTGGTGGAGGAGAGAAGCGCCCAGCTACATGCCTGTACCTGGTGTAGAGCGCGTGTGAACCGGTTCGTCGTACCCTTGTTCTACGAGTACGGTGTCTTGGGCCCAAACTAGTGTGTATGTTTAGTTTATTCGAAACATACTTTGCTAACCTGGGTTCGGGTCAAGTCAAAGTCAAAATCAAATATTTTCGCGCGTTTCGAGATTTTAGAGTTTTGTGTTACGAGATTTCGAGATTTTCGAGCGCGAGCACTCGGCCACCGACGCGTTACAAAAAAAATGCGAATGCTATAAAAAAGTTTCCATTTATACCAGCGTTTATCGGATCCTGCCAATCAGTTGTCACGTGACCTGGACTGCCTTATAGCGGCTCAGGATACAGTGACATTTAGTTAAGTCAGCGGACATAGGCAGCTTCACTGCAATAATAAGCGCGTACTAGTGGGCGCGCCGCGTTTTCCTTTTTAAACGGCGACTCTCTCTGAGTAACGCCAACCGCGCCTCTCGACCTTCGGGGGGCGTGCGTTCCGGTAGCCTTCGCAGCCCTTTTAAAGGCTAAAGGCGAACCCCAGGTTTTTTTACCGGGTCTGTCTTAATCCTTTTTTAGAAAAAGGACAAGGCAATCCCCGGATCTACGGAATCTGCGTGCAGATATTTCCTGGGCCAAAACAAAAAACCCCCAGCGTTTATACCCTTGTACACAGAGTGTTAAGCTTCGAATAGTTATTCCGCGTTTATCTAATTTAACTCTAATTTGAAATGAAGTTGACATAATAGGAACAAAACACAGTATCTATATTTGCGGTGGCCGCATTCCTTCAGGCATCAGGTATCACACAAAAACAACGTAAAGGACATCCACTCACCGACCATCTTGACACTGAACTGGAAGCCAGTGAAGAATGGGTTGCCAGGGTTAGCCTCGAACCTGACGAACATGCGGCTGACGTCCAAGAACCGGTACCGGCGAGGCTCGTTCAGCCGGTACGAGAAAACCAGGCCGTCGTGGCCCGTCTCGTCCACACCACCTGGTTCAAATAATAGGATCAAGCTTCTACAGGTGATACTTTGCAGAATACATGGCACACAAAAATGCAATTGAAATAATATTTACACTACACGTTATTTCAATTGCAAACACGTTTAGGTTGCATTCACCGTCATCTCCATCACATCAGCTCATTTCGTGTCCCTACTGCTGGGGCACGAGCTTTCCTTGTGGATTACCATTACCATTGTGTGTTACCACACAACAGGATGAGTCCGCACTGTTGAAACAGGATGGCCTTCCCAATGGATGGATAGGGAGAGCGAGCCCTAAACCACCACGCGGGCCCAGTGCGGGTTCGTCGTTGATAACGACTGCTAATGCAGCCGAGACCAACCTAACATGCCTTCCAAAGACTGTGGTTTTCATTGGAGTTGTAAAATGTGTACGAGGAGTGAAGAAGCAACTTGCATGTCTGCAGGATAAGGATGGTTGCAGTGGGAGCCGCGAATGACCCTGAGTGCTCGGGCTCTCGCAGTTGCGACAGACTATTACCGTATGGTTTAGTGGGGTTGGGCAGTTCATCGCCCAACCCCACACACCTCTCGGGACCTACCAACAACCCGGTCTTGACGGTCTGGTAGCAGATTCCACATGATAACAAATAAATTATAGAAAGGTTAATGAGCCGCCATTCTGCTCCAATATAGGTATTTATTATAATTAATGTTTCTTACCTGGTTTAACCAAAAGGTAATCTCCGAAAAACCCATTTACAGAAAAGTCCGTAATGTTTAGTTCGATGCCGACGCCGTCACCCTCGAATATCCAATCAACTATGTTGTTGGTCGGGTATGGTTGGGGGTACTGTGGCGACTGCACAATAAAAGTCTCATCCAGTGACAGAGTGACGTGATTCACCGCAATATTTTTACCAAAACTCTCTGAATGAACATCTAATTCATCTTCATGAAGTTTCTTAAACTGTTCCATCAACTCGTTGTATTGTGTTGGGTTTAATTCCGAAACATCTATAGATTTCGTCACCTGTTTTGCCGATTGTGACGTTGTTTCATCTTTCTGATATGATTGATCATCTTCATTAGGTGAAATAGCATCTTTTAAGTACAATATCGGTCCGTCATTGGAAATCTTATCGTTGTCATCTACAGATTGTTCTTCACCAGCTTCAATATTGGCAGCGAGCTCATCGGTGTTAGAAACATCTGCTGGGTTGTTTTCAGATTCAACAACACCAACTTGTTCTCTGGGCACAGCATATTGTAAAGGACCTGCATCTGCTTCGATGTCAGAGAAATTATCTTCGAAGATATGATCTTCTGCATTTTCACGGAGTGAAGGAATGTCATACTCCTCATCATCTTCCTCATAAGTATCCTCTTGTGAAGAATTTTGATTGGCTTCTTTATCTTCTTTGCCTATTATTGTGGAAATCATATCATCACCATCTTCGTCTGTATGGTCTTCTTTATGGAATTCTGCGGCCTTGCCACCAGTTACTTGGCGGTGGAGGTCATCTGCATGTTCATCGTTTTGTTCAGAAGCATTAGCGCCTTCTTTATTTAATTCCTCATCATGATTTGCAATATCTTCATAATAGTCATCTCTTAGGGACAGCACATTCTCTTCTCTAAAAGGGCGATTATATTTATCTTCATACTCCTGTACGTAATCGGGATTAATCGAGTCATCAGCATTCTTTTCTCCTGGAATTTCACTCACAGATAATTTTTGCCAAGTGTTCATTAACTTTTCTAAATCACTATTAAGATCTTCGTAAACTTTATCAACTGTATCTTCAGCGATAGCATCATTAAGATCAGGTGTATCTTTGGAACTTTCTAATTGCATCGCATCCTTTTCTGCTTCTTGTTCGAATCCATCAATCAATTTGTTCTCCTTTGATTCATTATCAAGTTCTTCTAAAATTATTTTTGTTTCTTCGATATGTTTATCATTTGAATTTTTTATGACGTTGTTTTTGTCTTTTTTACTTAGTATTTCTTCAATTGTTTTTTGTATTTCTTCATCACTTATCTTCGGAGGAAGTGGCAAAGGTTTAATGTCACTATTTAAATCAAACGATATTTCTTCAAATTGCGGGTTGTCTTGGACACCAGTATCATTCTCTTTTACGAACTTAAAAATCTTTTCATCTCCATGCTTTTCAAGATTCGGTAATTCCTCTGGTCTTTTCTTTACAATTTCTTCCTTTTCACTTTCTGCTACATCTGGTAAAGCTGCAGAATCCTGCGTCTCTTCTTCAGACTTCAGAGAGTCAGCAGCCTCAAAATATTGTAGAAGGAGCTTTGTTATTTCATCTTCTCCTTGCTGAGAAAGATCAGCGGGTGCGTTAGGTAGGTTTTCATTATCATCCTCTTTTGGAGCTGACCTATTATCTTCAATTTGATAATCAGCATTTAAAGCACCTTCCGATTTATCGTAGTCTGGATAAAAATGTTTTGTATCCACTTCAGCGTTTTTGTCTTCTTTTATATCATCGGTTTCGTCTACTTTATCAGGATTCTCGTTGCGGATACGATTTCTTACTAACCACCAAAGGTTGTTCTTACCCCATGTGTCGTCATGGTAACTGTAGTTTTCTAGGCTGTCAACGTTGTAATCGTCCGAATATGGAACTGTAACAAAAAGAAATTGGTTAGTGAGCGTACGTGATTATCTCATTCGGATAATCTTAAGACTTAAAGTGGCTACATGGAGGAGGTGAGGCTCATGGCTACTTCTGCCGTTAAGTGTTGGGATTTAAAGTGTACGAGATCTGGTACTCTGCTTGATGGTGATGATGTGGGAAACGTCTTCCAATTATCATCATATTTTAGGTAGTTAAAATTATTTCGCTGTAATTTACAAAATTTGAGACAGCAATTTATTGGTTTTTTTTAATAGAATAGAATAGAATACAATATTTATTTACTAAAGTGACCAAGACTCATAATGCGTTAGTATTAACTTATTCTATGATAGTTACATAATTTTTTTATAATATGGATTTCTCCTTACTAAACCGCACTAAATATAGGTACTAAATATAAGGTACTAAATTATATAGGTATATATTTTATTAGGAAAAAAAAAACCATTTTTTCAATACTAATTTTATGTTAACCGAATAGCACAATTCACAGTAAAGAAACATAGCATAACTTACTACATTAAAGGAAAAAAAAGCAAAAAAAAAATGCGAAGATAACTTAACTAAAGACAAAATAAAGCCTATAAATAAAAATATGCTAATTGCTGCACTAAAGCTGAATTAAATAATTATAAAATATAGTGAAAAAATTGAATTCGATTGCTGTCTGGGTCGGGCAAGCATTTAATTTTTTCACTATATATATATATATATATATGTATTATTATTTTTTCTATTTATTTATATTTTTTTTTTATTTTTTGTTTTTTTTTTATTCATGCTCTGTGCCGTTAAGTTATCAAATTGTCAACTCTATACACTCGGTAGTGCTCTCACTAATTGCGTATTAAAATAGTAATCACGGTCTTTTAATTGTAAACTAAACAATTCTATTCGATTTCACGTCTATACAGCATAATGCGAAGATAGCGCTTTGTTGTTTTGTTACCTTCACTACAATGCACAATGAATATATAATTAATTAACTGTTTGTGTGTGATGTGCATGTTATATATAAGTGTTACGTGATATACCTAAGTACCTATTTAAAGAGAATGTAGTAATTAATGATGAGAAAAAGAGTAATGCCCGTTGTCACCAACGCGTAACGGTTGCTTAGTTGGTTGGTTGAGAGATTGCTGATTGCCTCAGACGGCATTTTCAGCTTCACCGGGTTTTTTTGGGGGCGGCGAGGAAAGTAAAGGGTCCCTCGAGCCGTGTAAAACGAATCACCTTCGGAGGTTTTCTAGAGATCGCGCACTAGTGCGCGTCCCCGTGCGCTACAGATTCTCCGAAGGGTTCGGATCGGGGAGCGGAACAACCCGAGGGCGCCTCTTAAGTCTCGGAGCTCGGCTCGGGTTGACCGAGCCGTGGTGGAGGAGAGAAGCGCCCAGGTACATTGTCTGTACCTGGTGTAGAGCGCGTGTGAACCGGTTCTTCGTACCCTTGGTACGAGTACGGTACGTTAACTAAATGCTCATTAGGATGGCTGATGTCAAGAACAATTTAATAAAATGTTTTTGTTTTGTTTATATAATTTTAACGCAAATTTTGTTGCGAGACAAATTACAAAAACACAATGTTGAAAAAATTTCCACGAGCAGGGTTTGAAGCTGCACCCTTCTGACATACCGGGTCAGGTGCTCTTCCAATTGAGCTATCGTGGTTCTAACCAGCCCGCCGAAATTATTGAACACTATTTACGTTAAAATTATATAAACAAAACAAAAACATTTTATAAATAGCTTGCCTACTTCTTAACTGATCTTTAGTATTTGTAAAAATATTATGATCAGATGTTAATGACGGTAGTTGTTGACATTGAATTGGCACCTTTGGCTTTCAAAGTAAAAAAGTAAATAGTGTTGAATAATTTCGGCGGGCTGGTTAGAACCACGATAGCTCAATTGGAAGAGCACCTGACCCGGTATGTCAGAAGGGTGCAGGTTCAAACCCTGCTCGTGGAAATTTTTTCAACATTGTGTTTTTGTAACAATTTAATATTTACTATGCAAATATACATCGTCAGGATGTCAAGTGCGAGTTGCATTCGCCATTCGACCACGTTGACGAAAACGATTTGTATGGCAAAATTGTAACTCTTCTCGTTTTCGCCAGGAGGCGCCGCTTCAATGCCATACAAATTTTCGTTTTCGCAATTGTTATCGAATGAACACGGATAGTAAACAAAAGTAACACTAGGCACCCAGGTGCTCTTCGAATGATCCTGGCTTAGTTCGACTCGTCTAATAGTTGCATGTTACTTTGCATCAAAATAGTGGACACGTATAAATTATTGCTCTGTAAACGTGACTAACGTTCTGTACTATTGTGGTATTGTGGTATTTACTGGCGAGTACCACCGTAATGAGGAAATCATTATATAAATTATTTCGCGTGAGCCCAAGTTGTTTGTTTACTGTGAGAATACCAATCGCATTCAATGTGGCGCATTCGACCGAGTGGCTTGCACGCCGGTCTTTGGGCGGAGCTAACTCTGAGGTCTCGGGTTCGATTCCCGGTCGGGTCGATGTCGAAAACGATCTTTTCGATATTGTTGCTGCGTGCGGTGGGTGCGGTTGTGGTACCGTCGGTGTCCGATTTCCATAAAACAAGCGCTTTAGCTAATAACCTTGGGATTAGAACAATGTATGTGATGTATTAATCAATTAGGTTTTAATGACAATTAAGTATCTTGCTGTCACTTTCTTATGTATATTGCTAAATAGAGAAGGAAAGAAGGAGAGAAGAAACTATAACTAGACAATGTGATATAACCAATGCCATTTACAAATCTCCACATGTAGGTCATTTTAATTAAGTAAGTTTAAAATATTTTTTTTTGCAAGTATCTTATCTGTTGTATATCTAATATATATTCTATATATATAACTATTATTGTACATAACAATTGAATAAACTAAAACAGTTGTGCTTTATGACCAATTAATAACTAACTAATTATTAACAACTTAGAAAAAATCGTTAGATATAAGTATTTATGTTACATAAGAATATTGTAATTTAAAATTTTCTTTGTACACAATATAAATGCTAATAGAAGATAATTGTAACGTTTAACAGCCTATAATAATAACAATTATTTTAATTAGGATACAAATTCTGTACTGCAATAAGTGGTTTGAATTTTGATCTCTGTTTTGTTTTTATTTATATATTTCGTTATACTTTTGAGCAAAGGTCTCTCTCGCAAATCTCTCCACTCGTACATCTCGTTCTTTCGCGGTCTCTCACTAAGTCTTAAGAGTTTTCCTTTTTTTATAATTTGTAAGAAGGTTCAATTCACTTCTCCATTGTTAACAAATGTTAACAATGCTACAAACATTGTTATTGTGGCGGCGAAAGACTTATTTAAAATGGCGGCAGCTAGCCAGGCGGACTTAAAACAAGCCCTATCTACTACCATCTAAAGTACAATACTGCACTACTACTATATATACTACTACTATATACTACAATACTACAGACGTTGAAACTGCTAGAATGGTCTATTTTAGTTATTTTCACAGTGTCATGTCGTATGGCGTCCTACTGTGGGGAACAGCGGCTGGTATTGAAACTATATTCATTTTACAGAAACGAGCAATAAGAACAATCTATAGACTCGGATCACGAACTTCCTTAAGAAATCTTTTTAAGGAGATTGGTGTCCTGACAGTTGCATCTCAATATATTTATAATTGTATAGTTTTTGTACGTTGCAATATCAACTCCTATACTAAACATGGTGACGTACACAATTTCAATACTAGGAATAAGACAAAACTTGTAATGCCACTGTTCAGGTTACAGAAGGTTCTTGGTTCTTTCTTGGGGCAAGGTTATACACTATTACAATAAAATACCAAGTACTGTACTAGATTTACCTTTAGATAAGTTTAAAAAACATGTGAAATCTTTACTACTTTTAAAAGGTTATTATACAGTCAAAGAATATTTAGATGATAAAACAGCTTGGTTATAATGAAAAACATATACTCTATTTGAATTAATATAATAAAATTAATTTATATAATTTTTATACTGATATGATAGCCTTTATCAGCAGTGTCCTACAGATAACAAACAGCGTTGCGTTAAATAGATCATTAAGTTTTTATTTAGAGTATCTTGAGTATGTCATGCTCTCTTTATTTGTCTCTGGGGTGGTGGCGTGTGCGTCGGGTCGTTACGTTCCCTAAAATATGGTTGAGCGAAGCGATGGCTGATTCATATGTCATACTCGTGAACGGGTGCTGCCTGTGGAGGCTGGTCTGCTCTTGCATACTTATCTTATTTTTAATATTATTTACTGTAGTTTGACTTGGTTTTTCTTAACCAATTTTTTTTTTTGAGTACTGTAGTGGTACTGTATGACATTGTGGAAATTGAAACTTTTACCTGATGTAAATTTGTTAACTTAGTTTTTTTTTTTTTATTTTGTGATATTTTTGTTTTTTATTTACATGTTGTGGTTGTCTTCTATAATTTTGTGTTTATTTGTAATGGAAAGTGTCCTGCTATGAAAGGGCATTTTCCAATATTTTTGACGCTGTAAGGGAGAAAAGAGCTGGACACTTGCTGAGTTTCGGTTCTTCTCAGTACAAGATCTCCCGCCCAGAGTAGACTTACGAACCGATGGCATAGTGACATTCACAAGAGCTACTTGTAGCCTAAACTGAATAAATGATTTTGAATTTTGAATTTTTGAATTTTTTTTTTGAATAATGTGTGCACTACACTAGCAATTGAACCTGGCACTGACTACTAGACCACAAAGGCGGTAAAATAGTTCTATGTATAGTAGACCTGCATGGGTTCTTTATAGGCTGATGATATATTTTAGAAATGATTACGTCTATAATTATACCTAAACAATACATTATTACGGTAATAAAACTACAACTTGGGTAATTCGAAAGGAAAAAGTGGTGGGATTTGTATTATATTTAGTCATACTCATAATTGTTTGTTTATCTAAAATTATAAAAATAAAAGTAATTAAATATCGTAGAGATATCGCGGGTATTTTTTCCATTAAACATAGGCACTTGCCTGTCTGCGCACTGAACTCGATGTATTTATAGTTAATTATGCTGTGATGTGCCTGCCAATTAATTTATTATAATTAATAATGGGATGTTTTCTCATTTTCTCGTCCCACCTACCAAAAGATATGTAAGAGCAAGTTATGACATGTTTTTATTTGTTAATTTTATTGTTGTTTTTCACCTGCTCAATTATTTTAATTATTGTTACATTTTTAAGTTTAGGATATTTATATTTAATGTATGCATGATAGAATAAGCAAGCGCTATGCCCGACTACAATCGGAGTGAACATTTTACTGTATTATTATTTTTTTTTTAAATATGAAATGTGGTTTGCATTCTGTTGTCGTGCCAATAAATAAATAAATAAATAAAAATAATATTTATAACTGATAATGTAAGCAGCGCATAAATATCGCAGATTTATGGCAATTATTTCCTACGTAACTGGCATGTTTTAGCTTGAACGTACGGAATGCGCTGCTACCAAAGAAAAAATAATAATTTGTATTTATAACGGTATTTATTACTTATGCATGGTTTATATAAAAAGTGTAAAACATACAACGCCAAGAAGAATATGTGTTATAAAAGAATATATATATGAAGTGCGCTTCCATCATTGGCCTTATCATCACTTAACATCAGGTGAGATCAAGGCACTGTGCTTACCCGTTAATATAAAAAAATAAACTATGTTATTGTATTCAAAATTGCAGAATTATGAAATTTCCCTGATAGAAAAACAAATCGAAATGTCCTCTAACTAGTATTTATTTATTTATTTATTTTGTTATGGTATACACAACAGATAACAATCATATCTTAAAGTACATAACAAAAAACTAAAACAATAAACCAGACTGAAATCCAAAAACGTACATACACAGCGTGACTAATATTAGCGCGTAAACAAGTTTACAGATTAACAAATGCTTCAAACAATACATATTAACTAAAAATTACTACAAAGGACAAAGACAAATAAGTATCTATTTACATGATTATATTTTACATTCACTAAAGTACGTCGAATAAATGAAGTATGTACTTACCTATACTTTTATAAAAAACACATGCTATTTTTTTTTAATAAAACATCTAGATTTCTAGATATTTAAAAATACAGCGGTTTTCGAAGTTCCTGACTTCGACCCAGTGGAACACGCACTGTTTGCATCCCTTTCGCTTATACGCAGTCGACTGGGAGTTTCATGACTGTCAGCGCCTTAGCTACAATGTCACAGCCAGTATAGGTAATTCGCATTTTTTGGCAATCTTACAATTCAGTGATAAAATAAATAAACAGGCTATAACTGTCCCACTGCTGGGCAAAGGCTTCCATCATGGAAATCAAGTCATCACTACAATTGATGGGTATTAGCTTTGTCACCACGCATGCCAAATGCGGGTTGGTGATCACATTCATAATTACATCACATTATCATAATTACGGAGGTATTATTTTTTTTTGTTATTCCTATTCACGTACACGTTCACGTACGTGACATTAAGCTAAAATCTATTTTTGAAATGTTCTGTTTACGATATCAATGATGTTAAATATGTTGGTGATCATTTGAATAAATAAATAAACAACACAATTATGGTCGAAATCCGAATAATGGGCGACCGCTAGTATATAAATAAGGCCTGCCTTTTATTGTATCAGCAACTACTGAGCCATAATTCAAATAATAAAATCTTTTATGATTGCAACCGTTTGATGTGTATGTACCATTTGAAGACAAATAAATTGTTTTATTATTATCATCATCTGTACAGGCCATAATGCGATATGGACGGAAATAAAAGTAAACAATTTGAATTGTTTGGGTATTCTTACCAATAGATGGCGCTTTGCCTAAAATGATGTATTATTCTCTGAATCGCGCTATAGTTAGTGTTTTAATGCGTAATACACTGGCCAGCAAAATCAAGTATCACACTTTTAAAATTGCAATAACTTTTTAAGTACACAAGATATGCTTTCGAAACAAAAAGGAATCGAAAAAGAGTTTAATTTTGTACATAAAAACTTAATAGTCGGTAACATTATTTTAAGAAATGGCTGAAAAAAACTTCAAAATCAAAGATAACCCTTTTCGAATTACAATTTTGGCATTGATTTTTTTGTTTCTATTTTTGTTGCCAAATTTTTTCTTGATCGATGTTGTCTTATGTTACAAAAGCTAAGTTAGATAGAACAGCACATTAACTTATTTATCATGCCTCTTTCCCCTGAAGAATGTGCTAGGATCATGACTTTTGTGGAACTAGGCATCAGTATGCGTCGTACTGCAAGAATGGCGGGTGTGAAGTTACGAACGGTTCAGAAGGTGAAGCGAAGGTACGAAGAGACTGGAAACCATTTGAGGAGACCTGGTAATGGCAGACCCAGGTGTACTAGTGCCCGAGAAGACCGTTATATTGTTTCCACTGTGTTGAGAAATCGCCACCTAAATGCAGTTGTAGTCCAGCAACAGCTTCTTCAGACCCGAAGGGACTACATAAGTGACAGTACAGTGAGAAGAAGACTGGCTGAAGCAAACCTGAAACCCCGAAGACCAGCAAGTGGCCCCAAACTCGAGAGAGAGCATCGAGTAGGAAGACTGTTATACGCCCGTGAACACATACAGTGGGATGAATAAGAATGGTCAAGAATTTTGTTTTCAGATGAGTCTCGATTCTCACTTAACACTTCTGATGGAAGGCGAAGTGTCTACAGGCGACCTGGTGAGCGATACCTTCAAGCCTGCTTCTCAGAAAGAGTCCAGTATGGTGGAGGCAGTGTACATGTATGGGCTGGCACATCTTCAGAAGGTCGCACAGAGTTAGTGGCCATAGAAAATGGCACTCTGACTGGGAAAAGATATGCCCAGGAGATTCTCAATGAGTATGCTGGGCCGTATTTAGTAAATATGGGTGATGGATAATGCCCGGCCACGTGTCGTGCAATAGTATATTCAGGAGGTTGGTATCAGCGTGATGGCTTGGCCATCAAGAAGTCCTGATCTCAACCCGATTGAGCACGCCTGGGGTGAGCTAGGGAGGCCAGTCAGAAGCCGCAGACCACCACCTACCACCCTAAAACAGGCCCTGATAGAAGAATGGGAGAATATTCCCCAACATCGGCTCCGAAACCTCGTGTTCAGCATGCCAAATCGACTTGAAGCTGTAAGCAAAGCCCGAGGAGGCAATACCAGTTATTAAAAAAATAAATAATATGTAAATGTTAATTGAGTTTTATGACACTAAGCTAAAAATGCCTATTTTTATTGTTTTATCTTTTTTTAGACTTAAAAATGTTACTAATGTATAATTTACTTTAGTTTCGAAGAAAGCTGATAAAAATTGCTGCAAAACGTTTTTTATTTTAAATCTCTAACTTCTATAGTTTAGAAAAAAAAATTAAAAGTGTAGTACTTAGTTTTGCAGGCCACTGTGTATGTATAGGCAGCCCAATGATTTATTATACGAGCTCAACAGTACATACATCAAGCTGTTTACTGTGTACTTTAATAGTACATGGTTACTTCATCATCATTAGTTCTTTTTATTTCACTGCTGAAATTTGAGCCCAATATGAATCAATTATGAATGGAGAACGGGCCATGATGACCACTTCGCGGGCCCAGTGCGGCCCGTCTACTCTATTTTAAAGACAAAGTAATCAATTATAATAAATTTCGCGTACCGGAAAGCGTAGTGTGGGCAGGCCTCCAACAAGGTGGACCGAGGATCTGGTAAAGGTCGCTGGAAGCCGCTGGATCCTTGGGGGCCTTTGCCAAGCAGTGGACGTGTTTTGGCCGAGATGATGATGAAGTCAAACTCAAAATAAATAACTTAAATTGATTTTGTAGCTAATTCACTAACAATTTCCAGGAAGTGTGTTTTATTTGTTACATTTCGTGTTGTATATTATTAATGTAATTATGTATTACTAATTGTAAATATTAACGGGATTCTTACCATGTTTATTATTTTTGAGTATCCGATATGCATAACGTTAGTGACCATGACAGTTTTTAAAGTTAAGTAAGTAAGTTAAGTATTTATTTATTAATCATACACAAAATCTTACATTTACCATAGTCCCACAAAACTGTTGTTTCAGTTTGTCTGTGGGTTTTCTTTGTGTGAGTGAGCAATAAAGTGTTTATCTGTATGTTTATCTATACTTCGTACAACGTATAGTTTTGCACCAAACCTATCTATCGCCACAAAATAACGTGGGCCCAGAAGGTAAGTTTATGGCGACACACCGCAAAAATGGATCAACTCTCGTCGAATAATTTGACAAACAATATAGATTATTGTTGATATAGGTAAATTTATGACTTTATCTTGAATTTGCTAGCTCAAATACACGATTGTATAATTTTGACTTAAATTATTTAAGAAAACACCTCTAAAAATCACTATTGTTAAAATTTCACCGAAATTACTTAATTTATATGCTTGGAAACCACTCCAATACATTGATAACATCAATATTAATGATAATTCCAAGCGGTCTCAATTGTCGCGGGCGCTACGTATATTCGACCATTATTAGTTAGAAACTTTACAAAAATATTTGACCTTACATTCTGCCAAACTGTAGTACAGTTTGTCGGCAGCGTTCTCGTGAAAACACGTTAACTACTGTAGTTAGATTAAAACAGGTATGAGACATAATATTTACTAACTAAACTAATTATAGGTAAATACTTACTACTAAACTAATTATAGTTACTAATTATAGTATCTATTGTTAAGTTCTACACACGTGTGTCGAACGTGTGT
The DNA here is from genome assembly GCA_949315975.1 of Eudonia truncicolella. NCBI lineage: Eukaryota > Metazoa > Arthropoda > Insecta > Lepidoptera > Crambidae > Eudonia > Eudonia truncicolella. The sequence goes on along the minus strand of OX438848.1, from coordinate 613,303 downwards.
AGAACTTGTGTAGGTGTGTAGCACTTACCTTATGACAGCGCTAGTAAAGATCAGCCATTTTTAATGATCACAAAACGAGTTGTCGTCAAAATCATACCGCGCTTGAGCTACTCACACGTACACCACAGACCATAGCCTGACACGGATCTCGGAACAGGGGCTCTATTTTTGAATCGCACGTATGACATTGTGTTGTCGCAAGCGAATGAAGTCACACTTGTCTTCCAAGTCGCATGACGCCGATTTTCCGTATTTTTGAATCGCTCGTTTCCGGTGCTGCCAACATAATACGAAATGTTGGATGTTATCCGTTCGACGCAGAATTTAGAGAAAACCGGTTACAACCGCAATGAAAACGGAACGTAATGCCACAATACAAGAAAAAGAACTCAGAACGAAAAGCTGTTTTGCTTGTATTTACTTATTTTGGAAGTTTCAAATTTTCAATGATACATACAAACGAGTGACATGACATTGACACAACGCATTGATTTTGACGGTTATTCTATCAATCGCTTTGTGTCGCTCGACTGCAGCAAGTGGGTGAGGGCACTCGTTGCGGTCGAGCGATTCAAAAATATGAAAAGTCAAATGTCGAACGAAAATCAGTAGAAACGAAGCGCTCGACTCGAGGCGAAGGAAACAATAATAGAGCCCTTGCCCGAGCGCATCTACTGCGAGATTTCGTGTCCGTGAGAGGTTGTGTATGTGTGCGTTGCTCGAGCGCGTTAGTATGAATCTTACCTTCTCTATTCTCCTTATTTTGAGTATACTTTAGCACCAAACCTATCTATGACTTAGCACACCTGTACGAAGCACAAAGGAAATTGATATGCTTCGATAAAACGGCGACTAGACGCGATAACGTGTATGGCGAATGTTCAGAAATTGTTATCTGTGCTCGACTTACTGGTGTACTATATAATAACATATACAGTAGTACCTAGTCATTAGCTCATTGAATGTCCCCACAGATGAGCAATTCTCTTGAGACATACTAGGCTTACGAGTGCCGGATAAAGAATGCGCTTCGGCGCGTCCTGATCCCAAAAAAAAATTCAAAATTCAAAATCTGGGTGCCTAGTGCGAGTTTCATTCGAAATTCTGTCACTGTCACTGTCACGTTTATATTATGATAATAACAAATTGTTAAAATTAAATCCAGTTAAGTACTGTTACATATTATATAATGTATTTGGATAAACTTTTATAGTATAAAGGTATAACAATAATTGTTATAATTATAATTTGACCTAGATATTATCATTAGACCACAGACGCAGTTAAAATGAGTGTCATTTGCCCTTTATATGTTTTGGAATATGCTCTGGAATTAGTTATTTGATTTTGTAGGTAATAAATATCCCTTTTGTTATTTTACGTAATTAATGTTGCTATAATTAACAATATAAGGAAAGTTGGCTGGTCATTTGCCTCGTCCAGTACATTGCAATTATAATGAGGACTTTGAATATTTTATCTAATTATTTTTTTTGTTTCAGCATCATCATTTAGTGCCTTTTATTGGAGAGAGTTTGCTGATAGCCTCAGACGGCATTTTCAGTTTCACCGGGCTTTTTTTGGGGGCGGCGAGAAACTTAAAGGGTTCCTTAAGCCGTGTGAAACGAATCACTTTCGGAGGTTTTCTAGGGGGAACGGCATCACGCACTAAGGCGTGTCCCCGCGCCCCACAGATTCTGCGAGGGGTTCGGATCGGATCGGTCATTTAGTGGCATCTTCATACTAAATTTTGGAGATCAGTACTGTGGTAATCGGGACTGCTTGCTCGAGCAAACCACTGGCACGCGGTATTTGGAATTAGAAGAAAGAAAAAGAGATGCAAAGGGATTGGACGTCAGCCCGCGCCGCGCCGCCGCGTTAGGGCATTTTCTGTATTATGTGATTGTTTCACTTAAGCAATAACATATAGTTTTTTCATAGCGGCCTTGTTATTTTAAATAGAACTCCTGAAGAGTACACAACCTACAGTACCTTCTACAGTACACGAAACTTCTGGGGGTTTCTACGTAGCATATTTTAACTGACGATAGCTAAGTCCAGTCAACTGTTTGATATCGTCCAGCCATTTGTGTCTCGGTCGGCTGGCAGGCTAGTTACCGAAAAAAGCAACCAGTTGTTTATTGTACAACTGCAACGCGACTTTGCACTTTACAGTTGATAAATTGGTATTACGGGGAGACAAATCGCTCAATGATCGCTCGCTTAGTGCATTTGCGATTAATATGTACGTAATAGTTTGCATACATTGAACGATTTGTGTCCGTAATGACAATTTAGCAGTAACTAGTAACTAGAGCGAGCAGTCGCGTTGCAATTGTACAATTAACAACGGGTTCCTTTTTTCGGTAATAAATAAGCCTACGGGACCTCGCTTTACCAAAACTCTTCCAAATTAGATGAATCCTATCCTCTCTGCATGTATCAAGAAGACCTTGCGTCTCTTGACTAGATATTTTTATTGCTGAGGTAAAAATAACATTAGAAAAAACATTTAGAAAAAGTTTTATTGTTAAGGTTAGTATGCTAGGCCTATCTTTCTATATGTACTATTTTTTTTTATTTAACCCAGAGGAATGCATTACGCATACCGGGGCCTTGAAGAGGCTCCAGGTTATGTGAGACTCACCCGTCCGCCTTTCTACAACCCACCAACTATCATAGGGACGCCATTGTCCCCAGTCGGCTGCCAAGGGAGAAGCCCAAGGCTGGGAAGAGCTTCTATATGTACCTAACTCAACCTATCCAAAACTACAAAAACACAATGTTGAAAAAATTTCCACGAGCAGGATTTGAACCTGCACCCTTCTGACATACCGGGTCTGGTGCTCTTCCAATTGAGCTATCGTGGTTCTAACCAGCCCGCCGAAATTATTCAACACTATTTACTTTTTACTTTGAAAGCCAAAGGCACCCATTCAATGCAACTACCGTCATTTGTGTGAAATTTTTTCAACTTTTTTTTTTTGTAATTTGTTTCGCAACAAAATTTGCGTTTAAATTATATAAACAAAACAAAAACATTCTATCCAAAACTGTCAAATTTCTTCAATAAATAATCAACCGTATGCCTTAAACATAAATTTCAAGTCCTTTGAGGAAGTTTGACAGTTTGTGGTAGTCAGATGTGCAGGCGTGTAGGTACTTGTCTGTCGTTACGACTGGATAGTCAACTGAGTTGATTCCCATTAAAGTGGAACGCGACAGTTCAAAAGTGTGCGGTTGTTATCGACTACTTTCAATCAAAGCTTAAGCAATATGTGATTGCAAATTTGTAACGATAATACTTTATGAACATAATATTGCGATTCACGAAATTAATTTAATAAACAAAGCGATTTGGCTGTGCCGAATAAGTGTCTACTTTATCTATCTTTAGTTTTCGTTCGAACGATTATGTAGATTGTTTTTTAAATGTAATTTTGTTGTTCTCATGTACTCGTAAGTGACTATTATGTCTTGAATGAGAATTAATGATCTTTAACATTACTTTTATTTATTTATTTTATTTGAATTTTGAATTGTATTTGATAATTTCTTTATTACAATTCCTGTTAGACGTAGGTACTCTAGTATAGCATGGGGTCTCGGTAGCTCAGCGGTCAGATCATTGGACCTTTAATCCAAGGGTCGTGGGTTCGATTCCTACTCGATCTTCCTGAGACTGGTTAATTTTTTCTAGTAAAATTTTGTCCGGTATACCTAGTATAATTATAATAAAGAAGTTAGTTCGAAAGGTAAAAAAGTAAGACCGTGATTGCTGCATGCAATATTAGTTTAAAATAGAAATAATGTGTCGATTTTACAACGATCCATTGATAATTAGTCCTAGTTTGGACCTTACCTTTTTAAACGGATGACAAAACAGATGGTGGATAGCTAAAATGGGTTGTATGGCTTTCTCAGATCGTTCGTAGTTTTTCTTTTATTAGTTTTATTAATTTGCTTTTGTTATTTGGTAAGTTAAAGGTAAATGCTGAGCACTTTTGTAATTGGGCACGGATATACCTTATTAACTGTACATAAGTGTATGTACATTTAGTACGTTTCCTATCTGTTGTCTGTAATTGTTCCTTAAATAAAAAAAAATAAAAAAAAATAATACCTATTTTATATTGTAATTTGCTTTATCCTGTAAATCAGAAATGATATGTCAACATCAGTAGGATACTGTCTAGCAATGAACTAAACGTTACAATTTTGTTTATATTTCAATGATTGTTATCTGTTTTGTTGTCCAAATAAATAAATAAATAGATAGAAATTTAACTAAAATATATTAAAATTTAATCTTAAATAATTATGTAGCAGCTGTGTTTTTAACAAATACCTATATAAACCGCAGTTTTTGTGCGAATCAATTCACTGTATAGGTAATAACAGTTCCTAGTAATTGTTCTATTTATTGTTAATTTGGTGACTAACTTCGGCCAAATACTGATGACATGCTGGAAGCAGCATGTCATCGGGTCATGCCTAAGCTCTTTACTCGTGGTTCCACTAAAAGCATTCACAACAATTTTCACTTGAAACCTAGGTACGCAGGTCTTTTTAAATGCGAGATAGAACAAAAGTCTGGACCTTTTTAAACGGAACGTTATTGTGATTAAAAGGCTAGTCGGAACCTAGAAGAATTATGTTTATTTTAACACAGTAGGTATAATTTAAGAGATCGATGGCGCAGTGGTTAACGCGCCCGGTCTGCGATTGCTAAGGTTAAGCAACTTCCGCAAAGGCCGGTCATTGGATGGGTGACCAAAAATTTATCATCTCAAGCTCCTCCGTGCTTCGAAAGGCACGTAAAGCCGTTGGTCCCGGCAGCATTAGCAGTCGTTAACAACCACCAATCCGCACTGGGCCCGCGTGGTGGTTTATGGCCCATTCTCCCTATGCATCCATAGGGAAAGCTCGTGCCCCAGCAGTGGGGACATAAAATGAGCTGATGATGATTATTTGAATACCTATATTATTTAAAAAAGTGTTGAAAAAATTTTGCGCTATTTCTCATGGTTTCCGATTTTCGGATTCGGATCGTGCCAAAACTTCCTGTATAAAATGGCTCATATCTTGGATTGGTTACGGTTTAGGGCAGAGCTGTCGCATTCAATATTATTCGTACTGGATGCCCTCTACACATACCTAGATATAACTTTTTAAGTCCTTATTTTTCGTTTTTTTTTAAAACAAGTATTATTAATATTTATGTAGGGGTGAGTCTTAATTTATAGAACATTGACTAAGAATTTCAGAAAAATTGTGTCGATAGTTGTTGAAATAATATATATTTTTTTTAAATCTTAAAAATGACATATCTTGGAAACTATCAAACATAAGAAGCTGAGACTTGGGCAAAAATAGACACCATAATAGGTGCTTACTACAAAAAAATCGATACTCTATCATAAAAGGTTGCAAATGTATGAAAGTCCGACCATAGCCTTTAATTAAAGGTTTAAATTATTAGTTTAACTTTTTAGTTCCTTTTTTTATTAACAAGTATTAAAAGCTTGTTTTTAAAAAGTTTTTTTCCTTTTAATTTTTTTTTTCGTTTACTTACTTACAAGTTTGATTTTTTACAGCTTCAATGGACCGCAGACTTGAGTACCTATATGGTTTTAATTATAACTCGATACCTCCACGCGTTCCCGAGATAAAGGGTATTGACAGACAGAGAGACAGACAGACGGACAACGAAGTGATCCCATAAGGGTTCCGTTTTTTCCTTTTGAGGTACGGAACCCTTAAAATGTTTGGACGATTCAAAAGAACTTGTGAAGTTTATTTAAATAAATAACAATTTAAAAAAAAATGATTGAATTCTAGGCACTGAAATATTAACTTAATTACAATTTATATTCTACTCGTAATGTATATCAATTTTAAGTAAAACATACCTTAATGAAAACAACTATCAAACCTATTACCTACCGCAGATATTGATTCAACTATTTAATTCTAGCTTTTTCACAGTATTGTTGTTGTCAATGTTTTTGCTTGCCTAATTAATTACCTACCCACTTAGTTAATTAAAAAACGAGAGATAGGTATTACATACGTAGTTACAGCAAAAAACTTATTTAGTCATTTTTCTTTAGTTATCATCACATCATAACCAGCTCATTCTAACTGTCCCCACTGCTGGGGCACGATCTTCCTTATGGATGACAACATGGGACGGGGCTTAAACCACCACACGGGCCCAGCGCAGATTGGTGGTTGTTAACGAGTGCTAATGCAGCCGGGGCCAACAGCTTTACGTGCCTTTCGAGCCACAAAGGAGCTCGAGATGATACATTTTTGGTCACCCATCTCATGACCGGTCTTTGTGAAAGTTGCTTAACCTTAGCAATCGCTGACCGGGTGTGTTAGGGCCAAAAGCTTTACTTGTGATTCGAGCCACAAAGGAGCTCGAGATTATACATTTTTGGTCACCCATCTCATGACCGGTCTTTCGTGAAAGTTGCTTAACCTTAGCAATCGCTGACCGGGCGTGTTAACCACTGCGTCATAGAGCTCCTCAGTAAACATTAGTATCTTATAAATAAATATTACATAAAAAGTAGGTACCCATAGTAAAACAATCACAGAAAAAAAATTTGTTTACGTGAGAACTTTTTGCTGTAAATACTCTTTTTGAAACTTACCAAAAGCTACTGTGCCCACTGACAACAGGACGAGACAAATCCACACTTTCTCCATGTCTTCAAACACTTATAACATTATCTATGGAACAAAAGAATATCACAAATTAAAGGGCTTATTATTCGAAGCGACAATGCGTACGACCGATTACTTCCACAGACCGATTGACACTGAAGTATATAAATAACGTCACTTTACTGTCTGTATGTCGTTAGTCATAAGACTCATGTTCCTGTGGCAAAAGGCGAGTGATAACAATATCACAGATAAGAACAGAAGGTATTATTTGCATCGATAGCGAGTATTTCATTTATCTATGTGGTACCTACTTACGTGGTATGATACGATTTTTTTTTTAAGATTGTGTTGTAGAATTGTTATTTTGAGTTTACGATACTTTTCATGGTAATTAAACTGACAATTTTAGAATAGAATATTATTTTATTTATAAAATACAGTGAAAAAATTAAATGCTACCCTACCCAGCCAGGAATCGAACCTGGGTCTTCCCATTCGAATTTAATTCAGCTTCAGTGTAGAAATTAGATAGCACTTAAAAATAAAAATAAATATATATATATACGGTCGAATTGAGAAACCTCCTCCTTTTTTGAAGTCGGTTAAAAAGTTTTTTTTTATTTGCTATGAATATGGTTGGTATTACAATAAATAGGTCATATTTTTATAGTTTCGCATATTCTGCCATGTAGACATTTTTTTACAATATTTTTTTTCAATTTACAATACAGTTTAATTATTTCGCAATTCATTTAAAAATAAAAAATTTGTACTTTTACGCGCCATGTGTCGTTTTTTTTTTTAAAGCTCATCATCATCAGCACCAGCTCATTTTACGTCCCCACTGCAATAACACGAGTCTTCTGGATGGAAACACCACAAGGAGAACGGGCCGTAACCCACCACGCGGCGCGGGCCCAGTGCGGTTGTTAAAACGACTGATAATGCAGCCGGGACTAACTGCTGTACGTGCCTTCCGAAGCACGGAGCTGAGCGAGGAAACTAAAACTTTTGGCCATCAATCCGATGACCGGCCATTGTGAAAGTGGTAGCAATTGTTTCAAAGTGCTAAATAAGATAATTAGTTTCTTTATATTTTTACTTTCATGTTTTTGTGTCTCAGAATTGACGTTCAATAACACTTGTAAAAGTTCATTCTGATTGAATTAAATTTCGAAATTAATTTTGATTTTTTTACATTGCGAATGTTGTCTAACGCCAGCAATTGCAGACCGGGCCACGGGCGCGTTTACCGTTGCTCCATTGAGCATCGAGCTTTGAAGTATGGTATGTAAAACAAGTCTGAACCCTTTTTATTTCACTACTTACTAACGTATTACAGTGTTGCTTTTCTTATGTATGAGTATTTTAAATACTGTAGCGCGATTTTTCGAGACTTAAATAAATGAACAAAATTGAAATGAATTGCACAACAATAACAAGCCGTTAAACACATTCTTGGCCTAGCTGAAGAGTTTGAGCGTCCGTTTTCCTTAAGCGACTATAGATAGTTTCCTTCTCTCTCGCGTTGCTTATTATAGGTATCACGCATTTTAAGTATAAAAACGTTATCAGTTGGCATAATTACTTATTCATGTTTGAGGGCGGCGAGAAACTTAACGGCATGAACTGCAACTGGAAAGTGAAAATGAAAATGAAATGAAATACATTTATTGGCACACACCACAAAATATCACGATATACAAAAGATAAAAGTGTGACCAACTAGGCCCCTGCCTCAGCACGTAATAACATATAATATGAGTGCAGGGTGCCAAGTTTCTGGTTCAGTTCTGGTGGCGTTCATTCGATTACGTTTACAAAAACGAAAATTTGTATGGCATTGAAGCAGCGCCTCCTGGCGACATACGTGGAGAGTTAAAATTTTGCCATACTAATTGTCGATTTCGTTAACGTGATCGAATGTCGAATGAAACTCGCACTAGGCACCCTGGACTGAGTATCACGTCCATATAATCTAAGTTATATAATAATATGTTTTCGTTTTATTTATATAACTTTAACGCAAATTTTGTTACGAAACAAATTACAAAAACACAAGTGGTGAAAAAAACTCCACGAGCAGGATTTGATCCTGCACCCTTCTTACATACCGGGTCAGATGCTCTCCCAATTGAGCTATCGTGGTTCTAACCAGCCCGCCGAAATTAATCAACACTATTTACTTTTTTTACTTTGAAAGCCAAAGGCGCCCATTCAAGTTGTAATGCTTATTAGACATAACCAAATACTATTTGAACCGAGTGAGGAATTGATTACCTACGGTTACGGCCGAAAGATGCCCAATATGAGAGGGCAGGCCTTCTCCCTTCCTCCATAGGAATACGCGTGCTGCTCTCCGGAGTCACCGCTGTACTGTCTCAAACATTCCATCGCGCACAAAAAAAAATTGGAGACTCGTTTCTTTGTCGCACATCCAAAACATGGAATAGTCTACCAGCACACGTTTTCCCTCCTTCTATGACATGGGATCCTTCAAACGAGGCGTGAAAAAGCACCTTGTGGGCCGGCATGGTGAGGGTGACTGATACTTCGTTGTTTTCACGCTGCACCAGGTGTATTCGCGTCTGGACTCCGTTTCCACTTAACATCAGGTGGTGTGGAGTCATTTGCTTTAGCTAGGTATATATATAAAAAAAAGTTTGATTACAACTATCGTCCTGGCATTATTTATAATGTTTATCGCCTATGGGGCAGAATAATTAAAACAAGGTTTAGAATTGAATCAGTATTTAAAAACAAATACAATCTTTTCTTTCATAGGTAGGTGCTCAGCTGACCTTTGATAATAAAAACTTAAATTAACTGGATTAACTCATAATTTATATTTACTTCTTAGGAAGAGATTCTATTCTCAGTAGGCATTCTAAATTCTAGTTAAACTTTTAAACTTAAAAGTTAAATGTTGTTATAACTGGTTACAAATAAATAAATACACGAGGCAATTATTCATAATGTCTAGGCAATGTCATAAATAAGACAGCTCAAATTATAATTATAATTGTTTACTTCGCCCTAAGTAGCTTGTCATTATTCATAATGCCCGGGCATTATGAAAACTGCCCCAATTTACTAGTTGTCCATCACATCGATACAATTGATTTAATTTACAAAACAATTGATAACTGGTTCCTTTCGAGCACTATTTTATCTGTGTTTTTTTATGCCCTAGATTTCCGCAGTGACGAATGATTATTTTAATTACCAGATTATAAAGGAAATTATTTTTACCGCCTCTGTTGTTCAGTGGTTAAGACCACCAGTTTAGACCTCAGAGGTCACGGGTTCGATTCCCAGCGGTACATGTTTGTGTACTTTGTGTGGTTGGTGGTAGGGCTTGTTTGTCCGCCTGGCTAGCTACTACCATAATACCAAAATATGTCACCATAAAATCAATGTTTGTAGCATTGTTGTGTTCCGGCAGCAGAGATAAGATGGCCGGTGCCTCAGTAGTTGAGGTTTATGGGTGCGCTTCCACCTTCAGCCTTACCTGATCTGGCCTTTTTTCAAGACGTTCCTGATTTGATCTCGAAACGTCCGCCTTGGTCTACCCCTACCAACACTTTCATTCACACTCGCCTTATACACTTTTTTCGTCAATCGTTCTTCATCCATTCTCTCGACATGGCTAAACCATCTCAGCATGCCTTTCTCAATTTTTGTCACTACATCTTAACATCAGGTGAATATAAGGTACTGTGCTTACCCGCAAAAAAAAAGAACATAATATATCGTATACATGCCGGCAAAGTCATACATATATTTGATAACTTTCCTTCCTTTTTTTTCACAACGTTCTCAGAAATTAATCCAAATAGAAGCCATCGCAATGGGAATAGGGTATGTGCACCACCGAGATTCAAAAGTGAAAATTTTAATGGTAGCTTCTTTGGAATGACCCACAGGATCTTTAATTAATAAAATTCCTATCGTTCTCAAGACTTTGCCACTAAAGATCTTTACAACACGTCTGGTAGCATTACTTGTCGACAAACGCTATTAGGTACCTACAGGATTTTTTGACCGACAAATCTTTGGAATAGGTTAAAAATGTTTTTAACGCAGAGCCATCGATTTAAAAACGCAGAGCAAAGAAATTTTTGTAAGGTAGGGGGTTTAAAGTGTCATTTATTGCTTTACATTTTACAGAGTCAGTTAATTAATTTATTATTTATAAGAATTTTTCGTATAAATTATTATTATTCGTATTTTAATGACATCTACGCATTCTTAATTAATTAACTTATCAAAGGTTTAATATAATAAGAGACATAATATTGTATTGGTTTTATATGAATTGTTAATGTATTACTTTTGTTTTTTTTTTGTACATGATTTATCTAAGATTCGCCATTTTCTTTAAACTTGTATTTGTTGCCTTATCTAAGGGGGAGATGTAGCGAAACTAACGTAAATGCTACAATTACTTTTTCTATTACATTTTAAGAAAGCATCAAAATCCACATATTCACTTAACGATACGCAAAGTCTTTGTGCGATACTGAAATTATATGGGCGTCTGCCAATCTCCTTTATAAATTTTCATCATTGTTTCTAACCTACATCTTACAAATAAATAATTCCGATTCTGATTTATTATGTATTATCATTTTGGTAATATCTTTGGTTTACGTTTAATTAATCAGTATTCTGTTTTGATCACAAACTTATTGTTATTGACTGTACTAATATAACAGGGTCAGTGGCCAAGCGCTCGACCCGATACCCGAAGGTCCCGGATTCAATTACCAGGTCGGGCAAAGGGTGTTTCGGATTTTTCGATGCATAGATGCGCGTTTGGCAAGCGTGGTGATGAAGCCATCACCCATCAATTGTAGTGATGACTTAATTTCAATGATTGAAGCCTTTGCCCAGCAGTGGGACAGTTATATGCTATTTACTTTACTACTAATATAAAAGTATATACAAAATAAACTATTTTGATAATGTTATTCGCGTTTTTATGCGATACCGAAGCGTTATCTTATCGACCGCGATTAACAGGAATACTTTTATTGACAGATAAGGGTTTCTCATAGATTTCTTTAGGTAGATGTATCAAAATACTAAGTATTCGATTATTAAGTTGTAAGTAGTTTTTTTGTTGTAAACAATAGAAAATCAGTAACACGAACTGAACTATAGGTTATAGTTGTATATACACAATAGTACAAATACAAATTAAAGTAATGAATGTTTTTAAATAAAAAAAAAATTGAATTTTGAATTTTGAGTAGTGGTTTGTGCTCGTGTTAGAATGTTCTTTATTTTTAATTTCTCTCGGCAATCATCGCATTTCCGAATGTAGCCGAATATTATTGTGGATGTCCATTTGACTGTTACATTTCATAATAAGGTAGGTATAACAATTTGAATTCAGAACAACGCAGTTTATTGTTGTTTTGTTTTTAATTTATCGTGTGAACTAGGTAGGTTAAAGAGCTGAAAAACTATAAATCGTAAATCAAATACCTACATATTATGTATTATTACATATTATGTATGTATGTAGATATGTAGGTACTTGATTTTTAAAAATTAATTACCACCCCTTCCGTGACCGGCCCTCGATACGCTACGCTTCGCTCGGGGAAAAAAAATTAACTTAACTTAAGCAACAGTAAGGGTTTCATATTGACCGATTGTATAAATCTGCTGACCAAATAATAATTTTGCTGACCAAATATTTATTTTGTAATACAAATAAATTATTTCCCGTTTTTATTGTATTTGTTTAATGTATTTGTTATAAATATTTATTTTTTCCAGTCATTTATAAAAAGTATGATTGAATGTGTATGCCAATCGGTAAGTACTAAGGATTTTACAAAATTTCCCTCATTTAGATTGAATCGGCGAAAGTGTTACAAGATAAAACTCTTTTGCACACACACAGAACAGTAAAAAAAAACAACGAAATTTTTATATCGGGATGGGCAAAAGCAGTCTTACCGCTTAAAGCGATCTCTTCCAGACAACCTTTGCGGTATAGGACAACTAGGGTTGCCACCCGTTTTTTATTTTAAAGTATTGTACGTTATTTCGGGTAATGTACTCTATACTTTATGAGAACAATAAAGTGGGTTTCTTTTTATACTTAACACACAAAAAAGTTGCCGTGCAGCTATGTAGCAGTGATAATTGTTTGTTAAAAGTTGCTAAAAGCAATGAGGAGTATGTTTTCAGGCGAAATAAATAATCGTACTTTATTTTGACACAGTGTACTTTTTTTCTAACTTTCAATAACCAATGTAGGTAAGTACTTTATTTGCAAAAAAAAAAGGTGCCAACTACTGAAAGGAAAATAAAAGGCAGTAGTGCACTAGTATAGCAAAATATAATAATTAAAAAAAAAACATTATTTAAGTACAAACATAAGAATGAGGTATATAGACTTTGTTTATTTACTTATTGTGCTATTAATGCTTTCAATGACTTTTGATTGATAACTTAAAGAAGTTTATTTGCCTTACGTTCACATTGAAGCAGCGCTTCCAAGTGACAAATCATAATAACTAAAATGTTGCCATACTAATTCTCCGAACCCCTCGGAGAATTAGATTCAGTGGAAACGGGGACACGCTTGCATGATGGATGGATGCTCCCTCCAGAATCCCTCTGACGCTGTTTTGATCACGTGGCTTGGGGAACCCTACAAAGTCCGGTGACGTTTAAGGCGAAAAGCAAACTTTTACAAAAAAAAAGTTTAAGTACTCCAACGCCACTAACGCTAAGCAAATTGTGATTTTTGCGAGAGTATACAAGTATTGCCATCTGTCGACAGAGTAGTGAAGTACATGATCACAAAAATATACAAAGTATGCTTCTAAAAGTGCTTCTGCTTATGCAATTTAGTTACACGATGTATGCTAGATGTCACTATTGTAATAATTTATATTAAAATATTTTTGTTTTGTTTATATAATTTTGACGCAAATTTTTGTTGCGAAGCAAATTACAAAAACACAAATGTTGAAAAAATTGGAAGATATAGATAAGATAAGATAAGTTATAAGATAAATAAATAAAAAATAAAAAAGGCTCGTGCTCCAGGAGTGGGGACTTAACATTATTTGGCTTGAACGGGCAATCCAGCTATCAGATTTTTTAAATTTAATCTAGGTAGGTTTTAGGTATTTTTATTAACACTGCTTCATTTATTGGTTATTATATAAAACTTATATAATAGGTATAATAAATAAATAAATAACATTTATTTCAGCATCAAATTATGAATTGTTTAATTTGTTAGTCTTACTCATCATACCTAATTATACCTACCACGTGTAGAGAAAACAGATATAGTTAGGTTTGTACCACGTTTATTTCCTTACAAGATTGTAACGATCTGTGAAGATCATTAGTACAGTCACAGGTATTAACATGTAAACAATAGGCATAACTCTTAATACAATTGAGTAAGAGTCAAAACTAGTCAAATAAGTGTATTCATGTATTAACTCTGTTTTAAACATGAGTTATACATACCTTCACACCTCAGAATAATAACTAATAGCTTTTGTTATTGGTCTGTATGAGATACACACCTAGCTATAGCTAAGTAGTTTTTTTTCATCTCATTTCTCACTTCCCATTTCTATTATCATTCATCATCATCATCATCAATATTGTTTATTTATGTATTACTTATGAAAATAGAACGAACGAATAGGCTTGATGGATTTCATCCGGAGCCGTAAAACAATACACAAAAAAAAAACAGTGTAATTATATTCTGCCGCACGAAGCCATTAAAAAAAAAATTCTGTGATGGACTTCTTGGCGGGAAAGTGAAAAGTCATGTCTGCGGTTTTGTTTTATTTTCTAAAATTTGTGTTATATGTCGAATATTAATGTGAAATAATGGTGGATTACTAACCGTTAAGTGTTCTTAAGTGCGCATGAGTGTTAGCAAATGAAACAAAACAGTGCAACTTCACTTTTCAAATTCTCTCAAGAAGTTCGCCCGAGGAATTAGTAAAGCGCCACATCTTTATTGAGATACTGGAGGGGTTGTATCATTTCTCACTACTCATTTCTTTTATTATTCATCATCATCATACTGGAAGGAAATATTGTTTAATTATGTATTACGTGAAAGAAAAATTACTTTGACACTGGCTAAATGTGCTAATCGCACAAAGCCATCAACAAAAGAAAAAAAAATCTGTGATTATATTTCTCTATGGTATTATTATGCTTTATGATTTTCTTGCGTGTACTACAGTCTACAACGTGCACAACGCACGCCTACCTATTGAAGTTTTCACTGAGCAAGTAACCACGAAGTCTTAATAAAACATTTAAACGACAATCTTTATACATACGACGCCGAAATAAAAGAGATGATTATCCGCCATACCTTTCGACGAAGACAAGCTCGAGAAAGAATTGCTTGTAACCAGTTATCAGACGCGGTGGAACTTGCTGTTGCTGAACACGATTTATAATTGTCATTTGGCGGCACAACAGCGGAAAACAAGTAAATAAAGTTAAGTTGCCAACACTAGTGTTGAAGAAATTTGATGGAAATATCAAAAATTGGTTAACTTTGGGACAAATTTGTAAAATCGATACGGATCCAGCCATTACAGATTCCGATAAATTGCAATTTTTATCGTAAAACATGGAACCTGGCACTTAAGTCTAAAAATTTGTTGAAAATTTTCCAATTACAAACCAAAGCTACAAGATATTATTATGTCTAGAAGAATTGAAATCAAGATATGCTCGAGAAGATCTTTTAATCCAACTATCGCCGAACTTATAGCTTTAGTGTTGAAAAAGAATAACACTACTCTTGATTTGATGATATATACAATAATATATGCAGCCACCTACAATCACTAGAAGTCCTAAAGGTTATGAGTGAAAAATACTCGCCTTTTCTTCTACCTATCGTGGAGTCGGCCTTACCAAATGAAGTTTTGAAGGTTTGGGAGAGACGGAAACCAGCACGGGTCAGTGATGAGCTTTCCAGTTTATTAGAATTCTTGAAAAAAGAAGTTGAAGCGAACCAACGCATCTCCCTGGCAAATGATTTTAACATTGGCTCCACAAGCTCCGAACCAACAGCAGCTTGCTTGGCCGTAAACAGTACAACCAAGAAAGAAAAGCAGTATGATGTGAAATGTATATGGTGTGAGAAAGGACATGCTAGTACAGAATGCTTTAAGATCTCGAAGATGACTGTTGATGCAAGAAAAGTTTGTGCATTATGTTTGTGTCCTGGACATCATGCAAAGATTTGCCGGAGCTATGTGAAAAGCTTTATATGTGGCCAACGACATGCTCCGGTACTATGTACGTGTGGAGTAAAACAATATGAAGCGAAATCTTTACACAAGCCTACAGCTGCAATACAGAACTATACTGCTCAAGCCATTTCTTCGGTTTATGTAAATACACCCGCCGGAGTCAAATGTCCACCAGGAGTACGTAGCTTGATTTGGTGCTCCTGTGGGCCACCCGCTACTATGCCCGGACCACCCGAGTCCCGACATGGAAATCGTGATTCACAATGAGTTGGTGTTATGATACACTAGTGATACGTACATCACCACCTATGACTTCTCGCCGGATGGTTTATTTTTCTTTGTGCGGTGGGTGCTTTTTGACTTTGAGGAGTTCGAATAACTTATAGACATGTTTGAGTGAGGATGTGTTTTTTTTTGTTTTGTTTAACATAAGTATTGTGTTTTGTTGTTCTTTTTTTATTATTATTTCTTTTTATTTTAAATTATCTGTTTATGTTATCTATAATTATATTTTTTTGTCTATTTTTGTGTACTGTTTTTTCTTTACCTAAAACTAATATTTTGACATTTACACCTTGATCCTCAATAACAGTATAAGGACCTAAATATACAGGAGCCACCTTATCTCTATTTTCCTTTTTTAATAATATTAAATCTCCTATTCTATAATTAATGGAATTAGTAGTTAAATCATACCTTATTTTTCTATTAATTATTGATTTAATTAAATTATTTCTAGCAATCTCTTGGGGGTTTTTGTAATCTATACTTAAGTTCTATAGCATACGAATTAAAGTTATAAACTGGATCTAATTTATTATTAACATCACTTGGTATACAACATAGTCTACCAAACACCAATTCATAGGCTGTATATTATGTAGTTGCCGAATGTATTGTTGTATTATAGGAAAAACACCAATATTGCAACCAATTTGACCACTTATAAGCTTGGTTGTCTATTTGGATTCTTAGAAATGCTCCTAATGATTTATGTGAATTTTCTAAAGAACCAAGGCTTTCATGGTGATAAGCGGTTGATTGCAACTGGTTAATTTTTAAAATTTTACATACTTCTTGCATAGTAGATGATATAAATTCGGTACCCCCTATCTGTTGCAATTTCGTTACCAGGTCTAGAAATATTTTGTCAAAAGCCGTCGTTGCCGTGATAGTAATACATATTGTCTGCTTAAAAGACTACATCGAAAACAGGCACGGCATCGAATGGAAAGAGCAGCCGGGTATGAAACACTCCAAATCCTTCCTTGGCGAAAACGCCTTAGGACGGAGTAAGTTCATATGCGGAGGCGGTAGAAGGCAGGCCCGACTAACCATCGGTGCCTTGACAGGGCACTATGCCACAAAACAAATGCTTCATAGAATGCACTTTTCAACAAATAGTTTGTGTAGGGCGTGTGGGGAGGAAACGGAGTCAATGCAGCACCTACTGTGTGACTGCGACTCTGGCTAGGAAAAGAATGATGAAGAGAATATGGTATCTATCTTTACAGAGGAAGAGTGAAGGGATGGGGTTGCACAAAAGATCCCGATGGGTCGAAGTGTTACTGTCCGTCTGTCACCAGGCTGTATCTCATGAACCGTGATAGTTAGACAGTTGAAATTTTCAGAGATGATGTATTTCTGTTGCCGCTATAACATCAAATACTAAAAAACAATAAAATAAATATTTAAGGGGGCTCCCATACAACAGACACATTTTTTTGCCGTTTTTATAGATAATGTTACGGAACCCTTCGTGCGGGAGCCGACTCGCACTTGGCCGGTTTTTTTTTATTATACTAGTAGGCAAATTACTCCTTTTAACCTAATGTTAAGCAAAGCTGAGTCCAGATGCTCCACACAGCTCACCAGCTGTGGAGCATCCAGCTTCTCCACTGAGCAGAATTGTGGCTTCACACCTCTACTGAAATACCCCATGTTGTAGGAAAGAGGGAATTCTTGTAATGAGTGTCAGGGTACCTATGGTTTGTAACAATGCTGATGGTAAATTACTATAAGGTCGAAGTTTGAGGGGCTCTTCTCCCGGAATCCTGAACTGAGGGACGGGCTATCGTATTCTTTGTCGGAATGGCACACATTATAATGGATTATGTCTAGTCTTACTATGTATGATTCACACCACACAACTAGATGATAGTTAAGATTCGCGATTGTAATAAAAGAGTTTATTTTGTAAATGATTGATATATTATCCAACAACACTTATTAATTGAATAATAGCTAACTGATATAAAATGCTAGTGATAATGAGTACACGCCTGACGCCACGAAGGTTTTAGGTGAAACTGAGTAGAAATGCTTCAATGAAAAACCGCTGAAATGCTAGTTGCAAAAACGCACATTGTACGGTCAAGTATGCTGTTAAATTCTCATGGCTGTGTATCGACTGTAATTTGTCTGCGTACCAATTATAAATAATTATTAAATAAATATGGCGAAAAACATAGATTTTAAGCAACACAAACGTAAACCTTACCCAAGTACTATTTGGACTATGTTATGGAATCAATGTAGGTATTTTGTTTAAAGACAGTATGCCCACTCTTATCATAAATCTTTCTCATCCATCCAGCCAAAGGTTGTCTGGAAGAGATCACTCTTAATGATAATAGAATGGAAGATGGAATAGTCTACCAGCACATGTTTTCCCTCTTTCCTATGATATGGGGTCCTTCAAACGAGGCGTGAAGAGGCACCTTGTGGGCCGGCAGAGTGAAGTTGAATGATGCTGCGTTGTTTTCACGCTGCACCAGTTGTCTTCGCGTCTGGACTCCATTTCCACTTAACATCAGGTGGTGTGGAGTCATTTGCCGTGCTAAGTATAAAAAAAAGACTACCACAGTTTTTTTTTTCTTAAAGTGTATGTATATATTTTTTTTACTTTGGGTCGTTGCGCCATTCTAGTTAGTTTTTTTTTGTATATTTTATCTATCTTTGTATAATTAAAAAAAAAAAAAATTGGTAGTAGGTAACCAGTTGTAGGTAAAACAAGCCCACTACCAATCAAACTGAATGTAACCCTCACGGGGAATCCAATCTGGGGCCTCTGGGTTGATGGACACACACTAATGACTGACATGCATTTTTCTGGTCTGGGACAAGGGTTCCAAAATGCTCATACATTAGCCGATCGGCTAGCAACCCATCACTGATGTCTATTTCACTAATGGCGAAATTACTAAAAATTGGTGATTTTAATGCTCTGTGTAGGTACCCCCTTTTTGGAAGAAGGACGTTGAGTGTTTAATGTATGTATGTGATAATAAAAATGTTAAGATAATAAATTAACTGCGACCAAGTTTCTTGACCCCTACGCTGAAAAGCGTCATATGTACCGAACGACGTAGCAGCCCGACGCGACGACGCGACGTCACACGTTATCGCAAAAAGTTAAAAATACGCGTTCACGGCGAAAATGCGACCTTCCTAGAGTGAGGACACGGCCTCGCCGGGCAAGGCCGACCTCGGAGGCAAGGCCGACCTCGGCGTCTGAGGTCGCGGCCTTAGCATTGGCCTCGAGCGAAGGTCGCTCCTTGGTGGGACCGTGAATCGTGCGAGTAAGGTCGTCTGTAATTATCTGTCGTACGTCAGTATGGCAAGTATGTAGCGAATTTTTTTGCAATGTATTGATGACAACACAATGTGTAGATTACAGAACACAGAAAGAGGTGTGTAGATTGTTCCGTTGTTCAACGATCAGTAGCGAAAGATACTTAAATGCTAAGGTTTTAAAGTACTTTTTACGATACACTTTTTTTTTACAAAATAAATACATTTAGAGATGTTTTGCTTGCGCGTTAGGGTTGCTAACAATGTTAAGCAACTTTGGCTAAATCTGGTTTCGGGATGAGTGACCAAATTTTTTTATGCTGTTACGGTGAAGCGTTAATTGACGATATAGCTGGAAGAATAGCAAGAAGAAAGAAGTTAAAAATCTTTAACCTTAGAGGAACTTAGCTAAGTATTTTAAATCACCATATCAATAATATTAGGACAATAGCTGTTTCGATATATAAGAGATAAAATAGCCAGTTCCTTATTAGTTGAAAATTTCGGGTTAAATGCGCTTTCGATATAGGTCTAATTGCCATCATCGTATGCTCCGCTGGGAATCAAACCCGGCACCTCTGGGTCGAACCACTACACTGTAGAGGCGTTTAAGTTTTTTTAGACATAAACATAGATAGCAACGCTTGATAAATCAAGACGACAAAAATACATTTTACATGCTCATATTTTTAATCTGTTGGATAATTTTAAGCGTTGATGTCGTGTCACTAGCCGTATTGAATATCATTTACTTGGTAATCCTCTTGCCTCCTTTAGCGCTTGCTTGCTGTGCTTTAAGTTCTTTCACAGTCTTCTGTTCTTCTATAAGGAAAGCTCTGACAATGCGCTGCTTGACACACTTGTGGCAGAGGACTCCGCCGTACACACGCTTTACTGTTTTTTTACGGTAGCAGAGGCGAGATCGCTCAGCAGGCCTTGCAGGCTCAATCCCACGGAGTTTGCTTTTGCACTGACCGCATCTTGGGATCTTCTTGGGTTTCTTGACATACTGGTAGACCAATCGGCCACCTGGTGTCCTTACTATTCTCCTCTGATTTGACTTGGTATTGTACGACAAAATTGTATGAATAGATGCTCGGGTTGAATGCGAAAGATCCTGGTTCAATCCCCGCAGCTCCTTTGCACTACTGACGCGAACCTATGCCTAACACAAGCGTTATAATAACAATAAATTCAGTGGGACGAAACGCAGAATGAAAGTTATTTATTTTTGAAATTCAGGGTTTTGACCCATTGGGACGAAAGAACCGTGGGACGAAACAATGAACGACAACACAGATAACTAGTAATAATACATTATACATTATAAATTTGTTGACATAAATAATCATTACATTTTAAAATATGGGGATGACGGTTCCTATTAAATAGTAATAGGTAGTATTAGGCTGGTCATCGGACGGGTGACCAAAAATTTATCATCTCGAGTTCCTCCGTGCTTCGGAAGGCACGTAAAGCCGTTGGTCCCGGCTGCATTAGCAGTCGTAAACAACCATCAATCCGCACTGGGCCCACGAGGTGCTTTAGGGTCTGTTATCCCTATCCATCTATAGGGAAGGCTCGTGATCCAGCAGTGGGGACATAAAATAAGATGATGATGGTGATGAGTAGGTTATAATATACCTTGGAGTTGGTCATTAAACGCTAACTCGTAACCATAAGCCGACCTTGGGGGCGATTTATGAGTGACTTATTCTCATCGCTATGATATCAATTCCGAGTACACCTTTTTCTCTTTTATTCAAAGTTTTTCTAATTTTTTAAACCAAAAGCTTTCGAACGACTTGTATCTACGCCCGATCCTCTAAATGCCACTACACATTTACAGAATACACTAAACATGCACACTAGTTTAGGCCCAAGACACCGTACTCGTAGAACAAGGGTACGACGAGCCGGTTCACACGCGCTCTATACACGGTACAGACATTTATCTGGGCGCTTCTCCCATCCACCACGGCCCGGTCAACCCGAGCCGAGGTCCGAGTCTTTAGAGGCGCCCTCGGGTTGTTCCGCTCCCCGATACGTTCCGAAGTTCCGAACCCCTTGGAGAATCTATAAGAGCACGGGGACACGCACTAGTCCCACCAGAAAACCTCTAACGGTGCTTCGTTTCACACAGCTTGAGGAACCCTATAAGTTTCTCGCCGCCCGCCCCAAAAAGACCGGTGAAGCTGAAAGAGTTGTATCTTAATAATCAGCCGGTATAATTAATAACTCAGAAATGAAAACCAGCAAGTAATTTATTAAAAAAAACTTAATAGTAAATAAATAATAATGTTAACTTGAATTTGAATCGTGATTATATAATAATATGTCTATAAACACACGGTAACTATAATCATCACAATTTTGTCATTTAAAAGAAATTAACAAATAATTAATTAAAATTCGAATAGAAGGTATGTCATAAGAATAATATTAACATAACATAAGAAACGACGTTTATTATTATTATTATACTCTTTATTTATTTTCTTTCTTAACTAGATTTTTACAATATTTTAATATAAAAACAACAAAACATTATAAAAACCTAATTCTAGAGCACCGCCGGCAGCGGGGCAGGGCCCAAGCTACCGGTGGTCAGGGCTGCAGAGTGAGGAACCTCCTGACAATAAAAAAAAAAAAAAAAGATATCAGACCGTTCGCTGAAACGACTATCGGGACAATGATATTAGATTTATTATTATTATTAGATATTGTTATTTAAAAAAACGTTCGCGCAACTTCACTTCATGTGGGAGCTACTGCGGTAAGCGCTGAAAATCGCAAACGGCACAAACACGCAAACCTGGGCTGAAATTATTTGTTCCGTTTGTGGTGGAAACAAGAAACAATGGGTCCATGGGGGCCGGAGTCAAGGCAGCTTGTTAAGAAGGATGGCAGCTATCTCTGCCAAGCATATTAGCTTGGCTATCCAAAGGGGCAATGTTGCCAGCATTCTTGAGGACATCTTTCATTTATAGGTCCTTAGTTTTTTTTTTCCTCTTTTTTTTAAAAGTTAAGTTAAGTTGTTTCTTTTTAATGTAAACACATTTTAACTCTCCTGTTAATAAAAGTATTCGGTACGGTTCGGTACAAGACGTATAATATAATCTAGCGTTTTCATATTTTAATTGAGCACTTATCGTATCGGCGCCGGTAACCGACACTTTCTGCTTTTCAACAAAACGATGGCTAAAATTAGACAATGCTTATAATAACACATGCTGTCACTCTCTTTTTAGCTAATACTTTTAGACAGAAACATAATAGCTGACACAAAAGCATAACGCGGGCACTTCGGCCAGACCTCTGGCCGGAATGCCGCTGCCGATGCGGCTTGTCTTTGGTTCTGTTGATGTCGAAATTTTTTCTGATTCTTTGATTAGCTTTAAAATTATCACTCGATCTTTAAATGTAATTTTTTTCTTTTAATAATTCAATAATCACATATCTTGCAAATTTATTTATTATTTATTTAAATTTATTTTATTATTTGTTTTTTATATGTAATTTTAATTTTAATGGAATTCTTGACATTTTATAATTGTATTTTAAAATCTAATAATCCAATATTTTTATTTGTATTAATTTTATGTTTTGACCAAAAATAAACAAAACATATTTAAGTACAAATTTTTATTATTTTTATTACTTTTGATAATAATAATAATTATTTTTATTGCTTTCATCACATCTGTGATTAAGATTGCATTTGGAATGATCAATTATTTTATATAATGTTTACTCATCAATCAATAATTTAATGTTAATATTGTTGATGCTAATGAATAAATAAAACAATACATAATATTTTAAACAGGTTTAACTTTAAACACTGTTTTTAGTAAAAGTCCAATGATAGACACAGTTTTTGTCGCTCAAAATAACATAGATTTTTATAGAAAGTGGTATGACAGCTAGAAAACAGGTTCGCTGCATTCATTTGTTGGTGAGGACTAAAACCAGTTGCTGGCCCCTACTGATTAAATGAAAAAAATGTCGATCAATGGTACCGGTTCAACACTGGTGCCACTATCTTACTACAATCCAAAGGAACTTGTAAGTAACGTGGTAATAAGATGGGTGACCAATATAAAATATATCGATCTCCTATGTTTCGGATTGAACACAATTAAAACCTAATATTTTATTACATAACATTAACTTAACACATAAATGGCAACTATTTCAATTTCATTATGTTTCTTAAGTATAATAACTATCTAGTGAATCTATGTACAAATAAATATAATTATTTACTGCTTACATAGGAATTAATTATATGAACAACAAAATAACTATTTATATTAAAATACAATTTTATCAAAATAAATTTATATTTTTACATTTTCTAGAAAAATAAGTTGTAAGTACGTACTTATTCTTTGAAAATATTTTTGTTAAAAGTTTTTTATATATTACTACACTATATTGAGAGATAGAAAATAAAAAGCACCTATAGATAACATGACTGAGTACTTTAAAAATAATCTCTTTTTTTTCTTGCTTCTTAAAACCGCTGCGACCGCTGCGATGATTTTTTACATAAAAAGAATCCCTTACTATAAATTGACATGTACAAAATTATAAAAATTCTATCAAAAATAAATGGCCACTGCAACCTACATCGGAAATATAACCAAAGCTAAACGACCAGCTCAAATTACACTCCAATGCCATTAGAACACCTCCTTACTACGCATGACCAGTTTAAGTTCCTCAAGTTGAACTTAAACTGGCCGTGCTTAAGACTTTAAGACCAGCTTAACCTGCCCTTCAATGGCATTAGAAATTCATCTGTCGTTAAGTCACCTAGGAAAACTTAACCTAAACTGGTCTCACTTGACCTTACGACCAGCTTGACTTGCCCTCCAATATCCTTAGTACATCTCCTCACGCAAGCCAAACCTAAACTGGTCCCACTTATCCTAACGCCCAGTTAAACTTGCCCTTCAAAGCCCTTACAACACCCAACGCAAGCCAAACCCAAACTGGTCGCGCTTGACTATACGACCAGGTCAATATGCACTCCAAAGTCTTTAGAAAACCTCCTTGCGGAAGTTGAAGCCGAACTGGTCGCACTTGACGCGCAGGATCCTGGCCAGCTGCGGCGGTCCGCAGTAGAAGACGGTGACCTTGCCCTTGTTCTGTTCCTGGAGCTGCTTGAAGACTTTGTCCCAGTTGGGGCGGCCTGCGTTTGTCCGGGTCTTCAGGCCGGTGATTAGGTCGCGTTTCTCCTGGTAGAAAAGAAGTGAGAATATATGAGTTATTTACCTAATTGAGTGCTGTCTGATTCACCGGTGAACCGATTTCGATGATTCTTTCTTTATTTGAAAGCTGGTGCTGGTGTAACTTGGTCCAGTTCTGATGATGGAATCCTTAAGGAACTGAGGAAACTTCTGAAATATTGTAGGTATACCTATAGCGATTTTGGTATTTTCAGTAATAAGTCAAGCATTTGCATTCAGAAAGTATCATTCAGCTTGCTTCGTCTTTGATATCACTGGAAGGCGTACTTCATTACTTTTGTCAAGGATTTGTTAGTTTGTCAATGCAGCAACGAACACCGACCTTTTCATGCAGCAGATCCAGCGCTAGCTGCAGGCCGACCGCCTTCATGTCGGTGCGCTGCAGCGCGCTGGTGATGTACATGTGCATCTCGAGGAACCGCTCGCCGCCCAGCTCGGCCTGCTCCATCTCCAGCTGCGACAGCAGCGACACGAACCACTCGAACGAGCGCTGCTCGCGGTTGATCCAGAAGAAGTCCACCTGTAAGGCGAGGAGCAGAACACTGGTTACATTTCTCTTCACTTTTCTAAATATATCGGTAATAAAAGTTTTAAAAAATAAGGTGCCTAGACCTCAAGGTCAGGGGCGTTAAAAATTATTTCCTCTAAAAGTAAAGTACCTAGTGATTGTTGTCGATGGTAGGGCTACCTACTGCACATGAGCTGTGGCAACCACCCTCAAATCTATTTTGCTACCAAGTAGCAGCGTCTCGATTTACAGAAATTAAAACAAATGAAGGTTTCAAGGATCACTCCGGGCTCAAAGGGCCCGAGTCATACCTATGCAAGCGTCAATATGCTGTGCTGGCCGCGAACTGCACGCTCGCAGACTAAGGGCCAATTTCACCGGTGAAATTAAACGCGATCAATTCGAGTTAAACTGAGATTACGCGCTAAACTGAGTTCCGCTGTCAAGTTTGCGTTTCACCGGCATAAACTAAACGTCGTTCAAGTTGAACTTGGTTCAGTTTCTGAACGGCCGTATTCGACGTTTAGCTTAGCTAAACGCGTTTAAAGCTGTTTGCCTGTCATTGTCACGATTGTGTGAACGCGCTGTCTGTAGTGACTGCTCACTAATCGGGGTTAGCTTGCAGACGCTTGTAGACTAAGAACCGACCTTCTTGAGCGTGGTCCCATGGCTGGGCTGCGCCGTATGGAAGATTTGGTGGCACCGCGAGCAGATAAAGCACGTAGACTACAGTGATATCTTATCACTTGACTGCATTTGAGTAAGGTTGCAGAAGCTTGCGGACCCAGTCGTATATAAGTGACCTTCTTGAGCGTGGTCCCGTGGCTGGGCCGCGCCGTGTGGAAGGTGTGCTGGCAGCGCGGGCAGACGGAGCGCGCGGCCCAGTGGCGGCACATGAGCGCCTGCAGGATGGACGCGAACGGCGTCACGCCGATGCCCGCCGCCACCAGCGCCGCGTGCTGCGCGCTGAAGATGTGCGACGACGCCGCACCGTACGGCCCGTCCAGGAAGATCTGGTATCGGGAATCATGATAGTTTAAAAAGATATGGTCGTCAGCAGTCAAAAGCAGACATTTTTAACGGGACAATTCATGCTTTTGAACCTTATGTAATTTATGAATGAGATAGGTCACCACAGCATTTTTTACGTCTTAACTGCTGGGGCACCTTGGGGGCCTTCCCTATGATGGATAGGAAAAACGGGCCATATATAACCACGCAGGCCCAATGCGGACTGGTGGTTGTTGACGACTGCTAATGCAGCCGGGACCAACGGCTTTACATGTCTTCTGAAGCACGGAGGCGCTCGAGATGATAATTTTTTTAGTCTCCCATCCGATGACATTGCGATATTTAAATCGCAACCGGGCGCGATTGCTCCTTAAAAAAAAACAGCATTTATCTCCTAAATTGTACATGTTGTCAGCTAACAATCATTCGCTTGCTCGGCTCGATTCGATGAATCGGTGAGAATGTGAATCGAACCATAAAGAACAAAGATGACCCAATATACTATGCTGCATTTGAGTATGGCTAATCTTACGGCAGTAACCGCGGCTTAGGAGAAGCTTAAGATAATTGTTCTTGCAAAAATTGCTAAAGATGCTAAAAACTAGTCGCTGCAATAACGGGCTCGTCCTTAAATCATTAAAAAAAACCACTAAAAAGTTCCGAAAGTATGAGTCTTAACAACAGTTATAGTAAAGTGAGGTAGTAAACTAGTATGTTGATCAGGGTTGAGAGTGAAGTGCCATTTTTTGATTTTATAACGATAAAGTCGAAGATAAAAGTGACAACTTACTGTTGATGAGTACATGAAGGGTATGCGCTTATCCGTTTTTAATAAGAAAGCTATAGTTGTTCCTAGTTTTACCTCCAAAGGTTTCCCTACAGGATACTCGGCGAGGGAGCCGTCGCTGGATGACTCCGACGGGCTCACCACGTGGATGGTGGGCTTGTCCACACACTCCACGTCCTTGTCTGGCGAGAGGCTCTTGGACAGGCGTCTCCTGGCTGAAATCGAAGAGGTGTTCTTAGTGTTAGTTCTTATTTGAAACCAGATAACAGTTAGATTAATGTTTTAACCTCTTTTGCGGTGATACTTCCCTGCTTTATGGTATACTGTTTGACTTTTATCACTGTGCTGTTGAAATAAAAGGACGAAGAAAGAGAAGCAACAAGAGCATATTACCGTATTCTCTCGTTACTTCTCCGTTTGTCCCATGTTAAGCGTGAGCACGACGGCTGGTTTGATTTGTTTGTATCTAAAGCTTTGCTTAAAGGAATATTTAAAGTCAGTATGCTGACATTGCTTCACAGGAGAAGCTCATTCATCATACACTTGGTGTGTTCTGCGCTACAATATCTGGCTTAGTCCTCATATATCAGAAGTTATACACGAGGGAACGGTGTTGTGGTCTACAGAAAGCTTCTAGGTCAAGTCCTACCTATGGTGATTATGCTCTCGTTGTTCCTCCTGCACTCATCCACGCTGGGTGTGTTCTGCAGTACAATAGCCGGCTTGGTCTTCATAAGCGCGTGGTGCTGTTGGCTACATAAAGCTTCTTAGCCAAGTCCTAGCTATAGTGAGTAGCTCTCGTTGCTCCGCCAGCGTTCGTGCACGATGGCGGGCTTGTTCCGCATGTAGCGGAAGCTATGCACAAGGACGTGGTGCTGTGGGCTACAGAAAGCTTCTAGGTTGAATCTGTGTGAGTATGGTCTCGTAAGTCCTCTTGCTCTCATCACATGGGACATGTTGAGTGCCACAGTGGTGAGCCCGTTCCGGATCCGAGGAAGATCTGTGCGAGGTCATGGTGGCCTACTCTATATGGTGGTATGCTCTCGTTGCTCCGCCTGCGCTCGTCAATGCTGGGCGTGTTGAGCACCACGATGGCTGACTTGTTCCTCATGTATCGGAAGCTACACACGAGGGTTTATTTTGCAGGCTGTGTGTTCAGAGTTATACCTATAGTGAGTATGCTCTCGTTGCTCCGCCTGCGCTCGTCCACGTTGGGCGTGTTGAGCGCCACGATGGCGGGCTTGTTCCGCATGTAGCGGAAGCTGTGCGCGAGCGCGCGGTGCTGCGGGCTGCGGTAGGCGGAGCGCGCGCGCGCGCGGTGCATCGATGTGATGTCGAAGCTGTTCTCGGACTCGGAGCGCATGTAGTCGCGGAGGCTGGGGGAGTTATACAACATGTTAACCGGCAAACATGTATGGAGAAATTAATGAGAGTAGACGAAGCTAAAAAGGTATGTACCGAATAATCGTAGCAAGTGGCGGGAAGTTGTCTTTACCTACCCGTATGGGAGATGATTGCATGTATGTACGTAGGTACGTAACATGTTAATCAACCCACGCCCTGAAAGAAGGCCATTCAGTAGCCGAGCATAATACTAGGTAGGTACAATATGAAAATAATATTATTGAAAATGTATTAGTACTATTTTTGCTAATAAAATAAAATAAATTGTAGGTTAGTCACTTCTTCGTTAAACATTCGAAACAATAGAAATTTATACGTTTCGAGTGATGATCCGAAAGTCACTCATTCTCCCTTTGGTGTTACCATTTATATCCAATTCAATTCAATTCAATAATCATTTATTCAGTTTAGGCTACAAGTAGCTCTTGTGAATGTCACTATGCCAACGGCTCGTATAACTACTCTGGGCGGGAGATCTTGTACTGAGAAGAACCGGCAAGAAACTCAGCAAGTGTCCAGCTCTTTTCTCCCTTACAGCGTCAAAAATATTGAAAAATGCCCTATCACAGCAGGACACTTTCCATCACAAATAATCACAAAAAAATATAGAAGACAACCACATGTAAAAAAAAAACAAAATTAAAAATCTAAATTAACAAATTTACCTCAGGTAAAAGTTTCAATTTCCACAATGTACCACTACAGTACTCTTATAAAAGTCAAAAATTGTTTAAGAAATACAAAACAAATACTGAATAATACTAAAAATAAGATAAGTATACAAGAGCAGACCAGCCTCCACAGGCGGTATGGGAGGCTCATGCCCCAACAGAGAGTAATAATCTTACGCCATCAGCCGCTGCCGCCTCTTTTGGTTGTTCATGACGTCGGGCATGGACCTCGACTTCTCGAGTCGCTGCGGGGCCAGTAGCACCGCGCTGCGGATCGCTGGAGACATCACTGTGGACCATGAAAGTTTGGCAATCGATTAGGAGAAAGAGATAACGTATATCGAATGTTTCACAACATAGAACACAAAAAGAAAAGCGTGCTCGACATAAGCACCACATCAAGTAAAAGATTCCATTCTTCGCCATTTAGGTCATCTCAGTAGAGCTGGCAAACGGGCATACGGTGTAGGAAGCTAATGGTATAGGAGAATGCCACATTGAGGAAGGCCAAAGGGAAGATCTTCCTCCGAGCTGGGTGGTATATAGCTTGGGGACCGAGGTCCAACGGATGTTTTTTTTTTTTTGAGAGATATTGCTGATTGCCTCTACGGCATTTTCAGCTTCACCGGGCTTTTTTTGGGGCGGCGAGGAACGTAAAGGGTCCCTCAAGCCGTGTGAAACGAATCACCTTCGGAGGTTTTCTAGAGGGAACGGCATCGCACACTAGTGCGCGTCCCCGTGCCCTACTAGATTCTCCGAAGGGTTCGTATCGGATCGGGGAGCGGAGCAACCCGAGGGCGCCTCTAAAGGCACGGACCTCGGTTCGGGTTGACCGGGCTGTGGAGGAGGAGAGAAGGTACATGTCTGTACCTGGGGGCCTACCGCCTAACTCTATTGATATCGCTCTCGCTATCGCGCTCTATAGTTTATGGCGTAATCTTGCCATTTCGAAAGCTATATAAAAGCAATATCGAAAGCTATAGGCTATAGCTTTCGATATTGCTTTCTTAATGCTTCCATATCGCTTTAGAAATTACAAAATGACGCCATAAACTATAGAGCGCGATAGCGAGAGCGATGTCGATAGAGTTAGGCGGTTGGGGGGCTGGTGTAGAGCGAGTGTGAACCGGTTCTTCGTACCCTTGTTCTACGAGTACGGTGTCTTGGGCCTAAACTGGTGTGCATGTTTAGTGTATTCTGTAAATATGTGGTGTCATTTAGAGGATCGGGGGTTCAACGGATGTTTTTTTTTTTTGAGAGAGATTGCTGATTGCCGCTGCGGCATTTTCAGCTTCACCGGGCTTTATTCAACGGATGTTAGTTGGAGGTGCTATATAAAGCGAAGGAGATGGTGAAACTTCGCTACCGCGATGCAGGCTTCCCATACTATTTTATCGAGGTAGTATGGCGACGTCGTTGGTATGCGTTTGTGGCGCTATCTGTTGACACGGTTGAGAAGGTGTTTGCTTCGTGTCGAATAATGTGCGGCGTATGCGGTAGGGACGCCGCTACATAAGGTATTTTTGTCACACGCGTTGTAAACCCTGAAGCTTTCGTTCTTATGCTTTTTTTTCTAGTGAAATTAGTAAAAATATAGGCGGATCAAAATTTAACGAATACCAGCAACATTTTTATATAGTCTATTGCTTTTTGCTTTAGTTAGGATGTTCACAGAGTACCTTTGAAGTCTGAGCTAAACCTGTCGTCGATGCTGAAAGCCGCGTTTATGTAGCAAGTCATATAGTAACACTGGGCACACTCAAAGTAGGTGCCCTGAGCATTGAGGTTATAAGTTCTAGGATGAACTTCTTGGCGGGAAAGGGAAAAGTCATGTCTGCGGTTTTGTTTTATTTTCTAAAATTTGTGTTATGTCGAATATTAATGTGAAATAGTGGTGGATTATTAACCGTTAAGTGTTCGTGAGTGTGCATGAGTGTTGGCAAATGAAACAAAACAGTGCAACGTCACTTTTCAAATTCTCTCAAGAAGTCCGCGTGAGGACTCAGTAAAGCCCACATCTTTACTGAAATACTCGAGGGGTTGGGGGGTATATCATTTCTCACTTCCCATTTCTATTATCATTCATCACCATCATGTAGGAAGGAAATATTGTTTATTTATGTATTACTTGTAAGAAAAAATACTTTTTCATTGGCTAAATGCTTGTGCAAAGCCATAAAAAAAAGTTCTAGGATGAATCCTGACCAGTTGTCATTACCTTTAAAGTCTGAGCTGAACCTCTCATCGATGCTGAAGGCCGCGTTGCTGTACGCAGCCGGAGAGAAGTCCACGGAGCGCTTCTTGCCGTTGCCTATGGAGCGCTTACTGCGGTTGCTTTGGCTGGAGCTTGTTCTGATGACCTTGCTGATGGTATAAATTATATGTCAGTTTTAGCATTGGTAAGTTAGTTATTGGTAAGTAGCATTGGTTAGAAGCCCCATTACTAGGTGCAGGCGTTTCCATGAAAAGAGATCAAGTCATAACTTTCCATGTTGACCCAATGCAGGTTGTTGAAACTGGAAACATAGGCTTCACATGCCCATCGAAGAACGAGAAATTTCCAGAGTTTCCGTACTGCAGTTTTACTTGTCCAAATTATTACATTTCGAACTCTTCAGTGCTTCGGAAGGCACGCCAAGTCGTTGCTCATAGTTGTTGTCATAAGATAGTAAATTTCAGAACTATGTTACAGGTGACGCTGATGTGACGCTGCTCCTTCACATACATATTGTGTGTATTTATGTCATAGTGTGGGTGAGGTTCTCACCATAAATCATAAAGCGAGCGGTCTCCCGCTCGCTTCACTGGTCAACTAAGCATTGGAGCGTACGGACGCTTACCCAAGAGCTAAGAGCAGTTAATTATAACCCCTGAAATAGAGGACATTACATATGCTGCAGTACGTACTCGTGCGCGAGGCCGGCGTGCTGCGCGTGCAGGCGCGCGTGCTCCTGCTCGAAGTACTCGTACAGGCGGTTGGTCCACTCGCCCACGCCGCGCACGTGCAGCCACAGGTACTCTGCAACGTGCCAGGAGGTAGAGTAAGAGAGTAATTAGTAACGGGCCTCTTACCATGTTTATTACTTATTGCATGCGTCATGATCACGGAATTACATGGCGGGTGGGTTTTTACGAGCAGACAAAACAGTCTATCCTCTTCCTTAGTCGTTTTGTGCGTTCGACGCCCTACCGACGCTACTGATTTCTAAGTCAAGACATTTACATTAGACATTTAATCTGATTGATGTCTGAATTTATAAGGTTAAGCCACTTTCGCAAAAGGCGGTCATCGTATGGGTGGCCAAAAATGTATCACGAGCTCTTTCGTGCTTCGGAAGGCACGTAAAGCCGTTGGTCTCAAAAACAACCACCGCACCGCGCACTGGGCCCACGTAGTGATTTTTGGTACATTATCCCTGTGGTGTTTCCATTTAGAGGGAAGGCTCGTGCCCCAGCTGTGGGGACATCAAATAAGCTGGTGGTGACACGTTTCGGCCACACTTTGATTACATTTGCAACAAAGCAAATCAAATGCTGGGCTTTGTGCTTGTAGGCTTTACAAGTTTACGAGTAACAGTCGACCAACTTATAAAATGTACCTGGCGCAGTACAAATTCCTCATTGGGAGCTACTTAAATAACGTTGTCAGTTGTCTGAAACCGGTAGTATCTAAATTTAAGTACAAATATATGAGCCATCAAAAACACAAATGTTGAAAAAATTTCCACGAGCAGGATTTGAACCTGCACCCTTCTGACATACCGGGTCAGGTGCTCTTCCAATTGAGCTATCGTGCCAAGCCAAGTGGTTAAGGCAGCCGCCCGGAATGCGGAAGGTGCGTGGTTCGATTCCCGCCTGAGGTTGTCGTCTTTTTTCAGTGTTTAAATTTTACTTGAGCTATCGTGGTTCTAACCAGCCCGCCGAAATTATTCAACACTATTTACTTTTTTAACTTTGAAAGCCAAAGGCGCCCGTTCAATGTCAACAACTACAGTCATTAACATCTGATCATAATATTTTTTTGTAATTTCTTTCGCATCAAAGTTTGCGTTAAAATTATATAAACAAAACAAAAACATTTTATATGAGCCATCGTTAAATAAATGTTCGTTAAAGCCCTCTTCTCAGAGTCATTATTGAGGTGGGCTACGGAACCCTACACTGCGCGTGGTCCGACACGCGCTTGGCCGGTTTTATCATTGCCAACAATTTGGTAAATGTTGTGCTCAATTCTAATTGGGCACAGGCATGCACTTTTATAGTGGACTAGTATAGGCTGATGATGGTGATGGTGGTGATGATGGTGATGATAATGATGACGCACTTTTATTTTTTGTTTAATATAATTATTATAAGTTTTCTGTCTGTTTCCTGTCTGTGTTTTCTGTCTTTTTTCTGTCTGTGCGATTTGATTAAAAAGAAAACATATTTTAAAATACATAGGACGTTAGCCGTATGTGTTTCTGCACATCAACCTATTTTTTTTTTTTTTTTTTTATTTATTTAAGGAAACATACAGCTTTTAAATATTTCAACTAACATAATATAGTAAATAGTACATTAGCATTATTAGTTTCCAAAGCTAAGTATTACATAATAAAATGTTGATAAGACACATAATCAATTAAACTCAAAATACAGTGTGGCAAGTAAGATTTAAAGATTTAAAACTACGGTACAAGTATATCACATTGATCTTAGAAGATGGCGATACTTAGCTAACTTCTCGTGAAATATGTCAATGTGACTAAAGTTTTTATTATAAGCATTTGTTGTTCTTACAATAAAATTATTTTTAGTATAATTAGTTCGACAAAGAGGTACAAAAACGTACTTTTCTGTCGTGCGCTGGGTCTTGGGCACTTAAATGTTACTTTGCTTAGTAAATAAGGCGAATCAATTAAATAATTAATAATTTTATACAAAAATATTTGATCTCTGAAATTGCGACGGGATGCTAATGATTGAATTGAGTTTAAGTTACAATTTTTAAATCTATATTTCAAGCGTCTAATGAATTTATTTTGTATGCCCTCTATCAAAGCTGTGTATTTCTGATACTGAGGACTCCAAACAAAACTAACTAACTATTCCAAAACTCTCAAATTTCTTCAATAAATATCCAAACACACACATAAAGTTTAATGTTCGCAGGCGTGTGTACATTGAGTGGAGTAGAATCGTATGAAGGTTTTACCATAATATGGTTCTCACCCGTCTGTTCCGGGGCCGAGCTGATGGTGAACGGGTGCCACTCGTACATGGCGATGGCCGGCACGTTCACGAACACGTAGTCGCCCGCGCGGAACTCGAAGTGGCAGGGACGCTTCACCACCAGATGGGTGACCCGCGAGGGTAGCAAGATCCCTGACGAGATGTAAGTCTTGCCGCGCTCCGATCTGTCAAGAGGTTTAAGACCAACTTTTCATGTAATGTAAAAACATTTATTTTTTTGTTTTACGGATAAAACGGAATTGTCTTATAATTAGGCAATGTACTCTTTATAATTAGCACTTTGCCCGCGTCTTCCGTTTTATTTAAAATAGAAGTTACCCGCAAGCATTGTTTTATTGAAAGAATTTTTGGAATTGGACCGTAGTTGCATCTTTCTATTCAAACAAACACCTCCTTGACGACCTCCTTTGTCGAGCGGTTTTCATGGTGTCGCCATCTCTGAGGTCCCGGGTTCGATCCCCGGTCGAGTCAATTTAGAAATTATTGTTTTTCTAAATTGTCTCGGGTCTGGGTGGTTTTATGTATAATAAGTATGTATTTAAGTATTTTAAGTATGTTTCTAGTAACCATTTAACGAGTTTCATAACGAAGCTTCTCTTGGGCTAAACAATTGGTGTGAGTGTGGGAAAGTTTATTTTTTTTATAAACACTGTCACAAACTTTTCCTCTATACATTACTTTGTGAATAACGTTGTTGGTTACAAAATTAGTAAGGTTTTATATTTTTAGCTGTAATCTAAGACACATTTTGTGATTGTTTTTTGTTCCAAATAAATGAAAATATTGATAACACACACACTCACACACACACCCCCACATCCTCACACACACACCCCCACATCCTCACACACACACACACACTCGCGCACGCGCGCAGGTGCTTACTAGGTGACCACTAAGCATAAAATAAACTACAATTCCAGCAGCTGAAATTAAGCTTCGTTAGACGAATGGATAAGGCCTAAACCCTGAGCTTATACGGGGCCTGAGGCCAGCCGTAGGCCGTTTGTTTGCTGATGATAGTTCATTGATGGTGGAGTTCGATGGCGCAGTGGTTAACGCGTGATGGGTGTCCAAAAATGTATTATACCGAGCTCCTCCGGAAGACACTTAAAGCCATTCGTCCATGCTGCATTAGCAATCGTCAACAACCACCAATCCACAAATCACGTGGTGGTTTATTTTCCCTATCCATCCATAAGAAAGGCTCTTGCCCCAGCAGAAGGGATATAAAAATGAGCTGGTGGTGTGATGGTGGTGATGTGATGGTTCATACCTCATCCAGGCAAGCCGCACGATCCTCTCAGCCACGTAGATGGATCCGGGCAGCACAAACCACTTCCAGAAGTTGGGCGCGTGGAACAGCAGCAGCACCCAGAACGGGATGTACAGCAAGTGTGTCCAGTAGAACACCTGAGGAGTGAACGTGACGATTTAATTGTTACCAGTACGGCTATATGCCAGCGACACTGATGAAGCAATATTAAATTTATTTATCGAAGAGAAATTATAATAATATCGCCAAACAATAACCTTCATCTCACGATATTAAGTGATGATAAGGGCGGAAGTGAAAGCACCCCGATTTTCACCCGGAATCCTAAATTAATTTATCAAACTGTCGGAACACAACCATGCTTCTACCATTGTTTTTATAGCGACTTATTATAAGTTGGTAGTAGTTTGTAGTGGTAGTTAGGCAGAGTCCAATCAAGGCAGGATTTGAGACCGGTCGTCTGGAGGCCACAATGGCGGTTACAATCTCCTGTTGAGCATATTGTCTCCTTATGCTCCTTCCACTTGGTCCAATGTGATGTCGTACGCATCTACTTCCACTTTCCTTGCAAGAATGTCAGCGTATCTAGTAGTTTGATGCACTGAACGCTTCCTTTGCCCAGACTTGGCCTCGACCCTAGTAAACAGTGACACCAGATTCCTTATAAAGGCTTACCTCGAAGCATCCCCCCCTCCGCACCGCAGGCTGGCTGCAGGCACACACCACCGCTAGCAGCACGCACAGCGCCACCCCCGTGGGGTTGGCGCACCCCCCCACCAGCCCGAACAGCCCCGGCTTGCTGGTCAGCAGCCACACTGACAATGTGTAGTTGTTCGCGTTTACCACTGGGTCGTTGACTACTATCACACCTGCGGAAATAATAAAGATTGTTTATGAGAAAGTGGTTTTACTACAGGAAAACGCTTGGCTTTCATCTCACTGTATGATATGTAACGTTATTTTTTTTAAAAGAGAGTCTCTGATTACCTGATTCAGCATTTTCAACGTAACCGGACTTTTTTGACGGCGAGAAACAGGAGGGAACAGAAGAAAAAAGTGCTTAAAGCTACATGAACTTCAAGCCGTGTGAAACGAAGCACCGTCAGAGCTTTTCTTGAGGGAAAACGGCATCACGCACCAATGCGAGTCACCGTTCCCTACCAGACTCTCCAAAGATCTGAACAAGTGACGTTACAGCTGAAAGTAGACGCACACTTAAACGTATGTACCGCCTGGAAGCAAAGCGTGCACTACTTGGTAAAAATATTGTCGGCACTATCCGCCTTCAACGGTCGCCTTTTTTTAAACTATTTAAAATGCTTTGGGCATACACCAGGGCTAAGGGTGACCCTGGGCTATGTGGGACTCTCCTCTTCTCTCGTCTAGTTACTAAAAGCTTAACGAGGGGAGGGTAGGCCACTTAGTGCTACTACTTTAAAGTGGAAGTAACAGAGACACCCGAGATAGTTTTGCCATCTCCGAGGTCCCGATCGGTTCAATTTAGTAAAAACGTACTTTTTCTATGTTTTCTCGGGTCTGGGTGGTTGTGGTACCGTCGTTATTCCTGATTTCCACAACACACAAGTGCTTAGGCTACCATGCTTGAAGTCAGAGCAATGTATGGAATGTTGTCTAATATAAAAAAAAACACCAACAAATACCTTAAAAAAATTGTGAAGAGAACTTACTGAAATTGCACAAGTGCATGATGGTGTGCACGACGCTGTAGCCCGCGAGCAGGACTCCGGTGAGTTTGTGCAGGTAGATGTGGTGGTCGAGCGGCAGCACCGCGCTTAGCCCGCGCACGCGCAGCTGCGTGATGCAGTGCCGCAGCATCAGCACCAGCACCCATGCGCAGTTGAAGTTCAGGCATTGACCTGTTTCGTGGAAAACGAAAATGACGCTTGCAATACCATTCACTTTTTAATTTACTTTTTAATTGGATAAGCTCGACGGCGCAGTGGCTAACGCCAGGTGCGTCTGCGATTGCTGAAGTTAAGTAACTTTCGCAAAGCCCGGTCATCAAATGGGTGACCAGATATGTTTAATCTCGAGCTCCTCCGTGCTTCGGTTGGTCCCGGCTGCATTAGCAGTCATTAACAACCGCCAATCCACACTGGGCCCGCGCGGTGGTTTATGTCCCGTCTTTCATATCAATCAATAGCCCATTTGGTGATCGGCACACAGACCACCAAAACGGGTTTGTGCCAACCAACAACTGCCATTACGTGCCTTCGAATGCTGCAAAGGAGCTGGTAATATTTTATTGCAGTCACCTATCCAATGACCTGGCATCGTGATTGCAACTCAAACGAGCAAACATCAGCCATCAACCTCTTCAATAGACAACACTATCACACTTCACTATCTTTTCTCCTTAGCCTTACATTTGAACGCTCTTTGCAATCAGTTTTCTGACTAATGGAAGAAGGCCAGAATTATTACCGTATTAAAAAAAAGAGACATTGAAGACGTAAAAAAATATAGGTTTTCCAATAAATAAATAAACAAACACTCGTCTATTTGACAACACATTTTACAGAATCACAATTCACTTACCACAAGCTCTAGCCAGTATGACGAACCCATTGGACTCCCTGTACTCTATAGCCCTTGACACGAACAAGCCAATGTTCAAGATGGAGAACAGAGCCAGATAGGACAGGAACACGTAGTTGTTCTTGAAGTAGGGCAGTGACAGCTGGTAAGGCTTCAGCTTGCTCAACCGCTGGCGGAAGGACGTTGGTTGGGGCTCTGGCTTTGGAGGGACCAACCAGCGGTCTATACTGTGAACGGAACATTTCATCAGATTGTTTAACGACTCCGTTTGAGTTGGAAATCTTTAGAATGCAAATATATCTTTTAGGGATTTGACTGCATTAACTGATCTACAAAATACTGACCATACTTATACCAGCTACACTGAACAAGCGTATGGTCAACGGCCAACTGGACTTTCATCTATTGTATCGAATGAACGTTTTCATATCTCTATTTCTGTCTCACCTGTAATTAAGGTGATGTCAAGACCTTGCGCATTAGCAAGCGCACTTCACCCGGAATTCTCAATTACTGAGAATTTGGATAATTAACACGTTTGTACTCGTGTGGTTGGCGGCATCATTGTTATGTTTTGACAGTTTCAGATAAGATAGAAAGTTCCTCGGTTGATGAGGATTCCGGGTGAAGTGCACTTCCACCTTCTGCATTATCATCACTTAAGATCAGGTGAGATGAAGGCCAAGTCCTTATGATTTCTTTCAAGTCTTCAAGGTTTCTTTTAAATGTACTTCGTATTCAAATAGTCTCACCTTATGGACAGGTTCTCCAACAGCCCCTCGTGCTTGGACAGCTGGTGCCTTAAAGCCTCAAAGGTGATGGCACCTCTGTGCTCCGTGTCAGCATCCTCAAACATGGCGCCCGTCAGCTCCAACAGCTGATCATCGCTGAATTGCATGCCGTTTTCCTCCATGCAGGCTCGCATTACGTGTTGGAGCTCTCGGTGCTGGATTAGGCCGTCCCCTGGTGGTGTAGACGATTATTTGAAAGTCTTTATAAGAGTAAGTAAAGACTAAGGTAAAGAGTTATAACAACTTTCGCAAAGGCCGGTCATCGGATGGGTGACCAAAAACTTATTATCTCGTGCTCCAGAAAGTTACTACCCCTTTTACCCACCATTCCCTAATGATCTAATACCCAGCACTAGTAATACTGGTATGTTATGACCTAATCTCCTCATTTTTCATGTTAAACTGTAGGACGTATTGATGAAGATGAAGAAGACCCCTTTTAATACTTGTTTTGTTATCTTATCTTATCTTAGTGGTGCTGAGCTTTCTCTCCCATTAACACTTGGACCTTTCTAAATCTAATCATTGGTGCACGATTGTACTCTCACCAGCTCAGTCACACACTTCGAACAGGAACCGTACCTTGTCGTCGGGCGTTTCTCCCGTGACTTTTTAGGGGGTTTGCTGAGGTTTCCCTTTTCCATTAAAAATTTTACCTTTCTGGATATTTTAGGCACGATTATGATCTTACCATCTAAGTCATACACCTCAAACAGGAACCGTATTTTGTCGTCGGGCGTCTGGCCTGCGAACCGGTGCACTGCCGCGATGAACTCCTGCAGCGAGATGGCGCCGGAGTCGTCCTCGTCGAAGATTTGGAACACGCGCTCCGTGAAGAACGGCTGAAAATTGTTTGGTGGTTAGGTTAAATTAGGTTAAAAGAAGGTTAGGCGTTCATATATTTCGGTATCATAAGCCAACTTATAAAGTTCTACATGTTTTTCTTTAAATTCTAATTATAAATTTCATTGGTTGATTTTTGTTTAATTGTTTTTCGGTTAATAATTTTTTCTCTCTTTTAAATATAAAAAGACAACTATTAAAAAGTATACTAAGGAGAGTGATATTTTTACGGTCTTTTATAGTAGGAAGTTAAAATTGGTAAGGCAACCATCATGCCATCAGGTAAGAAGAAAGATTGGATTTCCATATGTAATTTTTTTTACGCGTTATGACTCTTTGTGTAAGTCTGTAAAGTGCTTTTTACAAAGTGCAGTGCCTACATCTCACCTGATGCTAAGTGATGATAAGGCCAATGGTGGAAGCGCACTTTACTTGGAATCCCCAACTACTAAGACACTGGCTATCTTATCTCTAGCTGCCGGAACACAACAATGCTACAAACATTGATGTTATGGCGACATTTAGAATAATACTAGATTCTTACGTTTTTGGAGACGAGTATCTTCCTGAACTGTTCTCTGGTGATCTCCTTCTCTTCGCCAACGGTCTGCTTGAACAGCTGCTCCAGCCGGTCTACGCTGTGTTTGTCGAAGCCCACTCGTGGTCTAACATGGGAAAAGAAAGATAGATTTAATACTGAGTTGCCTATTAATATATGACTTACAGTAATATAATAAGTAGATAAGTAAGTAGATATTTAGAACAGTTATTTGTTAAAATAAATCAGATTCTTTTTAAATTACATTAATAATCTGCATGGCCATCGGTTGCAATGACCGTTGGATAGATGGTGCAATGTGCCGCTATTAGCACTCAAAAATTAATCATTTAAAAGCAGTGACAAAATTCAGCGCTTACGACAGCCTTCCCGGTAGCATAGCGGTCAGTGCAGCCGCCCGGTTTGCGGAAGACCCAAGTTCGATTCCTGGCTGGGTCGGGTGGGCGTTTAATTTTTTCACTGTATTTTGTAAATTTTATTTAGCTTCAGCTTTAGCTTCAACTTTAATTTAATTTAGCTTCAGTGCAGCAATTGGCACTTGAAAATAAAAAGTAAAAATTACATTAATAAACCATCTGACCACAAATAGTATATTTTTGAATGTATTTTTTTTGTAATTAAGTTTCTCTTTACCAAGCAATTTTTTGTAAAATGTATCAGTTGTCCTTTTACGATAGCGGAATCTCAATCCGAACAGAAAACAAATTATGTACCTACCGGATGCTGATACTACCATAATCAGGAGAAGTAACATCGCTCACTTTAAGCAAAAACCTTTAATTACCTACACAAGAAAATCTCCATACAAATCTAGGAAAGTACTTGCAAAAATTTAACAAATTCCTGGTACTTAACACTATCCAGGCTTTTTAAGGCGCGCGCGCAAAAACTTAAGCACTAGGTAATTCACGCTGTTGCATAAGGCACACTTCCCCTTAAAGGTATTCAAAGCAGAGCCTGTAGCATAATATTATGGGCATGTATGCGTTCCACGAGAGACGTACTCGGTTAGACATGTTTTTTTAAACTTCGCTCGTTTTTATTTGCATGACGTGATGACATGAGTATTATTTTATTTTTTGTGAATAAAGTGATTTAATGAATTAAAAAAAAAAATTGTAACGGCGTAAAATTATTGTTAAAAACAAATTAATATTTTTTTTGTCTTGAAATGTTTTATGCATATTAGAAAATATATAACAATTGGGTAGTTGACAACAACAACAATTAATTCCAGAACAATAAACGTATAAATTAAATCACGTAACAGTTCTTTACAACATCAACTAATTTTTTATTTGACCTAAGCATGAACTTCTGTAACCTAAAAAGTTATTCATACACTCAATTGACGGAAAAAATAGTGACAGTCATAGTTTGCTATTTGCCCATACAATTTCTATTAAAAATAATCGTTTTGACAGTTGGTAAAAAGTTTCTATATTGACTAACCAGTCAACTACCCAATTCTTTAGTAAAATAATTGAAAGAAATTCTAAAATCTTTTTGAGTTGGCCAACTTTTAACAAAATGGATTGAATATAAGAAAATAACATCATAGCTCGCTTACACATTACGCCTACGCCATTTCAAATGAGTCAACGGTTTTTAAGCAAAAGAACTTTAAGTAGACATCTAGATCATCTTAAAGTAAGCATTTTCAAGCAAGTGTACGCCTTTTAGGTAACTATATACTCTATTTCTAGTAAATTTACACCTATTTAAGTGAGTATC
Source organism: Eudonia truncicolella (assembly GCA_949315975.1). Taxonomy (NCBI): domain Eukaryota; kingdom Metazoa; phylum Arthropoda; class Insecta; order Lepidoptera; family Crambidae; genus Eudonia; species Eudonia truncicolella. The sequence continues at coordinate 571,138 of OX438848.1, read as the reverse complement.
TTCATCATCAACATCATTCTCATCAGCTCATTCCAGCTCAATGTGTCTCCACTGCTGGAGCACGAGCCCTCCCTATGAATGGAAACACCACAGGGAGAAGTGGGACGACATCTTTTCATCTAAGTATACATACACTGTAAATAAATTCTCCCTATCCATCGTGATGTAATGTGATACAAGTATAACCAACTTCTAGTAAGTAAACGCTTCTGTAAATCAGTAAGACGCTTTCCTCACCTGCTGCTGGAGGCAGCTGGCGCACCCGCCAAAATAGAGGTAGAAGGGTGAAACGTAACAGAGACGTCATCATCATCATCAGCTTACATTATAGTCCACTGCTCGACGTAGGCCTTTCCAAGTGCACTCCACTGAGCACAATTCGCGGCTACTCTTATCCAGCTCTTGCCAGCCAACTTGCGAAGATCGTCGCTTACCTAGTCTGAGGGAGTCCTACACTACGTTTGCCGATACCCCGTAAAATATCGTTTAGACGGCTAAGTATACACTTCTCTCACCTGCTGCTGGAGACAGCTGAGAGAAACTCCATGATCTCGTCAGCCGTGGTGCACCCGTCGCCGTCTGCGTCCAGCACTCGCAGCAGCTTGTTCGTCACCTGGAACGATCACACAATATTGGTGAGTGAAATGTGTATAAGAAGACTATAAACTACCGACCGCCCTGTGTAGACTTACGAAACGATGGCATATAGACATCCATAATATTAAGTTGTCACAGATGTTTCGAATAAATATTCTGTTCTCGGTCTGCGGTTGCTGAAGTTAACTAAATTTCGCAAAAGCCGATCATCGAATGGATAACTAAAAATCCATCTCTATCTCCTCCGTGCTTCGGAAGTCGCTATAAGTGCCATTGGGCCCGGCTGCATTAGCAGTCGTTGGCACTGGGTCGGCGTGGTGGTTCATGGCCAATCTGTAGTCTCCATTTATAGGGAAAGCTTGTTACCCATCAGTCTTTTAAACTGAACTGTTGTAACCAACGGTTCCTCACCACTTTGTTCTGCAACACCTGGCGGAAGGTGTGCAGCGTGAGGTCGCCCGCGCCCACCAGCACATACGCCACACTCTCCACCTGCTCGATGAAGTCCAGCTGCTTCTCTTCCCTGGAACAAAGGCGAAGGAGAAAATAGGAGAAGTTATATTTACTTGCCGGAGTCTGAAAAAAATTTGGAAAACTTTTTTTCCAAAAACAAATGCAACTTTGAATATCTATAACTTTTTTTAAAAGTTAACTTGGCAAATGACGACATTCCACCTGATGTTAAGCGGAAATGGAGACCTGATGCGAAGACAACTGGTGCAGCGTGAAAACAATCTGTGGTCTATTGGTAAAGACCCACCGATCTCAAACTCGGAGGTCCCGGGTTGTATTCCTTGCGAGGGGTACATGTTTGTACTCGGTCCGGTTGTTGTTTTAAGTCATGCACATGTCAAAAAGACTAATAAGTAGGTAAAGGTTAATAAAAGGTGGAAGATTAAGTTAATGACAAAAATATATAGATTTAGTTGTACAGACGCCTGTAAATCAAAGCTGTCAAATTTCTTCAATACATTTTCAATCATATCTATCTATATTAATAAAAGGACTCACGTCAATCTCCCCTTTAGGTATTCGATCCAATCTTCTTGCACCAAATACTCCTTCTTGTCGACGTCGAAAAGACGAAATATCCTCTCCAAGAGATCCTGGAACAATTTAAAAATAAAACAATTATATTTGTAAACAACTACTAATGACAGTTAGCTTTATTACACTTTTATTAGAGTACCTTCAAGTTTTTGATAGTTAGTATCAAATGAAAAACAAAAATGGCTAATGCACATCTTATTGCGTTTTGATTTTTTTCATACACTCTCATACAATAAAATATAAATATTGTCTAACAATGAGATGCTCCATAACATGACCTTAACACAAAACCATTTTACCGAAGCATTTTACATACAACATTTGGTTCAAGCAAATAATCACAGATGGCGCTGTAGCATCTAGGACCGCGCCATTGCGTATTCTGTGTTTTATAAAATTAAAATATCAATTAACTATTTGAGATAAGATGTTTTATTATTACAAGTTTAATAAAACATTAATTACTGTTCATATTGGTTAACTTTATAATTATTGTTAATGTAAGAAACATGATAAGGAAAACAACTGAATTGCTTGTAACTTGTCCTAAGCGCAAAAAGTCTATTGTAAGTTCTAAGTAAAAATTATGAAACGTTTAGTTAGTTTATAAGAAAAGTTGAAGTCTTTTATTTGGAGAAAGTTGTTTTATGTCGGAATGTTATAAATTAAACTATTGAAATCAAATGGCTATGGATTACCTTGGAGAATCACTAAACTAATACGTAACCAATCAAGTAACGATAAAGTGTTAATAAATTCTTCTAAAACATTTGCATTTTGGTGACTTATGTTAATATTTGTCTAACAATAAGTGATTGGGTGAAACTTTGTTCAGATTTTCTCAATGTAATCAGATCGATTTCGTATGCAAATAAAAGTGTGTTTACCCTCGTAACGTATATATCATCATCATCAGCCTATACTAGGCCACTGCTGGACATAGGCTATCTGAACTAATAACCCGATGTCCTTTGTATAGTAACAAAAGGTCATAGCCTTTCGAACTCAAATTTTGACACTGACCATAATATTTCATCCCTTGAAAATATATAATAATTGTGGGCTGGAGGGTTTTTTTTTTTACAAATTTTTTTGTTTAAAATTTGTAGTATTATAAATTAATAATTTTAATATATTATATATTATAATTATTTATATATATATTATTTTATTTATTAATTGAATACTTTATATTTATTTGTTGATTGATTATAATTGAATTATTATGTTATCTTTTTTCTATATCATTTTTACTGTTATGTGACTGTTTTGTAATTCGCAATATTTGATTATTATTATTTTTTTCCTGTTAATAATGTAGCGGGTATTGTAGTTGTTTTATCTCTATGATGATTGATGATTTTAGGGAACTATAGGTTTTTTTTTGAATCAATTTTAGTTTAAATTTATAAATAATGTGTAACTGTTTGTTCCTAAATAAAAAAAAATAAAAAAAAATAAAAAAAAATAAAAAAAAAATGCATTGTATTACTTTTTATTAACACTTAATTGCATCAAAGTGATCTTCACAGAAATACAGTCTAGTATTTGTGGATAATGACTTTGGATCTCTTCTTGCCAATTTTTACCAAGTACCTATTTCTCATATATATTAGTTAGTTGGTTAGTTGGCACTTGAATCCACAACTTTCCCGGCGTTTTTATGCTCGTTTTTCTTGCATTCAGGCACAATACACCAATGATATGGGTTTATAACTCATTATTAATTTCGAAAAATAGTCTATTGTATTTTATTTGTAAATCAATGTTCGTAAGCGATATTTATTTGTTTACTGACGCAGTGACGTCACGAGCCGAAACAGCATGGCGGCTAGCGTTTCCGCGCGAAAATTTAAAATGATATTTTTATGGCATAAATCGGTTTTATAAAAATCATATAAAAATTATAGTGGTTTATTATTATCCTAGGAGTCATTTAAAACACTTTTCGAAAAAGGGTGTAATACCCTATTGTGTGCTTTTACTAATTAACTAATTTAACTAATTTGTATGTCTGTTAGTCTGTAAGATATCTATTCTATGGACCTTTTTGTATTTTACCATCTTGTTCACTGTTTTGTTGCCTGAAATAAATAAATCTATGCTATCTGTTCTATTCTATGTTACCAATGCAATATTATACAAATGTTATTGACAAATAAGTAATCTTTAAAACAACAAAAAAACCCACGACTATTCACCTTTCCTTATAACTCAACGATGTATTGAAGAGACCGTTAATTTCTACAAAAAAAAAACGACACAAAAACGCTTACTTTTAGCTTTAAACGTTTTTGTGTTGTCTTTTTGTTGAAATAGTTTCAAACTATATCTGCGATCTGTCCAGCCGCTCTGTCAGTTGGCACAGTGATGGCGGGTGGCAGCTGTCGGCGCTGCGCACGAGTGGCGACCCCACCTGAGATCTGATAAGACTGCGAAGGTGTCCGAGCCAGTGGCTGCGATCAACGATCACCTATGAAGCGAAACACGTGATACAAATCTTTGCGTTTCGTTTTACACATTCTGCTTTCACATAGCTCGTTCCGTGTGGACCTGTAGAATGGTGGAACGGGCTTCACTCAGTGTCGCCTAGTTATTGTTACCGGACTCGTGTGGACGGCAAGAAACTTAAAGGGGAACCCTTTAAGTTTCAAGTCAAGCCGTGTGATCGAAACATCTTTATAGTGTTTTAGAGAAGATGGCAATTTCCAAGCGTGGCCCCGTTCCCTACTAGATTCTTTGAGGCGTTCGGGTCACAATCGAGAGAGGAACAACACGAGGGCGCCTCTTATAGCTAGAGAGGATAGGGTGGGCTCCCTTTAGGGATAGCTTGAGGTTTATCAAGAAACGTGGAAATGGCTATCAAAGTCGGTAACGTATAGGCAGCGACGACCACTTCCCATCGGGTGGCAAGCCTTTCTTTTATTCATATTATGCGTTCATAATAGGGCACTTCCAATATTTGACACTGTAAAAGAAAAGGGGAAAAATCTTGCCTTCAGTAGTAGCTCTGTAGGCTTACAAACCGACTGACGATGGTGTAGTGACATCCATACCTAAGAGCAAATTTTCTGTTGCCTAATTGAATTGTCAATTGAATTTTTGAAACCACGTTTTTAAGTTAATGTTTTGAGAATTATTATTGTTATTATCAAATACCCCTTATTCTTTAAATCAGATAGCTACTTTCAGTTTAAATAGTGGAAAGTTTAATACGCAGTCTAACTAAACCCACAACACTAATCAACATCGAACCACATTGTAAATAAGAGCAAGTAATATTGCATGCAATTAACGTAATGGCTACACGACTGTGCCGCGGGCCATTTTCTGTATCCCACAGACTTCAAAGGCTCTAATTCGTGCAAACCAATAAGCTGATTTTAATGAAACTTTCTATGCTTAAGGGAAATACGAGATGTTGACAGTTAATAGAAAATTTTTGTTCCGTGCTTCGGAAGACACGGAAAGCCGTTGGTCCCGGCCGCATTAGCAGTAGTTAGTAACCACCGCCCGCGTGGTGGTTTATGGCCCGTTCTCCCTATCCATCTATAGGGAAGGCTCGTGCCCCAGCTGTGGGGACATAAAATGAGCTGATGTTGATGTTCATTTCATTTGATGCGATTTGAAACATCCCCATTGTGAATGGTGAATGGTTTTCGACTACTGATGCGACAAAAAGTCTTTTTATAAAGACTCAATAAATTAAGGGAAGCCGCTGGATGCGAGCAGCCCAATCCGGTCGTTGTGGAGATCCTTGGGGGAGGCCTTTGTCCAGCAGTGGACGTCTTTTGGCTGAGATGATGATGATGATGTTGAAATAAAAGCAGTAACAAACTTTTTTATGAAATGTTTTCCAAAGATATTTTTTTTCTACATACTGGATTTGAATGCGCACCAACGTCAACGTCATCGCGGTACGTCGAAGGGTAAGCCTCTTCTGTAGTGCAGGTTCTAATTTCGCTTGTGGAAAATTTTCTCAACACTTCTCCAAATTATAACGTGTTCGCAATAGAAGTTGCGGAAAAAGAAAAATGTTTTACTTTCGGACCAGGAGATCCATAGATTATTAGTTTATTAGTAACAGTATAACTTACAGACTATGTTAGTATATTTTAGTATACACAAAATGAATAAAATGATTAAAAGTTAATTAATTGACACAATTGATTAAGTAATTGAAACCCCACAATGGGCAGGCTCACCGAACCTTTGCCACATGTAGCTCGGTGAACCTGCCAACCAAGACTGAATCCAGTCGATCCCCCACCATCCCGATGACTCTGTTCGAGCTCCGCCGCACCCTGTTCACCAGCGAGGCAACTTTTTTTCGCATTAACGCGTAAAAGTCATCCACGCTGGCATCGGCAAACATACCCATACGCACTACAGTAGCGTGGGAGCCGGAACAGAGCCCTGAAGATGTTATTGTATTGAACGCGTAGGGCATTGTAGGATTTCTGTGTAAAGTTGGCACACAGGCTACTCGTGTAAAATGTCTGACAATAGGCTTTAAAAATAGTAATTTTGACCTCAGCTGTACATCGAGCAGACCTATGCGCCACCATGTTACCATGTACCGACAATGCCCTACGCTCCCTCTCAATATCCAAATCATCACACATATTTAATTTCATATAATGTCATTCATAAATTATATTCACTTCCTTTTATCATTTCGATGTGATTACGATGTAAGTTCATAATTGTTTTGTGTTTATATTTTATATAGTTATCTAGCAGCCATAATAAACCCAGTTTTATTCACTAAATCATAAACTGCTTGTTATGACGATTAAATCGCAACATCCTGTTTGTTATTGCTTTGGCTGTACGATCATCGACATAGCGAAAGTTACACTTAAAGTCGTTTAGTTTGCCGCCACAAGTAACATCCGTAATATTATGATCCATACTCCAAAAAAAACTATCTTAATAATATAAGTTATATTTAATGACAAAAATAATATTGTTGGGAGTTCTCATCATCATCGACTCGAAAGTAGCTCAACTTTAGCAATCGCTGACCGAGCGCCTTAATCACTGCGTCATCGAGCTCCTTTTGACAAATAATGACCAAATATTAATCGGACACATTTTCTTGCAATATTGGTAGCAAAGTGATATCACAGGCTTCTCGTTTGCTGTGTCACTTCAATTCGCACAGTGACACAGTTGCGTCACTCTATTTCCTTTTGAACAGGAACTTGTAACGATTAGGCACTCATGTCTTTAGCTATATGTTGTTTGGTACATTAGTTAGTGACAGTTTTTTTATTTCACAACGGTACGCGGTTGGCTTTCATCTCACAAAAGTGGAAGCGCAGTTCACACGGAACTCTCAACTGCTGACTGACATACTAGAGCTTTTATCTGTAAACTATAAGTGCCTTACAGATAAACAAAGAATAAGGTCGGAATAGTTATTAAGTGTTTTGTCTTTTTTACTCTAATTTGAAATGAGGTTTACATGACGGGAACAAAACACGGAATAACTATTCGAAGCTTATTCTGTGTCTATTTGTAAATTAAAAAAAAAAATTCAAAATTCAAAATCATTTATTCAGTTTAGGCTACAAGTAGCTCTTGTGAATGTCACTATGCCACCATGTACGACCCTAAAAATACAACAAAACTTCTAACATTGTTATGGCGGCATACTTAGGTATAGTGGAAACTCGTAGTCGTAGTGGTACTGTATGACATTGTAGAAATTGAAACTTTTACCTGATGTAAATTTGTTAACTTAGTTCTTTTTTTATTTTGTGATATATATTTTTTTATTTACATGTTGTGATTGTCCTTTATTTTTTGTGTTTTATTTGTGATGGAAAGTGTCCTTTTATGACAGGACATTTTCCAATATTTTTGACGCTGTAAGGGAGAAAAGAGCTGGACACTTGCTGAGTTTCTTGCCGGTTCTTCTCAGTACAAGATCTCCCGCCCAGAGTAGACTTACGAACCGATGGCATAGTGACATTCACAAGAGCTACTTGTAGCCTAAACTGAATAAATGATTTTGAATTTTGAATGTTGAATTTTGAATTTCGTCTTAAAACAAGCCTTACTACCAGCTAAACTGCATAGTTAATTAACATTTTAACCGCCTCTTGGGCCGCCTTTTGGGCCTCTGTTGTGTGGTGGATAAGACCACCGGACTCAGCCCCCGGGTTCCCAGTGGGGGGTATGTTTGTGTACTCGGTTTGGTTGGGCAACCACCACCATTTTATCTGAATATATCGCCATAACATCAATGTTTGTAGCATGTTTGTGTACCGGCAGCTAGAGATAAGATAACCATTGCCTCAGATCATTGAAGAAGATGGAGGCACTGTCCTTACCCGTAAGATATTTAAAAAATTGTATCCACCGCTAGACATTGAACCAAGGACATTTGGATCTGAGACCGGTCCAACCATTAGACTAGAGAGGCGGCAAAGATAACTGTTAACACCCACGATCCGGCCAACCCGGGTCCTAGCATTTTGAGGTGCCCTCGGGTTGTTCTGCTCTCGATTCCAATCAAACCGCCTCGGAGACACAAGTAAGGGACGAGGATACGCTTACGTAATGGTGTTCCTTTTAGAAACCCTCTGGTGGTTTTTAATCGCACGGGTAGAGGAACCCTTTAAGTTTCTCTCTGCCCAAAAAAGTCCGGTGAGGCTGAAGAGGCCGTATCAAGCCATCAGCAAACTCTCTCCAAAATAGGACTGGCTAAGTTGGCGTGTTATAGGGGAAGCTTATATATTAGCGTACACTGTTTGTTTGGGTCTACTCTCGATTCTGATCAGAACGTCTCGGAGAGTCTAGTAGGGGACGAGGACGTTTGCCGTGATGCCATCCCCTCTAGATACCCTTTGGCGATGTTTTATCACTTTATCTATTTAGCTGGAAGAGAGTAGCCGCGGATCGTGCTCAGTGGCTTGCACGCGGAGAAGCCTATGTCCAGCAGTGGACTAGTATATGCTGATGATAATGGTGATGATGTTTTATCACGTGGCTTGAGGAACCCTTTAAGTTTACCGCAGCTCCTATTTCTCCGGTCGGTGTAAAGGCTATAAGTAGCCAACAGTAATCTTTTCCTAAAAAATATATGTCGACATGTCAACATTTGGTCTGCACAGTGACACGCCCATGTCAAGCCACTTCCTCTTGAACAGGAACTTTATAACGACTACTCATGTTTTAAATTGTATGTTGTCTTGTACGTATTCAGCCATTGACAGATTGGAGATGACTGGAGAAACATTATGAACGATTAGGGTAATTAGTAACGGATTTATTTTAATTTATTTTATTTTTTATTTAAGGCACAATTACAGACAACAGATAGAAAACAAACAAATATACAGTTAACAAGGTATGTCCATGCCAAATAACAAGAGTGCGCAGCATTTACTATTACTTTCCAAATAACAATAGCAATTAATATTAGTAAAATTTAAACACTGAAAAAAGACGACAACCTCAGGCGGGAATCGAACCACGCACCTTCCGCATTCCGGGCGGCTGCCTTAACCACTTGGCTACCGAGGTCTGGCTTTCACCCGTCGAAATTTTTCAGTGCTTGATGCTTATGTTTTTTAGTCAACATTGCTTCATCAATCTTAGAAGTTTTCACCTCTGAGATCCGAAAGAAATATTTTTACAAATATTTGAACATTCGGTTAAGATGATGCCGCCCGGAATGCGGAAGGTGCGTGGTTCGATTCCCGCCTGAGGTTGTCGTCTTTTTTCAGTGTTTAAATTTTACTTAGGTTAAATAAAGTTTGGTAATAAAATAAAGTTAGATAAAAGTTAAGTTAAATAAGATAAAATTGCTAAACTCAAAACAAATCAAGTTCGAATTGGTATGTAGCATTGCCAAACAGATTTCATTTAAAATTTACACATTCTATGCATAGGATTGTTTTGAGACACATTATTTCTAGAGGGGGGTTACATATAATCACCTGTACATAATTTGTAATCATGTTTTTATGTTTTGCCTCCAAGCTTCCTATATTTTGACGCAGTTGCGTATGTATTGATAAGTGTACCCGACCAAAAAAAGACAAAAGTATGGTAACGGTCAAGTTGATATAATATGATAAAAACACTGTCGTATTACATAAACAAAATATATATTTAGTATCTAAGGGAACGTGTTTACAATTAGTCCGACGCATAACTTCATATCACACTATAGTTTTTCCTACAATATCATTTAAAGTATAATAACCTTATCGGCAATTATATTTTTGAGCCGTTTGGGGTTGAAACCCTCGGGCCATGGGGTCCAAGTGCTCATGTTTTATTTACTGACATCTCCAAACGGCTGGTTGACACTACCCATGACCCAAGGGCTGGCTTTTACCTTGGCCAGAGGCTAAGCATTGCCATACAACGTGGCAATGCCGCCAGTCTCTTGGGTACATTACCAGTCGACAGCGACGCGGAGGAATTTTTTGACGCCATTTTTTAGTTTCGTAATAGTTTTAGTTCATGTGAATGAATAAATAAATAATATTTCAATGCCCATTATATTTAAAGTTGGGCAAAAATCATGAAAACTACTGGCGGCGTTTATAGCGTTTATAGTTTATCTTAATTATTATACCTCTAATTATGTCTAAATAATCACAAATGTCTTATCTGCAAATCGTCCGTATCGATTTATCGAGCGGTTTTTTTTTTCAAATTATCACGTTAAATTCCCCATACAAAATGAGTATGGCCGCGCGGCATCAAATAAATATGGACGAAGACATTTCAAATAAAATATATGACATTTGTCACTTTTTTTTTTGAGAGAGATTGCTGATTGCCTCATACGGCATTTTCAGCTTCACCGGGCTTGTTTGGGGGCGGCGAGGAACGTAAAGGGTCCCTCAAGCCGTGTGAAACGAATCACCTTCGGAGGTTTTCTAGAGGGAACGGCATCGCGCACTAATGCGCGTCCCCGTGCCCTACTAGATTCTCCGAAGGGTTCGGATCGGATCGGACATTTGTCATTTACTGACGGCGCACTCTTAAAGATTTAGACAATAAAATCATGGTAATAACCCAGTTAATAATTTCTCCAACATAGGATAGTGGCACCATATTCCACCACCAGGCACGAGAACCGGTGATCGACATTTCTTTCTTTGTTATTAATTAAAAATAAGGTCTGAAACTGGTTTTTGACTTTAGCAACTAATGAATATGCTGACCATCTGCTGACAGGATGACACCTGTGAAATTTCAATGAAACTCTTTATACACATATATTTTTTATGTCTTACGGGTTAGCACAGTGCCTTCATCTCACCTGATGTTAAGCGATGATAAGGCCAATGGTGGAAGCGCATTATTCACCCGGGATCCTCAACTACTGATATCCAGTCTTAGATAGCCAGTGTAGCTGCCGGAACACAACAATGCCACCAACATTGATGTTAAGGCGACATATTTACATAAGAATAAGCTAGCCAGAAAAACAAACAAACCCTACCACCAACCAAATCGAGTACACAATTATGTACCCCCACTGGGAGTCGAACCAGGGGCGTCTGAGTCTGACCACTAGACTACAGAGACGGTCAAAACGAGAACTAGTGTTGAACATTGGTGTCACTGCAATATCTGGTTAAATGTATCACGTAGCCTAACCTCAATACAGTGTCGGTTCAAGGGCGCCGCGACAATTCGTTCTCGTGATCGGGCGACGTAATCCTCACGATGTGTTCGTAATAGTGTGATATAAATAAAATGGCTAAACAGTATGCCCTGAGCTTTGACATTCTTTGCGAGCACACGAGCGACTTGCGATTTGTCGCAATTAAAAAGTATTATAATTTTTTTTTGATGAAATTCATGAATTGAAGAGCTCGATGGCGCAGTGGTTAACGCGCCCGGTCTGCGAGTGCTGTGGTTAAGTAACTTTCGAAAAGGCCGGTCATCGGATGGTTGACCAAAAATTTCTAATTTCGAGCGTCTCCGCGCTTCGGAAGGCACGTTAAGCCGTTGGTCCCGGCTGTATTAGCAGTCGTTAACAACCACCAATCAGCACTGGGCCCGCGTGGTGGTTTATGGCCCGTTCTCCCTATCCATCCATAGGGAAGGCTCGTGCCCCAGCAGTGGGGACATAAAATGAGCTGATGATGACGATACATACATTAGAATAATGAATTATTAACGGGATTATTACCATGTTTTTTTGTTGTGTGTGAGCATCCGATATTCCGACACAGTCGCATGCGCCATGACATCCCGTTAATAATAATTGTATATAAATGTAGGTATTCATTATACTTAATGTATTTTTGAGCGTCTCGTTAGTCTAACGAATTCGGGTTGAGTGACTCATGGTTCAATTCCCATAGCTTTGTAAGACTACTGACGTGAACCCATGCCTACTTCCGTCACATTTCACGAAATCACTCCCACAAATTGTATAAGTATATAGAAAGCGGAAAGGTGTTGCACATCAAACAGCCTCAACAGTTCCGTAACAAAGTGCTTGCCATGATGGAGGTGGTTTTCGTAGTTTTAATTATTCAGTTAGTTGTAAATAAATTATCACTTTTCTCTGTGACATTGATTATTCTCTCCGCGTGCTCGCCACTGAGCAATCCTTAGTTTTGGGTAAACACCCCCTCCCGTACCCTCTTGGGGGAGTAGAAGACCCACATAACCGCCGTGTTTTCGCAAACGCAGTGTTATGCGGAATTCATGCAAAAGAAACAGTTTTTATAAATTAATGATTCTACTTTTTGCTTTGGGAGAAGTATTATTTATTTTTGAACGTAATAATACGAAATCCACGTGTACGAAGTCGCTGGCAAACTGCTAGTATTGTATATTTTTTGAAATACGATCGAACTTCGACTAATGCGCGACCAATGGTTACTATTAAAACCTGGTAACGTGTATCACAGCGACAAGTCGATATGGTGCGCATCTCCGTTGCAAGGCAAGTCGCGGGCGGTCGGTCGCTATAGTCTAAGATATAAACTAAATCCGCTATCAATCTAATCGTCACGTCACGCGCGGACGTGTGGTTGAGCAACGCGCGTGGGACGCGCAGGTTCGACACCGCCTGTGGAATATTTGTAATAACGTGTACTTAAGGTGTTTGTATGTATGTTAGACATAGACATAGGCTTTGACATATATTTGTAGATAGATAGATAGATAGATAATACTTTTATTGTAAAACTATAAAACATAAACTTAAATTGTTTATTTACAAAGTAACAATTTGGCGGTCGTATCGCTTTAAAGCGATTTCATCCAGACAACCAGTAAGATGGACAGAGCAAACAAACTGTAGATCAGTGGTGAAACTATTAAAACGTACTAGAATAATGTGTTTATTTTTAATGAAGCAATAATAATAATGATAAATATCTTACATTGATAATTTTTGCAAAAGTAATACCGTTAATAATAATAATAACCCCCATGTTAGAGACCATGATGTTTGTGAAGTTGTTTCAGCATAATTAGCTATGTCATGTGAGTTCTATATGTTTTTTTTCTCCTTTTTTTTGAGAGAGATTGCTGATTGCCTCAGACGGTATTTTCAGCTTCACTGGGCTTGTTTGGGGGCGGCGAGGAACGTAAAGGGTCCCTCAAGCCGTGTGAAACGAAACACCTTCGGAGGTTTTCTAGAGGGAACGGCATCGCGCACTAGTGCGCGTGTCCCCGTGCCCTACTAGATTCTCCGAAGGGTTCGGATCGGATCGGACGCACTAGTGCGCGTCCCCGTGCCCTACTAGATTCTCCGAAGGGTTCGGATCGGATCGGGTTTCTATATGTGAGTAATAGATGGCACCTGTAGGTTTTATAAACCGAAGGGTGCACAAGAAGTACATACAAAGCCAATTTGTTAATAGTTTATTTATTTAAAAAATCATAGTTAGGTCTTATTTCGAAACACCGTCAGAGGTTTTCTTATAGGGAACGGCATCACGCACTAGTGCGTTTCCCAGTTCCTTACTAGATTCTCCGGGGGTTCGGATCGGATCGGGGTAATAGTTGGCGCTGCTTTAACGCCATACTAATAATACTATGATTATTTACATATAATTTTATGCAAATATTGTTGCGAACAAATTACAATTTGAAAAAGACAAAGTTTGGAAAATATCCACGAGCGTGATCCGAACCCGCACCCCATGACATGCCGGGTCAGGTGCACTGCTACCTATGCTATCGTGGCTCAATCCATTTCGCCGAAATGTCTTTTTTTTAATAATACTACTAATTACTAGGTACTAATTTTCATTTTCGTTAACGTGATCGCACTAGTCACCTGTGGGTGCAATAATGCTGTGGCATTACTCAACTTTATAGCGCTCTATATCGAACGCATGCGCATGGCGCCCCCCCCCCCCCCCGCCCGATTCTCTAAATGACACCACACATTTACAGAATACACTAAACATGCACACCAGTTTAGGCCCAAGACACCGTACTCGTAGAACAAGGGTACGAAGAACCGGTTCACACTCGCTCTACACCAGGTACAGACATGTACCTGGGCGATTCTCTCCTCCTCCACGGCCCGGTCAACCCGAGCCGAGGTCCGTGCCTTTAGAGGCGCCCTCGGGTTGCTCCGCTCCCCGATCCGATCCGAACCCTTCGGAGAATCTAGTAGGGCACGGGGACGCGCACTAGTGCGCGATGCCGTTCCCTCTAGAAAACCTCCGAAGGTGATTCGTTTCACGGCTTGAGGGACCCTTTACGTTCTTCGCCGCCCCCAAAAAAGCCCGGTGAAGCTGAAAATGCCGTAAAGGCAATCAGCAATCTCTCTCAAAAAAAAAAAAAAAGCGCATGGCGCTGGCGCAGAATCATAGATTGAGCTTTTAATTAGTCTTGGGAACTGAGCCGATTAGCTGCGAGCACCGGATAATGACTTGTATTAATAATACAATAAAAACCTTGCAAGAATTAATCTGTACATAAATTGTATGAAACTAGTTGTAGTATGATAGGTAGTATTCGTCAATCGAATAAGCCAGCGTGATGGGTTATAAAAATAATAAGTAATTATAAATCTTTATCGAAGACACATGAAACATATCTTTACAAATAATATACACATACAAAATATAAAATACACAAACATCACAAATACAAAAAAAAATATGGCCCGATCTTAACACTTGCTTTTTTTATTGTGGGATCGCCTGAGCCCGGCAGTGGGGTGTTTAAGGTTGATGGTGATGATGTATGTAAATACTCTGGTCTGATCAGCCTTATCAGCCAGGTTATGATTGTTAACAGATTAACAATCATAACCTGGCTGATAAACGCGTTATTTATTACAAACATCTTTTAATCCTAATTATTTAGAGATTCCTGTGTTTTATAAATACTGTTACTATGTACAAACAACACCAAATTTATTTTAATAAACATAAACTATTCAATATTAGAAAATTATCGAAAAATATGGTTGAGCGAAGCGATGGCTGATTCATATGTCATACTCGTGAACGGGTGCCGCCTGTGGAGGCTGGTCTGCTCTTGCATACTTATCTTATTTTTATTATTAATAACTATAGTTAACTTTGTATTTTTTCTTCTTCGACAGGTTTTGACTTTTACTAGTACTGTATGACATTGTAAAAACTTAAACTGGTAAATGATGTTTTTGCAAACTTAAATATTTTTTTTTTCTCTTCTTTTTTTCACATGTTGTGATTGTCCTTTATTTTTTGTGTTTTATTTGTGACGGAAAGTGTCCTTTTATGACAGGACATTTTCCAATATTTTTGACGCTGTAAAGTTGAAAAGATACAACGCAAGTTTGCGCGCTGGTTATACAAGAAAAGGTTCGGATACTACCCTCATCTATATCCATCCTTATTTGTGACCGGCATGGTGGATTTAGAGACCCTTAAACTTAGACGGGTAATGCAGGTCATAATACACTATCTAGGTATTATTCACCACAAGGTCGATAGCCCGTCCGTACTAGAGAAGGTGGGGTTACTAGTTCCTAAACGCATGGAGCGGGATGAGGCAGGGGCGGTTGAGCCTCGGCGGCGCCCACGCCTTCTATACTCGCCAATGACGCGAACCAGGTACGCGGCCCAGGCACCCACCAACCGTGCCCTGCGGCTCGTGGGGGGACATGCTTGCTCAGCACCATGATTTGGATTTGTTTGCTGACCACTTTGGGCAGCTATGTAACATGGTCAGGAAACATATATATCTGTGATAGATACCTATTGATTGCTGTAAATAGTATTATTTTTATTCATCTGTTATGTTTTGACATTTTTTAATTTTTAAGAATCAGAAATGTATGTAACGTAGAAACGTATCAGAAATGGAATATTATTTATATTTATTTGAATTTAATTTAGCATGATTAGACATTTTAACTTCGTAACATTTAAATTATTTTTGTATTTAATCCGTAAATATTATTTTTTTATCTTTTATTTTTTTTTGACATTTTTACATTTGTAATTATAATTTGACATTTTCATAATTTTATTTAGGTATATTAATTTTAACACTGTAAATTGCATTTAAGTGTAATAATTAGTTTGCTGGCGTCTTGGCCCAAGCTGTAAGCCAGCAGACTCGCATGCTTATAAATAAATAAATAAATAAATAAAAAAGAGCTGGACACTTGCTGAGTTTCGTGCCGGTTCTTCTCAGTACAAAATCTCCCGCCCAGAGTAGACTTACGAACCGATGGCATAATGACGTTCATAAGAGCTATTTGTAGCCTAAACTGAATAAATGATTTTGAATTTTGAATTTTGAATCGAGGTTAAATATAGAGCTCTTAAATTCATTAATCAATAAAGTCTTTTTCGTTTGCAACAATAAACTGACAAAAGGCACTCGATTCATCCTATATTAAACATACTTACATTCCGCACACAGGTTTGTCGAAATTGATAGAATATTTCCTTAGCCGACTGTACACACGCCTGCCTCCTTAGACAAGTGGCAAAACGCTAATAGAATAAAAATCGGATGGGATTGACATAAGCGTCAATTATACGTATCGTTGACTTATGTCAATCCCGTGCAATAATCATTATATTTGATTTCTATTCTATCAGCGTTTTGCCACTTGTCCAGGGGGGCAGCACACTCAGAATAATAGCTAATCATTGTTCCGAGCCTGCACTACAGACCACAGATAACATCTTTATGTATATATTATATAGTTGAAAATTAATTGAAGAAATCTGACAGTATGGCATAGGTTGGTGTGCAGGCGTCCGTCTGTACACACGCCTGCACATCAACCTACCACAAACTGTCAAATGTCTTTAATAGACTTTGAACTTTATACGTTTAGCATAAGGAGAGCGTGTTAGCTGCAACTCTTGCTCCTAACAACCTAAACACACATTCTTACAAGCTATAACTCGGCCGGCGCCGGCGCACCGCTCGGGCCCTTACTTCATATAATGGCTTATTCACTGCCAATTATTGTGACAGAGAGTTACTGATAAACAGTGATAAGAATACTTTAGCAATACGTTTGTTTTATAACATCTAGAACAAACCAATATACGACTTACTATGCTAGGGTAACCAGTTCCTTAGAGGTTAAGGAGTATAGGTAAAGTGCTTTTCAAGACAGGTATTTAGGACTCTTCAGTAAATTCCACTAGCCATTAATCTTATCTAAAACCAGGGCTTGATACCGTTACCAAATTCCCACTATAAGTACCGATAATTGTAGCGTTATTTATGCTAATTTGGTACCGGTAATGCAGGTATTGTTATCTAGAAAATTATCGCTACTTTTTTCGTTACTTATTGCGCTTTAGCCAATCCGCGTAGAACCGGTTAGCTAATTTACCGGTAAAAATGCCACCCTGGTAACAATAGCAAGCATACCGGTTTTTTTTTTACCGGTAACTTCGTTTGACAGAAGTATCCATACCAAATTTTTTACAGTATTCAAAGCCCAGTCAATGTAAAAGTGTCGTCTATACATAAATGTTGGTAGCACTTAGAGATATAGAAGCCCCTTTCTCAGAAGTTGAGGAATCCTGATGAAGTGCGCTTCCACTACGCCTTATCGTCACTTTAACATCAGGTGAGAATGTAGGTAAAGTACTTCCCAAGAGAGGTCTCGAGTTCGAATCCCGTGTTTGGTATAGACGACCTCCGTAGCCGCGTGGCTTGAACGCCGGACTTTGGGCGACGCTAACTCTGAAGTCCCGGGTTCGATTCTCGGTCAGGTCAAAAACTAACTTTTC
Organism: Eudonia truncicolella; assembly: GCA_949315975.1. Classification (NCBI taxonomy): domain Eukaryota; kingdom Metazoa; phylum Arthropoda; class Insecta; order Lepidoptera; family Crambidae; genus Eudonia; species Eudonia truncicolella. The sequence continues at coordinate 553,280 of OX438848.1, read as the reverse complement.
CATATTGTGTCGGTTCTGAGTGGTTCACGAGTGCTACCGTCGTTATTTCTGATTTCCATAAAACGAGTGCTTTAGCTGCTTATCTTGGGATAACAGCTAAAAGCAAGTGGGCCATATTCATTTGTTCCTAAAGACTAAAATCAGTTGATGACCCCTACTTTTAATTGTTAAAGAAAAATGTCGATCACCAGTTCCTGTCGGGCACTGGTGATTACTCTAAATAGAAGGGTCAGCAACACGCAACGCGGTGCCATCTAACGTTGCAAAAACGCCAGCCATCCAAACACCGCGCGCGATCTCCATATGACCAGGTATGGCGTCGTGTTTAAACGACATTAGCCCTTAGTCGGGCATAGCGGATCGCTAATAGCCAATCTGAATGACTGTCGGTCGGTATGTGGCCGTCAATGAAGCTAGCATCCTGTCGTGCTCGGTGTTCTTGTGTTGGACGATCTTTTTGATATAATGATGGTAGTTTTGGTTTTTGGTTTTTTTGGTTTTTAAAATACAACCGCCTCCATGGTCTGTGGTTAAGATCACCTTAATAGTGGCTTAGAACCAGAGGTAGGTTGGTGGTATCACCAACCCCAGCTTGTAATCGAAACCAGTACAAACAAGGCATACGGCTTGTTTGTCCGCCTGGCTAGCTACCACCATCTTAGTTAAATATGTCGCCGTACCATTAATGTTTGTAGCACTGTTGTGTTCCGGCAGCTAGGGATAAGATAGCCAGTGCCTCTGTACACTTCCACCTTCGGCTTTATCATAACTTAACACCAGGTGAGATGAAAACCGTAAGATATTTAAAAAAAAAACTACTTCTTTAAAGTTAGGTCAAACAAATGGTTAAACAATGTACTTATGTGGATTTTTTTGTGTACGTATACGAGTACGAATGAATACGTTAGCATAACGCCATTTAATTATTGTAATTTTGCATGCTATGTTCTGGAAAAGTATGTGACACTTGAATGCCCGTTTTCACTGTAGACCGCCAAGTTTAAGGTAAAGTCCCGAAGCCATATAAGTGACGACTCTTACAGATTTCCGGCCTACGTATCTTGTACCTACATGTGCTGTCGTAGCTTAGGAGTTTCCGAAAATTTAAAGTCGTCGGTAAAAACGGACATAATTCACATAAGATCTATGACTAGTCTGGTGGACTTCAGTGTTTACTTATATTTCTCTTGCCTAACGTCTCTCATTCTCGTCTTTAATGTTTACTATCATTTAGAACTAATCACAATAATTATTAGCATATTCATTCAGTTCATTTCTTCGCACAGCGCTTTACCTTGGTTGGCCATCCAAAGGGGCAGGGCCGCCAGCATTTGGGCACCTTGCTTTGGACAGGCGAGTTAACTGGTTTTATTTTTGAATGAACTGTATGTAATTTATTATTAATTTTATGCGTAAAATTATTTTATTTAAATTAACAAATATCGCGAAATAACTTAATCTGTGCTAGGCATTTCTTTTTAACAGGCCAGAACTGATTTCAAGCTTTCCCACATGAGGGGAACGGATTACAAACGCTTCGGATAGTGGTTGTTGATTTTGTTTACGAGTATGCAATCGAATTCAAATGACAAAAACTGGTTCTCGGACGTATTGCCATGCTTAATACTCGAGTACACGCAGCGATTATCGATAAAGACGCGAGCGAGAGCTCCGCATCGATCATTCGATCACTCGCTGCGATCATTAGCATACGCGCGGTGATACTGACAAATTACCAGCGCGCTCCTAGAGACATGAAACAAAATATTTACATGTTATTGATTGTTTTATTTGTGGATTGGACAGCCGTGATGTTATATAGTTATCACTTATTTTTAGTCTAAAAGATTAAATTGGAACTTATGTACCTTTTTACTTATTTGTTAAAGTACAAATTACCAAAACACAATGTTGAAAAAATTTCCACTAGCAGGATTTGAACCTGCACCCTTCTGACATACCGGGTCAGGTGCTCTTCCAAATTACTCATTACTAAAGTACAACTCCAGTACAAATTACTCATTTAATTGGTTTTGTTATTGTCAATAATAGCTTGCTCGTCTAAGCTAGCTAGCCGACTATAATATACGACTATATACGCTAATGGCTTATACTATAAACATTTCTTATCTAAGAACTACCAAAAACTGAGTCTATTTTCTGACGCAATCAAGCAGCAGCTATATATGAAGAGTATGTTAGTATTTGTATAGTTCCGTTATAATTTCCACATACTTCTCCATCTTTCCTCATCCTGAATGGGTACAGGTAAAAATATGTAAAAGAAAGTGAGAAAAGAAATGCATTTGCTGAGTTTCTTGCCGATTCTTCATAGTACAAGGTCCCCGCCCAGAGTAGACTTACGAAATGATGGCATAGTGCCATTTATAAGAGCTATAAATTATCTTGAATTATGAAAATTTTATTTTTTCAACCCCATCTTCAGGACTACAAACGGTATCACATCGGCGCACCTTACCCAACAGTCAAATCAGTAATTGGTTTGGAAAGTTCCAGATGCTATCATCAACAACTTTCCCTGTTTATCGTACGTTTATTGATGGTATTGTTTAGGCTCGTTACGAAAGCCCTTCGAGGTTAGCCATTCAAACCGAATAGGCGCAATCGGATGATTAATTAAGTGTATTAACTTAATTGGGCTTGCGTTTGACGCGTATGAGATCGTCAAGTTATAAGATTGCTTGAGATGTACTTGAAGGTACTTCTAGTATGACATTGTTTGATTGTTGACATATTATTTTTTAAGTAAAATTTTTTTAAACACTGAAAAAAGACGACAACCTCAGGCGGGAATCGAGAAGCAATGTTGACTAAAAAACATAAGCATCAAGCACTGAAAAATTTCGACGGGTGAAAGCCAGACCTCGGTAGCCAAGTGGTTAAGGCAGCCGCCCGGAATGCGGAAGGTGCGTGGTTCGATTCCCGCCTGAGGTTGTCGTCTTTTTTCAGTGTTTAAATTTTACTTAAGTATATTTAAGCGTTAATAAAACGCTAAAATATATAAAAAACACTTATCTATAACGCAGCTTCATCTTAACCGAATGTTCAAATATTTGTAAAAATATTTCTTTCGGATCTCAGAGGTGAAAACTTCTAAGATTGATGAAGCAATGTTGACTAAAAAACATAAGCATCAAGCACTGAAAAATTTCGACGGGTGAAAGCCAGACCTCGGTAGCCAAGTGGTTAAGGCAGCCGCCCGGAATGCGGAAGGTGCGTGGTTCGATTCCCGCCTGAGGTTGTCGTCTTTTTTCAGTGTTTAAATTTTACTTAAGTATATTTAAGCGTTAATAAAACGCTAAAATATATAAAAAACACTTATCTATAACGCAGCTTCATCTTAACCGAATGTTCAAATATTTGTAAAAATATTTCTTTCGGATCTCAGAGGTGAAAACTTCTAAGATTGATGAAGCAATGTTGACTAAAAAACATAAGCATCAAGCACTGAAAAATTTCGACGGGTGAAAGCCAGACCTCGGTAGCCAAGTGGTTAAGGCAGCCGCCCGGAATGCGGAAGGTGCGTGGTTCGATTCCCGCCTGAGGTTGTCGTCTTTTTTCAGTGTTTAAATTTTACTTAAGTATATTTAAGCGTTAATAAAACGCTAAAATATATAAAAAACACTTATCTATAACGCAGCTTCATCTTAACCGAATGTTCAAATATTTGTAAAAATATTTCTTTCGGATCTCAGAGGTGAAAACTTCTAAGATTGATGAAGCAATGTTGACTAAAAAACATAAGCATCAAGCACTGAAAAATTTCGACGGGTGAAAGCCAGACCTCGGTAGCCAAGTGGTTAAGGCAGCCGCCCGGAATGCGGAAGGTGCGTGGTTCGATTCCCGCCTGAGGTTGTCGTCTTTTTTCAGTGTTTAAATTTTACTTAAGTATATTTAAGCGTTAATAAAACGCTAAAATATATAAAAAACACTTATCTATAACGCAGCTTCATCTTAACCGAATGTTCAAATATTTGTAAAAATATTTCTTTCGGATCTCAGAGGTGAAAACTTCTAAGATTGATGAAGCAATGTTGACTAAAAAACATAAGCATCAAGCACTGAAAAATTTCGACGGGTGAAAGCCAGACCTCGGTAGCCAAGTGGTTAAGGCAGCCGCCCGGAATGCGGAAGGTGCGTGGTTCGATTCCCGCCTGAGGTTGTCGTCTTTTTTCAGTGTTTAAATTTTACTTAAGTATATTTAAGCGTTAATAAAACGCTAAAATATATAAAAAACACTTATATTATTTTTTACTATTGTTATTTTCAAATATAAGTATTATATTGCCAGGTAGACATTTTGCTTCTCAGTCAATATAAGTTTTAGGCCAAATTTCACGTACCAAGACGTTTTCATGTTTAGGCAGCATTATCTTAAAGGTTATTTTCATATTGTCACTTATGTTTAATTAAGGCAAAAAAATAGGTACTAGGGTAGGGCACCTGTGTAGGTACGACAGCATTTCGTCGCCAAATAATAACAGTATTTTGTGTTTTTTTTCCCTCCGGCCAGGTGGGATGATGGCCTGCGAAAGACTGCAGGCAGATGCTGGATGCGTCGAGCTGAGGACAGGCCGCTATGGTGCTCATTAGGGGAGGCCTATGCCCAGCAGTGGACTAAGATAGGCCGATGATGATGATGATGATTTAAGCTTTACTGGATGAAAGCTAGGAGCGGGTGGTGGTCTTTTTAAATTTGTTTGTACGGAACCCTAACAGCGGAGTCTTAGTAGTAGGGTTCCCGTTTTACCCTTTGGGTACGGAAACTTAACAGCGGAGTCTTAGTAATAGGATTCCCGTTTTACCCTTTGGGTACGGAACCCTAAAAATCAGTTGCTGACCCCTATTTTTAATAAAAGGAAAAACAAGTTGATTGCAGTTTCCTGTCGAAGATTGGTGCCTCTACCCTATATTTGTGAGTGCAAGTAGGTAGGTAAGTTAATAAATTAAACGAATTTATAAATTAAATTGATTAAAGTGTTGGTAGGGGTAGACCTAGGCGGACGTTTCGAGATCAAATCAGGCACCTCTTGAAAAAAGGCCAGGTCAAGAGTACCCTAAACCGAAGAGCATGTATGAAGGGAATAATGAAAGTGGACGAAGCGAAACAAGTATGTAAGGATCATAGCAAGTGGAAAGAAGTGGTCTCTGCCTACCCCTACGGGAAAGAGGCGTGATTATATGTATGTATATATAATTAATTTAATATTAATAAATATACTGGATCAGCGTAGCAGTAAACGGGTAAAAATTATCTAGCTCCCTGTGTCACTGATACCTGATGTATAAACAGACCAACAAAAAAGAAAAAAAAATACCATAGCGTTGTGTTACCAAATTTGTGGTAGGTATTTCATCTGTAAAGATGGATCTGCATGATGCAGGATCATCTCTACAGATGCAGATGGCACTCTGCCGCTAAATAGCAGTCAAAAAAGCGGTGACAAAAAATATATTAAGTTACGTTAGCCTTCCCGGCAGTATAATGGTCAGTGCAGCCGCCCGGATTGCGGAAGACCTAGGTTCCATTCCTGGCTGGGTCGGGTAGGCATTTCATTTCTTCACTGTATTTTATAAACATTTAATTCAGCTTCAGTGCATCAATTAGCACTTAAAAAAAGTTTAAAAAAGAGACAAAGTGTTGTCCATGCCGGGTCAGGTGCACTACCAACTATGCTATAGCGGCTCTGTTGGCTGTGGTTTTGGTAGTGGTTTACTTTTTTCAAAATGTAATTTGTTCGCAACATGACATGACATGACATTAGGCAATCGATTCCCGATCCGATTCCTTAAAAAAAAATTCTTAATTTTTTGCATTATTATCCTATTAAATATTTTAGCGCGGAAAAAGATCAAATATGTGCCGACTGAATGAAAAACGGGTCACACCAAACACGACAGATACCTATTCAATATCCATACGCGTAAATGAGTCGAAAGCGCCCAAACATTACGGGAGATTTCATGAAATTTTAACATCGATTTTCTGAATTATTTTATATGCTTCGAGTAGTATTTTTTTATTTGTTTATGTTTACCCAGGCATAAACTACCATATGACCCTCGTTTTGACTAACACGCTGTATATAACCATTATGACCGATAATGTAAAATGATACGCTAGTCTCTACAAAACTATTATGCAACCACAAACTAATTGGTCTCACCACTCGTTGGTTAGTTGTTGGAGTAACAGCCTATTATTGGTCCATTTAACAATAATATTGACCAATAGGGCAGGCCTGTCAATCACGCGAGCTGCGGACCTGTGGTGGTATTGCAATACGTTTATATTGTATTGAATTTATTTGATAAAAGCTAGACTTACACCCGTATTTAAACAAGCTATTACTTAGCAATTACTTTGTTCTTAGAAATGTCAGATCTAATTTCGTTATATATACAAGTAACGTCTAAATTAGAATAGAAGTTTTCTTCAAATGTTTTTGTTTCGTTTATATAATTTTAACGCAAATTTTGTTGCGAAACAAAATCATTTTATAAATAGCTTGCCTACTTCTTAACTGATCTTTAGTATTTGTAAAAATGATCGGATGTTAATGACGGTAGTTGTTGACATTGAATGGGCGCCTTTGGCTTTCAAAGTAAAAAAGTAAATAGTGTTGAATAATTTCGGCGGGCTGGTTAGAATCACGATAGCTCAACTGGGAGAGCACCTGACTCGGGTATGTCAGAAGGGTGCAGGTTCAAATCCTGCTCGTGGAAATTTTTATCAACATTCGTGTTTTTGTAAGAAGTTTTCTTATTAAATTTCATTGATTTTATATTATTTTAGACATAACACAAACTGTCACACGGAATATAACCTCAATTCTAGCTTGTCACAAACTTGTCACTATAAAATTCTTTGAGAAACCTAACTAGATTGCTTGAGTAAAGATATTGATGACTCTTGCTAAGAATTGTAACTTTTGACGTTACTAACTTCATCGGTTTACTAAAGAAATACAATTTTACTTAAACAATTACTTTGCTTCAGCATGAGCTTATACTCGTTTACAAATACGGGGGTTAAAGAGGTAGAAGATACACGTAGAATGCGTAAAATACTTATTTTCAAATTGACTTGAGTAAATAGCACTAACTGTCCCACCGCTAGGCAAAAGCCTCCATTGAAATCAAGTCATCACTACAATTGATAGGTACCTAATGGCTTAACCGCCACGCATGTTAAATGCGGGTTGATGATCATAAACCCGGGCTATGCATTGAAAATCTGAAACAGAGTTTGCCCGAACCGGGAATTGAACTCTGGACCTTCGGGTATCGATCCGAGCGCTTTGCCACACGACCACCGAGGCGTTACTTGTATAAAATAATTTCTTTCACTTTGTTAGAAGATCTCACTAATATTGGGCTCACACCATTCAACAGACCACATGGGGAGATCAGAAATCACATCGCTGCCTGGTCAACGAAAATTTAAGACTACCATTTTATAACTAGAGTCGAAACCGAATACCGTCGCCTTCCTGTCAGCTCTGGGCATAATCCTACCAGCACGCTTCAATCTGATTTAATTGGACATAAAACCGAAGCTGGAAGAGACGCTTGATTTCATGAAGTCCCAAAACTGTGTGCCAGTCGTCCCCGTCTGTGCCACATATAACATTTAAAAAAATGAGGTCTATTAAGCAGCATGTGAATACCGATACCCGCTTGCCCGCTGGAGTACCGCTCGGTCCGATCCCCGACGGTCTCGGTTTCAATTCCCAGGTCGGGCAAAGTGTGTTTCGGATTTTTCGATGTGTAGCCCGGGTTTGTGATCACCAACCCGCATTTGGTAAGCGTGGTGATTAAGCCATTACCCATCAATTGTAGCGATGACTTGATTTCAATGATGGAGGACTTTGCCCAGCAGTGGGACAGTTATAGGCTATTTGCTTTACTTTACTTTATGTGAATAGGGCTTACAAAGTCGGTAACGCAAAGACAATTCCCTGGATATTGCAGACCACGGTCAGCGATGACCATTTCCCACCAGGAGGCTCGCCTGCTCTTTCCATAAAAAATATACAATTTTATTACTAGATCTGTATCAGTCCATCAATCAGAGTGGCTATTGGCCGGTGCTGTCGTCTGCCAGGCCGGGGCGTTGTGACCAATGGCGCTGTAACACAAGTGAACGCAAGGCCGTGAGCTCATATGTGAAGGTGTGTCCTGGGTTCTGCACGATTAGCAAAGGTTTGGTGTCCAGGTGGAGCGATAGGGAAAGTTATAGCAGCGGTAAGTCACGTTGGTTCACGGTAGTGCGTCTGACCCGGATTGTTAGAAGTTGTGGGTCAAAGTCCCGCTGACGGAATAAAAAAATACACACTGCTAAACTTTTTCAAAGAAATCAGTACAACATTGATACTTTCATAAGTTTGTTGACAATTCGCAAGTCTATTTCGGGATAAGTTGGTGATGGTTAAGTAGAAAACGTACAAACCTTTCACTCGGCTTAACAGAAAGGCTCATTCTTATTTTTGGACAATATTGTCATGGTCATTGACTGCCATTGCGAATGTGCGATATTGTGCCCCTCGTAGACAGTTGCTAAAAGTTAGCGGAGCTACTTCACAGCAGTTCATATCGCTATGAAGTGATGTAACAAATGTATTTTTTTAAAGAAAATTATTCTAGGAACTCAGTGCTTACCATCCGTGACCTCGAGCTATCCCCGTTTTTCCCCTCGAGCTCTTAGTGACTGAATTAAGATACAGGAGAATCGCACATAAACTAGCCCCAATGTATGCGCAGAGCACTTTACCTAGTTTAAAAAATCAGTCTAGATGTTCATAATTAAATTTTTAAAAGTACTATATAAGTGTATTTTTTTTTAATTAAAGCCTTTTTTGTTGTGACATAGCAAAAATTTTCAAGCTACGTTTTCAGCTATCTGAGCCGTCGCTTCGCTCCCCGAGCAACACAACCTTTACGGCCGCACTAACCTTAGATTACGCGATAGCGACAAGCCCGCCACACGTCCTATGCAGCGTACAATTAACTATCATTTTATCTTATTTATGGGTTTCAGTGAGCGTAGCCAATATGTAGGTTTAAACGGCCAACTTTATATGCGCTTAATCGAATTATGTAATGTGTTTGACTTTAAAATAACCTAGAACGTCTAAATGACAATCTCGTATACATTATTTACTGTTGTTATCGTTGTAACCCTGCTTTCATTAATCGAAATGGTTTTTTCTGCGTATATTTTACATGCTGTATTCTTATAGAACATATTTATCGGTCAAGCACTGTTGGCATTCATCTTACCTGATGTTAAGTGTTGATAAGGACGAAGGAGGCTATCTTATCTCAGGCTGCCGGAACACAACAATGCTCCAAAAATTGATGTTATGGTGATATATTTAGATAAGATGGTGGTAGCTAGCCAGGCGGACAAAGAAGCCTCCTCCTCAAGCCGTGTGAAACGTATACCGACAGATCAGAGGTTTTCTAGAGGAAATCACGCACTAGTGCGTGTCCCTGTTCCCAACTAGATTCTCCGAGAGCTTCGGATCGGAAGCGACACCAAGGGTATCCCGCGCATTGTCAACCCTGGAGTTTCAGTAACCTGTAAGTATTACTTGTGAATATCACTAGTATTTAAACCAGATAAATCAATTAGAACTTCCTTGCATTAAACTGTCGTCGCTGCGTTAAAACGTATCATTAGCAAAAGGCAATTTAACTGCGACGTGGATTGGTACCGCTGCCGGCGTCAGTTTAGATTTAGTCATATTTGCCGACGTTGGACGGCTCGGGTAATAGCCACTTATTGGTTTGACAGCTTACGAGATACGAGTTGAATATATAAAAGATATGTATGTAAATATGGGTAGGTATATAATCTATACATTTTACACAAATTTTGTTGCGAACAATTTATGACTGGTACGGGTCGTATTGAGCCATGATAGTGTAATTGATAGTGCACCTGACCCGACTTGTCAGTGTGTGCAGTTTTGAATTCAGCCTGTGGAGTTTTTTCAACACTCTTTCATATTTTTGTTATATGCCTCGGTACCTCAGGTGGCAAAGACCTAGGTCAGGTGCATAATTTCGTGGAATACTGTCTAGCCTAAACAATGTTTATACTTTATATATTATTATTATTATAACTAGTGGCCCGTTCGCGACTTCGTTCGCGACTTCGTCCGCTTGAAACACCCGTACCACATGATGGACCCCTATTGTAGCGCCACCTACCGGGTCCAATTGTAAATCTAAACCATTTTCGAATCCACTTGAACACACATAAAAAAATTCATTAAAATCGGTCCAGCCGTTTAGAAGGAGTTCAATTACAAACACACGCACAGAAAGTTTTATATATGTTACGGCTAATAGCCGAAGTGCAGCTACACCTAGTTTTAGCCGGCTACAACTAGGTGCAGCCGGCTAAAACTAGGTGTAGCCGGCTAAAACTAGGTGTAGCCGCACTTATCTTCGTTGTATAGAGCTAGATTTCTGTTGTCTAATAAAAAAAGGGTTGTTCCGCTCCCCGATCCGATCCGAACACCTCGGAGAATCTAATAGGGCACGGGGACACGCACTAGTGCGTGATGCCGTTCCCTCTAGAAAACCTCCGAAGGTGATTCGTTTCGCACGGCTTGAGGGACCCTTTACGTTCCTCGCCGCCCCCAAACAAGCCCGGTGAAGCTGAAAATGCCGTCTGAGGCAATCAGCAATCTCTCTCCATGATTATACCCAATGCAATGGCTAAGGAGTTTTGGTCTTTCTGCCAACATTTGTGTTTTTTCTTTTTTTTTGTTCTGTCTCTCTTTTGTTTTGAATGTATTTGTATTGTATGTGTTTGGAGTGTTTGTATTTGTGTCTGTATATGGTTTTTCCTAATTGTTAAACTGGGAGAAACTATATATAGACATAAATTGTATGTTTATCATTATGACGTTCTGCACCGCGCGCCGGCGGCGGCAGGCTCCGCCAGAATACCAGCGTCGTTGCGAAACGCTTCGTTCGCAACAACATAAGCTGAGGCGGGGTCCTGATTGACCTATTGTTGTTTGTTTTTATTTTTATGTATATTAGTGTGTGTGTTCAAAAAATGTCTCTCTCTCTCTCTCACTCTCCAATAAAATCGTTTGTATGAAGCTTACTTTCTGCAGTCTTTCTTCCTTGTCTTGTGGCGCGCCGTTTAACCGAGAGATATCACAGTTAATAGCTTTACTTTGAGCCGACAGCTTGGTAAGGGCTATTAGTAATTACTACGGCCATTTGACGGCTCCGTGTAGTGGGCAAAGTTATTTAGTAATTTTAGAAATTGTTTCCTAGTTCAAACTAGTGCCTTACCGTGTGTGGATCGAACCTAGAAATGCTTTGTATGCTGATCATTTCGTCATCAATTCTTCATCATCATCATCATCATCATCATCATCTCAGCCAAAAAGACGTCCACTGCTGGACAAAGGCTTCCCTCAAGGACAAATCATCAATTCTTAAAAGGGTTTAATTTTTTATTTTTATATTTAATGTAGGTACTATAGATTTTTTTAGGTATGTTTTTTTTAATGTTACGGGTAAGCACTTAGCTTTCATCTCACTTAATTTTAAGTGATGATAAGGCCGAAGATGGCGCACTTCACCCGGAATCCTCAAATACTGTGATACTGACTATCCTATCTCTGGCTGCCGGAACACAATAATGCTCCAATATTGGTGATAGCTCACCAGGCGGGCAATTAAGTGGCAACCTGTGGTAATCTAAACCGGAGGTCTTAACCACTTACCACAGAGGCGAGTACAATAGTCAGGTGTGACACCTGATTATTGTTAGCGATTCCTTGTAGATTGTTTAGATTTTTTTTATTTTTTATTTCGTAGAATCTGAATTAACTAACTTTTAACATAGATTTGGTTTAGCTTCCAGTGCAAGCAAGCAAGACATCTCTTTTAGAATGCCATTATTAGTTTGGATATGAATGGAGCTCGATGGCGCAGTGGTTAACGCGCCTGATCTGCGGTTAAGCAACTTTCACTAAGGCATCGGATGGGTGACCAAAAGTTTTTCATCTCGAGCTCCACCGTGCTTCGGAACGTAAAGTCGTTGGTCCCGGCTGCATAGCAGTCGTTAACAACCACCAATCCGCACTGGGCCCGCGTGGTGGTTTATGGCCCGTTCTCCCTATCCATCCATTGGGAAGGCTCTTGCCCCAGCAGTGGGGACATAAAATGAGCTGATCATGATGATGATGATGATGAAGATGAGGCCGACGAGTGGCACAATCCTGCTCCACTAGCTGTAGAGCTTTTGGACTCCGCCATTGCCTAACATCTAAAGGATCATCAGCTTATTTTTAGAAAAAAAAATAAGCAAACATTTCACGGCGGTACCTACGACATTTATTCATTATTTTTCACTTTAAAACATGCGCTCCTTGATTCCATTAAAGAAACTAATAGATAAACACAGGGAGAAACTTGAGCCTCGCATTGTCAGACCATTCCCGAGGAGATTTATAGAGGACCGTCTAGATTGATTTATACTCCAAGACAATGTCGTTGGAATCGTATCTCCACAAGGAACATCACGAGACACGAATCTTTGTATCTATTTACTTAAAGGTATATTACTGACACTGACTGACTTAATAACGTGAATAATACGATAACTTAAGTGATTAAAATCAACTCACTTAAACAGAAATAAGTTTTTATTAGCCCTAACAATAAAGGCATCTTAAACTTGACCTTGAAACTTGAAACATGACTTAGCTTGATCTTGAAGCTTGACTTGACCAATAATTTAAGTTGTTGTTAAGTTAACCATTTCTTTAGTAGCTCTATGCAATCATAATATTGTTTATAATATACGAGTACATATATCCTTAATAATTGTAATTTTTGTTTGAGTATTTAACTATAGGACGACCTCGTTGGTCGAGTGGTTTGTACACCATGTTGTTTTCATGGTGTCGCCATCGCTGAGGTCCCGGGTTCGATCCCCGGTTGGGTCAATTTAGAAATTATTGTTTTTCTAAATTGTCTCGGGTCTGGGTGTTTTCTATGTATGATAAGTATGAATTTAGTAACCATTTAACGAGTTTCATATCGAAGCTTCTCATGGGCTAGATAATTGGTGTGAGTGTAGGAAAGTTTATTTAAGTTTATTTACACATATTTCACATATTGGGGGTTTCACATATTATCGCTTGAATGCGATATCTTGTAGAAAACTTGACGTATGTAAAGAAAATATAATATTTAACATTATAGCTAGCTTAGCTTCACCGCGTGAAACTAGGTCTGTCGCAAAATTAAGAAGAAATGAGATCATTTCTCGCTACTAAAATTATCCTAATATGTTTAACTAGGATCTACACAATTTGTACCAAATTTTATTCAAATCTGGGGGCTTATTCTCTAACTCTAATACCTATCGTAGTAACTTTCAATTTTACATTTGAAAGCTATTCAAGAACTTCAAACAAATACACAAGTGTCAGTGGTTGCGATCGTGACGCGTTTTGAATGATGTCGAATGTACGACATTGTAAATTTTTCTAATATGGATGGCATTAAGCCTACTAGATTGTCCAATACGGTCGGATCAGGATTGAGTATGCACTGCTACAGAAGAACAAACATACCTACGGATAAAACAAAAATTAAATTATATCATATAAATTGGGTTAGTGAGTTAGGCCCCCAGTGTGTGACGCCCCCGTGGTGGAGGCCCCCGATTTTTAATTAAGTTATAACAGCTGATTTTGTCGTAATAAAAGCCATTTGTACCAGATACAGTCAGCGACTAAGTGTTTCTGAACTAAATAAGTAATTTAATTTTACTGTGAAATTTCATGTTTATAATTATTATGAGTATGATGCGTTACAGGTATAATTATCTGATTATATAGGTACAAAATTTTAATCATCCTAATATTTAATTGATTATTTTCGTTTGTGATCTGATCTGTGATTTTTAATGTTAATTGTTATTGCTATTTAATGTTTAATAATTTTTATCAATGTTCTAAATATTTAAGTAGATACCTATATATTTACTAAGTATAAATGACTTAAAGTACATATTTTTAGTAGTTTAAATCGTCATAATATATAAATGTAATTTTTCTTTTAGGATCTGTGATTTTGCATGTTAATGTTGCAATATTTTAATGTTTAATTATTTTGTTATCAATGTTGTAAATATTTAAGTAGACACCTATATCATTATTAGGTATTCAAAATTACCTTAATTACATTTTATGATAAGTACCTTTAAATCATCTGATTTTATTAAATGTGATTTTTAAATAGTAACTTGACTAATGTGATATTATTAAATACCTAAGCAAATTGTTGTTTCACCGACATTATTAATAAAGATTTATATTAAAAAACTAAGACTGATCATTTCATGTAGACACTTATAAACATTTTTATTATAGTTACACTTTGCTATTTGACTGTACTTTTGATAAAAATATTCAACTAATTAATTTTATCGCACTAAAACGAAATCGAGGGCCTCCACCACGGGGGCGTCACACACCGGGGGCCTAACACACTAACCCTATAAATTAGTGTTAAGACTTCTTAGCAGGCAAGTGAAGAGTCATGTTTTGCGGTTTTGTTTTATTTTCAAAAATTTGTGTTATATCGAATATTAATGTGAAATAATGGTGGATTAATAACCGTTAAGTGCTCGTAAGTGCGCGTGAGTGTTAGCAAATGTAACAAAACAGTGCAACTTAACTTTTTAAATTGTCTCAAGAAGTCCGCCCGAGGAATTAGTAAAGCCCCATATCTTCACTGAGATTCTCGAGGGTTTGGGGGGTATATCATTTCTCACTTCTCATTTCTATTATCATTCATCATCATCTTACTGGAAGGAAATATTGTATATATATTATATATATATTACTTGTAAGAAAAATTACTTTGACACTGGCTAAATGTGCTAATCGCACGAAGCCATAAACTAAAGGAAAAAAAAATAAATGTTAAAATTGACATACTTTATTCTTAAGGGTGTGTTCACCTTCAAACGTGACAAGTAGGCTTGCTATTACTAAAGCTCTCACTAAAGACGTTGTGCAACAACATTTATTATAATCTGGTTGTAATAAGCATATCGTTTAGCCGTCGCCTATTGTGAGCAAGCTATTGCGACATATACACATCACCTTCTGGTACACTGTCTATTGCCTGCGATCTCTTTGGTATGTAGATTTGGATTTGTTTTTCTTAAACAATTTTTGACTTTAATTAAAGTACTGTAGTGGTACTCTATGGCATTGTGGAAATTGAAACTTTTACAAATTTGTAGGTAAATTTGTAGGTGTAATAGGTAAATTTGTTAATTTAGATTTTTAATTTTGTTTTTTTTTTTACATCTTCTATACTTTTTTGGTGATTATTTGTGATGAAAAGTGTCCTGCTGTGATAGGGCATTTTCCAATATTTTTGACGCTGTAAGGAAGAAAAGAGCTGGACACTTGCTGAGTTTCTTGCCGGTTCTCCTCAGTACAAGATTCCCGCTTAGTAGTAGACTTACGAACCGATGGCATAGTGACATTCAATGTTAAAACATCAGCTGGCTAACCTCTTTGCATGTCGTAAGAGCCGACGAAGGGTCAAGGGTTCCAAAATGCTCGCACATCAGGTGATCGGCTAGCAACCTATCACTAACCTTATCTATTTCACCTAGGATCCCTACCTTGGTCATGCTAAATGTGGCGTCGAGGTCACTAACGGCGAGTTTACTCAAAATTGGTGAGTTTGATGCTGTCACCCCTTTTTGGAAGCAAGAGGTGAGAGTATAGTATGTAATAATGCTGAGAAATAAGGTAAGAAACAGGTAAGTAATGTAACAAAGATACTCAAAAAAGTATTTATAATAAACATATCGTTAAAAATGTATTATCTCACGCTCCTCCGTGCTTTGGAAGGCATGTCAATATCGTTGGTCCCGGCTGCATTAGCAGTCGTTAACAGACGCCGCACCGCACTGGGCCCGCGTGGTGGTTTACGGCCCGTTCTCCCTGTGGCGTTTCCATCCATAGGGAAGGCTCGTGCCCGAGCAGTGGGGACATAAAATGACCTGGTGATGAAGAGATATTACGTGTATTTACTTTTGTGATTTCTAGACACAAATAAAATTAAAAACAAATAACTTATTTTGCACATTATTACACAACAAAGAGATACAAAAAAACAAAGATAGACACAAGTAAGGAGACTCAGAAGGTAAACTAAATACATAATACGGCGCTCGAGCAACTCGCACATGACACGGATCTCGGAACAGTCCAACCGATCACAGCTGTTGCGAAATTTGTGCCCGTGAGAGGTCTATGTGTGCGTTGCTCGAGCGCGTTTCTGTGAAGCTTGCCTTCTGCAGTTCCCTATTTTGTGATATTATTTATTTATTCATTTTTTTTGAAAGATATTGCTGATTGCCTCTGAGGAATTTTCAGCTTCACCGGGCTTGTTTGGGGGCGGCGAGGAACGTAAAGGGTTCCTCAAGCCGTGTGAAACGAATCACCTTCGGAGGTTTTCTAGAGGGAACGGCATCGCGCACTAGTGCGCGTCCCCGTGCCCTACTAGATTCTCCGAAGGGTTCGGATCGGATCGGATGTGATATTAAAGTGAGTAGTGAAACAGTGACATAAAAGTCTTCGGCTCAGCATGTATCACGGCATTAGCGAAGCCATCGCCATGACGCTAAGACGATTCTGCTAATTTCAAAAATTCCAGTCGTTCCTCAGCGGCTAGTTTTTGACGATCAACATGAGAAACAATGGAGAAATGTCAGTATCTAGTCAGACATTGCTGTGGACGTTTCAAAACAGCAGAATCAACAGTAAGGTGGGACAATTTCTTAATGTGATGGCCGTAACAATTTCGCTATCGCTATGTTATTGCACGAGTCAATTCTGTCGGTTAATTAATAACCCGAAACCAATCGAATGTTAACACATCAACACACAACATTGGGGGTCAATTATAAACAATTTCAGTACATATCGAACTTATTTATATTATATTAATACTGTTCTTAGATATTAGTAACTAGTAGGTATATTTATTGAAATTTTGTTGAAAATATGAATAGAGCATATACAAAAGTGTCCTAAGTTCCTTGCCAGGTCTTCTCGGTCGATGGGTATCCCAAAATCCAAGTTAAGTTAGTGGTTAGTTTTGAGATAACTTGGTTTTTTAAATATTTTTCTACAGCGTTCGGAAAAATACCTTCTCATAGCCGACTTTAAAAGCAATGTTTCACCTCATATTGCACATGGGAAGCACTTTTTAAATCATCATCATCATCATCATTTTCGGCCCGTATCTACCCACTCCATGTTACGCCAATCCTTTCTGTTTTGAGCTGATCGCATCCACGATTCTCAATTATTGATATTATCTATATTCCTCGTTCATATAAGCAGCCATTTGTAGGACTTCAAAAGCCTTTTTTTTTACAATTTTAATAAGTTATATTCTTTTCTTCTTATGCGTAATAACAAAGATGAAGAAACACGATGCAGACTTTTTAAGTTTCGACGATCTAATTTTTTCAATTAGCCCCCAAGACCCGTCTACATCCAGCGTAGTCCGCCCGCCATATATCATATCGTTATCATAGCAATATGTTTGTCAGTCGCACCTCGGGCAAACATGCTCGCGAACCATTTATTACCGATAGATATATATAGATAGATATATATTATGTAACCGCAGTACGCAGAAAGGAGTATTTGATTGCGAAGATAAGATAGTTTGATTGGCGAACCGGTAACAGTTATATATGAGGGGCTGTCATTGAATTAAGCGCATAATATTTTTAAAAATCGTTTCAAATATATCAAAAATTAATGTTCCTTTGTTCTTCCCGTATGCGTTTCTATACCTTTTTCCCTTTATAAAGCTTTGGCAAGTCCTGATTTTCTGAGTTTGTTAAAAATATCACATGTACGGGTTTTCACGCTGGCGAAGCTGAAGAACGAGCTGCTTAGGTTAAATTAGATTGGGTGGGTCACTTAGCCGCATGCATGCATTGCTCGCCACTATTGTCACCAGAAGGCACTTCTTCAATGCCATAACAAATTCAAAAAATCGACTTGGTTTAACCGCCTCTGTGGTCTAGTGGTTAAGACCACCGGTTTAGACCCAAAGGTCCCGGGTTCAATTTGGTAGGTGGTAGAACTTGTATGCCCGCCTGGCTAGCTACCACCATTTTATCTAAATATCGCCATATCATCAATGTTTGTAGCATTGTTGTGATTCGCCAGAGATAAGATAGTCAGTGCCTCAGTGGTTGAGGATTTTGGGTGGAGTGAGCTTCCACCTTCAGCCTTATCATCACTTAGCATCGGGTAAAATAAAAGCCAAGTGCCTAACCGCAAGATATTAAAATAAAATATTGAATGGTGGTTACAACTTTAATGACTATAATTCACATTTAACAGCGTCCATACCTCCGCTATTACCACATGAGTCGACAGACATTCCAAATCGGATTCCTGTAATCGTAGAGCGTCATAAAAATTATAAGAAATTTACACACATCACTACATCAAGCCGAGATCTGTAGGAGCAAAGATCGATATCTTTAAAGCTACATTTTACAAAGCGCAGCAATAATTAAATCCATCGATCATACACTTTGATATAGTACTTTTTATTGAACTCTAATAAATGTGTATGAAGGATAATCAATATATAAGTACCGCACAAGATGTTTTAGCTTTGGATTATGGCCTATTGTCTATCAAGCATTATTGCTTGCGTACTGTATTTCGATGAGGATACAGATTGTAAATTATTACGACGAAGGAGGTCCGGATACGAATCCGTTTCATATGTAACTCCTTTTTCTTACTTTTAATTGATTACTGTGACTGGAATAATTCTATATTTATATAGAACTAGCGGAAGTTGCGTATTCGTCCGTGTGAACACCCGTATCCCATGAACCCACAGTTACATCGCAATCTGATGAACTGCTTAGGAACGCTTACAGGAAAAATATTAAGTTCCGATGTTGATGACGTAGTTGTCGAAATTAATGTCGACAACAACGTCGTCAACATATTGATATTAGATATTTCGATACAATCGATGTTTAAATGGTTAATATTTTGAACATTGAAATTTTACACGTAATAGGTGTTTTAATTTTGCATTTTTAAATATGTGCCCTTCATAACTTACCTTTCATATCTGTAAAAATATTAATTTCGGATATTGTTGTGTCGACTTTGAATAAGCCTCCTTTGGTTAAAAAGTTAGAGCAGATAGTGTTGATAAATTACTGCGGGTTGGATGGATCCACGATAGAGTAGTTGGTAGTGCACCTGAGCCGGTATATAATAGGCAGCGGGTTTGAAACCGTTCGAGAATTTTTTTACGAAATTTCAACACTTTTTCCAATTGTAATTTGTTTGCCACGAAAATTGCGTAAAACGATATTATACAAGCATAACCTTCATCACCAGCCTACACTAGTCCACTGCTGGACATAGGCCTCTCATTGTGCACGCCACTGAGCACGATCCGCGGCTACTCTCATCCAGCTCTTGCCAGCCACCTTGCGAAGATCGTCACTCCACAGACAGAGCATGTCAATCACAAATTTTTACTAAACTCGCCGTTTGTGACCTCTGACTGCATCAGTAATATCAGTGATAGGTTGCTAGCCGATCGCCTGATGTGCTAGCATTTAAGAACCCTTGACCCTTAGTCGGCTCTTACGACATGCTCGGGAAGTTAGGCACTGATACATTCTTTTTACGACCCAGGCCAGCATGTAGCGCTTAATGTGAAACAAAAAATTTAAAAAAAACACAATCTTGAAAAAATTTCCACGAGCAGGATTTGAACCTTTTTTTTTCTTCCTTGTCCCCCGACGTGGGTCAGAGTCGGAGACCTTATCTACACTTATTCTATTAATCTATTTCCTATGCTATTCTATTTAATTTTGCTCGAGACTTTTCCATTTTTATTGCACTCTAGGTGCCCTATTCTTTCTTATTCTATTTATAGCTTATTTCTATACATTTTTTTTGCATTTAATTCCATTTTTATCGCATTTCATATGCCCTAGGTCTTATTTTCTATTTCTCATTTACTAGCTTATATACTATTTCTTATTACATTTTAACTTTCACAATTACATTGTTTCTTATGCTATGTTTAATTTTCTTACATTTACTAACATATTTGTTTATACTTATTTCTTACTTATTATTATTATTCTTGTTTCTACAGTTCTGCTCATTTTATATCTTATGTTTACTTATTGTTTTCTTATTTTTATATGTTGCTTCTAGTATATACAATATACTGGAAAGAACATACGTTTTGTTATGTCTTATTACGTTTAATTACTTGTCTGGCTATAATTGTACAGAATTCCAGAAATGAAGTTCTCATATGTTTACTGGCTAATATGTTATGTATATTTTCTTTATTTACTTTCATACCTATCTTTCTTTCATACTTCATTATTTCGTACTCATGGACAGGGCACTCCGTTATGACATGTAGTACCGACTCCTCGTGTGACACACAAAACAAGAAAATAAAATATCTAAGTTTGCAAAAATGACACCAGGTATCAATATATTGTCATTGATCAGCATTTAGTTATCCAGATAGTTACCTCAGTTAAAGATTGTCGTTTTATAATTGGACTCCATAAGTTATAAAGTATCAGTTTTCATTATTAGGGGCCTAAAGAACTGTCATTGCTCGATGTTAAGGCTCATGATATCGTTATCAATACGCAGCTAACGATTCGAGATATCATGTGCGCTTTTAAATATAAGTGAATAGCTTTTTTAAGTGAAGTGAAGTGAATAGGTTTTAAACTCTACTTGTAGTTAATTGTTATTGCTATTTAATGTTTAATAATTTTTTATCAATGTTCTAAATATTTAAGTAGATACCTATATATTTACTAAGTATAAATGACTTAAAGTACATATTTTTAGTAGGTTAAATCATCATAATATATAACTGTAATTTTTCTTTTAGGATCTGTGATTTTGCATGTTAATGTTGAAATATTTTAATGTTTAATAATTTTGTTATCAATGTTGTAAATATTTAAGTAGATACCTATATCATTATTAGGTAAGTATTCAAAATTGCCTTAATTACATTTTATGATAAGTACCTTTAAATCATCTGATTTTATTAAATGTGATTTTTAAATTGTAACTTGACTAATGTGATATTATTACATACCTAAGCAAACTGTTGTTTCACCGACATTATTAATAAAGATTTATATTAAAAAAACTAAGACTTTGATCATATCATGTAGACACTTATAAACATTTTTATAATAGTTATTACACTTTGCTATTTGACTGTACTTTTGATAAAAATATTCAACTAATTAATTTTATCGCACTAAAACGAAATCGGGGGCCTCCATCACGGGGGCGTCACACACCGGGGGCCTAACACACTAACCCTATAAATGGGTATGGGTATCATGCGTTACATTATTAAATAATTTAAAAAAAAAACTTTTTTTTGTAATTTTTATGCATGCCGTTATTTAACAGAAGTAGCTCTATGTTATAATTTAAAAATGTTTTGTGTACATATCTTTTGTAAGAAATCCTTCTAATGATAAATAAATTGTGTTCGGT
Source organism: Eudonia truncicolella (assembly GCA_949315975.1). Lineage (NCBI taxonomy): Eukaryota > Metazoa > Arthropoda > Insecta > Lepidoptera > Crambidae > Eudonia > Eudonia truncicolella. The sequence continues at coordinate 531,621 of OX438848.1, read as the reverse complement.
GGAAAATCACTATTTTATTGGCCCTGGTGTGTACAATTCGTATAATTATTAAATTACCATTTATGTTCTACGTTAAATAACTTTAGTGTCAATAGATCAAAAGTTTTTTTTTTATTCAATTAATCTCAAAAATAACTGCTTTCGAATCATTAAACATTTTTTTTACCTATTACCCATTCAGAATGTCTGATTTTTAGCTGTGCCGAAGAATGGGCGCAATAAACTGTCAAAAGTCAACATTATTTATTATTTATTCACTTATATACACAACAAAATGAAACTTTACTTAACTTAAAAAAAAACCGAAAATTAGTTAGAAAATTAAAAACTAAAGACCTATAAATAAAAAAATGTACTCCAACTCTGGGCTCATAGGAACAGTCCCAAGAATGCATTTACTAATAAATAATTAATGTCCAATTAATTATTTATTTTATCTCTAACCTCATTTGTAGATACAAATATTTATTTTGCCATTACACCAGTTTCGGATTCGGAAAACCCAAATACAATCAAAATGTGAAATTAAAAACTACTTACTAATTAATCGTCGACTTACATACCATATACGATGTTATCTTTTCTTAATTACCAACCAAAAGAAAAAAAATAACTTTAAAAAAATCGAAAGTAGACCGATAAATGGAACTGGTATCGATTGATAGCGGCCACTCGATATGCTAATGTGTGATCTCGATTCGACGCCGATTAATCGGACTGTGTAATTACTCGGTTGTAATTATACATTTGTCTCGAGCGTTTTGTCACTTTGTACGTTGCGGTACTTTGAATGTACCGCAACTTAGACTAATGGACTATTTGGTCTAGCAAGGTAAGTTGAGGCACGTCAGGCACATAATAGTCTTGTTATCGATTCAAAACATTTGTAGATAGATAGTTAATGCTTCTGCAACTCCAGAAAATATCGTTTTAAAATGTACAGTAAACTGAGGGCTACTTTTAAATCGTGTTTTTCCAAAGTCTTGTCATTTCAGCCCTCTTTCACCATCAAGCAATAAGACGCAAGTTATCCTATCTAACCGCCTCTGTGGTCACTAGACTACAGAGGCGGTTAGACCTAGTGGTCTTTACCTAGTGGTAATGACCACCGGTTTAGACCCAGAGTTCCCGGGTTCGATTCTCAACGGGGGCACATGTTTATGTACTCGGTTTGGTTGGTGGTAGGGCTTGTTTGCCCGTATGGCTAGCTACCACCGTCTTATCTAAATAATGTCGCCATAACATCAATGTTTGCAGCATTGTTGTGTACCGGCAGCTAGAGATAAGATAGCCAGTGCCTCACTAGTTGAGGATCCCGGGTGAATTGCGTTTCCATCATTGTTTAACATCAGGTGAGATCAAGGCACTGTGCTAACTCAGAAAATGTAAAAAAAAACTAGATATAGTGCTTTTGCAACTCCAGAAAAAAAATCGTTTTAAAATGAACAGTAAACTGAGGGCTACTTTTAAATCGTGTTTTTCCAAAGTCTTGTCATTTCAGCCCTCTTTCACCATCAAGCAATAAGACGCAAGTTATCCTATCTAACCGCCTCTGTGGTCACTAGACCACAGAGGCGGTTAGACCTAGTGGTCTTTACCTAGTGGTAATGACCACCTGTTTAGACCCAGAGTTCCCGGGTTCGATTCTCAACGGGGGCACATGTTTATGTACTCGGTTTGGTTGGTGGTAAGGCTTGTTTGCCCGTATGGCTAGCTACCACCGTCTTATCTAAATAATGTCGCCATAACATCAATGTTTGCAGCATTGTTGTGTTCTGGCAGCTAGAGATAAGATAGCCAGTGCCTCACTAGTTGAGGATCCCGGGTGAATTGCGTTTCCATCATTGTTTAACATCAGGTGAGATCAAGGCACTGTGCTAACTCAGAAAATGTAAAAAAAAAACTAGATATAGAGCTTTTGCAACTCCAGAAAAAAAATCGTTTTGAAATGAACAGTAAACTGGGGCTTTTGAATCTTGTTTTTCACGATCTCGTTCTTGCAGCCCTCTTCCACCATCGGGATACAGACGCAGGTTCGCTTACCACCCGTAAGTTGTCGACATTTTCATCTGTCATTTTAAGCAGTTTGCAAGCTATTTCCATGCGGACTGCTTAAGAATTGAATGCGCTACCCTTTCATGTCTCCCCGCCTGATCCTCTAAACTACACTAACCATGCATACTAGTTTAAACCCAAGACACCGTACTCGTAGAACAAGGGGACGATGACCCGGCTCACACGCGCTCGACGAGTATACCAGGTACATACATGTACCTGGGCGCTTCTCCTCACCCCAACGGCCCGGTCAACCCGAGTAGAGGTCCGAGCCTTTAGAGGCGCCCTCTGGTTGTTCCACTCCCGATCCGAACCCCTCGGAGAATCTGTAGGGCGCGGGGACACGCACTAGCGCGTGATGCCGTTCCCTCTAGAAAAGCTCTGACGGTGCTTCGTTTCACACGGCTTGAGGAACACTTTAAGTTTATCGCCGCCCCCGAAAAAGTACGGTGAAACTGAAAAAGCCGTTCGAGCCAATCAACAAACTCTCTAAAAATATATCTTTATTATTAGCCTGCACATCAACCTACCACAAACTGTCAAATTTCCTCAATAGACTTTGAACTTTATATTTAAGGCTTAAGGTTGACGATGTATTGAAGAAATTTGACAGTTTTAGGTAGGTTGATGTGCAGGCGTGTGTACCTATAACCTAGGTCGATTCAAGGCTTTAGTGAATAGCTTTTTCTTGTGTTACCATGTAACACCTATGACAACATCCTGCTCGCTATTATGCAAGCCCCCATATACAATATAATATAAAATATACCAATTAAGAAGACATTTCTTACAAATGCTAATTTAGGACGTTATTCTGATTAATCACAGAATATGTTTAATCGTACTTCGTCGTAATCGAACAAATACCGTTTCTGTAATCCAAAAGGCCACCGTCGACCTTCGCTTTTAGAAATAACAACCTTTGACGCTTCGTTGCTAATTGAATTAAATCAATTGCAATCGCATTTGAAAGTTTAATAATCAAGGTCCAGTAAACACTGGCTATTAAAAAATGTTTTCTGTTTATTTCTAGTTAGTGATGTGATGATTCAGGTTTATTTCAATTGTCTGTCCGTCTCGCTGCTCGCCGATTAAGCATGCGATCGTGATGGTACTAATTGTGTGGTTCCGTAAGCCAAACGTATGGACGGTAGAATAAAATGATAATTTACAATTATACGCAGACGTCAACATTAAACGCACCATTGTGTAATAGGTCATAGCGTGTTTTCTAGGTTTATCATCGGCCTATAAATAAACACAAACCCGGTGAAGCTGCAAATGCCGTCTCAGACAATCGGCAAACTCTATAAAAAAAAAAAAACAACCCCAAAGCTGAACTTAGGACTTCTCAATAAATAATAGCATGTATGCGGGTTCTATGTGTTAGATTTGATTGCCCATAGAGTACGTAAACCGAGCGTTGCCGTTGTGGGTATTTACTCAACGATCCGTAGTACTTAGCTATTTTCCCTACTTTGTACAATCTCAGACTACTTGTCGACCAGGTTTCTGGGGCCTTTCTTTACTTCGTCCTTTTGGCAGCGGTACCTAGGACGCCTTATATAAATTTAACAAAATACATATCGAAACAAACTGTTAAAGCTATGATGATCGAGCAAATTAAACGATTTAATTGTATATTTATATGCCTTAACGGCTGAACATACAGCTCGACGTTTTTGTGTAACACCCTAATCACTATGTTCTAGAAATAAAGTTCACATTTCATTTAATTTATATGAAAAACGTTTTTTTCTCACATAAAACGGTCGTTTCTTTTTATTTCTGATGCTTTGTTGATTGTCAACTTTGAACCAATCACCTAACACTTGGGTTACATGTTGAAACGTATAACGCGATTGATTTCCCGTTCTTAAACAATATTTGGACATCAAAATTATTAAATTAAGAACCTACTGAGCCCTATTCTTTACAGAGCTATCTCGCCTCCAAAATTAAAATAGCGATAGATTTAAAAAGCATCGATCAAGCGGCGTGACAGCCGACGGATAATTATATCATATCAGATGCGGGTGATGGATGGATGCCTCGGGTGAAGCTTTGTTTTGACCGTTTGCAGGCGTGTTCTGGACACAACTGCCTGCTTACAATCACGACTGCACTCTTAGTAGTCAAGTCAGATTTAAAGATAAAGTAAAAAATAACTTTTTCAAGTAAGTTTGTAATTGTTTTTAGTAATTATTGTAGTCAATCGCCGCCGTCTTGCCACTTTATTTGTTGCCGCCGTCCATTGCACTTTCTTTTTTCTTTTTTTTAATAGTCTGGAAAGGTAAACAGCCATAGATAATCCTGCTTATAGTTATTATTTATATATTTTTTTCTTTGTTTTTTATTTTTTGTTGTGACGTCGCCGATTAGGCTCCTCCAGAATACCAGCGTTACAGCGGTCTCATGTCGCTGTAGCATGTGCTGAGGCTGGGGCCTAGTTGGCCACACTTTGCCTTCTGTTTTTGTTTTTTATTGTTAATGTACTTTTGTTTTTTCAATATTTTTTACATGTGTAATTATTTTTTGTTGTATAGTTTGTGCCATTAAATGCATTTCTTACTTCTTTCTTTCTTTATATGAAGTTTTTAACATAGTCATGGTACTACCGGTATGGAACTAATAGATCCTAAGCACAAAATAAGGAGACTTCAGAGCAAGGTAAGCTTCATACAAATCCGCTCGAGCAACGCATAGACAACCTCTAAGTTTATATTCAGAGGCAGTTATTTGTTATAGTATTAGCTAGGCTAGAGGCAAGTTAAATAAAAGGACAGTGATGTGCAAGATAGATTGTATTCGTTGAACGTGACGGACAAAGAGATAGAGTACGACAGAGATGTCTCGTTACGGGCTTGTTCACGCAATCGATATAGCGTTCACATTTCAAAAAGAAGGCAGGCCCGATTAACCATCAGTGCCTTGACGAGGCACTTTGCCACAAAATAAATGCTCCACAAAACGCAATTATCAGCAAAAAGCTTGCTGTTAACAGCCTCTATGTTATAGTGGTTAAGACCACCGGTTTAGACCCAGAGGTCTCAGGTTTGATTCCCAGCGGGGGGTACATGTTTGTGTACTCGGTTTGGTTGGTGGTAGGGCTTGTTTGTCCGCCTGGCTAGCTACCACCATCTTATCTAAATATGTCACAATAACATCAATGTTTGTAGCATTGTTGTGTACCGGCAGCTAAAGATAAGATAGCCAGTGCCTCACTAGTTGAGGATCCCGGGTGAAGTGCGCTTCCATAGTTAGCCATATCATCACTTAACATCAGGTGAGATCAAGGCACTATCTACGCTTACCCGTAAATATAAAAAAAACGAAGTCAATGCAGCACTTACCGTGCGACTCTACGATCACACGATTGATGTCCGGACTCTGCGAATTTTTTTGCAATTTTAGACCTAGCACATCTTACCGCTCAACCATCGAGCTCCTCACCAATCCTCACGTGGATTGTATTGTCTATGATAGCATACATAATATATGATCGGAGCAGTATGAGCACTCGTTATACCAACACCGCCGCTGGCCGCTGTATAAGGAGAAATATCTCACTCACCATCTCAGCGACAACTATGCCAATTACGTCCCGGAGCGACGCTAGACGAGTAGGGTGGCCATGCAACGGGCAAATAAAGGGGACAAACACGATTTTTTTAAATTGCTTACGAGTATAAACACTTTGCCTTCATCTCACCTGATGTTAAGTGATGATAAGACTAATGGTGGAAGCGCATTTGGCCTGGAAGAGCTCGAGGGCTCTGTGGTTAACGCGCCCGGTCTGCGAGTGCTGAGGATAAGCAACTTTCGCAAAGGCCGGTCCTTGAATGGTTGACCAAAAATGTATTATCCCGAGCTCTTCCGTGCTTCGGAAGGCACGTAAAGCCGTTGGTCCCGGCTGCATTAGTTGTCACAACCACCAATCCGCACTGGGCCCACGTGGTAGATAATCCTATCCATCCATAGGGAAGGCTCGTGCCCCAGCAGTGAATGAATTTGCCTTCATATCACCCGATGTTAAGTGATGATAAGGATGGTGGAAGCGCATTTCACCTGGAATCCTCAACTACTGAGGCACTAGCTGCCGAAACACCTCAATGCACCTGTTTTGGCCATAGTATAATTTTAATATTTTTATTATTCCCGCTGCAATAAAGCAAGGGCACTGCGTCACACACATCCTTTTCCCTATTCCATTTTCCTTTCCCGCTCACTTCAGCATCGAATCAACGGTTGCCTGGGACGATCAGCGTCGTCGATGTTGGCAGCACTGTTTTTGTGATGGCAATACTGGCTGTCACAGAGAAGCAGTACAAAAGAATATAACCGTCGTTGCCGCCACGACTAGTTCGCTTTACAACCCGCTAACAAATAATAATATTAATCCGCGAATAAACTACTTAAATCGCTATTGTGAAAAAGGTGTTATAGTGTTATTGAAGTGAAGCTTGAAGATCAAGATCCAGTCCGGCCCATAAAGGCCGTGCGGCGCATGCAGACCTGCTGTAACTGAGTGAGTTTCCCATCTTGCCGGTTTTCCTTTTGATTATCCATAAGCCGGCAGGAATCCCTCCCAATTGTGTATTGCAGCAGTGCCTTTAGCTTCAGATAGCATTTATAAATTGTATAGGCCTAAATAGGACGCTCCCCGCCAACACATTTTTGGTACGCCTTCGAACCGGATAAATAACCTATGTGTTTATTATATTACTACTACACCGCTTATTTATATATTATTTGGGTCTATTATAACGCTATTACATTTTACCGCATATCTTTCGCATCTCATTACCTGCTAATTATTGAATTGCATTTTAGTCGCGTGGCCGAGCCACCATTTTGGTTTTACTGGTTTTACGATAAAATATTTTAATTTACCTACCGCTTCGTGTTTGTTAAGAAAATAACGTAATTTTCACTTGCCGCTACGTTTTTATGCGTGTTTTTTGTTTTCTCGCATAGTTAAGCCACTACGCTTCGATTTTTGCTGATTTTGTAGGTAGTCTCAGGTCGCTCGCCCGCGCCCGGCCCGACCGGTCGCTTCACATTATACCTACGTATCGACGTACTAGCTAATTCGTAATCTAAATCGCCATCTTCGCTATGGAAATAAATAAAATAAAAATATTACAAGCTAAAAACAAAGCCAGTTTAAATAGGCTTTCTACTGTTTATGATAGTGGAAAAAAGATTACTTTCACTCGAATGGATCTTCGTTCAACGGAAACATTTATGGCCGACTCGGAGTCGCTGAATATTGTTAGAGATGAGTATATCCGAAATACAGATACTATAAATGAAATTTACCTTATTCATAATGAAAAGTTCGAACCTGACTATTCGAATCTTACACAATTTGAAGAAATTTTTACTAAAATAATGCGAATTAGGTCACAAATTGATTCCAATAACGCACAAGTAAAACCTAAAGTTTGTTCTATAAAACTCCCGCCTATCAACATACCATTTTTCGATGGTAAATTTGAAAATTGGCCCGTATTTTACGAGTCATTTAAGTCGAATATTCACGAAAATACCGAACTAACAGATTCGCAGCGAATACAATACCTTATGGGTAAATTAACTGGAAGTGCCTTAAAAATAACCGCAGGAATTATTGCCTCTGGAGAAAATTATAATTCTGTTTGGAATAACATAATTCAAAAATATCAAGATACTCGAGCACTTGGCTCACATTACATGAATATTTTATTAAACATTAAACCGGCTTCTAATAGTTCTTCTTCATTAAACACGTTCATAGAAACCTTTGACGCGGCTGTCTCCGCTATGGAACAATTAAAATTTAAGGACTTAAAAGATTTTATATTGCTAAATTTAGCTCTTCGCAAGTTAGATTCTTCTACCGCGCAAGCCTTTGAAATGTCTGTTCGTAGCAAAGATATTCCGTTATATAACGAATTATCTGAATTTATTAAAAGTCAAATTAAAATACTCGAACGCACTTCGTTACCCATTTCTACTGTGCGAGCTACATCTAGCTCAACTTTACGTAATGATAACCGCCCGCAACCGCATAATACAGTCCACAAGTTCCACCACTCATTCGTAGCCCGCGAGTCCCGCGACGATGTTGTCAACCATGCCAATAATAACAACAAGTGTCCTATGTGCAATAAGTCCGATCACTATCATCTTTACAGTTGTGATGAGTTCAAATCATTGTCCGCGTCCCGTCGTTTAGATTTTATAAAAATGAAACGAAGCTGTGTAAATTGCTTAAGTTTAACTCATACTGCATCTTTTTGTAAATCATATCATTCTTGTAAAATATGTAATAAAAGGCATCACTCATTGTTGCATTTAGAAAACTCCAATAATCAAAACAATTATAGAAACAATAATTATCATAATAGTCCAATAACGCCGTCGCGTGTCGCGGCGGTCGGCGCCGCCGCCGCCGAGTCCGCTGCGCCCGTCGTTGCCTCGCATTCTTCTCAACAGGTGTCGCTATGCGCTACTGGGGTGTTATCCGATAAGATGCACAATACGATTTTATTATCGACAGCGCAAGTTCACGTTCGTAATAACAATAATCACAAGGTTTCTATTAGATGCTTAATTGACAACGCTTCACAAAATAACTTAATAACTTCCGCCTGTTGCGAACAGTTAAATATTAAAATTATACCACTTTTCAACTCCACTATTAAAGGTGTAGGCACAACTTCGCGCCCCATTCTGGGCTATGTTAACTTAAATTTAGAGTCGAAAATTAATTGTCATTCTTTCAAGCTTACGGCATTGGTTCTCGATTGTATTACGGACCGTTTACCAACCGACTATGTTGATACTTCTATCATTAAGCATTTAATAGATATTCCGCTCGCTGATCCACAGTGGCATATGCCAGGGGAGATCAACTTATTATTAGGTGCTCAACTATTTCCATATTTATTATTAGATAGAAAAATTATTATGCCTCCCGCACCGCCCGCGATTGAGACCGTTTTTGGTTTTATTTTAATGGGAGAAGTACCCGCCCGCGTCAAATCTGACAATTCTTATTTAACTTCTCGCCATTCATCGACCTTTTTAACAAGCATCGACAACCGCACCGCAGACGACTCGCTCACCAAATTTTGGGAGTTAGAGGAAGTTCCTATAAAAAAGTATACCAGTCCCGCAGATAGTGAATGCGAGCGCCTTTACAGCTCCACCACGTCTCGTGACCCTACTACAGGTCAGTATTGCGTCTCGTTACCCTTTCGTGAGGACCCTAGTAGACTCGGAGACTCTCGCTCGGTCGCACACCGCCGCTTGATTTCTTTAGAAAAGCAACTAGCTAACGCAGAACTCCGAGTGAGCTATAACGAAATTATTAAGGAGTATCTTGCTAATGGTTACTTAAGCGAAGTATTACCCGACGATGCCAACTATGGTCAGGGTTACTTTATTCCGCACCATCCAGTCGTACGCCGCGACAAGCCGACTACTCAAGTCCGAATAGTTCTAGACGCAAGCGCAAAGTGTCATAATAGTCTCTCACTAAATGACATTTTACACATTGGTCCAAATCTTCAAGCGGACATATTTATATTATTACTCAATTTTCGCTTATTCCCTGTGGCAATTACCGCCGACATACAGCAAATGTATCTTCGCATTTTGTTATCACCTGATCATAGAAAATATGAAAAAATATTATTTAGATTTGACTCTTTTAGTACAATTCGCGAATTTCAGTTTAATAGGATCGCCTTTGGCTTGAAATGTAGTCCTTTTTTGGCGATGCGTACAGTTCGCCAGTTAGCAGATGACGAGCAGAAACAGTTTCCACTCGCCGTCCAAGTAGCCTCACAACAACTTTATATGGACGATCTTATTACATCAGTTATCTCCATAGATGAAGGTATACAATTATCAAAAGAGTTAATAGAATTATTTAAAGCTGGTGATTTTAATTTGACCAAATGGGCCAGTAATTCGCAGGAGCTTCTCTCTTCTGTACCCGTGTCAAACCGCGCCGCTCAGGAATTTTCTCTTAATGATAACATAAAAATATTAGGCCTCAAATGGCTTCCCGCTCAAGATACATTTGTTTACACCACTTCTCCTATAGACATAGAGTGTACAAAAAGAAACATGCTTTCGACAATCGCCCGCTTATGGGATGTACTAGGTTTCGCCGCACCTGTAATACTTTGTGCAAAATTGCTTATCCAAGAGTTATGGAAAGAAAATATAGGATGGGATGATAAGCCACCCGCCTCAATTGTTTCTCTATTTCATACATTCACGCAGCAATTACCGCTACTTTCATTATTAAAAATACCGCGTCATTTAGCCGTTTCTATAGGCAGTTCAATTAATATAGTTGGGTTTGCAGACGCTAGTCTCAAAGCTTATGGCTGCGTCATTTATTTACATGTTACAGATCCGCACGGCAACGTTCACGTTCGCTTAGTGTGTTCCAAGTCCAAAGTGGCTCCTGTGAAAGTAGCTACTTTGGCTCGGTTAGAGCTCTGTGCCGCTCTTCTTATGTCAAAATTAATAAAATTAGTTAAAGATACGTACAGTAATCGCACCGCCATTAATAACATATTCGCTTTCTCAGATTCTAAAATAGCTCTATCATGGATACAATCCTCACCTCATAAATGGAGTATATTTGTTAGTAACCGCATCGCTAAATGTCAGGAGAATCTTGACCCGCAACACTTTTACCATGTCAGTGGTGTGAGCAACCCGAGTGATTGTCTATCTCGTGGTATATTACCTGAACAATTAATTAACCATAAATTATGGTGGCAAGGCCCCGAATGGCTTCAGCTTCCTACTGCCGAGTGGCCTATCTCTCGGTTTGAACCCACATCCTGCGCCGAATTACCCGAGTATCACAATAAAACGCTCACATTTACTGCTTCTTCTGCAATTCCGAAACTATTTCACACACTTGCTACAAAGTTTTCGTCTTGGAATAAAATTTTACGCATTATAGTTTATATACTTAGATTTTTACGCATTGTACCCCGCTGCGAACGCATTCAAGCTTCGCATTTAAATACCGCTGAGAAATATTTAATTCGCTCGCTACAACATGTTCATTTTGAACCAATTATTCGTGGCTTATATAAAAATAATTTACCTGCTTCGCCGCTTCGAAGTCTTGATCTTTTTATAGATGAAGTTGGAATCTTAAGGATTGGAGGAAGGCTGTCTAGAGCCAACTTACCGTTCGAATCACAGCATCCCGTTTTGTTGCCTAAACATGACCATGTAACTTACCTTATTATTCAACATTTTCACCGCGTATACTGCCACGCCGGCGCTAATCTTCTGTCATCATTACTGAGACAGAGATTTTGGATAATTTCGTCTAGAAATATAATTAGAAAAATAGTTCATTCTTGTAATCACTGTTTTAAAAATTCACCTTCGCATATTTACCCTAAAATGGCTGATTTACCAGCTTGTCGTGTTCAGGAGACAAAAGCATTTGTTCATACAGGCGTTGACTACGCCGGCCCTATTAATATAACGCCATGCAGACGAAGAGGCCAGAGAAGTATAAAGGTATACATTTGCCTATTTGTTTGTCTCGTGACCAAGGCAGTTCACATCGAAATAGCATCTGACCTAACGTCAAACACATTTTTATCTGCCTTTAATAGATTTATTTCTCGTCGCGGACCAGTATCATGTCTCTATTCCGATAATGGGACAAATTTTATTGGTGCCAAATCTCAGCTCCAAGAACTCGTTGCAAATCAACGCATTGAATGGCGTATGATCCCGCCCCGCGCCCCACATTTTGGGGGTTTATGGGAATCCAATATAAAGAGTGTAAAAACTCATCTTAAACGCATAATCGGTACCCAATTATTGACATATGAGGAACTATTAACTGTTTTAGTCCAAATTGAAACAATTTTAAATTCGCGCCCGCTTTGTATTCTTAGTGAAGACCCATATCCAGAACCGCTAACTCCTGCACATTTTATAATGGCTTCACCACTTAAACAATTACCCATATCAGATGTTTCCGATGAAACTAGAACCTTATGTAACCGCAAACAATTACTTGACCAAATGGTTAATAGCTACTGGAAAAGATGGCGTTTAGAATACCTACATAATTTGCAAGTGCGACAAAAATGGCTTACAGATAAAGCGAGCATTGCGATCGGTACTGTGGTATTAATGCATCAAGATGACGTCCCGCCCTTACGTTGGCCAATGGGAATCATTCAGCAGATCTATCCCGGTAGTGATGGTACTGTTCGTGTAGCTCTTGTTAAGACTCCAAACGGTATATTTAAACGACCTGTCGTAAAACTTTGTCCATTACCATCGCAATAAAATATTTAACCGCATTATACTAGGTATATATATGTTTATGTAACCAATTTATATTTTATTTATCGCATACACTGTATTACAATTTTTTCATTTGAAAGTATTAAGTTTATTACACCTTATTAAGAACCCTACGTGTTCTCAACGCCGCGGAGGATGTTTTGGCCATAGTATAATTTTAATATTTTTATTATTCCCGCTGCAATAAAGCAAGGGCACTGCGTCACACACATCCTTTTCCCTATTCCATTTTCCTTTCCCGCTCACTTCAGCATCGAATCAACGGTTGCCTGGGACGATCAGCGTCGTCGATGTTGGCAGCACTGTTTTTGTGATGGCAATACTGGCTGTCACAGAGAAGCAGTACAAAAGAATATAACCGTCGTTGCCGCCACGACTAGTTCGCTTTACAACCCGCTAACAAATAATAATATTAATCCGCGAATAAACTACTTAAATCGCTATTGTGAAAAAGGTGTTATAGTGTTATTGAAGTGAAGCTTGAAGATCAAGATCCAGTCCGGCCCATAAAGGCCGTGCGGCGCATGCAGACCTGCTGTAACTGAGTGAGTTTCCCATCTTGCCGGTTTTCCTTTTGATTATCCATAAGCCGGCAGGAATCCCTCCCAATTGTGTATTGCAGCAGTGCCTTTAGCTTCAGATAGCATTTATAAATTGTATAGGCCTAAATAGGACGCTCCCCGCCAACACAGCACCATTGATGTTAAGTTTAATAACCACAAATGTGTAACTAAGCAAACATATTAGTATATTGGATCCACATTAAAATCAATCTCCTCCACCACTCGCAGTGAGCGGTGGCGTGGCGTTAAATCACAATTTATTCGTATTTGGCGTTTTAATTTCCGTGCTCCTGCAAACTCAATCAGCGTGGTGACAGTACAGGATTGTCGCGCATCCAGAAAAGGCACTAATAAGTGTGGCGGGCGGCGCGACAAAAACCCGCAGAGGTGTGCCACCGCGGCGACGCGCGCGTTGTCGCGCTAGGGCTGGCAAACCTTTCGATTTTATTTTTTACGTTTATTCCACATTAAACCACAACATTTTCAACCCCTGATAAAAATACATACTCATAGGTCCATTTTCAACCATGTTTTCCATCGATATGGATTTCTATTTTTTTATGTATTTTTAGTCCAAGTTCAACCACCACTAGACAGTTAAGCACAAACATTTTGTTTAACTTCCCTGAGACGTGTGACCGACGACACACATATAAATTCAAAACACAGCAACATGACTCTGTGCACTTTTTCTGTAAAATAACAATGCACAACAATCGTAGGCCAGAATTCTACCACTTGTTGTATTTTTTTTTTTTATTATACTTAGCACGGCAAATGACTCCACACCACCTGATGTTAAGTGGAAATGGAGACCAGACGCGAAGACAACTGGTGCAGCGTGAAAACAACGAAGCATCAGTCAACTTCACTCTGCCGGCCCACAAGGTGCTTCTTCACGCCTCGTTTGAAGGACCCCATATCATAGGAAAGAGGGAAAACATGTGCTGGTAGACTATTCCATCTTTTGGAGGTGCGACAAAGAAACGAGTCACCAAATTTCTTTGTGCGCGATGGGATATGTGAGACAGTGAAGCGATGTATTTTCTTTAATTTATACATCAAGTAACAAATCATTTATCATTCTATCGTTTTTTTATTTTTTTTATCAGCAGTGGACTAGTGTAGGTCGATGATGATGAACAAACTCTTTTAATGTTCAACCCTACGAGGCCCAACAAATAGTGCCTATCAGTGCATTGGGAATTCTGTCACGTCTTTAGCACAGACTAAGCAAATGCAGAAGCTGCGCTACACTGATAATAGGTGTTTTTGAAACAAAAAAATAATGTTTGCATTAACAATAAAAAAGTATTTATAAGGAATCACGTCTTTATAAATATAGGTTGTTTACTACCTTACTATGTTTACTATGTCTTTATCGATTGTGAAATACTTGTAAAAGTGTTCTTTCGACTGTGAGGGCAATTTCCCAGTGACGTAATACCCAGTGACTTGCTGCGTTAGTCACTAAGCACTAGACAAATTTGACGAGACTTCTGGGTTCTGTAGCTCAGCGGCCAGAGCATTGAACCGGTAACCCAATGGTCGTCGGGTTCGATACCCACTCGAGCTTCCTGAAACTGGATGATCTTTTGTAGTAAAATCTTATCTTGTAACAAATAACAATGTTGATGGATACTATTGTGCGTTTCTCGCGTAATTTTTTACCACGAACTACAGTGCTGTGGAAACAGCTCTCAGCGGCAATTTTTCCGGACCATTACGATTTAGGGATCTTCAAGAAACGAGCCTATTCCTTCCTTAAAGGCCGGCAACGCATCTGCGATTCCTCTGGTTTTGCGGGTGTCCTTGGGCGGCGGTGATTCCTTCGCATCAGGTGACCCGCCTGCTCGTTTGCCTTCTTCTAACATAAAAATAATGTTTTCCAGGTGCAAGCAGTTCAACAATTAATCAGCATACATGTCACTGCTGAATATAGGCCTCATATGTTCAGGGTTTAGTAATGGTCATTAACTTTTTGTGATGTGCCAGCCTTGCCTCCCAACAAGTCTGACTATTGCAATGAAACACTTTCCACGAATCTACTCGCGTTTTATTTCACGTTAGTTATTATCCTGACGTTTCGAACTCTTTACATGGTTTTTGGTGGGTGAGAGCCATCGAGCTGATAATAACATAGTGCCCTTTACCCTGCTGTCATTTTACATGCAAACAAATACTTTCACTTTGAATTGGCGCCTTTGGCTTTCAAAGTAAAAAAGTAAATAGTGTTGAATAATTTGCGCGTGCTGTTCAGAACCACGATAGCTCAATTGGAAGAGCACCTGACCCGGTATGTCAGAAGGGTGCAGGTTCAAATTCTGCTCGTAGATTTTCTTTCAACATTTGTGTTTTTGTAATTTGTTTTGGAACAAAAATTTGCGTTAAAATTATATAAATAAAACAAAAACATTTTTTAATCACTTCCACGTCATCTCCCATAGGTCGGCAGATACTGCTTCGTGCCACTTGCTACAATTCTTACATGCTTCATTCGCTTCATCTATCATTAACTGTAATTTAATTGTTTTAACCTAAAAGCCTTCTTAGTCAAGCTGTCTCTTGCTCCCAGTACTCTGTGCTTACTAGTCTACACAAAAACCATGTAAGCCTGCCCATTACAGCGAGAGCGTTCCAGGAGTTATTAAACCCCATTTAGAACCTTATTTGGTTGTCATTAGAGACTGCGCCGGCGGTGATGCTAAAAAATTAAATTTATTACTTGAGAATTTGGTCGCCCGTAAAAAGGTGCACTATTTTATCTGTGCACTGCGAAGTTGAGTTAAAACCTTTTTGGTGAGACATTCTTGAATTAGCTCAACAAGTAAAGGCGCCACTGACAAAAAATAGAGAATTAGCTTATAAAATTAGCTCATTATTATTCTACTTACCGTTCCCATTTGTTAAAACTCTTTGTAAACAGTCTCTTAAATTGCGTTTAGTAATTCAAATACATCTATTGTTAAAATGGTACAGACGCCTGCACATCAACCTATCCAAAGCTGTCAAATTTCTTCAAGACACTTTCAACCATATACTTAAGGCATAAAGTTCAAAGTGTATTGAATAAATTTGATAGTTTGTGGTAGGTTGATGTGCAGGCGTGTGTACAAAGTAGTTCCGTTACATTTGAATGTCGTACAGTATGTAATATTGTATAATTTTAATCAGCTATGAATGAATGAATGAATGAATTAATGAATTCGTTTATTTTTAGGCAACAATTTTTACCTAATAGACTAACATATACATGCTAATAAACAATTTTGTTAGTATATAAAATAACTTAATAACTATGTTAGTATTATTTGATTGGCACCTACTGTGCCAACTTGGTAGTCACAGGCAACTTTCCATGGAAGCGCCTGTAGACTACACCCTTCGGCCAGAAGTCCTCCTTCATGAAGACGTCCAGCTTTGATGTCGGGACTCGCACCACAAACGCTTTGAAACTCGTATTATGGCGCGACTCCAGCGGTCCAATCCTCTAATATTATATATACTAATATTATAAAGAGGAAACCTTTATATGTATGTATGTATGTATGTTTGCAACGAATAAACTCAAAAAGTACTGGACCGATTTTAAAAAAAAATCACCATTAGAATGCTACATTAGCGCTGAGTAACATAGGCTATATCAAAAAGAAATGTCCACCCGTGCGAAGCCGGGACGGGCCGCTAGCAATAAATAATAAACAAGCAGTGATCCGGTTTGCCTTAAAGGAAGTTTTACTAACGGAACGTAGCCTTTTCTTAAAGAATAACTGTTGTTGTTGTTGTTGTTGTTGGCTTTCTTGGGTCTTTACTGCGTAACAGGTTTTTAAGAAGTAATGAAAAACTAATAGTCCCTGTAGCTGCAATGACCGAATAATCCTCTAAGGTTCTAAGTCAAAAGTGTCCCCAAACGTCACTAGAATCTCATCTTATGTTTCACATGCTCAGACACGAAACCTAAAGATAGAGACACCACTGACAGAACCGGCTAAAAACCACCAAGCAGGCCCAGTGCGGTTTGGCGGTTGTTACGACTGCTAACGCAGCCGGGACGGGAACAATGACTCGTGCTACTCGCTTCCTTGTCGCACCTTGTAGCTTCTTTGTTTGTTTAACCGCCTCACGGTCTAGTGGTTAAGACCACCGGTTGAGACCCAGAGGGCCCGGCTTCGATTCCCAGCGGGGGGTACATGTTTGTGTACGCGGTTTGATTGGTGGAATTGTTTGTCCGCTTGGCTTAGCTACCACCATCTTATCGAAATATGTCGCCATAACATCAATGTTTGTAACATTGTAGTGTTCCGGCAGCTAGAGATAAGATAGCCAGTGCCTCACTAGTTGAGGATCCCGGGTGAAGTGCGCTGCCATCATTGGCGTTATCATCACTTAACATCAGGTGAGATCAAGGCATTGTGCTTACTCGTAAAATATTAAAAAAAATCCTCCAAAAGATGGAATAGTCTACCAGCACACATTATCCCTTCTCCTGTCCTTCAAACAAGGCCGGCAGGGTGAGGGTGACTGATCCTGCGTTTTTTTCTACGCTGCAACTGTTGTCTTCGCGTCTGGACTCCAATTCCGAAGTCATGTCTGGACTCCAATTCCACTTAACATCACGTGGAGTGAAGTCATATGCCGCACTAAATATTAAAAAAAAAAACACTGCGCAATCGGGCTTCTCGATCACTTTGCGGTATTGTTTAATTAATAGAACCGCATTCACATTACCCCTCCAAATTACAAATGGTAGTTCCACGTAAGTTTTAACAAGACAAGTGTCCAAGGTTCGTTCGTGGCCCGGCTCTAAGAGCGGATGTCAATTTCCGTTTTTAAGTAATCTGTTTTAATGGCTGGTCAAACAAAATTTATGTCCCGTAATTGGATGACCTATATTAAGAAGTTTTTTTTTTCAAAATATTGTTGTTTTTGTTTTTTTTTTCTTCTATTATCTATGGAGGAAAGGAGAAGATGGAATAAGGTCAAAAAGTATACATTTGTTGGCCAGGGTGATAAATATTAAAACATGTTAGGAGCTTTATATAGGTCGGATACTTAAACTTAGGTATGTTAAGTTAAATATGTGAAACTGTTCACCTTATAAACACAACATTTTTAAAGGGTTATAATAAAGTATTTAGTATAGGTATCCTAGGTAGGTATCCTTAAATCTAAAATCTTCATCGACGACTGTCACCTCGTAACTACGGCTGGTGCAACTCAGTCGAAACGTCGAGTAAAAAGGGCCGAAACGTCGGATACTTCGTGCAAAAAATTTGTTTACCGTTTAAGCCGTTGCTACAATATTTTTTTTTTACTTGAATTGTTGCATTCTAATTAAAAAAATTGCAAATTATGTACTTACACGATAAATGTACGAGTCTTTATCGATTGTTAAATACTTGCAAAAGTGTTCTTTCGGCTATGAGGGTAGTTACTTCACAGTGACGTAATACCGCTGGCTTGCAGCGTAAATCACAAACTACTAGAAAAAATCAACGAGTCTTCTGGAGCCTCGAAAGCTCAGCGGTCAGAGCATTGGACCGGTTATCTAAAGGTCGTGGATTCGATTCTCGCTCGAGCTTACTGAGGCTGGCTGATTGTTTTATTTTACCAGAACAATACTTTTCTCTCTATATATCAGAGGAAACCTGAACTAATGTAGCCCTTACCATATCCGATAAGGGCTACATTAATAGCTTTATTTAAGCTGTCAATCACAGCATGATACTTCAACGCACTTCGCCGTAATTACCAGACATGTCGACTCGCATGTTATCAATAACAGTCCAATGTTAACCAGATCATGCGCCTACGTGTCGAAGTACAGTCGGCCAAAGAAATGGCATAACACTTTTGATAACTAGTTTGTTGCTTCATAAAAAAAAACTAGAACCGCTAACGACTACCTCCGCATTAAACACCTGTGTATTCTATGCTCTGAAGGGATTTACGAGAAATTATGTACTTACCCTTTTCATAAGGCAAAATGCTGTCTTTAAAGACTTATTATGAAATCGATCGTCGTTTTTTGGAATCGAGTTGTGAAAATACAGTGGTAGTTTAAAATTTACTGCTTTCAGGCAAAAGAAAGAGACTCTAGCACAAACGCAAGTTCAAAATATTTTTTTTATTTATAGCATTACATATGTAAAACTCTAGTTTTATATTAAAAGATAGTAAAGATTAAAACCGAGGTAACTTTGGTTTTTTTTTTTATCAAGAAAATGTGTCCTATTCTTGTTTTAACGTTTATCAAAATGTCTAATATATGTTCAATTTACATACATCCGAATAGCATAAATCTAATCCTGATATTTCATAACATCTGTGACTTTGAAACATGCATTTTTTTCACATATCCCTTTAATATAGGTTTTTATTTTTATATTAGTAGCATTAGTAGCAAACGAGCAGGCGGGTCACCTGATGGGAAGCAATCACCGCCGCCCATGGACACCCCGCAAAACCAGAGGAATCGCAGATGCGTTGCCGGCCTTTAAGGAAGGAATAGGCTCGATTCTTGAAGATCCCTAAGTCGGAATGGTCCGGAAATACCGCCGCCGAGAGCTGGTTCCACAGCACTGTAGTTCGTGGTAAAAAAATACGTGTACCCTGTTATAGCGGGGTGGGACTCTTATCTAACTCCCCCGTTCAGCCATAGTCAATTGTAGTTAGTTACTTGTTCGAATTGTGAAAAAGTCTGGTACCCGTGCCTAGTGCGAGGTCTATTTGCTATACGATCACGTTAACGAAAACGAATTTTCGTTTCGTATAATTAAAGCCTGTATTGACAAACAGAAAGGTCGAATTAAATGCAAGAAATCTTACTTCAATGTCTACATTGAATGCTTTCTCGTCGGGTAACAGTACTGTTATTATCAATGTGTTAACTAACGGCTTATAATAACACTCTATTAAAAACATCATAGCTATCCTCGTTCTTTGCCAAACATATTGCCGTTTTCATTAACGTTTATTGTTAACAAAATGGAAACTTAAGGGTCACCCGACCCTGTTATTGCGGGGTGGGACTCTTATCCTCTTACTTCCCCCGTTCAGCCTCTGTAAATGGTAGTTAGTTACTTGTTCGAATAGTGAAAAAGTCTCGTACCCGTGCATAGAGCGAATTTTATTTGCCATTCAATCCCGTTAACGAAAACGAAATTTCGTTTGGCAAATTAAAGCTTCTGTAGACAAACGGAAAGCTCGAGTTAAATGCAAGAAATGAGACTCAATGTCTACAATGAATGCTTTCTAGGTAGGATAACAGGACTGGTATCAATGTTTAACAGCATATAATAACACTATAAAAGACATGTTATACTCGTTCTTTGTCAAACAAATTGTCGTTTTCATTAACGTGATCGAATTGTAATCAAAATGAAGACTTAGCACCTTGCGCACAGTTGTGAATTGATGCAAGCGAATATGCACCTTAACGCCGTTATCCGCAACTGTACGTCAATCGTTAGGTGGTAGACGACTTATTTGGCTGACAGTACGTCAGAGTAACTGGGTCAGGAGCACTTGAGCACACACTCATTGGCCAGCCGCCGATGTGGGCCGGCCTGCACCAATAACTTAGAGTCAGCTTGTCACGTCAATGCTAGATATACTTTGTATATTGATTTTGCAACGTAATTGCATGTTGAAACTTTGAGCTTCGGTTGTTTTTGATGAATAATTTATATGTAGCACCACCAAAAAATGGAATTCCCTTCCAACATTCTCTTTCCTAGAACAAGGGATCGTTTAAGCGAGGTGTTAAGAAGCAACTTGCGGGTCGGCAACGTGAGGACGGCTGGTGAGCCACAATCCTGTTCCACCAGCTGTCCTCGCATCTGGACCCTGATTCAGCTTAACACCAGGCCAAGGAGCCATTTGCCAACCTTTCTATTTAAAAAAATATCTAAATAGCTTCAAGAAAACCAACTTTATTGTCAAGTAGGAAGAATAAAATCTATAAATAGCTTACAGCATTCTTCGTGCCTTCAAGCTAACACCTACAAGCTCGTTCGAACACGTACACCACAAGCATAAAAAGCTTCTAACAATTTCGCCCGTGTTTTGTGCCCAACGCGACAAACTTATGCTTCACCTCATTCCATCCGTAAAAGGAGGCGGCGCACAGCCTCCTAGATAACAACCTCCTCAACAAGTAGCTGACCAGCCATTACACATATTGACTGACAGCTGGCGAGCGCAAAAAGAGCAAAGTCATAAATATGATGACGATAACTCTTGTCTGCTCACACCGTAGATCAAAATCGATAGTAGATCATTTGGCTTGATCGATACGCGCGCGCGCATCCATTATTCATGTTGTCTCGCTGTTTTTAGTTGACGGGAGGGAGAGAAAAAGCTTCGAATTGAGAGGTGTAGCGTTGATGGACAATTACAGTTTCAAATTAAAAGGCATTAGATTGTATCGATAGTTGTGAGAGGTTGCGATGACGAATCGGGATTACGATTCTGATGAGCGTGGGTTGAAACAGCGGTCGCCGATGTACACACGCCTGCACATCAACCTACCACAAACTGTCAAATTTCCTCAATAGACTTTGAACTTTATTCCTTATTCATATGGTTGAAAATGTATTGAAGAAATTTGACAGTTTTAGGTTAGGTTGACGTGCAGGCGTCTGTACTAACATTTTGATACGTTGTACGACACTTGTAAGTTCGAGCTTTCGTAATTGTTAACATTTGAAATGCATTAATCAATGCTCTAATTATACTTGGTTGGTATACCAGCAGCTATTCTGACTGCGAAACGAAGACTCTGGATGTTTATGTGATTAATAAAGATGTATTCATTTCGAGAAGTGTTTAGTAGAATTATTTAGTTACTATTTGCTATTTAAGTGTACCCACTACATACTGAAAAATTTTACGACGGTTAACGCATGTTACATAGTATGTAGTTATACACCTATAGGCATATTTTTTTATATCCGACGTTTCGGCTGAGTCGCACTTACATCCTACAACCGACAAGTATACTAAGTTATTTGCGTTTGCCTGAATCGGCCCATCTGAAACGAAGTCTTCAGGCACTTCGCCCTAAAGGCATTAACAAACTTTCGACAGTTATCGTCACTAACGAAGAAGAGTGAATGTCATCATCATCTCATCTCAGCCAAAAAGACGTCCACTGCTGGACAAAGGCCTCCCTCAAGGATAAAATCATTTTGAGGGGAATTTGCCATAATCGCCACGCCTGGCAGGCGGGTTGGCGATCGCAGTAACGTAAGAATATTCACAGAGAGACGCTGCTGCCCATCCTCTGGAATGGTCCCATAGTCGCCTTCTACGACACCCACGGGAAGAGATGGGGTGGTGCAATTCTTTATCCCCGGCACCACACGGGGAGTGAAAGTATGGGATAGCATAAAATATCCTGATGGTTACTACTTACGAGCTGATCTACTATGAATAGATAACAAAAGTACTCTTCTCTTCACCACAGCTGGTATTACTGTCTCCGCACTTTTTTTTATATAAGGAGGCAAACGAGCAGGCGGGTCACCTGATGGGAAGCAATCACCGCCGCCCATGGACATCCGCAACACCAGAGGAATCGCAGACGCGTTGCAGGCCTTTCCTAGTGTCCTGTCCTAGTGGTTGTGGCTGAAAATCAGCGCTTTGCTCCCGACAAGTGTATCGCTGAGCTAAGACATTTTGCACTGCCACAAAACGTAGGCTTATTTAAAAAAAATATGTTTCGTTTCGCTTATATCAATTGTTTTATTGTTGTATGTGTGTGTGTCAATGGTTTAGAAATGTTTAAAAAAAATGTGAAATGTTTTATCTATCTAACTATATTTATACTTACCGTTTAAATAAGATCTGTTTTGCAATGCAAATGTGACAATCCAAACGGTTCAAGAGTGTGTCGGTCGCTGGTCTCAAGGCCGGTGTTTCTATTGTTCGGCCTGCGTGGTCTAGTTGCAACCCTGTCACTAATATGTGGCTACTGTACGATAGAAATAATAGCTTTATGAGTCTTTTTGTTTATTAAGACCTCCTTATTGTTAATCAGGATCTTTATTTACGGTAACATTGATTTGGCTCAAAAAAGGGTCTAACGGTATCATCATCATCATCTCATCTCAGCCAAAAAGACGTCCACTGCTGGACAAAGGCCTCCCTCAAGGATGTTGAGGGGAATTTGCCATAATCGCCACGCTTGGCAGGCGGGTTGGCGATCGCAGTAAGGTGAGAATAAATAAATAAATATGAGACAACTTCACAAACATTGTTCTGATCCCAAGGTAAGTAGCTAAATCACTCGTTTCATGGAAATCAGAGACAACGACGGTACCACAACCACCCAGACCCGACACAATATAGAAAAGTTCGTTTTCGACATTGACCCGACCGGGAATCGAACCCGGGACCTCATGAGTTAGCGCCGCCCAAAGTCTGGCGTGCAAGCCACTCGGCTACGGAGTTCGTCAGAATAATTACCTACTGATGAAAACTTTGTAAAAATGGCCGTTGACTCATAAAATAACAGAAATCTTATCAGAAATCAAACCTGGTCGAATTACTTAAAATAAATGAAAGTTGTTTACTTGCATTAGATGGATGAAGTGAGTAGCCAGCAATGCAAAAAAAATACTTTTTGCACATTCATATATTTTTAAAATAAGGAAGTGATATCAATTGGTTTATATTATAATTAATAATATTAAATGTTTTTGTTTTGTTTAAGTATATAATTTTAACGCAAATTTTGTTGCGAAACAAAAATTTCCACGAGCAGGATTTGAACCTGCACCCTTCTGACATACCGGGCCAGGTGCTCTTCCAATAGAGCTATCGTGGTTCTAACCAGCCCGCCGAAATTACTCAACACTATTTACTTTTTTACTTTGAAAGCCAAAGGCGCCAATTCAATATCAACAAATACCGTCATTAACATCTGATCATAATATTTTTACAAATACTAAAGATCAGTTAAGAAGTAGGCAAGCTATAAATAAAATGTTTTTGTTTTGTTTATATAATTAAAAAACTAATATACAACATATAATTAAAATAATAATATTAATTAAAAAACAGATTCTTTTCATTAAATTAGTGTATGCTCTTCCTACGGGTGGCTATTCACAATTAAAGCCATCACCAATAAACATTTACAATGATTCCATAAGCACCGACCGCGTTTACAGTGCTCCATTTCGAAACGAAATTGAAATAACCTCGTTGGTTTAACGACGCACAATCGTTGAGGATGACTCGCCTCTTAAAACAATTCGCATAATCTGTGCGCTTACGAGCATTTCAACAACAATCGGAGTCTACCGGCCCAAGCGTCGGGTACTTATGCCTAGTGTGTGATACAGCCGGGCTTAGGAGTACCTAGGCTAGAACAGACGGCTGCCTTTTGCTGGTTTGTATTGGTTCTATGGTAAAAATGTTTAGGTTTTAAGATTAGTGGCTTTAACTGAGAAAATAAACTAGACTATATTTAACTAACTGTTTATTACTATTTCACTTTACATTACAAATGAACTATTACGAAGAGAAAAAGATACAATAATAAAAGATGGCCGCTTGCCCATAGAGTCGAGCATAGACATTTTTTGGGAAGAATTTAGTGAGAGGTCGTCTCGTATACCTAGAGTATAACACATATACACTTAGGGCCAATTTCACCGTCCCGAATAGAAACCGAGTTTAATAAAACCTGGTTTCGACTAATCCAGTTCAAAGCTTAGTCTTGATCGCGGTTCACGTCGCACCGATTTCACCGGCTTCGTTTTGATCCCGTTTTTTAAAACTTAGTTTAGCTTTGACAAAGAATGAATGAATGAATGACATGTCATCGACTAAACGTTTTTTTATTTTTTATTTTTGTTCTGGCTTGGAACTAAACGAATTGCCTTAAAAGAAATTATTCCTTCTTCTTAGATTAGGCATTTATATAGGTACCTATGTTAAGCAAATAATGCCAGTGGTGTGCTTTACAACATTTTGGTATTGTAGTACTTACCTACTGTTTAATATTACTTAGGTACTACTATTTATTTATTAGTTTGATTTTAATATGTACTGACAGACACCAAAAAAAGGGAATTTAACTAAGCGTAAGCTCTTTTTTTTAGTAAATAATACAAGTTTAATTCAGCTTCACAAAACATGAGGCCAGTTTACAGATGTAACTATAAACTAGATATCATACCAAGATTTTATCAAAGAAAATGTAGTTCTAATAAACACATAACAATAGCGAAATTCACCACACAA
Source organism: Eudonia truncicolella (assembly GCA_949315975.1). Taxonomy (NCBI): domain Eukaryota; kingdom Metazoa; phylum Arthropoda; class Insecta; order Lepidoptera; family Crambidae; genus Eudonia; species Eudonia truncicolella. The sequence continues at coordinate 506,392 of OX438848.1, read as the reverse complement.
CAAAACAAAGTGTATCTTGCAATGCATCAAGAGTGTCGAAGTGTTCTTCTCTCTCGCGTATCCATCTGGAGCGACGTACAATAAACTCATCCTCATTAAAATTTTCGTCAAAAGCTAGTGCCAGGGCTCTTTTCATCTTTGTTTTATATCGCTAACAAAATGATTATTTCTTTCTTTAAAAATAAATAAACAAACCAATCTCCCGTACTCCACACAATCGTGACAATGACAGGCAAACAGCTTTAAACGCGTTTAGCTAAGCTAAACGTCGAAAATCGGCCGTTCAGAAACTGAACCAAGTTCAACTTGAACGACGTTTAGTTTATGCCGGTGAAACGCAACCTTGAGAGCGGAACTCAGTTTAGCGCGTAAACTCAGTTTAACTCGAATTGATCGCGTTTAATATCACCGGTGAAATTAGCCCTTAGAAGTTTGCGAATGGAAAGTTTGAAACTTGATATATTTTCTATATTCAAAATACCCGAACCATACAATAAAATAGAAATATCTTGTGTAGCTAATTTGCACGAATTAATCCCCGTATGCCCTCAGTCCCTTGTCTCGGTTTTGCTATAGTAGCTAAGTAACGTTATTTAAAAAGAACGCATAGGCAGAAATGTCAAACACAGACCACTGAGACACAGACACGATCGTGGCCGCTTTAATACAACAGAATCGAGGCCTTGTGCCACAGTCAAATAGTTGCAGTAAGTCGTTATAGCGTGACTATGGCATACTGGGATTAACCCCTGTGCGCGGGACTGAAATAGCGCAGTGCAATATACTCTATATATAACTAACAGTTTGAATAACAAGCTTAACCTAATGGTTTGTCAAATATATTGTTATTACATATTATTTATATCTAATAACTATTAAAATAATTTCTTAATCAAGTTTTAATAACGATAAAATTATGAATGCATGTCAAAATAGATAGTGACAAAATTTATTACACGCCAGTGTATTATTGGTGTCGTGAGAAACATCGAATTTAGCAACATATTGGAACCAGAACCAATTAATAATGTAACGACCAAATATTGACAATTAGTAAAACTTGTGGTTTTATGCTAAAGTTAGTTTTTGCTGCTTTCGAAGTAGGTGTTTAATAAAATTATGAAGAAATGCAATAATTGCAAAAAGGCTCAAATTCTCCGAAGCATAACCCAGGTTTGCGATGACCACCGCTTTGGCAAGCTGTTCCATGATTACTTTATATCAATGATGAAGGCCTTTCTTTGTCTAACAATGGGTTAGTATTTAGGCTATTTACTTTACTTTTATTATGAATAGAAATATTTCGCAAAGGCCGGTCATCCGATGGGTGACCAAAATGTATCATCTTGAGCTCCTCTGTGCTTCGGAAGGCACATAAAGCCGTTGGTATTATGCATAAAGTGCTTTATGGCCCGTTCTCCCAATCCATCCATAGGGAAGGCTCGTGCCCCAGCAGTGGGGACATAAATGAGCTGATGATGATGATGATGATGAGTACTACTAACTAGGTAAGGTAGTAACTACTCGTACAATTTCTGTTCATCATCATCATTCATCTGGGCTGGGCTTAGGCCTCTCTTTGTTAAGTCATTAGCCTCGATCCTGCGCTAGTCTGGGCTACCTCCATCCCACGGTCCTGGTTATACCGCCGACCCAGCTCGCCGGTAACAATTTTATTACCTACTCACAATATTTCAATGTTGGTGCTCAATTGAATATATAAATATATGCTTAGTAATATGTTGTTGTTTTGTTTATATAATTTTAACGCAAATGTTGTTACCATAAATTACAAAAACACAATGTTGAAAAAAATTTCCACGAGCAGGACCTGAACCTGCTCAGGTTCAAACATAACAAAAACGTTTTATAAATAGCTTGCCTACTTCTTAACTGATCTTTAGTATTTGTAAAAATATTATGATCGGATGTTAATGACGGTAGTTGTTGAAATTTTTTCAACATTTTGTTTTTGTAAGTGCTTACTGTTATCATTTGTCGTGTGTCGTAGGAGCTGATTAAGGGTTGGGTTCCAAGATGCTCACACATTATGCGTACGGCTAGCAACCCATCACTGATGATATCTATTCCCCCTCGGAGCCCTACTTTGTTTGTGCTATATGCGGCGTCGGGTCAAAAAGGTAGATAGATAGATAGATAAGATAAAAGATAGATAGATAAAACATTTATTACAAAAACCACACCACAGACACACACACACACATAAGACAAAGATACAATGGATATAAGCAAAACATATTTTGAAAGTAAATAAGCCTACATAATGTGGCATGTGTGTGTGTTTGCCCAGGAGCAAAACGCCACAGCCACCAGGACAGTGCGGAGACAGTAATACCAGCTCACCATCAGATTGAAGAGATAGATAGATAGATAGATAAATACTTTATTGCTCACACAAATTAAAACAAAAAACGGGTTCATACATAAAATCTTAAAGCTAGCATGGGCAAAGGCTCCCAAGAGGGAGATAGAGGAAGTGCGCAAATACAGTAGAATACAATAGAAACATACTCGACATATAGCGTTTGTATGTATGTGTATGATGTATTTAGTGATAGTTTCGTAACTTAAAGTCTTCTTGTCTTGTTGTTGTCTTCGCCGTGTGTATACAAGGTAGTTTAGGCTCTGATCCAACTAGTTTCGAAACAGTAATTACTTTAAGGTCAGATGTTAAAGGCGTGCGAATTTCGCTAAACTTCATTGAAACCGCGTTTTAGATCGAAGCAGGTTTGACGTGACGTCATCCGTCATTTTAAAGTCCCAGTCCTGTCCAGTTTAATTTTAGTTTTTGCAATCACAATGCTGTATTACACGATAACATTTATCAAGATAAAAACAACCAGTACCTATCAGAAAGCTCACATAATCAAATTTTATCTGAAAACTATACAACGTGTATAACAGAAAGGTCCCCAAAAAAGGAAAGGTGGTCAAAATGAAGAGATCCAAAGTGTATCCGATCTAGATCTTGTATGCAGGGTTGCTAAGGCATGGTTATTAACTTTAATGTGTTATGAAATTTTATTTAATTAATATTTCTAATGTGACGTCACGTCAAATTAAACAAGTCTCAGCCCTAGTGGTTTAGTAACCTCTGTGTACTAACATGTATGATCACTGCTGCATGCAGGCATTTTCAATTGATTTTTACATAGTTATTTTTTTTTACGCAAGCAAGTTTTTTTTTTTAAATGTTTATTTTATATGTGACTTTTTAGTTAGAAAAATTACGTGGAAACTGATACTGGTACTGATGATGTATTATTTTTTAGAATTACGGTAATGATAATTATCACATACCTTTTTGAAATCCTTGTGTTGAGCCCTCTAGTTTGGAAAAAATAATGTTTTTCACCAAGTCTAATGGCGTCGCACAGCCGCCATGTTTTTCTTAACGTCACCTATCTATGAACACTTGGACAGCTAAGGCGAATCTAACGATACCTTAATTATGTAAATCCGTTCAGCGGTTCTGGAGATATGAGGTAATAAAGAATATAACATACATAGAACATACGCGCGAAAAACAATACCCTTCCTTTACAGTCGGGTAATAATAATAAAAAAACAGCTAGTAACTAACTAACACTAACTACACCCAGTACAAAACAAAAATCGTAAAAACACATGCTAAAACTTGTGCTAAAAGTGAGCAGTAGTGAGCTGCTTGTTACAAATTAGGTTGACTTATAGAGCACATACAATATTTTAAATATACAAAATAATGTATATTATATTTTTTTTATAATTGTTGATTATAATTGTTTGAATTGTTTGACGACCTCCATAGCCGAGTGGCTTGCACGCCGGACTTGGGGCAGCGCTTACTCTGAGGTCCCGGGTTCGATTCCCGGTCGAGTCAATGTTGAAAACGAACTTTTCGATATTGTGCCGGGTCTGGGTGGTTGTGGTACCGTCGTTGTCTCTGATTTCCATGAAACGAGTGCTTTAGCTACTCACCTTGGGATCAGAACAATGTATGTGATGTTGTCTCATATTTATTATTTTATTTATTATTTATTAATTGTTCTAATAAATGTTTTTTGAGCTTCTTCTTAAAAGTATTGATAGATTGACTGTCTTTCAACACGTTTGGGTAGAAAAAACTTTTCATTTATTAAACCACGCTGAACCACTTGTAAGACTTGAAAATACACTAAAAAAAAATACATAAGTTTGCACAACTTTTGCAATTATTTTTTGACTGGGTTTTTTCTTTTGTGCATAACCTTTGTAGGTCGTGCTTAACCCATATTGAATCTGATTTTTTGCTTATATTACAATACACGTATTTCCCGAATCCAATATAGATTTTATCTGCTTGATATATAGAATTGACCTTGTGTGTTTTATCCTTAAAAAAAGAGTATAAAAAACCAATGACTTTAGAATGTGTTTTTGTGTTATTATTTTGTATCTTTATGTCGTTATTTAAACGGCAATATAATTATGCTGCTATTTAGTTAACTATAGCATTGACTACAGATTCTGCTACAGGTACCTATTATAGAAAATAAAATGCAAATTTATTTTACAGACGTTTTTAAACCTAACCCGTATTTATATTTGCATTTTATAATTTATATTTGCTACATCACGTACAACTTTTTTTTTAAACAAGAACCTATTTCTTGTTTAAAAAAAAAATTATAAAGTAGTAGTAGAAACAACTTTCATTTAAGTTTGGATGAAATAAGTATCCAGGCAAACCTAAATATGTTAAACAGAAAAACATTTGCTATTATACAAAGAAGGATTCTTAATAATATCTCTTACCTCATCTTGGAAAGTCTTGTGCAAAGACTCCTTCGTGTATTTCCCTTCTCCTTGCTTCAAGATCGCTGAGCATTGCTTAAGCAACGACATCCGCGTCTTCTCCTTTGCACATTCCACCTCCATAAAAGACTTTCTGTGTTCCTTCCTCGGCACACCAAGCAGTTCCGTTGACACATCCAGTGTATTCCCGTCGCCATTTTGAACCTCCTCGATGATATCCGCCATTTTGGTTTTGCCACCGCTGTCACTTTTCGCGCCATTCTCATCGACGCCAATCAGAACCGGCGGGTCGGCACTTTTCGTATTCAAATCCGATTGCAGGCCGTTCGAAATTTGAACGTTCACGTTTTGCTCCATGATTGTCAATTGTCACACTGTGCTGTGTGATTTCAAAACATTTTTAATGTCCACCTTAGAAGGAAGCGCCAAGTACTTAATCCACTTTGTGCACATAATCACCGCCTTGTCATATTTAAAATTAAAAAAAACTTCTATTGATTATTATTAGTTGTTTTGACATCACCGCTATTATAATTTATCTCGGGCGCGATCAAAAGGCTGGCAAGCTGCACATAAAATTAAATCGTAGTTAGTGTATCAAAAATAGCTATTTCATGATCAAGTCAATCAATCTTTTAAACTACATCTGATAAAAACACTTGATATCTGTTTGATAAATGCGATCAAAATACGTTGCGTAGCGGGTGTGACGCATTGACAAATCGTCATTATTACGTATGTAAATCTGTGGTTCCGTGTAGGTTACCTTTGCGTTATTTTGTTTTTCCAACTTTGGGTCAACATTTCATATCTTTTTTTTTCTATCTGCACCTATTATTAGTTGCAGAGGTGATAAAAACACTTTGGACTAGACTTAATACATTCAAAACAATGATGTATTTAATTGGAAGTACTGAACGCAAAATAAACACGAGCAAACCCGTAAAAGTTGTTTAATTTCAATGTGTAGTGTTCGCGTAAACTTTAGAAAACAATATGGAAGTACTGGTTTTCGTTGTGTCTCCAAACGAAGAACTTAATTTCATGTCGCTGGAAATTCAATCCTCTACAGGGAAATACTAATGCGTGTTTTTACTAACAACCCCTCACATATTATGTACCCCTAAGACATGTTACGGTACGGGTACGGTAATTAAAAATTGCTTTGATGTCATCTAAAAGTTAAAAGGAACCCTTAAAACGGGCATAAGTCTCTGTCGAAAGATTTGATTTGGTATAACAAAAGCAATTAACCAGGCTGTGTTAACCCATTAAAATGTACACTCAGTTCAAAGCTTTAATTGTTGTATACTTGCTTTATACGAACAACTTTTGGTAATCCAAATAAACTAAATAAGTGAGCTTGATGTACTTATATACCACTATAAGTAGATAAACACTCATGTAAGATTCTATGTAATTACTTCTCGAAGTGGTAATAATAACGGCGAAGCTAATCTACACTAATAGTTATTAATATTTTGAAAGCGTAAGCTCTTAGAGACATTAAAATAATGAGGGGTTACAAATATAACGGCTTTATTATGCAAACTGTATGAAGTAACTGTATCACGGTTAATATGGTGGTATAAACACTTGGATAAACATGTATCGGTGATACTAAGGTTGTATTACAGTGGTACTATGGTAGTATTACCGTGGTATTAACGTTATATTAAGGTGGTATTTATGTTTGTATTAGGATATCCGCTTCAGCGGACTAGTGGTTATGTGTTTCAATACTAGTGGTCGCCTAGCAGTCGAAACTCAACTGTAATTCATAAAATTTCTGCACTCTTCCTCCATATGTAATTTAACTATGCCAGCCCAATTCTCACACTCCTCCGTGCGCGCAATGTGGTTAAGAATGGGCACGCAGTTTTTGCATCACTTATCAAATAGATATTATTTCGCCTGAAGTCATTTCAATGCTAAAGAAGTTAGATTAGAAGCTAGTGTTTCCGTAAACTTTAGAAAACAATGACTAATAGCAGCTTTAGTCAAGAACAAATACAAATACAAATACAAATACAAATAATTTATTTTTCATAAATTTGTTACATAGTATGCACCAAAATTAAGTACAACAAATTAAGTACAACAAAACGAACCGAATTTGTAGGCTAGACAGAAGAATTAGAATAGAATTTGTAGGCAGAAGCGTAAATACAAAAAGTTTTGTTAAAGAATCTTGTAGAGAAGAGCTAGCAAAGTATTCAGAAACGTCTCGGGATTAAGTCATAACGTCAACGCAACTGATGTTTGACTTTAGCGCCATTGAATACCTGCTTCCTAAGCCTTCCAGTAAAATTTCAATGAAATTCTGTTATTTTTGACGACGAAAACTATTGTCGAATACTGGGTACAAATTGTCGAGCAATGGTGGTGCCGCTACGACATGCCATACCTCTAGCAGATCTCTATTCGTGTCAAAGCAGGTCACTAGTAATTTTTATGCCGTAAATCAAAAGTAAAACACGTTAACTTGTGAAAGCTTTCGGCGCAAACTAGTTGCTGCAATTCGTTAATCGATAGATTTACGATCGCATTTCGCTTTTTATCGATCATTTTATCGGTAAACTTTTTATCGAAACGAACATTGACGAAGCGTTTTAGGGTTCCACGTTTCAAAGTTCTGTGATAGCAAGAGAGACTGTTATTTTTGTACTTTTTTTTATAACACGAAGGTGCCATTTAGGCATACATCCAGCCTGCTAATAAACGGTTAGGTATTTTATATGTATTAGGTATTATATCTCGGTATTTTTCCTTTTATGGCCATATAAACATACATAAAAACTATCACACATACTCGTACATACATAGTATACATTTATTTATCCATTATTAACTGATCAAACATTCGCTATATACTCGAAAAGAGCAATTCAGTTGTGTCTCTGCCTTATTTATTAAAACATTTGTTTATATTTTCATTGGTTTTTACTAGCTTGGGAGCAAGGGTTCCATAAATTGTGTAAGTAAATAAGTTTAAGTATATATAAATAAATGAAATAACAAAAATATCCAAAGAGCAAACATAGTTTATTAGTTATTGTGTGTTTGATAATCTTCAAAGGTAAGTAACAAATTACTATGGGCTATTGTAGTCTCATTCAAATAAAATATAAATAACAAATCAAAAATCAAAAATCTTCTATATAGGCAGTTTAAATTGCAAAATATAAAATATGGCAACCGCTTACTATTGGACAGACTACTGGTTACCGATATAGACGAACATAAAAAAACCTTTACCATTATACGACATAGTATACGAAACTTCTATACTTGTCATCCAACTTGCGATTGGCTAGTTTTTTATAAGATCTAACGAAAGGTTTTTTTTTGCAAACATTTCCATTTAGCAAGAATGGTTATCTGTCTCAATTTTTTCAAAGTAATTATACCGGCTTAGCGGATTGCCGATTTATTTATGCCTTCGTTATAATTAGTAAGGTCTGAGTCACAAATTTATTACCCAGTCATTTTTGTCAGACTCCTCAAACAGTAACGAATCGATTCATGTTTTAAGATTTATGGACTTATCATTTCATGAACCAGAATCTTAATTAGATACTTAATATCACATCAGAATCTAGACTCCGCGCAACACGTGATCCTCTGAACATTTAAAGTACTTACTTATCATCACAAAGTTCAAAATAATTTTGAATTAATAAACAGACACTTTAAATAGGTATGCTTGTAAATTTACTGTGTTGTTAATTTATGGGTGAACATATTTCTGTCCTTTATGTTTATAAGATCCGGTTTTGTTTTAGAAAGAAAGACAGAAGAAAGAAAGAAAGAAAGAAAGAAAGAAAGAAAGAAAGAAAGAAAGAAAGAAAGAAAGAAAGAAAGAAAGAAAGAAAGAAAGAAAGAAAGAAAGAAAGAAAGAAAGAAAGAAAGAAAGAAAGAAAGAAAGAAAGAAAGAAAGAAAGAAAGAAAGAAAGAAAGAAAGAAAGAAAGAAAGAAAGAAAGAAAGAAAGAAAGAAAGAAATTATTTATTGACGATCACACAGACAAAACAGAAAAAAAATAATAAATAAAAAAACATTTTAAAAAAAACTAATAAAAATAATAATTAAGTACACACGCCTGCACATCAACCTACCCAAAACTGTCAAATTTCTTCAATACATTGTCAACCTTAAGCCTTAAACATAAAGTTCAAATTCTATTGAGGAAATTTGACAGTTTGTGGTAGGTTGGTGTGCAGGCGTGTGTACATAACAATTAGTGTGTGTGAAGGCCAACTAGGAGCCTCAGCTTTGTGCCGTTGCGGTGCTGAGAAACAAACACCACCACAACGACGCTGGTATTCTGACAGGGTTCTGACTATGGTGAGTGTTGTGGTATAGTGTGTGTGCGTGTACATATAGAGATGATGCAATATAAAACATAGTTACATACATATTTAATATAAATGTTTAAAAAACGTTTAATTTATATATTTACATAAAGATATTGTAAGAAAAATTATATATATTGAAAAACAAACAAAAATAAATTAATAAGTAAGGCTCGATGCGCTAGATGCCTTCGCTACTCCGGATTTAAAATAAGGTCCGTGAATCTTGTTTGCTCGGCTTTTGACACAAAAACATGCCATGAATTTTAAAAAAGAAGAAGAAGAGTATATTGTCAAAATCTTTGATTATTAGACAAGTTAATAATCAAAGGTCAAAATAAATAAAAACAGAAACAAATAAACATCATAGGATGGATCAACACGTCGTTAAACTCCAGACGGTGAGTGGTGAAAAATAAAAAATAACCACCACAACCACCATTACAAAACCATTAAACAGAGTCATTTTATTTTGATTTATAAAAGCCAGAGCACTTCTTTCTTACATAGCCATGTAAAAAGGAAAGGTTATCAAACCGAAGACGTCTATATATTTTTTGATGATAAGATTTCCTTACAGCCGAATTGGTAATATTATACTCGTACACGCCTGCAGATCAACCTATCCAAAACTGTCAATTTTCTTCAATACATTGTCAACCATATGAATTAGGCATAAAGTTCAAAGTCTATTGAGGAAATTTGACAGTTTGTGGTAGGTTGATGTGCAAGCGTGTGTACATACTAATGTGATTTCAAGAGCTATTCCAAAAACACTTGCTGAGTGTAAAAATACAAATATGCATTTCCGACTTTGGTTTCATCGTCAATTACCTAAAAGGCGATGGAAAAAAAAATATTTTAAAATTTTTCTTATTCTAAGTATATCTGGGGACACGGCAAGTCGTGCAAAAAAGCAGCACGGCCGTACCATCCTTTTCTCGAATCAGTTCAGGCCATTTTCGACCCCCTATAACTACGTTGTGGATAAAAATAGAAGCCTGAATTAACCAGTAACCAAGCAGGCATTGTATAAACACGGTGTATTTCAAATTTCATTCAATTTGAACCAGTAGTTTAGGAATTATAACTAGTCATTACGTAATTAGCTTACCTAACAACATCTTTTAGTGACCATATCAATATTAAAAATTTAATATAATATACGTATGTGTATTACTTGTGAGATACATTGTGTTTACATGCGATGGCCAAGTCAATCTATTTGTTTACAACATAAAAGATTTAAAAATATATAAATGGTCACTTCAAGATGTTGTTAGGTTAGCTAATTACGTAATAACTTAAGACAGAAGGTCCCTTAAGTAGGGACTGAATAAATTAACCGACTTGGTGTTATGTGGATCTCACAACTTTTTACGGTAGAAGAACTGAGTCGCGAGGCTTGGTTTTTTTACAAGTTTGTTTGTGATGGCTTAATACTTACGAAAATAAAAGCTTTTCAAGCATTTTGCGTGCACGTGGTGATATCAGGCATAGTTAAAGTTCACAATATGTAGAATGGACGAAGAAGGAAGATGCACTAATGTGAAAATTAAAAAAAATTATAATAATATAACTACCAAAATTAATAATACCTAAGCCGTGTTACAGGAGTTTACAACGACTCGCACACCAGGCTAGGCCTGGCTCGTGGGGGTCCATTCTCTAGGGTTAGCAGGGTAACAATGTTCATTTCGTCACAAACAATAACTGCACTATGATTCTGACAATAACAAATAATAAATTAATTTATTATTGGACGGTGCAATGCGCAAATGTAGAGTGCATGTATGTAAGAATGAGTTAAGTGCGTGTGTGGGTCAGGGTAGCCCTACGATTAGGTGTCGTCCTAATTGATAATGATCGTACGATGACACGATGCGTTCTCGTCGAGCGATAAGTTAAAACATACATATTTCTTTAGAGTGTCCTAATTACAGTTCGCAAGTCATCGCACGAGCACAGGCAATTCATGGTACAAACGTTTTCATCGCACGACGAAAACGCATCGTGTCATCGTACGATCATTGCCAATTAGGACGACGCCTTACTCTTGGGATCGGACAGCAGTGATAAGTACCATTGCCGTCCACATTTCGATGGAAGGCCTAATCTAATCGTAACTTTTAATATTTGTTACATTTCATTGTTATGTTTCATGAATTAGGGTTGATTTTCGAACACTAGGCGACAGTTTAAACTAATCAAATGTTGAACTTCCGTTGACTCTAGCGCTAACAGAGGTAGATGCAACGCTCACTTCGACAACATCCAACAATACTTAGAAAGCTTATGTAAATAGAAGTAATGTGAAGTGGCAAGCCACCGCGCCATTCGCAGGCAGACGCTAGTTTATTTGTATTTTTCCTCGATTGTATGCTCTTTGCAAGATCGAGCAAATATTGTCAATGTTCTTTGAGCGTTTAGGTGAATTTCAAGACAATTTTTGCAATGAACTTTTTATTTTCTTATTACGAAAAATTATTTTTCTTGTAAAGTCTTCTATATAAACCCGGGAAGCCATACTGTATAATATACGTAACAACAAGCGTCTCGTTTTCACAGCTGCAATGAGATTGCTTTTGTAACCCCCTGCTTTAATCAATTCGTATTGTGCTGTTCAAATTGATCAACGTTGATAGTTTTGATAAAGCTGTGTATTTCGTGGTATTATGTTCTTCTGGAACAATATGTCAGTGGCCAAAATCTACTTTTTTATATCTTATCTCTCATCTCACTTCGGGGCGCTAAGCCAGCGAAGTAAGTAACAATACGTAAAAAGATCTCCAGCCTTTTTCCAGAAATTTTGTTATATATTTATTTTTTGTTTTTTTTTTAGAAATCCACCTTCCTAAACCTATTATCTACTATAAATTGTACTGGTTATGCAAATATTTCCTGTATTATCAGCGAGAATAAAATTTGTTAATTTACATCATAATGGTGCTCGCATTCATTCGCTCGCACACCAGACTGGATTTTATGAAGTAGTTTAATATTAGTTTAATATTAGTTTATATATTTTATCACTATAAAACTAGTTTAAGTATTTATTTTTTCTGTTTTTTTTTGTTAATATAACAAAACTTTTAGGATTTTTTAAAGAGTTTCGTACAATATAAAACTGAAATATTTTTTTTATTAGTTTTTTTTTTTAGTTATTTGATGATTGGCCTTTATTAAGGAATTACGGTAAAATTGACGAGTAAAAAATTACGGCTTTGTTACATCATTTGCTGATTGTAGAACACTCACCTATTCAGCTATTTAATTTTTCATATAGGTTAAGTGGTGTTTTTTCGTGTTTATACTTGAGATAAGTTTATTTTACTAGTACTTTACAGAGTACTATTTAATTCAAACTATATCCTTATTACGCATGTAATTCCAATATTTTTAAAGTAAAACTTAACGTTCCAAAACATGGTAAGTATAATGAAAGGCACTTTTATATTTTTTTATCCCATGCACACATTTTTGATTGCGGTAAACCTCGTTGAATATTTTATTTATAGTGGATGTATTTTAAACCATTTAGTTGCAAAATAAGTGTACAAATAATGATCTTAAAATTAATATAGTGCTAACAATATAATTACTCTCCATGAGTGCCTACAGTAAATGCCAGAAGGCATTAATTATCTCTATTTATTTATTTCCCGAATGATTCAATTTACACTACAAGTTTATTTTGCATCACACTTTGCGTATACCTTTTAGTTTTTATCAACTCATGTAAGCTTTCCAGCCTTTTATTTAAAAAGAAACAAACTTGATCACAAATGAAAACTCTATGGAGCAACGAAACTTTTTACGCAGCTGTCAAAACGTTGACGACCATTCTACCCTGTCTATGCACACGAATTTCACACGACACATCCGTTATCACTCGCGCATGCCACTTTCACACGTATGGCCCACCACGCCGCGATAGTGTGGCCGACAGACTGTTAGATCGCTTCTCAGCTGTGAGCGGATCATGCAGGGAGAGGTTTAGAACCTGCCAGTGCCCAACATTGTTCTATGTTTGAAAAACAAATCAACTTTTGAAGTTTCATTATTTTCCTGTTTAATATTAGAACCTGTCCAACACAGTTCTTCGTTTAGAAAACAGAACAACATTATTATATTATGTAGTTTTGATGTTTTTTCTGTTCGATATTTAAAATATTTGAATATTTTGAAGATGAAGGTTGGATATTAAAAAATATATAACAAAGAGTATAGATATGTACTCGTACTCGATTACATCATTTATTTGTTTAGTGGTTTAAAAATGGACGATTTATATTAAAACCATAAATTTAATTAAAAAATCTACTAGTTAAAGTTTAATCATTAATATGAAAATGTGAAAAATATGTGGAAGTGTTATTATAATTTTATCTCCCAAATCAATAAATCTGACCGCAATAACGGATTCGTTCCCGAATTCTGACATCAGTTAAATCGATAAATTAACCGTAATATTTTGATTTGTGTCTCTACTCATTAACGTCATACTCACAAATGTACTGACCTGCACATGGACATCCAAAACTGACCAATTTCGTCAATCGATGTTCAACCATATAATGTCACTCATAAAGTTTAAAGTCTATTGAGAAAATTTGACAGTTTGTGGTAGTTTGAGGTGTAGGCGTGTATACAAAAAAATATATTATTTGTAACGAATAAACAAGCTTTGCTCTTTTATTTATTACTAAATGTATGTTTTTAGCAAGTTTTTATGTTAGCGACGCGACTTACACGAATCGTACTTTGTAGCGCGAAAAATAATTGAGCCTCATTTTTTAACAAACTTTGATAAAACAACTTTTACGGATCTACTCGCGTTTATTTCACACATTAGTTTTAATTAATGTTTATCCTGACGTTATGGTGACTGAGGTGTTGGTCGTCTCATAATTAGTTAGTAGCTTGTATGTTCATTAAAATTTAATAAGGTGCGTTCCGTTTTACGCAGAAAGAGCTTACAGTACCTTTTGGTCTGGCAGTATGGTGTTGGGGCTGGGCTTTAATATTTTGTATGATGGGATCCCAGGCTGGTGGTAGATTCCAACCATCTCCTCTATTAAAATTAGGATGTTTTTTTTAATTTCAATAGCCTCGCGTATCATCCTAGGGATGAATCGTTGTTCTCTAGCGTGTATTTGTTTCATTTCAATGTGTAGTGTTCGCGTAAACTTTAGAAAACAATAAACTTTGATAAACTTTGGTTATTGTTTATGAGTACGTAAGTATATATTGGATAAATTAAGTCTCATTAGATTACTTACAATATTTCTAAGATAAACATAATTATGTTACACAATTTATAGATAGGCTATCTTACACTTATTAAAGTTAGTTAAACATACACTCACTACACTCCATAATACACGATCGCCAATACGGGTTTCGGCCGAAACGGTCAACGGGTGATCTTCTAGCGTACGTTGCACATCTATGGGGTGAGGCTATTGACAAACGTGGTGAGTCGGTGGCTGTTAGCCTTGAAATAGCCAAATTTGATCGGGTCTGGCACAAAGCTCTTCTCTCCAAGCTCCCGGCATATGGTCTGCCTGCTCAGTTCTGCAACTGGGTCGCTGGCTTCCTGCATGAGCGCAGAATCCGTGTTCTATCTGATGGATAGAACACGGCTCATGTCAGTGAACGCTGGGGTCCCTCAAGGTTCCGTTCTGTCCTCCGTTTCTTTTGGGTCGAAATCGAAGTGAATCGAGTGAATCATGTCATTGAGCTTTTTGACCTCATCCCACCTTCTCCCTTCCTTCATAGGACTACACGTGCTGCTCTTCGGAGTCACCGCTTCACTGTCTCAAATATCCCATCGCGCACAAAGAAATTTGGTGACTCGTTTCTTTGTCGCACCTCCAAAAGATGGAATAGACTACCAGCACACGTTTTCCCTCCTTCCTTTATAGGAAGGATTTTTGACCCCATATTATTATGGGGTCAAAAAAAAAATCTACGCATCAGTCCCAAAAGTTTTGTTGTATTTTATTTGCACAGCTGCGTATGTTTCTCAAGCACTTTTATAGTATTTTTTTATCTGATCTCAAGGCCTAGAAAATAGAAGGATAGTCGCATGAGATTAACACAAAGAGCGTTATGCCAGTTGTCTATAGCCGCTCTGGATAGACTAAGGGTGAGTTGCACCAATCTCCGGTTACTGTAACTTGTAAAGGTAACTTTCACATTGACGATCCTCACTAACAGAGGCATCTAGCACAATGCGATGCACCATACAATACTTTAGTAACTCTTACTACCTCTACTACTTTTATTGAAATAAGGGTATACAAGCTACCAACTAATTATGAGACGACCAACACCTCAGTCTCCCTGTGCCCACGAAACCCGAAACGTCATGATAAACATTAAATTAAATTAACGCGAGTAGATCCGTAAAAGTAGTTTCATTTCAATATCTGTAAGTGTTGAAACCGTACTTATCTCATATAAAGAAATACCTCTAACCGACGATTGGTGCAGCCCGAGGCGCTCGCGCATCCATCACGCACCGAGCAGAGGTAATCAACTCTAATTATTATTTGGCCACTTAACCTTCGCTCCGAGAAATACGGCAAATCAATTATTTTTACGAGTAGTTCGTTGTACACCGCTATTCAATGATATCTCCTAATTAGTGATATTAAGAATTATGGCAAGCACTTGGCCCGATCCGGTCCGAACCCTTCGGAGAATCTAGTAGGGCACGGGGACACGCCTTAATGCGCGATGCCGTTCCCTCTAGAAAACCTCCGAAGGTGATTCGTTTCACACGGCTTAAGTTACATAAGTTGCTCGCAAAAAAACCCGGTAAAGCTGAAAATGCCGCCTGAAGCAATCAGCAATCTCTCTCCAAAAAAAAAGCACTTGGCCATCATCTCACCTGATGTTAAGGCCGAAGGTGGAGCGCACTTCATATGGAATCCTCCACTACTAAGGCGCTGACTAGCTGCCAGAAAACAACAATGCTAAAACATTGATGTTATTGCGACATATTTAGATAAGATGGTGGTAGCTAGACACGCGGGCTTAAACAAGCCATACCACCAACTTTAACGAGCACAAACATGTACTCCCCGCTGGGAATCGATCCCGGAATCTATAGGTCTGAGACCAGTGGTCTTAACCACTAGACCAAAGAAGCGTAAAGCCTGTTAAATAAATAAATGGAGATCAAGCGCTATTATCCATCAAAGTGAGTACGTTTTATCTGCACCACACTGAGAGGTTTCTCGTAAATTATTATAATATATTTGTGTGATAAAATATTTCATAATTACGACATCTACGAGTATGTTGGGCACCCCTTCCATTTCCAGGGTTTGTAAACTCGATAGGAAGGTATCCAAGAATTTAATGTTCTTTTAAAAAGCGTATTGAAATTAAGGACATGTTTAATGATTATGATAATTTTATTACAAAACACGAATATAGAGTTTTATACTAGATGCGTTTCAGTTTAATAAATGTCTACAACATAACAAGTAGATAAAAGACATTTTATTTTTAAAATAGGCAACATTTAGGCGGACTTAGAACAATCATTGTAATAGTAGTTCTTCGCTGGGAGTAACTAGAAACCACTGAATACAAGACAGGTGATTGAAATTATTGTGTCAATTTGTTATATGTTAATAAGTTATAAGTAAGTTTGATTATTATGATTACGTATAAATGTTTGTTTTACAAAATAAATAAAACTATGGTTGGCTTATAACTATTGGAAAGTCGTTTTAAATAAATAAAAATTTTTTTCTTTATTTTTAATAAAGGTTAAAAAAAAATTCTCACAAACATGACTCGAACCTCCGGCACACCGGTCTTTCTTGTTAAAATCCAATCTGCCAGTACCACTTTGTAAGCTAAAGTGAGTTTTATATTTTAGGTTTTAAAACATATTATTACGAATTCTCTACCTAAGAAAAGAATTTCAGATAAGACTGATAGATATGTAATGATAGTTTCGTAAGATGGACATTTATAATATTAGTAACTTAAGAATTACAAATATTGTTTAAACGTATTTCGTGACATTTTCACTGTCACGTGCACGTACACAATAACGTTAAGATAATGATTATTAAGATAATTTACTTATACAACAATAACAAGAGGTAATGTTGCCAACACTCTTGGTACCAATCCCAGGAGCACACAGTTGGAGAAAATATGTTAATTGTAGTATTTTTTCTTTTGTTCTTAAATCTATATTGTAAAAGTAAAATATTTAAAAAGGTAAGCCTCACATATTGTTTTCTAAAGTTTACGCGAACACTACACATTGAAATGAAACAACTTTTACGGATCTACTCGCGTTTATTTTACACATTAGTTTTAATTATTAGTAATTATTAGTATTAGTAATTAGTTTTAATTACATTAAAAACATTAATTAAAACTAATGTGTAAAATAAACGCGAGTAGATCCGTAAAAGTTGTTTCATTTCAAAGGTAAGCTTTTTATGTCACTTAATACATCATTTAATATTTGATTTAATATTTACACAAAATAAGAAAAATATATATTTTAACACATTTGTGAGTTCCAATTTCTGTACTACAATAGGTTTGCTTATTTTTTATATAAAACTACCAATATTTACAAGAACAAGTAAGTACTTTAATTTTAGGATGTAGTTAATGGTGTATTATATCAAGTAAACGCTTCCAGTTTAAGTACCTAATTTTTATGTCCGTGCTATTTTCATTAACATTTTTGGAAGAGGTATCAAAATAAAAAGCGGTCGCTTCGAATGTAAGTACACAAGAGTTCTGATTATGGTATTATATTTCTGTCGGCAACGCAATACTTTCCATACTTGTTTTATTTAGAACATTTCACTCCATTTTATAGGTAGCACCATTAATATGTGCAGTTTATTGTTCTGACGTAATTTATAATCTGCTACTCTATAATTATTTATCTAAATATAAAATGTTTTTGGTTTGTTTATATAATTATAACGCAAATTTTGTTGCGAAACAAATTACAAAAACACAATGTTGAAAAAATTTCCACGAGCAGGATTTGAACCTGCACCCTTCTGACATACCGGGTCAGGTGCTCTTCCAATTGAGCTGAAAAAAAAAAATTTTTTTCAACATTGTGTTTTTGTAATTTGTTTCGCAACAAAATTTGTGTTATATATATAAACAAACCAAAAACATTTTATAAATAGCTTGCCTACATCTTAACTGATCTTTAGAATTTGTAAATATATTATGATCGGGTGTTAATGACGGTAGTTTTTGACATTGAATGGGTGCCTTTGGCTTTCAAAGTAAAAAGTAAATAGTGTTGAATAATTTCGGCGGGCTGGTTAGAACCACGTTAACTAAATATTTTTCGTAAGGTATTGCCGTTGGCCCTCTATAGCTGTAACATGTATCAGAGCAACGAGGAGCTTAGTTTAAACAACTTATTTGGATCTTCGTTTATATCTTTATATATTAAAGCACACGTTTTCCCTCCTTCCTATGACATGGGGTCCTTCAAAAGGCGTGAAGAGGCACCTTGTGGGCCGGCAGGGTGAGGGTGACTGATGCTGCGTTGTTTTCGCGCTGCACCAGTTGTCTTCGCGTCGGATTCCATTTCCACATCGGGTGGAGTAGTCACAGGTGATGGTCACAGGCAAACTGGGGTGGGGGTGTTAGTATGGCCATAGAATTACTCTCCGATATGAGAGGCAGAGGGGTGTATCTCTAGCCACTATGCCAATGAACTTCATAATGGTTAAACTTAAATCATTAATTAAATATAAGCCTTCACAGGCACTAATTGTTTACAAAACTAAGAATAAAAATCAAAATAATAATAAATTAACATATAGTTTAACTAGTTTAATACTACTGAATCTACCATCAGTTCGGATATGGGTAGAGCCTCCGAAAAGAGCTGGCATTTTTTTTTTTTTTGAGAGAGATTGCTGATTGCCGCTGCGGCATTTTCAGCTTCACCGGGCTTTTTTGGGGGCGGCGAGGAACGTAAAGGGTCCCTCAAGCCGTGTGAAACGAATCACCTTCAGAGGTTATCTTGAGGGAACGGCATCGCGCACAAGTGCGCGTCCCCGTGCCCTACTAGATTCTCCGAAGGGTTCGGATCGGATCGGGGAGCGGAGCAACCCGAGGGCGCCTCTAAAGGCACGGACCTCGGCTCGGGTTGACCGGGCCGTGGAGGAGGAGAGAACCGCCCAGGTACATGTCTGTACCTGGTGTAGAGCGAGTGTGAACCGGTTCTTCGTACCCTTGTTCTACGAGTACGGTGTCTTGGGCCTAAACTGGTGTGCATGTTTAGTGTATTCTGTAAATGTGTGCTGCCATTTAGAGGATCGGGCGGGGGGAGCTGGTAAGAAACTGAGGAGGCTTTTATCTTTTTCTCCATCATCTAAAACAATTAACAATAATGTAATAATTATATCATCATCATCAGCTCATTTTATGTCCCCACAGTTGGGACACGAGTCTTCCCTATGGATAATTAGAGTACTGTAGTGGTACTGTATGACATTGTGGAAATTGGAACTTTTACCTGAGGTAAATTTGTTAATTTAGGTTTTTTAATTTTGTTTTTTTTACATGTGGTTGTCTTCTATATTTTTTTTATTTTTTGTGTTTATTTGTGATGGAAAGTGTCCTGCTAAAATAGGGCATTTTCCAATATTTTTGACGCTGTAAGGGAGAAAAGAGCTGGACACTTGCTGAGTTTCTTGCCGGTTCTTCTCAGTACAAGATCTCCCGCCCAGAGTAGACTTACGAACCGATGGCATAGTTAATGGCATAGTTGATGGCCTAAACTGAATAAATGATTTTTGAATTGAATTTTGAATTTGTTGGATCAGGAGAACGGGCTATAAACCACCACGCTGGCCCTGTTCGGATTGGTGGTTGTTAAAGACTGCTAATGCAGCTGGGACCAACGGCTTAACGTGCCTACCGAACCACGGAGGAGCTCGAGATGATAAATTTTTGGTCACCAATCCGATGACTGGTCTTTTCGAAAGTTACTTAGCCTTAGCAATCGCAAACCGGGCGAATTAACCACTGCGCCAACGATCTCCTCGTACTAAATATTTGTATACTTATATTACAATTTTGTACTAACTAATTATAGTACAATTTTGTATTCATAAATAAATAATCTTTAAATTAATACGTTAATACTATTTTATCCCTTTTTACAAAAAAATTTACTTTGTCGGTGTAATTAATATGTATGCCAAATTACAGCTTTCTAGTACTAAGAGTCTATGAGCTAGACTGGGAACAGACAGACAGGCAGACACAGACAGACGGATATGGCGAAACTATAAGGGTTCCTTGTTGACTACGGTACCCTAATAAAAATGAATCGCTAAATGTGTTGCTAATCGCAAAACTCGAGAACGGCTGAACCGATTTGGCTGATTTCTTTTTTGTTGTGTTTGATGAAGTCTGGGGAAGGTTCTTATGGAGAGAAAAAACGTAAAAAAATATGAGGAAAATAGTAAAAACAATAATTTTCTTTTCCGATACAAACCACTCTTTACTGGACCGATTTAAAAAATCTTTCACCATTAGACTGCTAGTAACATAGGCTATATCAAAAAAATTTCCACCTATGCGAAGCAGGGACGGGCCGCTAGTTTTAAAATAAGAATGATTTTTATAAAAAATCTTCAATAAAATAATTAAAATGTTTTTGTTTTGTTTATATAATTTTAACGCAAATTAATAATTAATTTTTTATCATTGATCACGTGATTGAAAACGCACGGGATTTGGCTGAATCTGAAGTGACGTCACCTGCTTGTTTACAGTAAATGTCACTCGAAGTTTTGTACGGTGTGATTTGACAGCTTACAAGTTTCTTTACAAGCAGGTGACGTCACGACATCACGTGACCTGCATGCATCGTTTTGGCGGCTATTTTATTCATTTGAATTTTAATGGCGATTTTCATAAAAAAATAAAGAAATTCACAACGAATTAATTAAATTGCAAATATATTATGCTTTAATGAACCATTAGACATATTTTTCTAACACCTGTCAAATACCTTAATAATAAATGGTAGAGACTATGGTCTCCGTGAGAAGACTTGAACAAGGATACAAGACCTCTTTCCATGTTCACTTGACGAAGTGAAGTTGAAGAAGGTTTGGGTTCACATTCCGCTCGTGGAACTATATCCAACACTTTCTGTGTTGAATGAAGGTGCTGTAACCAAACATCGTTTAAAGTGTCTCGGTGAGCCCGCCCCTCACGACTCACCTATCACGACACCTATTAACGACGTTCATCAAACAACTAACATTCAACCTGACCTGAGGGCTTAAGGTTGTCAAGGACTGTTACAAAGCAGGTGACGTCATCGTGGGTACAGACGCCAGCACATCAACCTATCCAAAACTGACAAACTTCTTCAATTAGTGTTCAACCAAATGCCATACACATAAAATTCAAAGTCTTTTGAGAACATTTGAAAGTTGGAGTAGTCTGATGTGCACGCGTGTGTACAACAGTTAATTGTGTTAATAAAATGAATAAATAAACAGTTTCATCAAGGGTTACAGCTGCCGCTGTGTTTCGTGACCGGTTTAGGCCGGCGTCAGACCCAGAGATTTTCAATAAATCTGGAAAGGATAAGCGATATATAACAGAAATGGTCACTAACGAAGAAAATTTTAAGAAATAAAGTATTAAGTCAACAAATATTAGATGTTTAGTTAGTAATTCAATGTTAAATTGATTACAACCCAAACGAAACACTTGACACGTAATCCTCCAGCTCCCAGTTTCTATAAACACAAAAATTCTCACAAGTAAGCAGTAACAGCTGCCTACTTGGTCCCAAACCTGTTTGCTAACAAATTATCTAAAGCGTACAAGTTAAAAGCATGTTATGCCTTTCCAAACGCCCGATGCCGCATTGACGTGTTATTTTAATAGAAATCAACGATAATCGGATTAATATTAACGCCACTGTCACCTCACTACCGAATGCGGAACAAAGGTGCCGCCTGCTTGACAACTCTATTAGGGTAGGGTTGTGACGATTCGATGCTTTGTTATCGATTTTAATAAATGTTGGATACAGATATCTAAATTCAAAATTTTAGGCTATAAATGAGCTTTTATTAACATCAATATACCGCAGACACACATATTCAGGGTTATTGGTAATACGTAGCGGTCCCTTTAATTAAGGGGTGATAGTAAAGATCATCAGCTATCAATTTGCTCTCTGGTAGATGGGGCAAAAATGTACCGATTTAAAAATAAATAAATATTACTTACTTATATTATTTTTAAAGAAAAGTGGGTCACGCTATTTTAAAGTGGATTTAAAAAAAGAACTTACGTATTTATTTTGTAGTGTGTTGTTTTTGGTGTTTTTAGTTTGCTAACACTCTAATACGTAATAATGATACAAAAAATAACAGAAAACAACAAAAGAGAAAAATAATTTTATTTCGAAATCGGTACATTTTAGCCCCATCTACCCGAGGGCAATTTGATAGCTAATGATCTTTACTATCACCCCTTAAAGGGACATCATCAGTTTGTAAATCTACGGCCGAAAGACCATGTACACACGCCTGCACATTAACCTAACTACAAACTGTAAAATTTCCTCAATAGACTTTGAACTTTATTACTCAGGTATATGGTTGAAAATGTATTGAAGAAATTTGACAGTATTGGATAGGTTGACGTGCAGGCGTCTGTACTGAGATGAACCGGCCACTAACTCAGCAAGGGCGTTTTATTTATTCTTTTTATTCGGTATAGACTTAAAATGGGCGCATACTTATAGAGGCACCAATACGTGAAGCAAAAACTTTGTAACCCCTTTTTACGAAAATTGCGCGGACGGAGGAGTATAAAATTTCGCACACTTATCGTTTATATAGAGAAGGAGTGCAGAATGCTAATATTATTTTAAGTTATGCATAAAAAATACATTAAATTAAATAAACATTGTTTGATATATTTTTCAAAAATTTCAAAAATGGAAGAGGAGCGGCCCAATCTGTCAATGCCAATCCAAAGTCACATTATATCTTTTTTAATTTTTCATCGCTTATGTTATGATACAATCCGTGCAACCTTAATAAAAAAATACGTTCGAATTTCGACCACTAGTTTTTATAATTATACATACACACTCTCACATCCTTCTCTAAGAAGGGGAAGGCAAAGCATGAAAATAACCGATTTCTGGAAAACTCGTCGTTAGTGACCTCGACACCACATTTGCCATGATCAAAGTGATAATTATTTCGACGCTTAATATGATAGTGGAGCTCGATGGCGCAGCGGCTAGGTTAGCGTACGTACGAAATGCATTTTTTTTTAAATAATAATAATATTCCCATCACTATCACCACTCGATTACGTACTAATTTCGACACATACAATTTATATCAAACAGCGTCTTTAGCTGACAGCCGAGATGAAGAGTTCTTGAAACTGACCATTGCAACAAACAGATCACATCGTTATTTAATATAAGTTACAAACTGTAAATTGTAATAACAGGTGACAAGCTATAAAAATCACAATTTTGTAAATTTGTAATAGTGGAAATGCTAAAAAAATTGTAATAAAATTTCATTCTACAGGTGGCTGGACACTGGACACAAATATCTATGTTTCCTTATTAGTCCAGTCATTTGGTAGTTCTACCAGGAAAGTTTTCTGGGAGTTTTGAAAATTGATTGAATTTTGATGTGCTCTTTTCGAATTTTCACCGCCACGTCATCTTTGCCGCTCGCGCCGCCATACTGGAAAAATGGCGCTCAAAAACAGTTTTTTGAGAATAACTCCTTTCCGACTCATTTTACGATAAAAATAGTAATGTAACAATTTAAACTAGAGAAAATTACCTACAATTTATCTAGTAACCTTTTTTTGTAAAATCAAGTTTCAGCAAACCAAGACACATCTACACCAACACGCGTTTTTCGTACATGTATATTAACGAAAAATATTTCACTACGTGTTGAAAACCCGGTCTACTACTTCCTGTAAGGTTCATCGTAGGTATAAAGGGACGCGTCGCCATGGCGCCTGGAACCCTTTAAGTTTTCGGCGCCCCCAAAAAAGCCCGGTGAAGTTGAAAATGCAATCAGCCAACTCGATCCAAAAAAAACGCTGTTGGTAGTAATTCTTTCAAACGCTGACAGAAAGTAACTGCGGTGTGCACGCACCATAAGGGCTCTTTCAAATTAGGCGTTTCATGTCGGACCGCTGCCATGCGTTTTCATATTAAACGCCAGCCGCACGACATCCGCACTACTGTTTTAATATAGAACGCTTTGCAAACGCACGGCAGCGGTCCGACACGAAACGCGTAATTTGAAAGAGCCCTAAGAGCATCAATAAGAATCAAAGCTCCACCAGATGGATACGAGATTGATTGCTGATGCATCTGGAGTCGTTCGGATGCAATCGCTCGCCGCGTCCGCGACCGGTGCGCTGTTATAACCGCCCGAATAGGCAACACTCGTTACGACTAGATAGCAGACACTACGCACTGGCATTAAAAACGCTACGTGCTGTGGGTTCCAATTAACTATATAGTTAGTAATCAGTAAATAGCCTATAACTGGCACACTGCTGGGCAAAGACCTCCATAATTAAAATCAAGTCATCGCTACAACTTACCTATGGGTGTTACCAGCGCCGGCGCCGTTGCGAAGTGACTTTCTCACACCGTAGCGACATATGCTGAGGTAGGGTCCTGATTGGCTCGTCACACTGTTGTGTTCTTTTTATTTGTTATTTGTTAGTTATTTTTTGTCTTTGCATGTGATGTCTTTGTGTCTGGTATCATATTATGTGAGAGTCAATAAATGTTTTTTCATTATTTTTTTCTTTCTTTCTTTCTATTGGCTTAATTACCACGCTGTCCTAATGCCGGTTGGTCATTGCAAACCCTATGCATCGAAAAGTCCGAAACACACTTCCTGACCTGAGAATGAACCCCGGGACTTTGGGGTATCGACTTTGCCACTCGGCCACCGAGGCAGCTGAGGCGTTAATTAAATATACAGACTGTATTTTATAAATATTTATACAAAAAGACTAAAAAATATTGTATTTGTTCTGTTGGTAAGTCTCTTCTGTAAACTTCACTTACATGAATAACTTCGTTGTTTTTTCCGTAAACAACATGTCAATAAGCGCGTTTATCGCCATACCTGTTTCTACATAACTTGTAAGAATAAAGTTTACGAACAAGTAGCCGGGCAGTTACTCTTGGACGGAACATTTATATTTATCTAACTGTGACGTGATTCATCATCATCATCATCATCAGCTTATTTTTATGGATGGATTGGATGGACGGGCGTTCTCCCGTTTTACGGCCCGTTGGCCGTAAACTATCACGCGGGCCCAGTGCGGATTGGTGGTTGTTACCGACTGCTAAAGTAGCCGGGACCAACGGATTTACGTGCCTTCCGAGGTAGAGATGAAAAATGTTTTGGTCATTCATCCGATGACCGACCTTTATGAAAGTTGCTTAACTCAGCACTCGCAGACCGGGCGCGTTAACCACTAGGCTGACGTGAGGCATGTACTGTCCAAATGTTTTACAAATTTTGAACCAAACGCACCGTGATCACACCCAGTGCGTTTCGTTCGTAGTCCGCATTACCATACAATGGTGACGGGCGCACCGCCCGATCGTAGATTAATGCTATTTGCTCTAATGCATTTCAGATAGGTCTAGGTAATATGAGAGCACGCTCCACCCTTATGGCCTAGTTGTTAGACCACCAGACGCAGATCTAGAGGTTCCGGGTTTGATTCCCAGAGGGGGTATTGTTGTTGGTTTAGTAAGTCGTTTTGCTTGATATAAGTCCGCCTTGATTTCATCTTAAGTAAATATGTCGATTATGAGAGTTCAGTTTCACTTCGGTATTCCAGTTCTTACATTACAATCACAAGTATCAGACCCAGAAGCTCAGGGTTTGTTCCCTAAAGGGTGTATTGTACTCGGTTTGTACTACCTACGTAGTACGGCTTGTGACTTTAAGATAAGCATATACATATGTATACATATGCATATATAGAATGGAGTAGGTACAGCTCCACTTCTGTGGTCTAGTTATTAGATCACAGGTCTCAAATCCAGACGTTCCGGGTTTGTTTCCCAGAGTAGGTGTTGATTTTACTCGATTTGCATCCTCGTCTCCTACATCTTATGTAACTCTTCTATTTTCGCCCCAATCCACAGTCACCATTAGGTCAGTTGGTAAAAAAAATTGCATTTAAGAATAATGTCGTCAATTTCAGATTTAATAATGTAACTAGTATAAGATATGGGAATCAAACCCGGTTCTTGGTCTAAAACCAACGGTGTCACTACTGAACTGGAATTATTCCAATCTGTCTTCCCGCCCTGCATTCCAAGGGGGGCCAATTTATTTAATTGAGAAGAACAATGAGAATAGCAAGTACGGTCTGCTAAAAAATTCGTTTGTAAAATATTATTTTTCTGTTCTGTCATTTATTATACTCGTATAAATGCAAAATCGATTACGTCGCAAACGGAGATTGCTCGACATTTTACTAGAGTTTATGACTGTTATATGTTTCTTAATCGTAATCGTAATTTACTACAAAGAACATACGGACGTCGTAAAGTACATATTTCATTAAACAGTTTAGCATATTCCTTCGCTGGTAGTTGACAACATGGAAAATAATTTAATTATTGGTATGGTATGGTTTGTGGACTTGCGCAATTGCCAGGTTGTTGTGACGATGACTTGATTTCACTGATAGACGCCTTTGCCCAGCTGTGGGAAAGTATTTTTAATTAATTCAATTAAAATTTTAGTATTAAAAATCAATACATTCAACACACCTAACAGCTACAATATTGTAGCGATAATCGAACCTGAGACCTCTGTCTGACACCGGGTGGTTCGGCTACTAGACAGTAGAAAAAGTTCTCGTATCAGCTCATATATACACTGGGGCACGAGAGTTCCCTATGGACGGATAGGGAGCACGGGCTACAGACCACCACGCGCGCGGGCACAGTGCGGGGCTGTGGTTGTTAAAACGACACTTATGCAGCCAGGACCAACCGGGCTTTACGTGCCTTCCGAAGCATGGAGGAGCGAGAGATGATCCCATCCGTTGACCGGACTTTCCGAAAGCTGCATAACATTAGAAATCGCAGGCTAGACGCGGAAACCACTGCGCGATCGAGCTCCTCACTGCACTGTACTAATATAAAACACTCTTAATTATGATTGTGATTGATATCCAACGTAGCTATTAATAAAATGGCTGCTTTGATTGTCTGTTGCCTTATAAATCACCGAGATTATACAGAAAGCGATCCCAAATAAGGCCGGCCTGTCAGTAATAGTCGATAGTCCAAACAATCAATAAGACAAATATCAAAGGTAATGATGCAATGAATACTACCGCAATGTAACGAGACTGCAGAAAGTTAGCTTCATACAAACGCACTCGAGCAGCGAACACGTAGACAACCTCTCACGGACACGGAATAGGAGCCCAAAATATTTGCCATACAAATTCTCGTCACATCAACGTTTTTTGTATGTATCTGGCCCAATTTTCAAAAGGTAAAATAAAATATAAAAATAAATATATATATATATATATATAAAATAAAATAAAATAAAAAATATTTAGTCAACATCACATACATTGTTCTGATCCCAAGGAGCTAAAGCCCTCGTTTAATGGAAATCAGAAACAACGACGGTACCACACTCACCCAAGCCCCACACAATATCGAAAAGTTCGTTAAAACGTCCGCTGCTGGACAAAGGACTGAAACGATCGGTTCTCCGCTGCTCGCGTCCAGCGGTCTCCCGTGACCTTCACCATAATGGAGGCATGCCCACACTGCGTTTTCTGGTGCGCGGACGCCACTCGAGACTGTTTCGCCCCGGCGGCCATCAGTTCTGTGAGCTATTTGGCCTGCCCACTGCCACCGCCATAAATCGCAAACATTGATGAATCGGAAACACACTTTGCCCGACCTGGGAATTGAACCCATGACTTACGTTACTTACGAGGCGTCAACTTTCATTTAAACTTTAAATAAGAATGATTACTGCCACAACTTAGAGGAATCTCTAAAATTTATGTTTAGAAAGAAATTACTATCTCATTAACATTTTAATAATTCTTGTCATACGAGTATTACATAATAGATAATAAACATATTACTTAAATTGATTGCGTAACGAATTCTTTTATTCGCGCTCCTAAATACCACGAGCTAGAGATAACAATCTCAGGTCTCAGCGTATCGACGGCGTATGATAAATGGATAGATTCCATGTGCAGTTCAAAGGCGATGGTATCTCTATAGGCATGCACGTAGCCGTAGGTGTTGATGTTTCATATGGCGAACTAGCCTGATAGCAATCGTGAGTCCGAACCTAAATTCATCACTTCATCAATAACACACGGTTGAAAGACAAATGGAGGAAACGGGTTTACAGAAATGCTTCGAATGCTTCGAGCATAGTGTGGCTTTTTTTATTTAAGACGTAGAAGCTTGGCCTTTCTTTATCTTACCACAGCTGGCAAAAAGGCTGAAAGAGGTGTAACCGCCGAGTGATCCTGAAGTTCCTAAGAAACTGGCTGTCTTATTCCTGTTTGTTATGGCAATGGCAACAGACTTGATACAATGGTGCTAACAAATAAATTTAAATAAGTTTTAGTCAAATTTGTTTTTCATTTTTATTTTAATAAAAATAAAAATAAATGAAACAGCTTTTACGGATCTACTCGCGTTTATTTTACACATTAGTTTTAATTAATGTTTATCCTGACGTTTCGAACCCTTTGCAGGGTCCGTGGTCACAGGGAGACTGAGGTGTTGGTAAAACTAATGTGTAAAATAAACACGAGTAGATTTGTAAAAGTAGTTTCACTTCAATGTGTAGTGTTCGCGTAAACTTTAGAAAACAATAAAAAAATAAATGTTTAATCTTGTCAGTAATGGCCCCCCTGCTCGTTAGCGAGCGTTATAAAGAATTTATAAAGAAAGTAGAAATTCAGTATAGTATAATCTTTCCGATATCAGTCGGAATGTTTATTTTTTCGGTTAGGTTAGACCTAGAGAGAATAATATGTGTTGCAAAAACAATAAACTCAGTGTGATATCCTGATATCTTATTAGTTGGTTTACCAACGGTTTACCATTATAAATATATATATAAATAAATAATATTAATAAAAAGGTAACATTTTTGACATGGTTCGTTTGTTTGTATGCCAGGGCTTATCTCTGGAACTACCTACTGGTCCAATTCTAAAAATTCTTTCACTGATAGAAATCTGCATCCCTTGCGGGATTATATAGGCTTTAATTTATTTTAAAAACGAGCTATTTATTAAAATCCTTAATCCACGCGGACGAAGTCGCAGGAAAAGTGCTAGTAAATAATATGATAGTTTGACTGCCTCCGCACATCAGCGATACAGCTTATGAATGGGATGGGATACGATTTGCAATTCAACGGCGTCGAATAAAAATTAATTGAGTATGATGATAGCTCGAATCAGCAATGAATTGTTTTGTAAAAAGCTGGTGACTGCGGCTAGCTGGGAAAAAGATTTTATTATAGCATAGTGCTCGATTTTTATTCACTATTTTCGATCAGCTTAACGACAAAAAGAATATTGCTATAGTTACTTTGTAGGTATTTATCCATTGAAAATCTCCCGTGCACAACCGGTAATCGAATTCTGTCTGTAAAAATAGTTGCAAGTAGTTTTATTATAGGTAGTAGTTGGTTAACTGTGAGTTGTAGGGAATCAAAGGTCACGATCATTAACATGTAAGCAATGTAACTCTTAATACAATGGAATAAGAGTCAAAACTAGCCAAAAGTGTACACATAGTAAGACTCGTGACTGTGCCTTGAAAAAAAATTCCTATCTATTAAAGCCCTCCCAGACTCATCCATTTAGATTGCTCAACCTGTGTATGAGGGGAAAAAAGGAAATGAATGCTGCGATGATCAAAACTTTTCGTAGTATAATACATGTAGCGCCATCTACCGAACTAGGTAGTAGAACTATAGCGCACGACGCTTCTCGACGCGTAAGTCTACTTAAACGTACTCTAGAGAGCGTTGTTGTGCTTTACAATATTTTATTTTACATTGTAATACGTAGTACGGACTTATTATTACTAATAATAAGTCCGTTATATTTATTTTTCTGTGATGTCCCCAATATTATTACAGATACAAGCAAAAAATATATCTAAACCACTGACTGCTTTTATTGTTAAAATTTACTGTGTAGGTAAAATGTAGTAATGGTTACGGTCAAAAAAATTATTATTGTGGTCAAGTGTGACAAATTACAGTTTTATTTTCTTTTAGTTGATGGCTTTGTGCGATTAGCACATTTAGCCAGTGTCAAAGTAATTTTTCTTACAGTAATACATAAATATACAATATTTTCTTCCAGTCAGTATGATGATGAATGAAGTTGAATGATAATAAAAATGGTGAGAAATGATATACCCCCAACCCCTCAAGTATGTCAGTAAAGATGTGGGGCTTTACTAGTTCCTCGGCGGACTTCCTGAGAGAATTTGAAAAGTAAAGTTGCACTGTTTTGTTTCATTTGCCAACAGTCAGTCAGTCAGTCAGTCAGTCACCCAGTGTGCATGAGGCACACTTACGAACACTTAACGGTTAATAATCCACCATTATTTCACATTAATATTCGACGTAACACAATTTTTTGAAAATAAAACAAAACCGCAGACATGACTCTTCACTTTCCCGCCAAGAAGTCCAAATTACAGTTGTACTAACTTTTAAGTAGTTTTTTTTTGACACAAAACAATTATAAAAGTCATAATTCATCAAGAAATTATGTAAGTAAGCCTACCTATCTAAGTAGGCAGGCACTGCATCTATCTACAGAAACGAAAAGAAAAACTATACTGTAATTTTTAAATAATTTATTCAGTCCTTATTTAATAGGCACTTAATACAACTAATAACTAATTTAATTGACAAGATATTATTGGGATTTTCAAAAGCTTAGTCAATGCATTTGATAAATTTTACAAAGCGAACAATCAATAAAATAAGTACTGTAAATATTCAGATTACTTATGTTCGTTTAAATACACCTTGTTTTGCTCTTGGTTTATGAGTTAAATTTTTCAATAGTTCTGTATCTTTCTATACTACAGTGTAAAATGAAGCGAAGGTTATGTCTGCATTGAAGAATTAAACATACAAAGTGAACGGTCAATATTCTATACCTAGATAAAATAATACACACAAATACAGTAACATCGTCATCGTATTGACGACAATCGTATCAAAGACAATGTATTGCAAACAACGTATTACAGACAATGTATTGAAGGCAAATGTTTTAAAATCAATACAACAAAGACAATGTATTGAAGACAACGTATTGAAGCGGGTATGTTTTTTTATCGAGCCCTAACTCCTGGTGAGGTATTCCTTGGCGATGGCCTTCCAATCCGTGGGGTCTGTTTCGTCTCCGCTGGGTGTGGCCTTGCGCAGCTTCCTGAGCACCTGCCAGCCGTCAGCCTTCTCGGTGGACGTGACGTAGGTGTTATTCGGATCCTGCTCCAGGGTGTACGCGCCGAGGATCAGGCTCTGGACGAGGCGGGCGGAGACCAGCGTCTGCAGGGATCGTTGAAGATTTATTTTCTCAAAAATATATTCTTACAAAATTAATGAATAAACATTAATTGGTATCCATTCGACATATCTATACACAAAGCAGGTAACGTTAATAAAACAGGGAAACAATGTTTGTAGCATTGTATTGTGTTCCGGCAGCTAGAGATAAGATAGCCAGTGCCTCACTAGCTGAGGATCCCGGGTGAAGTGCGCTTCCATCATTGGCCTTATCATCACCTTACATCAGGTGAGACCAAGGCACTGACTGTGCTTACCCGTTATTATAAAAAAAAACTACTTAATTAACTAAACTTAACTTAATAAGAAAGATTATTTACATACAATTTTACGCAAATATTGTTGCGAACAAATAAATTACAATTTGAAAAAAGACAAACTGTTGAAAAAATCCACGAGCGGGATTCCTACCCGCAGCGAGTTGGATTGAGCCACGACAGCATACTTAGTTGGTAGTGCACCTGACCCGGCATGTCATGGGGTGCGGGTTCGTATCCCACTCGTGGAATTTTTTCAACTCTTTGCCTTTTAAGTGTTTTTTATATATTTTTTAGCGTTTTATTAACGCTTAAATATACTTAAGTAAAATTTAAACACTGAAAAAAGACGACAACCTCAGGCGGGAATCGAACCACGCACCTTCCGCATTCCGGGCGGCTGCCTTAACCACTTGGCTACCGAGGTCTGGCTTTCACCCGTCGAAATTTTTCAGTGCTTGATGCTTATGTTTTTTAGTCAACATTGCTTCATCAATCTTAGAAGTTTTCACCTCTGAGATCCGAAAGAAATATTTTTACAAATATTTGAACATTCGGTTAAGATGAAGCTGCGTTATAGATAAGTGTTTTTTATATATTTTAGCGTTTTATTAACGCTTAAATATACTTAAGTAAAATTTAAACACTGAAAAAAGACGACAACCTCAGGCGGGAATCGAACCACGCACCTTCCGCATTCCGGGCGGCTGCCTTAACCACTTGGCTACCGAGGTCTGGCTTTCACCCGTCGAAATTTTACTTAAGTATATTTAAGCGTTAATAAAACGCTAAAAAATATATAAAAAACACTTATCTATAACGCAGCTTCATCTTAACCGAATGTTCAAATATTTGTAAAAATATTTCTTTCGGATCTCAGAGGTGAAAACTTCTAAGATTGATGAAGCAATGTTGACTAAAAAACATAAGCATCAAGCACTGAAAAATTTCGACGGGTGAAAGCCAGACCTCGGTAGCCAAGTGGTTAAGGCAGCCGCCCGGAATGCGGAAGGTGCGTGGTTCGATTCCCGCCTGAGGTTGTCGTCTTTTTTCAGTGTTTAAATCTTTGCCTTTTTTCAAATTGTAATTTGTTCGCAACAATATTTGCATAAAATTATACGTAAATAATCGTAAATATAGCTTGCCTATTCTTAACCGTTCTTTCAAGATTTGTAAAAATATTAAGATCGGATGTTATAAAGTAGGAGTGATAGTTTAGAACTTATACAGAACAGCTCCCTGACAACTACGTCC
Source organism: Eudonia truncicolella (assembly GCA_949315975.1). Lineage (NCBI taxonomy): Eukaryota > Metazoa > Arthropoda > Insecta > Lepidoptera > Crambidae > Eudonia > Eudonia truncicolella. The sequence continues at coordinate 473,024 of OX438848.1, read as the reverse complement.
TTCGGTACTTACACCCGAACGGACACCTGACCAGCCGTCGCTCATATCATCATTATTATCATCTACTCATTTTATATCCCTACTGTTGAAGCGCGAGCCGTCCTTATGGATGTATATCGAGTACGGACCATAAACCACCACGCGGGCCCAGTGCGGATTGGTGGTTGTCAACGACTGCCAATACAGCCGGGACTAACGGCTGTAGTGCCTTCCGAAGCGCGGAGGAGTTTGAGATGATATATTTTTGGTCACGCATCCGATGAGCGGCTGTTGCGACAGTTGTTTAACCTCAGCACTCGCAGACAGCGACATCAAGCTCCCCTGCGCCATCGAGCTCTCCACATGGTGTTCCACGCGCGTTCCGTTGCTCGGGCCTGTCACCCAACCAACGGAGTCTGTTACTTAGTTGTAAGGTTTTCGAGGAGTTACCTTCAGCAGCCTGTACTCGTGGTCGGGCAGACGCCTTGTGACCGTATACCCGGCCAGCACCAGCCCCGCCAAGCGAGGGTCCTTCGTCCGCAGCACCACGTACGCCATGGTGATGGCCAGCTCGAACACGTAGTACGAGTACTGGATGTCGCCGAAGTCCAGGATGCCGGTCACTCGGTAATCCGATTGGCTGTAAGTAGGGATGAAACAATACCATTCTTTGTTCGATACTAGTACCTACTTGAAAGTAGTATATCGATACCATATTTGATACCATATTAAAGTATAGTTGTGAGTACTCAATAAATTTTTAAAAACATTAAATAAATTAATAATAATAATGTCTGTTATGCATAATAGAGCAGAAGAACAAAATGAAAAAGTAGTTCAATTAATCCTTCAATAAGTCCTCCCCGCTCCCGCGTCATGCGTAGACCCGTGCACCAGCGGTCGGTTGACTCGATTGACCAATAGCACCGGCCCGGCCGGGGGTTACAACAACGATACCATTGTTATCAATCGATACCAGTACCTACTCAGTATCGAATGTTGATGTTATGTGCAGACAGACGCCTGCAATCCTACGCCTATCCAAAACTGTCAAATTTCTTCAATACATTTTCAACCATATGACTTAGTCATACAGTTCAAAGTCTATTGAGGAATTTTGACAGTTTGTGGTAGGTTGATGTGCAGGCGTGTGTACTTCTCGCTTCTAGCTTTATGCTCTAAAGCATTAAAGTTGGTTTAATGCTCAAAGACTTCTAGTAGGTAGTAGTAATATCGATACGATATGAGTACTCGGTAGTATCGATTCATCCCTAGCTGTAAGCACGGTTGTGATTTCCAAGAGCAATTTCATGTTTTTTGTTACTAACTATAATGTGTCTATCGAAGTGCCGCCAGTGACCAGTAACCAGAAACAATAACATAGAATTACAATGAAAGTTTACAGGATGACGGTAGAAAGCAGGTGGTCGGTATTCAACTGTTGCTAAACACTAAAATCAGTTGCTGGCGACTAATTTTGGTGATTATTGAAACGGCAAATATATCACGTTTGTAGTATCGTGGGAGCTCCCTTAAATATTATTTTATTCTGTTTTTTAGTATCTGTTGTTATAGCGGCAACAGAAATACATCATCTGTGAAAATTTCAACTGTCTACAACTGTCTAACTATCACGGTTCGTGAGATACAGCCTGGTGACAGACGGACAGACGGACGGAACGCGGAGTCTTAGTAATAGGGTCCCGTTTTACCCTTTGGATACGGAACCCTAAAAACGTCGATCTGTGGTTCCTGTCGAACACCGGTGCCACTACCAACTACGCTATGTATCTAATAAATGAAAATATATAAAAAATAATAAAAATAATAATAAAAAATGAAGAAAGATAATAAAAGAAAAGAAATGAAGAGAGAGAGAAGAGAGAGAGAGAGAAGAGAAGAGAGAGAGAAAGAATGAAGAAAATAATAAAAAATGATTTAATAAATATATTAAAATTATTATATTTTGGTAACAGACAACTAATATATACCTACGTCTAACTACGCCACTTACTTCTAGTTTTTGTCAACTCTCGAACCCGTTTCTGTCTAGATTTTACTCGCCATTTTACTTTTTGGTATCCCATGCAAAGTTTAAAGCCCTTTTTCTATATGGCAATTCAGAGAAAAAGTTTTGGTCACATCTGAGGACCGGCCTTTAGAAAGCTGCTTGACCACAGCACTCGCAGACCAGGCGCGTTAACCACTGCGCCATCGAGCTCCTCACTGATAATATCATTTGCTGACCCTTAATTTTTAATGATTTAAAGGAAAAAAATACGATCTGGTTATGATACTGGTTCATGTCGCTTTTAACATCTTAGTACCTATTTCTCGTAAGCACAGAAAGTGCCATGAAAACCACATGTAGCGCTTGTTTATAAGACCGGATATCACGACTTAAGTTTTGAGTTTCATCTTTTCTCAAATCAGGATTGGATATTACAAATACACAAAGGAGATGTTTAATTTTATGCCAAGACCCTGTACATTTACTAAAAAAAATACGTGTATTTAGTTAAAATAAGTAGTACTTCAATACGCTTTATCGTTTTTATGTAAAAACTAGCTGACCCGGCGGACTTCGTACCGCTTTGACAGTTTCCATGACAACACTACAAATAAATCATTTTGTATAGGAAAAATTTCAAAAATCTAAAAAAAATTTAGGGGTGGACCACCCTTAACATTTAGGGGGATGAAAAATAGATGTTGTCCGATTCCCCACCCTAGCCGATATGCACGCTAAGATTCACGAAAATCGGTCGAGCCGTTTCAGAGGAGTTCAATAACGTACACCGTGACACGAGAATTTTATATATTAGAAGAAGATGTAAAAAGAAACCGAAAGTCATACGTCGTTTTGACGTATGAGCTACTTGACATTAGCAGAATGCCGCGCGCTGCCATCACGAAAGTTGATCTATTTTAGTGTTTCAGATAATTCTGACATGAAAACTATTATTTGAAGAAAATAATTTCGAATAAGCTTATTTCAAATATTGGCTATCTTTCGGTATTGCGTACAAGGTGCTGGCATTTTCTCCATACAAAATTAGACATCTCCTTTAAATGAAAATAAGTCATCGATCAAGTTTGCTGGATCAATAATAATTGATTTAAACATAGAGCAGATAAGAGATATCAGTGTTAATGACTGGGCTCAGAATCTTATAGGACCTCTGAGTATGAATATGGTGTGAATCCAAGGTTAACAAACTATTGACAACAACAATAGATGAACATAGCTGTCAATTTCAGAGACGCTGATAGTTATTTATTACAAAATTGTGACTAGTTTATCAACGATAAATCTGTGTAGACTAATGCTAAGCATAATTATGCAATATGTTACTAATTCTGGACTGTTAAAACTGAACGTCCCTTTATTATGGATAGATGTTATGACTGGCTGTTTTTTTTACGGGTAATTAAGTCCGAAGCCATACAGGCATATATTTATTATGCTGAAAAATTCTCTAAAACATCTAATTAAAAGACACCTCAATTTTGTGTGAGGCACTATTCACAAAATAGATTGACACATGGTATGTTCGTCTATATATCGTTCTATAGTTAAGGCACAGAGATTACCTCAACCCTGGCTCACCTCAGGAGGATCCCGTCTAAGATCCTGGAGCAAGCCCTTAATACCGACGGGCTCTGTCTCCTAGCGAGGTAGATAAAAATTAGGAGATCAAAACAGTTTCTAAATTTGTAAAATAGTGTGTCAGTCACCTATAGTTTTTGTGTTTCTAGGAATAATAGGAGCAGTACATTTAACGAGAGGGCATTTTCCAATATTAGTCGCTGTAAAAGAAAAGTAGAACAAAAGTGCCCTTGTTGAGTGGTGAACGTTTTGAATTTTGACTCAAAACGTTTATTCAGCTAAGGCTACAAGATAGATATACAAGAGAAGATATACAAGATAGCTCTTATTGAATGTCGTAACGACGCCACCAGTTCAAAAGTCTAAAGGGCGGGAGAAGTTGTACTGAGAGGTACACACGCCTGCACATCAACCTACCACAAACTGTCAAACTTCCTCAATAGACTTCGAACTTTATACCCTCAATGATATGGTTGAGAATGTATTGAATAAGTTTGACAGTTTTGGATAGGTTGATGAGCAGGCGTCTGTAACAAGTAAGGAATCCAAAAATGGCATTTCTTTTCTGTCTTTCTTTTACCGCGTCTAATGATTAGAAAATGTCCTACCGTAGAAACTTTTAACACCATCACAGTCGAGAACGGGCCATTGTAACCGCTTGGCTCCCCAACTGCTGCCATTCAGATCTTGACCAAAGCTTCCCTGTATCCTGCTCTTTCCCTGCCGCTGTTATAAAGCCCTTAGTCTAAAGTTTCCCCGTACCCACCTGCCTCCAGGCTTGGTGTTGACGAGCACGTTCATCTCGTTCACGTCTCCGTGGATGACGCCCCGCTCCAGCTCTTCAAGGCGAGGCAGTACAGCGTACTTGTACTCTTCTATGACCTGGAAAAGGAAACCCATGGCGTTAAACATCGTAATCTTTATCAGCTTTCTATGTCTTTAAGCTGGGGCATGAGCCTTTGTGGTGTTTCCACCCACAGGGAGAACGGGCCTGAAACCACCACGCAATTCGCAGTTCCAATGCGGATTGGTGGTTGTTAATGAAAGCTAATGCAGACCAACAGTTAGCATAATATTTAATTTAGTTCATAAAGCAAAAGTTCAAGAAATAGTAGAAAAGGAGTAGAATTAGTCCAAGGTTTCAATATTTCAGATACCCAGTCGATTCAAAGTAACCATTTCTTGTAATATGAATACAATACTTTTTTGTTAAAGCCAGATCTTTTGGTGTAGATGACGTCATACGAAGTGGTGATTTCTATTTGAGCCTAAAAGAGCGTAATCGCCTTTGATTGTTTCCCCACTAACGACTCTAAGGATATTAGTGCACGGTTCATTACCGAATGCCGCACGATGAATGATCTTACACTAATTACTCCAAAGGCGAGCACCCTCGCTCTTCACTCCTGCTGGCCCTGGAGTTGGTGATCGATTGACCTTCGTCACGCATTTGTTTGATGTTCCTAACTTATGCTGCGTTTTTGTAAGGCATCGTCTAATAAAGAAGAGGGATCTTGGCAAAACAACCTAACTAGTTAAAGGTTAAATAGAAAAAAGAAATAGAAAAATATTTTTAGATTGACCTTTTAATAAGATTTAAGTTCCTGAATTTATATTACATTTTTACAAATACTAAAGATCAATTAAGAAGTAGGCAAGCTATTTACAAAATGTTTTTGCTTTGTTTATATAATTTTAATGCAAATTTTGAAAAAAAATAAATAATAATAAAAAATAAATAGTGTTGAATAATTTCGGCAGGCTAGTTAGAACCACGATAGCTCAATTGGAAGAGCACCTAACTCGGTATGTCAGAAGGGTGCAGGTTCAAATCCTGCTCGTGGATTTTTTTTCAACATTTGTGTTTTTGTAATATAATAACAATTTTGTTGCTTAATATGCCATATAGCTCCTCTTTGTGTACACACAGTTCAGAATAGAGTGATGACGTACCTCCTCAGCCAGGTCCAGATTCTCGGCGTTCTTGATGACGTACTTAAACTTGTCCAGGTGCGGCACGGTGGTAAGCATCCAGATGTGCTCGCGGGTCACCAGCCCCGAGTGGTTGAAGTTCTGGAAACAAAAGCAGACAATTTATTTTCAAGTAAAGACCCACCATCATCACCCGCTCGTTATGTCCCCACTGATGAAGCACGAGCCTACGTTAGTAGCTTCGCAAGTTAAATATTGTATGATTTGGTAACGACATACTTTTTGATGTGTAACATCTTTCCTCTCGCTTTCTTGCAGCTTTTGTGGGAGAGATTTCGTGAAATGGGACGGAAGTGTGTAACAGGAAGTCGGGGAAACGCGCTAGCGCGCGCCTTTTGATTTAACGAATGAGCGCGCGGTATTGCATTACTCTTAAAGTGTCAATTAAATAAATTACAATTAAAAGAATTATGCTTTGTTATGAAAAATCATTTCAAATAATAGCCGACTCATTTTTATCATACTATAATGTTAAAATTGCTTATTACTAAGGTGAGATGTCAAATGTTACACATCATATGCGACTACGGAAAGGCTCGCTCGTTTTTTTTTTAAATGTCGTTACTTCTACTTCCTAAAGCTGTGGAGTTTCTTCTCCACAGTTAAAAAATAGACGTCTTGAATGGGTAGAAGAGTAGGTGAAAAATGTATGGACGATTCAAAAGCACTTTTCTTTTTATTTGAATAAAACATTGGCTTTGACTTTGGCTATGGATGGAAACACCACAGGCAGAACGGGCCATAAGCCCCCACGAAGGCCCAGTGCGGATTAGTGGTTGTCAACGACTGCTAAAATAAGACCGCCTGCCACTTATTCTTCGAAGCGGAGTCCAGATGTGAAGATATCTGGTGGAGAATATTGTGCTTCACTAGCTGTTCTCACGTTGCCGACCCAGACGTTCCTTCGTCACACCGTCCCCGTTTAAAGGACCTATGTTGTAGGAAGGGAGGGAATACTTGTGCTAGTAGAGCTTTTCATTTGCCTATTAGACCGCGAAAGCGACCGTATGGTGTATGCTACCTCCACATGGTCTGTGGCTACCTCTTACCATTTATATTTGTTTGGCTTTGACTTTGACTTTGACATTTGACTTTGACTTTGACTTTGACCTTGATCTTGAAATCATGAAAAGAACCTGCCTGCAAACCGTAAGCATTTAGGCTGTGTGCGCTGATAATGAGTTAGAAGTGCTTTTAAATGCCATATTGCGGTTTGAGATGCGGGATTCTATGCAGAATCCGACTCAATACCTCTTTCATTAGTACCATTTTACAACAACCTGGAAAAGAGCCTTCACCGCACCTTGATATAGGTACCTTGTAAAATGCGCTGATACTGACCAATAAACTGAAAAATGCCATAAAATTTGTAATACATGAAATCAGTTATCCGTTCACACAATAACGGTCATTTGTACCTACGACCTTCATGCTAAGCATCGCGACTGCATTGTCGCGACATGACGGCGACAAATTACTATTGTTTACGCGTCACTATGCATAGTAGCACAAAATACGGAGACAACCGGAGGTTAGCTTCATCCAAACGTGCTCGAACGAACTCTGAGCTCTGAACTCTGAGCGCAGAGGGCCTAATGTGAGTTATTATTTTTGACATTCGATCACGTTAACGAAAACGAGAAGTTGTGTGGCAAAATTTTATTTCTTCTCGACGACACGGAGGCCGAGTGGCTTGCACGCCGGACTTTGCGCGGCCGGCGCTAACTCTGAGGTCCCCGGTTCGATTTCCGGTCGGGTCAATGTCGAAAACGAACTTTTCGATATTGTGTCGGGTGTGGGTGGTTGTGGTACCGTCGTTGTTTCTGATTTCCATGAAACGAGTGCTTTAGCTACTTACCTTGAGACCAGAACAATGTATGTGATGTTGTCTCATATTTTATTTCATTTTATTTATTTTATTCTCGTATGTCGCTAGGAGGCGCTGCTTCAATGCCATACTAATTTTCGTTTTCGTAAACGTAATCGAAAGAATAGGGATGGTTAACAAAACTCACACTGGGCACTCATAGACAACCTCACACGGACACGGGATCTCGCAACAGCTGTTCGGACTGTTCCGAGATCCGTGTCCGTGCAAACGGGCGTTTGTGTGCGTTGCTCGAGCGCGGTACGTAGCAGGCTTACCTTCTGGTTCCTCCATATTCTGTACTAGTACTGTCCACTATCAAATTAACGTTTTCCGGCAATCACAGCAATTACTAAATAGGTCACTGACGGTATGGTAATTAGCGTTCTTTGTAACGATCGCAAATGTCAAACAACTATTGGCACGCCTTTTTTTTTAACCGCCTCTGTGGTCTAGTGGCTATAAGACCACGTCCCGGGTTCGATTCCCAGCGGGGGGTACATGTTTGTGTACTCGGTTTGGTTGGTGGTAGGGCTTGTTTGTCCGCCTGGCTAGCTGCCACCATCTTATCTAAATATGTCGCCATAACATCAATGTTTGTAGCATTGTTCTGTTCCGGCAGCTAGAGATAAGATAGCCAGTACCTCACTAGTTGAGGATCCCGGGTGAAGTGAGCTTCCATCACTGGCCTTATCATCACTTAACATCAGGTGAGATCAAGGCACTGTGCTAACCCGTAAATATAAAAAAAAACGTTGAGTTAATTGGATGGGTGACCGTAGACCGTTCCTTATTTTTACTACCCAGATTTCGGCTTTGTTTATAATTAGTGCAATTTATATAATATGTACCGAAATTGTATAAATACTTTTTCATTTTATTTCATTCATTTCGTTAATTTCGTTGTTTTCGTTTGTTTGTTGATTTTAAAACAATTTAAATCGGTTCTTCGACCCAGATAGCACCTGCCTATATATTTAGTTGTAGTTCCTGTTAAACTATCAACTTTAACTCTTTTTACTTTTGAAAACGTCTTACTTGACCGCCATAGGTCAGGCAGTGCCTAGTGTGGGGTCATAGAAAATCTCAGCCTCCTTGAAAATTATGCTTATATGTAGGTAACACTATTTACCACTATATTTTTAAATTTGTAAGTAAGCATTTATCAAATAAATTTATTTATGTTTGTATTATTAATTTAAAATCCGATCTCAATTTTGCATACCTGTAATTTGTTGTCCAAGTTTGCCACAAACTCTCCCAGCTGGTACAGCAGCGGCTCGGCCAGCGGTACGTTCTTCAGCAGCTCTCCGGGCACGTACTCCAGGAGTCTCACGGCATGCTGCTTGCCGCCGATATTCTCCACTGAGTACTGGTGGCCGTAAACGTTGCGGACCGGCTTCGGGCACGTCACCGATCTTGTGGCTGGAACAATTCAGGTCATTGTATATCAGCCAGCTCATTTTCATTCCCGCATTCCCTATGAATGGGGACACTAAACTACGGGCCATGAAGGTTCCAGTGCAGTGCGGTGCTTGTAACGATTGCTGTTGCAGCCGGGACTGAAGGTTTTACGTGCATTCCAAAAAACGGAGGATCTTAAGATGATATATTTTTAGTCACCCATCCGGTGATTGGCTTTTACGAAAGGAAGGAATCCGCGACCACCGAGACACTGGCTATATTCTTATCTCTAACTGTCAGAACACAGAATGCTACTAATATTGATGTAATAACGATATATTCATATTTATAAGCCAGCTATTGGTAGCTAGGCTGATTTCAAACAAAACGTTACACCAACCAAACCGAGTACAATCATGGACCTATGGACCATGGACTTATTATTGGTTGTGGGTTCGATTCGACTAGACTACTGAGTACTGTAGTTATGACATTGTGGAAATTGACACTGGTGCCTGATGTAGATTTTCTTACTTAGATTTTTTATTGTGTGTTTGACATGTTGTGGTAGTGTTTTATATTTTGTGTGTTTAATGTAATGGAAAGTGTCTTGGTATGATAGGGCATTTTCCAATATAGGTATTAACGCTGTAGATAGCTGAGTTTCTTGCCGGTTCTTCTTAGTACAAGGTCTCCCGCCCAGTGTAGAGTTACGAACCGATGGCATATTGACATACATAAGAGCTACTTGAAGCCTGAACTGAATAAACGGTCATGAATTTTGATTCCCACTGGAGCAGTCCTGCAACTGGTTGATTTTTTCTAGTAAAATTTTATCTTGCAATTCTAAATGGTATTTTACTCAGGCTCTGAAATTCAGCCGTAGTCAATGTTTACTCACTCTATGCTGTACTAAGTGCAAACCATGTTAACTTGACAACATAACACTTTTTTTTTAAACAATAACATTCCTACACTCACACCAATTATCTAGCCCAAGAGAAGCTTCGTTATGAAACTCGTTAAATGGTTACTAGACAACGGATAAACATACTTAAAATACTTATTATACATAGAAAACACCCAGACGCGAGACAATTTAGAAAAACAATAATTTCTAAATTGGCTTGACCGGGGATCGAACCCGGGACCTCAGAGATGGCGACACCATGAAAACCGGTGTACAAACCGCTCGACCAAGGAGGTCGTCGTTAATGTGGTCCGACAGTAAAATATAAGATAGTCTTTGTGGCTAAGGTTTATGAGTGCGCTTCCATCCTCACTTTCCATGCAGTGAGATGAAGACTAAGCTAAACTCTCATGTAACTCGTTCATAACTATAAGAATGTCAGTACCAACATGTCTTGACAAGCACTTTCGATTTCTTTAGCTATTGGCGGAATTGTGTTCGGCTGTAGACACAATAATCTATATCCTATAAATTCAAAATTCATTATTGAAAATCATTTATTCAGTTTAGGCTACGAATAGCTCTTATGAACGTCAATAAGCCATCGGTTCGTAAGTGTACTCTGGGCGGGAGACCTTGTACTGATAAAAACCTGCACGAAACTCAGCAAGTGTCATGCCATAGTGTGTATGTATACCATAGCGTCATGTGATCATGTCGTAGTGTGTATACCATTTACAAGGAGGTAACGTTTGTGATAATGTTCGTTTGTTTTCTTGTTTGTCGGGGCTAATCTCTGGTGCTACTGGTTATATTAATATTCTAGATAATATAATACACACAGCCCTGTTAATGAATTGTTTACTTACTTTGGGACGATTCAAAAGTACTCACTATACTTATCAAACAAAATTATTTGAATAAAGAAATATTGACTTTGACTTTGTAAAGTCTAGAAACTATTAGGTACTGCTAATTTGTTCTACGCCTAGCTACGCCTAGATAGCCCAGAGGCACAGTGCTGGGCTTGATAACCATAGGTCACGGGTTCAATTCCCAGGTCGGGCTGTGTGTTTAGGATTTTTCGATTCGTAGACCAGGTTTTTGATCACCAACCCGCCTTTGACAACTGCCAATACACGTAAATTGTAACGATAACTTTATTTTAATGATAAAGGTCTCTGCCCAGCAGTGGGACATAGTATAAACTAATTGGGTTTAAAGAATTTATTTCTCATACGAACATACATAATGAGTTCACTTAAAATGAGAACTTAAAACTATACACATACTTAATATTATTATATTCAAAATAATAAAAAAAATATTTAAAAAAAACTAAAACACACTTACATGGCAAGCTTCTATGCTATCAAATATTAATATTGTATTGTTAACCAAACTACTTACAGTGAACAATTTCAAAAACTAGTTAAAATAAAATAACTTTTTATGGGTCTACTCGCGTTTCCTTTTACAAAATCTATTTATTCTATTCTATTTTCTATTATATTCTATATTTGATTTCTCCGAGCGGAGAGAGTTCGCTGATTGCTGCTGGACTTAGAAAACAGATACACAATTTGTTGTTAACCGACAAAGTGACTTACCCAAAAAGTTCATGATCTCGTTCTGCGCTTCCACCACGCTCTGGTTTTGTGTGTCCATGGAGTTCATGATCTTCAGCACGTACCCGTGGGGGCTGTGGTTGGTGATGAGCGGGTTCTTCACGTTGGGGTCCTCGGTGATCTTGTAGTTCTTGTCGTCGTACCTGTTCGGTAGGGGTAGACAAATTTATTTTATTGTAGGGTAGACTTTTATTCGGAGTTCAAAATTACAAATTTCAAATTCAAAATTATGAATGTCATTCATTATGCTATCGGTTAGTAAGTCTACACAGGGCGAGAGACCTTGTACTGAGAACAATAAGAATTCAGAACGCTTATTTTGGTTTTCATAGGTTGAGCAGGATATTATATATCCTGCTCAACCTATAAACAGGCACGGCATCGAATGGAAGGAGCAGCCGGGTATGAAACACTCCAAATACTTCCTTGGCGAAAACGCCTTAGAACGGAGTAATATGCAGAGGCGGTAGAAGGCAGGCCCGACTAACCATCGGTGCCTTGACAGGGCACTATGCCACAAAACAAATGCTTCACAGAATGCACCTTTCAACAAATAGTTTGTGTAGGGCGTGTGGGGAGGAAACGGAGTCAATGCAGCACCTACTGTGTGACTGCGACTCTCTGGCTAGGAAAAGAATGGGACTCCTGGGGTCGGCCTATCCGAAACCGGAGGACTTCAGGCTCTTCGCTCTTAAAGACGTTGCCAAACTTATGGCCTCTATCTTTACAGAGGAGGAAGAGTGAAAGGATGGGGCTGCACAAAAGATCCCGATGGGTCGAGGTGTTACTGCGAGAGGGAAACCTCGGCAGGCCCCACTAATATAAAATGAGATAAGATATATATATATAAGTAACTTATGTTATGTACTTACTATACATAAGTCAATCAGTAAGTACATGAATAACGTGTGGTGATGCGGTGTGTATTTATTTTGTTGGTTTATTTATTTTTTATTTATTTATAAAATTTGTGAATTATTTAAGAGGAGCTCGATGGCGCAGTGGTATACGCGCACGGACCACGGTTGAACAAGCAACAACAAAAACAACAAAAACATTAAAAAAGCAAATTGCAATACAACTGCTCTAGTTGCAGTTGATAACTAGATAACTAGAGCATTGATAACTGAGCGTTGATAACTAGAGCATTCGCGTTGCAATTGTACAATTGACAACTGGTTGCTTTTTTCCTAATTTCCGGCCTACCCGTCGCCGGATTTTTGATCAAAAGTTTATCATTTCGAGTTCCTCCTTACTTCAGAAGACACGTATACCAGTTGGTAACGGCTGCATGTAGCATTCGTTAATCGTTTATTCGCCCGTTCTTCGTGTGGCGTTTTCTCGGAAGGAAGGCTCGTGCCCCAGCAGTGGGGACATAAAAACGAGCTGGTCTGATTATTTATATATTTGTTATAGGTTTCCTGTAACTACGCGTATCATGTATACAGTACCCGTTCAGTTCCTCCAGCTCGAGGACTGAGATGCCGTACAGCCTCTCCACGAGGAGTTTGACGGTGTCGTGGTCGATGACGGGCTTGATCACCTTCCCCGGTTCTAGTAGTCCTTGGATTGCGTCCGCCATGTTTGTTTGCTTATCTGGAAATGGGAATTTAGTGACTGGTCAGTATTGCAAGTTATAATCTGACTACATAAATTGTATGTTGAAGGATGGTGTGGACGACGATCTCCGTAGCCGAGTGGCTTGCACGCCGGACTTTGGGCGGCGCTAACTCTGAGGTCCCAGGTTCGATTCCCGGTCGGGTCAATATCGAAAACGAACTTTTCGATAATGTGTCGGATCTTGGAGGTTTTGGTACCTTCATTGATTCTGATTTCCATAATACGAGTGCTTTAGCTACTTACTTGGGATCAGGACAATGTATGTGATGTTGTCCAATATATATGAAAAAATAATTTTGTAAAGATCTTTAAGCTAAACTTAAAATCAGGTGAGATAAAGGCCACAGGCTTACCCGCCCGCAAAAAACATTTAAAAAATATAACTTATAACGCAAACAACATGGAAAAATAAAAATAAAACTACAAAAACACAAATGTTGAAGACATTTTTAGAACGGTAGCTCAATTGGGAGATCACCTGACCCGGTATGTCAGAAGGGTGCAGGTTCAAATCCTGCTCGTGGAAATTTTTTAAACATTTGTATTTTTGTAATTTGTTTCGCAACAAAAATTGCGTTAAAAATTGCATAAACAAAACAAAAACATTTTAAAAATAAAACGTTAACTATTGTAGGTATTATTGTTTGTTTTTAAAATATGACTTGTGACTGACATGGGTTTGTGTTTTTCCAACTTATATTCTCTTCTACACTGTGTATTGCTCTGCTCCTATCACATCACTTGTAAAATGTAATTATAATTGAATTAATTATTTTTTATTTTTTTTATATAAAAGCAAATATTAGACAAACGAACAGGTGGGTCACCTGATGACACCCGCAAAACCCAAAGTAATCGCAGATACGTTGCCGGCCTTGCGGAAGGAGTTGGATCTTGAGGAGGGAGTAGGAATTGGGAGGGGTGAGAGATGGGCCTCCAGTACTTTCACTCAGCGGACGAAACACAACAGCAACGAGTGCCATTGTTTCACGCCGATATTCTGTGAGGGGGTGGTATTACGCCCGGGCGAGCCGGCCCATTTCGTGCTGCAACGCAGCGTGGCTCTGCCACTCAGAAAAACTACTATTACTAGTACTTATTACGTAAATATGATCAGTCAGTTTCATTTCTTACCCCTTAACGAAGATTTTGACCTTTATCTCACCTGATGATAAATAACATAAGGCTGAAGATGGAAGTGCACTTCAGTCGCAATCCTCAACCACAGAGGAACTGACCTGATCCCTTAACTGCTGGGACACTGCAAGGCTATTAACATTGTTTTTATTGTGACAGATACAGACGAAGCCGTGGTAGCTAACACCAACCCAACTAAATCGAACCCGGGACCTTAGAACTAAACCGAGACTATGTAAATAAAGTTTCATTTAATTTAATTTCATTTGTAGTTTGTAGAACCTACAGTTTTGTCCAATAATATCTTAATAGCAAAAGTAGGACCATGTCGCTCTACTGTATTAGCTGACAGTTGCCATGGATTAATATCTGAAGTTACTTTGACATGGTACAAAAGTGCTTATATATTTAGACTCGACACTACAATATCAAAAACGCTTATAGTAGTTTAACATCAATTTGGGCGTTCGCGGACGCTGCGGAAGCGTGACAATCGCCAATTATCTTATTGTCACTGTTTACTTTCCTATAAATATGTTTCGGCACTGTAGCGACGCCCGCGGCCGTTTCTCGAAACAATCGTCACATGACGCGCGCGACGTGAGCCGGCTAAGTAACTTGCAAGTTATGTAAAATCACTTTATAATAGATATAGAGAGCTACCGAATTATTCATTACAGTATTATTTTTATTATTTTATTTATTATTTAGAGATTTTTATTATGTATTATCACAACACAGTACAAAAAAAACTTTATTTGTTCAAATATTTGCACACGTATACCTAATACTTTTTAAATCTTACTTACCGTTTAGATATCAATAAAACACGATAATTAATTAATCACTTTCTAAAGTTTGCAATATATAAAATTTCGAAACTAAAAATCAAACAATAAAAAAATATCCCAACATTTTTACATTTTACAACCAAAACACTAAACCAATTTTTCTTTTCTCCACTAAATGCCTTATTATCAGATTGCTACCAAAATAAACGAACAAATACACAGTGCAAACAGTTGGCTCACCGCAGTCAGCACAGGTCAGAACAGGTCCTAGGCACAGAGCGGCTGAGTGGCAACTGATAACCCTCGGACAAGCGTGAGGAGCGATAGTCGAGATGCGGGGCGATTGCGTGTCACAAATTGGAGATGTGGAGATCGCTCGCTATCACCTTAACTTGTTTTTTGACAAAAGCCGGTGACGTCATGTGCTTCAATGTCAAAGTCAAATAATTAACTCATTGAGAACTTCGCACCTCATTGACGTCAAAGCGATAAAAAATCCTAATTAAAAGACAGAGATAAAGACAAAGACTTTAATAATAATAAATTAAAATTCAGTTTAAACTAAGCTACTGAATCTACCACCAGTTTGAATTTTAGGAGAGCCCTCGACCGAGAAGAGCTGGCAATAAGACTCAGGAGGCTGTTTTTGTCTCCATCTTTTCAAGCAATTCTCTTTGACAAAGACAAAAATAAATAATAATAAAAAATTAATTAATATTTTTTTTAATTGCAATAAATCACTTTGACTTTGTCTTTGACTTTGACAGGTGACGCATAGAGATCGCTCGCTAAACTCGCTATGTCCTTCACTTCACCATTATCTTTAACAAAAGTAGTTGATATGAAAAGTCCTAAATTAAACAGTGCACGGTACGTACAATTGTGTTTGTGACAATTCATATTACGTTCCAGCAAATACGAGCAAGAGCTGAGGCTACGTATTTTACCCATTCAATATTAAAGCTTTTTATGCGCCTCTGTGGTGTAGGGGTTAAGACCAACGGTTTAGACCTAGAGGTTCGATTCCCAACGGAATTGTTGGTAGGACCTGTCTGTCCGCCTGGCTAGCTACCACCATCTTATCTAAATATGTCGCCATAACATCAATGTTTGTAGCATTGTTGTGTTCCGGCAGCTAGAGATAGTAGTTGAGGATCCCGGGCGAAGTGCGCGTATCAGATCAGGTGAGATGAAAGCACTGTGCTGATACATTTGAGAGTTATATTTGCCTAAAAGCGGAGGGTTTTTTTATTATTTTTTCTAATGTAGCTCTTTTTTACCGTTTCACTTAATTTTTGATGGACGTTTAAGAAACTGTAGATTTAAATAGTAACAAATTATGATGAATTACTTACATTAGAATTCTATTGTATTTTCAAGACACTGTAGAGGGCAGGATTGCACGACCGCACCGTGGGCCGTAGTTTACAGAGCTGTGTTAATTATTCTAATTTAAAATATTATAGACAGTTTATACATAAAACAAAGAATACTTACATACTTATAGTTTAGGTACTTAAGCCTACACTTCCCTTGTTTTGTAAACACAATTAAATAAACTTATGGTAGAGTCTATCTCTATCAGCCGACACGTAATGGCAGCGAGCGTTGTGAGGCATTTCTATACAAGCGTCCGTCGCAGCAGCGATCGTCGACCGTTGGGAGTACGAACGACACACTCCTATTACCGCTTCACTGTCTCACATATCACATCGCGCACAAAGAAATTTGGTGACTCGTTTCTTTGTCGCACCTCCAAAAGATGGAATAGTCTACCAGCACATGTTTTCCCTCTTTCCTATGATATGGGGTCCTTCAAACGAGGCGTGAAGAAGCACCTTGTGGGCCGGCAGAGTGAAGTTGACTGATGCTGCGTTGTTTTCACGCTGCACCAGTTGTCTTCGCGTCTGGACTCCATTTCCACTTAACATCAGGTGGTGTGGAGTCATTTGCCGTGCTAAGTATAAAAAAAAAAAATTACTATCACGACGTAAACATGTTGTATTCGCTTCTTGGAGAAAGATGGAGAAATTGATGGTACTTGAGAACTAATTGAGAGTTGGTAATTGAGAGTTTTATTTATTGATCACGTTACGTTGCAGAATTAAATTAAATTGAAGCGCATATTTTTTGGTTTTTGTTATCGCATGACGAATGAACTCGCGCTTAGCTATAATTCTACAAGGGGAAAAGTTTGTGCGATGCGTGTTGATTATCACACCTTCTGCTAAGTGGTACACCCGGAATCCCTAACTACTGAGGAGCTGGCTATCTTATTATAAGAGTCGAAACAGGAAAGTGCTACACTAACACTATTGTCGTATGGGGATATACCTATGCCTTTTTCCTAACACCTGTATAGGCTGCTGGCCCTGGCATATGGTGCCTCTGGTGAGTTCAAGGATTCAGAGAGTAGCAGGAAACAAACTTTCATAACTTAAACATATTATTTTTTATGTAAAGGAAATAGTCTCTAAGCTGTCCCAAAGGCCTCCATCATTGAAATCAAGTCATCGCTACAATAGATGGGTAATGGCTTTTTCACCACGCTTTCCAATTCGGGTTGGTGATCACAAACCCGGGCTATGTGTCGGAAAATCCGAAACACACTTTGCCCGACCTGGGAATTGAACCCGCGACCTTCGGGTATCGGACCGAGCGCTTTGCCACTCGACCACCGAGGCGTCCAATAGGCGTTTTATATGAAAAAGTACAAAAATACATTGATAACACGGTGCGATGCACCTCCCTCGGTCGTCCTCGGCTGTCGTGCGCGGACGCAGCTCGTGATGGATCGATTGACAGATCGCTGTGGGTCAATGACACATGTAGGACGTTGTTGTGAAAGCTTTGGGATTTTCCACAGATTTTGATGACAAATATATACATATCAGTTTGTTATGATACTGAAAGAAAATTTTAAGATTGTGTGTCAACAACTTGTATTGAAAGCCGCAAGTCCAATGAGTTGTGGCTGGGCGAGGTCTACTACAACGCGATGTCGTTTTCGGCCGACCTAGATGACCTTTGAAGGATTGGTCCCAGAAAGTTACAGACGGAGGATGTTGGAAATGGGGAATGGAGGCCTTTGTCCTGCAGTGGATTATTACGAGTATTATGCCAATGGGTGGTAGATTGATTGTCAGTAATTGCGTAGTACTATATAGTTATATTGAGGAGCTCGATGGCGCAGTGGTTAACGCAACCGGCCTGCGATTTCGCAAAGGCCCATTCATCGGAAAGGTGGTCAAAATTATATCATCTAAATCTCCTCAGTGCTTCGGAAGGCTCGTTAAGCCGTTGGTCCCTGCTGCATTAGCAGTCGTTAACTACCACCACGCACTGGGCTCTTGATGGTTTAAGGCCGGTTTTTCCTATTATCCATATGGGAGGGCTCGTGCCCCACCAGTGCGGACAGAAAATGAGTCGGTGATGTGGTGATATAGTTGTTAACTTGATTCTTACCTCAGGCTATTTGATAAATTGTTAATAAAAGATAGAGAAGAGCGAGATCTAAAACATGATTTTGTACTTTAATAGGAAGCTATGCAACAACCTTACATTATTACGCAAAATCCAACCCGCATCTGCGGGCCTGCTGCGTGGTGGTTTACGGCCCGTTCTCCCTGTGGCGTTGCCATCCATAGGGAAGGCTCGTGCCCCAGCAGTGGGGACATGAAATTGAGCTGATGATGATGATAATTTATGCAAAAATATAAAACATCTACCTACCTCATTGTTTATTGAATGCAACATAACGAATACCCCACATTTTTGACTACACACGTTAACCTACACTCAGAACAAAGTCACGCTTATCGCGGAACAAATATCTTGATAAGATTAAAAGATGTTTTCCAAAAGTTATTTAAGATTTAGAAAATGGTTCACCGCCACTGATTGCAAGTTCGTTGACTGACAAACAACTCCTCTGTTTAGTGCAAATAAAAATATTATAGGCACATGACATGAACTTATATTATCAAATTAATTGCAACTGTACTCGGTGCTTCTCCGTGCATCGGAAGGCACGTAAAGTATTTTGGTACTGGCTACATTAACCCCCGCCCCGCTCTGGGCTCGCGTGGTGGTTTATGGCCCGTTCTCTACATCCATCCATAGACTTGTTTTAGCTATGGCATTAATATGAGAAGCAAGTGTTCCGACAGTTAAAGATATAGCCAGTTCAGCCAGAGAATTCTGAGTGAAATGTTTTTATCTTTGGCCTTTTTTATCATCAAATGAGATGAAGGCCAAAGGCTTCCCCGTATTAGAATGATAATAATAAATCTATTCTGATACAACGCACATGCAACACATAAAAATATAGCAAAACTTTTAAATGTCAACATTGCTCGTAGTAACTTTTCAGGCGCAAATATGTAGTTATGATTTCGTATGGCATTAGTGACATTCATGAGCTATATAATATATTTGTAGCCTAAATTTTGACTTAGATTTTTGTTTTTCTTTTTAATTGCATAATTTCAGTTGATTTTAGAGAAGCTTGTATTGAATACTGTATTTAAACCGTGTATATTGAACAATTTACAATGTGAACGATTACTCGTCCATTCTAATGCTATATCTATGTAAACTCTACATAGACATTACATCTATTGTAGAGAACTATCTAATAGTAGATTATTAACCAAGGGGATAAAGCAGTGTCTTCTGCCGCGGGTGACGATTTAAATCGCGAGCGTAACGAAGGACTCGAGGTTTACTCCCGAGCGTAGCGAGGGTGTTAAAAACTTAAATCACGAGCGAAGCGAGGGATTTAAGACGAGTCCTGAGTGTAGCGAGGATTTAAGTTCACCCAAGACTAGACACCTTTATCACCGAGGAAAATACTCTACTTTTCGTACCATTTGCGAAAAAAATAATACAATAATAATATGAGATAAGCCTTTATTAAATATAATGACAATTAAAAGTAAAAGTTAACATTCGAAACATTGGTCCAATTATTGATAGAGAGTTACATTTTTGTTTGGTACATTTATTGTTGATGAGTTGATTTGAGTATTTATATACAATCTCAATGGTGTAAACACAGATGTAGGTCAGTATACATTTCGGTAAGTATTCCAAATTTAAATCACATTCTCCCCCTAGAGGATGAATGAAATTCAGTACAATTTTCTTTCCCTGTTTTTAACAGATTAAAAATGTATTTTTGTTTAATTGTCATTATATTTAATAAAGGCTTATCTAATATTATTATTGTGTTAATTTTTTCGCAAATGGTACGAAAACGAAAGAAAGCTCATTGATTTAAAAAAAAACATTAAATTCTACATTTTTTCCCCCTAGAGAATGAATGAAATTCAGTACAATTTTCTTTCCCTGTTTTTAACAGATTAAAAATGACTATTGTTATGTTCGCTTTTTGTGGCATAGAATGTCACTTTTTTGAGCAAGTGGTACGAAAAGGTTTTTAAAAGTTGATGATGTTTGATAAGTTTAAGGAAACAATGCGATTTCTTTCGCATGATAATTTTGATGTTGTAAATACCTATACGTACCTACCTAAGTGCACGTAAGTTCTCAAAATTACACATTTTACGGTTACACTCATAGATACTCTTACATTAGGTACCTCCCTACCTACTAGGTATTTACTATATATTTTATTCTGACATTTCGAAGCCATTGTAGGTAGATAGGAGTAGATAGGTACGTAGGTACGAAAAGGTAATTGAAATTTTGAACAAACAAAATGATTTATTTCAATATGACGGAATAGGAATGGAAGTACCTAGATATCTAAGATAAAATAACTGAGATCGCAAGATTTGTTTTAAAGCTAATACCTACATACATTTATCTCATTTGATTGATCTATTGTTTGTTTTGTAACTCCGTATCTTGAGGTATTTTCATTAAAATAATTATCACTTAAAAGTTATTTTCACTGCCATCTGTTACTGTTTCTAAAAACTACTACACAATGACATATTTGCTACTCTTCGCTTGATGGCGTTGTACTTATAAACACATGTTATCTTTTCACCACTAGATGGCGCTAGTTGTTATAAATGCGATTTTAAGTTGCGTAATGTTGTTGCACGGTTGTTGGTAACCATTCGATTTAAAAAAAATGTTAATTGGAAATAAATTCTAACATAATTTGACTAGAATAGAATAGAATAGATAGAAACACATTATTTTAACTAATACATCACACACACATAACAAAAATAAAATAAAAAATCTATTAAAAATAACAATGATAATAAATAAAAAAATTTTTAGTTAAACGGTTTAATTGAAAATTAAATAGCATTTTTTATTATAATATTTACGCGTTGCAATTGTACAATTAACAACTGGTTACTTTTTTGTTGGTTGTTGCCTGCCGGTCGGTGCGCTATCAAACTAAGCAAAGTCAAGCAAAATCAAATTTTGCTAAAGTGAACCGTCTTCTAAACAAATCTCAGTAAATAATAGAAACCCCTAGCCCCTTTTCAAACCAAGATATTATTAACAAAAGTGTACTTAATTCAATAAAGTACAAATACAAATTAATCGCCAATTCAAAATGTACAAAGCCAATACTGATTAACAAGCGTGCCGCGTGTGTTTAAACACTTCATAGTGTGAAAATCCCTAGCAGAGCCAATCAGCGCCGGTGGTTAATTTAAAAACGCATAGTCGCTGTCACCATCACGCCTGGCTCCCGGCTCCGGCACAAGGTAAGGGGACCTCAGAAAGTAAGCTTCGTATTTACCGCGCTCGAGCAACGCACACATACACCCTTGTTTATGTCTTACGGATAAGCTCATTGCCTTCATCTCACCAGATGTTTAGAGATGATAAGGCCAATGGAAGCGCACTTCAACCGGAATCCTCAACTACTGAGGCACTGGCTATCTTATCTCTAGCTGCCGGAACACAACAATGTTACAAACTTGTATTCTTGTTTGTTATTCGCTAAGCGGAGCCTATTTCACCTGGCTCCGACTTTATGGAATGTGACTGTAACTATGACTGACAGCCTACAGCTCCTAGGTGTAGAGCTCTCGTCCAACCTCAACTTCGGGCAGTACATCGAGTCCAAAGCAAAGACTGCAGCAAAAAAGCTTGGGGTTCTCTCTAAGGTCAGGCGGTACTTCACGCCAGAACAGCTGCTCCAACTATATCAAGCACAAGTTCGATCATGTATGGAATACTGCTGCCACCTTTGGGATGGATCAGCCAAATACCATCTGGCTGCTTTGGACTCCATTGAAAAACCCTGACCCTGCCCTGATAGACGCCAAGCTGCAAAGTCTAGAACATCGGCGTAGGGTGGCTCGTCTGTCGGTCTTCTACAGGATTCATTTTGGGGAGTGCACGAAGGAGTTGCATGACCTGGCCTGGCCTGCCTGGCCTGCGAGTGTGTTCCCTAAAAGGTATAATCTGGACCTATTCAAAGCCAGAGTGAATAGGCTATTTCTAGGCAGGTATGTTCCATCCTCGACCGCACCGTCACTTAACATCAGGTGAGAGGTGTGGTCAAATGCCTGCCTAAAAACAATAAAAAAACAAACATTGATGTTATGGGGACATATTTAGATAAGACGGTGGTAGCTAGCCAGGTGGACTAACAAGACCAACCACCAACCAAACTGAGTACACAAACATGTACCCCCTGGGAAACGGACCCGGGACCTCTGTGTATGAGACCGGTGTTCTTAACGACTAGACGACAGTGTTAGACCTTCTCACGGTAAGGAATCTCGCGACTGCTTCGAGAGTCGCTTCACGAGTCCGAGCGCTGCTTTTGCGAAATTCCACGTCCGTAGAGGTTGTCTATACACACATGTGCGTTGCTAGAGCGCGTCTATATGAAGCATACCTTTTGCAGTCCCACTATCTTGTGGCCCCGGGCTTAGCCACTCTCCCCTCTGTTCCAATTAGATTGATATTGAGGTATCATTATGGAGCCGCGTGCCGAATATTAGATAACTACAAAGGGTTGGGAAATCGCACTTCGGGCTAAGGAATTAACTGGCAGAAATGAGCGAGGTATTGTTAAAAGTTGACAGGAACATTGAGGAAATTAAAAATATTTAAGTGTTTCCTTGTTTAAAAATCTCTCCATGTAAGTAACATGTCGCATGTCTCAAAAGCAACTAGATGTGGCTTTTTTTTTTGTGTACCTATTCATATATTTATAAATAGTGTTATATCTACGTTTTTTTTTTAAATTTATGTAGTTTTTTGTGTACACAAAATGTTTTTGGCCTACTGCACACTTTGTTGTGTAACTGTAAGTGTAATGGGCAAATCAAATTTAAATAAATAAAAAATAAATAAAAATCGTTCAATTATTCATCTTACATGATAATGCCGAGATTTAAGCTTAACTCCACATGCTCAATGAATGAGTTTACTGGTTATCTTATCCCTAACTGTCGGAATACAACAATACCTGACTGAAATTGTTGTAACAGCGATGGTTGAATACAGAGGCGGTTTTTTTAAGAATAGTAGAGATTAGAAAATTTTATTTATAAATAGAATAAGCCTAAAACATATGGGTGACAAAAAGTACTTCTAGAGTTGTGGTAACAGTGTTCGACACAGTTATTGTCACCAAAAAAAAAGTATATTTTATTATAATTTTATTCTAATTCTAGGAAGCATGTGGTCTGAATTCAATTACGCTTGGGTAATGATTAAAGGGGAATAGCGTCGATTACTGATTCCTGATGGCGAACGCCGATGCCACTATTGGCCACTATTCGATGGAGAAAAAGAAATAAGCCTCATGGGTTTCTTGCCAGCTCTTCTCGGTAGAGGGCTCTCCCAAATTCCGAACTGGTGGTAGGTTCAGTAGCTTAGTCTAAACGAATTTTTGAGTTTCATGATTTATAGTTTTGACGTTAATTAGTGCCTGTTGAATGTTGAATTTTTTTTTTTAACTTTGACTTTTTTACTATGACTATATCAACATGTACACAAGCATGCACATCAACGTAGGTTGATGAAAAACTGTCAAATTTCTTCAACAGACTTTGAACTTCATACATAAGGCATATTGTTATTTAAATTTTTCATATTTAATATTTACTTCAATTCCCTTTTTATCATAATTATGGAGATACTGTTTTTTTTTTTTTTTTGTAATTCCTATTCACGTAATTGCGTGCAGTCTTCACCTATAATTGTGTTGACATTAAGCTAAAATCTATTTTTGAAATGTTTTGTTTACGATATCAATGATGTTAAATATGTTGGTGATCATTTAAATAAATAAATAAATATGGTCGAAAATGTATTGAAGAAATTTGACAGTTTTGGATAGGTTGATGTGCAGGCGTGTGTGCGTAGAAGCCAATCCCGAATAAGATTTGTTTGGATGGAGAATGTATTGCCAGAGTCCCTGCGTTTCTGTGAAAGACATGTGTCACATCAATGCGTGTGCAATCAATTTATTAAATGTTTAAATATTTATCTTTTTCATTTTTGTCTTGCAATTAAAACGAATTGTAATATTTTATATTATTTATTGTTTTTGAATTAATTTTGGTTTTTTTTAAATTGAATTTCCTGCGTAGGAACAAGACCCAGTTAAATAACAGGGTATTACCTATTAGCTGATCTTTAAGAGGCTATTTTTATAATTATTCTTTAAAAGACAATCATAAACAAATATAACACACTCAATGAGGTTTTGTAAATTGAAACGATGCTATTTTAACTGCTTCTTCTTCTTATCTTCTTATCTTATCTTACCTTGCTGCTCTCTTTCTTAAAACAACTGGGATTAACAGCTTGAAACGTAGGTACGAAACATTGTGAAAGTGGATTGACTTAAAAAATCTTTAAATACAATTATTAGAGTTCATGTGTGTGTTAATTACAGTCTGTAGTGATCTACTTGAATAAGTTAATGAAAATTTGATTTATCACCATCATCTCTGCCTCCCCCAAGGACCTCCACAACGACCGGTTTTGTGCTGTTCGCATCCAGCTGCTTGCTACCCGCGACTTTCACTAGATCGTCAGTCCACCTTGGTTTGCAATTAAAAAAAATATTTTTTGATACGTTTCAAATGCGAATAGTTATTCTAAAAAGTGTTACTTTTCAAGTACACATCGTATGTACCTACTTAAGAAAACATCCTTAACCTTTTATGCATAATAACTCCATCAAGTAATCATGTAACCCTCAAACATTCCTCCATAAGAAACACTCGACGTCTGCATTCGGTCCAAAGTGCCCATCGAGCGGGCACGCGTCTCGGCCGCAAAAAAGGGTTAACTCCAAATGGACGGACGACGGGTGAAAAATGCCCTGACACTGTGCAAGAATTGGCAGAATGTCTGCTTCTAACCCTGTAGTTCTTAGTTTTTTTATTAGAAGGAGGCAAACGAGCAGGCGGGTCACCTGATGGGAAGCAATCACCGCCGCCCATGGACGCCCGCTAAACCAGAGCTATCGCAGATGCGTTGCTGGAAATGGAGTTGTGACTTCTTTTGGCATCTCTGGCGAAGGTTTTTTGAGAAACACAGCTATATGTGGAGAACACTGTCACTATTAATCACCAGAGCAGTTAGTAGTAGGTCACTAATTTGAAAAAGATTTGAAAAAAGACATAGTGTTGAAAATATTGCATGAGCTGGTTTAGTGACTTCGGATATGTCCCTCTGAATTCAGTTTAACCAAGTCTCGCTCCGAGTCGCCCTCTATCAAACTCAGTCGCAGCGCAAAAAGTCGGACAAAACGACCGCCACCGGACGGTTTTTGTTGGTCAGCGAGACCGTTAGAGACAGGGTTGTGTGGATAAGGCTCTGTACAGGTTTTTCAGTACTGGGTAGTCTCCGGCAGGAAAAAAAGCAACCGGTTGCTAATTGCACAATGGCAACGCGACTGCTACTAGTTGCAGTTGCTACAATCGTTCGGTTTATTCTATAGCGCAGTCTGCGCAGTCATGCACTTTTTGTTCGTCAACCGTTCGCTCGTGGCGCTATCGCAGCGTTCTACGTTCCGTAATACGAAATAATATGTGTTTTGTACTGTACTGTACTGTCACTTAAAGATCGGTAATAAACCTGCGGAGCTCTAAATATATAAAATTGACGTTATTTAAGACCTACTGCCAATCGTTAGAGTTCTTACCATCTTTATTACTTGTGAGTATCCTATATTTCGGCACAGTTGCATGCTCCATGATCGAAGTACGGGGGGTATGGGCGTCTAAAAAAGAGGGTACATCGTGTCGACTGCTCATAAAATAGCTACCCGCAATAACTTCCGTGATCATGACGCATGTAGCTGTGCCGAAACGTCGGATACTCACAAATAATAAACACGGTAAGTCATTACTCTAATGCAAATGGCCGTGATAGTTTAAAAATGGTTCTACTGCCAATCGTTTTACACGTGTAACCCCTGGACAAAATATACACAAAAAGCCTACAAGAGTGCTGTCGAAGCTGCCTCGCTACTGCAGTGCTTCGGGAATGTTTGCGTCCTCGATGCAGCGGATGCGGGGCACGGCACTCTGAACACCGTGGCTCTGAAAGAGAAAATACTTGGATACAGGAGGGTGATTCTTAGATACAGGAGGGTGATTCTTGGATACAGGAGGGTGATTCTTAGATACAGGAGGGTGATTCTTGGATACAGGAGGGTGATTCTTAGATACAGGAGGGTGATTCTTAGATACAGGAGAATGATTCTTGAATCTTTTTTTATTTCTTGTAAGCACTTGGTTTTCATCTCAACTGATGTAAAGTGCTGATGAGGCCGAAGTTGGGAGCGCACAAACATTGAAGGTGACAACTATGTCACACTAAACACTAATTTAGTTAAGATGGTGGCAGCTAGCCAGACGGGTAAACAAGCCCTACCACCGACCAAACCGAGTACACAAACATGTACCCCCCGTTGGGAATCGAACCCGGGACCTCTGGATCTAAACCGGTGGTCTTAACTAATAGACCACAAAGGCGATTAAGATCTCACCAATTAGCCTTTTGACCGCAACAGTCGGCTATAATCGACAAAGCGTGCCTCGTACGTAGTTTGCAAAAACACACAAAGTTAAGATTTTTAGAGTCCCCATTCGTGTTGCAAGTTTTTACTAGCGTGAGCTTGGTTTACCATCCGTATTCATTAGATTTTTTTTTTTTTTTACGAAATTGAAAACGAAAATTAATATTGCAGTGCCTCCAGACGACATGCGAGAACAACTCCGTTAAACACGACTTTAAAGTTTATAACGACACCACCCACCAACCGTCAGGTCAGGTCATAAAGTAGGTGTCAGACATCTGCGTCAGGACGCGCCGAAGCGCATTCTTCATAGAACAGTTAAAATTTTGCTATACAAATTCTCGTTTTCGTTAACGTGATCCAACGGCGAACGGAACTCGTCGCATTTATGCTGCGGCGTACAAAAGGTAAGTGACATAAAAAACATAAAAAATGTTACTAGTGACTTCGAATGAGAAAAAGGAGCACTCGCATTTTATATTTTACCGTGAGACTTAATCACTGGTTCAATAACGCCCTCCAGAAGTCTAGAAAGTTACTAGACAACATAAAAGAAAAAGTTAATTGAATTGTTGTTCTGCTATTTCAAACTAGAAGAACTTTAAAGTAGAATTTTAAATCACCGCTTCACTTGAATACTACTTGTGTTTAAATGTTGTCTCCTAACTTATATCTTGTATTGTCTTATAATACAGAACTGGAGACAGAAATAGCCCATGTCGAATTTGTCGCGACTTCTTCTCGGCATAAGGCTTAAATTAGTCGTTCAAAAGTCGTATTTTTGGCGGAAAAGCAAAGGGCAGTTATAATTTTATTTTCAAATAATAATAGTAATTTTAGTATAGGCATGGCTATAGGTAACAACACTCGCGGTGTTGGCAGTTAAAACAAATCTGCACTATGCCACTTTAAAACTTTCTACTTTTTAAATGAAACACATTAATGAAACAATTTGTTTTAAGTGATTATGGAGGCAATATGTTTTAAGGGATTTGCTTATTTACTTCTTGCGTGTTCCTTCAACCAAGACCTTGGTAACCTTGGTGACCTTTAAACAAGAGGACAATAGTATACCACAGGACAGGAGATGCAATTTCGCTTTGACGGTACCGAGCTGTTCCGAGACCCGTGTCCGTGAGAAGTCCACATGTGTGTTGTGGGTCTCCTTGTTATGTCCAAGTGCTAACGTTCAGAGAACACGTCAGCAGGCAAAGAGTTTGCATTCCTAAACAATCGCGTATCCACAAGCAGCCATCGCGTTGCGGTCAGCGTTCTTTGACAGCCGCCGACAGACGTCAGCACCAATATTTGGGCGAATTAGGGCGCCGGCGACGGCAGGCCGGCTTTTAGCTGAGCCGGCAACGCGAGCAAGCGCTCCTCATACCACACTAATGCTTAGCGAGTGCTTATGGTACAGAACCGATCGTTTTCGAAGACAGATTATTTAGTTCGATTTGAATCAGCGCAATTTTTGTTTTTTATGTTACCGGGCAAAAGGGCGTAGTACGTTCTGCCTGATAGAAATTCCATGATGGACACTTGCAACACCAAGGCGACACGCGCGTTGGATGACCATAGGCTACCACGAGCTCTGAAAGCAGTATTATTGCAGTTATGAAAGAGAGACGCGTGTAGCGCATACATATTGTAGTCTTTAGATGCACGTGTGCGACGCCTCGGTGGCCGAGTGGCAGAGGTCTCGGCTCGATACCCGAAGGTCCCGGGTTCAATTCACAGGTCGGGCAAAATGTATTTCGAATTTTTCGATGCATAGCCCGGGGTTTTTGATCACCAACCCGCATATGTCAACAACCCCCATCAATTGTAGCGATGATTCAATAATAATAGCTTGATTTCAATGATGGAGGTCTTTGCCCAGCAGTGGGCTAGTGATAGGCTGTTTACTACTACATGCACGTGTACAAGTGTAGTGTATATATACACGCGTCTCGTTTTCACAAGGTATAGGGGCTCATGGTATAAGGCCCAAGGGCTTGGATACTGCTAATTTAAAACATCTACAATCACATCTCCACATCTCCCTGTGTGGTGGCTGGGATAAAGAATTGCACCACCCCATCTCTTCCCGTGGGTGTCGTAACAGCCGACTAAGGGACCATTCCAGAGGATGGGCAGCAGCATCTCTCTGTGGTTACCCTCAACCTACTGCGATCGCCAAGCCGCCTGCCAAGCGTGGCGATTACGGCAAATACCCGCCATGATAATTCTTGGGGGAGGCCTTTGTTTGAGATGATGATGATGATGATGACAATCTCATCTCAGTGATCAGGGGAATGTACTAATTACGCCACTGCGACCCTTTACTGAACGCGTGAAGTTTTAGTTTTTTCATTTATTTGTTCCTCGTATCACTCGATCTATGATTTACTTATACTATTCAAAGCGGAATGCAGCAATGATAAACAATGCTGCTTGCTGTAGCGGTATTAGAAACCAATGAAAACACGTTACAATACAATAAAGGAGTATTTATATAATCTCCTCTATGGTCCAGTGGTTAAGACCACCGGTTTAGACCCAGAGAGCCCGGGTTCGATTCCCAACGGGGCGTACATGTTTGTGTACTCAGTTCGGTTGGTGGTAGGGCTTGTTTGTCCGCCTGGCTAGCTACCACCGTCTTATAGTCAGTAGTTGAGGATTCCGGGTGAAGTACGCATCCACCTTCGGCCTTATCATCACTTCATATCAGTTGAGTTGAAGGCCAAATGCTTACCCGTAAGTTATATGAAATAGACGACCTTCATTCTACGAGATAGACAAGATGGATAATGATTACCTATAGGTACCTTATGGTAGGCGCTCAGCAACCATAAAATAAGATTTTTAAAGCACACACCACACAAACTACTGAGGAACGGGCTTTCTTATCTGTAGCTGTCGGAACACAACATTTTTTTTTATAGATAGCTCGGCAAATGACTCCATCCTTCTTCATCTTTTAACCGCCTCTGTGGTCTAGTGGCTAAGACCACCGGTTCAGACCACCGGTACATGTTTGTGTACTCGGTTTGGTTGGTGGTAGGGCTTGTTTGTCCGCCTGGCTAGCTACCACCATCTTATCTAAATATGTCGCCATAACATCAATGTTTGTAACATTGTTGTGTTCCGGCAGCTAGAGATAAGATAGCCAGTACCTCACTAGTTGAGGATCCCGGCTGAAGTGCGCTTCCATCATTGCCCTTATCATCACTTAACATCAGGTGAGATCAAGGCACTGTGCTTACCCGTAAATATATAAAAAAAATATAAAAAATCCACCCGATGTTAAATAGAATTGGAGTAAATAAGTGGAGGAAATAAATAAATACAGTACCTACCTAAACTGATGTTCCTATACCACCACGGATGTGACGTCGAGGTCACTAACGGCGAGTTTACTAAAAATTGGTGATTTCGACTATTGACTAGTTATTGCTCGTGACTGTATGTAACCACAAATAAAAGTGTTTCATGACGTCTTGGCGGGAAGGTGAAGAGTCATGACTGCGGTTTTGTTTTATTTTATTAACCGTTAAGTGTTCGTGAGTGTGCATGAGTGTTGGGAAATAAAACAAAACAGTGCAACGTCACTTGTCAAATTCTCTCAGTCTTCGTCAAGTTCTCTCTTAGTAAAGCCCCACATCTTTACTGAGTTACTCGAGGGGTTAGGGGGTATTTCATTCCTCACTTCTCGTTTCTGTTATCATTCATTATCATCATACAGGAAGGGAATATTGTTTATTTATGTTTTACTTGTAAGAAAAGTTACTTTGACACTGGCTAAATGTGCTAATCGCACGAAGCCATCAACTAAAGAAAAAAAATGAGTTAAATTTCAACACGTAGCGTTCACGTAAACTGTTATATTGTCATAAACCTACCAAAAAGTCCGTGAAATAAGGTTGTATTTCCTCACAGTGGCATTCTCATTTGCCGCTCGCAGTCGCTACATGTGGCCACTCAGCCAATGGGGGCGCTGGGGGCTGGCGCCCATTGGCCCGCTACTGTTGCCGCTTGGGGGCGGGGGCACTTCATTAGATACTGTTGCATTGGCGGGAAAGAGACCCCGCCTTCAGAGCTGAGATTCAGCGTGAAATGTCACGTCTATAAGCGTCGTTATGGAAAGAGGTCGGAGCTCTGATGGTCTTTAGTTGCTTTAAAAAAATCTATTGAAGAAAATAACGTTTCAAATGTATATTTTTCTTCCTTTTCTTAGTCTAAAACCGATAGAAGGATTCTTCCATGACTAGTCCTATTATATCCTCAGAACAATAACTATTATTCTAAGATTATTTCCTAATTTTTTTTTTTATTTAAGCAAACAAACGTCAACATATTTGCCGATTAGCTGTCACATTAAATTTCTTGATTTCACCAAGTAAAACTACTTACGTAGGTTACTAGTTTCATTCTATGTAAGTCCCTTTTCATTCCTCATTCACTCTTACACAGAACTCATAAATCGTGAAAATAGTAGGTAGACGCTATTTAAAAAAAAAGTTTCGAGTCTCCAAACTTATAGTAAAACTTGAACTCAAAAAGCGCTGTCTGGTTACGACCATCTTCTCAAAGTAGGTAGGTACTTATGTCTTCCTGCAACCGGTATTATTAACCGAACCTGTGGTCTAGTGGATAAGACCACCGGTATAGACCCAGAGGTTTGTGTAGGTACTCGTTTTGGTTGGTAGTAGGGCTTGTTTGTCCGCCTGGCTAGCTACCACCATCTTATTTAAATAACGTCGCCATAACATCAATGTTTGTAGCATTGATGTGTTCCGGCAGCTAGAGATAAGATAGCCAGTGCCTCACTAGTTAAGGATCCCGGGTGAAGTGCGCTTCCATCATTGGCCTTATCATCACTTAACATCAGGTGAGATCAAGGTGCTTACCCGTTAATATAAAAAAAAAGATATACATACTAGGATGATCCCAACATTAGATTATTGTTTGTACTGAATTTGTATGAAATAAGCATTTTTTTATGTAAAATGTTTTTGTTTTGTTAATATAATTTTAACGCAATTTTTGTTGCGAAACAAATTACAAAAACACAAATGTTGAAAAAATTTCCACGAGCAGAATTTGAACCTGCACTGCACTGTTAGAACAGTGCAGTGCAGGTGCAGGTGCAGAACCAGCCCGCCGAAATTATTCAACACTATTTTTTTAAGGGTGCAGGTTCAAATCCTGCTAGTGAAATTTTTTTCAACATTTGTGTTTTTGTAATTTTTTTATGTCTAACATTGTTACTGAGATGATATGATGAATGATGATAGAGATGCGATAGTCAGTTTCTCAGTGGTTGAGAAATCCGGTTAAAGTTCTTTTCGCCTTCAGCTTGAACCTCACTTAGGTCCTACTGTCAGGTGAGACAAAGTGCATGTACTGTTGAGGAATAAAGAAAAGACCGCACGATGAAACTACTACAAAATCATAAATGTTGAAAAAAAATTTTCCACGAGCAGGATTTGAACCTGCACCCTTCTGACATACCGGGTCAGGTGCTCTTCCCATTGAGCTATCGTGGTTCTAACCAGCCCGCAGAAATTATTCAACACTATTTACTTTTTACTTTGAAAGCCAAAGGCACCCATTCAATGTCAACAACTACCGTCATTAACACCCGATCATAATATTTTTACAAATACTAAAGATCAGTTAAGAAGTAGGTAGGCAAGCTATTTATAAAATGTTTTTGTTTTTGTTTATATAATTTTAACGCAAATTTTGTTGCGAAACAAATTACAAAAACACAAATGTTGAAAAAATTTACTACTTAGGTACTTGACCTTTCGGCTTTGATCTACAGCTTTGGCATTACAAAGATAATAAATTCAAAAATTCAAAATTCAAAATTCAAAATAATTTATTCAGTTTAGGCTACAAGTAGCTCTTGTGAATGTCACTATGCCATCGGTTCGTAAGTCTACTCTGGGCGGGAGATCTTGTACTGAGAAGAACCGGCAAGAAACTCAGCAAGTGTCCAGCTCTTTTCTCCCTTACAGCGTAAAAAATAGAAATAGAAATATCGTAACAATAATAAATAGAACAACACTATTCGGCTCATAGGACCATTTTCGAAACTCGTTGACAGCCGTGGAGCGTAAACATGCTGACGCTTCCGACATTAAATAATGAGATCCAGAAGGTCACCAAATAATGAGATCCAGAAAATAAGCTTCATACATACCGCGCTCGAGCCATGCCTACATAGATCCCTCACGGACACGGATCTCGGAACCAAGGCTTTGAATACCGTAAAAAAATTGGTATCGAAACTTCTGTCAAACGAAGATACCGGTAAAAAAATACCGGTATGCTAAGTAAATTAACTAACCGCTCTACGCGGATTGGCTTAAGCGCAATATTTAGCGAAAAAAGTAGCGATACGTCTCTAGATAACGTTGCTGCTAACAGTGCTGATTAAACTGCATTACCGGTACCAAATCCTACTAATATTATAAACGCGACAGTTTGTAAGTATGGATGGATGTTTGTTACTCTTTCACGTAAAAACTACTGAATGGATTTTAATGAAACTTTTCTCATATACAGACCATGACCCAGACCAGCATACAGGATACTTTTATTGTTTTTTTTTTACTGTAGTCTTCGCAAACGAAGTCGCGGGCAACAACTAGTTACCTATATCAAAATAACGTTACTTACCGGTACTGACCGGTTTAAGGAATTTAGTAACGGTATCAAGCCCTGTTCGGAACAGCTCGGAACAGCCCAAGCGCGGCTGTCGCGAGGTTCCGCGTCCGTGAGAGGTTGTCTATGTGTGCGTTGCTCGAGAGCGTTTGTATGAAGCTTACCTTCGGCAGTCTCCTTATCTTGTGTCTCAGTTGTGTCAACAGCATGCAGGAAATGGATTGGAGGCTTCGACGCTAACAGATCGTGGGAAAAAACATGAATATGTACTTGAAAAACGGTCTAATTAAACGACGAGTTATCTAAATGAGTTAGCATGGGGAAGTTAGTTAGTCCAACAAGGTGGACCGACGATCTGGTGAAGGTCGCGGGAAGCCGCTGGATGCGAGCAGCGGAGAACCGGTCGTTGTCGAGATCCTTTGGTGAGGCAGACGTCCAGCGTTGAACGTCTCTTGGCTGAGATGATGATGATGATGATGATGATGATGATGATGATGATGATGGTGATGGTGATGATAATGATGATGTTGGGGAAGTTTCAAAATATAAGGAATAGGGAGATCTATATACAAATGGAAATTGGATCCGATCAAATCTCTGTAATGTTGATGTATTACAGTAGTTGATAGTGTGGGCTAGAAGAAATACTAAGGGATACCTACAAATTGTTTAACTCCGTATCCACAATATAATTAAAAAATTCTGACCAAATTTGTGAGAAAATTCATAGAAATTCTAACTCAAATTCAATTTATTTGCAGTTCCGACATTAAAAAGTACCAAGGCCCTACTTATATCTATCTTTAAAGTCGTTCCTTCGTATATCTAACAGAAAATTTAATTTTCTAACCCAACAACAACCGTTTACATTGAACAAGGGCCCGGGCAGGCGGGGGCGGGCGGCGGGAGGGGGCGATATTCAAATTGCGAACATTTCATTTTAACGCTTGCGAAGATATTCGCTTCGCTCCCACGCTTTGGTAGAGTTGTTCATTTTAAAACGATTTGCGCCTTCGATATCGATGGTTCTTGTTTTAGTGTTTTTTTAATAAATGTTATATTGTGCACCTTCAATTTGATACTTTTTTGTCATGTAGTTGTGTAAGGGGACATATTAACAAATTCTTTTTTTATAGAAAAGTTTCTGTTTTGAACCACTGACGTGCTACAGGCAATTTTATCTTGAAATTAGATTAGGAGTAGGTATTTTAAGTAACATTAGGTATATTGTTTAAATTTTGCAAAGAGACAAAGTTTTAAATTGTTACAACTCGTTTCAAGTAGGTAAACCAATATGTAGAAACAACCAAAAAAACGCTCTGAAAAACTAGTCAAGAGTGTAAATGACGAGTATTGATGAGAGACTAAACTGAACTGAACAAAGCGCAAAAACTGTTTACAGAATCGTGCCCCATATAAGGAAAAGGTTAAATACAGGTAAACAATTTGATGATGACCAGCAATATACAAAAGCAAGTGAAAGAAACGATTGAAAGTTTTTTCAGGACACTTTCGACAGGACAAGCTGTAGATGAGGGTAACATACTTAGTAAATATGAGCTAAATGAGCAAGTAGCATTTACTAATCAACGCCTAAGTCTCCATGTGACCTCGGACCATGTAGAAAGCTCGTAAAATTAGGATAAAATATTAAATTTAGCTTTTAGTAAGTACATTCGAAAAGAGAATTTCACAACAAGTTTCTAAAAAGTTTAAAAATACACATACTTTGACCATTCCTTTTAAACTTTTTAAAAACATCGATAACTTCCCTAACTTCCCCACCACTCCCAAGTTGAGACGTTTGCGAAATGTTCACATTTTGCGAATTGATCGTTGAGCCTCGGAATTCTCATTTGCGCCTCCACCCCCCTTCGCCTCTCTTCACTCCCGCCCCGCTCACCTGTATCTGTTCCTACGGGATACACAATAAAGGGACTGCAGAAGGCAAGCTTCACACAAACGCGCTCGAGCAACGCATACATAGACAACCTCTCACGGACACGGAGTCTCGCGACAGCCGCGCTCGGGATGTTCCGACCTGTTCCGAAATGTGTGTCCGTGATAGAGTCTATGTGTGGGTTGAAGAAAGAAAGGAGAAAGAAAGAAAAAACATTTATTGGCTCTCACATAATATGATACCAGACACAAAGACATGACATGCAAAGACAAAACAAAATAACAAATAAAAAGAACACAACAGTGTGAGGAGCCAATCAGTCAGAGAAAGTCACGTCGCAACGGCGCTGGTCAGGGCCAGTGCGAGGTGACGTTTCCATCCTAAACAATTAGACTAATAAATTAATTAATTTAAAAAGAAAATAAAAAATAATAAATAAAATATATGTATCTAAATATAATTGTACTTATATTATAAATAAACCTAAATATATATATATTAAAAATGCACATACATAAAAAAACAAAATATACAAAATAAAAGACATCGTACAACAATTAAAAAACCATAAACAAATAAAAGCTGGCGAGGCGGACTAGCTTTAGTTACTATTCTGAGGGCGGACTGCACACTGAACGCAGCCAAACTGTCACTGTCATATTATTATGTGACATTGGACTTCTTGGCGGGAAAGTGAAGAGTCATGTCTGCGGTTTAGTTTCATTTTCTAAAATTTGTGTTATGCTGAATATTAATGTGAAATAATGGTGGATTATTAACCGTTAAGTGTTCGTGAGTGTGCATGAGTATTGGCAAATGAAACAAAACAGTGCAACGTCACTTTTCAAATTCTCTCAAGAAGTCTGCCCGAGGACTTAGTAAAGCCCCACATCTTTACTGAGATACTCGAGGGGTTGGGGGGTAATATCATTTCTCACTTCCCATTTCTATTATCATTCATCATCATCAATATTGTTTATTTATGTATTACATAATAATATGAAGATAGAACGAATGAATAGGTTTGATGGATTCCATCCGGAGCCGTAAAAGAATAAAAAAAAAAATTATGTGACATTGACATTATTTAACCACGTGCGCTCACACACGTACCTACGGTTGCTCGAGCGCGGTATGTATGAAGAATACCTTCTACAGTCTCCTTATTTGAGTACCTACTATAGGAGTAGTCTACTCTCTGTTGGCATCGAGTTTCTTTAGCAGTTTTAAAAGAGCTTTGTTAAACTCATACTTACTTTTAGCTTTGTGCGAATTGCTTTCAGAACAATCGGGGATTTGTCGTTTAGTAATTTGGAGGTGAGTTTGGCTGTCTTGCACGATTCGATTTTGCTGAATGTGAATTAGTTCAGATGGTATCAGAATTAAAATTTTTCGGTTTCGAGGAAATGAATTTGTCATCGTTTTGATACAAAATTGATTCCATTCATTTTAACACCAACCCATATTTGGCCAGCATGGTGAGCTATGGTCTCCCTTTTGTGCTAATGCTCGTGTGTGAAAAGCGTGTATATTACAGTAGTGGGACGTGTTAGACTGATGATGAGAATGTCTTAGCCTTAAAACGTAGGCATTGTTTTTTTTCTGAAAAGCCTTACCTTATTCGCAATAGTTAGCTTTAAGATTCCTACCTATCTAACCCAACTAATATCTAGTATTTTACCATTAAACAGTCCTATTCGCCGAATGATTCCGCCCAATGCAAGTTTCAAGCCCTCCTGTATTCACATTCCAGATCGGATTAAACACAATACGCGCAGACATTTGGTTATACATTGATAATTACGGAGCTCCAAATCCCCCGCCCCACCCGCGCCCGCCCGTCGCCTCTCATTGTAATTTAAATCGAATTCCCGTCGACAAGTAAATTGAAATATTTCAATTTAGACGCACCTTCCGCCTCGACGTTCGACATTTGAATTGAATTTAGAATTAAGATCGTAACCGTTGACTTTGGAGTAGGTAGAGGAGAGAGAGCGAGACGGGAGAATTTCAAATTTGAATATTTGAGATTCTTTAGGTACGCGTTTCGCGATGCTTCTTTGTTGAATTTGTTTTAATCGTTGACGATTGTCAACTATTGTGTGTTTTAATGATAATATAGCGACAAAATGTGCGACCCAAGAAATAATTTAAATAGATAAGATAAACGTTACTGAATGAACTGAAGTTTATGAATTGAGATATTAACGTAAGTACATTCAGTGTCAGTTTGAATTAAGCAGATTCACATGCGTAATGTGGCCACCACAAAGCTGGTATCGCACACAGATCTAAATATTGCACTCGAAATAAAATCCATATTGACCCTAGAACGGAGCGCATTAACCGTCTGTACAAACAAAAACCCACAAAATAAATATTGAAAAAAGAATCGAAATCCTCAACGCGAATAACAAACATAATTGTGTTTTTTGTGCTTCATTCAATAGCGCTTTGTCCGGTAACACAAAAACTGGTCCTCAAAAAAGTCACCTTTATAAATTAAGTTTCAGCATTCGCGTACGCCAATGGGGGAGCGGAGGCGGGGTCGGGGATGGCCGCCATTGGTGCTCCCGGCGCTCTCATCTGACTACATTTTATATAACCGGATGATACAACATATACAGTTAACAGTACAGTAAGAGCGAGACGCGGCTAGTGCTTGAATACAGTGTGTCGTTTCGCACTCGCGCCGTCTCGCTCGCGCGGGCCCGCAACTGTCAGTTTGTGCGCTCGCCGAAAATGAAGCAACAGTGTTGGCAACAACCCGCAGCGCGACGGTCAAACTGTTGCGTTCCGTTTTCGAATAGCGGCTTCTGACGTATCGTTCTATTTTTGAATTTTGACAGTTTTTTTTTGTTTTTTCGCATTTTGTTGTGGCAAGTGTCGTGTGTAGGATGTCAAGTTCTCTGTGCGTTTGAGGTTGAAGTTGGATAGGAACTGTTCAGTTTTTGTGTTGAGATTTGATTGAGGGATTATAATGGAGATGTCTTTGCCCAACGGTGTCGATGTGTCCCAGCTGGTGCAGCACCCGGTGCTGGCCGCCCTGCCGCCCTTCTTCCTAAGAGCTTCTGAAAGATATCAGGTAAACATTGTGTTTTGTTCGTAATCCGAAAACACTTCCTTACACAGTTAGTTGGAATTAATATCTTTGACTTCATTTTTCTTCTTTTTGTTATTGGGGTCTAAAAACAGTATTATATGATTTGTAATTGGATTTTGCAATCATATTTTTTTAAATAACTCTATACTTTGTCTATAAAAGTTTTATTGCAACCAAAAAAAAATATTTCTCAAAAATTTAAGAAACAGTAGCAAAGTGATAAATTATGAATGACATCGTCAAGTAAGTACCTAGGTGGTACAAAGTAGGAAAATGAATATCCCTTATTAGAGTAATGTAGGGAATATACCAATACAGACCTTAGCAATTGTATAAACTTAAAAAATAGCTATACCTTTATAAAAAAATATATAAAATTTCTTTTATGACCTCTACATTTTCATAATCATATATAAAGAGTACCATTGGAGTTATAGACATAGAGATTACAAAACAAAATTGCTATGTAGATATACAAATATTACGAAGGCAATGAATCAATTAAATTAGACTCAATCATCATGAATCTAGAGATTACAGAAATCAATAACACTTTGACAACTTACAAGGGGCATCGCTGCTTCTTATTCTATATATAAGTTATTTTCGCGACGGCATCACCATTATAGTTAGCTAACCTTAGTTATTATCAAAGAACTTAAACGAGTTAACGCAAACTACTTAGTAAAAAGTAGTCAGCCCGTGACCACGGCCGTTAAAGAAGGTATCATATCTTTTTACTAATTAGTTTACGTTAATCCCCTTTTAAATTCTATTGTCTTACACTTATTTATTTATTCATTAACACCAACAAGATTAACATCAAAATCATTCATGAGTACATGTTATATATAATAATTGATCATTCCAAATGCAATCTTAACTACAGATGTACACTTTACCACCATTTTCCAATGAGTGTTGCTTACAATCCCTCTTATATTCAAAGTTACTTATTAATAAATAAATAAAAGTAACTATTTTCCCACTGAATATTATCAAATATGCGGAAACCTAAAAAAAAATGTAAATTGAATTGGGTGAACTTCTGTAAGTATTTCTTGTAAGAACAAAAAAGTTTCGTAAATAATTGGTATGAAAGAAGAAAAATAGGTTTGTAGGTATGTGTGGTTCCGGTATTAATCTTAGTAATTTATATGATTCCGTAATGTAAAATAAAAGTCTTAAGAATTCTACTCGTGCCAGTAAAGTTATGAGATATATCTTTTTCATTTCGGTCCTTTTTGGGGTTCCGTTTTTTCCTTACGGAACTTCCGTTAAAACTTAAGGAACTTAAGGAAAACACGGAACCCTATACAGTGATCCTGTAAGGATCACTTTGTTGTCCGTCTGTCTGTCTGTCAAGACCCTTTATATCGGGAATGCGTGGAGGTATCGAGTTGAAATTAAAATCATGTACTCAGGTCTGCGGTCCCTTGAACCTGTGACAAAATCAAATTTACAAAAAAATATATACGGCCGTTTATGTCGCAAAAAACGTATATTTCGACACTCTCAATGGAATCAAAATTCATAGGGTACTTGCCGTTGACCTAGTACTATGAAGTTTGGCAAGTAATATCGTGTTATACTACAAATACAGGGAAAAGTCTGAAAACTATACATATTTAATTAAATCACAAAAAAAACATGCAAGGAAGGGGGGTCAACATTTTGAAGTAAGTTAACCATGTCATGTGTAATATAAAAAAAAGAAAATTTGTGTACTAATAAATTTGTAACTATAGTTTTTAAGTGCATATGTTATAAGTTTGAAATAAGAAAACAAATTACCTAGAAATAAGAATTCAATAAAGAAACAATATTTCTATTTTTTTATTTATAGCGTATATGGCGAATGGAAAACCGTTTAAAGTATAATTTGGTGTAAAAAACCTTTTGACAAAAAATAAACGTAGCAAGGTATGTTTTTAATAAACTAGGTATTTAAAATTATTATATAGGGTAATAAGGAAATACGTTAAATAGATACAACTTCCAAAGTATAACAATCTGTTGAACATATTTTTTTTGAAAATAAAATTCGATCTTCTTGTATTTGTTTTTTGTTGAAGCGAACAAAAAAACATAATTATCCCGGTTACATACTAAAGAAGACTTTAAACCAATTTTGATTTGCCGTTGGTAGAGATGCATTATGTACAACCCAGATATTGTGTTATAGTTCACCCGAAATCCGAACTGGTGGTAGATTCAGTAGTTTAGTCTAAACTAACTTTTTAGTTTTATGATTTGTAGTTTTGATTTTTATGATTTGTAGTTTTGATTTTTATGATTTGTAGCCTGTGAAGGCTTATGTTGAATAACTTTGACCAACTTGATTTCTAACACTTATTGGTAATAAAAAAGGAAGAAATGAAACGCCCTTGCTGTTTCATATCAGTAGGTAGCTAACATTGATCAAAGTCAATAATGATTTTTAATGAAATGAAAATTAATTTATTTACCTACAGAACAGTTCAAACATACAGATAAAAAGGAAATAAAAAAACGTAGTAATGCCAAAACGGTTCCGACTCAGCAAAATGCTTTGAGGTTGGCGCTGATCTTCCGTCGGAGCCGGTTTAGGTGATGCTGCGATAGCAACACAACCGTAACACAAAAAAATGCAAGTGCAAAATATAAAAATAAAAAATATAAAAACAAAAATAGCAGTCGTAACTTAGGTCTTTATCAAAAATAGAGGATTAAAAAATTATGGCTGTATAATCACTTATCAGACTTTACGTAAATAGATGAGCAACAAACCATATACACCGTTCTTTTTTTTAATCTTATGCAGGTGGGTAGATCAGACCATGAAACTGAACAACTTTCCCCAGGAAATATAAATCAAAAAACGAGGTTTTGTTTTACTTTTCTATACAAAGCGTCTATTGACCGAGCATGGTTTGTATGGGAAAGTAAAAAATCGTTTTTTGACCTATGTTTCCTGGGGAAAGTTGTTCAGTTTCATGGTCTGATCTACCCACCTGCGGGTCTAAGACGGTTAAAAGAGAACGGTGTAGATTATGATTTAAACCCTCAGCACCCGAAACGTCAGGACAATCAATTAGGACGTATTCGTCGACTGGCACGTGTGGGAGCGGCGAGTGCGCGCGAGTTGGCACCTTCCGATTTTACCTATTTTTTTGTCGTCAACTCGCTCGATCGTGAAAATCTGACGTAGTATGTACAGTCAGTTACAAAAACGTTTTAATAAATTTAATATATGTAACTTATTTTATTGTATCAGACACTATACGACTGTGTATTTAATAAACGCGAGTAGATCCTTGTGCTTTTGGTTTTAGGGAAGTTAATGCTTTTTTATGTACACGAAAGTTAAGGTTTTAAGGCATACTTCAAAAGAGTGACAGAATTTTTTTTCAAGGAATTGAAATATACCTATTTTTCTGAGTGGTAGAGCCACGCTGAGTTGTAGCACGAAATGGGCCGGCTCGCCCGGCGTAATACCACCCCCTCCAGAATATCAGCGTTAAACAATGGCACTCGTTGCTGTTGTGTTCCGTCCGGTGAGTGAAAGTACCGGAGGCCCATCTCTCACCCCTCCCCCCTCCCAATTTCTACACCCTCCTCAAGATCCAACTCCTTCCTCAAGACCGGCAACGCATCTGCGATTACTTTGGTTTTGGGTGTCCATGGGCGGCGGTGATTACTTTCCATCAGGTGACCCGCCTGCTCATTTGCCTCCTTTTAACATAAAAAAATACCTAATTCTTCGGTTAGCTAACCTAAAAAAAACCTAGAAACGCCTAATTAATAAAATAAAAAAACGAAGTGAAATATTTTAATTATTAGGCTTCTATTATTTTCTGTCTTGTATGAATGACGACATGTAAAATTCTTATTCTAATAAATGTATAAATTTTCTTTAATTCTTTCTGACAGTTCGGTTAAAAAAACCGTTGCTAATCTATGCCCTTGTAAAGTATTCACATTCTCAACACTTCTGCTTCTAACCCCACGTTTTAAATTAATTCTAAACAAATGTAATAGCAACAGCATATTTGAATAATTTGGTTACAACAGTCCAAATAAGTATATCAGATGGCACTTCCTGATAAGCCACGGATACGCTCAATAGAGATTGTATTACATTTGTAGCGGAGTTCAACATTTAACCGAAGGTAGGGTGCGTTTAGTTGAACCACAACATAAGGAGACAGCAGAAGGTTAGCTTCACACAAACGCGCTCGAGCAACGCACACATAGACAACCTCTCACGGACGCGGAACCTCGCGACAGATGCGTTTGGACTGTTGCGAGCTGTTCCGAGAATCCGAGTCTGTCCTGCGCGATCCTCTAAATGCAACTACAAAAGCCCTTGCAAAAAAAGCTTGCTTTTCATTTTTTTCGCGGCCACTTTTAAAACATATAATTTCGATTAGGATGTAATTAATTGAATAAAACTTGTTATGGATACTTTGCCCTAAACTCAGTCTGAACTGAGATAAGAAGCCTAAACCTAAAAAAAATGCATTTTTGCTGTTTACTTAATTTGTATTTGGTAACATAATTTTTATATTATATTTTCATGTATAAACATACATGAAAATATACTATTGTAACTTAAATAAGTGTATATTACTAACATTATGAATGTGTTTATACAATAAGTAATTATTTAAATGAGTATTTAAAATAAAAATGTACACTTTGACTTTTTTTGTGATCGTTCATTTGATTTGACGAATGAGCGCGCGGTATTGCATCACTCTTAGTGTCAATTAAATAAAATACAATTTTCATTAGAAAGAATTATTCTTTGTTATGAAAATTCATTTCAAATAATACCTGACCCATTTTTTCCAGAATATAATGTTAAAATTGCTTATTACTAAGGTGAGATGAAGATGGAGAGATGAGATGTCAATTTATATGACCAACAAGTAGTATTAGAGCAAGTACAAAAGTCCTAAACACATTGCAGTTTTTTAATGTTTAGGCTTCTGTATCTCGGTACACACTCCCCGATCCGATCCGAACCCTTCGGAGAATCTAGTAGGGCACGGGGACGCGCACTTGTGCGCGATGCCGTTCCCTCTAGATAACCTCTGAAGGTGATTCGTTTCACACGGCTTGAGGGACCCTTTACGTTCCTCGCCGCCCCCAAAAAGCCCGGTGAAGCTGAAAATGCCGCAGCGGCAAACAGCAATCTCTCTCCAAAAAAAAAAAAAAATCGGTACACACTGAGTTTAGGAGAATGTGTGCATAACAATTTTTACAAGATATAATAAATCTTAATCGAAATTCAAGCTACCCCCACACATAATGGTAATTGTCTTTTACATGATAGAAAACATGCACACTCGCATAGACCCAAGACACCGTACTCGCAGACGGTACGACGAGCCGGTTCACGCGCGGTTTATACCAGGTACAGACATGTACTGGGCGCTTCTCTCTACACCCACAGGTTGTTCCGCTCCCGATCTGATCCGAACCCCTCGGAGAATCTAGTAGGGCACGGGGACACGCACTAGTGCGTATACCATTCTCTCTAGAAAAACTCTGATGGTGTTCCGTTTCAAATGGCTTGAGGTACCCTTTAAGTTTCTCACCGCCCCCAAAAGCTGTTCCGAGATTCCATGTCCGTAAGAGGTTATCTATGTGTGCGTTGCTCGAGCGCG
The DNA here is from genome assembly GCA_949315975.1 of Eudonia truncicolella. NCBI lineage: Eukaryota > Metazoa > Arthropoda > Insecta > Lepidoptera > Crambidae > Eudonia > Eudonia truncicolella. Next base: position 428,783 of record OX438848.1, on the reverse strand, counting down.
TATGTATGAAGCTAACCTTCTACAGTCTTCTTGTTTTGCGGCCCACATCAACCCACTGCTGGTTATAAACCATTATTAGAGATCAAAGCACTCGCTACTTTGTAATGTTGTAATTGGATAGCGTAATTGGCAGTGTGTAATTTTATTGAATTACGTTGGTGTTTGGGTAGGGGCCAAGGGCGGCGGTCGGTGTCGGATAGATTTTTTTGCTTCTTAAAAAGACTTTTGTCTTTATGTAGATAATATCAGTTCTATTGTTACCTAACTGTAGTCTAAATAACTTATCTTGTTATGTTACAAATGAATTAATATTTTCCAAAGGAGCATATCAATTTACACTTATGAATCGGAAAGGTTCAGCCAAAATGTTTTGAAAAATGCCTCCATCTTAGTGTTTTGATTTAAACCAGTTTATCAACGCCTGCCGCTTTCTTCCATTCCCAGCACACTCCAAATATTTTTTTTTCTTAGTTTATGGCTTCGTGCGGTTAACACATTAAGTGCCAATGTCAAAGTATTATTTTCTTTCAAGTTAATCTAATAAGCTATTTCTTAAAAAAAATATAATAACTATCTAAAAAATATTAATAAAAGGAGTCCCTTTAGGCAAGGTTCCAAAGATACTGGCAGCGTTCCCCCTTTGAATAGCTAGACTAATTCTTTGTCCGAGGTAGCTGCCAGCTCTTCGGTCTCCTGTGATGTAGACTAACCTTTTTGCTATTTCTTTAAAAAGCTTTATAGCGCTAGGACCCCACGGACCAAGGGTCTCCACACCGAATGGGATAAAATCATATTCGGAGCCTAGACCCCTGTAATTATATGTTTTAGCTTTTTCAGCCGCTTCACAAGCCGCACCAGCTCTATTGTTGGTTCCATGTAGATGGGAAGGGGCCAGCGTGTCTGAACAGGTTGCATCCCATACCAGCACCCGGCCCATCTTCCATGGAATCAAACTCATACCGTCCGGTCTCTTGCCATCGTCTCTTGCGATACCAGTCGGCTCAAGTAGACTTGGCACGTTGACGGTGGCAAGGGACCGGCGTATGATATCGTTAAGTGCGGCATGTCTCGAGAAGCGGCCTGCACTTTTTTGGCATGACAGTCCGTGATGTCCTAGCTTGTCTACATCACTGCCACAGGGAAAAAAAGTTATATAAATAGTAATATAATAGTAGTATAACTCTTTTGTTAATATGTGTATGATGATGATGAATGTTTATAGAAATGAGAAGTGAGAAATGATATACCTCCAACCCGTCCCGTCCCGTCCCCCCCCCAATCTCAGTAAAGATGTGGGCCTTTACTAAGACCTAAGACCACGTGGGCTTCTTAAAAGAATTTGAAAAGTGACGTTGCACTGTTTTGTTTTAATTGCCAACTCTCATCCACGTACACGAACACTTAACATTTTATAATCCAACCATTATTTGACATAAATATTCGACATAGCACAAATGTTACAAAATAACATAAAACCAGAGACATGGACTCTTCACTTTCCCGCTTTTTAAGTAATTCTTCTGTTTTTATATTTACAATGCATACGTAAGCTAACTGAAATCTCCGAAACGCCAACGAGTAGATAAATTTAATTACATAACTGGCGCAGCGACCCGCAGTGAGTTTTGGCCTCCGATTACAGGAGACTATCTGACCTCATAATAGAAAAAACCGGACAAGTGCGTGTCGGGCCACGCGCAGTGTAGGGTTCCGTAGCCCATCTCAATAATGCGGACTGTGAGAAGAGGGCTTTTATGAACATTTATTTAACGATGGCTCAATACTTAAATGTAGATACTACCGGTTTCACACACCTGACAACGTTATTTAAGTAGTTCCCAATGAGGAATTTGTACTGCGCCACGTACATTTTATAAGTTGGTTGACTGTTACTCGTAAACTTGTAAAGCCTACTTAGCCGTGATAGTTTTCCTATTAACTTCATGATATATACAACTACCGTGAATTTTTTCACGTATCCAAAAACTACCATATGGCTGGCAGGGGGGACGACGACGACGACACTTGACTCTAACAAAATTTTACACTTTAAAGCTTAATACTTCATAAACGGATGCCTCTATCAAAAAATTGTTTTTCCAAATACGCAATATTTTTGAAATTGCTATCCAACGACACCTCAGACTATGAGGTAGACAAAAAAAAGATTACATCCCCACTTCACGTGTAGGAAAGGTAACCTAAAAAAATATTTTTCAAAATTTGACTTCGCCACTTTGTCGACGTGATTAATATGTATAGCTATGCCAAATTACAGCTTTATAGTGCTAAGAGTCAATGAGCTAGGCTGAGGACAGACAGACGGACAGACGGACATGGCGAAACTATAAGGGTTCCTTGTTGACTACGGAACCCTAAAAATGACAGAAGTGTAATTGTGATAGGGTTCATCTCTGTGTCTAAAAGTCCGGGAGGCAATAAAGTCAATATCAAAGTCAATAATTTTTAATTAAATATGAAAATATACTTGAATAATGCTTTTGAATTGTCCAAATATTTTTTAACTATTACCCATTCAGGACGTCTATGGAGAAGAATGGTAATAAGCAAACTCTAAAAAAATATCTCGGTGTCAGTCTACGGAAAAAAACCTTTATTAAATTATATAATTCCATTACCTATACTCGTATGTATGGATTACTTTATGAGTTTATGACTACGAATGCTTTAAATTGAACTTGAACTAAACATTGACGCGAGCAGTTTTTAAATCCCGACGGGTCCAGGCCGAGCAACATAGGTATCGAAAGTCCAATATCTCCTATATGAATATGAATATATGAATATATATTTTTATTTAAAAAATTTGCAACATAAACTACATGGTGAACTTAGTGCCTGACGCATTCTTTACCAGTCAACCATAGGGTGTTGCAGAGATAACATGAGGTGCAATTATGTCATAACAAAAATAGAAATGATAAAAATAAGATATCCTAAAATGCACAATATATACTTACATAAATACAATTAATACGTATAAGTATAAACTTTCTAAATTTATTGGTTAAATTCTGTTAATTTACATAATACATTTATACTAAATTTAAATCATTTAAAAAAAATTTGGTTATTAAGTAAAAATATCATTGTTTGAATTTCGAAATTCCCTCCACATTTTTTCGAGAGCCAAATTAAATTATCGTGTCTCATTTAAAAAAGGATCTACATCGAGAACATTTTCGTGCGGTGTGCGATGAATGTGGCCTAAAACCTGATGAGTCATTTGATCGACTTCAAATGGCTTTCATGGATGAAGGACCTTCAAAAGCAACCATCTACCGTTAGCATAGCGAGTTCAAGCGCCGTCGCTTTACTTTGGGGATAAACAAAGGAGTGGTCGTCCTACGACGGCTGTCACGGAAGAAAGTGTGCGCTGGCAGTAAAAAAAATAATTCAAGAAAACAAGCGAATTACATACGAAGAGATTCAGCATACACTGCAGATTGGATCGGGAAGCGTTCGCAAGATTCTACACGAGCACCTTCGCGTGCCGAGGATAGTTTCGCGCTGGGTGCCGCACAACCTCACCGAAGCTCAGACGTAGGCCCGAGTGGAGTGGTGCCGTGATATGATTCAAAACGACTACGACGATTACGACATTGTGGCAGGTGACGAATCCTGGATTTATCAATACGATCCAGAAACAAAGCGTCAGTCGACAGTTTGGCTGTTTCAAAACGAACCAACGCCTACGAAACGAAAGTGAAGCGATCGAGAAGCGCAGGGAAAATTTCGATCGCTAGATACTTCACTTTGACGGAGTATCTGGTTTCAATCCCATTACGAGACCAAAGCAGCATCAACGCCGAGTGGTATACCACAAAATGCCTGCCAGAAGTTTTGTCTGCAATGAGCAACAAGCGACTGAACACCGGACTCCGCGGGGTACTGCTTCACCATGACAACGCGCCCGCGCACTCAGCGCTCAAAACGAGGGACTTCCTGGTCACCACATCGGTCAGAGTATTGGGTCACCCTCCTTACAGTCCTGATCTGGCACCGTGTGACTTCTATTTATTCCCTAAAATAAAAAATCTGCTGAAAGGGATACTGTTTTCCCCGCCGGAAGACGCGCCAGCAGCGTTTGAGAAGGCCGTGGAAGAGATGTCTGCGGCGGACTGGAAAAAATGTTTCGAAAATTGGTTCAGACGCATGAAACTTTGTATAGAGGCTGGTGGAGAGTTCATTGAAAAGATTTAATTAAAATATTTTATCCATAGAAGTTAGTTTTTTAGTTTCTCAAAACTTTCTGAGTGTCCCACGTATTATATATTTACATAAAATAGTTCTCCTTAATTAAATTGTGCATCGTCTTGGTTTAAACTATGATGTTTTACAATTCAAATAATCTCTTATTTTTTTTTAAATGTTAGTTACCTAATAGTTTTGTATATTAATAAAATAATTAGGTTAGGTATGGCTCCAGTGTTCGACACTTTAAGCCCAATCTTCAACACAACCTTCGTCGCCAAACTTAACAAAAGATTATCATTATAATTTTTAGGGATGGCTGCCGGGAAGCTGCTGGTCTGTATTCAAATGATATTTAAGACTAAAACCAGTTGCTGGCCCATTTGTTAATGATTAGAAAAGGAAAAAAACTGGCCTTACTTCAGTTCTTTACTACAACGATTCGGTTACGACTGCGATAGATGTTTTAATTATTGGTAGAGCACGTGGCCTGGTTTGCTGGTGCGGGTTCGCATTCTGACAAAAAAAAACATTTTCAGCACTTTTTTAGTATAAAACTTAATTTTGAATAAAACCATAACTGCAATGATTTAGTTTATTGGCTCTAAGCTTGCATTGTGAAAGATTTAATTACATTAACTATATTTATATAAAGTCCTGTGGAGTATATACAATGAGAGTTGTAGATTCTAATTAGGTACGAGAGAGATTTGAACATCATCAGGAGTTGGGGCTTCCTGATGATCTACGTAGCTTTGTCCAGTTAGAGCGCACTCTTGTCCTTGTCCCTTAATATACCTTAATATCAGATGACAAGCAGACCTAGTGAGACCAAGTACTTAATTTAGCTCCAATACTCGTCGTACGTCCTCCGTTGCCGAGTGGCTTGCACGCCGGACTTAGGGCGGCGCTAACTCTGAGGTCCCGGGTTCGATTCCCGGTCGGGTCAATGTCGAAAACGAACTTTTCGATATTTTGTCGGGTCTGGGTGGTTGTGGTACCGTAGTTGTTTCTGACTTCTATGAAACGAGTACTTTAGCCACTTAACTTGGGATCAGAACAATGTATGTGATGTTGACTAAATATTTCTAAATATTTATACGAAACTGAAAATAGCACTTAGAGAATGGTTACTGGAAACGGAGGCACGTTTCACCCACAACAGCTCTTTCAAATGTACCTTGTTTTAAAGAACAATGTTGCGTTACGATGTAAGAATATAGATGCGTCTAGTATGTGATTGCAAAATAAGCATTTAAAGTTGTCCACGTGCCGTCCATTGTTCGAACAACGCGCATACTAACCAACCAGTTTCCTTTCCTCCGCCAGAGGACCCCAAAATGCGCGCGCTGCAGGAACCACGGCGTCGTCTCCGCCCTGAAGGGCCACAAGCGCTACTGCCGGTGGCGGGACTGCGTCTGCGCAAAGTGCACGCTCATCGCGGAGAGGCAGCGGGTTATGGCGGCGCAGGTAACCACCGTGCAGCTGTGTCAAGGCCCTGAGCGCTACTAGGGCGGGGCGCCTCTGCGCCAAGTGCATGCTCTTCGAGAGGCAGCGGGTCATGGCTGCGCAGGTAATCACCGTGCAGCTGTGTCAAGGCCGCAAGTGCTACTGCCGGGGCGGGACTGCCTCGCGCCAAAAGCACGCTCTTCAAGAGACAGCTTGTCATGGCAGCGCAGGTAACCACCATGCTACTAATGCTGGGGAAGGAACTGCAGCCACTCACACCCAGGCCGCGACAGCATAAGTAAACCACCGAGCGAATGGATACAGGTCAACAGATGATAACTCTTCACTGAGGTTGTCGTGAAGAGAAAGCGTGCAGGTAAATCGGGTTGTACAGCGCAGGTGATGCCAAGTAGTGACAACTGACTAAGGTAAGATGGTTGTAACGTTAACAAGCCAGGCCGATTAACATATGGCAACTCGTTCTAAGGCTATCATGGCACTATTCGTAATCAGGAACCGGTGTCTATCAGCATAGCCACTATTTAAACTTTTATAACAGTTATAAACGCGTTCATAGTTTTGATGTCATGGCGACATATTTAAATAAGATGGTGTAGCTAACATGGCGGACAAACAAGACCTACCACCAACCCCCGTTCGGAGTTGAACTCAGGACCTCTCGGTCTGAGACCGGTGGTCTTAACCACTAGACCACAGAGGCGGTTAAAATTAGAACGGCAAAGTTTGTATGTACCGATTTTTTTAATTTGTTCTCCAGTTTCTCATTCAAGAATATATGTACCGATTACATAGAAACCGAAATGGGAACTGGGCTGTTAACTCTGTATGTTGCCCCCAGGTGGCACTCCGTCGACAGCAGGCCCAGGAGGAGAACGAAGCCCGGGAGCTGAACCTGCTGTACGCGGGCCAGGCCTCCGCACCCCATCACTACTCCGACATGCCCAGTGACGCGCCAGGTAACACAAAAAGAATTTAATATATATAACTACACACTTGTCTATAACGCGAGCCTTTCGCAACGGGTACAATATGGGGTCCAAACGAGGTATTTTTATATTTACGGGTAAACACACTGCCTTCATCTCACCTGATGTTAAGTGATGATAAGGCCAATGATGGCAGCGCACTTCACCCGGGATCCTCAACAAGTGAGGCACTGGCTATCTTATTCTAGCTGCCGGAACACAACAATGCTACAAACATTGATGTTATGGCGACATATTTAGATAAGATGGTGGTAGCTAGCCAGGCGGGCAAACAAGTACTACCACCAACCAAACCGAGTACACAAACATGTACCCCCCGCATGGGTCTAAACCGGTGGTCCTAACCACTAGACCACAGAGGCGGTTTAAAGGTGCGAGGAAGCAACTCGCGGGTCGGCAACGTGAAGACGGTAGTGAGGCACCGTCCTACTCCACTAGCTTTGGAGCATCTGGACTCCGCTTCTGTATAACGTCGGACAGAACAGTCATTTGCCAACATTAACCACCTCTATGGTCTAGTGGTTAAGACCACCGGTTCAAACCTGGGGTCCCGTACGATTCCCAGTGGGGGGTACATGTTTGTGTACTCGGTTTGGTTGGTGTCATGGCTTGTTTGTCCGCCTGGCTACAATAATTACTAACTTCATAGTGTTTGAACTTTTGAACACACAGGGATATGAGTCTTATTTTAGGAGCCCTCGCCCACGTCCGATTATCGGTGACCGATTTTTTAGTCGGTGACAAATTAAATTAAATTTTGTAGGACGTGTGCGTTGCAACATAGAATTCCATAAATTCTATGTTGCAACGCACACGTCCTACAAAATGCCGGTCACAATATCGGTACTAACACCTCGGCGAAAAAATTGGTCTGATTTATCGGTCCTACAAGAAGTTAGGTTCGACTAGGTAATAATAATAATTATATTGCTGTTGTAATGTAAGAGTCTCTGCAGCCTGTTTCCAAAAATAACACCTGGGAAGGTGATAATAAGACTTACTTTGTCGATTAAGGCGATATTTAACATTTTTTTTGTATTATTAAAAATATCTTCTTTTCCGTCTTTGGCTTATCCCATTATTTGGGTTTGGCTCTCCTCGTTCTGAAGCACCAGGACTTTCTGTCCTGGGTTCAGCTGGACCTGGTCTAGGTCTTTTGATACTTTTGACCACCAGGGGCTCAACCGCCTAACCGATTGCTTTGGCTACGTGTATAGTTTATGACGTCATCTTGTCATCTAGCTAATAGGTATAGGCATATATCTATAGCTATAGCCTATAGCTTTCGATATTGCTTTCATAGGCGGTACGAAATGATAAGATGACGTCATAAACTATACACGTAGCCAAAGCGATCGGTTAGGCGGTCGGGGGGCAGGTGTCTTGGGGTTGTGTATAATTAAAAAATAAATTATAATTGTTATTATATGTTTCTACAATCATCCACAACAACCATTGGGAACAGTTGGGTGACAGTTTGTTCTCACTGTGTAGATTAATGCTTCTTGTATGTTTGACACTTTTTCTTTAAAATTATTTATTTTCAAACTTTAAAACACATTATACAAAATTATTGAAAAAATAAGTTTATACTAAGGATGACTAATTAGACTAACATACGCAATTAAAAAGCTAAAAATAATATTTACGCATAAATATGTACTACTTATTGTTTTCTAAAGTTTACGCGAACACTACACATTGAAATGAAACAACTTTTACGGATCTACTCGCGGTTTATTTTACACATTAGTTTTAATCAATGTTTATCCTGATGTTACGTACTACTTACCAAAAATAATCCATTTAAAAATACAGTGTGAGTAAAGCACAATACACTATTAATGTTTTCCTAAATAACCAAAACCTATACAAAAAAAAAACCTTTATCTGGAAGATATCGCTTTTAGTGATAAGGCTGCCCATTGTACGACTCCTATTTAATTTTTACTTCTTTGTTTGTCATGTCTGTGTTTTTTACAATAAAGTATTCTATTCTATTCTATTCTATTCTTTATTGTTATTTATACAACAGTTATAATCTTACAAAATACCGTTAGCTAATTCAACTCACTCATCCAAAGTCTTCATGTTATATCTTAATTCGTTTGTTCTCTGTCGGTTATACCCGACAAGAGCGTTGTAGCTTAAGATCTGAAGCGATTCAAGATTAATATGCAGGCACCCGCGGGCGCTTCCGGCGCTTCCGGTGCCGAATGAGGTCACTTCCGCCGCCCATATTGTCCTGACATAGTACTTTCATGCCGGCCAAACTGTACACTTGAATTTATGTTTCACACTACAATTTTATTAATAATACTGAATTTAAGTTAAATTCTTCATCATAGTAATTATTTTGCGCGAATATAAGCTCTTTTTGATCAAAGAGAATATAAATAACATTTGTTTTTACAAACGTTGGCGCAGTGGTTAACGCGTCCGCAGGTTTGTGTCCGTAATACCAATTTTTGGTATTAAGCCTGACAGTCTGCGATCGCCAGTCATCGAATGGGTGACCAACATGTATTATTCGGAATCTAACAGTCTAATATTGGTAGTTGCCGACACGCCAAGTCACAACCATTTGTTTAAGGTACTCTACCTAGCACCTTTTACGTACAAAAACTGTCATAGGGTGGATTTCACCAACATCCAATTTTTGCGAGAATAGCTATCCCAGTATAACATAATTCTTATGACGTTAATGACGGTAGTTGTTGACATTGAATGGGTGCCTTTGGCTTTCAAAGTAAAAAGTAAATAGTGTTGAATAATTTCGGCGGGCTGGTTAGAACCACGATAGCTCAATTGGAAGAGCATCTGACCCGGTATGTCAGAAGGGTGCCGGTTCAAATCCTGCTCGTGGAAATTTTTTCAACATTTGTGTTTTTGTAATTTGTTTCGCAACAAAATTTGCGTTAAAATTATATAAACAAAAACAAAAACATTTTATAATTCTTATGATTTAATCTACAGTTTGCTTCGGCCTCATTTGACCAGATTAATCTATGGGTAAGTTACTCTCGCATGGAAAGTATTAACCACCATGCTGTGTTAGTTATTAAAATAACTCGCCACAGATTTGGCGTTTATAATGTCAAGTTTATAATGCTACTGCAGTCATGCAGATATTTCCAGACACAATTAATATCTTAATGTTTTTAAATGCCCCACGGAGAAACGTCTGGCCTTTATTCATCACACTTGACTGCAAGTCACGATAAGGGTGGAAGCTAACTTCAATTGCAATCCCTAGCTGCTGAGGGACTGGCTATTATGTATCTTACGTTTAAAACATAATGTAAGAATGTGTCAGGCGTAGGCGAAAGGCGTTCGTGAAGCCTAAGATATACCAGTAGTTTTGCAAAGAGACTACATATCGATCTTTGCCTATAATAGATAATAATATATTTTTTAAAATTTAAGTTATAGAAAAATATGGAGGAGCTCGATGGCGCAGTGGTTAACGCGCTCGGTCCGTGACTGCTGAGGTTTCGCAAAGGCTGGTCATCGGATGGGTGACCAAAAATTTATCATCTCAAGCTCCTTGCTTCGGAAGGCATGTAAAGCCGTTGGTCCCGGCTGCATTAGCAGTCGTTAACAACCACTGATCCGCACTGGGCCTACTTGGTGGTTTATGGACCGTCCTCCCTATCCGTCCATAGGGAAGGCTCGTGCCCCAGCAGTGGGGACCTAAAATGAGCTGATGATGATGATGATAGAAAAATATGCCTAACTGAACATTTTTTCGGTACAGCTCCTCCTGAGCTGTGCTACGCGACAGTAGACACTGTGCCTCGTTGTGATTTGCACCTTTTTTTCGAATTGCCGCCGGCGACGCGAGCGCCGCCCTACCGGCGAGCGGCGACACTTCGCCATTGTCGAAGTTTAATTGGCGCCCGAACGAGGGCTTGTGCCTTTCTCTGTCGTTTTGTGTTTTGAAACTGTACCGTTTTTTCAAACTCTGCGTGACGGAAAATGGTTTTCAGTTATGAAATATTGTTTGTTTTTAGGCTAGCTTGTTAGTTAGCTTTAAAATTACTTGGGAAAACAGGAAAAGTCGAAAGTTTTTATTCAAACAAACTTGATTGACAAGCACTTTTGAATTGTACAAAAAATATTTTAACTAGGTACCTACTACTATCCGTTCGAGACGTCTTACAACAGTGAAGATGAATGGGTACAAGGAACTGCAAAAGCTTTTATATCAATAACAATATATAAAAAAAGTCATTACCAATTCATGAAATGGACTATTTTACTATTTTTACGATTACTATTATAAATTACTTATTTTCTTTAATTCTTAAAGAATTTTCACCCGCCTAGAGCGTCGGATGCGGAATGTCAGAAGATATTGCGTACCTATGACATTCAGGGTCATGCGCACTGCCAAATAATTAACTTATCGTGACTATATTGTACGACTCGCGCTAAGGAGACACAGTTTAAGAAACGGTATCTCGTGCCAAGCCCAAAGCTAATCACAATCGGTTTTTAAGAAGATGAAGCGGATTTCAAATATTAATAACATTTTACTTTTTTATTTTTCAAGTGCTAATTGCTGCACTGAAGCTAAATTAAATATTCATAAAATTTTATAAAATACAGTGAAAAAATTAAACGCCCACCCGACCCAGCCAGGAATCGAACCTGGGTCTTCCGCAATCCGGGCGGCTGCACTGACCGCTATGCTACCGGGAACGCTGACGTAAGCGCTGAATTTTGTCACTGCTATTTTAATATTTTTGAGTGCTTTAAGCGGCACTAGCGCCATCTCTAATAACATTCTTTTATTACATGTCCACAGTAACTCACATTACGAAATTTACGACGAGATTTTTAGAGGTCACTATTCAAAAATGCTCTATTTAAGTAAAATCACTTGCAGGATTATTTCATTTTATACATGACATGACAGACGAAACAACATACTCTCGCATTCAAAATCTGTGTTCTAGCATTTGGCAGCGCCCTGTGTTCGTCGCAAATTAATTGCTGCAACACTCCGCCGCTTTCTTCATACAGATGTTTTTAATTCGCCCCGGTGCTGATTAACGCGAACGTTCCCGTCTACTGCCTGCGGTTAGAGTTACCAGACTTTTAGGAAAATTAAGGAAATTCCAGTTGCCAACTTCGCGCCTTCGAAAGAATTGCCTTTATAGTACAGACATCAACCTATCCAATTTATACAAAATGTTTTTGTTTTTGTTTATATAATTTTAACGCAAATTTTGTTGCGATACAAATTACAAAAACACAATGTTGAAAAAATTTCCACGAGCAGGATTTGAACCTGCACCCTTCTGACATACCGGGTCAGGTGCTCTTCCAATTGAGCTATCGTGGTTCTAACCAAAGTAAATAGTGTTGAATAATTTCGGCGGGCTGGTTAGAACCACGATAGCTCAATTGGAAGAGCACCTGACCCGGTATGTCAGAAGGGTGCAGGTTCAAATCCTGCTCATGGAAATTTTTTTAACATTGTGTTTTTGCAATTTATACAATTTATAAAATACAGTAAATAAATAAAAGCGTTGTGTTATCAAATTTGTGATATTTCATCTGCAAAGGTGAATCTGCATGGCCATCGGTTGCAACGACCGTTGGATAAATGGCACTGTGCCGCTATTAGCACTCAAAAATTAAAAAGCAGTGACAAAATTCAGCGCTTACGTCAGCCTTCCCGGTAGCATAGCGGTCAGTGCAGCCGCCCGGATTGCGGAAGACCCAGGTTCGATTCCTGGCTGGGTGGGAGGGCGTTTAATTTTTTACTGTAAGTTATAAATTTTATAAATATTCAACCATATGACTTAAGTATAAAATTGAAAGTCTATTGAGGAAATTTGACAGTTTGTGGTAGCCTGATGTGCAGGCGTGTGTATCTATTTTATTAAATAACAATTTTATCATCGTCATCACCATCATCAGCCTGTACACGTCACTGCAGGTCATAGGCTTCTCAAAGTGCACACTCAATACCACTTTTGTAGTTTGATAATTTGACTATCTCAACCAGAGTTCGCGGGCTCGAATTCCAAGCGTTGTATTTGGTTTGTGCTAAGTCTGCCCTGCCGAGCTAGCTACCAGTATCTTATAAAAGTGAGTGGCTGTAAAATTAATAGTTGTTTGTTTTCCGATAGTAAGTGATGGTTTTGAAAACGAACATTTCCATATTGTTTTGGAAATGCGAGTTGTAGCATCGTCGTCACAACCGATTTATCGATTTAGCTTCGGATTTGTAACTAAAATGTATGTGATCCACTTTTGTTTGAGTATGTAATATTAATATAACTGAAAGAAAGAAACCTGATTTCTTTTACCTTCTGAGTTTTAGCTTCGGCTAACAGTGGAACAGTAATTAGACTATACTCCACTATACTTTAGGTATCGAAAGCTACGTTTTTCAAGCCCCATTCGATATTAAAACACATTTTCAATAAAAATGCAATTTTTTAAAGCTATAGCGTTTATTATAATACCATTTCCCTCTACGGCAAATCTTGTGTTTTACATGAAACAATCGATTTCGTTGATGACAGAATGACCCGGTCGGTTTAAAAAAATCCCGCACAAATCTCAAATAGTCGGCAAGCATGGCGGCCCTACCCACCACCGCCTTTGAGATTTTGCAACTAAATCTTATACATGTTAGAAACTAGCTTTTTCCCGCCGCCTCGCTTTCAGGCTTCCGTTGAATGCTTAACGAACTTAAAAGGTAATATATGATTTGGAACAGTCGTGTGCTTTGAGCTTGTAAGCAATTATTTTGCAGGTGCCTTTTTTGTAAGCTCTTTGCTGCAAACATGTTTTGACTGACTGCGCCTTAATGCTTTGTTAACTTATTACTTTAACCCTTTTAGCCTTTCATCTCCATTCGGACTGAGTTGAGCCAAAATGTTGATTTAATCTTAATTAACGAGGACAAACGCGAAATAAACTTTTTAATGTTTTAGTAACTGGGTATTGAGTGTGAGTTCGCGTTGAGGATATTATAACATTAGCAAACTAGGGCCCAATTTCTCAATTCTCAGATAAGTTTTATCCAACGAATAACATTGGCATTGTGACATATTTTCTAAAGAGAATCAGTTATTACGTCAAAATTGTTCAATGAATAAACTTTAACTAACGATTGAAAAATCAGCCTTTAAACTACAAATTAGTGCGATTGGGTAGTCGACTGATTAGTCAACAGAGAAACTTACAATAAAATTCCTTTTTATAGAAATTGGATGGTAATGGCGATCTATGACGTCACTGCTGTGTTGCGTCAATTGAGTGTTTATTAAAAACTTTTTAGGTTACATAAATTCATGCTTACGTCAAAACAAAATAGGTTAATGTTTTTGAAGACTGTTACCTACGTGATTGTATTTATACGTTTAAAGTTCTGGAATTAATTAGTGTTGTTATCAATTTTCTTTTATAACAATCTGAATCTTATCTTAGCTGAGATGAAGGCTAAGTGATTTCCCGTTATGGTTATTACTTATTATATAAAAAAGTTGTCGCAAGTAATAGAGAAGATGAATTTAGACACCACTGGGAGGGAACATAAACCACCACGCGGACCCAGTGCGGGGCGGTGGTTGTTAACGACTGCTAATGCAACGTACATTCCGAAGCACAGCTTGAGATAGTACATTTTTGGTCACCCATCCGATAGCCGGCTTTTGCGAAGGTTGCTTAACTTTGGCAATCGCAGACCGAGAGTGGTAACTACTGCGCCGGGCTCCTCGTATAATAACAATATTTACATGTAAAAAAACAAATGCCGTGAACACCGATGAACGCCTCGATGGCCGAGTGGCAATGCGCTCGGCCCGATACCCCAAGGTCCCGGGATCAATTCCCAGGTCGGGCAGTGTACTTTCGGATTTTTCGACGCATGGGGCTTGTGATCACCAACCCGCATTTGGCAATCGTGGTGATTAAGCTATTACCCATCAATGTATGATAACTCGATTTCAATGATGAAGGTCTTTGCCCAGCAATGGGATAGTTATAGGCTGTTTACTTTACTTACTTATTTTAATGAACACTACTTAAGACACATAAATATTTTATCTATAGACATTCCCACTTCATTGTATGAGCAACATCTACATCAGGACATTCACATTCTTAATAAGAGTCTCCATCATTCTGTAAGTATCTCCCCGTTTATTGCTAGATGGTATAAGTGTGGCACATAGCGGGGGCATACCACACTCCCAACGTTTGTATGTGGGGATGCAAGGCAAGAGAGGATGGCGGGAAGAAAGCTTTAGTAAGGTGATCCATTTTTATCCAGCTCGAAGGACCAATGGTGAAATTGGAATTCAAAGTGTGAAATAAGTAGTCTCTGCACAAAACTTGAACCAATTAAAAAAAAGACTCGACAAATATATTCTCAATAAAATAGAATAAAATAGAATATAATAACCAGTGGTGTATTCTCTCGCTTGATGGTTGGATCAAGGGTCAGATTCAGAAAGCAGTACTCCATGACACGGCACGTATTGTCAGGAGGTTCCCCACTCTGCAGCCCTGACCACCGGTAGCTTGGGCCCTGCCCCGCTGCTGGCGGTACTCTAGAATTAGGTTTTTATAATGTTTTATTGTTTTTATATTAAAATATTGTAAAAATCTAGTTTTAAGAAAGAAAACAAATAAAGGGTATAATAATAAATTGTGTTTCTCTGATTTAGGAGACTGAGGATGTTTATTATAGACTAACATATTTTATAATCATCCTTATTTGTATTTTAATAAGTTTCGTTATAAATAAGGCGTCAAAGTTACAGTAGTCCAGCTTATTTTACGGAGAAATAAAAAGTAAATAATGAAATGGGTCAGATAAAAATGAGCATTAATAAATTATAATTATGTATGTATAAGAAAGGTATGTTTAACACATACAATGTCTTAATTAATTGATATTGATTCAACTTAATCGTTACTTACCTTACATGAAAGCCAAACGTTTATACTTTGTGGAATTAAAACAAATAAAACAATACAAGGTTTACTGAGCCCTGCAGCCAAATCTCATTGATCATTGAAATGAAACTAGTTTTACGGATTTACCCACGTTTATTTTATACATTAATTTGAGTTAATGTTTATCCTGACGTTTCGAACCCTTTGCAGGGTCCGTGGGCACAGGGTCAGGGTAAACATTAAATCAAATTAATGTGTAAAATAAACGCGAGTGGATCCGTCAAAGTAGTTTCATTTTAATGTGTGTTCGCGTAAACTTTATCAAACAATATGGGACTCATATATAATGATAAAATAATAAATAAATAAATGTTTCCCACACTCACACCAATTATCTAGCCCCAAGAAAAGCTTCCTTAAGAAACTCGATAAATGGTTAACTAGACAACGGATAAACATACTTAATATACTTAAATACATACTTATTATACATAGGAAACACTCAGACCCGAAACAAATCATGAAAACAGGTATTTCTAAATTGTTAAACATTTCCGGGACCTCAGAGATGGCGACACCATGAAAACCGGTGTGTAAGCCACTCGACCAAGGAGGTCGTCAAATTGATCAATATGATCAACAATTTTACAAAATAACCGCTTCAGCTCGTAACTTGTGTCCTGGACCTGTGATATTGCGGTTCGCGCAGGAATGCGGCCGCTACTCTGTAATATGGGAGTATTCTTCGCTATCCTTAGTTACCCGGTCGCGACGAAACATATTACACTTTGGTTGTCGATACGAGGTCCTTGGAGCACAGGCCGATTACAATAATACGAACCACTACTAGAGGTTATCTAATATGCAATGTATGTCACAAATCTCTAAATATATAAAATTCTCGTGTCACAATGTTAGTTGTCACAATGTAGAGAATGATGATGTGGGATGAATGATGAATTGGGAATAAATTGTATAGAATAGGCATCGCATGATGAAATTGGAAAATGCCGAAGTGGGAGCAAAGTGGGGAGTATATCTCCGAAACGACTCGATCGATTTTTATGAAATTTTATACGTATATTCGGTAGGTCTGAGAATAGGTCGTAAAGTATATTTCATATCGCTGGGTGATTAGGGTGTCCCTATCCAGAAAAAATATATGGCAGAACAACGTTTGCCGGGTCAGCTAGTATTATACATAAATGTTATATTTTGGGACGTCTTCGCCATATGAACTTTAACTGTTATACACTTTTCCGTGCGCGCTATGTGCTTAAAAAGGTGTAGATACGAAAGTTTCTCTTTACATAAGGCAGATAGATGTTGTGACCGTGCGAGCTAAGAAATTTTTCATCACCACGAACCCTCGTTTTCGGCTGGAGGACCGAAATTAGTATCTCGAGCTCGCAACAATTACATTGAACTAAGCAGTGTTGTGGTTTATACTGATTTATTTATTTTTTTAAAGAGTTTTCTGATTACCTACCTCAGACGGCATTTTCATCGAGAAACTTAAAGGGTTCCTTAAGCCGTGTGAAACGAATCACCTTCGGAGGTTTTCTAGAGGAAAATCATCACGCACTAGTGCGTGCCCTACTAGATTCTCCGAGGGATTCGGATCGGATCGGTTTATACTGATCTCCCAAGCAAGTTGATCTTACGACACCTCTAATATATTAATTGAAAATTTATAACGGGGGCAAGTTATTTAGTATGGGTTAGGTATAAATGAATTTAAAAAAACTATTGACAGTATTTTTGCACTATAAATCAACATTCGATACTGCTACGCCATTTTCATGACTTTAACGAATACTTCAATAGATTTATTAAGGTATTATCATAATTAGTTACTTCAACAGGGTTTTCACTTTAAACACTTTCAGGACTTAAATTCAACGCAAACAGTTCAGACGCTGTAATCTAAAAGCTGAGAACACTGCAAGTATTAGATGTACAATATACATACCCACAACCGCAGCCTCCCGGTAAGACTCTCGCGTTTAATACAACTGCATGCGGGGTGCGGCCACAAAATAAGGACTGCAGAGGGTAAGCTCACAAACACGCTCGATACACACAGGGCAAACTTAATTAAATGAACCCGTTTAGGGGGAAACTAAAATAGTATAATTGCTAGTTAGGAGTGGGTGTCGTAGAAGGCGACTATGGGACCATTCCCGAGGATGACTAGAGTAATGTAGTGTTATTGTATGACATTGTGGAAATTGAAACTTTTACCAGATGTAAATTTGTTAAATGAGATTTTTATTTTGTTTTTTTTAAATTTTGTGGTTGTCTTCTATATTTTTTGTTGTGTTTATTTGTGATGGAAAGTGTCCTGCTATGATAGGACATTTTCCAATATTTTTGACGCTGTAAGGGAAAAAAGAGCTGGACACTTGCTGAGTTTCTTGTCGGTTCTTCTCAGTCAATACAAGATCTCCCGCCCAGAGTAGACTTACGAACCGATGGCATAGTGACATTCACAAGAGCTACTTGTAGCCTAAACTGAATAAATGATTTTGATTTTTGATTAGAATTTTGATGGGCAGCAGCATCTCTGTGTAATTACTTTCACCTACTGCGATCGCCAACCCGCCTGTCAAGCGTGGTGATTATGGCAAACTCCCCTCATTCTTGGGGGAGGCCCTTGTCCAGCAATAGATGTCTGCCCTCGGAGAATCTAGTAGGGCACGGGGGCACGCACTAGTGCGTGATGCCGTTCCCTCTAGAAAACCACTGACGGTGCTTCGTTTCACACGGCTTGAGGAACCCTTTGGATTTCTTGCCGCACCCAAAATCCCCAGTGGCAATCAGCAGTTGCTCGAGCGCGGTTTGTAATAAGCTAACCTTCTGGGTTCTCCTTATTTTACTATAGCGGTGCATGTATTCAAATTAGATTTCAGTGTGAGTTACTGCACAGCGGTTTATAATAAAATTTAAGCTGTCTACGCCTTTAGTCGCAAACACGAGGTCTTGCGTTTAATTCTTAGCAGGGATGTTGTATTCGGTCTGTGGTCTTGTCTCAGACACAGGGTTGAATCTGTTTGGTTGGTGGTAGAGCTCTGACTGATACCGTCTGGCAGCTACCACCATCTTATAAATGTGTGGTTGCTATATCAACAACGTTAACAGTAGGTATATGTGTATGGTCGGAGGAGCTCGAAGGCGCAGTCGCTAGCGCGCCCGGTTTGCGATTGGTGACGTTTAGCGACTTTCACAAAGGCCGGTTATCGGATGGGTGACCAAAGACGTATCAGCTCGAGCTCCTCCGTGCTTCGGAAAGCACGTAAGGCCGTTGGTCCTGGCTGCATTAGCAGTCTTTAACAACCACCAAACTACACTGGGCCCGCGTAGAGGTTTATGTATAGATCTCCCTATCTATCCATAGGGAAGGCTCGTGCCCCAGCAGTGGGGACATTATGAGCTGGTGGTGATGATGATGAACAGTAGGTATTGTTGTTTTCTCGGTTAAAAAATAGACAGTTTCTCAGTTGTCGCGTCGAGGATTGTGGGTGAAGGTGGTTTTGGTGAATTTTCGTCCTTTATTTATTTTTAAATAACATACTTTCAGACATCAAAAGAAAAACAAGATACAAAAAACTATAGGCAGAAAAATGAGTAGATTTTTCTGCGATTACCTTACAATATTTGAGAGACATAAATCTAAAAATTAGAAGAAGGTCTCGTTGTGGAATATAAATTTAAAGAACTTTACTTCCCTAAATTTTTCTCAGACAGTTTAAGCAATATATCTAGTGGCTTTATCATCGATTGTGTTAATATCATCAGAGAGAGGCTGTTTATAAATTGTTTACCCAATTACATCGCTCCAAACGCCACAGCACAGTGACTGAATAGCGTGCTTGATTGATCCTATACTAATTGGTGGTGAGGGGATCACCCTCCCCCCACCCCACTGGCCCTGTAGTGGACGGTCTATTGACCTTCCGCGCGCAATTGTTTGATGTCCATAAGACTAATTACATCTCTGTAAGCGTCAGACTTATTTAAAGTAGACTGTTCTATTATGTATTTCATGTCAAGGTTAAGAACTTTCTCTAAGATCGGGCAACTTTAAAAACCAAAACAGATTCTAAAAACTTTGACACTTAAAACAAATAACTAAACAATTGTTTGGACCAAGTCAGGCAAAATGTTTTGCAGATTTTTCTTTGCAATGCGGGACGTTTATGTAAGGGCATTTTCCAATATTTTGACGGTGTAAAAGAAAGGGAGAAAATAAATGATTTTGCTGAGTTTCTTGCCGGTTCTTCTCAGCACAGTGCATGTTCTCCCACCCTGTGTAAACTTACGATCCGATGGCTTAGTGACATTCATCATCAGCTTTTTTAATGTCCCCACTGCTGGGGCACGAGCCTTCTCTATGGATGGATAGGGAGAACGGGGCATAAACCCCCACGCGGGCCCAGTGCGGATTAGTGGTTGTTAATGAATGCTAATGCAGCCGGGACCAACGGCTTTACATGTCTTCCGAAGCACGGAGGAGCTCGAGATGATACATTTTTGGTCACCCATCCGATGACCGGTCTTTGCGAAAGTTGCTTAACCTCAGCACTCGCAGACCGGGCGCATTAACCACTGCGCCATCGAGCAGAATTCATCATAAATGGATAATTTGTAACAGAGTATAAAGAAATCAGACACCCATTGGTGCGGTCATACTGATACGTCGTAGCCCGTAACAGTTGGTGCGAAACGTGATATTAAGGACATTTGGACCTATTACCGTGTCACGTTACCGCTTTTTTGTCACCTAAATAATGGTCACCAGTTTCCCGATTTAATGGTGATTTGACGTCACAGGGAGTGCATTGTACACATTGTCTATTTAATTGTGGTATTAGTATAATTCGGTATTGAATGAAACTGAATAGGTTGGATTATGTTCCAAAGGCGCTTTTTCAACAATTTTAAATGTAACGTTGTTTTTTTTTATTTGTTTTTTTTTCTCAAGTTTATTCCTTACTTATATTTTTTTGTTATCTTTGAGTATTCAATTTTCGTTTTCTTGTGCCATATCTTAAATAAATTGTCATTGAGAAATATATATTCACCATCAAATATTAATCTGATAATTATTTCTACAAAAAAAAAAACAAATCTTTCATTATTTGTATAACAAAAAAAAAATATCTTAAAAATAAAAATAAGAGCTTACAAAAGAAAAACCCCAAAATATCCGCCAGCTTACATAAAAAACCCAATAAAAAGGCAGCGACCCGAAATCTACCCGCTTAAAAGTTTATTAAATATCGCATCAAAAGCAACCCTTCACTTAAACCCACAAATAAAAATCCGACAGACCATTTTATACAATGAACACCGCGGTTGCATCCACTGACCTTAAGTGGACAGAGCGGGACGCACTGTGCGCGAGTGAACGGGACAGCCGCATTCAGTAAGTGCTACTTGAAATATAAATGGTATCGGATCGTGTAGGAGCGAAATGGGTTGTCTTTTGGCGTGTTAGAGGGAGAGGTCGGCTTGCGCTCGAGTGGACAGTGTAGATTTTGAACTTTTAGGCGCGACGCATAGGTACGTATTTTTTTCTTAATTTTTATTTTGCACATTTAACCAGTGGTTTTCTGGTGCAGCGTGAAAACAACGCAGCATCAGTCGCGTGAAGAGGCACCTTGTGGTCGGGCAGGGTGAGGGTGACTGCAGGTGGAGTCATTTGCCGAGCTATGTTGTAAAAAAAAACTTTTTGACAGTGTTAGACGTTATTTTACCTCGTTTGTCACCAGAAGGCGTTGCTTTGATGTCATACGAATTTTCGTTTTCGTTAACTGGATCGAATGAATTTGAACGGTAATTTAAAATCGTACTGGGCATTGAGAGTTCCTATTGCAAGTTTGAAGTTAACTAAAACGCTACGCATAGAGCTGAGCCTCCTAGTAAAAAAAATTTTGGGTAAGTAAACGCTTTGCCATATAGTTCAACTGAAATTGGTAGCTATTTCTTTGATTCAAATAACAACAACAAAAATATATTGATATGCCCAAGATACTCACGTCTTTTTGCAAAATTGTGCAAAAGCCGATAAGTACGCTGTTTTTAGAAACTTCTCTTACGTGGTCTCGCACGCTCACCGACGATATTAATTCTCGTCTTCTAACGTTAGCGAATGGCAAAAAAATCGTACTGGGCATTCTGCTCGCCATATTCCTGGGAGGTCAGTCGGCGTGATAGCCGGACGTTATGAGCTCATTGTATTCGTAGATGTATAGCGAGCACGAAATTAGTGTCAAAGTAGATTTATTGATTGTACTTACATAGATTTTAAGTCATTTGTTACTAACAAGATATGGATAAAACTTATTACAAAAACACAAATGTTAAAAAAAATTCCACGAGCAGGATGTGAACCTGCACCCTTCTGACATACTGGGTCAGGTGCTCTCCCAATTGAGCTATCGTGGTTCTTACCAGCCCGCCGAAATTATTCAACACTATTTACTTTTTTACTTTGAAAGCCAAAGGCGCCCATTCAATGTCAATAACTACCGTCATTAACAACAAAATTTGCGTTAAAATTATGTAAACAAAACAAAAACATTTTAATAAAACTTATTTTGTTTTATTTTATCTATTTTGTGGTTGTGATCAATCTCGTGTGCGTCCACCCTTACGTTTTAAAGAGCTGTTAGCGTGTAAGGTGCCTACGGCGCGGCGGGTTACTAGCGACTTCCTAGAGGTATCTCTTTATGTCGCTCGCAAGAGCCCTCAAGGTAGTTCTTTAGTGGAAAGTTTAGAAATAATTGGCAAAAGAAGTCTGTCAGGTCCCGGAATAGATGTTTTTGACAAATTAAAATGTCCGGTTTTTTGTAAGATGCCAGTCGATACGATCGATATATCTTTATCACTGGATCGTTTCCTAATATAGATAGTTTTCTAATGCCAATTTTATTGTCTTTTTTAAATAAGTCATTTTTTATTAACTATTAAAGTCATGGAGTACTTTTTAGGCTCTTTTTTTATTTCATCAGATAAAACTAAAACAATCATAATTGTCATCATAAATTAATAAAATCAATTAAGTAGAGTTATTTGGTATTTTAATTTTAAGTAGCTTAATTTACTTGTTATTGATAAGTGTTTTTTATATATTTTAGCGTTTTATTAACGCTTAAATATACTTAAGTAAAATTTAAACACTGAAAAAAGACGACAACCGCCGCCCTTCCCGCCTGAGGTTATCGTCTTTTTTCAGTGTTTAAATTTTACTTACTTGTTATTGTCTTTGTTTCTAAATAGTTAACAAAAAAATGAAAATTAGGTGGGTAGAGTTTTAACTAAATTAATCCTAAAGTACGATAAAACTTTACTAAGAATACCCTAAGAATACCCACGTCTCTACTCAAATTGACGAATACATGCTCAAGTAACGAGAACGTTCCAAATATTTTTTATACCCACATTTAAAGATTTCACCTTAATAACACTCGAAACGAACCTCAAATCGAAATAAACGTTACACGCGCGCAACGAAATAAAACTCGAAGATATATATCGTTAAAAAACTGTATTGAACGACACTCGAGTGAAATAATGAGATCTCTTTCTAACAAGTTGTTTACAATAAAAAAGGATAAGTGGCTGATAATACTGACCACGGAGTATGAAACCTTTTTTGTGAGAAAAAAAAAAAGAAAAATCGCTATTAGAATCACCGTATAAACGAGCAAGGGATCTCACTGGAACTACCAAACGTTCACCAAACGATTTGAGACTTTATCCCTAAAGTATCAAGATCAATTCCATTTTTTAAACTTTTGTATTTCGAACGTATAACGTGGCGTTGTAATGTGACTTTTAAGTAGGGGTGGTAAGCTCCATTCTCCGATGAGTTTGTGTTTGTCTGTTGTTGTGAAGAGGTTATGCTACTCTACTTACGGGGTAAGGTTAATGGTTCTGGTAATCGACAGTCGTAAGGGTTCCGTCGAGTGTTTTTGATATGTTCAGCGTGGACGTCATTGCTTTCTGGATGTGACAAATTTTGACAAAAAGTGTTGTTTGGCAAGTAGATAATAATGTTTACTTATTATGATCTATCTTATCTTAGTAAAGCCCACGGCCTGCTAAGTAAGATTCCCCATTCCCAGTAGCACTTTGATCCATCGGGGTCTTTTGTGCAACCCCACCCTTTCACCCTTCTGCCTCTGTAACAGATACTACTATGCTCTAAACTACCTGCGCTATGTTCTCTACTATAATTTACCTGAAAAAAATGAGTACTGATGTAAGACAAACCTCGTACGCCTAGCAGTAGTAGTATTCGGAGATGCCAACGTGATTTTTAAAGCACTACCTACACTTTGTTTCAAAATGTGTACGTGTGTCTCTAGTTGTTCTTGTGTATACTTTAAATTAAAATTTAAAATTAGTGGAATGACCCCAGAAGTAGACAGTCAATGTCAAAGTATAAAACATTTGAAATGAAACGTAATGAAAAATATTTATTCGGAGCATCTATGACAACTTAACCTAATGGCCAGTTTCACCACTCAGCTTAAGCCATGACATGGGCGAGCCGCTGATATTCTGTGGAAACAGTATAAGAGGGAGGCGTAGCTCCAGACATGAATTTAAAATTTTACACAGTGACATTTTTCGCCGATTTATTATTACCGTGTTGTATGGTAGATTCTCCTTGAACAGTTACTATTCTCATTGCAGTTATACTCTTTTTTATTGAGCTTTTATATGGGGGAAAGCATGAACGATGAAAATCTCGACTTCAGCAGTTCTTCTCTACCGCTTCCCAAGCCACTTCCAGCGACTCTATCACTACAACATTTTTCCCTTTTTATTTGCGATTGAAACTGATACACGCGTGTTTTGTCGAACGATTTGCTTCCTACCCGCCGAGCGCGAGTCCACGCGCGAATAACACCTTTATTACATTCACAATAAGAATTGGATACTTGCAAACAATGTGTTGTGATACTACGCAGATGATTTAACAGCAAATTCGACTTAATTTTTACAGCAGTAGAGTTGAAAAGAGTTTTTCTGTATTTTTTTATTTTGGTAATTCGATACGGGGTGATGGGCTTCTTGAGTTTTTTTTGTTTTTTTTTTTATTAAATTTTTGTACAAAGTACGTTTGTTTTTTGCGCCGGTTTGATTAAACGGCGCCCGGGTCGCGTTACTCGCCACTCGTGTATTATTGGGCCGCGAAGACTTACTCGTTCCCCCTTGAGATGATTGTAAAGTTGTGATTAAATGTTATATCTGTTTATTGTGGGTTTTGGAAAAAAAAAGCGAAAAAGTTTGTAACATTAATTATGACAGTTAAAAGCGCGTAAAAGATCATTTTATTGTAACTTATTAGTTTTAAGATATTAAAACGGTGGCTGCTATCAATTTCTCTTTAATTTAAGTACTAATTAATTAATCCAAAAAATATTTTTTGCGATTAATCACCTCAATCAGCTCAATTTATGTACCGTACCGTACCCAGTGCTGGTGCACGAGCCTTCCCTTTGAATAGATAGGACGAAAGGGCCACAAACCACCACGCAAGCTCATTGCGAAATAATGGTTGTTAACGACCGCTAATGCAGCCGGTGGCAACGGCCTTACGTTTCTTCCGTAGCTCGAGATGATTCACTTTTGGTCACTATCCGATGACCGGCCTTACCTTTGATACTTTACCTTAGCAATCGCAGACCAGGCGCGTTAACCACTGCGCCATTGAGCTCCTCGGGGGAGGTATACCCACTAAAAACCCTAGTAACATCCATCCCTTCTTTGACACTGCGATTGCTCAGGATCACGAATGGCAAACACCGAGTTATATGAGAAACTCCGGGCCCAGCAGTGGGATTACATTACAACATTACAGAACGAATATTCATCCCCATACATCACGCGCAGCCATCTTGTGTCTGACAATTAGACCACTATTATAATTAAACATTAAGACATATTGTCGGTAGACAATGGCGCCCAAGCTTGGAGCGTATGTGATGAGTACGAAAGGCTTTAACATCCCTTTCACTATTACTATGTTGAAAAGAGACAGAATCAACTAGCGAATACTTTGTCATCAATCACTACCTTGCCAAATGCGGATTGGTGACGCTATGCATCAAAAATCTGAAACACACTTTGCCCGACCTGGGAATTGAACCCGGGACCTTCGGACATCGGGCCAAGCGCTTTGCCACTCGGCTACCGAGGCATCAATGTTTAGTACCCAACATCAATACACCACAATCGTATTAATCAAAACCATACCTTTTCGAAACTAATAACCCTCAACCCTCCGGCTATTCGTCACGAGTTTAATAAAGTGCGCGTGTTTCCAATATTCAGTGTCGCCTATTTACGGCCGTCGTCGGGATCCGCTCATTATTAGCGGATCACAATACGCAGCGAGTATTAAACACAGTCGCGTAATTTCATTTTAAAAGTTGACAACCCCTGGCGCGTAGGGGTGGCAATGGCGCGTCACTAATAGTTTTTCCTCTGATGTTGTTGTTTAAGATGGTTTGCGTTTGTTAATAAAATAATTTATATGTTTTAGCTAACTTATTTACAAATGTAGATGTTTCGTTCAGATAGGTATCATTTTTAACGTCTTAATTGGTTAATTCTCATATTATAAGGCTAAAAACGAGACTTCCGTAAGCTATTCGTATAACAAAGAAAAAAAAGTTGTTGTTTTTTTAAATTGTGAATTAAAAAGCTACGACATTTTTAAAACGAACCAGTTTTAACAGAGCTACTTTGGTCAGGATAAACATTAAAATAGTATATATAGTAGATCCGTAAAGTGGTTTCATTTCAAAATTTACCTAAGATTATTTTCTGTTTTGAGGTCCTTATTCACAGGAAGACTGAGATGTTGCTGGTAAATAATAAAATATATAATAATAATACAAGTAAAATAGTAGTTCATACAATTCATACAAATGATAAATAATACTTTTCGTCTAAACATTTTGATCTAACTTTCTCCACTCATACTATGCAAAAAAGAACTCAAATGAGATATTCATTATTTACATATAATAAAGAATTTCTATGATATAGATAATAGAATAGAGATAATTAAAAACGTCACTATAATTGCACGGTATTGCAATTTCTACTTGCTTTTGGTAATGCAAAACTTTAACAAAAAAGTAAATAAATATACAATGAAGTAGCACCCCTAGGCAGACCACCGTATGATTGCATCGCAATAGAATACTAATTCCTCAATCGAATGGACGCGTCGCGCTCCACCCCACATAGAATTGTGAACTCTGAACCCGTCATTACAGAACTGCAATTTCAATAAACTACTTTTATAAAGGAAGCGCCCAACAATTGGTTTTATTGTTACCACCCGCCGATTCAAAGTTACTCAGTTTAAATGTGAATCAAACATTGCATTTTGATCCTATATGTTATTAAATTAGAGTTCAATTCGCCTTGGGGTTTGATGAGTAGTAAATAATAGGTGTCGCGAACAATCGCAGGGTTGGGGTCTGATCGCTAATCACTCGAGAATGGATCGAGGGTTAAGTCTTTGGCGTCTCGGCTCGGGGGAGTATTTATTAATTTTTTGACGCTCGAACGGATTGCGAACACTAATTCCTTTTTTGAATTGTCCAATTCATTTGTTTACTTTTAACTATTGTTTAAAAAAGAAGCAAACGCGTTTTTTATGGCTTTGCACTAGCATTTAGCCAATGAAAAAGTAATTTTTCTTACAAGTAATACATAAATAAACAATATTTCCTTCCTATAGGATGATGATTATAAATGATAATAGAGATGAGAAGTGAGAATGATATACCCCCCAACCCCTAGAGTATCTCAGTAAAGATGTGGGGCTTTACTAAGTCCTCACGCGGACTTCTTGAGAGAATTTGAAAAGTGACGTTGTTTTGTTTCATATGCCAACACTCATACACACTCACGAACACTTAACGGTTAATAATCCACCATTATTTCACATTAATATTCTACATAACACAAATTTTAGAATTTTAGAAATTTAGAATAGTATTACTTGTAAGAAAAATTACTTTGACACTGGCTAAATGAGCAAATCGCACAAAGTTATCAACTAAAGGAAAAAAAGAAAAAGTAGCGACTTGGTGTACACAAATTGACCGCGGCTTTTGAAGGGAGAGAGAGACAGGGAGTCGGCTGTGCGTTTCATTTTTTCTTTCTTTTTTTTGTGAGTGCACCTCTTTGCTTTGACTGCATGCATTTGTCACCGGCTCCTTAACTTTTTAAACTTCGGTGTGTTGGTGTTGGTAGAGGCATAATCATAGTTGAAACCAATGTAGTCTAGGGGTTAAACCACCGTATTAGACACAGAGGTGCCGAGTGCTAGAGAAAGGTACATCGGCTCTTTTGCAGGCCATTTGTGGAACTGCTCCATCTTTCCAAGTCTATCGTTATAACAACAAAATTGATTGCTTTGTTGTGTTCCGATAGAAATAGAAATAACTAGCAAAATTAATATTTTAATCGACCTTTACATTTTTCAACAAAAATAATGAATGTTTTAGCATATTTTGAAAAACCTCCCCTAGAGAGATGGAAAGTTTGTATGGAAATCTGTCATCTTTAAATTTCGGTATTTGGCCTTGGAAATTACGAAAGTGTTAAGATTGGACTTATTAATAAAGTTAAACAAAAGATACAGATGTTGTATATGTATGTGTGGGTGTGCGTGTGCGTGTGTGCGTGTACGTGTGCATGTGTGTGTGTGTGTGTTTATTATTTAAAGTCTTATTTTATACTTCTATTTTTAATATATCCTCAGTCTCATTGTATCCGAGTGTAAGTAGGAATTTTTCGGTTGACTTTTTAACTTCATATTTTGAAAGTGAATAAATGTTAATAGCTTTGTTTATTTTATTATAAAGTATGGCACTAAGAGCATTGTATTTATGTTTTGCCCAAGCTGTACGGCATTTAACTTGCGGGCACACTCTTCCCACTCCTTGTCATCTTATTGTGGTTTGGTGGTCGTACGTTAAGTTCGAATGACGGCGGAGCACCATACGATGTATGGCCAGTTGTCTAACGGCGAGGACTTCGCATTCGGCGTAAAGTTTTGCTGTTGGATATGTCCGTTTTTTTCGTGTCATTACCTCTAAATCTCTCTCTCTCTCTTATAAATTAACCTCTTAACCCTTGCAATTATTGTTTCGATTTGAACATGCCAGTCAAGTCTCTCGTCCAAGTGTACTCCCAGATATTTAATGTTGTGGACAGTTTTCAGAGACTTACACTCACACTGACTCAAACCGTGGCTTTGACATGTGTGTACAATGATGTTAGGATATGTGTGTTCTGTTTTATCTGCTTTTGCTATATTAAAGCAAGCGTACTACCCGTGTTTTATCGAGGTTAAGCGTTAGTAAATTTTCGTTCAGCCAATTTTTAACCTTACCTAACGCATTCATGGCACATGTATCAGCAGTCTCCCAACTATCGCCATGAACCAGCAATGCAGTGTCATCGGCGTAGGTATATATATTGCAATTTTCAAGAGACATACTGCACAGCTGGTTTATGTAAACAAGGAAGAGCGTAGGTCCCAAAATACTTCCTTGGGGTACACCATAGCATATTTTTTGTTCATTGCTGACTACGGATCCTATTTTTACACACTGCGAGCGGTTCATAAGATAGCTAGAGAACATGTCAAGACCAACGCCCTGTACACCGACAGATTCCAGCTTAGAAGGATTGGGACGGAGACGGTGTCAAACGCCTTTGACAGATCCAGGAAGATGCCATAACACTTTTTTTTGTTATCGATGTGAGTTACCAAAGCTTCAGTAAATCCAGATACTGCATCCTCCGCAGACACACCGCTTCGAAACCCATACTGATTTTCTGCCAAAAGCTTAAACCTGTCCAAATACGCTTGCAGAGATGTATTTAGGTATATCTCCAGGATCTTTGAAAGGGCGGTCAGGACAGAAATTGGTCTGTAGTTTGTCACACAGTCTTTCTCCCGCCCTTTGTGAATTGGATGAACAATCGCTTTTTTTAGTGCAGTCGGAAAGATACCTTGTGATATGCTGAGGTTAAAGACATGTGTGAGAGGGGGAACTAGAGCATCACAGGATTTTTTTAACACACGAGCTGGGATATCATCCCAGCCCGTGGCACAGTCAGCTCGTAGGTTCAAAATTAGCCTCTTCACCTCTGACTCATCAATAGGGAGAATAGCAAAGGAATTATTCATTTTAATTTTATTTGAATATTGATTCTGACTATATTCGTGAGGAGGGGATGGTATTTTTGAGGCTAGATTTTTTCCAATATTAACAAAGAATTCGTTTACCAGATTTATTGAGGACAATTCGTCATCGGCTATTTCCAGTAGATCAGTTGGTGGTGATTTCGAACGCATTGTATTGGTAACCGTCTTTACAACATTCCACATTGCCTTGGGGTTGACAGTGAATTTGTACAGGAGGTTTCAGTATAGTGATCTTTATTACGCGGTTTTGTGTTACACTTTTACTAATTATTTTTATTGGTACAAAATGAAACACTTAATGTTGAAATGACGTGACACGTTCAAAATGTTTTTGTTTTGTTTATAGAATTTTAACGCAAATTTTGTTAAACAAATTACAAAAACACAAATGTTGAAAAAATTTCCACGAGCAGGATTTGAACCTGCACCCTTCTGACGTACCGAGTCAGGTGCTCTCCCAATTGAGCTATCGTGGTTCTAACATGTGACATGTTTAGTGGTAACCCTTATTAATTATACTCTTATGATATTTACCTCTAATGAGTTTGACTTTTATTACGAACAAACACAAGTCATGTAGCCCACGTGAGCAAAGCCGCGAACAAAAAGCTAGTTTGTCATATACCAATGTAGGTAATATCTTAAAGTGTATCAACGCATTGTTTTTGGTGTATGTTTTTGCTAGCTGTCCTAAAATATAATATTAGTACCTAAATAAATACCCGGAACTGCTTCAAAAATTAATCGCAACCAGTATATATTTAGGCTGAAAGTAAAACTTTTTAATTATAATAAACTGGCCTCGGACTCACCAAAATTACTCCCGTTCGCAACGAAACGCAAAAAACACCAAAAAAAAAACAACAAACCACACTGGACGCTAATTACCCAAACAGAAGTGAAATACGCCGCGATTTGACTCATTATAATTTAATCGAGATTTTTTATTTGCCTCAACTGTTTCGGGGTTTTGGCGCAAATGGCTTTTTGTTTTTTTGCTGTCGTTCAATATGGCTTCGACTAAAGTCTCTAATTAAAGTTACCAAAGAGTAAGAAATAGTTTTCATTTAAATCAAATAATTTATTTCAGACTGTAGTCCATATTGAATTAGTAAGATGGTAGTACAACGATAAGTCCGAATATGAAAGTGCGCTTCACCCGGAATCCAATCCAATTAACTAAGTACTGAGGCACCGGATATCTTACGAAACGCAACAATGTTTGGGTTTCACAAACAGACCACTGTTCCGGTGAAACTTAAAAAATAAACACTTCATGAGATTTCACTTTTTATTTTGAAGTGCTAATTGCTGCGCTGAAGCTGAATTAAATATTTATAAAATACAGTGAAAAAGTAAAATCCTACCCGACCCAGCCAGGAATCGAACCTGGGTCTTCCGCAATCCGGGCGGCTGACATAAGCACTGAATTTTTTTTTACTGCTTTTTGATTTTAGACTGCCTTTTAGCGGCAGAGTGCCATCTATCCAATGGTTATTGCAACCTATCATAGGAGTCGCCGAGCCGATGCCGAGGGTAGGCATTTAATTTTTTCACTGTATTTTATAAATATTTACCTCATGTGTTATTCATATAAAACCATTTGGTATAAAGCAATTAATATTAAAAACCACTTTGTATACATAGTGTATTTCAATTACTACCTAATTCACTAATAAGTATAACCGCCTCTGTGGTCTAGTGGCTATAAGACCACCGGTTTAGACCCAGAGGTCCCGGGTTCGATTCCCAGCGGAGGGTACATGTTTGTGTACTCGGTTTGGTTGGTGGTAGGGCTTGTTTGTCCGCCTGGCTAGCTACCACCATCTTATCTAAATATGTCGCCATAACATCAATGTTTGTAGCATTGTTGTGTTCCGGCCGCTAGAGATAAGATAGCCAGTACCTCACTAGTTGAGGATCCCGGGTGAAGTGCGCTTCCATCATTGGCCTTATCATCACTTAACATCAGGAGAGATCAAGGCACTGCGCTTACCCGTAAATATAAAAAAAAAAAGTTATGCATTGGAATGTGCTTATTAGTCAATTAGAATTAGTCATGACATAAGCATCAGCAGCAGATTCAGCTAGCAGTATTACTGCAATGTTGTAGCAGCTGTTGTGAAACGCAACAGCATTTCGTTTTCACAACCGTAACAAAACTGCTACAATACAGCTTTAAGAGCTAATGGATACCCACGACAGCCTAGCATGAGACGTTTATTAACGTTAGGAACCTCAGCACTCGCAGGTCGGGCGCGTTAAGCACTACGCCATAGAGCTAATTAGATCAGTGTAATAGGCTATGGCCCTCTTCATGTGGGAAAGCCTCGCTGGCCTGAGGCTTTCGTGGGACGTTTAACACATGAACATTCCCAATAATGAAATTCATGAATGTCCAACCCTAACTTCATAAGTCAGTACGCATTGTCACACACTCATAAACAAGAGTACAGCCCTATCCAAAAGTGTTACGCACTAATTAATAACATTGGCCGAATGGCGCGATGCCGCGTCCGCAGCGCGCGTCGGCGGTAAATCAGCGCACAATGCGAGCGCGCTGGCCCGCCGCCAAAGCATTGTGTGCCCGGATTTATAGCGCGACAGTACACTGTGTTTCGACACTATTATTGTGCCGCGAGCAGAAGCGTATATTGTGGTCGGTGTTGTACGCGGAGGTTGTTTTTAATGTGATGCGCCATTGTTTTAAAGAATGGTTAGCGAAATTGTGCAGCGCATTTTTTGGAGATTTATTTTAGGTCATCATCATCAGCTTAGACCTTCCTAACTATTGTTCCCAAAGTGCTATTGCACATTGGTAAGTTAAGTCGTAATCCACATCCACTACGCTGGCTAATGCAGTTTGGTGGGTTTTAATGGCTGCTATGATCTGCCGAAGAACGGATGAGATAGAAATATATTGATTCTGTCACCTATACGGTGACCCGGCATTGCGAAAGTTACCTACTATTAAATTAATAATTTATTTATATATTAAAATATTATTAAGTTATTTATAAAAAGTATAGATTCTACTAATATCGTAGAAATCGATGGTGAAAATTGATTATCACAATAAAAAAAACGAGCGAGCCTTACAGTAGTCGCATATGATGTGTGATTTGACATCTCACCTTAGTAATAAACAATTATAACATTATATTCTGAAAAAATACGGAAACTTTTCTATTAAGCAGTGACAGAAATTAACTTCAAAATTTAAAAAGCTAAATACTGAAATATTTTATTCGAATAAATTATTCATGATTACTTACTTGGATTTTTTATCAATGATCTGCACTTTATTGAGACTTATTATTAACAGTAAATATTATATTAATAAACAGTAAGTATTACAGTTTACGCATATAAATTAATTTACATAACACTAAACCTTATACACAACACTGTGCACCCCTATAGAAGACATTTGGCATATCAAAATGACCTTTGATAGTCAAATGACACAATATGTCACAAAGCGTACATTTCTTGGGAACATAATTTTTGATGTGTAACATCTTTCCTCTCATATAATAATAATATGTCATGTTCATAATATCTATTTTAGGATTACACTATAACACACTTCCATCCCATTTCACGAAACCACTCCCACAAATTGCAAGAAAGCGTGAGCAAAGATATTACACATAAAAAATATGTTTCCAAGAAATGTATACGCTTTTTATTGGTAGTACCTAAAATCGCGACCAACTCTATAAAAGAGTCAACAAAACAGTACTTGCTCGGTCAATATTTCACTAATGGCAATGCTCTTGTTAACTACAAACCAAGAAGTGGAAGCTAGTCACTGCCAAAATATGTTTTTTTTTTCAATACACCTGTTACAACGAACGTCCCATGAAACACAAATTTAGCTTGTTAAGGACAAAATCAATATGATGTAGAGTCATCAATAAAATCCTGGAAAACAATTAGTTTAATTTGTGCACATATTGATCACCATCAATCTCCCAGACGAAATTAAATGATGATAATTGGGATTGTCGACAGATGAGACGAATGAGCAACGAATAAAATATGTCTGGTATGTCGGTATCGCATCAGGCGTTTAACATGAATAGCTTACCATAAACCCGTAGGTATAAATTCGATTTTTATAGCGACTACGACTGTTTAATCTAATCTATCAATCTATCTAACTTATTAGTAGTTTTTACTACAAAATTAACTTAGTACTTACTCAAAATAATAATTCAGGCGTCATACATAATACATATTTATTTCATATTCATAATTTCAAAGACAATTTGAAGTAAATCAAAGGGTAGCAAATACTATTATTAAAAAACATACTCCATGAAAACAAACTCGCGAACCGTGAGCACACAAATAATAATACGAATAATAAACAAAGAAAAAGTAAATACATAGCATCGCTTTCAAGCAGATGTCTCTATAATTCCATTTCAATACCATACATCCCTTTTCACCGCAAATAAAACACTATTTCCATCTCCCTCGCCCTATTATGAGATTCAAAATGGCCAGTATTATTTCCTTTTATTATAATTTTATAAATAAAAAGTGTGTTTGTATTGTACAAACAAGAATAGCGTATTATTTTAATGAGTTTTTTTGTTCCATTTTGTGAAGGCGTAGCCATTATGTTCGTTCTCGAATGAAACCTTCAAGGAGGAACATTTTTTCCTCTTTTTTCTTTCTTTTGTGGCTTTTTACGGAACACTTAGCTTTGCTGTTTGTGTTCATTGAATTGGGATTGTAAGCTCGCTGTCTGCAGCGATCGGTTTTCACGATTTATTTCATTCGAATTGGTTAACGCGTGTAGCAATGGTGCCAGTAATTTTTTTCAGATGATTTATGTTTATTTATTTTTATTCCAAAGAATATTTACATGAGCGAGTTTTTAATAAGCACATTTCTTTCAATATTAATACATAAAATCATATCTATGGTATGATTAATATGGCATTCAAAACACACATATAAAATAACAGATCAAGTTTCATGAGCTGATTTACTGCGTAAGTACACCAATAGCTAAATTTACGTATAACATTATAACACCCAAACACAAAATCACACAAAAAATAATGTCTAACAACAGTGCTCAGAAAAAGCCGAATAATTCAGCGCACATTTAACTGCATACGATCGAACAGTAATCGAAATTCACCGTCAAACCGTTGCACGCCCCCCTCCCCCGCCCCGCGTCCTTAAAAAACAATAACATCGGCCATTAAATTCGCACACGCGACTGGAAGCGACTCGCCGTCTAATTGCACGACACAATGAGTTGTGCGCGCGACTGTACGGCGTGTGCTTACCGCATTGTGTCTTTTCGCTGTTGGTTTTGATGTTTTGGTTTAGCGTTTTGTTCGTTATTGTACAACAAGAATGGCGTCGTAAAGATGCCAGTGTGCGTTCGGCAACACAATTAAGTTTTAATTATTCCAACATGAACTCTTTAGATGTTAAGAAATTATTCATCTTGAAAGAAAAGTTAAAATACATAGTTAATAATTACTGATTAACTTTCAAAGTGAATTTTAATATCGTATGTTTTTTAAAATCTTTGTTTTACTGCTCTCATAGACTAAATATTATTTTCATATTTTTATTCCATCGATGGGAAGTTTTAATAGTTCCTTTTTAATAGAAATGCTTAAGATGTATGCCCAAGACGAAGGCAATTGAAATATCGCAAGTCATAAGACGCTACCAATAATTTTAACTGAACCGTTAATTATTTGTAAAATGTAAGCGTTCAAATGGACGCGAAACGCTTGGATCTTATAAACAGACGCATAGTAATGTATCGGTTAATCAATTGGATTGAGACAATAGGTTGCGAAAAACCGAGCAGCAACACTGACCTCGGCTGTGATTTTCATGTATTATATCATTTTATATAGCATTAAGTGCTCAAATTTAAAGGAAAACTCTCATTTACTTACAAGTTATTAGATCTACCCCAAACATTCAAAGTCGTATTGCCACTTATCTAGTTATTTCTCTTGTCCACAGTGCAAAAGCGCGCACGCATCACAGAGGTCTGCTCCAGCCCATCACCCACCGCAGACCAACCCCAGGACCCGAAGACGCCGGCGCCGACCCCCCCACTCACCACCCCACCCCCCCGCTCGCCCTCCGACCACGAGCTCAACGTAGAAGAAGAACTAGAAGACCAATCTGAAACTTCTCTCACACCCGAAAACCTCTCTATGAAAGAGCAAAGACCTGACGATGTCCCTGTCAAAAAGGAGGACGATGAGAAATGGGAGAACCCTGACTTTAAATACAAAATGTTCAGGCGAGACAGGAAACCTGAGCCAATGCCTGAACCGCAGCAAGAAGAGTCTTCTCCTTACCAAAAGTCTCCAGTAGATGTTTTAATCAAGGTCTTTCCTCGGCGCAGTAGACAGGAGATCGAAGCTATCCTCGCCAGATGCAAAGGGGACGTGGTGGCTGCAATGGACATGATGCTGAACGGCACAGACAACTCCAGCACTCCTTACAACATCACCCAGGAATCCCCGCCTTACTTGCAAAGCTACCAATCAAAATCTGCCTTCTCCCCGCTATCCAATCAGAGTTTCAAGTTCTCTCCGTCAAGGAGGTTCCTGACTCCGCCCTACAGCGGCACTGGGTACCTTCCGACAGTGATAAGACCGCCTCCAGAGTACTTGTCCTCGTTCATGCCTCCTTCAGACCTGATGTACGGGAGGCAACTGCAGGTGCCGTCGCCAGGAACCTCCCCCACGTCTGATAACACGAACCCTGAAGGGTTCTCTGATTAGTGGAACCGCGAGTGGACGGTGCTGTAACCGTTTGAACTGGTTCCAGATGATTGATGTTTGTAAATAGTTAGTGTCATCACAATTTTCATAATTACAGGCATGGAAACTCTTTACTGAAGACCTTGGACTTGCATCGATTTAAAATACGGATTTTCGTTTGTAAATTACTTGTGATTAGGTAGTCATGCTATTTATCTCGACTCTGTCTCGCGGAAGGTGGGTTAATTAAGAAAATGATTCAAATGAAATAGAATCTAATTAAGGTTAACAACTTCAGATAGTACTGATGTCAAAATACTGATGAAAATCTTACGAATCATAAATAATTTTTATTCTCAAACACAGAATTCATTAAAATAAAATTACGTTTTAATGTTCTCGCTAGAGTCTAGTAAATATAATATGAAAATTAGACATACATAGTACATTTTGTGTAAAAAGGTAGTTTAGGGATAAGCTTTAAAATTATATACCTGTATACGTAACGTAATACCATATAATTATCTACTTATAGCTGCTCGTTATTAAGTAGCGTCATAGATTTTAGGCCTATGCCCAGCAGTGGACTAATATAGGCTAATAATGATGACGATGTTGATACTAAATATTATTAGACGTTTGTGGGCCACATTGTTTTTATAAAATATTTAGCTATTTCTTTTAACGTAAAATTTCGTAAAATTTTATTCGTATATGTAATAAATTGTGTATACCTACATGTGTTAAATTCTTGTCTGAATAGTGCAACTTAAATAATCACTTAATTAAAATATATTTTTCAATGTTCTCTCTAATACACGTATTAGATATATGACATAGTGTTCAATAGTTACTTTAAAAATGTGTAAATATAATTATTATAAATAATTATTAGTGATAAACGGATGATGTTTAATCATTGATCTAAGAGATTATAATGTTAACTTGTAAAATATTATGTAACAAACCATAGTATAAACGCTCAATAAATCATATTATACTTAAATCTTGTTCTGTTTTCATAATCCTGCACTTATTATTTTTGTTATCATTGCATACCTTATTGGACCAATATTTAACCAACGGATAAATGATACGAGAAATCATGTTTCAATCACAGACTACTAACGTGAACCCATATGTTGATGTCGGTACTATAAACCCACGCCAAAATCCCGTATCGAAGTATCGAGGCTACATAAGCATGGAAGCAAGTCAACAGACAATCAAATCCAACATACATGTACAGTAGGTACTATTGCTAACCACACAAAAAGTGATCGGCGATCGATGACGTCATCTCGACGTCACCAGCTCGACACCGATGGCCACTCGAGCCACCGGACCGTCGCGGGACGTGCCGGGACGTGTCGGGACGTCTGTCGGCCATTGTCTGGCAAATTGGACGCTTTGACGTCATCGAAGAAAGGGTGACGTCATCCGATGATATAGTATCCGCGATATGGTAATTGGATGGCTTGTTTCGCGGCATGTCGACGTCGGTGTCCCAATGTTGGGACTGTATGATTATAGTTATTGGGATAGGATACCTTCCAATGCATACCTTTTTAAGCAACAGATTATATTTTATTAAAATGTTTTTGTTATGTTTATATAATTTTAACGCAAATTTTGTTTTGTTTTTTCAACATTGTGTTTTTGTAATATTTTATTAAGAATATAGAACTACAGTTTTCATTATGGGAATGACATAGGTAGTTAAGTATGGTTAATTAAAGTTCTCAGACACAAGTTATGATTAAGAGACAGGTATATTGTATACAGGCAATATGAGGTTATAATGAATCTTTGAAAAGCCTAACGATATTTCAACATTTCAACCCTTTTTTACAATTGGTAACATTTGAAACTTTGACGCTGATGAGACTTTTAAATTTTTCAATATTTTAACGTTGGAAAGGAGTAAAGAAATGCCCTTGCTGAGTATCTTGCCTGTTCTTCTCAGTACAAGGTCTCCCGCCCGTGAAGGCTCACGAACCGATGGCATAGTGACATTCATAAGAGCTACTTTTTTTATAATACCTAGCTCGCCAAATGACTCCGCTCCACCCGGTGCAGCGCGAAAACAACGCAGCATTAGTCATCTACACCCTGCCGGCCCACAAGGTGCCTCTTCACGCCTCTTTTGAAGGTCAGAGGGAAAGAAACGTAAAACTTGTAACCTAAACTAAATGAATGATTTTCAATTGAATTAATTCTCACTGACAAACTACTGTGATCGTACAGTACACATGCGTTGTCAACGTCGATATACCGGTGAAGTATATCGACAATTGTCAATGACACCGTCTCCTCCCTCAGAACCAGACGAGCTTGTCTGCTTGTCTCAGCTAAGATAACGCTTTGTCCGGACACAAAGGGGCATGTGGGGCGTCTCAAAGCTAGCACTGACCATGTAAGGCTGTATTGGTAGGCTTTGTAGAATAGGTACAGTATGTTTGGTGAAGGGTGAATTGACGAAAGAGGACACATCACATTGATGAAAGAAAATTGGATAAAACGTTGGGTATTTAAAAAAGTATGTTAATTTAACCTAGAATACCTATAACTACTAAGTAGCATCCCAGTAGTAATACCCCACGTAATCTTAGACAAATTGAACTCGAACGATGGTCCATTATTTTAAAGAAAGAAAGAAAATATATTCATAGACTCAACAATAAACGAAAGTTCCATTGTTTACGAATTTTTCCCACGTGTTCTAACTTTTAACGCAAACTCCTTAGTATAGGTATTTCAGATATATTTATATATACCGTGACCTTCATTAAAGCATATTTCTGTCAGCCAAGAAGGTTATTTTAGTCTGACTGTGTCTACGAAAGAAAATTCAATATGAACTGTCGTTAGTTATAATAACAGTATGTCAATAAGTGTAGTCAAATAGCCCCGTTTAGTCGTAAACCAAAAAATTAACACTTTTCTGAAATTATCAACAACTTAAAATAAAACAAATTCAACGGATTAACGACTATGCAAATGACAGCTCCCTAAAGTAAATTTGCAAGAGCATTACAATAAAATAGTCTTTATTAACTTACCATACAATTTAAAATGCTTTATTTAATCGCTACCACAGAACGGAAACGAGCGAAACGGTCGCTACGCCAAATTGGGAAATTGATTCCATACTACGGCACCGTGTTCGTAGCAAGCGTCATACTTTCGTAGCTGGTAGCTACGCCGTAGCAGCTACTTGAACTAGCTAAGTCTAAACTTCTATATTCACTAGAGAACGCTTTAATTTTGTTTATGGGCTGTATTTGATCGATATTTACTAATATATTTAAGGACAGCTTGCAAGAACGAGCTTCTAGATTTACAAGCTCAATTGTTTTCTTTATTTAGCAGCAACGACGTGTGTTGCATAAAACAACCAAATTATTAGCGACTCGAGTTAACAAGCACATACTGAAACAAACTTAACCAGCAATTATCTAAGTTCACAATAGGTAAGTTTTACGATAATATATACGTGCATACTAAGCGTTTTGTTAAATTATGGATAGTTACATTAAAGTTATTTATGGCATATGTGGTAGCTAGTGGAGGCGGTTTTTAAACAAGCCTTGCCACCAACCAAACATGTGTAAAAACATGCACCCCTGCTGGAATCGAACCCGGGACCTGTGGGTGTGATACCAAAGGCCTTGACCACAGAGGCAGTTGTTGTGTGAGCTTCAATCCAGCTCCTACTAATATTTAAACACTATGTCTAGTGGTGTCACTAACACTAATCAAAACCGCCTTTAGTTTTCAGTGAATTGCACACAAACACAACCTATCAAGTCCCATTAAATATTAGTCATGCAAATCTGAGTCGTCAAAGGTCAGCCCGCCACGCGCGTGGCACGCGGCGCGAGATGGCGCTCGCAGCCATTGTTATTTTCAAATTTAAACGGTTTTATTTGATTGTTTGTTGGTTTTTAATCGCTGATCGGTGGGGCAGTCGTTTAAATGCACTTTGATTTGCAATTCGTTTGCGTGGGAATGGTTTTAATCCCTAATAGTTTAATTCGTTTTAAAATGTTTTATTTGAATCAGTAGGTGCGGTCGTATTTATTTTATTTTAATATACGGTGTATTGTATTAGTTGTTAAATATAAACAACAGCTTTCTATTTCATTTTAATTATAATCCGAACCCGATCACGAATTTGCGGGTGAATTTAGTATAGTATATTTATATAGAAATTTTATGAATGTAATACCTAGATGAAATTATCGAGTTTTGCTATTATTTCAACAATATTATGTTTCCTACAAATTTTATGTAAAATTACCTGATTTGGAGAGTCAGAAGGTGCTGGTCGTGCCCGTAGAAAATCAACACTCTATCCTACTATGTAAGCTTTCTTCCAAAACCATCCATTAATGAGTACATAGTGTAAAGGCCACAAAGGGCGGGCGAAGTGCGCTAAATCAATCGTCGGTCGTAACGACCGCGGCAGGCGGCGGTTACTGCGGAACTTTGCGACACTACACGGTTAACTTTGTTGGACGACGCGCATGAGAGGGAGCAAGTTAGTAATTTTTATTATTGTTTTGTAAAGTTTACGCGAACACTACACATTGAAACAACTTTTACGGATCTACTCGCGTTTATTTTACACATTAGTTTTAATTAATGTTTATCCTGTCCTTTAGACGACCAACACCTCAGTCTCCCTGTGACCACGGACCCTGCAAAGGGTTCGAAACGTCAGGATGAACATTTATTTTTATTATTTTGAATTTTGCATTCACATTGCTATAATTCGTTTGTAATCGTATAAAATTTGGAATATTATTAAATATTTATTTGAATTTAATTTAGCATTATTAGACATTTTAACTTCGTAACGTTATCTTTTCCAATCTTTATTATTTTTTCGAAATCATTAAAGCAAGGCATTTTTCCCGCCGCTTGGAAAAAGCACACATCATCCCAATTTACAAAAAAAGTACCAAAGCCAATCTCCAATTATTACCTTAATTATAAATTCGAAAATGTAGTATACACACACATCTACCCGGTTTTACTAAAGGCATACCGACGGACGACGCAGCACGACTTTTTAAGAGGTCGTTCAACGGTGTCCTACAATGGTGGACAGGTTGATGTGGTCTACACGGACTTTGAATAAGCTTTGACCACTTATCCTACTCCAAAACCTTAAAACATTGGGAATTCACGGTGATTTGCTTAGGAGGGTTGCCTCATATCTTCCAATCGTTCCCAAGCGGTTGTGTTGGGTGGTTACAGGTCGGACTTCATCACTGTGCCATCGGGTGTTTCACAAGGCTCACACCTCGCCCCGTTGTTTTATAACGCATACATATGTGACATTCATACATGCTTATATCTTTTATACGCCGATGACAAAAAATCTACATGCGGGTTAATTCCATCTCTGACTACAGACAGTCTTGCTGAAGTCAGCATATATATATATATTTACATATTTATTTCATTTTAATTATTTGTGTCAGTTCAATTATATGTATATGTGTATTATTATATTATTAAGCATGTACTACTATGGTTGCCTTAATATTCAATACTGCTGGTGACGGTTTGCTTTTATTAGAATAATTGAAATGTAAGCCTAGCATAATATACCTTGTTGCCTCTATGGGCGGTTTTGTTATTATTTATATATATGCCTTAGTAAGATTTTGAAATCATAAGTTAAGTATGGCTGCTGTTGTCTCAATAAATAAATAAAAACCTAATATTAAATCTTTTTACAGATCTATAAATAAAATGTGAAATAAACGGTAATACACTTGTATAGTGTTTCAATTCAAACCCATTTTTGATGCTGACTCCAGCATAAACCGATCCAAATGAAACCCATAATTCAATACTTTCTTCTTACTTAACTACCACTATTACAATAAGTTTCTTAGAAAGGGATGGGTGTAGCGACGCCGCGGTAGGAGAGAGAGGGACGCACACAACCTTTGTGTCAAGTTTCAGGCTGGATGGCGATCCGAAGGAAAATTGTAAATTTCGTTCGAAACTCGCTCCGAATGTGGCGGAGATCTGGAATCAATTTGTTTTCGACTCCACCTAGTTTAGGGAAGCTGAATGAATACTATATATTATTCAATCATTGTAAATTTGATTAGATTTAATCGATTTAATATATTATCGATATTGCTGAAGACTATTGCTCTTTATAATCTTAATAATACATAATTCTTCCAAACCATCATTGTTTACGGGTTTTTCTTAGGCCGACCACTCGCGAGAGGAGTGCTAGTTTTTTTAATACATAATATAAACATTAAACAAAAGCGACTACATACAAGATATATAAGGCGTGGCATTTATAAGGTTTCGAGAGCGTCAGCAGTCGGTTCGCGTTGATGAGAAATCATCAAATTGGCATGATCTAGATGCTGGCGTTTCTCAAGGCGGTATTCTCTCTCCTTTATTATTTTTATTATTTATTAATAACATTACACACCATCTTCAGTGTTTGCATCATCTGTACGCCGATGACCTTCAGCTTTGCACCTTGTCAGATGCCATTGGAAGATTGAATCAGGTTTTGGAAGTGGTTAACGTCTGGTCTCGTAGGTTTGGTGTGGCCGTAAATCCCTCAAAGTGTCAGCCCATACTTATTGGCTTGCGATTGATGGGTAGAAAAGGAATTAGCTCTCTTGAGCCAATTGTGTACGACGGAACGGTCATAACATTTAGCCCAAATGTGAAAAATCTTGGCCTGCATCTCGATTCTACGCTCAGTTGGCGCTCTCAGGTCGCTAGTGTTAGCCGGAAAGTAACCTGGACCTTGCGCTTCTTGAATCGCCTGAGGAACTTTTTACCATATAAGACGAAGGTCATGCTTGCGCAAACTTTAATATTTCCCATTATCGACTATAGTGACGTGTTTTATTTCGATCTTAATGCTGGCTTGTTGGATAAACTCGACAGATTACTCAACAACACTATACGGTTCATCTACAACCTCAAAAAGTATGAACACATCTCGCAATATCGGTCCGAGCTAAAATGGCTACCCATTCGCCAGCGGAGACGTGTACGAGCCCTGACGACACTATTTTCACTACTTAATTCTCCAAATGCTCCCTCTTACCTCACTCCTCATTTTCAATACCTTTGCTCCCCTCATAGTAGGAATCTCCGATCTACAAACAATCTTCTCCTTCTCTGTCCTTCCCGCACACTCCTCCTTCCATACTCAGTCCATTCTCCTATGGAATGCGCTAACTCTTGAAATCAGGATGGCTACGAGTCGTGACGTTTTTAAAAAGAAAGTCCGTATGCTCTTTTTTGATAAAAACCTTGGCAGAATCATCTCAGTAACGTCCTATTTATAAATTATGTATTATACGTTTATTTTTGTAGTATATTTGTAAAAGTAGTTTATGTAATAAATAATATGCATAATATTTGTTTTTATAGAATTATATGTAGGTATATATTGTGCGTGTTATGATATATTATTTTTTTTTGTCTTAACCTAATTGTACCTACCATGTTATCTCTTCACCACCTTATGGTTCACTGGTAGAGAATGCCTCAGGCATTAAGTCCGCCATGTAATTTATGTTGCAAAAGTTTTTAAATAAATAAAATAAATGAAGTATTTTTTTTGTTGGGGTCGACTAACATCGCTCGCTGATACGTGTGTTTCTATTACCACAACACACGCACCTCTAGTAAATCCACACAAATCAACACAAGTAAGTCCACACAGTTGACTACTCTAGTGCTCTCCATCTTTTTGTACGGCGCTGAGACTTGGACTTTGAAAATAACGACCAATCGCATACGCATTGACGCCTTCGAGATGTGGTGCTCGAGAAAAATGCTGCTGATACCCTGGACAGCACATCCGACCATCGCATCGATGCTTAAGGAGCTGAAGATCCCTAAGAGACTGTCAACCATCTGCATTCGAAGGATCCTTGAGTGTTTCGGCCATATATCCAGGAAAAACGTGGACAATCTCGAAAGACTGCTTGTTACTGGCA
The DNA here is from genome assembly GCA_949315975.1 of Eudonia truncicolella. Classification (NCBI taxonomy): domain Eukaryota; kingdom Metazoa; phylum Arthropoda; class Insecta; order Lepidoptera; family Crambidae; genus Eudonia; species Eudonia truncicolella. The sequence continues at coordinate 384,157 of OX438848.1, read as the reverse complement.
AAGTCAACGGCAAGAGACTGATGCGTTGGTTTGATCAGATCCGCACCCCTCGACAACAAATTTTTCGTCGCCCTCCACGTCGCCTCGAACAGGAATAAATGGCGGAAAATCGTGAGGGATGAGTTATATCTGGGAGGTCACGACCCTCAGCAGTGAGGAATACGATGCAAGTAATAATTAATAGTTGCGACTGCAATGGCGCTGAAACGACGCGCGTTCAATCGTAGTTGAGGAACGAATCTTTGTGCATCATCTTTGCATTGCGACGATACACAAGAATATATACTTAATTGATTTATTAATTATTATTTCAAACATATACCTACTAACCTGACGCAAGGTTGAGACAATCCAATAAAATACAATAAAATTAATTAAATTAACTCTCGGCTCGCGTCTGTGTCGGTCACAGGGCAATAATCATTTATAAATATATCAATAGCCACACTGCATACCTAACACAGAAGGTTCGGTACAAAACAAATTGTAGATATTGAGTTTTCATGTAATTACTATGTTAACCGCGGGGAATTCAGCTAAATAGAATAGAAATTAATTAAGAAATAGAAATAGATAGAATCTAAGGCTAAATTCATAGTTAATGGGTTTCTAATTAGGTTTTAGGTTAGGAAAATTTGTTTCGTTAGAAGTTGGTTAGTGTTCCGTATATTCCGTTGTTTTGTTTCTCTATTTTGTGACCTTCTCATTATAAAAGGATTTAAAAAACAATGTTAATGCAGAAACGTGTAATTGGCTTTACTTATTGTAATTATCAGTGGAATAAGTAAACATTGTAATAAGCTGGTGGTTCCTATAAATAAATAGGCATAACTGTTACTCTGATTGTCATCTCAATCGCATTAAGTTATAATGCATATTATTTATTTGTCTAATGCTTATTAGTTATTTTAGTTTAGTTAATGACAATACGAGTACTACTATGTAACTGTAGGTTAATGTGTGACCTATGGGCTATAATAGGCTACCCGTAACCTGCTTTCATATTACTCGCGAAAGTTATATTACCCAATGTAAAATTAGAGCAACATTTTACACTATTATTAGATGAAATTATGCTTTAGATATTGTTATATCATTTAATATCTATATCAAAGTAACCCTTCTGTTGTCCAGTAAGGTGACATCAGTGCCCAGTGGTGACAACCAGAAAAACATAACCCGCCGCGCTTAGGCAGCGTCGCGGGGCGGAGCGGAGAGGGGTGGGGGGGGGGTTCAATAATAAAAATAATTACCGAGTGAGTGTCAGTGACAGCAAATAGCGGGCGCACCAGTATGGAAGCAGCGTCTGTTTAAACGTGGCATTTAAAAAATAAATAAACACAACTTAATTACTTTTTTTTTGAGAGAGATTGGTGATTGCCTCTGAGGCGTTTTCAGCTTCACCGGGCTTGTTTGGGGGCGGCGAGGAACGTAAAGGGTCCCTCAAGCCGTGTGAAACGAATCACCTTCGGAGGTTTTCTAGAGGGAACGGCATCGCGCACTAGTGCACTAGGTTCTCCGGATCGGGCTTAAATACTTACTTCGCTGGCTCAGCAACCTGAAATGTGTCTTAGCTTCAAACACAAGATGGTATGCACTGCTATCCATCATTAGAAGTCACAAAATAGATCTAACTTACAAAATATCATATAAGTATATATTTTAACAACAACTGTTAATGCAGCCAATTTTGGAATAAAAAAAATAAATAATGTACGTTTATGTTTCGAGTCATATTCCCATTACCAATACAATAAATACTGTTGTAAAATATAATGATATTTGAGATTAAGCCCTACTGTATTGGTAGTGCAATATATTTATAAGTGTACTACATGTCAGTAGCGCGTCTTGTAGTTAAAACTGCGGAATTCTTCAGTTAGAAGCTGAAAATGATACACTGTAAATAAGTAGGTAAGAAAGTTGTTAATTAACTCTTATCAAATCTTTTTTAAATTATAATTTGTTCGCAACAAAGTATGCGTTTACCCTTTATAGGGCTCTGGCAATATATACGACATAGACATCATTATTTTAACTTGCAAGAAGAAAGTATGATTAGGAGAGATGCTTTTGAAATAAAGTCCTAAGCAAATGAAAAAAAATCAAGATGTTGTGCCCGTTAAAGGGTCCCTGTAAAGACTTCACTGCTGTAATATCACCATTAAATGTGGTAAAAATAAAATTCTTTTTTTTTTACTTAAGTGTAATGTTAACATTTTGTACAACCCTATTTTGTTATTGATTGACAAGCGCAAGCGCAGTGCCGGATGAGTGGCCTTTGACACGTGCCACGCTTGTACCCCCGCCGCCATTTCCCCCGCGCCGCGCTCTCAGGCCGCCCGCGCCCGCCCTTTTTGTCTAAAAAATATAAATTTCTCAAGTACCTATTACTTGTGAAAAAAACAGTTATCACCAAATATGTAGACTTCTCAAATTTTATTGCTTATTTTTTTTTCAAGTTGTATAAGGACGGCTCGTGCCCCAACGACCCTGCCATACACGATCTCAAAATTTATACCGACACCCTCTACCTACAGTTAGGTTATACGAGAGGAGCTAGACGACCTAGCTGTGCCTCAGCAGTGGTACTTAAAATGGAGCCGGTGATGATGATTCTAAAATGATGTTTTAGGTTTTATTGTTGCTGTGTACGAAATATGCTAATGGCGCCATCTACGCAACTTTAACTTAATATTTAAAAAAGCCGCCTCCACACAAATCAGCATCATTGGTCCGTGAATATAAAATACATAAGGGCGCGAGGCACAAGTATTGCGATTTAATCGAAACACCGCGACCCTCCCTCCCGCGCGCTCAACCCTCCTCACGGAACAATCACCATGTATTGAATTTATAATAACACTAGCTAGGCTTAGCCCGCGTGAAATGGAAGCGTCGGCAACCGGACGGCTAGATGAACGGGTTAATGCGGGAAATCGTGGTTCAACGGAGCTAACGGAGATATGTGGATTTTTTTAAATATTTAGCGCGGCAAATGAGTCCTTTTTAAGCTTTTTTAGAGGCGGCGAGAAACTTCAAGGGCAAACAAGCCGTGTGATTGAAACACCGTCAGAGGGTTTCTTTAGGTAATGGCATCACGCACTAGATTCTCCGAGATCGTATCGGGATCAGGACAACCCGAGGGCGCCTCCTAAGGTTAGGACCTCGGCTCGGGTTGACCAGGTCGTGGGGGTGGAGAGAAGCGCCCTCGGTACATGTCTGTATCTGGTATAGAGCGCGTGTGAACCGGCTCATCGCCAGGGTGTTCAACAAGTACGGTGTCTTGGGCCTAAGCGGAGTGTGGGGGGGGGGGGGGGGGGGGGCAATGAATCCACTCCACTCGATATTAAGCAGAAATGGAGTCCGAAGACGCGAAGACAACTGGTGCAATGTGAAAACAACGCAGCATCAGTCACCCTCACCCTGCCAGCCCACAAGGTGCCTCTTCACGCCTCGATTGAAGGACACCATGACATAGGAAGGACGGAAAACGTTGGTCTACCAGCCATACATTTTATAATTTGAACCTGCAACAAACAAACGAGTCAAAAAATTTATTTGTGCGCGATGAAGTTTTGTGTTACCTTTATTTGGTTTGTTACTATACTAAGGTGTAAATATAGATAGGTCCATTCATACGCTTCCATCCATATGGAAGTCTTGTGTCTCATCAGTGGTACTATTATAATATCTTCTATGTCAGTAGGGGCATAAAAATTAGAGCTGATACATACGTGTATAGCTCCGTAAGACAAACCGTATCCGTATATTGCTCTGGATGGGTTTTATTAATGTGTATAGAGCATTAATAATAATATTTTATGAAAATTAGACCGTCACTAGTCACTAGTTGTTCTTATACAGCGTGTGTATTCCATACGATCCTAAATTTTAACATACGATACATTTAAGCAGTCTTAAGAGGTCCAGTAAATAAGTTTTAACAAATACTTTCAGTAATTAAGCGTAATGATTTTTTTAAGTTTTCCCGGCCAGCAATGTAATGCAAAATTCAATAAATAATTCAATAAAATTGTCAAAATTGTCAACTCAATAGAGTTGACAATTTTGACACTTTTATTGAAGTGCTTACGTAGATGACTTGGTTATTTGAATACATTGCGTGCCGAATTAATTTCTATAAAAAAAATGTTTTCTTTTGTTAACTTAACGTACCAATTTACGTTAATTAGGGTCTTATCTAACTGCCCTTAAAATATAGGATCGTATGGAATACACACGCTGTATATTTAAAGTAGTGGTACTTACTCTCGGACCTTATAACTACAAGTGATGTACAATCGCATTGATTGTGTTCACAGAGATTTATTTTCACGTTAATCCGTTATGATTTTACACAATAAACTTTCTCGAATAGCACATTTTCCTAATCTTATCTTGAATTAGAAACGCTATTAAATCTGTATAAACGTATTTTTTTATAGAACGGAGTAAGTAAAAAGAAATCTGAAGCTCGGTGTGCGAATCTTAGATTCTGAGAAAGCGACAAACCTACAAACGTGGCCCTGGCCCTTTAATTTTGCCTTCTCTTACGTAATATATAAAAAAGGCATTTCAGCAAAGCTTTCGACTGTATTTGTCACCATAAAACCGATTATAATTATAAACATTTCACTCCACACATCTACCAAACAACTTGACAGACTCATAACTTTCAAACGTACTTTGCTGAATTAACAAAATCTCGAGTTCCCAGCATCCATTATTAATAAACAAAGGCGACGACGTGAGCATCGCCGCATGAGATCTGGGGTTCTCCAGGGCGGCGTCTTGGAGCCTTCTTTGTTTAACATTGTTTAGTGGGTTAAAGGGAGATGTAATGTATGTTGATGAGGTTGAGCAACACTTTTATTATTTCAATTCAGACATAAAACCCTAAATGACTATGGGAAGATTTAAAATGATCCAATCGCAGATGTCCTACATAGCTGTGTGTTATCGACTGCGGCCTTCTTGGCTTAATTGTCATATCGTTTAAATTTAAAATAAGTATTTAATTATAAGGAGTACTACAATCAAAACTGCTCATGATAAAAAATGTGTATTATAATTAATTTTTGTATTTATTTATCGTTCACTTAGTGAATTATTTAGGGGGATTTAAATAAGTAAATATATACGTATAACTTGATTGTGAGTATAATTTCAATGGAGAAATGTAAAAATAGATATTTGGTGTGTAGTGTTCATTAAAAAAACTAGTATCTTTGTGTGTATCTGTCTACACTATTTAGAAAGCAAGAAAGAAAAGAAAGAAAAAATATTAATTGATCAAGAATTTACAAGTATCTCTCACACTTTAGCTATAAATGCGTGATTAATCATCATCATCAGCTCATTTTTTTGTCCCCATTGCGGGGGCACGAGCCTTCCTTATGGATGGATAGGGAGAACGGGCCATAAACCACCACGCGGGCCCAGTGCGGATTGGTGGTGGTGCTAATGCAGCCGGGACAAACGGCTTTACGTGCCTTCCGAAGCACGGAGGAGCTCGAGATGATACATTTTTGGTCACCCATCCGATAACCGGCCTTTGCGAAAGTTGCATAACCTTAGCACTCGCAGACCGAGCGCGTTATCCATTGCGCCACCGAGCTCCTCGTGATTTATCAACGAACCAAAAAATAAAGAGTCAAAACCAAATAGGTCTCATAGACGCATAACTACACGACTAAAGTTTTCCCACTGTTGCAAACCTCTGTATAAACTATCACTATTTATCACACATGAGTGTACCACAAACAGATCAGCACAGATACTATCGAGCCTTAATCCCGTCACGCAAACACGACCACAGATAACAACAACAAAGTTACTTACAATCACAAATGCATTGTCAACGCCGTATCAAAGCGCATCAACAACAGAAGCCACTTGCTCTACAAAAAGATCTTATCACAACACTGGCTATGCACATCTCTTTCTAATTTAACTGCTTAAAAGGAGAAAGAAGATGTGCGCTATTCCGCAACAAGTAGACAGTTTGAAAGCAATCTTGATGTATCCCACGCAAAGAGAAAAGGGGATAAGAAAGGATAGTATCGATTCAGGTGGTATTGTTGAAATCGATCCCACGCATGCTTTTTTTAATAACCCACTTTTTGGTTAGGCCGTTTACCTTTTTTGAAAGGGTAATTGTTAACCTAACTACGTGGTTTGTGTTTATCGTAGAATTTGATCTGTTTATTTTTATAACAAAAAATTAAGTTGCCACATCAAGATCGTTGCAAAGATTTTACGTTTTCATGTTAATCGCTTGCATTTTTTCATTGACGTTATCATTTAGTTTGAACTTCGATCAATAATAGTATTAAACTCCCGGTAAGCGTTTCAAAAACATTTTTTTATTGTACATTAGAAAGGTTGATTACAGTCTTGCATAAAAACATAATAATCTTAATTATCAATTGTTAACTAACTATTATTATTTTTATACTACTTCAATGACGTTTATTTAACATAATATTTGAAATACAAGTAATATATACACAACAAAAAGAAACATAACTCAAATGAACTTTGAAAAAAAAAAACAGAAAAAAAATAGAAAATAAAAACTATAAATAATAGATGTCTTCCAACTGTGGGCTCATAGGAACGGTCCCAAGAATGCTGGCAACATTGCCCCTCTGGATTGCCAAGCTAATACGCTGGCAGAGGTAGGTATTATTAACAATTATGTTCGAGATTTAAGGTAAGCTGTAGATGCTATTAAACTTTTTTACATTTAATTATTTATTAGTTAATATATGTGAGCAAACGCAACCTTTTTATGATGCATTTTCTTCCCGGATCCATAAATTTAGTAGGTACTCTACTATTATTTTTCGAAGAGTACCTATGTACCTTTTTTAACACACTATCGTTGGTATGCCTTTTAAATATATATAAAGCTGCTTCAGCAACGTCATACTGCAAAGCTCAGCCATATTAGTTATATTTACTAATTTTATAAAAAAGACTAGTTACCAAAAAAACTCAAACTCAAAAAACTCAATGAATCTTGTATTCTCGTCTACCGACTCAGTAATTACATCAATGAAATAATAAAACCGAAAGAAAGTCACATATACCCTACCTGTTTAGTAGGGGACCATTTTCTTTTCTCTCGATACGCCGTTCAACAAACGTAGCTATAAAATTTCATAAAAATTACCGCGCATACTAGCACAATAGAACTCTCAAACTGTTTAACGATCATTAACCACAGTTTAGGTCTCAACTCAAACAATACTGACTACACCGGAGTCGAACCCGGCCAACAATGCCGTCGCCACACGATACCTATTGACTACGACTCCACCTAAGTGCTTTTAACATCAAATACCACTCCAATAATTGTTTTATTATTTCCTTTATTCAATAATGGGCCCTTACTAATTGTTATAGAATAATCATGCAACAATACGTTGGTTTCCAAACTCCTTTGTGTTAAAAAAAAGAAAAAGTCAATCGATTTTCGGTTTTGAAAGTTATGATACATAAGGGTTATTCTGCAATCAGTTGTAGTTTTTAAGTTGTTTTTTTTGACAGATGGTTTGTAGAGTGGGCGTTACTAACTCCGATTATAGTAATTGGTGGGTAGTACATAACGGCGATTATTTAATTTGTCATCGCCCCACGTCACGCTGTGAATACGCAGTTCCATTACAATTGTCAAAGCACTCCATTTTTAGAGAATTCAAATGAATAGTCATTGTGTAAACAATATCCACCGCATAGCTAACTTACCCATAGCTACTTTGATTTAAAATATATTTTTTAAGCGTTTATAGTATATAAAAGCTTATTTATTACCACGTAAGTATTTTTCTGATAAATAAAAACAAAATAAAAACGACTGACAAATATTTAACATTTCACAACTCACGGAGATTTTATAAATAAACCATTTTATTTTAGGACCTTTGAAATGTGAACATTTGCAGTATTTAAATAGATAATGCAACCAGTAAAAGTACAATGACAATTAGTCTTGGTTGTTTTACAAAGTCCTATTAAAACAAAATTCAATTCAAAATTCAAAATCATTTATTCAGTTTAGGCTACAAGTAGTTCTTGTGAATGTCACCATGCCATCGGTTCGTAAGTCTACTCACCGAAGAACCGGCAAGAAACTCAGCAAGTGTCCAGCTTTTTTCTCCGTTACAGCGTCAAAAATATTGGAAATATTGGACGCTTTCCATTATAAATAAACACAAAAAATATAGAAGACAACCACAACATGCAAAAAAAATAAAATAAATAATCTAAGTTAACAAATTTACATCAGGTAAAAGTTTCAATTTCCACAATGTCATACAGTACCACTACAGTACTCTAGTAAAGGTCAAAAATTGTTTAAGAAAAACAAAGTCAAACTATAGTGAATAAAACTAAAAATAAGATAAGTACGCAAGAGCTGACCAGCCTCCACAGGCGGCACCCGTTCACGAGTATGACATATGAATCAGCCATCGCTTCGCTCAACCATATTTTAGGGAACGTAATGACCCGACCCGTGTGCACACGCCACCGCCGAGACAATAAAGAGAGCATGACATACTTAAGATACTCTAAATAAAAACTTAATGATCTATTTAACGCAACGCTGTTTGTTATCTGTAGGACACTGCTGATAAAGGCTATCTTAACAGTATAAAAATTATGTAAATTAATTTTAATATATTGATTCAAATAGAGTATAATGTGTTTTTAATTATAAAAAAGGCAGGAAGCAAACTTTCTGCAGCATAGAAAGTTTGTTATCACTAGCCACTCTTAAGCACTGTAGGTTTTTATATAACTTCCTTTTCTATAAAATTATCAAATGATTTCCTTTACCAATCTGACGAATTCAAAGAGCGTACCTATCTCGATTGTTTAAAACGAAAAAACTACGAAAATACAACAATAATGACAAAACGGGTTGATTTTATTCTCGTAACGAACAAAGATACTGTCATCCAATACTTCAGAAGCTCAGCTGTGGCCATTTAAACCGCAATATAATTTTAATTGTACGAAAAAAGAAGGAAAAAAATCATTCAATGAAAACTTCAACATAATAGCAGGTAAGGTGGAACACCAAAATGTTCTGATCCCTCAATCAGTATGTTACGAGAAATATTTTGGCCATTCAAAGACCAATTTATGCTGGCAGCGCGGTTATTCGAAACCATTGGCATGATATCAATTACTTATTGTTAGAAAACGATTGCAGAATCGACCGAATAAAAACTTTTTTTTAAATACAATCATTTTCAATTGTTTGTGGGCATATTACGTATACAGTTAGGTAAGCTTTATGTTCTTAGTCATAGAGTTTATATTTGATGTGTTTTAAGCTAATTTTGTGGTGCGTGGGAGATGGTTGGATACAGAAAGGATTTCAATATATTTGTTTGTTATTATAATTTCTTTTGTTACCCTATTGAAATGTTAAAAGGTTTGACATGTGACTGGTAATATGTGATTTTGATAGTAATTTGAATTGATGGCCGATAATGTCCATAAAGAGTAGCTTGAGGGCATTATACGGATAATACCTACACGCATACAATATGCAAAACAATTAATTCAATAAGGAAAACACACACCTAAGTTAAATATAAAAAGGAAATAAATACTCTTAATTAATTCTTTTACAAAAACATTTTTTAAAGTTTTTTTTATGTTATTAATTCTTTGGGTGTGTAATGTATAATATAACAACATATCGTATAATGATCAAAACATATACAATCAAATGGTATAGTTTTGTTTGATGTAACACTTATTTAATATAATGGTGGAATGATATAATTTTAAAATACATAATTTTGAAACGTACAAAAAACGATTGAGCTGAACTCATTTAATATAACATTTGCATGATATAATTATTAAAACACATAACATTTATCTAGTATAAGAACATTCAGTATAACATTAAATACGATAACACTATTTTTGTATAATATTAAAACATATAATGATTACTTAATATAAAATCCAATTCATATTATATCACTTAATATAAAGACAATTAACAATTAGCAAGCAAGCAGCATGCAAGCAAGCATGCAGAATGCAAGCAAGCAAGCATGCAGCAAACAGGGGGCCTACCGCCTAACTCTATCGCTATCGTGCTCTTTACTTTATTAAGCTATAGGCTATAGCTTTTGATATTGCTTTCATATTGCTTTCATATCGCTTTCGAAATGACAAGATAACGCCATAAACTATAGAGCGCGATAGCGAGAGCGATGGCGATAGAGTTAGGCGGTTGGGGGGCAGTTTCTGTCACGGCTCCGGCGGCGCTGCGGGCTTAAATTACACTCTAGGGGTAGGGCAGACAAGACTACGTCGAGTCGGTTTTGCAGCGATTCGTTTCTGTCTGCCAACACTGTATACAAACAGATTATTATGTCTATTAATTGTTATAACAAGTGAAGATTATATCAATCAATCATCATTTGAAACGTTATTATCTTAAATAATCTAATATATAAAATTCTCGTGTCACAGTTTTCGTTGCCATACTCCTCCGAAACGGCTTGACCGATTTTGATGAAATTTTTTGTGCTTATCCGGTATCTATGAGAATCGGCCAACATCAATTTTTTATCCCCCTAAATGTTAAGGGTGGTCCACCCCTAAATTTTTTTTGATTTTTGAAATTTTTCCAATACAAAATGATTTGTTTGTAGTGTTGTCATGGAAACTGTCAAAGCGGTACGAAGTCCGCCGGGGGCAGCTAGTAGTTATATAAAATGACGCGTATATCAAATAATATGAAATTAACGATACAATAAATTAGTTATATTTCAAATGGCATTATTCGTTATGATCGTTATACTAAATGGTATTATATAAAATGTACGTAATTTAAAGTAAACGTTATGATAAATAAAATTATATTAAGTGTTGGTATAACAAATGATTATTATGTAAAATTAACGTTATTGAAGTTCAATAATATCAAATGTTGGTATATCAAGTGAGACGCACCGATTCAAACAGCATAATACGAGTTTTATTGGCCTTCGATCACGTTAAATTCACTAGATTTGTATGACACCATGAATAGAATAGAATAGAATGATTTATTAACCATATAACTCGGAACGTTATACAAGGCAAGTCCATGATACATCATTACAAATAATACATTAATAAAAAAAACATTAAAACTAATTTTAAAATAATACTATAAAATAAATTAATAAAATTATTAAAATTACTTAGCAGGTAACAATTGGCAAAATTAAAACATTTTTAAATATATTCTATGTACATAAACCAAAGTGGATTACTGATCGGTAATAAAATAAAATTTATTTTTACAATACAATACTTAAAATAATAATAATAATACTATAAATAATTGGTGGTATCCATTGCAATTTAAAAAATAAATAAAGTAAAATGATAATTGTATAAATCTATACTAACTTTCCCGATATAAGAACGAGGATTCGTTAAGACGCATAGCCGTGAACTCGTTAATTGAATAAAATGGGTGTGAAACAAAAAAATGCTTGCTTGCATGTTAGTAAGTAAGTTCAAATTGTCATTGCTGAAGCGCTCACATCGATACTATATTGGTATCTCCCGTTTTTTGTAGCGAACCATTCGCGTTACAAGTAACAAAATAGTTTCGCAGAAGTCCGCTCGTGTTTGCACAATTTGCAATTTCACAGCGCCCTGCGCACGGCCCCGGGTGTCAGTGATGTGGCAGGTATCGCAGGGCGCGTGATCTGCTACTGCTATCTGATGAGGGTGAATGGGAATGCTGCTGTTGGCCGGAAGTACGGTTGCGTTCATTTTAATTGAAAACAAATATAAATCGATATGATTTTTGAAGACAGTACAATATTTCTTTTTATTTAAGTATTCAAGCGACCGGGCGGCACGTCTTTATTTCCATGGAAGGTGGGTAGGCCTTTAGTGTGGGATGCAACTTGTGTCGATACTCTTGCGCCATCCCATCTTCCTAGCACAGCGTGCTGTGCTGGTGCTGCTGCTGCGGCTGCAGAAAGCCTCAAGCGGCGAAAGTATAATAACCTTATCGGCAATTATATTTTCGAGCCGTTTGGGGTTGAAACCCTCGGGCCATGGGGTCCGAGTGCTCATGTTTTGTTTAATGACATCTCCAAACGGCAGGTTGACACTTCCCATGACCCAAGGGCTGGCTTTTACCTTGGCCAGAGGCTAAGCATTGCCATACAACGTGGCAATGCCGCCAGTCTCTTGGGTACATTACCAGTCGACAGCGACGCGGAGGAATTTGTTGACGCCATATTTTAGTTGCGTAATAGTTTTAGTTACTTTAGTTTATATTTACGTTGTATTTTGGTAAAAACAATTATTAGTAAAACGTACTTTTTGTTTTCTAAAAAATGTTGACACGCCAGTTTATCTTTTAAATTGCAAAGTATTCAATTTATTTTTTCTTGGAAGCATTTTAAAAAAATTAAACGAGCAGGATTTGAACGCGCTGTGGTAGGGTAATATAAGGTGATCATCATCATCATCTCAGCCAAAAGACGTCCACTGCTGGACAAAGGCCTCCTCTAAAGATACATGAGGGGATTTGCCATAATCGCCACGCTTGGCAGGCGGGTTGGCGATCGCAGTAAGTTAAAAGTTAACTTCAGAGAGATGCTGCTGCCCATCTTCTGGAATGGTCCCTTAGTCGGCTCTTACGACACCCACGGGAAGATATGGGGTGATGCAATTCTTTATCCCAGCCACCACACAGGATATACTTATATCATTTTATATAAGATGTTATACCTACTTATATAATTTTCTTGAAAATGTTGGTAGGGGTAGACCTAGGACGGACGTTTCGAGACCAAATCAGGGACGTCTTGAAAAAAGGCCAGGTCAAGAGTACCCTAAACCGAAGAGCATGTATGAAGGGAATAATGAAAGTGGACGATGCGAAACAAGTATGTAGGGATCGTAGCAAGTGGAAAGAAGTGGTCTCTGCCTACCCCTACGGGAAAGAGGCGTGATTATATGTATGTATGTTTAATTTTCTTCCAAATCTTGAAACGGGTTCCAATTAAAATTAAAAAGCTATTTATTTTTAATTTACATCATTTCAAACCGTATAGATGCATTATAGATATACCGCATACTTTTGAAAAAATAATACAGTCATAACATAATAATAATAATGGATAAATAAAAAATGTCGGAATGTGCATTCTTGAGTTATTATCATGTTTCTTCCTTGTTTTAGAATGGACATTAATTATTAATGTAAAAGGACAATTCTCAACGCCACACCATGAAATCTACAGGTCTTAGGTTCAATTGCCAGGTCGGGCAGTGTGGTTCGATTTTTCGACGTAAATAAGTACCCGAAGCCCGGGTTTGTGATTTGTTTTGCAGTCTTTAAACAACTTTCTTAAGTGATCTGTTAATAAGTAATTAGGCTATAAACCTACTGTTCCACTGCTAGGCAAAAGCGTCCTTATTCATAAATCGAAAGAATCACAAACCCGGGCTTCGGGTACTTATTTACGTCGAAAAATCGAACCACACTGCCCGACCTGTAGGCTTACTCTTGAACGCTAACTCAATCTCAATACAATTCCAATGCGATTAATATGTATCAATATTGGGATAAGTTTCACAATTTCGGAACGCCCCATCTCGATAATATTTTGTTCACTCGATTTCCACGCAATTGTGGAGATGGAGCGTTCCGAAATTGCGAAACTATCCCATTATCGATAAATATTAATCGCATTGGAATTGTATTGAGATTGAGTTTGCGTTCAAGAGTAAGCCTACTGGCAATGGAACCTAAGTAAGACCTGTAGATTTCATGGTGTGGCGTTGAGAATTGTCCTTTTACATTAATAATTAATGTCCATTCTAAAACAAGGAACAAACATGATAATAACTCAAGAATGCACATTCCGACATTTGTTACTGCATTTTTTATTTATCCAAATAGTGTCGATCAAATTATTCGCGCAGCCGACTACATCCAATCACAATGCTAAATATTCACGGTCCATTACCTTATTTGCAAAATATTATTACATACAGTGGCCCATACAATGCCACAACACGTCCCATACATTGGCGAAAGCATCGTTTTACGATTCATACAAAAATATCGACTTACATCCGCACAATGGCTGCGTACGCTAACAATTGCCTTATTTTTTTACAATTTCTTTTTTGTATTAATAGGTTTAAAGTTTTTGAGTTGTTAAATCGATTTAGAATAGACTATTGTGTTTGCGTGAAACTTTAGAAAGTATTCTGTTCCTGTATTTAATAGCCGTAGAAGCTTCGAGGGTCTCGTTCAGTGATTCGGCCAACAAATTGCATGTTACAAAACTTTTTTACCCAACTTAATTTGACTTTTTGTTTTAGTTCTGTTATTGTATTGTTAAAATTATAATATAGCCTAGTTTCAATGCATGTAAGTGTATTCTGTATTAATATGAGAATACGCGGTGGAGCGACGATCTCCGCAAGGTGGCTGGCAAGAGCTGGGTGAGAGTAGCCGCGATGGTGCTCAGTGGCGTGCACAAGGAGAGGCCTATCTCCAGCAGTGGACTAGTGTAGGCTGATGATGATGAGAATAAAGTTTCTTTAAGACTTGTAGCTCCAATGTCCCTATAATAATTCTATTGGGTGAAACCATTTATCTTTTAGGGTCTAACAAGCACACGGTCTGCCTGATCTTACACTAGCGTTTATTACACTCATGATTCAGATCCGATGCGAACCCCTCGGAGAATCTAGTAGAAAACCTTTAGTCCCTTTAGAAAACCTTTGACGGTGTTTCGTTTCACACGGCTCGAAGAACCCTTTAAGTTTCTCGCGGCTCCCAAAAAAGTCCGGTGACGGTGAAAATGCCGATTGAGGCAATCATTAAACTCTCAAAAAAAAACATATATGTAAAAGGAAATGGTAATTGTAAATAAGTATATCAACGGTATCGACGACCTCCGTAGCCGAGTGGCTTGCACGCCGGACTTTGGGCGGCGCTAACTCTGAAGTCCCGGGTTCGATTTCCAGTCGGGTCAATGTCGAAAACGAACTTTTCGGTGTTGTGGTGCCGTCGTTGTTTCTGATTTCTATAAAACGAGTGCTTTAGCTACTTACCTACCTTGGAATCAGTATGTGTAATAATAATAGTATGAATATATAATATTTGTCTATCTAATTAAAATTAATAAAAATTGGTAATAACCTAAAACACAATAAACCATAAGTCTTGTAATGACTCATTATAATCACAAATAATTATTTAACTTATAATACTTACAAGTCTATAAAAGCCTAAAAATTATCAGATGTGCCACTGCGCTGGTCAGTGGTCAGGTGTACTCTAAAATGTTTATGTAAGTATAATATTCCAACGTGAAATCCTCTCGGTCGCCAAATAACGGATTAAACAACACTTCACATTTACTTTAAAAGAAGCAAACTTCAATTATCGCAAGTATGGCAAAACTAATTTTGAACTCTATATGTATAGGATAAGTCATAGATTAATTGATTCTCAACTGAGTTGGTGTGTTTAATTTGGTTGGAATTTCGGTACTTAGCTACGTGATGGGAACAAATGGAGATTCAAGTTTCTAAATGTCCAAATATGTTGCGCGTGTGTGTATGTGTGTGTGTGTTTGTGTGTATGGCAAACATTGGGTGCAAACATTAAAATCTGGTGGATATTCAGGTGATCAACCGTTGACAGATCAAGTTACTGACTAGGACAGTCGCCAACACAAGTATTCAAAGGTTATCTATTTTTTAAAACTTTTACTATACTTATTAAATGTTTTTGTTTTGTTTTAACGTTTTATTTTAACTCAAATTTTGTTGCGAAACAAATTACAAAAACACAAACGTTGAAAAAATTTCCACGAACAGGATTCGAACCTTCGGACATACCGGGTCAGGTGCTCCCCCCAATTGAGCTATCGTGTTAATGACGGTAGTTGTTAATATTGAATTTTGGCTTTCAAAGTAAAAAGTAAATAGTGTTGAATAATTTCGGCGGGCTGGTTAGAACCACGATAGCTCAATTGGGAGAGCACCTGACCCTGTATGTCAGACGGGTGCAGGTTCGAAGCCTGCTCGTGGAAATATTTTCAACATTTGTGTTTTTGTAATTTGTAAACTTTATAGTAAAAGTTTTAAAAATAGCTAAGTCGAGTAGGGTTCTACTCCAAATCCCGCAAGTCTCAAATATTACTTAAAACTACCCCATTTAAAGTGGGAGGTATTAGGCAACCAAATTAAAGTTTTTTTATTTTATTTAAAAAGTGCGACGTATGACTCTACTCCACCAGATGTTGAGTGTAATAGAGTCCAGCAGACGCGAAGACAACTGGTGCAGTGTGAAAACGCCTGACGTGCATTACTTCTGTGATATAAATATTTAGTTTACAATAGTATGACAAATTAAAGTTAATAATTATGTCTTTGTAACAACACATACAAGATCTAATTCTTTAGATCTTTTAATTTTTACTACACCTTTTTGTTACACGTTGTATACTGGTATAAACAATATTACATACAAGCACGACACACACACATGCACATACATCATCATCATCATCATCAGCTCGTTTGATGTCCCCACTGCTGGGGCACGAGCCTTCCCTATGAATGGATAGGGAGAACAGGCCAAAAACCACCACGCGAGCCCAGTGCGGATTGGTGGTTGTTAACGACAGCCGGGACCAACGGCTTTACATGCCTTCCGCACGGAGGAGCTCGAGATGATAAACTTTTGGTCACCCAGCTCGGCAATCGTAGACCGGGCGCTGGGCCACTGGGCCATCGAGCTTCTCATACATACTAAGATAAAATAACAAAGTTTAGAACAAAATAAAAAATTTCGTCCAAAGCGTTGCGTCCCCGACAGTACCAAATTGGTGTCTTTGAAGCGGGTTAATTGCGGGCAAACAGCGGCAGCGTTGCGTCAGCCGCGCGGCCGTGCGGCTGTGTGCGGCGCGGCGGCGGCGGGCCCGCCTCTAGTGTCTAATGTGTTTTCTAGTTTTTAAACACTGATTATATATTTTTCTTAGCTTGCAGGAGGGTTGGCAAAAGAGATTAGTTTCGTTGTTCAATCGGTGGGAATTTTAAAATGTTAACATGTATCAGTCATCCCAATCCCTGTCCCATGAACCACGTGGGATATAGTAACATAGGTGTACTTCTTATTAATATTGTTATTTTACTGACTGTAACATGATTGAAATGTTGTATGCACCTATTGAAATTCAGACGGAGGATGAAAAAGCAGCAGGGACAGTAATTTTTTTCTTGTTTCTTTTAATTAATTGATAGGTGGAACTTGGTTTGTATTTTTTATTTAATGAATTATTCTTACCATATTGTCGCTCTGGTTACCCCGTTAATAATAATAATAATAATAAAGGCAGTACTCCTTGACACGGCACGTATTGTCAGGAGGTTCCTCACTCTGCCCTAACCACCGATAGCTTGGGTCTATCCCCGCTGCCGGTGGCAACCTAGGTCAAGTTTTTTATAATGTTTTAAATTGTAAATATGTTTTTATATAAAATAATTTTAAAAAAAATAGAGCAAAGAGCGGATCCTTTATCTACTACAATATTGATCGAAGTCATACATCTATCGTCAGGTAAGAAAAAACAGGCAATTCAGAAAAGTGTAAAAAAAAGTCTACGGACGGCATTTCCCTGTGCATCCTCTGACAGAGGCTCAAGTCCAATCATATATCGCTGCTTAAAAAAATTTAAAGCTTTCTCCGAATTTTAATATTTATAAAAAAAGTATCGTTGCATCAAACCAATTTCGCTGACCGTACAAAGAAATATAATAACCGCGTATTAAGACAAACTGTTGGCCAATCGGGAGATTTCATGTACCGATCGCCCTCCGGCTCAGAGACAACATTTTGAAACCAATCCTATTAATTAACGCCCGTCTTCAGTAAACATTGTTCGCCTGTTGCGTCGAGGAGGTCGATGGCGCAGTGGTTTACGCGCCCGGTCTGCGAGTGCTGAGGTTAAGGAACTTTCGCAAAGGCTGGTCATAAAATGAACTGATGATGATGGTTGCCTGTTGCATTGCGATCCCTCAAACGAAACGTTTCATGCAAAGCGGCCGGGAGGCGGGGAGAAACTTAAAGGGTTACACAATCCGTTTTTTTTTTTTTTTTTTGAGAAAGTTTGCTGATTGTTACTGTGCATTTTCAGCGTCATCGGAATCTTTTGGGGGCGGCCAGAAATTTAAATTTTAAGTTTAATTAAATGAGAAGTAAGAAATGATACCCCTAACCCCTCGAGTATCTCAGTAAAGATGTGGGGCTTTACTAATTCCTCGGCGGACTTCTTGAGAGAATTTGAAAAGTGAAGTTGCAGTTTTGTTTAATTTGCCAACACTCATGCGCACTTACGAACACTTAGCGGTTAATAATCCACCATTATTTCACATTAATATTAGATATAACACAAATTTTAGAAAATAAAACAAAGCTTTCAAGAAGTCAGCTTAATAAATTAATAATTAACGGTCTCAGAGACGATAATTTTATTTTTATTTTATCAGAATTAACAACGTAACTTAGAGTCAATGTTTTACACCTGCGGCAATATAAATAGATATAATTTAATAAAATATAAGTAAATATGCAGCGGTGATGAGATCGATTTAAATCTTACCAGCAATAACGCTTACAATATCCGAGTACGCAACCTTACGTACCACAAACAAGTATAATTATCGAAAAAAGGAAGCCGACAACTTTATAATAATACAGGACAAAACAGTTCTCGTTTGTCATGCTTTCAACTGTACTAATACATAACAACTCAATAGAGCCTTCCATAAAACACAGAAATAACCTCAAAAATGAGGAAAATAAAAAACTCACTCGACGCATAGCTATTTTACTAAGCTATTTTTACTCAAAAATATCAAAAAATTGTTGATGTAACACAAATACACTTTCGTGTCCGTTCGGCCGTCGCATTGTTACCAATAAGTGACCAAATATTGGTAGTGACCGCAGCCAGTGTCCCGTGAAGTGTCACTGTCCCTCTCTAGCCTATCAGTTTAGAGAAGGACGCGCTAAGAATAGTGTAGCTCGCTCTGTGACAAAGCTGCCGACTGACAAAATACTAGCATGGTGGCAATGCAGAGAGGCACTTGGGAGATAGCTTTAGAAAATATAAAAAAATATAACAAAACAACTGCTAAATATAGTAATAACTTTATCTTGCATTTTTTTTTTATATTTTATCACTAATCATACCTAAAGAAAGTAAAGTTATAGCCTATTATATACTGTCCCTAATTTGAATTTAAAACTATAGTAATGAGCTAATCGTCATAAAAAATATAGCACTAACAAGCTATTGATAGATTCACACAGTCGCAACCAGTAAACAATTACACAAGCGATCAAAATGGTACCAAAACAAACACTAGAACAATACAAATCATTAATAAATTAATTATAAATAAAAAAATATGTAAACCAAATGTGAGATACTAGATAATTGAAATGTTGGTAGCCCAACGGATAGATGCTCGTGTTGAATGTGAGAAATGTTGGTCAGATGTGAGCCCATGTTTAACACAATTTTATTAAACAAGATGATTTAAGTGACGTTATGTAGAACTATACCTGTTTCCACCAACTACCCAAAGGTTTAGGGTAACCACTTAAAACCGTCACCGTAGGAGCATGGAAGCATGCATTAGATACCTGCATGCTTGACTAAACCACTAAGTCCTATTCAGAAGTGACAGCTACGACCTCCGTAGCCAAGTGGCTTGCACGGCGGACTTTGAGCGATACTAACTCTGAGGTCCCGGGTTCGATTCCCAGTCAGGTTGTGAATGTCGACGACGAACTTTTCGATATTGTGTCGGGGCTGGTTGGTTGTGGTATCGTCGTTGAGTCTTATTTCCATAATACGAGTGCTTTAGCTACTTACCTACTTGGGATCAGAACAATGTACCTATGTGATGTTGACTAATATTTATTTATTTATTTAAACAACTAAGCCAAAATTTGCGCAAAAAAGGATAAAAAAATTAGGTTTTTTTTATTTTTTCTAGTGACCTCCCAAGCCCGCCCCAGCGCCCACTCGTCATCTACACTAACATGTGGGCACTCGGCGAGCCACTCGAGTCTCAACGGCGACTCGACAGCGACTCGCTTCTACTCGCACTCGCCTTGTCCCATGCCGACGGCTTCCTCGCCAATCATTGCACCATCCAATTTCTGTTTGGATTACTGAAGTCTGAGCCAGCAAACGAGCATACAGCCCGCCTGATGAAGAACGGCCACCGTAGCCGTTAGCATACCAAGGATACCATAGAATATTTAATATTCCTCTACGTCAAAAATCGTAGGCTGTTTATAACAAAACACATTAATATGTCCGTATTTCACTAAAAATAGAAAAGATACATTTGTTAGTTTCACAAGATTCGTTTTGACTGAGGTTATATAGTAAGTGCACGTTGTGTTTGTCTCTAATAGATTGTACAATTAGATCATTATTTATTTATTTTTAATAGTTAAGGATTAATTGTAACAATTGTTAAGAAACCCCCGCCCGTTCCTCAAAATGCCACTCACTCACTACTCTGACGGTGTGTCGATCACACTGTTTTAGGTTTAAGTTTCTCGCCGCCCCCAAACAAGTCCGGAGGTGCTGTAAAAGCCGTCTGAAACATGATAAAACTATCAAAAAAAAAATTTGGCGTCAGATAAAACTACAAGGAGGGTCGCCTTCCATTCATATTCACCATTGTATTTCTGGGAATCAATTCTGCTAACTAAATAACGTCTCAATAGTATGTCGGTAGCCAGTGTTTGATTTCTCGCTATGGAAAAAAATATCGGTATATCAGGCCACTGAGACATGATTGTGGACGTTGTAAAGTAGCAGAATTGAGGCTTTGGTTGGTGCCAAGTGTCTAGTTTGATCTAAGACGATGTGGTGGGAATGGGGAATTCCCTTGGCTGATTATGTGCTTATCTTCTATTAAATCTTCATCTTATGTTTAAATATTTGCATATACACTTATTCATAGTTTGATCTACCATTACTTTTGGTAAAGAGCAGTTATATAACTTTATACTACACCTGCTTGGAAAGTACCTTGATACTTTATCAAATTTACGGTAGAAAGTACGTCATTGCATATCGAACAAATATGCGGGGAGAAAACGCATCTGAGCGGGAGAGAAAAGTGTATGAAAATCCATTTCTTACGTGGTTTTTCTTTTTTAATTTTGGGTAAGACTATGCGCCGGTAACCTAAATATCAAAAGCCAAAAAGTTTTTACAGTGAGTTTTTATCTCCAAGTTCGCAAAATGACACTGGCCACTAGCTGTGTGTTGGATGGTGTCGGGCTGGCAGTGCGACCCTGCGGCGGCAGGATAAACAATTTGAAAAAAGAACATGTGAAAATTGTAGACGCCATTGGCGCCATTTCCAATTTGTGTGTTGTTTGAGGATTCAGTTTTCGTAGAAAGTAAAATAAAACTATCAAAATGATAAGTAGTGATAGTGATGATGAAGATTTTTTAACTCCGCCGCAGCAAAAATACTGATTTCTGAAACTGTTTTGCTAGCGTATTTCAGTGAAAAAGCGCAAAAATACAAACCAAGTACGTTATGGTCTATATACTCAATGTTGAAAAGTACTATATTGACAAGAAACGACATAAATATTCAAGAATACAAAAAACTTACAGCATTTCTGAAAAGAAAGTCGGAGGGATTCCGTAGTAAGAAATCAAAAGTGCTTACTACAAAGGATGTTTATTCCTTTTTGCAGAATGCTCCAGATGACAAATATTTGTTGATGAAGGTAAGTTTATGAACAAAATGCACTGGTTTATGATTTATTACGTACCTATTTATGAGTAGAAATCTACTAGGTTTTCATGTTTGATATTTTTGTTTACAGGTTATTTTGATTTTAGGAGTAAATGGGGCCTGTCGTTCGCAAGAACTTGTGGATATGACAACAGACGATATCGAAATCCTCGAAAATCGAATAATTGTCAATATTCCTAACACAAAAACCAAAATTCAGCGATCATTTGTTATATCGGGCTTATTTTATGAGATAATAAAGAAATATAACGAAATTCGCCCCAGTGACCCCAAAACCAATCGGTTTTTACTACAATATAAAAACAAAAAATGTACGAAACAAGTAATTGGGAAAAACAAAATAAGTACTGTGCCAAGAGAAATAGCTTCCTACCTTAATTTACTCAATCCACTAGAATACACTGGCCACTGCTTTCGCAGAACTTCAGCGACTATTCTTGCCGATACTGGTGCTGATTTAACCACAATAAAACGCCACGGTGGTTGGAAATCGTCCGCTGTTGCAGAAGGTTACATAGAGAATTCCGTAGAAAACAAAACACGAATAAATAACCAAATATCGGGATCGATTAATGTGCATCAAGACTCATCTCCTCAACCATCAACGAGCGCGGCGATGCCAAATGCCCCTCAGCAGCCAGTTGCCCCTCTGGCACCACAGCCTTCTACGAGCGCAGTGCCAACAGCACAGCCAGTTATTCCTCCTACATTGTCGCAAACATCTCAAACAAACACTAATGGAAACAGTGTTACATTAAGCTTCACTAACTGCAACAATTTCAATATAAATTTCAATTAGTAAAGATTTCGTTTTTTATTTTCCTTGTAGGTGTAGTATAAAGCACTATGTATCACTCGAGAGAAACTGCGATTCCCGATCTCAGGTGTTTTAAAGCGACACCCTCAACGGTAATCGGTCACTTTCTCCTCTCGGTGAACAATGTACTATAGTTGTTTGTAAAAATCCGAATAAATTCCGTTTCTATCTTAAGCTAAAAGTTAGACGCTATACGGAGGTAGATAGATAGATATATGACACACTTCAGCAAAAATGTACACAAAGAAAACACACAACGAATATTTTTGTACGGGAACAGGCAAAGGCAGTCTCATCGCTTAAAGCGATCTCTACCAGTTCCAAGCAAAGAGATATTTGATTGTTTTTATTACCTGTTGTCAATTTTATTGCATGTGGTTTTTTTTTTCAAATATTGTAAGACACTATTTTAAAGAATTGGTGGCTTGTGCTTATATTACGTAATAGTGTATACTAACGCTGGTAAACCATAAAAAAGTGAATAAAATAAACACAGAACCAACAATGCGAAAGTTGCTAAATTGCAAGATTGAAACCGCCCCGAAAAAAAAACCGCCCGCCCAAAAAGTAGCCGCTGCCGCAACATCCTTGGTAAGCATTCGCCTTAAGAGCCTTACCTAAATGAAGTCATCATCACCAGCTCATTTGATGTCTTTACTATGAATGGAAACACTGCAGGGAGAACGGGCTTTAAATCACCACGCGGACCCAGCGGCTGACCCAGTAATGTTATTATACTATGTCTATTAGTATAATGGTTCAAATTTAAAGTCTGTACAACTAAAGCTTTTTTTAAGAAAGCCAAGCCAAGGCGCCATAAAACATCTTCCCAATCCAGTGATTATCCTAACGCCTCTTCCTCGCCGCGAAAACACTTGGGTACAAATAAAAATGAAAATAGTTGCATTTTTTCTCCGCGCAAATATTCTTAAGTTGACGACGACGGGTTGAACGAACAAATTAGGGTTCCGCGGGGCGCGAGGGGGCGCGGAGGGGCGCGGGGGGGCGCAGAACCCTTCCTTTATTGTGGTTTTTATTGTGCCTTGCATTTTATTACTTTTTTATATCTTTTTAACAGCGCGCGGGTCAGTTATTGGCGACGTGCTAAGGGCTGGCGCATTCATAGATACAAAAGTATTAGTCAAAGTGATATAACATAATTAAATATATCAAAAAATAAAATAATAGAATTTGATATAATCTTATATTGTAACAGATACTATTAGGTTTGTAGTCGCATAAATGATTGAAACTAGCTAGGCCCGCGGCTCCGCTCGCGTGTACAACAGAAGAATTGGTGTACGAACACATCCCATCTCGCCAGATAAATCGATATGAAGTTAAAAAAACACGTACATACGTATATTGGATGTGGTTCTCAAGCGATAAGGACACAAACGGACAGACAGACATGAAGATATTGAGTTTATTAGCGATGACAGAACTTTGAACGGATATTAATGCTCGTTTTGTTGCATTACGTCACTAAATAAAAAATTTGATCATTGTGACTTGGCCTGAAACACTTATCTACATATTTTAAAACTCATAGTGCTACTTCATATTTCTGTAACCTACCTTGATGCAGACATAATTTTAAAGAAACAGTATATGGTATTCTCTTGTCAATTAAAAAATATCGATGACTGTTTTAACTCCACATATACTAGAATTTCACTTTCAAGAAAATACATTAAAAATGTTTTTATTCACATTATTAAGTGCCTGTGAAAACTTATATCTATAATAAGCACTTACTGTGCGACTGTGATTCTGGCTTGGTAAAGGATGGGACTCCTGGAATCGGCCCGTACGAAACCAAAAGACTTCATGCTCTTCGCTCTCAAGGACGTTGCCAAACTTATGGCATCTATTTTTACAGAGGAAGAAGAGTGGAAGGCTGGAGTTGCACAATGATCCCGATGGGTCGAAGTGCTACTAGAAGAGGGAAACCTCACCAGGCCCTACTATGGTAAGATAAGATTATATCGAATAAACGATACAATTACTAAAATTAATAAAATTTTAATTCTTTTTTATATCATACAGTGCCTGATACCGGGATCCTATCTCTAGCGACCGAAACACAACATTGCTACAAAATTCGATGTTATGGCGACATATTTATTTATGAAGGTGGTATCTAGCCTAGCCGTATCAATATCGACCCTTATCATTGTACAGTGCATGCCGGTCGAGGGCTCTCCCAAAATCGGAACTGGTGGTAGATTCAGTTTAGTGTCAACTGGTTTTTTTTTTGTTGATGATTTTATAGTTTTGACGTCAATAAGTGACTATGAAGGCTTATGTTGAATAAATGATTTGACTCCGACTTTAAACACGTCAAAGCCAGCCCTAGC
This sequence comes from Eudonia truncicolella, assembly GCA_949315975.1. Classification (NCBI taxonomy): domain Eukaryota; kingdom Metazoa; phylum Arthropoda; class Insecta; order Lepidoptera; family Crambidae; genus Eudonia; species Eudonia truncicolella. The sequence continues at coordinate 359,095 of OX438848.1, read as the reverse complement.
TACAATTCGGTTGTGCCACGGGTCATCTGTCAGCAGCAAACCAGCCGCCCCTCGCGCGAACTTACCAAATGCATTGCTGCCGTTTATATAAAGATGATCTGCCATAACGCCGGATTTATTGTCTGCCGAAACGTGAGCGTTGCTTTTAATGGCAGATTAGGAATTAGCACAACTCTTAAAATTATAATGAAATCATTATAAAACTGTGTTAGCGATACTTGGTTACTTATAAAGGTATCTTATTTCGGAGTTCGACGACGCAGCGGTAGACGCTCTCGGCTGTGAATGCTAAAGTTAAGCCACCTTAGCGAAGGCCGGTCATGAGATTGGTGACTAAATAATGTATCATCTCGAGCTCCTCCGTGCTTTGGAACACACGTAAAGCCGTTGGTCCCGGCTGCATCAGCAGTCGTTAACAACCACGACGCCGCACTGGGCCCGCGTGGTGGTTAATGGCCCGTTCTTTTTGGTGTCCATACAACAGGAAAGGTTTGCGCACCAGCAGTGGGGACATTTGATGAGCTGGTAATGATATAAGATATTCAGTATTTTATTTTTATGATGGAGAAGCGCTTGCCTTTAATGTTATTACTACGAGCCATTTTTTTTTCTATAAGTTTGCTGGTTGCTTCTGGGCATTTTCAGCTCGGCAGGGCTGTTTTTGGGGCGGCGAGAAACTTAAAGGGTTCTTCAAGCCATGTGAAACGAAGCACCGTCAGAGGTTTTCCCCGCGCCCTACTAGATTCTCCAAGGGGTTCGGTTCGGATCGGGAGCGGAACAACCCTCTAAAGGTTTGAACCTCGGCTCGGGTTGACCGGGTCGTGGGAACTAGGCAACTAGCACACGGCCCACCTGATGTAGCCACCGCGGTCTATGGAGCTTACAACACCAAGGAACCCTCCACCATTGAGGAATTGGCTACATCATACCTAATAGAAGTTTGACGATAATGCTCCTAACATTAGAGTGACACACTATGACAAGTTGGCACCCAGGCGGACTTACCACCAACCAAACCAACCATTGTATAATCCCCTGCTAGGAATCGATCCCGTGACCTCTGAGTCTGCGACCGGAGAACTTACAACGACGTAAGAGACGGTTAAACATTAAAAAAGTCTTAGTCAGTCATAATTATTTATTGCATCATGTTGGTATGGTACAGATCTTACAATATTATAAATATTCCCTTATCATGACCCTGTAAGGTATTGCAACAGTTTGGGGTTTTTTTAATATATTTTTTATACAACAAAAGTATTGAATAAAGGGTATGACTAAGTTAACAAAGGCAAAAACAACAAATTAATAAACAACAATAGATATGAACAAAAATAATTACTTATCCAAAAAATTATATTTTTCAGAAAAAAAAAACATTGCTCTTTCTCCTTTATTTTATATTAAACTCTGTTTCTTTTAGTAAAAGCTGGATTTCTTTTGGTATTCCATTATATTGTCTTTATTGACATGTGGTAAGTTCCCGAGCTTAACATATGTAATTTAGTGAATAAAAAAGTATATTTACAGATGACAAAGTAAGTATATTTTTAGATGAAAAATCTGACTTTTTTACTACAAAACAGTATTTAAAGATAAACAATGGCTAAAGACGTGTTTAAAATATTGTCTGTCTAAAAGTATTAGCTGAAAAGAGACACTATTAATTTTTAGAAGTGGCTAACTTTAGATATCGTTTTGTGGTAAAGCAATATTAATCTAAAACTAAGATAATATAAAAATCAATGACTAAGAAGTTACATCAAAACCTTTAAGAGAAAACTTCTAATTCCAAATAGGTTCCTTCTAAATACCTTTGAGCATCGCTGGCCCCAAGTTGAGAGTCGCAGACCAAAGCCAACAGCAAGTTAAATATAAAGACACGGCGAGAAGAAATGTCGACACAGACGCAGTGCGGGCGGAAATCTCAAATTGAATTTCAAAAGTGAATCTTTGGATGGAGACGCACTTATACGAGCCCGCCTGTGTTGGAGCGGGACAGAACACCGCTTCAGACCACAAAGCCAAGTAATTGTAGACAATGGAAGCTGAAAAAGACGTTTTCCTAACAAGATTTTTATCTGGGAAGTGTTTTGCCTCGGGATCTTTCGTACAACTCCCGTTTGCTACCCCGCATGGGAACACTCACCCCTATGACACTAGAAATTAAAGCGATATTCGTTTGAAAGTTGGTTCTCTGTTGATGCATTATAAATGTGTGTTCGGCAACAGACTTTGTGAACGTATGTTGAGCGTGAAACTAGGCTTTATCAAAGTATTACTTTGGACCGGTGTAAGCTGAACTCCCGGGCGGTTCACACTGAACTGCGCCGCAGGGCATGTTAATTATCTCTTGATTGAGGTGAGATTACTAGAAACCAACGACAATGTAGAGTTTATAACTTTCATTGTGTAACGGGCAAGAGCGTATCGCGATGCGGCAAGCGAATTCCTTATTTATTGCGCGTTTTACTATGGCAGTCTTAGACAACTTTCATGGAAAGAAAGCAACGAACAGGGAAATCGCGTTCCGCGCCGCGCCGCCAACCGCCAAGTGTATCGGTTTTTTTTTCATACATGTATTTTATTTCATATAGATCTTCTCCGTCCCTAGGTCGCCTGGAAGATATCGCTTTTAGCGATAAGGCCGCCCTTTGAACCCCGCCCTAGAACTGTTTAATTTATTTTGTTTACAATAAAGTATTGTATTCTGTTTTATTTTAATCTACAGTTATATATAACAAAACTATACTAAACTACTTTTAAAACCTCAGAGCTCTTATTTATATCGAAACTTAAAAAACGACTTGCTTCGGCTGACACTCGAACCTATAACTTTTTGCAAACCCAAGTGATTCATTGGTTGGCTATTCAGTCGTAAGTTTCCCAGTGATCACAGACCCAGATTGAAAATGTTTTGAAACCTCAGGATAAAATAAAACTAAATCTATGTTCCAAATAAACCCATATAAGTAAGTAATTTACAGAAGTAAAAGTTTTAATATTTTCAGCTCGGCAGGGCTGTTTTTGGGGCGGCGAGAAACTTAAAGGGTTCTTCAAGCCATGTGAAACGAAGCACCGTCAGAGGTTTTCCCCGCGCCCTACTAGATTCTCCAAGGGGTTCGGTTCGGATCGGGAGCGGAACAACCCTCTAAAGGTTTGAACCTCGGCTCGGGTTGACCGGGTCGTGGGAACTAGGCAACTAGCACACGGCCCACCTGATGTAGCCACCGCGGTCTATGGAGCTTACAACACCAAGGAACCCTCCACCATTGAGGAATTGGCTACATCATACCTAATAGAAGTTTGACGATAATGCTCCTAACATTAGAGTGACACACTATGACAAGTTGGCACCCAGGCGGACTTACCACCAACCAAACCAACCATTGTATAATCCCCTGCTAGGAATCGATCCCGTGACCTCTGAGTCTGCGACCGGAGAACTTACAACGACGTAAGAGACGGTTAAACATTAAAAAAGTCTTAGTCAGTCATAATTATTTATTGCATCATGTTGGTATGGTACAGATCTTACAATATTATAAATATTCCCTTATCATGACCCTGTAAGGTATTGCAACAGTTTGGGGTTTTTTTAATATATTTTTTATACAACAAAAGTATTGAATAAAGGGTATGACTAAGTTAACAAAGGCAAAAACAACAAATTAATAAACAACAATAGATATGAACAAAAATAATTACTTATCCAAAAAATTATATTTTTCAGAAAAAAAAAACATTGCTCTTTCTCCTTTATTTTATATTAAACTCTGTTTCTTTTAGTAAAAGCTGGATTTCTTTTGGTATTCCATTATATTGTCTTTATTGACATGTGGTAAGTTCCCGAGCTTAACATATGTAATTTAGTGAATAAAAAAGTATATTTACAGATGACAAAGTAAGTATATTTTTAGATGAAAAATCTGACTTTTTTACTACAAAACAGTATTTAAAGATAAACAATGGCTAAAGACGTGTTTAAAATATTGTCTGTCTAAAAGTATTAGCTGAAAAGAGACACTATTAATTTTTAGAAGTGGCTAACTTTAGATATCGTTTTGTGGTAAAGCAATATTAATCTAAAACTAAGATAATATAAAAATCAATGACTAAGAAGTTACATCAAAACCTTTAAGAGAAAACTTCTAATTCCAAATAGGTTCCTTCTAAATACCTTTGAGCATCGCTGGCCCCAAGTTGAGAGTCGCAGACCAAAGCCAACAGCAAGTTAAATATAAAGACACGGCGAGAAGAAATGTCGACACAGACGCAGTGCGGGCGGAAATCTCAAATTGAATTTCAAAAGTGAATCTTTGGATGGAGACGCACTTATACGAGCCCGCCTGTGTTGGAGCGGGACAGAACACCGCTTCAGACCACAAAGCCAAGTAATTGTAGACAATGGAAGCTGAAAAAGACGTTTTCCTAACAAGATTTTTATCTGGGAAGTGTTTTGCCTCGGGATCTTTCGTACAACTCCCGTTTGCTACCCCGCATGGGAACACTCACCCCTATGACACTAGAAATTAAAGCGATATTCGTTTGAAAGTTGGTTCTCTGTTGATGCATTATAAATGTGTGTTCGGCAACAGACTTTGTGAACGTATGTTGAGCGTGAAACTAGGCTTTATCAAAGTATTACTTTGGACCGGTGTAAGCTGAACTCCCGGGCGGTTCACACTGAACTGCGCCGCAGGGCATGTTAATTATCTCTTGATTGAGGTGAGATTACTAGAAACCAACGACAATGTAGAGTTTATAACTTTCATTGTGTAACGGGCAAGAGCGTATCGCGATGCGGCAAGCGAATTCCTTATTTATTGCGCGTTTTACTATGGCAGTCTTAGACAACTTTCATGGAAAGAAAGCAACGAACAGGGAAATCGCGTTCCGCGCCGCGCCGCCAACCGCCAAGTGTATCGGTTTTTTTTTCATACATGTATTTTATTTCATATAGATCTTCTCCGTCCCTAGGTCGCCTGGAAGATATCGCTTTTAGCGATAAGGCCGCCCTTTGAACCCCGCCCTAGAACTGTTTAATTTATTTTGTTTACAATAAAGTATTGTATTCTGTTTTATTTTAATCTACAGTTATATATAACAAAACTATACTAAACTACTTTTAAAACCTCAGAGCTCTTATTTATATCGAAACTTAAAAAACGACTTGCTTCGGCTGACACTCGAACCTATAACTTTTTGCAAACCCAAGTGATTCATTGGTTGGCTATTCAGTCGTAAGTTTCCCAGTGATCACAGACCCAGATTGAAAATGTTTTGAAACCTCAGGATAAAATAAAACTAAATCTATGTTCCAAATAAACCCATATAAGTAAGTAATTTACAGAAGTAAAAGTTTTAATACGTAATACTCGTAAATTTTTACTGTTTTTTTTTAATATTTTTTTTTAATACTCGTAAGATCAGGTCACAAAACGTTCGATTGATACGGGTGGTGAGGTAAAATGCGATTGTGTACTAATGGGCGCAGATGGCATTTCATATAAATAAACAGTGAACATACTTATGAAAAAGGCGAGGAAATTTTTGCAAACCCTGTTTCTAGGTAAATTATAGAGGAGCAGTGGTACACTCGACCAGTTTAACTGACTACTCCGGCTTAAAATTAACGTTGTGATTTTCTATTTTATGTAATGTTGGTATTAATTTTATGTAAGCTAGGTACAATATTGAAACTCAGCGCAATCTGCTTTATGAAAGACATGTAATGCCACCTAGCGTCGAATAGCTAAACCAGCGTAAGAGTGCTTTGTTACTTGTAGTTATCGTTCATTATGGTTCCATAAGTAAAAACTAGATGGCGCTAAGCACAAAAAATAAAACTTCACACAAAGCTGGCACTCTTTTTGTTTGTTAAGCTTCGCGCGCTGGTACGGTACGGTATATGTTGGGTAACCATACTTTTCATTTGAACAGTAGAAGTATGCGTTATGCTTCTTAAATAGGGCTCGTTTGCCCGCTCCCAATGACCAAAGCTAAAGCAACTGGGGGGCGAATTTTGAATCGGTAATTAATTCTTAGGTACAGTCGAGTTCATAAATATATGAGTAAATCCAAAGCTTCAAAAATAATTGAGCATAGAAAGGTACTTACATAGGCATCTGAACAGATTCACCAATCAAAAATATGTACACATATCACCGATCATATTAATCTGAGCAAGTCTCACAATAATATGTAAGCAACTGAAAACTTCAAAATTATTCAAAAGTGTCTGCAATGTAACTGCAATCAGTCCAAGTAATCTAGTTGTTCGTTGTATACCTTCCATTCTGTGGAACAAAAATATCTGTACTATGGTTTTACACTCTTATGTGAACACGTGGAAGTTCATAAATATCTAAACAAACATAAGACATAACATTTTGACAATCATCGAAAAGAGTACCGTATTGTCAAATCATACATTTGTCTCTTTCACTTTAAGTGTGACGTCATAGAAGTGTCATTAGTGTTTGCTTGCGGCTTCTTACCTATGTTTGCTGCTTCCTAGTTTCGATTACGATATTGTCTTAAAGGAGGTTGTTATCATCTTTAATGACTGGCCACTTACATTTTTTTAATTAATAAGCTGTTCTTGAAGTCAATCTTCAATTGTCATATTCAAATTGTGATTCATATATTCAAAACATGGCTCTTGTTGTCGATTCTTTATATTCATTGTGTTTAAAAAAAATTACAGCTATCATGAATGATAATATCCAAGATATATCATGGAACCTTATCAAAACATGGCAAACAAAGATTTTTTAGCTGCCTTTTTTTTTTTTTTTTTTTTTATACTTAGCACGGCAAATGACTCCACACCACCTGATGTTAAGTGGAAATGGAGACCAGACGCGAAGACAACTGGTGCAGCGTGAAAACAACGCAGCATCAGTCAACCTCACTCTGCCGGCCCACAAGGTGCTTCTTCACGCCTCGTTTGAAGGACCCCATATCATAGGAAAGAGGGAAAACATGTGCTGGTAGACTATTCCATCTTTTGGAGGTGCGACAAAGAAACGAGTCACCAAATTTCTTTGTGCGCGATGGGATATGTGTGACAGTGAAGCGGTGACACCGGAGAGCAGCACGTGTACTCCTATGGAGGAAGGGAGAAGGTGGGATAAGGTCAAAGAGTTCTTCAGAGCACTCGCCGTGATATAAGCGATAGAAGACGCTGAGTGACGCTATATCTCTACGCAATTGCAGGTGTTCGAGAGTATTAGTTACCTCTACATTGCCGATAATACGTACAGCGCGACGCTGCAATCCGTCTAAGGCATCGAGAAGATACTTTGCGGAACCGTCCCAGATGTGCGAGCAATACTCCACGCAAGACCGTACCTGTGTCTTGTACAAAAGACACAACTGGTCAGGCGTAAAGTTTTTGCCTCTGCAAAAATGCGAATTACGTGCGTTACGTGCGTATGCGTATTTTAATTTTTGATCACTCATCCAATGACCGGACTTTGCGGAAGTTGCTTAAATTCAGTTATCACAGACCAGGCCATCGAGCTCCTATCGAGAATTTAGTATCAAGTGGTCACTATCTAGTCGAATTCTGGGAAGAGTCTGACACCAGCCATTTGTAAACAATTTCTTTTCTATTAACTCAATAGCCGGTGCACATCCATAGATCAGAGACTGCTGGGTCAATTACAAACGCACAAACATCATTGGCCGGGTGACATAAATATCGTTATCCCGAATCCTATAACTCACATTATGGTTTTGCTTAAAATATTTAAACGTTTAATTATAGTTTTTTTTTTTGTAACTGAATATTCTTCAAAATATATCCATTTATTAAAGTTCAATTAATAAATGGAAAACCGACCGCGTACCGGAACACGCAGTGTGGGCAGGCCTCCAACAAGGTGGACCGACGATCTGGTGAAGATCAAGGGAAGCCGCTGGATGCGAGCACCACAAAACCAGTCGTTGTGGAGATCCTCGGGGGAGACCTTTGACACGTTGACTGCCGCAAAACCAGACACAATAGAAATTTATTGTTTGTCGGTCACCGGTGACCACCACGGCGATTAAAGACTTAAACAGCAATAGATTCATATTCATATCTATATTGCACTCCATAAGTTACAAAGATGTTATAAATATATGTAGGTACATTTATGGACCCTGTAGGGCACGGCAAATAGGAGAGGCGAGGAGTCACCTTATGCTCGTATTCACATTTTTTTTATTTTTTAGTTTATTATATTTATATAAATCATGTATAGATAAATCCATATATTTAGCTTATACATTAACAATTAACATTATAAATTAACAACTTTAATATGATATAAATATTATTTGAGGTTTTTATCATCCAAAAATTCTTGTTTTATTTATTATTTAATAATTGCTTTAATCGTTTTACAAAAATTTTTTCTATTGTTATATTTTTTATTGTTCCGGGCAATTTATTATATATTTTAATGGACATTATTAGAGGTCCCGATGCGTGTATTTTTAGGCAGGAGATAGGAAGTGTTAATTTATTTTTGAATCGCAGTGTATATTTTAAGTTTAAATCCTCTCTTCGTTTATAAAATTCAGGGTATCTTTTTACAAATTTGCATATTTCTAGAATATATATACAGGGCAAAGTAAGTATTTTATATTTTTCAAAGAACGGTTTACAACTTTCTGTAACTTGAATGTCGAAAATTATACGAATAAGCTTCTTTTGCATAGTGAAGAGGTTGAGGGCATCCGTACTATTTCCCCACATGATGATCCCATAGCTGAGCCACGAATGTGCGTATGCGTAATATTATTATGTTGTTAGGGCTGCTTCTATGTTTATGGTTTTTTTGACCTCACGGAGAGCGTATGCAAAAGAATATAATTGTGATTTTATTTTTTGTATGTGTAATTTCCAATTTAAATTAGTATCTATTATATTATAATGCCCAGTAGTGTGAATTGGTTAACTGTTTCTAATTTTACGTTATTAAATGTGAAATTCAAGTCTAATGGGGGTTTCTGATACGGGTGGAAGCTAATGATTGATTTATTTAGCTAATGATGGATTTTAGTTTTATTAAAATTTATTTGGAGGTTATGATCTCTCATCCAGTTTACTGTTTCATCTAACATTGAGGATAGTTTAGTGTTTATATTTACATTTTTATTGTTACACGAGGTCAGCAGGGAGACATCATCTGCGAACAGCACACAAGTCTCTTGCATGATTTTTGGGAGGTCATTTATAAAAATGAGAAACAATAAACTTCCTATGACACTACCCTGGGGGATTGATGCGTTAGTTATTTTTCTTTCAGATCTTACTGTTTTTATTTCTCCTAATTCGTGATCGTAGTGTTCAATATCTACAAACTGTTCTCGATTTTTTAAATACGATTCAAGCCAATCATAAGCTCTTCCTCGGATACCCACTCCATATAATTTATTAAGCAATATTTTAAATTGTACTTTATCATATGCCTTGGCCAATTTCACCGGTGAAATTAAACGCGATCAATTCGAGTTAAACTGAGTTTACGCGCTAAACTGAGTTCCGCTCTCAAGGTTGCGTTTCATCGGCATAAACTAAACGTCGTTCAAGTTGAACTTAGTTCAGTTTCTGAACGGCCGATTTTCGACGTTTAGCTTAGCTAAACGCGTTTAAAGCTGTTTGCCTGTCATTGTCACGATTGTGTGGAGTACGGGAGATTGGTTTGTTTATTTATTTTTAAAGAATGAAATAATCATTTTGTTAGCGATATAAAACAAAGATGAAAAGAGCCCTGGCACTAGCTTTTGACGAAAATTTTAATGAGGATGAGTTTATTGTACGTCGCTCCAGATGGATACGCGAGAGAGAAGAACACTTCGACACTCTTGATGCATTGCAAGATACACTTTGTTTTGTTGTGTGGTGAATTTCGCTATTGTTATGTGTTTATTAGAACTACATTTTCTTTGATAAAATCTTGGTATGATATCTAGTTTATAGTTACATCTGTAAACTGGCCTCATGTTTTGTGAAGCTGAATTAAACTTGTATTATTTACTAACAAAAAGAGCTTACGCTTAGTTAAATTCCCTTTTTTTGGTGTCTGTCAGTACATATTAAAATCAAACTAATAAATAAATAGTAGTACCTAAGTAATATTAAACAGTAGGTAAGTACTACAATACCAAAATGTTGTAAAGCACACCACTAGCATTATTTGCTTAACATAGGTACCTATATAAATGCCTAATCTAAGAAGAAGGAATAATTTCTTTTAAGGCAATTCGTTTAGTTCCAAGCCAGAACAAAAATAAAAAATAAAAAAACGTTTAGTCGATGACATGTCATTCATTCATTCATTCTTTGTCAAAGCTAAACTAAGTTTTAAAAAACGGGATCAAAACGAAGCCGGTGAAATCGGTGCGACGACGTGAACCGCGATCAAGACTAAGCTTTGAACTCGATTAGTCGAAACCAGGTTTTATTAAACTCGGTTTCTATTCGGGACGGTGAAATTGGCCCTTATTAGTCATGTCTAATAGAACACCAATTGCATATTCTTTGTTGTTTATTTTGTTAAGGACTTCTTGGATGTATTTGAAGACTGCCAGAACGGTCGATCGTTTTTTACGAAATCCATTCTGACAGTCGTCAAATATTTCGTACTTTCCACAGAAACTATAGATGCGATTGTACATAACTTTTTCAAAAATGTTTGAAATGGAAGGTAGGTGAGCTATTGGGCGATAGTTATTTGGGTCGGTTTTCTTATTTTTTTTATGTATTGGTTTTATTATTGCGATTTTCAATTGATCCGGGAAAAGTCCCTCATCAAAGGATTGGTTGATGAGCAAGCTGAGTGGCAAGGTGAGTTCAGCGGCACATTGTTTAATTAGGCTAGGGGGGAGTTCGTCAATCCCGTAGCTAATTTTATTTTTAAACTGACTTATAGTTTTGTTTATTTCTTTACAGTCTACTGGCCCGAGGAACATCGTATTTTCTGTGGGAGATAGAACATAATGACCGGCAGCTGCAGCAGAAGGGCTTTCGCCGATTGAAGAGAAAAAACTATTAAACGCGTTTGCAATGTGGGATGGTTCTGTAATTGTGATATTGTTAATTTCTAACTTTAAGTTATTTTTTTCTCTTTTAGTATTTCGGTTCGTCCGCTCTTTTATAATGCTCCACATTGTTTTGTATTTATTTGATGAGTTTTTAATTTTATTTATATAGTAATCTCTTTTTGAAATATTTACAATTCTTTTTAGCCATTTTTCATACTTTTTTATAGTAATCTAATAAATTCGGATTTTTAGTTTTTAGTGTAAGTATTTTCAAAAGTCGCTTATTTTGTGATGAGGTTTTAATACCAACTGTAAGCCAGTATTTTTTATGGTTCGTTTTTAATTTTATTTTTCGTTTCGGTATACAGTTATTTAAGCTATCCATCAATATATTATAAAAAATTTCATAGTTTTCATTTATATTTTTATCCTGTAATAGTACACTATGCCATTGTATATTTTTTAATTTTGATTTAAATTTTCGAATATTAGTTGCGTTGTAAAGTCTTTTTTCTGAGTTCCAGGTTATTAAGTTATTATTCTGATTTGTTGTAAGGTTAATTATTGTTGCTGCGTGGTCCGAAAATCCTAATTCTTCAACATTTGTAATGTATTCTTGTTTATCTAGGTTTGTGAAAATGAGATCTAAGCAAGTGGAGGATGTTGGTGTTATGCGGGTTGGCTCTTTTATACATTGATTTAAATTGCATTCCAACATCATATCTAAAAATTTGTTAGTTTTTGAAGTATTTTCCAATATATTTATGTTGAAGTCTCCTCCTATAATTATTTTATATTTAGAATATTTATTATTTACATGTGTTAAGATTCTTTGCAATTGCACGTAAAATGAGTCGTCCTCTCTCCTATTCCAATACATAACCATCATTAAAATATTTTCCTTGGGTAGTTCCGTCGCGCACACTTCTAATACATATTCTAAAGACATATCCGCTATGTCAGTTCGGTTTGTACAGTCAATATTTTCTTGTAATAGTATGCAGACTCCGCCACCACATCTAGTTCTTCGACAATAGGAAGCTGCGACTTTATATCCGCTTAAATATATATATATATATATATATATATATATATATAAGCGGATATAAAGTCGCAGCTTCCTATTATATTATATATTATAGCTTATAGCTTAAATAACTGTATACCGAAACGAAAAATAAAATTAAAAACGAACCATAAAAAATACTGGCTTACAGTTGGTATTAAAACCTCATCACAAAATAAGCGACTTTTGAAAATACTTACACTAAAAACTAAAAATCCGATTTTATTAGATTACTATAAAAAATATGAAAAATGGCTAAAAAGAATTGTAAATATTTCAAAAAGAGATTACTATATAAATAAAATTAAAAACTCATCAAATAAATACAAAACAATGTGGAGAATTATAAAAGAGCGGACGAACCGAAATACTAAAAGAGAAAAAAATAACTTAAAGTTAGAAATTAACAATATCACAATTACAGAACCATCCCACATTGCAAACGCGTTTAATAGTTTTTTCTCTTCAATCGGCGAAAGCCCTTCTACTGCAGCTGCCGGTCATTATGTTCTATCTCCCACAGAAAATACGATGTTCCTCGGGCCAGTAGACTGTAAAGAAATAAACAAAACTATAAGTCAGTTAAAAAATAAAAATAGCTACGAACGAACTCCCCCCTAGCCTAATTAAACAATGTGCCGCTGAACTCACCTTGCCACTCAGCTTGCTCATCAACCAATCCTTTGATGAGGGACTTTTCCCGGATCAATTGAAAATCGCAATAATAAAACCAATACATAAAAAAAATAAGAAAACCGACCCAAATAACTATCGTCCAATAGCTCACCTACCTTCCATTTCAAACATTTTTGAAGAAGTTATGTGCAATCGCATCTATAGTTTCTGTGAAAAGTACGAAATATTTGACGACTGTCAGAATGGATTTCGTAAAAAACGATCGACCGTTCTGGCAGTCTTCAAATACATCCAAGAAGTCCTTAACAAAATAAACAACAAAGAATATGCAATTGGTGTTCTGTATATCATGGAACCTTATCAAAACATGGCAAACAAAGATTTTTTAGCTGCCTCTGCAAAAATGCGAATTACGTGCGTTACGTGCGTATGAGTATTTTAATTTTTGATCACTCATCCAATGACCGGACTTTGCGGAAGTTGCTTAAATTCAGTTATCACAGACCAGGCCATCGAGCTCCTATCGAGAATTTAGTATCAAGTGGTCACTATCCAGTCGAATTCTGGGAAGAGTCTGACACCAGCCATTTGTAAACAATTTCTTTTCTATTAACTCAATAGCCGGTGCACATCCATAGATCAGAGACTGCTGGGTCAATTACAAACGCACAAACATCATTGGCCGGGTGACATAAATATCGTTATCCCGAATCCTATAACTCACATTATGGTTTTGCTTAAAATATTTAAACGTTTAATTATAGTTTTTTTTTTTGTAACTGAATATTCTTCAAAATATATCCATTTATTAAAGTTCAATTAATAAATGGAAAACCGACCGCGTACCGGAACACGCAGTGTGGGCAGGCCTCCAACAAGGTGGACCGACGATCTGGTGAAGATCAAGGGAAGCCGCTGGATGCGAGCACCACAAAACCAGTCGTTGTGGAGATCCTCAGGGGAGACCTTTGACACGTTGACTGCCGCAAAACCAGACACAATAGAAATTTATTGTTTGTCGGTCACCGGTGACCACCACGGCGATTAAAGACTTAAACAGCAATAGATTCATATTCATATTCATATTCATATCTTTATTGCACTCCATAAGTTACAAAGATGTTATAAATATATGTAGGTACATTTATGGACCCTGTAGGGCACGGCAAATAGGAGAGGCGAGGAGTCACCTTATGCTCGTATTCACATTTTTATTTTTTATTTTTTAGTTTATTATATTTATATAAATCATGTATAGATAAATCCATATATTTAGCTTATACATTAACAATTAACATTATGAATTAACAACTTTAATATGATATAAATATTATTTGAGGTTTTTATCATCCAAAAATTCTTGTAGGGAGTAGTAATTTTTATTATTTAATAATTGCTTTAATCGTTTTACAAAAAATTTTTCTATTGTTATATTTTTTATTGTTCCGGGCAATTTATTATATATTTTAATGGACATTATTAGAGGTCCCGATGCGTGTATTTTTAGGCAGGAGATAGGAAGTGTTAATTTATTTTTGAATCGCAGTGTATATTTTAAGTTTAAATCCTCTCTTCGTTTATAAAATTCAGGGTATCTTTTTACAAATTTGCATATTTCTAGAATATATATACAGGGCAAAGTAAGTATTTTATATTTTTCAAAGAACGGTTTACAACTTTCTGTAACTTGAATGTCGAAAATTATACGAATAAGCTTCTTTTGCATAGTGAAGAGGTTGAGGGCATCCGTACTGTTTCCCCACATGATGATCCCATAGCTGAGCCACGAATGTGCGTATGCGTAATATGTTGTTAGGGCTGCTTCTATGTTTATGGTTTTTTTGACCTCACGGAGAGCGTATGCAAAAGAAGATAATTGTGATTTAATTTTTTGTATGTGTAATTTCCAATTTAAATTAGTATCTATTATAATGCCCAGTAGTGTGAATTGGTTAACTGTTTCTAATTTTACGTTATTAAATGTGAAATTCAAGTGTAATGGGGGTTTCTGATACGGGTGGAAGCTAATGATTTTAGTTTTATTAAAATTTATTTGGAGGTTATGATCTCTCATCCAGTTTACTGTTTCATCTAACATTGAGGATAGTTTAGTGTTTATATTTACATTTTTATTGTTACACGAGGTCAGTAGGGAGACATCATCTGCGAACAGCACACAAGTTTCTTGCATGATTTTTGGGAGGTCATTTATATAAATGAGAAACAATAAACTTCCTATGACACTACCCTGGGGGATTGATGCGTTAGTTATTTTTCTTTCAGATCTTACTGTTTTTATTTCTCCTAATTCGTGATCGTAGTGTTCAATATCTACAAACTGTTCTCGATTTTTTAAATACGATTCAAGCCAATCATAAGCTCTTCCTCGGATACCCACTCCATATAATTTATTAAGCAATATTTTAAATTGTACTTTATCATATGCCTTAGTCATGTCTAATAGAACACCAATTGCATATTCTTTGTTGTTTATTTTGTTAAGGACTTCTTGGATGTATTTGAAGACTGCCAGAACGGTCGATCGTTTTTTACGAAATCCATTCTGACAGTCGTCAAATATTTCGTACTTTTCACAGAAACTATAGATGCGATTGCACATAACTTCTTCAAAAATGTTTGAAATGGAAGGTAGGTGAGCTATTGGACGATAGTTATTTGGGTCGGTTTTCTTATTTTTTTTATGTATTGGTTTTATTATTGCGATTTTCAATTGATCCGGGAAAAGTCCCTCATCAAAGGATTGGTTGATGAGCAAGCTGAGTGGCAAGGTGAGTTCAGCGGCACATTGTTTAATTAGGCTAGGGGGGAGTTCGTTCGTAGCTATTTTTATTTTTTAACTGACTTATAGTTTTGTTTATTTCTTTACAGTCTACTGGCCCGAGGAACATCGTATTTTCTGTGGGAGATAGAACATAATGACCGGCAGCTGCAGTAGAAGGGCTTTCGCCGATTGAAGAGAAAAAACTATTAAACGCGTTTGCAATGTGGGATGGTTCTGTAATTGTGATATTGTTAATTTCTAACTTTAAGTTATTTTTTTCTCTTTTAGTATTTCGGTTCGTCCGCTCTTTTATAATTCTCCACATTGTTTTGTATTTATTTGATGAGTTTTTAATTTTATTTATATAGTAATCTCTTTTTGAAATATTTACAATTCTTTTTAGCCATTTTTCATATTTTTTATAGTAATCTAATAAAATCGGATTTTTAGTTTTTAGTGTAAGTATTTTCAAAAGTCGCTTATTTTGTGATGAGGTTTTAATACCAACTGTAAGCCAGTATTTTTTATGGTTCGTTTTTAATTTTATTTTTCGTTTCGGTATACAGTTATTTAAGCTATCCATCAATATATTATAAAAAATTTCATAGTTTTCATTTATATTTTTATCCTGTAATAGTACACTATGCCATTGTATATTTTTTAATTTTGATTTAAATTTTCGAATATTAGTTGCGTTGTAAAGTCTTTTTTCTGAGTTCCAGGTTATTAAGTTATTATTCTGATTTGTTGTAAGGTTAATTATTGTTGCTGCGTGGTCCGAAAATCCTAATTCTTCAACATTTGTAATGTATTCTTGTTTATCTAGGTTTGTGAAAATGAGATCTAAGCAAGTGGAGGATGTTGGTGTTATGCGGGTTGGCTCTTTTATACATTGATTTAAATTGCATTCCAACATCATATCTAAAAATTTGTTAGTTTTTGAAGTATTTTCCAATATATTTATGTTGAAGTCTCCTCCTATAATTATTTTATATTTAGAATATTTATTATTTACATGTGTTAAGATTCTTTGCAATTGCACGTAAAATGAGTCGTCCTCTCTCCTATTCCAATACATAACCATCATTAAAATATTTTCCTTGGGTAGTTCCGTCGCGCACACTTCTAATACATATTCTAAAGACATATCCGCTATGTCAGTTCGGTTTGTACAGTAATATAATATATAATATAATAGGAAGCTGCGACTTTATATCCGCTTATATATATATATATATATATATATATATATATATATATATATATATATATATATAAGCGGATATAAAGTCGCAGCTTCCTATTGTCGAAGAACTAGATGTGGTGGCGGAGTCTGCATACTATTACAAGAAAATATTGAATATATTTATATATATAAGAATATAGATAAGAATATATTTATATATATATAATTGCTCTAATTTATCTGAGGTTAACCATGTTTCGGATATACAAAAAGCTTGGTAGTTTGGATCTTCATCTATGAATGCTTCTAATGCATGTTGCTTATTAAAAAGACTCTGAAGGTTTTGATACATTATTTGCAAAGTTTTTTTCTTTGTTCCGAAAGGTATGATTATTGTTTGGTAATAGTTCCTGGTCATTTATAATGGAATTGGTTTCCTTACAGGGTGTTTCGTTGGTTGTTGTGGTGGTATTTACTGTGTAGTTGGAGTTTCTATTAGCCATGTATTTCCAGTCTATAGGTTTGCCTTCTACGATTAACTGATTGTTGCGTATTACAGCGTGTAGTCCATTTCTTCGTGCATTCATCATTTCTTCTTGCATCGCTCTTTTTTCTTTGGCTGAGATGATGATGATGATATGTAAAACATGCCGCGTGGGCATTATTTAGTTAGAGCTAGAGCACACACTAGAGCGCGGTGGCAGTCGTACAAGGGGGCACGCGCAGAGCAATGGTATGCTGCTGGCATAACACGTGTTCCGGACCGATTCATACATTATGAGCAGCGTCTTTGCGATATAACAAAATGATGTTATTAGGGTTGTGGCACTAGCGTTCGACATTTTAAAGCCCAGTTACGTAGTACTCATTATCATCGATCCGATCCGAACCCTTCGGAGAATCTAGTAGAAGAACCCTCTAGAAAACCTCCGAAGGTGATTCGTTTCACACGGCTTGAGCCCTTTACGTTCCTCGCCGCAAACAAGCCCGGTGAAGCTGAAAATGCCGTCTGAGCCAATCAGCAATCTCTATCCAAAAAAAAAACTCATTATTATACTGCGGCCCAGTGGCCAATACAGTTTTCGTCGTTCAAAAATAACATAAATACTCATTGAAGTTTTACAGGATGATAGCTAGGAGGCAAGTGGTTTGTAATAGTCTGTTTTCAACTGTTGCTAAAGACTAAACTCAGTTGTAGACCTTTATTTTTAATTAATAAAAAAAAGAAATATCGATCATTGGTATCTGTAGAACACTGTTGCTATTACCCTAAAATAAAGCATCTGGAGGCTGGACGTTCAAAAATATGTTTAAAAGATATCGGAATTTCCAAAATCAGTTAATAAGAAATTCGGAAGTACAATTCGTCGTCGTCGCGTGACCGATTGGTAAATATTAGGCTTGCCCACCGGCGCGCTTACGTCAACAAACGCGTGTTTACAAACACCGCCAGCAGCAACATCCCGCCGCCGCCGACACTGGCTGGCCGCGAGGTCAGTCCGTCCGCCAGAAGCGGCACCGAACACAGCACGAGGAACAGCCCGGCGACGCTGAGGACGCCCCCTGAGGCCGTCAGCTACTCTCCAAAAATAAACAGGTAAGTCGCATTGCTTATTATTGCGAAATTAACTTTCGACTTTTACCTATAACTCAAAAAGAAGCAGTTTTACAAGGTTTTTTTTAATTTAAAAAAATATATAAAAAAAAACCAACAGCTTTTCAAAGTGTTTATAATATTTCAGGTAAATAAAGGCCAATTACAATACAAACTAACACTTCATAAGAAGTGATTCTTCTGATAACAGCAAGTTTCAAAGTTCAAGCTGATTTTGCAAAAATAGGTAAACTTTTGATTTGATTCGAAGTTAACTCTTTTAAGATAATTCTCAGATCAAAATTAAGTATATACTTAATATGTGAGGAGCGTTGGGCGAGTGAAACCACCTGTAACTATAAAGTACATTTATTGTGCTCAACCTTGTTGCAGCCGTGAAAAAGGAGGACGAGTGGCGGGCGCGCAGGCCCATAGAATAATATATTGGCAGACTGTCGCTGTTTGCGGGAAATATAGGAACTACTCGCGATACAATGTCTAGTCTTATGTCAATGTCTTATATGCCGACGATCTAAAGATCTACACTAATATTAGTGACATAACACAGTGCATAGCGCTTCAAAATGATCTTAACACTGTGTCAGACTGGTGCTCTTTTAACAAAATGAATCTCAACGTGACCAAGAGCTGCGTTATTTCTTTCACGAGAAAGAAAAACCGAGTAGTTCACCAGTATTACATCCGGGGCGAGATATTGACCAGAAAAGAAATCGTTAAGGACTTGGGTGTATTTTTCGATGAACATCTTACTTTTCGTCCTCATTATGATCATATCCTGAAGAAAAGTCGTAAACTTTTAGGATTCATAATGAGGACAACCAAAGATTTTAAGAAGCCTCGCAGTATTCTATGCCTATTTTTCAGTTTGGTGAGAAGCGTCCTGGAGTATTGCTGCCCTGTTTGGTCCCCATATTATAGTGTACATGTGGATAACATAGAGAAATTGCAGAGGAGATGTTTGAGATACATGGCACGAAGGTATTATTCTGGTCGTTCACTTGAGGACTACAATGACAGACTCTTAAGATTTGGTCTGATCTCTTTGAATTCTCGTCGCATAAGATATGATTTGTTATGTCTCCACAAAATAGTTCACTCAACTATTGATGCCCCGGATTTGCTCTCTTCGCTCAACTTGAACACCCGGTATAAATCGCGTCACCCAAACACGTTCACAATACAAGTGTATAAAAACAATACCTCCTTTTACAACCCCATAGTAAGAATGTGCCGGACATACAACGATGTGATTCGTGGTGGTAGATGCATAGATGTATTTAACTCCAGTTTCTCCCAATATAAGAAGTCTGTATCAGATATCTTTATCTCAGGGGTATCCTCAACTCCTGCAGATAGTGTTGTTCCTAAGTTGGCATATGATCAAGGCTTTCAAATTGACTCTGCTTAGTGGCCTATTTTTGATCAATTTTATTGCATTTAATTATTTGAATATTAATTATTTAAAAAATTTCAATTGATTATTTTGGTATTTGTTTTACTTAATTATTTTGATTGATTATATTTTTAGGTATTTATTTTGAATGTTAATTTATTTAATTTTATTATTTTAATGGACTTTTTTATCTGTTTTATTTTTTGTAATTATTATTGCTTTTTATAATTGTTTTATTTTAACGTAGCTTGGTAGTACACGAATCATGCTGTGTATGCAATTTATGGATTACAGTCTAGTCTCTATATATTGTTAAATTCTCATGGCTGTGTAATTGGCTGTAATCTGTCTGCGTACCTAATTCAAATAAATAAATAAATAAATAGAATGCTTGCAACATAATTATTTCTCTTTGTCGGTGCCAGATGGCGCTAAATATGCAACAATATACTTAGACTATTCAATGTTTTTGTTAAATGTGGGTTTCATAGACTTTACAGACGTTGCCAAGATGAACCTCTACCTTTTAACGTGTAATTAAAGAGCGTTGAGCTTGCAGTTTCAGACCTCTACGATATAGGTACTAACGGTGAATATTGAAATCCTCCTAAAGGACACCTCCTCGAGTCTTCGCTTTTCTAAAATTAGCCACGATTGCATAGTTGGTAGTGCACCTGACCCGGCATATCATGGGGTGCGGGTTCAAATCCCGCTTGTGGATTTTTTCAACACTTTGTCTCACTTTTTTCAATTTCTAAACTTATTTACAGATATCACTAAATAAACTATTAAATCCACTCGATCTAGTCTATCGATTCGATTGCAAATAATCCAAGGGTCGTGGGTTCGATTCCCACTCAAGTATCCTGGAACTGGTTGATTTTATCTAGTAAAATTCATCGTGTAACTATATTATAGCATTGTAAATGCAAAAATTAAACTAAGTTCTTAACTTAAACAATATTTTGTAAACGAAGTAATTTCTTAGTTTACATACTTTATTGTTACAGAAAATAACAACTCATTGACCACAATCAACAATAATGGCGAAACACAAAATATGCTTAAATATTGTAATAATGGCGACATTGTGTCTGCAGTGCCAGTCGATTATGATGAGGAATAACGCGCTCATTAACAAAATGGTGTCACACTTCCAAAAGGACAACTATCAGTCCTTAGAACATAACAAAAAGGAGCCGCAATACCCTGAACAGCAAGACGAACACAAGCAAGAGCGGGTGCTGTCCGTGATGCAGAACGTGCTGTGCAGGAACTTCCCCTCTATTCCATGCAAGATGATAACAGAAGACGATAAGCTAAAAAAACTTATTGAGAAATCGATACAGCAAATAAAGTACAAGACACTAACACAAACTTACACAGAGAAGACGACCTCCGCGCCGAACTACCTGACTCTGTTCCCGATAGTCAACAGCGAAGAGCTGTCGAGTTTTCTGCAGCTCCGCGACCACAAGACGTTCTACAAACAGAAGGAGGCCAAGGTGGAGCCGAAGTCGAAAAAGAAGAAATCGAAGAACGGCCTATCAATGAAGTACTGGTCCCAAGAGACAACGCAGAAGAAGAACAAGAAAAATAAGAAGGATTCGAAACGGAACACCGTTTACAGTGGCAGGAAGAAGATTCGCAAATTCTATCCGCACAAGATCAAGTACAAGGACAAATCTAAAAACGAAGTTAGGAAGGACTTCAAAGATTACTCGGAGGAGAAGCTATCGATGTCTGTGGAGGTACCTGACATGACTTTGACGAAGCATCACCAGCATTTGAGTTACAAAGTGGAGCCAGCGGACCCGCCCGTGTGGCGGATCGACTATATGAAGCACGGGGAACCGAGCCTCAACCTGCTGGGGTACGAGGACGACCGGCTGCGAGGCAAATTAATGAAGACGGGTCCCAGCGTAATTGTGGACGAGAACTTCCTGGAGCAGAGCGCCAGGAAGGACGTGCTGCACCCCGACGTGTACATCAAGAAGAACTTCGTGAGGAAGGGGCAGGACAATAATAATTCGGAAAATTTAGAGTAGTCTCTTTTTAGGTAGGAGTTAGGATAGTATGTAGTAAATTTTATTGAAATTATATTTTAGTTGAATTTGTTTCGTTGCAAGCGTGTTTCTTTTTATTGCGTAAGGAAGCGTCTTCATCTCATTTACCATTTCAGTGATTATAAGGCGGAAGATGGAAGCAAAATCGGTACCTATTCTTATTAACCGCCTCTGTGGTCCAGTGGTTAAGGCCACCGGGCTCTGCCCTAAAAGTCTCGGGTTCAATTCCCAGCGGGTGGTACATGTTTTTGTACTCGGTTTGGTTTGTGGTAGGGCTTGTTTGTCTGCCTTGTTAGCTACCACCTTATCTTTATGTCGCCATAACTTCAATGTTGGTAGCATTGTTGTTCCGGCAGGTACAGACAAGATGCCAATGCCAATGTAGTTGAGGAGACCGGGTGAAGTGCGTTTCCTCGGCCTTATCAACGCTTAACATCAGGAATGATGAAAGCCAAATGCTGATAACCATAACGACTAATAAAAATCTTTAACTACAGAGGACATGATTCTTATCCCTAGCTTTTTGAACACAATAAATAGGCTAACAATATTGCTGTTATGGGGAAAAACTTAGGTTAGAGGTAGCTGTAGCCAGGTGGATTTTAAACAGGCCTTACTACCCACCCACCCTGCCCACTGGCAATGGCTGGTAATCGAACCTGGAAACTCAACTCTACCACAAAAGAAATACTTGTACGCTGTTTAGATTGTTGGCACAAAATGAAGAGACTGTAGAAGGCAAGCTACAAACAATCGCGCTCGAGCAACGCACTCAAAGACCCTCACATGGAGACGGAATCTCGCAACAGTTGCGCTCGGAGTGGTGCGACATGGTTCGGTTATGAAGCTGCCTTCTGCGGTCGCCTTGTTTTGTGTTGTTGGCCTAACCACTAGATCAGAGGCGGTAGGCACTCTATAGAGCATTATATATGAAGTAATATACGCTTTCAGTGGTGTTTCATGCTCCAGCAGTACTGACACATAAGCTGGTGATATATGTATGTGTATATGTTATACGCTCCCGAGTAATGAATGACACGGTCGTGTACGAATGCGACCTTTGTATCCTAAATAATATTATAATCTGGCGCGCACCATATCATCAATGTGGTTAGTTATCTCTGTTATCATCACAAGCGCAAATACATAACATCTATCATTCGGGTAGCGCGCTTCTCTTATGCCACTATCATGTTGTAATAAAACACTGATATAAGCCAGTAGATTGTGTATGTAGAGAAAGGTCTAAAAATAACCCTGTCTTGGAATAAAAGGATCCAATCACTGAAGTTAAAAAGAGTAAATAGCCTATAACTGTCCTACTGCTGGGCAGTCGTCATTAAAACTGATGGGAAATGGCCTCATGATGGGACTGATGGGAAATGTGGGTCGGTGATCACAAACCAGGGCTATGCATCGAAAAAAGCTTTGCCCGACCGACCGCTGGGAATTGAACCCGGTACCTTCAGGTATCGGGCCGAGCGCTTTGCCACTCGGCCACAGAGGGGTTCAATCACTTAATAATAGTAATTAGTAACTATTAAATACTACTAATATTTAAACAAGACATTTAAATTCTACTGACTATTTCGATAACTTAATGTACTGAATGTACCTACTTAATTTTTCTTAATTTAGGTTAAACATTACTACCTCGACAGCTGTCAACACAACAATAATAAAATTTGTTGTAGTTGTAGTAGGTAGGTACCTAGCGATAATTTAATTCTTATCGTTTGACCCCCACTCACGTGACGTAACCACAACACACATCAGAAGATGTACACTAGCTCAATACAACGTCGACCCACGAGGGAAATAAACGTTTCACTTTAATAACAGTGACGAAATGTCGCGGCCAATTCTATCAACCCACGTGCTGGACACATCGTCTGGCCGACCGGCGGCCGGACTCTTTGTGGAATTGTACAAGAAAAAGGATGAGCATTGGCTGATTTGGCACAACACTATGACGAACAACGATGGTAGGATACTGTTCCCGTTCACAAAAGACTCGATGGAGGCAGGAACGTACAAACTGAACTTCAAAGTGGGTGATTATTTCAAATGTGTGGATAAGGAGACCTTCTACCCTTATGTAGAGGTAAGTTCGCATGCTTTTTAGTTAAATTAAGGTATTGAAGCACTTTTAGCTTGCTCTAAAATTTCATTGTAAATAGAGATTATCACAAAATTAAGTTAAATGGCATTGTTAAACTGTTTCTTTTTAATGAAACATTTTTTATATTTCTCGTCAATTATTTAAACTTATCTTGGCTAGACTGATCTGCGATATCACAAAAGTAGGTAGCTAAAATAGTGGGCGTCAAGTTAGCAGCCTCACCAGCCACGGAATTAGATGGTTTTGACTACGTCAAAAAATTGTGAATAAATAGTGATAAATAGTTACGTACATATATCATATAAATAGTGATACTATGGTTCAAAAGATATTTGAGTATCTTGGTGAGGCGGCACCTTAAGAAATACAGTTCGTGTCAATGTGATTTATGTCAAAAAAACTGCATAAATAGTTAATCGTATACGCAAATTTTTAATAATAGTACTTCAATAAAAGCCGAGATATTACGGTCTTTAAGTGGGCTGCTGCTATTGCTAACTTGACGTTTCTTGCGATGGCGATACGATGGTGGTCGAGTAGTAAATATGAAAAGTTTTGAATGACTGAGATAATATCTACCTCTCATTAGGTACCTATATCTTTTTTGTAAATACCAAAATAGAAAATAAGCTGCGTACCTTTAAAAATGTAGATTAATTATTAAATATTGATTATTTAACGATTTATCACTTCATAAGATGCAATTAATTGTACTCTCTGCTTACCAATTTTAACACAAACAAACAAAACTTTTCGGCACCAGCTGGTATCACCGCACGTAAACAAAATCACGCCATCTCCCTGCCTAGCAGCTCACTTAGAGACCGTAATATCTCCGCTTGTTTTGAAGTACCTACTATTATTGAAATTTTGCGTATACTATTCACTATTTATGCAGTTTTTTGACATATAAATGACATTGATACGAACTGAACTATAGGTGCTTGCTAGCTTGACGTCAAGTTAGCAGCCTCACCAAGATACTCAAATATCTTTTGAACCATAGTATCACTAATTATATGCTAATATACGTCACTATTTATACCAATTTTTTGACGTAGTCAAAACCATCTAATTCCGTGGTGAGGCTGCTAACTTGACGTTCACCTAAAATAGAAAGGCTTTTGTTTGGGCACTGATCATGATGAAAGCAGCAGTTATAAATAGTAGTGTTGGTAAGTATAAAATAAGAAAATGCATATTTGTTAACAAGTTCGGCAGTTAAAACTTATTTTCCCGTAGGGGTAGGCAGAGACCACTTCTTTCCACTTGCTACGATCCTTACATACTTGCTTCGCTTCGTAGTAACTAACTAGTTAAAACTTAGTAGTAAAATAAACAAAAATTTGTCATTAAATATAATGAAGGGATCATTGAATAAATATTGAGCAGTAAAATAACTAAATGGGCAGTTACGTGTGGGTAGTTAATAACACGGAATTAGTCGGTAAAAAATCTCATTCTAAGCAGTTCTATAAACAATGAGGTTTTTGAGCACCACACACCACAATCTTATGCCGCTCCCCCCTTCCGTGACTACGCTCCCCCCTTCCGTAACTGGAAACTTAACCTAACCAACAGTAAGGATTTCTGCATTAAGTTTGGAATAACAATAAATAAATATAAAATAATAAAAATAAGGGTTAAAACCACCTAAAAGTAGTTACTGTAACGCAAAATAGCGCTCCCTTTTAACGAAAATTTACCTCTCTTTTCAATCGGTTCGAGTTCTGGTGTCTTCACTGCCTGTGAACTGACGAACTATTTATCTAACTGCTCATTCCATCATTTTTATGATTTATTTATTAGGCTGCTTACGTATTTATAGTACTGATATTGTAGGATTAAATAACCGACCAATTGCTTTTTTATTACTGTCTATGTTTTACTGTCGCACTAATTTACCAACAGCCGATAAATAAAATAACTGCCCATCCTTTTTTTCAACTGATTATAATAACCTCTCAAATGTTTATATAACAGTTTAAAAAATTTGTTCCATTTTGTTTGTCACAAAAGGTTCTACTCTCCGCCGAGAGATGGCATTAAAAATCATATTGGTATTAGATTTCATTGCATACGTAGGTAGCTATTATTTGTATTATGATAACAGCAATATCTTTGAACATTCCAGATAGTTTTCCAAGTGAAAGAGGGTGAACATTTCCACGTGCCACTACTTCTCAGCCCATATGGATATACCACATACAGGGGCAGCTAAGATACAGAAGAACCAGAGCGAACTTTTTAGTTCACATTTTTATACTAACGAATATACACATTACACAAGTTATTTAAGTTTTTTTTACCCATTATCCAGCCAACTGTATAACAAATCAGAAAACTAGCGTTTTGTACTAACATGTATGCATTTTTGAAGTTTTGATTCTTATTCCATTGTATTAAGAGCCTCTTTCACCATCTACAAGCAAGTTCTTATTAGCGTTTACTTGACAGATAGTCCATATACAAACTGTCACTTTAACTGCCAGTATCTCCTAATCGGACATCGTGAAACAGGCCCTAAGAGTTACATTGTTTACATGTTAATAGTGTAGGTACTGAGCAGGAATCGAACCCGTGCTTTGGAAGTCAAATAATTTAAATGAAAAGACAATATTTGCTAATTAATTATATATTGAAAATTACAATAATGTAGCGATCTTATTTCTTATCTATCACCTACAAAATATGTACATAAATAAGTTCATAAATAAAAACTAAATATTATCTATACACTAATGGAGAGGTTCCTAGTTAAATTATTCATAATTAACTTAAAGTTGTCTTATTTTATTACAATTAACAGAATCAATGATTTTAGCGTGCAAACTATACATAACTATTCCGTTTGGATACGATTCTCATAATTCTCTTGTAAAATACAAATAATAACTATTCATTATATACTACTCAAAACAAAATAAGGGCCACGAGGTATTTTTTCATTTTGGTGTAAATTATTAAACATTTACATATTGAAAGTAGTAAAATATTGAGTATACAAACTCTTTGATACCTAAACTTTTTAATATTGTAGTATTCATCTAATGCTGGCAACAATTTTAAATAAAATTTGATTTAAAATTATTTTTGAAAATTTTGATTCAATTTTCTTTGACGTTTTGCTTTCCTTAGCTTCTTGGTTTATTAGAAATTATCAGAGTTTATTGATATCTCGAGTCAGAAACATCTTTTGCAATATGCCACAAGCACGCAGGCGTCATATGGACTCGCTGACAGCAACCAGAGCCGTTACAATGATTGAAGAAGGTCATTCGCAGCGATCTGTGGGTTTGCAATTGGGATTTTCTCGAAGAGCTATTCAAAATCTATGGAATCGTTTCCAAGAGACCGGCAGTGTTAGAAGAAGACCTGGTTCGGGCAGAGTTCGCATTACAACAGCTCAAGAGGATCGTTACATTCGATTAAGTGCGCGCCGAGATCGCACAACGACGGCCCGCAAGCTGCAAAATCGTTTACGGCTCACAACGGGTACTCGTGTCAGTGACCAAACTATTCGTAATCGATTGCATGAAGACCAGCAGGCATCAAGAAGGCGAGTTGTCCGTATTCCATTAACCAGAAATCATCGTGCAAATCGTTTAAGATTTTCCCGTCAACATTTGGACTGGGACATAAACCAATGGGGCATGGTGCTCTTCACAGACGAATGCAAAGTTAATTTTTTTAACGACGATCGGCGTATTAGAGTATGGAGAAGACGCGGCGAGAGATTTTCAGAAGCCTGCATCCATGAAGTCGATCGTTTTGGTGGTCCAAATGTAATGATTTGGGGCGGGATAAGCTTACACGGCAAAACTGAGCTCGCTATTTTAAATGAGGGTACTGTTACTGCTCAGCGGTATATTGAGGAAGTCGTCAGACCACATGTGATCCCATTTGCCCAGCGAGCGGGTCCTGGATTCATCTTGATGCAAGACAATACTCGTGCACACACGGCTCAAGCGACTCGGTTTGTACTGGAAGCGTCTCAAATTCAAGTCTTGCCGTGGCCGGCGAACAGTCCGGACTTAAATCCAATAGAGCACATGTGGGATCAGTTGAAACGAAGAGTTAGAGACGGTGATCAGGAAATCCACAACCAACAGCAACTCATCAACGCTGTTAAAAGGGCCTGGGAAGAGATTCCAATGGAAAATGTCAGGCATTTGATTGAGAGCATGCACTCCAGGCTTCAGGAGTGCGTAACGAAACGAGGGGGGCATACCCGTTACTAAAAGATGAGCATGGAGTATTTTCTTTTGTTTTCAGTAACTTTACATTGTTTTTATTTTTAACCTTAAATGTGTTTTTTCTTTCAAAAGCAAATAAACTTTTTAATCATTATTATTGGAATAAATTTATTGGTCTACACGGTAAAAACAACATTAGTTTTCGTTATGGAGACAAAAATAATAATATTGGTTTTATTATTTTCATGGTACAGACAAAATACCTCGTGGCCCTTATTTTGTTTTGAGTAGTATAGTATTTAAATTCTATATTATGTAGTGAAAACTACATTTGTATCTTATTAAATTTCCTAAGCCTACACGTTGCTGGAATACTACTTTTAATCTATTTGTAATTTCCATGTAATTTCATTACTCTTTATAAATGCAAACATTCAACATTGTTCTTTCTTTAAGCTACTCCTGTCTCACTTGCTTTTTTTGTAAAAAAGTATACAAAAACCTATGTACTTAATATCGAACTGTTTATAAGTCTACTTATGTATTTGTAATGTCGCTTAATCCACATTCCTTGACATTCTCGCTAAGTTTAGCTATCAACATAGAATGCATAACCTTTAATACTAAAAAAATAGATTATATGCTCTTCAAACATTCAGAAATATAGAGTTTAATAAAATTATTTTAACATTGTACATAATTAAGATAATAAATTTTAAATTTTTTGTTTATTTACCAGAAAATAAGGCATTTATTTGGACATATTAATTTTATGTGATTGGTAAACAAATACATTTTGGATAGTTGATGCTGTTACCAAAGCCTACTGATTCTAATATGGACTAGAAGTATAGAATACAGAGAAGTATTGTAACAATATGTTTGGCACGAAGGTCCGTCGGCTGGCGTGGTTTCTGTAACGTAAATGGTCACACTCATCAATATAAAGCTATAGCATCAAGAGTTCACCATTTCTTCAACGTCACAACACAAGATATCACAGTTAAATCACAGCTTGTAAGTGTTCAGTCTTTCAATTCCAATTTTTCAATGCTGGAAGTCTCTTCATTGACTTTTTGCTACTTTGAGACACCTAAAGCCTAGTTTTTGAGGGAACGGTCATAGAAGTTTGGGACAAACATAGACAAGACAACATACACAAAGCGTTTCAATAAAATCATTATCAATAAAAGTTAATCAGAATGAATGAGGCATAGATATTTAATTTAGTAACATCAGTTGGAATATTAATTCAGAATGAATTGGTTATCTCCCATCAGTGTCTCTCCTCTCCGACTTTTGTGATTATATAATTACCTGTTAATATCTGTGAAAGAACATGGTTAGGAAAGACAGAGAAGTGTAGGTTATCCAGTATATACTCACCACTATTTAGGGTGCTATTGCTTTGTCTGGCCCCAGGGGATTCGGCGCCAATCTAGCATAGTGAAATCAGAATCAGACCATTAGACAAATCTATTCACTTGTCAACCATTCAACCTTTGACAAAATACACGGAGATCTTTAAACTATGAAGTATTTAAAACTTTTAATTATCAGTGAAGTGAAAAACATTGTCAACTTATTTTAATGTCAGCTGTTTTGACTTTGACATTTCCAAAAGTAGTAAAGATTACTTTGAATTATTAATATTAGTTAATGAAAGTAATAAAAGGAAACACTGAGCACTGACCTGTGGATTCTGAGGGCCTGCAAAGAAGCATAGTTAATTAAGGGCAAAAAAGGAAAATAAAACCCACCTAGTTCCCTTCTTCCTGTCCAACCACCTCCTTATATCGTGCTATCATTAGCTTCTTGACTGTGTCTCTGTATGTCTCCCCAGGAGTCGGTGTGTAAATGCCTCTTTTCTGCCCCAAACCAGCCAGGCTTGGCCTCTGCTCCGCCTCAATAGGAGCTATTCTCCCCTGCTCCTCTTTCCCCAAGCCTCGACCCTCAGACCAGCCCATTTTCTGTAGCATTTTGCCTCCAATAGTGTCTACAACGGATGGTGGTGGGTGTGACTGTATCGGAGCTCTCATCACATCAGGAGGGTCATAGCGCTTCCTTGTAAGTGGCTCCTCTTCACCAAACTTCAATCGTCGCTCTGCAGCTCTGTCTCTGTAACCGTTCGTCTGTGGCTCTTTCAAATCGTTCTTTTTACGGTACTCAGTCAAATTCTGTTTATGTAAATCTGACATCAACTTGTGCTTAGTAAGAACTTCAGCAGATGGGAATTTGCGTTTACACAAAAGACAAGTAAACTTCGCCCAGTCTATGATGCCCTCATCGCTATCAAAGGGTGCATTTGTCTCTACAACTTTTTTGACGAGGAACTCATCTGTTGAAACGGGAGGAGGTGATAGTTCCCGCACATGAGTGGTGAGAGACGGTCCAGCACCTAACACTGAGAAGCCAATATCTGCTGATCCTTTGCTTGCACCCATGTCTAGAGGCTGTTCCATTACAATGTTGCTGCGAGCATTTTCTTTCTTTTGGTTTAAAGTTCGAGCCCATCTCTCCATATCTTTTGCTATCTTTTTGGCTACTTTAACTTTATCCTCTTTATCTTTCTTCTTCTTTTCTTCAGGAGGGTCTTTAATTATTGTGTTCTCAGTGGTGGCCTGAGGAGGATTTGGCAGCTTTGTCTGATCTGTATTCTGCTGGTTTTGAGTAGCTGCTATGTATGTAGAGCTGGAAGAATCCCAGTACATGTACTGGTTTGTCTGACTGTTAAAGAAATATTGAGTGGTGCCATCGTAATATAAACCAGAGGAAGGATCATAATAATAACCAGACGTTTCATCATACATGAACGTTCTGACATCGGGAGCAGAATACTGGGTTTTACCGTCTCCGGTGGGAGTTTTAACAGAAGGTGAGGGTTGTGCAGTGGAAGCTACGAAAGTAGGAACGGCGACTGGTGTCCACGCCATTTGGCGGGCTTGAGCTGCCGATATGGCCGACTGAGCGACTGCCGCAGCGGCGTTGACCCGGTCGGCTTCAGACAATGCTTGCGTAGAAGCAGCATAATTTGCCATTTGAGCATAGTACGATGAATAGTCAGTATTCAAAGGCTTTTGTACCTTTTTAGGTTCATTGTAGTATGAGACCAATACTTCTCTACCATCTATTTCTAAGGGTGGGTGAAGGGATAGTAATTCAGAATGAGCTGCAGTGGAGTCTGCAATGGAATTAAAGTTAATGTATGCTAAACATTTTGAGGCACCAGTCAATGTCTCACGGCCTATAGTTATACCAGCTATAGAGTCCAACACGGCTTTTGAACACCTTTCTTTGATAGAATCCAAGATTTTCTCCTCTGTGGTCAAAGCATCAAGCCTCCTGAACAATAAACGTTTAGTGATACCGGCAGCTTCATTGAAAGCAGCTCTGTCTGTTTCACCCCCATAAATGAGGCCCTCTGATCTCTTACCAACACAGTTCCTTCTATAGCAAACTTGACGTCTTTTAAAGTTGTACAGGCCACATTTACAGAACCAGTCTCCTGGGGAAGCATTGATGCCGCTTTGATCATCTTGTTTGTCTTTATCATAATCGTCCTGTCGCTCCCTACTGCGCGAGCGGCTCTCGGAGCGCGTGTTGGAGCGTTTGTCGGTGGAGCGGGTGTCCTCGTCACCGCTGATCTTGGGCGGCGAGGGCGGCGCGGGGATGTCCTTGTCGTCGTAGCGTCGCGGCGACCGGCGGCGGTCTCGGTCGCGGTCGCGGTCGCGGTTCCTGTCGTAGCGGTCGCGGCCGCGCTCGGCCCGATGCCGGTCCGTATCGCGCTCGTAGCGCTCGCGCCGCTCGTCATGATGCCGCTCGTCGTGGTGCCGCTCGCGGTCATGTCGCTCGCGGTGGCGGTCGCGGCGCTCTGGACTCGCGCTGCGTCGCGGCTCCCACACGGGCGAACGCGCCCTATTCTCACTCCATCGTGTGTCGTGCTCGTTCCAACGAGAGCCTCGATCATCGCGGCCTCGCCACGACATCGCTGCCTGCGAACATCGACATTATCAAACACTACTCACGAGCGACGCCTTCGACCAGTCCGGAACCATGATGCCCTAAAAACGTCGATCAATGACCTCTTGCCTCCGTATTGTTTACCTGCTAACGATTAGTGGTATGAATCCTAGATAATCTGTAAAGATACGTCTTTTAACACTTTTTGCGTTGTTAAAATGTTTAGAGAAATCAGAATAACTTTGTAAAATTAAACTACGTTCAATAGTTGCGAATTAATTACAAAGTGGTGGAAGCCATTTTTTTATTTTTGACAGCTGCGTACGTAAATAGTGTTGAGGCTGCTCCGGCAATTGAATCAATTGAAAAATGT
The DNA here is from genome assembly GCA_949315975.1 of Eudonia truncicolella. Classification (NCBI taxonomy): domain Eukaryota; kingdom Metazoa; phylum Arthropoda; class Insecta; order Lepidoptera; family Crambidae; genus Eudonia; species Eudonia truncicolella. The sequence continues at coordinate 326,660 of OX438848.1, read as the reverse complement.
AACTACTAATTCCAATCACTCAGGTTCATTGTTTGTTCAACTTTTTAATATAGATAAATAAAAACCTTCGAATATTGAGGCTGTGGTGTGGTATGAGCGAGCTTCAGTTTGAATTGGTCTGAAATCTTCCCTATAGACTATAGAATGGGGTTCTTCAAGAAAGGATTGTACAGAAGTATTTATATTACAGTAATCGCATTAAGCGGACATTACTAACGAGATAAGTGATTTAAATAAAACTACATCATAAAATAAATACCACTTTTATTTAAAACGCAGTAAAGTATGTGGGTATCACACCCTAGTGTTTTTATTCAACTCAATATTTTATAATATGAAATAAATACTATACGTTCATTCAGTAGCACATGATAAATTTCAATGACTTTGTCACATTCTACACTTCATAAGTACAACACAATTAGAAAACAAGCTACACGATACTTAAATAAAATAGATGCAAAGCTTTGACTTATCAAAAAGTTGAATTTTAATGTTTTCAAAAAAAATATTAAAAATAATTTTTATTGCGTAAAGTAAATTTCTAAGCGTCTTATAATTTTTCATTTATAATTATTATATCTTAAGGCAGTGGATTTTCATATACATGCTTTGCATTTTATTGCAAAGCTACATAACAAGTAAGTGACATCAATTTTAATATTTTTCTATGAAAATAGTTTAAAACCCTTTCATTTTCTTTAAATAGTTATAGATAGACATAGTAGTTAAATAAAATCCGAACAATTACACTTCTTCTATTATACATGTTTCAAATAAAAAGTCTTTTCTTCCTAGTTTTTTATTCTTCTATACCCTTTATTCTAGTGTAATAGTCATTATAGAGATGTTCTATTCATAAGCATTTGTATCCATACCCACTTTTGCTTACAATTAGATTGAGATTCTGATAATTATTATAAAAATAACTAAATTTTGATGCTTGCAGCCGTCAATTAATATTTTAAATATAAAGTAGTACAATATTTTTTTGCAATTTTTGACAAAATGAGTTTACACTATTGACAAAAATTTAATACTTACTTGACTGTTTTTCGTCTTAAATAGGTGGGCCTCATAAAAAAAGTAATTCTTAATGAGATAATTTGCTAAAGCTTTTCAATTCAGCCCGCCAAACAACTGAATACGTTACGTGGCAGTAAAATACTGTAGATCTGACGATTGCTTATTACCATTGTAATAAGCAATCGTTCCTAGTCGCTTCTCCCCGTGAGAAGGTGTTCTCTTAGAGTGCAAATCTCCCGCTCTATGTTTTCCCGAGCTGCTGCTTCAAAGCACTCGAATTCTGGCGAGTGGAACAGTCTGGGAATCTGCGAAAATTGGTTGAGTACCTGCAAATATAATAAAACAGTTAAAACAATAATTAATACATTTTGAATAATATAATTTCTACTGATGTTGAATAGTTTTTTCGTTTTATATTTTAAAAGATCCACGGTAAATGACTTTACTCCATTTAATGTTAAGTGGAAGTGGTTTTTATAACTCAAAGATGAAGATTGATTGCGAAGATGTATGGAGCTTATTCTAACAGTAAAGGACATCGGAAAGCGGTTTGCTTCTAGAAGCGACTTAATTTTTTTTAATAGTTGTTCCACTACAGGGCAAAGGCCTCTTTTCCTTCTTTCTATTTGTTTCTGTCTGCAGCTGGCTTTTGCATACCTGATCGGTATCCGTCCAGCTCATCATGTCATATTTGCTTTTTCCATCTTCTTATATTTTGAAGAAAATCTAAACAGTACTGGCTTCGATCCAAAATTCGTCTGGCATGCGGTAGACGTAAACACAAAGTAAACCAGGGTCAGCAGGAACCAGTGATCGACACATTTTGCATTTAATCACTAGAAAACGACTGGTTTATGTCTTTAACAACAATCTATTACAAATCATCTGCTTCCTAACTGTCATCCAGTAAAATTTCAATGAAATTCTATATTAGTTTTTGTCGAGGAAAACTGGTGGTGAGCACCGGGCTTAAAGTGTCGAACGCTAGTGTCAGTATGATAACAACCTTGACCCTGAGCTCGACGTAGTTGTTGTGCGTGAGCTGCGAGTACTCGGCGCGCACGAGCTTGGCGTGCGCGTCGTACTCCACGCGCGACGCCGCCAGCACCGCCAGCTCGCAGTCCCCGAACAGCTGCACAATACAATCATCATCATCATCATCATCTCAGCCAAGACGTCTACAGCTGAACAAAGGCCTTCCCTAGGGATTTTCATGGCGACCGGTTTTGTGCTGCTCGCATCCAGCGGCTTCCCGCAACTACGCCTTTACTACGTTGGTCCACTTTGTTGGAGGCCTGCCTACTCTGCCTCTTCCGTCTTAATCTCCTTCAGAATACCATACAACTAGTTCTAAGTAAATAGATTTACTCCTAGGCTATGCTAGGCTATTTTGTTGTTTTGTTATGAAAAGTGTCCTTTAAAAAGGAACTTTACTTTGAGGTAAAACATGCTTTGATATTTTTTAATTGATACAAAATCTGTATGATGTTAAACAATCTTGTAACGACCTACACTCTATTGATATAATTTGAAGATGTGCCCCAGTGAACCCAGGGTGCCAAGTGCGAGTTAAGTATGGCAAAATTAAAAATAAAAGTATTTTTTTAACAAAAACATTATGTTTTATTTTTCTTTAACAAACTTCCTGCTCGAAATCATAAGTTTTTTTTATTTTTTATTGCTAGTTAGTTTTTTTAGCTTTCAAATAAGACTACTTTGAAAAAAATACACCGTTTACTTATAGAGAAAAAAATTTAAACCGAAAGATGATATTTTACTAAAAATAATGCCTTGATAGCTATTAAAAAATTTTTTTTTCCTTTTTTATCGATAATTTTTTATCTAGCACATTTCGTTTGATTAAGTGTAAAATTAACATATTGTATAAGGCAAAAATACAAAAACATAATTATGAAATTAAATTAAATTAATCCTAAGTTATGCCCGCACACAAGTCACCCCCGCACCACCCCGGCAGATGTGGGTGCAGCAATGACCTATGTACCGGCAGTCTAGCCTAGCTAGCTAGCTAGCAATCGTCATCAAGATGCTGTTGGTGCTGTCAATGTCAATGCTATACTAATTTTCGATATCGTAAACATAATCGAATGAAATTACCCTTATATGAATAAACCCTTATTAAACGAGCATACAGATTTTTTACAGAATGGAAGGTGACCACCGCAGCCACTGAACGCTTACAACACCAAATGTACCACAAAAACGTTACTAACTCTGAAACTTTAATCCTTATGCTTTTATTTAACTCGATTTAGTATTCTTGAAAAAACCAAACAATAGCAAAGCAACAATAAAAAAAAATGCTATTTGGTGGTAGAAGTAGAAATTACTGGCCTCCCTACATTCAATTGAAATCTCGGATAATCGTATCACGATTATCGCAAAAGGCCAATTGACTCGGCAAAGTGATTTTAAAAACTTAAATGATGAATGTATGTATTGAATGCAGTTTAACCTGCAAGTCCCTGAGCTGCACGCTGGGCGGCGTGGAGGCCCCCGCGACGCTGGCGCCGCAGCTGCCGCACCACTGCGCCTCGTCATCAGTCAGCAGCGCCAATACGTACGAAGTTAAATCTTGCTAAAATCAATAGTGGGAACATTGGTTAACTTACTAATATTTAAAAAACCTTTATCCTCTTTCATTATCATTTTTATTTTGTGACTAAGTACAATGGCACCTATAGTAAACAAAAAGTATTATTAAAATAAATACTTATTGCACAAAATAATACAAAACAGCTGATAGAGTTTTTGTATCTTCTCAAGAAAATAAGTACCTACACACACGAAAAATTTTGGAACACAATTTATCGAAAAGGGAAATAGTTCAATCGTTCATGGCACATCACTACATTGGTACATTTAGCTTTTTTTATTGTGTTTCGCTGGCAGTGTGTGCGTGCGTAGCGTACACCTACAATAATAATCACTGAGCAAGTAATCACTACGTATAATAATGAGATAGATGAATGGATGGTATTGTGGTAGTAGTAGTAGGTAATAGGTAACAGATAGGTCTTAGTTTTCATTATCATATTTCATTAATTTTCACGGACTTTTTACCGCCTCTGTGGTATAGTGGTAAGGACCACCGGTTTAGACTCAAAGGTCCCGGGTTCGATTCTGTGGTTGGTGGTAGGGCTTGTTTTCCCGCACGGCCACCACCACCTTATCTAAATATGTCGCCATAACATCAATGTTTGTAGCCACTTGTTGTTGTTACGTACGGCAGCTAGAGATGAGATAGCCAGTGTCTTCGTAGTTGAGGATTCCAAGTGAAGTGCGCTTCCCCCTTGGGCCTTATCATCACTTAACATCAGGTGAGATAAAGGCCAAGTGTTTACCCGTAAGATAAATAAAAAAAATCGTTTATTTAACTTATATGGACGGAGGCACGATCTTGACTTGACCAGAGATTGGTGGGAGACCGCCAAAGTACAAGACGTATGAAAAGATATGGTTGAGAACTTTGCCACCCTTTGCCTAGCAGTGGGGCAAAAGAGGTTATTTAAAAAAAACATTGAGATCGAGCCATAGTCAGGGGCTAGTTGTGGACTCACCGACTGCGGATGCAGCCGCAGCAGGTCCGCCAACAGCGTGACGGCGAGCTCGGAGGGCGTGTGCCGCAGCACCACCGCCAGCTTGAACGCCGCCGGGTACATCACCTCGTCCATGCCCTTTACCAGCAGGTTCTGCCACACCCCCGCCTGGAACACAAGGTTAAACCAGTGATCATAGAGTCGAACACTGCTTGGAACTTTAATGGACTTTTTGTACACACGTTTGCACATCAGAGCACCACAAACTATCAAATTTCCTCTGTAAATATGAAATTTATTTCTACACTAGTTGTTGCCCGCGAATTCGTTCGCGAAGACTACAGTAAAAAAAAAGTATCCTAATAAATACATCCATATTATAGTAGAGAAACACTGATAATTTTAGAGGTTTCACATTTTTTTGCGCTTACATTGCAAACGCTGGCTGAACCCTACGAGATAGATCAAAATAATGTACTACAGTATGTAATACAGTATTACTTTTTACGAGAAATATTGTACACCTTAAAAAGGTCTACAAAAAAATCAGCAATGGTATATGTCTAGCAATGGTAGGTATATGTCTATCTCTTAGGGATAACCCACAATAATAATTTTTTATCTTTTACTTTTTACGAGAAATAATGGCTTATTTACGAAGTGATTTTCAGCAATACAGCATTAATATTTATCCAATTAAGTACCTTAACTACATTGTACATTTAATACTAATTTATACATCCGTAAAGTACCAGCGACATATTGATTGGCAACACAATTCCGAAACGATTGCTATAGTATGTCTCTTGTAGTGGGGAGGCTTTTGCAATCTGCCACACGACCTAACGTCTACAGTGAACTATGACTAGTTACACACCTGGTAAGCGACGCAGTTCCTGAGGGAATGCCACAGGCCGATGGGCGAGGAGGCTTCCACGATCTACTGCCACATGGCTTAAGCGTCTGCAGTGAGCTATGATCAGCTACATACCTGGTAAGCGACGCAGTTCCTGAGCGAGTGCCACAGGCCGTCGGGCGGGGACGCCTCCACGATCTGCTGCCACGCGTCCTCCGCGTCGGGCGCGCACAGCGAGGCGCACGCCGCTCGCCACATGCGCCCCGCTGAGCAGCCTTCTCGCTCTACTACCAACATACCCTTATTGTATCTTCTAATGATTATCATCAGCTCATGAAACTCATGGATATTCAACTTGAATTTTTGTCAAACAATCTCTCGTTAACGAGGACGATTGGTGAATAAAAGTAAAGCGTTAGGGCATTCTGTGATTGGTTAGAACAAAAGGTGATGAGTTCGAGTCCTGGTAGGTAAAAAACGAAGGTGATATTTTAAGAAATTTATTACAAAAGGTCAAGATCCGATTCTGCAATGAAGCTAAATTTACATTACTTTCACGATGCTCGGAAGATGACCGGTCCCCAGATGGGAAATAAAATTTTATTGTGATAGTGGTTGACGTCAGAAGGCACGTCATTTGGCAGGGTGTCAGTTATTAACATAAGAAGAAATATATTAAAAAACTGTTTTTATTCAGTTAAAGGCACATTTAATGAATGTGTCTTAATGCTACAACAATTTGAATTCATAAGAATGTCATTACGCCATTGGTTCATTAGTATATAGGGTGGGACTGCACTAATGAAAAGAATCGGCGGCATTGAACTCGAGTAAATGACCCTTCACGTTCACCCGATTTGCCACTATTTTTCTTAACTGTGGGCCGTCGCGCCGGCCGTGGTATAATTATTGGCCTATAATGAAATCCGTATCAACCATTAATGCACAGTAAGTATGTCCGTAAAGTTAATGTATTAAAGGTACCAACTTTCAGAATCAGGGTGCCTAGTGTGAGATTTGTTTACTATCCGTATTCGTTCAATTACGTTTACCAAAACGAAAATTAGTAATAAGAGTATGGCATTGAAGCAGCGCCTCCTGGCGACATACGAGAAGTTAAAATTTTGCCATACTAATTCTCGTTTTCGCTCACGTGATCGAATGACAAATGAAACTCACACTAGGCACCCAGAATTATCACTAGTCACTAGCTACACATAACTTTACACAGCAGTGCGCCGCAATCGATATTCTTGACAAAAGGCTAACCGCTACGTAAACACGCGTGTAAGAAAGAAACACTGGCTGTCAATGTCAAGATCACACGTTACTACTACACGACTTTAGTTATTTTATTCTACCCGAATTTGAAACAGTGTAAACAAAAACAAAGGTACAAGAAAACAATCACCTCCCATATCCGGTTCCCTCCACCAGTTTATCGCCAGCTCCAGCGAATTGAGGCCAGGGTGACGTCAGCTGCGAATCAAATAATAAACATTTATGGCGGAGGAAAAAAAAAGCCTTTACAATACAAGGTCAATTCACTATTCAGTCGCTTTTTGTTTAAAGGAATAAATGGATTGTAAACTGAAAGTTTAATCAGTAGGAAAAAAAGGTCAGAAAGACAAAGTATTTATTGTATACTTAACAAAATTTTGTTTCTAAGAAGTCTTTACTTAAAAAAAAACAAAATAGCTACTCACGTCAATATCCAAGATTATCCAGAGCAATCATAAATTTAAAAAGTGAGTGTTCTATTTTTGACCATGACAGCGCGTAGGGCGCGCTCGAGTGCCATGGCGCGAACGAGACGCGCGAGGGGAGCACGCAGCGCAGTGATGTGTGCAACCGAACGGTATCGACCATCGATGCTGCGAGTGTAGCAGTGCGAAGAATGCACACAATACCGCTTTGTTGCGTGATTCGCATAACCACTAACTGTTTTTTTGCATTACCATGGAGTAACACTGGGTATTCCGTATCTTTGATAAAGGTCAACAGTTTGCATTTTTAAAATAAAATGTAAAACTACACATAATATAAAGTTTTGTAAAGAAAGAATTACCTACTAACTAAATAAAAAATAGTTTAAAAAACGATAAAATTACTCCTTTTTATTTAAATTGAATAATTTAATTCGATATAGATCATGAACATCTCTAAAAGCGAAGGGGAGGTGGAGACGTTTGAGGGAGAACGACGCATGCGCGAGGGCGGTTTACAATATAATATTTTACATAGTAATTTAAACCTTATTTGTAATACACAGAAAGCATTAAATATTTTTTTCTTAAACATCCCATGACACTCAGTAAACTTGAGACTTTGTGTACGAACTGTAGAGTTCAATTTCGTAGACCATTCACTCTGGCTTTCCCAATGACAAGACGACGGCAAAGGAAGGACATTAGGACAGATTCTTTCTTCGCGATGACCAGCAAGCAAAGTTGAGCTTAGTTTAAAGGGTTTCATAGTTTTAATTCGCATCATTTTGACTTGTCGGTGTGTGGTTTGTTGTAAGTTTGAACACAAAATAGGGTGACCGCAGAAGGTTAGCTTCATTCAAACGCGCTCCAGCAACGCACACTGTAACGGTCCATACGTCACCAGAACATTTTCTAAATGAATAAATAAAAATTATAAATATCTAAGATAGAATTAAGGCTAAATGTTATTTTATTTTATATATGTAATAAATAAGATAAAAGGAACTAATAGATTAATCAACAATACTTAAATAAAATTAAGCAATACTTGCTAGGACTTAAATGTCAAATAGAATCATTGTTAACAGCGTTATTTTTACCTTTCAAATGATAATAGATTTTATTATTTAGAAACCGAATGGAATCGATAATGCATGCCGAGCCATCTAGCGTCAACTTCCACACTAGCTGTCTTTACTCTTTCTAGGTAGTTCCAGGAACTTCCACTTCTTATGGCGTTGTCAAAACAATATTATTTAAGAGAATATTTGTGATAAAAATTAATTTTAGTTAACGAATATAATTAACTTTTTATGCTCACCACTAACCTAGGTAGACTATAAGGAGGTTAGAATGCAATAGAAGTCTGTACTTTAATGTTACAGATTGCATTTCATAAATTATAAATAATTATTGCGTTTTCATGTAGTATTTACAGGTTTTTACATTGTACGAACATACGAACGTAGGTTTAATTTCTCACATAAACCCGGATAGGATATGACAACATTACAATTTGTTTATTTAAAATGTGTGTAAAGCACTGAGTCGTAAGCTAGTTTCATAATTGAGATGGAGCCACGATCGATCAAGAATGAATACATCTAGCGCCATCTAGCGGGAAGTAGCAGTAGTCTATATCCAATATAATACGATATTCTAGTTCTTTCTATTATCTATGTGTGAGTAAAAGCAGAGTGATGCATCAATGAATACAGCTAGCGCCTCTAGCGGGAAATAGCGGAAATATGAACGTTGGTCTGGGCACTAAAATCACCTTATAAGGTAAAGTAAATAAGGTAGTACATAACTTACGTTTTTCTTTTGATGAATTTAAAGCTATCTCTCATGTTATTGATATTGTTGGCAAGTGATAATTGAGCTTGAAAACTTTCAACACAAGTAGGTATTAATGAAACTTTGATTGAAATAGTGTTTATCGAGATAAACCCGATATTAGGAGTAGCCAATCACGTTAAAGGAAATAAATTACGCAGGAAAGTATAGGTACCGATGAGTATAAAAGGATTTTGGGGCCTGGAGGAGGGATAGTGGAGAACAGTTCGTCAAGATAGATAGTGGAGAACAGTTCGTCAAGATAGATAGTCGAGGACAGTTCGTCAAGAGCAGTGAGTCGAAAAGTCGCGTGTGAGAGTATATGTGTGGCGGAACAGGGAGAGGGCAGCTCTGGACACTAGTGGACATTGTAAGTAATGTGAGACGGTAAGTAATTTTACTACTTTAACTTGATTTAGACTGTGTAAATTATAAAGTTGGTGTAATATTTCTTTATGTGATGTGATTATGTTATCCTATATACCTACCATCATCCACAAACCCTCTCACTGTGGCCAAGACACCTTTAGCTGTCAGATATCTGATCGGTCATGTGAGCCTGCATGATTGGCAGTGAGAAAATCCAAAACTTAAACCTTATTCCTTCCTTCTACCACCTATTACCTACCACTTGTTACCTTCGGCCCATTGGTAAGAATATTCTTGTTTTTTTTAATGTGTATTTATTAAGATTATGTTATCCCATATACCTACCACCATCCACAAACCCTCTCACTGTGGCCAAGACACCTTTAGCTGTCAGATATCTGATCGGTCATGTGAGCCTGCATGATTGGCAGTGAGAAAATCCAAAACTTAAACCTTATTCCTTCCTTCTACCACCTATCACCTACCACTTGTTACCTTCGGTCCATTGGTAAGAATATTCTTGTTTTTTTTTAATGTGTATTTATTAATGTGTATTTTCTAACTTTTATCTCACTAAACATTTTAATTCATTTTGTGAATTTCATATTATATATTGTGTGTGTTTGTTTACATTTTCTCATTAAGGTAATATCGTGAAATATGTAAGTACCCTAGAATAATAGGAATATGATAGGGTGTTAGATTTGCATAATGTTTTGGAACGATTTACATTATTAAAAAGTGAATTAGGTTAGTAAGGTATAAGTACATTTTATTTTATAAACAACTACGTTTTTAAACGGTGAGCATAAAAGTGTAGTAGGTAGGTAAGAGAGTTTATTTTGTGAGCGGTATGTAGGTAGGTAAAATATGTTGCTATATACATGCAAGGTGTAAGTGGGAATCAGAAATGCACATATAACTAAGTAGGTAGGTATGTAGGGACGGTAAATTCAACTGTTTAGTTAAAATGCAACTTTGTAGGTATAGGTATACTTCGCACTTATTTAAGTGTGATTATCAATTTACTTTACTAGGTAGGTATTTTGTATAGACTAGCTAGGCTAGACTAAGCGAAACGTTTTATCTGTTATTATAGTAAATAAGTTAGGCTGTCATAAAAAAAATAGTCGGTGCGTTAATAATAATATTTATGTTGCATGATAGATAATAAGTACCTATTCAATAAGTTGGTGATGGTGTTTTAGAATAAATAGGGTCAAGTTATGTGTGTGATGGATGTGTGAAAACCGTGCTTAGTAGTTTATTAGGTTTATTTTATTCAGATGTCACTGAAATTAACTAGGTATTTACCTATTTAATTTACCTTGAGGAAATTAAGGTTTCCAGTTTTGTTATGCCGAAATGGCTGAGACATATAGTTGATGGTATCTTTGGTTGGACTAGAGGGCAAGCAAAGCAGTCCCTGTAGAGATCTTCAAGGAGATGTACTACCATCGGAAGTCTGCAACGATTGCTACCACAACCTACATTTAAATAGTAAAATCTATATTTTGGTGACGTCGGATAATTTAGACATTTATTTTTAAGACTATCTCATTTATTAACTAATTATTTGATTTATTTTATTCTGTTGTCATTGAAATGAACATAACTACCTACAGATGGTATTATTACAATACAGACTGTATTTGAGGAAATCAAGGTTTCCGATTCTATGAGCTGAAATGGCTTCGACATATTGCGATATCTTTAGTTTGGCTAAGGGCAAGCAACGCAGTCCCTGTAGATCATCTTCAAGGAGATATGCTACCATCAAAGGCCATAAACGATTGATATCACAAACTACATTTAAATAGTAAAAAAATCTATATTTTGATGATTGTGGAGTGAGGTGAACATATAATTGGTTATTTACATATAATTTCACGTGGATTTGTTGTGAACAAATTACAATTCGAATGGGTTCGATTCCCGTTCATAGAACTAGTGGGTTCGAATCCCGCTTGTGTATTTTATAAAATAAAATGAATATGTGATGTTGCGAAAATTTGTTGTGAACAAATTACAATTCGAATGGGTTCGATTCCTATTCATGGAACTAGTGGGTTCGAGTCCCGCTTGTGGGATTTTATGAAATAAAGTGAATATGTGATGTTGTGAAAATTTGTTGTGAACAAATTACAATTCGAATGGGTTCGATTCCCGCTCGTGGAACTAGTGGGTTCGAGTGCCGCTTGTGGATTTTAAGTGAAATAAAGTGAGCATATGATTGTTTATATGTATATAATTTTACGCAAATTTGTTGCAAAGAAATTGCAATTTGCATAGGTTCGAATCCTGTCTTGGAACCAGTGGGTTCAAATCCTGCTTGTGGAATTTCAGCTTTGTTTGTAAGACTAAGTAATAGGTATATTATCTACTTACTTAATAAACCCTTGTTCAGCGCCTGATATATTTGAGTGGCTTTTGTTTATGTTTAGTACAAATACTCAATGTACAAGCATTAAATACCCATAACGAGTTAAATATCCACTCTTAGTATATGTCAGGCATTGTTCAGTGATTAGTAATAAGAGATTGCTAGATTTAAGCATCAATACCGAAATTATATGGTTTTCTCGTTGCTTATGTTTGGTCAAATACTCGAGTATCTACATGCATTAAATATAAGCAATGGTTTAATAAAATATTTGAATACCGAGAGGATGTGGGTGGTTTTGGGGAAGGCAGGAGACCACTTAGCTTCATGATCATTTTGATCATTTATAAAATACAAATAAGTTCGGTATTGTTCTGGTGAATGGTTCTATTTAAGCAAAGGCTTGTGGTTGCTCGGAGTAGAGCTAGGACAATATGAACACTGATAGTAGGTATTACGTGTTACAATTGCCTCAATATAGTAAGTAGGTAGATTGTGTTAAACGTGTGTTTAAGTATGATGTTTAGAAGCTCCTTAAGTTATATCTACCATGATAGGAAAGTGATTAGATTATTAAATGTTAATCTGTTATTACATAGTTACATATTGGGATGGGTGACCATGATGTTGCTATGATTTTAGGTAGGTACTTATTTAAATTGTTAAATGTTAAGCTGTTATTAAATAGTTTCGTACGGGATGGGTGACCGTTATGTTGCTATGATTTTAGGTACTTACATAATCTAGCTCGGCGCAGGTCTTTGCTTTCTTTGTTTGTTTATAATGATAGTAATAGTATAAAGGTTAGTCGTGTTTTAATAAGGATCATGAATTCATTTACATTAAGAGACTGTACAGTTATGAATAGGTACGATCTGTTAGGATTTGCCTTAAGTTCCTTAAAGTTCTTAGGTTATTGCGGACCTTCGTAGGTGCACTAGACGATCACTTGGCCAAAATGATCTTTTAGATGTGATTGAAATAAGTAGGTTATTCTCGGTTTTGTTATTTAATAATAATAATGGTTATAATAAATTAGGTAGGTTAATTTATGATAATCTAGGTAGCTAATTACGTTCATTATGTAAATCACTTTTATATCGTTATATTTGGTGCCGTTAGGTAGGAAGGTTAGGTACAAATAGGTTGAAACGTTTTATTTATTTATAATAATTAGTTAGTTCAGAAAAAAAATTGAAGATTGAATTGAAGATCCTTTAGTTTAGGTTGGCTTTTAGATTTAGTTTAGTTTACCTTAGATTAGGGTAGGGTTTGTTATATATTTTTGATGCCGACGTAGGTGCGTTACAGATTTTGGTGTCGTGACCAGTATCCATCGGTGTTACATATCTTAGGTTAGGATAGGGTCCATTACAACTTGGTGCCGTGACCAGGATTTTTTGTTACATCTTGGTGCGGTGCGAGTAGGATTTATTACAATATTAGTGTGGCCGTGACCAGGATTGCATTGCTAGGATTATGTGACCAATAGATAATAGGGTATCTGTAGGTAACTTAGGAGTAGCATTGAATAGTTTTAAATACAGTTTCGAGACTGTGAATGATGTTGTTGGGGTTCTGCTGGGATACTATAATGGTGTTTTGGTAGCATTGTGGCAGCATCATAATAATTAGGACAATCTTAGAATACTTTCAGGATATGGTTACAATGGTGATGTTACATTGTTATTAGAATGTATTATAAACTGTTTAGGATCAATTTTATATGATAGTATCATCTTTTAGACCAAGTCTAGATTAAATTTAAATTTATTATTTTAGATAGGTTAATAGATAGGTTAATTTATTTAATTTAGATAGGTTATTATTTATTTGTTATATTAGATTCAATCACATTTAGAAGTGTGTTGCGATGCGAGTCGCACAATTTGTTGCCGTGTAAATAGGAAGGAATTAAGGCAAAAATAGACGTTTAGAATTTAAATTATTATAATAGGTAGGTAGAGTAGACACGTATATCTGGGTGCCAGGTGAGAGTTTCATTCGCCATTCGATCGCGTTGGCGGGGCAGAAATTTGTATGACACAATGTTAACTTTTATCGTATGCCGCCAGGAGGCACTGCTTCAATGCCATGCTGGTTTTCGTTTAGTTAGTATGATCAAATAAATACTTTTAGTAAACTAAACTCGCACTACGCCCCTTGATGTATTCTGTAGCCGCGTGGCTTGCATGTGGCACTTTGGGCGGAGCTAACTCTGAGGTCCCGGGTTCGATCCCCGGTCGGGTCAATGTTGAAAATTATTTTTTGTTGTTGTCTAATATTTATTTAACCCAAGGTCCCGGGTTTAATAAACAAGTTAATTTTGGTAATTATATTTTAATTTGAAATCTAGTATGTTAATAAATTAGTTTAGAAATGTAGGTTTAGATTGAAGGTAGGTAGGTAACGTTTTAAGTGAAGTTAAGGAATGCTACATTATTCAAGTAGGTACCTAAGAGGTTTAGAGTTTTACTAACGGGGGGTTGTAATGTAGTGACAATTATTAGGCATAATAAGATTAATTTATTAATTGATATATATACCTATATATTCTGATATATTCTTATAATTTTAAACAATGAGGCTTATACCCAGCAGTGAGTCGACAGGGGCTGAGTGAGTTTTAGAGTCTAGTTAGTGGGGGGGTTGCTACGTTTTTTATAGTATCATTATTTTTAGTAGAGAACAGTTCAATTACATATGAAAAAAAAAAAAAAAAAAAACCTTCTTTATTAGATTAACATTCTTAGGTTAATTTTAAATACTTATGTAAATAAAAAAAAAACAAACAAGTCTAGCCTGGGAATTGAACTCTGTGGCTTCGGGTGTCGGACCGAGCACTTTGCCGTTCGGCCACCGACGTGCAAATGTTTATATGTTTAGGAACATGTTTGCTACACGTGTTATTTTAATTTAGGATTTTTAGTTAGTGTACGACTACTCATATTATTATACCATAGTGCCTAGTCCGAAATATTTAGTACATTATGAAGTAGTATCTTTAGGTATACATATATTAGGTATTATGTCTTTTTAGGGTTAGTACTAGATAATTAATCAATGTAGGTGTTGTAGGTGTACCTATTCAGATACAATAGTCAAAGTCAATCTTCATGAACATTAATTACTTACAATGTTGAAATAGGTTATCATAATTATCTTTATACCTACTTATACTTGAAAGTTATGCGTTACTTAGAGAGGTAAAAGTTTAGTTAACTGGGGGTTGTAGGTATAACCATAAATTTAATAATAGATACTAAGGTATAACGTTAAACAATTACAGTCTAGGAGTAAATGTATTGTTAGCAAATTCAAATGGGTTAGTGAAAGCTCCATCTAGTGAGGCGCGAAAGAACTACTATTTAGTAACACTAACACATTAGACTGTTTTTACCATTTGAGCAGGTGATAACGGCAAAGGATTATCATTAATTAGTAAATAAGTTTACAGTTACAGTTTACAGGTGGTATTAGTAACAATCTTAGGTTTTGAGTTCAACAAGTTAAAAGCGATTTAGTGACCAACTTATGATAAAATAAAAAAATAAAAAAAAACAAAATTCTAGAGCCTCTGTAGCTCAGCGGTCAGAGCATTGGATCGGTTTCGAAAAGTTGTGGGTTCGATTCCTACTCAAACTTCCTGGGGCTAGTTTATTTATTTTTTGTACGTGTTTTGTAAGTGTTTCTTAGTACTCGGTTTGGTTGGCGATAGGGTTTGTTTTAAGTCCGCATGGCTTTCTACAACCAAATTAGTTTTAATAATTTATAACGACAATGTTGATGGTAACATTGTTGTTCTGACAGTTTAGGAAGTAGGTGTTAAATAGTCTGTTTAATAGTTAATTTTGTTACAACAATACTTGGTTGTTGTTACATTTTAGAATAAGATAGGTACCTAGGTATTAGATTGAGATGAAGTATTAAGTCTGTCTGACTTTCTGTTGCTAATGTAGTAGGTAGTTAATATTATGTTACAACAATGATGATGTTAGCATTGTTGTGTTTTGGCATTTGAAATAAGGTAACTTTTAGTTTCAGAAAAACTAGGGAGATATCCATATTTGTTAATGATACATAGCAAAGTACATTATTTAAGTATAAGTTCTAGTTAGATGGGGGTTGGAGATATAAATAGGTCCATTATTATAATTGTATTAAGTAGGATAAACAAAATTAATTATTAAAAAAAAAAAAAAAAACAATTAATTTGATCATAGATAGTAGGTACAGTAAAGGTTAGGTAGGTACATTAGAAAAGGCAAGCAACAAAGCAGTAATGTTATGTATCAAATGTTAAGGCGTTCTTAAATATTTATTCCAACGGTAACTGAATTCATGATGTTATTACGAATTATAAAGTTTTTTTTATTAAAGTACTTAATCATTTATTTTGAATAGAAACACTAATACAGTACCTATTGATAATTATTAAATAATGAAATTGGATAATTTAGGTTTGTTGGTTTAATTCAGGTTTTCAGTGATTAGAAGTAATTTAAACTTTATCAGTGTTCGGGTCAGGCGTTGTTCCGAGCAAGTATGAGCACAGGGTGTGGTTAAGTTTAAGCGAAATATATTATAATATAGGTACTTATAAGTTTCAGCACGGTTTTTACACAGGTAGTTTTTATTACTTTGCTTTTGTTGTGTCTTTGCTTTGCGATTGAATGTGTGTATGAAAGTAGTATGGAGTGTTATAGCAGGCTACTCGATATATAATCTTATTTTTGTTGGGGAGTTAGGAAATGGTGCAAACTTGTTCGCAGTTTCATGTCTAGTAATGGTGTTGACGAGTTGTTAGAGTGTGACAGTTAGTGCACATTGTAAAGTAGAATGACGAAGGATGAAAAGGATTTAAAAAAAAAATTATATATATTTATATATATAAAAAGGTATGAATAAACAATTCGACTTTCACTTAGGGCATGGAACGGTTTGTCGGTATTCGAATTTTGACATGCTGACACTATACAAAATATTCTTTATGGCGAAGAAGTTTGGTGTTAGGTTAAGTCCGATTGGACAACTTCAGTCTTTGAAAAAAAAAAAAAAAGAAGACCGCCATAGATAATATTTACTACACAAGAAGCTGAGACTAAAATGTACACTGCACATTCCCCTAATCGTGAACGGTCTTTGTTTGCGGCAGAGTTTTGGTGTGTGGTAATGGCAATATAAGGAGTTATTGCCTTAGCTGTGAACGTCAACTGCTTCTGAAGAGGTGCTATTGGTAAATCGCAGCAATCAGGATTGGATGATGAGATGCCTTTAGTAAATCACTAGGATTGGTTGGCCTCACAACCCAACATCTTCGGCAGATTCAGTTGTACCTTGCGAACGGTAATGACTTACTATTGTTAGTGCCTTTAACACATCGAAGGTTTGTCCAGCTTATGACTGTTTACCATTCGGTCTAAATACACAAAGGCGTTCCAAGGAATAGCTATACATTTAAATAGATACACGCACGCTCACTTGTGCTAAGTTTTATTTTTCATTTCATATTTAGTCTTTAATGAGGTGAAAAATGAAACAAATGAATTTTATGAAACAAATTAAATATTACACTTGCTTTAAATAGGTCTTGTCTCTGTTCGAATATTGGCAGGTTAGAATTTGCACTTGGGAGGGAAGAGCATACTAACAATTACATTTAGAAAATGTACGAGGGTTTAGAAAATTTCCTACGGTTAAGTTATTTCATACCTTCGTAAATTTTGGGGGTTGGCTGTAACGGTCCATACGTCACCAGAACATTTTCTAAATGAATAAATAAAAATTATAAATATCTAAGATAGAATTAAGGCTAAATGTTATTTTATTTTATATATGTAATAAATAAGATAAAAGGAACTAATAGATTAATCAACAATACTTAAATAAAATTAAGCAATACTTGCTAGGACTTAAATGTCAAATAGAATCATTGTTAACAGCGTTATTTTTACCTTTCAAATGATAATAGATTTTATTATTTAGAAACCGAATGGAATCGATAATGCATGCCGAGCCATCTAGCGTCAACTTCCACACTAGCTGTCTTTACTCTTTCTAGGTAGTTCCAGGAACTTCCACTTCTTATGGCGTTGTCAAAACAATATTATTTAAGAGAATATTTGTGATAAAAATTAATTTTAGTTAACGAATATAATTAACTTTTTATGCTCACCACTAACCTAGGTAGACTATAAGGAGGTTAGAATGCAATAGAAGTCTGTACTTTAATGTTACAGATTGCATTTCATAAATTATAAATAATTATTGCGTTTTCATGTAGTATTTACAGGTTTTTACATTGTACGAACATACGAACGTAGGTTTAATTTCTCACATAAACCCGGATAGGATATGACAACATTACAATTTGTTTATTTAAAATGTGTGTAAAGCACTGAGTCGTAAGCTAGTTTCATAATTGAGATGGAGCCACGATCGATCAAGAATGAATACATCTAGCGCCATCTAGCGGGAAGTAGCAGTAGTCTATATCCAATATAATACGATATTCTAGTTCTTTCTATTATCTATGTGTGAGTAAAAGCAGAGTGATGCATCAATGAATACAGCTAGCGCCTCTAGCGGGAAATAGCGGAAATATGAACGTTGGTCTGGGCACTAAAATCACCTTATAAGGTAAAGTAAATAAGGTAGTACATAACTTACGTTTTTCTTTTGATGAATTTAAAGCTATCTCTCATGTTATTGATATTGTTGGCAAGTGATAATTGAGCTTGAAAACTTTCAACACAAGTAGGTATTAATGAAACTTTGATTGAAATAGTGTTTATCGAGATAAACCCGATATTAGGAGTAGCCAATCACGTTAAAGGAAATAAATTACGCAGGAAAGTATAGGTACCGATGAGTATAAAAGGATTTTGGGGCCTGGAGGAGGGATAGTGGAGAACAGTTCGTCAAGATAGATAGTGGAGAACAGTTCGTCAAGATAGATAGTCGAGGACAGTTCGTCAAGAGCAGTGAGTCGAAAAGTCGCGTGTGAGAGTATATGTGTGGCGGAACAGGGAGAGGGCAGCTCTGGACACTAGTGGACATTGTAAGTAATGTGAGACGGTAAGTAATTTTACTACTTTAACTTGATTTAGACTGTGTAAATTATAAAGTTGGTGTAATATTTCTTTATGTGATGTGATTATGTTATCCTATATACCTACCATCATCCACAAACCCTCTCACTGTGGCCAAGACACCTTTAGCTGTCAGATATCTGATCGGTCATGTGAGCCTGCATGATTGGCAGTGAGAAAATCCAAAACTTAAACCTTATTCCTTCCTTCTACCACCTATTACCTACCACTTGTTACCTTCGGCCCATTGGTAAGAATATTCTTGTTTTTTTTAATGTGTATTTATTAAGATTATGTTATCCCATATACCTACCACCATCCACAAACCCTCTCACTGTGGCCAAGACACCTTTAGCTGTCAGATATCTGATCGGTCATGTGAGCCTGCATGATTGGCAGTGAGAAAATCCAAAACTTAAACCTTATTCCTTCCTTCTACCACCTATCACCTACCACTTGTTACCTTCGGTCCATTGGTAAGAATATTCTTGTTTTTTTTTAATGTGTATTTATTAATGTGTATTTTC
Source organism: Eudonia truncicolella (assembly GCA_949315975.1). Classification (NCBI taxonomy): domain Eukaryota; kingdom Metazoa; phylum Arthropoda; class Insecta; order Lepidoptera; family Crambidae; genus Eudonia; species Eudonia truncicolella. Next base: position 307,303 of record OX438848.1, on the reverse strand, counting down.
TAACTTTTATCTCACTAAACATTTTAATTCATTTTGTGAATTTCATATTATATATTGTGTGTGTTTGTTTACATTTTCTCATTAAGGTAATATCGTGAAATATGTAAGTACCCTAGAATAATAGGAATATGATAGGGTGTTAGATTTGCATAATGTTTTGGAACGATTTACATTATTAAAAAGTGAATTAGGTTAGTAAGGTATAAGTACATTTTATTTTATAAACAACTACGTTTTTAAACGGTGAGCATAAAAGTGTAGTAGGTAGGTAAGAGAGTTTATTTTGTGAGCGGTATGTAGGTAGGTAAAATATGTTGCTATATACATGCAAGGTGTAAGTGGGAATCAGAAATGCACATATAACTAAGTAGGTAGGTATGTAGGGACGGTAAATTCAACTGTTTAGTTAAAATGCAACTTTGTAGGTATAGGTATACTTCGCACTTATTTAAGTGTGATTATCAATTTACTTTACTAGGTAGGTATTTTGTATAGACTAGCTAGGCTAGACTAAGCGAAACGTTTTATCTGTTATTATAGTAAATAAGTTAGGCTGTCATAAAAAAAATAGTCGGTGCGTTAATAATAATATTTATGTTGCATGATAGATAATAAGTACCTATTCAATAAGTTGGTGATGGTGTTTTAGAATAAATAGGGTCAAGTTATGTGTGTGATGGATGTGTGAAAACCGTGCTTAGTAGTTTATTAGGTTTATTTTATTCAGATGTCACTGAAATTAACTAGGTATTTACCTATTTAATTTACCTTGAGGAAATTAAGGTTTCCAGTTTTGTTATGCCGAAATGGCTGAGACATATAGTTGATGGTATCTTTGGTTGGACTAGAGGGCAAGCAAAGCAGTCCCTGTAGAGATCTTCAAGGAGATGTACTACCATCGGAAGTCTGCAACGATTGCTACCACAACCTACATTTAAATAGTAAAATCTATATTTTGGTGACGTCGGATAATTTAGACATTTATTTTTAAGACTATCTCATTTATTAACTAATTATTTGATTTATTTTATTCTGTTGTCATTGAAATGAACATAACTACCTACAGATGGTATTATTACAATACAGACTGTATTTGAGGAAATCAAGGTTTCCGATTCTATGAGCTGAAATGGCTTCGACATATTGCGATATCTTTAGTTTGGCTAAGGGCAAGCAACGCAGTCCCTGTAGATCATCTTCAAGGAGATATGCTACCATCAAAGGCCATAAACGATTGATATCACAAACTACATTTAAATAGTAAAAAAATCTATATTTTGATGATTGTGGAGTGAGGTGAACATATAATTGGTTATTTACATATAATTTCACGTGGATTTGTTGTGAACAAATTACAATTCGAATGGGTTCGATTCCCGTTCATAGAACTAGTGGGTTCGAATCCCGCTTGTGTATTTTATAAAATAAAATGAATATGTGATGTTGCGAAAATTTGTTGTGAACAAATTACAATTCGAATGGGTTCGATTCCTATTCATGGAACTAGTGGGTTCGAGTCCCGCTTGTGGGATTTTATGAAATAAAGTGAATATGTGATGTTGTGAAAATTTGTTGTGAACAAATTACAATTCGAATGGGTTCGATTCCCGCTCGTGGAACTAGTGGGTTCGAGTGCCGCTTGTGGATTTTAAGTGAAATAAAGTGAGCATATGATTGTTTATATGTATATAATTTTACGCAAATTTGTTGCAAAGAAATTGCAATTTGCATAGGTTCGAATCCTGTCTTGGAACCAGTGGGTTCAAATCCTGCTTGTGGAATTTCAGCTTTGTTTGTAAGACTAAGTAATAGGTATATTATCTACTTACTTAATAAACCCTTGTTCAGCGCCTGATATATTTGAGTGGCTTTTGTTTATGTTTAGTACAAATACTCAATGTACAAGCATTAAATACCCATAACGAGTTAAATATCCACTCTTAGTATATGTCAGGCATTGTTCAGTGATTAGTAATAAGAGATTGCTAGATTTAAGCATCAATACCGAAATTATATGGTTTTCTCGTTGCTTATGTTTGGTCAAATACTCGAGTATCTACATGCATTAAATATAAGCAATGGTTTAATAAAATATTTGAATACCGAGAGGATGTGGGTGGTTTTGGGGAAGGCAGGAGACCACTTAGCTTCATGATCATTTTGATCATTTATAAAATACAAATAAGTTCGGTATTGTTCTGGTGAATGGTTCTATTTAAGCAAAGGCTTGTGGTTGCTCGGAGTAGAGCTAGGACAATATGAACACTGATAGTAGGTATTACGTGTTACAATTGCCTCAATATAGTAAGTAGGTAGATTGTGTTAAACGTGTGTTTAAGTATGATGTTTAGAAGCTCCTTAAGTTATATCTACCATGATAGGAAAGTGATTAGATTATTAAATGTTAATCTGTTATTACATAGTTACATATTGGGATGGGTGACCATGATGTTGCTATGATTTTAGGTAGGTACTTATTTAAATTGTTAAATGTTAAGCTGTTATTAAATAGTTTCGTACGGGATGGGTGACCGTTATGTTGCTATGATTTTAGGTACTTACATAATCTAGCTCGGCGCAGGTCTTTGCTTTCTTTGTTTGTTTATAATGATAGTAATAGTATAAAGGTTAGTCGTGTTTTAATAAGGATCATGAATTCATTTACATTAAGAGACTGTACAGTTATGAATAGGTACGATCTGTTAGGATTTGCCTTAAGTTCCTTAAAGTTCTTAGGTTATTGCGGACCTTCGTAGGTGCACTAGACGATCACTTGGCCAAAATGATCTTTTAGATGTGATTGAAATAAGTAGGTTATTCTCGGTTTTGTTATTTAATAATAATAATGGTTATAATAAATTAGGTAGGTTAATTTATGATAATCTAGGTAGCTAATTACGTTCATTATGTAAATCACTTTTATATCGTTATATTTGGTGCCGTTAGGTAGGAAGGTTAGGTACAAATAGGTTGAAACGTTTTATTTATTTATAATAATTAGTTAGTTCAGAAAAAAAATTGAAGATTGAATTGAAGATCCTTTAGTTTAGGTTGGCTTTTAGATTTAGTTTAGTTTACCTTAGATTAGGGTAGGGTTTGTTATATATTTTTGATGCCGACGTAGGTGCGTTACAGATTTTGGTGTCGTGACCTAGATTTTGTTGTTATACACATTTTAGGTGGGTAGGGTTTATTACAACACATAGACAACATCTCACGGACACGAAATCTCGCCACATCTAGCCACAGTAGCTGCCCTTGTTATCGGACTGTTCCGAGGGATTTCGTGTCCGTGAGAGGATCTCAAGCGCGTTATGTTATGGATGAAGCTTACCTTCTGCAGTCTTCTTATTTTGTGGCTTGAGCGACAGAACGGACGCCTGACAATGATTCATTGTTTGTGGACTGTTGACAACACGTTAATCGTTCCACGTTATTTTACACACAGAGATTGATTGAGTTTAGATTTATGCGATGTCAGTCTACACTTGAAGTAAAATTGTACGATTTTTATTTTCAATTAAGTACTTAATTCAATTAACTACTTAATATTAACTACTTAAATCAATTAACTACTTCAATTAACTACTTAATATCAAATCATACTTTACTGTTAGTTATTTTAACAGAACTGTTAGTAGGCAAATGAAATTCTTAATAACTAAGTATTTCATGGGCTTTTTGACCTATCTTTGAAGCTATCTGCAAGGGCACAATTATGTACCTTATCTGGGAATAATACAAGACTTAAAACATACAAAAATATTTATAGTTATAAATGTGTTTTGACAAATATCTAGAAATATGTAGGAGTTAAATAACGTTTATAAAGTGACTTAAAACTGATGTTTTCAATAGGACGTTAGTCTGCATAGGTACGCCTACATTTATTTTATGAGCAAATAATACACACGGCAAATTTGATGTACTAAAATGAACAAGCGCTCAATTTTTTTTAATAAAATTAACGAAAATTGTTTCTTTAGAACATACAAATACATACATACATAAGTAACTAATTACAAAAATAAAGAAATAATGTTCCAAAATGGATATCTTTTTCTCGGTAAAAAGTCACTTACAAGGTCTAAACTGCACCATACCTACATAAAGTATAGCCATCTTAGAGCATTAAACCATTAAACCAACCTAGCCATAGATATTGTTACAAGGAAAAGTTTTTTTTTCTACTGCATAAAACATTTATTACTGTAGTGTGCGTATAAATATAATACCATAAAAAAATATGAAGTTCATTCAAAATTATCTCCATTGGCCTTAATGTAATCCTTTTTAAACGATGTGATGCGTAGCGGCAACATTAAAAATTCGCAGCGCGGCTAGATTTGCGGATACGAACTGTGGACCCCATGGATGTGATCGTGACTGTTCCTGTGGCTCGGATCCAAACGAGCCAGCACTGCCTAGAAGCTGTGGACTGGCAGGGTCGCCATGTGAAGTGTGAGGTCGGGAGTCGAAAAAATACGACGAACGTTGATTCTTAACTGATCTTTATTTAGGGAAAAACAGCGCTTTTATACTATTTCAGAACAAAGGAAAGTATTAACTGTTGGTTCTGAGTAATCGATCATACGTTATTTTGTTAACATATTTAGCACGTATTACGTATTTAATTGACGTAACGTATTTAATTACATGATGACGTGGCGTGCTCCACTACACTGGATAAACGAGTGATTTAGCGGAATTAACACTAAATATTATTTCAATTACACTTTTTTGTACCACGGATTTCCGCAAGATAGCGCCTGATTCCATTTATTAATATGAAATGAGTTTCGATTAGTCCTCTTCCTCTTGCTATTTGACTGGGTACAGTTCGTCCCACACGTGGAACCGGTCCTCGAACATGTTCTCCCTGAGCTCGAGCGGGTCCCCGACGCGCAGGTACTGACGGCGCGCGGGGGCCATGGGCCGCCAGGCGGGGCCGGCGCTGAGTGGGTTGGGGTCCCTGAGGATAAACACACCGATAACTTAAAGGCGTCCACTAAATAAAGAAGCTGCCGCATAATTTATGCGGCACTTTGTCAAATGTCAATATTAAAAATAAACTTCAAGAGCTGTAGCCTACTTTCTAAGAATTTTGTTACCCATTTCCTCAATAGTAACTTTAAGTTATTATTAAATGGTTTAAGTTTTGTGAATGTAGTCGCATTATGATAAACCTTAGTGGTTTTACAATGCGATTAAAAACATAATTGTTATTATGCATGTTATTACAAGGTAATAAAAATAAAAAAAAAATTAAAAAAAGTATATTGTTTTCTAAAGTTTACGCGAACACTACACATTGAAATGAAACAACTTTTACGGATCTACTCGCGTTTATTTTACACATTAGTTTTAATTAATGTTTATCCTGACGTTTCGAACCCTTTGCAGGGTCCGTGGTCACAGGGAGACACATTAATTAAAACTAATGTGTAAAATAAACGCGAGTAGATCCGTAAAAGTTGTTTCATTTCAAAAAGTATGTTGATAAAACTCGAGCGGGCGCACGGAGCGGAGACAAAAAAGTGTCAAAATTCTAAAGGCTTATAAAGCCGACTCACCCAGTTTTAGCGAAGTTGTACATTAAGCGGGTCATAAGGTCCACGGTGCGGGAATCCTCGGAGTCCGACGGGGGGATGAGGGAGAAGCGCACTGTCAGCCCGAACAGGTAGATCAGGTCATCATGGTGAGCCGCGCCTTGGAACAAAACATTTTTATCGTGCAAAGACGGCATATGAGCTAGCGTTTCATCTCATAGAAAGTAAAACCTTTTATACACTTAGTTAGAAACAAAGATTTGATTTGATTTGGTGTTGACGCCCATGGACATCTGCAGCATCCGGGGAGCTGTCTATGCGTTACTTGACCTTGAGAGCCCTATTTATACGCTTCTTAAAGAACATGTTACAGTGCACGGGAAACACCTCTGAAGGGGTCCCTTCAGAGGTGTTTCCCGTGCCATATCCTACAGGTCCGCGGAAGGAACGACATTTTATGATGTTGTTGATCGATGGCGCAGGGGTTTGAGCCTACAGGTAACGATCTGACTTATCAGGATAGTTCAGTAAATTTCGCAATGCAAGGTAACCGGAGAAGTGTCCAAAATTATTAATAACTTCAGCTCCCTCAGAGGACACGTTGAACCAATGGTCCGGTTTTCGTAGTATGAAGGGTAAGTCGTAAATCCTACAAACCCTAATAAAACCAGCGTGGTACCTTCTTAACTTCTGGCTATCTCCTTGTGTTGCTATTGACCATCTGGGAAGAGATGAGATCCTGTGACTCAGTGTGTCCTTTATGATTTTCCAATATTTTGTTGCTGTAAGGGAGAAACGAAATGCCCTTGCTGAGTTTCTTGCCGGTTCTTCTCAGTACAAGGTCTCCTGCCCAAAGTAGACTTACGAACCGATGTCATAATCACGTTCAAAAGAGCTATTTGTAGCCTAAACTGAATAATAAACGATTTTAAATTTTGAATTTTTTAATTTTGAATTTTTGAATTTTGTGCTGACAACTCCGCTATGGGGTAAATATTGTTGGTTCCTTACCCACTGGTTTCTTGGTGATGGGGTCCTCATAGTGGCTGTGGTTGCCAACGTGGGCGAATTCGTAGTAGTACACATTCTTTGGAGAGTGGTGCGTCATCAGATTCGCAAGCCTGCAAGAAAAAGAAACGTCAACAAAGTTTGAGTATAACGATTTCAGGAGTGGCATGATATATTATAACGATTACTGACTCGATAGTTTTTTATACAATATAAATTCACTTGCAATTCTAATCCATAACACAGCAAGGCAAAGGCAGAAATAGGTAAATTTAAGTCAATACAAATATTTATTCAATAATAAGTAAGTCTATACGGGCATCACTTCAAATTCAAAAACTATAAGATTTTAATAATAAACTACTACCAGGGTTTTTATAGAGCAAACGAGCTGTGCAAGAATTCAGGAGGGTTTTCTAATATCTTTTAGGGTAGTTGCCATCCTAATCCAGTTGGATTCTAAACAGAACCGTACCACAACAACAATGGGCATTATCCCTACCTGTGCACACCGAAGCCTATAAGCGAGTCGCCATACAGCTTGCCCAGTCCATCTGCGGAGGCAGAGTCGTTCTGCAGAGCCCTCCCGCCCAGATAGGCCTGCTTCAACCGGTCGGCGGCTTCCGTGGAGCCTTCGGGGGGCAGCAGGAACGAGACGGGCGCCATGCTTTCCCACCGCGCGTTCATTGTGTCGATGTTGGTCTGGTTTTCTAACAAGTCTGTATCAGAAACCAAGCATAGGTCAAGTTTTATATAAAGCATGAAAAGTAGAAAAAGATTTTACAGTTTTGAATTGAGGGTTGAAATAGTCTACATATAAAAATAAATGTATACTCTTTGTTTTCTTTGTAGATTGTTGTTTTGTTGGTGGTAGGGTTTTGCATAATTCCGCCAGGCTATCTACTTTCTTATCTTAGTATATAAATCTGTAGGTCTGTACATGCAATTTTTCGTTTTTTTCGTTTTATGACCCGCTGACAACAATTCTACGATTTTTGAATTTTTTGTCTGTCTGTATGTCCTCTTATAGCTCAAGAACGGCTTGACCGATCTTGATGAAAAATTGTATGTAGTAAGAACATGAGATTGTGCAAATGATAGGCTATATAAGATGTTGGTAAATCTAATAATTAATTTATTTAGCATTAATTGATCCATTATGAAGCGGGCGGGTGACGGCTAGCTAGCTAAATTTACAATCAGATGAGATGAAGATTCAACTAAGCTCAACTCAAGGTTAGGTTCGTACATAGAAAATACTTGTGCCTCACTTTCAAATAATTTCAGAGTCAGTTTTGTATTCAAGAATGAAATATAATATTTTTAGCAAGCAAACAGAATTTTAAGCTTTAATTTTACAGATCAAACGAAAACCAACAGTTTTGTAAAAAGTGTTTTAAAGTGTTTTATTTTCTGGTAAATGAATGAAATGAAATATATTTAATTTGCGCCTCTTTCTCAGCTGCATTGCCAGCTGAGAAAGAGGCGGAGGCATTGCAGAGCATGCAAATAACTTTTACCTTTTTATTTTATAAATAACAATGCCTATTCTAATTACTTACATATAAAAATACAAAATTAATACTCCAAATTGTCAAAAATCAATTAGACTACATTACAATAAAAATACAAAATGAATATACTAGAAATTGTCTATAATCAATAATATGTCAAAAATATATCAAATCAATATTATGACCTGAGCATCCTAACTTATAATCTGTGGAGCTTATAAACTTCACTTCTCTATTGCAGTCCATGGAGGAAAAAGAAGGTACTCACAGAACGCCTTCCAGAAGAACTCCCTGGTGGTCTGTCCTAGGATATAGGGCACGGCGTGCATCCTGCCGCCGAGCAGCGCCGCCAGCGGTTGCTCCACGAGGAACCGCTCCTGGCCCAGATCCGGCTCCACGATGGGCGCCCACAGCAGCACCGGGTCGTAGTTCAACGACTGTGGGTAAAACAACAGCATCATCAATCTGGTCTGGTCTCTGATTTTTCACATTTGCATAGCACGTGGAAATACCTACTAGTCCTTTTTTTAAAAGATAACATTTCATAGTAGCACGCTCGGTCTAAGATTGCTGAAGTTAATCAACTTTCGAAAAAACCTGTCATCGGATGGGTGACTTAACATTTATCATCTCGAGCTCCTCCATGCTTCGGAAGGCACGTTAAGCCGTTGGTCCCGGCTGCATTATTGTATTATTAGCAGTCGTTAACGACCACCGCCCGCACCAGTCGCACCACACAAGGCCCGCGTTGAGATTCATCTTATAGTCCGTTCTCTCTTGCAGTGGAACTGCAAGTTGTGCTTTTGGTGCAACGAGAAGTGAGCAAGCTTACAGGTCCGGTAACCTATCTGGATATTAGGTGTGGACTATACGTGTCCACGGAGCAACTCGCTCGAGACACTTGTCTTAAAAGTACCGGATGAAGAATGCGCTTCGGCGCGTCCTGATCCGGCGTTATGACCTGACGTAGATGGTCCCATGTACTTGCGTATGGATGTCTGACACCTAACTTTAAGGTGTAACTTTAACCGTAAGGTTGGTGGGGGGTGTCAGTATAAAGTTTAAAGTCGAAAGTCACTTTAAAGTCGTGTGTAGCGGGGAGTCCGTTCTCTCTGCGGTATTTCCATCCATAACAATAATTGTAAATATGTTTTTATATAAAATATTGTAAAAAAAAATCTTAAGATATATATTTAATAACAATAATAATAATAATTTTTATAAAACCTAAAACTAAGATTTGAAATAAATAAATATAGAGTGAATAATAATAATAATAATCTTGACACGGCACGTATTGTCAGGAGGTTCCTCACTCTGCAGCCCTGACCACCGGTACGGCGGTACTCTAGAATTAGGTTTTATAATGTTTTTATATTAAAATATTGTAAAAATCTAGTTTTAAGAAAGAAAATAAATAAAGAGTATAATAATCAATATAATATAATAAATAATAATAATTATTATTATTTGCTTTTATGTTTCTTGATTAGTGTAATTGGTGTATGTAACCGTGCTAATCAAGTAAATAAATAAATAAACAAATAAGGAAGGGTCGCGCCTTCGTAGTAGACATAAATTGAGTTGGTAATGATGAACCCAACTACCCTGGCTCATTGAAAAAGATTAACACAATAACGGCGACTTAACAAAAGTGACCTACGAAAAACTTATCAAGGGAATTGCCAATGTCCCTCCAAGGCTTAGTCCGCAGACAGCTGACGATGGCCTCCGAGCTGGTGGTGGGGCAGCCCAGGAGCTCGGCCTGCTTCACCGCCAGTTCCTTCTGGTGGGAGCGCACCGGCACGTGCGAGATTGGGGACCCGCTGATGGACACCGCCCGGTGGAACAGACCTGGGGGTGGGATCACCATTTTTAAGTTAAACCTTCAATGCACTGTAACAATAGCATTTCGAGCATCGCATAGCACGAATGTACCCTCTCTTATCATTTTTACAGAAAGCCTGTACGTAGGTATTGAGGTTTTCTAAATTGAAATATTATCATGGGTCATGGAAAAAAAGGAAAGTCATGAACATGAACTCTGTTCTGCCCTTGAAATCAGCGCTAAACTGAAGACATCATCATCATTATCATCAATCTATATCTATGATTATGGTTCCTTGTATAATTTTACGCAAATTTTGTTGCTAACAAATTACAATTTCAAAAAAGACAAAGTGTTGAAAAAATTCCACGAGCTCAGGTGCACTACCAACTATGCTATCGTGGCTCCCGCTCGTGGATTTTTTTCATCAACACTTTATCCTTTTTTCAATCTATATTTGTCCACTGCTGAAAGTAGGTCTGTCCAAGTGCACGCTACTGAGAACGATCGGCGGCGACTCTCATCCAGCTCTTTCCAGCCACCTTGCGAAGATCGTCGCTCCACCTGGTCTAAAGAAGTCCTACACTGCGTTTGCCGATACACGGTCTCCACTCAAGAACTCGTTTACCTTTAGACATAGGCGAGAGCATATGCAGCATGACGCTGAAGCTGCCGGCGCTGCAGCCACTGATGGTGACGAGGTTCGGGTCCCCGCCGAAGGCCGCAATGTTGCGCTGCACCCATTTCAACGCAACCACTTGGTCCTTGAAGCCGTTATTGCCGGGAGCATGCTTGTCACCCGTGCTGAGGAAGCCTTTGGATAAGAAGACGTTTATGCAAAAAAGTGTTTCTTAACAATATTAAATTTTAGTATTAATCGAGGTCACAGATGCGCTGAGGACTTGGAAGAAGACAGATTCTGTTCTAATTACGACGGCAATAGATGGACACATACCATCGATGACAAAATCAGCGTTTGTGAACAAGTTCAACACTTGTCCTGTAAGTTCCTATGTAGTATTTATTTCTCGGTACAAGGCCACTTTACCCGACAGCTTTAGACATTTTCTGGTTTAGCTAACTCCATCGTCAAGAGCAATTACTTATTAAAATAATCAATTGCATTTCAGTGTCACCAACGTGTTATAATTGGATTTTTATATTATGCCAAAGAAGTAGTTTGTAGTTACCAAGTGAACCCAGCCGGTAGTTGATGGTGACCAGCACGAGGTCCTGGTCGAGCAGGTACTCCGGCCCGGCGACGTCGCTGCGCCCCGACAGGGAGTAGAAGCCCCCGGAGTGGATGTACACCAGCACGGGTAGCGGCTTGGAACTGCACCGGATTATATGGATTATTACGCAAATGTCTTCAACACCGAGGAGTTCTCAGGAGAGAACAGCATGGAGTTCTGTAAAAAGGATGAGAAAATGATTTTATGGAGCCAATAACAAGTGAGTTATGGCTTTCGTATGGCAAACGGCCATAGGCTAAGGTTACCGCTTAGATTATCAGGTGGGTCGCCTAAAATTGCCTCTGTGGTCGAGTACTAACTTATTGCACTACACTTGGCCCGATAAAAGGAATTCCTGGGCCGAGTATCGAGTCGAGCCATGTATGTTTAAATTTTTTCGATACCTACCCCAGGTTTGTGATCGATTACCGACCCGTATTTGGCAAGCGTGGTGATTAAGCCAATACCCATCAATTGTAGCGATGGCTGGTTTTCAATAAGAGGAGACCTTTCCCCAGCAGTGGGGAAGTAAACACCAGGTCATTTTATGTCACCACTGCTGGAGAACGAGCCTTCCTTAAAGATGGATAGGGAGAACGGGTTATTAACCACCACACAGGCCTAGTGCGGATTGGTGGTTATTAACGATTGCTAAAGCAACAGTGGGACAGTATATACGATAACTACTACTACTACCTACTTGCCACGTCTTATTTAGACGCGAGTTTTAGCAGATGCCCTTAATCAAAAGATCGAGTTAGCTTACTGTTTAATATCAGGAGTGTATACGTTGAGCCGCAGACAGTCCTCGTGCACATAGTAGTCCGGGTTTATGACCGGCTGCGGGCACGCGGGGCCTTCCTTGCTTGCGTCCACGTCTGAGGAGTACTGGAGAATCGGTTCGGGTGGCTGGAAATGTCCAATTAGATATAAGATAGAGATTAGATAGCTTGGGCCTCAGTAGTTGAGGGTTCCTGGTGAGAAGCACTTTCGTCTTCGGCCTTATCATCACTTAACATCAGGTGAGATCAGCCAAGTGTTTACTCAATGAAATGAAAAGGGGGCGCAGGAACGTGAAATGGTGCTGGTAGAAGGGAGAATATAATTAAAGCTTCAACATCCTCGAAAGTCCTTACCTGCAGAAATAGGATCAAGAAGAAGCCTATATTATTAGTTAATTGTTTATGGTAAATAAAATGCGTTGGAACGACAATACCCATTAAATGAGCAATATTCCCTACTACTTCCTGTATTATTATTATTAGCCTGTTTTCCTGAGTAATTCTACTGGATCTAGTATCCTTCAGAGAGAACAGAGCAATGCAATACCATGTTGTTTGGCGGCAGAAAAAGGTGGTGGACATTAAAGTCTACGTAAAATCTTACCGCAAGGCGTAAATAAAAGTAATTAGGTACTGTACCTTGAACCTCAGCTCCCCTACTGGCGGGCTCGCGTACCTGATGCCACGGTACCCCTGCACTCGTCTGCCGCGCCGCGTCTCCATCCAAGATCCTCGGATGCAGCCCGATGGCGTCACCACCTCTGGGTTGCGGGGTTGTGCAGCTTCTGTCAGTGCAATCGTCTTCAGTCAACCTTTTACCATCGAGATTGTTTTATTGTCTTATAGCCTCACTACATCGGGACTAAGAATTCCACTTTATAGGTGGAGCTCTACCGAGACGTGCTTCTCATTCGTGAAGCAGTGAAAGGAAGTAAAGCAACTGTTTCAAATGCTGGTCATCAAACGTTGACTAAAATGTATCATCACGATCTGCTTCTCCGTGCTGCATTAGCCGTCGTTAACAACCTAAATCAGCCAAGGTGGATTATATTCTGTTACCCGTGGTGTTTCCATCCATAACTTTCCTATAGATTTCCTCGTACCCCAGCAGTGGCGACATAAAATGAGCTGATGATGAATCTTCTACTAACTTCTACTACATAACCCAACAGGAGAATAGTAGGACTTGAGAGAATCAGGTGTTAGTCTGTTTAAACGGCTTTACTGTAGTACCATTTGTATTTGAGGAAAAAACTAATAATCAAAGTTTTGAGTCTATTATAGGACGTCGGTATTATCGGGATATTAACAAGCCACCGACACGACACTATTGTGAACGTTTAAAAAGGAGAATGGAAGACGAGTTTGTTAGCAAACCATTAAAAGGATATTGTGATGGCGTCCGTAGTCGCTCGTAGCGGCTCGCACGCCGGTTTCTGGTGTTGCGTGGTTCCGGGTTCGATTCCCGGTCAGGTCAATGTTGAAAAAGTAACATTTTCTATATTTCCTTGGGTCTAACGCGGGTGGTGGTACCATCGTTGTTCCTGTTTTCCATAACTCAAGTGCTTAAGCTACTGTCTTGGAGTCAAAGCAATGTCACGCCTGCACATCAGACTACCAGAAACTGTCAAATTTCCCTAATCTACCAGAAACTGTCAAACTTGCCTAATCTACCAGAAACTGTTAAATTTCCCTAATAGACTTTGAACTTTATGTGTAAGGAAATTGCTTGGAAATTTATTGGAGAAATTTGACAGTTTTGGATAGGTTGGTGTGCAGGCGTCTGTACGTTATGTTGTCTAATATTTGTCAGAAGGGTGCAGGTTCAAATCCTGCTCGTGGAATTTTTTTTAACATTGTGTTTTTGTAATTTGTCTAATATTTATTTATTATTTATTGTATTGGCTACTAGCGGTCCGTCCCGGCTTCGCACGGGTGGACATTTTTTATTATTTTTTAATATAGCCAATGTTACTCAGCGCTAATGTAGCATTTTAATGGTGAAAGAATTTTTTAAATCGGTCCAGTAGCTTTTGTGTTTATTCGTTACAAACATACAAAATACAAATATACAAAGCTTTCCTCTTTATAATATTAGTATGATAATTTCGTTTTTAACTGTCAATAAATAATAAAAGATTAACAGCTCTAGGTAACAACAATAAACGGATTGTTATTCTAATATCTGTTATTCAGTTATCAGAATATAAACAAATAATTAATATCAAACACTGACCAGTGCTGGATTGTAGTTTGTGGTGGTTTCCGTGGTTGTGGTGCCGATGTGCGCCGGCGCACACTACCGCTACCACCAGACAGATCACCTTGGCACACCACATTACTGGACCTCACAGTACAGACCAAAGGCACAGACTGGCCGCCCGGGCTCATTACACCGCTTTATATATATATATATATTACCTATTACATAAAGCACAAAATAAGGAGAAGGTAAGCTTAAGAGCCCTATTACAAATCTCCACTCTGCGAGAATAGGTAGGTATCGTTCGGAAACCCCCGGTCGAGACGCGCGGGCGCATCGCATATTGTAGTAATTTTGCAGTTGTATTTATCGTTTTTATCGAAAAAGGATAATAAATTCATGATTAAAAACTATAAAATCTTTATTCCTCATAACAATTATTCGAGTATAAATTTTGCTCAATAATATTATCGTAGATAGGAGAAATTCACAGTTACCACAAAGCGATTTTCGAAGTTTTTTGGTTTAGATTTTTTTGTTTCTATATAAAATCAATGATAGGTAAAAATTCCGAGGCCGCTACGAGCTATACGACTATATAAGTATATACGACATTTTTTTTTATTTTTTTTGTTTAGTTAGAACATTAGTTGAATCTAGGAGCTCAAAAAAGTGTTTTCGCGCAATTTAATGAAAATCTTTCTCTGCAATTTTGGGTTTAATTAAAAAGTTAAGCAAAATTTACAAAAAGCGAGGCCGCTACGAACTATGCCAATAGCTATTCTACACTATTCAATAAGTCAAAATTGTTAATTTATTTTTGTTTCTGAGATCAAGAACGCCAAAATTGGCCATTTTACGCAAAAACCACAGTCGAGATGTAATAGGGCTACACCGCGCTCGAACAACGCACACGTAGACCCTCTCACGGACATGGAATCTCGGAACAGCTCGGAACAGCCCGAACGCGGCTGTCGCGAGATCCCGTGTCCGTGAGAGGTTGTCTATGTGTGCGTTGCTCGAGCGCGTTTGTATGAAGCTAACCTTCTGCTGTCTCCTTATTTCGTGCTAAAGATGTGATGACATCAAATTATTCTCGATTTAACTCGATTTATTTCGCGACTTTGTTTAGGTTTATTTTTTTTATGAAACTACATAGGCGCGCCCGGTTTTTATCGCACCTGATAGGAAGTGACGAGAAGGCTGAGGTACCTACTGTAATTAATGAGGTTACTTGAGGTTGTTTTTAATTTTTATTATATTTTTTTATTTATTGTTCAATTCATTTTACAAAACACAACTTAGTACCTATTTTAACTGGTATGGATATTAGACTGAATATCTCGCGTACTGTAGTTGAGGATTCAACCTTTGGCCTTTGTCATTTACCATCAAGTCAGACGAAGGGCAAGTGCTTCCCCGTAGAAGAATCATCACCAGCTCATTCTTATGTCCCCACTGCTGGGACACGAGCCTTCATAAGGATCGATAGAGAGACCGGACCATAAACCACCATGCGGGCCCAACCACCGCACCGCACGGTGCGGTGGTTGCTATTAACGACTGCTAACCAACGACCAACGGCTTTACGTGCCTTCCGAAGCACGGAGGAGCTCGAGATGATAGACTTTTGGTCACCCATCCGATGACTGGCCTTTGCGAAAGTTGCTTAACCTCAGCACTCGCAGACCGTGTAGACATCGTATTATTTAAATGTAGATCTTACCTACCTCTACACCAGGTATGTACTTAAAGTTATAAACGTTATAATTTTAAGACAAACTTTAAGACATAAGGAAAAAACTGACGTACACAACGCTGGGGGAAGTCCAAACCGGTAAACTTGAGGCGATGCGCTCCTCCAATAACAAGCTAGTGGAAGGAACTGCGTAATTGTGGTTGCAATGGGTTTAGTAATAGTATACCTACTACCCTCAGTCACTATCATAGAGAACTTTATTATTACATACCTAGACATATTTTATTTTTATATCTTACGGGTCAGCACTTGGCCTTCATCTTACCTGATGTTAAGTGAAGATAAGGCACACAAGATAAGGAACACAACAATGCTACAAATATTGACGTTATGGTGACATATAATATAATAATGATTCTAAGTATCCCCAGTCAACTTTTTTCGAATATCTTCCATGTTACAGACTTTCAACCCTCTTTACCTTAAATAAGTATAGATATAATAAAACTAAGACAGGACAACGTCTATTGGGTCAGCTAGTATTATCTATACATATAATAATTAATATTCAAGCTAAAGAGGGTCAAAAGTCTGTACATGGAAGATTTTCAAAAAAAGTTGGCTGGGGATCACGTTCCAACAGTTTTAGATTTTTTGTCTGTTTGTCTGTTTATTTGACCGCGTATCACGTGAAAATGGCTGAACGGATGTTTATGCAAGCTTTGCACATAGACAGACCATGACCCGGACTAGGACATAGGATACTTTTTATCCCGGTAACAGGTTAATGTGGGATAGTGTAGTTTTCGCGAACGAAGTCGCGAGCGACAACTAGTAAATAAATAAATCTCTAACTAGCGAAATGACATACGGACAAGATAGATAGTCAGTCAACTTCTATTAACGTTCTGTTATACCTATATAGGTTCGGACTGATTTGACTGACAAATGACTGAACTGAATTACTACTGAATTACTACTGAATTACTATTCTCTGTTAGAGATAATATAAGGAAAAACATGTTCATGAATAAGTGGGGTCTCAGATTACGCGTGGTGCTTAGAGCATTAAACACCTAGCAATGATACATGCTGAATGATAATACAATATTATTTATTTTTGCTAAATAAATCTGAGAACGGTTAGTGAGTTGGGTTGGGGAACTCTCGACCTTTTTAAAGTACCGGTACACAAGCGAGACCACCAAGGATCAAAGTCCCGGGACTTTAAGACTTTTCAATAAGTATTAAAATTTAAATCGAATTTAATGAAACGAAACATTTTACCGTTTAATTCGTATGTTTATTTAAATAACAGACACATACCTTAGAATTATTGAAGTCATAGCAAAATAAATAACCAAATAGGGCCTTTTTTTCTTTAAAAATGGGGTTCAGCATCTTTTTTTTTTAAGGTTTTAGTCTGTAGCAACAATTGAATACAGACCACCAGACCTGACCGTCAAATTTCAACAAAAATCTATGTTATTTTTTAGCGTTGAAAATTGTGTCGAAAACTCACATAAAGTGTCGGACACTGGTGCCTACTAGTACTAGGTAGGGTTGCCAACTGTACTGTTAAAATCAGTATTAAACTGTTTTTCACAACATTATACTTTTAACTGATGGACAAAAAAAATACTGTTTTCAACGTATGCATGAATTAAAATGACACCAAATTAATAATTTGTTCGAAAAGAAGTAATAAATATGTACCTATTTAAAACATAAAATAAATAAGGTACTGTAAATTTTTCTACAATACTTGTTTATTTTCCTTATGCGACCCTAATATGCCTACTTTATTTTTCCAAAAAAAGTTGGCAACACTACTACTAGGGTACCTAGTATATTAAAGCTCCCTAGGAAGTTCACTAGATTCTTTTTCTCGTAAAAGTTTTATAATGGAAAATTTGTGAGATCAATCAATGTAATATTCGTACTACTAAATCATAATTATTTGATCGTCTTATGTCTTATTAGTTAATATAATAGGCTTTTGAAAATTCAATGCATTGACATGTTTGAATCTATTTCTTATTTTATAAATTTGGCTCCGGGCAAGGGGAACACACTCACTCGTTTTCTATTGTCGATGTCGCTGTCTCAATTTCGTTGTCTCAAGTCTTGATCTGAAAGTATCGGGACTCGACACTAAAGTTGGGAAAAAGTCCCGGCATTTTACCCAAACCCTATACCAGTGAGGCGCAAACCTATTCCACTAACTGTCCTCGCCTCTGGACCCTGCTTCTGTTTAACATCAAGTAGATAGTAGTCATTTGTCAACCTATACGGTATGAGTATAGATAGGTTGGCAAATTACTCCTTTCTAGCCATTTCACTTTTATGCGGTATGGGCCATACCCCATAAAAGTGAAATGGCTCTGAACGACGAGTGTAAAATAACTAACACAGGTAATAATGGTTACGTCATCATCATCATCATCATCAGCCCCTCTCGACCCACCGCTGGGTTAATTAATATAAAAACATGTTTTATATTCGTATATCTGTTAGTACGAGTATGTAAGGTATGTATCTATGGAGCTGCGTTGCCTGATTACAAATTAATAAATAAAAAAATAAAAAAAGCAGCCCTTTGTACGTACAGCAAGGAGGCGCTACACGAACAGGTGACGAATGAGGTTGGCCGTCTCAGTGGTGACGCGCCAGTTCCGCCTGCAGCCGCAAGTGTGTCGGCGCCCGGGCCCGCTGCGACCGCAGCTCTACATAGAGCAGGAGTCCACAGCAGCGCTAGAGGAAACCAAGTGATAGTCTTTTCATATCACATCACCACGTAGTTGTTAACGAGTTTACGTGCCTACTAAAGCACGGAGGTAGCATCTTTGCCCCTGCTTGTTGGGGCACGAGATACTCAATCTCAATATTTTTATTGCACACCATAGTGTTACAAACTTTTTTATTGTTCTGTGGTTACAAAGTTGTTATAATGTACAGGTTAATTATGAGCCCTGTCGGGCACAGCCATTTAAAGAGGCAGGCCTTTTCTAATTAATTTTAAAGTAAATTCGCTTATATTCTTATATTTTTATTTATTATATTACATTTTTTAAGTTGTATAACTAATATTATTTGATATTTGAGTTTTATATTTTTTATTATTATAAATGTTTGTCTTCTAAATGTTCTGATATATTATAATTTTAATAATTTTTTTTTTCTTTTTTTTTTTGCAATTGTTATTAAAATTTTTCATATTTAATATTTACTTCAATTCCCTTTTTATCATAATTATGGAGGTACTGTTTTTTTTTTTTTGTAATTCCTATTCACGTAATTGCATGCAGTCTTCACCTATAATTGTGTTGACGTTAAGCTAAAATCTATTTATGAAATGTTTTGTTTACGATATCAATGATGTTAAATATGTTGGTGATCATTTAAATAAAGAAATAAATAAATAAATAATAGCACCTTCTTATAAGTAAGTATTTTAACTAGTTTGTAAAAGGTTTATCATTGGTAATGTTTTTTATTGAATCGGGTAATTTATTGAAATTTTTTATGGACATGACTGGCGGGCTGGAAGAATGGTATGTCATTTTAAAAGCTGGTACCATTAGTTTGTTTCTATTTCCCTATACATAGATAAAGAGAACGGGTTATAAACAACCACGCTGGCTCAATGCGGATTGGTGGTTGTTAACGATTGCTAATATCATAATCCGCCGGGATAAGCCGGGACCAACGGTTTTACGTGCCTCACGAAGCACGGAGAAGCTAGAGGTCCGTGGAGATACATTTTTGGTCAGCCAACCGGGATGACCGGCCTTTGCGAATTGCCGACCGGAAACTTTAACTGTCGATCGCTTTTCATATGCCTTATGAATAAGTTGTTGTTATTACAAATTAAAAAGTTATTGCCATGCCAAATAAGCAAGGATGAACAGATAAAGTTATATAGGGTATATATCTTCCTAGGATCAGGGTATATTCTAAGCATTTTGCGTAATAGTTATTCTGTGGTAAAACCCTGTTTAAACATTTTTATAGGACGCGATGGAGTTTAAAATTGTATACTTAACTCAAAATGATTGTTATGGAGGAAAAAGTTTTTGATGACAATAAAATAATTACCTAAATCTTGAGAAGCACTCGAATGCATAGTGTGAGTTTCGTTAACTATCCGTTTGCATTCGATTACGTTTACGAAAACGAATATTAGTATATGGCATTGAAGCAGCGCCTCCTGGCGGCATACGCGAAGAGTAAAAATTTTGCCATACAAACTCTCGTTTTCGTAAACGTAATCGAATGTCAAAAATAACTCACACGAGGCCCTGTTTCTTCGTATCTATATTCCTATCATCGAGCCACCATCTTGGAACCCTTGTCCCTTAGTCGGCTCATTACGACATGCTCGGGAAGTCAGGCAGCTGATACATTATTAACAGTATGGGAAATACGGAATTGCTGCTAAAATAACTGGACATAATAACATATTTAAATAATAAAGTAATATAAATAAATAAATATGAGACAACATCACTCACATTGTTCTGATCCCAAGGTAAGTAACTAAAGCACTCGTTTCATGGAAATGATATGCTATGCCGTTCCCTCTAGATAACCTCTGAAGGTGATTCGTTTCACACGGCTTGAGGGACCCTTTACGTTCCTCGCCGCCCCCAAAAAAGCCCGGTGAAGCTAAAAATGCCGCAGCGGCAATCAGCAATCTCTCTCTCAAAAAAAAAAAAAGTTTCATGGAAATCAGACACAACCACGGTACCAGTATAATGCGCTATATATAATGTCCCACTGCTAGGCGAAGGCATAAAATAGTTATTATCCTTATTTTGTCGCAAAGGCCACCATAAATGATGGGGATTGGCTCTAGCATCTTATGCGATCGATCACAAACACGCGCATCGAAAAAATTTAAACGCACTTTACTCGACCTGGGATTTAAACCTAGTGACTAGTTTCTTTGTCGCACCTCCAAAAGATGGAATAGTCTACCAGAACACGTTTTCCCTCCTTCTTGTAGTATGGGGTCCTTCAAAAGAGGCGTGAAGAAGCACCTTGTGGGCCGGCAGGGTGAGGTTAACTGATGCTACGTTTGTTTTTACGCTGCACCAGTTATCTTCGCGTCTGGACTCCATTTCCACTTAACATCAGGTGGGATGGAGTCATTCTTTTCTATTCTATCTAATAGAAAAACCCCAAGACCTCCGGATATTGGGCTTAGTCACTCGACCACCGAAACGTATTCAAAGACCATGTTTACGTTTTTAGCTAATTTTGGTTCATTACAATTTAAGGATCACGAACCTGAATTATGTGTTTTGTCCAATATTTTAATAGCAAATGATTATTATGTGTCACTTTTATAAAGGCATAAAGGCCGTCTAAAAAATATGTTTTACAGTTCAACGTCAGGTTGTTTTTAAAATCCAAGAATTCCAATGCAAATTTTGAATTAACAGTACACCGGTCTACCATATTTCACATAATGACATCTGACAAACGCGTGCCCAAAACAAACTTTCCAGTTCCGCAACTTGTGGTGATGTCCCACCCGCCGCCGAATCGACGCAAACTCCCGTTCTTTCACTGGTAGACCGCCAACAGTCGAGTGCGACGCGTTGGCTCCGCGCAACGTGTACCTTTGCCTAAAATATATAAATAAAAAAGCGAGTTTACGCGCCATTGGAAAGTTGAAACTTGGGGCTCAAGTTAAAATTACGAATTATGAGCAATAAGAAATAATTGTTTATTAACGGTCAGGTGAAAAGTGACTTTCTTTTAGTTTGTGTGTGTGTTATTATTATTGCCGGGACGCCCGGCAAAATGGTACGGCACGCGTTCATTTATTTGGTAAGTAATTTAATTGTTTGTTACCTCTAAACACGGATGAAAGTGACTTCTTTGCTGCTCTGCACCTTACTCATTGAAATGAAACAACTTTCACGGATCTACTCGCGTTTATTTTACACATTAGCTTTAATTAATGTTTATCCTGACGTTTCGAACCCTTTGCAGGGTCCGTGATCACAGGGAGACTGAGGTGTTGGTCGTCTCATAATTAGTTAGTAGCTTGTATACCCTCATTTAAATTAATCAGGTGCATTCCGTTTTACGCAGAAAGAGCTTACAGTATCTTTTGGTCTGGCAGTATGGTGTTGGGGCTGGGATTTAATATTCTGTATGATGGGATCCCAGGCTGGTGGTAGATTCCAACCATCTTCTCTATTAAAATTAGGATGTTTTTTTATTTCAATAGCCTCGCGTATACCTTACCCATGTTAACTATTTCTAAAATACCTACGTAGGGATTTCCAGATGATTAAATGATGTTTATAAAATAAGTTTAAACAAACGTAAGTATATATTATATATTGTATCTTTAATTAATTTATCAAAAGTAAGAAACTAAAATACATTTACCGTATTGTGTAAGTAGGTAACCTACATTATAAAGAAACCCAACGCAACGACTACTTTTACATAAGCTTTGTTTGTAAGTTCACAGCCTATAACCGTCCCACTGCTGGGCAAAGGTCACCATATTTGAAATCAAGTCATCGCTACAATTGACGGGTAAGGGCTTAAACACCACGATTGCCAAATGCGGATTGGTGATCACAAACCCGGGCTATTCATCGAAAAATCCGAAATACATTTTGCCCGACCTGGGAATTGAACCCGGGACCTTCGGGTATCGGCCTCGGGTAGCGCTCTGCCACTCGGCCACAAGGAGTTAAGGCGCGAGGCGAGCGTAGGCTATGTTAACTTATAATTATAACATAACTTAACCTAGGTACTTCACTTAGCTTTAATTTGGTGATAAACCGATTTTTGCAAGAAAACACAATATATTCATGACAATCAACCAAAGTTAACATAAAATTTTAATTGTATCTCCGGATAGATTGATATTTCCATAAAATACTGTTGTCCCTTCCTCTGCGACTGACATGCACACTGCGTTCGTGGATTGTTGATCAATCAAATCTATTCGAAGCCGTGAATCCAGAGCGTCAAGCACGAGCTGTAAAAACTAAAACAAAAACTGTTCCATTGTAAAAAACGCAACGGTATCTGATCGGCGCGGGCGCGGGCGTTCTCTAATTGCATAGAATTTTGCAAACTGCATTATGTAGGATTTCAGTTTAATCATGATGTTTCACTATTGCTAGCTAATATCCAAACTTATGTACTTGTTGTGGAAACTTAAGTAAAGAAATATTGAAAAACGATCGCTTCAGGCAGTTAACCTAGACTTGTTACGTATTAGGTACTTAATTTTAATTAGTACAAAACGTAGGTTATGCCATCTTCATAATGAAGTTTGGAGATCAGTATACAAAACTTCAGATGAAGATAGATGTTACGATGTTCAAGATACCAACCAAATAACACATCAAAGCAGTATAACGGCCGACTTATAGCATTTCTATATAGTTTTCGCATTTTGAGTTTGTTCTATAATAGCATTACAAACGTTTATACGGCTACGGTAATGCTTATTTGGCCACAAATTATACGGCTTTAGATCCTAAATAGGTTACACAATAGTTGTTTAATTGCATTACAGAGGCATTATATTAACATTATTGTGGTCAAGGAAGGTATAAACTGCATTAAAGAAGCATTATTATGGCCAATGAAGTTGCTAATCGCGTTACAGAAGCAATACAATATTTTTGATAATGAAGACGTTAATTGCATTACAAAAGCATTAGACGAACTATTTAAGTGTTCACAGTTAGAACTTAATAAACCCTACATCATCGCAAAAACATCTCTACCACCATGGTACAATTGTTTATAATACAATGACGTTGTAATTAAACTACTTTGTCTCGCAATATAATAATTGATTGATTGGCTCGATTGTGAAAACAAAATCTACAATACTAGGTAATAGTTTTTGACTCTTTGTTATTTCATGCCATCAAATATTAATGCGCTATATAGTTTACTGTAAATGTCTATATAAGTTTCATTGTGTATTTCTAGTATAGAATTCATAATTAACATAATAGTATTGGTTGGGCAGTATATTAAATTAGGTTTTATCCTTGTTTTATAGGTTCATTGCTTTTATAAATAGGTCTAATTGAAATCAAGCCATCGGTACATAGGCTATACCTACACCACGCTTGCCTAATGCGGAATGGTGAGTGAGCTCATTGCACGCAACGGTGGTTGGTGGTCGATCAAAATTAGAATCGAAAAATCCAAAAAAAAATACTTTGTCCGATCTGGGAATTGAACCCATTCCTTCTGTATAAGAGGCCGCGCGCATTGCCACTCGACTCAATAAAGTTTCGTTTATAAGTATAATTCTATTGCATCTGTTGATATTTATAGAGCCCAACGCTGTACGTGCTGTGTCTGATCATGGATATCCTGGGCTCAAGGGTTTCAAACACGGAATACACATTATTTAGCTGTTCTGTGGTTTCAAACGTAAGGACAACACAATAATGTAGTAAACGCGAGTACGAACGAGACAATGTTTCATTTTATTGTGTAAATGTAACCTCAAGTTCGCGTAACCCTTCCTTATTTATTTTTAACCTGAATTATTTTTTATTCTAACAAAAAAACTAAAACCGTTCATAATATAAAATAGAAAGTTGACTGCTTTCTTTGAATGATGAATATTTCTTTAAAGAAATGCATATTATAATCTTTGTTTAAAAAGTATTCCTTTTTTGCTTTCGCAAGCACTCATGATAATCTGACACTAATTGGTCTCCGTCGAGCTTAAACTTTGTAAGGTACTTATTCCGTTTTTTAATATTTCTACCAGCTGCTCTTATATCCATCAGAGCTTGGTAAATACAGTTCTAAACATCATCATCATCATCATCATCATCATCATCATCATCATCATCATCATCATTATCACATAGGTTCATACGGTATACCACAACAAAACATAAAGAATCTCTTTTTGTAGAGACTCTATTTTGTGACCATACGAATGCCATAAACAATACTATCAGTAGATCAGACCTAATTAGACTGACACGGGCCTTAAGCTTTATATACCTAAACCGTCTCTCCAATGATAGAGATGGAAAATGTAAAAAGGTACCTGTACAATCGCGAATATGGCAGACCTGTAGGGTCCCGCGGCTTCGGTAGTAGAGCTCTACCTTCTTCCGGACGGAGCTCCGTCCGGAGAAAATTCTGAACAAGCTCGAAAAGGCAAGGCCGATAGATTCTCCGAGGGGTTTGGATCGGATCGGAAAAATAAATATTGTTTTTTTTTTGTATCCGTAAATCATGGCAGACCTTATTTGTTTCTATCACTGACTCATTCGAGATGTAACCGAAGTGAGTTTCCGCGACAATTTCTCCCGCCCGCCGCACACGTCAACAAGTCCACACGCCAGCAGCTGCGTCGGCGCCTCATGCAATATTCATCTCTAACGGATCCGTATTGGAACGGTACCGGCGCAGCGCGGCATCGCGGCACCGCCACCGGCACCGGCATTCCGATCCGGCAGCCGACTCGTTTGCATGCGGCCCTGTGCTCTAGGAATGCGACCCACATCGCTGGAGATAGCGCTTAACAGAATCAAGGGCGCTCGGAGGCAACGAGGGGAACCGCCGGCGCTGGTTACTTTAATAACGTCACTTTCTAAGATGCCAATCTGTTTTATTGATATTGCTTGCTTATTCTAGGATTCTACCCGGAATACGATTGGCGACCACTCTAACACATAATTCTGCCGCCCAACAGCTTTCTGTTGCAGTGCTTCAGTGTTTCAGTTTGAAGGGTACTTATCCGGAAAATGTTTCAGGACATAGAAGCATAACAACCAAAGCTACATGGTTGGTGAAGCAAGCGTCCATAAGATACAATGGATCCTGCCAATGACCACCACCTAGGGCTCGCCTACTGAAGTGATCATTCATCATCATTGTCATTTTCAGCCCATCTTGACCTGGGAATAGGCTTCCTCCATGTTACATTATTCCGTTCTGTTTAGAGCTGTGCGCATCCAGGGTTTTCCAGAGCGAGCGAGAGTGGCAACAGCAAGTTGCCTTACATCTTACAAACTAATGTATGTTTCAATCATCATTGATACTGTGCTGTTGTTGTCCTAAACAAATAAAAAAATATTGATGAAACGACGCAGGCTAATAGGACAAAATAAGGAGAGTGCTAATAGCGTCATTGTAAACAAGCACTATTGCAAAATTAGTCAGGGAAACTATGTCTCGGAAGTTTAGTTGGAAGAGCTGTCGCGCGGGTCTCGAAAGGACTTGGGTTATTTTCTCAGCTGAGTTTCAGCAGTCTTCGTGACTGCTATCTGGACTTATGTCTACCATCACCAATTAAATCACGAATACTTTTTAGCAAAATTGCAACTCGCCTAGTTTGCTTCGCTGCTTCAACGCCATAAATAAATGTAGTGAATGAAACTTGGACTAGTCACCCTGGAAGCGCTGCTTCACCGGCAAACAAGTTCTCTCAAAGAATTCTCTCAGGAATGCTGGTAACACTCGCACGAAGCGCTGCCTGCAATCCGTCAACCATGTCGCTCCACCAGCGTCATGAGTGGAACGCGAATCGTCAGTTTTCAGCGGAGCGCGCCCAATTCTAAACTGTACCACTGTACCGACTATACCAAGTGTACCGTAACACTTTCTGCTCGCATTGTCTCTGCTGCTTAACGCTGTTTTCTCCGCGAAAGGCCGGGGCTGAGCTGTTTATGGGCAGTGTTACCGCTGCTCGCCCTACATCCTGTGCGGTTGCGTATCTTTGGATGGTTATATAGCGTTATATTGCCATTTACGGAATGTCGTAGCTTTTATGAGCGAACCAAAATTTACAAAAAACTATTTACAAAAAACATTGACTATTAAAAATTCAAAACGAAATACCTACTTACTTAGATATAATAGGATGTCCTCTGTGATCTTTGTCTTGGTTTTCTTGTTGCCGAGTGTAAGGTTTATTTGCCATTCGATTACGTTAACGGACACATGAAATTGTATAGCATTGAAGAAGCGCCTTCAGGCGACAAACGCGGTGAGTTGAAGACCAAATCATTAAAATAAAACAAAAAACCCGACTGCTAAAACACCTATATAAAAAACAATTATATACTTACTCGTACTCGTAAAAACCGGACTAACATAAAAATAACTGCAAAGAGAAAGAACTGAAAAGAAAAAAAACAAGCTCTACGATCCCAGAACTCAATTACAGCAATGTTGAATGCAACGTGAAATATTTCCTTGTCCAATACTTAAAATAATAAAATCGATATTAGATAGATAGATGAAAGATAGATAAATACTTTATTGCTCACACAAATTAAAACAAAAAACAGGTACATACATAAAATCTTAAAGCTAGCATGGGCAAAGGCGGTCTTATCGCTTTAAGCGATCTCTTCAAATTATCTTAAGTCTCTTCTCTTAAATGAGTATGTATTTATAAATACATCGAATATTGATAGTTGTCGTCGGGGACAATCACCAACCAACCAAAGAGAGTGCGGATATATAATTGTTTTTTTTTTATATAGTTGTCTTAGCAGTCGGGTTTTTGTTTTATTTTAATAATTCTTTTATTTTTTTGTTTATTTCAAACTTTTTATTTGTTTGTTATAAAGTATATTCTGGATTTTTTCATAGCCTATGTCACTCCCACAGTCAAAACAAATCTAACGACACCTCGCTCATATGTGAAAATCCACCATGCCGTTTGGGCCAAAGAAATAGACATAAATACACTCAAAAAACATAACCCCTTCTGTGCGTCGGGTAAAACAATTGCCATAAATCGCCCACCGCACTTCACGGAAGTTCGCGACACGAACCCTGAGAACCCTGAGACCCCTCAGCTCAGCAAGCTTGACTTGTGAATCCAAAAAATAAATATATAAACTACTTTACTTAATTTAGAAGGATATCAAGCGAGCGTTGCAGGCCCAGAAGCTTCTGTTCTTATATCTTTTAACCGCCTCTGTGGTCTAGTGGCTAAGACCACCAGTTTAGACCCAGAGGTCCCGGGTTCGATTCCCAGCGGGGAGTACATGTTTGTATACTCGTTTTGGTAAATGGTAAGGCTTGTTTGTCCGCCTGGCTAGCTACCACCATCTTATCTAAATATGTCGCCATAACATCAATGTTTGTAGCATTGTTGTGTTCCGGCAGCTAGAGATAAGATAGCCAGTACCTCACTAGGTGAGGATCCCTGGTGAAGTGCGCTTCCATCATTGACCTTATCATCACTTAACATCAGGTGAGATCAAGGCACTGTGCTTACCCGTTAAAATAAAAAAAAATCTCTAGGTAATCTTGTAATTTCACTCGATCTAGCTTGACCCTTCAAACCGTAAAACAGCAATGCAATGCGGTCTGGCGGCAGAAATAAAGCACTTTGCTGTCTTCCAAACCCCTCTAATACAGGCGCGTAATCATAACAACTTCCACGTCCCATGAGTCACATGTGATGTGACGTGATACATAACAATATATATATTTCTACTGTCTTAATTATTGAATGGCGAAAAGCCTCAAGCGTGAGTCGGTGGTCGGTGCGCACGCGTCGTGTTGTGGAATGCGGGCTGCGGTCGACGGCCGGCGGCCCACTGACCGGGTGAAGGTCGCAACGGGACCGGTGATGTCACGGGCGGCACCTCACTTGCCCGAGCTGGCTCTACCACAGGTTCTACGGACATTGTGTCTAATTCGTTTGCTTTAGCTTCGGTTGTGCCTGCCGATGTATGTGTAATGTGTATGCGAAATAGAAAGTATCCCCGAAAGTAAAGGGACAGATAGAGATTAAATATAGGATAGATATATAAGCATTATTACATAGTATAAAACAAAGTCGCTCCCGCTCTCTGTACGCTTAGATCTTTTAAACTATGCAACGAATTTTTATGTAGTTGTCAGCAATCGATAGGGTGATTCAAGGAGAAGGTTTGTATGTATCATCACCAGCTCATTTTTTGTCCCCACTGCTGGGGCACTAGCCACATTATATTTTATATGTATATTAAATGCATCTATACATATAATAAAGCTAAAGAGGGTCGAAAGTCTGTACATGGAAGATATTCGAAAAAAAGATGGCTGGGGATACTTAGAATCGACAACAGAACACGTTTCAACAGATTTTAGAATTTTTGTCTGTTTATCTGACCGCGCATCACGTGAAAATGCCTGAACGGATTTGGATGAAACTTTGCACATAGACAGACCATGACCCGGACTAGGATATAGGATACTGTAGTCTTCGCGAACGAAGTCGCGGGCGACAACTAGTATTATATATTTAATAAAATTTAGACAGGACAACGTTTGTCGGGTCAGCTGGTAAATATATAAACAAACTCACAAAAAATTTTGTGAATATATTGAAAAGACTTGTCACGTAACCATCTTTTGTCAGTAGCTTATAAATAAAGTAAAGCTAAACTAGATAACATTGTACTAGAAACAGGATAAAATTCCGTATACTATTATATAGTATTGTGAATGCAAAATTCAAAAACAATAAAAATTATGTTACTAGAAAATTAACAAATTAATCAATTTCAGGAAGCTCAAGTGGGAATCGAAGCTACCACTCTTGGATTACCGGTCCAATGCTCTGACCATTGAGCCAATACCGAGATCCCTTCCCTCAGCTCAGCGAGCATTACTACATAAATAGCATTGCGAATGCAAACTTAAAAATAAAATCTACTTAAATTTACTTAGTTTAGAACCATAGTGTGAATGGTCAAGATTATTTCTACATTCTGTGTACCTAATAACCATTTCTCGTTCTCGCATCGCAGGATCACCGACAAACGTTGCTTTCTTGGTAAAACCCGGTGGTCTCGGCCGCCTCCGCAGCTGCCCCAAACTAGTTTATTAACCTGACCTAAATACAAATGCACAATGGAGATTGTATATTCAACTTGAATTAGATAGTTTGTAGTAGACCTATAATAATAATAATAAATCATTTATTTTAGGGAACACACAAGATGGTAAAAACACAAATGGGCAAATATAATAAATACCTTACAGACTAACATACAACAACAAAACAACACCTACCTACTGGTTGTTTGTGATCTGATTTTGAGCACTCTGCGCTATTTGAAACTACTATTTTTCATGTCTTACTAATAACCATTTGGCCTTCACCCCATGAAAAACGTGAGAATCTCATTAATAATTACTCTAATAAATAAACAAACTAAGAAATTTTCCTTTTTCCTCCTAGTTTAGTGTCTAAAAAACAATAAAAAATAAAAATAATAATAATAATAATAATTACTGTAATAATAAAGCCTGTTAAGGTTTAAGTTGTCATCTTTAAGTATATCGATATGTTGTTTGTACCACATTTATACTACATGAATGCAAAAAATTATTTGATTTAAGAGGATTCTTGTCGTTCGTAAGTCAGTCAGCTACGAACTTACTACAAACATAGAAATAATCTATCAAATCTGATGCTTTATACGATTGAAGTAGTAGAACCCAAGCCGGTGCTACTGTTAGCTGGCACGCTCTGTTTGCCGCCACGTTTCTCGTAACGGTCATAATTAGCATATACCTGTCGGCTGTCGCGTCGACCGGCTCGGGCGCGCGCGTGCTCACACTTAGCACCGACCTGTCATTCAACAACGAAAGTAAAAATGCTGGTAACTTGATCGGGCACTCGCCGCGGCGTGGCATGGCTGGATCTTAAATAACTACCAAAGTAGGCGCAGCTACCCAAAGTGAGTCTTGATCATATGCCTCTGATAAAAGAGCCTCCAGGCTCCATCTGGGGCTGCCCTGCGCC
Source organism: Eudonia truncicolella (assembly GCA_949315975.1). NCBI lineage: Eukaryota > Metazoa > Arthropoda > Insecta > Lepidoptera > Crambidae > Eudonia > Eudonia truncicolella. Next base: position 276,703 of record OX438848.1, on the reverse strand, counting down.
CCTATAATGCCAGTCATCCGCTTGGCGCTTACACAAGTCCAGAGGTCTTATCATGACTATAAGCTCTTTTAGAAGTATTTACATATTTATATGTATATTTCTTTTTTTTGTATACTGCAATATTTTTGCAGTTGTGAAAATGAGACGTATGTTAGCTACGCAGCTACACGCGCGTCTCGTTTTCAAAACTTCAACAACATTGCTACAATTGGTACTGCTTTAATAATCTCGCGGATTGCTGGTTGGATCTTAAAAGTTTTTTAAGCTTTATTCTCGATAACTTATTATGGAGTTGCCCTATTTTATGAGAAAAATAGAAATACTTTATATATTTATAATATACAATTGTACTGCACTGTAACTCCATCGAAATAAGACTAGCCAGTGCTAGTGATGGACCTTACATGGAAACCTTTTACGCTGCATTTTATTAATAAACATTCATTTCACTAGAAAATCTTCACTTTCGAATAAAGACAACTGCCATTATTCTACACAATTGGCCCAAAGCGTTTACAAAACATTACAGACGCATCACGTTATCTTAATTTCGCCGAACCAAGCGTTTAGTACGCAATGCCTACAATTTTGAAACTTGTGTAATAGACTCAAGGTTTAATTTAGTGGTCTGGTGTAACTTGGTATGGCCGTGCCAGTGGTTGGGGCCCAGCCACCGTGGTGGAGTATGTGGGTCGCTGGAAACCACTGTGCACTGTCGCTGACTAGATATGCGAGATTATTACATGGGGTCCAGAGTGATGTGGGCCTAGAATCTAAGTTTTGTTTAAATTTTTATCTACTACGGTGGAGCTGGATGGCCCATGTTTAACGCTCCCGATCTGCGATTGCTAAGGTTAAGTAACTTTTGCATAGGCCGGTTATCGGATAGATGACCAAAAATGTACCTATAATCTCGAACTCCTCCGTGCTTCAGAACGTAAAGCCGTTAGTCTCGGCTGCATTGGCAGTCGATAACAATCACCAATCCGCACTGGGCCCGCGTGGTGGTTTGTGGCCCGTTCTCCCTATACATCCATAGGGAAGGCTCGTTCCCCAGCAGTGGGGACATAAATGAGCTGAAAACGATGTCTGGCGATGTGAAGTGCAGACTCTTATACAACATCAGTACAATTGTCTGCCGTTGTAGTTTGCAGTTAACATCAGGTATTAAAAGGAATTGTTAATAGCGCGTTCAGGATTTACCTTACATAAAAATGAGCTGGTGATGATTCTTCTACGGGGAAGCACTTGCCCTTCGTCTGACTTGATGGTAAATGACAAAGGCCAAAGGTGGAATCCTCAACTACAGACGCGAAATATTCAGTCTGCCACTAAAGCTTTTTCCAGAATCTATGGTACTTAATGTATATCACACATATATATATATATATATATATATATATATATATATATACATTTTACTAATAATGTTAACAACTAGTTAACAATATTGCCCGTAAGATTTCCTGTGAGTACTAGACTATATCTCTATCCGCAATGCAGGTTGTTAATCAAATCTAAGTAATCTTAAAAATATTTGAAGGCTTGAGGAAACTGAATAATATCTCCTTTCTGTGTGGTAAATATGACAGCGCAGTACCAGTAAACCACCAATGTGCGGCAATTATTGTACAAACGTCTGCACATCGACCTATCCAAAACTGTCAAGTTTGTTCAATACATTTTTAACCCTATGCTTAATACATAAAGTTCAAATTCTGTTGAGGAAATTCGACAGTTTGTGGTAGAAGTGCAGGCGTGCTTACTAACCGCTCCAGTGGCCTCTAGCTTGGTGGCCCGAGCACGTACTACATAACTGTCTGCTACGTTTTATGTCAACGCTTAACACGTTGCATTTAACCCTGTAGGTAGGTACTTGGCAGAGATTTTTTTGTGGAATTCTAAACTTAAGTATATTTTTTGCATAAAATGTGTTCTTTTTTCATTACTTACTCGACACTTTTTGTAAGCTAAGTGTCTCAAATAATCCACTATGCCAAGAATAGGGGTTTCTTGACCCCCACCGTTATTTTCAAACGAATTTATAAACTTTTCGAAATAAAACACTCTGTATTTTTTCTTGTAATATGCTACCGTTTTGTTACTTTTTTTACTCTCCTATGACCACAAAAACAGGCATAACCCTGAAAAAGTGTACGAAATGACAACTTAAATTATATGCAAAGTATAAACGCGATTAGAACCGTATAGAAATGGAAGAGATGGAACCTTTTCATTATTATTGCACACTCTGTAACATAAATAAGAAAGTGTTAGACGAGGGTTAGATACCTAGAGAGTTTTTGATTAGTGTTAATAGTAATAGTAATAGTAATATTTATTTGCATAAAACACGGTACATTTCAGTTGTTACATGATTCTACTACGTACATGCGTGTTTTACCGACATATCGATAAGCAAACATACAATCTCGTCATGCTCTAAAATAAAATATAACATAACATTTCTCTTCAAATACAATCAAATAATAAAATTATAAAAATTTAAAACAAAAAAAAAATAAAAAATAAAAAAAAAATTGCTACTACAGGTCATTATTTTAAATATCAATTATAATACAAGAAAACAACAACAACAATAATAATCTTTCACCATGTCAATCAATAGTATCAATATCTCAATCAATAAACACAACTTTGCAATAAGATGTGACGTAGGTATGTCGGAAATTTACATGTCAAATTTAATATGTCACTAAGATGTCAATTCCATTGTACAAATAGAAAGAAAAAGAAAATAAAATAAAAATATAAAGGTAGCATAAGCAGTCATAAGTCATTCGCAATTTTCTTAATGTGCCCATCACGGCAAAACTTTATGAATTCTTCAGTGTCATGAAAACAATTCTCAACAAGGATTTTAAAAACTAATATATTAGATTAGATTAGATGTCATACCTACCTATAGTTGTAGGTAGGTATGACATCTAAGTCATACCTACCTACCCAGTTCTGCATAGAATATGCGACACTAAATTCTGAAACCTTAAGTATTCATTACTTCATTATGTGTGAATGAACCATACATAAGTTTTGATACTGTAAAGGAATTTAAAAGATGCCTATATATTTCCATTGCTCTCTCGCACGTCAAGATACCCGCAACATTTCAATCCGGCAAGTATGGACGGAAAGTCGGATAAATACTGTTAACCGCAGGGCTATTTACTTTACTTACTTTATTAAGTAAACTGTCCCACTGCTGGGCAAAGGCCTCCATCATTGAAATCAAGTCATCACTACAATTGGTGGGCATTGGCTTAATCACCACGCTTGCCAAATGCGGGTTGGTGATCACCGTCCTATCGTACCGTACTATCCCTTAGGAAAAGCAACTGAAATATCTCGGTGTCACCCTCGATAGAAGATTGTCGTTTGCGCCTCATCTTAAACAGGGCCGCGTTTTCATTAGGTCGGCTATTCCACCTTATAGGCAGGCGGAGTAAAATGTCTCTTAGACATAAGACGACGATTTACAAAGCTTGCATTCGCCATTGTGCTATTATTCGCCCCGTCATGACTTACGCTAGTGTAGTTTTCGCGAATACCGCGCCCTCCTATTTGTATGCCTTACAAACCGCCCCCTTCAAAACCGTTTCATGCGTGGTGCCACGGGTTGCCCGTGGTACAATCGCAATGTAGACCTCCACCGTGATTTTGATCTTCCCACTATCAAAGATAACGCCCCCCGCCACCCTAACTCGCTTGTTGTGGCGGCCGCCAACTATAATGTTAGAAGCCTTCCACCAACAAGACGGTTCACATCTAGGCGTCCTAAACACGTCCTAGATGATGATCCCATAACAGTTGCGAACGCCCCCCCGCCCGATCCTCTAAGTGCCACTACACATTTATAGAATACACTAAACATGCATACTAGTTTAGGCCCAAGACACCGTACTTGTAGAACAAGGGTACGAAGAACTGGTTCTGTACGGTTCAGAACGAATCTCTCTCAAAAAAAAAAAGGGTTGGTGAACACATACCTGGGCACACGGAATAAATCCGAAACACAATGCCCGACCTGGGAATTGACCCGCGACCGGTACGCGAGCGCTTTGCCACTCAGCCACCGAGACAACTCTATTGTTTTCAATATAATATTTACGCTCTGCCATTACCGCGTCTCCTAACGAAATCTAACATTCTATCCAAACTTAAATGTAGGTCAGATTTTCAATCCGCCTTCCCCACCTCTTGTATAACAGTATCCGAAATTAAAGTTTCTGCGATAAATAATAGCATCGTTCCACTTTCTTTCGCCGCTACCCGTGATGACTGTACTCAGCGGTAATCACTAGCGATGATTAACCAGCTCGCGTCGTAGCCGCCGCTATGACACCGTAATCAGGCAGCCACGAGCAGATGGCTCGAGGAAGCCACTATAATTATCATCATCATCTCCGCCAAAACACGTCCACTGCTGGACAAAGGCCCCCCCAAAAATCTCCACAACGACCGGTTTTGAGCTGCTCGCATCCAGATAACATTATACTTGATAATTAAGCTATTTCCAGTCAGTGGCATTAAATGGGAGTAAGCTAAGACGGATTTGAGCCCTAGGCGCCTACTCAGCATATGTTTTATACTATTGAAGCGGCAAACATGCATGTATATACATATAGATACATATACAAATAGTCGCACTCTCACACCCTCATAATTTTTCACACACAAACGTTATGATATGTTAGTTGCTGTAGTTATAAACGTTACAATTAATGTGTGTACATTTGTAAGTGTTTTAAATAAAGAATTTATTATTATTATTTTATATAAAGTACATAGCATGCGGTCCGTCTAATGAAACCAGGCCAGTGACATCACACTGTTGGTTGGTGGTAGGGCTTGTTTGTCCGCCTGGCTAGCTACCACCGTCTTATCTAAATATGTCGCCATAACATCAATGTTAGCATTGTTGTGTTCCGGCAGTAGAGATAAGACTGACAGAATGCTACCTTATAAAGGCCAAATGCTTACCCGTAAGCAATAAATAATAACTAATAAATCTACTCTTCTGCCTAGCGTGATACTGATCACTATCAGCGATCAGGATCACCTATACCGGATTCCGGGTAGAGTTCGGTAGAATTCTACCGAACCACAGTGGTAACCACGCAAGCTATATTTACAAAACAGATTGGCATCTTAGAAAGTTTCGTTAATTCTCTTGTTTTTTTACTTGCTTCTTTCGAGAAAAGGAAAAGAAAAAGTTTAAATGTTGTTGTTATAACGGATGAAAGTCATTAAGAACGAACTATTCGTAGTACAAGTTAATTTTGTTACCGCAGAATCGCTAATAGCAGCCACCACACTGCGTGTACCTACAGTCACGACTATGTAAACAATGTAACTCTTAATACAATGGAATAAGAGTCAAAACTATTCAAAAGTGTATGCATGTTAATGCTCGTGACTGTACCGGTACCGTGTAGGAGTTGTTAGTGGCAAAAAATAAGGACACTGCAGAAGGTAAGGTACATACGAACGCGCTCGAGCAACGTCCCCTCGCACGGACACGGATCTCGGACAGCCTGAGCACGGCTATAGCGAGATCCTATTGGACCGACTCTCTAACTCGAAAATAAAATTCAGCTGTTCCATACATTTTAGTCTAATGAATATTTTTATTTATTAAAACCTTACACTACCATTACAGGTTTTCTTAACCTAATGCGATAGCGTGGCCATCCTTAAAACTAGTTACTACATATCTATCTATCTGAAGTTATAAGATAAACGCATATTATAATACTTATTTATTACCTAACATAACTTATTAATTATACAAAGTAAATTTAGCGAGTTCACTCAAGTGACCACCGAATACGTCCATTTGGTCATGCACCCTGTTTACGGCTCATATTGCGCGGACAAGCGGTGTCTGTGCTAACAGATTGGTCCTGGCGCGGGGCGCGACCAGTATTGATGTTTTGTATGGAACAGCTGGATTTTATTTTCGAGTTAGGGAGTCGGTCCAATAGTAAGAGTGGTTCGTTTGTGTCACGGGAGTCATCTCAGGTTTGGACGGTTATGTATGTATGTATTAAGCTTATACCTTCTATTCCCATTTACAGAATACACTAAACATGTACACTAGTTTAGGCCCAAGACACCGTACTCGTAACAACGATACGAGCCGGTTCACACGCGCTCTATACCAGGTACAGACATTACCTGGGCGCTTCTCCCCACCCCCACGGCCCGGCCAACCCGAGCCGAGGTCTAAGCCTATAGACGCGCCCTCGGATTGTTCCGCTCCCCGAACCCTTCAGAGAATCTAGTAGGGCACGGGGACACGCACTAGTGCGCGATGCCGTTCCCTCTAGAAAACTTCCGAAGGTGATTCGTTTCACACGGCTTGAGGAACCCTTTAAGTTCGCCTCCCCAAAAAAGCCCGGTGAAGTTGAAAATGCCCAGTGGCAATCAGCAAATTCTCTGCAACCTTCTGGGTCTCCTTAGTCTGTGCCGGTGCGAGTCGCGGGCGCGGGCGCGGGTAACGGGCCGGCCGTTCGCCCTAACTGTCACGGCGTCAAGGCCCATTAGCGGCGGTCGCGTGTTCATTGCGCACGCGCACCATCATACGAGGGCCACACCGAAATGATCGGGAATAGAAAAAACTACAAAGATAACACAATAATATTTACTTTCATTGTTTTTCGAAGTATTCTCCGTGACAATCAATGCACTTTTGCATTCGTTCAAACCAATTATTGTAACAGTAATTCCAGTCTGAAGTAGACATAGTCGAAACGGCCGATTTATAAGCTTGGACTGCCTCTTCTGGACCTGGAAACCGTTGACCACGTAGCAAATCTTTAGTTCTTGGGAATGTAAAGTAATCGTTGGGGCTCAGGTCAGGGCTGTATGGAGGATGGTCCATCAACTCCACGTTTTCCTGATTTAAAAACGCGATCGTTTGCCGAGCGGTGTGGGAACTCGCATTATCGTGGTGAAGGATTATGCGACGGTTCGGATTACTTTTACGAAGTTCTCTTATGACTTCCGGCAAACAAACTGTTGTGTACCATTTAGCAGTAACCGTTTTCCGTTCCTGTAAAGGAATTGTAGCCACATGTCCGGTTTTCGATACAAACGAAGCGACCATTTTTTTCGACACGCTACGAGAGCGCACAACTTTTGTTGGTTTGACCTCACCTTCGTAGACCCAAACAGCCGATTGGTGTTTTCTTTCGGGCTCATATGAATAAATCCACGATTCATCACCCGAGACGATATTGTAAACAGCATTTGAGCTCCCTCTATCGAACCGTTGCAGAGAAGACCGACACCAATTAACACGAGCCGACTTTTGTTCTTCGGTCAAGCGATGGGGCACCCAGCGGGAAACTAACTTCCTGACACCCAGTTCATCATGCAATATTATTTGAATGGCTGTCATACCAATGCTGAGGGAAGCCCGTATCTGCTCGTATGTCACATGTCTATCTTCTTGTATTAATTGGCGTACAGCATCGATGTTTTCTTGTGTTACCGCTGTTTTTGGCCGACCAGTAGAAGGAACTGTGGTAAGAGATAAACGTCCTCGACGGAACTCAGAATACCAGCGATATATAGTCGTTTTACTAGGTGCTTCAAGTTCATAAATAGAAACAAGCTCGGCAAGACATTGTTCTTGAGATAAGCCTCGGCGAAAGTTGTGAAAAATTATCGCACGGAAATGTTCCCGCGTAAGCTCCATTTTCTCACTGACTTCTTAATTTGAAATAGCTACCACTCTTCTTTTATTGAAAATTTTTATTTTTCAAAAATGGAATTAAGTTCGTAAGAATACTAAATTTCAAATACTAAAAAGATTTTAAGTCTAATTTATTCAAAAGTATTCCATTCCCGATCTTTTCGGTGTGGCCCTCGTACGCGATTCGCCAAAAAAACAACATTTAGGTATAAAATATATATATTAGACAACATCACATACATTGTTCTGGTCCCAAGGTAGGTAGCTAAAGCACTCGTTTTATGGAAATCAGAAACAACGACGGTATCACAACCACCCAGACCCGACACAATATCGGAAAGTTCGTTTTCGACATTGACCCGACCGGGACAGGGACTTCAGAGTTAGCGCCACGCCGCCGCGCGCCGCCCAATGTCCGGCGTGCAAGCCACTCGGCTACGGAGGTCGTCATTAGTCGTCAGTATAGCCACAGATATTGCTTAGGCACTGAGCAAAACATTAGTGTAAAATAAGCGGTACCTGTGGTTAAGCGGAACTAATGATTGCACAGTTCTTGTCGAAGACAGGTGCCACTTGTAGCTTACGTACGTTTGGTTAGTGGATAGGGTTTGTTTTAGGTCCGCCTGGCTAGCTACTAACATTTTATTTTTATATGCCGCCATGCCGCTATCTTTTGACAGTGGAAGATAACATGATAGCAAGTGCCTCAGTAGTAGAGGGTTCCGGCTAAATAAAAGTGCGCTTCCGAGCCGAGCTTACTAGTAAGGACTAAAATAATAAAACACAAATATTTTCCTTTTATAGGTACTAATGTTATACGTAGGTATAAATACTTCGAGGGTAAGAGTAAGACACAAAGCAATGATAAAAATTGCAAAGACACACATTCGCTGAAAGTTTAAACCATACTATGGCATAAAAATATACCGCACATGCACACACCCAATGGTCGAAATAAGACCGTAATTCAACAAATGGTACAATGTAAATGTTACACATATTTAACATAAGTTAGTGGTCGCCCAGTGGTCGAATTTCGACCGTTTTTTTATTAAGGCTGCACGGATTGTATCTTAGCCAATGAACAATTAAAAAAGATAGAAGGTGAGTTTGTATTGGCATTGACAGATTTCGGCCGCTACTCTTCCATTTTGAGAACTTCTTAGCGGGAAAGTGAAGAGTCATGTCTGCGGTTTTGTTTTATTTTCTAAAATTTGTGTTATGTCGAATATTAATGAGAAATAATGGTGGATTATTAACCGTTAAGTGTTCGTGAGTGTGCATGAGTGTTGGCAAATGAAATAAAACAGTGCAACGTCACTTTTCAAATTCTCTCAAGAAGTCTGCCCGAGGACTTAGTAAAGCCCCACATCTTTACTGAGATACTCGAGGGGTTGGGGGGGTCTATCATTTATCACTTCTCATTTCTGTTATCATTCATCATCATCATCATCAACAGGAAGGAAATATTGTTAATAACTAATGACATGGCAGCATGGTCTATGACCTTAGCCGGTCCCTAAGGGAACGAACGAACAAACAAAAAAAACAACAACTCTTCCATTTTGTTTTTTTTTTAAAAGAGTATAATAATTTATGCGTGTGTGTCAAATACATGGTAGTGTGTGTAATGTTTGTTTTATTGATTTAATGTATTTTTTATGCATAATTTAAAAAAATATTAACATTGTGCACTCCTTCTCTATATAACCTATAAGTGTGCGAAATTTCATACTCCTCCGTCCGCGCAATTTTCGTAAAAAGGGGTACAAAGTTTTTGCTTCACGTATAATATATAGATTTCGTCTTTCCCCATTCCTTCTCTATATTTATTTATAAATTTATTAAAAAAGTAAGACAACGTTTGTGTTCAATGTAACTTACATCTAGGTAGTTACTTAAAGCAATTTTACAATTAGTTGCCACAAACAATTAAAGGCAAACACAGCATGCTAAAAAAGTGACAACGTAAAACCAAAATTTAATACTAATTAAAATTAATAATTACACTAGGTCTATATGAACTTAACCACAGTAAAAATTATTCTGTTCTTCAACTATGCCAAATCTATAGTACTTCTACGCACGCAATGCGCTTTAAATGAGCTTTCATTGTTTCCATTTCGTATTAATTTAAAGATATGTCGGATAGTCAACGACACTGCCCCAAGACAGGCAGGTTCCGCAGGCCTGCCCTGCTCCACTTCTCCAACAATAGGACTTATTCAGAAACCCATAACAGCATACATGAAGGTTAGCAGAACGCGTCAATCAAACGTAGAGGCGCATGCGCATCGGACTGGTTGCGGGGCGCGCGAGTAACTGACTGACAGCTTGATTAGTAGATCGTTTTAAATATAACCTAATGTATTTTGTGGTCTGTAAGTGTGGGAGGTATAACGCTACGATACTATAGGTTACTTTTTTACCCAGCAACGGAGAAGCGATGGGCCTGATTCTGACATTTTAGATAAATATATGTATAAATAGCATTTATTTATTGCCACACAAAGTATAACCATAGGAACGTACCTACATCAAAATAATCTTTATGTCTAGTGGCCGTGACATGGCATAATGGCATTTCCACAGTCTTACCTTATCTAAAAACCAGATATCGGTAGTTAGTCGAGAACCCATGAAGATACTCGTTATCCACATAAATTCAGTGACACTGTTAAAGTTTTCACCAGCCTCAAGTTTTCACTCTTTCGAGGATGCTCTTATTTTGCTTTACAAAATAAGAGCATCCTCGAAAGAGTAATTGAATATAATATGATAAATATAATGAGATATTTATTTTTAGGACCGATCTTCAAACTAACATATTCGTCCTTCGAGCCGGATTTAATCCCATCACTAAAGTGTTATAACATTAAAAAGGAAAAAATGAAAATTATCTTCTTAATGATCTTCAAACCAGTTTATTGGTCCTTCGAGCCGGATTTTATAGCATAGTTAAAAATGTATAGTTACTTAGTTGTAATGTCTCCTAAAATAATAACATTGTCTACAGAGCGTCCTCTCAGCGCTGGCGTCATCGGTGCTGCCGGAGTCCACAGCACCGCCGACCACGGCCGCGCCCGTGCCGCGCGATGACGTCACGGGCGACGCCGACGCCGACGACGCGCCCGAGGGGTACTACGCGTTCGTCGAGTCGCCCAACGCTACGCCGCCGAGGTAACTAACACTATTCTCTCTTTTGCATCATCATCTCCAGCTCATTTTAATGTTCCACTGCTGGGGCACGACACGAGCCTTGCTCCGATCCGATCCGAATCCTTCGGGGAATCTAATGGGGCAAGGGGACACGCACTAGTGCGTGATGCCGTTCCCTCTAGAAAACCTTCGAAGGTGATTCGTTTCACACGGCTTGAGGAATCCTTTAAGTTTCTCGTCGCCCCCAAACAAGCCCGGTGAAGCTGAAAATGCCGTCTGAGACAATCAGTAAACTCTCTAAGAAACGAGTCTACCGAAACGGGCCATAAACCTCCACGCAGGCCCAGTGCAGTGCGATGGTTGTTAACATCTGCGTGTGCGTTACCCTAGCGGAATGTTGTCGAATTTCTTGGATTCTTGATATAGAATAATTAGTGCCTCATCTCCGTGCCCGAAATCTCAAATTGAGTCGAGTAGTTTTTGAGACATTCGCGAAAAACAGATTCTTCCAGAACTTATTATTCCTGGGGACTTATAAAAAAAAAGTAGAATAGAATAGAATATGTGCGTCAAATTAAAGCTAGCTTAAATTTGTGCGTCTTATAATGCGTTTGGGCGCTTGCTGTATTTCGCGAACGAATTTGCTTCCTCACACATGTTAAAGTAGACGGGTAAATAGTGTGCTGGAAAAGCCTTCCACTCGGATCTCTCGTATCCTGACATTTGACTGCGCATCAGCATCCTTGCTCGCTGAAAACCAGCTAAGTGCAAGTTAGATTTGCGCAGTATAGCATCCTATATTAACTTTTAGTAGTTCAAGAGATTGGCCCCGACAGACAAACAAAGTCACAAACGTTACCTCTTTGTTAATAGTATTGATTCTAAGTATGTAGTTAGTAGAAGTTCATTAATGTCCCAAATTATATCAAGATTATTTCTTCTTGTAAAATATACCAAGCTTCAAGTTAGAAATATAATAGGATAGAGTTGAATTGATTTTTATAGTAGATCTTATATTAATTTAAAGGTTCGTCCCACCCATTCAGCCCATCACAAGTATTATTATAAAAACATAATTTCAGATACTTTTTACAATATGTTTATTACTCTCCTCAGTTGTAACGTGTATGCTCTTATTTTATGGTAGCGTAGGTAATAGTTAAATCCTTTTTCAGAGTACGTCCACCTCCATACCGGAAGGTGGACGTAGAATGTGCGGAGGTGAGCGACAGCAAGCCGCACGTCACCGCCCACAACCTGTGCGGGGACCTCAACCGGGGCGACATCCCGCGGAACCCCATGGGCCAGAGCCCCGACGGCGAACCTTACCCGTTGTGAGTACCGACAGTATCACCTCAGGTTCAACTGGGCCGATATTCTATGCGCGAAATAACAACCAAATTAAGCCCATTGATCCTCGAAAACCCACCCAATGACGAGCACAGCCCAGCAGTGCGAGGGACGTCAAATTCAAATTTTAATCATTTATTGACCACATCTTAATATAGAACGTTACATTTGCAATTTTGTAAAGGTCAAGACGTAATTTATTATAAATTTCAATGTTTTTGATTTGTTTATATAATTTTAACGCAAATTTTGTTGCGAAACAAATTACAAAAAACACAATGTTGAAAAAATTTCCACGAGCAGGATTCAGGTTCAGCGGGGTGCAGGTTCAAATCCTGCTCGTGGAAATTTTTTCAACATTGTGTTTTTTGTAATTTGTTTCGCAATAGGTAATAGGTATTTTTTTCTTTTTTTCGTGTATTAGAACGGTTATATTACATTTTTCTGGGAAAATCAGCCTTTTGTGAATGTACCTCTATTAGAGATTATAAATGTTTATCGAATATAACGGTATTACTTCCTGGAATAGTAGCCTCGGACTCGTTTAAAATAGTTCTCTAGCAACTTAGCAAGCAATTTCTACAATTCTCGATGAAGCTCTGACCGCAGAAGCTTATTAATAGCTATAGATGGTTGTGGTCAACGGCGGATCCAGGAAGGGGGGGGGGGGGGCATGGGGGTCATGATCCCCCCTGAGCTGGTTCCAGGACTTAGGTGGACCACTAATTGAACATAATGATTTTATTTATATATTTTGTCACCATTCAGATTTTATGTAACTACATACCTTCAATATTTAATTAATTTAATATAATATAATAACTTTGTATAATGGCAAACGTTTGGGAACGAACGCATCGAAAATTTGAATTTTACCGCGCCACACTTGCGCGCGCTTGTCGACTACGTAACGTCTAGCTAGACCTAACCTCAATCGGAATCGGAACGACTAAATTTCAACATATCATAACATAGTTCTAAGTTAAAAAAAACTAAAATTTCTTTCTACCTATAATGTGTTTATAAGTGTACCTTTATAAGTATTCTTAAAAATTTTTGCTGCAAATTTATTAATTACAAGAAATGTTAAGTAATCAGTTTCTCATTATTCCAGTGCGTGTGTTTTAACTTAGATGTTATTGTTGTTAATGCTCATAAAGTACCTCATAGGTAGATATGTAGGTACCTACTTACTGAAAGAGTGCTGCGTGACTTAAGTACTTACTTATATATTTTTTTTGGACGAGGGAGATTGAAGAACATTAAGCTTACTGACCTAACCTAAAATCTTAGATAAATTCACACAATGAAATCAAGTGTATCGTCGTGACCACACTGATTTTAATGCTCTTTAAAAATAAAATAAGAGAGCAACCATCAGAATGAATATAGCATGCATAAACATAAAAATAATCTTGGTTACAGTTTTTAAAAGCACCTAGCGAAAACTTCGATGCAAACTATTGCGCGACACAAAAACATTGCGCTTCATTAACAGGCATGCATTTACAACAAGTAAATAGTAATCTACCTACCTACTACTTTTTACTTTATTTGTATATTGGGCTGGCACTTCTCCACGTTCATAAAAACGTTAAACGTTAAACCCATTGACGTGAATGACGTAATAACGCGTTTCGGGAAAAGACGTAAAAGAAAAATTGTTTTTGTTATTTAAATATAATTATGTATTTTGTCTGTTTCTATTTTGTTTGTTGGAAACCCTTGTCGTACCACCTCTTCACTTTTGCGGAGTTTTGCGTCATACCCCTCGACATAACTCTAGCTGTTATGACAAATCCACCACGGTTATGGAATATAAATAGGCTGCCTCATTCCGTGCGTATAGCGACACCTGCAAGGAAAAAGACCGTAACTCATTTTTAGGTGCACTTAAGTTACGGTCATACTATTGCTTAGATTATGACTATAACTCAAAATTACCAAAATTTGAGTTACAATGTTTTTCCTTGCAGGTGTCGATAGATCCGATAGTGCTTCTCTGGATGTCTTCAAGAGAAGATGGCAATATGTGTACGTGTATATGTACAAGTTATTATGTGTTAAGTTTTTCAAGTGTACAATAAAGAATAAATATTTTTAAGTACAGTACTTACGTACATTAATAAAACACCTACTTTTTACTTGTATCTATTGTTATCAAAATTAAATTATAAGTTCTTGACTTGACCACGACTATGACCTCCTCCTGGCGCCAAACCTGGATCCGCCCTTGGTTGTGGTTGGCAAACATAAGTCGCATCAAATGTAATCCGAATTAGAGTCCTTATAAAATGTCATGTCATAAAAAAAACATTTAATTCACAAGATGAAATTTTACTAGAAAAAAACAACCAGTCTCAGGAAGGTGTCTCGGTAGCTCAGCGGTCAGAGCGTTGGACCGGTAATCCAAAGGTCGTGGGTTCAATTCCCACTCGAGCTTACTGAGACTGGTTGATTTTTTTTTGTAAAATATCTTGTAACTAAAGGTACATAATATATACCTACTTAATACAAAAATAAAAAAAATATATATTTAATTTGATATATTTTCTGAGCTATTGGCCAGACTACCCCGTGTATTAATGATGCACCCTTAGTTACAACCATTAAAAAAAATGTTCCATTGTGGCGTCTTACCTGCAGCGAGCTGATCCGAAACCATACGCTACGCTTCCTATCGCGCGCGCTGCCAGCTCTGCGCAACGACGACTCGCTGCCGCGCGTGGCGCGCCTCCCCGCGCCGCCCGCGCCCGCGCGCCCCGGCCAGCCGCAGGACGTGCACCACAACGGGTACGCACTATACAACTATATAATCCAAGTGCTTAATAATAATTATAAAATTTTATTGCACAGTAGTAACATTTTTGAAACATACAAACATACATTATAAACAAAAAGTAACAGTGCAGTCACAAAATGCAGTAATATTATATTTAGACAAAGGTCCCCAAACTCGGCTGAGCCTGTATCTTGGCGAACCATATACATTGTTTAATTTACTGCATCGGATAGTATTCAATTCTATAGCGGACCGCCAAGAAAATTACAGTTTTTTATTGAAACTTTAACCCTTTAACCGCCAGACTTCATATCAGTTGTCGTCCCCTGACCGCCAGGCACGTAAATCTAAACATAAATACCTACAACAAATAGGTATGTTCAATGGTAGATGGATAAACAATAAACACTGGCTTTGATATAAGTACCCGTCCCAGCTACGCACGGGCACGCTTAAAATTTCATCTAAATAGCTTTAGCTAGTGATGAAAGAGATTCAGTCTTTTAAGGTAGCTAGGAAGCCAGGAAGTATGAGGTCTGTATTTAATTGTTGATAACGAACACTATCATTTCAGTTGCTGACCTGTTTTTAATGATTAAAGGAAAAAAATGACGGTTCCTTTCGAACACTGGTGCCACCTATCTAAGCCAATTCTCAATCAATCAATCTAAATACAAATTTAAAGTGGTGGTAAATAGCTAGCATAAAACTACCATTATTTAAGATGCCGTGGCGTGGTAGGTGTATTTGCCAAAATTTCATAGCTAAATCAAAAATTATATAAAACTGTCTATTATTTTAGTTTAAATTAATTGTATCCATTTACTAATACGTTTCTATGTACTAACACATAAATGGATAATATGGATTGTGAAATATCAGAAATAAAGAAATTATTATTATTCATAATATGTAATAGGTACCTATAATACTTTAAAAGAGCAAAGTAGCTAAGTTATTTACCAAAACTGTCCCACACACCAAAAGTCACTGTAATATTTCCCTATTCATTTTAATTGTTAAAATCCTTTTAAAATATTTTAGTTAGGTATATAATATGTTCTTAGTTTTTTCTATGCATAGGTGGAGACTTGTTGTTAGCATAGCCATATTTATGAATAATTGTTTTTACTCGACTATTTTACTGTAAGACTCCCGAACTCCAATTTTCGCATAATTTTGTAATCATGTCATATTTAAGTAACTCTATGTGTATTGTTGTTTGTGTATCACTTTAATTTATATTGTTTTATTTGTGAGGTCCTTCCTGTTATGGCTTTCCGTAGCTATTTAATTTATTTATATGTATAATAGCTGTTGGTTTTCCTCAAATAAAATAAATAAATTATTTACAGGTTAGAAGAACGCAGCAAGCGCGCGGCGATGGTTGCGGGGGAAGTGGGGGAGTTTGGGGAGGTAGGGGAGGCGGGCGGCGCGCGTGGGGAAGCGTCCCACGAGCTTCGCGTGGAGCACCGGTCCGCGCGCGACGGACGCGACGCCAAGAAGTTCTGCGAAGGCGGCGGCGTGTGAGTACACCACACATTTTCATCAATTAATTACTTATTCATAAAATCTTGCCAGCTTACAAGCTAAGTAAGTAAAGTAATAATAGCCTATAATTGTCCCACTACTGGGCAAATGCCTCCACCATTGAAATCAATCAGGTCATCACTACAAATTATGGGTATTGGCTTAATGGTGATTATACCACGATTGCCAAATGCGTTCTTGGTACTAAATAACACAAGTTATTCACAAGATTAATGCAATCAAAACCATTGTGCACTATTTTATGCAAACTAATAACTTCAAAATATACACCTCTACACTCAAGTGTCAATATTTTATATTTGTTGAGTAGTTGGGTAAGATTCAAATACCTGCCTACACACCTGAAGTGCATCGCCCGCAGGAACTTCTGCTGAACGCTCTCAATCGCTTCCTTGAACTTTTTATAGAAAGGGTTCTATATGGGTACCGCGTATTCAAGCTGGGACCGGACTAGGGTTTTATATAAATAAAGGTATGTAGAGCGTTTAAAATCGGAAGAGGATCGCATTACGAAGCCGTACATTCTGAAAGCTTTACCAATTATATTTTCTGCATGTTGATTCAGTGATGATTTACAGTCGAGGGTTACTCCTAGGTCTCTTATGGTCCTACTTAATGAAGTGCTGCAGAGCCTATAAGGAAAGCGAAAAAATTTAATATTTCTAGTAAAGCTTATGAAATTACATTTAGGGATACTCAAGAATAGTTTGTTATGAATGCAGTAAGTAGCCAGCCTATCTAGGTCGTGTTGAAAAATCAATAGATTTGATAGTTTTAAAGGCTTTTAGATCATCGGCATACAGTAAAAGTTTTGAATTTTGAAAACAATGCATTATATCATTTATTAATAAAATAAACATAAGGGGCCCAAGTATGGAACCTTGTGGTACCCCTGAAGTTACCAAAACGCTTTTGGAATGATAACCATTGATGAGTACCTTTTGTCACCGCATATACCGTTAAACGCTATGTTGTTTAGTAACAGCTCATGATCCACCTTATCGAATGCCTTCTTGAAGACGGTGTAGACTACACCGACTTGTACTCGATTGTCAATATTTTCAAACAGACAATTACTAAACTTTAATAAATTAGAAGTGGTTGATCTACGTTTAACGAATCCATGTTGCTCGTCGATTATAGTGCTATGTAAAATAGAGTAGATTTCGTTATGTATGAGTCTTTCAAACAACTTCGATAAGCCAGACAAGATAGATACTGGTCGGTATTGCTCAACATCATTTTTAGGACCACTTTTATGAACTGGGGTTATATTGGCGCGTTTCCAAACCTCCGGAAAGACTCCTTCCGTTATGCACTTGTTGTAAATAATATGCAGCGGTGCACAGATGGTATTTGCAGTCCTTTTTAAGAACAGTGGTGGAAGACCATCAGGACCAGCTCCCTTTGAGGAATCCAATTGCTTTAGTTCATTTAAAATGTTTTTCCCACTAAATTTTATATCTGATAAAATATTAATATTATTATTATTAAAGCTGCTGTTTGGGGGATGCCATTGTTTAAGAGTAGGTGAAACTGGTTCAAATACCGATAAAAAGAAATCAGAAAACATATCGCAGACCTCCTCCGGGTTTTGAGATTTCCTATTTTTATATTGCATCTAGCTCTATACAACGAAGATAAGTGCGCAAGCATTTGAAAAAGTATATTTGCATTTGATAGCCCAATTTTTGTGGAAACTATTTTATATCACGCACGCTATGACTCAAGAGTTGAGCAAAAAAAAGGCAGAAAAAACGCTAAGCGAATGCGAAGTACTAGCGCACTCGGCCGACGCGACGGCTCGGGGGACAGCTCGTCTATACATATAATACAGCTAAAGAGGGTCGAATGTCTGTACATGGAAAATATTCGAAAAAAAGTTGGCTGGGGATAATTAGAATCGATAACAGAACACGTTCCAACAGTTTTTAGAATTTATCTCTGTTTATTTGACCGCACATCACGTGAAAATGGCTGAACGGATTTTTATGCAAACTTTGCACATATACAGACCATGACCCGGGCTAGGACATAGGATACTTTTTATCCCGGTAACAGGTTAATGTGGGATATTGTAGTTTTCGCGAACGAAGTCGCGGGCGACAACTAGTTATAAATAAAATCCATTATAATGTCAATAATATAATTTATTATACGAAATAACAATTGAATGATGTGACGAGACATCATACATTAATGCGGTGTTGTTATTCCACTAATATTGTGTATCAAAAATACTAAACCGAATTTTACCTAAAACCACTAAAAGTAAACATTTTGAAAACTAATAATAAGTAGTTATTTTTAACAGCATTTTAACGATCTCGAGAGTCAGTAATTATTTCCAAGTAACAAAATGATGTTATTATAATTATAATCTAGTATTATACTGTATAAAAACTTTCACAAATAATTGAATACTAAGTTGATTTTAAATAGTATATAGGGAAAACTTAAGATATAAGCTAGATCTATAATTAGGAATATGTGCTTTAGTTTCAGGTACTATAAATTTAAATATATAATAATAAAATATGCACTATAATTATAAATTATGTGCCCAAATTGTTCATATTAAATTTTCATCTTACATAACTTACATATAAACATTTGTTATTAAAACAGACTTTAATTTGTTAAAGATTAATTTATTTATCAGAAGTAAAAATGTATTTTCTTACTTAGCGCATTTCCCTTGTATATATGAATCATCAAATTAATGCCTTACATAAGCAAGCATATACTTCTACACTTAACTGACTTGTAAATAGTATTAAATATTCCATTAACTTCATTTGTCTCACCAATTATTTCACTTTGAACTACAATACGTGCAGTGCAGATAAAATAGTTTTCCGATGACTTATTTTTTTTATTAAATCAATTTCTGACACGCGATTTTCAACCTTAAAGTGCATTCATAAAGCATTCTTTATAAAAACTAGACTTACAATTTAATCTTAAAACACAGCTACTACAAGGAAACGGATATTCGATAACAAATTCACTACCAAACAAAAGAGGGTCATGCAAATTATTTTCAGCCTTAGCACTCTATACATTAAGTAGAATTTTCTGAGGCAAGTTGCTTCACAATTATTACACGTGGTAACCCATCCGGAGTCTGACCACTGGGAGTGCTGCTTATCTTTACGATCGCCACTCATACAAAGGCACCTTTGAACCTTAGAAAAATAAAAAAATGGTGCGTCTATACGGCAGTTATTTTTTGTTGCTCTACAAATGTTTTAAAAACACGGCAATTTTAAGTAACTATCAAATATCTTTTAATGATGTAGATGTAGATGTAGCACAAATTTGGAAATGTAGTAGCAATTAACCTTTACTGTCCCACCGCTGGGCAAAGCCTTATCATTGAGATCGCCTCATCGATCTTAAATCAACGGGTATTGATTCATTTCTTTTGTGTTTGCTGATTGCCTCAGACGGCATTATCAGCACTCACCGGATTTTGGGGGCGGCGAGAAACTTAAAGGGTTCCTCTAGCCGTGTGAAACGAAGCACCGACAGAGGCTTTCTACAGGGAACGGCATCACGCACTAGTGCGTGGTCCCCGTTCCCACTAGATTCTCCGAAGGGCTTGGATCAGATCGGGTTCATTCAACACACCTGCTAAATACATGTCAGTGATCACTTTGCTTCGACGAATCCGAAATACAGTTTGCACTGGGATTAATCGACAAGACGTCCGAGCAACGGCCGAGTGCCTGAAGAACGTAGTTTACTAAAAGTAACTGCGCATTGGACGCACCCTTACATAGGAATCATTAGTAAGCATTACACTACCAGCGGCGTGGAGACGTTCCAGCTAACAAAGGCCCATGGCGAGATTTGTACATAGGAAACTGATTCAGTTTCAAATATTTTAATGAATTAATTAATCTTAAATAATGGCTTCGCGTTTAGCATTTAGCCAATTTCAAATATTTTTTTTATTAGTAATAAGGGTACAATTGTACGGTAGATATAAATTAAAATGGAGTCTCACAACACGTGTTGTTACGGGAAGTACGCGCGTGAAATATTTTAATTATGCGGGGTTTTAAAAAAGAAACGTGTCATGTAAGTATATCAATCATTCGGTTAGGTATTCTCAACTTCGGTAGACTCGTAGCCTCTTACTACAAAACAGTGTTTAAAGTTTAATAATTTCTACCTACGCGTTTAAAATATTGTGTATGAGGTAGGCTAAAAAGTGATAGCATCTATTTTAAGCCATCGTTTTGTGGTAAAGCAGTTGGAATTTTTAAATGAACTCTTTTTTTTGGTTAAAATCAATGCTCCATTAGCCCTTGCTGAGTTTTTTGCAGCTTCTCGGTACAAGGTCTCCACGGTAGGTTTACGAAGTCATAGCTTTGAATTTCCGTTCAAAAAACACTTGATGAAGTTCATATTGAATAAAAAATAGTAATTTTTGATTATTTAGAATGTGTATGTATGAATGTGAGGGCCTCGCCGTCAGTGCGGCGCGGCGGGCGTGGCGGGCGTGGCGAGCGCGCCGCGCGCGGCCAGGTCCGCCAGCACGGCGCCCAGCGCGTCGGGCCGCGCGCCGTCCAGCACCACCACGCGCTTGTCACGTTCAATCTGCTAATTAAACAAACTTACTAATCAAATCTGTGGAAAACGTTTTCTCAGTACGCAAGTTGTTCCGTGTAGAGTTGCAATTGCAAGTTGTTACACGCAAAATAAAAACGTTAAATTTTATTCCGACTATATTTGAAGGTTCACCTAGATGATTTAGTTTTAAGATTATATTTGTTAGTTTGTAAGGTATTTATGTTTCTATGGGCCATAGTTGTCCGATTTAACAAAATAGAAAAGCTATCTATACTATTAATTAGATCTTTGGGACTTCTTGGCGGGAAAGTGAAGAGTCAGGTCTCCGGTTTTGTTTTATTTTCTAAAATTTGTGTTATATCGAATATTAATATGAAATAATGGTGGCATATTAACCATTAAGTGTTCGTAAGTGCGCATGAGTGTTGGCAAATGAAACAAAACAGTGCAAATTACAAAACACAAATGTTTAAAAAATTCCACGAGCAGGATTTGAACCTGCACCCTTCTGACATACCGGGTCAGGTACTCTTCCAATTATTATATATATACACTATTTTTATTATATATACACTATTTACTTTTTTATTTTGAAAGCCAAAGGGGCGCCTTTGGCTTTCAATGTCCACAACTACCGTCATTAACATCTGATCATAATATTTTTACAAATACTAAAGATCAGTTTAGAAGTAGGCAAGCTATTTATAAAATGTTTTTTGTTTTGTTTATACAAATCCTACTCGTGGATTTTTTCAACATTTGTATTTTAGACAGTTAGACAAACGCTAATAGAAACAATAATAATACAAAATGACAGTTTGTGACTATGTTTGTTTGGTCGGGGAGGGTAAACTCTGAAATTACTGGTTCAATTCTAAAAATTATTTAACTATTAGATTGCTACAATTTTGCAAGTTACACTATTCATTTTGATAATAAAGAGTTTCTTTTTAATTCTTCGAACACACGCGGAAAATAAAGTTAGGAAGTAAAGATAAAAAGGCCTCAAGATTAAAAAAAAAATAGGTTTAAAATAAAAGCTCTTAGATCTGGTAAGGATGAAGCCGCTGACCTCGGCGCGGTACCGCAGGTGCTCGGGCCACACGCAGGCTTCGAAGTAGCCGGCCACGTCCGGCGGCTCGTACAGCCGCAGCGCGCGCCGCGCCGCGCACTCGCCGAATTCCAGCACCAGGTAGTACCTGCGCCGCCGGCTCAATGGACAATCATATACTGCTACATAGGGAGAACGGGCCATGAACCACCACGCGCTGGTTGTTAACGACTGCTAATGCAGCCGGGACTGACGGCTTTACGTGCCGACGAAGCACGGAGGAGCTCGTTTTTGGTCACCCGGCCTTTGCGAAAGTTGCTTAACCACAGCACTCGCAGACCAGGCGCGTTAACCACTGCGCCATCGAGCTCCTCGTCTTCTTAATGCCACTACACATTAACGACGAGCCAAGTCACACGCGCTCTTTACCAAGTACAGACATGTACCGAACCCTTCCATTATTCAAAATTAAAAAAAAAAACAAAATTAACCCACTGCTGAAGAAAAAACAAATTATAACTTTAAAAAAGGGACAAATCAGTGCAACAATAGACACAGTAGGAGCTCAATATATACTTTTTGAAATCCTAAAAAACCTTACTAAAAAACCTACAAATAAAATTTATTTAATTAAATGAATTAAATATTAAACGACGAAACGTTACTTGAAGTTGCAGAGGTCGGCGATGGGCTTGTAGTTGAGCACCGTGAACCCCTCCACCACCATGAACCGCGCGCGCCCGCCGGGGGGCTTGTCCTCGCCGCGCATAGTCCTAACTATGTCCTGTGGAGCCACCATATACATTCATTTTCATAATTATGGATATATATGTTTGGTTTGAAAAAATTATGCTAAAATAACCGTGAAGCAAAATCCAGGTTATTTGGACTGAACTAGGTAGCAATGGCCTCCTCAACCCGCCTGTTTCGTTTTGACAACCCTCTACCAAACACCCTGTATACAAATTGACGCAAACAATTTAGAAAAGTGTTAAAAAAATAGTTTTTTTTTTCAGGATTCAAACCTACACGTACAAAAATTTGCGTACAATTAAATATAAATACTTAAATAAGACTGTTTTTGCAAATATATTTTTGCTAGAAAATTAAATTAGGCTTATTTCACTGTCCCAGTTCCATGCCAGCACTATCCAGACAAAGACCCTTACAATTGAAATCAAGTCATCGGTACAATTGATGGGTATTGGTTTAATACAATCTGCACTATTCATCGAAAAATCCGAAACACACTTTGTATATTCTACCAATAAGTAGATAAGACCAATCATAGATTGGCATATAGCATACAAAATACCTTACCAGAAGGCGGAATCATACTTAAATTAGTGACATCTATACTAATATTATAAAGAGGAAAGCTTTGTATTTTTGTATGTTTGCAATGAATAAACTTAAAAAGCACTGGACCGATTTAAATAATATTTCACCATTAGAATGCTACATTAGCGCTGTGTAACATAGGCTATATTAAAAAAGAAATTAATTAACTGGATTCCCAATTCAATTAAAAACTACTTTATCTTTGATCTTTTTTTAATCTTTTTTTTTTAAATTATGAATAAAACAAAAAAATTACCTTATGCATCGCCTCCATATCCAACGCGGACAGTATATCATAATTATTATGCTCCAACCCTGGACACTTCACATGCTTCGGACTGTCATCTGGATAAAAGTATTTATCCTGGTGAAACACGTGGACCGGCGACAAAATCTCCCCCAATTTATTAGCCAAAGTAGTTTTGCCCCCACACGTGACTCCGGATATACCGATCACCACCCAGTCGGTGCGTTGCGTCATGGCTACTGTGGTTAAGTTGGTGGTTTTCTTGGGGGTTGAGTTGGTGGTTATCTTGGTGGTTAAGTTGGTGATTAGAGATAGTCCCGCAAGTGGTGGTAGGTGAAGGCCATGAGCCCCCCGACGAACAGGAGCCCCCACGCGGCACAACACAGCAGCAACCACTGTGGGTTAGGCAGCAGGCGGCCCGCGGGGAGGTCTGGATACAAAACATTACTGCTCGTTGGCGCCGTGGCTAACGCGCCCGTCTGGCCGCGGTGGCCAAGTAGAACAGAACAGAGTAGAATAGAAAACATTTATAAGTGACACATCACAAATGACATTACTACATAAACAATAAGTAAGTGGCACTTAAAGATGCCTGCTCAGCATGATGTCGGGCTTCCTAGATTACAGGAGTACCTGACGCTGAGTAGCAAAGCGCTAGGCCCACTATGTGGACTCAATTTTCAGGTTGGGCAGTGTGATTTGGATGCGTGATCTGTGTTAATGATTCTGGTCGTGGATGGCAAGCGACGGCCTGATTTCAACGATGAAGGCCTTGCCTAGTGAGGCTAATCTATTACTTTACTTTACTTAGTTGTATTGATACAAAAAACAATACACAATATTATAATACCATAAATGCACACCCTGATAGTAGTGTATTAAGAATTCCTGAATTGATTTGTCATTCATTATAAAATTTTCAAAAAGAAATATTTCATAGTTACATTGTACAGGTATTCTTTATTTGCCTGTTTGTTTCCTAAATAAAATAATTCATCAATTAAAAAACACAAAGTGATTCTTACCTTCGTCAATGAAAGGGTAAGTGTTGATCCAAAACACCAGCACTGTGAACGCAGCTGTGGTTGACCCAAGAATCAGTTTCCCCAGCACCGCATCAGGTATGTCCATAAATGCTAAACATCAAGCGAGTTTGAGCCCTAATTGTTGTGAGCTAAGTGCATTAACTGCAGAACAGCTCGTTTTCAAAATTACTAAAAGATTCGTCCGGGAACAAGATGGATTTGCCGTCGTCCTTCTTCTCTTCAACTTTATCAGCAAGTGGCTTGCCCTTCACGGCTCTTTCGATAATCTGGAAATTTTGTAAATTACGTTATTTTGTAATTTGGTCACTGCTTTTTAAAATTGAAAATTACTTATTCAGTTTAGGCTACAAATAGCTCTTATGAACGTCATTATGCCATCGGTTCGTAAGTCTACTCTGGGCGGGAGACCTTGTACTGAGAAGAACCAGCAAGAAACTCAGCAAGTGTCAAGCTGTTTTCTCACTTACAGTGACAAAAATATTGGAAAATGCCGTATTATAAAAGGACACTTTCCATTACAAATAAAAACAACATATTAAGGACAATCACAACATGTTGAAAAAAAAACAAAAGAGAAGAAATAATATCTAAGTTTGCAAATTTCAGTTACTAGTTAAAATTAATAACTATCAAAATGAATATTTTAATAAATCTTTAGATTATTCAACAAAAATGAAGAATGACGTGTTTTAGCATTTTTTCTCCCCTAGACAGGTGAAATAATGGTGGAAAATTGAATGGAAATCTGTCTGAAAATTTCGGTATTTGGCCTGGAAAGAAATTGTAAAGTGTTTTAGGATTTTTGGAAAATTATCTCTTAAGTAGAGGATGACAATTTGTACAGGTTTCAAAACGGACCAAAATTACTCATTCTTATGAGTAATGTAATATGTGATCTTTAGGTATTATTATACCCTTAAATAAATAATAAAAATAAATAAAATAAATAAACTTTCCTACACTCACACCAATTATATAGCCCAAGAGAAGCTTCGTTATGAAACTCGTTAAATGGTTTCTAGACAATGGACAAACATACTTAAACACATACTTATTATACATAGAAAACACCTAGACCCGAGACAATTTAGAAAAACAATAATTTCTAAATTGACCCGACCGGGGATCGAACACGGGACCTCAGAGATGGCGACGCTATGAAAACAGGTGTACAAACCACTCGACCAAGGAGGTCGTCAAAATATT
Organism: Eudonia truncicolella; assembly: GCA_949315975.1. Lineage (NCBI taxonomy): Eukaryota > Metazoa > Arthropoda > Insecta > Lepidoptera > Crambidae > Eudonia > Eudonia truncicolella. The sequence continues at coordinate 250,669 of OX438848.1, read as the reverse complement.
TTACTCTTAAGATATTTACCTTTAATAAGTTTGGCTTTTAATAAGAATAAACACAAGTTGTGTAGCCCACGTGAGCAAAGCCGCGAAGAAAAGCTAGTTTATATATATATATTATATACTAGCTGACCGGCGGACTTCGTACCACTTTGACAGTTTCCATGACAACAAAAACAAACAAAATGTTGACAGTTTCCATGACAACAAAACAAACAAATCATTTGTCTGCTAAGATCAACCGTATCCCACCACCAGCAGCGCCACCTACCGGGTCCGATTGTAAATGTAAACCATTCACAAATCCACTTGAACACATACTGTAAATTTCATCCGAATTGGTCCAGCCATTTAGAAGGAGTTCAGTGACATACACACGCACAGAAGATTTATAGTATAATATAAAGATTATACTTAACATAAGTACAGTACTTATTGCATTTCAGACTTGAATAAAAAAAAAGATATTTATTTTATTGCATATTATATGTTACAGTATCACTTTCACATATAACATAAGGTTACAATAAATGTGGCCTGTTACATATGTATTTTAGCAAATTACCTATGCATATTTCAATTACATCCATTCCATACACAGACTTCCTGTGCTTTGAAGTTGTGTGACAATATGAATTATGTTAAAACACAACACATTACCGACATTACAATAGCTCCGGTTGTTATCTTGATAATTCAGCAGTTTACAGCTGTACGCAATTACAACACAATAAAGTTAAGTACCTTGACAAGTGAGGCACAAAAGTCATACAAGGTCAATCAAAACTGTTCTAAATGTTTCATAGTATTAGTCTACATTGCATGTCATGCCTGTCTTTAACTTTTGACATGCCGGAACATGGATCCACTGCACCTCACAAATAACATTATGTATTTACGGCAGTCAACAGGAAAATTGAGAACTGTACTCAAAATTAAGTCTTCATCATCATCATCAGCCTATACAAGTCCACTGCTGGACATAGGCCTCTCCAAGACAAAAGTAAATAAAAACATTAAAAAAAAAATTAGACTTCTACTGATTTTTGGCGGTACGTGGTTCTGTTGACCATCCAATAAATAAATACCTTTTCGGCTATGTTGCTGTTGACAGTAGGAGTGGACAAAGCTAGCAGCTTCTTGATCTTCTCTTCCTCTGTGTCTTTTCTGGTTTCCTTTTGTACAGGCTTCTTGTTACGTTTGTAAGGATTGAAACAATCTGTGGATTGATTAAACATGAAGGCATAAGGAGAAGTTAAACAAATTTCATGAAGGTCAGTCATCAAATGGGTGACCAAAAATTTATCATCGCAAGCTCCTCTGTGCTACGGAAGGCACGTAAAGCCATTGGTCTCAGCTGCATTAGCAGTCCTTAATAACCACCAATCAGCACTGCGCCCATGTGGTGGTTTATGTGCAGTTCTTCCTATCCATCCATAGGGAAGGCTCGTTCCCAGTTAAAAATGACTTAAAAATGAACTGATTGATGAAAGACATAATGAGGTTAAGAGATTTTTATATTTATATCTGATATTAAGCTCACAATATACCTGTTCAACTATCTTATCATGCAATGACAATGAATAGAATTTGTATAGTCACACATTATGACATTACACTTTCTTGCCAATAATAATAAACTAAAGAAATTGCTCAGTAAATTTTTACAATAAAATATTACTCTAAACGTAACACAACTTACATAATTATGGTAATGTTACTGTTAAGCTTACAACAATTTAATACAACAACTCTTAAACATAATCTTATAATTATATAATAGGTACGCACTCTGACCAAATTGAATAGCAGGAAAATGGCAGGAAAATAAGAGTACCTATGCTTTGATTTCACACTTCATTGGATACAAATTAATTGATAGGGCCATAACACTGCAATAAACTTTCACTTAGACTATGTTTAAAAGTACCTTAGCAAAAAATAGTGACACATTTGTGTATGAACACTTTTTTGTATGGAAACCTATAGTGTACTGTCGGTCGACTCACGGATACAAGCGAGCGGATTTCTTGTAGGTTATGTGGTTATATTGTCGGATATTACTAGAAGTTCGTCAATCTTAATTGAAATGACATAACACGCACCTTGACCCTGTGTCTCCGGACGACGTGACTGTCTTGAGTGACGTTTACTGCGCTTTCCGCCGCTCTCTGGATCAAAACAGCACATTAACATCAACATTAAACACAACAAAGCAATTCGCCATATTTCACAATATTTGTGGAGACATATGAACTCACCTTCGGGGTCGACGAATTGAAGAGCTTGGCGAACTAAAGCAGATGACATTTTTTACTAAAAGTAACGCGAGACATTTATTTCAATTTGTTTTACAATTTCTATTCTAACCTAAAATCGTGTATTAAAATGTGTGACAGACGGACTATTGACATTGACGACAGTGACAGATAACAGAACAAAAGATTACACTTGGCGACTTCTTGGCGGGAAAGTGAAGAGTCATGTCTGCGCTTTTGTTTTATTTTCTAAAATTTGTGTTATGTCGAATATTAATGTAAAATAATGGTGGATTATTAACCGTTAAGTGTTCGTGAGTGTGCATGAGTGTTGGCAAATGAAACAAAACAGTGCAATGTTACTTTTCAAATTCTCACAAGAAGCCTGCGTGAGGACTTAGTAAAGCCCCACATCTTTACTGAGATACTCGAGGGGTTGGGGGGGTAATATCATTTCTCATTTCTATTATCATTCATCATCATCAATATTGTTTATTTATGTATTACAATGAAATTAAGAAACTAATGACATGGCAGCATGGTCTATGACCTTAGCCGGTTCCTTAAGGAACGAACTAAACTTAAAAAAAAAATACAAACAAAAAAAAAGATTACACTTGGGTGACATACTTCACGGTGAAAAAGTAGCAGCGATTTCAGTCACCGTGTCATGTTACAAAATAATAACGTGTAAAACTCTCAGACTTTCAAATGTAGATAGTGTTGGTTGAGTAAATATGCGTAATCAAAAATGCGGAATCAAAAATTTTACAACACCTTTTCGAAATATTAACCTATTATTATTTAATTGTCTTTATTTATTTTATTTCATATAAATTTACTAAATATTAATCAAAATAAATAAAACATTTAAAAATATAAAAAATAGGGGTCCGCCGGCATCGGGACCAGGGTCCAAGCTACCGGTGGTTAGGGCTCCAAAGACAGGAACCTCCTCACAATGCGTGCCGTATCGAGAAGAACTGCCTTCTGAATCAGTCCCTTTATCCAGCCGCCTAACGAGAGCCTCATTAGATGTTGATCGAGGCTCTTGGCCATCAGGTCGTTGGCCGTAACAACAATCGGTATGATGACAGCCGAATCCACATTCTACATGTCGACAACCTCGTGTGCTAAGTCGAGATATTTGATTTGTTTCTCTTACTCAGCTTTACGAGTTTCTCATCATGGGGAATGGTGATATCGACAATCATCGTGCGGCGCGCTAATCGATCTATCACCATGTCAGGCTTATTTATTTATTTATTTATTTATTTCTATAGGTACACAAACAGATTACAATCAATGCATGAGTACAGTAACATATTTGGTTAACCTTACTAGCTAGACGGTAATCCAAAAGGAGTGTACACAGCATGACATTTTGGGTATAATTTGAAACGCAACAATGCTGGTCCTAAATGAAGTTATAGTTAAAACAATAATAATAATAATATTGTCTTATTGGCTACAATAGTCTTGTTGGTGATGATAGATCGATCCCAGTACAACGTGACATGGTCATTTTCGAGAACTGGGTCGGGTACATACTTGTAGTACGGTATCAGAATCCACAAGTTTGTATTTCAAAGCAAGTTGCTGGTGGATAATCCTGGCCACTTGGTTATGCCTATGCAAGTACTCGTCGTTAGCCAGACGAGAACAGTCAGAAATAATATGTCTGATAGACTCACCCGGACGGTGGCATGCCCGACATATGTCAACCGTCCCGTCCTTCATAATATATTTCCTGTAGTTATTCGTCAGCATAACTTCGTCCATAATTGCACAGACAAAACCTTCAGTTTCCCCAAAGAGGTCACCGAAACGCAAGATACGGACGCTAAAAAGTCTACATCGGGTCCATCTCAATGAAGGGCCCGATAAAAGCGCCAGTGGAGTACTACGGGTTTGTGCCAGTTCTCTTTAGCTAAGGATAGCGGGGTGAGTCCCTTGTCAACTGCTACCACATCTCGGTGCATACCCATATCGGTTTTTAGGAAATATTCCCTGAGACTGCACACCTCACGGTTGTGGAAGGTCTTAGTATTTAAAAAACCTCGACCCCCTCATTTCCGCGGGATGAACAGCCTCATTATCGACGATCGTGGGTGATGCATCCGATTTGCGGTCAGCAATGTATATTGCTGACCGCAAATCGGTACGGACTCGCCTATCCAGGGCATCCAGTTCTGTCTGAGTCCACTTGTGTATGTCAAAGGAGTACATCAAGACTGGCATGATCCAAATTATTTAGTTATTTATTATTATTGCTAAAAATAACAAAATATGAATAAAATAAAACCTTGTATATTTAAAAACCACTTTAATAAGAATAGCTCGAACATAAAGTTGGGTGTAAGTCATGATGGGATAGAGAACGGCGAAACTTATCAATGACTCTCCAGTTATAATGAAAACTCTCTTGTCTTATAACGTCGGTTTTTATTTCATAAAATAAGCGCAAAGCGTTGCGTAAAATGGTAGGTAATCGACGCCCGCCGACGACGACGCAACGTAACATATCACAGCGATTTTTCGATGTGATTTATTTTTTTTCCTTTTGTTGATGGCTTTGTGCGATTAGTACATTTAGCCAGTGTCAAAGTAATTTTCTTACAAGTAATACATAAATATATAATATTTTCTTCCAGTATTATGATGATGATGAATGATAATAGAAATGAGAAGTCAGAAATGATATACCCCCAACCCCCCCGAGTATCTCAGTAAAGATGTGGGGCTTTACTAATTCCTCACGCGGACTTCTTGAGAGAATTTGAAAAGTGAAGTTGCACTGTTTTGTTTTATTTGCCAACACTCATGCGCACTTACGAACACTTAACGGTGAATAATCCACCATTATTTCACATTAATATTCGACATAACACAAATTTTAGAAATAAAACAAAACCGCAGACATGACACTTCACTTTCCCGCCAAGCGATGTGATTTCTTAATTGGAACAACACTCAGGAAACAAAATAAATTAAATCAAAATAAACAAAGGGAACTTATTTCTACAGCCTAATTTTTATTTATTTTTTCTTACGTTGTCAGAATGGAATGATAACTTGTGGAGTGCTTGTGGATAAATGTTGGACATTCTTCCTGACACACTTTTTTAAGTGAATACAAATTATTGCTACTGAGACCATAAGCACAGAATAACTAAAAGCACTCCATAAGCGAACTTTTTGAGAAAAATTAAAGAATAATGGTTCCGTCCGCTGTTAGGTACGTTTCATTTGCAAATACTCAACTAAGCCGCACTTCAACCTAGAATGTTTCTCTGCGTTTCCTTCTAGGTTCGATTCCCAGCAGGGGTAGGTAAAGTAGGTAGGTATATTATATTTGTGTACACTATTTGGTTGGTAATGGTTTGTTTAAGTCGACATAACATTAGTGTTTGCGTTTTTGTATTCCGACAGTTTGAAATAAGATAACCAGTTCCTCAGCGCTTGAGGATACCGGGTTAAGTGTGTTTCGTTTTCGATTTTATCGACACTTACCATCAGAATGCCCAGTGCGAGTTTTATTCTCCATTAGTTGTCGCCCGCGACTTCGTTCGCGAAGGCTACACTATCCCACAGGAACCTGTTACCGGGATAAAAAGTAATCTTAAGTCCTAGTCCGGGTCATGGTCTGTCAAAGATGTGCAAAGTTTTATATAAATCTGTTCAGTTGTTCTCGAGTTTTGCGCTTAGCAACATTTTTTTTAAATATTTTTGTTTTGTTTATATAATTTTAACGCAAATTTTGTTGCGAAACAAATTACAAAAACACAAATGTTGAAAATTTTTTTTATATACTTAGATTCGATCGTGTTTACGAAAACGAGAATTTAAATAGCATCTCGAAATAAAAGTAACATGAATAATACAAACGTGTTTTTTGCTCAATTTAGGTACAATTTTATTATTAAGATAAATACGTTCGAGAATTTTCAGTGTCAAAAATAAGTTACCAGTATTCTTGAATAAGAGAAAACGAAGCATTTGTAATTCATAATATCATAGCGTAATAATAATTAAATTAGTCACCGCACCGGTTCCGAAATCGCCCCACTGGTGACAAACGAAGAGAGTTAAAATTTGGCCATACAAATTCTTGTGTGCAAACGAAAATGCGTTGTAATGTAAGTGGGAACATCATTGTGTATTGTGGCAGGTTCTGCATGCTGTACCGCGCCATCAACGGCGAAGGCGACGCGGCCCCGTTAGAGCGTCGCGAGGACCCCGGCCCGCGTGCGCCCGCCCCCCACCACCGCTACGAGGTAAGCTCCTCACAGACACTTGCATTGCCCGATCTAATCCTTACCTCTCGGGGAATCTAGTATGGAACGGAACGGGATGCCGTTCCCTCTAGAAAACCTCTGACGGTGTTTCGTTTAACACGGCTTGAGGAAAAAGGCAAGCAGCACAAAACCATTCGTGGTGGACATCCTTGGGAGTACTTTACCCAGCAGTAGACATATTTTGGCCCAGATGATGATGATGATAATGATGATGATGGGAATATCCTCAGGGCCCGCCGACTCCGTGCCCCGCGCGCGTGGAGTACGCGACGCCGGTGTTCGCACGCAACTACCAGGGCGTGTGGCGTTATGTGGTGCAGATACCTTACGAGGGGTACTTCACGCAGACCGTCGAGGTCACCAGGTAACGTCGTGACAGCTCTGTGCATATACAGCCAAGGAGGCTCTGCTTTTGTATTTTCCCATGACAACTACAAGAGGTATGTGGCGCTACATGGTGCAGACACCACCAAGTCAAGGATAGTACACTTATTATTAATTTACCTAATGAAAAATAAATAACTACATATTGTATTTCATATTTGAGCATCTAGCTAGGTGATAGCGTACCTACACTAAGTATTTCTAACTTTGAAATGGTCTTAATATCAAGCAACACATTGTCGTCTGATTTGAAGTGTATTGTTACACATGATGAGTCCCACTTCCTATTCCCGAAGACACGAAAAGCTCGACGGGGGCATTTATAGTGTATCTAAGTGAATGTAACCGTGCGGCGCGGTGCAGGTGCATGCAGTCGCGCTGCCACTACCTGGAGGGCGGGTGCCTGAGCTCGCCGCGCTGGGTGTCGCTGCTGGTGGCCGAGCTGCACTACCCGCAGCAGCAGGGGCAGGACTTCCAGGTGACCACACAGCTTAATCCAACACGCCGTTAGACCGCCCCACCATATAGCAATGTGTGTTATTTGGGCTGAGTTGCGGCCATTCTCTTATTATATACCTCACTCTCTTTCTCCTTAACCTTCCCGTGCTCTAGTAGTTAAGACCACCGGTCTCAAACCCAGTGGTTCCGGGTTAGATTCCACCTTAAGGATTCTGGATTCTGGATGATGTACGCTTCTACTTTCAGCATTATCATCACTTAACATCAGGCGAGATGAAGGCTAATAGTGCTTAAGTAAGTAAGCGCAAGTAAGGGATAGAAAAAATATTTGTTTGGCAATGCCAACTAGCTATTTATTTAAAACTGCTTATTTTTTCAAAACATACACGAAACAGACAATATTTATGATAGTTAACTTTCGTCCATTTTTGGTTATAGTAGGTTATGTCCTATCTACCAGTACTAATGCCTACTACCGTGGCAGGACTACCAACAGTACTTGCAGAAGCGCGCGGGCGCGGCGCCGGGGGCGGGGGCGGGGGCGGGCGCGGGGGCGGGGGCGGAACCCGAAAAGCCCGCGCACTGCGACGGACACGACAAGTTCGGATGCTTCCAGGTAATACAACGTCAACTTTATATGGTTTTTAGGAGGAACATCCTTATATCCCAAAATTATTTTTTCTGAATTTCACTAATCTGAACCAATGATAAGATTCGTAATTTTTTATAATAGAAATTGTACCGAACCGACAGTTATAGTTGTTTTAACTACAGCTGTCGGTTAGGTTAGGTCAGGCTAAAGGCTAAAGGTCAGGTTTGTGAAGTTGTGCCGCTAGGATGGCTGGTATCACCAGCTCACGTGAAGGGCCCCTCCTCCTCCCGAATCCATTTCGAGACCCTCGGGTCTGGGTTTCGGTTGGGTTTCGGGATTTTGAAATTCGTGATAATAATATTCGGAATTAGGATTTTCGTACTTCTTACTTTCTCCTAAGCAGGTGATAACTACGTATGATTAATTAGGAACAAGTATTTGTAATGGACCAACTGTGAACCTATTAACTGTTTCATACATTTTGGCTGAGTAGATTTTGTTGTAATGTAACGAATAGATATATTTTTTTCAGCACATTGCTCACGTATTTTGAAAAGAAAACTTAGGCCCGGCGTAAACGAAAACTATCTCATATTTTTAGTAAATGAGTAATAATGTTCAACATGGGTACATTCTTAAAATCCTTTTTTATGTGCGATATTAACTAGTTATTCTTTATTGGTAGAGATAATTTTTGTACATTTAATATTTGTTGATGGTTTGCGTGATTGCGCGCAGGTGCGGCTGTACTACGACTGGTTCCTGGTGCCGGGCTCGTGTAAGTGCTGGCGCCCCGACTACTTCGCGCGCTACGTGCGCCGCCGCCAGAACAACGAGCTGTAATACGCCACCGCCACCACCGCACAAGCCACCACTCCCACGAACGATACATTTAGATCCGCAACTCCAATTAAACGATACATTTAACGACACGAGCTGGAAGAAACTTGCCGTAAAAAAACTCGATGCTGCGACTTCGAGATATAGACGTGTTTAGGTCCACCAGAAAACGATAGTTTGCTGCCTATCAAGAACGCTGGCATATTCCAAAATGTTTCATTTTTCATTTTATGTAATACCGTACTCGGAACATTCCAAAGTTAATTGTGAGTAAGACATAAAGTTCAAAGTTTTCTTTTGGATGTACTGATAAAACATGATTTTTGAGTTAGCCCCCTATTTTTGATAGGCAGCGAGTTGTCAAAATCGTAGCCGCAACCAGCCAACCCGGTGGCTAATGTTGATTACGAATTGAGAATACGAAATGGGCCGTGCAGTGTGACAAGGCCCTGAGTAGGAACTAACATCGATGTAGCGATAGGGCAATAGTTATTTTTAATGACGTCACATCTCAGTATGATCTAAGTATGAAACAATTGTGTAAGAACTAAATTAAGTCGCATAATTACTACAATTTATAAAAGAGCTTGGCGGTTCTCCCAAGTAGTTTGCTATTGTGCTCTCATACGAGTATCTTAACTTAATAATAATACCTCTGACGTGAATTTATTATTTAAGACCATACCACTCAAACTGAGAATTATAGTAACTGAGTATGTAGGTACTTTTTACTAAAGATCTGTAACGTAGATATAAATTCATGAGAAGTAATGGGAAGTAAAAATATCTCCCTACCGCATTTACATTAGGAATGCTTTTCTTGATACAAAAAACTTTATTTAGAAGAAAGTTTAACCCAACGGAACGTATAAAAATTGAAATGTCATCTAGATAAGCTGGTTTTTTAATAATGAATATTTGTTTCGTGGTGCACTGTAATATACTGTAACGTATTTCTGGAGCATAATGATAACCAAATGACATGCAGTTCAATCATTTACTCAGAGAGTTTTGTTGGTAATTATATTTGTTACATGTTAAAAGTATAAACTTTGCAATGTGACAGTTTGCTTGTCTTGAGTGGAATAATATTCTATTAAATTCAATAATAATATTGTATTTTGTTACTCATTTCTTCATTTGAAACATGTGTATTTAAAATTTATTGGTGCTAATTCCAACGTTGTGAACTTAAGACTGTAGGTAAACATGTAATTATAAGAAATTATATAAGTAGGGCCTATTTAAACCAAAACTTTTATGAGGGAAGGGTGATGAGATCTCTTAAGGTTTTACGTAATTATTTAGGAAATAATAAGAAGCTTGAGCTTTGAAAGGTACCATTACTGACAGAGAAGAGGTCAATTCTGTACGGAAATTATCGTGCGTTTCTTTTAAGGCTCTTTAAAGTGCATTTATAAATTAATGTTTATTGAAGTAATACTATAATTAGATTTTATTTTATTTTAATAATGAAGAGTGAAGTATTTATTTTACCTAGATTAAGTTTAATAAACGCACATAAAATAATAAACGTTGTTTTTTATTGTCAATGAAATTGAACTTTTCAATATCAAATTTTACATAAAAATAAGAAGGCGTAGGAATGTTAAACGATAGATTTAATTCATATCTTTTGTTTATCATAAATTAAGAAATAGATTGTATCTAAAAATATTGGTAGACGTATTTCATTACGCGCACTAGGTACTTATTAAATATCAGATAAGACATAAACTACATGTCAATTGTACATCACGTAATACACGTGTTATTGCTTCATGGGACTAAAGCAACATCCTGCCCGGCGCAGTACAATACAACTATGATAGCAATATACGAATACGATTGAGTATGTGTCCTATAGTCTACGAGTTAGGTGTCAAAGTCTTGCAACTACAAAATTACAAAAGTGTCAACTATTAACTAACTTTGCAATAAGCAAATCTATTGACTATGAGCCCACCATAATTAGAAATTTTATATTCTGAGATATTGAACATTTTTGGTATCTATTATTGGTAGATAATTTATCATTTTAATTTATTGGTTTAATTATTATCCATTGTAGTGTAATTGTTTGATATTCTAACTGGTGTGGTCACACAGTAACTATATTACACTAAATCACTAACTGCGTCGTTACACTGGTTCTTAAATTAAATATATTTTTACTTTAAGTTTAAATTAAAATACCGGTAAGTTTATAAAAATAAAGAGGCGTACATATATTTTCGCGTCACAATCATACAATTTGACAAATAAAGGAAGTATTGGGTAAGATTATACGAGACAAGCGCAAATTAATTAATTATTTTTGTCATCGAGCGACAATCTCTTGTCACCTGCTTCACAATTTGAGTATTTAGTATTTAAGCTTCACAAATGGCTTGATTTTAAATTAAATTATATCACACACGCACAACCTGCTTGTGCGTTAGTTTAGACTCGCAAAATTCTTTCTCGTGCCCCCGTCTCTATGTCTACGACGTGATCATTATTCCTATATCTAGCAGCTGCTTCTTCAACTGGATTACTTCTGACTTCTATAACACTACTGTCTCTAACGCGATCATCACTTATCACATCATACCTTCTGTTCACATTCCCTAACTCTCTATTATCTGCACTTACATCATAGTTTGAGATCTTGTCTGCCTCCCGACTGTCGGCAACCGATATGCTTGGTATTGCATCGGATTCTGCACTGGACTGTCCCCTTTCTACGTTATTTAAAGTTTCTCTTCTTTTACTATAGAAATGGACTGTGGGTATTCCATCTTTGGGATTAGTGAAGTAGCATGCGGAGTACGGTGGCGGTGGCTCTTCGATGCCTATCGGCTTGTTTGCGTCGTCGTTTGGAGTTTCTTCGTTGTTGGCACATTCGGAGTATGGTGGGGGAAGATCGTTACTGGAAGTGGGTCTGTTCTCTGATTGGTAAGTGTCGGAGTCGTCCAATCCCAGGACAGGATCACCAAAGCGACCTGCAAACATATAATATTTATTAGATATATAATTATAAGCAATACTTAAGTTATAATAATACCCGAAAATGTGCAAGGTATGGTGAGATATGTGATTTTTTAAAATAGCAACGATGCATTACTAAATACTTATTTTGATTTTTATATTGAAATTAACAACTTAGTAGTTTTAATGTACTTACAACTTGTAGCCATGACATTCGGTGTGGGCCATTCTTCAGAAGATCGTCTTTGACCTAAAAAGTAATTTGTTAGTTTTACTAATCTTCTATTATTTTATTAAATTACTTGTTATAGATTTAATTGGATTAATCTTATAAGAATTAGAAGGTACTCTGTCACGTAAGATTAAGTTAATGCCGGATTCAGAAAAGGGCGTAGGTACTATGTCATGAAACCGACCAAAAGGTCTTAAACTGGTATAATGCATAGATGTGTAAAGACTTAGGGTTACTTTACTTTTTAGATCGCAGAAAGTTTTGTATACTGATCTTCAAACTTCAGTATGAAGATGGCACTAAATTATGACGATGAGGCTAAATTAGAGGTGATAACACACAATGTGCTTGTCCTTTATTGATCGCTAAATATTTATTAACATAAAGTAAATCAGTCTAATGTCTAATGTAGGTCAGCGTCGCAGCGTCGGCCGCCATGGGAAAGTTAACGCTGACAAGAATAATTATTCTTAGTGCAATATTAAATGTACGGTTTTACTCGTACGAGCTGTCTTCGACGGCAGTGCCGCGCGGTATCCCCTTTTCCAGTTATAATGGACTACCCTAGAGCTTGCTCTACGTGGTTGTGACGACTATCGTCGCCTCTCAAATGAAAATTGTTCCAAGTAGTTCCTTCGCGGAAGTGCCGTTACCAGGCACTCGACCCATTATCCGGGCACTTAAGAACGGGAGAGCAGACCTCCTTCAACCCGCCAACATAGGCTGGAACGCAGCCCTGGCCCCGAAAAGAGCCGGGGGAGACCTTGCTCGTCACCTTCAAATTGGCCTTGAAGGACTTCGGCTTCTTCTTCTGACTCCTAAGCTTCGGCCCTAAAAGGGGAGGCTTCAGCTACCTCTTTGTAGCGGTGCCGGTAGCGGTGGATGAGCTCGTTGGTGCAGCGGTTAACGCGCCCGGTCTGCGATTGCTGAAGTTAAGCAACTTTTATAAAAGCCGGTCATCGGTAGAATGATCAGACATTTATTACTTCAAGCTCCTCCGTGCTTCGGAAGGCAAGTAAAGCCGTCGGTCCCGGCTGCATTAGCAGTTGTTAACAACTACCAATCTGCTCTGGGCCTGCGTGGAGGTTTATGGCTCGTTCTTCCATTCGTCTATCTAAAGGGAATGGGAGGCCTCAGCATTGGGGACATAAAATGAGCTGGTGATGAAGCGGTTGTTCGTACCTTTGAAGAGCTTCCGATGCAGGTACCGCTCGAGCGCGCGCACCAGCAGCAGCAGCACCGCCAGCAGCACCGCGCCCGCCGCCCAGCCGCGCGCCGCGCCCTCCCACCCGCGCCCCGCGCCCGCCCCGCCCGCCGCGCCCCCGCCCCCGCCTCCGCGGTCCAGGCGCCCGTTCTACGGACAAAGGAGATTGTTTTATTCGTTTGAGTCGGTATATACAAGCAAGGTTAAATTATCAAGCCAGTTAGTTCCTGATAGCCTTCAGCCAGGACAGAATGTTGCTGGGTATTTGGCCATGCGACTGTGTGGGTTATTCCTATTGTAAGGTATGAGTTTACCTACCCTTACGAAACTTGCCGCAGCTTGCCTTAAGATGGCAGTCGTTGAGTTGAAATCCACCAACACACATTGGGGCAAAGTGGTGGGCTCTTGCCCGATTTCCTTTTATTGTTAATGTGGAAAGCCCCAAAATCATCATCATCAGTCATAACAGGGTGCTAAAGTCTTTTTTAAACCTCTCCCTCCTACATGCTTTCGTCAGTCCCGGCTGCATTAGCAATCGCTAAAAACTACCGCATCGCACTGAACTTGCATGGTGGTTTGTTGAGCGTGATAGGAAATACACATTGTCCTGATTAATTAGGTATTATAGTAAATTATATAGTAAATTATTCACTAGTTTAGAAGTGTTTATTTTTAAGAAAATTAGGTACAAATTGTTTATTTTGCATAATTAGTTATTTAAAACATTTTTGTAATCAATTTGGCTTTATTTGTATGATTAATTTACATTAAAATACTCCGATACAAATCAGGTGATTTGACGCGATGAGTCACACTTGTTTGTCACTGCCTATAAAAGCGCCGTCCGTTCCTTGCCCAGTCAGTTCCCCGCCCGATCCTCTAAATGACAGCACACATTTACAGAATACACTAAACATGCACACCAGTTTAGGCCCAAGACACCGTACTCGTAGAACAAGGGTACGAAGAACCGGTTCACACTCGCTCTACACCAGGTACAGACATGTACCTGGTCGGTTCTCTCCTCCTCCACGGCCCGGTCAACCCGAGCCGAGGTCCGTGCCTTTAGAGGCGCCCTCGGGTTGCTCCGCTCCCCGATCCGATCCGAACCCTTCGGAGAATCTAGTAGGGCACGGGGACGCGCACTTGTGCGCGATGCCGTTCCCTCTAGATAACCTCTGAAGGTGATTCGTTTCACACGGCTTGAGGGACCCTTTACGTTCCTCGCCGCCCCCTAAAAGCCCGGTGAAGCTGAAAATGCCGCAGCGGCAATCAGCAATCTCTCTCCAAAAAATTGCCCAGTCAGTTGTTCGTCGGCGTTCAAACGAAGCAGATCTCCCAAATAAGTTAAGTGTGAACAGATAAAATACTTTTTTATTATTTATTATGTGCTTAGATATTATAGATCGTTATTATGCTTTACTATGTTGCAATATCATAGCTACTACTTTTGTAAATGAATCCACTACATTATGTTTAAAAGCTTAGCTAAAATGAATTGCTGGAATTAATGTTTGTAGTTTTATTTATAAAATAACAAGAAATACAATCATAGCAGTAATATTGACTTTTATTCTCGAAATCTAAATGGCTTTTTTTATACATTAAAGTAATCACAGAAGTTAAAATATGTAAAATAGTCGGTAGCAGCAACCCATATGTAACAAATACCATTGTAAAATCTCACATCAGAAGTGGGATTTCACGTAAAGACCCACATAAGTGGACATGTTTTGAAGGTAAACATTACGTTATTTATATAAATCTAAAATTGAAATGATGCATTTATATTTTTTACTTTCGCTCAATTTACTCGGTGTTGTAGATCGATACTTGATCGGAGCTACTCTCCGATAGTATTGCTTTGCATCTGATCTTGCAAGATAGCACGAGGCGGGAGCTACTCTCCTGTCATGATGTTTTGCAAAAAAAAAAAAAAAAATAATATAGTGTATTACCCGAATAAGGTATTAAATATATTCTATTAAAAGTAAATTTGTTTCATTGCAACGTATAATCGAACATCATACGTATAAAGCATTAAATTTATACGTATTAAAACCGTTAGTCCATTATATATATATATATTTCTTTTTTAATATTTTCAGATAATGGATACTGCCTTGCTGACTAATCTTCTAACCGCGATTCGCGAAGCTGCTACAGCCAGCCGCCAGCGTGATGATGATGTGGCGCTGCCACTGTTTGATCCAGCAACGTGTGACACTGGAGCTGATTCCTGGTGCAAGAATATCGAGACACTTGCAAAAGAATTCAAGTGGAGCAGCATCACAACAGTTGCTAAAGCAGGTACAGCCCTTAGGGGCTCTGCATTATCTTGGTTCCAAACATGGGTACCCACTAATGGTAGAACATGGGAAAATTTTCAATGTGATTTAACTGACTTATACCCGGAAAAAAAAAATCTTACTGAAAAACTAACTAAGGCTGTTTTGTATTCTTCTGACTCTGCCGATTCTTATTGTGAATACTCTAGAGAAAAAATTAAGTTATTACGCAATACTAAGATAACTTTTAGTGATAGTCAATTAATCGAACTAGTGTGTGGAGGCATTGCAGACGTCAATGTTAAGATGGCTTCTTTCAATAGCAGTGTTACAACCACCTCTGGGCTAATATCTTTGTTTTCCGCATATGTCAAGGGTACGAAAAAGAGACAGTTTGAGCAAAGCGGGAAAATCTTTACTGCACCTAATGTATCAAAACGTGTTAAATTAAATAACAATGAAAAAAAATGCTTTTCATGTGGCACTCTGGGTCACATAAGTTATTATTGTCCTTTAGATAAAAAAACCGAATCTAAGCCTGCCACCACAGCAGACTCTAGATTAAATGTAGTTACATGTAATATTTGTAAAAAAATGGGACATACAGATACGGTGTGTTATTTTAAATCACGTAATAATGAGGCTAATTTTTTAGAAAAGCGAATCTAAAATTAACTCAAGTTTTTGTTAGTGATTTAAGAATTGACTGTCTGATAGATACAGGAGCTGATTGTAGTATTATAAAAGAAAGTATAGTAAAACGTATTGGGTGTAATCTCACACCGTGTAGTTTACAGCTTCAAGGTATAGGACAAGGCAGTTTGCATGTTTTTGGCTTAGTAACAATTCCAATTAGAAAGAATGATGTTTGTGTAGATCTTGATTTTTATGTTGTTAGAGATTATGATTTTTCTTTTGATCTTCTTATAGGCAGAAACATTATTGAATACCCCGATATTGAAATTATTTCAGATGGCAATGGTAGTAGGTTGTCACGAAAAGTAATATTTGGTTCCCCATTCAATTTAAACGTAGTACATGCCGATCATTTAACGACAGAATTTTTGGAATTGTCTTCTAGGATTAATCATTTACCCAGCGATCTTAAAAATAAAGTTATGTCTATTTTTCAAAAACATTCAAATATTTTGAATAAAACCGGTGATGTACAAACTGGTGAGTTAAATATACGTTTGAAAAAAGATGACATTGTCTATTATCGACCTTATAGGCTAGCCCCAATCGAAAGAGAGAAAGTTAATAATATTATTACAGATCTCTTGAACAAAAATATTATTAGAGAGAGCGATTCCCATTTTGCCAGTCCCGTCCTCTTAGTGAAAAAGAAGGATGGTGGTGACAGAATGTGTGTCGATTTTAGAGCTCTAAATAAAATTATAGAAAAAGATCGTTACCCCCTACCTTTGATTGAAGATCAAATAGACAGGTTAGGTAATGCAAAGTATTATGTATCTATAGATATGAAAAATGGTTTTTATCAGATTCCAGTAGCAGCAGACTCTGTTAAGTATACTGCCTTCGTTACACCAGACGGACATTACGAGTTTTTAAAAATGCCTTTTGGTATTTGTAATGGACCATCTGTATTTCAAAAAGCAATAAATAAAGCGATTCAACACTTAAAATTCCTTCTCGTGTACATTGATGACATCCTTATACCGTTTTCTGACATTGAGGAAGGTGTTTATTATTTAGAACAAACTATCGAATCTCTTAGTAACGCTGGTTTTACAATTAATGTGAAAAAATGCAGTTTTTTTGTAGATAATATTGAATATTTAGGCAGAAACATATCCAGCGAAGGAGTAAGACCTAGCGAAGTAAAAGTTTCAGCACTGACTAACGCCCCTGCTCCAAAAAATGTAAAGCAGGTTATGCAGTTTATGGGCTTAGCCAGCTATTTCCGAAAGTTTATTCCTAACTTTGCTGCTCGTACAGCTTGTATTACAAAATTAACAAAAAATAATGTAAAATGGGAGTGGAGTGCCGATCAAAATACTGCGAGGAATTATGTTATTGATTGTCTGGTATCTAAGCCTTTGTTAACTATATTTAATCCAGAATTGCATACTGAATTGCACACTGATGCAAGTGCTTTAGGTTATGGAGCAATTCTATTACAAAAAGTTAATAATGTAAATAAAGTAGTAGCTTACTATAGTAAAAAAACTTCCCCAGCCGAATCAAAATATTGCTCTTACGATCTAGAAACTTTAGCTATTTATAACGCTCTAAGACATTTTCGAGTATATTTACTTGGCATACCTTTCAAACTTATAACTGATTGTAATTCAATTAAATCCACAGCAAATAAAAGGGATTTATCACCAAGAGTCGCCCGTTGGTGGACATTTCTACAAGATTTTAATTTTGAAATTATATATAAAAAGGGAAAGTATATTAATCACGTTGATTTTCTTAGCCGCAACCCTGTGAATTCTGATCTAACGATACCTACAATTAATGTCATAAATGAATCTCTGCTGGCTTCTACTTCTGGTTCTAATGTTCTTCCCGCTGACACAGGCCGATCCTGGTTAGATATTGCCCAGCAAAATGACGTTGAAACGCAAACCCTTATTGATCGAGCACAGGCTGGTGAATTAGATTCAAATCAATATATTATAAGAAATAATTTACTTTATTATAAAACTGAACCTGATTCTGAACCAAAATTGTATATACCAAAAGGTCATAGACTTAGTATTCTTAAACTATTTCATGATGAAAATTGTCATGTAGGATACGAAAAAACTATACATAAAATTAAAGAAAACTTTTGGTTTCCAAATATGGCTTCGTTTGTTAAAAGATATTTAACTCACTGCTTAATTTGTGTCGAACGAAAAGGACACTCGGGGCCCAAACAAGGACTTTTATATCCTATAGAAAAGACAGCAGTTCCATTTCATACAATACATTTAGACTGTACCGGTCCATTTCCACTATCCAGTGAAGGGTACAAATATGTATTATTTATTGTAGATGCCTTTACTAAGTTTTGTTTACTTAAGCCACTTAAAACGCTGACTGCACAAGAATTGATCCCAGTAGTTCGAGAAACCATTACAATATTCGGTACACCTTCACTTATTGTTACTGATAGAGGTACAAATTTCAGTTCCAATCACATCAGAACCTTATTTAGAGATTTACAAATTGAACATCATATGATAGCCACAGGAACGCCAAGAAGTAACGGTCAAGTAGAACGGTACGTGGCTTCAGTTACAAATATGTTAAACACCATGGTAACTGATTTGTCAGACTGGCCGAACTCTTTATGGAAAACACAGCAAACAGTAAATACAACATTACAAAAAACTACAGGGTTTTCTCCTCTCCATTTATTAATAGGTGTCAATGCAAACATACCATGTGTTCAAGCCCGATTAGATGATGTTCTTGAAAATTCTGAATCTAACATTAATTTGCAAGCTGATAGGGAGTTAGCACATCAGCGATTGTTACAAGCAGCCGAAAAATTTAAAGTACGATTTGATAAAGTAAGGCGAAATAACAAAGTATATAGTCTAGGAGATTTAGTGTACGTAAGCCAAGATCACCGACGTAATGGCAAATTAAAACCTAAATATAAAGGACCTTATAAAATCACGACCTTACTCGCAAATGACCGCTATGCTCTAAGGGGTAGAGGTACTCTTAGAAATATTGTGGTTGCAGAGGAAAAGATAAGATATTGGCCAGGTGAATGGGTTGAGGAAAATGCTGTTGTTGAGGACATTTTAAATCATGTTTAATTAAATGTTTTTATGCTAATTTTATTTAGTTATTATGATTACCAATAAAGAAATGTATTTAAATGTATAATATATGTATAATATCAATAAAGAATATCTATCATACTATATGGTTGGCCATCTGCCTGGTACTGGCCCGGCTTCACTCGCAGTGTGTGATCGGGTCAAATACCATGAGGCAGTTGACCATGACTCCGCTAGTGGTTATTTTGTTTGTGTTAGTCTGGTTTAACAGGCAGGTTATGGGACTAACACAAACTAGAATGTTGCTGTTGAGCCATGTGTTGGTACTGGTTTGGCTTCACCGTCAGCAAGTGATGGGACCAGATACCTAGAAACACTTGACTAAAAATAAATTAATGTAAAGGTAAATAAAATAATGATGAAAATAATAATGAAAAAAAAAAATGTTTATGATTTAAGTTTATGGTACTTCGAGGACGAAGTACTGTCAGTATGGCCGTGATAGGAAATACACATTGTCCTGATTAATTAGGTATTATTGATGTGTAAATTATTCACTAGTTTAGAAGTGTTTATTTTTAAGAAAATTAGGTACAAATTGTTTATTTTGCATAATTAGTTATTTAAAACATTTTTGTAATCAATTTGGCTTTATTTGTATGATTAATTTACATTAAAATACTCCGATACAAATCAGGTGATTTGACGCGATGAGTCACACTTGTTTGTCACTGCCTATAAAAGCGCCGTCCGTTCCTTGCCCAGTCAGCCCGATCCGATCCGAACCCTTCGGAGAATCTAGTAGGGCACGGGGACGCGCACTTGTGCGCGATGCCGTTCCCTCTAGATAACCTCTGAAGGTGATTCGTTTCACACGGCTTGAGGGACCCTTTACGTTCCTCGCCGCCCCCAAAAAAGCCCGGTGAAGCTGAAAATGCCGCAGCGGCAATCAGCAATCTCTCTCCAAAAAAAAAAAAAAAATGCCCAGTCAGTTGTTCGTCGGCGTTCAAACGAAGCAGATCTCCCAAATAAGTTAAGTGTGAACAGATAAAATACTTTTTTATTATTTATTATGTGCTTAGATATTATAGATCGTTATTATGCTTTACTATGTTGCAATATCATAGCTACTACTTTTGTAAATGAATCCACTACATTATGTTTAAAAGCTTAGCTAAAATGAATTGCTGGAATTAATGTTTGTAGTATTATTTATAAAATAACAAGAAATACAATCATAGCAGTAATATTGACTTTTATTCTCGAAATCTAAATGGCTTTTTTTATACATTAAAGTAATCACAGACGTTAAAATATGTAAAATAGTCGGTAGCAGCAACCCATATGTAACAAATACCATTATAAAATCTCACAAGCGCATTCTTTCGTGGTGTTTCCACCCATAGGGAAGGCTGGTACTCCAGCAGTGGGAACATAAAACCAGCTGGTGATGAATGATGTGTGCGTCACGCATGTCTCCGGATCAAGAAACCTCCTCCGAGTACCGCGCTTTCTGGCATAAGCTTAGCAAATGCGTCGTGCGTACCTGGATGAGGTCGGGCAGCCTCCAGGAGGGGTCGGGCACTTTGTAGGCGTCGGGCAGCCGCCAGCCGGGCTCCAGCGCGCGCGCGTCGCCGCGCCACAGCCCCGGCGGCGCCGTCGGCGGCCAGCGCCCCAGCGCCGTCTCCAACCTGTTCAAATGATTCATTCATAAAATAAATGTTTTGTGAACTCGCTAAACGCAGCGAGGCAGACACTTTTGTCGTGGCTTTCCAGAAACATATTTTATTTGGTGGATTATTTTTTGCGACGGAACGATAATATTGATTCTGTCATGATAATGGCTGATGCGTAGATTTAAATTTGATAATGTTTTTTAATTGACATAATGTACAGAGTGTTTTTTTTTTAACTGGGACAGTATGAGGAATTCTGAAACTATAAAAGAAACTGTCATCATTTTAAGTTTTTCTCATCTGTTAGTATTTGTGTTTGTGCAGGTCAATAAATGTTTCTTATTCTTATTGTTAGGAACCACCAAGTCATTTTAGTGAAAAAAATTTAGAGATAACACATTTTTAGTGCCAAGTGTGAGATGTTCATAAAAATAAATCAAATTGATCAAAAATTGTTTGAATTATTTGGAAAACACTTTTTTTAATAAATAATAAAATGTCTCGTTTCACAAATGTTTAAATCAATACACTTACATGTCAATACGGACCGTGACTACCAGTTGACACTTTGGACTTACTAAAAAAATCTACACACTTTCTCAAGCCACATACGAATAGAAATAATAATGGCTACGGAAACTGCACTCGAACGTAGAAGTGCTCATGGCGCCGCCGTCACACACCGCCGCTTAACACTAGCTCCGAACAAACGCTGAACAGACCGTTTAAACTGCTTCTGCTATCTTATCATTTACCGACGCTATAATTAAGACGCTATTTTCGTAAAGAATTTCCTTCCGTCAATTGGCCTTAGCATCACAACATCAGGTGAGATCAAGGCACTATGCTTTACCCATTAAATTTAAAAAAAATGTATAGTGTTGAAAACATTTTGTCAAGCAAGATAAAGCAATGCAAGTAGGCGTCACTGTATTTAATTGCATAAGAATTATCTCGTGTATTTGTTTTCGGATTCGACTTCGACAATTAATTTATACGATAAGGCCTACGCTATCTGCCCTCAACCGTTCTTATGAATAGCATGATGCAATTATTTGTATTACTGTGTTTTATTTTGCAACGATTAAGCTTTTTGTAAGTAAGCACAGAGATAATACAAATGTTGAAAAAAATTCCACGAGCAGGATTTGAACCTGCACCCTTCTGACATACCGGGTCAGGTGCTCTCCCAATTGAGCTATCGTGGTTCTAACCAACCCGCCGAAATTATTTAACACTGTTTACTTTTTTTACTTTGAAAGCGAAAGGCGCCCATTCAATGTCAACAACTACCGTCATTAGCATCCGATCATAATATTTTTACAAATACTTAAAGATCAGTTACGAAGTAAGCAAGCTATTTGTATAAAAAAATTGTTTTTTTTTTCAAAATTTTTGTTTTTTTGATTTTTTTCGCAACACAATTTGCTTTAAAATTATATACACAAAACAAAAACATTCTACAGAGATAATAGTTTTCAGGAAAAATTTAAACATAAGTGTGTACCTATAGGTATAAGTTAAACATGATAATTCGCAAGAGAACAAATATTTATTTGATTCGTAACCGAGAACAAAGAGGTTTTTTACGTTTAATTTATATATCTATACTACTGTATAAATCTGTAGGCTCTGTGTGGTACTAGCATTTGGGATAAATATTCATTTTATGACTCACTGACACCAATTCTACGATTTTTGAAATTTTTGTCTGTCTGTCTGTCTGTCTGTATGTTCACTTTTAACTCAAGAACGGCTTGACCGATCTTGTGGAAAATTTGTATGTAGTAAGAACATGCGATTGTGCACATGATAGGCTATATAAAAAAATAAAAAAAAAACTTTAGCGGAGTACGGCTCTTGATGAAAATTTGTATGTAGTAAGAACATGAGATTGTAAAAATGATAGTAATTATTTGATTAGCATTCATTAATTATATTCGCACAGCGAAGCGGGCGGGTGACCACTAGTTTTTACTATAAGATTAATAATTTAGAACAAAATTTAAAAGGTTTAGTAGCTTTAAAAACACTTACAAAACACAATCAATTATCACCTATCTTTCTTTAAAACTAGTCATTAAATAAATAAAAATATGAATATTTGAATGACATTCACCACTTCTTTATGAAAAAACCGTGTAATTATACTAAATAGTTCTCCATAGGTATTGGATGTCAGTGCAAAACACTAGTTGGATCATCACGAGTCATGACGTAAGTTAACGCGTTATTAAGTGGCTATGCCAACCATTTCAATCAGACATGTTGTTTGGTGGAAAATCTAGTGCAAGAGTCACTGCAGCTATCAACTTACCGCACCATGTAATAGTTTCAAGCTAGGTATAAAGCTAATGCCAATATCATGAAGCTCCTCTGATGAAATCGTCACTGACCACAGGGGAAATTAATGCCAAGCGTTCACTACGTGGCTTTACATATTGGTAGCGTTGATTCACCCATCATTCACCGAATAAATAATTAAAAATATAAAATATCGTGTGTGCGCATTATCGCAGAGTTATATCTGACCTAATTCGGTTTCGCGCCTGAACGCCCTCGGTGTGATTATTACCTTTAATTTCATTTTTCATGTTATGGTTTCCATTTATCACGGCTTTAAGCCATGCTTAGACCTGGAGAACCAGGCGTGCAAACCGGGTCTTTGTAATCTATCACGTCGTGGTGGTGGGGAACAGCGCCCAGGTACATACCTGGTTTAAAGCGCGTGCGAACTGGGTTGTCGTACTCTTGTTCTACAAGTGTCTTGAGCCTATTCTACTGTGCGTGAGTAGTGTATCTGAGTGAGTAGGTACTAGCATTTTTAAGGGTTATCATCATCGTCATCTCAGCTAAAAGACGTCAACTGCTGAACAAAGGCCTCTCCTAAGTATCTCCTCAATGACTGGTTTTATTCTGCTTGTATCTAGCGGCTACCCGCGACCTTCACCAGATCGTCGGTCCACCTTGTTGGAGTGGGTGGGCACCCACTCTGCGTTTGTCGGGTCAGCAGGTGTTGCCTGTGTTACCTGATGAGATGCCGTATCTGGTCAGGCGTGTAGACGGCGAGCGCGGGCCAGTCGCGCGGCGCCAGCTCGTGCACGGACACGCGCAGCCGACGCCGCTCCAGCAAGTCCCGCGGCAGCGTGGCGCCGGCGATCACGCCGCCGCTGTTCCCGCCGCCCGCGGCTGCGCCGCCACGCCGCTCCAAGAGGTCGCGGGGCAGCGCCGCCCAGCCCGCCCACGCCGACCACGCCGCGGTGCGCGCCGTCGGCTGCATGGTGACGCTGCGGACAATTAAGCCCTTAAATTAGTTACCGACCAAATCCCAGACGCCAGACATCAAGAGCGAATACTCTTCAGTGCTGAACTTTACAATAAGCTAATTAGTATAGTATACTTTGTAGTTTGTAAAATAAATAAAATAAAATAGTTTATTATTAACAAAAATCTTACATTTCATGTACTTAAATGAGAAACAACCCCAGGTAAGTAATTGTGAAATACTCGTGTTGGGGTTGCTTCGCTCCAACCCTTGTTACTTGTTAATAAATTCAAATTTAAATAAAATAAAACAAATTTAAATCAAGCAAAACAAAATCAATACAATTTAAGTTATATAACATAGAATAAAATCAGTTGAAATGAAGTTAATCAAAACAGTATCAAATCAAATTACATAAATTAAATTAAATTAGGTAAGATCAAGTTATAAAATTAAATTACATAAAAAAAAATTAATTACATTAATAAAAATAAAAATAAAAATAAAAATGAAATTACAATTAATAACATTAAATACCATAAAATCAAGTGTGTGCATGTGTGAAAAACTAATTCAAGGCTATATAATTCTTTTAAAAACATTTTCAGTCTCTTTGTATGTCAAAGTTTTTAACCATTCCACCAGTAATTCTTTACATTCATATGTCTTCCTATGGTATATATTTATTTTTTTATTAACAAAGTCATAAATAAACACTGACTGACTACTGTATTGCCGTTCTGCAAATACAGTGTGTACCCTACTAGAGTGTACAATAAAGTGTCTGCGTCTCTGTATTACTTTATTTGGGTCAAATGGTAAACTTTTGTGTATTTTCAAAATAACTTTTAAAATATATAATTTTCTAACTGTAAGTAGATTGCTGATTTTGTAAAGATTATCTGTAGCCTTTAGGCGAGCCAGGGGGCCTACCGCCTAACTCTATCGCTATCGCGCTCTATATTTTATGGCGTCATCTTGTCATTTCGAATGCGATATACAAGCAATATCGAAAGCTATAAGCTATAGCTTTCGATATTGATTTCATATTGCTTTCATATCGCTTTCGAACTGACAAGATGACGCCGTAAACTATAGAGTGCGATAGCGAGAGCGATGGCGATAGAGTTAGGCAGTCGGGGGGCTGGAGAGATTCGTGTTAAATCAGTTGAGTTTTAGGCCAGAATACGATTAAGTACTGCTCTGTTGAGGTTAAATTTGCCATAGGTCTGTTTCTGAATAAAACAGTTTCGACATACGACTTAAGTATTTCCATGGTTTGGAGTACATTATTTTTATAAGTGACCTTTGGGATTTTTCGAGTTCGAGAAGCTTGGTGTTTGTAGCACCACCCTCCACCACCCCATACTGGGATACAGTAAATTACTACAGATTGCGCTAAAGCAATATAAATTTGGTTAAGCAGTTTGTTAGTCATAATCATAACATGTCGAAGCATTTTTAAAATCCACATTAGCTTTCTTACTCCGCCAATAACCAAACTTAACCACAGAGGCGGTAACTATATATTCTTAAGTTTATAAATAGAGTCTGACATAAGGAGTCGTAGATTGCACAAGACGGCGTGGAAACTGTCTCGGCAGCTACTTGTAAACAGACAAGTAGGCAGGCACTACCTGTTATCTCTCTGATAACTTGCAGCCTTGCACCCAACTTGTAACACAAAAGACCAAAGACCGCGCCGCGCCGCCCGCGTCGTTAAGAGATAGGAGAGCACGGGCCACGAAGCGTTGTGTTCCGATATCTGAATTGACAGATATCAAAGAGTGTTCACTGATAAATCACAGTCACGTACTTTTAATTAATTGCTTGTTATCTGATAAGTCATTTACGATGAGCCGGTACGTGCTGCATGAGGTGCATGACGCACTGATTTCAATAAGCTCAAAGTGTATATAAATTGAGGTATATTAGAGAGTTGTCATTTATATAGCGCGCGTACTTTTGAATGCACTGTGTGAGAGTGTGTGTGTGTGTGTGTGTGTGTGTGTGTGTGTGTGTGTGTGTGTGTGTGTGTGTGTGTGTGTGTGTGTGTGTGTGTGTGTGTGTGTGTGTGTGTGTGTGTGTATATGCAAATAGAATCAGATAAGTGTCCGTAGTGATCAGATGTGTACGTTAACAAGATATGGAACTCTAGAGCCATGCTCGTTAGGTTTTTATAATGTTTTATTGTTTTTATATTAAAATATTGTAAAAATCTAGTTTTAAGAAAGAAAATAAATAAAGGGTATTATAATAAATAATAAATTATTTGTTTAAAACACGGTATTCATAGTTGTTTTTGTACTGAGCACTGAGCAGAACCGGCAAGAAATTCAGCTAGGGCATTTCTTTTCTCCCTTTTTACAGTGTCAAATATTGGAAAATATCCTCCTTATCATAAAATGACACTTTTCTTTTGAAATAAACACGATAGCAATATAGTTCTAAGCTAATATTGGTGGAAATAACAGAAACCGTTCTAAGATATTATGCAGCTCTGATTTAAAAAAATTAAACCAGCTTCGGGTTTAACGACCCACGAGGCGCACTCGACCTAGTGTGAAGAAATTAAATTAATTTTGTTTGATTAATAAATACTGCAGTTACGTACGTGTAATTGAAAAAGTTATTGGTTTTAGTTTCATAACTTACTTTATGAAACAAACAGCTTCTTACCTACTTATTTTATTATTATATAAAGGCAGTTATAGAAAGCTTCCTATTAATAAACTGATTATTAGCCTGGAATAGATTTCTTGGATATTTCATGTTTTGTTCCAATCATATACACTTCATTTCAAATAGGATTCGGAGCTTATACTCTTTTTTCTCGGGGTCATCATATAATAGATCAAATATAAAAATATACTCATTAGCGTGGCTATTCAAAAAGGTAACGGTGCCAGCAATCTTGGGACCTTTCCCAAGAGCCCGCCGTTATTTGAATTTAGGCTTTAAATAGAACATTAACTTGTATCGAGTGTTGATTATTTTAAAGATGGTTTTGATATATTTATCCGGTATTTTCAAGTTTAGAGTGAAATTTGTTAAACACACTTTTATACGTACCACAGATCAGTACCACAGATCAGAACCAAAAAAAAGTGTTACCATAGATAATGTAGACTATGTTTTTAATTTCAATAAATATTTAACTGCTGCGGAGTGCAATTACTTTTAGCCATATTATACTCTCAACATCGAGTACATTCACAAACGATTTACCTATATGTGTACAAGTACAAGCATACGGCGTCGATGTAAAACACGAGCGGATTGTTGCCACAACCTAATCGTGTCGTTACGCTCCGGCTAACCAGCAAATGGAGCGCGGCAGGTGCGGGCCTGGCTGACTGGTGCGGGCTTACACGCTCCGATCCAACTTATGGTTAAGCTATTAGAAATTACAATAATCATAATTTTGATTCGCAGCAGCACCACACAAGGGACATGTTGTTTGTGATCTTTAAACCTTATGCGACATGTATCAGATGGAGGTGAAAGGGATTTACTTATTTATTTATTTTAAAACTAACTGTCCTTGGTGACCACAGCTTGCAAAAATGGTAGATTTAATTAAATTTAAAATTTAAGTAAACATTCAGATAGATGGATAGATGGCGCACTGTGCTGCTATTAGCACTCAAAAATTAAAAAGCAGTGACCAAATTCGGCGCTTACGACAGCCTTCCCGGTAGCGGTCAGTGCAGCCGCCCGGATAGCGGAAGACCCAGGTTCGATTCCTGGCTTGGTTCCGGGGGCCGTGGGCGTTTAATTTTTTTTTTCACTATATTTTATAAACTTTATACATATTTAAACATTTAGTATAAATTACAAACTAAAATCTAATATTATTTTGTTAAAAAGGGATAAAAATAAAATTCAACATGAACTCAACAAGTTACCAACGCAGTTTGAGGTACGTACAGGATAGCGTGGACTGTAAGAATAAAATATAAAAAAAACAAACTAAAATGTATAATTATAATAAAAAATATTCAACAGCGACGGCGGCACACAAGAGAGAGAGAGAAAAGCAGAACAAAAGAAGGTTGACATAATATAGAAATAATATAATAGTAAATATTTTATATTGTAGCGATGAATTGGTTACAAAGATAGAAATTTTGGCCGAGCCGTAGAACAAATAGGCTACTGTTTCCTTTAATAAAAATCAATTTAAGGCTAGTTGTCTCAAATTAATTTTAGACCTAAGTCTCCTTGAACCTGCGACAGGTCCAATACGTCAGGATAAAAATGCGATAAACTGTTTCATTTAAATGTGTAGTGCTCGTGTCAACCGTAGAAAACATTTCTTAACAAAAAGGAACGGGTATCAGTGAAAGCAAAACTAAACGAATGAACAAAGTATCATGAGCTCACGGCAGCCGCATTGTTCGTGTTGTAACGCGCGTTGTTAGTAACTAACATCATTACTGTTTAGTGGGGCGCCGGCATTATCTCCGCCGTGACATAATCGCATTAGTTCCGCTACGGCCGCGCTCCGTAGCACGCGTAGCCGTCGTAGTGCTCTCGTAGCAGAGGTGCTACGGACCCTCTCGCTACGATTTTGTTATATTTTTGGAGAGTTTGCTGATTGCTTCAAACGGCAATTTGGCAAGTTGCACCGGGCTTGTTTGAAGACTAACTTGAAGACTTCAAGTAGCTTTATTTCGAAAAAAAAATACTTTTATTTACTTACGGAGCACATATACAATGTCAATTTACTTTAAGTGGTCACTCAGCGCTACCACAGAGTACAATGTGGCTCTACCTTTCACTATGTTATTCACATTGAATGTTCCAAAGATCTTCACTTTATTTGGTTGCTGTTGGTCATTGGTCCTGTTTTTTTTAAACTAATTGTTTTATTATTTTTGTTAATTCAATTGTTTTTGAGATAACAGGGTTTCCCCCGTACTTGTTGTGACAACAAATATAAATAACAGAACGATTAATCTTAATTAGTTTGAGACGCGTGCGCGCCGCCAATCTCTAGTCGGGGCAGGCCCCGGAAGGAGGCGTATATGGACACTTTTCATCTTATAAGCAAAATTGTAACTTGAAAGTCATGAATATCTACCTATTGGTGACTTCTACGACAACTGAAACCTTGTTAAGGCTTCAAAAGATTAAAAAAAAACTTAAAGCGAGCAGTAATTTAGACAAGTACCAACAATGATAAACAGTTGAGCATCACACATTCGCATTTAGTAAATCATTATCTCATATGTCCTTTAATAAAGAATCACACTGTATTTTAAACACTGTTAGTCACATATCTTAAGTAGGTTATTACATCAAGATCCCTACTCCCCTATCAACCAAAACTTCATGCGATCAAACATCAGTTTAATCAATAAAACACCGCCCATAACCTCACCCCGACACTCGACACTCGCTAAACATACCATAATAAAAGCAAAGTGGACTTACAAATGAACAGTCGTTATTTAGTGTAGCATCGACGCCTATCGCTGACAATCGATACCGGGGTTGGGGAACAACATTGTGGCAGTACTAGTGTGCACTCGTGGGTGCCGGGCGTCGCCGCTGCGGGTGACTCGTTACTGGCGGCGCGGCGGCTGCGGGCGGCGGCGGCGGCGGCGGGGTGGCGCATGCGCACACCGCCCGCCGCCGCCACCGCACGCCGACACAGAAGGCTGGCGTACTTTAAGTAGCAATAGCTGAGGCAAGAGGCTGCTTTAGTTAAGTAATGGCAACATACAGGATGTTTATAGAATAGAGTACTGCGAGATAGAATAGATGCGAGCAGCACCAAACCGGCCGTTGTGGAGATCCTTGGGGGAGGCTTGTCCAGCAGTAGACGTGTTTTGGCTGAGAGGATGATGATGGTGATGATGATAGAATACTTACTTCACTTCAGGCAAGGCAACTATGGCCTATACAATATATACCTTGAATACTAACATACTTATGCTGCTTCACTTTGTTTTGGTGGCTCCATCATTCCACCAACTATCAAGACGCCTAAACGTTATGTGAAACTCTTTTCTATTCCTCCTATTAGCTTCGCATCGTGAAACTCCAGTACCATCCCGATAGTCTCGCTTGCGACGTTGGGTGGCTTGGGACCGAAAGTCCAACCATCTTGACCTTATACCCCAACGGGGGTTAAAGTTACTCGCGTCCGTAGGTTTACCCTTGAGACCCTACACGTGACCCCTGGGTGGTGACACTGTCTGAGTGGTAGAGCCCCACTGCGTTGCAGCACGAAATGGGCCGGCTCGCCCGGCGTAATGCCACCCTCTCACAGAATATCGGCGAGAAACAATGGCACTCGTTGCTGTTGTGTTTCGTCCGGTGAGTGAAAGTACCGGAGGCCCATCATTCACCCCTCCCCCCTCTCAATTCCTACTCATTCCTAAAGCCAGCTCTTTCCTCAAGGCTGGCAACGCATTTGCAATTACTTTGGTTTTGTGTGTGTCCATGGGCGGCGGTGATTACTTTCCATCAGGTGACCCGCCTGCTCGTTAGCCTCCTTTTAATATATAAAAAAACGGTTGGTTGTAGAGAGGGAGCCTATTTCTGTCGCTAACCAGCATTGTCCTGAATTAATACAATAGAGCAATTAAAACTAGTTATCTCGATATACAGAGGCTGGCCGCTCCGAAGACTGCAGGGAGATACAACAGCTAAAGCAAGCAAAGCCGTCAATGCGCTGTCACAGGCCAGCCGTGACAAACCAACAATCACTGCAGTGATGAAGCACTTTGGTTATTTGCCAAAAATGCAAAATTATGATAAATGCAACGCGGTAGGCAGAAGTCTAGAGAGGCCGTTTACTAAATTCTCTTGTTTCGCTCCATACGTTTGCGAACGAGCTTAGTTCAAAGTAGTCCTTCTGCGTTTCGACCGACTTGCCGTGCAGTTCTAGATATTGTTGTAGATGTCGGCACAAAGAAGACTCCAGAAGGTTCCATACTTATAGCGCTCGAGCAACGCACACATAGACCCTCTCACTCTCACAGACACGGCATCTCGAATTATCTCGAACCAGCCCGAGCGCAGCTGTAGCTTCTATGTGTCCGAGAGAGGTTGTCTACGTGCGCGTTGCTCGAGCGCGTTTATGTGAAGCTTACCTCCTGCAGCCTGGTTCTGTGACTGCGGCTCGTAGCGTGCGGCCTGGCGGATGGCGCGGCCCGACGCACGCGGGCTGCCGCATGCCCTTGAAACAAAAGATTTCAATTAGTGATTTCAGTTTGTTTACAACCAATTAAGTCGCATAATTTGACTAATAATACGTTTTATAGTTCGATGTTTAAGAATTTATTATAGTGTACGCTTTTACTAACCTACGCGCACGCTTATGGTAGTATAAATATTTGGACACCTAACAAAGAAATAACCACATATTTTCATAGATTAAAAAATCATAAAATATTTACATCGGTGCTGCTTTATTTATTAGCATAAAATTAAATAAATATATATTATACAACATCACATTCATTGTTCTGATCCCAAGGTCGCGTTGCAATTATACAATTACCAACTGGTTGCTTTTTTCGGTAATAAGCCTGCCGCTTGCTACTCATCATCAGCTCATTTTATATCCCCACTGCTGGGCACAAGCCTTCCTCATGGATGGATAGGGAGAACGGGTCATGAACCACCACCAAGAATTGGCGGTTGTTAACGGCTGCTAATGCAGCCGGGACCAAAGGCTACGTGCCTTCAGAAGCACGGAGGAGTTCGCGTTGATAAATTTTTGGTCACACATCCGATGACTGGCCTTTGCGAAAGTTGCTTAACCTTAGCAATCGCAGGGCGGGTGGCGTTGCACCACTGCGCCATTGAGCTCCTCATTTGATTATCCTCATTGTGGTAAGGTTATAAGTTTTTGTTTGTGTTGCGTTCCGCCATCGCTCCCCACGGGTCCCCCCCCCGCCCGATCCTCTAAATGCCACTACACATTTACAGAATACACTAAACATGCACACTAGTTTAGGCCCAATACACCGTACTCGTAGAACAAGGGTACGAAGAACCGGTTCACACGTGCACTACACCAGGCACAGACATGTACCTGGGCGCTTCTCTTCTCCGCCACGGCCCGGTCAACCCGAGCCGAGGTCCGAGCCTTTAGAGGCGGGTTGTTCCGCTCCTCGATCCGATCCGAACACTTCGGAGAATCTAGTAAGGCACGGGGAAGAGTGCGCGATGCCGTTCCCCCTAGAAAACCTCTGAAGGTGATTCGTTTCACACGGCTTGAGGGACCCTTTACGTTCCTCGCCACCCCCAAACAAGCCCGGTGAAGCTGAAAATGTCGTCTGAGGCAATCAGCAATCTCTCTCCAAAAAAAAATTACCGCGGGTGTCGTACAATGCAATTAATAGTGCCTAATATGCGATTTGTTTAGGTACCTACTATCCGTATTCATTCGATTACGTTCGTTTACGAAAATTAGTATGGCATTGAAACCGCGCCTCCTGGCGACATACGAGAAGAGTTAAAATATTGCCAAACAAATTCTCGTTTTCGTTAACGTGATCGAATGTCAAAAATAACTTGCACTAGGCCCTCTGAGGACGGGCAGCTGCGATTACTCTCACCTTACTGCGATCGTCAACGATCGAGCGATCTGCCAAGCGTTGAGGTTATGCCAATTTCCCCCTCTGTCCTGTAGGATCCAACATCTCGATCCACCAGTGGATTGAACAGCACGCTGAAGTTCACTGTGATCCACCATTGTTCTGGGTGAATCCTATGAGTTCCATCACCATCACCATCATCATCACCTCAGCCAAAAGACGTCCACTGCTGGAGAAAGGCCTCCCCCAAGGATCTCCATAAGTTCATGAGTTCTATGAGTGACATGTATTAATATTATCTGTGTGAGTGCAGTGGCTCGTCACTTCATATTATATCATTATTCTAACTTCCTGCTTATTGGCAATCCAATGCAAGATCAATATGAAACTAGTATTATTGTTTTATTACTATAAACACATGCTAGCGGCCGAACCAAAATATCTAACTTAAGTATTTCCTTACCAAAATATTTATATTCCTAAAACCAATCGTCACGAAGACGGAAACAGTTAAATTATTTTAAAATATCACTACTAATTATAATTATAATAATTTTTTCATTTTATTGTATTATACAAATCAAGCTGAGATAGGTCTAGAATAGAATCGAGATGGCCCAATTGATTTATGGCCCAAAAGGAGATGGTGTGACATTGACACCCTCCAGGAAATCTGGAGGCACATTTCCCAGGATCGTGGAAGGAAGGGAGGGAGACATTTGCCCAGAAGTGAGATGGCTATTAAAAAAATAAGATTTTAAATAACATTACAAACAGTAATAGTCAGTGATTTTTACTTATAACTTATTCGGTGAATCTTCAGCTACAAAAATGTGGGCCATCATCATCTTATTACCACCACCAGTGGAGCAATGGGGTGGCAGGAAGGCCTGGGCCGTCCCACATGAACTGAGACATATGAGGAGATCGGGTCATGACTACTCATATAACCTCCACTCTGATCTGATGCGGGTTGTCAAGGTGATTAAAAATAATTCTCCAAATAAAATTATAGCTCTTACAGGCTAATAACAGATTGACACTGTATGTAGAGTGTTTGTTTGGTGTGATTCGTGAGCAGTGCTCAGTGGTGGTGGAGGGAGTGGGGGGAGGGGTCGGTCGGCCGAGCGGTCCAGGATCGATGCTGGCGCGACACTCCGGCGCCGCTGCCGGGGGCACACCGGGCGCGGAGGGTACACTAACGCCAGATTTGATCTTTTTAATACACATTGATGTCTATGTTATCTGACCATAGTAGTGTGACCAATTTTAATAACGAATAAAACAAAATTTAAATATTTTTGTATACACTTACAACCATTTATATTTCCTACGTTTTACTTAAAAGTTTTTCCTAAATAACTAATTATGTAAGTAAAGTCACGTATTCACTCTGTCGCTCCTCATTATACAACGCCAGGCGAGGCGTGAACAAACTTGCGAACCAACAATCCCACTCCACCAGCTGTCTTAACTTCTGACCTCCGCTCCTGTTTAACATCAGGCAGGGCTAAGTCATTGAATCTACTTACACCTTAGCTATATTTGTGTTGAAAAGCAGCATGGTTCGCCTTCCCCAGCTCGATCCACTAAAACTGTTACTATGCAATGACTCACAGTTAATAAAATTTACATACAATAAAACAAAACAGTGTTACTTAATGTTTATTTATGTATATATTTTTTTTTTCTATTCATTTCAGGAAAACTAACTGCTTATATAAGTAATTTAGTAGCATATATATCAATGGAAAAAACATGCCTTACATAGTTCTCACTTGATAGATATAATTTATGATGCAATAAATAATTATGACCATATTACGATTATGAGTAGACGCAGTGACAGTGCCGTGTGACGTCACGCAGCGCGGCGTCCGATAGCCGTGCTCAAAACCACTGGAACATGAGGGTTTATTTATAGACATTAGGAAGAGCTAATTCGTCTTTACGCCTAGAATTTTTATTAAACTCGAAGTATGTTAAGTGTTCGCGTACGAATATTGCTATTTCTAATATATAGGTAGACGATATAGTTAACAGTTGTAACTTCCTCAAATGTGTACAGTTGCGAGCCCTCGCGCCCGGTGCGCCGCCCGCCCGCGGTCCTCCCGCGCCGCCCAGCCTCCGCACTCCGGGCCTCGCCGCCGCGCTGCCCGATCATAACTCCTTGCCACCAGCCTCCGCGAACGATGATCACCAGGAAGGCAGGGGAGCGATAATCGGTAAGTGGACTTTCGTTGGATTTTTAAACCGATGTCAGAGGAAAGAATCCCTTTCCAGAAAGGGTATCAATATAAACAGTGAACTTGTGATTCATAACAGTGCATAGTTACCAACTATCCAAATGTATGAGTGCGTAATAGGGCCAACGTGAGTAGCTTGGTGGGGATTAACGATCCGATTAGATCACAAATTGGTGGTCCGATCCGAACCCCTCGGAGAATGTTGTAGAAATAGAAATAGAAAAACATTGAATCATTATCACAAAATAACACATTTATACAAATAAAAGATAACAGTATATGATACTGAAAAGGCATCTCCTCCAGCATATGTCATAGAACTTTAGTAATGCCACGGCGCTGGTCTTCCGAAGCAGGGAACGAGGACACGCACTAGTGCATGCATGATATCATTCCCCCTAGAAAATCTTTGACGGTACTTGGTTTCACACGGCTTGAGGAACCTTTTGAGTTTCTCGCCACTCTCAAAAAGTCCGGTGGCGCTGAAAGTTCTGACTAAAGCAAATAGCAAATTCAGTCTCAAAGTTTAATTTAAATGTCAGACCAGACTCGCGCTCGGCCCGATACCCGAAGGTCCCGGGTTCAATCCCCAGGTCGGGCAAAATGTATTTCGGATTTTTCGATACATAGCCCGGGATTGTGATCACCAACCCGCATGTGGCAGGCGTGTTAATTAAGCCATTACCCATCAATTGTAGTGCTGACTTGATTTTAATGATGGCTTCCCAGCAGTGGGACAATTATAGGCTGTTTACTTTACTTTACTACTTAACCTTACACCATTGTATTGT
The DNA here is from genome assembly GCA_949315975.1 of Eudonia truncicolella. Lineage (NCBI taxonomy): Eukaryota > Metazoa > Arthropoda > Insecta > Lepidoptera > Crambidae > Eudonia > Eudonia truncicolella. Next base: position 214,868 of record OX438848.1, on the reverse strand, counting down.
CCGCAGCTATAGAACCGTGATGGCGGGCACGCGGGCGGGCGGCGGCGCGGGGCGCGGGGCGGGCGCGCTGCTCGGCTCCGAGCTGTGCGCCGCGCTGCTGCTGCTGTGCTGGCTGTGCTGCTGGCCCGACGACGCTTCCGGTGACTATCACACTCCTATTACCACCAGGTTTTTCCATTAAGCTACGACATGGACTCTTTCAAAAGGGGTGTAAAGAGGTTTTTCTCGGGTCGGCAACACCAAATCAACACCAGCCATGGGCGGCGGTGCTCACCGTCAGGTGGCCGGCCTGCTTGTTTGCAGACCTTTGAAAAAACCATCAGCTTTTGTTGGTGTCTATCCACTGCTGGGGCACGAGCCTTCCCTATGGCTATAACACCACACGGGCCCAGTGCGGATTGGTGGTTGTTAACGACTGATAATGCAGTCGGGACCGACGGCTTTACGTGCCTTCCGTAGTTGGGAATCCTCCACGTACGAGTACTAGTTGGACCCATATGGCCAAGTCAATCTATTTATTTAAAAACATAAAAGATTTTTAATATTGATATGGTCACTATAATATGATGTTGTTAGGTTAGCTAATTACGAAATAACTAATAACTTAAGACAGAAGGTCCCTTAAGTAGGGACTGAATAAATTAACCGACTTGGTATTACATGGATCTCACAACGTTTTACGGTAGAAGAACTGAGTCGCGAGACTTGTTTTTTTACATTTAATCTTATAAAGCTCTTTCAAGTCCTGCCTTAACAGCTATCCTTATTTTGGTATGTCGACATCGTTTGTTTTTTTGTTTATTCTCAACACTTCCTTGCTTATAAGCACGTGTCCGTGTCATATTCTCCATGAGCCAACACAGCCGGTTCCAGAAATTGTAAGTGTTGAAAGAAGGCAGTCGGTAAAACTCATATGACCTAATATACCCACGTGCACGCCGTCCATGCCTTTTTCTGACCGCGGCGCCTGTTTCAGACGCGCCAGGCTCGCGCAAGCACCCGCGCAAACCCGCCGCCGTCGGTATGTAAACGTTGTGTGTCATGTGTCTTGTCAGGTCCCATGAGTTATCCATAACTCATGAGGCCATGTATCATGGCCAGTAGTCAGATAATCGGATGCATATTTACCTAAAGTTAATTTTTGGCAAGAAAATATGGAAGCGGCTTCATAAAACATGTTTCTTATAATATAAATCCCAGAACTCCAGAGTTTTCGGAAAATTCAGGAGAATTCAGAAAAACCCTACTGATATCCTGATTGGGCGTAGATTTTCTAATCAAAACCCTAAATTTGTCGAATTTTTTAGATACAAAAGTGCATTCCATAGCAGCCAACACCTCAACTTTAGGTAAATATGCATCCGAATATCCGATCACTAGTCATGGCATGTCATTTCATGTGTAATGTCATGTGTCTTGTCATGTTTCTTGTCATTTGTCATGTCATGTGTCAATGTCAAGAATCAACTGGCTTCGACCTGAAGATAAATTGACCTCGACCTTGGACTCAACTGACCTCGACCTCGAATTCAACTGGCCCCGATTTCGAACTCGGACTCAACTGACTTAACTGACCTCGACTCGAAACTAAACTAACCTTGATCTTGTAATCATCTGACCTCGACCTCACACTCAACTGACCTTGACTTCACACTCAACCGACCTCGATTACAGACTCAACTGACCTCGACGTCAAAATCAACTGACCTTGACCTGAAACTAAACTGACCTTGACAAGCTTACATTCAACGCACACGTCATAAACATCAAGTCTCCTAATCCCCTGCCAGTATAGACAAGGCGAAACCTGGGCATGGCTGCGATACAAACCAAGGAAGTTTTCTTGTTCTGGATCAAGACACATGTGGGTCTGCCAGGGAATGAGAGCGCCGACGAACTCGCGAAAGAGGCGGTCTTTAAGTTGAGGAGAACGCCAGACTACCGGTGCCCAGTATAATATGTCAAGAGATGCATTCGTCAAGCAACTATTGACATATGGAACGAAAGGTACCGCACCCAAAACACTGCTGACACCACTAAACTGTTCTTCCCAGACGCGAAAATAGCCTACAACATTTCAGAAAAATGAGCTTAAACGGCCTCCTCACCCAAGCACTGACGGGGCACGGCGGGTTCTCTGACTACTTATACCACTTTAAGTGTAAGGACAGCCCGTTATGCAACTGTGATACAGATGCTAACGAAACCATCTTACATCTAATAAAAAAGGCGAAACAAGAACTAGAGCAAAAGATAAATGGTCTCGTTAACAAAAATTCGATTCAAGCAATAATTGTGAATAAAGAACATAGAAATAGCCTAATAAAATATATGGAGGCTGTTGTCAGAGGTGCCAATATACGCAATAAAAATAAATAAATAATATAAATAATAAATAAATAAAAGTTTTTATTGCAAAAAAGTAATAAATTACAGAAGTCTTGATTAATGGCGACTGCTGCACAAAGCAAGCTGCTTGATTCGCAGTAGTCAAAAAAAACGTAACAAATAATAAAAAGTTTCAAAGGGCGACACTGGTCGAACTACAGATCACTTATACTATTCTTATACTATAATGGAATCGTTATTTTTTTTTTTTTTTTTCTTTGAGCGTATCTACTTTTACATTTTTTTTTTTTTTTTTTTAATTAATAAAATTTAAGTGAAAAACCAAAAATAGAAAAAAAATAAAAAAGAGATTTTGTGTGTGTGTGTGTGTGTGCGTATGTGTGTGTTCGTATGCGTGTGTGTGCGTGTGTTAGTGTATGATTATGAAGTGAGTATGCGGTGTGTGTTTGAGTGATGTGGGGGATATTTAGGTACTCTTTAGAAGGTCTTCTGTCTTCTTATAGTCCAGATTAGCTAACCAGGGTTCGACAATATTCTTAGCCTTATACATGGATGCTCTCTTAATATCAATAACTCGACAAACGGTATTGTAAAGTTGCGGCAGAAGAAAATGTGGATGGTGTTTAGCAAAAGTTGTACGGGCTGCCGGGACTTGCACTTTGTATACACGTTTCCTGAGAAGTTGTTCGTAGGAAAAAGATGCTAGGGCCGTTTTGTGAGAGGCCATTACAGCTCGAAGTATGAACAGCTGTCGGACTCTCAGAACGCCGCATTCTTTGTAAAGGAGATCAGTGTTGAAACGGAAGGGTTTACGAAAGATTATTTTAAGGACTAAACGTTGGGCTCTTTCTAATTCGATTAGAAAAGATTTCATCATCCCACCCCAAGCCATGATGCAGTATATAAGAAGTGACTGGCAAAGAGCTTTGTAGACTGCAATTAGCGTGTCCTTTGTTGCCGACTCCCTGAGGGCCTTCATGACGTAAGCCGTTTTTCGAACACGGGCCGATAGTGCCGAGATATGTTGCCGATATGACATTCGTTCGTCCAACACTACACCGAGGTACTTGATTCCCTCAGTGCGGCTCACTTGTAGACAGTCGCAGGAGGATGGTTTTTGTGGTGCGAGGTCGCAATTGTGGAGTCTTAAAATCATTGTTGACGGGGGCCGCGAAGCTCTAGTTTTGTGAAACGCTACATACTTAGTCTTATCTACATTTAGTGTAAGAAGGTTTCTTTTTAGCCAGTTTGTAACTCCAACCATTCCCCTCTCTGCTGCTGCGTAAGTGTCCTTCCATGTAGGGCCTTGGAATAATATGACGGTGTCGTCTGCATAACAAACCGAGCTAGCTTCGTCCAATGGAAGGATTGACAAGTCAGCCAGGTAGACCAGAAAAAGTGTTGGGCCAAGAATGCTTCCCTGAGGAACACCGAAATCTACCGGAATCTCGTCGCTGACTTCTAAACCCACTCTCGTTCGCTGTCTGCGGTCGGTCAGGTAACTTTTGAACCATTCCAGGCACACTCCACGAAAACCAAAGCGGTCTAGTTTTTGCAAAAGAATCGGGATCGACACCGTATCGAATGCCTTGGCGAGGTCTATAAAAACTCCCAGGCAGTGTATGTTTTTGTCTAGAGCCTGAGACACGATGTTGCTTACCGCAGATACTGCATCTTCCGTAGATTTACCACGTCTGAAGCCAAACTGTGTAGATGGAAGGAGCTCGTTTTGCTCGAGGTAGGTGACCATTCTTTTATTTACCACTTTCTCCAATAGCTTTGAGAAGATAGGAAGTAGAGATATTGGACGATAGTTGGAAGGAGTATCTTTCTTACCACCTTTGTGAATAGGGGTTATTAAGGCAGTTTTCCAACTTTCCGGGAATATGCCAGATGAGAGGCTGAGATTGAAAATGTGTGTCAAGGGCTTCAGTATAAATTCCTTGATCTGTTTGACAAGGTTTGGTGGGCATTTGTCGATTCCAGGAGAGCTATCCGGCTTCAGGTCTGTGATGAGTCTGTCCAGTTCCTCTTCATTGGTTGGTGTGATATAAAAGGACCCCGGCGATGGGGTCTGCACCTTGATTTTAGCAGCAAGTGACTCCTGCGTGGAAGAGAGTTCAGTAAGGGTTTTACCAGCAAGATTTTTGCCAACGTTTGCGAAGTATTCGTTGCAGTAGTTAAGCGATGATATAGGATCAGTCTTAATTGTACATAGTTCTGAATTAGTGCTAGGAGTCTTGTTTAAGTGGCATATATCTTTGATGGCTTTCCAAAGTTTTCTAGTGTTGTTTTTGTTGGTAGTTAATATATTGTTTTCGTATTCTGTTCGAATTTTACGGAGTAAATCGTTTAAAAAGTTTCTATATCTTTTGTATATTAATAGGGCTATTTCGCATTTTGGGTTTTTCTAGCTTGGAGATGAAGTTTATCTCTAAAAACAAGTGATAATTGTAGTGTTTGTGATGAATTAGAATTTAATATTTGTAATTGTATTAGTTAATAGTTGTGTTGTAAAAACGTTCATTATTAATTAATGGGAAGTTGGCGAAATAAATTTATAAAAAAATAAAGACTGTCTTTGACCTTGTAATCATCCGACCTCGAACTCAGACTCAACTGACCGCGAACTCAGACTCAATTGACCTCGAACTCAGACTCAACAGACCTCGACCTCAGACTTAACTGACCTCGATCTCGGACTCAACTGTTGAGGTCAGTTACACAGATCCTCAGAATACACAGATCTCGACCTTGTTAGGTGATGCGCCATGAGTTAGGTCATGTGTCATGTCAAGCATCACGACATGAGACATTTGTCATAAAAAATGTAATGTCTGATTATGAATCTCGTCATGGCTCGTGTGTCGAATCATGTATTATATCCAATCTCATATAATATGACCGGTGTCATGTAATGCGTCATGTTAGGTGTCATGACATGAGATAAGTCATACGTCTGGTAATGCATTATGGAGTGCATCTTGAATTGTGTCATGCGTCAGGTCGTGCGTCAAGTGAATCCAACCGCGCTTTGGATGCGGTATCCGCGGAAATTGCTAAATTCAAAATGAGCTCAAATGTCGTTTTAATATTGTTTTCTAAAGTTTACGCGAACACCATTGAGTGGAGTGATTAGACGGACCCTGCAAATGGTTCGAACCGTCAGGATAAACATTAATTAAAATGTTAACATACTAACTGCAGTACTCAGAGACGTCAGTTAAGTTTTAATGGCAATTAAATGTCTTTCCTTCTCTATTTAGCACTATAAATAAGAAATAATGTTAAGCTAATGTGCTAACACGTAGTATAATCTTATAATGATTATATTATTTAAGAAAGCTGTGATTTCCAGAATAAAGGAAACAAAAAAATAAACTAAAACTAATGTATAAAATAAACGCGAGCAGATATGTCGTTTCAATATGTCGTTTTAATCTAAAGATTTATTGGTCCCGGCCTCGTGTTCGGGCTTTCAGAGTTATGATCAGTATTCCTTCGGCGTTTGTGTTCCAGAGCCTGGCTCGCATCGCCGTTCCGGAGACTTGTTCAGCCGCCGCATCGTGAGCAGCGTGGTGTCCCTGCACCTCCCGAGCACATCAGGTCAAATGCCTTTACAGTTATAAAACTAATTATCAAGTTTCATTCATGAAAATATTAACTCGTTAGGCCTCTTCCTCACCGGATCGGTACGTTTTCGTTTCGGTACCGCCTCTGCACCGAATCTGTACAGATTTTCTGCTGAAAAACATTTCCTGACAGGCTCTGGATGTTTTCAGTACGGTGTATTATTGTACAGTCACGTCAACATGACTGGTGTTGTTGAGGCGCGCGGCGGAGCTGGCGGGGGTGAGGCGGGGGAGGCCGGCCGCTCTGTACAGATTCTGTGCAGAGGTGCGCGTATGCGTTCGGTAAACAATCTGTACTGATTGGGTGCAGAGGTGGTACCGAAAAGAAAACGTATCGATCCGGTGAGGAAGAGGCCTTAAATAACCGACAAACATACGTACTTTTCTCTTGATGGAAAGCGGTTACCATATCCCGTGAACACTAGCAGAACGAAAGGTTTAACGAACGAGCGCGTTGCCGACTCTGAAGCTCAAGTACTTATACATTTGTTGAACTCTGTAATTTCACTGGATCTCAGTTAAGCCATAACGAAGCAATTAAGCGACAAAAATGGGTATTTCAATGGTCAACCGAAGATCCAGTGATGAAACTTGTGAGTATTTTTAATTATCTCACTTATAAGACGAGTTATTGTTTGTTTTTTTAACCCAAAGCCTAAAGAAAAATTCGTATGCGTATGACCTTTCTGATAATACTTTAGTTTGGCTGATGATTTTGTTCAGTTTTGTATTTAAAAATGTTTATGAACTGGCATTGCCGTCGAGTATAGTAATATTGAATACCTATCTCTATATTTGTTAACTAAATTGAGTAAGTTATGTTATTTATTATAACCATTCCTTTATTTTAGTTTTATTACTTCGTTTCGTTGTATTTGACCTCCAACACACTTCACTTGCAGGTAGTGCCAAGATCCCGCTATCTGCCCACCGCAGCCACGAGGAGATCCCGCGCCGCCGCCCGTCCCACACGGGGGCAGACGCGGAGTCGGGAGCGGGGGCGGGGGCGGGGGCGCGCTACCACTCCGCGCCCAGCGTCATCGACGAGGTCATCCACCGCCGCGACTGGGAGCGCTCCACCAAGGACCTGTACATCCCCCTCAACCCGCAGAACGAGTGCAAGTCCATCAAGTCCGACGTCAGCTCCAGCCCCGAGCATGCGCCGTGCGCCGAACCAGAATCCTCTTCGATAGAGTGCCTTAAGCCTAAACCGTCAAGGAAATGCAAGAAACATCACACCAACATCAAATCATCCAAAGGTAAAAAGTGCAAGGAGTCCAACAAAGACGATATTAAAGACACAGATGCGACGGAATCTGAAATGCCCAGTTTCTACATCGGTGAGCTAGTGGGGGAATCGCCAATGCACAGAGTGGTCGATGTGGACTTTGTTGAATACGAAAGATTGGCGGAAGAGAGGAACAGGTCAATTTACAAGGCGAAAGACGCGAAGCAGACCTTCAACGAGTCGATCAAGTTGAAGGAGATCCCGCAGGCGCCGCTGCGGACCGTGCGCGGGGCCCAGGGCGGTGACGTCATCGATGAGGTCACTGGTGACGTTGTGGACGGTGTGGACCGGTCGGGTGCGGTGCACCACACCATTGAGTCGCGGCTGAGCTTCTCCAGGCCTTACCCGCCGCCGTCTGTAGGTGAGTGCACTCCCGAGGCCTATCCAAGCAAAAGCTTGAAGAGACATAGATAGTAGCTTATAAGATTTTTTGCATCGCATCAAATTGACCGCAAAGGAGCAATAACAATCGTCATGACTACTTAGTTTCTGGGTTTTATTTGTAAACACTTTTAAATTGAAGCTTTAAAATTACCTTAGTTTGCATTCATACGTTGTTCTCCAGAATATTGTTAAAGCAGTTGAAGTAAATGGCTTCCCACAATAAATGCCACATTTATCAGCTGGAAGATTTTTGCCTGTCCGTACGTAGTAGAGTAGAGTAGAGTAGAGTCCGTAGTTTAGATCTAAATCTATTTAAATGTTTGTGTACCCTAAAACAAGTTAAAGAAAACTTCTATGTGGTTACAGAAGCTGTCGGGTACGAGGGCGGCGCATGCTACTTGGCCGAGGTGGGGTCGGTGTCGACGCTGCGGCAACGCGGCGCGGGGGCAGGCGCGGGGGCAGGCGCAGGCGCGGGGGCAGTGCTGGTGACGTCGGCGGGGGCGGCGGGAGCCCTGCGCGCGCGCCACGCCAGCGACGGAGACATCCTCGCGCCGCTGCACCGGCCCGAGTCGGGCGCCTTCTCGGGTCATTACTCTTGGTTTACTTCTTTACTTACTTGTTACGACCTCCAACTATCAGGCAGCACGCAGAGTCTAGCATTTCCATCTCCTTCAGAACCCCATTTAATAACGAACTCAATTTGGAAAAGGTGTATAACATAAGTGATTTAGTTAACTTAGCTCCGAATGAAATGGGTAAATTGATATTGTCCATGTTTTTATCCCAAGGCAGCTAGACATTCCAGGATGCATCTGAACGGCTACCACTATTAAATATACTGCAGTAGACAACGCGTCAGTCCTTTTGTTAAACCTTGGTCTTGTCAGTAACAAGGTGCCCAAAGCCAAAATGCATTGATCACAAACCTTTCTCGTCCTTTGAACGTAACATTTACATGTATTAGACCCGCGCTGTGAGGTGCTGGTGCTGATGGCATGATGTTCTTGTGCCCCCAGAGAGTGACCTAGACATCGACCTGGAGGCGCTGGCGGGCGAGGAGCGGCCGCCCGCCTACCACGAGCTGCAGCTCCACGCCGAGCCCAAGAAGGAGACGGCTATCTAGAGAGCAGCATAGCAACACAAACGGTGTACGCTTCGAAGGGAGCAGTCACCGGCAGCCGAAGATTAGTCTGACATTCGAACGAGCAAATTTATTTCAATTTGTATGGGACAGTGTCACCTAGTGTCACTAACCTGTAAGTAGCTTCAATACTACACAAATTGTAGTTTCTATACTCACTCGAATAGTGTATAGGAGTCACCATCGACTGAAGATTTTTCTGACAAGGTTCCTGGTAACTCCAAACTTTAACAAATCAAGATCATTTGGACCCGTCATCTAGATATGCACTATGAAAGTTTCGTGTTCCATTATGTTCAGTATTTCTGTTCAAACGGGGCTTAATCCATAGCAGCGTGGATTTCAGTGTTTGCCTAATGACAATTAAATAATGCCCTCTTTAACTAGCAGTCGTATGTCAAAAGGCATGCCAGAGCTAAAGAAACAGTTCTCAACGTTTCAACCCCGTTTGGATAACCCGCGTAGAGTTTAATATAAAGAGGCGTTTAGCAAAGAGTTATAGTATCGTAATGTTGTAAGTAGTAATTGTGTGGTGAATTCTCGCAGCCTCGTTTTTGGGATTGGGACTGAAAGCGTGGTTTAAAACCAGATTGCTAAGGCCTTTTTACTGACAGTGGGTAGGGCCAAGTCAACTCGATCCCATACAATTTTTATACAACAAAGTAGAAGGGTGCGAGAAAACACATGGCGCGGGAAGGTAATGACTTTGTTAGTGATGGGATCTGCTAAAGCCGAAAGAAACCTTAAATGTCTGTACAAAGTATGGAGCAATTGTTTAGATGTAAGATATACCTGAGATAAATTAATTCCAATCATTTACGTATTTGTCTTTACAGCTGAATGTAAAATATTTTTCTAATTAAATTATTATCTAAATACTAATTAGCCACGTTGAATTATGTCGAAGACACATAGTGAGAGCTTGCTGTTGGTATAATTATAAAATGTTAATGTTTTTTAATAATATTAATATTGGTGTATTGTATGCCTACGAGTATAAAATAAATGCTACTTATTCAATTAATAATTTAGCTGCATTAATTATAAGAAGTGAACAAAGACAAAAACTGTTGAAATTCGATTAATAATAACAAAAATTGATTTTTAAACAGTTTTAATACACGTTAAACTAAGTGTACAAAAAATATGAATGTTTAAGTTTTTTTCAGACATTCGGTACGAAAGTAAATAAATCATGTCCAAGTCTTTTCCTGTGTCAAATTAGGGAACCGCTTAGAATAATGAAGATTCGTCTTATATAGTGATTCTTATTAAATTTTTATGAATACAATTAAATTGTTAAAATGTAATTTAGGCCTTTGAATATATTTATTATCTAGCTCCTATGGTAAAATGGATTCATAAAAGTCAGTCAATTTATACAACGACATGCTTCGACCCTATGACTTGCCAAATACCAGTCAGTATGTTACTACGCCTATACTAAACTAAACGAATATGCTAATAACAAGAATGGTATAGAATAACTAAGATTTATATTTTTTTATTTAGTTTTATCAACCAAATCAAATTTTCTTTTCTATTCTTATTGTATTAATAACAAATGTCATTGAAATCCACCCACATCTATTCAATTAGGTATATCTTATTTGAAGATATCGTCACTTACAGAACGACAAGACAAAAAAAGTCTTGAGTTAGTAGTGTTCAGTTTTGGCATGGACTAATGTTTAAGCGTCCTCGTAACTCCAAAACTGAAGACTAACTTCACCTACCTTTGATTCAGACTGCCTTTTATCTTTTTTTTTCAATAAAGAATTATTGAAAAACAATAAGCAGAAGCATTCAATATATCTGGACACTCATTCAGGTCGTTCAATGTTTTTTACTAATATTATACTTAGCTAACGAATATTTTGTGTAAGAAAATTTAAAAAAAGTATGTTATTTATTTTACACAATACTTCAAACTTATATATAAACGTGTTTTAAACGTTAAAAAATTGTCAATGATTGAGTCAATGAAATATTGTAAGCATATTTTATGTATTTATCAAATTCAATTGTGTAAATAAAGTATTTGGAGTATGACGTTCATTTCTTGTTTTTTTTTAATATAGATAGATAGATAGATAATACTTTTATTGCAACACTAAAAAACACAAACATGAACAAAAGAAAAAAAAAAATTAATAATAATAATTACAAAGTTACAATTTGGCGGTCTTATCGCTTTCAAGCGATTTCTTCCAGACAACCAGTCGGATGGAGAGAGCTAATAAACTTCAAGATCAGAGGTGAAATTATGGAAACATACTAGAATAATTTGTATTTTATAAATAAAGCAAAATAATAATAATGAAAATGATGATAATGATAAACATATAAATAAACCTACTTAAACATAATAATAATCTCAGGGAGGAAAGTAGCAGATATGGCAGTTTTGCAGCTGGACAGGGTTAATCGGAAAGGTAGAATTTTTTCACGAGCTCTTTAAATATGTGAATGGATTTCGCACGTCTGATCGCAACTGGAAGCGAATTCCAGAGACGAACAGCTTGGACGGTAAAAGAAGAATCATAAAAGGTGGTGCTGTGTGGAGGTGTTTTAAGGCTTAAGTTTTCTGATGACCGTAATGAGCGCGAACCTGAACAATCATGATAACTGAAACGTTCCTTAAGATAGGAAGGATAGGTGGGATTAAACAATATGTTGTAAAGAAGGGTCAGTATATGAGTATTCCGGCGAAGACGAATAGGAAGCCACTTGAGTTTTAAGCGATACTCAGAAACATGGTCATATTTGCGCAAGCCGAATATGAACCGAATACAAACATTTTGAAGACGCTCAAGTTTATTTAGCTGGTCCTCTGTAAGATCAAGATAGCAGGCGTCAGCATAATCTAGAACTGGAAGCAGCAGAGATTGCGCTAGCGCAATTTTAGTGGCAGTGGGTAAAAAGTTGCGCAGCCTCCTCAAGGATGCAGACGATGCGTAAAGCTTACGGCTAACAGCTTGCAGTTGCGGCCCCCAACCCAAGCAACTATCAATGACCACACCCAAATTTGTGACAGATTGACTGAAAGGAATGTCCACGCCATCAAAGTTAACTTTAGGGAGGGTTTCCCAGTCGACCCTAGAGAGCAATCTGGAACTGCCAACTACTATAGTCTGCGTTTTTCCAGGATTGACTCTAAGTCCGAAAGCTCGACCCCAATCAACGATAAGTCCCAGATTGGCATTGGTGGTCAATATAGCTTCGGAAAGATTGACCAGTGGTGCCTGACAATATATTTGCAAATCGTCTGCATATAGGTGGTAAGAAGTAGAGAGCCTTTCTGAAATAGTGTTAATGAAGGTTGCAAACAGAAGAGGAGACAATACGCCACCTTGAGGGACACCAGCCGTCAAGTCACACCATGAAGAGAACTTCTCTTCAAGACGAACTCGCTGCCTTCGCCCGTTCAGATAACTTTGAAACCAATCAGTTGCTGTTGGAGATATATTAAGTGATTGAAGTAAAGCTAAAAGAATTTCAAAGTCAACGGTGTTGAAGGCATTGCTGAAGTCAAGCAGAGTTAGCACAGTTAAGTGACCGTTTTCCATTCCAAGGCGGATGTCGTCGGTGATCTTAACCAAAGTAGTGACGGTGCTGTGGCCTGGACGGAAGCCGGATTGGAATGGGTTAAGGAGATTATGACTAGAAAAGAACTTACTGATTTGGTTGTGGACAAGGCGCTCGAGGACTTTGGATAAAAAAGGAAGAATGGAAATGGGTCGGTATTCAGTAAATGATTTAGGGTTACTTTTTTTGGGTAGAGGAATTATTTGAGCGTCTTTCCAAGAGGATGGAAATACTGCATTCGAAATTGAACTGTTAAAAAGGAATGTTAGAACTGGAAGGATGATGTCAAGGATCGGTACTAACATATTGCGGCTAATACCGTCGCCACCGACCGCATTGGAAGTTATTGATAACAAGCTCTTCTTAACATCGCAATCCGATAGTTGGTCAAATGCAAAGGGAGTAAAATTAGGAACCGGCATGGTAGACAATTTGCGCAACGTAGTGGCTTTGTCGGCATCACTGATAAACGATGAAGAGGAGAAATGGAGATTCAGAGTATCGATATTTATATTATTTATAATAGAATTATGTCTTGCCTTACCAATTCCAAGCGACCTAAGAAATTTCCAAACTTTTGATGTGTCGATATTTTCTACTGAGTAATGTATGTGGCGGCGTAAAGCATCCCTACAAGCCCTATTGCAGCGATTACGAACCTTAGAATAATTTTGTCTATTGTGGTCATTTGGTCGAAGCTTAAATCTATTTTTCGCAGTGGCTTTTTTATGCATCAACACCTTTAAATCGTCAGTTAGCCATGGCGCAGGAAGGTGCTTGATCTTAACAGCTCGAAATGGTGCATGCTTGTCATACAGTTGGGTTACAAGTGAGTTAAAAATATTAACTTGTTCATCAACAGACTGAGCGTGTACAACAGGAGACCAATCGATATTACAAGCGTCATCACGGAACACTTGTTGATCCATACCACTAAAATTACGCTGAAGAATGACTTGGGGTTTTGCTTTAGGAGGACGAACTTTAAAGGACAGGAATATGAGATCATGATACGAAAAAGCGTCGGCCGAGCATTGACCGTGCTTCGCAACATGCTGGGGAGATGAAACTATTAATAAGTCAAGAAGCGATGGAGTGGAGTTCGGAGAATGATGGGTGGCAGTAAGTGGTAAAATACATAAGTTATTAGAAGTGATAACTGATTGAAGCGAAGTAGCGCGAGAATCGTTCTTAAGTAGGCAAGTATTGAAGTCACCCATGATAATTGAATGACTGTAGGCAGGAATTATTTCATCAAGTAGTTTCTCAAATGAAGTGAAAAAATTTACATGTGAAGAAGGGCTGTAGTAAACTCCAAGTAGGATTTTGTTGTGAGAAAGAAGAACTTCAACCAACAAATGCTCGCCTGCGTTGGAAGGCGGTGGTTGTGCCGAGGTGCTTATTACAGAGAAAGGAATATGAGCACGTAGGTATATAGCAACCCCGCCCCCCCGTGAGCCAACTCGATCATTGCGTATAAGATGAAAGCCAGGCAGAGCATAAGAAGTAGAAGGCAAACATGGTTTAAGCCAAGACTCGGAGATTAATACAGCATGAATATTTTTTTGATCAAGTGACGCCAGCATGTCTGAATAATGAGCCGGAATACTTTGCGCATTAAAGTGAATGACGTTAAAGTTTTTTGGTACATCAGAAAAGTGGCACTCAAGCGTGTCAGAAAGGGAAGGAATGCTGACAAAACTATCTTCACCACTACTACTAGAAGACAAAGAAAGATAATGTGAATCTTCACCTGAGGATGACATAATAAATAAATATAAGATTAATAAATATAATAAATTTCTGTTAAAAGCTGAAGCTATGTCCATCCGCTGGTTTGTGTCATCGTTACATTTATAAAATAACAAATATAATGAAAATAAAAGAAAAAATATATAACAAATAAAACATAGACAATCAACTGTGAACCCATTACAATTTAAAAAAAAAAAAAAAAAAAGGAGAATTACTAACAACTTACACGAAACGCACAATAAATAAGAAAAATAAAAAAAAAAAAAATGTCAGTCATACAACGTTGGTCATGTCATTGTCAGTCGTTTGTCACTGTCATTGGTATTAACAAAAACGAAACTCAACTCAAAATTGCAAACACAAGAAATATAAATAAAAATAGCAAGTAGAGGGTAAATTTATGTATGTACCTCTTAATGACGAAAACGGGTCCACAGAAGATGTTCGCCTAACGAAAACAACACAACACAACAGAGTTGATAGTCACACAAAAGTGTTTACTACTTTTTAATGATGCCTCCGGCTCGCCTAGTTTTCGGCACAACAGGTTCCGCCACCCTAGCCGCAGCAGCCACAGGCTTAGGTGCATCCACCACCGCAATCTTCTGCAGCTCTGAAAGTGAGCTTATTCGGCTGCGCTTCCCGTCAGGACTCACCACGAAAACGAATCCCTGCCGCGTAAAGCATTTGGTGACACCAAATTTCTGACGCGCCGCCATAAAAGTATCATGCCGGGGTTTCGTCAGGAACTCAGATATCGTAATACCCGAACCTTTTAGGGAGGTCTTGGCATGCCAAATCTTGTTTCGGACAATGAGATCGTGCAGCTTCACTAACATCGGTCGCGGCCGGTCGCTTGCAGTTATGCGGCCCATTCGATGACAACGGCCTATATCCTTAGCCGAGATAGACAGTTTCATGCGGTCGACAACAGCACTGATAGCAACCGCAGCCGCATCCTCGTCTGTCTTCTCTGGCAGGCCATGAATCAGCAACATCTTGCGCCGGCTCCTCATCTCTATACCATCCACCTGACGTGCAAGGAGGCTTACTTGGTCTTGTAATGTGTGTAGAGCAGTCATAATGAACGCCCTAAACGCTGTGAAATCAGCCGTCAAGTTAGAGACGTTCGCTGATGGGGCTGCGTTTTGTAGCTCTCCCTGGTAGGAATCCATACGCCGAGTGAACATGTCCTGGAGTTGAGCCAATGATTCTTGTAGGGCCTCCATTCTCTTGAGTGCTTGTTAGAAGTGCAGTGAAGAAACAAAAAGTGCAAAATGTGTTGTAGTTGTGCTATAAGCTTGATAACACTCACCAGCAGGTACTATATGCTAATTATTATTTATCATTAAAAATTGGATTCCGTAAACAAATACTATTATGTTTTATTAATTAAAATATATAGAGCTCTTTAAGCAGATGTTTCTTTGGCAACTACCCCCGAAGAAAAAAAAAAAAAAAAAAAAAAAAAAAAAATTCATTGCGTTGGATCTCATTTGTCCCGATCCGATCCAAACACTTCGGAGACACTAGCAGAGAACGGGGATACGCTTATTCTGTGTGTTTCTGAACAAAGAGACGCCTGCGCATCAACCTATCCAAAACCGTTAAATGTCTTCAACAAATGTTTAATTATATGCCATAGACATCAAGTTCGAGGAGCTCGATGGCGCAGTGGTTAACGCGCCCGGTCTGCGAGTGCTGAGGTTAAGTAAGTTTCGCAAAAGCCGGTCATCGGATGGGTGACCAAAAATTTATCAACTCGAGCTCCTCCGTGCTTTGCTAAAGCATTGCATTAGCAGTCGTTAACAACCACCAGTCCGCACTGGGCCCGCGTGGTGGTTTATGGCCCGTTCTCCCGAACCATCCATAGGGAAGGCTCGTGCCCCAGCAGTGGACATAAAAATAAGCTGATGATGATGATGACATAAAGTTCAAAGTATATTATGGAAATTTGAAATTATGTGGTAGGCTGATGTGTAGGCGTGTGAACGTAGAGGAGATAAGTAATGTACATTAACCGAGAGATAATGAGATAACATTTACAACTTTAATTCAGATATTCCATGAATACCATGGCTGTAAATATGTAGGATGGTAGGTAAAGGCAAATGTTATTGGGTGGAGCCAGTAAGGCAAACATGAACATTTTTTTTCCATACACGTTTATTAACAACGCGATACAAATACAAAGAAACTGTATCATTATCAAGACGGCATTCTGATTTGAAACACAGTTCACACAGCCAACAAACAAACTACATAGAACATTCATTTCACATACACGTCTATAATTAAGCTCACTTAAGGCATTGCATATCATTTGGTATATTATAAAAATCTTTAGCATATAAAACCTTTATCAATATAACATTATTTTGATTTATCATATAGACATACAAATGATTCATATTCACATTATAATAATATTATTAAAAAGTTATAAATAACTATGTATTTAGAATATAGACAACGCGGTTAACAATTATACCGAAATAACTTACATAGGTAACTAAATTTGGCAACTTGTACCTACTTATCACGTAGGTACCTATAATTTTGAAAAATGTTGAAAATAGGTTGGGTCACTGTGTGCACCTTGTAATGTTACTATTGCAATTTGTTGTGTATGTAGTAATTAAAGATTATAGGTCCATTGTGCATTGTACCTTATTGTTGTTAGGTATATCTCTTTGATTGTACCTAACCTGCATTTCACAAATAAATATTATTCTATTGTATTCATACATAATAATAAATGATAGGTCTGTGTCGCCAGTATGGCAGAGAAGTGTTATACTCGTATATACTCGCACTCGTAATATATACTTCTCAGAAAAATCTCAAACCAGCCGCTAAGTATAATAATATTATACTGGTTTACTTAATTGGTTGCACTTCTTTACGTATCTTAAATACTAAGGCAGTTTACGGTGTTTGCAGTGACGTAAGCTTAACTGTTTAGAAATACAATAACCATATAGAATATACATATTGTTATATATTAATAGAATTATTGTAAACCATTTAAAAACTTTTGATAATAGAGGATTGTTTCCAATCATGAATCGTTCGAAGAGAAGATATACACGTACTTTGCTTTTGCTTTGGTTTTCGCTCACCAACAAAGGACATCAACGATTACAAGTGCTTACAGAAAATTACAAGTCTTAAAAATATTTCCATTAATAGTCATTAAATTAATTAATAATTTGAATTAAATAATTATGAAATATAGTGAAAAAATTAAATGCATAGCCGACCCATCCAGGAATCGAACCTGTTACGAATTATAACATTTCGACACAACGATTGTTATCGAATAAACATTTCGACACAACGATCGCGACAATGGTGGTACATTGGCTAGAAAATTGATATCGTTATCTCAGAGACGATGACGAGCTTCGTTACCTTTTCGCTACGAAGCGATGTTGCTTTGGCATTTAAAAAAACGATAGCGAAGTTCGATAAGAATAAAATGTATGGGATTGACATAAGCCGCGCTAAATCACGTGGTCAATAGTAAATATTGTTAAGTTAAGAAATAAGTAATAGAAAATAAGAAATAGATTAATAAATAATGAATAACATACATACCTGCGAGTATGTATGTTTATCCAAATAAATATAAATAAGAAAAAAAAAATTTTAGATTGTTTAACAATACTACTAGATATAAGTTTTAGAAAATGTTTAAGAAAACAAAGCCCACCCTCAAAATATTAAAGTACCTAACATAAGATAGATATAAGAAAATTTTGTAAAATAAACTGTGTTCCCCTTTTACCCGAATAAAAACCAAACCTAAAAAAGTTATTACCCCCAGAAAATATAATAAAAACATAAATAAATAAAGTAGCTACTTAAGAATAGGGACATAAAAGCTGAACACCCGCTGCCAGGAACGAAAGATGACTGCACATCCATGTGCAGTAGCATAAAAGATACACCTGGCATGAAAGAGAATTGAAATAATAAAGTCTCCGATAACGTTGAAGGAAGTAGTAATAAAAAAAGAAATTAAAAAAGTTAAAAAAAAATCACGTGTTCAATCGTTATCGTTATCGCAAGTTGGTAGACAATGTTATAATTCTTAACGAAATAGAAATTAACCGGATTGCGGTCTTCGGCTGCACTGATCATTATGCACCGGAAAGGCTGACGTAAGCACTGAATTCCTTCACTACTTTGATTTTGACTGATGAATCAGCATAGGCAATCGGTTGCAATAACCGTTGGATAGATGGCACTACTGCCGCTAAAAAGCAGTCAAAATCAAACTATGTTTTCAAATTATGTAATTCAGCTTTAGTGCAAAGCAAAGCAATTAGCACTTAAAACTAAAAAATATAAATTATAATATAATCGTTTTTTCTTCGCATTGGGAGGCGTTGCAGTAAGGAGGGTTACTGCTTACTGTCCCTTGCTGCATCCTTCGTGAGGACGGTGGGTGGCGGTCATGCACTTTGCATAGGTCTCAAGTCTAATACTTCTATGCTAACAACGTGACGAGGAGTCCAGCATTCACTGGATGTTCAGGCAGGTTTTGTAGATTACTTATTTTCAAATAACAAATCGCACTCAGACAGTATAATGGATATTGTCATTAACCTTCCCGTGTGCTACTATTGGAAGGACTGAAACCAAACGTGGGATATTCATAGACTCTCCATCAGTGATGATGATGATGATTGTCAATCTAACTGGCAGCCGGTGCTTCTAGTCTTGTGTGAGCAGCTGCCGGGATCGTGACTTTGCTAGTGGGGGGTGCTGGTGTTGATCCAGGTGAGGGGGAGCTCAGGCCTGGCGCAGCGGCCGGAGACCCGGGCGCGGGGAAGACGCTGCCGCCACGCCCGGGCGGGGCCGGCGCGGGGGCGGGGGCGGGGGCAGGGGCCGGGGGCAGCTTGCATAGCGCCGCCATCGCCGACGCGCCGTCCCGAACCGCTGCAAGCAGGCACAGGAATATTTAAGTACTTCAGTACTCAGTTCTTCGATGTGTGTAATGTGTATGTAACACGTCATACTCAATCAAATGCTTCTTGGCTGCAGAAATAGGCAGGCAATAGGCTTGGCGGGTGGACGCCAGCCAATCAGATTCTTGACAAAATCCAGGCAGATGTTTTGTGAGGGTATTATTTGTATAGATGTAATTATAAGTGAAAATTTCGTTGAGAATAAAGATCTTCAAACCTAAACCACAGCATAAAGCGACCCAGAAGGTCAACTCAATAAATAACGCGCTCGAGCAACTCGCACGTAGATCCCTTGCACGGCCACAGATCTCGGAACAGCTCGGAACAGTAGGAGCGCAGCTGTTGCAAGATGCAGTGACCGCGAGAGGTTGTCTGCGCATGCGTTGCTCGAGCGCGTTTGTATGAAGCTTGCATTCTGCAGTCGATGAGGATTTCGTGTCTAAATGCGAACCCCTCGGAGAACCTAGTGGGACACGGGGACTCGCACTAGCGCGTGATGGCGTTCCCTCTACAAAACCTCTGACGGTGCTTCGTTTCACATGGCTTGAGGAACCTTTTTAGTTTCTCGCCGCTCCCAAAAAAGCCCGCTGAAGCCCGGTGAAGCTTTTCAGCTTAAGCTGGGCTCAGTGGAAATCAGCATTCTCTCAAGAAAATGAAACCTAGGTGTACCTGGTTGCACGGGGTAGCCGGAGGGGCGCGGGGAGGCGGCGGGGGCGGGGACTGCGCTCACCCACACGGGGTCAGCCTGCACCAGCTCTGTGGGGGCGGGGGCGCCTTGTTTAATGTAAGATAGTTCAACCAAAAATGTTGTCACATCTATTTAATGATTCCACTGTACCACCTGCAGGTGCTTAGGAATAATAAAGCATTATTTTATCGTACCTTACCTTTCATGTATTGTTTTGTTTTACAAAATTAATGTCAAAGACACTACCGCTGTTGACCAACTAACATTAGTCCAAAACAGTGTATTGTTATAAAGATGGTAAATAACATTTTTATAGTTTTGCTGGCGATATAGGTACACAAGATAATAATGGTGAAATGTAGATTTCTACTGATTGTCAGTGAGTAAAAAGCACACATAAAGTCTTATTTCTTTCATTACTCAATAATAAAAATAATTAGTATTATATATTTTTCATCGAGCTACTAAATGAAAAGGTATGAAAAGAAACCACTTTACCACAGTATATATATATAGCTTATTTATATACTGTGACTTAAGGGATCTCGCGTCCATTAGACACTTTCGATATTCGAAGTATTTCGAAGATCCGTAAAGTTGTTTCATTTTAATGTATTGTGTGATCCGTAATTTTTTGAAAACAATATATATATATATACACCTGTGTTCAACACTTAAAGCCCAATGCTCGACACAGTGTTCGTCGCCAAACATAATATAGAATTTCATTGAAATTTTACAGGTTGAAAGCAGGTAGTAGGTAGCAGGTGGTCTGGTCTGTATTCAATTAAGTCACAAATCAGTTATCGACGCCTATTTCTAATGATTCAAGGAAAACATCACTGGTTGCTGTCGAACACTGCTGCGATTTGCAAGCCATATATACGTTTTCTCTCTTTCCTATGACATGGGGTCCTTCAAACGACGCGTGAAGGCCTTGTGGGCCGGCAGGGTGAAGGTGACTGATGCTGCGTTGTTTTCACGCTGCACCAGTTGTCCTCGCGTCTGGACTCCGTTTCCACTTAACATCAGTTGGAGTGGAGTCGTGTGCCGAGCCAGGTATTAAAAAATATATATGTACATGAAGCGGCAGCGGTGACGGCGAGCAGCTGTGGTCGCTCATGCAGCAGGACTGGTGCGAGGGCTTCTGTTCTGACGTTGTTTGGTGAGGCCCAGCGCTAATAAAGCATTGGAATCGAGGTGCGTAAGTAACTTACTAGTTGTGAATTCTACCAGACCCATTATTATCAGCATGCAAAGTCCAATAGAACAATAATAGCGCATGCGGTGCATAATCCCGGTGGGTTCAAGACCAACGGCTTAACGTACCTTCTGAAACACGAAGGATATAAAAAAATACTTTCATCTGGTTCGGTCCGGTTGGTTGTAAAGCAGGTGCATCTCTGTTATCTAGAAACTTAAAACCATGCTCAGCTTTCTTAAAGGGCATCGCTGTACCGCTGCGTAGTCGAATGTTAGCTCCTCTCCCCAACTTACCTGGCCTGGTCTGGCCCAGGCTGGCCTCACGTGGCCTCACGCGGCCTCAGCTGGGCCGTCCGCTGTACACCTGGAACTGGCGCGCCTGCCGGTCGAACGCTGCCGACAGTAGCTTGTTACCACTTCTGCTTTAACACTAAAATCTATGTAAGTTCATTTTACCTCTCCTTGCCCCAAACAATCAAAATTCTATTGTGCCTGTATTTACAACAGATGACGGATTATTGTCACTCCAATGACAAATGAGCATATGGCCCGTCTTAAGAATAGGCCCACCGCAGCCCTTGGGGCTTTTTGCCAATTTTGGCACTGCGCTCACGTTGCTGACCCTATTCCCGTTCAGTTCTTATGACACTGCACTGTATCTTAACTGTATCTAGTACTCTTCAAACCGGAACTACAAAATAAGGAGACAGCAGAAGGTTCATACAAACGCGCTCGACCAACGCACACGTAGACTACCTCTCACGGACACGGGATCTCGCGACAGCTGCGCTCGGGCTGTTACGAGTCCCGTGTCCGTGCAAGGGTTGTGTGTGTGTGTGTGTGCGTTGCTCGAGCGCGGTATGTATTGAGCTTGCCTTCTGAGTCTTCTTATTTTGTGCCGTAACACAACGAAACAAAACAATGCTGTTTTGCGGCAAAAATAAACCAACCACGAGAGGGGTAACCACGAGCTCTATAGCAGTATTATTGCAGTTGTCAGAACGAGACGCGTGTAGCGGTGAATATACATGCGTCTCTGTTCCACAACTGCAATAATACTGCTATAAGAGCTCATAGTCAGGGGGCAGGTATCGACTGAATGGGAACCTTTAGTTATTTGGGGTAGAATCAGGCTGGCAATGGGTAGAGCTGCAGTACAGCTGTAACCGGGGCGTTGATAAGCGCTAGCTACCGTCTACACTGGCACGAACTTCTACTCTACCAGAGGGTGCCATGATGAAATGATACTACTCTATTTACGGTATTTTATATAAATGGTTTACTAAAATGTGATCTGCAATCGACACCTACAAAATATATTATGTGTGATGTATATGTTACTGTAAAAGCCCGAACCACGGCAAATTCTAAGATTTTAGAGTAAGTCTTAGGATATACCGACCCGAGTTGGTAAATGTAAGTATTTCTGAAAATGGGATTATCTTTTCGGGCTTTTACCATTCGAATTCAGTATATGCTAAGTTTTACCACTGCCAGCTGGTAGATGTTGGTTTTTATGAATACTAACCTAACCTAACCTAACCTAACCTAACCTAACCTAACCTAACCTAACCTTTTTTTTTTTTTTTTTTTTTTGACGGAGTGGAAATCTGCTAACAGACGCATCAGCGGGCAAAAGGGGTCCCGCTGTCCCGCTGGCTGTACGAGGCTCTTGCTAAGACTCTGTTCCAGGGCCGAAGCCCTAGAGAAAGCGAGTATAGGCCGACTCGGTAAAACCACTCCGATGTCCTCTCGTCACCTTGGAACCAGCAAACCAGCGATCATCGCGTCGTCCTCATCTGAGGAGGACGCATCGAACGCCGGCATGCCGGATCCTGACGAGGTCATGGGAACCCTTTCGGACACTTCCACAACCCCGTCGGTTTGCTCGCCCAGATGGGCGAGCCCCTCTCCCGCCCCTGGTGGGGGGCGGGTGACCACCCTCGAAAACGATGGGCGGACACACCTGACCCGTCCTTACAGACGGGTCGCCGACGCGCCGGGACATACGGAGCGTCGGCCCTCAGTGGGGACCCGTGCAATGCACGGTCAAAGCCCCCCCTAGAGCTCGGACCGCGCTGGTTCCCCACAGGAGGCGTCTGCGGCGGCACGGATCTGCCAGAGGGCCATGCCCCCCGGCCCGCTCCGCGCCCTCCGCTGACCACCTCCCCAGGACCCCTCGCCACCGAGCATGGACAGAACCACGGTCGGCAGAGAGAGGTCCGCGCCAATCACAGCGACCAATGCGGAGCGCAGGACATCGAACGCAGAGCACACCACTAGGGTGCGCTGTGCCGCGTCCCCCGCCGCCCCGCAACGGTGGCACCGCGGGGTCAGCCCTCTCCCGATCCGGTGCAAACAGCGTCCGAACAAACCATGTCCAGACAGTATCCGCATCAGATGGTACGCGAGCGACCCATGGCGCCGCTCCGCCCATGCCCGGAGGACGGGACGCAAGGCCTCCAGACCACGCATTCGCGCAGCCGAGACCCCTTGCCCAGACCCCCAAACTATAGGCGGAACGTCTCCTCTCGTGCTCCCTCAAGAGCAGAGCGCCTCCCTTGGGGGCCAGGCGACCACCGCCGGCCCCCTTCTCCGCTCTCTGCCGCTGCTTTCGCTGGTAGACGAAAAGACACAACAAATCGCGAAGCCCGCCTGCCCTTCTTTGGTACCCGGACCCCGACTCAGCTTCCGACTCCGACCACGAATCTGACCCGACTCGGACTCCGACCCTCACAAACATTTCCCGACCCTCGACACTCGGCACTCGATGCTCGACACTCGACGCTCGACGTTCGATACCCGAAGTCGTGTCCTACAACAAAAAACCCACAAAGACGGCGCTCAGAAGGAGCGCCGCCGAGACTCCTCTCAAAGCTGCTCAGAAGGTGCAGCGAGTTGAGCGGCCCAGAGTAGGCACGCACACAGGAGAGGCAGGGCCCCAAAAGGGGGCTCCTGCCTTGCCAGATGTTAGCCGACTGGGTCCAACTTTCTCCACGGAGACCGTTGGAACCACTCGTTGCCCAGGATGCACCACGTGGAGGTATCTGACTCGCACCCCAACCTAACCTAACCTAACCCAACCTAACCTAACCTTTTTTTTTTTTTTTTTTTTTTTTTTTTTTTTTTTTTTATCCCAGTGAAAATCTTTATGTAAATTACAACACGCATCCCCAATAAGGGGCAATAGGCGTGAGGTACAGGACTCTCCTGGCCCGTCCGTCTCCCTTACCCGGCGCAAAAACGCCGAGAAGAGAGAGGGAGGGAAAACGATTAAAACGCACAGGCCTACCTGCCAAAAACACTGGGGACTTACGTCACAACCGACACTTTAAGGGCAACGCGGCACCTATGGAGATATTGATCCACGCGACCCCCATGGCCGGTGGTTGTTACACCCCCTCTCACAACGTGTACGTTGCAAGGCCCTATTTGGCCTTGGTCACCCTCTCCGAAAGCGGGACATCCAAAATGTCCTCACTCACCGGCCCTCGTCGGGCTGGGGCCGCGGACGACGTCGACGCGGTTACGTCAAACACCACGCTGTGGTGAGAGGTCAGGGTTTCAGCCTCTGACAGTGCCTCCTCAAATGCCTCTGCCTCTTCCATCGCCTCATCAGGCTCTGGAACTGCAGGCTCCCTCTGCGCAGTACTCCGCGCTCTGGGTATGGCTGCCCGCGCCCTTTTTAAAGGGGGGTTGCATTTCCGGCTCCCCATGACGTGGCCGTGCGGCCGCCCTCTCGCAACACACACAGCGCAACGCGGCTCTCTGGCGGTGCACGTCGACACCTTGTGCCCTGGTTGCCCACAGCGAAAGCAGGTTCCGCCGTAGTCAGCATCCGAGGGGCACCTCACCCTAGCGTGGCCCAAGCCCATGCACTTAAAGCAGCGCATGGGACGTGGGTCGAGTACTGACACCCGAACCGACGACCAGCGCAGGAGCAATCTTCCGGCGGAGCTCAACACCTTTGCTGCCCCGACCGGGCAGCGAACAAGGACGGAGCAGGAGCCATTAGGGCCGCCTCTGATGGTCCCAACCTTCACGCGCTCACGCGCACAACCTCCTTTGCTGGACACTGCCGAGGCTATGTCTTCAGCCGTGATGTAGTCGTCCATGTCCGAGATGCGCAAGTCTGCGCACTTCTCGGGCCGGACGACTGTTGCCGCGTCGTCCACGACCTCACGGAGCCGCTCAGCCAGTCGGTCTGCCAGATTAGCGCTATCGACCCCAGGGATCTCTAGCAGCCTGGCACCGTTCTGGGCTGTGCGGGTACGGAGCCCCTCCGTGATTCCGAGGCTCTCCAGGGAGAAGGCGTCTATGGCCCGAGCCATTACCTGGGCATAGGTTACGCCACTGGCGATAGCTTCGGGCCTCAACTGAATAGTTACGGCTGTGGACTTTGGCCTTTTAAGGCTAGTTTTTCCTCTCTTAGCCCTTTTTGGGGCTGCAGCAGGAGCAGGGGGTGCTCTTCGACTGGCCACAGGTGCGCGGCCTGTTGTGGCCGGGGCAGTCGTGGCCGTAGCCGTCTCCGCAAGACGGTTTCTCCTCTTTCTCCGTTTCCGACCAGTGGCCGTCTCCCACATCTCGACATCCACAGGGGGAGCCGAGGCGGAGCTGGTGGTCTGCTGCGGTGGGTCGGAGGGACCAGCAGCGGGGGCCGCGTTTGCACGGGCTGCCCTCATCGCCGATCCGCGCGTGATCGGCGGTTCTTGCCTTAGCGCAGGGAGAGGGGGGAACTCCTCCCGTCTCCTAGGCGCTGGGGGACGTCCTCCCTCTGAGGGCCGAGCCGGCTCAGAGAGCCTAACCTCGAGCCCGTCTAGACGGGAGCTCAGTGCCCCGATAGAGCTGCTAAAGGAGCGTTGCAGCTCCTGAATAGCCGTCGTCATGATTGTTAGGTCCGGAGGGGGAAGGGGGTGAGCGACCTCTCCACAAGGAGAGGAACGCCTCACTCGCGCTACTTCCCTACGCAGAGCCTCAACCTCAGACTTGAGATCCTGCACCTCCTTGACGAGCTTGGAGTTTTGATACTCCAAGCGCTCCGTCTCGTCCGACATACACCGCGAGGTGAGATTGGACAGAGCCCGCTGCAGGTTGTTGGCAGCGTTGTTAAGCTCTCCCTGGAACGTACCCTTTAGGTTACCAGACTTTCTGGAAACCTCGGTAATGGCCCGCGCACACAAGATGCCCTGCTCGTGCACCTGGGCAGCGGTCATACCATCCCGCTCTGCCGACCACGGAATAACCTTGCGCACGGCATTGGCGATCTTGATCCCATCCTCTCTTTCAATTCGAGCGATCTCCTCATGGTCACGGACCTTGCGCTCTCTAGCCTGCTTGGCCGTAGGCTTGACCGGCTTTTCAGGAGCTCGAGCTTGGCGATCCTGTGCCAGCTGCTCCTTCGTCTTCTTGCGGAGGCCTTGCAAGTCCGTGCCAAGAGCGGCAGCGGATTCCTCGTCCCGAGTGCGGATTTCCTTACGGAACTTCGCAGTGCTCCTCTCTTCGGCTTCAAGCTCAGCAGCGAGATCAGCATCCATCTGCTCGAGCTCCTGCCTACGCAGTTCCGCATACGCCTCTTTGAGGCCGATACGCGTGCCGTCTCCGTTATCCTCCAGATCTTCTGGATTCGGATAAGGCGTAAGCGAACACACCGGCTTCGCTCTCCCTCCTCGACCTCGGCGAGAAGTACCTCGTTTTGAGGCACTCGACCTCACCGACTCCGCGCCAGAGAAGTCATCTGTGTCGATGTCTTCAATTTGCGCCCGCGACCTCTTACGGCTCTCGCCAGCCACCTCTCTTTCAACCGAAACGGCGGATCTGGAATCAGACTCCGCCATCTCCTCCCACACGTCAGAAAAAATTATGGACATTGCTAAACTTATCCCACGAGTATGAGAACAACTAAATGTCGCCCTGCGCAGTGGCCTCATACACAGGGAACCCTAAGTACTGTCAAGGTCGGGGGGTATTGACAGGTTTTTACGAGTTTTCTCTCGGGTTTTAGAGTGTGTCCTTCACGCGGCCGGCCGGTTAAGGCAAGCCCTCGCTCCACCACGGAACCCGCGTACCCCACAACGCCGCGAGTGGGGGTCGTTGCAGAGACCGCAGTGGTTTACGATGATCGGGGGCTGGCGTAGACCCCCGTTACACTGCTTTCGCAGTGTTCCCCTTCCCCCCCGTTGCAACCTGAGAACCCTTAAGGGGCGGCCGTCTTTTGAAGCGACGCCCAGAGGGGGCGCCGAACTACCCTTTTCCCCCCCGTGTAACGACGTCCAGAAGGGACGCCGTCAAAACTCCCCTCAAAGCCGCTCAGAAGGAGCGGCGAGTGTGCGACCCAGAGTGGGCGCGCACATTGGAGGTGCAGGGCCCAGAAGGGGCTCCCGCTTATGCCGGGTTGTTAGCCGGTCAGTCTCACAGCAAGCTCCTCTCGTGGAGGAGTATGTTGAGCCTGCCCGTTGCCCAGGGTGTACCACGAGGAGGTCACCCGACACACACCCCAACCTAACCTAACCTAACCTAACCTTTTTTTTTTTTTTTTTTTTTTTTTTTTTTTACCCAGGGGAACTCATTACGAGTACGAGGACCTTGAAGAGGCCCAAGTTATGTGGGACTCACCCGTCCGCCTTTCCACACCCACTGACGAGGAGAGAAGCTCCAAGTCAGCTGCCAGGGAGACCCGGCTGGGAGGGCGAGACGGAGGGGGATACCGCACTAAACCCCTGGGGGACAAGGCAATCCGAACACTAAGTAAGGCGACAACCACGGTATACTTCCAAAGGAATTGAGCCGCGGCCGCCGCCCTGCGCCCGTGCACCAACCTACGGCCATCTCCGTGCGCTCATTCCCGCTTGCGCGGGAAAATGCGCACTTGACGACCGCGCGCCAGTGCACGGGCACGTGCTGACAACGTACAGCATGGGAATCAAAGTGATTACCGCTATTAACACTATTGTGCCACTACTGGGCTTCGGAGGGGGTAGACGCCCGCCATGGACCGGGGTTAGGTCCGGTCGGCGGCATCGCCCTCTCCACGTCATCTCCAGACGCTTCCTTTTTACGGGGACGTCTGACTGCTCTAGGACGAGTGGAGCGCGCGACAGCCTCCTCGCGTTTTGGCTCCTTCTCGTCCTCCCTCAAGCGTTCCCTCTCTCTCACCACCTCTGTCGCCACCACGCCCGGGACCCTCCCGGCACCCCCTCCGAGGGAAGAAGCAATTGGGGGGGCATCCGGTTCAGGAGGGGTCGAGGGGGGAGGTTTCGGGAGCGCAGCTGTGGAAGCCCCAGCCGTCGATGGTTCCTTCTCTGACGCCTCTGTCGCGTCCATCCTCTCTTGCGCCGCCACAATAGCGGGCCTCCTCTCCATCCCTTCCGGGATCCTCATCGCAACGGCGGGGGGACGGCACCCTCCGCTGCCCATCACATGCCCGTGGGGGGCTCCCGCTGCCGCGCACACCGAGCAGTGCGGCGGCTTGGTGCATGTTTCCGCTTTGTGGCCAAGCACGCCACAGCGGAAACAGCACCCCGTCCTATCCTCTGCGGAGGGGCACATAGGCCGAGTATGACCCATCCCCATGCACCTGAAACAGCGCATGGGTCTGGGTCCGATGGCCTCGACTTTGGCCAGGTTCCACATCACCTGGACCTTTCCCTCGTTGGCGAGTTTCCTCGCCACCCTCAGTGGGCACTCCACGAGCACCGTAGAGAACCCGCTAGGGGCCGACCAGATGCGGCCCACCCTCACCCTCTCCTGTGGACAGTCCCCTTGCGCCGACACTGCGGCGGCCACATTTTCCGGCTTGACGTAATCGTCGAAGTCGGAGACGCGGATGTGGGCTCGCTTCTCCGGACGGACGACTGTCGCCACGTCCGACACCACCTCCTGTATCCTCGCCGCCAGCCTGTCAGCGGCCTCCCCGCTGTCGGCACCAGGCACCTCAATGAGCTTGGCCCCGGATTGGGCCGTCTTCACCTTGACGCCCGGGATGCCAAGCTCCCCCAGGGAGATGGCCCCCCTGATCCTGGCCAAGGTTTCCACGTAAGTCACCCCCTGGGCAGCAGCCTCCGGCCTGAGCTGGAGGACCACAGCCGTCGACCCGGGCAGTCTCAGGGTAACCTTCTTTAGGGCCTCTAGTGGCCTCGGCCCAGCGTTGGGCACCGTCTGTGCCCCAGCGCTTGCTCGGGTAGGGCCTTTGGGCTTCCTCTTTTGCCGCCTGCGGGCGCCAGCAGTCCGCTCCTCAGCAGGGGCAGAAATTTCGGCAGGCCGAGCTCTCGCTTGCACCCCTCCTCGTCGGGGCACAGCGTCTGCGGATAGGGCGGGAAACTCCTCCGCACCGTTGCACGCAGCCACCGAGCTATATTTAGCTCGCTCGTGTAGCGAGAGCTTGGCCTCAAGCTCGTGGAAACGTCTGTCAACCCCCTCCATTGAGAGCTCAAGGGCGCGCTGTATGGCTGCCAACGCAGTCACCACGCCCTCGTTGAGCCCCAAGGCAGGGGGCGGAGCACCATTCTCCTCTGCATGGTCTCTCCCCTTCTCGCTAGACCTTTTGGCCTCCTTGGCCATTAGGTCCGCAACCCTCGCTTCGGCAACACGCCTCCCCTCTTCAGCGACTTGTCTGGCCTTATCGGCCTCCAGGGCTTCCTTTTTACGACGCCTCAGCTGCACCTTAAGCGCCTCAACCCGCTCGCCCAAAACCCTATTGCCCTCAGTGAGCAGCCGGTTCTCCTCCATGAGGTCCATCTCCGGTTCGGATGCAGAGCCTGGATCCACCTCTCCCCCCATCATCCTTTCGAGCAATGCCTTGGACATCCCCCTGGTACTCTCAACGTCCCCTTTGACCTCGGCGATTTGGCGCTCAAGGTCGTCAAGAAACTCCCTCCCTTCCAGTCTTCTGTGGCTATACCACGCGTCTGGCGAGTCTTTGCCCCCCCCAGATACGGTGGGGCTGCCTGGAACCAGTAAACTGGTCCCAGGGAGGGATTCTCCCGTCTCACGACGGGTACCCTCCTGGGGTATTAGTCTTTTAGATCTCGCACTCATTTTCGGCAGTTTTGGGATGCCTCCCTGACAATTTCGGGGTTGTCATCCCCCTGGCAATTCAAGGGCTGCCGTTCCCTATGTAGGCCGTGAACTTCACCCATGCGACGCCCACTCGCCAAGGGTGCCCTATATACTCGCGGAGGGCGGGAGGTATCCGCTGGGTTTTACCGACTTTTCCTTGTCGACGCCCAATTGGGCTGCGGGACTGAACCCAGACCACCACGTACCCAGCTTATGCCAGGGCTGGGGTCGTTGTGGCGGACGGGACAGAACCCGCGACCACGACACAAACAAGGGCTGGCATGACACCCTCGTTACGACATTGCGCACAGAGGCGCTTGACAGACGCCCAGAAGGGGCGCCGACTACCCTTTCCCCCCCTTGTCACGACGTCCAGAAGGGACGCCGTCAAAACTCCTCTCAAAGCCGCTCAGAAGGAGCGGCGAGTGTGCAACCCAAAGTGGGCCGCACGTTGGAGGTGCGGGGCCCAGAAGGGGCTCCCGCCTATGCCGGGTTGTTAGCCGGTCAGTCTCACAGCAGACTCCTCTCGAGGAGGAGTATGTTGAGCCTGCCCGTTGCCCAGGGTGTACCACAAGGAGGTCACCCGACACACACCCCAACCTAACCTAACCTAACCCAACCTAACCCAACCCAACCCAACCCAACCTAACCTAACCTAATTTTTTTCAACATTTACCGTGCCTTCAATGTAACTCCTAAGATTTACCAAGTGAGTGGTGGTAAAAGTTCGAATCGCAAACCTTTTTGGACATTTACCATTAAGAATTGGTAAATCTTAGGTTTTACTGGAAAATCTTAGAATTTGCCGTAGTTCGAGCTTTTACAGTAACATATATATTGTACTAAATAAAGATTATTTCTACTTCTATATAAAAATCTAAGCACATAGAATATAATGATTATAAACGTTTATTGTCTTACCGTCTATAGTAAAATATAAAATATATTTATACACACCTATTTGTAGTGAGTCGTCTTTATTAATTTAATTTGCGTTTATATCCTAAAATACACAAATTCGCTGCCTGTGGTATTTCCAAGCTTAAAAAAGGCTCGTGCCCCGAGTGAGGACACAAAGTGAGTTGGTAATGAAAATTAAATATTATAATAATTAATTTAATTTGCATAGACAATGCTACAAGTATATGCAGTTAGTTACAAGATAAAAATTTACTATTAAAAATCTACCAGTCTTAGGAAGTTCGAGTGAGAATCGAACCAAAGACCTCTTGGATTACCGGTCCAATGCTCTGACCGCCGAGGTACGAAACCCCAGAAGACTCGTTGAATTTTTCTAGTACTTTATACTTTGTGGGGAAAGAACATCTGCTAGGTGGCGTCTTGTGCATACACGTGGTCTCCGTAATTGCTATTAATATTAAATTTGAATTCCTATAACTATCGGAAAACTTTGTGATTGACGCTGCAAGCCAGCGGCTAAAATAACTTGTAAGTGTAAAGAGGGCCGGCGACTCACCCTTGACTTTCTTGACGCAGAAGTAGACGAAGTATCCGAGCAGCAGCACGAGCAGCGCCACGACGCCGCCCAGCGCCACGTAGTAGGCGGCGGGGCTGGGCGCGCGCGAGCCCCGCCCGCCCGCGCCCGGCACGCCCGCGCCCATGCCGCCCGACCTCAGCCTGACATAAACCCTAGTATGCTGTCGTAGTATCCTAAATTAGATAGAAGATTCAATTCAATAATACAAAATTCAATTTATTTTATTTCATTCTAAAGACTTAAATTATCTAGTTAACGGAGCCTCCTTTTAGGCTTTTAATCGCCTGTTCCGGGAAACAACGCTCTGCATAACTAAGTATATAAGTGTATTATACTAATAAAAGTTAACATACATAAACGACCACCGGTTTAGACCCAGCGTAGTTCCAGGTTCGATTTCCAGCGGGACGTAAATGTTTGTGTACTCGGTTTGGTTGGTGGTAGGGTTTGTTGGTCCGCCTGGCTAGCTATCACCATCTTATCTAAATATGTTGCCATAACATCGATGTTTGTAGCATTGTTGTGTTCCGGCAGCTAGAGATAAGATAGCCAGTGCCTCACTAGTTGAGGATCCCGGGTAAAGTGCGCTTCCATCATTGGCCTTATTATCACTTGTGTACTAGTATAGGCTGATGATGAACCAACCCTTTTTTTGAAGAGACTCTGTTGGTGGCCTCAGACGGCCTTTTCAGCGTCACTGAACCTTTTGGGGGAGGCTCCAACTGTGTGCGAAACACCGTCGTAGGATTCTCTATTAGATTCTCCGAGGGGTTCGGATCATATCAAGAGCAATGGAACCCGAGTGAGCATCTAAAAGTTAGGATCTCGGTTGACCGGGTCGTGGGGGTGCGGAGAAGCGCCCAGGTACATGTCTGTACCTGGTATAGAGCGCGTGTGAACCGGCTCGTGGTTCCCTTGTTCTACGAGTAGGTACCTGCAGTGCCTTGGGCCTAATCGAGTGTGCATGTTTTGTGTAGTTATCACGTGAAGCATTTAGGGATCGATCGGCCAGCCAGCCCACTGGCACCACGAATATTCGTCATCGTTAGTGTTCTGTATATGTTACTACGCTCCCAAGTTGGTGACAATGGTTCTAAAAATGTTGTTTCCACTGCTTGTTTCTTTAACTGTTTCTAGTTTTCAGTACAAAGGAAGGACTAAATTATTATTTTTTTGATAGTGCGTCGAATCCCCTATTTCAAAAAGAGGATTTAGGTCGTTTATACCGTGGTACGGACAGCTCATGGTACGAACTGCCTAACGACCCATCTACGCAGCAGCTGACCGCCACGTGCAATAAATTTTTTTTCGAATAGTATTTGCATGTTAACTAAACTTCGAATCACTTTAAAATTCATCATATTCTAAAAAGTATTTACTTAATCAATCATCGTAAGGGAGTTGATTATGCCTCGTAGGTATACGAGAAAGCACCAGATGAACTCGGAATAAGAACTAACGCGCATTATTAAGTAAGACACAGTCATTTATCATCTGAAAGTCAACTGACTTTTAGATGATTAAAGTCCTACCTACATAGTCGTATCATTTGATAACCGTAGACCCACAAAATTATTAATCGAATATTGTTATTACGATTTTAAATAATTTTTCTAAAGTTTTGATTTAAACTAATTCCAAGTTGGGCAGTGTGGGCAGACCTCCAACGAGGTGGACAGACGATCTGGTGAAGGTCGCGGGATGCGAGCAGCACAAAACCGGTCGTTGTGGAGATCCTTGGGGGAGGCCTTTGTCCAGCAGTGGACGTCTTTTGGCTGAGATGATGATGATGATGATTTCCTAATTTAAACTCATTTTAGTTTAAACCAAGGTCTCTGCAGGAGCCGTTTAGTGGTTACAGTGTGGGTCGCGGGTAGTCAACACCACTTACCTCAGTTGTAGTTGCAATTCATCCAACACGACGATGTTTTATCCATTTCTGTTGCTCAATTTTTAAACTCCGATCTGATTCAATTATGTAGGGTACCTACTATTTTCACTTTAAGAAGATACTACCTAAGGTATTTTTATCGACTTGTTATTTTGTTTTTTTTTTAATAAGTAGGTGCTTGTAAATATTTTAGCAAAATTTTAGCATAATATTATTTATTTGATATATTTTTTATTTATTGATCCCACACTTTTGTGTACTTGCTTTATTGTTTTATTATAAAATTACAAAATTTTGTTATTTTTTTGTAAAGAAGAATGAATGATTAC
Organism: Eudonia truncicolella; assembly: GCA_949315975.1. NCBI lineage: Eukaryota > Metazoa > Arthropoda > Insecta > Lepidoptera > Crambidae > Eudonia > Eudonia truncicolella. The sequence goes on along the minus strand of OX438848.1, from coordinate 181,092 downwards.
TAAAATCTATGCGAGGATGAGTCGGCGACTAACTGTCGCGCGGCGCGTCGATCAACGGAGTTTCTTCTCCCTACATCTTTATAGTCGAGGAGCTGAGTTCAAGTTTTACACACTCTTGTAGTAATAAATTAAACAATGCCTATGTATGCAGTTTTTCAAAACAAACTTAGTGATGTGGATACCGTGATGCGTACTAAAATACTGTGAGTGTCTGTGAGTGAGTACGACTGCATCATTACATGTTTACCATAAAAATGAAGGAAGGCCGATGTTTCCGACCAGCTTGGCGTCGTCATCGCTCCTAAAAACCATCTATTAGTCTAAACTCTTCAGACGTTGTAATACTTGTTGGGATTTTGCCTAGTACCTAACTACATAGCTTAAACTAAACAATGTACGTTTGCACGCACCTTTTTTATAACAGCACATGATTTATTTTGTAATACTTAGGTACTAATTTTTTTTTATGTAAAAAGACGCCAATTGGCGAGCAAGCTGATGGAAAGTAGTATCTGCAGCATCCGGGGAACTGCCTATTTATTTATTTTTACTTTAATTAGATAACACACCAATTACAATAATTGAAGATCATATTTGGGAAGCCTATTCATACACTTCTTAAAAAACCTCATGTTATATTCACGAAAAACACCTTAAAGGGAGCCCGTTTTACATCCTACATGTGAGGGAACGGAACGTTTTATTTAGTGTACGAAGAAGACGTCTTGTCGGTTGTCTTTAGTAAGTAGTAGTCTAGTTCTAGTTATGTATTGCCTATGCCTACTGGCCCCCGGCCTGCGCGCCGCCGCCGCCGCCACCGCCGCCGCGACGTCCGTCGTCGTCGTGACGTGAGTCGCGGGCAGTCGCGGCGGCAACAAGCGACGCGCCGCGCCGGCGCCGCCGCAGGGCTGCGCCCTTCCTAGCGGCCGTTCAACAGCTTTAACCCTCGATTCTGCTATATAAAAATGTCCACAATCGTGTGTCGTGAGCCAGATTTTGACAATTTCTCACATTCCTAAATTCTAAAGTCAAAATCAGCCTAACGACACAAAATTCTGACCTCTCAACACTCTGACCGACGTGATTGAATGTTGAACCAGTTTTTGGAGCGGCATATGAGCTTCGTGGTAAACTAACAGTTCATACTTTGGACATTAGCAACATTTAACTTTCCACTACTGGGGCTCTGGCTTTCCTACAATACAACAGCACATGGAGAAATTGGGTCAGAACACACCACAATGCCTGAAACAGTTTACTGATATCTTACAAAAAATCGCTGGTACCAACGGTTTGACGAGCCGTATTTTTTAAAAGAGTCCTGACTGACTGACTGACGAAACTAAAATGTTGCTTGTTTACATGACGTCGAGAAGAGATGAATTTTCCGAAATTTCTACCGTGTTTACAGGGTACTGCTAGTCGCAGACGTTCATAAAATGGTTTCTGTCGGATGTCAAGGTGGAGTCACCTACACTCGCTGGGTAAGAAAAAAGCAATCGCTTTTTTAAGTGATAAGTACTGCATTTATTTTTGTCTTAGCTATAAAAGAAATTAAGCGTGCCAAAATTATCATATGGACGGGCCGTTATATATAAATATGATAATTATTTGCGATGAACAGCTTGCAACAATGCGTATGCCAATAAAGTTATCGAAACCTTAAGTTAAAAATTTAACAATATTAAGTTTGATTTGATTCGACTTTTTTTAATTCAGATATCATGGTAGCCCTGCAGGACAGGCGGCGAGCGGCGACGCATGCGCGGTGGCGATGGCGGCGGCGAGGGCTGCGAGGAGATACGACACGTTGTCCCAGGCTTTGGAGTCATTGGTCACGGCTCGAAGGATTCGATTAGTCTCTCGGTTTGCGCTAATTTATCATGAGGCAAGTTGCCAACGATCATTTTTATTTTGAAATAGTGGGGTGTCGTTAGATAGCAATTTCAAAAATATTGCGGGTTGTGGAAACAATTTTTTGATTGAGGCATCCGTTTGTAAACTATTAAGCTTTAAAGTGTAAAATTTTGTTAGTCGAGTGTCCTCCCCCCTGCCAGCCAAATGGTTGTTTTTGGATACGTGAAAAAATTCACGGTAGTTGTATATTATGACGAAGTTAAAAGGAAAACTATCACAGCTAAGCAGGCTTTCAAAGTTTACGAGTAACAGTCGATCAACTTATAAAATGTACGTGGCGCAGTACAAATTCCTCTTTAGGAACTACTTAAATAACGTTAACAGGTGTGTGAAACCGGTAGTATCTACATTTAAGTATATGAGCCATCGTTAAATAAATGTTCATAAAAGCACTCTTCTCAGAGTCCGCATTATTGAGATGGGCTACGGAACCCTACACTGCGCGTGGCCCGACACGCACTTTTTAATTTTGTTACCTACAAGTTTTATTGTAGGTACTCCGGTTTGGTTTGTTATAGGGCTTGATGTAAGTCAGCCTGGCTAGCTACCATTTTATAACTGCCTCCGTGGTCTTGTGGTTAAACCACCAGTCTCAGACCCCAGAGGTCCCCGTTTCGATTCCCAGTGCGGGTACATTTTTGTACTCGCTTCAGTTGGCGGTAGAGCTGGTTTTAAGTCCGCCTTGCTAGCTACTACCTCATCTTACCTAAATATAGTAACTAAGTAATATAAGTAACTTTATTAGCATTGTGTTCTGACAAAGGGATACAAAATAACCAATTCCTCAAGTATTAAGGTTTCCGGATAATCTATTTTCAGTGATTCTGGTTGAAGTACGCTTTTGCATAGACTATGGTATAATATTGCTTGTCTTGTACTAAACATCAGGTAAAACAAAGGAGCTCGATGGCGCCTGCTGGGCTTCACCCGTATCTATAGGTATATTGAGCTGCTCAGTGTCGTGCTTCGGTAGGAACGTTAAGCCGTTGGTCACAGCTCACCAACCCCATCGGGCCAGGGTTGTGAGGTAGGGCTCGCTGAAATAAAACTTATAATTGCATTTTAATATGCTCTCGTTCAGAGTGCTTAGTGCCAGTTTTATTAACCATCCTGCGACCATCCTTCATGACGTTAACGAGACGTCGAACGTGGCGGGTTTATAAGAGAAATTTTGTTCCATACAAATCCTCGTTCTCGTTTACATGATCGAATGACAAATAAAACCTCGCACTATGCACTCTGGAGAGTGTATTATACTGTGAGTTACCTAGCTACGTACAGTCGACTGCTTTGCTGAAGATGCGGCTGTTTCAATCAGGGGGCCTACCGCCTAACTCTATCGCTATCGATCTCGCTATCGCGCTCTATAGTTTATGGCGTCCTCTTGACATTTCGAAAGCGATATAAAAGCAATATTGAAAGCTATAGGCTATAGCTTTCGATATTGCTTTCATATCGCTTTCGAAATGACAAAATTACGCCATAAACTATAGAGCGCGATAGCGAGAGTGATGGCGATAGAGTTAGGCGGTCGGGGCAGGGCAGGGGCGGGGCAGGATACGAAAAATGAAACGAAGCCATGTTCGAAATAAAATAATTTATATTTTTGGTACAAACAAATCAATAGTTTTGAAATTAACTTATTTCTAGTTGGATGCGTAACATACGGTCAGGCTAAATGGATACATAACACTAAAATATGATCAACGAAATACTTTTACAGATCGAGTAATGTTAGCTGATTTTCTTAAAATTTATGCAAGTTTTTAACCTGTGCTCTACTACGGTGCCACGTAAGACGACCAGTCTCCAACTGTCTTCCCAGTACAGCCAAGGATCCTGGATGAAGTACAGTCAAAGTCGGCGTCACCACGAGGTGAAATAAAGATAAAGTACGCTTCTCAAAATAGAATAAAAAAATAAAAATATTTTTTTTCTGTGATTAAGTGTCAGGCTTAGTACAAGTTTCCTGACAATGTACGCTGGGTGGGTGCGTGCAGCCATACCGATACTAAAATTAGTTATTATTATTTAATTATACATTTGACCATTTATTCGACGATACTCGCGTTTGTGCAAATAAATTTTAGCAAAATTTGCGTTTAAAAGAACTACTTGCAACGAGTATATGGTTTAATTACTGATCCAACCAGCCGATCAACTTTGTATGGGAAGTCAACTGCCGGAAAGGAAGATTTACTTACGGCATCATCACAAAGCTTGTACTAGCCACCACCGGTCATTTAAGGTCAGCCGCCGACCACGGGTGAACCAACATTATCACAATACGCCTTAACACTTAACGCTACCATAAGTAAATTAAACATATACAAATAAATGCTATGAAGTCCAGACGCCGCGAGCTTCCCAGTTTGCGCAAAACCTTGGTAGAACGGGGTTACTTTTGAGTCTAGTGTGACATTGATCGCAGCTATAGATTCGTAAGTAGCTGTTTAAATGGGTATCCCTAGAATTCTAGGCGACTCTAGTGTGATTACCTCCTAACCATACCATATAACTCCATAAATATGGAAGACGACTTAAGACAACAAGAGCTGTGATCAATGTTACATTTGATTCAAAAGTAGCTCCGCCTACCTACTTGTTTATTGTGTAAGGGTGAGGCCGATACCCTTTACGCGTGAAGCCTGCAATACACGTGAAATAGGACAGTACATGAAAGTTCAGTTGGTGTATTCTTATGGCCTTTTGTACTCATTGTTGGAAAACATAAAAGATACAAAATAAAATCGATAGAAAAAATCTGTAACCAAATAAAGATTTATAAAAATATTCATTGAATACAAAAGAACTTACAGATATTTACATCGTTATTGTAAATTATTATTACAATTTATATTTTTTATTATTATTTTTTTTATTGTTATTTGTACGGAACAAAGGACACTCGGGAAATCGCTTGTTATATAATCCCGATTCGATAAAAATATAAGGATAATATCAATCCGTCGCGGTTTGTCATTCTGCCTCATGTTTACAAACGGCGGTGCCACGGAGCGGCGGCGAGTGAACGACCATAGCTGGGTAATCACAATCATAACAATTTGAGACCGACTTGGAATTTGAGTATATCTCTCTACATTACTTATTTTAAAACATTCATTTACATCGAAATATACGAACATTGAGTGTTGTTAGGTTATTTATTACCTATCTATGACAATATACAAAACTGATATTTATTTTCTGTTGTTAAATCAGTTTCTGTTTAATCGTTGAAGTTCCGTCTCGTTAGACACGAATATTCAAAACGATTTTATATATTCATTCTAAGGGCCTTACTAATAAACATAGTATAAGAAATAGAGATACCGTTATTTAAACTTCATTACAAATAGGAGTAAAAAAAAACAAGTAAAAAAACATTCGTAAACACTATGTTTATTAGTACGGACGAGGGGAAGAGTATAATTATTTATCTACTTTGACACCAGAGATAATATATCGTATCACGGCCATTGGGCGAGCTATCTGTTATTAATCTTATTAACCATAAGAATTTAATTTTTTTATCTAATATAAAATGAGCTCCATTTGCGGTGACGTTTAACGTTAAGTTACACAACTAATATAGTTTAATTAGTTTATAGACGGGCGCGTTTACAGCACCGAGCGCACATTTACCTTGCAAAGCCACCTTAAGATTAAACGAAAAGAGAAAAAATCTATAAAAACTTTGTTTAAAGTAAATAGGAAGTGGCACCGGTGTTCGACAGGAACCAGCGATCGACACTTTTATCCTCGAATTATTAGGAATAGGGGTCAGTAACTGATTTTTTTTCTTTAGCAGCGACAGATTCTTAGCTGTCATTCAGTAAATTTTCAATGAAATTCTCTGTTTGTTTTTTGGTGTCGATACAATGGTTTCCTGTGTCGAACAATGGCGTCACTACGTTACAATATAATCATAATAACAAAAATTACTCATAAAGTGCAACCGACGACGGTGGCTTGAACCAGTCCAACAGCAAGTCGCGCGCGCACTTCATAAGACGAAACACTAACACCCGTTTGCAGTAACCTTATGAATCGCCTAAGTCTTGGCTCAACTACTACCCGGTCAAGTTAACTCGGCGCCTGGCTCAAAAACGTCGCTGACACTCAGGTGCCGAGTTTAGTGCAAACGGGTGTAAATATACGTTCACAAAACTTAATTTGTAGTCTTATAATTTCAATTTGTATAATCTTCCGTACTTCACTACTCTTCTAAATTCTCGCGCGTTCCTAGTTACCTCAAGATTTTTTTAAATAACCTAAAATATTCCAAAATATCATTAAAAAAATTCTAAGTATTAGCCTCTTATCTAAAAAGTAAGGTCAATTGCCGACTCACATACATTTTATTTATCGATGTTAAACTTCATTGAGTACCTCCTTCGTAGCGCGTAAGATTATTGTCGTTCCTAAAGCCTAAACAGACATGCGCCTTGACGACTTCCGAGCCGAGACGTCGCGACAAATCGCTTGCGACTTGTCGCTAGTCTGTGCCGACAAAACCAAGTAAAGTATTATTTTATAATTCAGTTTTTAGCGGCGGCTACTTTGCTCTGTTCGACTTACCAATACACTACAGTAAAAATCTAAATTTATAATATTAACAAATTGTGCTGTTTTATAGACTTATAAAATAATAAAATATATATATATATATATGTAACCCTGAAAATTTAAATTCGGAGCGTGTACAGGATACTAATTAAATAATCTCACATGTTAACGTACAAAATAAACTGATTTTAAAGTAACTAACTTGACTAACAAACAATGGAACACATTTTTTTATAAAGATATGTTTTTGTAAAAAAAAAAACAAGTTTAATCGTAACTTAGGTATTAATCTCACTGTGGACGCCTGCCCTGTTGTTATAGGCGGCCGGTTCGCTCGCATCATTCAGTGAAATATCAAGTGCCAAATGAGCACTACACTACTTAGCACCTTGTCACTCCATCAAAGTGCTCTTTGCGTTAACTATGGCGATTCAACATTGACTGTGACACGGTCCTAAGGGTGACCGAAATTGTCACAGACATTTATCGTATTTCGAAGTCGTTTTAAAGCTTAATAGGTACACATTCAGAAACAAGTTACATGTAGACATAGTTATTACAAAATAGTTGACATTTATTATAAACACTTAACATATTTCAATAATCGATTGAAAGTTTTAATTGGTATTTAATTAAGAAATGGATCGTCGGCATGGGAACTGATAAATTAATGGTAAACAAAACATTGAGACGGGGCGAGACACCGCGACACGCTTTTTTTTAAGTGCCCGACGTTTCGGCCGTGACGACGGGTTAAACGGTACTGCGTAAAACCCGTGCGAGCATTCGATGGTGGCAAGGAAAAGGCACCGAAATAAACTTTGATCGAAAATGAGTTTTATACACAGTCCGATAGGATTTTTTCTCCCTATCAATCTATAGGTATAGGAGTTGTACTTGCTATATTATATATATATATATATATATATACAGGTATTTTTGTTATTTTATCATTATAACTTCAGTAACAGCTAAAACAGTCAGTACACAAATTTGGAGATTGAATTGTCGCCCGCGCCGCGCCGTTTGCGACATCCCTTAAGTATAGTGACTTGATGTATGACACTGCCTGGTAGTGTATGACACTTGCATGGTGTTGTATGGCTAGTGCGGGTACGCGGGGTTGTATGGCTGCTGCTTCAGCTCGGCGGCGGTCGCTTGCTCATAAGATGGCGGGAGCGCTGCAAACGACATTATAAATTATTGGTTATAAATCATTTTGAAATTGGTAGTGTGCGTTAATGGATACCAGGTGAAGAAACTGCTACATTCATGTGATAGAAGCAACATTTTACGGTTCAACATCACTGGATCTTTATAGGGTAACGGCACCAGCGTAACACAGAACTTGTGTCGCCAAAAAATAACATACATTTTCATTGCAATATTACGGAATGTCATCAAGGAAGTTGTTGGTCTCATTGGAAAACTAAAATCAGTTGCTGGCCCTTATTTTGAATGATAATAGACAAACATGTCGATCGCTATCGAACACTTGCGCCAGTACCTTATATAAAAAACATACCTATATAAAATTACGCACAACAGTTACTTAAAATTGAAACAAAAAATGACTGATCACAGAAAATTACGAACATGTGTCTCGCACGACATGGAAACATGAAAATCTATATGAATCATAAATGTGAAAACTTATCAATTGCTAATGTTTAACTACTTTTACGATTTAATGGCAATAAGTTTGACTAAACGTAAAATTAAAATAAAACCATTCAACAACAACATATTGAACAACAAAAAAATATAACAACATATTGAATACAGTTGCAGAGCAAACCTTCCTGTCTGAACAATGTTATTGATAAAATGTTATGGCTACGTGACTCTCGTGCAGACGATATACAATGCAATATTGGAGTTATGTAAATAGAGACTCAATTGTTTGAGTTTCATGTGGATGTAACATAACCCTTTGCAATACAACAACCAAACTTCTAAGAAACGCTCTTAAGAGCCTATTACAAAATCTCCACTCTGCGAGTATAGGTATCGCTCGGACGGCCGGCGCATCGCATTTTGTATTTGTATTTATCGTTTTTATCGACATAGGATAATAAATTCATGCTTAAAAATTATAAAATATGTATTCCTCATGAAGTAACAATAATTCGAGTATCAATTTTGCTGAATAATATTATCGTAGATAGGAGGCACGCGCAGTTAACTTAAAACGATTTTCCAAGTTTTTTGGTTTAGATTAAGATTTTTTTACTGATTCCGAGGCCGCTACGAACTATACGACTATTATAACATTTTTATTTTTTTGTTTCATGTGTTACATAATTGTTAACAATGTGAGCCATATTATTTGTAATATTTTTTATACAATTTTAAAAAAATTAAGAAATGCGTAATAATTCGGGAGATAAAAGCATTGGACCGGTAATCCAAGGGCCGTGGGTTCGATTCCCGCTAAATTTTTCTGAGACTGCTTGGTTTTGTTCTAGTAAAATTTTATCATGTAACTTGTAATCTATATTACTTCACTCCTATAAGTGAATGCAAAAATAAAATAATAATTAAAGATTTTAATTTTAACAAAATTTATATAATATTTTGTATTTTGAAAGTATTTTATTACTTTGACAATCGCACTTTTGGGGCATATTGGGGCGTATTTTATTAATTTGACGCAGTTACTACAGGGCTCTCTGAATATTAAGCGAGAAGCGCAGAGACATGCACAATCTTCGTCCGCCCGTACCATTGTAGAATGCAATAAATAATTGAGTATTGAATATTAATGAATACTTTATTAAAGGGTTTACTACCAAGAATAAACCCAACGTTAAGATTTCCAATACGATTTCGTATACGGTCCATGTGGTGAACAAAAGATAATGTACAGTTAACATAAACAAGGGCACCTAATTTGTCATTATCAATTAATAACTAACCCACTGTCGCGTAGATGGCGCTGCTATCCATGTAAACATTAGCTCCGTACTAAAATTTTCTTTAAAAATAGTAATTCAAAAGATCTAGTGTATTTTTTATTGTAATTGCCGAAATTATCACTCAACTCACTTCATCTATCGTTTGCTACGCATTTCGTCTGTTCATCGTCAAGGAAAAGTGCAAATTGTGTTCCAGTTTAAATTCACTATAAAACTTTATATAAAAGTGTAAAAACATTAAAAATCCGTGAAAGTTTAATATAAACTATTATTTTACATCAATTAATGTGAACTGCAGTGACAATTTACTTATCATTATAAATTGTGTTGTGTAAACAATCAGTGAAGACCGTTTGTGCATTCAAATGTAAAGTGACAATCATCTTGCATTTTGATTGGCCAACACAGACTCCAACACAATTTAATACACTGACGAAGCATATGTACCATTATTTTCGTCAATTGTACTATCCATTGGGTGGTTCAGTGGTTTGGTGCTGCGCTATTGCATCAAGAGGTCCGCGGATCGAATCACAGACTTATTGAAAATACTTTTATGCATATATTTTTTTAATGATAATTTGATAGTAAAATTTTAAAAGAAAGAAAACAGTAAAAATGGTGCTTTTATGTGATAAATGTAATGAAGAAATTAAGAAAAAAGATTTCATAAATTGTGCAAAATGCGAAAAATTTTATCATTTAGATTGCACGAGCATTGGAGAAAAAATGTTCTATCTCATGATGCCAGAAAATAGAAAAAAATGCGTATGTGACACTTGTACATACAGCCATACAGCCTCAAAACAAAGTACATCTACTCGAAACCTATCTGATATATTAACCGAAGAAAAAGACGATATTATGTCAGAAGATCAAATAGACGAATATGTTACCATCCGAAAGACCAAAATATCAGCGTCAGTACCAGATCTGACATTATCTTATGTGTCGATAGAGGATACAGATGAACTAAAAAGTGAAATCCAAAGATTACGGACTGAGTTAGAAATTGCAAATAACGAAATTGAGAAGTTAAATCAAATAAATAACAGTTTGGAAAAAAAAACCCAAGATCAAGAAAAAATTATAAATTTATATAAAACTGTGAGCATAGATGATATTACAAATTTAAATTCAAGTATTAAAATATCACACACGTCTACGCCATTGGTACATACAAAACCTAAAAAACAACGTTTAAGAAAAAATCACTCCAAAAATAAGTCGCTATCACAATATGAAGATTCTTATGACAATGAGTCTGAATTAGATAAAAATATTGGTACAACGCCACCTCTTGAGACAAGCAGTAAACTTTCAACACGTCGTACACATCACCATGAAGACAACATAAGAGACAACTTAAAAGCGAAGCTTTGCCTAATAAGTGGTATCGAAAGCAACAAAACATCAACTATATTGAGAAGTCATTTTGGAGACTATGACTTATGTCATTATCGTATGCCAGGAGGAAGTATAAATGAACTGTCAAGCGGATTACAAAGTAAACTCAAAGATTTTGATTTGAATGACTATTGTATAATATTTTTAGGTGATACCGACTTCAATGTATCCAAAAATTATAATATTATAATGCAACAATTAAGACAAAAGTTGTTAACTGTCCAGCATACAAATGTCATAGTGTGTGCCCCAATTTTTAAATTAAGTTTTAACGCAAATCTTTTTAACAAGAGAATAGAAATATTTAATGATTTGTTATATAAGGACAATAAAAAACACAAATATTGTTATATCTTAGACTCAAATAAGAATGTTGATTATTCTTACAACATGTTCTCAAAGTACTCAGGAAAATTAAAAAATAGTGGATACAGAGTAATTATAAAAGATTTAGATGACCTAGTATTGGCTATTTCTGAGTATTATTGTCATTTGCCGGCATTGAATAAAACAATTCTACATTCAGATGGAAATCAGAATAAATCGCCCTTTCGTATCTAATCAAAGTTTCAAAAATGGTTCAAACACTATAAATTCAACTACCTTAGGTTTATCTGTTTTCCATCAAAACGTACAGGGTGTTCGATCCAAGCTAAGTCAATTAGAGATACTCACACAATCACAAAATATTGATATTTTATGTCTAAGTGAAACATTCTTGAGGTGTGGAGATGTAAGTTCCTTGCAAATACCTGGATATACCATGGCTGCATCCTTTTGTAGGACAAAGTCTCGGGGAGGTGTCTGCATATATATTACGAATAATATTCACTTCAAACTACTGCAATGTATTGACTCACTATGTATGGAAACAAACTTCGAATGTTGTGGTATACTGTTACCTGAATTGAACTATGTTGTCATCTGTTTGTATAGAACACCTACTTCTAACTTTGATATATTCATTAGAGCTTTAGAACAACTATTACATAAAATTACTCTCCGTTCACACTATGTAAAGAAAAAAGTTATTATTGCTGGGGACTTCAATGTAAACATTCTTGATAGTAACACATCAAAATGTAAAATATTAAAAAATACTTTGCTTAAATATAATGTTAAGTTCACAATAAATGAGCCAACTAGAATTACTCCTGAGTCAAGTACCTGTATTGATAATATCATAACTAATTTTAAGACCTTTAGCTCGAAAGTATTACATCTTGGCTTATCTGATCATTCAGGACAACTTATATGTGTGCCATGTAGTCAAAGTTTTATAGAAAAATATTGGTATATATATAGGCGAGATATAGATAAATACATAGAAATATTTATAAATTATATTTCACAGTTAAGTTTTTCTGATATTTATTTGTACAATGATGTAAACATGGCTTTCGCTGCATTTTCAAAGTTATATAATTTATTTTACAACTTATGTATACCTATGACTAAAATTAGAGTAACATATAAGAGAAAAGGAAACTGGCAAACCAAAGGCATATATAGAGCAAGCAAGATAAAAAGAAGTTTACATCAACAAATTATAAATAAAAATAAAGCATATCTTATCCCATATTATAAAAAATATTGTAAAGTGTTAAAGTCAGTAACGCGTAAAGCTAAACGAATATCTAATATTTCATTAATAAACAAAAGTACAAATAAAAATAAAGCAACATGGAATTTAATAAAAAATCTAACTACTCCAGTAAACAATTTTAAACCCACTATAAATAAGATCACTATAGGCGACCGTACAGTGACCGACGTAAAGGATATGGCCGAGATTTTCAATAGCCATTTTACTACCGCAAATTTGTCCCCTCTTTTGAATAATAACTACCGGACTTCTACTGTAGTCTCAAATAGCATGTTTCTTACCCCTGTTGATGAAACTGAATTAAAGAAGATTGTCATGAGTTTTAAGAATAAAAAGAGCTGCGGCTATGACAGTATTCCAATAGAAGTTATAAAACGTTCTCTAGAATACATCAGTAAACCTCTTCTATATATTCTAAACCTAATGATTGAAACGGGTGTATTTCCCGATGAATTAAAAAGAGCTAAGGTAAAACCATTGTTTAAGAAAGGAAGTAAATGTAACGTAACGGACTACAGGCCTATAGCACTACTATCTAGTTTTTCAAAGATCTTTGAAAAAACCATTTATAACAGACTTTTAAACTTTTTCAATAAGAATAACTTAATAAACACAAATCAATTTGGTTTTCAGAAACAAAAATCAACTACTTTAGCAATGTTTACAACACTAAAAGATATATGGGAAGCTTTGAATAAAAAGAAATCATGTGTTGGATTGTTTCTGGACATGTCTAAGGCATTTGATTGCGTAATCCATGAAACCCTTCTATATCAGCTTGATAAATTAGGTGTTCGGGGAATAACACTAAAACTACTGGAAAGCTACCTTAAAAATAGAGACCAATACACAGAAATAGATACTTTTGATAAAATAACAAAAACATTTAAACAGGTAAATTCTGATCCTAGAGAGATGCTCCTAGGTCTACCACAGGGAAGTATTCTTGGCCCTCTTCTTTTTTTAGTATATGTGAATGAACTCCCGAATATCACAAACAACTTATGTGTCATGTTTGCTGATGATGCTACAATTTTCATACCCAATAATCAAAATGATAACATTAAATTTGAAAGAGAAATAATTAAAACTTTAAATGAAACCATACGTTTTCTAAAATTATTAAATCTGACAGTAAATCTTTCCAAAACAAAAGTAATACAATTTAGAAACTATAAAACAAATCAAATTAAATTAAATATAACGTCTGAATGCAAGTCAATCATCGAAATTGTGGATGAAATAAATTTTTTAGGTGTAAATATTGACTCGCATTTAAATTGGAAGTCGCACATAACTAAAATTAATAATAAAATATCGAGCTACTGCTATGCCCTATCTATACTTGCGGAAACATCATCTGTAGAAGTAGCCAGAGCCGCCTATTTTGGCCAAGTTTATCCTCTTCTTACTTATGGAGTTATTTTCTGGGGAAACTCTGTTAATGTAAAATCTACCTTTATATTACAAAAGAAATGCTTGAGAACTCTTTACAGTATGTACTCTGATGAGACTCTGAGAAATGTTTTCAGAGAAAAGGGTTATTTGACACTGACGGGTATATATGTGTTGGAGATGGCTGTTTTTGTAAAAAGCAATATCCAGTATTTTAAAAGTAAAAGCACAAATATTTGTAATTTGCGGAAGAGATATGCATATGACTTATATTTACCAAATATTAACAATGCCCTGTATCACAAGAGTGCCTATGTAACCGGAATCCAAATATTCAATCATCTGCCCACAGATCAAAAAGCCTCAGTAAATTTAAGCTGTTTTAAAATTAAATTAAAGAGATGGCTTATAGATAAGGCGTTCTACAGTTTGACTGAATATTTCGGTACAAAAACAGCATAGTGGCTGTTTCTATGTAACATATACCTACCCACTAAAAATTGCATGCCCGACTAGGGTAAATTGTTTGTTCCCAATTATGCTTAACACCTGCTATGTATTTACACAATTTTATGGCAATAAAAATTTATCTATCTATCTATCTTATCTATCTATCTATCTTATCTATCTATCTATCTATCTATCTATCTATCTATCTATCTATCTATCTGTCATTAACATTAATACTAATTATCATTTATACAATACTAGCGACCCGCCCCGGCTTCGCGCGGGTGCAATGCTGATACACGCGACCGCTATGTCCCTGCATTTAAATCTGTAATATCTTCGAAAATATTCATTTAAATTGCATGCTGTAAGGGCCATATTGATCTATATTAAATGCACAATGTATTTAAGGTACTTGATTGGATAAGGATTAATGCTGTATTGCTTAAAATCGCTACCTACGTAAAAAGTAAAGGAGAAAAAAAATATTATTGTGGGTTATCCCTAAGAGACAGACATATTATTATGTATACCAAGCGGATTTTTTTGAAGACCTTTTTAAGGTGTACAATACTGTAGTACATTATTTTGATCTATCTCGTAGGGTTCAGCCAGCGTTTGCAATGTAAGCGCAAAAAAATGTGCAACCTCTAAAATTATCAGTGTTTCTCTACTATATTATGCATGTATTTATATATATAGACCTTCCTCTTGAATCACTCTATCGATTAAAAAAACCGCATCAAAATCCGTTGCGTACTTTTAAAGATCTAAGCATACATACATACATACATACATAGGGGCAGCGGAAAGCGAATTTGTTTTGTACTATGTAGTGATACCTTATATTATTATTTGTGGGGAGAACGCACTATATGCTCAATGCGCTGATGCGTGTGATCACAGAAATAAGTAGAGTTATAAGCAACACAGTTAAGAGTACAGTCGCGAGCATTAACATATAAGCAATGTAACTCTTAATACAATGGAATAAGAGACAAAACTAGTAAAAAAGTGTATACATGTTAATGTTTGTTGGTGACTGTACATGATGCAAGCTTGTAGTCGTGCTGATAAAGTACGATGTGTGCGTGACGCCGCCGCCGCACAGGATGGACGAGATATGGGGGCGCTGGCGCAGTGCAGCTGACAGACACACTACTTTATAATGTGTCTCGAAACCGTATTACTGTTCAAATGAGCTACGACTACGTTAACACGACTAATTCCATGCGCAGGAAGCAGAGAGTCGATTCACAATTATTGGAACGCACAGTAAGGCAAAGAAGGAGGGGACAGTAAACTGTAACAGTTTTTTAATTTATTGTTAGACCAACACCGTTAAACACAGACTGGAGTTAACCCCGATCCGATCCGAACCCCTTGGAGAATCTAGTAGGGCACGGGGACACGCACTAGTGCGTGATGCCGTACCCTCTAGAAAACCTTCGGAGGTGTTTCGTTTTAACGGCTTGAGGAACCCTTTAAGTTTCTTGCCACCCCCAAAAAAGCCCGGTGAAGATGAAAATGCCGTCAGAGGCAATCGGCAAACCCTCTCCAAAAAAACAGACTGGAGGGGGGTATCACGTATGGTATACTGACATGTTAGTACAGCATAACTCTGGGGGGACTAAGACTAGGACCCATAGTAACTTTTGTGCAGCTTAAAAATAGCTATCCAACGATGTATTACACATAACCATTGGAGGGGGATACCATTGGTATCATCTTTTCATGAGTCAAGAATTTTATAAATAAACAATTTTAAGTGACAGGGTTCTTTCTTACATTTGAAATGGTGTCCAATTGTACCGGCATGACGAAGAGATGAGGAATTGATGACTATACTAACTAATGGGACAGATATAAACGATTCATGTGGTCATATTCACCTTGCGTGTTCCAGCCCGGCGACGGGATCCCATAGAAAGCTGCACACAAACGGTTAGTCACAAACTGGTCCCGCCCATCACCAACCCGTGCGCGTGCGCATAAAGTGCTCCCAACCACTTAAGTGATCATCATCAGATATAACTAACTCTTCAGATGCTATTTAATTAATAAATCATGACTTGAGTACTCTTTTAGAGTTAGCTCATCGCTTTGGTATAAACTGCATCAATAATTGGGTTGTTGACTGGGTAGTCAATAGAGAAACTTTACAGCAACAGTCAAAACGATTTTTGTCAATACAAATTGTGTGGGAGTTGAAGCTATGACGTCACTATTTTGTTCCGTGTGTGAGTTTTCATTAATAACTGTTTAGGTTACAGAAATTCATGCTTAGATCAAATAAAAACGACGGGTTATTCCCTGAGAATCCCATTCCCGAGGATCCTGTCCCGGAGGATTCCGAATGCGATAAATGTGATTACATTTACTTTTGTTAATTTTTCTATTGTGTTTAACTTGTACCATTAACAAAAAATACCTATACATATTAATTTATAAATATATAAATACATTAAAATAAATGTTAGATCATAGTTAGTGAGTGGGTGGGTACTGACCGTGCAGCGCGGGCGCGGTGGGCTGGTGTTGCGGCGGCGCGTAGAGCGGCGCGGCGGGCAGCGGCATGGCGGGGTACGGCGCCGGGTACAGCGGGTACGGGGCCGCCGGCGCTGCGGGGACACAACGTGCTTTTAGAGAAAGTTTGCTGATGGCGTCTAAGGGCCCTTCCAACGTCACCCGATCCGATCCGAACCCCTCCAAAAATCAAGTAGGAAACGGGGACACGCGCTAGTGCGTGTTGCCTTTCCCTCTAGAAAACCTTTGACGGTGCTTCGTTTTTCACGCCTCGCCCTTTAAGTTTCTCGCCGCCCCCAAAACGGTGATGCTGAAAATGCCGTTTGAGAAGGGATGGCATCAAGCACTAAGCGTGTCCCCGTTCTCTACTAGATTCTCCCGAGGCGTTCGGATCGGAGACACTTTAACAACGAACATAGATCAACATGTTATACCATTTCCAGGAACTCCTAACATCACTGCGCGTGCGCATACTCGTATTACACCACGTCGATTGATACTGGGTTCTCTCCAGAATTCCATTGCTGGTAGGGCTTGTTTTAAGTCTGCCTAGCTACCACCATCTTAACCAACTATGTCGCCATAACATTAATATTGGTAGCACAGCGTCTATGGGTTCCAGTGGCCGCTTACGGCTGCATACCAAGTATTGCTAGCTCAGGATCATAAAAAGACTCCTAACATCACTGTGCAAATTATCTCGATCCGGTATTCAATTTTGAGGTGAGGGAAGTTAAGGCAATTATAATATTAGTCAAGAAAGAAAGATTAAGATATTTGGCTAGGAAACAGATCCGAGTCGACATTACGTGGACATTACATTGTTGTTATGTTTACTATGAATAATCGCATACGTTTCGCTTTTCAAAATTAGGTATACAGCGCGCTTTAGATACGAGGTTATCAGTACTCGGAGGGCATTTCATAAGGCATTTTTTATTTTATTTAAAGGAGAGCAAGCGACCTCACTGGGGAGCCGCGAGGCGGGTTTGGCCCGACCTCTGTCTCTATTAAGTTTCCGTAACTGTTTATTTTATATGATAAAATTCCACGAGCGGGATTGCTGAAATTAATGGCGAGTTGGATTGAGCCACGATACCATAGTTGGTACTGCACCTGACCCGGCATGTCATGGGGCGCGGGTTCGAATCCCGCTCGTGGAGTTTTTTTTTAACAGTTTGTCTCCTTTCATTATTGTAATTTGTTCGCAACAAAATTTGCGTGAAATTATATGTATATGTATAATCATGTTTATTTTATTTTAACGTGTATTTTTGTGTTTTTTTCGTGTACAATATGGTATTCTATTCTATTCTGTATAAGAAATCAGAGAGAATCACCCAGACCGGTATCGACAGTTAAAAATCTCTCAGTGTCGACACCGGATAACCGGATTAACTTTAATTGCAGGAAAATGCTGTTTTTAGATCTATAGACAGCATTCCTGCAATTAATGTTCAATTCTTATTATAAGGTATACCACTGACATAATCACTACATAGTATAAAAAATTAAAAGAAAAAAAAACTTTTTAAAAACAAGTTTTTATTACTTGTTGATAAAAAAAGGAACTTAAAAGTTAAAAATAATTTAAACCTTTAATTAAATTTGAAGAAAAGAAAATATTAAATAAAAGCTTGTTACATTGTGATTGCAAAAGAAAAATAATGAAGGTGTAATTCTAAGGTTAATATTAGCAATGTCCTTTAATGTTCCATCAAAATGTAACACGCTTTTATTTATAAAGAATTTTTTTCTTATTATCAAATTTAATTAAAGGTTTAAATTATTTAAAACTTTTTAGTTCCTTTTTTTATCAACAAGTAATAAAAGCTTGTTTTTAAAAAAGTTTTTTTCTTTTAATTTATTTTTAACTTTTTAGTATTTTTGTAGGGGGATAAGGGCTTCAGTACAACAGGGTTCGCCCTGGTACCCTGAGGCGCAACGTTAACGATATGACATGTTTATACACCCTCATACCATTTAGCCCTCGGCACGTGCTCACCTTGGCATTGAGTCATCCATCTAATCCATCTAATCAAAGACAGAATCCACATTCATAACAAACGGAACGAACGAACTTATTTTCCTGAGTTCCTATGGCCGTTAAAAGAAATATTTTCACTTCAAATAAAATTAACTATATTTCAACATCATCATCAGCTCAGCCTTCCCTAAGGTTGGAACGGGCCATAAACGACCACGCGGGCCCAGTGCGGGTTGGTAGTTGTTAAAGACTGCTAATGCAGCCGGGACCAACGGCTTTACGTGTCTTCCGAAGCACGGAGGAAGCTCGAGAGATGATACATTTTTGGTTACCCATCCGATGACCGGCCTTTGCGAAAGTTGCTTAACCTCTGCTGAAAATGTTAAGTTATTTATAAGGACTCCCAATCTGCACAACATAAAAAAGCTGTATTCACTCCACCGCTTGACCTGCAGGTATTACGTAGCTACGGGCTGTCCACAGGCTGGAGCATAACCGCTGCGGCAATTATGTCCCTGCATAAACGGGAGGACAAATGGCCGATTGTATAGCAATTGGAGCCGAAAGGACTCAACATACAGAGCCCTATACAAACACCCGACAGCCGTTCAAGTCGCACGCGTACGGACAAGTTATAGGTATTCATCAAAACCTATTGAGGAGTTCGAAGGCGCAGTGGTTTACGATGTTTACTTTCTAACTTTCGCGATGCTGGGTCGCCGGATGGGTGACCGAATTGAAATATCTTGAGCTTTCCTGTTCTTTAGAAGAAGAAAAACGACACAACCCGCATAAAATAGAATAGAACAGAATATTTATTTATTAAAGATTTATGTATGAATACTTATCTAATTATTAAATCGCAATTCACTTCTACGCCATACTAGACGATATGGTTAGAGTCTATACTCTATACTCTAACCATATCGTCTATGGCTAGCGATATAGTTTAACATTTGGACCGGGCACGTCTGCTATTATCGGCAAGATTAAATAGTTTGCCCTGTACGCCATCGACGGTAATGATCAACATCAACAACAAATACTTACAATAACATTTTGGATTTTTGTTGCAATGGCCTCCAGGGCACTGCGCTATTGAGCTGCATCTATAGCTATCAAAAAGTGGGCTGGACTTGGTTATCGCCAGTTAAATCAAACTACTTATATGGTATCGCAGAAAATTTTGGACAATGGTCTCCAAACTTCAGTATGAAGATGATAGCTATAAGGTTAGGCCCACTCTCCCCGTATCTGTGACCGTGCGGGAAGGCCTGAGCCATGCAGTGGGACTGTGCCCGCATTTTTAGTAGCTTTTCACTGACCTGGGTAGGGTGCGGCTACGAACTGCTGCTGCGGGTACGGCGCCACGGTGACCGGCACGGGCGCTGCTGGCGGCGCTGCAAACATCATACAACTCGTTATTCATGAGTCTATTATCAGAGCAAAACTACAGATCGGTATTTTAAGGGCCTTACAAATAAACAAAGAGTACGTTTCGAATACGTACGCCGTGTTTTGTTCCCGTCATGTAAACGTCATTTCAAATTAGAGTAAAAGAGACAAAACACGGAATAACTAATCGAAGCTTCGATCATAGACACTAACGTTTTGATTTCAACGAAGGGTTCGAAACGTAAAAGGGGTTCGAAACTTATGGAAGCTAGCATATCCGACCTGCCCCCCCCCCCCCCCCCCCCAAATGATGAAAACAACCACAGATTGCCACCGGAACTCCTCAATAATAAGTATTTCACGGGTGGCGATAAGATATCTCGATGAAGATAGTTAAGCGACTTTTGACACTTGTTTTTGATTTCCTACTTTGAGATAGGTGTTTCTCGTTTTCTTCGCTTGTCTCATTTAAACGGCGCTGTCTCATACGAGCAGCGCGTTTAGTAGGTCTACCCATATTAGCTTTTGATAAGTAGATCGAATAGATCGATAGAAACGAATCACTAAAAAGCAAGAAATAAACAAAAATTTTAAGAAAAAAAAACCACTCCATCAAAATTAGACTGATAACGTTGCACTAAAAATAAAAATTAAATTTCGTAGTTTCGTTTGTTCAATTAACCTTTATCTTACTAAATCTTATATTCTTAAAAACTATACGACTGCCATTTCAAAATACGGTCGCACGTCGCTCGCCGTCTTTACGCGTAGCATAGTTTTTAATTATATTATTTGTATGTATGTTAGTATGTAAGGTATCTGTTCTATGGGCCTCTTTGTATTTTATGAATATAAGATAGTTTTTAAGAATATAAGATTGAGTATAATAATGGTTAATTGCAAGTAAATTGAACAAACTAAACTACGCAATATTTTTTTTATTTATAGTGCAATTTTATCAGTTTAATTTTTTGGAGTCCGTTTTATTTCAGTTAATTTTTTTTGCTGCTACGCTTTGCATTATGGTGTCTCTATTTTGTTATCTTTAATACACATTACGGTTCGCAAATAAAAATATTGAGTATTGGGTATTTTGAATGTCATAAAATGCTAAGCTATAAATACTTCGTTGTCACTCGTTGCTGTTGTATCAAGCGATCGTGCACAAATGACGTCACACTCTAAACGAGTTTAAACATCATCCTTTAGCAATACCTATCTAACGCATGACGCAGCTCAATAGGTCGAAACGATTTGGGAATCACATTCACCTTTGCAATAACGATCCGGAAACTACGCGCCATAGCCGCCAGATCGAACACTCGCAAAACCCAATCGATAAGGTTATGATGATGAATTAACGAAACATTGTGACACATTTGTTTATCGATGCAATATCAGAATTTATGAGACAGGATAGCAGGCCCTCCGCGTGACGTCACGACGAGTCTCATGCTTCTGCGCACGTGACCGCGATCACTGATAGATAGCGAAAGTATAATCCACGTTCCAAGGTGGAAGGTAAGGTATGTATGACAGTCAATAAGAAAGTGACGATCACCCACTTTATAAAAAATTTACTGTGTTTTAAACACAAGTATATGGCCCCTTGGGTGGATGAGAATAACAGTAGGTATTTCATTCAAAATACAAAATCAAAAATAGCTTTTATGAATGCCATAATGCTATCGAATCGTAAGTCTAAACAGGGCGGAGACCTTGTACTGAGAAGAACCGGCAAGAAACATAGCATGGGCATTTCTTTTCTCTTTCTTTTACAGCGTCACATATACCTACCTACTTAGTATTTTCCTTTTTTTTGTTATTGGAAAAATATTGCCTTTACAGCGTAACCGGACTTATGTAGCCGTCGAGAGACTCAAAGGGTTCGTCAAGGCGAGAAACTCAAAGGGTTCCTCAAACCGTGTAATCAAAACGTCTTTAGAGGGATTCTAGAGGGGATAACGCATCAAGCAGACTTAATCTTCATTTAGCTGTGTCTTAATGATGACAGGTGTACGGCCGAGTCGTTCAGTGTGTCGTCCCACGGCTCTTTCGTCCCAATGGAACGAATGGGCCTCAAAGCACAACTTGTGGCAGTTTTAAAATAGCTGAATTAAAGCGCTGTTAGCTTGCAGGAGTCATATCTACTGCAACGCTACAACACACACATCGCGTTTTTATCTGATAGTAAACGACGATAACACCTCTCGAAGTCTTCACTACTGAGCAGCTGGCTATCTTTACTTCTGTCGAAACACATTAGGCTACTAATTGTTATTGTCGCCATTAGTTTTAGAAATGGATGGTAGCTAAGACTTAGATTAATAGGGCGATAGCTGGTGGCTAAACATACGTATCCCTGCCTGTAATCGAACCGGGGACCTCGTGGTCTGAGTGGTGAATTAACGACAACCATACATAAGATTGATATTATATCGAATAAAGCTTATTAAATATTCTTTACGCTTATCGCAGTGCAAAAGTTTATTATTAATATTATTATAGACTAAAATAATATTATAAAAAAAAACACAAATGTTGAAAAAATTTCCACGAGCAGGATTTGAAACTGCACCCTTCTGGCATACCGGGTCAGGTGCTCTCCCAATTGAGCTATCGTGGTTCTATGTGTAAGTGTTTGTTTTCCTCAGCCAACCAGACCAAGTGATTACAGGGTGGTGTGTGTTGCCTGTATGTGTGGGGTCACTTCAGAATCTTCCAGTTGCATGAACTTCCTCACAATTCGCAGGTATTAAGAAAGGCTTTTTACATATTTTCTGTATTCTCTTTCAGGTCTATTACTATTATTATTATTATCTTTATTTATTTATTCTCATATAAATTTACATTTTTAAATATTAAACAAAATAAATAAACCATTTCAAAATATAAAAAAATAGGGGTCCGCCTGCATCGGGACCAGGGCCAAAGCTACCGGTGGTCAGGGCTCCAGAGACAGGAACCTTCTCACAATGCGTGCCGTATCGAGGAGAACTGCCCTCTGAATCCAGCCGCCTAACGAGAGCCTCATTAGATGTTGATCGAGGCCGTTGGCCGTAACAACAATCGGTACGATGAAAGCCAAATCCACATGCCACATGTCGACAACCTCGTGTGCTAAGTCGAGATATTTGATTTGTTTCTCTTTCTCAGCTTTCACGAGGTTGTCATCATGGGGAATGGTGATATCGACAATCATCGTGCGGCGCGCTAATCGATCTATCACCACAATGTCAGGCTTATTGGCTACAATAGTCTTGTCGGTGATGATAGATCGACCCCAGTACAACGTGACATGGTCATTATGAGAACTGGGTCGGGTACATACTTGTAGTACGGTACCTCAGGATCCACAAGTTTGTATTTCAAATCAAGTTGCTGGTGGATAATCTTGTTATAATAATAATATTATTATTATACTCTTTATTTATTTTCCTTCTTAAAACTAGATTTTTACAATATTTTAATATAAAAACAATAAAACATTATAAAAACCTAATTGTAGACCGCCAGCAGCGGGGCAGGGCCCAAGCTACTAGCTAAGCTTATTATTATTATAACAACACATATCGTAATCGTATCGTAGTCGTCTTAAAGATTTAAACGCTTCATCGATTTCTACACATTATTCATACGATAGAAATCGTACCTTGGGACTTTCCACGTTCGTACGAAAAAAGCACGTTCGCAATTCAGCACGAGTGCTGTGTTGTTGTGGCTGCGCTGTGGGGCTGTGGCGTTTACCGAGCAGAACAAAGTGTTATCTTGCATACCTTTATCGTAATAAATATTTACGCTCAATTGTAATCGGCGACTAAATACCTACACATGACATCATCAGTTGCAATGAAATGCTTTTCAAAATAGTTTCACCATGTTTAAGGTTAATTGCAGGCTTTGCACTTAGGGCAGCGTTCGTCGAACAGAAACAAGAGGAAAGGTCTGTCGTACGTGGTATAAGTAAAAAGCGTTTTGGAAGGTCAATGACCTGAAGGAAATTGACCCAAGCGTCTTGGCACTTAAGACACTTGACTCAATATTTATTGCAAACATAATGTTAACACGAGGTACCGATTATTTTGCATTGAAAATAACCATTATGTCGGGCATCGCAATAGGAAGGGTTTTGTTGGCTTATTTTTCAAAATAATGAAAAATAAACAATTTTTATAGCGTGCAGCGACTCGCCCGCAAATAATACACCCGCAGAAAGAAATCTATATTAGGTACAACGCATTTTTTTAAAAATTTTATAGCAAACAAATTGTTGAAACAAAAAACAAAAACATTTGAAAATTGCAATTGAACCTTTAAAATTATTATTTTGGGGTACATCTATAAAATGCGTGTTAGGGATGTTATAACAACCTGTCGGAGACAGTGGGTCAACCACCACCAATCCTCACTGGGTCGGAGTGATGGTTTATGACCCGTTCTCCATATTCCATCTATAGGGAAGGCTCGTGCCCTAGCAGTGGGGACATGAAACAAGCTGGTGATGATGGTGATGATGATGATGATGATGATGATGATGATGATGATGATGATTGTAAGGGAGCCCTTAACCTAGCAGTAGGACATAACAATAAGGTAAGTAAGTAGGTATCCTCACGTTGTATGACGTGACCTTGGTTCTTGGAGCGGCAGCAGCGGCACAGCAGCACCAGCACCACTACAATCCCCAGCACCGACACCGCGATGCTCACCACCTCCATGGCGCCCAGCGACGACGGCACGTGCCCGTGCCCGTGCGACGAGAACTAAACGCGTAGACACAACATAGTAGGTACTTAGGTATACTAGAATCTTATAAAATTCTTCTTCTTATAAAAAAAAAGTCCACAGCTATAAAATAGCAGTCCTGAATGGGTTGTAGGTAAAACTATTTTTGGATGATTCAAAAGCACTTATCTTTAAGTTTATTTAAATAAAAATTAGGATTTGACTTCTCTACCGGAACCTACCGGTCTCTACTTCTCTAGAAATTAAAAGTTTCATCAGTCTCCCTATGATGACAGATAACAATAAAAGTTTATGAGAATAAATTAGAATCTGTCACTAACAAAGGGCACCGAAGGAAAAGAGACTTATGGAAATAGGTTCAGTTAATAGTTTAGAGTTACTTTTTTTGGGCAGAGGAATTGTTATTGTTGCTGTCATTAATAAGTCTTTATGGTTACTGTAATCGGAGTTTGAACTGTTGTAATCAGATATAAAGTCATTATAATACAAGAAAAAGCCCTGGTGGTGTCTAACAAACAGTTTGTTATTGTTCTATGGAATTTTCTATTTTTTTTAACAAATATTGTGTACACTTATGGCTAAAAACCAGACATGAAAAATACTTCATTTTTAATAAATCTATTATTAAGTTTTTAGATCTTCTAAGAAAACTGTTTTCTTAAAGCTCCAATGAACACATACTGAGCCTGCTATTAGTAGATTCTTGTGCCCGCAAATGGGGAGGATAACAGAGGGTATTTGTAGTCAAAAGTCGAAAGTAATAATAAGCCTAAACACTGACAACAATACAATTTCATTCCTTTCATAGTAGGTACAAAAACCTTTCAAAATCACCATTGCACTTCATGATTATAAAGAAGGACCATTACCCTAAATATTTTTTTTTATTATTTAGCAATTTAGATAGTTTGCAAGTCACACTTTAAAAGGAAATATCTCAGAACTCCTGAATAATATACATAAGCTAATTAAGATTGAGGTAATCCGCTCAATGTGCATACAATTCTAGCGGTACATTCCCAAAAACGTTACGATTGCCTGTTCTGCAGTGCAGTCAGTACCTACCTACCTACCACCAGTACAGACAACCTTGCTATCACACGTTAATAGATCTATCTCAATCCATCTACCCCTCCCCCTAAACTCAAAACTCGGAGTCATATACTTTTTTTTAAAAGGTATTTTCAATCTTTAGGGAAAAAATAATAATTTATATCTTAAAATGTCAAAATTACATCAGAGCCTAACCAAACTGCTCAGATATGTGACAATCGTAGGTTTTAAACACCGCCGGCGTTGTGGGAAGAGCAGCCCCTCCACCCTTGCGTAGAGAAATGCAGGCATTACATGCTGCTGCTCTCCTTCCGCGCCTCCGGCCTCATAAAAACACTCTAGCTTAGGGCAGACTAGTACCATGTGGAATCAGGGTAGACTAATTCGGTTCTGTAACTGTATGAGTTCTTGCTAAACCTTGTATGATCGATGATAGGAAACCGTACAGTGGCTACCTTTAACCTAATGTTACCTCATCGGGTATGAAACATTTTCTTTTACTATAATATACTACTACTGTTAATTATTAATAAACAAATTAGAATAACCTAAGGACACAGTTGCACCAACTTTTGACACAGTTGCACAACATATACCATCAAAACACACAAAATGGCAGTTATTTAGGTTATTTAGATTTTTTATTTTGCTATATGGCCCTGGATTTTAGCTTTTTTGGGCAATTTAGCAGTGCTGCCAACATAATGCGGTTGCTTTCAAAGCGTTTTTACATTGAAAAGTTGGCAACAGAGCTGTCACTTCACTATCCAAATAAATGTTAACCTAAAAATTAATTATTTTCAATAATTTATTGTGAGAGTCCTAATTGATTCCTAGCAATCAAATTTTGTGTCCTTGTTCCTAATTATGAGTTCTTTACGCAAAAAAAAATAACCTCAAAATTCGTTGACATCGCTTGGAATACTGAGCCTAACTAGCAGCTGACTGATAACAATAAAATAGCCTAACAATAGAAAAAAAACATGTTTTTTACTGAGCTCACCTTTGATAAAAATTTAATGGTAGGTATAGAGAAACTAAAATATAAGATATATAGATAAGATATATAAGATATATAATATAAAATATAGTTAAGAAAACACAAACACAACAAGGCATGCAAAACAAATTAAATATACACAAATTATGGACGCTTAGTTGGTTTAGTTTGTAGCTAATACTAATGATTGCAACTTCCTGTTTACAGTGTTTGTTTTTTACATTTTATTTACTAAGATATTGATAGTATTTTTATAAATTTTGATGAGTTCTTGTGCAGTATTCTAACTTTATGCAAATTATATCCAAACACTATAGTGATTGTGAATGACATCTTTGATAGTGTTACTGACCTACCACTGGCTTGTGCTCTACATGCTGCACACATGTTATGACAAAAAACTGAAAAGCATGACCTAGCCTGAACTACATGGTAAGCTGTACATGCTATTCGCAAAGATAAGTTTATTGTTAGGTAGGTACCTACATAAATCGACTTTAGTAAACTGGTGTTTTATGGGTCTCATAAAAACTAAACAAAGGCTGGACAACTGAAGTGTTTGTACAAACTGCAAGCATTGAACTGACAAGTACACGGTCTGAGCGACTTACATACCTTGAAAAAGTCGTCGTCGTCAGAATCACTCGAGATACTGTACATTGTAACTAAATTAAACAAATAAGTAACTCTTAGTACGCCGCCACTAATATCCACATAGGCTTACGTCCGCCAGGAAACTGTTAGAGATACCAAATAGATGGAGATAAAACAAACGTAACCAAATTATGAATCATCACATCATCACTGAGGTAAAAACCCCGCAAGAAAACACACCCGAAAACGCACCGCTTGAGAAACACCGCCGTATTCCAAATGTCGAACACCAAAAATATTTAAGCAAGTTCATGAAACTAGTTTTACAAATGAAAGACCCACCTATTTCTGACGAGGAAGTTTTGTTTGATTAATTACACTTTGCGCTTTTGCCCGAGTGACTTGTTATCCTGCTTGACAGACAGAAAAAGTACTTTGTGACAGACAGCCAGCAAGCAAAAGTAACACCGTCCGCACCGCACCGTTTCGTTCGTATCAGACCCGAGTTGCCATGCTATGTAAAGTTTGCAAATAATTCGAGTGTCCACCATACTTTTAACCGCTACCCAAAACTCAATGTATTATATTCATTCATGTAGTTTAATATAATAGTTACATAATTGTACTAAAATTATGTATTAATTGTTGATAGTTTTGAGATTTTCATTTGGTATTATTTCGGAATGTTTAACTTATTGGATTTATTTAAATGGCAGCACTGACTTGATTTTTTTTTCAGCTGTGTGTGTTGTGAATTATTATTGTGTAATTCGACATTTGACAATTGTATTCACAACATAAAACGTAACCTTAAAAACCTTAGATTTATTATTAATTAAATTTTCACCTATATTATTTATTTTAAATTTAAAAGTACATTCTAATAATGTATCCTGCATTCATAACTCGAGGTTTACTACAGTTACAACATATCGTAACTGTTGGTCCTCTTTATCTCCACACGAACGCAGCATGTTTTGCTGCTGTGAAGAAAACCACGGCTGCTGGAGGTACAATATTATTTATAGTGAAGCATTAATACTCAGTTGCCGTGTTTCGTAAGGCCTCTTCTCTGTACGTTCGAGGCTTACGAAGCCATGGCTTAGTTGTGACTTCAAACCATACTTTGTATTTTCCTAGTTCATTTTTATTAAATAAAATACTTAATACCGCTGGCTTGCAGCGTAAATCAAAAAGTACTAAAAAAATCAGTCTTGGTAGCTCAGTGGTCACAGCATTGGACCAGTTATCCAAAGGTCGTGGGTTTGATTCCCACTCGAGCTTCCTGAGACTTGTTGATTTTTTCTGGTAAAATAAGTTAGTGTTTAATGCTGCGTATGTGTAATGAAGTTGTTTTAAGAGAACTTAACAGAGAGTTAAATACTCTGAGAGTTTGTGTGAGTAACAAAAAATAATGTACACAACCCTATTATTTATGTTACAGGTGTCATGGGCCTCGGCAAAGGCAAGAAGAAGGTGGGCAAGCTCGGCGCCATGGAGAAAAAGGTGCTGCAGGTGGAGACCGACCCGGAGAAGCTTGTCAACTTCGTCTGCGGCTCCAACATCTACATCACTGGGGAAGATGTGAAGGTATACACAGTGGACTGATCATCATCAATCAGTAGCTTTTTGGTATTCTGTACATTTTCAGATACAAATTCATTTGGTGGTAAAAGTATTCCCATTTATTGAGTTAAATGTTTGCTCAACATCTTAGATTGCTTTTTCTATTTCCTTTGAGTCTCCTATGTGTCAACATTCTATCAATCATTCTATGTCAAAATTCTATCTTTATATTCCAACATCGACAACACTAATCAAAGTATGTACTTATGATCACTTTAGTGCATTAGGCTAGCACAAAGAAAAGTTTGGATTGTTCATGCGTTTGAAATAAATGTCACATGACTGTGTCATTCCGGCATATTAACCAGTGTGCATTCAAATTATACATAGAATTTTCTGGGTTTACGTACAAGTAAAATTTGTACGAAAACACATCCAAAGTGCAGCTGGCCTAATGGTCCCATCGTACTGGTCCAATAACGCTGCTTCTGCCAAAGTTCATGTTTGTGTGCAGATAAAGCCGGACAGTGAGTACCCCCCGTGGCTGTGGTCTTTGCGCACGGGCGCGCCGCCGCGGCTGGAGGAGCTGGACCCCGCGACCAAGCAGTACTGGCTGCGCGTGCGCGCCGCCGGCATGCGTCGCAACAACAAGCTGCGGTCCATGCGCAAGTTCTAGCCTCGTTGAAGGCGGTACGGTGAGTGCGCCCTTGATCAGGGTAAAGCGAGAATTGAAGTAAACAATGACATCACTCATTCATCTCAAAAGTCGCCATCAAAATTCAAAAAATTCTAAATTCAAAATCATTTATTCAGTTTAGGCTACAAATAGCTCTTATGAACGTCATTATGCCATCGGTTCGTAAGTCTACTCCGGGCGGGAGATCTTATACTGAGAAGAACCGGCAAGAAACTCCAGCAAGCAAGTGTCCAGCTACCAGTAAGGAAACCCAGAATGTAAACTTAATACATACCGCGCTCGAGCAACAAAAGTTGTATCTATCAATACTTCTGTCAAAAGAAGATACGAGTACTGGTACCTATGCTTGGTATCGCTCCTAGGATGGCATTTTTAACGGCAAATTAGCAAACCGCTCTACGCGGGTTGGCTAAAGCTTCTGAATAAATCCATATTCAGAGGCTAAAGCGCATTAAATAACGAAAATAATAACGTTACTTTTCTAGATAACGTTACCAAATAACCTTTATAGAAATAACGTTACTTACCGGTAGTTATAGTGGGAATTTGGTAACGGTATCAAGCCCTGACGCACACATAGATCCCATGCACAGACTAGGATCTCGGAACAGCTCGCAACAGTCCTCGAGCGCAGTTGTTGCGAGAGGCTGTCTACGCGTGCGTTGCTAGAGCGCGTTTGTTCTGCATCTCCCTATGCCGTGGCTCTACCCTAGAGCCGGCGCTAGTACAGTGACGAAGTTAGTGGAATATTATAAATTGACATTTCTTTTTCTTTGTTGAAGAGTTAACAAGCTCTACCTGTTGTAAGCAAAAGCAGATTCATTGTCTAAGTACTGATGTTGATGAATGAAAATAGACGTAGAATAGTAAACTCTTTCCGGGCACCTTGTATTCAGTAAAGATGTGGGACAGCTGAGATCTCGTGTGGACTTATTGAGAGAACTGACACTGTTTTGAGTCATTTGCCGGCAGTTATGCACACACATGAAACGCAAATAGAAAATAAAACAAACCTGCAAATATGAGTATTCACTGTCTTACTGAGCTTTACGATGTTTCGATGTGTTGTCCATTTTCACGAGTAAACAAATTCCGTGAAATGGCGTGTCATTTGCTAATCGTAAAGATTCCGAGGTGGCCGGGGGGGGGGTCTGGACTTTCTATCTAAAATATTAGTACATAATGTGGTTGGTCTGATTTTGTTTTATAAAATTATGTATTTGTAACATGTACATAATCGCAACTATTTGTTGTATCATAGTTTTATATGTTATGTTAAGATAAAACTAAGCATTGTAGTTAATAGAAATGCCAGTTTCACCACTTCTTATAGTTGTGTTGTTAGATCGCCAGCCATCTATTAAATTTATCTCCGCCGCACAACGTTAATTTGCAATATACATAATTAACAAAGTAAGGCTGACACATTTATAGTAAGTGGAGACACTAGCCCTGAATATATTAATTAGTCTAAAAAATAAATCAAAATGAGTAATTTAACCGATTTTAATTTCTATTTTAGATTAATCCATCT
Organism: Eudonia truncicolella; assembly: GCA_949315975.1. Taxonomy (NCBI): domain Eukaryota; kingdom Metazoa; phylum Arthropoda; class Insecta; order Lepidoptera; family Crambidae; genus Eudonia; species Eudonia truncicolella. Next base: position 149,732 of record OX438848.1, on the reverse strand, counting down.
CTCTCTCCCCTTTTCTTGAGTAATTCATCTCTCATGGATCTGATGAGCCGAGAGTCTCGTCGCAATTTAGATCCAAAACAATAAAACAGTTAATAATAAAGTATATCTTTTATTCGGTTGTAATCTTCAACAATACTAAATACAAATCACGTTACTAATTTTAAACTTGATACAGGACATTGTTGACAGCGCATAAAAACAATCACATCACAACCTCGCGGCTGCGCGCAGGCTTTACAGCACGGAACATAAGGTGTTCCTGGAAAATACATTTCAGACCAAACAACTGTGACAATAAAAATTTATATAAAAAAACAAAAGTCACAATTAATTCAAAATCAGTTCCAATTACAAAAAATTTAAAACGTAGTTAAAATCACTTTTCATTAAGTCTAGAACACCAACTATATAGTTTAGCATGTCTTCACGAAAATTACCAAAAAAAAGAATCCAGGTTTCATAGGTAACTATGACAGTCGTACAGATTTTCACTTGTAGGTAAATATGCAATATCTAAGGTGTACTTGAAAGACCAAATGCATTTTTTATCGTAAATTATAAAAAGATCGGGTAAAAGACAAAACCTATGTTATTTACCTATTCATATGGTCGCCTCGGGCAACAGACACCCGTTGGTTTTGCCCATACATGTGTCCAAGAGACTGGTCTTGTCTTTTCCTTTGACCAAAACCTACCGCACGCCCTACATCTTTTGTTCGGAAAGTCAGCAATAAAATGGTCATGTCAAATCGCGTGGTACGAAGCACACATGATACTCAGCGCTGATGATCAGCGAAGTGTCTTCCATTGGTCGCAGTATAAGGATCTGGGTTTTTAGCGGATAGACAACTCTACTTCAATGCACGAGAGTTTCAGCATCTGCATTGAGAGCCAGAGCACAATGCGTCAAAACCAACACTAACAACACCTTGGCATAAAATGATTCGGAGTTAGGTGTCCAAACTGACAGGAATACAGTGCAAAAGCACAGGCTCACGCGTGCTCACGATCAGAGCTTGTACAGCCAGCGCCGGAACCATATATATGCGTCTTTGACAGTAGTTCTCTCATGGCCAATTGGCAAGGCGCATGAAGTGTTAAAGTTTCGAACATACAGGTATTCGGTTTTGCTGACTGCTGAGTTGCAGTCTGCTTGAGGCTTGCACTCCGAATGTACCTACTGTATCCTCCGTAGTCCACCAGCTCCATGAAGCTTCTAAAAAGCGACTGACAGCTGTTAGCCAGAAGTGTCGTGTGTGCTCTGTCACGACGGCGACTGTGACAGCGGCTGCGACGACGGCTACAGGCAGTCCATGGTATCCTCCTTGACTATCATCGGGCAGGCGTAGTCAGCGTGCTTGGTGCCGAACGAGTACGCATAAGGATTCTGAAACGTAAACACGTTGTTAGTCGTTAGGTTATCTCAAAGGAATCAAAGTTAAGTTAAGGATAGACCATGGTCATTGGTCTTATAGCTTGCAGGCTAAGTTCATAGCACGTATTCGTGTGAGTATAAGCTTCGTATAGGTAGTTAATAAGATTTCAATAAAGATTTTTAAATGTATCCAAACATGATACTTTTGGTAGATGGTGGACTTTGTACCTACAGTTCACCTGACTTTCTGATAACATCTTGCTTAACATTAAGATTCCAATTATTCATTTCGGTTGAAGTGCTCTTCCATCTCATGAGGAGCTCGATGGCGCAGTGGTAAACGCGCTATGAGATTGCTGAAGATAAGCAACTTTCGCAGTAGCTGTTGGTTTCACCGCACAGCTGAGCCCACGTGGGTGGTGCTCTACGGCCCGTTCTCCCTGTGGAGTTTCATCCATAGGGAAGGCTCGTACCCCAGCAGTGAGCTTGATAATTGCTTGCTAGATGATGCTTAGTAAAATAGTGAGGTGGTCGGGAGTACCTTCTTGACGTTGTAGAGGTTGGGCGGGTAGGCGGCGGGGCCGGGCGTGCGCGTGGCCTTGCCGGCGCCGTCCAGGTGCGCGCCCAGCGAGTACTGCGGGCTCCTGCGACACGCACGCACCGTCACAACATTGAACCCGCACACTTTTGGGTCTGGCTCGAAGAACCAAAAGATGGACGGGTAATGTACGATCTTTTGTGATAGATAACTGATGTGAATGAAAGTGAATGGTAGTAAATTTAACTGATATATGAGAGCAGCCGTTGGCCCCGGCTGCACTAGCAGTCGTTGCCATCCACCAATCCCTTTATGGTTCTCCCTCTCCATCCATAGGAAAGGCTCGTGCCCCAGCAGTGGGGACATAAATTCAGCTGGTGGTGATGGTGATCGTGATGATGATGATGATGAGAGTAGCCGCAGATCGTGTCAATGATCAATGGCGTGCACTTGGGAGGCTTATGTCCAGGAATGGACTATTATAGACTGATAATGACAATGATGCTGTTGATGAAATGATACTTATACTCTACTAGTGGACCGCTCCCGACTTCGTCCGCTTGAAAACACCCGTACCCCTTATCCCCCCGACCCCTATTGCAGCGCCACCTACTGGCTCCAATTGTAAATCCAAACCATTCTCGAATCCATTTGAACACACAAAACAATTCATCAAAATCGGTCCAGCCGTTTAGAAAGAGTTCAGTGACATACACACGCACAGAAGATTTATAAATGTATAATGATAAATAATTATAAGCAAAAACTACGCGCGCGATGAGGAGTGTGATAAATTCGATTACAAACTATAGACATTAAAATGGCCTACGACTACGATCATACGGGCATATCCATTTGTTAGATGAATTTCGCGAACGCATTATTCAGTAGCAGCTAATTTTAGGGCCACATTTTTTAGCGAAAACTGTATTTATGTCCCCATAATTTATTATTAGATTAATTTCGCGATCTCCTTTTTTAGTTGCAGTTTCTGAGTATATCGAATAGGTATCTACTACTAAATAGCGCCTGGTTTCCTGCGGGAATTGAGTGTTAGAATATAAAATTTAAATACAGGAAATCTCGTGTCGGAGGCCAAAATCCACATCGGGTCCCTGAGCCAGCGCAGTAAGTACACAAAATAAACAATCGTAAAGGCGACACTTTGAAAAAATACATCAACTTTCATCGAAGGTTGTAGGAGTATGACAAGACCAACGAATCTGAAATTTTGATAAGCTCTATAACTTCATGCCTAAAATAAAAATAAAATAAAATAAATGCCTTTGTCATTAACCCTTGCTCAAAAACACGATTATGCAATTTGAGGACACGAAGCCCATGCCACTTGTGTGGCTGAGACTCACGCTAGAATATTACTGTTGGGATCGATTTATCCCAAGCTAGAAGACTTCAGACTTTTTGCCTTGAAAAACATGACCGAGTTTAGCGAAATGTTGGGGTTTAAAAAAATAAATAGTTAGTGGAGACTAAGATAATGCGATGCATTGCATCATTAAAATTGGTTAGCTTTGCAGCAGCCATTATTAAACGAATATTTTAATCGGTTGAATGAACTTACTTGAACTTGTAAACGTCGACATCCCGCTGGAAGTAGACGGCGGGCCCCGGCGACCTGGCCTTGAGATTGAAGCCGACGCGCGCGCCCATCGTGTAGGCGGGCGTGCCGGGCCCCAGCCGCAGCGCGTACGCGTTGGGCGCCGGCCCCGGCCGCTTCAGCGCGAACCCGAGCCGCGCGCCCATGGAGTAGATGGGCGCGCGCGGGTCGCGCATGGGCGGGCAGCGCTCCGGCGCGTGCGCGCCCGGCCCCGGCGTGCGCAACGTCGCGCGCGTCGGGAACCTGCCCGCACGCAAACCACGTAAGACTACTACAGTACTTAACGATGACATAAACCCACAATCTTCAATTCATATTATTATGCCCGATAATTATACTGGCGGCTTTTTGTCTAATTTCAACCTATATGACGACACCTTTCAATTTGAATGTTATTCAAGAACTTCAAACTAGTTCACAAGTGTATAAGTGATTACGATCGCGACGCGTTTTTTAATGATGTTAAATGAACGACATCGTTAATTTGACATTCATTTAGAATCGTCTATGCAAAGTGACAATCGTAAATACCTTTAAAAGATGTCGTGGAATTAGACAATGTTCTAGAATATTCCAGGCTCTTTAAACTGGAACACAGCAACCCTCCAAAGCTTAGCGGCTAAGGTATTACCGTGGTGCCACCCAGTCCGCAGAATACTACCCGCCATCTTGGTTAATTCGTCCAAGCCCGCCATGCAATACAGAACTTGCAATACTAACTTGCAAGATTTGATTTGATTGAAAAAAAAAAAAAAAAAAAAAAAAAAAAAGATTACAGACAAACAAACGGACAAACCTCGGGACAGGTGAAAGTAAATAAAAGCTTGTAAAAAAGGTTCTTGTCCTAGTGTACCGGCTGCGTGGTGGCTAATTTAAAAACAGTTACACAAAATATAAAAAAACCCTAGCCACCAATGGAAATGAGACATTAATAAACTGATGGTGAGTGATAAAGAAACAAATCCCGCATTGCACCAGCTTGATGCGTTACGACTTATGATCCGATCTCCTCATGTGCTATTGTTGATAAAGGTATTAGTGAGTGATGACGTGCACGAGCACGAGCGTACCTCGCGCCGAAGCTCCAGGCAGGCGAGGAGATATTGCCCTCGCGCGTGACGCGGTCGATGCGGTAGGCGGGCCCCGGGCCGAGCTGCTTCAGCCGAAAGGCCGCGTTGGTCCCGAACGAGAACATAGGGTTGCGGTAGCGCGACGGGTCGTGCAGGTTGAAGCCCACCGTCGTGGGCAGCTGGTACGCGCCCGGGCCCGGCCCTGCGCCACCACACGCCGTTCAAATCAAACACAAACAAACAATCAAACACGCCCGCCCACGAGTCCACGACACACTTTTTGTAAGACCAACAATCTGTCCGATTTTTTTGCCAAGACATATCACCGATTTTGTGACCTACTTTTTGTAAGACGTGTATGTACGTTGCAATTATATGTATTATTAGACAACATCACATACATTGTTCTGATCCCAAGGTAAGTAGCTAAATCACTCGTTTCATGGAAATCAGAAACAACGACGGTACCACAACCACCCACACCCGACACAATATCGAACGACCGGAAATCGAACCCGGGACCTCAGAGTTAGCGCCGACCAAAGTCCCGCCGTGCAAGTCACTCGGCTACGGAGGTCGTCCAATTGCAACATAGAATTTCATAAGTTTCATTTTCGCCAACATAAAATCGGTCACCGATTATCGGACGTGGACGGACGCGTTTATATTGTAACATGATACGACCTACCTACACATAACATGAGCTAGTGGTGATGACACTGCAGAGCAAATGCCGATTCCTCTTTTCCCTACTTCCACTTGTCTTTAACTTGAACTAGGTATTTTTGTTTTGTTTATATAATTTTAACGCAAATTTTGTTGCGAAACAAATTACAAAAACACAAATGTTTTTGTAATTTTACTTTTTTACTTTGAAAGCCAAAGGCGCCCATTCAATGTCAACAACTACTGTCATTAACAGTTAGCAGGTTCAAGTCCTGCTCGTGGAAATTTATTCAACATTTGTGTTTTTGTAATTTGTTTCGCAACAAAATTTGCGTTAAAATTATATAAACAAAACAAAAACATTTTGAACTAGGTACCTACTTATTACGGATCTGTTATTATTTTATGGGGAAATCGAGCTCATCTCGCCATCTTGGTAAGTAAGAATACAGATTTAATAGTAATAAGGACATAACATTGTAAACAAGATCTAAGTACCACCAACCTAAGCTTGTACATAAAAGTTTGAATTGCTTATAATTATAAAGCCTAATTTTAAATCTTGATCTGTTAAGTATTTCTGTTCAAGCTTCGACCATGTATCTTAGGTAATTGTGATGAAAGACTACCGCTTTTTCGCTTGTCATAGAAACGCTGTTACACCTATGTCTGAATCAACACAACACCGTCTTGCTTATAGAATCATTAGCGCAGTCACACTGCAAAGTGGACCGCTTGTCAAGCATCACAGAGTTGACAGTGACGTCGCCGCAGGCCAAGGGCCAGCGTGTTATTCTTGACGAGCTGCTCACTTTACGTTCTAGGAACTGCCCTTGATTACCAGAGAGTTTCAATTGATTAACTTGAATCTATCGCTGGAGCGGTTTAAAGTCCCGAGCCAGTGGGTAAGTAGGTATGCGGTAGATGTACATACTACATAAAAACATGTCATCTACTCACCCAACGGCCTTTTACATGACATTCTGTTAGTTTGTGTAAAGGGGTATAGTCTAAAACACTAAAATTTTATCACTTTTCCGGAATCATTGGGATTACAATAATTTTGACAACCGATCCGTCGGCCACGCTGGATTTAGTAAAACAAATGAAATGGTCACATTTGCTTGACAACTAAACATTGCGAGGAGGTTACATATATACTAATAATTATTAATATTATAAAGCTGAAGAGTTTGTTTGTTTGAACGCGCTTATCTCAGGAACTACTAGTTCGAATTGAATAATTATTTTTGTATTGGATAGTCCATTTATCGAGGAAGGCTTTAGGCTATATAACATCACGCTGCGACCAATAGGAGCGAAGCATCAGTGAAAAATGTTGCAAAAACGGGGAAAATTATCCATAATTGAGGGCTGCCGTTGCGTTCGCTAATTAACGCGGGTGAAACCGCGAGGCACAGCTAGTTTGTATATATGGCTTGCCTTGCCGCACTCTACAGTGTATTACGAAAACGGTAAGGTCGATCGCAACACTCGGATTGTCCTGCATATTATAATAGTGATGATAAGGCCGAGGGTGAAATCGCACTCCACTCGAACCCTCAACTACTGAGGTACCGGCTATCTTTTCTCTAGCTGCCGGAACACAACAATATTCCGGCAGCTAGAGAAGCTAGAAAATCGAACCCGGGACTGAAAGGACAGACAAACTGATCGTGCTTGCTTAGGTGTGGAGTACTACATAGTAGTTCTGTCCATGCTAGCTAGCCAAACTTTTGACGTTTCTCCAAAAAAAAATTAAAATAAATAAGTAAGTATAAAATACTTTTTGCGAGTGACTAAAAGCAGAAAATAAAATGTAGTACCTCATACCTTTCTTTCTATACTATTAAGAAAGAGGTAACGATTGTGATAATACTGATAATGATAAGTTTGTTTGTTAGTTTGTCGGGCTAATCTCTGGAACTACTGGTTCGATTCCAAAAATACTTTTACCTTTTTTTTACTGATAGAATGATACATACCTTACGGGTAACATAGGTTATATTTTATTTTGATAAAGATCAGTCCTCAGCTCGAAATCTCTAAATTTGTAAATTTTGTAAATCAAGTCGGTTAAAAAAGCGCGGCTTAGCTGCTTCATCGACGTAACAAGAAAATAATCTACTACAAACATGTTATTCATCCGTTTGAAAAAAAATGTCAGCGGCACGATATAACTAGCTTTTATAGTAAAGCCACAATAACGTTATTTATCTATACTAATGTTATGAAGAGGTAAAGTTTGTAAATTTGGATTTAGGGGTAATCTCCGAAACTACTAGTCCAATTTAAAAAAACCTTTTATGAATATTTAGAATGAAATTTCAGGGTGAACATCGGCTTTAATTTATTTTGATAAACATTAGTTTACACTTCCAAACCTTAAAATTTGTAAATAAAGTCGGGGAAAAAGCGCAGCTTGGCTTGGCAATTGCCGTGCGCTGACTAAACGGTTGAGTGTACATGATAATGCTGTATCACAAAATTATTAGTCATCAGAAAATGTAATAAAAAGTCAGTGACTCGATATATCTAGCTTTTATATTTAACCTACAATCTTAGATTGAAACAATCTAAGCCAACAATAATAACGTTTTTCATGTAAAAAAATAATTTGATTTTTTAAATTTTACTTTTTATTTTCAAATGCTGCACTGAAGCTAAATTAAATATTTTTATAAAATTCATAAAATATAGATGGCGCACTGTGCCGCTATTAGCACTCAAAACTTAAAAAGCCAAAATTCAGCATTTACGTCAGCTTTCCCGGTAGCATAGCGGTCAGTGCAGCCGCCCGGATTGCGGAAGACCCAGGTTCGATTCCTGGCTGGGTCGGGTGGCCGTTTAAATTTTTCACTGTATTTTATAAATTTTATAAAATTTTTGATTTTTTAAGGTGATTTTTAAGTGTAGGTGCCTACTTATTAGGAACAATATATCAATCTATACTAAAATAAATAAGTAGTTTCATCGTCCGAGTAATTTCACGAGGATAAAATTTGATCTTCACAGCGTCTAATTTGGTCGCTTCGTTCTGGAAAAATATTGCGATATCAAAAATAAGTCGCAGAGAAATCCGTGTAAATTTTATTATTTCCCTCTTTGACCATCTACTTAAAGATAACGTAACATATTCTCCCATTACATTGATGTTTTGAAGACATATTTATATATGTTTTGTAACTAGCCTCTTACAGACTTAAGACAAGCCCTACTTAAAATCGTAATCGAGGCCAGTTGTCTAACCAGGTGACCGCAGAGGCGATTGCAGTACTAACTTGGAGAAAGAAAAATCCCTTCTCCAGCCAGCACTAACGTCATTGACGCTGCTGAAATCGAACTGGACAATAGATTTGCTCGCAAAGTACAAATAGGTAGGTAGTAGGTATGGAACATTTCATAGAAGCAATATATCGTAATAACTATATCGTCGGAGGCCAAGTATCATCCAGATTTGCATAATTCCGTTTGTGATAAGAACCAAACCGCATTTCAGCATTTTGTGTTAAGCCAAAACCTATCAGTCGTAGCGACGCCTTGATTTCAATGATGCCAAGCAGTGAGACAGCATAAAATGCTAATTAATTAGGTAATGGCACAGCTCCCCCCAAAATACGAAATGTAGGAACGTGGACGAAGCCGCGAGCAAAGTGTTAGTTATAATTAAAACAACGTATGTTTGCGTTAATCTTTATTGATTTTAAACTTAACTTACAACTAGAGAGTATAGGTTAAGAGGTAAATGCTTATCGATCACTTTTGTAATAAAAAGATAACGAGGGGCCTGCTGCGGTCGTCGGGAGCTAGTGCATCGCGATGTACTCGCCGGGCGTGAGTGGGATGTCCTCGTCCGCCTCGTCCTCATCGTCGGAGGTCGTTGCCCCCCACTGCAACAACATAGGACAAAACTTAACTACCACTCTTTCCTTAAAGGCCGGCCACCCATCTGCCTTCCTCTAGTGTTCGGGTGTCCATGGGTGATTGATTTCTTTTCATGAGGTGACCTGCCCGTAAACAAGCAAGACTTAATTAAACATTAGGCTGGCTGTATAGGTGACGCTTACGATAATAAATAAAACAAATGGATTACGAGTCACTGCACATACACATCAATATGCTCAAGGGTAGCTTGAACACGCCGAGCCTCTCGATTATGCTATTATAAAACGTCGACAGTCAGTCGCGTGTCAGGATCAGGATCAATCTGATTTTGACAATTTCCCCATAGTCCAATGTCAAACTCAAGCTACCAACAAACCCTTGCGACGTTATTAAATTAGCAGAAGGCACAGGGGCCGTACCAGAACTAAGTAAGATGGTGTTGTTGATCCATTTTGTCTTCTTCCAGTAATTCGCAAGATAACTAATAGCAAATAGACTGGGTGGAAGCTTTCAATACCCTGCCAGCCTGATCAGATTGACAACTGGGGAACAAATTTGACATTTTATTTTTGGTGTTAACTCGTTCAACTTTAATACTACTGTTACCTGTTCGGAGAGCGGGTGCGCCCGCAGCGCGCGGTACAGGTACCCGGTGTAGAGCAGGTTGAGCACGCCTAGCGTGCGCAGCATGGACTCGAACCCCAGGCTCCACGACACCAGCCCGCCCACCACCGGACCTACCGCCGCCGGCCACAGGACGTAACATTAACGCGATTGTCACGGAGCGCTCGGTGAACGTTTTCAGAACCAGTTTTTAAACCAAGTTTTGGGGTAATTTAATGTATTGTCATTTTCGTAATTTTACTGGATCTCCTTTCGAAATGAAACAGCAATGTAGGACAGTTCTGCTGAGCAGCAGAATACAAATACAAGGGAGCATATTACAATTCGGGGTTACTTTTGAATCAAGTGTAAACAAAACTCCTGCTCTTGATATGGAGATACCTACATACCATTAAATTTAACATACCATTGGTTTACATAAACCAACGGTATGATTCTGTAGGATCACTCTAAAGATACTATTTTAGCACCTACAGAAGGAACTTTATATCTGTGATCAATGGTACACGTGGTAGTCTAATTCAATATTAACTCTGGGCATAGAATTTACTAATAGTATACATTCTGGGGCCGGAGCCTCACACTACAACGAAACATGTTGTTGTCCAGCAAAACCAAAAAGCAAGTGGGTACACTGAGCGTAATCTAAGATTTTACCATCGCAGTTCGCAGGTTCCTCGACTCCTCCCTTAACGTGAAGTTGTTGAAGTTTTCTTTTGGCTATCCAACAATAGCAAACTCTTTGGTTTGCTGTTGGCCTCAATCAAAGTCAAAGTGAAACCATTTGTTCAAAATAAACCTTTACAGGCACTTGGTTGACGTCAAACTTTAAAATCCAAATAATAATAAAAAACTGAAAAGTTAGTTTAAACTAAACTACTGAATCTACCACCAGTTCGGATTTTACGAGAGCTTTCAACCGAGAAGAGCTGGCATCGGCATTTACAGCGTCACCGGACTTTTTGTAGGCGGCGTGTGCTAGAGTGTCCAGTGTCCTTGGGGTTCGGATCGGAGCGTGGGGTACCGAGCGTGTAGGCGCCGCTGGCGGCGGCCTGCAGCAGCGCGGCGACGTGCGGCAGCGTGCGCGGCCGGCGCTGCGCCAGCGCGGGCACCAGCGCCGCGTCCGCGCCGCCCAGCCCCAGCCCCAGCACCAGGTGCGGCGCCGCCAGCCACCACACCTAACCACTTATTATCATGATTCACCTACACGAATGCACGTACCATAAAATAAAATTAAAACATATTGTATATACACGAACACTTTTTATCGGTGATCAGGGCCTACTGATTCCGACTGCGATATTCATTATCATCATCAGCTCATTTTTATATCCCCACTGCTGGGGCACGAGCATTTCATGTGGATGGATTGATACCACGCGGGCCCAGTGCGGTGCCGGTGCGGTGGTTGTTAACGACTGCTAATGCAGCCGAGACCAACGGATTTACGTGCCTTCCGAAGCACGGAGGAGCTCGAGATGATAAACTTTTGGGCACCCATCCGATGACCGGTCGGTGCAAACGTTGCTTAACCTCTGCACTCGCAGACCGGGCGCGTTTACCACTGCGCCATCGAGCTCCTGCCTGCGATGTTAAAGCCAGTTTTTGCTAATAAGAAAAGGCAAATTCATTCAACTCGGAAAATGTGAGACCATTGGAGTCAAGTCCCATCCAAATAGGATCTACGTGATGTCATCTAACACGGCTGAAAAGTTATCTTACACAAAAGTATGTTAATGCAATTCAGTGAAAAATTTTGAAGGGCATCCACGACCATGACATTTGTAAAAGCACTCGACCAGTTGCCACGTCTCGCGGTGATATCATATTAAAACTGAAAAGGCGGCGGCTTTCAAATGCATTTATATTGAGCTCTGTTATCGACGGCAGCGGCCGCAAGGTGGCGCCTAAGAGCATACGGTTCTGCAGTCTACAGTTGTACCGTTTTCATTATGTTCTACATGGCCTGAAGCTACCCCTGCCAGCGCCCGTACCGAAGGCGCGTGAGGCAGCGCGAGCGCCGCCAGCCCGACGGCGGCCTGCGCGGCCAGCGCCACGCGCTCGGCGCCCACACGCCGCACCGCGCCGCCCGCCGCACTCGCCGCCACCAGGTAGCCCGCGCTGTCCGGCACGAACACCGCGCCGACCTGCCACCGCTGGGGGAAACACAACAAAGTCAAACTCAAAAGTTTTTATTCAAATTAGCTTAAGAAAAGTGCTTTTAAATCGTCTTAACATTTTGTTACCTACTACACATTCAGGATTTTACTTAACACTAGTGGCTTGAGAACACCCGTATCCCGTGATGGACTTTATTGCAGCGCCACCTACCGGGTCCAATTGTAAATCTAAATCATTTTCGAATCCACTTGAACACACACAAAAAATTTCATCAAAATCGGTCCAGCCGTTTAAGAACGAGTTCAATTACACACACACGCACAGAAGATATAAAGATTACACTTGATTCTAAAATAACGTACTTTGGCACAAGTTTGCTATGTGACTGACGCAATCCACAGCGCAACATTAACTTTGCTATAATGCCCTTTTTTGGTGTGTGGGAGGAAGCTTGATGTGTTAACACACGTGTGGGGGGTCAGAAGGACTCTCCCGCTCTGTCCGCCCTCCCTTCCTTAGTGTCAAGCACCAGGAGACAGAACTTTGCTAATGCCCTAGGTCTGGACCAGAGTGGTTTATAATTTTCGAATGCGCTGTCGCCCATGAGGACAGCAGTGTGACCTCTGATGACTTTAAAATGTAAAACATACTAGCTGATAACGATCATCCACAGCAAAGTGATAATAATAATAAAAGACATTTATTTTTCTACAATCCTGTATCTTCCTGTATCTTGTATCTTAGGTAGTCTTGTTATCCTGTATCTTAGGTAGGTACAGGTTTAAGCATTAGCTGATATCGATCATTACTTGGTCCTACGAACTGAACAATAAGCTATCGGATCGGACCGGTCTGAACTGACTATCAGACAGAACCGGACATAAGACATCGAGCATGTCTCTTGGTACCTGCGTGTGGAACTTGTGTGCCAGCCACAGCGGCAGGCAGGGCTCGAGCGCGGCCATGACAGCGGTGGTGAGCAGCACGGCGCCCGCGCACGCACCGCCCGCGCCACGCCGCGCCGCCCACAGCCCGCGCCAGCCCGCCGCCGCGCCCGCCCACCCGCGTCCGCACGGACGCGTCTGCGGCACCGCAAACAAACTTATAGTCATACCTCACTGTTTATCTATTTCTCTATGCAGCAGCGCCAGATTGTATTTTTGGGCTCTTTGGTTACCCTTTATACATTACATTACCGAACTCTGGTGTTGTTTGTCGCATTTGCCATTTTGGCGTCCCTTAGCATCAGGCGCCTAGAGCAACCACTCTACTCGCTCTACCCAAGAGCTGGCGCTGCTGTGCAGGCTTCTGCTTCAACTGCTGCTGCAAGCCACTGCAGCTGCTGCAGCTAGCAGCTGAGGCTAGGGGTCTGAACAGACATTATGGGTACCGCGGGCACCCGGATCTATTATAAATCGAATACTTGTCTCTAGCCAGGCGACTCTACTAGTACCGGAGATGTCGTCGCAAAGACCAATGAGAACAACTCAACTCTGGACCTCTACCAGTAAATGCTGGCTGTAAACAAGATACGCACCTAGTTGACAAAGTGACCAGGCAGAAGAGCACAAGGGGTGAACAGCTCAACCACTAACCCTGCAAGTCCAAACCCATGTCCAGATCCGCCGACGGCAGGCTCTCGCAAAGTCATAATTTATGGGAAACTTGGGAACCGGATGCTCATGGTACCTGTTTGTTAGATAAACTGACCCGTACTTCTAGCTGCGAACCCTACCTAGGGAAGTAAAAATGAAAAGAGACGCCATCATAAGACCTCTTGAGTTATTATTGATTATATCATGTTAGTAATTGGTATGGTCATAAGGGTCCGTAGAAATTCTTCTTAATATTAATTTAGCTGACAACAATTGAGCTGACAATAAATGTACAAGCCATGCTTTGTGCCAGATGATCCGACCGGGCTGGTATAGTTCCCTGTAGTAAGGCTCAGGTGTTCCCTCTGCTACCTGTATGTAAGGCTCACTCGCCACAAGCACACCTACATTTTATAACTTTAACTTTAAAGGCACTCACTTGACGATATTCTTCTCTATCCAAAAGCATGTTTTGCAGGACTGGAAGGAAAACATTACATTATTTTAAGTTATCTGTAAGTATACTCGTATAACGTATGTTTTTTACCCGACTACTGCATCAGAAGGACGGTTATGTTTTTCGAGTGTATGTATGTATGTATGTATATGTATGTATGATGTCTGTTTCTTTGGCCCTACAGCCCAAACGGCATGGTTGATTTTAACATAATTGAGGTGTCGTTAGATTTGTTTTGACTGTGGGAGTGACATAGGCTATAAAAAAAAACAAAAAAAAGTAAAAACATTGCCGGGTTAGCTAGTCTTGACCCCAAAAACCTGTTAGATCGACCACACGATCAAAATTCTATAAACGAACTACAACGTCTACGGAATTTAAAGGATATGCCCAGTTTTTCTATGGACGTAGATGTAGTTAATTGTACGATTACGCGTACATTACTTGGTTTATATTGTCTTTTTAGGCCAATGAATCATGCCTTTTGGCAGTATTTTATTTATTAAATAACGAAATTAACTGAGTGCAAACTTATCAACCTTGCGTTACTAACGTCGCGTGAGAACCACATATCCTTACTATATGTACCTACGTAAATAACCAGTAAATATTCTTTAGACTTTTCATCTCTTGCACTCCAGGACAACTACAAGTACTTATTTCAACTTTACTAACTAACTTAAACTCATCACCTGTACGGCGTAAACGCGCTATACATTTGGGCCTTCGAGCCGCATTTGAACCAGCGACCTATGAATTTTCATTTACAGCAATGTTTTATGGTGTTTTGTTTTCGGGAATATTAGCAGATTTTATTCCCGTGTTTAAAAAACTCAAACAACTTGTCAGTCAAAAGTACTAGATGTCAATAGTTTCGTTTTTACGCCTCAATCAGATTATTGACAATTGGTGTATGCGCTATGACTTTTGCTATTTAAAAGAGTAAGGCGTTTTAATATAATTATTTTATGTAGGTTTTGAAATGCTTGGTTATTTACTTTACAAAACTAAAAAGTTTGAAATAAACCAAATTATTAAAATAAAACAAAAAACCCGACTGCTAAAACAACTATATACTTACGCGTGAAAACCGGACTAACATTAAAAATAACTGCAAGGAGAAAAAACTGAAAAGCAAAAACAAGCTCTACGATCCCACACACGCACACACCCTCCCACACACAAACACACATAGTTACTATAGGTAGGTAGTTAAAAATTTTGATTTGTTTAATAATTTTATTTAGTTCCATTAAGTTTGTCTATTAAATATAAATTTATTAGCTATAGAACACTTGTTACAGGCAGTTTTATGTCTACTAGGTGACTTCAATCACTGAACTTTAAAAGTTAGAAATAAATTTCAATTTCAGATTTTATTATTAAAATATAGGTATCGGACAAGGAAATATTTCACGTTGCTTTCAACATTGCTCAAATTGAATTCTGGGATCGTAGAGCTTGTTTTTTTCTTTTCAGTTTTTTCGTAGAATTACCTAGATCCGCCAAGAAAGCGGCCGCTATGAGCAGGAAGGGCGTCGCTCGACTCCACAGAGCGTTTGCCATGCCGCCGAAGGGGTAGCCCACCAGCACGCCTGGAACACACTTCGTTATCAACACCGCCTTTAACACCAGATGATAACGTCGCTATTGTCTCTATTGCTTTATAAAGTTATGCCGATAGCACAGCAGCTTATGGGTGCGATCTCTCAATGATCAATATAGATGAGTTGTTAAGGCAGGTGGAGGGAGACACATAAAGCCGTTAGTTCCAGTTGTTGACTAAACTGAGCAAGCGTTAAAAACCGGCCAAGTGCGTGTCGGGCCACGCGCAGTGTAGGGTTCCGTAGCCCACCTCAATAATGCGGACTCTGAGAAGAGGGCTTTTATGAACATTTATTTAATGTAGATACTACCGGTTTCACACACCTGAAAAAGTTATTTAAGTAGTTCCCAATGAGGAATTTGTACTGCGCCAAGTACATTTTGGTCGACTGTTACTCGAAAACTAGAAAAGCCTACTTAGCTGTGATAGTTTTCCTTTTAACTTCGTCATATATACAACTACCGTCAATTTTTTCACGTATCCAAAAACAACCATTCACAAACGGATGCCTCAATCAAAAAACTGTTTCCACAAACCCCCCACAATATTTTTAAAATTGCTATCCAACGACACCCAACACTATGGGGTAGACAAGAAAAAAAATTACATCCCCACTTCACGTGTAGGGAAGGTAACCTAAAAAAAATAATTTTCAAAATTTTACTCCACTACTTTATTGGCGTGATTATTATGTATATCCACGCCAAATTACAGCTTTCTAGTACTAAGAGTCTATGAGCTAGACTGGGGACAGACAGACAGACAGACACACGGACGGACATGGCGAAACTATAAGGGTCCTTTGTTGACTACGGAACCCTAAAAAACTTCGTGGTAGATAATAAAGATAAATCGTGGCCTCATTAGTCATTACGCCCGTCAGCCAGCCTATAGCCAACTTGCTATGTATTGTGTAGTAGTAGTGTGATGCTAGGGCTACCCAGCTAGGTTACCCAGCGCGACGGCCCCAAGCAGCGCACCCATCGCTCGCTGTCGGGTCTCCGGCGGCGTGGCGGCGGCGGCTAGCGCCAGCCCGGCGACGCCCGTGCCCGCCGCGCCCGCGCCCTGCGCCGCGCGCCCCACGCCCACGCACCACGCGCCGCCCGCGCCGCCCGCCACCAGCCCGCACCCTGCCAGCGCTGGGACACACACGGAACAGACATGCATGAGCTTTGCTGCATTCTTAAACGACCATACGGCCCACACACCTGATTGAAAGCGACGACCGCCGCCTATGGTCGCTTACGTCCAAGACTGTGGCAGAACCTAAATATTTATCAGTTCTTATGCTTTATATGCCCTATAATTTCACTGGATCTAGTACCTTCACACCGGAACAGCTCTGCAATTAATACATGTAATTAATCTGATCTTGTATGCGCCTTGGATGTAAATCTGTAAGCTACAATTTAATCTAATAAATAAATATAAACGTGTGCAAAACTGTACTGTTTGACAGTACCTACGTGACAGTATCCAGAGAACTTTGAAAAAAATCCTACCACCACGCTCTGAAAATTATCAGACTCTTCGCTCGTCCCCCACCGCGTGTCGACAAGTACAGGGGATTTACAGAGTATTCCCTTCCCCTCCTCCAGATGTCTTTCCTCACAGCCTCAGACAGCTAGTCCCGCGCGGCATATCTCCAAAATACCAGGTTTTCCAGGGCAAAACTATAGTGTATTGTATGATATAGTTACTGGCAGCGGCGGCAGCTAACAGCGCGGTGGCGGCCTGCAGCACGGGCGCGGGCCCGCGGCGGCAGACGGCGGCGCTGGCCAGCGGCGCGGCCAGCAGCTGCGCGCCCGCCTTGGCGCCCAACACCGCGCCCACCACCGCCTGCATGCCGCCCCAGCCTGCACCACACGCAACCTTAGTAAACGCACGTCCGTCGGTCGTGACGAGACAAATGATGTGATGTGACATATTTCATTTTATAAATTTATACTTGACTTAGTATACTTAGAAAATTTTATATTTTAAAAGTTACTTGGCACAGCATGACAGGAAGCGGTAATTGCCGCCATTGGATACCTGACGTATCTGCAGTATCTATAGGCCAGCCAATGCGTTGCCGACCGTTGTTGCTAGCTCTGTTTACACCTTCCCAAATCTTATGTGCTATGCAGTTCCAGCATCCTCTAGCAAAGGCAAAACCGACAAGGAATCGCCGTCATCGTAGTACCCAAAAGTCTGGGCAGCTGGCGCCGTATCTAAGTCCAGGGGTAGTACTATTAGTTATTCTGTGGTCCAGGTCCGAACTCAGCCTAATCACCTACATTCAGTATGAAGTTAGTAGTTCATAGAAGAATAGGAGTTTTTGCATCGTGTGACGTGGCTCACCGGGCCCGTCGTCGACAGCGCGGCGCACGGTGCCGTTGAGCAGCGCGGCCAGCGGCGCCTCGTGCCGCGACCACAGCGCCAGTGACTCGCCGCGCACCCAATCCGGAATGATGGGCACTGCGACAACCATCGCACGTTAATCAGTTTGGTAACGAGCACACGGACCGCCTGATGCAGCCCATGTACATTTGACACACCAAGGATATCATATACCTTCTTTCCAAAATGAAGGTGAAGGTGCATAGAAATGACCCAGTTGGGGATGGTGGGCACTGCGACAACCACCGCTCACGTTAATGAGCTTGCTGACGAGCATACGGCCCATCTGGTGCAACTCATACACTTGATTTACCAAGGATATCATGTGCCTTATTTCTAGCAAAGTGAGAAGGTAAAGGTGGGTGGAGATGATCCAGACAACATCGCACGTGACGGAGCTGTCTAACGAGTACACGGTCCACCTTAATACTCGACACACAAAGGATACCATGTGCCTTTTTCATAGGAAGAAAGTAAAGGTGGAAGGATATGACCAGTCTAGTCCAGTATGATGGGCGGGCACTGCGACAACCACCGCACGTTACGAAGCTGGCTACCGAGTATACGACTTATGGATACTTGACACACCAAGGATATCTTGCGCCTTTGTCATAGGAAGAGATAAAGGGGAAAAAGATGACCAGTCCAGCATGATGGGCACTGCGACAACCACCGGCCTTCACGGGGCTCGCTAACGAGCAAATGGCCCGCTTGTGCAAGGTGCAACCCATGTACATTTGACATAGGTTCCAAGTAGGTATATGACGAGCGCGATACCGAATCTAAAGCTTCCGTTCTTAATCTTCTATTAAGAACAGGTCTATTGTACCCTTCAAACTGGAACACGGCTATACAAAACAATGGTACTTGACGGCAGAAATATATATTTATGGTGGTCGTCCGGTCATTCAGTCGAATTCTGGGCGGAATCCCTACCACAAGGCGTTATACTTGCTCATCAATGTCGGTGAGCCAGTCTCCGCTGTAAATGGTAATCAAGCCATATCCCCACTGGTATCAAAATCACTGGCCTATCCCGGGCCAACGTTTGGATATTTAAAACGTAGGCACATTGTTTTGTGCCTAATTTTGTGTGTGCAAAATTACTGTAACACAAACTTGCAAAGATTAAAAGCTTTGATTATTAAAAAAACTCGAACCTAAGACCGTGAGCAGCACATTGTCCAGGAAGAAGGTGAGGTAGACGAGGGCGAAGGCGGCGGCGCCGCGCGGCGGTGCGAGCCCCATGCTGTCGGCCGGGTACTGTAGCATGTGGCGGCGCTTCCCCGGGGTGTGCCGGAGGCTGGGATAGCGCCCAGTGCACACGGAGGCGTTTGCGACAAACGACTATTGTGTCGCAAGTCGCAATACCAAATTAGATATACTAGTAGCATGGTAGAACCATCGGTAAAGCAAAAAAGATTTTTTGTAGCAGCAGCTTTGGAACATTTTTACTAGTATAGTAGGTAAGTACGCTTTAAACCAAGTATTAGACACAGTTGTCATCGCTAAATTTTACGCGACAACAGTTCAAAGCATTTGGTCTGTATTAAATTGTTGCTAAACACTAAAATCAGTTAACCCCTATTTGAAATAATTAGGGGAAGAAAATGTCGATCAAAGGTTCCTGTTGAACACTGGTTCTAGCTCTAAGTGGACTCTCTAAAAATAAAAATAAAATATGCTAGGTACTACTCACAGCAGCACTTGGACAACTGCTCTTATCAACTAAGCTAGGTATACCGTTTTACTACAGATTTTGCTCCGTATTGTACGGTAGTACCATTATAGTTATTCTGTGGTATTGTGCAGGTTTGCACGGTCCGGAATCCGACTGGATAATGACCCTAGTTTCTTTTTCTGTAGGTAGCCAATCAGAAATGTTTTGTATGTTTGCGTTCTTGTTTGAAAGGTCTGTATCTCATGAAATTACAAAGGGTACAAAGAGGCGTAAGAACGAATCTTCAGGCACAGCAAGCAACGTGTGCGTGATTTTTTTATATATCTTGCGGATAAGCACAGTGCGTTCATCTCACCTGATGTTAAGTGATGATTAGGCCTATGGTGGAAGCGCACTTCGTACGGAATTATAAAAAGTGAGGCACTGGCTATCTTATCTCTAGCTGCTAGAACACAACAATGCTACAAACATTAATGTTATGGCGACATATTGAGATTGATGATGAGGAGATGAGTTGGCGGTAGCTAGCCAGGCGGAAAACAAGCCCTAAAACCAGCCAAACCGAGTACACAAACATGTACCGCTCACAGAGAATCGAACCCGGGACGTCTGAGTCTGATACCGGTGGTCTTAAGGTAGGTATAAAAAAATAAATTGTTGGCGTGTGTCGCGTGTGCGGCGTGTGTCGCGTGTGCACGCGACCTACCGCGACGCAGGCGTGTCGCAGCTGCGGGTGCGGGCGCGCGATAACCGCCTGCCGCGGATCCAATCAGTGTGCTCTCGCGCGCGTGCACACTGCTCGACACAATCACGGGACGAGGAGACCACGCCAGCAGGCAAGCTCAATACATACCGCGCTCGAGCAACGCACACATACACCCCTTGCACGGACACGGGACTCGGATCAGCGGGAGCGCTGCTGTTGCGAGATCCCGTGTCCGTGAGAGGTTGCCTATGTGTGCGTTGGTCGAGCGCGTTTGTATGAAGCTTACCTTCGGCTGTCTCCTATTTGATACAATTTACAACCGCACGCATCCTCTTTACGGGGCGGCCACTGTAAAGGGAGGCGTTTATTGCATCAAATATATCTTTGCTAATCAATATTATGGAGCTATTAGGTACCTACTTAAAACAACGAACGCTCACAGTTAACACTGAACTGAAAATACACAAAAAAGGATACATAGCTCTTTATTGTAGTATCGTACCGGTGTTCGACACTTTAAGACCAGTTGTCGACATAGTTTCCGTCGCCAAAAAATAACTGATTTTCATTAAAATTTTACGCAATGACAACTAGGAAGTACCTAGATGGTCTGTCTGTATTCAATTGTTGCTGAACACTATAATTAGTTGCTGATTGTTGTTTTTAATGATTCAATCCAACATTTAGTATTTTTGTCTAGACACGCGGCAGCGTGTCAAGCCAAGTTCAAGCTAACAGAACTGGCGAGCCGCACCGTGTGTATATTACACGAACCATTTGGAGCCACTTTTGACCCCCTCATAACTCAAAAACTATTTCACATAAACATGTCAAATTTGGCTCATATATTGACACTTGCGAGATACATATTATGTGCTCCAAATTTCATAAATACACCTCAAACGGTTATATAAATATTAATGTTAAAAAATCGTAATTTTTATCACTGATTGACTGATCTATATTAGATCAAAACTCTAACCCAGTTCCAGATGACCTAGAAAGTTAAAATTTGGCATCCAGGTAGGTGGTTGGGCGATTACAAAGGAATAAATCAGAAACTAGTTATTTTTTATCAATTTATTATATTTTTCAATTAATTGATTTTATTAGGAACACTCATTAATAGATGCCTGTAGGTAATGTAAGAATCAGCAATCAAAATTGATGACAGCCGGTCTTTATGTGGATTTTAAGGTCTTCACGTGAATATAAGTAGAATACCACTCTTATTTTTTTTTAAATCAAATAATATCTATTTTAGTACCTACCTAAAACTAATTATAACTAAGAGTATAGACGACTTTCGTATTTGATACGTTATTATTAACTGGAATTTAGTATTAATACCTACTAATAATTTCTGTACAAAAGTAATGATATCCCATCAAAAACATAAATGTGAAATAAGAGTCAAGTTCCATAATTATGATATGGGTAGGTATGCCTTGGTTGATGACTTCAACGACAAAGAGGTAAAATCTAAATGGGTGCCAAGTTCAAAGCCTAAGGCCTGACTTGGCTAGTTCTCATATACGAATTATATTATAGCCTTCGCAAGTTCTAAAGCTGTAAGTTCTTATTTTATTCTTCCGGAAATTTATCTGGCTGGTAGAAACTAGCCATCGAACATAGGGCTCTTCCATGACTGTTTTAGTAGGTAGGTTCTTAATAATAATTTCTTATTGCTAGAACTCATTAAGTGACCAAAATCAAATGTTGAGAAATAAATAAATTAACTTTTTCAAACTTAATCATGCCATAACTATCTTAAGTACGAAATATACGAAAAACTGTAAATGCAGTTCAATAGTACTATATTATTACTATTGACATCAACAAGAACTAAATTTTTAAGACTAATAGTTTTTTTTAAGATCTTTAAATCAAAGTTAGTGACTTCTTGCCTTTAATAGAAAGTACTACTAGTTATCAATCAACAATTTCTTAAATTACAAGCAAAAATTAAGTAAGAACCTAGTTTCTCGAGATATAACGTTTTAAGTACTTAATTGCAAAAATTAAATATTTATCCAGTAGGAAGTTAATGAAAATATATTCGTCAAGACAACATATTTTAAATTTTAGCAGTGAAAAACATAAAAAACTATTTCGGAAACTTATTTCCAGTATGTATCAGAATTAATCAGTCTTGTAGAACTTAGATCGGTAGAAGATAAAGAAGGTGCAAAAATCATTGCCAGAAGAAGAATACTCTACTATAGTAGGCAATAAATTGTTTCTTATAGCAGGCAGAAACAATTTATTGCCTACTACTACTCGACATCTTCAGCATCTGAGTATTCCTCTTCTCGCAAAACGTCTGGTCCTTCTTTATCTGGTGCCTAAGTTCTTATATCAATATGATAATATGTTGCAATTCAGGGAGTTTATTTTTGCTTTTGCTATGGGTAATTTTATGTTATAAGCTTTTTTTAACATGCCGGCGACTATTGTAATTTAATTCTGTTTGTGTAATTATATTTTCGCTTTCGAAGGTTTATATTTTGACTACACGTCCGATTATAAGTAGGTAGCTGAACTTGATACATTCAGCTCTTTAAATTCGGATGTGTAGTCATACCGATATTTGACGATAATAGGACCTTTTTTCGCAAACCTAAAATATTTTACTTAAATAAATAAATAAGACAAAAACAAATTACTCCGATGGCTCAGCGACCCAAAGTGTCTTAGCCTCCGAGTCGAGAGTTCATCACCTATCTCGATCTTGTACGGTTCTGCGCCAGTCAACCACCCGCTTCAAGCACCACGTCCCTCTAACGGTAAGGGGGGCGTCTAACTTTACCGAGATAGACTTGTTTGGTGCTCATTTTTTTTTTGAGAAATTTCTGATTGCCTCAGACGGCATTTTCAGCTTCACCGGGCTTGTTTGGGGGCTGCGAGGAACGTAAAGGGTCCCTCAAGCACCTTCGGAGGTTTTCTAGAGGGAACGGCATCGCGCACTTTGGCGCGTCCCCATGTCCTACTAGATTCTCCGAAGGGTTCGGATCGGATCAGGGAGCGGAGCAACCCTAGAGCGCCTCTAAAGGCTCGGACCCTGGTTCTACGAGTACGGTGTCTTGGGCCTAAACTAGTGTGCATGTTTAGTGTATTCTGTAAATGTGTAGTGGCATTTAGAGGATTGGGCGGGGGTTTGGTGCTCCGCTTTCCCATCCTCTCGAAGTGACCTAGCCATCGAAGTCTGTGCGCCTTCGTTATTTCAATAATGAACTCAGCCAGGAGAGCAGAATAACAAAACCAGGAGTTTCTTTGATTTAAAAAGTTAAAAATTTGTTTTATAAATTTTAATGTGCTCGGATTTAAATTTCACCTGAAAAGAAGGGTGGGTCGCTCTTCAAGGAAGCGTGGCTTACCCAGATATCTCAACTATTGAGGTCCTGGCTATTTATCACTTACCATGGCATGGTACACCACATTGCTTGCTAACGTTGCTGTTATGTAACAAAGAAATTTAGAATAAAGATGGTGTTACAGAGCCAGTCAGATTAAAAACAAGCAATAGCGCCAAACAAAGCCCCATAAGCCGCTGGAAATGGAGCCCGTGGCCTCTGGGTCTGGAACCGGGGTGATAGTCTCATCACTAGAATACAGAAGGAGGTTCAAATTTAAGGGATTTCATTAATTTAGCATTGTGTGTAAAATACAACACAAACAGCCAACCAGTCAGCCAACCAAACAACCATGTAAATATCTACTTCTATACAGCGCACAACACCAACAACATCAGAGTTTAAATTAAATACGAAGGCAAGACTTCATTAAGTATAACTTACGTCACTATTTTAACTCAAAGATGAGTAAAAGAATAATTTTAATAAAGCCTATATTTTAAGAAAAAAATATTGTAAAGGTATGTACTAGTACATTCATTAGTTTTAGCCAACTAAACAATGATTATTTTGTTAGTGATTTGATTTGATAAAAGTCTGTAGATTCTTTTAAACCCTTTCGATGCACATTATGTTTTAACAGAACTAATTATGTGCAGATAATGAATTTAGCCAGTTGTTACTCACAGTGATGTAAGTAAAAGATACTTATTCTTAAAAAGTCATTAAATACAACTAACTAACTACATAACTAAAAAATAACCGAATTAAAACCAACTAAAGTGTTAAAAAAAATTAAATGAAACAGTATTTAATGACTTTTTAAGAATAAGTATGTTTTACTTACATCAACATTGATGATGTAAGCAAAACATATTAAGGAGCACACACACACAAGATATTAAGGAATATCTTTTTTTATTTACTAGAAAGGAACATTCACACATTTCTTCATCACTAAAAACCACTATTGCTGGTTAGTGAATTTCGAGCCACCACAAAACAGAAAATAGAAGTTATCGCCTTTATGAATTGGTTATAACGTCTAAATTTGAAAAGCTGGAAGATCTTTGCATAACATGAAACGCATACAAATAAGTTCCTTTGTGCTTTTAACTGTACTTGATGATTTTTTGTAGTTAATGAGTTCTAGCAATAAGCCGACGATATAAACATGCAGAAAGTAGGTACATACTTAGGTAGGTATACACGCCTGCACATCAACCCATCCAAAACTGTCAAATTTCTTCAATAAATTTTCAACCATATCACTCAGTCTTAAGGTTCAAAGTCTATTGAGGAAATTTGACAGTTTGTAGTAGGTTGATGTGCAGGCGTGTGTACCTACACAAAATTTTGTGGTACCTATTTATTTATTTATTTATTAGGAAAGCTTATATGGCTTAAATACTAGTTTATATTTCTATAGTAGAAAGTTAATATAGGTAAACATAGTGATTAGTGTTAACTCATAGTTTTAAACTTAATATACATAATGTACAGACGCCTGCACATCAACTTACCACAAACTGTCACCTCAATAGACTTTGAACTTTATGTTTATGGCATTTGGTTGACAATGTATTGAAGAAATTTGACAGTTTTGGGTAGGTTGATGTGCAGGCGTGTGTACATATACTTATGATAGACCCCCCAACCCCTCGAGTATCTCAGTAAAGATGTGGGGCTTTACTAAGTCCTCGGGCAGACTTCTTGAGAGAATTTGAAAAGTGACGTTGCACTGTTTGGTTCCATTTGCCAACACTCATGCACACTCACGAACACTTAACGGTTAATAATCCACCATTATTTCACATTAATATTCAACATAACACAAATTTTAGAAAATAAAGCAAAACCGCAGACATGACTCTTCATTTTCCCGCCAAGAAGTCGCCCACCACGCGGTCTTCGTATAGCTGCGTCATCGAGGGTTGTCTAAATTATGAAATAAACAAAAGGCAAGAAATAATAAAATAAATATTTGTTTTAAAATCAAATGATGATATAATGCAATTGCAATGTTAACACACCTTATTATACCTAATTTTGACAACAAACTTTTTATTTTTAATGTAAGTGATTGTTGTTTATAAACTTTTTTTTTTAATTATTTGAAATATGTTTCAGTTTTAAATAATGATGAATAGCTTTTTTTCCCGACCGATATTAGAATAAACGTTGATCAATTAGATTTGGTAGATTCTACAGTATTTTTAGGCATAACCCTTGACTCAATACTTCAATGGAATCCTCATATATCGAAATTGACCGGCAAACACAGCTCTTCTGCTTATGCCATTAGAAAAATGAGGCAGTTAACAGACGTTGAAACTGCTAAAATAATGTATTTTAGTTATTTTCACAGTGTCATGTCGTATGGCGTCCTACTGTGGGGAACAGCGGCTAATATTGAAACTATATTCATTTTACACAAACAAGCAATAAGAACTATCTATAGACTCGGATCACGAACTTCCTTAAGAAATCTTTTAACGAAACGCAATTTCTAGCTTACCGAACTCGCAGTAACGAAACGCAGTTAACGTATGAACTGTCAATTTGTAAATGTCAGTTCAGCACGTCTGTCAGCCAGGTGAAGTAAAATGTTCATTGACTGTTCAATTTGTCACTTTTGCGTTGGTGTAGCGCGCTAGTGGTTGTAATGAGCTGCGTCGCGGCGACCTTGTGGACCGTAGTTTCGATTGATTGTTGAGTGATAAGTGGCCTCTGGCCAGTGCTAAGCGAACCCAGGTGATGTGACGCGCCCACAGGACCCGCGACGCAGACCTGCCGCCCCGACGACACCTCGTGCACATTCCAATCTGTCTAGTTATGGTAAGCTTCGAGCTTTTATTAACACTTTTGTTTAGCATCCTGTGTCTGTAGTGTCACTTATCCACGACTTGTAAAACCACTATTCCGCCAGTAACAGGAAAGTTAAGTGCGAAAAATAATTCTTTTATGACAACACTATAAGTGGTCCTTTTTCTAGTAAGGACTTATTCTATGCATGAACGAACCATGTTAATATATAAATAGGTACCTGTTAGCATTAAATAAATAGTAACTACTCTTTTCATAGAGAAGTTTCTAAAACTAATTTTCTTAATTTTTAAACTAAAAAGTTACCACAATTTGAAATAACTCGAATTTCTCATTTAAAAATGTTGACATGAATAATGGCAAGGATATTAAAATTTAATTTATTTATTTTACTTTTTTATTTTTAAGTGCTAATTGCTGCACTGGCTGGGTCGGGTGGGCGTTTAATTTTTTTCACTGTATTTTATAAAATTTTATGAATATTTAATTAATTTATCAATAGCCTTTTTTTTTTAATTTATTATTTTACATGAAAGTAGCTTTTGCTAAGTTAGTAAACATACTCTAATGTTTTATCTTGTAAGTTCAATATCAGCAGATCACTGACTGCCGCCAGTGTTGTGTGTGCCACTCAACACCATGATCACACAGCATAAGGAAGGGAAAGGAAAAAGCCTATATCCAGGAATGGATCCTACAAAGTCCCCCATGAGTATGATAATGATGATTGGTGCATAATAGCGACTCGAATAGGTGATAATCCTGCAATGTTTTACTAATTCATATCTTTTGAAGTTATTTATTTGGAATGGAAGAGAAACATACCTTAACTAAAGACAAAAAATATAACAAAATGAAATTTTAAAAACTATCCAATTAGGTACATATTTGACAAAGTCATGTGGTACAGACATACAGACATACAATATTTATTTAAAAAGTCCAATTGATAACATACACACACCCATAGATAAGAAGATTATCAACAGATCAAAATTATACTAGGTATTCAAAGTTTGTTTAAAGAGTTAACTGAAAGAGTGCTTTTAATTTAAATTCAAAAAATTGTTTATTTGCTATAAATAGAGTAACATTAAATGGTGTTGGAATAAAGATCACCAGGCAAATCTGACCCGGTCAGTGAAATATTTCGTACAACAACCAAACTCGATTTAAATTATCAAGTTGTAGTCCACTTTTCATATTTTGTACATATTTTTTTTTTTACCGCCGGAGTTAAAATTTAACCGATTAAAGAATAATCAATATTTTTGTCCAAAATATTACTTTAATTTGTTTAGTAATTAATTAAGTAATAATTGTTATTACGGCATTCTGTTTGCACCTACAACGGTTTACACGGTTTGAGCTTGCAGTGAGTATGCGAAAGAGACAACATGTTAATGTTGTCTCTCTCGCACGTTATCTAGGTAGAACCAGTTTGATAAAAGATTTTGCACTCACGCTGACTCACATCGCAGTCCTTCGTCTTGTGTCGTTGCGATCTGTTCGTTCTTCTCTCGAGTTTATGTACGGAGGCACAACCTAAACAGACAAAGAGTAGCTTTCGTGCCAATGGATGCCAATAATGCAGCTTTTGACGATTTCCCACAACTAACTTATGAAGATTTGATCTTATTTACGTTGGGGACATATCATTTAAGGATTGCTAGATTATACTGCCATGAGCATATACAACCAAACGGTCTCTATATTGTTGAACTATATCGACACCAAGAATTAATTAACAATAAAATATTAATAAGAGGAAAAATTCAATCGAGACATACGAGGAGCAAACAGTATTACACATACATATTGGTGAACCCTACTGAACATGGTAGACAGAGCATAGAAGGATACTACTGCTCTTGCATCCACGGCCGCCGCACCATTGGAAGCTGTGCACATATAGCGAGCGTGGTTTATTTTTTGTCATGGGCCAGACATCAAAATCAAATAGATGCACCTGCGGCCTTCTTAGATAATACAGTTGTACCTATTGATATTGACAATGTCGAATGATGGAAAAAAAGGGCAAAAATGTAAAAAAAGGTACCAGCAACAATTTAATGTACGATGTGTATATGTATATGCTGATTACGAACCTAACAAAGAAATAAATAATGGAAAAAAAGATTTTTGCTTTTTCGACTAGACAGACAGTACCCACAATAATGCGACCCATACTATAGTAAGATAGAGACATTTATTTATTTAACACCCCCTATTTTATTTCTGTACAACGTAGGTATGGATTCCATACTATGGTGCCCGGTGACCTTTGTAGGGTAGATATCTTAAGCCTATTTAACCGTTATCAACAGCATGAAAACATAACTTATTGTTAATTAACTTATTATTAACATCATCATTATATGCATCAATCACATTTATTTAGCTTTAAATTTAAAAAAGTCTAATGATTGAAATGTGTTGTCTAGCAGCCATTTTCTTCATGAAAAGCAAAATCTATTAAATTGTAACTGTTTTAATGTCATTTGGTATTTTATTGTAAATATTTATACACATCACAGTCAGGCACAGGGGCAAGCGTCTATAATAATGACTTCAAGCATAGTCAAAGCATGGGAAAA
Organism: Eudonia truncicolella; assembly: GCA_949315975.1. Classification (NCBI taxonomy): domain Eukaryota; kingdom Metazoa; phylum Arthropoda; class Insecta; order Lepidoptera; family Crambidae; genus Eudonia; species Eudonia truncicolella. Next base: position 120,632 of record OX438848.1, on the reverse strand, counting down.
TTTGCTACTGTTTACCAAGCAGAAACTTTCGCAATTCTCCTATGCGCAAAGCAGAATATAGAGTTAGCTTTGAAAAAGCGAAATATATTCATCCTGATTGACAGCCAGGCCGCGCTCAAGTCACTCATATCGCCCCGAATCGACTCTGGCCTTGTTCTAGAAACCACAAAAGCTCTAAACAAGCTAGGTGGTGCGATTGATCTGAGTCCCAGACCATATGGGAATCCAAGGCAACGAGATGGCGGATGCACTTGCCAGGGAGGGCTCGGAGACCCAGCTCATTAGTCCTGAGCCGTTCGTGGTACTTGCACCAAGTACCATTAACAAGGCCTTAAAAGATTGTATCGAAAACAGTCACGGCATCGAATGGAAAGAGCAGCCGGGTATGAAATATTCCAAATCCTTCCTTGGCGTAAATGCCTTAGGACGGAGTAAGTTCATAAAGTAAGTTCGTAAGTTCATGCGGAGGCGGTAGAAGGCAGGCCCGACTAACCATCGGTGCCTTGACAGGGCACTATGCCACAAAACAAATGTTTCACAGAATGCACCTTTCAACAAATAGTTTGTGTAGGGCGTATGGAGAGGAAACGGAGTCAATGCAGCACCTACTGTATGACTGCGACTCTGGCTAGAAAAATAATGGGACACCTGGGGTCGGCTTATCCGAAACCGGAGGATTTCATGCTCTTCGCCCTTAAGGACGTTGCCAAACTTATAGCCTCTATCTTTACAGAGGAAGAAGAGTGAAAGGATGGGGTTGCACAAAAGATCCCGATGGGTCGAAGTGTTACTGCAAAAGGGAAACCTCGGCAGGCCCAACTAAGATAAAATAAGAAATACACATCGCATAACTATTATTTTTAAAACAAGTGGTTTTTGGCACGGTACTCACAATGAGTTTATTCATATTTCTTAAATTTCTTTGCGTTGCGTCTTTTGTTCGGAGGAACAAATGCCTATTTGCTTTACAGTTCCCTGTCTCTATATAATGGAAATGGAGACAGAGAACTGGTATAATATTCAGTGATTTAAAATATGGCCTGCAGGATACGTGCGGTGCAATAATGCATATGGCACGGATGCATTTTATTGTCCTATGAATACTTTTTTACTATTCGTGAATAATTACTACATTACTATTTTTACTTTAAAGTTTAATGATAATTGAATGTAAAAATGATAAGGTCAGCGGTTCTTGTTTGGCGGGCAGGTAGTCGATTGAAACAATGCCGCCACCGTTGTGAGCGGTGAAGTCTGCTGATGCACTGACAATGGGTGTTGCGCAATGTGTACAAACGTGCACCAGTCGCACCGGCGCGGCCCATTAACCTCTCGCATTGGAGTGACATGTTTAATTATACATTCTAAATGATAAGCCCGTGCGAGTATGAGCAGAGAGTCGGAACAGGCGCTGGCTCTCCGGAAGCTGGTGACAAGCTGACACTAGTTGGTGGATAATACCGCCAAACTATTCATAAACAGTTAAATATTTATTATAAATGCTAAAATAAATGATGATGCAACTGATGAATAAATTGAAAACTGGTAATATCAAGAATACATTTGATCACCATTCTGAATAATAGCAAATCAATTGAGTAATCATTGTTAGATGGCTGAGGCCCAACATAGTTTAGTATAGATTGTAATAATGTTTAATTAACTTTAAAAGAGTTTACTATTTGTTTTAAAGGTTTCAGGGAAAAATTTAATGTTGTTTTGTTATTTAGTTAGTTTATAATAACAGTTAAACAACACTCGATCGTTATACAGACTGCGGTAAACAGCGCCCGGTCTGCGATTGCTAAGTTCAAATTCAATTTAATTCAAATTCAATTCATTTCAATTCAATTCAAATTCAATCAATCAATCAATCATCTCTCGCTCCTCTGTGCTTCAAAGGCACATAAAGCCGTTGGTCCCAGCCAGCTGCATTAGTTAATCGTTAATACCCACCGCGCCGCACTGGGCCCGCGTGGCGGTTTATGTCCCCAGCAGAGGGGACATTCAATGAGCTGGTGATCAAACAACACTTTTACCTGTCCGTAACATTTCAGTTTTACATACAAACTTCACAGTATAATATTTTTGAAACCAATAAGCCAAGTCAATATTTCTAATTACTTACCTTTAATAAGTTTGGCTTCTATTACGAATAAACACAAGTCGTGTCGTGTAGCCCACGTGAGCAAAGCCGCGAACAAAAGCTAGTAGAATATACAATAACTCTGCAAAAAGCAAAAAAATATTATCTCCACTTACGCTCATAATGATTGATGCAAAATTATAATTGAATGGTAAATTTTAGCAAATGTAAGTGTCAAATGAAGTTCTCTCACTGGTATGAATGTGTGCATTGATGATGATGTGCCTGGCGTCTGGCATCTGGCATTGCCGTGACCTCCCGATGCAACCGAAGCCAGAGCCAGGTGTCGGCGCCGCCTCGCCGGCTGCGATAACGGCGATCAGCTTCCTCTCATGGATGTTTCTGTTTTTAATTTCATATGACTGCAACATATACCTAACTGTCGTTGGTACTTTATTATTTTGATTTTTTTTGAGGGAGTTTGCTGATTCAGCATTGCATTTGCATTTTCAGCAGCGTCACAGAACTTTTTTTGGGGGGGGGGGGGGGGGCGAGAAACTTAAAGGGTTCCTCAAGCCATGTGAAACGAAGCACTGTCAGAGGTTTTCTATAGGGAACGGCATCACGCACTAGTGCTTGATTCTCCGAGGGCATCGGATCGGATCGGGAGCGGAACAGCCCGAGGGCGCCTCCAAAGGCTCGGACCTCGGCCCGGGTTGAGTAACTAAGATTAGCACAGGTCATTGGTTCCATTTCAGCACATACACAGCATAGTTTTGCTCGGTTCTTTTGATGGTAGGGCTTGTTTCTAGTGCGCCTGGCTAGCCACTACTGTCTTACTTATCTAAGTCCGTAGCTATAACAATTATAGCTGTCTGTGTCCTGAAAGCTAAGAGATTAGATAGCCAATTCCTCAATAGTCAAAAATTTGACGTGAAGTGCGCTTTCATCTTCTTGACGTCAGTCATACGCCAAGCGCTTTACCTTTCTGGTTTGAAAAGCAGTCATGAATCCCTTGCCCTATATTATGTGTGTCTAATTGTCTAGTGTAGGCATATGGTATTGGTAATGTTGATCAACATAATATGCCCCACCGGCGCATGCAGGCCGCGCCGGCCGCCGCCGCGCCCGCCGCCGCGCCCGCCGCCGCGCCCGCCGCCGCGCCCGCCGCCGCGCTTGTTTATAAGCATTGCCTATTGTACACACCGGCGCGGCGCCGAGTTTCGGATGCGCTGGTTACCTTTAACATAGATAGAAGTACCTAGGTACGAGCACCACGAGCAGTTGCTTCAGTACCTTCTTTCCCCACGATGCGGTCATCTCGAACCGAGTTCCTACCTAGCCTTAAGAGGCGCCCTCGAGTTGTTCCACTCCAGAACTATATTAAAAAAATACGTGTTTTATTTTAAAATGAAAAAGTGCATTCTTACTGAGACACCCGTTACTTGAAATCATACTGAGCTGAAAAAAATTGTCAGCTGCTCGCATGAACTTGAAATACGTCAAATAAAGTTATGGTACGCCGGATGAAAATTAACTAAACGATTGTTTAAATTATTAAAAAACAACAGTCAGCTGTGTGCGTGTGAGCGGTGGAAAGGCCGTCAGCTGACGCAGTAAAGATTAAAAATATTGGAGCATTGCTACTACGCTGTTTCCTTTTAAGCACATATCTGAGCCCATGTAACGCGACCTTCGGGCTACCTAAGCCTGTCCCCCTCAAATTTCAAAACAGCATCTGCGTGCGCGTGCTAGTGGTGGGTCGTCGACGCTATTTCGATGAACGAAACGGGACTGTTTATAGTGTCAAAGAATATTGAACTGAACAAGAAACTGACAAACAAAGTAGTTTTGTTGTCGTGGTCCATTTAAATATGTTCATTAAACAACTTTCAGAATACACTGTTTAGATTAGATAATTGAAAAATATAATAATTGATAAAAATTTACTAGTTTCTGATTTCATCTATAGAGATAGAAGTTTTGATCTTTAATAAAAATGAATTGTTCATATTTAAAAAACCGTTTGCGGTGTGTTTATGAAATTTGGAGCACATATGTATCTCGCAAGTCTCAATATATGAGCCAAAATTGACATGTTTATGTAAAATAATTTTTGAGTTATGAGGGGGTCAAAAGTAGCTCCAAATGGTTCGTGTAGTATTAGACACTGTGCTGCTCGCCAGTTCTGTTAGCTTAAACTTGGCTTGACACGCTACCGCGTGTGTAGATTACCTTAGTACCTAATGCTTAATCCCTTTAAAATAGCAATATCGAATAGTTTTATTCGCATGCATTGTACGGCTTAAATGAATGAGGTAAATTCCATTGATAAACCAGGTACCTCGATACTATGTCACGAAGCAAAAAGTTGAGCAAAAGTGCGGTGGTGCGGCCGGCCAAGGACGCGCGCGCTGCCCGTCCGGCGGGGAGCGATACACCTGCCATGTAATTAAGAATGAGATTCCTCTTATTTATTATTAAAGCAGAACAAGAAACTGGTTAAGATGACAAAACTTCCTGCTCATCAAATATCACAAAGGTCAATCACTACCGGATTGTCAGTTCATTGCTGCAAGCCAAAGTAAGCCTTATCCTCGTAAGACGTGCAACAAAAACGCCTACCATAGAGTGGCAAACGATGTGTTTGGCCAACCGTGGTGCGTGCACCGAGCGCTTATCATAATATAAGCTAAATGCAGGTTAGCCAAAATAATGTTCCTACTTAGGTACTCGCGCAAGCTGCAATCTGTTAACCAGATGCCAATTTATTATAAATACATTTTGAGATTTTTTCAACAGCCTCATTGTAGAGTTCGCCGCGTTAATCACACGTAAAACAGAAATACGCTTCATAATGATCAATTACCATTAATTAAAAGTACTGCTTATCAGCATTTGGATAGCGTAAGTATTGTGAAATGAAACGCCAACACCGAACTGGCGTGTAAAAGGATAAAAGTATTTAAATTATACTGTATTGCAGCGCCCGCCGGCCGCGAGCGTGTTTGACCACAAAAAATGGCCATGATTGGACAGATTGGACTCGAGGTGCCGCTGTAGTAAGGCGTGCTGTACACAATGCACATGTCCGGCCTTTCAGCAGACTCACATAGCGGCGGCAACCGCAAAAAGCAAGAAACAAACAAACAAACGCCGGTGCCCGCCTGGACTTGCAGCACAGCTAGCAGGCGCCAAAGCTTCAGCCTGATGAGCGAGCAGAATACGGAAACAATTAATTGCGTCGTCGTCAACATCGTAGCAAGTAGCGACAGCTCATTATAGCCAGCCAGAGACTGCTGGGCGACTACATAATTGGTCCTATGTAGTGTGAGGTTACTGCTTGTCGACTAGGTATCTAAACTACTTGTCGAGCGCCCATGATAGCGTCGGCCAGCTCTGCGGAGTATGGTTGCGTTCCACGAGAGGTGAGGTGGCTAAGCGGTACGTTAAGAAAAATCCACCAATGGGATTACTCAACTTTCCTCGTTTCTCGTGCACCGCTTAGCTTCCTCGCCCATACCTTCAGCTCTGGCAGGGACGAAGGCTAACGAGCGCGATGTGTACCCGCACCGAGGTCGAGGTCCTAGCCTTTAGATCCCTTCTATATCTAGGTACCCCTCTGATGATGTTTCAATGACATGTCGCTCACCGCAGACAAAAAGTCCTATTACGCTATTTATTAAGGATATCTACGGCCAACTATATCTCTTTCCAAGAAAAAAGCGATGTGTAGAGCTGGCCTTAGAACAGCGCGGGGAAGTGCACCGGCCGGCCGAGTGCGAGCCGGCCGATGACTCCGCGCGCGCGCATGACTCACGCACTACATGAGCACGAAACAAGGAGCACCCAGAACGTAAGCTTAATACGTGCCGCGCTCGAGCTCCGCACACATAGACCTGCACGGACACGGCGCGGCGGAGTTCGGGGCAGCCCGAGCGCGGCTGTCACGAGAGTCCGTGTTCGTGACAGGTTGTCTACAGGTGTCCCAAAATTAGCACGTCACACTGACACCGGAGGTAGGTGTCCATAGAAAAGTTTCATGAGTTTAGAGATAATAATATGACCAGTTATTATGACAATGTATGTTTTAACAATCACCAATTTTAGATAATTTTTGTATTACATATTTTTTAGAGAGTCCTTTATGTAACTTTTTACGTCTACGTCTTTGAGAATAGTTTTTTTTAACTTTTTTATCACACAAAAACAATGGCTTCGACTTTGAGCAGCAACCGTGAAAAAAACTTCAAACTTTTTTATGGACAAGTTAGGCTTTTTCGACGCATCTGAGACGCATCATCGACCTACCTCCGTCCGGTGTGTCCTGTAACGTGCTAATTTTGGGACAATTAACTAATTTTGAGTGTGTGCGTTGCTCCGGCGCGTTTGTATGAAGCTTACCTGCTAGTCTCGTTATTTAGTGTCACGAGTCTCACGACGCGCGCCCGCGACCGGTGCCGGTGCCGGTGCCGGTGCCGGTGCCCCGCATTTCACATTTGTAAGGCGGAACTACCGTTCGTCCGGCGATAGGTGACACGCCTGCACGCTGCGTCGCATACTTCCACGGGGCAGGTATGCAGATATACTGGATAGTTTAGACTACTTTAGACATTATGCGCGGTCCTGACAAACAAATCGAGAGTTGTATCTACTTTAAGACTGTGATAGATAAAGGATCAAGACTGTTCTCCAAGGTGGTAGTTGGGTTGGATACTAAACCAAATGTTGGTTCATTTTTATTACAACAGGAATATTTTTACTTTCAAGTCCGCAACAGGTGGTGCATTTCGCTGCGTTGAAATGTTATTATCTCCATCATCGGTCTACCTACATCACCCATTGCTATGAGTATGAGATAATAAAGCGTAGATTCGGGGCCAAACGGGATGCTCTGGACCAATGTAGGTCTTAACAGATGTTATCTTATAACCGGGACCACCGGCTTATCGTGTCTTCCGAGATTATTTGAATTCGATCATCATCTTCGGTGAGGAGGCGCGGCGTTGCAAGCGATCAAATATAGTTGCTTGATTAACATGATCGCTACTCGAACGCGCTAGCCATTTAGAATTTGCATGTCAAGTCGTAACGGTTCAGTGGGTTGGCGACGCGGTGCGGCGGGCGGCGGGCGGCGTGCGAGAGTGTCTCGCGCGGTGTCACAGAAGAGATAATGCGGTGTCGACACCGAGTGTCGAGTTACAACCGCATACTCCACGCGGCGCGCGGCGACCTCACAGCTTCGGAGGAAGGACGCGCGCACCGTGACCACGTGCCCACAGCTTATACTCGTAGTACATCAATTTCATTAACACTCGCATTCAACACCTAACGCAAGCTGCCCCCCTGCCGACCCTCAAAATGCCACTAAATACTCAGATTGCACTTTTAAAACAAGAGTATGATAACCGGTTATTCCAGGTACAGACTATTTGCTTTTTCCGACCACCACGACCCGGTCAACCTGAGCTGAGGTCCTAGCCTTTAGAGACGCCCTCAGGTTGTTCCGCTCCCGATCCAAACGCCTCCTCAAAAAATCTAGCAAGGGACGAGGACACACTTACATGCTGCCATAGCCCTCTAGAAACCCTCTGGCGTTGTTTCGAACACACGGCTTGAGGAACCCTTTAAGTTCCTCGCCGCCCACAAAAGTCTGGTAATATTTTGCTAAAGAACACGTGGCCCGCACAGCCTACTAGGTACTGCCTCATTAGCACTTGTACGGCAACACCTAACGCAATGTACCAGAAAACATTGCGCAGTGTGCAATGTCCACTGCGATAATCGATAGTGCCACCACGTTAAGGCGGGTGGTTCCACATTCGTCATAGTAGAATCTCGTCACACCCAAAAATGAGCCGAATTCGTCACTCGTTTTAATTAAAAAATATTACTTGTCGAATCTCGTCACACATACTTTTATAGATAACAGTTTAGTAATCACTAAATGAACGTGCGTCTTTTGAAAAGGTGTAGCGGGCTGAAGGAAGTGAGGGCACGGGCTATTATTCAAAAGATTTTTAGGCTTATTCCCAAAGGTCCACGACTCTATTGTTTTCAAAAAATTTAAGTTTATACTTTGATTCCCAACGGGTCCACGACATTCAAAATAAAATACATTTTCTTTTCCAGCGGGTCCATGAGAATGTTTGGTACAATCACCATTAAAAGCTGGGTTATAAAAGGATAGACATTATATTTATTATTTGTAACGACTTTTTCACTTCAGTACAATAATAGGGTTTAATACAGAAATTAATACGGATTATTAAATAAAAGACAGTGAATAGATGGAACAATCAGTCTTTTTGGTATCAGACTGTCTTTGGACTTAAAAAAGACACAGTTTTAGAAATACCGTAAATCATCTCATCGTACAATAAAAAAATCACGTTTTATTATAATCATAGTAAATCGATCATCTCAATCTTATACTAAAATTGACATAAGGCTAGGTATTCCTGCATAAAGTAGCCTAGTAGTAAAATCGGGCCTTGCCGAGCAGCCGTGCTCGCGCATTTAGTAGGTATTTAAACATAATAAATAGGACAATCATTTTATCAAGTCAAACTCTGCAAATTTATCTGCGAAATATTTAGTGTCTTTAGTTGAGTACAAAAATTAAATGTAAAATATCAGTAGTGTAGTCATAATATTGAAAAAACATTACAAATAGGGGTAACTTTGGTATTTTTTTTCTATCGAGTGAAGTTCATTGTACCTTGTAACTAAATGCGACTTTGACTAGATTAGATCCTTAACTAATACATACTTTTTTACAGAATTTAAACCATTATTTTCTATGTCTCAGATGGTTTGAAAAAAGTCAAAAGCGCGGCCTTAAGCATTAAAATCATAGTTTCAGAATTTCAGAATAAATCATCTCAATCTTACACTAAAATAGAAATCACAGTTTTGGTATAATCATAGTAAATCATTGCAATCTTACACTAAAATAGACTTAAGCATTAAAAAATAACAGTTTCAGAAAACCACAATAAATCATCTCAATCTTAGATTAAAATAGAATTACTTAACGTTAAATAAAAATAAAAAACCTTTTTAAAAAACAACCTTATATTTAAATGCGCTAAAAAGAAAAAATAAACTTACTATTAACTTATAACATCATTACACAATTTATGGGATACTAGCGGCCAGTCCCTGCTTCGCACGGGTGGACATTATTTTTTTTTGATGTGTAACATCTTTCCTCTCGCTTTCTTGCAATTTGTGGGAGTGATTTCGTGAAATGGGACGGAAGTGTGTGATGTGTAACATCTCTGGGACGGAAGCGTGTAACAGGAAGTCGGGGAAGTGCGCAAGCGCGCGCCATTTGATTTGACGAATGAGCGCGCGGTATTTATTGCATTACTCTGTGTCAATTAAATAAAATACAATTTTCATTAAAAATGATTATTCTTTGTTATGAAAAATCATTTTAAATAATACCTGACCTATTTTTTATTCAGAATATAATGTTGAAATTGCTTATTACTAAGGTGAGATGTCACACACACACTCACATCATATGCGACTACTAAGGCTCGCTCTTTTTTTTTTAATATAGCCTATGTTACTCAGCGTTAATGTAGCATTCTAATGATGAAAGATTTTTTTTAAATCGTACCGGTAGCTTTTGAGTTTATTCGTTATAAACATACATACAAAAATACAAAGCTTTTCTCTTTATAATAATAGTATAGATAAAAGCTTGTCGCGACATTTTTGTACTCGTATTTACTTAGATTGAAAATTTTAATAGTTAGAATCAATCACATCAAGTTGTTTAATTGACTTGTTTATCTACGCAGGTAAATCAACAAGAAGTCTCTGTGCAGGGATTGCCACGTCTTTTCTAAGCTTAAATACCTATGTTTTGTGTAACATGAGACTTAATTCTCTGTTAGCTTTTGATGCTGCCAAAAGTGGGAATGTCACCGATCAGGTCATATCCTGCATCTACATATTGTTTTACTGCCTTCGTGTTACAATCTTCCTTCAACATTGCAGATGGTTTGTGCGACAAGTGCGACGATCTTCACGTAAATTAGTTGTCCTAGAATGTTTATGTTGGCGCCACAAGTTTTAGTGTGCTTGCACTTCCACCTTTGTGGCCCACCTTTCGATCTGTGGTGAAGGAAATGATGTCGATTGCTTCTTATGAGTTCTTGTTTATTGTCTGGAACAAAAACATTTTTTGGTAGGTAATTTTAGTGAGGCTTTTAACCGGTACCAACTGCCTTTGTAGCAGAAATGATGATACTCTATACGTACGTACTAACATAATCAACATTGGCTTTACATAGTGTGATTTTGTACCTAAATACTAGTTTTTGTTTAAAATCGGGTCGTTTAAAGGCGGTCGGGGGGCTGGTCAAAAAACACTTAGCTGGTAGAGCATAACGTAGGTATTAGGAATTAAACGTGAAGCTTGAAGTACTAATTTAGCCTACGTTCAGTGCAATTTCCGACAGTAAAAGTAAATTCATTACATTCGATAAGTTTTATAGGTACATAAAATTATTCAACGTAGAATATCGGGATACCTCTTATAATCGCAGTAGGTACAGAACAGAGTAGAGCATTTTCCTTAATAGTGATGATAACCGTGGAAACAATGTTGAAAACAAAATGTCAATTGCCATAGCGGTTCATTAATAAATTGATCGCGCTAATGACGTGGTTCATGCATGCCGCCTGCTCGTGTGCATGTGCGCCCGCCCGCGCGCCGCGCGCCGCCCGCCGTGCCGGCCAGGAACCGCGCGTCAACGGCTGGGCCTCGATCGCGCTATTTGCCAACGTCTCAAACTGACTCAAACGTTAACGATAAAGTTTTGGTTCAGTTTTGGTTTAGCCGATGTCAAAAATGGTATCGCGCAAAACTTTCTTATCGATTAAACCGATGTCGTAGTGTTGACGTTAATGAATTTTCCTCAAAGTTGAATCGTTTTGCCACGAGTAATAATCAATACTAGGTGTGATATTTGTAATCGATACTTGATTATGAATGTTGAAACCACCGCCACATTGTTTTAACACGCAAAATGATGGTCTTATTCAAAATTACAAGTAAAAACTATGAAAACACTCGACAGATATTTTTAAGAGCTAGAACTTATTATTATTTTTATTTTTACGTTTGTGTCTTTACAAAAATAAAATTTCTAGTTTAACTTAAGGATTTAGGGGGAAATGTCTATTTTTCATTAATTGTCTATCATTTTTCATGCAAATTAATTAATTACTTACCACTATATAAATCATGTATCACAAAACCTAAACATTTGCCTGTATGAACAAGATTCTTTGGTCTTTTTATACATACACATACATCCACAAATTTTTTGTGCAAAACAATAATGAAATTACACGGTTTACATAGCATAACAATCGCCATAAAGTATAACAATCGCTTACTGCTTGGCAAACTAAACAAAAAAAATTAATTGAAAATAAACCGAAACAAAATCCTTAACATCACAGCCGCAGAAAGTAATTAAAGGATGATTTAGAGACATTGCCTTTGTAAAAGAGCAAAGATAATGCCACCCAGTGTTTACAGCAAAGGCGTGGGATGCGAAAATGCAGCGGCGGGAACAGCCTCACCCCCCACCCCACACGTTTGATGACGAGGACTACAGTATTCTGATTGAACAAAGAAATAGATTATCGAAGTCGACGTGGTACCTGCTACTGTCGCGGAGATGTTATCGTATATTTCTACTCTCATAGTGCACCGCCGAGAAACGCTAAAGTTAACTTGGTGAAAATAAATATCTATTGAAGACAAGCTAGTATAGAGCTAGCATAGAGCTAGTATAGAGCTAGTATAGAGCTAGTATAGAGCTAGTATAGAGCTAGCACAGAGCTAGTATAGAGCTAGTATAGAGCTAGTATAGAGCTAGTATAGAGCTAGCATAGAGCTAGTATAGAGCTAGTATAGAGCTAGTATAGAGCTAGTATAGAGCTTCATGATCTTACATTAGATACCTACTCCCTGATTTCTGCGGTGCCGCAGTTTATATTGTGCATGCTGAGTTAAAGCTGGTAGAACAAGGAAGCGTAAAGTGTTCTTAATTAGAAGCAGAAGGCTCAATTTCGTTTTGAATGTAAATTGTATGCTCGGAAAATTAAATAAATATCGTATAATGATAATGATAATGTATAATTCTTTTATAACCATTAACTTTAGGTCAAACAATATTTGTATTTATTAAATGTAAATGTGACTAAAATAATAATCATTAATCACCTTATTTGTCTCCAGCTTTTTCAACACCACAGTTAACTTCTGATATTTCCCAACTTAGTTGTGTCGTAAGTGACCATAATATGAGATCAGTCATCTGACAAATATATTAAATAATCTGCTGCAGAATATAATATTTGTAGTGCCTCATAGTCATAAGACAACATTAAACAATTATTTCCTTACATTAATGTTAAGTTATTATAAACTGTTGTTCCCACAGTCAAACTGAGAATATACCTATTGAATTTATGGGATTTTACTAATGGTAAGGTATTTGCAATAATTAATTAATAGTTATAATATGGAATGTGAAATTCTCCCTCTGTATATAAAAGTGAGGCTATAAAATAATATAACACATCTGCTGGGGCAAGAGCCTTCCATGTGGATGGACAGAGAGAACAGGCCATAAACCGCCACGCGGGCACCAGTGCGGATTGGTTGTTGTTAACGACTGCTAAAGCAGCCGGGACCAACGGCTTTACGTGCCTTCCGAAGCACGGAAGAGCTCGAGATGATAAATTGTACGTCACCCATCCGATGACCGGCCATTGCGAAAGTTGCTTAACCTTGGCACTCGCAGAACGGGCGCGTTAACCACTGCGCCATCGAGCTCCTCAATAATATGTACCTACACCTGGGAATCAGAACTGGGGCATAGGTCTTTGTCCGGGTAGTGGGTGGAGTGTAGAGTGTAGTGGTACCATCGGTAAAAGTTCATTTTAAGTCCGTTCAGACAGAATACGTACCTAAATATGAAAAGCAACATCTATGTAAACATGTCGTAAATTGGCTTGCTAAAATTTCTAATGTTACTATAGTCTATAGCACGCTCCAAACAATTATCTTCAGTAATTTGCCGACTCCACTCATTGACATTGGCATAGCAGGCTGAAATTTATTTATCACCTACCTAAGAAATAAAACGTAGGTACTTATAGCTAAAAACCAAATTGTCATTCAACCAAAGAGTATAGTAATATTCAACATTATAGTCGAAAAGAAAACGCAACTATCTTTACTTTTATCCTAACGCAACGACAATGCCAATGGAAAAGTAGCTCTAGAGGAACTTTTTCAAAAACGTTTTTTTGACAGCGTTAAGTAGGTTCCCAGCGCCACGCCTTTGGTCGACACCGATGTGGAAACGTGGTCAAAACCTACCGCGATACGGATTTAAATGGAAAACTTCGATCGCTCGTTAGCTCCAAAGATCAATCGTTGCGCCAACGTATTTCCCAAATCATTGTTGTTAAAATATTTAGCGTCATACGAAATGTGCTGAGCGTGACGTTTTTGGTCAAAAATAAAATAATGTGTAGTGTTAATTCCGCTAAATCACTCGTTCATAGAGCTTGGACGCGATACGCAAGCACCGCCCTCCCGCACGCAAAAATATGCACATGCAGAAGAATCAATGGGTGCACGCGAACATGCGCGCCGACGCCGGCGCCGATACCAGGCACGTGCTCGCCCCGCCCCGGGCATCCCCGGAGCTGTTGGCTGGTCGGGCGCTGCGCACTAGGTAAATGCATTTTTGTGAGCTGACACAATGTGAGGACAACCACTATTGTGTGGCCAGTTGGGCCGAGCCGCCGAGCCGCCGAGCCGCCGCGACTGGCAAGTGCTCGTGAGACGCGGAAGTTCTAAACCACTCGCATGTAAATCGCGAACCAAGCATTCTTAATAACATTAGGCGATATGAAGTCGAATATCTACAAATATTCCAGCAGGTCATCATAGTTCGTTAGCTTCGTCAAAACTCAAAATTATTAGATAATGCCCTGAACAATGAAGAGCGCCTATGCCCCAAATACGCAGGAAGGAGATGAAAAGTTCTGAAATACCTCCATAGATATCTTCTGATTCTGACTGACTCTCCTGACTCTTTTGCAGTGTGGAGTGTTTTAATTATTTTGTAACCTCCCCACAGGAGGAGTAATAGATCCACATTACACCGTTTCCCCCGCGCGGAGAAGGTTTTCATTCAAATAATCTGGTTTTGCATCATCTGGGCGCCGCAACCACAACGCGTCACACAGATCGCATCACATACCTATACGATTAAACGCAATTGCTACTGGTGACGCAACCATAGATTCTGCAGGAGGCTCCATGCCGCTAACAATCAACTGGTTGCTAAACCGCCGTCGTCGCGTCGTTTCAAATTAACTTTGTACATTTCATAAACTTTTCTAGCCTCTTTCGACAATCATATAATGTGGTATTCGTGTCGTTCATACGTCTGTCAATCAACGAAATGTTATTTTATTGCGTAGCCTCTTATGATTACGACATTGATGAATAATCTCAATGTGATGGTTACTGCACGCTTGACCTACCCGACGGCCCGCCCCGGGTGCACGGTGCGCGTCGCAGCGTCGCGTCGGTCTCTATCAGATTTGATAACAGTTCCGGTTTCCGCGTGGGTAGGTATACTACGTACGAATATTCGGTTTATCAGCACATTTTTTTGCAAGGGGAAACACGGTGGTTGCCTCTCGTGATCCCGAGCCAACCCGTAGCAGAGAAGAGATCGTATTAGGTTTGCTGACTGGACGGGGGAAGAGGAAAAGAGCCCCCCCCACATAACCCGGGGGCGCCCCTATCCCGGTGTTTGTGCAAAGCAAGCCTACTTAACAATCGCATGCTAATTACAGTACAATACAGTAAAACCGGCTTTGCAATTAGTTCTATTGATGACTTTACATATTTTCGTTAGTTTTAAAACGCTTTCTTATTTGCAACATCTTATTCTGCACCAAAATAAAATATGTGTTTTATAACTTATCTATTTCAATATAGCATTGTGAATCTTCATCGCCTCTCTCTCATAGGCCATATCGACATAGGGCTCTGCTGCACGATCCGCGGCTACTCCCATCCAGCTCTTGAATATTTCGGCATCGTGAATGTTTTACTCTAATTATTATTGTTTGTGATAGTCTTGCCTTGCAGTTACGAATACACGAACAAACACGTTTAATACTATATATTTTTTATACGTAAAATTATCAAAACCAACAATACCCCATTGAAGTTGGTAGAGCAAAGTGCGCAAACAAATGAAGCATCCCTGGTGAACTCTCGCAGCTGCAATGAGCTAAATTAGTAAGATAACAAACTGATAATTGTTATGTTTATTTCAATAAAACAAGTGCAGCGCTATCTTAACAATGAGAAACGCCGCACAGCTTCCTGTTTTCTTTTTGGTAAAAATACTGTCCGACGACACCACTTGACGCTTGCCACGTACGTTCCTGGCGAACTGATTCGAGTGATCGCAGCGGGCATTTTATAAATATACACCAATTTGAAAACACCGCTTCTATTTGTTGGCTGCCAGATTATTTCGAGGAAGTGTTTTCTGACACTCAAGGAAACTTATGCAAAAATCATTAAGCAGGTAATAGGTATGCTTACAAGAATGATGACACGTCTTAGCGATTTCAATTGTATTTGTTCAATAGTATTTCTATTTACGGACAACATGTGGTTAATGGTTCCCACGGTGGTCATTCCGTCATTGTTAGAAGTGTATGTTTAATCGGTGGACGTGTTCGCGGCATCAATGTTATTTAAATATTTTACGGCTCGATAGATATGAGCTGTATAGTATGTATATACAGGTTGACTTTTTTTATCACCGTCCAAACCTTCTGAGATGTCTCCCGTGATACAAACGAACAACTCTTACAATTGGACCAACTCCCTAACTCGAAAATAAAATTCAGCTGTTCCATATATTTTGGTCGAATGAATATTGATGTTTTGTATGGAACAGCTGGATTTTATTTTCGTGTTAAGGAGTTGGTCCAATAGTAAGAGTGGTTCGTTTGTGTCACGGGAGTCATCTCGGAAGGTGTCGACGGTGATAAAAAAGTCAACCTGTATTATATCAAAATATGACCAGTTCCGAATGAAGATTTTTAAAAAATAATGTTGGTAGGTTTGTTAATTTTAAATATAAATAAAATAATTGAAATAACGTATTCCGTAGTAGTTACGTAGTACATAGAACATGTTTCCGCTTAGCATTTTGGGTTTATTTTAGGGTTCTATCAGACAGAGAGCGGTCACGCGTTCAGCGCGGCCAGAGTGCCTCCTGTGTGAGTATCTATTTAACGTAATACAACAAAAACAACGCAGAACTGGACGCTTGACCGCGTGAACGCCTTCTGTCTGAGAGACCCCTTAGAGATTCAAAGCCTCTCGAAAAATAATACTGTGTATATTTTTCGAGAGTTTTCATTAGTTTAGATTTTGCTTTAGCTTTCATTAGTTTCCACGACATCCACGACCATTCAAAATTTATAGCGGTCTGCTGGGAACGACCCGCGTTTTGGTACGTATGTCACGAAGCCCGCCGTGGCCTATGTCCCGACTCTGATCCTCCGCAATCGCGTAAAAATATTTGGTTCTTAAAATTATTGTTTCCCATTTCTTATAGTTCTTCATACTGACCTATTTGGATTGCTTACCGTGTAAATGTTATTGGATTTCGATGCAAATATTTACTTTGATATGTTCGTGTCGCCGCATCGCCTGCAATGTTGGTAAGGTTGCGCCAGCGCAGCGTTCTGCTCAGCGGGTCGCAGCAGTGAGGCAACGCTTAGGCTGCCTTTCCACCAGAGCTGTGCAAGTAGCTTACGAGGAAAAATTCCACCAATAGGATCACTTCTTTTAACAACGCTCGAGTGGGGCATGAAAACTTAAGTTATCTTATTGGTGGATTTTTTATTAGCACACCGCATAGCTACCTCGCACAATTCTGTTGGAAAGGCTGCCTTACCACCCACCCCCTTCCCCCCTCTGCAGCAATGACAGCCCTCGCTGATTACACTCAACGCAAACGTCCCCGATGTACAACACGCAGCGTTACGCAATGAAGTTCGCCAATTAGAACGGCCGTATAATATATTTGTTTGGTTTGCTTCACCGTGCCGGGCGTTGGCTGCGGTGTCGGCGTGCTCGGGTCCCGTTACGGCGCGTGAGGTAATGCGCGCGTGTGCCCGCCGGCTGGCAGCACGCGCGACGTGTCCGCAGGCCCCGCACCACCAGCTAACATACCTCATGGTCTCATAACGTACCTACATTAATAAAGTTCGAGGGATACCGGGTAAACACGATTTTCGCCATTGAAAAAAATTACAAGTGCTTAAAATTACTACAATCATCTAACCAACATAAACTTAACGTAGTTGACGTAGTTACTCGTATCCAGCTTCATTCGATAATTCAATAAATTCAATTCAAAATCATTTATTCAGTTTAGGCTACAAGTAGCTTTTGTGAATGTCACTATGCCATCGGTTCGTAAGTCTTCTCTGGGCGGGAGATCTTGTACTGAGAACGGCAAGAACTGGCAAGAAGGAAACTCGGCATGTGTCAAGCTCTTTTCTCCCTTACAGCGTCAAAAATATTGAAAATGCCCTATCACAGCAGGACATTTATAGGACATATAAGAAATGTTAAGACTTAAAAGTATGCCGTGACGTGAGAGCGCAACGACGTTGGCTCTTAGGTGATAAATGAATAAGCAAGCAAACAGATGGGGACCAGGGTGCCTAGTGCGAGTTTCAGTTAGTGAGTTACGCAACAGAAGACAGCTCGCGCAGGCTGAGAGACTGATGGTCAAACCCGCGAAGTAAATAATATCGGGAACTGTTCATAAATCATCCACGCCACAGAGCAGTGTTTTGAGATCCGTTCTCCTCTTATTCCTCATAAATAATAACGACTTACCACCAACAAGCATAAAGCGTATTATTTTTATTGACGACTTCTCTGTCCTTTCAATTAAATATCATATCATCATATCTATTCTAAGCTTATAATAGATTCTACATACTAATGACATTAAAATAATGTTATGCAGAATTATCCATATTAAAACCATCTATCTGTTATATCTAAACTACAACCGATCGAAAAAGATCCAGGATAACCGACAGCTAGATACATATCTAGCTTTCGGTTATCCTGGATCTTAATCCTGGATTCTGGATCTGGCTGTGCAGTGTCACATGACACTGCACAGCGTAAGTGGCCTGGACACATCCGGCACAGAAGTGATGGCAGACGGAGGCTGCTGGGATGGAGGCCGAAGCTGAGGAAAAGAAGCGTTGGACATCAACCGGTCAGATGGGCTGACCCCAACAAGAAATTCAAAATTCAATTCTTTTATTCAGTTTAGGCTAAAAATAGGTCTTATGATTGCCACTATGCCATCGGTTCCTAAGTCTACAAACCGGAAGACCTTGTACTTAGAAGAACCGGCAAGAAACTCGACAACGGCATTTAATTTCTCCCTTACATCGTCGTAATATTGGAAATATCCTATCATAGAAGGACACTCTCCATTACAAAACAAACACAAAAAATATAAAGGAAAACCACAACAAGAAAAACACAAAAATAATATACGTTTCCACATCATCATGACGTCGCTCGCAATGAACTTGTTAGGATAAAAGTGGATGCGAATGACACTGTTCGGGTTCAAGCCCGGTGAAGCTGAAAATGCCGTCTGAGGCAATCAGCAATCTCTCTCCAAAAAAAAAAAAAAACTGTTTGTGTCAAGTGGACTGATACCCAATAATGGGTGAATTGAGGTTAAGGAAGAAGAAGAAAAGAAGACTGGGCTTTCATCATCATCATCATCATTAAAAGCTCAGCCAAAAGATGTATACAGCTGGGCTTGGGGGAGGCCTCCCCCAAGGATCTCGACAAAGACCAGTTCGCATCCAGCGGCTGCCCGCGACGTTACTATGTTTATACTACTATTTTATGGCGTTTTAATCAGCACTGGCGATAATTATACTAATAAATATAGCTTTCGCGGCCCGAAACTTAATTAGCTGTATTTAACCGATACAGCGTTGAGCTGTTATCGGCACTAAAGTAACATTAAACGGTTTCATTGCTTCAAAGTTAAACAAATAACTGGCGGTAATGGGACATAGCTCCTTACTTAGAACAATGGGACATCGCGGTAATCATGTTATATGCCACTTTGCGTGCTGGCCGGCGGCGGAGCAGTACTGGGCACGCGACACTCGCTATTGACTTGATAGAAGGCTTGTCCTTTGAAAATTGTTGTGATTATTACCAAGGATCGTCTCTGGACCTTTGAATCTGTCGAGATCTCAACATCCATCATCTACCTACCTATAAACGTTTTTTTTTATTTCTTAGGTTAATTTTAATAAAAAAGTAAGAGTGTATTAATTGTGCATGTTGTGTTCTTTTCGAAGCACGAATTGTAAAAATCTGCTGGTATTAAAGATACGAACTGTAAAGAACTATAAAAATATGCGAACGTTCGTCATCTCTCAAAACTATTTGCTAATATCTGTTGCTCGTCATAGCTCGCTAATACTCGCGATGAAGCAGCTCGTCCGCTGCGCGCGCGCATCCTTAAGTTCTTATGCCAGGTTATCGCGACCGGCCGAAGAGGACTCTTGAACCTTTTTCGCCTTCACCGCACAACCGCGAGCCTCCATCAATCACACAAGCATGGAGTCGTGACACGCTAATTATAGTTTAACGCATAGTTTAATGACATCCTCCAATCGTGCGCGCGTCAAGGTGAAGCACGCCGCTGCTTTTGTTGAAACGCTTCTCAGACGTGCATGGAGGCCTCGTGTGTCGTGTGGGAAGAGGTCTTCTAAGGTTTTGTTATCGTATTGTTTATTATCATCATAATTACCATCACGCACGCTTCACGTATTACCATAATAATTTGTTTTTTTTTCTAATTCACGCCGAATTATTTTTTTATCAATGAACAGGTTTATGTTGTGTTTGTCACACAATGTATGATGATAAATGTATGAGCCCTTGCTCATTTGTGCCTTGCTTGACTCGTGCACTAACTTGATCGATGTACTTGATATTAAATTAAATTTGATAACAACACTCGGAAGATAAACTCTTGATTTATTGATGTAAACGTATATAATGTGTGCACACAAACAGACGCTACTTTGAACTCAATTTGTTAGGTATAGTAATGTTAATTAAAATCAACTATTACTATTATTTATTATGAAGAAATAGAATATTTACTAATAGCCTGCCGTTAATACATTAATACGATAAACACCGTCGGCCGTATAAATACATATATGTAATTATAGTTTTTAATAATTTTATAAAATTATAATAATGATAATGTGGGTATAATGAAGTGTTGTTTGGAGCCAGCCGGTGGCTGTGGTTTTATTTTATAATAGTATTGGTTCCCGCGATGCAGGCCCAGAGTGTTGTGCGGCGGCCGCGGCTAATTGTACAGGTACAGCGGTTGCCTGTGCACCTGTATCAAAATTAGTTCTATCTAATTAGTACTAACTAGTTTTAAGTTTCCATTGTATCTGGGACGCTTGTATTTGTATGGTAATAATTAATTAGTTAATTACAGCTAATTAGTTATAGCTATTAGTTATATGTTATAGCATTGCAATAACATTTTGATTACGTTAGCTTATTAGAAAACTGTACTTTGTACAACAAATGTTGTAGTACTGGGTTGTTATGTGGAAGCGCTTTGGACAGCCAATTATTTCTATTACGCTAACGATCAACGCAATTAAAAAGTTTCGTGAAAGCACTCGGCCAAGATAAGTGCAGCGACCTCTGTGCACTATCTAATACTTTGCAGGTCAGAGTCACAGAGGTCGCTACTGTGGGAATCTTTGGATATATAATGTCGTCACCATAGTAAAACATATTATATTTATTACTTTATGATGGGTGTTTTGCGACATTTCCATTCGCACACAATACAACAAAATATCATCGACAATGAGACATAACCATTGGCCCAAACTCCTTATGTACCGAGAAATGACACAATGTGTTCACGTGTACGGTCACCATAAAAGTGTTCGAAACACATAATATTTTAAAGTTTCATGGACCCAGTGGGAATAGAAGAACAATAGAGTCGTGGACCTTTGGGAATAAGCCCATCTATCGTGGTAATAAATATTTAGTATTTATGTAAAAGGTGTACAATGCTTGTCATATACGTACTATGTGATGAATGTATAAGTTAATGTTAACCCGCTGCTCAGACACTTCAGGTCACGGAGGTTTTATCGATAACTTCGTTGTTGTCTGTACGATCGCAAATCATATTGTTATGAGTGGCCGCTCCGGCCGGACGTGCACTAGAACAATGTAAATTATGCATGCATATTTATTGTCATAGACGCAGCTTGTAGATCTGGGATATTCATAGGCAGATTAACATCGGATATGGCAGACGTGGCGAGGCCAGGAGCTGTGACGACTGGTTCGATAGCACTAGTCAAATTTGAAACAAACTTGCTGGGGCGGGTTTGTCTTCACGCCTTTGGAAATAAAGCAACCGTAACAACTGCTTGCAATGAACCCTGAAGAGTTGAGCTCGCGGCAGTCGGTAGCGCCTGCGACTAATGAATCCCACTTGTTTCTGTCACAATAAAAACCAGCATTCATTCCATCATTCCCTGTCCGTGATCTGTTGTGCGTGTTATATTGACCGTTCGTGTGTGTCGGTTGCAGGTGTTGTTGCGGTGAGGGCGCGCGATGGGTGCGGTGCGGCGCTCCACCGTCGCCGCCGCCGCCGCCCTCGCCGCACTGCTGCTGCTGCTGCTGGCGCGCCTGCCGCCGCCCGCGCGCCCGCGCCCGCCGCCGCCCGCGCCCCAGCCACCGGCCTCCTCGCTCGCCTCCACCACCAACCGCACCACTAAGCTCACCACCACGCGCCGCACCTCCCCCGCCACGGCGGTGACGGCCAAGCCGGCGCCCCCCGCCGCCGCCGCCCCCGCCCCTGCCCCCGCCGCCGTCGTGGCCGCCGCCGTGGCCGCCGTGGCGCCCGCGCCCGCCGCCCCCGCTGCCGGCGCCGCGCCGGCGCCGCGCGCGGTACTCACGGGCGAGGTGTACGTGGCGGGGCACGAGCGGCCGCACCCCGAGCTGTGCCCGGCGCTGGGCGCGCGACTGAAGCTCGTGATCCTGGTGACGTCGGCGCCGGCGCACCGCAGCGCGCGCGACGCCGTTCGGCTCACGTGGGGCCACTACGGTGCGCGCTCGGACGTGGCGCTCGCGTTCGTGCTCGGCGCGCCGCCCGCCGACCTGCGCGCCGCCGTCGACGCCGAGGACGCGCTCTATGGCGACGTCATCGTCGGCCGCTCTGTCGACTCGTACTCGAACATGACGCTCAAGACGCTGTCGATGCTCGAGTGGATGGACACGTACTGCCCGCGCGCGCCGCGGCTGCTCAAGACCGACGACGACATGTTCATCAACGTGCCGCGGCTGCTCGCGTTCGCGGCGGCGCGCGCGAATGCGTCCGCCACCATCTGGGGCAAGGTGATCCGTAAGTCGCTGCCGAAGCGCACGACGCGCTCCAAGTACTACGTGTCGCCGGTGCAGTTCCCGGGGCGCGTGTTCCCGGACTTCGCGACGGGGCCGGCGTACCTGGTGACGGCGGACGCGGTGCGGCCGCTGCTGGCGGCGGCGCCCCGCGAGCGCTACCTGCGGCTGGAGGACGTGTTCGTGACGGGCGTGCTGGCGGCGCGGCTGGGGCTGGCGCGGCGGCACGCGCCCGAGTTCGTCAACAAGAAGCTCGCGCTGCACCCGTGCGCCGTGCAGCGCGCCATCTCCATCCACATGGTGCGCTACCACGAGCAGTTCGACATGTGGCGCAAGCTGCTCGACGGCAAGACCAACTGCACCTAGCCGGCGGCGGGTGCGCGTGTGCGTGCGTGCGTGCGTGCGTGTGCGGTGAGCTTTGCGGAATTTGAATAAATTTACGTATACTTACGTACGTATTTTTTAATAAAACAATGTATTTAACATTTTATTTTTATAATGTTTATTTTACTATTTTTTTATTACCCGCAATCGGTGTATTGATAGTTTGATACTGGAATCCCAGAATGAGACAGTTGTGTAAAGGTGTTTTCGGACAGATTATCCTCTTGTGAAGCGAGATAGATAATGCTTTTATACATAAGTTGAACGCCATCTCGAAGCACCCAGGAGTACATAGCTCCGCGAGCACTCGTGAATCTCGTGAGGAGTCTCAGTTTTAGGTACAACATTGAATTATGTAATATATTTTGTAATATATGTTTATGAAACCTTACAGCCTCGAACCTCGACATGATTATTTTTATAGTACTTACATGTAAGTAATGTACACTTGACGTGTATTCTGTAAAGTTACGTGTGACGCATCGACGCGACGGCAGCTTCCGCCGTTAAGTACAAACACCGACAACCTTCCTATGACAGCTTTAAAAGCTTACTAATTAAATATGCTGTATACTTCTGTTCAAAATTGTGCGGGTCAATCGTGATAAGATTGAGGGTTCTCCTGCTCCACTATTCTAGATGTATAATCAATTTGCGCCATTAATCATTTGCACTGTGGATAGGGTTGCCAGGTGTCCGGTTTTTCAAGACAATGTCCGGCTTTTAAGACTATGTCCGGATTATGTTAAGTTTTACCTGTATAAGCGTTCGAGCGAACGTGTAAATGCCAAATGATAGACTTTTTCTACAGAAAAAGATAATCCAAGTTTAATATAAAAACCGGCTTTTAAATCCTAGCCCAAAACTTTTGGTTAAATGTTGCGCCGAGTCCGGCTTTTGAATTTTATGACCTGGTAACCTTGACAGTGGACAGCAGACACTCGTCCAGAATGTTAGCGATACTGACTAAGTTATGTAAAGCGCCCGCTTACTTTATTTTGACTGTAAAATTGAGTGCTTTGTCGTTATTAAGCTATACTCCCGAACGATAGTGTCTAATTTCGAATCCCTGTTTCTCTGCGACGATGCATTCCTATGTGAAGCTTTGTGGTTATGGATTAAAGATCATCCATCCAGCGGTTACTTGCACTTATTTAGAATAATGAGAAGCTATTTTTGTAGAATTAATAAAGTATGTTTATTATTTTTTAATTTTTGCATCCACAATGCTGCTGTATGTAGTTACAAGATAACATTTATGAATTCCCAGTGGAGCTTTTTGAGAGGTTGATCTTTTCTAGTAAAATTTTATGTTGTAATTAATAAAGTAAATATCGTTGAGGCGGTCAGTGGCGCGATGTTCTCGAGTAAGTTTATGTTGAAATGTGCTGTCTGCTACGGGCGCGTCCAACGCCAATTGATATTATTGTTATATTATATTGCGTGACTCAGTGATCTTTCGACTGTATTGCAATGTATGTGCCGCCGACCACTGATCGATATAATCAAATGGCTTGACGTTATACATTATGCCCCTTACAAATAAACAAAGAATAAGCTCCGAATAGTTATTCCGTGTTTTGTTTCCGTCATGTAAACGTCATTTCAAATAGAGTAAAAGAGACAAAACACGAAATAACTATTCAAAGCTTATTCTTTGTTTATTTGTAAGACCCTATATGTAAAATTTCTTCAGATATTTTGTAAATTAACTTAATTATTTGAAAAGAAAATGTGTTCATTAGTTTTTGCCTTTACAATTTACAGTTTTCATCAAAATTCAAAATTCAAAATCATCTATTCAGTTTAGGCTACAAGTAGCTCTTGTGAATGTCTTTATGCCATCGGTTCGTAAGTCTGCTCTGGTCGGTCTTGTACGGAGAAGAACCGGCAAGAAACTCAACAAGTGTCAAGCTCTATTTTTCCCTTACAGCGTCAAAAATATTGGAAAATGCCCTAGCATAGCAGGACATTTTCCGTTACAAATAAACACCAAAACTATAGTTAACAAATTTACATCAAGTAAAAGTTGTAATGTTCAATTTCCACAATGTCATGCCGTACTACTACAGCAATCTAGCAATAGTCATAAATTGTTTAAGAAAAACAAAGTCAAACTATAGTGAATAATACTAAAAATAACATAGGTATGCAGCAAGAGCAGCGAGAGCAGACCAGCCCTGGCGGCAGGCGGCACCCGTTCACGAGTGTGACATATGAATCGGCCATCGCTTCGCTCAACCATATCTTAGGGAACGTAATTATTTGTTGATTACCATACTCTACTATAATCTCGATGCAAGTTCCTCAATTATATGGAAGCGAGCTTAATGTATGCTGCTGTCAAACGCTGCTCAAATATTTAAAATATATTATTTATTATACAAAACTGACTTTGTTGGTTACAAAAAATATGTTTTTACATAATTATGGAGATAACTTTACGTAAATTTAGTTGCGGACCAATTGCCCCGGTTTGGCAAAAAAGCGGAATCCAGCTGCTAGAAAGTTTTGCTACAGTTTAAAAATGTTATTTTTTGTTGTAGTTGTTCTTTTAACAAGAATTATTGTAAATCAACGTATTTTACGTACGTGTAGGTCAAATACTTTGATCTCATAAAGGAGTTGTTTGTTTTCAAATGTGATGAGTACTTGTGCAATCCATGGTACCTACCTATAATGTATTGATAACAGCTAAGCTTGTTGAGCGCGGCGCGGGCGCGGCCGCTTCGGATGTAATGTCGGTGAGGTTGTGCCAGACGGTTGTAAATATAATACTATTATAATATATTATACATGTGCGTCTTGATTTGACTCTTTTATTTTATCCTTTGTATATACCTACCGCCTCGGCGGCTGAGTGGCAGAGCGCTCGGCCCGATACCCGAAAGTCCCGGGTTCAATTTCCGGGGTCGAGTTAAGAGCTGTGTACACATTTCTAAGTTCCCGACCCTGACGGGACACGCCAGGGACAGAAAAAACTGTTACATACGATTTGCGCGAACTTGTTCACACATCCCCGTGTCAGGAGGATCCGGACCGGATCGTCAGTGTCCGAACTCGAACGCACGGTCGCTCTGACAGTGCTATCCGGTTTTTATCTACGTGGTAATGTTTTCCAAGTGCAACATGGTTGACAGAAAGGTTGATAGAACTATTGCAATCATTGCCAATTCTTCTTGTGTTAAACAAGGACATCGGGTTGTGTGTTGTATGCGTATCAACCGAAATATACCACACTGACACCGATTTCCCTGATATGTGTAGATACGGATGACGGATGGCACGTCCCTGACGGAAACACTGACACGGACGGCCCTGACCCGGAGAAGGGTGTTTTCGGATTTTTCGATGCATAGCCCCGCCCCCCGACCGCCTAACTCTATCGCCATCGCGCTCTATAGTTTATGGCATCATCTTGTCATTTCAAAAGAGATATGAAAGCAATATCGAAAGCTATAGCCTATAGCTATAGATATTGCATTTATATCGCTTTCGAAATGACAAGATGACGCCATAAAGTTTAAAGCGCAATAGCGAGAGCGATGGCGATAGAGTTAGGCGGTAGGCCCCCGGGTTTGTGATCGATCACCAACCCGCATTTGGCAAGCGTGGTGATTAAGCCACTACCCATCCATTGTAGTGCTGACTTGATTTCAATGATTGAGGCCTTTGCCCAGCAGTGGGACAGTTATAGGTTGTTTACTATTACTTATTATTACTTACAGGGTGGAATTTTGTAATGCCACCTGAAGGGAAAGTACTCTTATCTTAATACTGTAAATAATTTTAGATTTTTTTTTTTTTTTTTTTTTAATTGTAGAAAATTTTACTCAAAGAAAACATTCCTTAATTTTTGAAAAGAAAAAAAAAATTGCTTTCTATAGTTTTCGAAAATTTGCTTGCCACACCCGGGAATCGAACCGATAAAATCTGTAAAAACTACACCTTGTAGGTACTTTTATTACATCGATCATTGGGGTACGCTTCATTTGATAGAAAATTAAATGATCTAATTTTATCTGGTATAACGTTCATTTTATATAATTTTTAGTTCAAATAAATACAGTTCCTATAATTACATTTCGTATAATTATTGTTTGATATATAATACAGGTGCTATAAAATCATTTTGTATACCACTCATGAGATATAAATTCATTTTATATAATGCTTCATTTGATAGAAAAACAAGTAAACAAATTTTAATTGATATAACGCTTATTTATATAACTTTGCTAAAATAAATACAGTTTATATAATTTAATTTCGTATAATCATTGTTTGATATAATATACAAGTGTTATAAAAGCATTTTGTATACCAGTCCATGGGATATAAAAATCATTTTATTTAGTGCTTAAATGTTATAACTTTTATGAGATATAACAATAATTTGCTATAAAAAATTGGAATTTGTTTCTACTTTAGGGCGAATCCGAGTCAGTCAACCTCTCCACCACGTGGTACCTGTCTGCCCTACCCCTAGAGTGTAATTCAATAAGGCGGAGACGTGGAGGGTGGCAGCCCCCAGCCGCCGTAATAAGACACAGGCGGCCGGCGACCAGCGAGCCGAAGCTGCGAAGGAGAGCGTGGGCGCTTGTGTCTTGTTACGCCAGGGTGGAGGGGCTGCCTACCCGTAGCGTCGGAGCACACGCAAACCTAATTGCATGCTGCATGCCTGTATGCTGCCTGCCTGCATGCTGCATGCTGTATGCTGCCTGCCTGCATGCTGACTGTCTGCATTCTGCATGCCTGTATGCTGCCTGCCTGCATGCCTGCATGCAAATAGACATTTTTAATTATAACACAATTTGTATTCACTGATACAAAGGCGATAAGTATATTTTAATGTCATAAAATTTTCTGAATCTACCTACATTGTACGAATAAACAATCGAAGTAAGAAATCAGAAACAAAACCACGTTTGACATTTTTGCTGTTTGATGTAGGGCAGGCGTTATACGATATGAGACTTATATTTATCAATTTTACATTGAATAATAATTATAGCATTTGAATAGTATATAAAATGAACTTTAGAGATGTTGATTGTTATATCAAATGAAATAAGATAATGTAAATTTATATCAAACGTAAACTATATAAAATGAGTTGTTATACCACAAAAGCATTAGATGATTTTATATCATTTAAATGTTAGATTAAATATACTTATAACCAAAATTTCTACACTTATTTATAATATTTGAACATTATATGAAATGAACTTTAGAGTTATTGATTGTTATATCAAATAAAATTACATTTCGTGAATTTATATCAAACGTTTATTATATGAAATGAGTTGTTATATCATAAAAGATTACCTTAAATGAATTTATATCACTTAAATGTTAGATCAAATATACTTATACTAAACATTACACACCCCGATCATTAGTCAATTATAAGGATTCAGGCATACCCACCGTGTCTGGGGGGTGCAACGTAATGCGCAGAGAGGAGAGAGGAGTGGAGGCTGCGGGGTGCTCGGACTCGGGCACTGGTTTCCATGTTCTTGAGATAGCAGGAGGAAGAGGTCGCGTGACGCGCGCATGGACTCCGGTGACCTTTCTGGACCGGTCTGTGGCGTCTGCAGCCTCAATGCCGAAGATCTCGTCGTCTAGACGTAGGAGGACGCCCGCAGTCGGGACCGGCTTCGCAGTGACTAAAGCTGCCCTTGCCCGCAATCAACTGCGAGAGTGCGAGGAGCAGCTAGATCGCGAGGATAGGTTAGGTTAGGTTAGGTTAGGTTAGGTTGCGCCGGGGTGCGAGTCGGTTGACCTCCTCGTGGTGCACCCTGGGCAACGGGCAGCCTCAACACTCTCCTCCAATGAGGAGTTTGCGTGAGACTGACCGGCTAACAAACCGACAGCTCCTAGGTGCGTGCCTACTCTGGGCCGCACTGCTCGCTGCTCCTTCTGAGCGGCTTTGAGAGGAGTTCAACAAAGACGGCCGCCCCTTAAGGGTTCTCAGGTCGCAACGGGGGGAAAGGGGAACACCGCCAACGCGGTGTAACGGGGGCCTACGCCAGCCTCCGATCGTCGTAAACCACTGCGGTCTCTGCAACGACCCCCACCTGTGGCGTTGTGGGGTACGCGGGTTCCGTGGTGGAGCGAGGGCTTGCCTTAGCCGGCCGGCCGCGTGAAGGACACACTATAAAACCCGAGAGAAAACTCGTAAAAACCTGCCAATACTTCCCGACCTTGGCAGTCGGTAGGGTTCCCTGCGTATGAGGCCACTGCGCAGGGTGACATGTATTTGCTCTCTTCTCGTGGGAACACTTATGGATCCTAAATATTATACTGAAGTTAAGGAGAAGTCGGCGAGGTCTGTTCGCAGATCCGCCGTGGTTACGCGTGGAATGGCCCGAAAGGGTAGAGAGTTGGACGGAGAGCTGAGCAAATCAGACAGCTCTGAAGTCGAGTTTGAACCGGTCCCTGATCCGATGGAGGTAGCTGAGGATTGTAGGAAGCGTACTTACGCCAACTCTACAATCGACTCAGGGGAAGACGAAGACAATGTTGGTGACTCGGGAAGGGGAAATAGTAGGAAGGTCAGCTCTACGGCCAGAGGCAGGACAAGAAAGCCATCAATTGTTCTTGGTAGAGTTGGCAGGAAAAATGAGAAGCTTGGGACAAGCGTTGGCCTGGCGGCAGCCAAAAGGGCTGTAGAGGACCCCTCGGAGGAGGAAGAGTCGGAGGAAGAGGTCCCTGATCGACCAAAGGCTGGCACCAGTAGGAGGGCCTTTTTGAAAGAGGATGAGGGAGGGAAGGATGACCCAGAGGCCAAACTTCTAAATAGCAGGGATGTTGCAACCCTGAGGGCCGAAATGATGCACAAATCAAAAGAGGAGCTCCTAGAGACGGCATATAAGAGCCTCATTGAGGTATACACATGCACCGCAATCTCCGGGAACCTAAAGGGGACGGTCCGCAGGGACATAAATGAAGGGATTAAGTCGATGCTGGTCTGTGTGGAGTCTCTCAGAGACATGTCCATATCGGAGGAGTCTAAAAGGCTCCGGAAGGACAACGAGAGGCTCCGGCACGAGGTGGAACTCCTGCGGGCCGAAAACCGGGCAGTAAAGGAGGACCAGCAGGAGCGCAGATCGACCCGGAAAGGCACGGATGTGCAAAAGGAGGTGGCCGTCTCGATTGGCGGCATGCTGGATAATTTCAAGGCCGACCTTTATAAGTCTTTGGGGGGAATGCTCAATGCTCGTATGGACGAGATGGAAAAGAGGCTTCCATACGAGCCCCCCATGAGGCCGCCGTTGGCCCATGAAAGAAGAAGGACTGAGGCCAATCACGCCAACGCGGGTGGATCCACCGGGTCAGCCCCTGTACAAGTGTGGGATGATCCCCCGCTGCCCCAAATTGCTTTGAGTAAACCCTTGCCTCCCCCAGTACGGTCAGCCTCTCCTAGCTTGGCTGCAGCCTCTAGCACGCCGGCGATAGGGTGGAAGGAGAGCCTGTCGAAGGGAGCCAAAGCAAAGGCCAAGAGGGCTGCCGCTGCAGCTGCCAAAGCCACCGGTAAGGGTGCCAACGCACCTAATAAGATAGCAGCCCAGAGCTCTGCTCCCACGGCGCACGGAAGTAGAGTGGTCAAGCTGGTGCCACCGCGGTCATCGGCGGTGACCATCACGCTAAAA
The DNA here is from genome assembly GCA_949315975.1 of Eudonia truncicolella. Taxonomy (NCBI): domain Eukaryota; kingdom Metazoa; phylum Arthropoda; class Insecta; order Lepidoptera; family Crambidae; genus Eudonia; species Eudonia truncicolella. The sequence continues at coordinate 89,890 of OX438848.1, read as the reverse complement.
CCAGAGGCCAAGGCCAAGGGCGTGACGTATGCGTCCATCATGGAAAAGGCGGTCGGCGCCATCAACCTACAGGATATTGGCCTGGAGGCAGTGCGCATGCGAAACACGGCGGCGGGCGGGCGCAAACTGGAGATCCAGGGAGCAACAAGCGGCTCTAAGGCTGATGCGCTCGCGGCTAGGCTCCGGGAGGTCATTGCGGAGGAGGCAGACGTTGCAAGACCGTACAAAAAGGCGGAGCTGAGATTGGTGGGCCTAAATGACTGTGTCAATAAGGACAAGATCATGGAAGCAATAGTGGCAAAGACAGGCTGTTCCCCGGACATGGTCTCGTTAGGGGAAATACGCGTCGGCCCTTGGGGGTCAAATTCTGTGCTGATCCGGCTACCAATAGCGGAAGCCAAAAAACTGGTAGGAGAGGGTCGCCTGGCGATAGGGTGGGCGCACGCACAGGTCATTGCGTTGGAGAACCTCCCGGTGAGGTGCTACCGCTGCTACGGCACGGGGCACACGAAGTACACCTGCGATTCTAAGGTGGACCGCAACGCGTTGTGCTTCCGCTGCAGTGCCCCGGGACACCAAGCCGGAGCCTGTGTAGCGGAAAAACCTCACTGCGTAGTGTGCAGAGAGGCAAAGCTCCCATACGAGCACTACCTGGGAGGGAGGAAATGTAGGCCCCCTATCACCAAGCCGAAGATGGCCCCGTGGACAAGGGCCCCACCAGGGACGGCGGAGCGCAGTGCGCCGATGGACACGGAGGAAATAGCTCAGGGACCTAATGTCAGTTCGGCCTAAACTAATCCTACAGGCGAACTTGAATAACGCCGCCAATGCCCAGGACCTCCTAGTCCAGCAAATGGCAGAGATCGGCGCAGATGTAGCGATAGCAGCGGAGCCTTACTCCATTCCAGTACGATCGAACTGGATAGGATCTGCCGATGAGAAAGTGGTCATCACAACCCCGGCCAACTCCATCTTGGCCCCAATCTCTCTGCGGGAGAGGGGGATCGGTTATGTGGCGGTGGCATGGGGGGAAATCGCCCTTGTTGGGGTATACTTCTCGCCCAACCGCTCCCGCAGAGAATTTGTAGAATACATCGGCAGAATCCAGGGAGTTGTTCGTAGGCTGGCTCCGCTGCAAATCGTCGTGGCGGGAGATCTGAATGCCAAATCGAGGTCCTGGGGGTGCCCTGTGACCACCAACAGGGGGGAGGTCGTGGAGGATTTTTGTGTGGAGGCTGGCCTGGTTGTATTGAACCGGGGTGCTGTCAGCACATGCGTGAGGTGGCAGGGGGAGTCAATCGTGGACGTCTCGTTCGCTACCCCCGCCATAGCCTCACGTGTGATAAATTGGAAGGTGCTGGATAACGAGACCCTTAGTGACCACCTCTATGTGTCCTTTGGGATATCCGGCACCACAATTGCTAGCCTCACTCCTCAACAAGGAGTTCGTACGGTGCGTTTCAAACGCTGGGCCTTGACGCACCTCGATAGAGGCGCTGCAAACGAGGCGGCAATGATTGAGGGATGGCTGCCGCCCCCATCGGCTGACACAGACATTGACCAGTGGGCGGTCAAGTTCCGTAAGTCGCTGACGAAGATCTGTGACGCTGCCATGCCCCGAGTTGGAGATCGTCCAAAGCAGCGGGCCGTCTACTGGTGGTCGGTGGAGATCGCCAATCTCCGCGCCGCCTGCACATATGCAAGGCGGCAGTATCAAAGGTGCCGTAGAAGAAGACATACACCGGAGGAGGAGGGGGAGTTGTATGGTCGACTCAGCCAGGCGAGGTGGGACCTCAAGGTGGAAGTCCAGCGGGCAAAGGCGTCGGCATGGGAGGAGTTCCTGGCCGATTTGGATAGGGACCCGTGGGGGCGCCCGTATCGCTCCGTCCGTAATCGGATGCGAAGTTCGGCGCCTCCCACCGAGTCGTTCCAGCCGGAGCTCCTGACCCGAGTTGTTAACGCCCTATTCCCAAACCGGGTGTTTGAGGTGGCACCTTTTGTCGCCCCTGAGCACGATGCTGAGGTGGACCCGCAGACCATCCCGCGGGTCACAGAAGGTGAGATGGAGGTTGCCATTGACCGCCTCCGCCTCGGGAAGAAAGCGCCGGGCCCGGATGGGGTGCATGGCAGGATCCTGGCTCTGGCCCTCGACCATGTTGGGGTGAAACTGAAGGCGCTGCTGGACGCCTGCCTTCGGCAAGGAAAGTTCCCGAAGATATGGAAGGAGGGGAGGCTTTGCCTTCTGAAAAAGGAAGGGCGGCCGTCTGACTCCCCGTCAGCATTTCGCCCCATCGTCTTGCTCGACGAAGCGGGTAAGCTGTTCGAGAGGGTGATTGCTTCCCGCATAGTTGAGCATCTGGGCAATGAGGGCCCGGACGTGGAGGGTACGCAGTTCGGATTTCGGAAAGGAAGATCGACGATAGACGCCATATTGTCGCTGAAGAGGGCGACAGAAGAGGCTGTCGGCAGAGGAGAGAGGGTGTTGGCGGTGTCCTTGGACATCGCTAACGCGTTTAACACCCTCCCCTTCAGCGCCATAATGGAGGCCTTGAGGTTCCATAGGGTGCCGTGGTACCTCCGGCGAGTGCTCATGGACTATCTCAATGATAGGTCCGTGTTGTTTGTAGAGCCTGGTGGCGCGCGGATCTGTGCGCACAGTATGGTGTGTGGTGTTCCGCAGGGGTCGGTCCTTGGGCCGCTCCTGTGGAACCTGGGATACAATTGGGTCCTGAGGGGAACTCTCCTCCCTAGGACGAGTGTCATATGCTATGCAGATGACACTCTGGTCACGGCAAGGGGCCGTGACTACCAGGAGGCGGCACGAAGAGCGGCTGCGGCTGCGACCCTCACGGTGAGGCGTATTCGGCTGTTGGGGTTGGAGGTGGCGCTGCCGAAAACCGAGGCCATCCTCTTCCATGGTCCTCGGGGCAGGCCCCCCAGTAATGCCCATGTCCGAGTGGATGGGGTCCCCGTTAAGGTCGGGACCCAGATTAAGTATCTGGGGCTCACTCTGGACAGCCGATTTAACTTTGAGGCGCACTTTGCCAAGCTCGCTCCGAGGGTGGTCGGAGCGGCGATGGCACTAGCCAGACTCCTGCCCAACATTGGTGGACCGGGAGATAGTTGCCGAAGGCTCTATGCCGGTATACTAGGGAGCATGGCTATGTACGGAGCCCCGGTTTGGTCGGACGCCCTGTCTAGGAGGAACGTCGCCTACCTGCGTAGACCGCAGAGGACAGCGGCTATCCGAACCATTAGGGGCTACCGTACAGTTTCCTTTGGGGCGGCTACTGCAGTTGCAGGAATGCTCCCGTGGGAACTCGAGGCCAAGGTGCTGACCGAGGCCTACGAGTTCAGGGAGGAGCGGAGGGCCGGTGGAGAAAACCCTGCACGTGCAGAAGTTGAGGGAGCGAGGCGGGAGGCCTTTGATATGGCGGTGTGGCAATGGGAGGAAGATATGGCACTCCCAGAAGCCGGAGCCCGCACCATCCAAGCCATCCGCCCCATTCTGAAAAAATGGTTGGACAGGCCTCATGGAAGGTTGACGTACCATCTGACGCAGATACTTACTGGACATGGATGCTTCGGTAAGTATCTGCACGGCATCGGTAGAGAAGAGACGCCAGCCTGTCACCATTGTGGAGAGGCAATAGACTCGGCGCAACATACGCTCGAAGTGTGCAGCGCCTTCATGTCGCAGCGCCGCACACTTGAGATGGCATTGGGTGCAAGAGGCACCCTGGCTCTGCCAGATATTGTTGCGGCAATGGCCGAGGACGAGAGCAGCTGGGCAGCGGTGGCGGGCTTCGCCGCGGAATGCATGGGCCTCAAGGAGGAGGCTGAACGCACCCGGGAAGAGTCCGCCAACGCTGCGCCGGCCAGGAGAAGGAGGACGGGGAGGCGGCGTCGTAGACACGCCGACCTCAATCCACCCTAGGGTGATGCCGGATCGTCTGGCGTAGTCAGGTTCTGACCTGATACGCCATGACGATCCGAAGACTTAGTAGTTAGGAATTTAGGAATTAGGAAATTGTAGAAAATAAGTTAACTATTAGGAATTAATAGAAATTTAGGAACTAGTTAGGAATAAGGTTAGTGTAAGAAAGGAACATAAAGAAGGGGGGGGCATCGGCATGGCTATTTCATTATAGCACCCCAGATGCCCCCCGGGGTCCGACGGACCGCTTTGTGTGTAATCCTTCTCCTGTGTGGTTTTTGTTGTCGTCTTTGTGTTGTCTGGTTGTTTTTTGGGTTGTTGTTTGTTTTGTTGTGTTGAGTGTCGTTGTGGTCGTGGTTTTTATTGTCTGTAAGCTGAGGCGGGGACCCGATATGGAAGAAGTGATGAGCAGCTGACGCCTGGCTGCTCTGATCGACCATAGAGGGCCCCAAATCAGTGGTTTTTGTTGTACATATGTGTTTATATATGTGTCTTGGTAGGAACCAGGGCGGGGACTCGAATATGGAAGCGATGGGCAGCGAGATGACAGACAGTTGTCTTGCTGGCCCAAAGCGACCACGCAAGAGTCCCGGTCCAATAGGTTGTTTGTGCTGTCCTTATAGTTGTTGTGTGTGTCCGCATGCCCACAAAAGGGGGCATGTCTGTCTGGTTTGTTCGTGGTGTTTGTTCTGGTTGTCGAGTCCGCATGCCCAACAATGGTGGGTATGTTGTTCAGGTTGTTGGGTCCGCATGCCCACGCAAACGTGGGCGTGTCAGTTGGTTGTGGTGTCCGCATGCCCGCAAGGGGGTGTGCTGGTCGTGTTGTTTGTTGTGTCCGCATGTTCACCAAAGGGTGGGCATGCTAGTCTGAAAAGTCGTTGTGCTTTGTTGTGCTTCTGCGCGCAAAAGGGCTCCCGCGAGTTATTGCCCTCGTGGTATAGGTACCGTGAGAGCCTCTCCACTGCGCCTCGGAGAATGTCCCCCGGTGGTTTTAGTGGGTCGGGCAGAACATCGCCCATCCCCACACACCTCCCGAGACTGTCTCGGTGAGACGGTCTGGGTGCAGATTTCCACCGGGAAAACAAAAAAAAAAAAAAAAAAAAAAAAAAAAAAAAAAAAAAAAAAAAAGGTTAGGTTGCGCCCGGAGGCTCTCGAGATTGGTGTCACATATGCTGACGCCATCAAGAGAGCTAGGCAGGCCATCTCCCTACCCGACCTCGGTATCGAGGGGGTGAGGTCGAGGACGGCTGCCACTGGGGCGCGGCTCATTGAAGTCTCAGGCTCGGAGAGCGGTGCGAAGGCCGACCAACTCGCCAAAAGGCTGGAGCTGGTGCTGTCGGACGTGGCCACTATTGTCCGACCCGAAAAATACGCGGAAATCCGCGTATCAGGGTTGGACAACTCTTTGTCCACGGACGACGTCGCTGTTGATTTGGCAGCGAGGGCTGGTTGCTCAGTGGAGGAAGTGAGGGTGGGACGCATCCGTGCGGGCCCAAATCGTGAGGGAAGCACTATAGTGCGCTGCCCCATGCGCGTGGCAAAGGCGCTGGTAGTGGCTGGCAGGTTCGTCCTAGGATGGGGCCTTGCTCAGGTGGTAGCCTTGGAGCCCCGCCCAATGCGGTGTTACCGCTGCATGGGCGTGGGCCACACTAGAGAGAGGTGCCCTAGTGCCGTTGACCACACCGGACTTTGCTTCCGGTGTGGTCTGCCTGGTCACCAAGCGAGGGGCTGCTCGAAAGAGCCAAGGTGTGCGGTATGCGCTACGGCGAAGAAGCCGCACGCCCACATTATGGGAGGCCGGGGTTGCAGTCCCCCCGCCGTCAGGGCCCGCCCTGTTCCCCTCGAGCAAACGGGGACGACTGCCAGGAGGATGCCGGCTGAAGTGGAGCCCTCAGTGGAGCTGCCACTAGACCGCACGGAGGTGATGGAGACGGTGGAGGAGCCACCATCGTCTCCTAAGGTCCCCACGACCGACCACCCTAATGTCTCTCGAGAGAGAGATACAGGGTCGGAAGGCGTTGGGGTGGTAGAGTCGGAGGCCCCGGGCGAAGGCCCGAGCGTGTCCACCACTCCCGCGTGGGAGAGACCACGCGCACCAGATGGGCGGTTTGCAAAAGCCGCAGTGAAACCCACACCGAAGACCGGCCCCCCCACGTCTGGGGGGCCTCGCTGACCTGGGGCACATAGGTCAGCTGAGGGACGCTTACAGCGTAGCCGGTGGAAGGCGCGGAACAATATCCCCGTGACAGCTACCGCGCCTACCACATTATCGGTGTGAGGTTTCCCCAGGGGTTTTAGTGGGTCGGCCGCGTTTTTAGGCCAACCCCACATATCCCGTAGGTCGCCCCAGTCTACGGGAACTTGATAGCAAGTTTCCCCTGGGAAAAAAAAAAAAAAAAAAAAATTGGTTGCCTGTAAAGTCGATATACGGGCGAAAGTTTTACGTGACAACGACTTTGAGTGGTAAAATAATTTTAATGTGAATATTCATTCGTATAGTAGGAAGAAGGATGAAATAATAGTAACAAATTAAAACATTTATTTATACAAAGAATTATATTTAAAACATTAATTTATACAAAGAATCTCGCACTGAATTTCATATTAACAAAATTTTATTTTTACCTTTACACATACATACGTATTTACCTTTCACTTTTTATGTCTGTCTCTCTCGCTCTTAGGCGGGCTAACCATGCCCGAGTGGAAGGGACGCGTGCCTCTCACTCGCTCTCATTGTGAGCGCATAACGTGAGCGGAGCGTAACGCAGTTTCTTGAAGTGTCACCCGGCAAACCAATTTATAAGACGTTGTCACGTCAAAAAAAAAAAAAAAGGTTAGGTTAGGTTAGGTTAGGTTAGGTTAGGTTTCCTTCGTCGGGGTGTGTGTCGGGTGACCTCCTCGTGGTACACCCTGGGCAACGGGCAGGCTCAACATACTCCTCCACGAGAGGAGCTTGCTGTGAGGCTGACCGGCTAACAACCCGGCATAGGCGGGAGCCCCTTCTGGGCCCTGCACCTCCAATGTGCGCGCCCACTCTGGGTCGCACACTCGCCGCTCCTTCTGAGCGGCTTTGAGGGGAGTTTTGACGGCGTCCCTTCTGGACGTCGTTACACGGGGGGGAAAAGGGTAGCTCGGCGCCCCCTCTGGGCGTCGCTTCAAAAGACGGCCGCCCCTTAAGGGTTCTCAGGTCGCAACGGGGGGAAGGGGAACACTGCGAAAGCAGTGTAACGGGGGTCTACGCCAGCCCCCGATCATCGTAAACCACTGCGGTCTCTGCAACGACCCCCACTCGCGGCGTTGTGGGGTACGCGGGTTCCGTGGTGGAGCGAGGGCTTGCCTTAACCGGCCGGCCGCGTGAAGGACACACTCTAAAACCCGAGAGAAAACTCGTAAAAACCTGTCAATACCCCCCGACCTTGACAGTACTTAGGGTTCCCTGTGTATGAGGCCACTGCGCAGGGCGACATTTAGTTGTTCTCATACTCGTGGGATAAGTTTAGCAATGTCCATAATTTTTTCTGACGTGTGGGAGGAGATGGCGGAGTCTGATTCCAGATCCGCCGTTTCGGTTGAAAGAGAGGTGGCTGGCGAGAGCCGTAAGAGGTCGCGGGCGCAAATTGAAGACATCGACACAGATGACTTCTCTGGCGCGGAGTCGGTGAGGTCGAGTGCCTCAAAACGAGGTACTTCTCGCCGTGGTCGAGGAGGGAGAGCGAAGCCGGTGTGTTCGCTTACGCCTTATCCGAATCCAGAAGATCTGGAGGATAACGGAGACGGCACGCGTATCGGCCTCAAAGAGGCGTATGCGGAACTGCGTAGGCAGGAGCTCGAGCAGATGGATGCTGATCTCGCTGCTGAGCTTGAAGCCGAAGAGAGGAGCACTGCGAAGTTCCGTAAGGAAATCCGCACTCGGGACGAGGAATCCGCTGCCGCTCTTGGCACGGACTTGCAAGGCCTCCGCAAGAAGACGAAGGAGCAGCTGGCACAGGATCGCCAAGCTCGAGCTCCTGAAAAGCCGGTCAAGCCAACGGCCAAGCAGGCTAGAGAGCGCAAGGTCCGTGACCATGAGGAGATCGCTCGAATTGAAAGAGAGGATGGGATCAAGATCGCCAATGCCGTGCGCAAGGTTATCCCGTGGTCGGCAGAGCGGGATGGTATGACCGCTGCCCAGGTGCACGAGCAGGGCATCTTGTGTGCGCGGGCCATTACCGAGGTTTCCAGAAAGTCTGGTAACCTAAAGGGTACGTTCCAGGGAGAGCTTAACAACGCTGCCAACAACCTGCAGCGGGCTCTGTCCAATCTCACCTCGCGGTGTATGTCGGATGAGACGGAGCGCTTGGAGTATCAAAACTCCAAGCTCGTCAAGGAGGTGCAGGATCTCAAGTCTGAGGTTGAGGCTCTGCGTAGGGAAGTAGCGCGAGTGAGGCGTTCCTCTCCTTGTGGAGAGGTCGCTCACCCCCTTCCCCCTCCGGACCTAACAATCATGACGACGGCTATTCAGGAGCTGCAACGCTCCTTTAGCAGCTCTATCGGGGCACTGAGCTCCCGTCTAGACGGGCTCGAGGTTAGGCTCTCTGAGCCGGCTCGGCCCTCAGAGGGAGGACGTCCCCCAGCGCCTAGGAGACGGGAGGAGTTCCCCCCTCTCCCTGCGCTAAGGCAAGAACCGCCGATCACGCGCGGATCGGCGATGAGGGCAGCCCGTGCAAACGCGGCCCCCGCTGCTGGTCCCTCCGACCCACCGCAGCAGACCACCAGCTCCGCCTCTGCTCCCCTTGTGGATGTCGAGATGTGGGAGACGGCCACTGGTCGGAAACGGAGAAAGAGGAGAAACCGTCTTGCGGAGACGGCTACGGCCACGACTGCCCCGGCCACAACAAGCCGCGCACCTGTGGCCAGTCGAAGAGCGCCCCCTGCTCCTGCTGCAGCCCCAAAAAGGGCTAAGAGGGGAAAAACTAGCCTTAAAAGGCCAAAGTCCACAGCCGTAACTATTCAGTTGAGGCCCGAAGCTATCGCCAGTGGCGTAACCTATGCCCAGGTAATGGCTCGGGCCATAGACGCCTTCTCCCTGGAGAGCCTCGGAATCACGGAGGGGCTCCGTACCCGCACAGCCCAGAACGGTGCCAGGCTGCTAGAGATCCCTGGGGTCGATAGCGCTAATCTGGCAGACCGACTGGCTGAGCGGCTCCGTGAGGTCGTGGACGACGCGGCAACAGTCGTCCGGCCCGAGAAGTGCGCAGACTTGCGCATCTCGGACATGGACGACTACATCACGGCTGAAGACATAGCCTCGGCAGTGTCCAGCAAAGGAGGTTGTGCGCGCGAGCGCGTGAAGGTTGGGACCATCAGAGGCGGCCCTAATGGCTCCTGCTCCGTCCTTGTTCGCTGCCCGGTCGGGGCAGCAAAGGTGTTGAGCTCCGCCGGAAGATTGCTCCTGCGCTGGTCGTCGGTTCGGGTGTCAGTACTCGACCCACGTCCCATGCGCTGCTTTAAGTGCATGGGCTTGGGCCACGCTAGGGTGAGGTGCCCCTCGGATGCTGACTACGGCGGAACCTGCTTTCGCTGTGGGCAACCAGGGCACAAGGTGTCGACGTGCACCGCCAGAGAGCCGCGTTGCGCTGTGTGTGTTGCGAGAGGGCGGCCGCACGGCCACGTCATGGGGAGCCGGAAATGCAACCCCCCTTTAAAAAGGGCGCGGGCAGCCATTCCCAGAGCGCGGAGTACTGCGCAGAGGGAGCCTGCAGTTCCAGAGCCTGATGAGGCGATGGAAGAGGCAGAGGCATTTGAGGAGGCACTGTCAGAGGCTGAAACCCTGACCTCTCACCACAGCGTGGTGTTTGACGTAACCGCGTCGACGTCGTCCGCGGCCCCAGCCCGACGAGGGCCGGTGAGTGAGGACATTTTGGATGTCCCGCTTTCGGAGAGGGTGACCAAGGCCAAATAGGGCCTTGCAACGTACACGTTGTGAGAGGGGGTGTAACAACCACCGGCCATGGGGGTCGCGTGGATCAATATCTCCATAGGCGCCGCGTTGCCCTTAAAGTGTCGGTTGTGACGTAAGTCCCCAGTGTTTTTGGCAGGTAGGCCTGTGCGTTTTAATCGTTTCCCCTCCCTCTCTCTTCTCGGCGTTTTTGCGCCGGGTAAGGGAGACGGACGGGCCAGGAGAGTCCTGTACCTCACGCCTATTGCCCCTTATTGGGGATGCGTGTTGTAATTTACATAAAGATTTTCACTGGGATAAAAAAAAAAAAAAAAAAAAAGGTTTCCTTCGTCTGGGGTGCGAGTCAGATGACCTCCACGTTGGTGCACCCTGGGCAACGGCTGGTTCCAACAGTCTCCCGCTCTAGCGTGTAGTAGACGCTTGGACCCAGCCGGCTGACATCTGACTAGGCGGGGTCCCTTCTGGGCCTTGCAGCTCCCATATGTGGCCCACTCTGGGTCACATAACTCACTTTTCCGTCAGAACAGTGAGAGGAGTTACTGACGGCGTCCCTTCTGGGCGTCGTACCACAAAAGACGGCCGCCTCTTAAAGGTTCTCAGGTCGCACGGGGGGGAAGGGGGCACCGGTGAGGGCGGTGCAACCGGGGTGTACGCCAGCCCCGAAGCCGTTATCTGCCCTTTTGCGGCAACGACCCCACCGTTGGCGCCGTGGGTACGCTGCGATTGGGCAGACCGGAGGCCAAACGGCCAAGAGAAGGAAAACTCAATAACACCCCGGAGAACACCGGCTAAAAACCTGTCGGTACCTCCCGCCCCCGACAGTATATAGGGCGCCCTCGGCGTGTGGACGACGCGTGGGTGACTTCTTGGTCCAACGGGGAAGGGCAGCCCCTAAAGTGCCACTGTGAGGCCAAAACCATTGCGGGTGGCCAAATTGCCAAAACACACTATGGACAGCAGACCTAAAATCATATTACCCCAGGAGGGTACCCGCCGGGAGGCGGGAGAACCCCTCCCCGGGACTAGCAAGCCGGGCGCTAAGTCGTCCGGTTCGTTGGCCCCGGGCATGCCCCTTGTATCTGGGGGGGGCAAAGTTCTGCGCAGTAGGGTGTTGGAGGTGCCGGTTTTTGAAGGTGGATTCGGCAAGGGGAAGGAGCGAGAGCTCGTTGTTGAGGTGTCCGAGGAGGACAAACGAGTTTGTGACGTGGGGTATGCGGCGGTTCAGTCCGCGAAGGCTACCCCTAGTAAAGAGAGGGAACAGAGACCTGCGGCGGCTACTTCCGCGGTCTCGGAGTTGGACCCCCAAAGTGACTCGGATGGCGAGTTGAATGGGGCTACGGTGGGTCGTAAGAGACCATACCCTGATCGCGTTGTCGACTCTGACGATGATGAGGACGAGCCTGCGGTTTCTTCTGCGCAGAAGGTTTCCTCAGCAAGTCGGGGTCGCGGTGCTAGGGGTAAATCCGGCATCCCTGTTGGCCTGAAGTCTGTGCAAGATGAGTTGCGACAGCAGGAACTCCACTCCTATGAGGAGGAAGTGGACCGCATGCTCATTGAGGAAGCGGAAGAAGAGGAGGCTCATCGTGCTGCCATACGGGAAGGCTGGAGGAAAGACGGAGAGCGGTTCAGAGCTGAAGTCGGAGAGGAGGCGATTGAGCGCTCTCGAAACGACTTCCTTGAAAGGAGGGCAAGGGAGTCCCTCTCTCCCAGGGTCACGCTAGCGGAGCAGCTAAAGAAGGCCAAAGAGGACATGGAGCGCGCGCTGGCCTCTAAAATTGAGTGGGACCCGGCAGATGACGACAGGGGACAGACCACAGAGTCAATCAAGGAGATTGGACTGCTGTGTGTCGAGGCGGTGCGTGAGGTGTCTCGGACTTCCGGGAACCTCAAAGGCTCTCACCAGGGGCGGTTGAATAGAGCCTCTGCCGTCCTTATGAGGTGCCTGTCTAACCTCTCTTCTAGGACGGTAACGGAGGAAAACGAGCGCATTAGCGCTGAGAATAAAAAGCTCAGGACGGACATGGAGCGGATGCAGAAGGAGCTCGATGCTCTTCGGCAGTCTGTCTCCGAGGTAAGGAGGTCGCCTGATCGGCACCACTTGCCCCCACCCTCGACTGACAATAGTGGTGTGGAGAGGGCGCTTGATGAGATCAGGCGCTCTGTCTCTACATCACTGGGAGCCCTCAACTCGAGGCTTAGTAACCTTGAGGAGCGACTTCCAGCCCTCCCTGTTAGGACGCGTCCAGCGCTCGCTGCGGACAGACGCAAGGCGGCGAACTCCGCTGCCCCTAAGACGAGAGCGGCGGCTAGCACATATGCGGCCGCTACAGCTGGTGCTGCTGACGCCATTGCCCCTCCACCCCAGCCGGGACCTAGTCGGGTTCCTGATGGGAATGAGTGGTTAACGGCAGTCGGCAGAAAAAAAAGGAGAAGAGGAAAGGCCTCGGCAACGACCGCTGTGACTACGGGTCCTGTCCAGCAACCGGCGCCTGGTTTGGCCCAAAAGGCTGATGCCGTGCAGCGTTCATCGCAATCGGCATCCCACCCCTCTAACAGGACGGTTCCACGACCACCAACTGGTAAGAGGATGGTTAGACTGGTCCCCCCTAAGACGGCGGCCATTGTCATTAAGATCCGGCCAGAGGCGGCCGAAAGGGGGACCACCTATGCCCAGGCCATACAGCGGGCCAAGGAGGCCATAAATCTAGAGGAGCTCGGAATTACAGACGGTCTGAAATTCCGTGTAGCGGCCACTGGAGCAAAGCTCCTAGAGGTGCCAGGACCTGACTCAGCGGCCAAGGCAGACCTACTTGCCGAAAGGCTCGTGCGGGTGATATCCGACATCGCTGTCATTGACAGGCCCGAGAAGAGTGCAGAACTCCGTATCTCGGGTCTCGATAGCCATGTCGTGAGTGAGGATCTGGTCGCAGCTATTGCTACCAAAGGGGGCTGCCCTGTAGGCAGTGTAAATGTTGGAGCGATCCGCAATGCTCACAGTGGCGACGGGTCTACATTGGTCCGGTGTCCAATGGCTGCCGCTGGGGTACTGGCCAAAGCCGGGCGGTTCAAGATCGGGTGGTGTTTTGCCAAAGTGGTGGCATTAGCGCCCCGCCCAATGCGCTGCTTCAGGTGCTTGGGCATAGGACATGTGAGGGAAAAGTGCCCGTCACTAACGGACCGCAGTAGTCTATGTTACCGCTGCGGCCGTGAAGGGCACAAAAAGAAGGAATGCTCCCGAGAGCCAAGGTGCGCCATCTGTCTCTCTCACAAAAGACCGGCAGCGCACACGATGGGAAGCAGGAGCTGCGGCCCTCCGGCGACCCGGGGACGAGTTAACCCGCCCCTCGGTAATCCGACCGTAGAGAGGGGGCCTGAAGAGGCCATGGAGGAGGAGTTTGAGATACCGGAGGTGTACCTAGGTATGGGTCGCGAGCCGGCATCTCTTGCCACATCTCCCGTTGCCGACCTCCCCAATGCCTCTCGTATGAGAGATACCGGGATGCCCGTGACGGAGGAGATAGAGGACCAGCCGGCAAGACCGGTTGTCCTGGCGCTTATCGCCAATGATGAAGGAGCGTAGCGCTCCCACGACGTCATGTGATAAAGCCCACAAGGGCTACAAAACAAGTGGAACGCCATCGCGTCTCCGATAGGCTGTAGCGGTCTAAGTCAGTCAATGGGTTCCGCTCAGCCTGAACGTCGGCCAGTTGAGATTCACCCGGGGGTTTTAGTGGGTCGGGCAGACCATCGCCCAACCCCACATACCCCGACAGCGGGTTGAGCACATTGCTCCCCGCGGGATGACTTGGATGCAAGTTTCCCCCGGGATAAAAAAAAAAAAAAAAAAAAAAAAAAAAAAAAAAAAAAGGTTTCCTTCGTCTACAAGGCCAAGACGAACTCAGGCGGAGCCCCCGCAGCCTTCCACGGCTCAGGAATCGGTTGCTCTACAAAAAGAAGGCCCAGGTCGCGCCAAGGCTAGAGCGGGGCCCTCGGAGATCCCCAAAAAGAGGGACAAAGCACCCCCCAAGGCAGCCAAAGGGGGTAATAAGCCTAAGGCAGCGGGGATACAACCCGCTCCAGTACCAGGCCCCGCCAAAGCTTCAAAAGCGGCCGGTCAAAAGCCGACAGCCGCGTTGAGTGCCCACGCGGAGGCGACAGCGCAGGCGCAACCCCAGCCCGATGAGGAGGGCTGGATTAAGGTGCCTAAGAGGCGCAAGGGGAAGAAGAAGGAGGCAGCGCCCAATGCGCCCCCTCCTTCGAAAAAGGGAGCAGCTGCACGGGCCCCTCTTACCAAGGCGCAAGCCAAAGAGCATAGGCTCAAGAACCAGCTGCGCGCACCAAAATCTGCGGTGGTTGTCCTGACTCTCCGGCCGGAGGCAGTGAGTCAGGGAATGACATATGCCCAGGCGATCCAGCAGGCCAGGGAGACCGTCAAGCTGGCTGAGTTAAAGATCCCAGCTCCCAGGTTTCGACTTTCGGCAACTGGCTCACGCATACTTGAGCTATCGGGGGCTGCTGGTGCCCAGAATGCCGACAAACTGGCGGAAAGCCTTCGAGCCAATATGACGGAAGTTTTTATGGTAGCCAGGCCTACGAAGACCGCCGACTTGAGGATTTACGGGCTGGATGACTCGGTCAAGGAGGCCGATGTCGTCTCTGCCATAGCGGTGATGACTGGATGTTCTCCGGAATCCATCAAGACCGGACAAATCAGAGAGGGAGCCGGCGGGATGGGCACCATTTGGGTGCGATGCCCTGTAGCGTCGGCTAAGATTGTCCTGGACGCTGGCAGGCTGGAGGTCGGATACAGCACGGCGCTAGCACGTGCAATTGACACAAAGCCTAAGCGCTGCTACCGGTGTATGGAGGATGGTCATGTGCGCGCAAACTGCACGGCTGAGATTGACCGCAGCGAGCTCTGCTACCGCTGCGGTAACGCTGGCCACATTGCAGCGATGTGTTCGGCCAAGGCCAACTGCCCCATCTGTGCGAAGGCAGGTCGGCCCTCGGGCCACAGTATGGGAAGCCGGTCGTGCGTCCCTCCGAAGAATCGGAAGAGAGGAGCTAGGAAGGGCAGGTCAACAAAGCCCGACCAGGCATGCGCTCAGCAGGCGCCGGAGAAAGCTATCGTGGGTCCAATTAATGGATAGCACGTCTTCCACATGCTTCCTCCTGGCGAACCTGAATCACGCTGCCGGGGCGCAGGACTTGTTCCTGCAGTCCATGGCGGAGTGGTCAGTTGACGTCGGCGTAGCTTCCGAGCCATACAGTGTCCCGCCCAGGCCTAACTGGGCGGTGGACACAAGGAAGTCGGTGGCGATCTTTTCGGCACAAAAGCCGACGTCGCCATCTTTCGTGGTGAAGGAGTCGGGACCGGGCTATGTATCAGCAAAATGGGGAGACGTCGTTATAATCGGCGTCTATTTCTCGCCCAACAAGCCGCTGTCCGACTTCGAGACCTATATGGCCACACTCGGGGCTGTAGTCAGGCGCGCTGCGCCGCTACCAGTGTTGCTGATGGGAGACCTTAATGCAAAGGCTGCTGCATGGGGTTCTCCCAGAACCGACCCACGGGGGGACCTAGTCGTGGATTGGGCTGTGGAAGTTGGGCTCTCGATCCTCAACCGAGGGTCCGTTAACACCTGCGTGCGAGAGCAAGGCGGCTCCATCGTGGATGTTTCCTTTGCCACGCCCTCTGTCGCGTCACGGGTCTCCGGTTGGAAGGTACTGGTAGACGTGGAAACCCTTTCCGACCACCGGTACGTGAAGTTCGAGGTCAGGGCCTCAAGGTGTGTCAGTCGCTCTCTCAGCAGTACAACAACCTCCTTTCCGCGCTGGTCGCTTAAAAAACTTGATAAGGAACTGCTGATGGAGGCGGCGTCCGTGCAGGACTGGTTCTCCCAACCTGTGTCAGACGACCCAGACGTTGAAGCCGCGTGGCTTAAAGGGGCTCTTACAAGAGCATGCGATGCAGCAATGCCGCGCGTGAGGCGTCCTCCCCATAGGAAGGCAGTGTACTGGTGGAGCGAAGAACTGACGGATCTCCGTGTGGCTAGCATTGCGGCGCAGAGAGCCTATACGCGGCAGCGCAGGAAGCGTAGGCGGGACCGCGAACTAGAGGGCGTGCTCAAGGCAGCCTATAAGGCCGCCAAGAAAGAACTGCAGCTGGCAATCTGCAACGCAAAGATCGCTGCCAGGCAGGAGATGCTCAACGGGTTAAACGCCGATCCTTGGGGGCGCCCGTATCGCACGGCTCGGGGGAAACTCCGCAGTCTAGGCCCCCCAGTCACGGAATCCCTAGAGCCTCCCGTGTTGCGGAACGTGATTGCCAGTCTCTTCCCTGACCGGCCCGAGCACGTCCCGCCTCCTATGGCCCCGCCCAGGCACTTCAGCCAAACAGCTGATGATGCCTCGATACCGGCCATCACTACAGGCGAGTTAGGCGCGGCGTACCTCCGGCTACGCTGCAAGAACACTGCTCCCGGCCCTGACGGCATTCCGGGCAAAGTGTGGGTCCTGACAGAGGAGCTTTTTGAGGACCGCTTCAGACAGGTGCTTGACGTGTGCCTACAAACTGGCTGGTTCCCCTCCCTCTGGAAGGACGGTCGACTGGTGTTACTCAGAAAGGAGAATCGGTCGGCGGATGACCCATCGGCGTATCGGCCGATCGTACTGCTGGACGAGGCAGGAAAGCTCTTTGAGCGTGTCCTCGCCAAGCGCATCTTGTGCCACCTGTCTGACGTGGGTCCGGACCTTTCCGATTGCCAATACGGCTTTAGGGAGGCCCGGTCCACCATAGATGCAATAAGGCACGTGAAGGCGCAGTCAGAGGAGGCGATCGAAAGGGGAGAGGTGGTGCTCGCGGTGTCCTTGGACATCGCAAATGCATTTAACTCTCTCCCCTTCGCCTGCATTGAGGAAGCCCTTCGCCACCACTGCGTCCCGTATTACCTGCTAAGGATCGTACGCAGTTATCTACGTGGCAGAAGGGTCACTTACCAAGTGAAGGGCGGAGCCGTAAAGAGCAGAGCGGTGACGTGCGGTGTTCCGCAGGGGTCGGTCCTAGGGCCACTCCTGTGGAACATAGGATATGACTGGGTGTTGCGGGGTGCGTTATTGCGGGGCCTCAATGTCGTATGTTATGCAGATGACACTCTGGTCACTGCCCGCGCCAGCTCATTCCAGTCGGCAGCCCGCCTGAGCACGGTCGGTGTGACGCATGTGGTGAGGCGAATCGAGAGTCTCGGCTTAAAGGTGGCACTCCACAAAACTGAGGCCCTATACTTCCACGGGGCCCGGAAGAAGCCGCCTGATGAAAGCCACATCACCATCTCAGGCGTCCGCGTTAAAATAGGAACGGCAATGAAGTACCTTGGGCTGGTGCTTGACGGAAGGTGGCGCTTTGATGAGCACTTTAAGCGCCAAGCTCCAAAGCTAGTGAGGGCGGCGGCAGCCCTCGGTAATCTGTTGCCGAACCTCGGAGGTCCGTCCGCAAGCGTACGAAACCTCTATGTCGGGGTGGTGCGGTCCATGGCCCTGTACGGCGCGCCTGTGTGGGTCGACTCCCTGACCGCCACGAACAGGGCCCTATTGCGGAAACCGCAACGGGTCATAGCGGTCAGAGCTGTTCGAGCATACCGCACAGTGTCCTACGAGGCAGCATGCGCGCTGGCAGGTACCCCACCCTGGGATCTAGACGCAAAAGTCTTAGCCGAGATGTACGAGCAGTCGGCACACGCTCGTAGGCAAGGTGGCCGGGCGATGCCAGAGGAAGTTCGCCGATGGCGCGAGCGTGCACAGAGGGTGACGCTTCGCAAGTGGCAGGAAAGGCTGGAGCAGCCGACAGCCGGTGTTTTAACCATCGGCGCGGTGCGGCCCGTTCTCAAAGAATGGGTCGGCCGCAAGTTTGGATCCCTCTCTTTCCGGCTGGTACAGATTCTCTCGGGGCATGGCTGCTTCGGGAGATATCTGTGCCGCGTAGCTGGGAGGGAGGAGACGACGGTGTGTCATCAATGTGGCGCGTCAAACGACACAGCGATGCACACACTGTCGGAGTGCCCTGCGTGGGCGCTAGAGCGTGCTGAGTTGCGCGCTGTTGTGGGTCACGACCTCTCTTTGCCAGCACTAGTCGAGGCTATGCTGGCCGCTAAAAGGTCGTGGGAGGCCGCCCTCGCATTTTGCGAGTCGGTCATGTCGCACAAGGAGGCGGCGGAGCGCGAACGGGAGGAAGATCCCCTCTCGGGAGCAATCCGCAGAAGGAGGATGGGGAGACGGCGACGTGGGTTCGTCCAACTCCTTCCCCCCTAAGCGAGCCTGCGGTGTAGTTGGACGGTAAAAGTCCTCCATCCGCATAAAGGCACGCAAGCCTGGCCCTGGGGTTGGCTCCGTTGTTCCGGGCCTTCCCCAGCTCGACAATCGAGCAGAAGTCGTCCTAGGACGCCCGTCGGAGGGGGCCGCTGCGGTAGAATCGCTAGCTCGATTGCCCGGGGCTCTCCCCTCCCTAATGACGGTTGATGGAACAACCCGGTGGTTTTAGTGGGTCGGGCAGAACATCGCCCATCCCCACATACCCCGACAACGGGTCGAGCCAATAGCCACTGCTCCCCGTGGGAAGATCTGGATGCAGATTTCCACCGGGTCAACAAAAAAAAAAAAAAAAAAAAAAAGGTTAGGTTAGGTTGGGGTGTGTGTCGGGTGACCTCCTCGTGGTACACCCTGGGCAACGGGCAGCCTCAACATCCTCCTCTTCGAGAGGAGTTTGCTGTGAGACTGACTGGCTAACAACTCGACACAGGCGGGAGCCCCTTCTGGGCCCTGCACCTCCAACGTGCGCGCCCACTTTGGGTCGCACACTCGCTGCTCCTTCTGAGCAGCTTTGAGAGGAGTTTTGACGGCGCCCCTTCTGGGCGTCGTTACACGGGGGGGAAAAGGGTAGGTCGGCGCCCCTTCTAGGCGTCGCTTCTAAAGACGGCCGCCCCTTAAGGGTTCTCAGGTCGCAACGGGGGGGAAGGGGAACACTGCGAAAGCAGTGTAACGGGGGTCTACGCCAGCCCCCGATCATCGTAAACCACTGCGGTTTCTGCAACGACCCCCACTCGCGGCGTTGTGGGGTACGCGGGTTCCGTGGTGGAGCGAGGGCTTGCCTTAATTGGCCGGCCGCGTGAAGGACACACTCTAAAACCCGAGAGAAAACTCGTAAAAACCTGTTAATACCCCCCGACCTTGGCAGTATTTAGGGTTCCCTGTGTATGAGGCCACTGCACAGGGGGACATTTAGATGTTCTCATACTCGTGGGATAAGATTAACAATGTCCATAATTTTTTCTGACGTTTGGGAGGAGATGGCGGAGTCTGATTCCAGATCCGTCGTTTCGGACGAAAGAGAGGTGGCTGGCGTAAGAGGTCGCGGGCGCAACTTGAAGACATCGACACTGATGACTTCTCTGGCGCGGAGTCGGTGAGGTCGAGTGCCTCAAAACGAGGTACTTCTCGCCGTGGTCGAGGAGGGAGAGCGAAGCCGGTGTGTTCGCTGACACCTTATCCGAATCCAGAAGATCTGGAGGATAACGGAGACGGCACGCGTATCGGCCTCAAAGAGGCGTATGCGGAACTGCGTAGGCAGGAGCTCGAGCAGATGGATGCTGATCTCGCTGCTGAGCTTGAAGCCGAAGAGAGGAGCACTGCGAAGTTCCGTAAGGAAATCCGCACTCGGGACGAGGAATCCGCTGCCGCTCTTGGCACGGACTTGCAAGGCCTCCGCAAGAAGACGAAGGAGCAGCTGGCACAGGATCGCCAAGCTCGAGCTCCGGAAAAGCCGGTCAAGCCAACGGCTAAGCAGATTAAGCAGGCTAGAGAGCGCAAGGCCCGTGATCTCGAAGAGATCGCTCGGATCGCGAAGGAGGACGAGGTGAAAATTGCCAATGCCCTGCGGAAAGTTATCCCATGGTCGGCAGAGCGGGACGGTATGACCGCTGCGCAGGTGCAAGAGCAGGGCATCCTTTGCGCACGGGCTATTACCGAGGTGTCCAAAAAGTCGGGTAACCTAAAGGGTACATGCCAGGGGGAGCTCAACAACGCTGCCAACAACCTGCAGCGGGCCCTGTCCAATCTCACCTCGCGGTGTATGTCGGACGAGACGGAGCGCTTGGAGTACCAAAACTCCAAGCTCGTCAAGGAGGTGCAGGATCTCAAGTCTGAGGTTGAGGCTCTGCGTAGGGAAGTGGCGCGAGTGAGGCGTTCCTCTCCTTGTGCAGAGGTCGCTCACCCCCTTCACCCTCCAGACCTAACAGTTATGACGACGGCTATTCAGGAGCTGCAACGCTCCTTTAGCAGCTCTATCGGGGCACTGAGCTCCCGTCTAGACGGGCTCGAGGTTAGGCTCTCTGAGCCGGCTCGGCCCTCAGAGGGAGGACGTCCCCCAGCGCCTAGGAGACGGGAGGAGTTCCCCCCTCTCCCTGCGCTAAGGCAAGAACCGCCGATCACGCGCGCATCGGTGATGAAGGCAGCCCGTGTAAACGCGGCCCCCGCTGCTGGTCCCTCCGACCCACCGCAGCAGACCACCAGCTCCGCCTCGGCTCCCCCTGTGGATGTCGAGATGTGGGAGACGGCCACTGGCCGTAAACGGAGAAGGAGGAGAAACCGTCGTGCGGAGACGGCTACGGCCACGACTGCCCCGGCCACAATAGGCCGCGCACCTGTGGCCAGTCGAAGAGCGCCCCCTGCGCCTGCTGCAGCTCCAAAGAGGGCTAAGAGGGGAAAGACTAGCCTTAAAAGGCCAAAGTCCACAGCCGTAGCTATCCAATTGAGGCCCGAAGCTATCGCCAGCGGCGTAACCTATGCCCAGGTAATGGCTCGGGCCATAGACGCCTTTTCCCTGGAGAGCCTCGGAATCACGGAGGGGCTCCGTACCCGCACAGCCCAGAACGGTGCCAGGCTGCTAGAGATCCCTGGGGTCGATAGCGCCAATCTGGCAGACCGACTGGCTGAGCGGCTCCGCGAGGTTGTTGACGACGCGGCAACAGTCGTCCGGCCCGAGAAGTGCGCAGATTTGCGCATCTCGGACATGGACGACTACATCACGGCTGAAGACATAGCCTCGGCAGTGTCCAGCAAAGGTGGCTGTGCGCGCGAGCGCGTGAAGGTGGGGACCATTAGAGGCGGCCCTAACGGCTCCTGCTCCGTCCTTGTTCGCTGCCCGGTCGGGGCAGCAAAGGTGTTGAGCTCCGCCGGAAGATTGCTCCTGCGCTGGTCATCGGTTCGGGTGTCAGTACTCGACCCACGTCCCATGCGCTGCTTTAAGTGCATGGGCTTGGGCCACGCTAGGTTGAGGTGCCCCTCGGATGCTGACTACGGCGAAACCTGCTTTCGCTGTGGGCAACCGGGACACAAGGTGTCGACGTGCACCGCCAGAGAGCCGCGTTGCGCTGTGTGTGTTTCGAGAGGGCGGCCGCACGGCCACGTCATGGGGAGCCGGGTATGCAACCCCCCTTTAAAAAGGGCGCGGGCAGCCATACCCAGAGCGCGGAGCACTGCGCAGAGGGAGCCTGCA
This sequence comes from Eudonia truncicolella, assembly GCA_949315975.1. Classification (NCBI taxonomy): domain Eukaryota; kingdom Metazoa; phylum Arthropoda; class Insecta; order Lepidoptera; family Crambidae; genus Eudonia; species Eudonia truncicolella. Next base: position 68,464 of record OX438848.1, on the reverse strand, counting down.
GTTCCAGAGCCTGATGAGGCGATGGAAGAGGCAGAGGCATTCGAGGAGGCACTGTCAGAGGCTGAAACCCTGACCTCTCACCACAGTGTGGTGTTTGACGTTACCGCGTCGACGTCGTCCGTGGCCCCAGTCCGGCGAAGGCCGGTGAGGGAGGACAGCCCGGACATTCTGGATGTCCCGCTTTCGGAGAGGGTGGCTAAGTAGGGCCTTGCAACGTACACGTTGAGAGAGGGGGTGTAACAACCACCGGCCATGGGGGTCACGTGGATCAGTATATCCACAGGCACCGCGTTACCCTTCAAGTGTCGGTTGCGACGTAAGTCCCCAGTGTTTTTGGCAGGTAGGCCTGTGCGTTTTAATCGTTTCCCCTCCCTCTCTCTTCTCGGCGTTTTTGCGCCGGGTAAGGGAGACGGACGGGCCAGGAGAGTCCTGTACCTCACGCCTATCGCCCCTTATTGGGGATGCGTGTTGTAATATACATAAAGATTTTCACTGGGATATAAAAAAAAAAAAGGTTAGGTTAGGTTGGGGTGCGAGTCAGATACCTCCACGTGGTGCATCCTGGGCAACGAGTGGTTCCAACGGCCTCCGTTGGAGAAAGTTGGACCCAGTCGGCTAACATCTGGCAAGGCAGGAGCCCCCTTTGGGGGCCCTGCCTCTCCTATGTGCGTGCCTACTCTGGGCCGCTCAACTCGCTGCACCTTCTGAGCAGCTTTGAGAGGAGTCTCGGCGGCGCTCCTTCTGAGCGCCGTCTTTGTGGGTTTTTGTTGTAGGACACGACTTCGGGTATCGAACGTCGAGCGTCGAGTGTCGAGCATCGAGTGCCGAGTCACGAGTGTCGAGGGTTGGGAAGTGTATGTGAGGGTCGGAGTCCGAGTCGGGTCAGATTCGTGGTCGGAGTCGGAAGCTGAGTCGGGGTCCGGGTCACCAAAGAAGGGCAGGCGGGCTTCGCGATTTGTTGTGTCTTTTCGTCTACCAGCGAAAGCAGCGACAGAGAGCGGAGAAGGGGGCCGGCGGCGGTCGCCTGGCCCCCAAGGGAGGCGCTCTGCTCTTGAGGGAGCACGAGAGGAGGCGTTCCGCCTATAGTTTGGGGGTCTGGGCAAGGGGTCTCGGCTGCGCGAATGCGTGGTTTGGAGGCCTTGCGTCCCGTCCTCCGGGCATGGGCGGAGCGGCGCCATGGGTCGCTCGCGTACCATCTGATGCGGATACTGTCTGGACATGGTTTGTTCGGACGCTGTTTGCACCGGATCGGGAGAGGGCTGACCCCGCGGTGCCACCGTTGCGGGGCGGCGGGGGACGCGGCACTGCGCGCCCTAGTGGTGTGCTCTGCGTTCGATGTCCTGCGCTCCGCATTGGTCGCTGTGATTGGCGCGGACCTCTCTCTGCCGACCGTGGTTCTGTCCATGCTCGGTGGCGAGGGGTCCTGGGGAGGTGGTCAGCGGAGGGCGCGGAGCGGGCCGGGGGGCATGGCCCTCTGGCAGATCCGTGCCGCCGCAGACGCCTCCTGTGGGGAACCAGCGCGGTCCGAGCTCTAGGGGGGGCTTTGACCGTGCATTGCACGGGTCCCCACTGAGGGCCGACGCTCCGTATGTCCCGGCGCGTCGGCGACCCGTCTGTAAGGACGGGTCAGGTGTGTCCGCCCATCGTTTTCGAGGGTGGTCACCCGCCCCCCACCAGGGGCGGGAGAGGGGCTCGCCCATTTGGGCGAGCAAACCGACGGGGTTGTGGAAGTGTCCGAAAGGGTTCCCATGACCTCGTCAGGCTCCGGCATTCCGGCGTTCGATGCGTCTTCCTCAGATGAGGACGACGCGATGATCGCTGGTTTGCTGGTTCCAAGGTGACGAGAGGACATCGGAGTGGTTTTACCGAGTCGGCCTATACTCGCTTTCTCTAGGGCTTCGGCCCTGGAACAGAGTCTTAGCAAGAGCCTCGTACAGCCAGCGGGACAGCGGGACCCCTTTTGCCCGCTGATGCGTCTGTTAGCAGATTTCCACTCCGTCAAAAAAAAAAAAAAAAAAAAAAAAAAAAAAAAAAAAAAAAAAAAATTGGTTGCCTGTAAAGTCGATATACGGGCGAAAGTTTTACGTGACAACGACTTTGAGTGGTAAAATAATTTTAATGTGAATATTCATTCGTATAGTAGGAAGAAGGATGAAATAATAGTAACAAATTAAAACATTTATTTATACAAAGAATTATATTTAAAACATTAATTTATACAAAGAATCTCGCACTGAATTTCATATTAACAAAATTTTATTTTTACCTTTACACATACATACGTATTTACCTTTCACTTTTTATGTCTGTCTCTCTCGCTCTTAGGCGGGCTAACCATGCCCGAGTGGAAGGGACGCGTGCCTCTCACTCGCGCGGCAGACCGATCATAGTTGAGTGGGAGAGAGACGCAAGGCATTCGGCGGGCCTCTCTCTCGTTCGGTGACTCATCGTTACGTTACCGAGCGTTACACTTTTTCATAAGTGACTCCCAGCCGCAACCTAATTTAAGACGTTGTCACGTCAAAAAAAAGGTTAGGTTAGGTTAGGTTAGGTTAGGTTGGGGTGGGGTGCGAGTTAGATGACCTCCCCGTGGTGCATCCTGGGCAACGGGTAGTTCCAACAGTCTCCGCCTGGCTCGTTGTAGACGTTGGACCTGTCCGGCTAACATCTAACATAGGTGGGGTCCCTTCTGGGCCTTGCAACTCCCATACGTGGCCCACTATGGGTCGCATAACTCACTCGCTCCTTCTGAGCAGTGAGAGGAGATTGGACGACGCCCCTTCTGGTCGTCGTTTTAAAAGACGGTCGCCCCTTAAGGGTTTTTAGACCGCAACGGGCGTATCTGTGCGCAAAGACTGGTGGGGTATTGCAACCCGCAAATTGCTGGACAACACTTATGACAAGCAGACCTACAAAATTATTACCCCAGGAGGGTACCCGCAAGGCGGGAGAACCCCTCCTCGGGACCGGCAAGCTGGGCGCTAAAGCGTCCGACCTGTCGGCCCCGGGCAAGCCTCTCGTGTCTGGGGGAGGCATAGACCTGCATGGCGGAGTGTTCGGAGAAGACGAGTACTACTCGTCAGACGAGGAAGTAGAAATGCACGATCTGGAGAGTGAGAGCCGAAAGCGGGCTCACCCAGTCGTGGAATATGACTCAGGCGACGATGAGTTTTTGGCCGAGAATGAGTACCCGGCAGCGGCTTTGTTGGGGGCTCCCTCAACAAGCCGGGGTCGTGGCGCTTACCTTGGCACTTCCGTCGGCCTGCGTGCCGCTCAACAAGAGCTGAGTCGGCTAGAGGAAGAGGACAGGAGCCTCGCTGGTGAGCGAGAGAAGTCGCAGAAGGAAGCCTTAGCGGAGAAAAGGAAGAGTGCCCCAAAAAAGGGTCCTGCTAAGAGTCGTTTGCAGTCCAGGGACAACACCATCAGTGTCCCCACTGCGGCAGAGGTTGAGCTAGCCACCCAAATCATCATCCCTTGGGAGGCGGAGCCGGGTGGACCATCAGCACAGGATGTCCACGAAGTAGGGATTCTGTGTGCTAGAGCCGTTAAGGAGGTGTCTAGGAAGTCGGGGAACATCAAGTCGACGCTCCAAAAGACGCTTAATAACGCCGCCAGCACCATGACTCGGGTCATGTCCAACCTGTCGTCTAGGACGCTCAGCGTTGAGACCAAAGACCTCAGAGAGGACAACAAGAGACTGCGGTTAGAACTGCAGTCGCTTAGAGCGGAGGTTGATCTCCTACGAAAGGAAGTCGGCAAGGGGAAGAAATCCCCTTCCCGTAGTGAGGTCCCTTCTAATACCGGACCAGACCAAAATGCCTCTGGCATATTTGGCGTGATTCAGCGCTCCTTGAACGCTTCCATCGGGGAATTGAGTTCTCGCCTCGATGGAATCGAGTCTAGGCTGCCTGGATCCGAGAGGACCCGACCGCTTTTAGCGGCCGATCGCAGGCGATCGGTGGAATATCCACCTCTCCCTGCCCCGATTGTGACCAATCCGTCGGTTAGTCGACCACCGGCGAAGAAAACCTCCCGTCTCTCTGCGACAACAACACCAGTCGCCCGTCGTGCTGCTATGCCGACGGTTTGCCCAGCAGTGGCTGCCCCTGCGCCTCCTTTGGAGGCGCCGCAGGCGGTAACTCGTGGCAAAAAAGGGAGGCGACGAGGTAAGAGGAGGCGTAAACCGCTTGCTGAGGGGGCAACACCATCTCGCCCCCAAGCGGCTTCAGGCCGCCATGTGCAAGGACGGACACGCGGCAAGACAGTGCGCGTAAATACGCCCAGGTCCGCAGCGATTATCATCACGCTGCGACCTGAGGCCATTGAAGGAGGCGTTACTTACGCCCAAACGCTACAGAAGGCGATAAGGAGCGTCCCACTCGCCGACCTTGGCATCACTGCTGGGGTCAGGACGAAGATGACGGCGACGGGAGCCAGACTTGTCGAGGTTTACGGGCAGCAGAACCGTGACAAGGCTGACCTACTTGCTGGTCGTCTCAAAGAGGTCATCTCCGATGTGGCCACTGTCGTCCGGACCGAGAAATGCGTGAGCCTGCGCATCTCGGATCTGGACGAGTCCGTCACGAAGGAATCCCTCTTGGAGGCGATTGCGACGAAGGGAGGATGTTCCCGGGAGTTCATCCGAGTGGGGAACATTCGCATGGGCCCCAACAAAACTGGCGCGACAATTGTGAGCTGCCCAACAAAGGCAGCGAAAGCTATTGTTGCTGCGGGTAGGTTACTCTTCAGTTGGAGTGCCGCCCAAGTGACTGTCCTAGAGCCCCGCCCTATGCGGTGCTTTAGATGCATGGGAGTAGGACATACGCGCCCGAGGTGCCCCTCGGACGTCGATCGCACCGGAAATTGTTTCCGGTGTGGTCAATTAGGTCACCGAGCAGCGACATGCTCGAAGAAGGAGTCGCACTGCGCTGTCTGCGCAGCGGCAGGTGTACCACACAAGCATGTGATGGGCGGCCGGGGTTGTAGCCCCCCGGCCACCAGAGGCATAACATCTGCATCTGACCCCGAGGCTGTTGAGAGGGAGCTCGGCAACGAGCGGATGGAAACAGTCGAGGAGGTGGCGAGCGTTGAGACGCCAGCGCCCCCCCCGACGCCACAGAGCGCGGTTAGTAAAACCGCCTCAGTGACGCAGGACGCAGTGTCCAAGCCCAAGCTCGCACCGGAACGCATTCCGATTGTGGTGCTTGAGCGTGAGCGTTGTTTGCGCGAACGCGCATCATCTCTTCGGAGACGCATGCCGCGTAGCGAAGCAGAAGAGGAGAGAGAGCGTGAGGCGCTCCGTGAAGAAGAGGAGACAGGGCGTCGACCTTCCTTTACAAGGTCGGCGGATGGCAAATTTGCCAGCAAGAAGGGAGCCCCTTAAGGGCGGCTACACCTAAGTCGAGTGCCGTTTCGCACGTCTGAGGGCCAAGCGAGTAGTAGCCAAATGGCAGGTATCGCAAGGCCCTAGAACAGATCCGACTGTGTACGCTGTGTTTTTGCTCGGGTATGTATGGTGCACCCTCTCTCTCACCCGGCGCATTAGCGTAGGGAAAGGGAGACGGAAAGCTAGAAGAGTCCCAGACGATTTGAAGTTCACTTTGGGCTGATAATGTACGATAAAGGTTTTCACAGCGAGAAAAAAAAAAAAAAAAAAAAGGTTAGGTTGGGGTGCGAGTCAGATGACCTCCACGTTGGTGCACCCTGGGCAACGGCTGGTTCCAACAGTCTCCCGCTCTGGCGTGTAGTAGACGCTTGGACCCAGCCGGCTGACATCTGACTAGGCGGGGTCCCTTCTGGGCCTCGCAGCTCCCATACGTGGTCTACTTTGGGCTGCGTAACTCACTACTCCTTCTGAGCAGTGAGAGGAGTTCTGGCGGCGTCCCTTCTGGGCGTCGTACCAAAAAGACGGCCGCCTCTTAAAGGTTCTTAGGTCGCACGGGGGGGAAAGGGGGCACCCGCCATGGACCGTGGTCCGTGGCGGGCGTCTACCCCCCCCGAAGCCGTAGTTAAGTGGCACTGATGTGCCACCTAACAAATAGCCGAAATTCCTTACGAATTTCCCATGCTGTGCGTTGTCAGCACGTGCCCGCGCACTGGCGCGCGGCCGTCAAATGCGCATTTTCCCGCGCAAGCGGGAATGAGCGCACGGAGATGGCCGTAGGTTGGTGCACGGGCGCAGGGCGGCGGCCGCGGCTCAATTCCTTTGGAAGTATACCGTGGTTGTCGCCTTATTTAGTGTTCGGATTGCCTTGTCCCCCAGGGGTTTAGTGCGGTATCCCCCTCCGTCTCGCCCTCCCAGCCGGGTCTTCCTGGCAGCTGACTTGGAGCTTCTCTCCTCGTCAGTGGGTGTGGAAAGGCGGACGGGTGAGTCCCACATAACTTGGGCCTCTTCAAGGTCCTCGTACTCGTAATGAGTTCCCCTGGGTAAAAAAAAAAAAAAAAAAAAAAAAAAAAAAAAAAAAAAAAAAAGTTAGGTTAGGTTAGGTTAGGTTAGGTTAGGTTGGGGTGCAAGTTAGATGACCTCCCCGTGGTGCATCCTGGGCAACGGGTAGTTCCAACAGTCTCCGCCTGGCTCGTTGTAGACGTTGGACCTGTCCGGCTAACATCTAACATAGGCGGGGTCCCTTCTGGGCCTTGCAACTCCCATACGTGACCCACTCTGGGTCGCATAACTCACTCGCTCCTTCTGAGCAGTGAGAGGAGCTTTGAGCGGCGCCCCCTCTGGACGTCGCTTCATAAAGACGGTCGCCCCTTAAGGGTTATTAGACCGCAGAGATAGGTTAGGTTAGGAAGTTTTCGCCGGCTTTCTGCAGCCGTAAGTCTTTTCGTCGTTGCAACGACCTCGTCCTTGGCGATTACGAGTACGCGGCGTCGGAAAGACCCGGGGTGGTCTGGGACCGCGAGAAGGAAAACTCTATAAAACCCTGGAGAACACCTGTAAAAACCTGTCGGTACCGCCCGACCCCGGCAGTATATAGGGTTCCTTTGGCGTGTGGACGGCGCATAGGCGACCCTCTTTGTCCTAATAGGGAAGGTCAGCCCTCAAATTGCCATCGCTTGGAGGGGGATGGTAACCCGCAAATTACCAAACCAAACTATGGAAAGCAGGACCAAAATCAAACTACCCCAGGAGGGTACCCGTTTATCGGGAGAATCCCTCCCTGAGATCAGTTTGCCGGCCAACGCCGGGGAATTGATTTCAGGCCGCCCCACCGTTTCTGGGGGGGGCAAGGAACTGCGCTGTAGGGATGATCGTGGCGGTGCCGCCGCTGACGACGTCGGAGTTTTGGTGGCTGAACCTAGGTTGGAAGTAGGGTCAGTCATATTGCAGGATGTGGTGGGCGATTCTCGCAAGAGATCGCGAACAGCCATAGTGGACTCGGACGACGATCAGTCCGAGTGTGGCTCATTTGTGTCTTCTGAATCAAGGCAGAAGACTGCGACTTCTCCGCAGGGCCGTGTTCCGGTAAGCGGAACTTCAATCGCTTTCGCGGCAGCTCATTGTGAGCTTAATTGGGAGAACCTGACTGCTTTTGAGCGTCAGTGTGAAGAGGAGATGAGAACCAGTCCGACTGGCGCAGCACTCCGTGAGAGAAGAAGGCAAAGGGACATGGAGACGGCTGGCGATGAGTTGCCCCCGGGCTCCCCATCCCCGGTGTCGTTATCTTTGCCACCAAGGCCGGCAAAGAAAGATCGGCCTCCAGTGCGTGAGGGACCTTCCGAAGAGGAGATTGAGAAGGCTACGCAGGTCAAGGTCCCCTGGGACTCTTCGCTGGGTGGTCCTTCTGCGGAGGAATGCCACCAAGTTGGCTTACTCTGTGCAGAGGCCATAAGAGAGGTGTCGCGCAAGTCCTCCAACATCAAGGGGACCTTGAAAGGGACGCTCAACAATGCGGCCATGACGATGCAGCGGGTCATGTGCAATCTGACGTCAAGAACAGTCACGTCAGAGACCCATAAACTGCAAGCCGACAATGATCGGCTGCAGAAGGAAATGGCTGTGCTGAGGGCGGAAGTTGACGCCCTCCGCAAAACTGTCGGCAGGAGGTGCTCCACCACAGAGGTCCCGTCCAACAACTCTAGGGACCAACAGATGATGAGCGCCTTCGAGGAGCTAAGACGCTCCCTGAATACCTCCATCGGGGCGATCAACACCCGCCTCGATGGGCTGGATAGACCCAATCCCGAGAGAACGCAGGTGCGCCCGCGTGCAGTGCCGGCTCGTGACAGAAGAGTGGAGTTTCCTCCTCTTCCCACGGCCAACGTGGATTCCACGCCGGTGAGTCGCCGCACACGGGTGCCAATGACTGAACCCGTAATAGAGGAGATAGACGGTGCCCCTCTCATCACTCCGCCCCGACAGTCGACCAGTCGGGCATCGGTTCCAATGCTTCAGACTGATGCTTGGACCGATGTTGCGAAGAGGGGCAAACGTTCAAAGCGTGGCAAGCGTCAAGAGCCGCCCGCGGGGGCCTCACCAGCTCGCCCCCAACCGACGACAGACCAGGCGCCAACAGCGCCGAGGCAGCCTCTCAAGAAGAGAGTGCGGGTCCGCATCCGTACCCCCCGCTCGCACGCTATTGTGATACAGTTGCGTGCTGATGCGATCGAGAAGGGGGTAACGTACCAGAAGGCTCTCCTCAGGGCGTTTGAGGATATAAACCTTGAGGAGATCGGCATCATGTCGGGCGTCCGGATTCGGGCGTCAGCCACTGGTGCCAGACTGATGGAGGTGTCTGGCGGCGCCGACAGCGCGAAGAAGGCGGATGTCCTTGCAGAGCTGTTGCAAGAGTCCATCAGCGACATAGTGACCATCACTCGACCAGTTATGAGCGCCGACGTGCGCATCTCTGGTCTGAATGAGGCCACTACTCAGCAGGACATCGCTGCGGCGATCGCTAGGGTCACGGGATGCTCCCTGCAACAGGTGAAGGTGGGCAACGTGAAAGTGGGCCCCAATCGTGTAGGGGCCACGATCGCCAATTGCCCCGCAGTGGCAGCCAAAAAGCTTTCGGCAGCCGGGAAACTTCCGGTCTGCTGGAGTGTGGCTCGTGTTGAAGCACTGGAGCCCCGCCCATTGCGCTGTTTTCGGTGCATGGGCGTAGGTCATACCAGACCCATGTGTCCCTCATCAGTTGACCGAACCGGAGTTTGCTACCGGTGCGGCCAAATGGGGCACAAAGCAGTGGACTGCTCTGTTAAGGAGCCCCATTGTGCGGTGTGCGCAGCTGCGAAGCGGCCTCATGGCCATGTGATGGGCGGTAGGGCCTGCAGTCCCCCTACCACCAGAGCCAAAGGTTCTGGCAACAAGACTGCCCAGACGGCGCCCAAAGAAGGGCCTACAACAGAGGCGGAGGCGGCGGAGGTGGCCAAGTCTAGTCAGTCTTCAGGACTGGTGTTGGCGTTTCCGGCTCCCTCTGCACTCCGCATTGAGCCTACAGCGGAGCCACAACCGGCCACCTCTCAAGTGAGAGACACCGGGACTGGTGAACCGCCAGGAGAGGAGGTCCGCCCTGAGGGGCGCGCCCGATCTCCTTCATGGAGTCGCCCGCGGCAGAAGGACGGCAGATTTGCCCCTAAGCCGCGGAAGTAGACGCTTGGTAGAGGTTGCCCGAAGAGGGCGTGATTTGGTTGGTGCTGCAATGCACACTGGTGGGCAGTTGTCGGACTAAATTCTTAAGGAGCCGACCTGCCCACAAAACAGGCTGACTGAATCCCCGGTGGTTTTAGTGGGTCGGGCAGAACATCGCCCATCCCCACATACCCCGAAAGCGGGTCGAGCCGATAGCCATTGCTCCCCGCGGGATGATCTGGACGCAGATTTCCACCGGGTAAAAAAAAAAAAAAAAAAAAAAAAAAAAAAAAAAAAAAAAAAAGGTTAGGTTAGGTTAGGTTAGGTTGGGTTGGGGTGCGAGTCAGATGACCTCCACGTTGGTGCACCCTGGGCAACGGCTGGTTCCAACAGTCTCCCGCTCTGGCGTGTAGTAGACGCTTGGACCCAGCCGGCTGACATCTGACTAGGCGGGGTCCCTTCTGGACCTCGCAGCTCCCATATGTGGCCCACTCTGGGTCGCATAACTCGCTTGCTCCTTCTGAGCAGTGAGAGGAGTTCTGACGGCGTCCCTTCTGGGCGTCGTACCAAAAAGACGGCCGCCTCTTAAAGGTTCTCAGGTCGCACGGGGGGGAAAGGGGGCACCGGTGAGAGCGGTGCAACCGGGGCGTACGCCAACCCCGAAGTCGTTATCTGTCCTTTTGCGGCAACGACCCCACCGTTGGCGCCGTGGGTACGCTGCGATTGGACAGACCGGAGGCCAAACGGCCAAGAGAAGGAAAACTCAATAACACCCCGGAGAACACCGGCTAAAAACCTGTCGGTACCTCCCGCCCCCGACAGTATATAGGGCGCCCTCGGCGTGTGGACGACGCGTGGGTGACCTTTTTGGTCCGGGGAAGGGCAGCCCCTAAAGTGCCGCTGTGAGGGGGGGTATGGCAACCCGTAAATTGCCACCCCAAAACTAATGATGAGCAGCAATAAAAAGATATTACCCCAGGAGGGTACCCACCGACAGGTGGGAGAACCCCTCCCCGGGACTAGCAAGTTGGGCGCAAAGTCGTTCGACCTGTCGGCCCCGGGCAAGCCCCTCGTTTCTGGGGGGGGCATTATTCTGCGCGTGGAGGCGAAGGAGAAGGAGGGCTTCATTGATTCGGACTCCGAGTCCATTATCATGGGGAGTGTTAGCGGTGCTAGGAAGAGGCCACTTGACCCTGACTTAGACTCTGACGATCAGTCGGGGAACGAGTCTGTGGTGTCGTCGGCCTCGGCCAAGGTGTCGTCGGCGAGAAGAGGACGCTCAGTCGCCGCCGGAACATACGGCACAAGAGAGGAAAAGCGAGCCGATAGTCAGCGGAGCAGGTGCGCCAAGGATGTCGCGAGGGATGGGCGAGAGGGGTTGTCCAAAGGGCACCCGTCACCTCGCCCCGCCTCTGTAGACTCCTTTGGGGAGCTTGTTGGGCTGACCAGTGAGGCGGCTTTGGAAATGGAGATTCCATTTGTGGCGAAACCGTCGGACCCCTTAACGGCCGACGAGATTCAGGAGGTTGGCATCAGATGCGCGCTGGCTGTCAAGAGGGTGGCCCAGACATCTGGGCACTTGAAAGGCTCGTGCCAGGGCACTTTAAATAATGCCGTAGCTGTGATCCGCCGATGCCTGTCAAACTTGGCATCTAGGACTTTGGACGACGAGTCCAAGCGGATTGAGGCGCAAAACCTGCGCCTTCAGGAAATAGTGGAGGGCTTGAGAGCAGAGGTCGCCTCATTGAGGAGTGAGGTTGGCCGAAACAGTGCGTCACCGCGCTGGGCACAGAGCCCTCAAGTCGCCGCTTCCGAAACCGGACGAGACGACCCTCTGCTGGCAGCTATCGCCAACATGAGGGAGATGATGGAGGCGTCCGCCATTGCAATGGGTGCACGGCTGGACCGCCTAGAGGCCAGATCGGTGGCATCGGAGAGTGTCCGCCCGCCCTCTGTGGTTGAGAGCGAGAGATTTGGGGACTTCCCCCCTCTCCCTACTCCTGCAAGGGTGGCTGGGCGCAAACGGGTGTCTACCCCTCTACCCCGAGTGTCGCTCATCAGCGAACCGACGTCGGCTCCTAGAGCCCCGCTTTCCCAAGCGGGCACTAGTCGAGCGCAGCCGCTGGACCCACCCCCGTCTGAGACCTGGACGGATGTGCCCCGTGGCGGGAGGAAGCGGAAAGGCCGAAAGGCACTTCCTGTTGTGGCGAGTCCTACCACTCGCCCACCAACGACGACTCCGCCTTTGGCTTCAGTGCCAGGTCGCGCAGCTGTGCCACCGGTTCATCCGGTAGCGCAGGCGGCGCCGAAGAAGAAGAAGCGCAGGAGGGCCGGGTTGAGGCAGCCGAAGACCGCGGCTATCGTGATTCAGCTGCGCCCCGAAGCAATCGCGATGGGGATGACGTATGCCCAGACCATCGCGAAAGCCAGGGAGGAAATCTCACTGACCGACCTCGGTATAGGGGAAGGCGTGCGATCAAGAACTGCCGCAACGGGAGCGCGGCTTATCGAGGTTCCGGGTGCTGGAAGCGGCCAAAAGGCCGACTTGCTCGCTCAACGGCTCGAGCATGTGTTGTCGGAGGTGGCCACAGTTGTCCGGCCTGAAAAGTGCGCGGATCTCCGCGTATCAGGGCTGGACATCGCAATCGCCGCCTCCGATGTCGCTGCAGCCGTTGCTGCGAAAGCGGATTGCTCCGTCGAGAGCGTGAGGGTGGGCCAAATCAGAGCTGGCCCTGACAATGCGCGATCCACCATTGTGCGCTGCCCCATACGAGCGGCCAAAGCGCTGGTGGTGACAGGCAAGCTGCTCCTGGGGTGGAGTACTGCCACAGTGGTTGCCCTTGAGCCCCGCCCTATGCGGTGTTTCCGCTGTATGGGCGTGGGCCATACGAGGCAGAGGTGCCCATCCGCTATAGACCGCACCGGACTTTGCTTCCGGTGTGGTCAGCTAGGACACCAGGCGAGGGTATGCACACGCCAACCACGCTGTGCAGTCTGCGTCGAGGCCAACAGGCCATTCGGCCATTTGATGGGTGGCAGGGGATGTAGTCCCCCTGTCGTCAGGGCTCGTCCGGAGATGCCGGAGCCACGCCCTGATCCTGAGACTACCCCGAGGGAAGACGACCCGCCACTGGCGGAAGAGTCGGCCATGGAGACGGCAGAGGAGGCCGCAACGCCTCGTTTCGCAAGCCCTGCGCCCTACCCTCCCAATGCCTCTGCTTCCAGAGGCACCGGAGATGAAGGCGTGAGGGAGGCGAAGGATCCAGGAATGAGTTCCGGTGCTTTAGTCCGGCTCAGACCCAGGTCCAAGGATGGGCGCTTTATCGCCCAAAAACCGGAGGAATGCCCCAAAGGGCCACGCTGATTGTGGGGCTCTAATGGCAGTCAGCAGTGGGACGCCCGATGGGGCGTGGCCGGTGGATGGCGCGGCCCATTATTCCAACAGATTCCGCGTCAGCCACGAACCGGCGTGTCTGGTTTTCCTGGGGTTTTTAGTGGGTCGGCCGAACAACATCTCAGGTCAACCCCACATACCCCCGCGGGTAGCCCCGACCCGTGGGATGATTCCGTAGGGAATTTTCCCCAGGTTAAAAAAAAAAAAAAAAAAAAAAAGGTTAGGTTGGGTTAGGTTAGGTTAGGTTAGGTTAGGTTAGGTTAGGTTGGGGTGCGAGTTAGATGACCTCCCCGTGGTGCATCCTGGGCAACGGATAGTTCCAACAGTCTCCGCCTGGCTCGTTGTAGACGTTGGACCTGTCCGGCTAACATCTAACAAAGGCAGGGTCCCTTCTGGGCCTTGCAACTCCCATACGTGACCCACTTTGGGTCGCATAACTCACTTGCTCCTTCAGAGCAGTGAGAGGAGCTTAGAGCGGCGCCCCCTCTGGACGTCGCTTCACAAAGACGGTCGCCCCTTAAGGGTTGTTAGACCGCAGAGTTAGGTTAGGTTAGGAAGTTTTCGCCGGCTTTCTGCAGCCGTAAGTCTTTTCGTCGTTGCAACGACCTCGTCCTCGGCGATTACGAGTACGCGGCGTCGGAAAGACCCGGGGTGGTCTGGGACTGCGAGAAGGAAAACTCTATAAAACCCTGGAGAAAACCTGTAAAAACCTGTCGGTACCGCCCGACCCCGGCAGTATATAGGGTTCCTTTGGCGTGTGGACGGCGCATAGGCGACCTTCCTTGTCCTAATAGGGTAGGGCAGCCCTCAAATTGCCATCGCTTGGAGGGGGATGGTAACCCGTAAATTACCAAAAACCATGATGAAAAGCAGCACTAAATCTATATTACCCCAGGAGGGTACCCGTTCATCGGGAGAATCCCTCCCTGGGACCGGTTCGTCGGCTGAGGTCGAGGAGCCGGTTTCAGGCCGCCCCACCGTTTCTGGGGGGGGCAAAGTACTGCGCACGAGAAGTGTTCATCTGGCTGACGACGCCATGGACTTGGCGGTTGGTTCTGACCCTCTAGGGGAGACAGCCGCATTAAAGAAGAAAAGAGACAGCCGAAAACGGCCTGTTACTGTGACGGAAGGCGACCTGGATGTGGTGGACCTTTCTGATGCCCGCGCAGTTACAGCGGTGTCAGCAAGTGACCCCAAAACGTCGAATAGGCAGAGAGCTGGAAGCCAAGTTGAAGGACAAGGCCGTGAACCTACGGCTGACACCTCCATTGGGTACCAAGCCGCGCGGAACGAGCTCAACTGGCATAATGTTCAGACATACGAGCGCGAGCTTGATGAAGAGAAGAGGACAAGCCCGGTGGGCCAAGCCTTAAGGGCGCGTAACCTTCGCATCAGGGAGATGGAGATGGCTGGCGAGGACCCTATGGACCTGCCTGATAATCCTACATCCAAGAGGAGGTCTAAGAAAGCCCCTAAAGTTGATCGCGGCCCCACGGACGATGAGTTTGAGAGGGCTACCAGGGTTGTCATACCCTGGGAGTCTTCCTATGGTGGTCCCTCGGCGGAGGAGATCCACTCAATTGGGAATTTGTGTGCGGAGGCGATACGTGGAGTTGTCCGTAAGTCAGGTAACCTCAAGGGAACCTGTCAAAGGACACTCAACGACGCTTCTATTACACTCCAGAGGGCGCTGTCAAACCTCACTTCGAGGACGACGACATCTGAGACGAAGAAGTTAGAGGACGACAATGCTCGACTCCAAAGAGAGGTGGAAGCGCTTAAGGCGGAAGTAGCTGCCCTGCGCAAAGACGTCAGAGGGAGAATCCCTCACTCTGATGTCCAGCCAACCACCGTGCAGGACCCACCTGTGTTGGGTGCCATGGACGAAATGAAGCGCTTCCTGAGCACTTCTATCAACGCTTCTATCGGAGCGATCAACAATCGCCTCGATAGAATTGAGAGGACCAGACCTGACAGGGCTCGTTTGCCTTCCGGAACAACCCATGGGAGAAGAGTGGCGTTTCCTCCGCTCCCTCCACTCAGCGTGGTCTCCACGCCGGTTGGTCGAACCCGGGAGAGTGCATGGGCCCCTCCCTTACCGGATTTGACTGACGCTGCTCCTTGCATTGGCACGCCCCGGCCTTCCACTGCGTTGGATCCCCCTGCGCCTCCTTCTCTGACTTGGACAGATGTTCCAAGCAAAGGGAGACGAAAGCGGATGGCGAAAGCAAAGCGCAGGAAGCTACCCCCGTTGGCTGTACCAGCACGCCCCCAGACGACGACGGAGCAGGCCGCGCCTGCCAGTCCAGCCCCCCCTCAAAACAGGGTGAGGGTTAGAATCCGTGTCCCCCGATCCTCGGCCATAGTGATGCAGTTACTGCCTGAGGCCTTGGAGAAGGGGCTCACATACACACAGGTTCTGAAGAGGGCCCAAGATGGAGTCGGCCCATTAGAAGATATCGGCATCATGTCTGGCGTCAGATGTCGGACTGGTGCAACCGGGGCCAGAGTAATTGAAGTCTCTGGTACCCGAAATGACGAGAAGGCTGACAGACTAGCTGGGCTAATGCAGGAGGCTCTACTAGATGTGGCGAAGATTTGGCGGCCAGTGAAGAGCGCTGATGTACGCATAACCGGTCTGATCGAGTCCGCCAGACCGGCGGACGTTGCCGAGGCGGTGACGCTGCTGACGGGTTGCTCCAATGAGCGATTGAAAGTGGGCAACATACGAATAGGTCCCAACAGCAGTGGGACAACAATTGTTAGTTGCCCTGCAGAGGCAGCGAGAAAACTGGTGTCAGCTGGCAAGCTCCCAGTGCGCTGGAGCGTCGCAAGAGTGATGGCTATGGAATCCCGCCCAATGCGTTGCTTTAAATGCATGGGCGTTGGTCACACCAAGCCTAAGTGTCCTGTGGATGCTGACCAGACCGGGATTTGTTTCCGGTGCAGCAAGCTCGGGCACAAGGCGGAGACGTGCTTGAAGGAGCCACATTGTATTGTGTGCGCGGAGGCGCAAAGGCCGGCGGGTCATGTGATGGGCGGTAGGGCGTGCAGTCCCCCACCCACTAAAGGCAGAGCCCCTGGTTCAGAGACTGCGCAGAAAGAGCCCAAACATGGCTCAACGAGACTGACGGAGGCAGAGACGACGGAAGTGGTGGAGCCCAGCGCAAGGTCTTCTGGCCAACCGCTTTCTCCCATAGCCCTTCCTTTCGCTCGCCCAAAGACGCCCTCGGTTGCCCAACCGGAAATCTCTTCCATGAGAAATGCCGGGCCGGACAATGGAGGAAATGACGAGGATCCACCCCTTGAAGGGCGGGCCCTTTCTCCTTCATGGAGTCGCCCGCGGCAGAAGGACGGCAGATTTGCCCCGAAGCCGCGGAAGTAGATGTTTAGGTCGAGGGAGCTCAAAAGAGCGTTAATTTGGTTGGTGCTGCAAGGCACTCTGGTGGACAGTTGGCGGATTTAATAAATAGGAACCGCCCTGTCCACAAAACAGACTGACGGAATCCCCGGTGGTTTTAGTGGGTCGGGCAGAACATCGCCCATCCCCACATACCCCGAAAACGGGTCGAGCCGACAGCTATTGCTCCCCGTGGGATGATCTGGACGCAGATTTCCACCGGGAAAAAAAAAAAAAAAAAAAAAAAAAAAAAGGTTAGGTTAGGTTGGGGTGCGAGTCAGATACCTCCACGTGGTGCATCCTGGGCAACGAGTGGTTCCAACGGTCTCTGTGGAGAAAGTTGGACCCAGTCGGCTAACATCTGGCAAGGCAGGAGCCCCCTTTTGGGGCCCTGCCTCTCCTGTGTGCGTGCCTACTCTGGGCCGCTCAACTCGCTGCACCTTCTGAGCACCTTTGAGAGGAGTCTCGGCGGCGCTCCTTCTGAGCGCCGTCTTTGTGGGTTTTTTGTTGTAGGACACGACCTCGGGTATCGAACGTCGAGCGTCGAGTGTCGAGCATCGAGTGCCGAGTGTCGAGGGTTGGGAAGTGTTTGTGAGGGTCGGAGTCCGAGTCGGGTCAGATTCGTGGTCGGAGTCGGAAGCTGAGTCGGGGTCCGGGTCACCAAAGAAGGGCAGGCGGGCTTCGCGATTTGTTGTGTCTTTTCGTCTACCAGCGAAAGCAGCGGCAGAGAGCGGAGAAGGGGGCCGGTGGTGGTCGCCTGGCCCCCAAGGGAGGCGCTCTGCTCTTGAGGGAGCACGAGAGGAGACGTTCCGCCTATAGTTTGGGGGTCTGGGCAAGGGGTCTCGGCTGCGCGAATGCGTGGTCTGGAGGCCTTGCGTCCCGTCCTCCGGGCATGGGCGGAGCGGCGCCATGGGTCGCTCGCGTACCATCTGATGCGGATACTGTCTGGACATGGTTTGTTCGGACGCTGTTTGCACCGGATCGGGAGAGGGCTGACCCCGCGGTGCCACCGTTGCGGGGCGGCGGGGGACGCGGCACAGCGCGCCCTAGTGGTGTGCTCTGCGTTCGATGTCCTGCGCTCCGCATTGGTCGCTGTGATTGGCGCGGACCTCTCTCTGCCGACCGTGGTTCTGTCCATGCTCGGTGGCGAGGGGTCCTGGGGAGGTGGTCAGCGGAGGGCGCGGAGCGGGCCGGGGGGCATGGCCCTCTGGCAGATCCGTGCCGCCGCAGACGCCTCCTGTGGGGAACCAGCGCGGTCCGAGCTCTAGGGGGGGCTTTGACCGTGCATTGCACGGGTCCCCACTGAGGGCCGACGCTCCGTATGTCCCGGCGCGTCGGCGACCCGTCTGTAAGGACGGGTCAGGTGTGTCCGCCCATCGTTTTCGAGGGTGGTCACCCGCCCCCCACCAGGGGCGGGAGAGGGGCTCGCCCATCTGGGCGAGCAAACCGACGGGGTTGTGGAAGTGTCCGAAAGGGTTCCCATGACCTCGTCAGGATCCGGCATGCCGGCGTTCGATGCGTCCTCCTCAGATGAGGACGACGCGATGATCGCTGGTTTGCTGGTTCCAAGGTGACGAGAGGACATCGGAGTGGTTTTACCGAGTCGGCCTATACTCGCTTTCTCTAGGGCTTCGGCCCTGGAACAGAGTCTTAGCAAGAGCCTCGTACAGCCAGCGGGACAGCGGGACCCCTTTTGCCCGCTGATGCGTCTGTTAGCAGATTTCCACTCCGTCAAAAAAAAAAAAAAAAAAAAAAAAAAAAAAAAAAAAAAAAAAAAAAAAGGTTAGGTTAGGTTAGGTTAGGTTAGGTTAGGTTAGGTTAGGTTGGGGTGTGTGTCGGGTGACCTCCTCGTGGTACACCCTGGGCAACGGGCAGCCTCAACATCCTCCTCCTAGAGAGGAGTCTGCTGTGAGACTGGCTGGCTAACAACCCGACACAGGCGGGAGCCCCTTCTGGGCCCTGCACCTCCAACGTGCGTGCCCACTTTGGGTCGCACACTCGCTGCTCCTTCTGAGCAGCTTTGAGAGGAGTTTTGACGGCGCCCCTTCTGGGCGTCGTTACACGGGGGGGAAAAGGGTAGTTCGGCGCCCCCTCTGGGCGTCGCTTCAAAAGACGGCCGCCCCTTAAGGGTTCTTAGGTCGCAACGGGGGGAAGGGGAACACTGCGAAAGCAGTGTAACGGGGGTTTACGCCAGCCCCCGATCATCGTAAACCACTGCGGTTCCTGCAACGACCCCCACTCGCGGCGTTGTGGGGTACGCGGGTTCCGTGGTGGAGCGAGGGCTTGCCTTAACCGGCCGGCCGCGTGAAGGACACACTATAAAACCCGAGAGAAAACTCGTAAAAACCTGCCAATACTTCCCGACCTTGGCAGTCGATAGGGTTCCCTGCGCATGAGGCCACTGCGCAGGGTGACATTTAGTTGCTCTCATAATCGTGGGAACAACTATGGCAAAATTTTTTTCTGACGTTTGGGAGGAGATGGCGGAGTCTGATTCCAGATCCGCCGTTTCGGACGAAAGAGAGGTGGCTGGCGAGAGCCGTAAGAGGTCGCGTGCGCTAGATGAGGACATCGACAGTGATGACTTCTCTGGCGCGGAGTCGGTAAGGTCGAGTGCCTCAAAACGAGGTGCTTCCAGTCGTGGGCGAGGTGCTTCCCGGTCGAGGAAACCGGCACCGAGGGACCGTTCGCCCATGGTCTATCCTGATCCTAAGGATCTCGAGGACAACGGGGACGGTACACGCATCGGTTTGAAGGAGGCCTATGCGGAGTTACGTAGGCAAGAGCTCGCGGACCTGGACGCTGAGCTCGACGCCGAAAACCAAGCCGAAGAAAGGGCTGTTGCGGAGCTGCGCAAAAACAGCCGCACTCGGGATGAGGAATCCGCTGCCGTCCTCGGCACGGATCTGCAAGGCCTCCGCAAGGCGACAAAAGCGCAGCTGGCCAAAGATCGCCAAGCGCGCCAAGAGAAGGCGGAACAGCTCACTGCGAAGCAGTTGCGACGCAAGAAGCTCCTCGAGCAAGAGGAAATCGCCCGCCTCGCGAAAGAGGACGAGGCGAAAATAAGTGCTGCGGTGCGGCAGGTCATTCCGTGGTCTGCTGAGAAAGAGGGTCCATCAGCTGGACAGGTGCTTGAGCAGGGCATCCTGTGCGCGAAGGCAGTCTCAGAGGTGTCCAGGAAGTCCGGACACCTCAATGGCTCGTGCCAGTCTCAGCTGAACCATGCGGCCGACAACTTGCAGAGGGCGTTGTCAAATCTCACCTCGCGGTGCAGTTCGGACGAGACGGAGCGTCTGGAGTATGCCAACTCCAAGCTCACGAAGGAGGTGCAGGAGCTGAAGACTGAGGTCGAGGCCCTGCGTAAGGAAGTGGCGAGGATGAGGCGTTCCTCTCCTCGTGGTGAGGTCGCTCACCCTCCCCCCCCTCCGGATCTGTCGGTGATGACAACTGCTATCCAAGAGCTTCAGCGCTCGTTTAGCAGTTCCATCGGGGCACTAAGCTCCCGTCTAGACGGGCTCGAGGGCAGGCTCTCTGCGCCGGCTCGGCCCTCAGAGGGAGGTCATCCCGCAGCGTCTGGGAGAAGAGAGGAGTTCCCCCCTCTCCCCGCGCCAGGACCAAGACCGCCGAGATCGCGCGTATCGGCAAAACAGACTGCCCGCGTTGATGCAGCCCCCGTCGCGGGTTCCTCTACTGGCCCACCCCAGCAGACCACCAGCTTGGCCTCGGCTCCCCAAGGGGATTCCGAGAAGTGGGAGACGGTAACCCGCCGTCGCCGTCGGCGGAATAAGAAGTCGGCTGTAACTGCTGCGACTGCACCGACCACTACAGGTCGCGCAACTGCAGCTCAGCAGAGAGCGCCCCCTGCGACTGCTGCAAATGCTGCAGCCGGGAGGCCTAAGAGGAAGAGGACTCACCTGAAGAGGCCCAGGTCCACCGCTGTTGTGATACAGCTGAGGCCCGAAGCTATTGCCGATGGCGTAACCTATGCCCAGGTAATAAATCGGGCTAGGGCAGCTATCTCCCTGGAGGAAATTGGGATCCCGCAGGGCATGCGCACGCGGACTGCCCAGAACGGAGCCAGATTGCTGGAGATCCCTGGGGTCAACAGCGCTGATATGGCTGACCGACTGGCCGTGCGACTCAGAGAAGTCGTCGATGAGGTGGCATCAATCGTCCGACCCGAGAAGTGCGCAGATGTGCGCATATCGGGTCTGGACGATTACATCACATCGGAGGACATAGTTGTGGCTGTGTCCCAAAAGGGAGGTTGCGCACGCGAGCGCGTCAAATTGGGGGCAGTAAGAGACGGCCCTAACGGCACTTACTCTGTTCTTGTGCGGTGTCCGATAGGGGCCGCTAAGAAGCTGAGCACCGATGGCAGACTGCACCTGTGCTGGACAACAGCACAAGTGGAAGTGTTCGCCTCACGTCCCATGCGCTGTTTCAGGTGCATGGGCATGGGCCATGCAAGACTGCGATGCCCGTCAGATGTGGACCGCAGTGAAATTTGCTTTCGCTGTGGTCGCTCGGGGCACAAAGTTTCGACGTGCACCGCAAAGGAGCCACGCTGCGCCGTATGCAGCGATAGAGGACGGCCATATGGGCACGTTATGGGGAGCAGGATCTGCAACCCCCCTGTCAAAAGGGCGCGGGAAGCGATTCCTAAAGCGCGGAGCACTGTGCGGAGGGAGCCCGCCGAGACAGAGCCTGTTGAGGCGATGGATGAGGTGGAGGCGGAGGAGGAGGCGTTGTCAGAGGCGGAGACCCTGACTTCGCAACACAGCAGTGCGTTCGAGGACGCTGCGTCGACGCTGCCAATACGGCCGTCCGCGGTCGCTGCCCGGCGAGGGCCGGCGAGGGAAGGCAGCTTCTAGCTGTCTGTGTTCCCTGAGAGGGTAGTCCCAAAATGGACTTTGCAGTGCGAATGCGCTGAGATCGGGGGTGTGACAACCACCGGCTAACGGGGGTGCCGAGGATCAATATCTCACAGACAGGAAACTCGGACCCCTGGCGTCGGACAAGACGGCGATCCCCAGTGTTTTTGGCAGGTAGGCCTGTGCGTTTTAATCGTTTCCCCTCCCTCTTTCTTCTCGGCGTTTTTGCGCCGGGTAAGGGAGACGGACGGGCCAGGAGAGTCCTGTACCTCACGCCTATTGCCCCTTATTGGGGATGCGTGTTGTAATTTACATAAAGATTTTCACTGGGATAAAAAAAAAAAAAAAAAAAAAAAAAAAAGGTTAGGTTAGGTTAGGTTAGGTTGGGGTGCGAGTCAGATGACCTCCACGTTGGTGCACCCTGGGCAACGGCTGGTTCCAACAGTCTCCCGCTCTGGCGTGTAGTAGACGCTTGGACCCAGCCGGCTGACATCTGACTAGGCGGGGTCCCTTCTGGGCCTCGCAGCTCCCATACGTGGTCTACTTTGGGCTGCGTAACTCACTACTCCTTCTGAGCAGTGAGAGGAGTTCTGGTGGCGTCCCTTCTGGGCGTCGTACCAAAAAGACGGCCGCCTCTTAAAGGTTCTTAGGTCGCACGGGGGGGAAAGGGGGCACCCGCCATGGACCGTGGTCCGTGGCGGGCGTCTACCCCCCCCGAAGCCGTAGTTAAGTGGCACTGATGTGCCACCTAACAAATAGCCGAAATTCCTTATGAATTTCCCATGCTGTACGTTGTCAGCACGTGCCCGCGCACTAGCGCGCGGCCGTCAAATGCGCATTTTCCCGCGCAAGCGGGAATGAGCGCACGGAGATGGCCGTAGGTTGGTGCACGGGCGCAGGGCGGCGGCCGCGGCTCAATTCCTTTGGAAGTATACCGTGGTTGTCGCCTTATTTAGTGTTCGGATTGCCTTGTCCCCCAGGGGTTTAGTGCGGTATCCCCCTCCGTCTCGCCCTCCCAGCCGGGTCTTCCTGGCAGCTGACTTGGAGCTTCTCTCCTCGTCAGTGGGTGTGGAAAGGCGGACGGGTGAGTCCCACATAACTTGGGCCTCTTCAAGGTCCTCGTACTCGTAATGAGTTCCCCTGGGTAAAAAAAAAAAAAAAAAAAAAAAAAAAAAAAAAAAAAAAGGTTAGGTTAGGTTAGGTTGGGGTGCGAGTCAGATACCTCCACGTGGTGCATCCTGGGCAACGAGTGGTTCCAACGGCCTCCGTTGGAGAAAGTTGGACCCAGTCGGCTAACATCTGGCAAGGCAGGAGCCCCCTTTGGGGGCCCTGCCTCTCCTATGTGCGTGCCTACTCTGGGCCGCTCAACTCGCTGCACCTTCTGAGCAGCTTTGAGAGGAGTCTCGGCGGCGCTCCTTCTGAGCGCCGTCTTTGTGGGTTTTTGTTGTAGGACACGACTTCGGGTATCGAACGTCGAGCGTCGAGTGTCGAGCATCGAGTGCCGAGTGTCGAGGGTTGGGAAGTGTATGTGAGGGTCGGAGTCCGAGTCGGGTCAGATTCGTGGTCGGAGTCGGAAGCTGAGTCGGGGTCCGGATCACCAAAGAAGGGCAGGCGGGCTTCGCGATTTGTTGTGTCTTTTCGTCTACCAGCGAAAGCAGCGACAGAGAGCGGAGATGGGGGCCGGCGGCGGTCGCCTGGCCCCCAAGGGAGGCGCTCTGCTCTTGAGGGAGCACGAGAGGAGGCGTTCCGCCTATAGTTTGGGGGTCTGGGCAAGGGGTCTCGGCTGCGCGAATGCGTGGTCTGGAGGCCTTGCGTCCCGTCCTCCGGGCATGGGCGGAGCGGCGCCATGGGTCGCTCGCGTACCATCTGATGCGGATACTGTCTGGACATGGTTTGTTCGGACGCTGTTTGCACCGGATCGGGAGAGGGCTGACCCCGCGGTGCCACCGTTGCGGGGCGGCGGGGGACGCGGCACAGCGCGCCCTAGTGGTGTGCTCTGCGTTCGATGTCCTGTGCTCCGCATTGGTCGCTGTGATTGGCGCGGACCTCTCTGCCGACCGTGGTTCTGTCCATGCTCGGTGGCGAGGGGTCCTGGGGAGGTGGTCAGCGGAGGGCACGGAGCGGGCCGGGGGGCATGGCCCTCTGGCAGATCCGTGCCGCCGCAGACGCCTCCTGTGGGGAACCAGCGCGGTCCGAGCTCTAGGGGGGGCTTTGACCGTGCATTGCACGGGTCCCCACTGAGGGCCGACGCTCCGTATGTCCCGGCGCGTCGGCGACCCGTCTGTAAGGACGGGTCAGGTGTGTCCGCCCATCGTTTTCGAGGGTGGTCACCCGCCCCCCACCAGGGGCGGGAGAGGGGCTCGCCCATTTGGGCGAGCAAACCGACGGGGTTGTGGAAGTGTCCGAAAGGGTTCCCATGACCTCGTCAGGCTCCGGCATTCCGGCGTTCGATGCGTCTTCCTCAGATGAGGACGACGCGATGATCGCTGGTTTGCTGGTTCCAAGGTGACGAGAGGACATCGGAGTGGTTTTACCGAGTCGGCCTATACTCGCTTTCTCTAGGACTTCGGCCCTGGAACAGAGTCTTAGCAAGAGCCTCGTACAGCCAGCGGGACAGCGGGACCCCTTTTGCCCGCTGATGCGTCTGTTAGCAGATTTCCACTCCGTCAAAAAAAAAAAAAAAAAAAAAAAAAAAAAAAAAAAAAAAAAAAGGTTAGGTTAGGTTAGGTTAGGTTAGGTTGGGGTGCGAGTCAGATACCTCCACGTGGTGCATCCTGGGCAACGAGTGGTTCCAACGGTCTCCGTGGAGAAAGTTGGACCCAGTCGGCTAACATCTGGCAAGGCAGGAGCCCCCTTTTGGGGCCCTGCCTCTCCTGTGTGCGTGCCTACTCTGGGCCGCTCAACTCGCTGCACCTTCTGAGCAGCTTTGAGAGGAGTCTCGGCGGCGCTCCTTCTGAGCGCCGTCTTTGTGGGTTTTTTGTTGTAGGACACGACTTCGGGTATCGAACGTCGAGCGTCGAGTGTCGAGCATCGAGTGCCGAGTGTCGAGGGTTGGGAAGTGTTTGTGAGGGTCGGAGTCCGAGTCGGGTCAGATTCGTGGTCGGAGTCGGAAGCTGAGTCGGGGTCCAGGTCACCAAAGAAGGGCAGGCGGGCTTCGCGATTTGTTGTGTCTTTTCGTTTACCAGCGAAAGCAGCGGCAGAGAGCGGAGAAGGGGGCCGGCGGTGGTCGCCTGGCCTTCAAGGGAGGCGCTCTGCTCTTGAGGGAGCACGAGAGGAGACGTTCCGCCTATAGTTTGGGGGTCTGGGCAAGGGGTCTCGGCTGCGCGAATGCGTGGTCTGGAGGCCTTGCGTCACGTCCTCCGGGCATGGGCGGAGCGGCGCCATGGGTCGCTCGCGTACCATCTGATGCGGATACTGTCTGGACATGGTTTGTTCGGACGCTGTTTGCACCGGATCGGGAGAGGGCTGACCCCGCGGTGCCACCATTGCGGGGCGGCGGGGGACGCGGCACAGCGCGCCCTAGTGGTGTGCTCTGCGTTCGATGTCCTGCGCTCCGCATTGGTCGCTGTGACTGGCGCGGACCTCTCTCTGCCGACCGTGGTTCTGTCCATGCTCGGTGGCGAGGGGTCCTGGGGAGGTGGTCAGCGGAGGGCGCGGAGAGGGCCGGGGGGCATGGCCCTCTGGCAGATCCGTGCCGCCGCAGACGCCTCCTGTGGGGATCCAGCGCGGTCCGAGCTCTAGGGGGGGCTTTGACCGTGCATTGCACGGGTCCCCACTGAGGGCCGACGCTCCGTATGTCCCGGCGCGTCGGCGACCCGTCTGTAAGGACGGGTCAGGTGTGTCCGCCCATCGTTTTCGAGGGTGGTCACCCGCCCCCCACCAGGGGCGGGAGAGGGGCTCGCCCATCAGGGCGAGCAAACCGACGGGGTTGTGGAAGTGTCCGAAAGGGTTCCCATGACCTCGTCAGGCTCCGGCATGCCGGCGTTCGATGCGTCCTCCTCAGATGAGGACGACGCGATGATCGCTGGTTTGCTGGTTCCAAGGTGACGAGAGGACATCGGAGTGGTTTTACCGAGTCGGCCTATACTCGCTTTCTCTAGGGCTTCGGCCCTGGAACAGAGTCTTAGCAAGAGCCTCGTACAGCCAGCGGGACAGCGGGACCCCTTTTGCCCGCTGATGCGTCTGTTAGCAGATTTCCACTCCGTCAAAAAAAAAAAAAAAAAAAAAAAAAAAAAAAAAAAGGTTAGGTTAGGTTAGGTTAGGTTAGGTTAGGTTAGGTTAGGTTAGGTTAGGTTAGGTTAGGTTAGGTTAGGTTGGGGTGCGAGTCAGATACCTCCACGTGGTGCACCCTGGGCAACGAGTGGTTCCAACATTCTCCGTTCGGAGAAAGTTGGGCCCAATCGGCTAACATCTGGCAAGGCGGGAGCCCCTTCTGGGCCCTGCAACTCCTATGTGCGTGTCTACTTTGGGCCGCACTACTCGCTGCTCCTTCCGAGCAGCTTTGAGAGGAGTATCACAAAGACGGCCGCCCCTTAAGGGTTCTTAGGTCGCAACGGGGGGAAAGGGGAACACCGCGAAAGCGGTGCAACGGGGGCCCACGCCAGCCCCCGATCGTCGTAAACCACTGCGGTCTCTGCAACGACCCCCACTCGCGGCGTTGTGGGGTACGCGGGTTCCGTGGTGGAGCGAGGGCTTGCCTTAACCGGCCGGCCGCGTGAAGGACACACTATAAAACCCGAGAGAAAACTCGTAAAAACCTGCCAATACTTCCCGACCTTGGCAGTCGTTAGGGTTCCCTGCGTATGAGGCCACTGCGCAGGGTGACATTTATTTGCTCTCCACTCGTGGGATAAGTGTTAAAGATGCCTAATAATTTTTCAGACGTTTCGGAGAAGTCGGCGGAGTCTGTTTACAGATCCGTCGTGGTTAGTGGTGGGGCTGATGACGGCCGGAATGAGTCTGTCGGGGACGTAGTTGTACGTGGCGCTTCAAGCGCAAAGTCCGAGAAGGACAGTGGTGTAGAGACGAGGCCCAGCACATCGGGCAAAGGTGGCTCGTCCCAAAAGGATGATGGCAGGCCCACAATGGGCAAGGTTGAAAGGGACGCTAGGCCCAGTCGCAGGGGCAAAGTGCTAAGTGTCTCATTGACGCGGCTCGATTTAGATCGCATGCGTTCTGCCGATCGCAGTCGCAGTCGCAGTCGCCGTCGAGGTGGCGCTTCAAAGGTGGACGACAGTGTCTTTTTGTCGGCGGGGGAAGAGGACGAACAGCTGTCCGATTCCTCTTCATCGACATTGACAGGGAAAAAGAGGCCCCGAGCGGACTTGTCCTCAGAGTCTGACAACGACTCAGTCCGTTCGGCGCCCAAGGTTTTGTCTGGTCCGTCCGGGCGCAGAGGTCGTGGCCGTCCTCCGACCACGGGTCAATACGTCGGGTGGGCTAAGGCCAAAAATGAGTATGTCGAGGCTCAGCGCCGCGAACTCGAACTCCAGGCCGAGAGGGAATGCGCCGAGATGGCTCGCAAAACATACGCGACTAGGGCTAGTGGAGTTGAGCTCGTAAGCGGTCTTGATAAAGACAAGGAGGCACAGGCACAGGTCGTGGTGCGGCAGGTGGAGGATGATGTGGCCCTGCTACTCCACGTGGCTGCTACGTCTGGTCATCTGAAAGGGACCTACCAAAAGGCCCTTCGTGATGTAGCTGCCTCCTACAAATCGAACGTAGACCTGTTGCGTCTCCGCACGGTCAACGAGGAGACCGAGGCTCTTAAGGTCGAGAACCAACGCCTAAGTGCGGAGGTGTCAAGCCTTAAGAAGCATATGGCAACTCTGGATGCCACGATGGAGCGCCTCCACAGTAAGTGCTACCGTCCGGTAGTAACGCCTAACTCGGACACGGAGGTTATGGAGGTGGTTCCGGATTCACCGGCGATTGTTAGCTTGGTCTCCAATCCGACCAAGAACGTGAAAGCGGTAAAACCGAAGTCTAAGGGGGTGAAATCCAAGCCTAAGGCGAAGGTTGGGGCCGAACAACAGCCCTCACCCCTTCCGGAAGTCGACCAAACCCTCATGGGTGAGGTCATGCGGCAGGTTGGCTTTATGCTGTCGACGCGGCTCGAGTCGATCGAGGCAAGGCTGCCTCCTGTGCCGCGTCTGCGCCCGCCGCTTGCGGCGGACGCCAAAAATAAGGCCAATACTGCCAAGGCGACATATGCGTCGGCGATTAACAACTCGCCGGCTACCGTTCCCCGTTCATCGGGAAGTACAGAAAAGCCTCCCACTGCTAAAGCAGCGTCTCAGGGAGGCAGCAAGCCCAGCAAGGGGGTCAAGGCTGCCAAGGCCGCATCGGCACCTGCACCCCCTAAGACGGCTAAGGCGAAGCCAAATTCCACAAGGAATTTTACTGCCGAGGAGGAGTGGACTCCAGTGGTTGGAGGCCGCAAGGCTAGAAGGAAGGCTCTAGCCAAAGAACAGGCCAAGCCGAAGGCGAGGAACAAGAAGGTGAAGATGCGTGTCCCTCGTACTTCGGCTGTCGTGATCACTCTGCAGCCAGAGGCGCAGGAGAGGGGGATCACGTATGCGAATGTGCTCCTCAAGGCCCGAGAGAGTGTGGTTCCTGCTGAAATGGGGGTGGAGTACATCCGCTTTCGGCAGGCGGCTACTGGTGCTCGGATCTTGCATCTCCCGAGCACCGCTACCCCTGAGCAGGCCGACCAACTGGCTGATAAACTCAGGGGTGCAATAGGGGACACGGTCAAGGTCACTCGACCAACCAAATGCGCCGACCTTAGGATATCTGGTTTGGATGACTCA
This sequence comes from Eudonia truncicolella, assembly GCA_949315975.1. Taxonomy (NCBI): domain Eukaryota; kingdom Metazoa; phylum Arthropoda; class Insecta; order Lepidoptera; family Crambidae; genus Eudonia; species Eudonia truncicolella. The sequence continues at coordinate 40,410 of OX438848.1, read as the reverse complement.
GTCGTCCAGGCAGACGTTCGCGCAGCGGTCGCAAGGCAGGGAGGCTGCTCAGCAGACTCATTAAGAGTTGGCGAAATTCGCCATGGTCCAGGCGGTATGGGCACTGTATACGTTCAGTGCCCTGTAGCCGCTGCTAAAGTGTTAGTTGACGCCGGTTTTCTCCTGGTCGGATTGGCCGGCGGGGCACAGGTTCGTGCTCTGAACCCGCGTCCACTTAAATGCTTTAGGTGCTTGGAGAAGGGGCATACCCGCGCAAGATGCACGGGCCAGATTGACCGCAGCGAGCTCTGCTATCGCTGCGGTAAGGCTGGTCATATCGCTGCCTCCTGCTCGGCCAAGGCGCACTGTCCGCTGTGCGCTGACGCCAAAAGACCTGCTGACCACAATGTCGGGAGCAGGTCATGCAATCCCCCTAGGAGGAGAAAGGCGGCCTTAAATTCCAAGGCCCCCACTTCTGCGAGCGCTCAGCAGGCGCCAAGTGCGGTGCAAATGGACACCTGCAATGCCTAACGCCGCACTACATATCCTGCAGGCGAATCTGAATCACTCCGCTGGCGCACAAGATCTTTTTGTGCAGTCGATGGCGGAGTGGTCCATTAACATAGCGGTAGCATCTGAACCGTACTATATCCCGGCCCGTACCAACTGGGCCGTGGACTCTAGCAAAACGGTTGCTGTTGTTGGTGGTAATACAACCATAGGCTCGACGTTCTCGTTCCGCGAACGAGGTCCCGGCTATGTCGTGGTTAAGTGGGGTGAGGTAACCCTGATCGGGGTGTACTTCTCCCCCAATAGAACCTTGGCGGAGTACAAGGTATTCCTTGGCAATGTGGGGGCCGCGGTTAACCGGGCAACATCTTCGGCGGTCCTAGTAATAGGTGACTTCAACGCCAAATCGGTTAATTGGGGCTCTCCCGCTAACGATCTGCGCGGCGACGCGGTCGAGGATTGGGCTGTGTCCACAGGCCTGTGTCTACTCAATAGAGGCAACACGAACACCTGTGTCAGGCAGCAAGGTGGGTCTATTGTTGACCTGTCCTTTGCGTCTTCTGCCATCGCCTCTAGGGTAGACGGTTGGGCTGTTCTGGAGAATGTGGAGACGCTTTCTGATCACCTATACATTAGGTTTGATCTGGTCTCCCCCTCGTACAGCAGCAATAGAGCGGGTCAAGCGGGCAATGGGGGTAGACCATCTTTCCCTCGTTGGGCTTTGGGAAGAATGGACCGGGAGCTGCTCGTTGAAGCGGCCATCGTGCAGTCATGGTTTGCCCAGACTGTCGAACAGCTGGTTCACGTGGAGGACGGAGCCAAATGGTTCTCGGACGCGATGACGCAGGTGTGCGATGCGGCCATGCCCAGGGTTAGGCGCCTTCCGCCAAAGCGGGCGGTATATTGGTGGTCTCAACGCATTGCGGCCTGTCGTGAGGACTGCATCATCGCTCGGCGGGCTTATACGAACCAGCGCAGGCGCCGAACCGTGGATGAGGTCGCAAATCGCGAATTGCAAACGGCGTACAAAGAGGCCAAAGAGGCATTGAAGGTGGCCATATGTCAGGCAAAGGATGATGCGCGGGAAGAGATGCTGGAGCAACTGAATCGTGATCCGTGGGGTCGCCCATACCGCAATGTTCGCGGTAAATTGCGAAATGTGGGCCCCCCGGTCACTGAGTCTTTAGAGCTACCGTTGCTGGAGTTTATCATCAACTCCCTCTTCCCTGTGCGACCTGGATTCGAGCCTCCACGAATGGCCCCACCGCAGATACCATCTGAGGGCGCTATTACCCAAGTGCCACCGGTCACTGCCGGTGAGCTGGGTGCAGCCTTCCTGCGGCTGAGGGCCAAAAATACGGCTCCTGGACCAGACGGCGTACCTGGCAAAGCCTGGGTTCTAACGGAGGAGATCTTCGAGGAGCGCTTTCGTGCGCTACTGGATGCCTGCCTTTCGTCCGGCCACTTCCCCACTAGGTGGAAAACTGGGCGCCTCGTACTACTCCGCAAAGATGGACGGCCTGAAGATTCTCCTTCAGCTTACCGGCCCATAGTCCTTTTGGATGAGGCCGGGAAGCTCTTCGAGCGTGTCTTAGCTGCTCGTATCAACGAGCACCTCGGCAATGTGGGGCCTGATCTGTCGCCCAATCAATATGGTTTCAGAGTAGCGCGGTCGACTATAGACGCGATACTTCACGTGAAAGACCTCACCAAAGAGGCTGTATCACAAGGAGATGTTACGTTGGCGGTGTCCCTGGACATCGCCAACGCGTTCAACAGCCTGCCCTTTGAGTGCATAGGTGAGGCGCTTCGCTTTCACGGAGTGCCCCCCTACTTACTGCGCATCTTAAACAACTACCTCAGGGGCAGAACGGTGGTCTTCCAGGACCGCGACGGGATTGTCCGAAGCCGTGCGGTGTCGTGCGGTGTTCCGCAGGGGTCGGTGCTGGGTCCACTCCTGTGGAACATCGGCTACGACTGGGTGCTCAGAGGAGCACTACTCAGGGGCCTCAACGTCGTCTGCTATGCAGACGACACATTGGTGACCGCTCGTGCGGCAGATTTCGCCGGAGCGAATACATTGGCCACTATCGGGGTCAGGCAGATCATCCGGCGAATCGAAGCGTTGGGCCTAAAGGTGGCTTTGGAAAAGACAGAAGCGCTCTTTTTCTTTGGTGCACGCAGGAGACCCCCCCCAGACACACATCTCTGTCTCAATGGGGTTGCCATCAAGGTAACTTCAGTTATGAAGTACCTCGGGCTGTTCTTAGATGCGAAGTGGAAGTTTCATGAGCACTTTGCTCGCCAGTCGCCGAAATTGGTCAAAACAGCCAACGCGCTGTGCAGGCTACTACCAAATCTCGGTGGCCCTAGCATAAGTGCTCGGAAACTTTACACAGGGGTCGTGCGCTCAATGGCGCTTTATGGAGCCCCAGTGTGGATCGACGCGCTGGACTCCAAGAATAGGATGTTGCTGCGAAGGCCTCAAAGGGCAATGGCCATTAGAGCCATTAGAGGCTACCGCACGGTCTCGTATGAGGCTGCTTGCTTGTTGGCGGGTACACCTCCATGGGATCTGGAGGCAAAGGTCCTGGCGGAGGTGTATAGGCAGGGAGCGGACATCCGCAGTCAAGGCGGCAGGCCAATGCCTGAGCAAATCAGCCGTTGGCGGGAGGATGCCCAGGAGCAGACTATGCTCTGCTGGCGAGATCGCCTGGAGCAGCCCGATGCTGGCCACTGGACCATCGGAGCGGTTAGACCCATTATGCAGGAATGGGTCTTCCGCAAGGAGGGGACCCTCTCGTTCCGAGCCACTCAAATTATGACAGGACACGGCTGCTTCGGCAGTTACCTGTCGAGGATCGGACGAGAGGAGACCACTGCATGCCACCAGTGCGGGGCCGTTAACGACACGGCTCTGCATACATTGGAGGTATGCCAGGAGTGGGAGCAGCCGCGCCGGGATTTGCGGGCTGTGATCGGCGCCGACCTCTCCCTCGGGGCTGTGGCAAAAGCCATGGTCTCTTCCACGAGGTCGTGGGACGCGGTGGCTTCATTTTGCGACACCATCATGGGTCGCAAAGAAGAGGCCGAGCGTGAGAGGGAAGACGACCCCTTATCAAGCGCCACAAGGCGCAGGAGGGGTGGTCGGAGGAGGCGGTTACATGGGCTGTTGCACCCATCGTAACCGCACGCGGGGGTGGGAAACACCATCTTCCCACACTCCCCGCAAAGCTCCTCAAGGTGTCATGCGTCCCTCCCTCGCATCCGGGGGAGGTGAAATGCAAGGAGGGTTCGAAGGAACCACCGCGGCGGGCCGTGAATGACTTCACGAGTGCTCGGGGTCCCGCCCAGCGGTTGACGGGTGTCGTGTGGTTTTAGTGGGTCGGGCAGACCATCGCCCATCCCCACACACCTCCCGGGTTGTGCAACACCCGGTCGAGACGGTCTGTTTGCAGATTTCCACACGTAAAAAAAAAAAAAAAAAAAAAAAAAAAAAAAAGGTTAGGTTAGGTTAGGTTAGGTTAGGTTGGGGTGCAAGTCAGATACCTCCACGTGGTGCATCCTGGGCAACGAGTGGTTCCAACATTCTCCGTTCGGAGAAGGTTGGGCCCAATCGGCTAACATCTGGCAAGGCGGGAGCCCCTTCTGGGCCCTGCAACTCCTATGTGCGTGCCTACTTTGGGCCGCACAGCTCGCTGCTCCTTCTGAACAGCTTTGAGAGGAGTTACAAAGACGGCCGCCCCTTAAGGGTTATCAGGTCGCAACGGGGGGAAAGGGGAGCACCGCGAAAGCGGTGCAACGGGGGCCTACGCCAGCCTCCGATCATCGTAAACCACTGCGGTCTCTGCAACGACCCCCACTCGCGGCGTTGTGGGGTACGCGGGTTCCGTGGTGGAGCGAGGGCTTGCCTTAACCGGCCGGCCGCGTGAAGGACACACTATAAAACCCGAGAGAAACCTCGTTAAAACCTGTCAATATCCCCCGCCCTTGACAGTATGTAGGGTTCCCCGTGTATGAGGCCACTGCACGGGGTGACTTTTATTTGCTCTCCACTCGTGGGATTAATGTCAAAGTTGCTCAATAATTTCTTAAAAGACGTTTCGCAGAAGTCGGCGGAGCCTGATTCCAGGTCCGTCGTGGTTACTCGTGGTGGGTCCGACCCCAAAGGGAAGGACGTGGACGTTAGCCTTCTGGCTAGGCCCGAGAAGGGCGGAGTTGAAGTGGAGACTGGTGGACTGAAGCTCACCTTCAGTTCGTCCAGGGCTGCTGGCAGTTCATCGCCAACCGCCGCGCGTTCGCGCAGCGTGTCTGCAGCAGGAAGGGAGTGGGATGTCGACGTCGAGTCCGACTCATCGGCGGTTTCTATGAAATCGGCCGTTGACTCCGTCGCAAATCCTGGATCTTCCTTTATGAAGAAAAAGGGGAGTCGTGCCAGCTCGCCGGCAGTGTCGGCTCGCAGCAAGGGCCTAGCCCGCACCTCCCCTTATCCCAAACGAGGTCAGAAAAACGACCAGTGCAGTGATGTGTCAGATGACAGCACCATCAGCGTCGACACTCTCACTGGCTCGTTGAAGAGGAAGCGTCCCCCCAAAACATCTAAGGGGGGCAAAAAGTCGGAGGCTCTCTCGGACTCGTCTGAGGACGGTCCCAAGAAGCCAGCTCAACGTGGTCGTGGGAGACCCCCCACCACAGGAGAATACGTTGGTCTCGCCCGGGCCAAGCGCGAGCATACCGCTGCAATCCGCGAGGAGCAGCAGGTCGCGCTCGACCGGGAGGTGGCGGTAATGGAGCGCCGCGCCTACGAGACGAGGGCGGCGTTCTACGCAAGTAGATCGGAAGGTGAGGCCCCTACACCCACAGATCCGGACCTGAAGACCACCCTCGACATCGAGGAGGTGGTGAAGGCGGACTGTGCGGTTATAGTGGAGGTAGCGAAGAAGTCCTCGCACCTCCAGGGCCCCTTCCAGAAGGCGTTGAAGAAAGCGGCGCAGTCCATCATGGATAGTTTCCGCGAGGTGTCCTCAAAAAACATCTCGGAGGACACCCGCATACTTAAAGCGGAGAATGTGAGGCTGCAGGAGCAACTGGCAGACCTCACAAAGTGTGTAGCAGCTCTGTCTGCAGAGGTGAGGGACCTTAAGGGTGGAAGAAAGGTTATCTCTCCTCCCCCCATTCTCCCCGAGGTTCTGCCCTCACCAGATACAATGGAGATGGACTGTCCTCCTCCAAGGCCTCTCTCGCCGACTGTCATTGTACAGGAGGCGACTTGCCACGGCAAAAATAAGGCCGCCTACGAGGAGCCGGACGCCCTCCAGGCATTTGAAGCTAGGCTGGCCCGAACATTCGGGGCCATGCTGAATGCTCGCCTGGAGGGTTTGGAGGATCGCTTGCTGCCGGCCAAGAGCCTGCGACCGCCGCTCGCGGCGGACCGCAAAAAAGCAGCTGCAGCAGCTGCGCCCGCGCCCCCCATTACCAAGGGGAAAGCCAAGCCGGCCATACCAGCAGTGCCGGCTAAAAAGGGCAAGGTGGCGGCCAAAAAGCCTGATCCCCCGCCAAAACAGGCGAAGAAAGCTGGACCTCCTGCGGTCGTTCCATCCACCTCCCGGGGTGCTGCCAAAGCGCCTCCCCCGGTTGAGGCAGATCCGGAATGGACGACCCAGGAGTCGCGCAAAAAGCGCCAAAGGAGGAGGAGGAAGGCAACAACATCGGCCCCTCCGGAGCAGGCTCCGCCCCGCCAATCTTACTCGGCGGCGGCCAAGCAGCAGAAGGCGCCTCAGCGGAGGCCAAATAACACCTCAGCCCCGCCCGCCACGGCCCCTGCTAAGAAGGCCCGTAAGGCCGGTCAAAAGACCAAGCTGGTTGCGCCGAAGTCGGCGGCAGTTGTGGTGACCCTTACTCCCGAAGCGGTTGAGAAGGGGGTCACCTACGCCGACGCGCTGGCCAAAGCCCGAGACTCGGTCGACATCGACGGGATGGATATCCCAAACCGTCGGTGCCGAAACACCATGACCGGGTCAAAGATCATTGAGATCTCGGGCGAGGCCTCAGCTGAGAAGGCCGACCAGCTGGCCGGCAAAATGAGAGAGGCCCTTGAGGGCATGGCCACTGTCATCCGGCCCACCAAAACCGCAGAACTGAGGGTGGGCGGTCTGGATGAGTCGGTGATGGAGGCGCACTTGGCCGCAAAGATCGCGGCCAAGGGTGGATGTGGCGTGGATGCCGTAAAGGTGCGCCCCATCCGCTACGGCCCTGACGGCTTTGGCTCGACAGTGGTGTCGTGCCCAGTCGCCGCCGCAAAGAAGGTTGTGAACGGCGGCCGCCTGCTGATAGGGTTCAGCGCGGCCAACGTCAGAGCACTGGAAGCCCGTTCCGACCGGTGCTTCCGGTGCATGCAGGTGGGGCACGCAAGAGCGAGCTGCCCTTCAAAAACCGACCGGAGCAACCTTTGCTACCGGTGCGGTAAGGAGGGGCACAGGGGCTTCGATTGTAGCGCGAAGCCCCACTGTGCCGTGTGTGCCGCTGCCAAGCGACCGGCAGGCCACGTTATGGGGGGGCGCAGCTGTAAGCCTCCCCTGGCCAAGGGCAAATTGCCGGCGCGTCCAGCTCGCCAGGCCGCCCCCGCCACACAGAGGGCGCCCCAAACGGGGCCCGAGGAAGTTGATATGGTGGTCGAGCAATGTTAAGACGGCCCCATATCAGCTTTCTTCAGGTGAACCTGAACCACTCTACCAGGGCTCAGGATTTGCTACACCAGAGCCTGGCGGAGTGGTCAGTGGATGTGGCGGCGGTGTCAGAGCCGTACTTCATCCCCAACCAGCCCAACTGGGTGGGGGACACGTGCGACTCTGTCGCCGTGATGGTGCGCGCGGCCCCAGATTATACACCCCCCTCAATTTATGAGAGGGGTGCTGGGTACGCGGCGGTCGTTTGGGGGGAAATGATAGTAGTGTCTGTCTACTTTTCCCCAAACAGACCGCTCGCCGACTTCGAGGCGTTCCTCGGAGTCGTCGGCGTAGCCATCAGGAGGGCGGCCCCGCGTCAGGTTCTCGTCCTTGGAGACCTGAACGCCAAGTCGGTCGTCTGGGGTTGTCCAGCGACCGACCAGAGGGGCCAGGCTGTGGAGCAGTGGGCAGCCGCTGCTGGGCTGTCGCTCCTCAACAGGGGCGCAGTCCACACGTGCGTGCGACACAACGGAGGCTCGGTGGTGGACGTGTCATTCGCCACCCCAGCCCTCGCACGCACGATCAGCGGCTGGAGGGTAGTGCAGGACGTGGAGACTCTCTCGGACCATCGATACATCCGATTCGAGAGCTCCACCCTGCACCAAAGGCCCCCACAGCCCACAAGCTGTGAACGGCCTCCTCGCTGGGCGCTCAGCAGGCTCAAGCCGGAGCTGGCGAACGAGACGGCGATCTTTGAAGACTGGTTCTCGCGTCCGATGTCCGGTCCGGACGTCGACGAATCAGCTCGCCGTCTCCGCGGCGCTTTAAAGGAGGTGTGCCAGGCTTCTATGCCTCGGGCGCAGCCTCCGCGGGACCGCCGTGAAGTTCACTGGTGGTCCCAGGACATTGCAGTCATGAGGGATGACTGCAGTGTCCAAAGGCGGGCCTACACTAGGGCCCGCCGGCGCCGCGTGAGGGACCCTCAGGAGGAAGACCGCCTGTACGAGCTGTACAGGCAGTCGAAGAGGACCCTGCAGACTGCGATTGCCTCCTCAAAGGAGGTATCCAGAGAAGAGCAGTTGCAGGGTCTGGATCGGGATCCGTGGGGGCGGCCGTATAAGCTGGCGCGCAACCAGCTGAAAGCACGCGGCACGCCCACCACAGAGACGATGGATCCCGACCTCCTGGGGTCGGTCATCGGGGGACTGTTTCCCCCGGCCGAGGAGGGTTTTGTTCCCCCTCGGATGGCCCCGCCAGCTCCGGATGAGGAGGGAGGGAGTGATCCTCCTCCTCTTATTGATGAGGAGGAATGGAAGGACGCCGTCGCCCGTCTTAAGGGGCGGAAGACGGCACCGGGACCTGACGGCGTCCCGAAGCGGGTACTGGACCTGGCCCTAAAACATCTAGGGGCCAGGGCCAGGGAACTGTGCGACGCTAGTTTGAAGTTCGCACAGTTCCCCAAAGTATGGAAGGAGGGGCTTTTGTGCCTTATTGCGAAGGAGGGGCGTCCGGCGGATGACCCCTCGGCATATCGCCCCATTGTGCTGCTGGACGAAATCGGGAAGGTCTTCGAGAAGATCATCGCTTCCCGAATAGTCCAGCAGCTGGGAGGGGGAACGGGCCCCGACCTCTCCGAGGCCCAATACGGCTTTCGGACGGGGCGGTCGACGATCGATGCCCTGTCCGGTCTCCGGACCCTAGTGGAGGAGTCCGTTGAGAGGCGGGAGATGGTGTTGGCGGTGTCGCTGGACATCCGCAACGCCTTCAATAGTCTCCCCTTCGGCGTCATCATGGAGGCGCTTCGGTTCCATCAAATGCCTCCATATCTGCGCCGAATAGTGGGAGACTATTTGAGGGACCGGGACGTAGCGTACGTGGGACGTGGCGGCGAGCTAGGCCGTCACAGGGTGTCCCGCGGCGTTCCACAGGGGTCGGTCCTCGGCCCCCTGTTGTGGAACGTCGGTTACGACTACGTCCTCCGGTGTGGCCTCCCCCCGATGGTGCGGTCGTTCTGCTACGCAGACGACACGCTCGTCACCGTCCGGGGGACGCGGCTGGAGGATGTCCAGCGCCTGGCGTCCGTGTTCGTCAGCCATATCGTGCGGCGGATACGGACGTTGGGCTTGGAGGTAGCCCTCCACAAGACCGAGGCCGTGGTGTTCCATGGGCCTCGGAGGCGGCCGTCGGCGGGCGCGTCGATCGTTGTGGAGGGCGAGAGGGTCGGCCTGAAGCCCCAGATGAAGTATCTGGGGCTGGTGATCGATGGGCGGTGGGGTTTCGAGGAGCACTTCAAGCTCCTCGAGCCCCGGCTGCTGGGAGCAGCAGACGCCCTCGGGCGTCTCTTGCCCAACGTGGGGGGCCCGAGCGTGGCGTGCCGCCGACTCTACGGCGGCATCGTCCGCTCTATGGCACTGTATGGGGCGCCGGTGTGGGCTGACTGTCTAAGCCCACACGCGACCGCCTCTCTCCAGCGGGCCCAGCGCGCAATGGCGCTGCGGGCGATCCGGGGCTACCGAACGGTGTCCCGGAAAGTGGCGTGCGCTCTCGCGGGGACGCCCCCGTGGGAGCTGGTGGCGGAGGTGCTCGCTGTAGCGTACCGGCAGCGAGCGGAGGAGCGGGCCAGTGGCGATCGACTGGCCCCCCAAGAGAGGCGTGCTGCGCTCGACGAAGCGCGTGAGGATGTGTTCCGCCTATGGTCTGAGGACCTGGGCGAAGGGGCCTCAGCTACGCAAACGCGTAGCCTCGAGGCCCTACGCCCCGTCCTCAAGGCGTGGGCGGAGCGGCGCCATGGGTCGCTCACATACCATCTGGTGCAAATACTGTCCGGACATGGTTCGTTCGGACGCTATTTGCACCGGATCGGAAGAGAGCCGACCCCACAGTGCCACCATTGCGGAGCGGCGGAGGACACGGCGCAACACACCCTAACGGTGTGCTCTGCGTTCGGTGTCCAGCGCTCCGCATTGGTCACTGTGATTGGCGCGGACCTCTCCCTGCCGACCGTGGTTCTGTCCATGCTCGGTAGCGAGGGGTCCTGGGAGGCGGTCAACTCCTTCTGCGTCGACGTCATGACGCTGAAGGAGGAGGCGGAACGGGCCAGGGAGGATGACCCCCTGGCAAATCCGTGCCGCCGCAGACGCCTCCTGCGGAGAAGGCGGCAATACCAGCGCCTTCTCCATCCGGTGGGGAACCAGCGCGGTCCGAGCCCTAGGGGGGGCTCCGACCGTGCATTGCACAGGTCCCCACTGAGGGCCGACGCTCCGTATGTCCCGGCGCGTCGGCGACCCGTCTCACCAAATGACGGGTCAAGTGTGTCCGCCCATCGTTTTCGAGGGCGGTCACCCGCCCCCATCAGGGGCGGAGGAGGGGCTCGCCCGTCTACAGGGCGAGCAGTCACCGACGGGGTTGTGGAAGTGTCCGAAAGGGTTCCCATGACCTCGTCAGGCTCCACCATGCCGGCGTTCGATGCGTCCTCCTCAGATGAGGACGACGCGATGATCGCCGGTTTGCTGGTCCCAAGGTGACGAGAGGACATCGGAGTGTTTTTTACCGAGTCGGCCACGGCTCGCTTTTTCTAGGGCTTCGGCCCTGGAACAGAGTCTTGGCCATCCTCGGACAGCCAGCGGGACCCCTCATTGCCCGCTGATGCGTCTGTTTGCAGATCTTTCACTCCGTTAAAAAAAAAAAAAAAAAAAAAAAGGTTAGGTTAGGTTAGGTTAGGTTAGGTTAGGTTAGGTTAGGTTAGGTTAGGTTAGGTTAGGTTAGGTTAGGTTAGGTTAGGTTAGGTTAGGTTAGGTTGGGGTGCGAGTCAGATACCTCCACGTGGTGCATCCTGGGCAACGAGTGGTTCCAACATTCTCCGTTCGGAGAAGGTTGGGCCCAATCGGCTAACATCTGGCAAGGCGGGAGCCCCTTCTGGGCCCTGCAACTCCTATGTGCGTGCCTACTTTGGGCCGCACAGCTCGCTGCTCCTTCTGAGCAGCTTTGAGAGGAGTAACACAAAGACGGCCGCCCCTTAAGGGTTATCAGGTCGCACGGGGGGGAAGGGGGCACCGGTGAGAGCGGTGCAACCGGGGTGTACGCCAACCCCGAAGTCGTTATCTGCCCTTTTGCGGCAACGACCCCACCTTTGGCGCCGTGGGTACGCTGCGATCGGGCAGACCGGAGGCCAAACGGCCAAGAGAAGGAAAACTCAATAACACCCCGGAGAACACCGGCTAAAAACCTGTCGGTACCTCCCGCCCCCGACAGTATATAGGGCGCCCTCGGCGTGTGGACGACGCGTGGGTGACTTCTTTTGGTCCGGGGAAGGGCAGCCCCTGAAGTGCCATCGTTTGGAGGGGGATGACAACCCGCAAATTGTCAAAAACCATCATGACAAGTAGGATTAAATACACACTACCCCAGGAGGGTACCCGCCGGGAGGCGGGAGAATCCCTCCCTGAGACCGTTTCGGTCTCAGGCTGCCCCACCGTTTCTGGGGGGGGCAAAATTCTACCTGGCGTGATTGCGCAAGTGGGCGCAAGAGGGAAGGAAGGGAGATGCGAACCTGTTGAGAGCAGGCCACTGCCGGTATCCGGGCCGGCAGTTGGAAAGCAGGCTACCGGTGAGAGGGAGTCGTTGGTCGGACTTAAACTAATGTTTAAGACGCCCGACACTCAGAAGAAGAGGGATGGCGTTTCTACGCCGACTGCCGCGCGATCGCGCAGCTCTTCAGTGAGCTCGGCGGTGAAGGGAGAAAGTGTGGTGGTTCTGCCCGCTGCACTTGGTGATGGTGAAAAGGACGTCGAGTCCGACTCGTCGGCGGTCTCAATGAGATCGGCCGTGGACTCCGTCCTAAAATCAAGATCGGACTATTACCGAAAGGGGAGTCGGGCAAGCTCGCCGGCATTGTCGGTTCGCAGCAGCAGCAGCAGGAGCGAATCCCGCACCTCCCCTTATCCCACACGAGGACGGAAGAACCAGGACCAGTGCAGCGAGATGTCGGACGACAGTTGTGTCAGCACCGACACCCTCACTGGCCCCTTAAAGAGGAAGCGTCCCCCTAAACCATCTAAGGGGGACAAAAGCAATGAGTCTAATTCGGACTCGTCGGAGAACGGTCCGACAAAGAAGACGGTTCCGCGCGGTCGCGGGAGACCTCCCACCACTGGGGAGTATGTCGGCCTTGCCCAGGCCAAGCGCGAGCTCAACGCTGCAAAGCGTGAGGAGCAGCAGATCGCGCTGGACCGGGAGGTGGCTGTCATGGAGCACCGCGCCATTGAAACCCGAGCGTCCTACTACGCCAGTCGGACGGAAGATGAGGCCCTACCCACAGATCCGGACCTGAAGACCGCCCTCGACATCGAGGAGGTGGTGAAGGCGGACTGTGCGGTTATAGCGGAGGTTGCGAGGAAGTCATCGCACCTCCAGGGCCCCTTCCAGAAGGCGCTAAAAAAGTCGGCACAATCTATCCTGGACTGTTTCCGCGAAGTGTCCTCCAAATCCATCTCGGAGGACACACGTATTTTAAAGGCGGAGAACGTGAGGCTGCAGCAGCAGTTGGCGGACCTCACAAAAAGCGTGGCAGTTCTGTCTGCCGAGGTCAGGGACCTTAAGAGCGGGAGGAAGCCCGGATCTTCTCCCCCTACGCTCCCCAAGGTCCCCCAGACAATGGATTCCATGGAGATGGACTGTCCTCCTCCAAGGCCCCTCTCCCCGATTGTCACCGTGCGGGAGACAGCTGGCCGTGCCAGGACGAAGGCTGCGGTTGATGAGCCGGACGCTCTTCAGGCTTTCGAAGCAAAGCTGGCCCGAACTTTCGGGGCTATGCTGAATGCTCGCCTGGAGGGTCTGGAGAGCCGCCTGCTGCCGGCCAAGAGCCTGCGACCGCCGCTTGCGGCGGACCGCAAAGCAACAGCAGCGCCTACGCCCCCCATCACTAAGGGGAAGGCCAAGCCGGCTAAACCAGCCATGCCGGCAAAACAGGGCAAGGTGGTGACCAAAAAACCGGATCCCCCGTCAAAGCTGACGAAAAAAGCCGGACCTCCTGCGGTCGTTCCGTCTACCTCCCGGGGTGCTGCAAAAGCGCCTCCCCCGGTCGAGGCAGGACCGGAATGGACGACGCAGGAGTCGCGCAAGAAGCGCCAAAGGAGGAGGAGGAAAGCCAAGACATCGGCCCCTCCGGAACAGGCCACGCCCCGCCAATCTTACTCGGCGGCGGCCAAGCAGCAGAAGGCGCCTCGGCGGGGGCCTACTAATACCTCAGCCCCGCCCGCCACTGCTCCTGCTAGGAAGGCTCGTAAGACCGGTCGGAAGACTAAGCTGGTCGCGCCGAAGTCGGCGGCAGTGGTAGTGACCCTTACTCCCGAAGCGGTCGAGAAGGGGGTCACCTACGCCGACGCGCTGGCCAAAGCCCGAGACTCGGTCGACATCGACGGGATGGACATTCCAAACCGTCGGTGTCGAAATACCATGACCGGGTCCAAGATCATAGAGATCTCGGGCAAGGCCTCTGCGGAGAAGGCCGACCAGTTGGCCGGCAAAATGAGGGAGGCCCTTGAAGGCATGGCCACCGTCATCCGGCCCACCAAAACGGCAGAATTGAGGGTGGGCGGCCTGGATGAATCGGTGATGGAGGCGCACTTGGCCGCAAAGATCGCGGCCAAAGGTGGATGTGGTGTGGACGCCGTGAAGGTGCGCCCCATCCGCTACGGCCCGGACGGCTTTGGCTCGACGGTGGTGTCGTGCCCGGTCGCCGCTGCCAAGAAGGTCGTGGACGCCGGCCGCCTGCTGATAGGGTTCAGTGCGGCCAGCGTCAGAGCACTGGAAGCCCGTTCCGACCGGTGCTTCCGGTGTATGCAGGTGGGGCACGCAAGAGCGAGCTGCCCTTCAAAGACCGACCGGAGCAACCTTTGCTACCGGTGCGGTAAGGAGGGGCACAGGGGCTACGAATGTAGCGCGAAGCCCCACTGTGCCGTGTGTGCCACTGCCAAACGACCGGCAGGCCACGTAATGGGGGGGCGTAGTTGTAAGCCTCCCCTGGCCAAGGGCAAATTGCCGGCGCGCCCAGCTCGCCAGGCCGCCCCCGCCACACAGAGGGCGCCCCAAACGGGGCCCGAGGAGGTTGATATGACGGTCGAGTAATGTCGGGACGACCTCATATCAGCTTCCTTCAGGTGAACCTGAACCACTCTACCAGGGCTCAGGATCTGCTACACCAGAGCCTGGCGGAGTGGTCAGTGGACGTGGCGGCGGTGTCAGAGCCGTACTTCATCCCCAACCAGCCCAATTGGGTGGGGGACACATGCGACTCTGTCGCCGTGATGGTGCGCGCGGCCCCAGGTTATACACCCCCCTCAATTTATGAGCGGGGTGCTGGGTACGCGGCGGTCGTTTGGGGAGAAATAGTAGTAGTGTCGGTCTACTTTTCCCCAAACAGACCGCTCACCGACTTCCAGAGTTTTCTGGACGTCGTCAGCGTAGCCATCAGGAGGGCGGCCCCGCGTCAGGTTCTCGTCCTTGGAGACCTGAACGCCAAGTCGGTCGTCTGGGGTTGTCCAGCGACCGACCAGAGGGGCCAGGCTGTGGAACAGTGGGCAGCCGCTGCTGGGCTGTCGCTCCTCAACAGGGGCGCAGTCCACACGTGCGTGCGGCACAATGGAGGCTCGGTGGTGGACGTGTCGTTCGCCACCCCAGCCCTCGCGCGCACGATCAGCGGCTGGAGGGTAGTGCAGGACGTGGAGACTCTCTCGGATCATCGATACATCCGATTCGAGAGCTCCACCCTGCACCAAAGGCCCCCACAGCCCACAAGCTGTGAACGGCCTCCTCGCTGGGCGCTCAGCAGGCTCAAGCCGGAGCTGGCGAACGAGACGGCGATCTTTGAAGACTGGTTCTCGCGTCCGATGTCCGGTCCGGACGTCGACGAATCAGCTCGCCGTCTCCGCGGCGCTTTAACGGAGGTGTGCCAGGCTTCTATGCCTCGGGCGCAGCCTCCGCGGGACCGCCGTGAAGTTCACTGGTGGTCCCAGGACATTGCAGTCATGAGGGATGACTGCAGTGTCCAAAGGCGGGCCTACACTAGGGCCCGCCGGCGCCGCGTGAGGGACCTCCAGGAGGAAGACCGCCTGTACGAGCTGTACAGGCAGTCGAAGAAGACCCTGCAGACTGCGATTGCCTCCTCAAAGGAGGTATCCAGAGAAGAGCAGTTGCAGGGTCTGGATCGGGATCCGTGGGGGCGGCCGTATAAGCTGGCGCGCAACCAGCTGAAAGCGCGCGGCACGCCCATTACGGAGACGATGGATCCCGACCTCCTGGGGTCGGTCATCGGGGGATTGTTTCCCCCGGCCGAGGAGGGTTTTGTTCCCCCTCGGATGGCCCCGCCAGCTCCGGATGAGGAGGGAGAGAGCGATCCCCCTCCTCTTATTGATGAGGAGGAGTGGAAGGACGCCGTCGCCCGTCTTAAGGGGCGGAAGACGGCACCGGGACCTGACGGCGTCCCGAAGCGGGTACTGGACCTGGCCCTAAAACATCTAGGGGCCAGGGCCAGGGAACTGTGCGACGCTAGTTTGAAGTTCGCACAGTTCCCAAAAGTATGGAAGGAGGGGGCGCTATGCCTGCTACGCAAAGAGGGGCGTCCGGCGGATGACCCCTCGGCATATCGCCCCATTGTGCTGCTGGATGAAATCGGGAAGGTCTTCGAGAAGATCATCGCTTCCCGAATAGTCCAGCAGCTAGGAGGGGGAACGGGCCCCGACCTCTCCGAGGCCCAATACGGCTTCCGGACAGGGCGGTCGACAATTGACGCCCTGTCTGATCTCCGGACTCTTGTAGAAGAGTCCGTTGAGAGGCGGGAGATGGTGTTGGCGGTGTCGCTGGACATCCGCAACGCCTTCAATAGTCTCCCCTTCGGCGTCATCATGGAGGCGCTTCTTTTCCATCAAATGCCTCCATATCTGCGCCGAATAGTGGGAGACTATTTGAGGGACCGGGACGTAGCGTACGTGGGACGTGGCGGCGAGCTTGGCCGTCACAGGGTGTCCCGCGGCGTTCCACAGGGGTCGGTCCTCGGCCCCCTGTTGTGGAACGTCGGTTACGACTACGTCCTCCGGTGTGGCCTCCCCCCGATGGTGCGGTCGTTCTGCTATGCAGACGACACGCTCGTCACCGTCCGGGGGACGCGGCTGGAGGATGTCCAGCGCCTGGCGTCCGTGTTCGTCAGCCATATCGTGCGGCGGATACGGACGTTGGGCTTGGAGGTAGCCCTCCACAAGACCGAGGCCATGGTGTTCCATGGGCCTCGGAGACGGCCGTCAGCGGGCGCGTCGATCGTTGTGGAGGGCGAGAGGGTCGGTCTGAAGCCCCAGATGAAGTATCTGGGGCTGGTGATCGATGGGCGGTGGGGTTTCGAGGAGCACTTCAAGCTCCTCGAGCCCCGGCTGCTGGGAGCAGCAGACGCCCTCGGGCGTCTCTTGCCCAACGTGGGGGGCCCGAGCGTGGCGTGCCGCCGACTCTACGGCGGCATCGTCCGCTCTATGGCACTGTATGGGGCGCCGGTGTGGGCTGACTGTCTAAGCCCACACGCGACCGCCTCTCTCCAGCGGGCCCAGCGCGCAATGGCGCTGCGGGCGATCCGGGGCTACCGAACGGTGTCCCGGAAAGTGGCGTGCGCTCTCGCGGGGACCCCCCCGTGGGAGCTGGTGGCGGAGGTGCTCGCTGCAGCGTACCGGCAGCGAGCGGAGGAGAGGGCCAGTGGCGATCGACTGGCCCCCCAAGAGAGGCGTGCTGCGCTCGATGGAGCGCGCGAGGAGATGTTCCGCCTATGGTCCGAGGACCTGGGCGAAGGGGCCTCAGCTACGCAAACGCGTAGCCTCGAGGCCCTACGCCCCGTCCTCAAGGCGTGGGCGGAGCGGCGCCATGGGTCGCTCACATACCATCTGGTGCAAGTACTGTCCGGACATGGTTCGTTCGGACGCTATTTGCACCGGATCGGAAGAGAGCCGACCCCACAGTGCCACCATTGCGGAGCGGCGGAGGACACGGCGCAACACACCCTAACGGTGTGCTCTGCGTTCGGTGTCCAGCGCTCCGCATTGGTCACTGTGATTGGCGCGGACCTCTCCCTGCCGACCGTGGTTCTGTCCATGCTCGGTAGCGAGGGGTCCTGGGAGGCGGTCAACTCCTTCTGCGTCGACGTCATGACGCTGAAGGAGGAGGCGGAACGGGCCAGGGAGGATGACCCCCTGGCAAATCCGTGCCGCCGCAGACGCCTCCTGCGGAGAAGGCGGCAATACCAGCGCCTTCTCCATCCGGTGGGGAACCAGCGCGGTCCGAGCCCTAGGGGGGGCTCCGACCGTGCATTGCACAGGTCCCCACTGAGGGCCGACGCTCCGTATGTCCCGGCGCGTCGGCGACCCGTCTCACCAAATGACGGGTCAAGTGTGTCCGCCCATCGTTTTCGAGGGCGGTCACCCGCCCCCATCAGGGGCGGAGGAGGGGCTCGCCCGTATACAGGGCGAGCAGTCACCGACGGGGTTGTGGAAGTGTCCGAAAGGGTTCCCATGACCTCGTCAGGCCCCACCATGCCGGCGTTCGATGCGTCCTCCTCAGATGAGGACGACGCGATGATCGCCGGTTTGCTGGTCCCAAGGTGACGAGAGGACATCGGAGTGTTTTTTACCGAGTCGGCCACGGCTCGCTTTTTCTAGGGCTTCGGCCCTGGAACAGAGTCTTGGCCATCCTCGGACAGCCAGCGGGACCCCTCATTGCCCGCTGATGCGTCTGTTTGCAGATCTTTCACTCCGTTAAAAAAAAAAAAAAAAAAAAAAGGTTAGGTTAGGTTAGGTTAGGTTAGGTTAGGTTAGGTTAGGTTAGGTTAGGTTAGGTTAGGTTAGGTTAGGTTAGGTTAGGTTAGGTTAGGTTAGGTTAGGTTAGGTTAGGTTAGGTTAGGTTAGGTTGGGCGTAGGTCATACCAGACCCATGTGCCCCTCATCAGTTGACCGAACCGGAGTTTGCTACCGGTGCGGCCAAATGGGGCACAAAGCAGTGGACTGCTCTGTCAAGGAGCCCCATTGTGCGGTGTGCGCAGCTGCGAAGCGGCCTCATGGCCATGTGATGGGCGGTAGGGCCTGCAGTCCCCCTACCACCAGAGCCAAAGGTTCTGGCAACAAGACTGCCCAGACGGCGCCCAAAGAAGGGCCTACTACAGAGGCGGAGATGGCGGAGGCGGCCAAGTCTAGTCAGTCTTCAGGACTGGTGTTGACGTTTCCGGCTCCCTCTGCACTCCGCATTGAGCCTACAGCGGAGCCACAACCGGCCACCTCTCAAATGAGAGACACCGGGACTGGTGAACCGCCAGGAGAGGAGGTCCGTCCTGAGGGGCGCGCCCGATCTCCTTCATGGAGTCGCCCGCGGCAGAAGAACGGCAGATTTGCCCCTAAGCCGCGGAAGTAGACGCTTGGTCGAGGTTGCCCGAAGAGGGCGTGATTTGGTTGGTGCTGCAATGCACACTGGTGGGCAGTTGTCGGACTAAATTCTTAAGGAGCCGACCTGCCCACAAAACAGGCTGACTGAATCCCCGGTGGTTTTAGTGGGTCGGGCAGAACATCGCCCATCCCCACATACCCCGAAAGCGGGTCGAGCCGATAGCCATTGCTCCCCGCGGGATGATCTGGACGCAGATTTCCACCGGGTAAAAAAAAAAAAAAAAAAAAAAAAAGGTTAGGTTAGGTTAGGTTAGGTTAGGTTAGGTTAGGTTAGGTTAGGTTAGGTTAGGTTAGGTTAGGTTAGGTTAGGTTAGGTTAGGTTAGGTTAGGTTAGGTTAGGTTAGGTTAGGTTAGGTTAGGTTAGGTTAGGTTAGGTTAGGTTAGGTTAGGTTAGGTTAGGTTAGGTTAGGTTAGGTTAGGTTAGGTTAGGTTAGGTTAGGTTAGGTTAGGTTAGGTTAGGTTAGGTTGGGGTGCGAGTCAGATGACCTCCACGTTGGTGCACCCTGGGCAACGGCTGGTTCCAACAGTCTCCCGCTCTGGCGTGTAGTAGACGCTTGGACCCAGCCGGCTGACATCTGACTAGGCGGGGTCCCTTCTGGGCCTCGCAGCTCCCATACGTAGTCTACTTTGGGCTGCGTAACTCACTACTCCTTCTGAGCAGTGAGAGGAGTTCTGGCGGCGTCCCTTCTGGGCGTCGTACCAAAAAGACGGCCGCCTCTTAAAGGTTCTCAGGTCGCACGGGGGGGAAAGGGGGCACCCGCCATGGACCGTGGTCCGTGGCGGGCGTCTACCCCCCCCGAAGCCGTAGTTAAGTGGCACTGATGTGCCACCTAACAAATAGCCGAAATTCCTTATGAATTTCCCATGCTGTGCGTTGTCAGCACGTGCCCGTGCACTGGCGCGCGGCCGTCAAATGCGCATTTTTCCGCGCAAGCGGGAATGAGCGCACGGAGATGGCCGTAGGTTGGTGCACGGGCGCAGGGCGGCGGCCGCGGCTCAATTCCTTTGGAAGTATACCGTGGTTGTCGCCTTATTTAGTGTTCGGATTGCCTTGTCCCCCAGGGGTTTAGTGCGGTATCCCCCTCCGTCTCGCCCTCCCAGCCGGGTCTTCCTGGCAGCTGACTTGGAGCTTCTCTCCTCGTCAGTGGGTGTCGAAAGGTGGACGGGTGAGTCCCACATAACTTGGGCCTCTTCAAGGTCCTCGTACTCATAATGAGTTCCCCTGGGTTAAAAAAAAAAAAAAAAAAAAAAAAAAAAAAAAAAAAAAAAAAAAAAAAAAAAGGTTAGGTTAGGTTAGGTTAGGTTAGGTTAGGTTAGGTTAGGTTAGGTTAGGTTAGGTTAGGTTAGGTTAGGTTAGGTTAGGTTAGGTTAGGTTAGGTTAGGTTAGGTTAGGTTAGGTTAGGTTAGGTTAGGTTAGGTTAGGTTAGGTTAGGTTAGGTTAGGTTAGGTTAGGTTAGGTTAGGTTAGGTTAGGTTAGGTTAGGTTAGGTTAGGTTAGGTTAGGTTAGGTTAGGTTAGGTTAGGTTAGGTTAGGTTAGGTTAGGTTAGGTTAGGTTAGGTTAGGTTAGGTTAGGTTAGGTTAGGTTAGGTTAGGTTAGGTTAGGTTAGGTTAGGTTAGGTTAGGTTAGGTTAGGTTAGGTTAGGTTAGGTTAGGTTAGGTTAGGTTGGGGTGTGTGTCGGGTGACCTCCTCGTGGTACACTCTGGGCAACGGGCAGCTTCAACATCCTCCTCTTCATGAGGAGTTTCTTTGAGACTGGCCGGCTAACAACTCGACATAGGCGGGAGCCCCTTCTGGGCCCTGCACCTCCAGTGCGTGCTCACTTTGGGTCGCATACTCGCCACTCCTTCTGAGTGGCTTTGAGAGGAGTTTTTGACGGCGCCCCCTCTGGGCGTCGTTACGCGGGGGGAAAAGGGTAGTCGGCGCCCCTTCTGGGCGCCTGTCAAGCGTTTCATGCGCAACATGAGGAAACGAGGACCTCATGCCAGTCTTCGTCTGTGTTATTGCTGTGTCGCGGGTTCTGTCCCGTTCGCCACAACGACCCCAGTTCTGGCATAAGCTGGGTACGTGGTGCTCTGGGTCAGGCCTGCAGCCCATTTGGGTGTTGACAAGGAAAAGTCGTTAAAACCCCGCGGATACCTCCCGTCCTCCGTGGGTATATAGGGTTCCCTTGGCGAGTGGGCTTCGCATGGGTGACCGTCATTGCCTAATAGGGAGCGGCAGCCCTTAAATTGCCAGGGGGATGACAACCCCATAAAATTGTCTGGGAGGCATCCCAAAAGATGTCAAACATGAAAGCGAACTCTCAATATACACTACCCCAGGAGGGTACCCGTCGTAAGACGGGAGAATCCCTCCCTGGGACTGGTTCACCGACCAAGGTCGGGGTTCTGGTTTCAGGCTGCCCCACCGTTTCTGGGGGGGGCAAAGATTCGCTGAGTGTTGCCGTGAGGAGGAAGGTAGATGAGGTGAAGTGCGGTGAGGAGCGTCCGGAAGGGAGAGACGAGGGGATGGAGATTGGAGAGGAGAGTAGTTCGGAGGGTTCCATTGACTGGGATGAGGTTTCCGAACCTGACCCGGACATTTGGATGACCTGGGAGCCGGTCACGGCAAAATCGCTGAGGGATGCGAAGTCTGCGAAATCGGAAGCTGACAACGAATTCGATACGCGGCTTCGTTATATAAGCATAGTACTGGGCATGTCGTACCGGGATGTGAGCATCAGGTACTTCGAAAATGAGGGGAAGGACCCGAAGACCAATCATGTCCTGGAATTAGCTGAGAAGCAAATGATGGAGTTGCTGAACCCAGAAATGGAGAAGGGAAGGCCGGACCGGGTAGCCGACGTTGCCAAGGATTTGATAGACTCGATGCAGCATCATATCTCCAGATTGCCAGACGAGCATGCGGTCGTTAAGGAGACCATGTCTGCCGCGATGGGCTACCTCAGGGATATGGTGAACTGTATGAACCGCAAGGGCATCGCTGCGTGGCAGGGGATGCTTGCGGGGTACAAGGCCCAGAAGGAGGAAAAGCGGATCCTCAATGAGGCTAACGAGATCCTCAATAATCGGGTCCAGGAGCTGAAGGAGAAATTGAGGCTCCTTAAGCAGGAGGCCTCAGAGGCAAGAGAGGTGACTAAGGAAGCTGCGGTGGTGGAGAGGCGCCTTGCAGAGGCAAGGGTCGGTCCTCCTCCCCCTGTCCCTGGGATGAGTGACGAGGTCGTGCATGCGCTGGCGGCCATGCAACGCACTCTTGAGACCTCCATTGGAGGCATTAACAGGAGACTGTATGGCCTGGAGGCTGGGCTCTCGGTGCCCCAGCGCGATAGGTATAGCTCGGTGGCTGCGCGCAGGGTTGTGGAGGAGGAGTTTCCTGCCCTCGCCACAAACAATAGGCCCTTAAGAGGGAAAATGCAGCCTAAAGCCCAAGTTGATCCGGCTCC
Organism: Eudonia truncicolella; assembly: GCA_949315975.1. Taxonomy (NCBI): domain Eukaryota; kingdom Metazoa; phylum Arthropoda; class Insecta; order Lepidoptera; family Crambidae; genus Eudonia; species Eudonia truncicolella. The sequence continues at coordinate 18,348 of OX438848.1, read as the reverse complement.
ATTGGCCCCTGTTGAAGAGCGTACCGGCGACGTCCGCAGTCGGAGGAAAAGGAGGAGGGCTAAAGGCCCTGTCCAGACGGGTGCACCAACGGTGCCCAGTGCCAGGCCGGCACCGCCGGGACTGCCAAGGGAGAGGGTCACCCTGAGGCAGCCCAGATCCACGGCGGTAATCCTCCAGCTCAGGCCGGAGGCTGTTGCCTCAGGGGTGTCGTATGCGGACACCATCGCCAGAGCTAGGGAGGCCATTCACTTGGAGGAACTCGGGATCCCCGGCGTGAGGATCAAGACGGCCCAATCTGGGGCCAAATTGATTGAGGTGCCGGGTGCCGACAGCGGAGAGGCCGCTGACAGGCTGGCACAAAGGCTCGAAGGCGTCGTGTCGGACGTGGCGACGGTTGTTAGGCCGGAGAAGTGGGCGGATGTCCGCCTCTACGACTTCGACAGCTACGTCACGTCGGGGACTGTGGTTGCCGCTGTTTCGGCACAGGGAGGGTGCCTCGAGGGCAAGGTGAAGGTTGGAGGCTTCCGGCCGGGCCCCGACGGATCTACATCGGTGATGGTCCGGTGTCCCATGAGGGCGGCGAGGAAACTTGCAAATCTGGGAAGGTTGCAGCTTGGTTGGAGCCTGGCCAAGATTGCGGCTGTCGGACCCAGACCCATGCGCTGTTTTAGGTGCATGGGGCTGGGCCATACGCGCCCGATGTGCCCTTCAAAGACGGACAGAGCGGGGTGCTGCTTCCGCTGTGGCATGCTTGGCCACCAGGTGGGAGCTTGCATCAAGCCGCCGCATTGCCTGGTGTGTGCCGAGGCGGCGCTGCCCCACGGGCATGTCATGGGCAGCAGAGAGTGCCGCCCCCCCGTTACAAGGATGAGGGATCCGGAAGGGCAGGGGAAGAAGCCTGCTACACCGGAAAGGATGGAGGCGACTGAGGGGTCGCCCTCGGTAGTTGAGGCACCTGCTGCCTCGCAGCCGTTGTCCCCCCCCTCCCCCCCCCCTAGCTTTGGGGCTGATATCATCGCCCCTTCCTCTGGAAAGGGCACCGAGAAGGTTCTGGCCTTGGGGGTGGAAGAGGTGGTGAGGGAGAGGGAGAACCTGAGGGAGAGCAGAGAGGATGGGGAGTTTGAGCGCGATGAAGACGTCAGCCGCGGTGGCTCTCCTACACTGCCCAGAAGGAGCAGGCGGTCTGCCAGGCTTGCCAGACAGCCACCTGGAAAAGAGAGGGAGCGCTGCTAGCGCATATAGGTTGTTCAGTGTGTGACCTAGCGCAAAGCAATTGGGCGGAATTCCATCCACGTACAGCCCCCCAAACCGACATAAGTCGGAGGGACTGTTGTGAATGGTTGGCCACTGGGTGGTTATATGTACATAGTGTGGATAGTGTGTATGGAGGAAAGTCCTGTGCAAGCCCAAAGGCGCACAGGGCATAAAGTATTAAGTGCTCAGGCACTTCATAGTGTTAGTGTGTAAATGTGTGTATGTGAATAAATGTTGTTGTCCATTCGCGCCGGTGAGACGGTGCGATGTGTTTGTGTGTGCGTGCGCGTTTTCGCCCATGTCCTGGCGCGCGGCTGCTGTTGTACAGTCATTCGAAAATTCGAGGGACTGTGTCTCAGCGGCTGTAGGTTGGAACACGGGCGACAGGGTGGCCCTCGCGTTGGTTATTTCCCTCGTGGATCAGGTCCCGTGACTGCCACCCTAGCCTTCTGCTGATCGGATTGCGACCCCCAGGGTTTAGTGCGGTATCCCCTCCGTCTCGCCCTCCCAGCTGGGACTTCTTCCTGGCAGCTGACTTGGAGCCTCACTCCTTGTCAGTGGGTGTGGAAAGGCGGACGGGCAGTCCCACATAACCACGGGCCTCTTCAAGGTCCGGGTAGGTGTTACACCTTCCCTGGGTAAAAAAAAAAAAAAAAAAAAAAAAAAAAAAAAAAAAAAAAAAAAAAAAAAGGTTAGGTTAGGTTAGGTTAGGTTAGGTTAGGTTAGGTTAGGTTAGGTTAGTGGCGTTCTGTCGCCCGAACACAGCACCCGTGCGCACGTCTGCTCCGTAAAATTGAAAGTTGTTTTTCGCTATTTAAAAATAGACGGTATGACTTTAAAAATCTGCTGATCTTTTGATAAATAGTGAACTTTTGCCGTGCATTTTTCGATATTTTTTCTGTTTTCATAGGTTAAGTATTTGATTTATTATTCATTTGTTTTTGTTTTTTGTTGTCAAAACGTCTGCAATGCAGAGACAAAAATTTTAATTATTTTTTAGTTTCTTTGTCTTTGGGACCCCGCTTGGGTTCCCAAGGGCTTTTTAGTGTTATATTCCATATTCTAGTTGTAGGTATTTTTAGTTTTCATTTCGGTCAAGATTTCGAATTTTGGTCGATTTTTTTCTCGGCAACTCAAATTGTCGAAAAAAAAAAACGACTCGAACTTGACCGAAATTTAGATTTGTATGAAACTTGTTTTAAAATATATTTTTAGATCGTTACGAATTGTTGTCCATAGGCTTCCGGTGGTACGGCCATACCATCTGGGGGTTTTATGCGACCAAATAACCGCTTTTTCTCCGGTTTCTGCTGAGTACCAATTCGGTACTTTTTAGTTCCCGGAAGATGCCCAAAAGCAAGATTGACCGCAAGGGAAGGGCCAGGAGGGCTAATCCCGTCACGGTGCTGTCGGATGACGAGACTGACTCCAGTTCCGGCTCTGGTTCCGGGCTGGAGGAGGTAATTTTGGAAGGTTCCGGAATACTCTCGGACGAGTTTGTCGATTGCAGTGAGCGCAGTGGAGCGCACCTGCAACCGGACTTGAGTTCCGCTTCCTCCCCGGAGCCGGGTCAGGAGCCGATGGACTCGAGCGTGCCGTTGGGGGCCAAAAGGCTCCACGAGACGGATGAAGAGGACGACGTCAAGGCCGTTGATTATCGCCCGACCAAGGTCTGCTCCGCCCAGCGTGGGGGGGGCAAAGTGGGGGGGGGCGGTCGCCCAGGTACCTCCAAAGGAGTGGCTTCAGCCAGGCGGGCCCTCGTCGAGAGCGACGAGGAAGAATACGAGGCCTACGCAAACCTCACAAGCGAGCACATAGAGGATGTGCTCGCCAATGGCGAAGACGCTCGTTCCCTGCCGAGGAAGGCCAAAGGCCAAAGGTCGTATGAGGAGGCGAGCTCCATGTCGGACTACGAGCGGACTGCGGACGAGGAGACCAACTTCCGCAAGAGTCCGAACAGCTCGGCCAGTGAGGCCATGCGGGCCATCAGGGGCCACAAAGGCAAGAGCTTCCAGACCCTGGCGGATAAGGAGGACTCGACCAGGATGGATATGCTGTTGGAGGGTGAGGCGGCGGTGCGAAGTATCTTCGCATCCGCCAAGAAGTCGGGGAATCTTAACGGTGCCGTCCATGGACGCATTAACTGTGCGGCCGTGACCCTGGCGAAGATGGTGCACGTCCTCAAGACGATGACCCAGGACGAGGAGATCCGCCGTCTGAAAGCGTGCATCCGGTCTCAGGATGCGCAGATGGCTCAGATGAGGGAGGAACTCAAGGCCGTCAAGGAGGGCCTGAACGAGGCCGGAAGGGTCAATAACCTGCTGAAGACCCCGACTCCCCCCATCGTGGTGGAAGGTCCAGGTGTGGACCATATGGTCAGGGCTCTCGGGGCAGAAATGCGCTCCGAGATGCTCAAGGACATGGAGGCCAAGCACTCCGAATCGATGGAGTCGATTCGGAATATGCTCAACGCCTTCAAGGCCGGAATCGACCAGAGGCTTGGCCCGGAGCCCATGCTTAGGCCCCCTCTTGCCGTGGACCGGAAGAGGGATGCCGCCGCTGCCGCCGCCGCCGCCGCCGCCGCCGCCGCCGCCGCCGCCGCCGCCGCCGCCGCCGCCGCTCCCCGTGCTGGTCGCCCCCAAGTCGTTGCCGCCACTCCCGCTGCTCCCGCCGGTCGCTCCTACGCCACTGCCGCTGCCCCCTTCCGGGATGATGGTGCTGCTGCCGGACCCTCCTGGGCCCCGCACGTGGTACCTGCAAAAGAGAAAGGGATTAGTAAGGATGGTCAAAGGACTTACCTGGCTGCTCCGTCGAAGAGGACTCCTGTCCCTGAGTCTGCTCTGGACGCTGCTCCTCCGGTCCGGGATGCCGCTCCTGGCCACGTGGCCCACGATCCGTCGCTTGACGCTGCGGGCGCGACGCCAGCCAATGGCTGGAAAACTGCGGGGAAGAAGAATAGGAGGAAGAAGAAGTCTTCCCCATCTGCCCAGGCGGGACCAGAGGGTCCAACCAAGGCCCCCCCTGCAGCTGCCGCCAAGGCGCCGGTCAAGCTGGAGGTGCCCCGGTCCTCTGTCGTGACCATCTCCCTCAGCAAAGAGGGAGTAGCCAAGGGGGCAACTTACTTGTCGGTCATGACAAAGGCGATCGACAACATTGACTTGGCGGAGCTGGGGTTGGAGACCCTAAAGATCCGCAACACAGCCTCCGGGGGCAGGAAGCTGGAGATTGCCGGAACCTCCAGTGGTCCCAAAGCCGACGGCCTGGCGGAGCGTCTGAGGCAGGTCCTCGGCGAAGACGCCCACATCAACAGGCCAATGAAGAGGGCCGAAATTAAGCTCACCGGGCTCGATGAGACGATGACCCGAGAGAGGATCGCGGAGGCAGTCGCTCTCAAGGGGGAGTGCTCCGCGACTGAGGTCGCGGTGGCGCAGATCCGGGAGCCTCAAGGATGGACCCCCAGGTCCGTTTTGGTTCGATGCCCGATACCGGTAGCGAAAAAGCTAGCCGAAGAGGGAGTCCTAAAGGTGAGATGGACCACGCTCTCCCTGGCCGTGCTGGAGCCCTCACCTACGAGGTGCTTCAGGTGCTTGGGCATCGGCCACACGCGTCCGACGTGTCCCTCGAAGGTGGACAGAGGCATCCTGTGCTTCCGCTGTGGGTCAGAGGGACACCAGGCGGAAGCTTGTGACGCCACGGTGGCCAAGTGTCTCGTCTGTACCGAGCACAAATTGCCCGCCAAACATCACATGGGGAGTAGGTTGTGCAAGCCTCCTCCCACGAAAGGTTCCACCCCTCTGTGGAGGGTAGTTGACCCTGCACCTGCCGTCGCCGAAAAAATGGACTGCTCAACACCGGGACCCGATGCCAGTTCGGCCTAACGAGTTCCTAATACAGGCGAACCTCAACCGCTCTGTCGCCGCGCAAAACCTGCTGGTGCAGCATATGACAGAGTGGGAGGTCGGTGCGGCCCTGGTGTCAGAGCCGCATTCTGTGCCTGTTGGGCCGAACTGGATCGGGGACAAGCAGGGACTGGCCCTAGTAACTGTCCCCTCCAGAAGTCCTACCCCCATCCACCTCAGAGAGAGGGGCGACGGGTATGTGGCGGTATCCTGGGGCGACCGGGCACTTGTCGCCGTGTATTTCTCGCCGAACCGTCCCCTGCGGGAGTTCCGGCAGTTCATGGCCCAGCTCCTCGGTGTGGTGAGACGTTTGTCCCCGCTACAAGTCGTGTTAGCGGGTGACTTGAACGCCAAGTCCACCACCTGGGGATGCCCAGCGACTGACCACCGAGGGACGGAGGTGGAGGAATTCGTCGTGGCGTCGGGGCTAGTGCTCCTCAATCGAGGCAGCGTGGCCACGTGCTCGAGGTGGCAGGGGGAGTCGATAGTCGACGTCTCCTTCGCATCCCCTGCCACCGCAGCACGCGTCCAGGAATGGTGGGTCATGGAGGGAGCGGAGACCCTCTCCGACCACGAGTATGTGGCCTTCAAGATCTCCCCAGTCCCAGTCCCGCTGAACTCCCTTCGGCCAACGGATGGGGTGAGAACGGCCCACTTTAGAAAGTGGGCCCTCACGAAGCTGAATGTCGAGGCAGCCAACGAGGCGGCGCAGCTTGAAAGGTGGTTCCCGGCCCCCCCCCCGGAGATGGACGTGGACAGACAGGCTGTCAAGTTCCAGCAGTCGCTGACCCGCGTGTGCGACACATGCATGCCCAGAGCTGGTGACAAACCCCACCAGAGGGCGGTGTACTGGTGGTCGCAAGCCATCGCTGACCTGCGCGCCGCCAGCATATTGGCGCGGCTTGGCTACCAGCACTGCAGGCGCAGGCGGCACCACACGCGGGCGGAAGAGGACAGCCTTTATGCCGTCTATAAGGAGGCAAGGAAGGAACTCCAGGTGGCGATCCTGAGGAGCAAGACGGCCGCCTGGAATGAGTTCCTGGCAGACCTGGACCGGGACCCCTGGGGGAGGCCCTACCGAGTAGTCCGAAATCGGTACAAGAACTCCGCCCCCCCTACCGAGTCGTTCGACCCCATGCTGTTGGATCGGATAGTGGATGGCCTGTTCCCGTCTCAGGGTTTCGCGGCTGTCCCTTTCTCTCTTCCAGAGAGTGGAAAGAGTATGACCCATCCTCCATCCCTGGTGTCACCGAGGGAGAGTTAGAGGTCGCTGTGGACCGTCTGCGCCTTAAGAGAAAGGCACCTGGGCCGGACGGGGTACACAGCAAGGTGCTTGGTATCGCGCTGGACCATCTCGGAGGAAGGCTAACCGGCCTCCTGGACTGTTGCCTACGGCAGGGCAAGTTCCCAAAGCTCTGGAAGGAGGGCCGGTTAGTCCTTCTAAGAAAGGGCGACCGTCCGCCGGACCTGCCATCGGCCTATCGGCCGATCGTCCTGCTTGACGAGGCGGGCAAGCTCTTCGAGCGTGTGCTCGCTGCCCGAATCGTAGAGCACTTGGACGCTGACGGACCCAATCTTGAGGATTCTCAGTATGGGTTCCGTCGGGGCAGGTCAACGGTCGATGCAATACTTACCCTACGTAAGTCTACCGAAGAAGCGGTGCGAAGAGGGGAGAGGGTGCTGGCAGTGTCGCTGGACATAGCGAATGCCTTCAACACCCTCCCCTTCAACTGCATCCTCCAGGCTCTCCGGTACCATAGGGTACCGTGGTATATCCGGAGAGTCCTGGCTGACTACCTGCAGGATAGGAAGGTCCTATTCCTGCAGAAAGGCGTTGGGCGCATATGTGCTCGTCGTATGGCGTGTGGGGTTCCGCAGGGGTCGGTCTTAGGACCACTCTTGTGGAACCTGGGGTACAACTGGGTCCTGCGGGGGACTCTCCTCCCCAGGACCAGTGTACTCTGCTACGCGGATGACACCCTGATCACTGCCCGGGGCAGGGACTATCAGAGGGTGGTCAGATTGGCGTCAGTGGCTGCCACTTTGGCCATATCGCGGATCCGACAGCTGGGGTTAGAGGTGGCCGTATCAAAAACGGAGGCCATGGTGTTCCACGGCCCCCGGATGCGCCCTCCCCCGGGTGACTGGAGGATCACAGTGGATGGCGTGCGAGTCGAGGTGAAAAGCCAGATGAAGTATCTGGGCCTCATCCTCGACAGCCGCTGGTCCTTTGAGCCTCACTTCGCTGAGATGGCGCCTCGCGTTGTGAAGGCTGGCATGGCGCTAGGGCGTGTGTTGCCGAACGTTGGAGGTCCTGGTGAGAGCTGCCGCCGGCTGTATGCAGGAGTGCTGCGCTCCATGGCGCTCTACGGGGCTCCGGTCTGGTCCGACTCGCTCTCCCGCAAAACAGTCGCACTCTTGCGACGGCCACAGAGGGTGGCTGCGGTGAGGGCGATTAGGGGCTATCGGACCGTGTCCTTCACAGCCGCGACGGCTCTCGCCGGCATGATTCCGTGGGAGCTCGAGGCCAAGGTGCTCACCGAGGTCTACGAGCTCCGCACGGAAATGCGGGAAAGGGGGGAACGCCTCGCCTTGGAAGAGGTCCAGGGTGCACGGCGTAGTGGAAGAGAGATGGCGGTGTGGGTGTGGGAACACCAACTGGAGTCCCCAATTGCCGGACACCGAACGGTCGAGGCAGTGCGTCCTGTGCTGCGGGAGTGGATGGATCGGCCCTTTGGGCAGTTATCCTACCATCTGACACAGTTACTGACCGAACACGGTTGCTTCGGCAAGTATCTGTGTCGGATAGGAAAGGAGGAGAGCACCGTATGCCACCAGTGCGGAGCTGCGGAGGACACGGCGCTGCACACTCTCCAGGTGTGTGGTGCCTTTGCCTCTCAGCGACGCACTGTGGAGATGGCGCTCGGGAGTAGAGGGAGTCTCGCTCTTCCGGACATTGTGGCCGCAATGCTGGAGAGTGAGAACTCGTGGAGTGCGGTGGCACAGTTCGCGGCCGACGTCATGGGCACAAAGGAGGAGGCGGAGAGAGAGCGTGAGAACGCCCTCGACGCCACTCCGGCCAGACGGAGGCGAAGGAGGAGGAGACGGAGGGGCGCGGATCTTAATCCGCCGTAGCCCGGTCCCCCTCCTCGAACAGTGTCGTGCGCTATGCGCCTCGGTTGTATATAATGTAATTTTGTATATTTGTCTTGTAAATATTTTAATTGTTGTTTTGTAAATAGTTTGTCTTTTTGGTCTTTGTTTGTTTTATTTTGTTTTGTGTATATTTTTTTTAAAGTTAAGATTAGCTTTAGGGAAAACAGAAAAATAAAAAATAAAAAAATAAAAACCAAAAAAATTAAAAAAAGTAAACCCAAAAATAGTTTAGTATAAGTTTAGTTTTTAAGAGGACCACACGAACCCAGACTGGGCTCTGTGAGTCTTCCCATTGCCGAAGCCTTCTAGGGCTTAACCGTCACTCCTTGCGAGGCATGGGGTGATGGTGATCGCTGTCGCGTACGCGTTACCCCCCGTTTGCCTGCGCGTGCCGGTCCTAATCACACTCCGTGTGACTGGACCGGCACGCGTGGGCACACGGGGGCCAGGGTGAGCCCCGCGGTTCAATTTCCCTCGGAATAGGCCCCGCGGCCTCACCGTTTTCGGAGTTTGGACCCCCAGAGTTTAGTGAGTATCCCCCTCCGTCTCGCCCTTCCCGGCCTTGGGCTTTTCCCTTGGCAGCCGACTGGAGACAATGGCGTCTCCGTATAGTTGGTGGGTTGTGGAAAGGCGGACGGGTGAGTCTCACATAACCAGGAGCCTCTTCAAGGTCCTGGTACTCGTAATTGAGTTTCTCTGGGTTAAAAAAAAAAAAAAAAAAAAAAAAAAAAAAAAAAAAAAAAAAAAGGTTAGGTTAGGTTAGGTTAGGTTAGGTTAGGTTAGGTTAGGTTAGGTTAGGTTAGGTTAGGTTAGGTTAGGTTAGGTTAGGTTAGGTTAGGTTAGGTTAGGTTAGGTTAGGTTAGGTTAGGTTAGGTTAGGTTAGGTTAGGTTAGGTTAGGTTAGGTTAGGTTAGGTTAGGTTAGGTTAGGTTAGGTTAGGTTAGGTTAGGTTAGGTTAGGTTAGGTTAGGTTAGGTTAGGTTAGGTTAGGTTAGGTTAGGTTAGGTTAGGTTAGGTTAGGTTAGGTTAGGTTAGGTTAGGTTAGGTTAGGTTAGGTTAGGTTAGGTTAGGTTAGGTTAGGTTAGGTTAGGTTAGGTTAGGTTAGGTTAGGTTAGGTTAGGTTAGGTTAGGTTAGGTTAGGTTAGGTTAGGTTAGGTTAGGTTAGGTTAGGTTAGGTTAGGTTAGGTTAGGTTAGGTTAGGTTAGGTTAGGTTAGGTTAGGTTAGGTTAGGTTAGGTTAGGTTAGGTTAGGTTAGGTTAGGTTAGGTTAGGTTAGGTTAGGTTAGGTTAGGTTAGGTTAGGTTAGGTTAGGTTAGGTTAGGTTAGGTTAGGTTAGGTTAGGTTAGGTTAGGTTAGGTTAGGTTAGGTTAGGTTAGGTTAGGTTAGGTTAGGTTAGGTTAGGTTAGGTTAGGTTAGGTTAGGTTAGGTTAGGTTAGGTTAGGTTAGGTTAGGTTAGGTTAGGTTAGGTTAGGTTAGGTTAGGTTAGGTTAGGTTAGGTTAGGTTAGGTTAGGTTAGGTTAGGTTAGGTTAGGTTAGGTTAGGTTAGGTTAGGTTAGGTTAGGTTAGGTTAGGTTAGGTTAGGTTAGGTTAGGTTAGGTTAGGTTAGGTTAGGTTAGGTTAGGTTAGGTTAGGTTAGGTTAGGTTAGGTTAGGTTAGGTTAGGTTAGGTTAGGTTAGGTTAGGTTAGGTTAGGTTAGGTTAGGTTAGGTTAGGTTAGGTTAGGTTAGGTTAGGTTAGGTTAGGTTAGGTTAGGTTAGGTTAGGTTAGGTTAGGTTAGGTTAGGTTAGGTTAGGTTAGGTTAGGTTAGGTTAGGTTAGGTTAGGTTAGGTTAGGTTAGGTTAGGTTAGGTTAGGTTAGGTTAGGTTAGGTTAGGTTAGGTTAGGTTAGGTTAGGTTAGGTTAGGTTAGGTTAGGTTAGGTTAGGTTAGGTTAGGTTAGGTTAGGTTAGGTTAGGTTAGGTTAGGTTAGGTTAGGTTAGGTTAGGTTAGGTTAGGTTAGGTTAGGTTAGGTTAGGTTAGGTTAGGTTAGGTTAGGTTAGGTTAGGTTAGGTTAGGTTAGGTTAGGTTAGGTTAGGTTAGGTTAGGTTAGGTTAGGTTAGGTTAGGTTAGGTTAGGTTAGGTTAGGTTAGGTTAGGTTAGGTTAGGTTAGGTTAGGTTAGGTTAGGTTAGGTTAGGTTAGGTTAGGTTAGGTTAGGTTAGGTTAGGTTAGGTTAGGTTAGGTTAGGTTAGGTTAGGTTAGGTTAGGTTAGGTTAGGTTAGGTTAGGTTAGGTTAGGTTAGGTTAGGTTAGGTTAGGTTAGGTTAGGTTAGGTTAGGTTAGGTTAGGTTAGGTTAGGTTAGGTTAGGTTAGGTTAGGTTAGGTTAGGTTAGGTTAGGTTAGGTTAGGTTAGGTTAGGTTAGGTTAGGTTAGGTTAGGTTAGGTTAGGTTAGGTTAGGTTAGGTTAGGTTAGGTTAGGTTAGGTTAGGTTAGGTTAGGTTAGGTTAGGTTAGGTTAGGTTAGGTTAGGTTAGGTTAGGTTAGGTTAGGTTAGGTTAGGTTAGGTTAG